>JANFOG010000001.1:2766493-5532987 GCA_024336345.1 Mariannaea sp. PMI_226 | reverse complement strand
CCAGTCAGGTCGCGTATCGAGGAACTGGCTGAGGACTCCACGCGAGCAGTGTTTCTGGGCAAGGTAGAGCTGCATAGACTCCCGGTCTGAATCCAGCTGTTGGCTTATTTGTGGTTCCCAGGTGGCACTGAGTAATATAATAGACTCCGCAACCTCACCATCTCGGCCAGCTCTTCCCGACTCCTGCGAGAAGTCAGTCATCAAGTCAGGGGCCCCGACATGGATCACCCATCGAACATGTGGGTAGTCAAAGCCAGGACCCAGCGCGGATGTCGCTACAATGGCAGGCTGGTCTGTAGCTAGGAGCCACTGTTGGATGATAGCTGCCTTCTCCTCTTCCGTGCCGGAGTCGCCATGATATGACGGGCACCCCAGCTGGCCGGAAAGCTTAGTGACTAGTTCCTTTGTCGGGCAGTAGATTATGATCTTATCTCGAGAACTCTTGAATAGGTCTTTCCGAGTCCAGCATGATCGCACGATGCCAACGGCTCTCTCGCATAATGTCCCCAAGCCTTTTTCGCGCCGTACTATGTACCGAATATTAGGACGATTTGTCGATTCTCGAACCACTCGCGGCCGCACGAGTTTATTATGCTGCATAAACGGTTTCTCAAATTCCGGCGGCAGCGTTGCCGTCAACCAAACTGTCTGCGTCTGAATCTGCCGCACATACCACCCTAGCTGGGACATGGACTGCCGGTAGTCGCTCGCCGTAATGGTTAAATGGCATTCATCGATTATGATGCGGTCTAGCCGTTGTTGGTCTGCAAGTCGGTGGGCATATTCCAGAAAACTCTCTGTGCAAACAGCCTCGGCTGAGGCAAGAACAAGCGGTGCAGACTTATATGAGCCCGGTGACCATATACTATGTTTCAGCGCGACCTTTCCAAGGCGTACGACCATATCACCACGCAGAGCCACTGTGGGTAGGATCAAGATGGATGTCCCGGCGCCCTCGAGTGCTGCGCCAACCATTACTATTAACGTCTTCCCGGACCCAGTTGCAAGCACGACGATGACCTGCTCTGGCGCGCGTGGACCCAGGGTCGCCAAAACAGCATCTCGCTGACCAGGCCGTCGAAACTGGAGCCCTGGGTTGTTGTACAATCGGCGAGCCACTGCTAGAAGGCTATCCTCTTTCCTAGTCGGCCGCCCACGGAACCGGGCTTTCTTACAGGCATGCAGTATCCCTAACGCATGCGTTTCGGACATCGGTCGTGGCCGTTTCCCCTGAAGGATCTGGTCAATCCGGAATAAAGAGCGCCAGCTTTGCGACGCCCGGTAAGCACGGTGAAGCAGTGTGCTTACGGTCAATGTTGTGCTACCAGCGTAGGAATTGTTAAACGTGCGATAGCTATGGTTGCTCATTCCGGCCAGATCCGCAAGGTCTGCCTCATCTTCAACTTCTTCAGCTGCCGCAACCTCATCTAAGTCGAAGTTGGCCCGCTCCACGGGGGTAAACTTCTCCTTGGTGATCGAAGCAGCAGCTTGGCGCCACCAAGCCACCTGGAACTGTGGTACTTCGGCGCGCGCGCAGGCCTTGCGAATACAGGTCGATATGCTATTATCCCTCCAGACATCACCATCCAAATCCGACCATAGATATGGCGACAGTAAGGCGTTGGGCTTGCTCTGGCGAAGGAATATCTGGCGTAGTGATGGTACGTAAGCCAGATAGGTCAATAGTAAGTCTCCAATTGCTGGGGGTAAGAAGCGAATATTGTCCTTCTCAGCCCCGGACTGTTCCTGGCTCTTGTGATACCGCACATACAGCATAACCAGCTTCTCCCATATCATCACGCTCCGGTGGCGACCTGTGTTTGCATATGTGATAGAAAGTAGCTCCGGAGCTCGCAATGGAGGCCCGGGGGGAACATGCATGAGCACCGCCAGCACTCTCAGGAACTGCTGCACGTGTGCTTCATAGATGGCCATCGCCTTGGGGCAAAGACATTTCCCGCCGCCTTGATCAGTCCACACGAATGTTCGTCGTAAATCTGCATTCCCTTCTATATGCCTCAGAAGGGCTTGCTGTGATCCGTTTAGTATCTCGGCGTTCCTTTCGTCCGTCAGCCACGAACCGCCATAGTCGTCCAGGTCGAGATCGTCATGTAGTCTCCATGCCTCGACTGGAGCGATGTCCTTGGCACCAAACAACAGCTCGTCGTACAGAAGAGAGTGTGCCCGGCGGAACTCTGATGCAACTAGCTGCGAGACCTGTTCCATGTGCAGCTTGATTCCTAGGTAATCGATCGTCTGACCATCAAGAGACCAGCGTGCTTGGTTCTTGGCAAGCACGTTCCTGGAGACAACAAACAAGTAGAGCCTCCACTGTAGGATGTGACCGAATGGCGTTTCGGCAAGCTGCTGGAAGTATTTGCTGCAGAAGTCCTCCAGGAGCTTGGGGATTCCGTACTCATCATCCTGCTTATGGAAGCAAACAAAGTCGAAAAGGATGAGTTGGGCAGTCCAGGTAAGCGCAGACAAGTTGCTGTTGAAGTTCCCCGGCTCATGCCACACGCCCTGCTTGAGCGCTTGGCCCTTTCCTCTACCATCGCTCTCGGCTTTGGCGCCGTCTCGTTTGAAAACTTTTCGACTGAGCATTGCGCAGAAGCTTAGTACTGGGGATCGGAACGGTACGCTCCCGACAGTCTGACATATAAGGGCCAAGTAAAACTCGCGAATGGCACGCTTCAGTCTTACTTGAAGCTCGTCTTCACCTTCTTCATTATTATTATCATCATCATCATCATCATCATTGGCTAATTGTTTCTGTCCTCTCTCATCCTGCTCTCGTAGAGCATTAATGATCTTCTGCATGGCCTTTTGTTGCTGGCTTGTTGGTTCGATAATATCCTGCGGTACAATCTGGTCTTCTTTCTCCCTAGTAAAGTGGCCATCATCAAGAAATACAACTCGGTAGTAATATACAAAGAGCTGCTTGAACTTTCTGAAATAAGTCGTTAGTGTCGATTCCTTCTTGTAGCTGCGGAATCCGGGAGCCCTCCCGTTATTGGTGATGCCGGCAGAAAAGTTATTTAGCACCTTGGCCCGTTGCTGCGTCATTTTCCGGTCGGGTAGCCTATCATTACAGACCCTATAAGCGTCCCTAAGTACGGCCTCAGTTGCAGAAAGGATGCGGATGAGGTCCGAATCTTCATCCGCCACCTCACCCTGCCCGCCCAGCACTTTCTGCGGTGGTAGTGCGTACGATGACTCGATCTCGGCATCCGGAAGTCCGCGTGTGTGAGTGGGGAAGCCTGTATAAATGAGCCAGGGGACACGATCGGCGCGGGATTCCTCAACATCTTGCACAATTCCAGCTTGCTTGTCGAGCTCACGGGATGCTGTGTGCTGATCTGCCCTTAACTCCTTGAATAGATTCCCCTCCTCTTTCGATGGTAGTGTGGAAAGCCTGATAACTGCCGCATCATCATCACCTGTGGATGATGACGGCGGAGAGGGCTCGTTGACAATGAAGTAGTCGATGCGACCCTTTGCTGTAAAGTATGTCTGAAGCCTGCAGTTACGCCAGAATGGGGCCGATTCCCGATGCTGTGAGGCTTTCCTGTCATGTACTGGCATGTGCTGATACATCTTGTCGATCCTCCGTGTGCAGTAGTCGCAGCCGTTGTGTGTGCAATAGTAGCCATTAAATACAGCAAGATCCTCGATCGGCCGGCAGGGCTGTGTCCTATCTGGCCGCCATTGCCGCAGCTCTTCGACTGGGCGTAGGTCATAGCTCAGTAAGGCCTCAATTGTCAACTTTAGCTCATTCCCCACCATTCGATGCGGTTCGGCCCGTAGGTGACTCTTCCAACTGGATACTTTTGGGATCAGACAAGTCCCACAAGCGCGGCAGACCACAACCTTGTGGCCAGCATTGTAGCGGAGAGTATCTAACCCCATATTATCAGTTATTGATATATATACATACATATATATATATATATATGAGCATTAGAGGGATTGCTGCTGTATAGTCTGGGAGATGGATGTATTAAGGGAAGAGGGGGAAGAAGGGTATACCTCTATTGGAATATCCATCTATCTATCTATCTATCTATTTCTTTCATCTATTTATTTATACCTGCCTCCTTTTGAATACCGAAATGTACTGTAATCATAATCATAGCTATTTTGCTTTTTCCCTCGCCAACTTCTGACTCCACTATTATTCTCCTACACCAATCAGCTTTTTCCCTTTCACTGAAATCACCTTTCACTTTACCTAACATTGAAACAAGCCACCAAGCCATGTCATTTCCCCCGCAAATTTTGCTGTGCGAGGTACCCCTTAACCTTAGCCAGGGTATGACCTTTCACTGAAAGGTCGCCATACTCTATATGCTAGGGTGACTTAGGGTCACACTTAGGGTCAGGCTTTGGGTCGGTCTTTGGGTCTTTGGGTCAGACATAGGGTTGGTCTTAGGGTCAGTCTAAGGGTCGGTCTTAGGGTTGGTCTAAGGGTCAGTCTGAGAGTCTCACTTTTGGCTAGCTTTCCCACAATCTGGTTTACTAGCTTTCTCTTTTTAAGAGCTTTTTCCTATTTTCTATAGGATCTTTTTCTCTATTTTATTCCCTTTTGGAATATTCCTATAGAGCTTTTTAAGAACATATTTAGGATCTTTTTTCCTATTTTTTCTCCTGCCTTTTGGGCCTGCTAGAGACTTTCTTTCATATAGATATCCTAGCTACCCTATACCCCCTGCTTTGGAAATTAGGCCCCACCTTTCCCCCTTTTTTCCAAGCCACCCAATTTTAGCTACAACTGCTAGCTATAGTAGCTGCTGCCCCTGGTTTCTAGTCCCCCTGACTGGATATAGCTATTGCTGCCGCTGACCAACGTCCCCGGTTTCCTCCCCTATTGGTTGGATAGAAGCTATAGCTGCCACTGGCCTATAGGGCTGCTTCTTCTGCCACAGCGGAATATAGCTGCCTCCCTAGGCTACTGGATATAGCTCATTTTCCTATACCTGCCCGGGCTGTTATATATATAGCTGCCCGGGCTGGCCTGGAATATAACTACTTCCTAAGCCAAATGGACCAACTACTGCAGCCCCCTTTTACTTCTCTATTTACCTCTTTAGGAAATAGAAGCTATTCTAACTATAGTTATCTCTTTCTAAAATGGTCCTCTTTCTATATTTATATAGCCCCTGCCTTTATAAAATCTCTTTTTTGCGGGGCTATTTTAAAGCTAGTTATAAGACCTTTTATTATAGAGAAAGCTTACTATTATAGCTATTTCTTTTTATTAAAATGGATTTTTTTCTATATTTTAATAGCTCTTGTCTTTTTAAAACCCCTTTTTTACGGAGCTATTTTAAATCTAGATTTAAATCCCTTTACTATAAAGAAAACTAGCTTTTATAGTTATTTCTTACTAGCTAAATGGACCTTCTTTTATAACCAGAAAAGCCCTTGCCTTTATAAAACCTCTTTTTTGCAGGGCTTTTTTAGTTATATAAATTAGGACCTTTTTTCTATATAAGAAACTAACCTTATAAGCTTTTCTATTTTTCTGGAGAATTTACACTCCTTTTTCCCTTTCTTTATTTCCTTTATATTTCCTTCTTTATATATTATTTCTTATCTTCTGGATTCTATCTATTTCTGAGATTATTATAATGTAAGATAGAAAGTTAAAACACTAGAGTAAATAAGCTTTATATAGTAATACTAACCCCAATCCAAACCCTAAGAAGATATATTATACTTCTTTCTCTTAGAATCTCTATTTTCTTTTCCTTTTCCTTATCTTTATATAAATTAATTTGCATTCCTCTTTTATTTTATATAATGCTCTGGCCTTATATATTTCTCTATTTCTTTATTTATTTATATATATATATATATATATATATATATATTTATCTTTTTTCACATTTTTTTCCCTATTTTTCTTTGCCTTTTTTTCATTTTATCCTCCTCCCCTATATATTATTTTTCTTTTCTTTTAATTATTTACTTTTTTTGTTTTTTTTCTTTATATATCTTTACTTTCTATTAACATATTCTTCCTTTCTTTTTTTTTTTTTTTTTTTTTTTTTTTTTAAATATAATAAAAAGTAATTATTTAAATAGACTTAAATACTAATACCTATCTCAACCTTATAAAACTCTTATTATAAAGTAATATTCTCTATATTAATTAGTTTTATACTTTCTACATTAATAATATTGCTTATAGAATCGCTATTATATTGTCCATAAGATATAAGTTAGTAAGAACTTATTAAAATTGGAGTATATTATATTTCTATCTGTAATTAGAGCCACTTTCTATATTCTATCACGGTTGTACTAGACCATTACACCAAATGGCAAAAGATTGACACAATAATCGCTATAAGCGGGTAGTCTTAGGTTCGATTCTAAGGTTGGTTCCCTTAGAAGCCCGTTCCATATTGCTCACAAGGTTGCCTAATTTTCTCGCGCATTTGGGCAACGTGGGGTAACCTTGGGTGTTAGCAGCTACGAACACTAGATAAACGTAAACGTAAACGTAACCTTCCGGCATGGATTCCAAAGGCTTGAGGGCAAGCCTTGTGGAGGGGAGCATTGTGTTACGGCTTGGTTCACTGTAGGCTCATAATAGTAGTTGTATATTTGCATAATTGCTCACATAGCAATTATTATCCAATCTTTTGCCCTTTGGTGCAACGGTCTAGCACAACCATGATATATTCCGCTATATAAAAGTTATAGCGGCAAGGCAAGCAAGATATGCTGCATAGCAAATATACCATTCTGGAATCTATTTTTTAGCAATTGGCCTTTTATATTTATAATTTAGAATAATAGACTTACCATCAGTATAGCCACTATAAATTTAACAATTAGTAAAAACAATCTTCAGACTTCTAATATATAATAATAATATATACTCATAAACCGACTAGCAGTCAGCCCAAACACCAGATGATAATATAAGAATAAATAGAGCGATCAACGGACTCTTCCAGGTTGTAAACATAGCGATATTTATTTTATATAATTAATAAAATCGCAATGTAAAATAATGGGAGGTTATAGAATCTCTCTTTAAGTTAATTTGTTTTCATTTTTGTTTTTCCAAATCTTCTTATTAATAAATCTTTAAAAGGTTGGATTTGGGGGGATATTTATATTATTCTATCTTGCTACATTTAGGAGCTATATAGAAATATCGCCAACTTTAAGTTTCTAAATGACCTACAATAACACTAGCGCAGGTCCCACTCCCACTTACCCCTAGTCTACACCCCTGATTCCCATATGACTATTTACACTAAAGTTATAGACCCTTGATTTAGTGCAATAACTCCCATTTCTTTACTCCCCCCCCCCCCTTACCCTTACCCCCAAACCCCCATCCTTAAACCCTTACCCTTTCGTATTTAATTCCTCTTTACTCTTACTTCCTTATTCTTCTTTAAAACCTTATTGACTATATACATTCCTCCAATAATAACAATAGCTCTATGTCCCAGTATAGTGGCTATAACACCTTAGGCGCTTAAGCTTAATGTAATACCAATTTGAACTCCACTATGGGTTACTACTTGAGCCATCTATTGTGCGGCGGCCTAAGAGATATGTCCTGCAGCATAGCTTGCTCCTTAAGATATAGTGGCATATGTTGCAATCTGAGTGGCGCTATATGCTGTATATAAAATAATGTGTAATTTAATAGCAATAATGCCCTTGATAATTAAATATTCCATTTCGGGAATGTAAACCATAATGGTAATAATTTTCATATCAAATTCGATGGAAAATACTAGCAATTATTAGTATTATATTAGATGTAAGGTTTGATGTAAGAAATGCTACCTTTTGGGTATATGCTGTTGTGTAATATATTTATAAGTTTCCCACTTTTATGATGCTAATAGAGAAGATATTTATATCTAAAAGAGTAAAGAAATGTATTTTATTATCCCTTTGGTATAGATAATTGCCTTTAGATATCATCTATTATGCCTAGCCCTTCACTTAGCATATTTTAGGTTACTTAGTGCGTACTATTGCCAACCCTCTCCGCTATATAATATCACTCTTAATTATAAAGTTAGTAATATAATTCACAATAAAAGACCGAACACTATATATCTTGCATATCCAGTTTTATATTCTATTGCAAATATATCCCATAATAATAATGGCGAAGATGTCAAAGATACTTACGGACGCCCACCGAATGCCCAATGCGCCGTATTTCCCCTAGGGGAGAAATCCAGCCACTAAGGGGTCCAAGAGAGCCATAATGGCAACCTTAACAACAGAAGTGTTAACTACACGGAGCTGGTGACCTTAACTAAATCACATATAAACTCCTATCTGTATATTAAAGCAAATCTGGCTCCCCCTCCAGAGCCCTACCTCCTTCCTTTATAATGGTAGGCTACTAAACTTCTATGCTAACCCATCATCATACCTTAATGGTACCATATGAAATATATGTGGGTGTACTGCGCCTTATCACTAGGGCAGCCTTATCTATGGGGTAGCTTCTAGAAGTAGGGGAAGCTAGCCTTCTTTACACTATTATGGCATTCCTCTTTCCTCTTTTCTTCTTATGGATGGCTGCTAAATAAAGTCAATCTTCTATCCATCTCCAAGCCTTAGGTCCTAATATGTTGATATTGGCCTTAGAGTGGCCCTAATGGTAGTAATATAAAAGCGAGCCTCAATACTTCTAGTAACCTCTTAAGACCCTCTATATTAAGATAATACTTATTAATTCTTCCTATTAATATGTGTGCAGCGAATAGTAGTATATTGAATCTTTGCTGCTAGTAAAAGTAGCTTTTTTACATTATTATTATTACTTTCCCTATAAAATATTTTATATTAAAAGAGAAATTCTTCCATCTAATAATATAGCTCCTCCACCTCTGCACAATCCCAGCCGCGCTCTTATAGTGTTTATTATATCTATTGCTATCTATAAATATAGCATGCTATCTCTAAAAACCATTGTAATTATACCATAAGTTTATATTGGTTGCTAAATAATATGCACATTATAGTTTAATAATATTAGGCATCCTTATTGAGTTATGCATCCTCAGGTTTGCTTATAATAATCTAAAGTCAATTAATATTAAGTATTTATATTAAATCTATATCTCTATATAAGAGAGTCCTTATTGCTCTATCGCTCTATTGCTTATTATTACTTCTATTGATCTTTCAGCATATATGTATAATCGCCCCAATTTTTAGCTATATATAAACCTATTAAGACCTAATATATTCCTTAGGAATTGATTAGAATGTTATAAAGTAGAGGAAGTCTATCTATATAAAATACTTAAGATTAATATATATTTCTTTATTTTGAGAAATCTATATAAAAAGTATTATATCCCTTTATATCCATTATATCTAACTTCAGTCTCTTCTCTATAATCAATTATTAATAATTAAATCACACTATTTAATCCATACTTTATCATTATTATAAAACACTTTAGATAAAAATACATTAGGTTTCTTTAGAGATGATAATAAACTCTTCTATAGGCAATATAGGTCCTCCTCTAGTGCGAGATTTAACTTATTATTATAAGGACTGTCTTAATTATTTATCACTTAGATCCACCCTAACTCTCTTAACACCCGATTGTTAGTTCCTTTATATTCTATTTATACTTTATTAGCTTTATTTAAACACTTTTAAGTCTTTTTTTATATATAATATTTACCTATTTTCTTTATTATCTTTTTGATATAGAATATGCCCCTATTGTCCTATGCCTATAGAAAAGCTATTGGTTGGAAGAATTATAATATTTGTATCATTAGTATTACTATAAATATATCCACATCCTTCCTTTTTGGAAGTATATTGAACTTTTGTGTCTTTAATGGCATGTATGGTGTCTTTGTAGAAATTGCTAGTGTTAAGGCTAATATTATTATTAGGTTGCATAATGGGTTACCTAGGCTTTACATTAGGCAGTTATGTGTAACCTAGTAGTGATTGATTATACCTTATTCTTATTTTTGTTTAAATTCATTATCCAATTTTTTAAATCCTATTAATATTGGCTTTGGTATTTGTGTAAATGGGATATTGCACCTAAAGTCAATTATTCCTCTCCGCGCCTTTTTAGGTTGCTGCTTGCCTAGCTCCATTCAGATTTTAGCTTCTATTGCCGCTCGTTTTAGGCTCCCTAGTGGCCCCATTAGAACATATTGCTGCTTTACCTTTTCTATAAGCTGAATGAGGTGCTACGACATGAGTCTCTGGCCGCGAGACCTAGGTATCCATTCGATTCCGGCATTGGCCATTATTATTATCATTCCTCCGACCCAGTCGTTGTGAGACACAATACCCTTGCCTGTATGTTGGATGGCGCTACGCAATATTGTAAACCAGGTTGTATATGTAGACAATAATACCCTGCCAGCAGATAACTTAGAATTATAGCATGTGCTATAGATCTGTTGAGCAAAATCGTACTGAGCCTTCTTTGCTATTGATTTTGGTGTTGGCTTGTTGCTAGATGGCTTTGGGGTTGAAATTAGCTTGGACTTTGGGGAAAGTTGTAGACTAGGGAAGAGCATAATTAGTTGCCTGTTGAACAAAACGTTAGCCAATATTTTGCCCATTTTCTTTTAGTATTAAGAGTAATAAGCTTAACTTATTATTAAAAGGTTTATTATATATTTCCTATACTTTAAGCATTTTTGTAAACTAGTCTATATCTTAAGTATATTTAACTATGTGTCTGCCCTTCCTTATGCCCTACTGAAGTTGCCATTATAGCTAATATATTATGAAGATAATCATTTAGGGGATCTATAGATTGCAAAATACATCCTCGAGAAACCGAACTGCCGTGCCAATATTGTAAATCCCTTTGCCTCCAAGCTAATTGAACTACAATTGGCTGTGTCGGTTGGATGCCGTAATAGATCCATAATGGAATGCTAGTGCCGCCATGTGGAGCAAGATAGGTCGGTTGTCCGATATTTGAGGCTATTACACCATATTCATCGTGCTATGTGAGTCCCCGAACCGGAGTATGTCTGGTGAAATAAATGGCCATGCCCCCTTCTTGATGCTTTTTAGGGTTACTAGAGGCCCAAATACCGTGCCCATTAGTACTCTTGGGTCCCCTGTAAAGCAGTAGTTTCCCAATCTATTGAATACCGCTATACCCTCCGATAGTGCTAGATCTAACCCTTTATTACCACTTGCTCGAAACCGCCTATATATCTTAGCAAGAGTGACTTCAAATAGCCTTATATATAAATAGAGCACCATTGGAAATACTAAAGATTGGAAGCTCTGGAGTATTGGAGTATAATGTATTATATTCTTAATGAAGAAATGTATTAGTTGAAAGATGGGCTGGAGGATGCTAGAGAAGTGCCATCATCTTGGCTTGAGCTTTGATGCCTTTACTATTATAACCTACTCTATATAATAAGCGAATTGCTCCCGCGCTACTATTGCTTCTATTTGCTCCCATTTATGTGCGAATGGTGTTAATAATGCAGGCTGCTCCGGCATGAGCTCGCCCTGGAGCCTGCTCAGAAGCTTCTGTTGCTTCCCTTGGAGCCGGGGCCCACCAAGATTAGCCTCTGAAGGCGGTAATCCTAGTGCTATTGTAGCAATCCTTTGCGTAGCCAGCAGCTCCTCCGGCCGATTGTAGATCGCTCGCTTTATATTGGAGTATGCCTGAAAGAATCCGAAGGATAGAATATATATTTTATTGTTTTAATAGCTTATATTATTCTACATTATGGTGTAGATATTGTTGAGGAATCTTGAAGGCTGTGTTGATAAGAAGTTCCTATATTGATAATAGAAATTAAGTGGATAGAAGGTAAATTCCTGTGTAGTGTGGTATTGCTCGGCCACCTGGCAATGATCTGCCAGCAGGCAGACCGTTTCCTCCTCCTCCTTTCCTTCACCCCCTTGGATATAGTTAATATCGGCAGCCAGAGTGTATAATACCTGATCTATATGATCTAGCTTGTACCTTTGTTCTAGCTCTGCTTGTAATTGCTTTAGGCTATTGCTGTAGAGGTTTTATTGTCTCTCTATGTCATCATTCTCTTCCTCGCTAACCTCCATCGGCTCCTCCATGCCGCTATTGCTGCTGCCGCCATTACCCCTATTTTGAATACCGCTAGCATTATCGTCCTCATTATCATCATTACCACCACTAGCTTCGCTTTCCTCCCTATTCCCATATATTACATAACCCTAGCTCTCTTCGTTAATGAATAGAGTGGGCTCTGCTTTGATGTCCTTATGTCTGCTTTGGACATTATTATTACTTTTGCTATTACTTGCCTCATTTTCGCTTGCTATTTGGATATGTGTCTCCCGCCTAAGTTCGACAAATCGCTTGTTAACCTTAATCTTAATGTTGGCTCTATGGTTGTATGTATGGAATGCCGGTTTGTGTTGTCCCCAGAACTCATTATGAATCTGCTGATCATAGAATGCAACCCAGCCCTTTATAAATAGCCTCTAAAATATTGTCTACTTACTCCATATTAGTATTTGCGATTGCCTCCCATTCAGCTTCCATAGGGCCTCCACTCCTTCTCCAATAAGCTCTCCATCCAAGAATATATCCTTAATGTACATAGCGAGCGCTTCTGCATAATGCCTTTGTAATGTACTGCCCTACTTATATGCCCAATCCATATTCTTCTTCCCTTTCTGCTTCTGCTGCTGCTATTGCTGCCTGCCTCCACCCTTAACTACCTCGGCCTCTATAGGGTGCATTATTATAAACCATACTTCGCGTGATGCCCCTACTGCCAACCGGAATGTTTGGTTGGTAAGATCAAATGGGAGACTTATTATTATATGTTTGGAGTTGTATGGTGCCTGCTATTTCTGTAATGTGAAAGTTATATTATTAAAGAACCCTCCTTCATTCATGATCGCATGAAGTGGCCATCCCACCACACTAATTATGTCTAAGTGGAATATGGGATAATACCCGTCGTCCTCCTTTGCTGACCGAGATCTGCTTTTCCTTCCCCTATAGTTTATTGTATATTGTAGTTGAAGTATCTTTAGTGCCTCTGCCCCATTGAAGTTGCTTGTATTTGTTTGTAAAATGAACTTCTCTACTGTTCCTATCTTATTATTAGTAATTATTTTCCTTTCCTCTTGTCTTTACTTATATTTCAGCTTCCTACTTTTTGTTAAGTGGTCGATCCTAAACTCATCCATACATTGACCTATTGCTTTACCTTCCCAACCTCTATCCCCATTATCCCCATAGAGATATATCTCATCCACTACCTCTACTATTATATAATCCCCCACTCCATTATTATCATTATCTTTATCTTTATTTTCCTCCTCTTTATCTTTACTTATTTTTTCGCCTATCCTATTCTCATTCTCCCTATCTGTTTGTCTTCCATGTAGAACATTATGTATCTCAACTTGAACTTCTTCTATCTCGCTGGAAACTCGAATGCTCATCTTTATATAGATTTACCAATATTTTGAAGAATATTTATATTAGTTGTAATATGCGGTATAATATAATAATATATGTTGTCTTACTATGGTGGATATTGTACCCTCTTTTTGGAATAAGCTTGTGCTATTCCTATAATGCCTGTCCTATCCCATCTCCCACTTTTTATTATTGCCTCCCTACTCTTTTATTTTTACAAATCTTACTACTATTGCTAGTTACGTTTCTAACCTAGGTTTAAAACATATAGGTTGAAATAAAGGGTGAAAAGCCTATCTTTGATTACATTTAGCTATAGGCACTTTATAAAATAAAAAGCAAAATAACCATTATGATCAAACTAGCTGCTTTGCTATTTTAGGGTTTATATTCTTATACCCTTAGCTCTCTATACTTTACGCTCAACTATTGTAGCACTAGTCCCACTAGTTGGGGACTTTCCAATCTAATTGAATTATCTTTACACAATATTACATCTATCTATATTACATTAAACA
Organism: Mariannaea sp. PMI_226; assembly: GCA_024336345.1. Classification (NCBI taxonomy): domain Eukaryota; kingdom Fungi; phylum Ascomycota; class Sordariomycetes; order Hypocreales; family Nectriaceae; genus Mariannaea; species Mariannaea sp. PMI_226. Next base: position 5,519,036 of record JANFOG010000001.1, on the reverse strand, counting down.
TCACCTACTAGCTTTTAGGCCTTTCTTCTAGCTTGCCTTATTTTTCTCCCCCCTTACTATTACCGGCGTTTTCATCTTATTGAATACTGTTAGCTTTAGTATACTAACTGTCCATCTTGGCCCTAAGAATTCATCCTCTTCTGAACTTACCACTTGAGGAAAGCCTTGATTTTTGCTAATACCCTTATTTCTGTTGCTTAACCTTATTACCCTTGCCTTACTAATCTTATTATCTTCATCAATTGGAAGTTTCCTACCTCTTGATGATGAAGATGATGTTGGTAATGGTCGTTGCATCCTTTGCTGTTACTATTACTGCTGCTGCTGGACTGGTCTATCTTCCTGGCTTGCTGTAAATATCCGTCCGCTCCTTTTATTAATTACCACCCCAGATGTTTTAGAATCCCTGTCAAGTGAGTATGCCTCCCTGTCTGACTCTCCATCGCCCTGCGCCTTACCATCAAGTTGCCTGCTCCCCTTCTGTTGGGAAAACCATATAGCTATTGCTATGTAGAATGCTGATGACTTAACCACTGTATTGCAAGAGAATTCTAGCATATTCTTCAGAAAGGATATTAGCTTAGTAGCCTACTGTATGGCTAAGTTTGTAAATGTAGCGGCGACGGCAGTGGCAGTGGTGGCAATGTCGTTTACTTTGCCATCATTCGTCCGATCTGTCATCCATTCCTTTTTAAATTCCTCCCCTTAATATTAGCGAATAATATCTAGCAGCTCTATCCATTCTGTCCGTTGGAACCACTCCACATAACTGACATTATCCTTATCACCAGTTTGGTTAAGGTATGCTTTTATGGCGGGGGCTTTGAAAGCCTTAAGCCGCATTTGCATAAAGTCGAGTACCTCCTGTTGGAGAAGCACTGATGCAATATCCCCTCTCGATGCTATTGTTGCTATATTAAATATAAATATGTCCAGTCTTCTTTCCGCCTCCCGGATGTATTTGGCTGGTATATGCTGTAGCTTGGTTATTATATTACTCCGTAGAGCCGGTTTCTTGTTGTTATGCTGATTGGTGATAATTGTTGGTGTTGGGTTTAGCCAGGTTATTACATAGCTCATGACCTGAAATAGAATCCGTCTATCATCTTATGATAGGTCAAGGAGTTGGTGAATGTTGGTAAATTGCAGTTGTGGAGTTTTGGCAATCCTTATGTAGACATCCCAATATGCCTGGTCTTCAAGCTCGGCAAGAAATTTAGTATGGCGTTTTGTATTTGGGCCAATTTCCACTTTTGCCAGGTTGGGATAAAATAGCTCCCTTATTTATAAGGCATTGCGCTGGGTGGGAAGTGAAGTTGATATTTTCCTCCAGTTAGCCCCGGATAGCTGTTTTGCTGTTTCCCCTGGTAGCTGGGATAGTATATGTAAGATGCTGCGAAATGCCGAGAACCAATATTATTTGCCACCGGCCTCCGTATTAATTAAGTTATCTAGGTTATTGTTTATTTAAAAAAAAGGGGGGAAAGAAGAAGTAAGTAAAAAAGAAAAGGTATAGTGCCTAATCTATTTATTTATATTTATATCGTCTATTCTGCAGTTGATCATCTAGTTTTAGGTCGAAATCTTGAATGTGTCCCTACCAATAGGGGTCTTGCACCACTTTATAGTTATGTCTCTCTATCGCTTGTTTCTCTAAATGGTCACAAACCGAGTTATGGGGAAATGTAGCTTGTTGCTTAATTATAGTAAGTTGGTGATTTGATAGCAGAGCACGTTAGATTTCTCCTCCTGAAGTAGGGCGTCATTTTGATGAGATACTGCCACTACCTGGGCCCAGATCTGGCCGTAGGTGTCTGCCATTCTGGTGTTTTTCCGATTAATGTGTAGCTAAAGATTTAGGTCGTGGGGTAATGTGTCTAATTGAGGTTACCATTAGTTCTTATGGTGCTTGAGGTGGTGCTTGAGGTGGTGCTTATTATAGCTATTATAAATTGGAATGATGTATATACCTCTATTGTAAATATTGCAAGTCCACCATAGCTCATTCTCGCTAAGGCTTAATTGTCTTATATAGGCTTCCAGGGCCCGGATTTGATGCTAACCTGCTATAATCTTGAGCTTTTTGTTTTTATAAACCAAAAGCCAATTGTTAAAGGCGAGTATATCTCCTGATGTAAAGGCTATAGTATTATTATGTAGTCCCAAATGTTTATTTATCTTAGTGATATCATTCCTACTACCTAACAATAGGATTCGATTCTCCTTGGCGTTTCGTTTTAGTCCCCCATTTTTAAAGATTGCACAAAGCTTTTGTATATAATGGGGTTCGACCTATCTATTGTTGCTTATGCTCCATTGGGGGGTGAGAGCTTCAATGGGGATTCTTGTAGTAACAATAAGATGGTGTTTAGCTTGCTCCCCAAATGACTTTACATTATTAATTGATGGTTTGAGCCTTTTGGAGGTGCAGGGTAGGGCATCCTGGATGTATTGGCTCTGGCGCTTTTTTGAGCGTATGGTTGACTGTATGGTCCTAAATAATTAAATAATTAAGTATTAAATGCAAATTAATCCCCTAATTTGGTAATATATGTATGGTGTGTTTTTTTTTTTATTGGGGGTTGGGATTTTGTTTATTATGATAATATTTCTTTGGTTGAGAATGTTAATGGCGATATGGTTATAGTACTGATAGGTAGATTACTTGCTAATTTATATAGTGCAATTAGGAGGATTAGCATTAAATAGGGACCCATAGGACCCATAGGACCCATAGGCTATAGGGGGGTAGTAGGCTAATTGTAATAGTCTGATCGATTCCTAAGGGACAAAGCAGGTGGTAATAGGTTTGTATTGGTAGAGAATGATGGAGATTTTTAAGTATAATTGCATTAGGTGTTTAATAGGTGTGGCATTGGGTGTTATGTCTGGTAATATATAGGTAGGTTATAGTAAGTAAGATATATTGAAAGTTAAGTAGCTAAATAGACTATCTAGTGGTAATAATTGTAATTTCTTTGTTGGGTAATGGATATGAGGATTATTATTATAAAGGTAATGTTCTAAGATGGCTTATAATTATAGTAATAAGCTAATGCTAATTGAATGGCGGGGAGGTAGTATAGATGAGGATGTTGTATTTATGGGGCGATGTTGGTCATATAAGCTATATGTAATTAGGCCGTAATAGTGGATTTGGAGGTAAAAATGGGTTTTTCTTTTTTTAAACCTGGGTTTGAAAAGTGTAATAGATATTTTCTAGAGGAGAAAAGTTTAAGCTAAATTAAAGTAATAGATTTGGATAAAATGAGCAAGGAGGTTAGGGATATATTAGGGGGGGCAGAGGAAGAGGTCAAAATATAAAGTTAATTAGCTAGATATAGCAGACTCCCTCTTTGTAGGGTGGGGCATAATAGGGCGGGTGGTGTTATGCCAGGCGGCCCGCCCTTCCTCCTTAGTGTTAGGGCAAATATTAGGGGGTGGGCAGGATCTGTGGTTTAGGTGTAAGTTAAGATAAGTTAGTCTTCCCAATATCTTTATGCTATTCTTCCCCATTTTCTTCTTTTATAGTTTAGTAGGGCTTCCAAGACTTTAGTTAGCATAAGGGTTTAGGTCTAATTATAAGCACCAAGCACCAAGCGTTTGGATATTATACTTCTCTTAAAGACTAAATAAATAGGATTATATTAAACTATATTAGGTTTAAAATGGATAATAATTTGGCAATAGGTGATTATATTGGCAATTGGAGTGGTTTTGATGGCTGGGTGGGCGTACCTTATCAGACGGTAGAGTTTTATGAATGGGCTGCATTAGAAGTGATGCAGACTGGGTAAGTTTTTTTTTTATTGGTTGGCTAATTGCGGTTAGTTAGGTGCTGGCAAAATAGTAATAGTTAGGAGGTAGGCCAATAAGGCTTGACTACCTTGTATGTAGTTGCTATTCTTAGCAGCAACCATCAATGTATTTATATCTACTGTGGAAAGACATTTACATTAAAGACGGCGCTCAATCGTCATGGCATATAGAGCAAGTATTAACTATTTGTATGTATTTGTGGCAAGCATTTCTCTAGGTCTAATGTTCTGGATCGTTACATAAGGTGCAAAAATGGCGGAGATGTGCGATATTCTTGTGCTTATTGTGCTGAATATTAGGGTGAGAGGGCATTCTTGCGATAGGACTATCTTAGGCAATACATTAGGGGATATTATAAAGTCAATATGGTAGGGGGTTATGATATTAAAAGAGTTTATGTAGGGAGGAGTGGCTTGGTGGTTTGTAAGATTGATGAATGTGGGGTGAGTGGTGGTAGTAGTTATGTGTTTGGCAGTAAGGCATTGTATAATAAGTATATATGATAGATGCATGCAGAAAAGCTCCATTGGTATTTGGTGGATGGTTGTGATTGGGTGGGGGCATTGGGATTCTTTTGGTAGGAAGATCTTGTTTGGCATTAGCAGAAGTATGGGTAGGTAGTAGGTATAGAGAAGAGGGGAGGGGATAAAGTGGTTATTAGGTAAGTTTTACACTTGGGTTTGAAAATGAGTAGAAAGTCGAGAGGTAGGATAGGGAAAGAGTTGGATTGGATTTCAAACCTGGGTTTAAAAATGAAAAGAGGGTTGGGTTAGTAAGATGGGGGAAGGTATGGGGTGGATTTTTAAATTTGGGTTTGAAAATGCTAAAGAGAAATTAGGAAAAAGTTGGACCCTAACCCGACACTGATTGCTTTGGTACACAGCCTGCTATGAGTTTTCCCAGTGTTCACCATGATGGTATCTTCCATTGTTTCCAACAATAAGACGTAGAAGATGGGGTGAATTCTGATGGTTGGGGGTAGCTTGAGTTTATAGTTATTTTCTCCGATTTTTTCTTCAATAGGGTATGGTCCGATGTACTTATAGTCAAGTTTTTTATTTGGTTGTTTTGTAGTGATGTTTTTTATAGTGATTAATATTATATCTCCCTTTTGAAAAGTTAGTCCTTCTAATCTTTTCTGATTGTAGTATTTTTTGTATTATTTTTATATAAATGAGATTTCTATGCATATTTCTTTATGTAAATTCTTAAGTTCATCTAATTTGAATATTGCTGTTGGGGCAATTGATGTGTTTTTATCAATTATTCTATAAGCATCCGGGGTAAATCCAAAATTGGTATAGGCTGGTGTTAACTTCATTATTTCATTATAAGTTATATTTTATGCAAATTGGGCGATTGGTAATTTTTTAACCTAATTGTTTTATCTATAGTTAATATAATTATATAGGTATATCTTGACGATCTAATTTATTCGTTTAGTTTGTCTATTGACTGAAGGTCTTTATGCTATGGTCAATTTGTGGTTCAATCCGATTCTAGTCATAAGGCACTGCCAAAACTTCGAAAAGAATGGTAGTCTTCTGTCTAATAAGATCTCGGTTGGTAACCTATAAATTCTGAAAATATTATTTATAAAAATATAAGAAAATTGTTCTGCATTTATTCCTTCTTTATAAGGAATAAAATAAGCGAATTTTATAAGTCAATTAATAACTATGAGGATATTATTATAAGCTTCTTTGGTTGCTAGGTCTAGTGATATGGGCAACTTCATAATGAAGTCTATAGTGATTGTGTCCCATGGTTGTGTGGCAACTAGTAGAGGTTGCAAAAGTCCATAGGGCTTATGCCGTCGCACTTTACTTTTGGTGTATATTTTGCATTATTTAATGATTTTCTAAATTGTTTTCTTAATGTTAGGAAATGTGAATGTCATTTTGATCCATTTTAGGGTTTTTGTGATTCCTTAATGTCCGTGGAGTGGATGTTTATGCATTTTTTTGATAAGTGGCTCTTTTAGTTTTGCTGGAACTTGTTGTTTGTCTATTTATTTATCTTTTGAAAGTTTTGTATTATACTTTAGGATTTATTATAATAATGGATTTCCCTATTCCACTTTGTGTATTCCATAAGATCCTTTAGGCATTTCTTTTTGTGTTATAATTCCTATGGTTTTTGTTTTCTATATATTAGTGATATACTTCTGAGTGTAGTGTCTTTCTTTCGTAAGTATTAGAAGTTATTTATTTATTTTGGGTTTTCTTATATTGAAGTCAGTTTGTTGGCTGATGGCATTAGCTCTTCCATTCTCCAATCCTTTTTTATAAATAATGATATAATCAAATTCTAATAGGTATTCTACATATTATAATTATCTTCTATTAAGTTCTTACATTATAGCAAAATGAGCGATATTCTTGTGGTCTGTGAAGACCTTGATTTGGTGGTGGCTTCCTAAGAGATAGTGTCGAAATTCTTTGAAGACTTAGATTATGGTGAGGAACTCCTTATTATAAATAGGGTAATTGAGTTCTACTCTATATAGCTTGTAGGAATAGAAGGCTACTGAATGTAGTTTTTCATTATTGTCCCTTTGTCCAATTTGGGCTCCTAATGTGAAGTCTAAGGAGTCTGTCTTTAATTCAATAGGTCATTTGGGGTCAAATATCTTGAGTATTGGTTCGCTGAGAATTAAATCCTTAATCTAGTCGAAGGCTTCCTATGCTATTAGTAATCACTAAAAGGTTTTATCCTTCTTAATTAACTCAATAAGTGGTATCACTATTTGCCTAAAGTTCTGGAGGAACTTATGGTAATAGTTTGTAAATTTTAGGAAGGCTTGTACTTCCTTGACTATCGTTAGTATTGGCTAGTCCTTAATGGCTGATATTTTCTTTATATCTATTTATATCTTATTATAGGAGATGTAGTGTCCTAGAAATTCAACTTCCGAAATATAAAAATAACTTTTTTAGGTTTAATTAGTAATTTGGCATCTTATAGTAGCTTTAGTACCTTATAAATGTATTTTGTATGTTCTTCTTCCGTTCTGGAGAAGATGAGGATATTGTCTAGATAGTATATTATAAATATGTTTAGGTACTCCCATAGCACGTTATTGATTATTTGTTGGAATATTATTAGTACATTGGTGAGTCCGAAAGGTATTATAAGGTATTTAAAGAGTCTGAATTTCGTTCTAAACGCGGTTTTCTATTTATGACCTTTTTTGATGTGGATTAAGTTGTAGGCTTCCTTAAGGTTGAGCGTGGTGAAGACTTTCATCCCGTAGAGTCGGTCCTTTAGTTTGCTAATTAGGGGTAATGGTGTTTTATCCTTAACCATTATATTATTAAGCCTGTAGTAGTCTATAATAAGTTGTAGTTTTCCATCCTTTTTGGGGATAAATATAATTAAGTATTTAGCTTTTGAGCTAGATTCTTTAATATATTCTTTTGCTAATATATTATTAAGATAGTCTTTAAGCATTTTAAGTTGTGTTTTGTTAAGATTGTAAATTTTGTGGAATATGGTTATTATTCCTTCCTTAAGTTATATCTTATGGTCTTATTTGCTGTGTGTTGGTAGTCCTATCTTGAGTTCTTCTCTGAAGAGTGATTTGTAGATCTAGTATTTATTTGGTATGTTCTTAAGCCTGTCTTTTGCTAGGATTTTTTCTTACTTTTTAAGGTTTTTATTTATTTATGTGAAGTGCTTTCTTATAGTGGCAATGGTTTGCTGGATTCTTTTCTTTAGTTTGTTTGTCTGTTTGTGTTGTGTTTCTTTGGGTGGCTAGAGGTGTGACTTTGTGTTATCTATGTGTTTCCTTATGTATTCTTCAGCCGGGCTTACTACTTCCTTATTGATAGTGCCCTGAAATCTCAATTCTTTTTGTAAATCTTCCTGAATATTGGCTATATTACCTCAAAAGGCTTATACCTAATTAATATGCCAATTAATTAGTGGGTCATATTGGTATAATTATAGGTAATTAAGGATTATATTGTATTTCTTAAGGGGTATAATGTTGAAAGATATTTCCTATTCTTTATTGTAGATAAAGGTTAGCAAATGATCAGTTTGTTAAGTAATCCTTTCTCCTTTATAATCAAATTTGGCTCTATCAGCATTTTATATTATATAAGGTAGAGACTTATCCTCCCATAGCAGCTGGAGACAATTGATAATTTGTGGGTTAATAATGTTCATCTCTGCTCCGCTGTCTACCATTATGTGTATTCATTCGCCCTTAATTCTAACCTCTAATACCATTTTGAGAGGTTGTTTTTCTATATTGGACTTATTTGTATTATTTAGAGCTTTTATTAATTCTTCTGTAGGCATTTGCTGGGGCTATTGTTTTTCTATAATTGGCACTTGGCTTTTCCTAAATGTTTAATATAAAGCATCTCTTCTAGCTTATATTGAATTTCTTCTAGCCATTCTTTCTATTTTTTAGAGAGTCTTAAGCTCTTTTGTCTTACTGTGCGGCTATAGTTGTCAAGCTTCTCTCGTTTGTGTTTGATGTATTTGCGTTTGTTGCAATCAATCGCTTTTCTTCCTTGGTTTATGCATTCATATGGGAAGTTGCAATCTAATTCTTTTAGATAGGTTATCTTGAGGTTATTGTTTCGCAATGTGGCTTTTTTATATTAGAAATTCTGGTGTAGATACCATCCTCGAATTGGGTTGCTAGATAGTTATATGGGGTAGCAATTATTGTATACCTTTTCTTTTTGGTATTAGGCATATAAAATGTTAAAATAAGAGATTTATAATAAGAATTGATATTTCTTGTGATTCTATAGTAAGATTGGGTTGTCTCCTGGGATGGGGTGGTATTTCTATTCCCTAAGTTTCCTTACTTCTTTATATATAATGCCATAGATATAGAATCTTGGTCTTAAGGCATCCTGTCCTTGCTGGATCTGGGTATATGCTTTTGGCTAGTGGGTTATTGGGGCTTTAGTGGGGGTTTCCGCTGGTTTTTCTATAAAGCTCTTTATAACCTATGCTAGTAGCTTAATTTGCTGTTTATACTCTTCTTTAATAATATCTTCTAGATCTTCTTTAAAGTGCTGGTTGTAGATATTAAGCTTTGTGGCTCTTTGGGCTTCTTATTTAGTAAGGTATGGCTAAATGAGTCTAAACCTTTTTTTAAGCTTTATGTTTTACACTCTATTGACTAACTCCTTATCTATTGGTAAAAGGCTTATTTTTTCTTTATTTTTATTGTAGTATCGGCTAATATTTGCAAAGGTTTTCGAATTCTCGTCAGATGGTTGTTCTTCTTCATCCGGTTCTAGTATAGGGGTCCATTTCTTGGATTGCATTTTTCCTATGTCTAATGCTTATATCATTTGTTGAATATGGCTTGTTTTTGCCAATATAAGGGTTTTAAGGTCGGTACCCTTTTGTGTGCATGCATTCTTGGTTATATTGAGTGCTATTCTCTTGAGTAGCTTTGCTTTAAGTTGCTTTCTGAAGTTGGGGTTATATTTCAATTCAATCCATCAGACAATCCTTTCTGCGGTTTGTTGTATTTCTTGGGGATCCTTATCCTTTGTGAGTATAGCAACCATTTGTATATTATATTGTTTATAAGTAGCATTTAGGGTTTTCTTACCTTCTGGGACCTTTTGAAACTTCTTATCTTTCTTTGGCTTTAGGCAAATGTAGGCCATATGTCCGTGCTTACTATAGTTGTAGCACCTAACCTTTGTTATATCTTTTTGCATATTGCCTAATTCCATAGGTCCTGCATGAGATCCGTAAGAGGTGTTCCTATTGGCAGGTCGCTGGCTATGTTGGTTGTTTTGATGCCCTTAGCTATATTTGGGGTAATATGGGTTATAGTCTGTATGTCTACCCTTCCTCTTTTCTTTGGCTTTCTCCTTATATCTTTTGTACTTGCGTTTATTAATTTTGATAGCTATAGTGATGAATTCTGTAAGAGTATTGGGTCTATCTATCTTATAGATCTTGTCTTTAATTAAGTCTTTTAGTCCTTTATAGAAGATTTTGATGAGAATGTTATTATCCCATTTAAGCTTGCTAGCGGTCTATCAGAAGGTGATGGCATATTCCGCAACTAACCGAATTTGTTTAATCTTATAAATTTATATAGCGGCTTGTCTTTCTTCATTAACTAATCCAAATATATCCTTTAAGACTTCTTTAAAGTTTTCCCAATTGGTAAAGATGTTAATGGTGATTTGATTTTATAATATTTTATTATCTTTATGCTTTAAATAGTTATGTATAATGGGTTTAAACTATATTGCTATAGTGCTTTTAAGGCGAGTTTAAGTAAATAAGGCTTTGGCTTCTGGCGATGTGAGTTTGGTTGGAAATTACTTGAAGTATATATTTATTTTGGTGATAAATGGCATAATATCCTTGGGATCTCCGTTGAAGGTGTTGGGCTTAGGAGGTTTGATTGATTCTTCTTTGTTGCGCTCCTGATTGTTTGCAGGGGGTGCTGTTGGGGGGGCTGCTGGGGGCGTGTCATTCTACGCTTGCACTTGTCCCTGCAGAGTTACTATCTGGCTGTGAGCGGTAGTCAGCTGGGTTCGAATAGCTTGAACTAAAGTCTGAAGTTGTTATATTTCTGCAGTCATTTTAGCATTGCTGGGGGGTGTCCTGTTGTAAGCTGGTGGCGGGTTGCTAGTGTTATTATTAATGGGTCATGATCTAGATATGGTTGCAATGTATGATAATACTATTCAGTTCGACGTTGGTTCTGAATAGAAGTGTTTTAACTATCTACTTTCCGTAGCTTATAATAAGGTTGATACTTCCAAATAAAAGCTTTCAATATGTAACGATCTGACTTATTCCCAAGGGATAAACCGGTCGTGATTGGTTTATGTTGGCGGAGAGTATTAGAGATAATACTAGAAGCGAGTAGGTAGAAGGCGCGGCATTACATTTAGTAATATATAAGTAGATTGTGGTAATTGAATTGTATTGAAAGCTGAGTGGCTAAGTAGGCTATCTAATGGTAATGACTGTGGTTTATATACTAGATACTATCTAAGGCGATCATGGCGGTTCATGATTGCGTGTAAGTGATCGTTCAATTGATCGTTCCCAGGATCATGAGGCGATCATAAGGTCTTGGCGATGATCGGGCATGATCCTGTGTGATTGGTGTGAAAAAAGTGGGTCACACGTGAGTTAAATGCAGGTCATGATTTAGGCCGTGACAATGGGGGCTTTGGAATTCCTATACACAAGGACCTAGCTGACGGGCTATATCAAGCAGCTAAGGAAACAGCTAGGAAGGTTATAGCCAATATAGCCCCCAGTTTTTCCCTACTAAATAGCTCGCCTTTTGGTCCCAAAACCAGCCCGATTCTAACTGCCCAAGAAGTCCTAGCAGCTAGCAACAAGGAACGGCTTGAGAGACTAGAAAACACCCTTCCAGCTGCCCAGCTGCCTGCCCTACTAGAAAACAATAGCTATCTAAACCGTAAGTGGCTTGGGGTCTTGCCTACCCAAAAACAACATACCCTTGCAGACCCAGAAGCTACTAAAGCTATAAGGAATCGCTTCCTTTTACCTACTATTTCCATAGAGAATAGCTATAGCAAATGCGACAGCCTAGCTAGCTATAACCATAAAGATGTATATAAAGTAGCCAATAGGAAATAGACCTCCCGCCATAACTAAATAGTCTATGCCTTTAAAAACGCCCTTTCTTACAAGACTAACCTAATTGTGGAATTAGAGCCCCATATTTGGGAAACTGACCGCAGACCTGACTTTTCTGCCTCTATAGGAAATAGCCGGTATTTCTATAATGTTAAAGTCGTAGCTATTTTAGCTATTTCAGCTAGAGAGGAAGCTCATAAGACCCTTTCTAAAGCAGCAGAAGACAAAAGAAGGAAATATGCCTATTTGGGCAGATATTTTCATCCTTTGGTCTTTTCTGCTGGAGGACTTATGGAAAAGGAAACAGCTAAGACCTATAAGAAGCTCCAAGAGCTATTAGAGCCCTTTATAGCTAGCTGGCTTGATACCTTCATTGGTCTTATTTTGATTAAGACTTGAGCCTCCTCTGTAGTCTCTATCATTCCGGCCCCCACCCGGAATAGCTCCCCTTTCTAGACCTTTTTGCTAGGTTTTCCCTATGTCTTCCATTCCTATATATCCCTTTTCTACATACCTTCCTTTTCTATATACCCTTCTATTCTATATACCTTCCTTTATTATATACCTTCCTTTCCTTATATATCTTTCCTTTTTATATATCTTCCTTTCTTTATTCTTCCCTTTTATATATTTCTTTCTATATACTTTTCTTTTTACCCTTTGAATTCTATTTATTTCCTAGAATATTATAATGTAAGATAGAAAACTAGAAACACTAGAGCAAACAAGCTTTATATAGTAATACTAACCCCAATCCAAACCCTAAACAAACCTGGCGAGCCTGTGAGCGGGTGTAAGGGATACTGGCCAGGGTGATATCAAGACTCAAGGGTAGGTTATATTATGTTATTAGACTTCAACTTGCCGAGCGGTTAGGCACCGTTCGGCAAGCTATTATATCATTTAGGATTACCCAAAGTTTAACCGGGGCTTACCCCAGGATTCGCCGGGCGCTCGGCGAACGGTCGCTGAGCAGTCGGCATCTTCTTACAGCGGGTTTGTTTTTCTCCTATATACTAAGTGAACGATGTGAACCTGGAGTGAACCCGAGCTAGTTCACGATAGGTTTAAGTGAACTTGGGGTGAACTTATAAGAGTTCGCTAATCGGTTCACAGTTAAGTTGACGCTGATTGGTGAGAAATTTGTGGGGGCCATATGCACGTGATCTTAGGCTGACTTAGGACGTGACACTATCAAGGTAATCCAAATCTACCCTATGTAAGTGGGTCAAAAAAATCCAACCCTACATAGATTTGAATTTCGCATTAACTACTAGGCCGCCATAGTTTCACATATCTTATACGGATCCTTGGTAATTTTCGCCAAGGTACGCATAGGCGGTCTTTTTACAACCTATGACTAAATATCGAAATGTGAAAAAGGCGCCACCCAAATCCGTTTCAAAATATCGGATCATTAGCGAATTGCCTTAGTGCATTGAAACGAGAGGTTTTCTAACATAAAGGCCCTTCCTAACCACCACTAGGATGATTTAGTTACTGACTACCAGGGCAACCGCTTCTCCTACCTCAGCAACGGTTTCTCACAGACCGAGCTAAACCCTGATATCAACCCATCCTTCTATATTAAAGAGAAGGATAACCGGGAATCTCTATTTAGGCTCTTGTAGTATCTCTAATGTTAAGAGCGTTAAGAAGCCATTAACGGCTCCTCCTAAAAACATTATGTAAACAGACTTTACTAGCTCTATCATTTCCTTCTTGGTTCCAAGTAATAGTTGTTACTTGTAAGATTTAGATAAAAGCACCGAATTTATTTAAATGGTTGACTAAAAGCGCCTGAAGGGGTCCGTTACAGCACACCTCTAACTGTCAATGAAAATGATGGAAATAGTTATGTCCAACTGAGTATCTCAAGAACCGGGTAAAAACTCTGCGGGCCAAGCTTCACATAGAAAGAAGCATTCCAGAGCCCAAAATTTCTCCTCAAGGCTTCCATCCAGCTACAGCTCGTACGGCCTCGATCATGTTATCAAGCTGCTCCCTAGTCTTCGTCAGTGTTGCCTTATATCCTTCTCTAAATGGAATTCGATCCTCCGCTACTCCGCATTAGTGACTATTTCTATGCGAGATGTTTTAGCTTTAAATAGGTTGTTACCTAGCAAGACTTTGACCCACGACTTCGGCGCAGCATTCTCATCAGCGTCCCATACAGTCAGAAGATAGAGCGCGGTAGTGACATATTCGAGCACATGTTGCTGTGTAGAAGCATTAAATTCTGGGTTAATTCTCTTTGCAAGGTCAAGGCGGTTTTTAGTAGCCTTGGCTGCCATCTCTACCGTGACGAATCGATCAGAATATTGGTAGTGATTTAACCTAAGATCATTTGCTACAGGAGCAAAAACCGAAGCATCAAAATGAACATCATCCCCAAAGTAAATATCATTGCGAGTGATTGAGCCATCAGCTTCAATTGTATCGTGCCTAGCTAGGTCGAAAAGATTGAAAGTTTCGTTAGGTCGACTCGTAGTGGAAATGTTAAATGTAAAGAGTAGGTTGAGAGCATCTCTGTAAAACCCTGGTGCAAAGTTGTAGGCAGCTTGTGCAGCTTTATTGATTGCTTCATAATCAATATTCTTGCCATCATGTGGAAGATAGCCATGGTTTGCTAGAGCATTTAGGCCAGGGCAGGGTGAACGACCTATAGGGATTCAAATTGTCAACGTGGGCTCCTAGATTTGCTGGCAAAGTAGACGTACTGTCGAAAGGCCCTGCTGCACGAAACTCATGTCCTCTAGGCTCGGAGAATGCAAGGATTGATGGTGCAAAAGCAAGGAGAGTAAGCGCAAGAGCCTTCATGATGTCTAGTCAGGAAAGTTGGTCTTTGTCAGTGTTAAGCAGCGAACTCTGGATCCAGATATAACGTATTTAAGTAATATGGATTTACGAATTAGTATTAGCATATAATTTCAAATTTGATTGGCGTAATTGGATGACATTTCATAGAGCATAATCAGTCTTGCATTAGGCACCATTTGAGTATAATACTCTGACCTTAGCCGTCAAAAGTAATTGCTGACTGGACGTTGAGTGCGCCAAAGCTTGGCGGTCGCAAATACGATAAATAAATACGATATGTTCCGTCAGGACACGCTCCGTCAGATCACGCTCCGCCAGAACACGCTCCGTCAGGATACGGCCCGTCAGGATGCGGACCCGCTAGAATACCCTCAGGCAACCCAAGGGCTTCTCAGCAGGTACCATTTGAATTAAATAAAACTTCAAGTGGTCTAGCCACTCTCATTATTGGTGAGATTCGAAATCTTCGGCAGGTCAAGCGAATCAACATTCGGCTAGTAGGTCCTGCATGCATGTTGAAAAGGAGCTGTTTAAGGTAAGACGACTACCTAAATGTCATGGTCCCTATCCTAAGGCTCCACCGGAAAAATGCTATTTGTAAAGGGCTGAGTCTCTTGTATTATTGATAAAAAGGAAGCTAATAATGTAATCCACAAGTAAGTGACGCACACAAGTAAGTAGCACACACAAGTGAGAGGCGCACTTTTAATCATTATCTGTACGCAACCTTACAAATAACCATTGAAACTTAGATGTTCACTATAATTATGACTTTTATAAAATTAATAACATATTTATTATTTGATTTTTCGACTCTACTATTAGAAATCTATTAAGAAGTGCGTGCCTACCACTGCCGTAGAAAAGCCTAGTCTAGCTTCCTCGACTGTGAAGGACGCCGAGTTAGACAGGCAAGCCGAAGCTATCTGTGCCACCGAGCTACAGCGCCTTAACAGCGCGTCGTTATCTTCGCCGCTCCCGTCATCTGCACGGCATAGCCCTCGTACGGCCAGGGAGCCACTGTCGCCCATCCTCGTGTGCAACTGGATGCGCCGGACGGGATGGGAGGCTTTCTTCGCGAATGCAAGCCGGCGTTCCCTTATTACACTATATGAAACGCCTGTAAGATGGATGGGCCCTACTATCTTGAAACATACGTCGGGAAACCGATTGAAAGCCCGGCTAGCGACGGGGCCAGGCTGCGTGCTACCATCCACGCGCTGGACAGGCTATTTGATCGATGCGCGGATACAGTCACCCACACCGACACGGCAATACGACGACGGGTTATGATGCTCTTTACAATGGCGCTGCATAACTCTGACCTCGCGCGTAACGTATCGGCATGTCTGGCACCATAACCCATCGCTTTTGGGTGCCTATATATACAGGATGTGCGGAACTTGATCTGGTAAATGATATTCAGCCAATTGTGTCTGATTCTTGAAACTGTAGACCTTACTAGCTAAAAGTATATCCACTAACTTGAAAACTCCTTTAACAACTTTATTACCTCTCTTATTACTCTAACAGCCCTCAATCAGCCACCCCTAACCCTGCCGCTAACCCTCCTCGCCTTCGGCTTGAAACGCTATATACTAAATTCCAGTCTATTGATCTAACTACCTCTAGCTTGGTATTACTCTAAACCACCCACTACTTGGACCTCCTTCAAATAAACGTTGGCAGGGGACTTTTATTGTCCACGGCACGCTTCGTTCCTTTTTAGCCCGCTCTTTTACATTCCCCCCCTTGACCCAATCATTCTGCCACCCATGTTCCACCCTGCAATGCCTCTGGATGCCTTTTATCTGTCGAAATACCCGGGGACATAGAGAACACCGGTTGCCATCAATCGCAGGCGGCTTCAAGCATGGAATAGCCGGTATTGCAGCCTCAGGATACTTAAATCTCCCAAGGTCATCTCGTGTCCGTAGGAGGTCTGGTATACCTTGGATACCTTTTACTATTTCCTGCTTCTGCTGATATGTGTAGTGTCGAGAATGTAACCGTTGTGATAGGTGTGTTAAGATGCCATCTGCTAAAACCCCTACTCGACAAAGCCGACACATCATAATATTGAACTGTGGAAGGTGTATGAATGGGCCAACCATAGACACCTTCTCACTGGTATCTATTCCTGGCAGCTCTTTGTATATATGTATACTAGCCGGAACATTTGATACACTCCAATCCTGATCTGCTGGTCTTGGAGAGCTGATAGATAAATCTTTGTCGGTCGTTATGCCTTCCTCACTGCCTTCACACTTTGAATAGATACTACATGAGGTGCAGTTAAGACAGGAACTTGATACTGCTTGACCCGTTTTGGTAAATCTTTTTGAGGAGACTTGAAAGAGTATGCACGTTTCTGCGAACATATTGCAACAATATTACTAGGTGAAATATTGTCTACAATTGACCAACCCTGATTGTGATTGCAATAATCAGCTAGGTCACCTTGGCAAAGAAAGTCATGCCAATGCGATGAAATTTTAGCATATATCCGAAGTAGAGCAGGCTGGAGCTGGTCTGGGAAGACACCATCCAGGCCATATGTTGTCGCTCTTTGTAATGGTCTATGGCCGCTTTGCCATGCATAAGCTACATCTCTCATTGCTGTATTCGACCTATCTTTATATTGGTTGAAGTGAGATGTTGCCGGCCGTACATGCTTCTCGGTTATTGCTATGCTAATCTGGCGGTAGAGCTGGACCCCCATATCGAACGAAGTTCCTAAAAGAGGCTTGCTAATGCTTTGAAGCTCGTGGCGAAATGTATTTGTGCTCCAAGTGCCTCGGCGTGAAATTGGCGCAAAAAGCAGCGAGTGGCCCGCACAATAGTTAAAACATTTGCGCAGGATTAAAAAGGCGACTGGACGTATGTATACAAGGTAATCGTATACCAATTGCGTTACAGGCTGAGAGTAAAAGCGTGCAACCTGAAACTCATCATTGGTTGTTGTGCGAGCTTTGTGATGACGTGTAATAGAACAAAGTCTTCCTCCCCATATACAAATCCCGCGCAGTCGTGAAGCAGTATTGCAGCACTCTATGGTTAGAAGCTCTGTAATTCGTCCACTCTGGCCGCCGTCAAGCTGCAGGAGAACCATGAGCTGCTTGAGGAATTCGTCGTGCGAGCCAAGATACGCCTTTACGGTATTAGCATTCCATTGGCCATGGGTTCCGGCCTGGGCTTGGCCGTGGCCATTTGACTTAAGGAGTCCATCAACAGGGGATATACAGGCCCTTATGAACAACTCCAGGTGTGCATCCAATAGCCGATTTGCAGGGTCGGATACAAATGAGTAGCCAGATGTGACTGTCGAAAGCCTGTCCCTTATGTTTGTCAAATCCGGCTTTGGGTGTTCCCAGTCATATGTTAGGCGCTTGTAAGACTTCGTAGCCAAGCGAATGGCCTCATGTCCAATACTACGAAATTTGTTCATAGTCAACTGATAATGATTGTCCCATGAAATTTCTCTCCCATCCTCACTCCATTCAAAGTGATATAAAGCCCCATCAGACCGAGCCAGTGAACGACCGTATGATAAGAGGCTAAGGAACTCTCCAAGCGGTGATACTGTCCCATCGCACATTTTTGGAAGGCGCACAGAGTTTAAGAGCTCAAGTTGTCCATGGCGAGGTCGAGCGTTGATTCCAATACAGGGATGTGGGAGGCGAGGCAATGTTCCCTCAAGGATGATAAGTCGGGCACAATAGATGAATCGTGCGAGAATTGGGGTGAAGCGACTAGGACGAAGAAAAGTATCGCCTTGTGGACGAGAAAGGCCACGTATAGCACTGAAGTAGACAAGTAATGACGAACTAGATCTGCCATCTTCAAAGCCCTCTTGAACCATAAAAGAGAGAAGTCCCAAGACTATATCGGCAGCAGGATCATCCTTTCCGGTCTGTTGTTGTTCACTAGGCCAAATGGGACTGTCAGACTCGCTTACTTCCCCATCATCTTCATGCCCTTCATCTTGAATTGCATTATTATAACCATCGTCGTCGTCATCATCGTCATCATCGTCATCATCTTCATCATCCACCTCTTCGGGCTCTTCCTCGTTGTCGAATTTCACTCTATCGTCCTCCCCACTGCAGTTACTTGCATCATCGTCAGGAGCAAAGCTCTCCAGAGGCTCTTCATCCTGCCACACGCGTTCATGCCATAGTCGCTCCAGCGCAGCCGCTTGGGGCCTAGAGAAGCGTCTTCCTGTAATCGACCTCGCCATTGTAGTCGAAAGGCGCCACAGACAAACCCAAAAACAAAGACAACATTTGTATTCGTTCCTATATGACCTCTCGGAACCTGAGCGTATGACAAGCTCAAAGGGGACTCTATCTGGTCGGCCGGGATATATGCCACGGAGCCAACATCGAATAGAAACATCAGTATGTTTCACAGTATCTCCACAGCAGTCGAAGAGCCGATCGAGTGCTGCTACCATCAGGCGTAGCCTATCCTCATCATCAACGGAGCTCTGCAAGGCTTTCCCATCGTAACTACCGAGGTCGAGATGATATCCTCCACGGGAAATAGGCAAATCAGACAGGGGAACAAGAATACCCTTACGGACACCAACAGCACTAAACATACGTTCTCAATCGGTTCGCCAGAGCCAATTAGTTAGTAGGGTGGCACTAGATGTCCCGTTACTGGCCATGTTGTCAGAGCTTTGAGTTAGCTGGCTAAGACGCTGGCGCTCCTCGGCCTGCCACTGTTCGACCATAGCTTTGATTGGTTCCAGGGCAGGCTGTAGAGGCAGTGGCTGGAGCTTTTCTTTAGTGTCTGGCGGACAAGCGACGATCTAGGATCGGTGAATGTCGTTGACACACCAGCTTTGAAACACAAGATCGTCCTGGATGTGCTCCCTTATCCAGGCTCTGCTGCCTTTCCCTCATTTCGCATAATCTATCTCACGACGGTGGTATTCACCAAGATGGTCGAGCATCACCTTCACACTAGTTGAGCGCAAACTGCAGTGTTTGCAAGCCATGCCCCTCTGTAAGGCAAGATGGGGGTGAGGATGCAAGCCATCACGCCGTAAGGGCAGTGCAGCTGGGTCGGGGATCTGAAGGGATTGCACAAGCTTGTTGACACTGCGGCGGGCAACCCCCGCAACCTGATGTTTCTCTCCAAGATGACGAGATACACAATCACTATCCGCTTTGATGGCAAACTTGCACTTCACACAAATAATAGCAAGTTCAGGCAGATTGAGATACAAGCCAAGCCCTTCTAGCCTCTAGATTACACTTAGATGCAGTTGGACGATTGTTGTCTGTCGACTCTTTTGGGTAGTAGAAGTAACATTCATTGTGATAAAAAAACAGTAATAATTGAAGATATTAGAGGTTTAAGTTTCATCAAATGAAGGAGAGAGAAGGAGAAAGGATATAAATGAGCAAAGTCACCACACTGAGCTAATATTTAATGTTGCTATTTGAAGAAGGTATTAGAAAAAGCAATATAAGAGAGACGGGGCCCATTTCTCAATTGCGTTAAATGCGGAAAAGTAGGGAAATGGGACCCATCAATAGAGTGAAATGAGCAGGGATAGAAGACAGGGGTATGGTTTATAGAGAAGAGTAAACGGGCCGCGTCTCTTTAGAGAATGCTTAAGTAGGAATATAAAGAAATTAGAATAGGATAAAAGTATGATTTTTAATAACTTTTTATATATAGAGTTAGATATAAATAGGAAATTTATAGGGCCATTTTAGTATATAATCTAAGCTAGATTAAGCTATAATATATAAATATTTATGTCTTTAAATAAGTAAATAAAAGATTCTTCTAAAATCAAATATTTAAATTCTAACCCTATTTATAAGTTACTAAGTTATTATAGCTACCTTAATCTTTTTTATTTTCTTTAATTTCTTATATTATATCCTCTTTATAAAACCTACTAGCAATATAAAATAGATAATACAGACATGTCCTCTGCTGTTGACTTCCTCCGCTTGCTCTAACTAACCCTCCTGTTGTAGAACCACCTCAGCCTCAAGTCTTACCATAGTTATTGGGTCAAAAACTAGCCTCCGAAGCGCTAAATGACGATAGATAGACTTCCCATTAAACCCCAACCCCTCTCCGTCCACCTCCAAGAATGGAATTCTTTTCACCATAACCTGGCCGGTTGTAACAACGTTCGCCCACGCTTTAACGACCTTGTGCGCAATCCATAAGTCTCCCCCAGTGCTTCGCCATGTTATTATAGCTCGGCGACTATCATCCTGGGTATAGCAGAATATGTATGCATATCCAGGACCCGTATTCCAAATCTCCAGAATCCGCAGTCGAGGCAGCGTTCTTGCTGCATATGCAGCTGTCGCTAGTAAACTAGTAACCCGGCCCTGCGCGGTAGACGGGTGAAGTCTTCCGCTCCGCAGAGAGAGCAGCTGAGTTTTGGATCCCTTACCTCTTCCATTTAGGATGAGATGATTTAGAAACGTCTCGGTAATGACGTGAGGGGGAGGGCAGAACTCAGTAAAACGATGGCATGATTTCGACATAAATTGTGATATCGATAGGCGGATATGTGGCTGAACTTGAATGGCTTGGTAACCTGAAGACCATCTTGGCCATTGGTTGAAGAAGAAGCGCCTAACACTATCAGGGAGAGCAGGGATTAAGTGCTCTTGGAGGTCTAAGAAGTCATCAGTTATGGTCCTTGGTTTCATTAGAATATAGGGTCATACCATTACAATAAGTCATTTCGAGTTCTCGAGTAAGATTCGTCCATCTCTCGAAGCGAAACCATTCTAAGGCAACCAGGCTTTCGCGTAAGAGTTTTGCAAGTGACGGAAGCGCAATTCCCCTAAAGAACTGTCGGCGTATAAGAAGACCCTTTACTATAGGAGCACTTGGGAGAGTAGGCATAGCGTTTCTTAACGACCATGGCCTGAATTCGAGAGGCGTTCCATGGAGCCGCTGTCGTTCTTCAGGTATGGTATTCTGTCGGTGGCTATTGAGCGAGGCTCTTATATCTGCACGTTTTTCCCTGTGGTAATTCAACAGGCCTAGGCGCCTTTTCAAGTCATCTTCAAACAGGAATGGGTAATCACTATCCATTTCGACTTCATAATAACGGTGCCTAGTATCGCTGGGCGAGAACGCGCTAATCTCTAGTGTAAGGCCTCCAATTATACCGCTCCAAGACGAGAGGGTCTCGAGTACATATATCATGGAGGTCGTAAAGACTCGGTTATTACTATTGTTTTGTAGAGTATTAGTAGTGCCTCTAGTTAAACCTTGAGAGAGGAACGCCACTTACTGGGCAATAGTTATTACGTCTTCTGGCTTGCTACAGCTCCGACAATCATATGTCGCGAGCTCGACATGAAGCCACAGATGGGTAATGTAGTTCAATCTAGTAGTGTTCTTTCTCCGGACGACTTTAGCAAACGCAGGTAGATCTGACTCGTGGAGAACCAGGCGCCGAAAGTTGTGTTTCTCGAAGAACCATTGCCACTCTCGGGAGACAGTGGCCAAAGAAGACGCTCTTCGGAACTGTTGGAGTGGAGTAGCCTCTGCGGGTTTGTGCTCAGGAATGATGACGCACTCTAAGATAAGGAGGCGAATCTCCTGAGGCAACGAGCCCCATGAGAGCCTGGTGGTAGAGGCGTCCATAGTGAGCGATATTCAAGTTGGATACCTAATTTAGGCTTGTTGTGTGGAAGAGTATGGTCCTTATATATAGGCTATGTCCACAGGGTGATTAGGTTTGTCGAACTTAAGCTGCCACAACAAATGAAAATTTGCACCTCGCTAATGTGTGTGCACAAAACTTTCGCATGTCCTATTTAATAAAGTTCGTAGGGGCATGGCAAGATGCATAAATGAGTCAGACTGTGCGTGGAAATTACCTTAGATATGGAGATCAAGACGAAAAAGAAAGGTTGTTAATTAAGTAGGATATTAAGAGGTACAATAATAGGAATAATTCACTTAGACAAGGGAACAAAAAATGTGTGGAATCAACAAGCTAATTACATCAGGAGAGAGAACAGGACGCAGGAGGAAGCAAGATATATTAGCGCGCAAAGTACATGCCACTATCACCAGCCATTATCCATCCTGGGGAAATCCTCGCGGCTAGCTCTACCAGTACCGCCAAACCGACCGTCACCACTCAATTCGCCGAGTTCAGTACGAAGCTACTGGCGACAGCATTCTTGGTGTGGCTACTGCGAGACCGCAACGCTTAGGACGACCACGCAGGTATGGAGATGGGCCTGACCAAATTGAGGTGTCGCTTCGGCGGGTTCGGCGCTCCTCGCGGGAAGAAGAGTATAGTGAATAGGATGAATGGGTCAGGGAGGGTCGCGAACCTCCTTAATATATATATGTTAGCATTAGGTTGAAGCCTATCGGGAAAAGTGTAAGGAACAGTCGGTCACTTTAATGTAAACCTGCAAGATCAGGGAGGTTTATCTTGATGTTGGATCACAGGGACCCAGCGGATATGAACAGAGTAGTCGGGAGAACACAAACGAAGACATGTTAAGATGGGAGGAGATGAGAGGAGAGACGACCGATTGAGAGACGAGACGGCGGATTGAGATACGAGACGGCGGATTGAGAGAAATAGACATCGGGTAGGTTGTGAACCTTAGAGCGAGTGGCAATCGAGTTGTCGCATGAGTTTGTTGACCGACTAATGCGGCCAGATGCAGTAGAGTTGATTGAGAAGGCTTCGTCTTTGGCCTCTCGGGCATTACTCCGAGAGTTTCTCCCGCCCGCCACGGAGAGGAAGACGAAATGGGCGGGTTAAGAATACTGGGCGTGCACGAGACTAGGAATTCTTCTGACGTTAGCAGCGACCTTTTTAGAACATTGAGAAACAGCACTCACATCAAGATAAGAATGCAATAGTAGTTATGCACACAACATTACATTCTAAGTTATATTAGTTGCAAACTGTACAATCGTGTCAATATTTCAAGCTTACATAGATAAGGATACTTAGATCATCTGCTCCAATGGTGGGTCCTCCAGCAGCATGTCCCAAGGGACCGACGCATCGGGGTCCAGCTCCCCAGACGAATGGGAGGAGGAGGAGTAGGAGAAGGGGGGGGGGGGAGGGGGAGAGTAATCGGGAGGAGGAGGGGAGTCTGGGTAGGGGGGAGAAGGCGGAGGCGGAGGAGGAGGAGGAGGAGGAGGAGGAGGCGGCGGCGGTGGTGGAGGCGGCGAGGCCGGGTGTTGTTGTTGTTGTTGCTGCTGCTGCTGCTGTTGCAGAAGCCAGACGATTTCTCGCCGGCATCGCCGACGAGTCCTCTCGTCATTGGCCGCAATGGCCTCATCAAATGCGGCTAAAACCGCATCCATAATCATCGTTGTCATCGTCGTGGTCGTGGTCGTGGTCGTCGTTGTTGTTATTGTCTTGTTTGTATAGTTTCGAAGGAGGCCATGGTTTGGGAACCCAAAATCAAGAGCGAAACACTACACTCAGGCGCTCTTTCTCACCCCAAGTGACTAGATTGAGAATGACGGCAAGAAGCTGGCTACTATAGTCAACTTACTATCCCTCGGCAAGTTCAGATTTAATGTAATGCGAAGTACAAATGCCAATATTTAGGTAAACAATATCTACATAAATACCTAAAGTAGCAGCAATACATTCCCCAGCACTAGAGTAGAAGGGATGTGAAATAAATAAAAGTGCCATAAGATATCTATATTAAGTTATTATAAGGAAATCTAATCAATTTTGGTAATAATATAGACAATTTTCCATAGATAACTTTCCATAGATAATTTTCTAAAGCATGGGAATATTTATGGAGTAAGATATTGCATAGATATTCCACCTTGTCCTATAGCAAAAGCGCAAACAGATGAGTGCATTTAAATTACTATTAAGACCGCGAGGAGAGTACTTAAGGATAACTTCAAAGCGAGAGTAATAGAGAATCTTAAGATAATAATAACCTCCCTCCGATATGTAGTGTAAAGTACTTTATAAATGATTGTGGATGTCAACATGCCGTAGCTTCGTCTTTAAGACAGCTATTTCTATATTAACAAGGTTGATCGTCTGAGTGTTATCACAGTCTATATGGATAGTCGGGTAGTCGATCTTTAAAGTAAGCTCTGTTAACAGCCGGCCGATGAAAAGAGACTCTTTTGCAGCCTGGGCTAGGGCTAGGAGCTCAGCTTCAGTTGTGGAGGTTGTAATAGTATCTTGCTTGTTAGCCCTCTAACTTATTAGGCCTTCAAATAGCTTGACAATATAGGTTTGAGAGCTTTTCCGGCCCAGCCAGTTCCCTTTCGTCAGTAGCGGGCTTCAGTCACGCTCCATCAAAAGGATTGTTCGTGTCATATCTGGCAAAACATTTGAATCGTCTTCAGTTTTAGAAGGTGCTGTAGTCTGGCCTTCAGGAAATGATATATCGTACTTGAGCAGCAAATTCGCGACGATCATCTTGCTCAAAGCACTTGCATAGTGTCTTCCTGGACATGTGAGACGGCCGGCACCCCACATGCCATTGCCCGGCTCAATCCCGCTGAATTCTCGGTCGGGTGAGATTGGTAGGTTCTTCTTATCAAGGAAGCGGCGTGCGTCAAACTCTTTCGGCTCCTCGTAAAAATCCGGGTCAAGAGCCATGGCTTCTCCAGCAACGGCGATGTATGTACCTTTGGGGATCCATGTGCCGTCTGACAGACCAAATGAGGAGGTTGCTTTGCGTGTGACGGCCACTTAACGTATCGGTTAGAATTCTCAAAGGAATTATCGATCTGGGAACTTTGGAATACATACGCCCTTCTGGAGCGAACAAGCGCAGTGACTCTTTCAAGAAGCTGTCCAGAAGATGGAGTTTTTTGTTAACCCCGAATGTCCACTGTCCTCCTTCACTAGCCAAAGCCTCGATAGCTTCGGCACGAATGTCGGGGATATATTGCGGGTGGGTGCAGAGATCATAAATCGCTTGTGTGAGAGTATGGGTAGAAGTGTTCAACTGGAAAACTATTATTAGTATCCTTCACCCAACGCTGAGTCACCAAGACTTGTACTTACAGCAGCTGTAATAATTCCAACAATCTGCAGCGCAACCTTTCTCGGAGATTCGTTATATTCTGCCAGGAATTTGAGAATGTCGACATCTTGGTTATCAGGGTTGCGCCGCTTCTGGATTGGTTCCTCAAGGAACCGCTCTGCTTTTTGAAGGATTGCCTCGAGCTGGTTGTTGGGGACAAGGAATGGTTTAACCAAGGGCCTTATGAAGCGTGGCCATGGGCTAAGTGCATTCCGAATGCGCCAGGCTTCAGGAAAATACTCCATGACGATCTTATCCCATCCGCCACCATGGGCGAGCTCCTCTCCAATGAACACCGTCGAGGTTATGCTCGAAACCACGGCGTAGCAAAAGTTGTATACGTTCATATGCCCTATCACACAAGTACGTTAGTTGATGTCCTGGTCCTTTTGTTGGAAGGGGGAAGAAGGGGTTTCCTGCATCACACGTACTGGTTTCCTTGGGGACCTGGCTAAAGACTGCCTCGCTAGTACGACGATACTCGCGTTGCATCATGGGGACCACGGTTTCTACCCAAAGCAGGTGCATTAGTCAGAATTTCTAGTAACCTTTTAGGGCTACTGATTACTTAGGCTCCGTGTAAGAGGGCCGCGAACAGCATCAACATGTCGTTGACCTTTCATAGCCCACTCAGCACCAATGTGCTCGCCAACCAAGTAATCAATGACAACTTGTGCGTGGCTTAGCTTAGACTCGGGGAGCATGCGAATTTCAGGTAGGAACTTATGCGCGATAACCAGTTGTTCTCGCGAAACTGTCTGGATAACAAAGTTTTGGTCCCTGTGCTGTTTCGGACACGCTAGTATAAGCCTTCTGTCGATGTATGTGTGTAGGTGGCATGTATATCTCACCTTCCGATAGCCCTCCCGTAACAATGCTCGCGTACCATGGTGTTGGGTGTATTGCACCGCCGCTCTTCTGTTCAGCCCGAAGGGGCCTGGCGAGCGCCCTACTCTAATCCATGGCTTTCGCTTCGAGGCGATGCTTTGTGTTGTCGCCCACAGACTAACAACAAACAAGATGCAGAAGGCTGAGGTGGTGAGATTGATATTGAACCCCATCATTTTTGGGCTTGTTGGGAATTCTCTGGGGTCCCAGAAGTCCGTAAGACGGTGGGAAGTAGACTGGAGGATTCCATTCATATTATAGGTCATGAACGCTGCAACAAGGCTTTTGGGATAGGTGGCAGCAAGTAGATACTGGCGTTGAAGCTTTATACTATGCAAGCTGATATGCCAATCTACCAGTAGTCAATGGATGGCGTCAACTAACGGCATCATTCTAGAGTGATCCTTCATTGAATATAATTGCACTTTTAGCAGCGAAAACCACTGTTGGATTTAGAGGATTGAAGGACTATTTGATCAATCAGATGCGGCCCGAATTTCTCAACCTATGATGCTGTGGCGAAACCAGTGCTTAAGCTCCTCAGGTGGCACCACTCCTCCCACCTGCACCGTAATATAGCGTGGTGCCACCGTTCCAGGGCCACTGACGCCCCAACTTTTCGAGCTCAATATCCTGGACAGCATGCGTGCTTTCCGTCGCGCAATATCTAGCACATCGACAGCAAAGTGTACACAGTGTCGATGCTTTTCTTGTTACCCACGTCAGCTAGCCAAGCCGAAAAGTTTATGAAAAACCCATCGACGCTTTGTTCCTGGGGCATGTGACTCTAGAGTATTTGAAGATTGGAAAGCCGCGTCTAATTACAGCTAGCGCGGAGCAAGACAATACGCGAGGGAGTGAATGGCCAAAATAGATTCCTCATGGAGCTAGCCACATGGGAGCAATTTGTGCCACACGTCTCCATAATATGCTTGAAGGGTAGCAACATCATGGTGTATGTTGAACAGTCCAGAAGCTTAATTAGTAAATACTTTGATAGTTATTCGGTCCATAAAAGTAGTCTACATGCTCTTCATATAACTGAGAAGTCAGATTCTAAAACAAATGAGAGGTCAGTCTGAGCAACAAAGAACATTGAGAGCGTCTGATATAAATGATGATTTTGTAGCTTCATAATAAAACAGTTTGGGAGGGTCAGACCCTAGAAGATGTGAGTTAAAGATTTTTATTCGGTTTGTCTGCGGTCTTGCATATTCTTCTTTACAACTTCACGTCCTCAATAGTGACGTGCAAGGAACATTCTGGTATACCACAACACGGCTGCTGCTATATTACCCTACCTATTTGAATTATAAATCATTAACCTGTTTGTGGTCTCTTGGTAACCGAAGCATCAATATGGCAATCAGTGGAGCAGCATAGAAGCTGCTTGCGTAGCTACGGATAGTGTATTGATGGCAGCCTTCGCCAGAGATAATCAACGAGGGTTATGACACTAATAAAAAAGCTGATACAGAATCAATTCAGGTTTCAAGAGACATTTTAAAGCTATCACCTGTGATATGAAATAAGGAGCTTAATTTCTGTCTTAGGAACTATTCAGCCGCATACCATGTTGCTGCTCGAACTGTCTCGCATTGAACGTACAGAGCGAAAAACAGGCGGGATATGTTTTCTACTTGACTGAATATACAGCTTCTTCTACTCGGAAAGAAATTTTTCCTTCAATCTTTTGACAGCTAGCGCTCCCAGATGTATCATAGTATTAGTCTTGTCCGACAACTCCAAAACTGTAATTTCAACTCCCATAGCCTGTTTCCACCAATTTCGAATCTCGATCGCCACCAAAGAGTCAGCGCCCATAGCTGAGAGTGTCGACGAAGTGTCTATCTCGACCTGGTCCATCATTAGGAATGTAGAGATACGCTTTGCTATTTCCTGTGCCAAAAATGACACAGTCGCGGGGTCGTCAAGTTTCTGGGGCTCATTTGACAGGGACGTCACGAAACTTCGGAACCCTTCCCCAGCAGTCTCATCCCCCTTGGCCGTGGCACCCTGGTTGTTGCGGAAGACTGATAGGCGCGGGTCTCGACGCCAGGAAGTTGTGTTCTGTGGATCAGATAGTGGAAGACTTGTCTCATTGTACAAAACCACTTGAGAAGCATCTTGGTATGCCATGGTCGATGTTGACGCCGCATCCACTGCATGTTTCTTCGCTGACCGTTCAATAACAAGATGGAGACCTCTTAGAAAATCTCCCTCGCTCATGAACTTGGTAATGGCTCTTTCGAGGCGTTCGGCCACGTCCTTTGTAGACGCGACATAACCGACATCACCTACTGCAGCAATATCTAGAACAGCAGCAGGGAGACCTAAAGAGTGACGGAAATGTGTGAACGAGTCAAGGAAGGAGTTGGATGCTGCGTAGTTGGCCTGTCCGTACGCACCCAATGTGCCACTAGTTGACCCAAACATGACAAAGAAGTCCAAGTCTATGGGTAGTAGATTGTGCAAGTTCCAGGTACCCTGAACCTTGGGATTAGTGACGGCTATCCAACCATCATGGTCTAGATTGATGAAACCAGAATCGCGCAGAACCATAGCCAATTGCAGGACTCCTTTGATAGGTCGACCTTCTTCTTGAATTGCGGCGATCACCTTGCGCACGACCTTATAGTCACCAACGTCGCCAGCGAAGCAGTGCAACTCGCAGCCTCGCTCACTTAGCTCTTTCACAAACTCGCGATGTTCATCTTTGGTACCCGCAGATGGTGATAGCACTGCGAGGTGTCGCGCGCCGTGACTGACCATCCAAGAAAGAGTCGATCGGCCCAGACCGCCCATGCCACCTGATAGCATGTAGACGGCGTCAGGATTGAAGACAGGCTTGGGGCTTGGTGAAGCCACTGGCAGCACCTCAGGGTCGTGAGGCATTCTGATGACAATGCGCCCCCTGTGAACACCCTTTTGCATGTAACGAAAAGCATCCTGGACTTTTTCCGCATCAAAAACAGTAGTAGGACGCAGAGGAAGGATTTTCTCGTCCTCAAGGAGCTCTACTACCTGGTCAAGCAACGGTCTGACCTTTTGCTTACTGTGAGTTGCGAGAGCAGCAATATCAATGCCAAAGAAAGCACGGTTGTCAGTAAACGGGCGCATGGCCAGCCGACCACGACCCAAGAAGTCTCGTTTACCAAGATCAAGCATGCAGCCTTCGGTTGCGACGCATTTCCAAGAGGCGTGGAGTAATTCGCCTGACAATGAGTTGAGAACGACGTCGACGCCAACACCATCCGTGACGCGCATCACATCGGCCACGAAGCTATCATCGCGTGAGTGAAAGATGCGGTCTCGTGGTATGCTGAACTCTGAATTGAGCCAGTCGACCTTATCTTGTGAGCCTACTGTGCAGTAGAAATCGGCGCCTAGCCAGCGAGCAACGTGAATAGCAGCAATGCCCACACCTCCGGCCGCGCTGTGGATCAACAGCTTTTGGCCGGGCTTCATGTGAGCCTTCTCAACAAGACACCACAAGACTGTAGCATAGGGAATTAATAAACCTGCTGCGTCCTCGTCGTTCACGTTTGTGGGCGCCCGGACAACTAATGCTGCCGGCACCTGCACCTCTGTAGCAAAGACGCCCGTCGGCATCTCCATGAATATGACACGATCGCCCACAGAAACGTGCTTGACATTGCCACCGACCGCTGTGACGATAGCCGTGGCTTCGCAACCGAGTCCGTGATAGCCGTCACTGTCCGAGTAACCCTCTGGTTCCATGATTCCCATGGCCTCAGCGATGTCGTGAAAGTTCAATGCGGCGACGGTAATACGAACCTGAACATTTTCGGAAGCGACAGGAGGGAGCGCATGGCCGGTCCAAGACATGGACTGCAGCATGCCCGGTTGCTCCAAGGTGAGGTGTCTGCCTTGGACCTGAGGAGCAGCGTCCGCCAGTGCCTTGTCGACAGACAAAGTGTGAATTCTGCTGATGAGCATCTCTCCATTGCGCCAGACATATTCGGACTCTATGTCAAGACTATCTTCATGCTCTGTAGCCATCTTTTGCGCCTGTTGAACGTTACTTAATACATGTGTCACAGCTTGTGTCGCCTCTGAGTCGAGCTTATCCAACTCGAGTGTGACAAAGTCAATGGCCATCTCGCTGCGGATGCATCTTGCCATTCCAAGCATTTTACCGTACTGAGGATCTTGGCATTCTGTCTGGGCAGACCGCATGGGCCAAATCACTGCCTGACATGAAACATCCCCCACCATGTCGATGAAACTAGCCAAATTGTCCGCATCGATATTGGCTAGAAGAGGCGAACAGGAGTTGTCTACATCCATAAGTGAGACAATAGGCTGGTCATGTGGGAGCTTAGATCCCCAGATGTACTCATCCAAGGCGTATCCAGCGGCCTCAAGGGCGTTCTTGACACCTAGTCCAAACTGATCCAGTGCAGGTTGTGGCTTTACAAGTGTGACGCTCATGCTAGAATCTTCGGAGCAAAGCTCCTGAGTAGGTTGAGCTTGAGCCACAATGTTACTGACGGTAAAGAAATCGGGATGGTCGTTGTCACGGACCGAGGACCGGATGCCTTGAAAACCAGTTTGCCGAAGCCTCAGATCCCATTCGTTCTCGCTGATCAATGGACGATGAACACGGTTATCCTCGATTCCGACCCACCACCCCTCAAACAGGCCAAAAACAAGGTCAGGATATCTCATATCTGTACGGCATCACTCGGTTATTCTCCGTTGATCCCAGGCAAAGAATCTATGAGTTGGAGAGCACATACCAGAACAAACCTCCTGTAGATATAGTTGTCCATCAGATTTCAGAAGCTTTCGGCAGTTCCTCAATGTCGCATTCAAGTCGGGTGTGGCATGTAAGACCTAGAGCACGCGTCAGTTCGCTTTCATAAGCAATGGTTTTTGTCCTGATGCAAACCTACATTAGAAGCCAGGATCAGGTCATACGTTGCGGTCTTGAAGCCTTGCTCCAGTGGGTCCACTGAAATATCGCACACACTGTACTTAAGGTCCTGATACTGACTAAAGCGCTCCTTGGTCTGGTTTAGGAAACCAGCAGAGACATCAGTGATGGTGTAGTCCCCGTATAATCGCTCTCCGTCATCCGAGTGCAGAGCCTCTAGAACTACAGCAGTCAAGCTGCCTGTACCCGCACCTATCTCTAAGATACGCAACTGTGGCTTGTTGAGACCCAAGACGCGGAAGAAGTCTCTGTTGTCAGACCAGGTGTTGTAGGAGTTGTATACCTTCTGGAGCATCTCGTCGGCAAGAATGATATCAAGGAAGTCTTTTCGACCTTCCAGAATATCCTTCATATTTGTG
This sequence comes from Mariannaea sp. PMI_226, assembly GCA_024336345.1. Lineage (NCBI taxonomy): Eukaryota > Fungi > Ascomycota > Sordariomycetes > Hypocreales > Nectriaceae > Mariannaea > Mariannaea sp. PMI_226. The sequence goes on along the minus strand of JANFOG010000001.1, from coordinate 5,487,519 downwards.
GTAGCCCGCCACAGTGCTTCAATGGTATTCTCCATCGCATCACCATTGGCTAGCTCGTGCCACTCCATAAGCTTCGTCAGTCGAGCCTCATGATTAAGAGCCTTGAGTTCCACAGCGCCAGGAACTTTTGAATCGCCCTGATCGACACGGTCTAACTGCTTAGCCACCCCAGCCAAAAAATGATTGAAGAATGGCTGAGCAATCGACGTGACGGTTGCAGCTACATGATGAATCTCGACCGCACACAACAGGCCAAACTGTTCAGCGAATAGACAGCTGGCGGTCATATCGCTCGCTGGGCGGATCAGTTGCTCTGGAGAAGTAAAGGGAAAGGATGGATGCCATTGAACAGACCATGCACTTGATTCAGGTGTACGTTCTTTAATAGATCCATCTATTCGTGTTCCTCGAAAGCCATTCATAACAAATGCCACTTCACCGTCACTGGTTACGCCAAAGGAATCGCCCAATGCTGAGACAGTCGACTCTCGGGCCGTGGTGCGAACACGGAGCGTTTTCTGGCTGCCATTGGCGCCGACATAGAACTGCTCGATAAATGTAGGGAGGAACATTTTATCAAGCTTTCGATACTCGCCGCTTGTCGCTGCGACGGACCACGACTGCAAGACAATATCAAGCGTGGATGGATGAAGCGCGTATGCCTCACCCTCGTCCTGACGATCGGGGATACTGACTGATGCAGTCATGTCAACAGGGCTAGCCGTCATTTTCTCTAATCCAACAAAACGATTGCTGTAGTTCAGGCCAGTCCGTGACAGGGTCTGGTACCATCGTTTGGCATCGACTTTCCGTGCAAGTGGTGTAACCTGAGGCTGCGACGGCAGTGCAACGGCACGTTCATGAGTTACCAAGCCCCAGCAATGCTTTATCCATATTCCCTTGCTCTCAGAGGAGATAGAGAACTCCCACCACTTACTGTCGGTCGAGGCCGTCAGAGAGTGCTTCCGTAGTGTGGTCACGAGCTCGATGCTCTTACTGTCATCAAGTACCTTGGCAGCCGCAATATTGACGTGCTGTACAGTGTAGGCCGTTGATCCCATTAACTGAGAAACGGCCGCACCAGCCATGGCGATATACCCGGCTGCCGGAAACACAATATCTTTTTCAACACAGTGGTCTACCAACCATGGTACGTCGTTCAGTTTGATCAGGTTTCTCCAAGCAGGTTCAAGATCACTGCTCTCGAGGATGCGCTGACCGAGAAGCTCATGATTACGGTGCTTGCGGAATCTCCAGGCCTCCATCATACGTGTCTCAGACCAGTACTGATTCTTATAGTTCCAAGGATATGTAGGCAGATCTGGCAGAGTAGCGGCGTTTTCTGATACTGGTATTTGAGGCATCATGCCGACGCAATAAAGATCTCCAATAGCTCTAAGGAAAGTGTGGTAGGTGTCTTGGCCACGCTCAGCGACGGAGGTGTAAGGAGCTGAGCGGCCCGTTTCCTTGTATATTTGTCGAAGAGGACCTGCCAAAGCCGAGTGTGGACCAATCTCCAGGTGTGCTGTGTTGGGAATGTCGGCCAACATTTGGGAAACTGCGGTGCGGAACAGGACGGGGCTTTCGATGTTGAGCTGCCAGTACTGGGCGTCCAGAGTTGTGCTCTCTGATATTTGTTTCCCGTAGACTGTTGAATAGAACGGTACCTGGGGAGGTTTTGGTACCAGATGAGGCTCGACAAGAGACTTGTAGAGGTCTGCAATGGTGGCTGTATGATGAGAATGGTAGGCCATGGGCACTCGAAGCTGTCGGATGAACAAATCCGGGTACATCCTCTTCAAGCTGTCTATTGTCTCTTCCACCGCCTTGAGATCACCTGAGATGGTGACGCTGGTGTTACTATTCTCGCAGGCAAGAACCACACCAGGGTTGAGATGTTGCTCAACCTTGTCGCGCCCCATGCCCACTGCCGCCATTGTACCGGAGGTCTTGCAGCATACACAAGCATAACCACGATAATATGCGGCAATGATAGCCTCTCTCCTCGTAAGAACACCCGCAGCATACGCTGCAGCGACTTCTCCGCTTGAGTGCCCAACTACGGCCCACGGCTTGATGTTCCACGCGGCGAGAGCATCGACGTAGGCAATCTGTACGGCAGCACAGATCGGCTGAGATCGGTCGGTAGGAGTTAGCAGATTTTTGTCCGTACTGTCAGCCAGCAACAGCTCTTCAAGTGTCCACCCGGGTGGCTGCTCGAGAGACTTGAGCACCTGATCCATATATCTGATGCTCATAGCGAATTCAACGTTGTCAAGCATCATTTCGTGGCCCATACCAACCCATTGTGCACCTTGTCCTGTGAATACAAATGCAACTTGACGAATACTTGCAAGACCGGAAGGAGCTGCTGGTTCGCCAATGGTTAGGCCATCAGCGATGCAATAACTTGCTAGTTTTAGGCGTTCTCGTCGCGAAGCAAGTGTGTATACCATGGATTCTAGATGGGTTGGGTTCTGTTCCAGGTACTTCCCGTATTTTGCTGCCAATTCCGAGATGGCAGGTGCACTGTTTCCGGATAGCAGCAGCAATGACTTGCGTTTAGAGTTGCCCTTGATGATCCGACGGCGGTGCCGTGATGGAACTCCCATAGAGTCTGCGGAATCGAGGACCATCTGCCAGTACGTTTGTGTTACTAATGCGACAAATATTTATTCAACTGTGAGCCCAAGTTCGAGTTACTCACATGCACATTAGATCCTCCGAGACCAAATGAGTTGATACTGATACGTTCACGGGCTCCTTCAGGCCACCTCAGAGGCTCTATCGGGACGTGAAGATTGCGATCCCATGGGACTAGAAGTCAACTGTTAGTGCCCCGCCGGTGCCAAATAATGCTATAAATAGTAAGAGATATGAGGCTCACTGTTTGGATTCGGCTTCTCGAACTTGATGTTGGGCAGAATTGTCTTGTTCTCTAGAGCCATGACGGACTTGATAATGCTCGTCAGGGCAGATGCACCCTCTCCATGACCGAGATTTGGTTTAACTGATCCAATGTAGACATTTCCGTGACCTCCAAAACAGTCCGCAATAGCAGATGTCTCCAAGGGGTCGCCGACTCGTGTCCCAGTGCCATGCAACTCAACCACCTTGGTCTCTTCAAGACGCAACCCCTCTGCCGAGTATGTCTGACGAATCAAGGCAGCCTGCGTCATGGCATTGGGCGTGCCAAAGGTCCTAGAGCCATCACCGCCATCAGCATTGCTATTACAGGCGCGGATGACGGCGCGGATAGGGTTGCCGTCACGGACAGCGTCGTCAAGACGCTTAAGATACAGCGCGCATACCGACTCTCCCCGGGCAAAGCCATTAGCGTTGGCATCAAATGTTTTGCAATTGCCGTCAGGTGCTAGAAGGCCCAACATGGACATTGAGATGCTTGTCCGGGGTGTCAATATGAGGTTTGCGCCGGCTACTATAGCTGATGGGCATGAGCCTGAGCGGATGGACATGACAGCTTGATGCACCGCCGAGGCCGTAGCCGAACATGCTGTCTTGATGCTGGCACTGGGACCTAGAAGATCGTATTCAAATGCTATACGATTAGAAAGCGCAAAGTCTGATTTCCCAATCATCAAATATGGCTTGTGGTTCAAAAGGTCGATGTTCTGCATGTCTTGCCAGTCCTCGGTGAAGTCTCCAACAAAGGTGCCGATATTCCTCCCGCGAAAGTCAGCCTCGCCAGCACTCTCAAAGGCCTCCCGGGTAACCTCAAGAAGGAGACGTTGGCTGGGGTCCATAGTGGAGAGTTCAGCATTGGATATACCAAACATGGAAGCGTCAAATTGAGCTAGGTCGAGGTTAAGGTAGTATCCATACTTAGTTATGACGCTGCCGGGTCTGCCAGATGGATCATAGAAGGCGTCTACATTGTACCGGTCTTCTGGAACCACATTTCGAGCATCGCCCTTGCTTGCAAGAAAGTCGAAAAGGTCAGACGAGCTCCGGATTCCGCCAGGTAGTCTCACCCCCATGCCACAAATGGCGATTGGGGTATGCGCATAGATTTCGGGCCCATTGCTGTGAGTCCCATTTTTTCCGTTGGGTAAACTGCTTGCCTCACTGGTCTGAATGCCGTTTATTTCAATGCCTTTGGTACTAAAAGAGCCGTTGGTGTTGGATGGAATGTTGGATGCAATTTTGGATCCGTTAAAGGACGGCCCATCGGTAGTAGAATGGCCGCTGGTATGATGATGGCCGTTGGAGTCGCCAGAGTCATTGCTTGGTGACATGCTGGTAATGTATGTACAGAGGCGAATGGCAAGGAAGAAGGTATGACAGGACTGAAAAAGATGGTGGATGTGAGTGACAAGCAATGGGTATCTATTATGCAAAGAGGGAAAGTGAATTTGACGTTGTACTAGCTGGCAAGGTAGTATGTAGATATGGAAGTGCTTGATTCGAAACGGGGTCAGTGTTGGATATGTTACCTGCTACTCAGCCAATTCCAGTTGCAACAGGTACGAAGTAGTTAGATGGTGACACCGCGCTTACAACCTTTGCGATCCTTCAAATCGTAGTGATTATGCCTTGTTGGATTAAAAGGATTACTCGATGACTGTTTGGTCAACATAACAAGTTCATATTCCAGATAATCAAATTTCAATGGTTACACCGCCAGGACGTATAGGCCATGCAATCTTTCCTCTGTTCCTGTAATCCTTCAATCCTCGCACTTGTGAACAGTAATATACCGAAATCACTAAGCTCTCGAGTGGAGTGTTCCATCTTCGCAGCTAACAGCACTGGTCCCTTACCCTATATACACTCACTCTTGACATCTTGAACCAAATAACTGCACCTAGTTCTTGACTTTTAATTGAAATGATGGCATATATCTTGTAGTCAAAATATCTGGAGGTCATAATCACACTCTAAGCCCACCTCCTTAGGTGTTGATGCGAAAAAGATGATCTGCATGTATAATTTCTTAGTCTAAGACACTGATTTTTCGACGTTTCGTAACCACTTGGTAAAAATATTGTTTCAACGCTGTAGGCAACAAATTTCAAGTAAATGATATATGTGTTGGGTGCTATAAGCGTTTAATTTTGGAGGTGGTGCCACTCGTGTCCACTCCACACCAGACAACAGTAAGACAACGGGGAAGCACTTACGACGTGTTTTTGAATTCTATTCGCATATCCACTGACATTACTACTGTAAAACCAGCTCGTTTGTGAATATTCTTTAATCGCTGGCAGGTCAGAAACTGAGGCCACGCTGATTTTTCGTGGTGTCGCAAGCAACAACAACCCGATGGCTTCAAAGCAAGAGGGCAAGTTCGACAAATTTGAACGATCAGATCGCGTTTACAGCACAATTAGAGGCCACGACATCTGGGTATCTATCTTTACAACTAGGCAATCTGCCACGGAACACCGCCAAGCTCCATGTGTCAAGGTACCCGTGTTGGTCTACTGGCATGGGGGAGGCTTCATTGTCGGGGACCGGCTATACGAACCATGGTGGCCAGTCTGGCTTCTCGAGTTTGCCTTGTCTCAGGATGCCATGATCGTGGCTCCTGACTATCGCCTCCTGCCCGAGGCCACCGGTGCCGACGTTATGGACGACATGGATGCCTTCTGGACGTGGTTTCTGGGTAACCTACCGGACACGGCCGAGTCCGAGTCATGGCCCGTACAACCCGACATCAATCACGTCATATGTGTAGGACACAGCTCCGGGGGAGCCATTGCTTTGATCTCTTCGCTTGAGCGCCCCGATGTAGGGATCAAAGCTGTTGTGTCACTTTACGGACCACTCTACAGCAACGTCCCTGAGCTCAAGATGACAAGACCAAGAAAGATTCTGGGATCTTTACCTCCTCCACCGCGAGAGGCAGAGGCTAATATTCGCACGTATTTGCAGCGCACCAAAGGTACAATTCGAACACAAGGAGACGTCATGGAGATGTGGGGGTTGGTCGCATGCATTCTGCAGCAGGGCAGACTGCCGCGAATGGTGAACCAGAAGCCTGATGCACGACTTGATCCCACTACTCGGATTGAGAAATCAAAGATATGTCCGCCCATTTGGATTTTGCACGGGACAGACGACTCAGTGGTAAGTAGTCATAGCAACGAATTGAGTGTCTACGGGACTTTTTGCTCATTATTACTACCTGGTATACCTTTACAGGTTCCATTAAGTTGTTCGACTGAGTTTATTAAACGCATGGTCGAGACACTACCCGATCGCCCCAGAATATTATCGGTACTACCTGGTGAACATAATTTCGACGCGTCGTTGACTATGCAGGAGCCCTGGATCGCAGATGGCTGTGGTTTTCTGCTTAAATATTGGCTGGCGTAGGTAGATGAATCTGGCTGAGGTGCCGATGGCGTGGGCTCGTTAAACATGGTGGTACTGTGTATGTTCGAAGGGGCAATCAGTGGCGAGTAAGAAGTTCAGGGCACGAAGATGCTGTGTGTTGGGGACAGAAATTCACTTCTTTGGCATATGCCGCTTATATTACCTAATACATTTTTCACTCTGCTTGCCGCAATTTGACAATTTGATTGGCTCGCATTCGTAGTCGTAGGCCTTATAAAACAATCGCCAAAGAACATTGACAAGGCATCTTCATATTACCCAATATATTTTGTTTTTGCCCGGACTTTTTGACCTTTTCTATGACTCATGATTTGTGATACCATTTGATCAAATGGTTCTCTTCATTTCTATCTAATTTGCTTGGCTGATTTCCGTTCCTTTCCAGATTTGTGGTGTGGCTGTTCCGGACCGCCTGTCGCGACCCTCTCACACATCGTTCTTCTGCATCGGGACCTGCGTTTGTGGGTGTTTTTGGGCGTGGGGTTTTCTCCCAACAGAATACATGACCCTCGGTTCAGCATTCGTGTCTTTTTGCCATCTTAGGACCTCTCGATAGTTGACTGGCCTAGTAATAGTCAAATAAAAATGCTCTGTATTATTGTTGGCACAGGGAATTCTATCGTTTGTGTTTCGCACTAACAGGTGATCTTGGTATACCATATTACTATCTCCCGAAAGTTGGCAACGCTATGTGCATCTCAAAACTACCTCAAGGCTGGCAGCAGCGGAATTAAGCCTGCTATCGATTGTATCACTGACCTCACCAGTCAGTCGCCGATGGCTAGTGTTTCGTGTTTCCATCAACCAGTCGCATACGGCAGATAAGATCTACAGGACTGCCCGATTTTGAAATGCTTGAATGATCCTTCAATCCTGTGAGCCACTCATTGGTAGCTAGTGGTAGGCAGCCAGCCATTTCATAGACAACGCTATGTCGCTTGCAGTATCTAAGTCTTACCACTTGGCAAGACTAGAATGAATAAACAGTGCACACAAACTTGATGCCATGCTGATTTGAAATCACCAACAATTTTAGCAGCCTTTCGTTTTACTCGCCACACAGCATAACGAACGTATCATGGAAGCCATGTCCATCCACGCCGCCGAGGAGCAACGGCAGAAAAATGACTTTGACGACTTTGATTCACTCAAACTTCGCATTCAAGGCTTTGCCGCTAATGCTCTGGATATTCAACCTCTCAAACTCCAAAAGAAAAGCAACAAGAGCTGGCTCGCGCTAGGGGGAGATTCGCTCACCGCGGTCAATTTTATGGGCGCTTGTCATGAAGCTGGAATCGCTGTCGATATTCCCCATATTCTGAAAGCCGAAACCCTTGGTGATTTGATTGATGAGATTACGCGATCGCACCAAGCCAGGCAATTGACAAGCAATGGAATTGAGAAACCGCATCAGAACGGCGACATTGCATCCGAGCTTTACTCATCCCAAAGCCTTCTTGATGATGAAGTCCAAGGCATTGGACCCTGCTCCCCTATGCAGGAGAATTTTATCGCTCTTCAGAACGTTGACCCTCGGTCATATCAGTTGCACCTCGCTGTGAGAATATCCTCCACTAAGCCCGAGGTTATAGTGACGACCGACACGGTCAAAGAGTCATGGATAGCGGTTGTGAAGAGGCATGCGACTCTCCGAACGACATTCGTCGAGAGTGTGCATCGTTCTGGAAGGCTTGATCAAGTCGTGTGGAAAAATTTCATACCCCAAATCAGCATCCTTTCACTCACCGATGCTGAAAACAAGACATCCTTCGAGAATTACAGCGGCAAGTTCCCTCATCACTTGATCCTAGCAGAAGCGCCAGAAAATCAAGTGTTTGTAAGACTATTCATCTCGCATGCTCTTGTTGATGCTATGTCTATTGAAATTCTTTTCCGTGATCTCTTCAGAAAGCTTTTAGGAACGCTTCCTGCAGACGATGATATTCAATGTGAGGATTTTCTGCGGGCCCAACAGCCCGACACTTCACGAGACGCACTTTCATATTGGTCTAGCTACATGATGGCCGCTGAGGGCAGCTTTCTGGGAAACCCTGGCTTGAAATCTTGCCTGACAGGATTATATGCCATCAATCAGGAAGTGCATATCGCACCGGAACTAGTCCAGAATCTGTCGGATCAGTCCAATGCCACCTTGGTTAATGCTTGTCAGGTAGCATGGGCTCTCGTATTGCGCTCTTATGTCGGTCTGAGCAATGTCTGCTTTTCGTATACAGCCTCGGGCCGACAAAAGCGCATCAAGGGCTTACAAGATGCTGCTGGTAACTTTGTCAATACTCTCCCTTGTCGTCTGGAACTTGACAAGACGACAACTATCTGTGAAGCTCTCAGGCGAGCACAGCGCGATTTCTTGGACAGTGTGCCCTATCAGGGGGCTAGTCTGACAAGCAGCCAGGAGATGGGTGGCTGCTCGGTACGCCAGCTGGGCGACTCACTCCTGTCATTTCAACGCGCAGTACCTAGAGAAGAGCTTGAACAGGCGGGATTCATACTTGACCTGATAAATTGGGAAGCCCCTTCAGATGTAGGTGTTGAATCGAGAACATTTGGCCAAAAAAAAAGGAAATCGACTGACATTATGACAGTACAACTACACTTTGGCGATCAGCATCGACAAACACAAGTTGGGACTAAGATTCAGCGTGTGGGAGTCACTGACATCACGAGATGATGCCCTGAACATGTTGCAGCTCTTTCGAGACGCCCTGAACTATGTGCTCCAGAGCCCGGGCAAGTGCTGCTCCGACTTTGTGGGACTGACGACGCAAGATCAGACGCGAATAGTTGCCAGAAATGAAAGTCCATTCGCTGTCGCACGTAGCTGTGTGCACGACCAGGTGTGGGCTACAACACAGCGCCAGCCTGACAGCCCAGCCGTTGACGCCTGGGATGGGCAGTTAACATACAGTGAATTAAACGCCACATCACGTCGACTCGCTGCTGTTCTCGTCCGTATGGGGATAAGAGTCGAGGACAAGGTTGGCGTGTGTATGGACAAGTCCCGCTGGGTGCCTGTTGTTATGCTAGCAATTTTACAAGCCGGAGGCGTGGTGGTGCCGTTTGGCAACCAGCATCCTCCGAAGCTAATCCATAACATCGCTCGGGATGCCGATGTTTCCATCTTACTGGCCGACCACCTGCACGCCAAGCGGTTACAGGGCGTCTTGTCTCAGATACACGTAGTAGATACAGGATACCTGCATAGACTGCCACTGCCGACAGACGTTACTTGGCCAAGCGTGTCACCAGATAACGCAGCCTGGATCGTTCACACCTCTGGAAGTACGGGGACCCCCAAAGGCGTGGTGTTAGAGCATAAGACACTCTGCGCCCCAATGCATTTCCAAGCTTCCCGTTACAAGATGGGTCCATGGACGCGGGCCCTGCAGTTCTCCGCGCACACCTTCGACGTTGTGGTCAAGGACATATTTACAACCCTCAGTATTGGTGGATGTGTCTGCATACCCTCAGAGAAACAACGACTTGACGATCTTGGAACGGCTATTAAAATGATGCTGGTCAATTTTGCATCACTGACTCCCACCGTTGCATCATTACTTGACCTTCGAGATCTTCCTACGCTTGAAACAGTCGTATTGACAGGCGAGGCCCTGCGGTCTTCTGTAATTCAGCCCTGGTTAGAAGGAGGACGAGTGAGTTGGTTTAACGCATATGGTCCGTCCGAGTGTTCTCATGTCTCGACTATTCACGGACCCATTACTCAGGCTGCCGAAGCATCGAATATTGGGTTTCCAGCCGCGAATCACCTTTGGATTACGAACCCTCTGGACAATGATGTTTTGTCCCCAATTGGCGCCGTGGGTGAATTATTAATCGAGGGTGCAATTGCGCGTGAATATTTGCATGATCCGGGCAAGACCGCAGCAGCCTTTGTCATTGATCCAAAGTTTATAAAAAGGCTTGGTCTGGCGCCTGGTCGGCGCATGTATCGCACAGGCGACCTAGTACAACAACACTGGAACGGCTCATTGATCTATCTGGGTCGAAGGGACACGCAGATCAAGATTCGAGGCCAACGTGTTGAGGTGGGAGAGATTGAGAGTCGCATCTCAGAATCTCTGGCAGGTAGCCCACTTGTTTGCGTGGACTTGATTAAACTACGCAAGAGTAATTCGGATGAAGCTATGCTAATGGCAGCAATTGACATGCACAAGACGTTTTCCCATGATGACTTAGAGCCAGGTAGGCTTTTTGAGCCGTCTGAGAGGCTCAGAGTCCTGCTGCAGGGCCTTCTTTCCAGGCTTGTTGACGAACTCCCTTCCTACATGGTGCCAAGCCATATTGTGCCTTTTACTACCTTGCCGACGAATTCTTCTGGCAAATTGGATCGACGAGCTACACGCGCTCTTCTCGAGATAGTGACGGAGAGCGAGTTAGCAATGTTCAAGAAGAACGACGTGATTGGGGGCGTATCAACAAAGATGGAGGAGAAACTTCGAGAGATCTGGGCCGAGGTACTCCATCGCCCTGTAGCCGAAATCAGGAATAACGACCACTTCATGCATCTCGGTGGTGACTCAGTAGTCGCTATGCGTATGGCCGCAGTCGCTCGAAGGAGAGATATATCTCTTTCTGTCGGTGACATCGTTCAATACCCGCGACTAGCCGACATGGCACGCATTCTGAATGGCTACCAGGATGCAGTCAAAAGTGCAGCCAAAGACGACCCTGTGCCTTTTGAGCTTTGGAATGGCTTCCTTACAGCAAGCCCCGGAGATCAGGAAGCACGTCTAGCAAGCGTCGCTGAGCAGTGCAACGTCCCTCCTAGACACATCGAGGACGTGTATCCCGCTTCTCCACTTCAAGAGAGTCTGATGGCCATGACAACGCAGTCACCCGAAACCTATGTCGCTCAATATACATATCATCTTCATTCCAATGTAGGTTTAGACAAGTTCCAACAGGCTTGGGCCGATGTCGCGAGCTCACTTCCTATTCTGCGGACTCGAATTGTCTACGCCTCTGACTCAGGCTCTGTGCAAGTGGTTACACGCGATGCACCTCGTTGGACTTTGTCATGCGATCTTGTGAAGTTCATCAAAGAGGACCGGGAAGCCTCTTTTACGTATGGCACACCTCTTCATCGGTTCGCCATCGTGAACAGCAGCGAGGAGAGCAAATATTTTGTCTGGACAGCTCACCATTCGGCCTTCGATGGCGAGACCGTTACCAGGACGTTCAAGATCCTCGCTCAGGTTCTCCAGGGAGGCACGTGCCATGCTGTAACCCCTATCCCACGTTTCATCCGATACCTCGAAGAACACACTAGGCGAAATGAGGGGCGAGAGAAGACTGAGGCTTACTGGAGAAAGGAACTTGAAAATGCGCAATTGACACAATTCCCGGAAGCTCCCAGCCCTTCGTACCGGCCTTTTGCTGATGGCGTTTTGAGGCATCGCTTTAGTCGATCAGAAGCAATGAGCAGTCACGGTAGTCGGGTCTCAGCTGCTATTCTCCTCAGAGCAGCCTGGGCTCTAACACTTTCTAGTCACACTGCGAGCAATGAAGCGATAATGGCGGTGGTCTTGTCTGGTCGCGACATGCCCCTGATTGGAATTGAGGACATGGTTTTTCCGACAATCACCACCGTTCCCTGCCGGGTCCATATTGATCGCGAGGCAGCTGTTGTAGACTTCCTCTCCTCAATCGAGTCTCAGAGCAAAGATATGGCACACTATGCACAATTTGGACTTGCCAATATCCGTCGTGTAGTTCCTGGTCTTGGTCGCAACTTTGACCCTGGGCATCTATTCCTCGTGCAACCTGGTGGGGAGGAAACTTCAACCCTTCAAGACGTTGGTCTCCAGTCGGTGACAGGTGATAGAGGAAACTTTGAAGGCTATGGCTTGGTTGTTGAATGCACCATCGAGGCTACTGGAACCGGCGTGGAGGTTGAGATGCGATTTGACCAGAGCGTCCTTCCATCCTCTCAAGCGGCGGCTTTGATGTCCCAGCTGGAACATGTCACACGTGTATTGTCAGTGTACAACCTCCCAGATGAGGCCTTGAATTATAGCATCAGAAATTTCACAGTCGGGGCTCTCGACCTAATCAGTCCGGAAGACAAAAAGAAACTCCTAAGTTGGAACAGGTCGCCTCCCAGTCCTGCGCAAGCCACTGTTCACGGGCTAATCGGGCAGCAAATTGCCAAATATCGCAACTGTCTGGCGGTTTGCGCTAGGGATGGCGATCTCACGTACTCACAACTTGATGGTGCCGCTAACCGTCTCTCTCAGCATCTTGCTTCGCTTGGGGTCGGTCCTGAAACATATGTTGGGTTGTGTATGGACAAGTCAAAGTATGCGGTCGTTTCGATGCTTGCGATCTTGCGAGCAGGTGGTGCAGTCGTGCCTATTGGAGTGCAGTATCCTGACTCACGGGTCGAGACTGTTGTTTCTGACGCCAATATGTCTGTGGCTTTGGTTGACATGGCCCAAGTGAAGAGGTTCAGGGCTTTAGTCCGTCATCCAGTACTCGTCAACTCCGACTTGCTGTCCTCACTGAAATTTAGACCCGCATTCGAGGCTTCGCGGGCAGGTCCAAACAACCCTGCATGGGTGATATACACATCTGGAAGCACAGGTATCCCTAAAGGGGTTGTTTTGGAGCACCAAGCACTGTGTTCTAGCATTCTTGCCCATGGAGCTCGATATTTCTTTGGGCCTACTACAAGGACCTTACAGTTCTCTGCGTTTACTTTTGATGTTAGTATCCAGGACAACATGACTACATTGGCGTACGGGGGCTGCATCTGTCTCCCATCAGAGAGCGATAGAACAGACCGTTTAGCTACCACCATGAGAGACTTTCAAGTTACTTTGGCAACACTGACACCAACCGTCACCTCACTACTCGACCCTGAGAGTATGCCAGAAACTCTTGACACCATCATCTTCGTGGGCGAAGCGATCAAACCCGCTGCGGTTGAACCATGGATAGGGCGTTTGAAGGTGTTCAATGGATACGGGCCTGCCGAATGCTCGATCTACTCTGTCATCAACGGTCCAATGCTGCGCGCTGTAGACGCACCAATTATTGGCAATAATGTGTCGAATCGACTATGGGTGACAAATCCCACGGACCATAACGCCCTCGTTCCTATTGGAACGCCAGGAGAGCTGCTCATCGAAGGACCTACGCTCGCTCGAGAGTACCTCCATGATGCCATTAAGACAAACAAGTCGTTTGTTCTTGATCCGCACTTCATTGCCTCGCTTGATTTACCACCTGGGAGACGCATGTACCGAACCGGTGACCTGGTCGTGCAGGACAGGCATACTGGGTTGTACGAGTGTCTTGGGCGTATTGATACGCAGATCAAGATTCGCGGCCAGCGCGTTGAGACAGGAGAGATCGAGAGTCATATTGTACGTCTCCAGCCTGGTATTCACGACGCCTGCGTGGATCTTGTGCGGGTACGAGACTTCCCAAACCCTATGCTCTTGGTTGCTGTGGAGCCTTTGGAGAACTTCCAGGTTGAAGATGATAACGACACCGAGCTTCATAACGCCGAGTTGGTAGAGGAGATGCCAAGCGCGATCTACAAGCCCTCAAAACATCTGAGTGCTGTATTTCAGAAAGTCCGATCCGAGCTTGTTAATATCCTGCCTTTCTATATGATCCCCTCACACTTTATTCCAATGAAGCTCCCTGTGAGTGTCTCGGGCAAATTAGATCGACGAGCTACCAAGACACTCCTTGAAGGTCTCAGCCGCAAGCAACTCAGAGCCTTTTCAACAGAGGACAGGAGCACTACAGTGGAGGACCGAATGCTTTCGGACGCTGAAGAACAGCTTCGTCTCCTATGGGCAGAGGTTCTAGGCCTTGGAGTAGAAAGGATTGAAACCAAGAATGATGACTTCTTTCAGCTTGGAGGAGACTCAATTGCGGCCATGCGACTTGTCGCAGCAGCGAGAAGGGCGCCCATTCCAATGCAACTCGGTGTCAGACAAATTCTACAAAATCCACGCCTCGCTGACATGGCGCAATCCTCGAGCAAGTACGCGGAGGGCGAGGCAGATGACCCAGCGCCATTCCAACTTTGGACCGCGTTCAACAATGGAGATGTTTACCAGAAGAGAGAGTTACTTTCTGATCTGACCGAACAGTGCGATGGCATAGCTGGGCCTGATGAGATTGTTGACGTTTATCCCGCGACCCCGATTCAGGAAGGGTTGATGGCCATCACGTCCCGGCAATCGACCGCATATGTTGCGCAGCAGGTCTTTCGTATGCAACATGATGTTGATGTTTCACGACTACAGCGGGCCTGGGAGCTATTAAGCGACAAGCTTTCTATTCTTCGCACACGAATCGCCTATACGCCCCTAGGTGCCTTCCAACTCGTTACTAACAAGGCATCACCCTGGGAGTTCGTCGATGACTTAGACACGTACCTAAAACAAGATCGCTCACGACCCTTCTCTTATGGAACTCCCCTTCACCGCCAGGCAATTGTACAAGACAAATCAGGTGGATATCTAGTCTGGACTGGGCACCACGCGGCATACGATGGCTGGTCACTAACTCGTGTTCTGGGAATGCTTGTCGACGTGTACAGGACACAGGAAGCCAACTTCAGTGAAACTCCTATGTCACGATTCGTCAACTATCTGCTACGAACAAAAGAGGATGCCACAGCGGCATACTGGAGAGACCAGCTGAAAAATGCGCAACTGACACGCTTCCCTGCCCTCTTATCACCTACATATCAGCCAAAAGCCCTTGGTCTTGTACAAAGAAGACTCGATAGGTTCAGAAAGTCAACTTCTTTGGGAGTCTTGCTACGGGCAGCATGGGCCATGACTGTAGCGGCCTACACTGGAGCTGATGAGGCAATAATCAACGTTTCTCTCAGTGGTCGCGATGCCCCTGTTCTCGACATTGATAAGATCGTTGGGCCGACTATCACGACAGTGCCGGTCCGGATCAAAATCAACAAGGAACAAACCGTTGATGAGTTTCTGGCTACCGTAGACCAACAAGCCAAGGAGATGGTTCCTTTTTCTCATGCTGGACTGCGCGCCATTCGAAACGCGCTACCGGGACTTGATTCTGATTTTGACGCGGGACATCTATTCGTCATCCAGCCGGCACCTACAGAGAGTGAGAGCTCAGGGCTTGAGTCAATTGGTCTCAAACTTGAAACAGACATAGAAGAAATCGCAGATTTTGGCGGATACCCACTCGCTGTGGACTGTACAGTCGATGCTAACTCTGTCGATATTAACATTCGCTTTGATGATAATGTCCTTCCGCAGCCGAGAGCAGCGGCTCTTCTGTCTCAATTCGAGCATCATATCCGACAGTTAGATAAACACCAGCATAGAAGCTGCATGGCTGATCTTGACTTTGTGACCCCAGAGGATGCAGGTACTATACGCAAGTGGAACCAAAGCACACCATCAGCCACACTAACCTGCATCCACGATCTCGTACGCATAATGGTCGAGAAGAGACCAACATCTCAAGCAGTTTGCGCGTGGGATGGTGAGTTCTCCTACGACGCACTTTACACAATTTCTCGCCGTCTCGCCCATTACTTGGTTGACCACTGCGGCGTTGGTCCTGAGGTTACCGTCGGATTATACATGGACAAGTCTTGCTGGGCCGTCGTGTCGATTCTGTCGATTTTGATTGCAGGCGGTGCTGTGGTACCTTTAGGAGTCCAACAGCCACTCACAAGAGTCTCTTTGATCGCCAAGGACTCGGGAATACGAACCATACTGGTTGACGCAGCTCAGGCTACAAGACTCGAAGAACTGGAGGGTACATCACCACAACTGGTTATTGTGGACGAAACTTTTACTAAGAAGCTGCCGTCTCCTTCGACCACTGAACCGATCTGTGACAGTATTTCGCCTAACAATGCAGCCTGGGTTGTATACACTTCAGGCAGTACTGGAGTGCCCAAGGGAATTGTCCTTGAACACAAGGCGCTCTGCAGCAGCTTCCAAGCACATGGTCCTCGGGTCGGATTTGATGCCAATACCAGAGCCTTGCAGTTCTCCGCCTTCACCTTCGACAATGCTATCGAGGATATCTTGTCAGTTCTGACATTTGGGGGCTGTGTTTGTGTCCCGTCTGAGCATCAGCGTCTCAACGCACTCACTGATGCAATCTGCCAGCTTGAGGCTAATCTTATCAATACGACATCAACTGTAGCTTCACTTATTGAACCAATGGATGTTCCTATGATCAAAACTTTGTGAGACATTCCTAACTTCGTACAACTCTTCCGTCATGACAAGAGACTCATAACTAATGCATTCTTTCCAATGTGTAGACTCCTGGGTGGCGAAACTATCAGTCCCGCGGTTGTCGAGCAATGGCTTGGACACGCTAAAATCATCAACACCTACGGACCAGCAGAATGTTCTGTAGATATCAGCTGCTCAGCACCCATGAGGCAACCGCAAGACGCATATACTATCGGGCACCCACTCGGCGTCTGCTTCTGGGTTACGATGCCATCTGACTACAACCATCTAGTTCCCGTTGGGACACCGGGAGAACTCTTGGTGGAAGGGCCGCATCTTGGAAGAGGATATCTCAATGACCCTAACAAAACGGCAAAGTCTTTTGTTTGGGATCCTAAATTTGTCTCGAAGCTGGGCATTTCATCTGGGCGTCGCATGTACAGGACAGGCGATATTGTGCAACAGAATGTTGATGGGTCGCTCATCCACCTCGGTCGAATCGATACCCAGATCAAGATCCGTGGTCAGAGAGTCGAGCCTGGCGAGATCGAGAGTAACATAGTCCGCCTTCAACCTAAAGTTCGAATTGCTTGTGTCGATCTGATACGACCCAGAGGTGCGGCCAGTGACCCTGTGCTTGTCGCCGCAGTTGACATGGGTGAAACCGGTCACGATGAGAATAACGAGGGAGAAAGCTTGCCACAACAAGTAGTACGCCGACCGACGAAGGCTCTTTGTGATATGATCAGAGATTTAAGATCAGATTTATTGCTAGTTCTTCCGAGATACATGGTGCCATACTTCGTTCCCATGACGAGTCTGCCACTTAATGCCTCGAGCAAGTTGGACAGGAAAGCTACACGCGAGATCCTTGCAAGACTGAGCCGCGAAGAGCTCAGAACTTTCGAGAAACTAAGCCTTAGGTCAGGGGGTAGAGCTTTGTCGCCCATGGAAGATGAATTACGCTCCATCTGGGTTGAAGTGCTCGGTTGTTCGCCCGATATTGGTGCTGATGACGATTTTATTCAGCTTGGAGGTGACTCTGTCATAGCTATGCGCCTTGTTGCTGCAACTCGGAGAGCAGACATTCGAATCGGTGTAGCGGATGTCCTTCAAAACCCGCGTCTCTCGGATCTGGCTCGTATTGCTGAAAGCTACAGCAGTACCGGGGCTTTGGAGCCAGATCCTGCACCATTTGAGCTCTGGGACGGTTTCAATGATGCTGACCAACAAGAACAGAAAGAATGGCTTTCGATTATTGCTGATATGTGTCATGTGGCGCCACAGGACATCGAGGACGTATATCCTGCGACGCCTTTTCAGGAAGGCCTCACGGCAGTGACAGCTCAGCAACCCGCCGCCTACGTTGCACAAAACGTATTCCGCATGCGAGATGTCGACACAATGAGATTCAAAGAAGCTTGGTCAAATCTCATAGACTCGCTCTCCATCTTGCGGACACGTATAGTATACCACACTGCACGGTCAGGATCGGTACAGGTAGTCATCCGCAAGGGACTGGACTGGAATCAGGCAACCGACTTGCAGATGTATCTGGCACAGGATAAGGCACAGCCATTCGCCTATGGGACACCTCTCCACCGCCTAGCGATCGTGAAGCACTCGAAAGATGAGGCATACTTTGTGTGGACTCAGCACCACAGCGGTTATGACGGTTACCAGATGGCTTTGACGCTGAACATGCTGGCTCAAGCGTATCAAGATGGAAGACAGCCTCTCCGCCACTGTCCCCCCATTCCTCGATTTATCAAGTATCTGCAACGGAAGGACAAACAACAGACGGCCGCCTACTGGAAACAACAGCTAGGGGGTGCTCACCAAACTCGCTTCCCCTCGCTACCGCACCCATCATACCGCCCACATGCCGATGCCCTCTCGCAGCGACTAATGCAGCGCACCAGATCACAAACCAAAGCACCAGTGGCGGTCCTTTTGCGTGCTGCGTGGGCCATGACAGTCGCTACTTATACTGGAGGCACTGAGGCTACCTCGACTGTTGCCCTCTCTGGTCGTGACATTCCCGTTGCTGATATTGGCAATGCCGTTGTCCCAACGCTTACCACTGTACCACTAAGAACACGTCTGAATGATCGTGAACAACTTGTTTCCGATCTTTTGACTGCAATGAGCCGTCAGAGCGAGGAGATGAAGCCATTTTTGCACACAGGTTTACAGCACATCCGTACCGCGGTTCCTGAGCTTGGTGTCGGCTTTGACCCAGGGCACCTGTTCATCGTCCAACCTACCATGGGCGGCAAGGACAAAGATCCTCTCCTTGCAATCGGTCTTGAAGAACTTGCTACTGATAAGTCAGATTTCGGGGGGGACGCGCTCTCAGTAGAGTGTACTGTCGGTGTTGGTCAGGAAGTCTATGTCGAGATGCGATACGACAGCCGACTGCTTCCAACTTCAATGGCTGAGGCGCTTCTCTTGCAATTTGAACATACATTACGGCAGTTGGAGACCCACGGAAACACTGCTATCGGCGATCTCGATCTGCTCAAACCGATTGACTTGGAAAGAATTCAAGGATGGAACGAGGCCGTCCTTAAAGCTAGGGCCTATCAATCTTGCATTCACGAACTCGTGCAGACAATGGTCGACAGACAGCCAAACGCACAAGCAGTTACTGCATGGGACGGCGAGCTATCCTACGCAGCATTGAGTAAGTCTGCACGTCGGTTAGCCCATCATCTGGTCAGCCTAGGTGTTGGGCCAGAAGTAACGGTTGGCGTGTGTATGGACAAATCGCTATGGGCAATGGTGTCCATACTGGCTATCTTATATTCAGGTGGTGTGGTTACTTTACTCGGGACTCAACATCCGTTGAGCCGCATCGAGACTATCATCGAGGACGCAGACATCCGTGTGACCCTGGTCGATAAAGCACAAGCCAAACGGCTACACAAGTTACCACATCGAATCGTCGTTGACCAGTCCTTTATCAACCAGCTCCCAGTCCGAGAAACGGTTCCTCAAACTGGAGTAGCCCCAAGTAATGCGGCTTGGATTGTTTACACATCGGGCAGCACCGGCGTGCCAAAGGGCGTTGTTCTCGAGCATGAGGCACTTTGCACAGGGATCATCGCTCACGGTACGCTCTTTGGCAACAGCCCTCACACCCGCTCTCTTCAATTTGCATCGCACACTTTTGGCGTCGCCATTGAAGACATGTTTACAACGCTCATCTTTGGCGGGTGTACATGTATCCCTTCCGAGGATGAGCGCCTCGACATAAGCAAACTTGCAAGTGCGATACGTCGCATGAAGGTCAACTTTGTCAACCTTACATCTACTGCTGCGTCCTTGCTTAGTCCACATGATGTCCCTGACATTGAAACCGTGGTGCTTGGTGGTGAGGCTGTCAGACCTGCAGTAGTGGAACAGTGGACACAGCATGCCAAGATACTCAACGCCTATGGTCAAAGTGAATGCTGCGTTGAGTCGGTGATCAGCTCGATGTGGCGTGGACAGGATGCCTCCAAAATTGGTTTTCCTATCGCTGGATGTGCGGCTTGGGTAGTTGATCCATCCGACTACAATAGCCTTGTCCCAGTCGGAGCCCCGGGCGAGCTGTTGATCCAGGGACCGCTCCTTGCACGAGGCTACCTCAATGACGCCAACACGACAGCCGCTTCTTTTGTAATGGATCCAGGGTTTCTCAGACGTTTCTCTCGATTTTCTAGTGGCGGTAACCGCATGTACCGCACTGGAGATCTTGTGCAGCAGAATAAGGACGGTTCCCTAGTCTATCTAGGCCGTCTGGATGCCCAAATCAAGGTCCGCGGACAACGGGTTGAGCCAGGTGAGATTGAGAACCTTCTGGTACAGTGTCACCCACAGATCTTGCAATCTTTCGTCGGTCTAGTTACACCACACGATTCACCAGGATCTACTGACCCTGTCCTCGTGGCTGCGCTCCAGTTCCGGGGACAAACGGAAATTCAGGCCAATGACTACAGCAACAGCTGGTTGCCACCATCAGTCCGGCAGCCCACGCAGCAACTAAATACAGTGATGCAGGAGATACGTGCCGCTCTGTTACAAGAGTTACCTGCCTACATGGTCCCCAGCTACTTCGTGCCCGTGGTAGGTAGCTTGCCTGTTAACGCATCTGGGAAACTAGATCGGCGTGCCAGTAACAAACTTCTTAACGATTTGAGTCGAGATCAACTCAGAGCGTTCAGTGAAATTAAGAAGCATCCCAACAGAGAATTATCGGTAACCGAGCATAAGCTCCGTGCCATATACGCCGAGGTGCTTGGCTATCACGTCGATGACATAGGTCCTGACGACCGTTTTATTCAACTGGGAGGTGACTCTGTGGCGGCCATGCATATTGTTGCCGGCTGTCGCCAGCGCGGCATGATAACCTCCGTCCTGGACGTGCTTCAAAAACAAACTATCGCAGCTTTGGCCTTGTCGGTGCAGACAAGTATCCAACATGACTTCGATGAGAACCTGGACGAGTCATCTGGCGTGACAGACATTCAGGAGTGGATGTTGAACTACCATGCGGCTCGCCCAGATGTTGGCATGACATATTTTGCGTTGGATGCATCAAAACCATTGCTTGGAGAGAGAATGGTCGACGCCTGCAGGAAGCTATTTACTACCACTGAGCCCTTCCACACTGGCTTCGTCGCTGAGGATGGAAAGTGGAAGCGGGTCGTGCCCTCGCCTTTTATACCAGAAGTCAAATCTTATGTTACTGACTCTTCGATTGACGAGTGGACAGAGGATTACATGAGACGCGAAGGATTCAATCCTGTTGAGCCCGGACATCCACTCGCAAGCATCGCCATCTGCACCACCGCGAAGCAGCATCGCATCCTTCTCTGCATCTCGCACGCGGTATGGGATGGCATGATTATATCCAAGATTTGGTCAAGCCTTCGAGATCTCTATCTGACCGGCCAAACCAGCAAAGTTGCATCCTTCTCGCAGTACATGGCCCAAGTGGAGAAGCGTCGAACGCCAGAGGCATCAAGATATTGGTCCAATCTTCTCAAGGGCTCTCAAATGACGCCTCTCTCTAATACACCACATCAAGACAAGGAATATGTCTTCCGAGCCGGCGTGATAGGTCCAAAGATAGTGAATCTCAGGCAGAATCTTCCAGAGAACACGACGTGCGCCAACCTAGTCAAAGCATCATGGGCGCTTGTGTTGGCTCGGCACTCAAAGAGCAACGACGTCGTCTTTGCAGACCTTGTCTCGGGACGTGCCGGCGTCAACTCGTCTGTTGCGGATGCCATGGGCTGCTGCTCGACTCCCATGCCTGTACGGGTAAGATTGGACCCTACGTCAACATACGCGGATCTCGTGTGCTGTGTGCAAAAGCAACAACTGGCCAGCATTCCTTACGAGACGTTTGGCTTCAGTCGCATCGCTCAGCATTGTACAGACTGGCCCGCCGACACGGTAGCTACGTCATGGATCAACCATGTGCCGACGCGTATTGCCAGTCAGCTCGAGATCGGAGACACCGAGTATACCATCTGCCAACCAAAGCAAGAGGAACAAAAGTGGACTTTTAGCGAAGTTCGAATTTCATATTTGCATAGCAGCAATAACCTCGAGTTTAGTTTGGCGTATGCTGTCGAGAAGATATCCGAGGAGACTGCGCGACGCCTCTATGATGACATGGTTTTCACTCTTGAGCAGATTCTTGCATCGCCCGACGCGTTGATTGGAAGTCAGCTGTCATGAAACGCGAGTGTAGTGAATTAATAAGGTGGTTGGGGTATGAACGAAATGCATCTTTATTAGTCAATAATAATCACTTTAAGCTCTGCCTAATCTAGTTCGATTTGGCAATCTAATCCCAATGACGTAGGCATTCACCACTTACTGCTAATCTTCCTGTAGTAACCGCTTGACCTTGCTAAATTCTTTTCATTGGTCAGGTTGTGGGTGAGCAATTCATACTAATTCCACAAAATGATGGCTGCAGGGTAGGATTGCACGATTAGTCAGAAGAGATGGTTTCCCATCCAACTCACAGAATACATAAGAGAAAACAGAAGAACATCTTCTCATGAAGTTCTGATCCTCTGTTATAAAGGCTTTTCGGAATGAAGTTTGGAGTTTGAAGTTCGAAGCATTAAGGGTACTGGAGCCGTAATAAAGCTCAGGTCGGGGACGGCATCACATAAACCTTTCTCCACTTCGTTCCAAAAGGCACATCTAGCTCTAAATAATATAGTAGAACTTTACACGCTTAGCTAAATTCTCACCTTTCGTGACTTTGTTATTCTATAAGGGACTATAATACGAGCAAACATTTTAACTAGGTCCGTTGAAGCAGACAGCGTCAACCAGATTTGCTAACTTCTTCAGGAAGCTGCTAAATTTCACTCCCAGCCTGCTCCCTTTTTATTCCATTTCTGAACCAATCGGTAAATCGCTTATTAACTACTTTTCGCCTCTAGAATCTGCTGTACGCGCGTTCTCGTCTCACGAACACTCTGTCGTAGTTGCTCTACATCACGTGCTTCACGTGCGCAACATCTGCTGAGGGTGTTGATGGTGTCAATAGTTGCAGAAAGTGTTGTCGTCTTCTGCTGCCGGTTTCCGTTCCCAGTCCCCCGCTCGCCCCTGAGGTTCGAGGGAGCACCACTGTCGATTCGTGCCACCCAGTCTGCTGCTTCAGTCCTACATATTCTTTGTACAGCCTCACTTAGTAGTGCTTGTGTTAGGGCCGCGTATTTCTCATTCAACGTTGATCGGTACCGACTTTCCACCGCGTAATGGGGCCGCTGGTTGCTATTCGCCTTGGTGTTTCGACCGACCTGAGTGTTTGTTTAGCTTATGTTCGTAACGCTAGACAGAGCTAGCCCATAGTCAAAATACATCATTTGTGCCAGATTCATTTAAAAGACGCTTGTGGGAACTCTTTTTTTCTCTTGCTATCATATCCGGCTGCCCTCTTGAATGCGTGGGATGAGCTGGAACAGGTTACCAGAAGTCAGTAGATGGTCTGGAGGGATACAGGTTGGTATGGCTCATACAATGCAATAGAGATGGTGCATCAGCTTGTATTCGCCGATGCGGGGTAGGAGGTCCCATAGGGTCTGGGAAGCATTCTCCCAGCAGCTCTGACAAACTGCAATCAAGTGCACGGTCCGACGTCGAGGGGCCAGGTGGAGTGCTGAACCCAACAACACTGTCTAGGGTGGTTGGATCAATGCCGTAAAGCCCTTCAGTACTTTGAAACATGCTTCTAAAAGGTGTTGGAGTTGGGTGATTTTCTGCTGACGGCAGGTTCAAATCAATTTCTAGATCAGTGCACATCTTGGATTGAGGAGTTGGATATGCCGCGCTCATCGACTCGATCTCCTGGCAGTTATATAGCTGTAGTGTAGTGTTATGTAATGTAATATCATATGGCGATGACCAGGTGGTGCGACGCTCCATCCCATCACGTACACATTCCTTTTGAGCGGCACAGTCCTTCCCTCCAGTTGCGTTTCGGGGGCTAGACTACTCAGGCTTGGCCTCTTAGCTGATACGTATAAATTGGTAATGCGGCCATTAAGCCTTAGTCCAGGCGGTAAGCAATTTAAAATCAGGCTGCCCTATATCATGTTTGTACGTGGGGTCGAAAGGAGTTACTAAGTTTATGCGCGTCGGTATCAAGCTTCCGGTTATGTTTAGTATCTGTATATAACATATCTGGGGATGAAAGAAGATAGTTCCTGAAGGGAAGGGCTGCGCCGCTCAAAGGGATCGACGCTTGTCTACGCTGACGCGCTACCTAATGTCTAGGAGACTAGGCCACAGCTAGGCCGCGTATTGGAGATACCTCCAAGTCCCGGTAATATCCCTTACCACTAATAACGTATGCTTACTATCCTGCGGACCCTATAATGTGATGCCTTTCTTAACTTCGCTTGAAAGGTTTATATGCAGCACCCCTAACCTTACATTAGCCTTCTGTGCTACCACTTCATTCAGTTAAGTCTACTTTTCTTGTTAGCTACCTTAGCTGCCTCCAAGATCTCTCTGTGTTGATTAAAGATTCTTAGGGCTTTATACAATGCCTTCTTTTTCTAGCTAATTTACATGCAGCAAATGCCTTCTTATGGCCCGTGCTACAGCTGTTAGAGTTAAATCTGACAGTTGCCGAAATGAGTAATTATGATTCATCAACAGCTGCAGCACGTTTGTGGAGGGTGAGACCTTTTATTTTCCCCGTGGCCTCGAAGCGTCTGACTGGGAACGTCGTATTTAAGTGTTCCTTCGGCAAGTTAGCGTAAACTCTCGGAATCCTACTGGCCCCTCCTATCCCTCTACTCTTGCCGCAAATATAGTTGCAATATACAGGTTTTACTGCACATTGATCCGCTAAGTGCCTGGTGTCATTGGGATTGCGGCAGTTACCTGTTTTAGGGGCTTCGGCGAAATATTTGTTCTTTGCCTGAAACGTTGACAGTCCTACATGTCTTCATTGAATACCCACCTACTTATAGTCAAAGAGCACTACCTAATTGGTAATGGCCAGAAACTGGCAACAGCCTGCTCATCAGCTTCCGCAAGCGTTATGTCGTCCTCGTTCGGCGAGTTGCCGCCTGGGCTCGCTGCGTCTCGAGAGGACTTTGAGCTCTTTCGGCGATTGATGCGAGTGGCACGACTTATGGAACTGCAAGATGGTACTGCTTTAGGTTCGTATGCTGGTTGCTGTTCTGAAGGTTCTTGCACTAATATAATTGCAGTGAACCAAGACTGCTCTCTTACTACCTATACTCCACACACCCGCCCAAACAGTGGGTTTCTTCAATCAAACATTATCCCCAATACGCCACTTGGAATTGAAGAGGTAGTTTCAATGGAAAATGACTACAACTACGAGGATGAGGACGAGGATGACGACAGTGACCACGATGATAAAGAAGTAGAGGAAGCGAGTGAAGGCAGCCCGATCACAGAGGCGTTATTTAGCCCATCTATTGGACTGGGCGTTGCTGCCGCTCGGAATTCGCAAAGCACTTCGGGGGATAGTCAACAAGGAATCACCAGGACACCGGCCCAGCGCCGACGACAACAGCAGCAACAGCAACAGCAGCAGAAGCGCCGGAAACAAATGACACAAGAGCAGCCACGACAACGGCAACATGCCGCGGTAGAGAAGCGTTATCGATCCGTCTTGAACAGCAAAATCCAACAACTTAATGAGCTTATTCCATCGTCAAATACCTACTGCTTACCAGGATCAGGCCAGTCGCAGGAGAATCAAAGAGCTGGAGAGACAGACCGGGTACCGACAAAGGCGATTGTCTTGGACAGGGCGCTGCAGTACATGAATAATCTTGTATCTACGTATGAGCAATATGAGAGAGAGCGAAATGAGCTACGGAGCAAAATGCAGGCTTGGCTAGATAGCTTCGATGCCGTTGACGTACAAGAGACCATAGATGCTTAATCATTGAAGGCAAAATGCACGCTTAGCCGTAACTATGTGCTTTTCAAGTTCTTCTATGTGCAACCAATGACGGCGTCGTTTAGAATGCCGCAATACGATCGCTACTTCTGATGCCACTGATTGCGCATCAACTCTGAAAATAACGAACTGTCATCTTGAAGGAGGGTACGGGGTTTACCAGACTCTGCGACCAAGCCAGCATCCATAACAAGCACATTATCAAAGTCCAGAATATTGCTGAGTTTGTGCGCAATACATAGAACCGTATGATTTTTAAACCTTTCGCGAATGGTACTCTCCATTTTCAGCTCCGTATCTTCATCGAATTGGCTGGAAGGCTCGTCAAGAATGACAATGTTGCCCTTCTGCAGCGTGGATCTCGCAAGGCAGAAGAGTTGCCTTTGCCCGTGGGACAAGAGCTCTGCGCTCAGAGTCACATCGAGACCACCTTTGGAGATAATGGTTTGCCATAAGCCGAAATCATCTAGCACCGCGATCATGTCTTCATCTGCAGAGTCGGGCTCATAGAGCTGCATGTTGTGGCGCACGCTTCCGCTAACGAGAACTGGCTCCTGGGGTAGGGTTATAAATCGACTACGGACTTGGTCGGCGGCCATGCTATAAATATCAGTATCGTCGACCAAGATGATCCCGCTATCCAGGTTGACGAGACGTAGCAGTGCCGCTAGCAATGTGCTTTTACCACTGAGATATGCAGACTTGGTCAACTTTAGTTCTTTGGCGTTCTTCACACAGACTCACCTTCCTGTTCTGCCACATATCGCATATCGCTGTCCTGGCTGAATGTTGAACGAGATGTCGCGGAGGACTAGTGGGAAAGAAGATCTGTGGCAATATTACTATCAGGTGGCATTCTGACAAACTCCAAAGAAGTTGAAGAGGAGAACTCACGTATATCTGGCAGACACGTTGCAAAAGGTAATACTACCACTACCGTGCCATGCCGTGGAACCGCTTTCCATGATAGATACTGACTTGGAGGGTTCCTCAGTGGCTGTCTCCTCGGTAAAGGCACGCACTCGCTCAACAGCGGCCATGCTGGTCTCTAGTTGCGTCCAGTGTGACATAAATTGCTTGGCTGACAACCCGACACTAGACGTACTGAACAAGGACAGTCCGAGGGTCGAGTTAGCAGCAGACCTCGTAGCTACTCCTACACACATGATGGTAACAGCAAGCCCCGCTACTGTTAAGTCTAGAACCAGGTTAAGCCAGTTCTGTGCCGAAAAGAGCAGATAGAATGGCTTCTGACTGACTCTGACGGCCTCCAGATTCTTGCGCGCATAGGCTGAGGTCCATTGTAGCGCCCGGATAGTTGTAAGGCCATTGATAGTCTCAAGAAAATGGGAGAATAGGGGCGCTTTGGCTGCTATTTCAAGTGTCCGCAGTTGACGCGAGGTCAGTAGATAGGTGCGTTGGATCAAGTACATTGCTACGCCCACGATGGGGATGGCAAGACCAGACCAAGGGGATCCGTAGATAATTATGCCACACATTCCTATTACAATCATGAATTGTGTGACGGTCCCTAGTAAATCAAGCGGTAGCTCGGTGTCGATTAGTTGCAAGTCTTGGCTAAATCTGTTGATGACTTCTCCGGCGGGTGTCGAATTGTGAAAGGACATTGGCGCCCTGATAATACTAGTCAGTCACTTTGTAGAAAACAGAAGAGAAGAAAACCTGGTGAGACAAACCTCAAGACGGTATTGAGTAGGAGTATATAGCAACTATCCGCCGACTTTTCGGTAATAAAGATAATAAAAAAGCTGCAATTCGGATGATTAGTTGATAGAATTGAGGAGGTCCAGACAGTAGAAAACATACAAAGCTGCAGCCGTCCACGCAAGCAGCTGAACGGCACCAATGGCAAAATACAAACCAATATAGAAATCCCGGAGGTAATTTGGGTCGACGACACTACTCGCAGCCCATCGAACTATCCAGTACTCTAGAAGAAAGCATATTAGTTAGCAACCATCCTCATCCAGAGAGTATGCATAGTGGGGACTCAACGGTTGAAAGTCATGCCAAACACAAAAATGGCACATAGGATAAGGAATATTAGAAACCTTCGTCTCCCTGAAAGTCTGATATAGTATCTGTACACCGCAGTGTTGCTGGGAGCGGCATGGTGGTCGTTCGGAATCGATGAAGTCGACTGCGTCGTTCCTGTGGCCGTGTCTCTGACGATCTGGAGTGTGGATGGGGCAGTCTCCCGAGTATTGATATCCACGTCAGCGTTTGCGAATTCTTTTCTCCCTTGAAAATCTGCCAACTGGTCAACAGGCATCAAGAGCGAATCCCTCATTTGGACATTGCCGGTGTCTGTCAAGGAGACAATGCGGTCGGCCACCCGAACCTGCTGGACTACTCCAGTATTAGCCTCTTGCTGACTCCCACCTCGCATATTCTCTCACCTGTGCTAGTTGCCCATACCACCAACGTATCTCGTTTACGCAAGAGACCTTGACGCCCCAGTACTGATTCCAGCACAGCGTTCTCCGTGCGGCCGTCAAGACCATTGAAGGGATCATCGAGAATGACAATTGGTGCCCTCGTGTAGATGGCACGTGCAAGTGCAATTCTCTTCTTTTGGCCTCCGCTCAGACTACTTCCCTCATTACCCACGACAGTGTTGTCGCTCAACGCCATGAATTTGAGGTCATGATCGAGGGCCGTTGCATGAATAACTTGGTTATACCAACGTTGATCGAAAGCTTCTGATCCGACAATGTTGTTTCTAATGGAGTCATTTGTGAGCCATGGAGTCTGGCTGCAATAGCCAATGCGAAGACTCGAGAGCTCAATGGAGCCAGCAGTGCACTGGGTTTCTCCAAGGATCATCTGAAGCAAGGTCGTCTTTCCACAACCGATGGCACCGACCACAGCAAGTACTGTTGGCGAAGCAGAGTCCAGAGTGGCGTCGTGGACAATTAGTGGCGCATCACTATTCCAGCCACCACAGGCTCGACTGAGTCGGAGTCTCGCTGGAGCATGAAAGAGACTCTGGTTCAGTTTCTTGAGACGTATTGACTGGTTGAAAGGTTCCCCTGACGCTGCTAGTATTGGTATCTCGTCTTCGTTGGTTAGACTGTCCGCTGGTAAAAGTGTACGGGTGTCCAAACGTGCGTTATCGCTTAGTAAGAATGATTGGATTGTCAAGAGAGATGCCACAGCGAGGCCAAGGTTGATAGCACCATCAATCAAGGCGGCAACTGCGTTGCCAAAAATGGTGAAGATGGTTAGGCATCTGTACACCATGGCCGGAGTAAGGGTACGTCCCGTTCGTGGGCCAACAATGACGCTGTATTGAGTGAAGCCTAGGATGGGAGCCATGATGACCGGAATCCAAGCTGCCCATGCAATGACCAACAAGATATATCGGAACCGTCTCAGCTTTTGCGCCTCATATTTTCGAAGTTTCGTCAAGTCTTTGTGAACTGCTGGTGCGATACCTGTCATCTTGATGCCCTTGATAGCCTGAAGAGACTGTGTTGTTGCAGCGATTCGCGTCTCCATGCCCTTGAGCCACTGATTTTGTCGCTTACCCGCAGGTGGGAGAACCGCGATAGTGAGTGCAACAAAGACTGCTGTCAAGCCTCCTGTCGCGGCAACAGCAACGTTGAGTTGCTGTTCAAGCAGCCACACACCCAGAGCAGCCTCAACGATGCACGCCCAACACTCGTGCATGTTTCGTGATCCAGTTGCAAACCGTTCCACATGGGCACTCATCAGAGTTGACGTCGCGTCTTTAGCCGAAGAAGAGGAGCCGAGCTTTAGTGTGTGACTGTGGATTAGTGTAACAAGGTCAGCCCGTACGGCAGTGATGACGTGTGCGGTACATTGACGATAGAGTGCTTGAGTTACCTATACACTCATGGCGATTGTTAAAGATGGTTTGAACAATATGGTTTGACTGATCTCTTACCGCTATACCTGTGTACACAATTAGATAGGCTGCGATGAGGCTACCGCCAACCTTGTTGGTATTCAGAGCCGATGGCTCAGACATGTAATCTGTGGCTCTTTGCACTAAGAAGGGCTGTGCGTACATGAAGCCTGTGTACGCAAGCCTCGGAAGGATGGGACTCATCAATAGCCACCCGCGTACGGCGAACAGGTGATGGAAGACGGACGGTCCTTTTAAAGTTCTTCTGCTATCAAAATCTTCCTCTTGGCCCTTACCCTGTTTACCTGGACCTGTTAACTCGGGCTCGATATCGGGGAGCGTTTCTAAAGTTAGTTTGGGTGTCTTCTTGCTGAGGCCGAATAAAGGAACCAGCCACCAGAGGAAAGCTTGTGACAGGATATCAGCTCGCTCGTCGGGTGTAGGCTGACGGATACCCGGCCGTACCGCCTTGTGCTGATGCTCAATGATAAGAAGTGCTAATTTACAGACGCAACATGCAGCCAATACGGCGGCTACAAGGGTGTTGTTGTCGGGCATACTCCAGAGAGTGCGGGCACGCATCGCATCGGCAAGAATGGAATAACTCAAGTAAAGCAGCAGCAGGGTCGAACCCCGTACCGATCGGTTGTGTTCATAGTGGGATGTAACCATAAGAATTGCGATGCCAAAGATACCCAGGCAAGAGGCTGCGATGGTCGCTTGAGTCAACCCAACGCGGAGGGCTACCTGTATGACGATGATGGCTATCTGCAGAAGTAATGATAGGACATAACCGCACTAAAGGTACATCATCGTCAGCATCCATCCGGTATGACGAACCAAGGTAATAGGCGAAGGGCACCTAGATAGACCTACAATCTTGAATATGTAGAGCACCGGGGAAGAAACAAGATATTCTTGTTCAACCAGTTGCCACATCCGCCACACAGCCAAAGAAATAGTCATGCACAGAGGCCCGATGGACAAAACTGTCTCTTGGAAGAGAAGCGTCAAATCAAAATTGGTACCGCAGCCATGGACCTGAGGGCCCCATACGTTTTGGACATCTATTGAGCATGGTATTGATTGCTGATGCCTTTGCTCCATCATCGCTCTGCTATACTTGCTCTGGTAAAGTTTGCGGTGTAGACTAGAGTAGGAACGATGGCGCCAGAATTGTGATGGCGGTTGGGAGTGCTAGAACTGAGGCTGGGCTCATCAGTTAGCGGCCGCAGTGGGAAATCCTTGAAAAGTCTTTGATTCCGTGTTCAAACTCAGTCCTGGCTAAAGATTTCCTATACGCCATCATGTCAGTTCTTGCGTAGCGGAAGTGATAGCGTTGGAGAAGGACCCCTGTCCATGTACCGATCCGTGTAAGCAAAAGTGCTGCTGGGGTGGTACCACGATCCATCCACTTTGAGATCCTTCCATCGGTGGCACCACGAAGTATAGCTCCAGCAAAATTTCTCTGATTTTGCACAAAAATCCTGAGTAACCATGTGTGTCGCATCTGACGTAACTAAGGACCGGGTCATACAGCCACTTGGCAGATCCGAGATTGACAGTGGATGTGCTTGAGCCTCGTACGGACTTGTGATGCGCATGCGACAGATGTTGTTCTTGTTATGATACAAGCTACGTGGAATATTTGCTAGAACTTATTTCACAATGGACGCAAATTCAACCCTTCAGGAGGACATTAATCTGTTTCGATGTTTCATGAGGATAATGCGTGTACTGAGACACCAAAGTACAGTTCAACAGCCAGTTTTGCCAACCCCGAGCATAAGCCACTCGCCATCTTCCAGCTCCGACGAATTTTACCCTCAGAACCACACCATTGAGGACGAAGACGATGGAAATATCAGCGAAGATTACGACGGCTGCGATTCTGATGATGGCAAGGAAATGAACATGGAAGACGATATGAACGACCAAGATCACAGTGATGATTTCCACGACTATGACGAAGATGATCACAGCTACCAAGAACAGGACGATAGTAGTGACGTCAGTATTGAGACAAACGATTTATGCGATTCTGTCAAAGAGTTACAACGCACAACAAGCCTTGATGTTCCTTCAAATCAGCAAGCCACTGTGGCTTTAACATCCCGGCAGCCAGCCCCTTCAACTTCTCCTGCACCTCGCACCGCCCAAGATATTGAACAGGTTGCCGCCGAGAACAATACAAGGCTTTGCTGCTGGGAACACGGATGTAACGGACGGAGATTTACGACTCCCAGCAACCTCAGACGTCATAAAAGGGAAAAGTCCCGAGCGCGTCCAGTGTGTCGGTGTCCTCGATGCGGAGCAAGCTTTAGTAGGACAACAGCCCGCAACACGCATGTACTAAGGGGGAGCTGCAA
The DNA here is from genome assembly GCA_024336345.1 of Mariannaea sp. PMI_226. Lineage (NCBI taxonomy): Eukaryota > Fungi > Ascomycota > Sordariomycetes > Hypocreales > Nectriaceae > Mariannaea > Mariannaea sp. PMI_226. The sequence continues at coordinate 5,455,197 of JANFOG010000001.1, read as the reverse complement.
CCGAATACGTCGTTATTCTAATGGCCGTGTTAGACCTACTCCAAGGGTGAACGAATGATATACCTTTACAGGATATGGGAGTCTTAGTTGATAGAGGGTATCTGATCTGATCGTCAGCTCGTTCCTGCCCAATAGTAATATTACACCAAGCAAACTGCCACCATCAACCGTACGATCATTACCTATGTAGTTTCATATACTGATTTATTATAGAAAAGTGGCCTAGAAAAAAAGCTGCAAAAGTGGTCTAAGAATACGGCTAACTGTAATGTCTGTAAATCAGGATATTGACCATGTTAACTATTACTATCTACTAAGGAACCCTTGCTTGTGTCCCTATCTTGTAGAAACTGAGTACAAACGATGACCGACTACTCTTATGGTGAACGTGCCCGTAACAGGCCCTTGGCAATCTTTCCCGACGGGGTACGTGGTAAAGCTTCCAGCAGTTCATACCGTCCACGTAGCCAATGCGGTTCCGTCAAGTTGCTTTGCACATGTTCATCCAACCTCTCAAATAAATTCTCTAATTCGTCAGATTCACTTCCTTGAGCAGGTTTTTTTGCCAGTGAAATAAAGGCTTTGGCACGCTCGCCAGCCAGATAATCCGGCACCCCAATCACAGCGGCGTCAGCAACGCTGGGATGCTGCTTCAGGCAATTCTCAATGGCAACTGGAGACACTTGTATGCCCTTATACGGCTGTCAGTTTTCATAATCACCTTTGTGTAGCTGAAGATCTACTTGCCTTGACTTTGATCATGTCTCTCAAGCGATCAACAATACTTAGATGCGAATCGCCCTTGGGACTCTTGCGGAATACAGCGACGTCCCCGGTATACAGCCAGCCGTCTCGAAATGTCATTGCGCTCGCCTCATCGTCGCCAAGATAGCCGTCGGCTTGATTAGGCGATGATAGAAGCAGCTCCCCAGGCTCATCAAAGCCTTCGACTTCGCTGCCGTCTTCGCGAAGAAGACGTGCCTGATATTGGGGCAGGAGTATTCCGACTGAGCCTTGGAGATACTCGTGTGGGCTGCTCATGGCAACAGCCACTGAGCTTTCAGTCAGGCCTAGAGAAGTTTTCGCGGTCAGTCACTCCAGATGTTTCCGCTATGTGAAGAAGTCAGGGCCTGGCTCACCATATCCGACTACGATATTCCAGTTGGGCTGTACTGCCTTCACTTGGGCGTACAGATCGACACTCAGGATACTAGCACCTACATAGATTTCATCGACTGAGGACAGGTCGAAGACCTTGAAAAGAAATGGGTTGCTGATGAGAGCTGCGAGCACAGATGGGACCTGGCATAATCACTGCTGTGAGCAGAGCATGAACACCGAATGAAGTTTTAGGAATAGCCACGTACCAAATACAATCTATTGATGCGATGAGTTTGAACCGACTCAAGCGCAGCCTGCATGTCGAAAGTCGCATGCAAGACGAGTCTGTCTCGGATATAGATGGAGCTGTGCGACGAGACAACGCCTTGGACGTGGCTAAAGGGCAGAATACCCAGAGTCACTTTCATGTCTTGATCTCGCGTCATGTTCTCTAGTGCCATCAATTGAACGATATTAGTGATTATGCCATGGTGCGTCAGTCGAGCTAGTTTCTAGTACAAGTCAACTAAAGTATCTTCTGGCGAAGGGGTTCAGTTATTCTCACCTGGGCTCCAGAAGTGCCGCTGGTAGCGCAGAGATAAGCGATACTGGACTGTGCCTCTTCAGGGGACCAATCGAGTGGAGGTAGAGGGTTTAGGGAACTTCCAAACTTCATCAATTCCTCGATTGTCTTGGGGCTATCCTGGTCTCTTGGATGGTGATTGGCTTCACCATTCGTGGAGACGGGCGTTGCCGTTGTCAGATATAACCGTAGGCGAATATCTCCAATAATGGCTGCAACAGCGCGGCCAGAGTCAGCCAAGGCTGGAGACATGATCAATGTACTGCATCCGGCATGCTTCATGTGCTGAGCGTTCTCGGCTGGCGCCGTGCTGGCATGTAGCAATAGACAGGTTCCCCTAAGTCGATGGGTCGCCCAGCAATAGGTTAGGAAATCAACCTAGAATGCAAGATATTAACTCTCAACATTCTCAGGGACCAGCATAAATTTTATTCGAGAGAGATCCAGAAGGAATTCAGATTTATCTTACGGAGTTCTCGGATAATACTGCAATGACTTTTTCTCCTTGCGCTGGCTCATTTGGAGACCACTGCAAGTCATAAGCGAGACCTGCAGCCAATGCCTCAACATCGTCAGCAAGTTGCTGAATATTTCTGGACTTGCTTGCGTCAGCAGCGACAAGCACCGAGTCGTCGGCCACTGGTTTTGAACCGGCGTTGAGTTGGCCTCGTAGGACAAAATCCCCCACTGTGCCTATCTTGGACAGGTCTTGAGTAACAGGGGGGAGCCATGAGGGTGAGTGAAAGATCATCTCGATAGGTTTCTCGAGACTCAATAATAGATGTAGACACTTGACTTCCCGGTCGTTAGTCTCCTGATACAGAGGAAGGAGAGGAAGCGAGAATTGCGTTATCAGATACTACAAGAACCACCGGGTATCAAATAGGGATCAAGAAATGAGCCAAGTGTGTATTCCATCTTGCTTCTTCTATCAAAAGCACAGGATATTCTCCTTACTCGCTACAAGCTGCAGATGAACACCACCGTCTCATTGTGGGGAAAGCTTACAAGAATCCTTCAATCCTCCTAACTAGCACAGGTGGCGTCACCATGGTGGTGCCAGCGCAGCAGCTATTAGGAGCTAATTCTCTTCTCGTTAAAAACTGTGAATGGTTGTATATCTCGGAGAAAGCCAATTGAACTTGCATAGTATCTTCTTCCAAGTTTGTCTGCAACCTCCTATCTTCCAAGATGCTACGCGAAATCTCACTGGTCCTGGCTGGAGTGGTCATTCTTGCCTATAGCATCGAATTTCTCTTCATTTGGTTTGACGATCCCCGAGAGCCTCGCCGCATAGCCCCGAGAATACCTATCATTGGCCATCTCATAGGATTTTTACAGGATGGATTTGATTACTACAATTTCACGAGGCAAGTTGGGAGTCAAGTGTATGGCCGCAAGATTGGGTACTCATGGCATCATTCATAGTAAAAGCACGAATGCCGAAATCTACACCATAGGAATATTGAACTTTAAACTGTATATCACCCACGCTACACGGCTCACGCACCTGGCCCAGAAGTCCAAGACATTATCGTTTGCGCCCCTGATTGAAAATGGCACTAAATTGCATGGTAATGTCAGCGAGGAGACATCCGCGCTATTCGATCAACACGTGGTAGAACATCTCAGACTCCGCACCAAAGAGGTGCTTTCTCCGGGCCATCACCTAGACGCACAGAATCTTCGAATGGCAGATGAATCACTACTTCAAGTCGACAAGATGTTGGAAAAAGACCAGGTTGACTTATTTGCTTGGGCAAGCCACGCCATTGTTCAGGCCACTGGTGCCGGCTTATACGGCGTCGGGCATCCGTTTAGAGATCCTGAGGTTGAAAATGCGCTGTGGTAAATTGAAAGGGCCCTCTTTTTTTCCCCAAATAGTAATACTGATAGATATCAAGGATCTGGGATGATCACAGACCTGGCCATATGGTTGGCTGGGATCCCCTCCGAAAGGGCTACAAGGCTCAAGCAAAAGTTTTTCAAGCTTTTCGGAAATACTTTCAAAACATGCCCGACGACGTGTCAAGCCTTGTACGCGAGCGACAGAATATATTTCGTCGACACGGCATTTGTGAAAAAGACATTTCCCAGATGCAGTCTACTCTGAGTGATGCTGCTTTTCCCAACACTGTTCCCACCATGTTCTGGACTGTTTATGAAATCTTCTCTCGCCCCCAACTCTTGGGGGTTATACGTGAAGAAGTAATGAGCAAAGCAGTACGAAAGTCTCCTGATGGTCATAGCTTTACGCTGGACGTCACTGCGACCAAGACTCAGTGCCCAATCTTGCTGTCCACCTTCCAGGAAACACAGCGTGTCAGGCACTCGCAAGTTGCCTGGCGAATGGTTACCGAGGATACGCTCTTGGATGGCCAATACTTGCTAAAGAAAGGCAACTTTCTTCAGATGCCAGCCAAGCCTATTCACCACGCTTCCAAAATCTGGGGTTCTGAAGCGAACGCCTTTGACCCGTATCGCTTTTTACCGCCCGGAGCGGGTGATACTAGGACCAAGATCTCGCCAAGCAGCTTCCTGCCTTGGGGCTCACCGCCTCACATGTGTCCTGCTCGCCAGTTTGCCTCGACGGAGATTTTGATTATTACAGCTTTGTTGGTTGTTCGGGCTGATTTGACTCCAACGAGTGATAAGGGATGGGAGAGGGAGCCAGCTCTGAAGTCGATGGAATTGCCTACATTGCCGCGTCCAAAGAAGGATGTGCATCTGAAGATCACGCGACGAGAGGATGCAACTGGCAGATGGGCGGTTGTAGTAGGAGAAAGCAAGACAAGGGTACCCTTAGCATCAGGATAAAAAATAGCACGGGGTGTGGTACAGGGAAAGCAATGCCTGATGCGATTCTCAATGTGTTGTAACAGCGTTAGGGTTTGGATTGGGGTTAGTATTCCTATATAAAGCTTACTTGCTCTAGTGTTTCTAGTTTTCTATCTTACATTATAGCATTCTAGAAAATAAGAAAGGGAATATAAAAAAGGAACGCAAAGAAGATTTATGTAAGAACATTTGTGAATGAAAGTTCATGGAAAGAAGATTTGTATATACAGAGATAACAGTCAAATTGCCAAAGACGACTCTGGCTAAAGGACGCGCCAGCCACTGATGCATGAAATACTTCAGTTTTGATAGCAGTCACTAATCATTATCTTATTGTATGACGCAACAGGTGCTATATAGGTGTAAGGGATACTGGCCAGGGCGATATCAAGACTTAAGGGTAGGTTATATTGTGTTATTAGACTTCAACTTGCCAAGCGGTCAGGCACCGTTCGGCGAGCTATCTTATCATTTAGGGTTTACCCGAGATTTAACCGGTGTTCACCCAAGGATTCGCCGGGCGCTCGGCGAGCTGTCGCCGAGCAGTCGGCGTCTCCTTACAACAGGGCAGCTACCTTTAAGCCTCTAAAGCTATAGGCGAGCTATAGAAAGACCCTTTTATAATTATCTTAGGCCTTTTATAACTTAAAGTATCTAATTAAGGTTATTAATTATAATATAAGTTATTCTTAGTAATAATACTTACTAACTGCCTCCTTAATTAAATATAAATTAAAAATATAAAAAATAGTACTTTATAAGGGAATGCCTTTAGCTTAGTAAGGATAAATAATTAAAAGTTTTTAAAATTAACCTTAATATTATCTCTTAAATATAACTATAGCTATTATAAAGAATATAGTATCTTTTTTTATAAAAAATAAATATTATTTATATAATTCTTTAAATATATTTTAACTTAATTTAATAAAGTAGTTTTTATAAATTTAAAATCTTATTTACTTAAATAAAATTCTTTACTTATTTAATTAAATACTAATAACTTTATATAATAAAAGAAATATAAATTTACTAACTTAATTACTAATAAAGTCTAGTATAATAAAATCTACTTACTTTCTAACTTTAAGATTATTAAAAATACCTTTTATAAAATAAGAGTAAATACCTTTAAATTAATAGTTATTAATATTGTGTTGGAGAGCGTTGATGCCTAAGGGCAGGTAAGTTGACAGTAATTGTGGCTATTATCTTGTTGAGGGTAGCAGTAGAAATATTGTAGTCTCGACAGTGGTTTAGAAAAGCCTGGGGAAGGTTGGGCGTTCTGACCACAATAGTAGTAGCTAAGGCAGCTGGAGCCTGTCGATATATGGCTGTAGATCTAGGCGGCCTACTGAGGATATAGTCGTAATACCAATTTATAGCGATTGGTTTATCTAGCCAGTCGATTATTTAGTAACCTCCTCGTTTGGTGAAGTGTAGCTTTGTGTTCTGGTGGATTAGCTTAATGATAGGGTTGTATTTAATAGGTTGTTAATTTGAAAGAGATTAAGATTTTCCCTTAAGGGTAAAGTTTTCTTTAAGGATTTCTAGCTTATTTAGAAGAGCTATTCTAAAGAACTGCTTAATATAGTCGATATTAATTTGCTAAATGTTTAATAATTCTTTGCCCTTTGCAGACCACCTACCAATAATTCAGTTATACTAAAGGAGGTCCTATTTTGCTTTAGAATTAGGAGTGTCTATATTAAGATCCTTTAGGTTATAAGGGATTATATAAAAAAGATCTCACTTATTAAAATTAATAAAGGATTATAAGTTAATGAAAAGTAGGAATATAAATAGATATCTATACTCCCAATTGCTTTATTATTATATAAGAGGTAGACAAAAGACATTAAATAAGTAGGAATACCCAATTTCGATCAATAGCTAGCAGAAGGCTATAGCAATAGATATTTGGCAATTGTTGATTTCAGATTTGAATATATTATAATAGAAAAGATAATCTTTATAATGGTTGAAAATGTAGGATCCCCAATAAAAATCTTCAAAGTTAATTATTTTAATAAAGAACCTTTTCCTATATATAGCTACCTTCATTTCTTGTCCATTCTAATAGCCGAAGGGTATATTATATATATAAACCATTTGATTAAATGGTCGGAAGGCAGGATTTAAGATATCCTTTATTTTTGGATCCCAATTTGCCTTAAGTATTGATTCTACATCCAAGACTAGAGGTCTGGGAGCTATAGCAATAAGGTTATCCATACTATAGGCAGTTAATTTAGTAAGAGCTTTGATTTTAGATAAGGTGGCTTATTAAGAGTATATTATCCTTTTGGATTTAATTCCTTTGGGAGAGTTAATAAGTTTCTAAAAGGCTGATTAAAGGTCTTGGTAGTATTATAGCCAGCTGATTAGTCTAACCTATTTGTGGTTGCAATAGGGCTAGTTAGGCATAATGTTCTTAAAGAACGGAGGTTTAAGGAGATCGTCTTTAATCTTAAGGGTCGGCCAAGTATAAGAGGGCCAGTGGGAATGTGGGTAAATAAGAGCAGGTTGTCATTTAAGAGCATTAGCAATAGGGAGGGTAATTATAGTCTCTTTATGGTGGTAAAATTTGCTAGGTCCTATAGGTTGGTTAATAAAGTAATTATAAAAAGTTATTATATTTTTAATTAAGGCAAAATAATAATAAAAGGTATTAATAATAATGCCTTAAGGAATATTATTAACTATAGCTAAATTAACATTATGGCTAGGGTTGGGCAATTGGGATTTATTAGAATTTATATTGGCAGTTAAGGCATGAAGCTGAGGATCTAATTAAATGATTAGTTAATATTAGGAAGCCAAAAATATATAAAAAAGCTTGCTATATAAGATAAAAAGCGTGATTTGAGGAGGTAGGCATGTGATGATAGATGTAGCAGCAGTTGTGGTAGTGCGTGGAAGGTTGTAGCAGCAAGAGGTTAAAAGTGAAGGTATTTAGATCACTTTTGTAAAAAGCGAGAGAAAAAGAGGAAATTTTCCTTGGGGGAAATGGGGGGGTATTTATAGTTGGGGCGGTTAATTATGAGGCTAATTTACCAATAATAGCCTTGCTAGCTGCGAGCAGCTCTAAGGGTATTAGGTAGCTATTAGGGTGGTTAGGAATAGATATAAAGGTTGGGCTGGCCCCTGTTTTCTTTACCTTTATTCCAATTAACTTTTGCTTTTTTTCTTTAATTTTATATTATTATAACTATTTAATTAAATCGTCCCTTATGGTTATAATATCTTATTAGGTTGTTGGTTATAAGGATTTAGCAACCTTTTGGCGCCCTGCTCTTCCTAATATATCTTATATCAAGCGAGATATTATTTAAAATACTACATTTTGTATATAGGTTGTGGCTAATTAGAAAAATTGAGTTTTCTATACCATCCCTTATAATCTATTGGAATCCTCTATATATAGATAGGTAAGTCAAGGTTGTAATAATAATTTCAATAATTAGTTTATTTTTCTTTTAGTTTATTAAATGTTTTATTATTTAGATCTATTCTTATTATGCCCTTAATTACTATGGGCGCTTTGCTTATATTAAGGTTTTTATTTAAGCCAATATTTCCAACCTCCTTAATATTAAAAAACAATTCCGCAATTAAATTAAATCTAATGCTTAAGTTAATAAAATCCTAATTAGTATTATTTAACTTCTCCCTAGCCAGATCCTTTAGCCAATTTATATTTATATTGATCTTAGTTATCCTAAAGGCTGGTTTGTATTTTAATTTTTCTTATGCCCTAAATATAAAAAGGCTTTCTTTATGGCTATATTTAGAGCTTAGAATCCTATGACCTATAGATATTACATTTAGTTATATATTTTAAATATAACTATTAGCAAAAATTATATTCTCTAGCCATTTTATGTCTATTATTCTATCTTCAATTTTATAAATAGTATTTATAGTAATTACATTTGGGGCGCTAAATCTTATAATTGGTTAAACTTGGTTGGATATCTTGTGTTTAATAATAATTTTGGAATACCTTTAGACTTTCTAAAGGAAAAAGATTACCCCAAAAACCCTTTAGGATATCAATTTAATAGCCTTAATTACTTTTCATACCCTTAAATCACCAACCAGTTCCCAGTTGGCTAGCATGACTCTAATTATCGCAAGGCAATCTATGGTGATATTATTATTATATAAAACTGGGATTATATTTATTTTACTAACCCTCAATTAATGCAAAATCCTGGCTCTATGGAAAATGAACCTTTTGCTTAGAATCTGTTTAGACACACCAATATACTAGCTTATGGTCTTTATATTACTAAAATAATAAAAACATTATATCTATCTAGATATCCTTTAATTAATATTAAATAATATAATTGCTTTTAAAAAGGATTAAATAGATTGGTATATAAGGATGAATTGGGTGGAATTAGGTTAATAATGGGAAATTGGTTTTTGGCTTATATAATAGTATGGTTAGGATAAATAAAAAACTTCTTATGGCTTTTATTCTTATATATTTATTTATTATATTATATATAGTTATTTTATTTTGCAATTATTTGGCTTAAGTGGGTTAATATGGTTTAAAAGTAGAGGTTTAGTAGTGGTTAATATATAGCTAAGGTTATTTTTTAAGTTTTAGGGCATTAGTTAATGCTTTTTTGGTTTTTAGGTTAATAAGATTATTTAATTAATTGATTTCTAATTGGCTATAGGTATTGAGGACTTTTTTGGTTTTTGTGCCTTTAAATTTTGAATTTCTCCTTTAGGGACTATTAAAACCATTTAATTAGATAGTTCTAAGATTAGTGCTATTTACCCTTAGTGGGCTTTGTATTCCTTTATAATTTTTATCTTTTATAGGGGTTATTATATTATAGATTGTATTAATATTAGTCTGGATAGCAGTTTTTATTAATCATTTCTATTGCTAATTTTGGTTTTTTAAGCCCACTATTACTTATAAAACCTTTTGATTAAATGGTTTTATTATATAAATATATTACTCTTAGCCTATAGTGGTCAAACTATGGTTATATTTAGTTTAATATTCTATATAGTCCTTATCATTCTTATATAGAGTATTTCTATCTGTGAGTTAATAGAAGGGTTATTTAGTAAGTAATACTATTTAATTAAATAATATATATTTAGAAATGTTAGGGATTTTGTTATTAATAGGTATAGTTAATTGGCGGGGGTGGCGCTATCTACTTTATACTTTTGCATTCTATTTTTTTAAGCTTTTTTAATCTCTTGAGGATGGCTTTATATGGATTTGGCTATTGAAACCATTTGATTAATTGGTTTTAGATTGGTGAGTCTCTTTATGGCTTTATAAAGGTTGACCTTTTTAGTGGTAGGTTATTTATAGTATTATACTATTAGATGGGCTGTTTTAAATTCTTTTATAATATACTTTATAAGCCTTTTTGTTTTTTTGGTCAATTTTATTATTATAATAGGTTAGATACCATTTAATTAAATGGTTTCTATAGTCCTACTTTTATTTTATTAATATAATTATTTATTAATTTCTAATTTTGGTAGGTTGGGTTATTTTTCTTTTATATCTACCTCTTTTGTTTAAATTTTAAATATTCTTTTGGATTTACTAACTATAGTTCTATTAGGTGGTAATTTCTTTATTTTAATTTAGTGGATAGTGCTTATATAAATATATAGCACCTTTTGTAATTTACTATCTTTTTTAGTAAGCTAGTGGTTTTTATTATTCCTCCTCCCCAACCAATAAATAGATCTAGCTCTATGTTTACTATTAATTAAAAAGTATTTTAAAGGCTTATATTAAAAGGGATTAGGTTTTAATTAATATATTCCTCTTTTTTTCTTTGCCCATTTATAATAGAAGAATTTGAAATTAGGTAGCTAAATTAAATGGATATAGGATCCTTACCTCCTTAATATCTAACTCTCCTTTTGAGATTTCCTCCTATCTAAAGAATATAAAATTTATGGGTATTTGGTTAATAATTATTTAATTAAATGATTTTGGCCACTAAATGTCTAAATTTCCATCCTTTTAATAAATAAATTTTGGGTCTTAATAGTCTTTATTAGCAGCCTATCAATTATCTTTGTTCTAATAGAACTTTTTGATGTATTTACTATAGATAATTATAGCTAGCTTTATGCCATTAAGGTATTCCAAAATGTAAAATCCCTTTGCCCCTTTCTTAATAATTCTATATGGGCCTTGCCATTAGGCTAAGAATTTTACTATTTTGGATATATCTATTTGTCTTTGGCTATTATACTTGAGGATAAGGTTGCCGATATTGATAGGGTTCCTTCTTAATGCTCTAGAGTAGAATGCATCAATTCTTACAACTAACTTCTATCTAAACTATTTCACTTTCTCCCTAGCTATCTTAATATCTTACTCTAGGTCCTATAAAGCTCTAAATCTTGCCTTAATGATCTATTCTATAGTGCTAATTTTCTCCTAAGGGATTATCCTCTAAGTAGGGATCTTTTTTTTAAAGGGTAATAAAGCCTTATATTTATGTAATAGAAAGAAAGAAGAATATCCATATGAAGCTCTAGGGGTAGCTCTATTTGCTAATAGTGTAGCTAGTAGCTCCTTTGGCTATTATTTTAATCTAGTGGAATAGCTCTTCTTAAAGAAATTAATGAAGCTTATATGGCCTAATTTTATAATACTATTTGCCTTTAGGTTATATACTGATGTGGGGATGATTGCTATTCCTAGATGGTCTAGAATGTTAATAAAGTCCTTTTTTCCTTCTTTATTATTATCTATAATAGTGAGCTTAAATATATCCCATTGTCCTATAAGGTCTTTAATAAATTCCTTTATAGCTAAAATGTTTAAGGATTGGATGGGCTTGGCCTCAATCCACCCTATTAGGTTATATCTAGCCTTCAGTAGGTATTGGAATCTATAGGCTAGTGGCATATGCTGAATATCTATATATATTTTTGCTATTAGGTAATAGAAAATAATTAATATTGCTTTCTCCCTTAGCCAATGGGCTAAATGCTTTTAATAGATTATATAAATCTATATAGCTTTTCTAATATCTATCTATAGAGATGGCTATATATATCTCTTCTACAGGATTCTAATAGTTAAGTTTTGTCCTTAATGATTTATATTGGTGTGGGATTATTTAATCAATTGGTTTTTAATCTATTAACTACCTATAATTAATATTGGCATTTAGTATTCCCTTTCTGGATATCTCTATATTTATCCTTTTTAAATAAAGTATTAAGATGCTTTTTAATATAATCTCCGGTATTTATATAATATAATACTATTGGGCTTATCCTAATATAATAATATATAATTGAGATTTTTGAGATAACCTTTATATTTGTTTAATAATTGGTCTTCTTGATGGGATATTGGGGTTTTTGGTAATTGGTCGGTTTCTTTAATTTTAATCTCCCTAATTCCAATTTGGTCTAAATATATATTAATAAATTGCTTTATATTGCTTTTAATTATTATATCTATTTAATCAAATGGTTTTATACATTTCCTTAATAGGCCATTGGCTATAGTATTCTTCTTTTCTTTTATATATTGGATGGTAAAGTTATATAGCAGAATATAGCTAATCTATTAGATAATATAAACATTAGAAATATTATTAACTTTATTTTTTAATTAGCTAACCAAAATTAGGAAGTCTGTTTTTAAGATAAATGGAATATTATAGATTATGCTTTGGAGTCTTTTTATAGTATATAGGACCTCTTTGCATTCTCTTTTGGTAATATTATAATTGTGATCAATATTAGTCTATAAGCTAGATTTAAATTAAATTGGGTGTCTTTTTCCCTTTAGAGTCTGCATAAGGATATACCCCTATTTATCAAGATTGGCATCAACCATAAAGACGATCTTTCCTACTATCTCTAAATAATCTAGGGTTATGAGGATTGGTGTAAAGAGGAGTTTCTCCTTAAGGATTTTCATTACCTTAATCTATTCTTATCCCTATATAAATTTAATATCTTTTTTAAGAAGATAGAAGAGAGGTCTGGCTAGAGATATATAGTGTTTGATCTAATATTAATAGTATTTTATAATGCCTAAAAAAGACCTTATTTCTATGATTGAATTATAGTCCTTTTATTTAGTGATCTTAATGACCTTTGCTTCCTCTAGGGACCTCCTATAGGTGCCATAAGTATAGCCAACTATTACTATTAAAGACTAATAGAACTAAGACTTCATAACTAATATTATATAGCTAGCTAATTTTATATTGATAAGGGTCTTATTTAGGTTGATAAGGTGTTCTAAGATATATCTTTAAATGCCTAGGAGAGACTCTTTACCATTATAAATAGTGATTGGTTTTTTGATAATTATATTATTAAGGAAAGCTCTATAGATATTAGGGAGCAAGTTAAACAGAATTTGTATTATTATCCTTAAGAATTGGGCTATGGAGTTAGTAGCTCCTTAAGGGAGTGTGTACATTCTAAATAGGCCTAGAGGAGTATTAAATATAATTAAGTCTCTACTTTTATTTGCTAGTATGACCTGGTTATATCTAGAGAAGAAGTTGAGCAATATTAGCATTTTGAATATAGCCATATTGGTAGAAAACTTGTTTGCTGATGGTAGGCTGAGGCTATTATAGAGTGTGTGGGCGTTTATATAGGTAGCTAAATTAATGAGTTAGATCTCTCTATCTTTCTTTACTATTAGTATAAATGGATTTTGATATATTCTATGACTTTCCTCTAAGATCCCCCATTTTATTCTCTCCTTCAGAAGGGCTATAACCTTCTTTTCTAAGCTTTTGGGGATAGGGATATTGCTAGCCTGCCAGGCTTTATATAGTATTATTTTTAAGACTTATGGAGGGGCAATAATGGGGTCTAATTAGCTATAATCCTTAAAATCCTAAGCAAGAGTAGCTTCTCTATTCCATAAGATTGTTTAGAAGATATTTTATTTTTCTAGAATAAGAGATCTCTTTATTTAGTCTATTAAGGTTTATAATCTCTTTTCTATTAATCTTAATCCTTTTTTAAATAATAAAAACTTTAGAATTATAAAGTCAGTATATTTAGAGTCTTTTTATATAAGATTGAGGACTTTATCCCACTTCTTTTTCCTTTAGTAAGGATTACCTTTTGGGGTCAATTTATTTAATGGAATATTATCTTTAGAATGAATTTTAATATTCTTTTGTTTATAAAGAATATTAACTTTCAAATTAACAGGGCGGACTCTTTTACTATTATATTTGCCCTTCCTCTTCTTTATTTTTATAAATTTGATCTCTTTAATAGTACTGGCTAATGCTATAGAATAATATCTAATTATATCCTTAGCTATAATGTAAATAATTTTTTCTATATTTTCTTTTATAAAATACCAAATAGAAGAGATATTATTATTAGCTTTAAGGGGTAAGTTATTCTAATAATCTCCTATTAGCTATTCTCTAGTAGGCATTTAAGGTATAGTACCCCATTTAATAATATAAGGTGCTTCCTAATTGATGGTGCCTGCTTTTGGGGTTATAAGGCTGACCTCCCTGAAATGTAGATATAAGAGCATTTAATCTCTCTGAAGTCGGTAGTTAAATATTAAGTCTGTAGCTCTAATGAATGGCATACCTAGAATAAAAGGAATAGATATTATGTTATTAGGCGCTATATATATCCTAATTTTTATATAGTTATTGCCTAAGAATAGGTTTGTGGTGGTTTTTCTTATTATATTGATAGACTTACTAGAATATATATAGGTCCTAGTATTGACCTCTTTAATATCTAATTGGCATTATTTTGTAATCTCATTAGAGATAATATTGCCTTTAGATTTTAAATCTATAAGGGCTTAAATAGAAAGTCTATCCTTTATCTTTATCCTCAATATTAAAGTTGGGCATTTTTGCTTCTAAGATATAATTCTAGTAATATCCACAATAATGGCAATAGTATTAATATTTATAATCATTTGATTAGATAGTAATTAAGCTATAATGACTTTCTCTATATTAATATTATTAATTAATTTTACCTCCCTAATTCCCTTTATTAAGAAATATTAACCGGGCTTTAGTGGGCCACTAATAAGGCAGTCTTGCAAATCCAATATAATGGGCTAGGAGATATAGATAGCATTTATATTATATTCCTTAGCTACTTATTTAAAATATGAATTACTATCTATTTAATTAAATGGTTCTATAAACACCACTCTAACTCTTATCTATCTATTGGCTTTATAGGTCTCCTTTTCTTATTTGATAAATCCAATATTATTTATTCTGGCTACCATTATTTAGTATTTATTTATAATATATTGGGCTAGATTAGGGACGAGTTTTATAATCATAAGGACTGTTAGGGTGATCTTCTTCATCCTAATTTCATTAAGGACTATTATAAGAGCCTTATACAATAGGTCTATAGGGTTAAAGACTTCTTTTCTAAATTCTCTGTTTATAATAAGCTAATTATAGACCTTTCTTCTATCCAAAATATATAGGGGCTAAATTATAGGAGCTTTTCTAACTATAGACTATAAGGTCTCTTCCCTCACTGAGGGTTGCGGTTTATCTATAGTAAAGGTCACTTGATTGGTTTAAAAGCAGGTATTAATAGGTACTATATCTTCCTCTAGCTTAATGGATAATACTTATATAAACTTGGGGATAACTTCAATCTCATTATAATTAATAGAAACCATTTAATTAATTAATTTTCAATTAATATATAAAAGGTATTAGTCCAGAAGGGCTATTTCCATATTTTTAGATTTCTATAAATAGGATAAGGGTATTAATTCCTTTAATTCCTTTAAGATTATATAATATTTTAGATTAGCCAATCTATTAAGCTAGTGGATAAGCAACCTTTTAATTAATAAGAAGCAATAAGATTTTGGGTAAATGTAGATTAATTAAGAAAAGATCATTTGCCTAAGTTGTCTTTTTATAGTATAAAATGCGGTTTTTAGGTTATAAATAATAAATCCCTTTTTGAAGTTTGCTTTATATTAATTATATTTATTTGGAAAATGATTAATATTTCTATAGTAGAAATATCTCCTCTAGGGTCTGGTCTAGAACTCTATGGCATATATAGATAGATTATTATCTATTTGATCAAATGGTTCTAAGGTTATATAGTTAGTATTAATATTGCTAAAGGTTATATTCGCCCTTTTTCTGGTCCTTTCTCTGCCTAGCAATTATTAAATCTATTTAGTATAAGATTTTTTGAATTTGGTAATATAAATCTTTATTTGCTTAAATTATTATGTTAGGTTGTTTATAATGTTGCTTTCTTTCGATCTTCTTGCCCAAGGAGGAGAGGAGCTAAGGTAAGTAGCCTATTGTATGGAGGCAGGCTGAATAAAAGAGAAATCTGGGTCAAAGTTATATTCCTTTAGGGCAAATGGATTGATATTCCTTTTTAATTTTATTTCTATCTTAATATAACCCTTAATGAGTTAATATAGATCTAAGTATATTATCTCTTTTAAATATTTAGATAATTTTAAGCTATAAATGTAGATATCTCTTAAGACTTTTTTTAATATTATATTTAATAGGATTTTTGCTTAGTGAATACTGTTCTATTTAGTAGTGCCTATTTTGTAGATTAAGTATAAATGTTTATTTAATTATTAGAATAGATATTGTAGAGAGATATTATCTTTTAGATAATTGGTGTTTATATAGTTTAGCTTATTATCTGGGGTTTTAAGTTAATTAGGGTCCTAGCTCTTAAAGGTAGCTAAAAGGTTTTTCTTTACTTCCTCCTAAGAATAGCCTTTAATATAATATTGGATTTGGTTATATGTAGAGTTATGGGTAAAGAAACTTAAGAGCTTGTCGATTTTCTGCTGCTTTATATAAAGAGCATTATCCGCAAGTATTTTATAAGCTTCTAGAAATCTAATGATATTTTGACCTCAAAATTGCTTAAGGAATATTATTAGGAGGTGTTTGGCTTTATTGTTATTAGTGATATACTTTAGAGCTTTAAGAAGGTGGTCTTTAGATTATTCTTTTAGCATTCTTAAGCCAGCTCCTATTAATATTGGTATTATTAACCTAAAGCTAGCCATATTGTTAGAAGTAGATATTTATTATTATTATTAAATAGCTTTTTAAGTCTTATTAGTCTATCTGTTGGAATCTATTTTTGCTAATCTTTGAGCTGCTTTATAGTTAGATTTGCCTAGCTTATCTAAAAGTAATTAATTAGATGGTTTTTAATCTTCTAAGATAGATTCTATAGAAATAGCTAATAATAGCCTGGCTATTCTTGGTTGGGAATGTTATTATTTAAGGCTTAATTATATTATTTAAATAATATCCCTATTTAAAAGAATAAAGCTCCTTTTAAAGTAAATTAAAAGGCTAATATAAGTATGATAGTCAGGCTATATATAACTATCCCTAGTAGTATTATCTAGATATTAAAGCATATTTTAGCTTCCTAGGTGGGCATTTTAGCTTTGTGGTGTTCTCCCAATTTTGGTTGTGGTTTTAAATGTGTTAAAACCATTTGATTAATTGGTGAGGCATCTTTTAGTATATTTATTAAGTCTGTAGATACCTCCTTTCGATTAGTGTAAATATCGATTGCCATAATATAAGTATTTAGCTTTAATGGCCTATATTAATGGCATTTTATATTAATGATAGTTATTTTAATTAATAGTAATATAAAGTAAATAAATAATATTTTTATATAAATTTAGCTGTCTTTTTATTAGCCTTTCAATTATTGCTTAAAAGTCTAATATTATTTAACCTTAGAGAAAGCCGGGCGAGTTTTTTAGGATTAATTAAATCCCCATCGCAAATTAGATTTGGTAAGTCTTAATTGCTTTATATATTTCTTCCTTTTTTATAATACCTTTGTTTTTTGGTTTTTATAATAGTATAGAAATGTTACCTTTTAATTGATTAAATGGTATTTAAGTAATTAGAAAATTTATCCCCCTATTGTAATTTCCAAATTTGTTAGGAGAAAACCCTATATCCAAAAATACCTACAAGGTAGGTCTTATGATGTAGAAAAACAATATGTAAAATGGTTGTGATAGGAGGTCCGGAATAGCCACATTATAAATCCAAAAAAGAATGGAAATCAGCCAATTAAATTAGATAGAAATGAAGAGAACTATTTAATCAAATGGTATTACAAATTATAAGTTATAGAAAAGATTAAGAAGTTAGGGCAAAAATAAGATATATTATATGGTATGAAGATGCCTTATTTATATTGTTTTGCGGTTGTTTTATAAGGCCTATGATTATGAATGTGAGCCAATTAAATTGTAGTAAGTAAGGTGAAAAATGTATTAGGTAATGTAAGCGGCATATGCTAAAGAAGTGAATTTTTCCTCTAATACAATATATTAATTAATGTAAATTTAAACTATTTATTTATAATCTCCTTCCTAAAAGGCTTATTATATAATTTATATATTATTATATTAAAAAGGTTATTTTATAATTAATATAAAGCTATTAAGATATTATTCTTAATAATAATCTTAATACTATACTTAAAAAAACTCTTAATAAGTAATATATTAAAGAAAGAATTCACTTCTTTAGTATATACTACTTATATTACTTAATATATATTTTACGTTACTTATTATAATTTAATTAGCTTATATTTATAGTTATAAGCCTTATAAAATAATTATAAAATAATATAAATAAGGTATCTTTATATTATTAAATATATCTTATTTTTACCCTAACTTTTTAATCTTTTTTATAACTTATAATTTATAATACTATTTAATTAAATAGTTCTCTTTATTTCTATTTAATTTAATTAGCTAATTTTTATTTTTTTCTAGATTTATAATGTAGTGGTTCCAGACCTCCTATTGTAACTATTTTATATATTGTTTTCCTATATTATAAGACCTACCTTATAGGTGTTTTTAGGTATAGGGTTTTCTCTTAATAAAATATATACTTTTTAACTATAAAAGAAGGAAATAAAAAAAATAAAAAAGGGACCAGGTTTATTAAGCTTAATAAAAATCTATATTATATAGGTTCTTAATCTCTATTATCCCTATACTATTAATATAAATAAATTAGTAATAATAAGTTAATAATAACTTAAGAAATTAGGCTTATAAAAGAGGGAAATAATTATAAGAAAATATTAATTATTTAATAATAGCTTATTAAGTACTTAGTAAATCCTAAAATAAGCCTTAATTAAACTTTAAGTAATTTTAAATAATATAATAGCTTATTAAATAGTATTTAATTACTTAATAAGTTAAAGTTTAATAATATAATATAACTTACTCTTAAGTCTTAGTATTATTCTAGTTAATATCTTTTATATAAATTTAAAAAGTATTTATTATATAATAAATTAAAAATTATTAATTAAAAATAAAAATAATTATTAATATTTTTATAATTTATTATTATATAATTTTTCTATTTTATAACTTATAATTTATAATACTATTTAATTAAATAGTTCTTTTTATTTTTATTTAATTTAATTTATTAATTTCTATTTTCTTTTAAATTTATAATATAATCTTTTTAAACCTTTTATAATAACTATTTTATATATTATTTTCTTATATTATAAAACTTATGTTATAAGTATTTTTAAGTATAATATTCTCTTTTAATAAAATAAACCTTATTTATTTCTTAAATAATTTATTTAACTATTTAACTT
Organism: Mariannaea sp. PMI_226; assembly: GCA_024336345.1. Classification (NCBI taxonomy): domain Eukaryota; kingdom Fungi; phylum Ascomycota; class Sordariomycetes; order Hypocreales; family Nectriaceae; genus Mariannaea; species Mariannaea sp. PMI_226. The sequence continues at coordinate 5,435,984 of JANFOG010000001.1, read as the reverse complement.
TTAATATAATTTAATTATTATAATTTATTTATATATTATTAAATACAATACTTTAAGTAACTCTTTTATTATTTACTTAATATAATACCTTAACTATTTTATTAATATAAACTAATTATAACCTGGTTTATTTTTTAGAAAACTAATTAATCTATTATATTAATAATAAAAAAATTTTCTTTTATTTTTTTTATTTTCTTTACTTTTAGTATATAATTATTAAATGCCATTTTAGTAATTAATTAATTTTTATTAACTTTTTCATAGAAATCCTCTTTTAAGTTATTAAGGTAATTTAACCTTAAAAATCTAGTAATTTAATTAACATCCCTGCAAAAATGTTAAGTAAGGGTACCCTCTTTTAGGCAAAGAGGTCCAAGTTATCACAGCTGGATCTTGTGGTATTATTCTACCCACATTAGGCTGCTAATTTTCAAGCCCCAATCCCAAAGTGCAATAAATATAATTATACCCCTCCAATAACAAAACACCTCCACTCACTTAACTAAAGACAGAACACAACTTGGGGCCTATAATTTGGCTCTAACCCGCCTTATCCTCTATTGATTTGTTCTAATGAGAAACACAACGCGTCTCTCTCAGCCTCTAGATGCGTGGTGCCAACATGAGCTACTATGAAGACGAAGACATTAACGTTACCATCAGACACCGCTCACCTCCTCGCCGTTCTATCTTGCCGATACCAGAGAGAGTATATTATGAGGAGCGAATCCGGTCGCCTTCCGTTCGTCGGCGAGTGCGAGAACGAGAACGATACGTAAAGCGATATCACTCACCTTCCATTCGTTACATTTCTCCAACGCGAGAAATGTATGAGGAGCGAGCCCCTGCCTTTACAAGTGCCCGAAGCCGGACCCGAACTCGTGTGAGAGAAGCCAGACCGCTGGTCCGCAACTACCACGAGTTGTCCGATGATGGTGTCCGTTATCGAGAGCGGCCCCCCTCGACTGTCTATAGTTCATCTCGCGCTTCCTTCCTCGATAGAAGAATGGAAAGGTACAGTCCGTTCACGTACGAAAAATTGGAAACCGAGGGTCTTTCCATGACGTACATGATTCCACGAATCGTTCAGCAGGCGAATGACCTCACTGAAGGTACAATCAACAGTCAGTGGCAGGACTTTGAGTCGACTTGGGACGACCAAAATGACGGACACGTCAGTTTGCACGTTGTACATTCGTCAGAGTACAGCATCAACAAAGATGGCCGAGAAAAGATCAAGCTTGTGTGTCCAGCTAGGATTGAAACTGTTCCCGCCGAATCAGCTGCGATACAGATGAAATGGATGTGAGTCTGAAAAGAGTTTGGTAAAAGGTTTCGTTAACCATAATTTGGTAGCCATCTGAAGCGACACTGCCTCAGATTTGACATTCTCAAGGTAAAGATGCAATGATGTGCTATTGGCTGAGATACTAATACCCTCTTAGAAACTTGTTGTCAAATCTCCCTTCATAGCACAAGAACTGAGACAGGTCGCCGGCAAGGTCCTTGAAGAGGTTCATACAAGCCACTCCCACGAATCCGAGAACGGGCAAGGCTTTCACCCGGAACAAGGCTCTGTTTTTCGTTGTATCGGGAAACACGATGCTGAAGGAACATCTGAGACTCCGCCAGTCGTTTTCGTTTCTAGCTCGTACCTTGTTCTATCTAAAAAGGCTTCCCTTAGCGGCTTGGATAAAGGCCATTATATGATGGGTCTCCTCCAAAGTCTGTACGGATTTGACGTTGGGGGCGATCAACAGCATCTAGATGTTGCGAGAAAGATGGACCTTGGGGCAGCAAAAGAAGAACTGCATGTCCCTCAACTTTGGTGTTTACTCGTTGGCTCAGGTAGGAACACTCAACACGATCTACTGCTATCTACCAATCTGACTGTCGCAGATCTCCTCATCACATTTTCTGAACTTTCGCTGGAAGAGCTTCGTGCAAATCTCATAGAGATTGATCTGAAAGCTTCACTCCTCGAAAAGCCGCTTACTCTTCGGGTCATGGACGACAACATGCGTCGTTACAACATTGTCATCGACGCGGGCTCGAATTATGTGGTACGTTGACTATGCTTCCAAGCATCCATTTCCCACTAAAACCGGCATTTAGGACTTTCTCCGAGACGCTGTTGCGCTGGCTCGACGACCTGGTTCAGATGCCACAGACTACGATCTTCTCGACGAAAACATGGACACCATCACCCCGCGGCAATGGCTCAAGCTTCTCAAGTCTGGAAACATTGAGCAGACAACATTGTATATCGTGCCAAAGATTTTGCATCAATCCCGGCATAGGGCTCGGTCACGGCGAAGGGAATACAGCCGTGATCCCCGTGAGTACTATGACGGAGAGGGGGTATATGAGGGAGACATAGTCCGGCACGAGAAAGAGGATCTCGAGGAGGGCTTAAGGAGGTATCGGCCTGAGGAGAGGACAGTAGTCAGGAGAGAAGTCTCACCTCCCAATCCTGGACCAGAGATTTCTCTACCACGTAGTAGGTATTCACGTACAAGAGAGTACGAGGGGTCAGGAGCTAGGAGAGAGCTCTCGCCGCGCAATAGTGAACCAGGCGTATCCCATCCACGACACCAAGGAGATGTCCCAGAAGCCGAGGACGACGTACCACCCGACGCCGGCGGAAATTACACAACTGCAGCTGAGCCTGAAAACTATGAGAACATGCAGCTTATCCGACGGCCAAACACGTTTAGAAGGCAGATTGACGACGGACACATCATGACTGAACAAGTTTCACGCGGACCTTTACGACGAGGTTCCGAAGATCATACCCAGGAAATTGGACTACTTGAACGAGTTGAACGCTCTCGATCTCGTTCAGCTAGTTCTGCACGACCTCCAATTCCTCAACCAATACGTGTCGTGTCACGCAGAGAAACTAAAAGGCATCAAAGCCCGGGCCGGGTGAAGGGAAAGGAACTTATGAAGATCTCTAGGTCGGTGCGAGGATACAATCCTATTGTCAGAGAGCGAGAAGCCATTCGTGAAACACGCATAGTCCGGACACCGGGGGAACGAGTATATACACGCACTACAAGGAATGGCAAAATTATAAATGGTTCCACATACAGGCCAGCATTGCCAGAGGTTTTCAACTTTCAGTCGTCAGATGGAGCACTGGAAACTGACGATGCCCGCAAATCAACAGTACGTCTCATGCTTAAGATTCAGAATCTCGCTTGCTAACCCTACCAGGAGATTGACCAGGATGCGGAATCAAGAACCTTCAGCTCGCGAGGTCGAGGCCGCGAAAGGAGGGTGAACAGGTCATCCCGCTACCAATACTCGATCAGTGACAGCGATTCCCTTTCCGATTCTACAAGCCAGAGTCTGTCAAGAGAAAGGGTAGAGATGAGGTCAGACGGGGAAATAGAACTGGACAAGCGTCACCTGGGAGTGGGTGACGACTCATCGACCTTTGACCGAGACATCGACGAGAATGCGGGCAAGTATCCAGGTCCAGGGAACACTCGCATACCTTCCCACCTGGTTTCCATCCGGGCGATTCACGATCTTGGCTATCCGTTTAAGATTGAAGTAAGCCAGTAGGCATGATGTCGAGAATTGTGACTAACAGTAGCAGGGCGATGCATTTGTCCTTCCAATGGCTTTAGGTCCGCAGCAAGTTGCTGAGTTGCTGGAAATAAGTAGAAAGTATAGAGACTGTATGATGATAGTATTGCCAGAACAACATCGTCAACGTCTAGCTAACAAGCTGCCCAGATTCTCCCTCCACAGAGAGCCCGTCTGCTGGCATCATGAAGCGCCCCTTCTTTACATGGACACCAAAGATTGACCAGGAAGGCGCTAATGTACTGGATTCTGACCAAACGGCAGTTCGAGTCTTGAGTTGGCTTCACAAGCTGATCTCTGACGGCAGGATTGGTCGATTATATGACCTGGCGTATCTTTGCACCATGGACGATCTCCTTCGCCGGCACGAGTATCTGCGTCAAATTGAGGAGCAACAACCTACAGAGGAGCCCGTGCTCCAAGAGTTGCCAGTCGATGAGATCTTTCCAGAGATGGAAAAGAATGATCAGAGCTCACCAGATTCTCAGGTGGATCAAACAGCATCATCTGCAGGAAGCCATGCAGAAGAGAAGCTGCTCCCAGAGGATACCTCGATCAAGGGCGAACAGAGTAGTACAAAGGCACAGAAAGCCACAGTAGAACCAAAACCTGTGGAGGTGACGGACGAAGCGGAGGATCAACCACCACCGAAAGCTAAGATGGTTCAACCGTTGACAACCCCCGAAGAAGAGAAACCTCAGCCAAACCAAAACCCGCGGTCATCCAGCTCTGGGTCTGAGAAACAGCAAGCCACATTGACTCAAGAACGCCACTCTGTCCAAATGTTTCACCAACATCACGTGGTCATGAAGAGACTCATCGAAGTGTCTCAAGACTTGTTGTGGGAGTTTCTTCCCAAGGAAGGTAGTGTTCTAGTTCATCAAATCAGCAAGAGATTCTGGGGCTCGGTAGATGGCATTCTTAGAGTAAGTCTTTAGTTTCCATTTACTCGATGCATGCTCACTACGGCGACAGCAAGTTGCATGGTCTCTCGTCAACACCCAACAGTCGGTACACTGGACGATACGCGAGTTCCCCGCGCCTCCTGAAACACTTGGCAACCTAGCGTCTGGAACGACATTTTCCGACTGTGAAGCATGCACAACCAGAGCACAATATTGTTCGCCGGCAGAGGCCTTGGAGCACCTGCATTCTCAACACATGCAATGCCCCAACTCCGGGAAAAGTGAGAAGCCATACGATGATCCTTGTTTTGCGTTGATGCAACCTTCAAAAGAGTTTGGTGATGACGTGAAATGGAAGACGTTCATTGAGGATATTGAACGTTTCATCGAGTCCTTGCTCAAGTTCAAGGCTCTAACTTATGAACTACACTGCCTTGTTGCTACTCCCTCCCCGCGGAAAAACACGTTGGACTCGAACTTGTCCCTCCCCAGGAATCTCGTCTATGCCTTTGAGGAAATCGTTTCCATGTACATTATGATGGCCAAGGAGCTGTCGATCTTGAACCAGGCAAGGTTGGGAACGACGCAGAAACGCAGCAGAGACCTCGATTTCAAGGCCACGAGGATGCTAGAACGAAGAGAAGAGGCCTGCAGGAGTGCGATGAATTTATTGGAAGCATCCAAGAACGACATTATCCTTCTGGGAACGACGCCACGCAGCCTTGAGATTCTTGGTCTTGACGCCATTGGTCCTGAGTTTTTGGTTGCTGCACTAGCAATCAGTCTCCAGAATAGACCGATATTGCGGGATACTTCCACAGGCGCTATCGAGGTCTACCAAAAGTATATGTCGAAGCTGCGATACCAAGCTAGTCGACGGCCTCAGCGGCGCATCTTTCTCGAAATTCATACTCTTGAGGATGAACTCGAGGCGCTGGCCAAGCTGGTTTCGTCTCAGGAGACGGGGCTTCGCAATTACAAAGACTTGCTATGTCCAGATTCCTACAGGATCACAAACACGACTCGAGAAGGTCTGTTTGACGTGGAATCGCGGTACATTGACACGCAGATGAAGAAGCTGGGTGTTCGTCGTCAGGAGATACAAGTGCTGAAGGGAAAGGCGACCATTTTGAAGGAGCAGGTCAAGCAGACGATTGAGATATTGGAGGAGGGACACGGCAAAGCCATCAGGGTATTTACCATTGTCACATTATTCTTCTTGCCTTTGTGAGTTTGTCTAACTAGTCGCACTTCTCACTGCTTACAAATTATAGGTCATTCACGTCTGGTTTCTTTGGGATGAACACAACCGACATCCGAGACATGGAGCAGAATCAACGCATCTTTTGGACCATCAGCATCCCGCTCACCATCGGAGTCTTCACCTTAGCGTTCCTCTACGGCTACAAGGGAGATGCAATCCAGGACAGCATCTCGTCGACGTTGCACTCAAGAAAAATCCGACAGCAGCAGAAGCAAAAGCAACAGGCGAGAAGACAAAAGCAGCCTATTCGAGTGGAGACATGGCAATCAGCCATTTCAGCAATGGAGGAGGAACCAGTAAAGTCGAATGGGGTTCATGTCCAGTCTTGGTTTGGTCAGGGGAAGAGGGTAAGGTGGAATCGCAAGAGTGGACAAGACTTGGGGGCGAAGGGTGTTGGTATTGTATGATTTATAAGCGTGGAGGAGTTATGTACTAGATAATAATTAACTTGGTTTAAAATTTCTTAAAATCAGAGCCATATCAGATAGGTGGCGCTTGAAGCGCTTAGAGGACCGGCCTTGCCCGACGAGATCCAAAAAGTTATAGCAATATGGCTGAAGTATTAAGATAGGTATATTAGATGGGTGGCGCTTGAAGTGCTTGGGGGTTAATTGGCCTTATCCGAAGAGATTCTGCGCCTCAGAAAGCAGACAGGTTCGATTAGCTGGCATGAGAGTAACCTCTAACGGCTTATGGAGAAGGCACAGGGCATTCAGGCTGCCAAGGCGTCCGGAAGAAGAAGGAACATCAGGTAAGCGCAGTTATTAATTGGAAGGCATAGGTTTATTTAGACTTTTCGTTCTGGGTCTCAGTGTAATAGTGGGCTGTTGATCAGTATCTACACGACCAAATGACATGAATAATGACTTTATAGACGCATTCAACATCAAAACGCGCCCGGAATACGGTCGTATATGTTTCTCCCCATGCAATGGAAATCAGCGTCTCCCTCGGTTTCCTGGATGTCAATGGCTTAGGAAGATGTAGAAGAATTAGATTGGTTAGACTGGGAGATAACGTCGCTGAGGCAGATGGAGAAGACGAAGGAGCCGGAGTAGCTGGTCATGATGGACGTGGTGGCCACGACGAACCTGAACAGCTCGACGAGCCCGGGAGAGACAGATGGGAGATTCCGGCTAGGATATGGGCATTTCCTGCTTGACCTCTAGGGTCGAAAAAATATCAGTGAGTCTTGCTATAGATGAAGGGGTTGATGGTTGGTTCGTTGGTTAGTTGACAGGTCCTGGTATCTCACCCCGAGGGCGAAGTTTGTTTGGCAGTTTTCTAAATTTCTAAATGTTAGTATATCCCATAGGTTACTTCATTCTCAACGGCGATATTGTTGCCCAGATAGCTGACTATATGACCCAATTTCTTTCCAAGCCTATCACTGTAGGGAAGCTTGCGTGACTGGTTCACTTAACCTATGACACGACGCTCATTTGACTATTTCTGGACTCAGATCCTCAATTGAGCAAAAAGGGAGAAGCCACTGTTCAATAGCTTCATCTCGTATCAACAGACCACTTGTAGATGCTTAGCACATCTCAATTCAGTGCTATGATACGATAAGAACTGAGCCAACGGTGTAGACAGCAAGTAATCAGCCATCAATTTTGCACCGAGTTATTAAGAGATAAATGTATGTCTTCTCTTGTGAGCTTGATTAATGCGATATCATCTCTCTGCCTCAGACACGAGGTTCTGAAAATAAACTGTCGAATATATCTGCTGTCCTTGCTTTAAACTTGGGGTGCAGATATTTTTCACCGAACACGAAACTCATTGAAACACGAACTGGTTTCTTGAGAGTGGATTCCAGAGCATTCCATATGACAGCTTATTGTTCCTTCAATACGCTTGCCTGAACCATCGATGTCCACTGGAAGGCCGCGGATTATTTGGAGCTATTGATTTTCCACGAGGATGTGCTTCTTTGTTCCACGCCTGACTCTATAGCTAAGGCCCGACATGATAAGACGCCGAAGATACCGGCATGGAGCAGCCGAATGAAGACCGATGCCGACCTATGTGCGCTAAATAAACTACAGGAGTATCACAGCTGCTGTGTCATGATAAGATTGGATTCTTCCATTGTGACGCAATACTAGCTTCCCCCATCGATGAGAACCAATCCAAAGCTACGCATGTTCATCTGCATGAATAAATCATTCGCACATCTCCGATAATTCGGGTCGGTGTCAGCGCTAAGGCCGCGTAACTTATCCCTGATATGAACGCCGAAGAAATCGAATTGCGGCGAGGTCTCACCGCCACCGATTTAGACCAGGCTGGTACAGGAATATGATTGGGCAATTGTAGTTCGACCCAGCGGTGGGCAACTTACGGCAAGGCAGAAGTAGAATGAATGCACAAGGAGCGGCCTTGATAACCCAAAGCACGATGGCATACATTGTCCAGCAAGTTACCTGAATCTTCGAGCATCCAACGCTTGGATCCGTCTCAGGCGACAACCGAATAAAATCGCATTTCGTCTTCACCAAACTCCACTGGTATTCAGCACCTCCCTACATGTACTATTTTCTAATTAAGGTAATATAAGTAATTTCATTACTTGTATCGGGCGATTGTGATCAATTAGTCAATAAAGGGCAACTAATAAACGTTGCCCCATATGCTGACGTGCCATTATGTAAGGTAGTGCCTACACGGAGCAAGTATTCTTCCTTAATACTATTTCCTTGACAAGGCAATTCAAGTAATCCAATTACTTTACTGAAGTACCCAAATATCCACTCGACTCGGGCGCAATGCTGAAACAGAGTTGCTCATAATTTCTATCACTACGAATTAGTTCTATAAAGTAAATGATACTTATATGCTCAAGATAACGTGCGTTAAAATGTACTTTATATTCTATTACTTTATTCGCAATTGTCTATCAGTTGTTGCCACCTGTGTTGAAACAATATGCGTAGCTTTTCGGCTCTCCTCCATCTCTCTATTTTCTGGGCTTTTGTTGGGGCTTTACCTAGGCGAGATTCCCCTTTCAGAAGACGCGAGTTAACGTAAGTTCTTTGACTTAGTAGGCAGGACTGCTCTTGCGTTTACGAATTTCGACTTGGCCGCTAATTGTCGTCTTGATGTAGGACTGATGAACGAGCATCATCTCCAGAACTTTTAGTCTTAGTCCAGAGGCGTCATCATGGTCACCAAACTCCCTTTGTCACACCTGTCACCCCTGTCCAGACTCCGACAAGCGAGTTTACCCCAGATCCTACAATTCCAGCAACTCTCGAGTCACCTTCCACGATAGCTTCCACACTACTTTCAACGACGGTTTCTACCAGCGCCACGCTGCCTCTACCTTCTGGGTGGAGCCCTTTGGACTCCGGGAAACGTGTTGGCAAGAACTTCCCACCAACTTTCAGGCTAACAGATGGGCATCAAACTGTAAAGGAGATCCTTTACCGTATGCGTGATCAGGTGTGCATGGGCACCTGTGGCAAGGTTAGGGGGGATTCCATCCCCAATGAACTACTTGCTTCGCAAATAATCAATGCTGGAGACCCTCAGCCAGGCTGTGAGATTGCGGCTAAGCTGTCCGCTGGCAAGGAGATATACTTCCACGCTTCGAAGAGTGGCGCCCACTGCTATGAAATTACTGAACAGATTATCGAGCAGAAGTTCACTGATAGCAATGATGGTGCCAATCGGTTTTTTGATAGTGGATATTATCAAATCCCTGATAACGACGAGCTTTATAGTCTGGGCATCCGGGACTTAAATGCTCAGGGCAGTAGCCATCCTGATTTAACTACTGACACGACAAAACACCTTGGTCATCGTCAAATCGCTTGCCGCTCAAATTATCATGTACTTTGGATGGGTTACGATATATTCGTAAGTGAATGGGATGACGGCAGTAACGGTCGGTCAGTTTTTGATAACGTCAAAAGCTGCAACGTTGGTCCGAGCCAATGGGGATATGTAAGTGATTCGGCATACAAGTTTGAAGACGGGACAAACAGTGAGTATCATGGTTCTTGGAGGAATATTCTTCAAACACCTGGCTGTGTTGAGGCCCATATTGCCCATGCTATAGGCCTACTAGGCGAGGGTCTTCACTGTGGGAGCAAGTATACTCAGTTGGACATGTTTGCATAAAGCATCAATAAGCTTTTACACACATGTATGTGGACTCTCGTATCAACCGCCTGCAATAAGTTAGATATTACCGCTCGTTCTATATAGTTCTTTTCCCTATGCTAAGTTAGTTGAGTGCATCCCAGAACTGGTGCAAGGTCCCTGTTATCCAGTGTTCGGCTGGCTACATCTGCGACAATCATTGAGTACTTGGCAATCTAGCCATCGCCATCCTCTTTAGCTTTAATTTTATTGCAGATCTTTACAGAATCTTATTTCCGGGTGATGCGGGCCATTTACTAATTCATTCAATTGGTCAACGGGAAACGTGGATAAAAATTTGGTATCTATCCTAGGCCGTCAAGGTGCATGGCCTTACCTTCTAATCATAATATATCAACGCTCTTGAGCTATTGTCATCCTTGCAATTCAATCTTAACTGGCAGCTTAGTGGATAGAAGTCAGTTTCAAAAGGAAAAGGCGTAAAGAAGGAAGTGTCTCCAGAGGTTGCTGGGATGTTCCAGCCTGCATCCCGCATTCTGTGAATATATACAGAGGTATATTTTAGGCAGTTTGGGAAGCATGCCCGCTTCTATGTTACTGGTTAGAACTCATCTCCTGTGCTAATAAAGATACGACTTACTTGTAGTGCCGTTTTACCCTCCGAAGCGTCCAAACTGCGGCCAAATAAAGGCACCGAGACATTGACAGACTAATGGGTGTATTGTCCAAGTTTGCGTCCAATAGTGTGATTATCAACCCCACAAAAGCCCGCATCTAGGTGCTATCATGGTTGACGAACATTGCAGAAAGCAAATGCCAGGAACTGGTCCGCAGCCGAGGTGTCCGGTACAACTATTCTAGTTTAGAGTGTCTAGGATATCTATTGTTTTAACTCCGCTTCTACGATTGGTCGGACGGGTATAACTTGCCAGCGCGACAGAGCTTGTGGTTCTGATACGGGTACACGTACCCGCCATGAAAAACATTCTGGGTAAGACCCACGCCAAGCTTCATGTCAGCATCTAAGCCATGACCAGCACCGTGTCTTGCCAGGCCAGTGGAGCACCATGCAATCGGGAGGCATATTTGTGGTCAGTAGGCGCTCGATCCTTACTTAGAAGGGGTTAGGGAGGTCACATTGTATCCCAGGACAAAGAACGTCCTGCCATGGGTCCGATTTAAATTGTATGCAGCTGCCAGGTTTGGCCGGAAACGTGAGGCCCCGCCACAAGATTTTCGTCATGGATGGGACGGCTGACTTAAACTGACTCAGCATGAATTCTGAAACCGCTGAAAGAGCCGCCCTAATATCCGGGGAGGAGACAAAGTCGGTCTGTAGCCTGCTTGATTAACTACGTACTGTACTGTAGTTGATGGATGCGCCCCTCATAGTAGCGCGGTGCAAATCAACGCAATATATAAAGTTGTGGGCCAGGGTCGTTGAAGACTGACAAGGGGGTGGATTACCCGGCTTGTTCCTAAATCAAATGATGCTTCCACGCATCTTCCTCTCAAAGGCTAGCTTAGATACTACGCTGCATCGGTCAATTGCCTTTTTGTGAAACCGCAGACCATAGGCCCCGGGCTATGGGATCACCAGAGGCAGAAATCATGGCCTATCACGGGCTATGGACGCTACTTGAGGCATCAAACTGAAGTTGTTCGATAGATCAAATGGCTTGTATTATCATGTATTTTGTTAATCATGTCAGTAGTGCTGTGTAGAAGAGTCACACAACGCCCGCCTCATTGACCTGTCTGGTAACTATATATCGGTCCTATATACAAGCCTAGGCAAAATTGAGAAAAAGAAGAAAAGACCCAGTTGTCCTTCAAAATACTAGTCCGAATCCTGCAGTGACTTAGGCACCGACCCAGTTGACTGTCACCTCTCCCTGGCCGACATTATTGTTCCTAAACGGATGCTGCCGCACCTGCCACAACCATGGCCCCTCAAGCCTTCGACCATACCCAAGGCCTGTCCAGCCATAAGAGTTTCGTACCAGTTCTGGCTGAAGGGACAAAGATGAGAGCCTTTGCCGTCTCCCGATCCCTCTCCCACGCGCCGAAGCAGTAACAGATGTATCGCGCCCCATACTTCTTGTACTTGTCCATTGAGCTCTCGTGATCTTTGAGTTTGAATGGCTGCCCAACGGGCGATTTCGGATCGATACTGTTCAGCCACCGCTTAGTCTTATGGGGCATAAGTGTTAGCTGTTTCGTGCACTATGCCATTACTCTCTCAAAGCTCTCGATAATTCGTCTGAACCTCCGCTGCCGCTGCTTCTCGACGGTATCCCATAGTCGCTTAAACACCGACTCCGAGACCGGGCCTCTACTCAAATAAGTTATCTGCGCGAGATCTCGGTCTCTAAAATGCTCGGCCCAGCCGGTCCATGTTACCCATGGGTCATCGATGTCCGCGCCTCCGGGGGCTTTGCTAGTCCTCCGCCGCTTGTCCTCGTTTATGGCTAATTTTTGGCCGTAATGCGAGAGCATGTCGTCCCATTGAGAGCCGTATCCAGAGTCATCCCATGACTCTCTACCCTGGCGGCGGCTGGCATGGTTCCCATCTTCGTCGCTTCGGCCGCTGTATCTAACACAATCCAGTATCGGGAAAATCGGCCGCGCGAGAACGACTGTAGCGTCACATCAATCCCACAGCGTGTGTGCAATCTGCTGCCGGCGGCAATTGCAGTATGATCTGATTTGGCGTAGTGTGCTGTTAATCTATTTGGGTGAATTGTCAAGAATCCATACGTTGAATATGGATAGCGATACTTGCTTAACTGCAGCAGTTTCTTAATCGCACTGCTGCCGTTTGCTGGCAGTTCCACATGAGGGTCCATTGGAGTCGATGGCAATTGTTTCTCGTACGCAAATAATTCACTGAAAGGCAGGACCTTTTAGCTGGTGATATGATTCTTGGCTTTAGCGTTTTCCAAATCAACGGCCATAACTTCCCGTGTGGACATTATATGCTTCCGCTTTATTGTATTGATAAATACAGTTTAATTACAAAGCATAATAATCCACAACATTCATCGCTCTGCAGGCCACTTGGCGCCTAGCGCATAATAGTTAGTTGGAAATAAATACAAACACAATCAGGCAGAAACTATCCAATACCGCGCAACGCGGCCGCCACAGAGTGTTTGCAAATACGCTATCGTCTAGCGCGGCTCTTCTGACTTCAGAACCACATGCGGAGACTTATTAAAGTGGCAGATCATACCTATTCGGTTGATTGTCTTAAAGCCACATTCCTTATAGTTATAGCCATTTAATATCTTCAGTCAAGGAATGGCCGGGGTCCTATGTTCAGGAAGTCTCACCCTTATCAGGTTATCGAAAACCCATCCTTTGCAGAACGACAAGATATGCTAAAGAGGATCAGCTTTCCTTCTGTGCATCTTAAGGAAATGTCTTCTATTGCTTTACCTAATTGCTTGGCAGCTTGGCAAACTAGACAAATTAGAATGTTTTGCTTATACAAAATGCAGACCAGGTTGTCTAGGCGTAGACTGCTCCCGGCCTAATTGGGTTGGGTATTTGATGAAATAGTGTTACTTAATGCCAGCGGATATATCCCGCTGTCTACTTCCTGACGCAATCCTATTATTAGTGCTTGCCCCTATTGTTTGTTAAACAAGTCAGCCCCAGTTAATTTTCGAATCTTGAGAGGGCAGGAATTGCTTAAGCTATATATTTCTTAAATGAATTGGATAAATCTTCTTTTAACTCTGTTTTCTGTTGCTATTCTGATGGCAAGATCGACTGGGATGGTGGGGGTATTGCCTTGCTGGCCTGCTTGATGAATTTGTGCTAGCGAGTTGATGCTCACTCATATGCCCGTAGAAGCGCTGGTTGGAGTTGATGTGGATACGCCCCATCCAGGCCGTAGGTAGTACCACATTGCAGCGGACGGACCCATGTAGGATTCTGAAAGAGCTGGTTGGCGCAGAAGTGGAAACGGGCCCCGTTTCCGCAAGTTATACTAGAGTAGGGCAGACTTGGTGGTAGGGTAGACTTGGTGGTAGGGTAGACTTGGTGGTAGGGCGGACTTAGCGATAGGGCGGACTTGGCGGTGGGGCGGCACTTGGACGGTAATGAGCGGAGTTGAGTTATGTTAAAGTCCGCCAACGCCTCCGTATACAAACAAGTGACGCTGATTCTCAACCATAGCACCTTATGAAAATTGTCCTTCTTAATGCACTTACTTCAAGAGAATCCACCCACGCAAAGCATACAGTGACTTGGCTTTCGAACCCGCATGCAGGTCGGTCCATCCACTTCGTACGTCTACAATTCCTTCGGCGAGAATACTCCAGCTACGTTTGCGACACAGTCCAGCTCGTTCCTGCAGCATTAATGCACACCGCAACAGAAACTTGACCGCTTGAAATGGTGTCCTATAAGGAAATAAAGGCCTCCAATGCACGCATCTGCAATGACACGGCTCCGCACATTGCCGTTTTTGTTGGCGGCACGTCAGGAATCGGGCAACTGACTATCAAGGCTCTTGTCTCGACTGGTGCCTGCGCCAGGATCTATCTCGTCGGCCGCAAAAGCTCTCGTGACTCCACCAACGTGTTTATACAGGAGATGCGTGCCATCAATCCAGAAGCCGAAATCATCTGGACCGAGGGCGAGGTTTCACTACTATCCGAGGCAGCAAGGGCGTGTGAGGCCATCAAAAGGGCAGAAGCCCATGTTGACCTGCTCTTCCTCACTACCGGCTACGCACCATTCGGAGCTCGCACCGAGACTACCGAAGGTGTTGAGATTTCTCAAAGTTTGAGATATTACACCAGAATTCTATTCACGTTGGAGCTTCTTCCCCTTCTGAACCAGGCAGAGAACCCACGAGTCGTCAGCGTTGGAGCTGGTGGATTGGAGAGCGCAGCCATTGATGTGGCCGATTTGGATCTAAAGAAGCCGGGCAGCTTTGGCCCTGTCAATGCTCATATACTGAGCGCAGGCATGAATACAATGGCTTTGGAAAAACTAGCCAACGATAACTCCCACATCACATTTATTCATTCTACTCCCGGATGGGTAAACACGGGAAACGTTTGGAGGGGTCTGGATGCCACCAGTTGGGCCATGTCATGGGTTGTCAGACTCATTCTTAATCCACTTATCTACATGTTGAGTTTCAGTGACGAGGAATCCGGCCAGCGACATTTGTACCAATGCACGAGTGCTGCTTTTGGGGGTCGTGGCATACCTTGGCATGGCCGTCAAGCCCTGAATTCAAATGACAAACCAGACAATGGACTCTTTTTGGTTGGTTCAAAGTGCGGCTCTTCTCCAAATGGGAGGACGCTTTCCACACTGCGAGGAGAAGCACAGGAAAAGATCTGGAGTCACACCCAGAATGTTTTACAGCCTTATTTATAATGTATCTTATCTGCATTTAACGCGTATCCACAATAAGGGAACAAGATGGCGTGTTTTGTCTCATTGTAATATATGCCCATGGAATAGATAATTAAAGCGTCTTTTATAACCGCCACTGACAATCAAGTCTATTACTAGAAGCGCATTCTGCTCCCACGCCGACCTTGAGCCAGCGCTGGGAGGCTGGGTAGAAGTGTCAATACGTGCGCACACACCGAGAAAAACCTTGACCATGAATTGGGCAATATGAAAACTTACTTTGCCTATATCCCTGCTCCTCATATAACATTCCCAACGAATGCGTTATTGAGACATATCCTACGAAGAACGATAGGAGGTCAATGCATTCCTAAGGCAGGCATGAGCCATACACGTTCACACCTCAATTGATGTGTTTACCTCCGTAACATTTTCATCTGAACAAGTGTTCGGCATACGATTATAGGCAAATCCACCGTAATTAGCTCCCTGTCTTTCTTCTTCGGCTTCACAGTTTCAATTTTCATGAGACTGCCTTATCTGATGATTTAAAATAAGTCGGGCTCTAACTCGTGTGGTGGTGATGATCTCAAGGTCATCACTATTGATAACCCCCATTGTTTCGTAAAGAAGGAAGCCGTATTGGTGAGGCTCCCGAGATAAAATCACCCGGGCCTCTGTCAGAGCCGTCAGTCCATTCAGTCATGACAGCCTTGTCATCTGACTAGCTATACATCCGGTCTATAGCTTCAGTAATATCATCCAGCCAAGATTTGGGCTGTGTGGAGGCCACATGATGCCCTTCGCCATAGTTCTTAGCATCAGACATGATGTTGGAGGCATCGGAGTGAGAGTGCTGCAGTATCCTCCATGCTCGTTGTCATGGTCGCCGAGGTTGTGAGATTTGTTATGTTCATGGTTATCGCCGCAGCAGCTTCTATGTTCATGTCCACTATGCTTTTGGTCATCGAGGCCTTAGCAGATTTTGCACCAAGATGTAGCCACGATTGAGTAAGTGTCGGAGGAAGTAAGTGCAGGAGAAAGTGAGACGAGGTGTTGGGGGCGCAAGGGCGCTGTGTCTCAGAGTGACGTGTGAGCGAAACCGAGTGAAAAAAAGAATCTGCATCTTTAAATAACCTAGGTTGTTTTGAGACGATCAGCGGTCGCAAGATGACACGATCCGGGGAGACTTTGACAGTGGTTGAAAGTCTCCGCTGTGCTTCCCGCTCTTTGTTTCCACGCCGCCGTCTTGTAGCCGTTGGTCTCACAAACTTCAGAAACAATGCTAGATAACATACTCATCCGCCAAGAACCCGGGCAGCAGGACAGCCAATCTATAGCAAGCAATGTTCGAGCCATGGGCTGTTGTGTTATTGTCAAGTCAATGTATTGCAAACTCCCATCCCCATCCATGTTTGCACGGGCTCACCGGGTTCCAGCCTTATGGAACACGCATATGTTGCCGCGGTGGTGGAGTCTTGAGTCTCCCGGAGAAAGAAGCCGCGGTGATTTTCTCGATTAGCAGCTGTTTCGTCCTACTTCAAAGGATGAAAATTGTGGGAAAGGTCTCATCGGTTCTGTTATGGCATGCTCAATCTACGCCAATATGATCTTTTGCGCCTCCTCGATTGCCGCCCGCACCTGGTCCACCGTCCGGAAACACGCACACGCCTGCGTCATGTCCACCTCCTTGGGGCACACCTCGGATGGGTGCTTATCAGCTGGCAGACTCTCTGTATTGCTGCAGCTCGTCCCCGTCTCGCACTTCTCGTGGCCCTCGGTGTGCAGCTGGCTCTGCCTCTCCGCGAGCCCGTTGCTCAACCCAAAGAGGCGGTCAAGCTCTAGCCTCAGGCTTGCCTTTAGAAAATCCATGTAGCTCTGGCCATCGACCGCAAGCTCGACTGTGTTGTGCTCATCCGGCGGCTGGCCGACCACTAGACTGATGGGCTCGCCGCTGGCAGCGCGTTGCTTCTGGTGGTAGAAAAAGTCCCCGTACGAAGATCCGATGCTAGAGAGCAGTGAGCCCAGGAGGTAGACGTTCCTTGACGTGCGGGGACTCTTGACGGACTCGAAGCAGACTTTGCACTCTAGGAGCCTCCTCGCGGACTCCATAGACTGCTTCAGAACCTTGAGCGCCTGGAACGTCTCGAGGGAGTTTTCTATTAGGGAGAAGTGCTGGTTTACCAGCTCGGCGCAGGAACACTTTTTGGAAAAGCGCCCCGGGGTAGCTACGCCGTCTGTATTTTGAGCAGGAGTTGTTACAGTACCCGCGGGTTTGTCTCTATTTGTAGCAGATCCGTGATGCCGCAGACACGGAGTGCAGTGGTGATCTTGCGTAGCCTCATTACGTTTGCCGTTGACATTTAGCTGAGGCGCCAGCGATTCTTGGCCCTGCGGGCTTGTAAATGCCGTGTTGAAGGGCGGCAGCGGTGCATTAAAGTCATCTAGGAACTGGCCCATCATCTCGGGAAAGCAGTTGACGTCGATGAAGTCCATCGTCATCGACATTGAATTCGAGTCTACAGCATTCTCCTGGAGCGGCTGTGTCGATTGACGACGCCGGGGCCGGCCCATGGTCCTCATGGGAGAATATTCGCAGTTCAAGACAAAGTAGGAGCATCGCTCACACAGTGGAGTGTGACGTGAACACCTCACTTTTCGTTTCCCTGTTAAGCGCGGTCAGTGTCGGCACTTTCATCGGGACTGCAGGGCGGAACCAATACTGCAGGGGTCACAGGCGCGATGGGCCTTATCGCTTATACTCCGGGGTTCCATTGTCGCTAGGAGAGCGGGCGTTGGGCTTTGCTTGACTGGTTTCGAGACGGGATCATGTGGCCATCAAGGTCCTCAAGGTCGACTGAGATTCTGGGGAGCATCACCTGTGTGCTGTGTGGCGTGTGCGTGTGCATGGCCGTGGCGCTCGATTCAAGCGCGGAGACAGGGCGGAAACTTTTGTGTCCGTCGCCGTGAAAAGTCGCCGCGGTGGTGGGGCCGGGATTGAGGTGGGAATTACAGATCAGAATGGAGTGAGACCAGCCAGCTGACTCTAGGCCCTGCGTGTCTGACTGAGCTTGAGCTGTATGGGCGTACGAAGGAAAGCCGATCACAGTTTCATTCAAGTAATTGTGTCTGAACACTGGCTAGTGGACTATAAAACTGTCAACAGTCAAGACGCCCGCCCAACAAGAAAAACTGGTATAAATCCTAGTCTAGCAGCCTGGATTGTATTATATTCAGACATGCCGAACTCTCCCTGGCTAGAATTGCATTGCTTGTATACCCATAGACCGAGACCAAGGCCATGAACAGTGGTCAGCTGAAAAGATCTGACCGAGATTCCAACAAAACCCAACCTATGCCGGCTTGCGCGACTTCTTCAACTTCTCGGTCGACTACAGGCACGGGTTGGCTAACATGTCGGCCAAAGCGCAAAGTTTCCGTTTGGCTGACGACGGCGACAGCCAACTCTAGGGCGGAGTTTGAGAGCAGTTTAAGATCGTAAGAAATGGCTGAATGTCGCACCAAGCTGGCCCTTGGCCAACATCTCACCTCAACCTGGACTGGCTAAACATCTTTGCACCAAAGAAGCCTCCGTGTTTTTTTTTTTTTTTTTTTTTGGGTGTGTGGAAGCCTCTGCCATTGGGACTGCGTAGTCTTCAAAGGTCTGAAGTACACATTGTAACATTCACCGCGCGTGAGGAACCTAGTCGCCGCGGCGACTTTCATCCGCATGACGCGAAATTAATAAACGTATAAATGTCACCATAAAACCGGTTTCTCATAGATATACTCATTCAATCATTGTCCTTTTTCCGAGCGGATAAATCGTGCCCATCACTTCGTTGATCTCAGCCAAGATGTTCCGCATACAAATGACCAAGAAACAGCGTTTGTATCTTACAATCTGCATCTCGTTTAGCTTCTTTATCACGGAACTTGTTGGTTCGTATTTTGTGCTCGATTGATGGGAAATGTGATGAGACTGACCTAAGAGACAGTTGGATTCCTCACTCATTCGTTAGCACTAGTGGCTGACGCATTCCACTATGTATGTTTTTTTGGGCGGACGCGGTTAGGTGAGACTAACATCCATGTGCAGTTAAGCGACTTGGTCGGTATTGTTGTTGCGCTGACTGCGTTGATTGTTCGCGCACTCCTTTGACCCCGAAAAGACCTCAGAACGCCTACTAATCCCCGTTGTAGGTGCAAGAGCGTTCCGAGCCAGCGCCCCAGCAGTACACGTTTGGATATCAAAGAGCAAGTCTACTGGGTGCCTTCTTCAACGGTGTCTTCCTTCTGGCTCTCAGTGTCAGCATCTTCGTCCAAGCGATTGAACGATTTGTCGACATTACTCGTACGTCAACACCATATCCCTGAAACGCACCTCAGAGGCTAACTAGCTACCCAAGCCGTGAATAACCCCAAGCTTGTCTTGATCGTAGGAAGCATTGGCCTGGGATTGAATGTTTTAGTGTTGTCGTTCCTTCATGGCAAGTAAAGCGCAATTGCCACCACCTTATAGATCTAATCTTACACGAAATGTACCATCCAGAACACGACCATGGCGACGGCCATAGTCATGGTCATAAACATGACCATGAACACGAAGACGAGGAGTGCCAAGAAGGGAGCCAAGTTGAGCTGGTATGTAAAAGAGTTTGGTGGCAATTGTGGATTGATAGGATGAATTAGCTAACACTACGTCAGACATCACTTGCTCACCAGGCGCACAAGCACAACACCGCGGTGATTAAAAACTCTGGACGTGATTTGGGCATGTTTGGTGTCTTTGTTCATGTTGTTGGCGATGCTATCAACAATATTGGAGTTGTTATCGCAGCCGTTGTGATATGGCAAACCGAGGGTCATCGGCGATATTACATTGATCCGGCTATCAGCGTCTTTATCGCTATTATGATCTTGCTCTCTGCAATCCCATTGACCAAGAATAGTGGTGCGATCTTGCTCCAAATTGCACCGCCCGGCATCGATTTAGAACATGTCAAACATGACATGGAGCAGGTGCATAGCTTTGCCCCCTTCCAGAATCGAACGACATAAAATTAATAGCTACAGGTCCCGGGCATTCAAAACGTTCACGAACTACATATTTGGCGATTGGACCAGCAAAAGACTATCACCTCTGCCCACATTGTTCTCAAAGATAACGAGGCAGTTGAGAATTTTGCTGAGAAAGCGAAGGTAATCATGGAATGTCTTCATGCTTATGGAATACATTCTGCTACTCTTCAGCCAGAAGTCTTACCATCCTCTGTTGAAACTTTGGACGCTGAACTAACAGCTCGGACTACTGGAGCCAGTGTTAGAGGTTCCGGTTCAAACGAAATGAAGCAGCGAAAGGGGAATCCGAACGGATGCCAAGTCGTATGCAGCAACCTATGTGAGACTAAGAGATGCTGCCTTTAGGCTTGAGCTTGAGGCCCATTACTAGTCAAGTCTCTCCTTTCCCCTTTATAATCTGATAGCATAACATGTATATTAGAAATCACATCTTAGGCACTAAAATAGCTGACTAAAATACACTTTTATTTAACTTTGTCGTGAATCAGGGTTGAGTCATACTTCTAGGTTGGTACCTATGAAACAAACTTGTGGATGAAAAGCAATAATACTCATACAAAGATGCGTCCGACATAGTGTGTGAAGCTGTAGCCATCGCAATTAGGGTCATCCTCTACTTTTGAATGGACTCATTCGTTTCCGCATTTGAAAACTCTCCGCACACGCTGACGCTCGCAGTCTGTGCGTATCGAGGCCATCCGTTTACCAGTACCCTCATGGCCAAGCCCGTAATGGTTCGCTTCTTGTCAGTGGGTGGTGAAGCTGAGTGCTTCCAAATCGAAAACCACTAGATCTCCCCCTAATTAGCCTATATATAAAGGACCTGCATAAGCCCAGCAACTACTGGAACGAGTTAAGCACGAAGGCGGTACTTCACGTCCGATCTCTGAGGAGTTGCACAAATCTTTTCATGCTTCCCATAGCGAGCCTCTCTTCATAATGATCTTGAGTCGTGGTACGATCAACGAGCCCAACAAAACAGGGTGGACACTTTCACTCCTTCCACAATCTCCTGTGCGATCGGGGTGTATGTCCAGCGACTGAAATAGGCTGGTGTCTTCCCATCCCCTCCATTGCTTGTGGCATAGGCTCCGGTGAGAGTACCTAGGGGCAAGCGAGTGAGTAAATAGATGATGAGAATTTTAGCTTATTAGGACTACTTATTAGTAAATGGACTAGACCCTCTAGATATAATAGAAGCATTAGTATATTCTAGTACGTTTTCGTCTTCTGGGCGCAAAGCTAAAGCCACCGAATGGGTATATTTAGAGTAATACTAACCCCAATCTAAGCCCTAAGATAGTTTTAGGCATGGGCTTTCCTCCTAGTACAGTATATTTGCCCTTTCTTCTTCTATCTACTTATTTCTTACTATTGCATTATTCCTCATTTTGCATAATGTCCCATAGAATTCTTTCCAGCCCTTCCGCCATCTCAATGAATGCATTGCTAGCCCGTTCGAGATCCAGCTCTATCCTCTCACCATATTGCATAAGGATAGATTCATTTGCTGACTTTATACCCCCTGAAATCGTTTTCCTCAACTGTACGCATCCAAACCAACCATTAGAATCCGGCAAGCTATCACTTAGTTGTGTAATCTCCAACAGTACTGAATCCAAGGCGCTCTTATCCTCATCCTCATCCTCATCCTCATCCCCATCCTCATCCAATCTGGCCAATCTGGCCAATATGAGGCCTGCATCATTGCAGAGCTCACTCAACCGACTATTCATTAGGCTACTGTAAAGTGTATTAGAATCGGTATCGCCCGGCTCGGAGGCAATGTTGCAAATCGTCGAACGGATAATCTCCATCCTATTGGAATAGAGACTACTATAGTCAGGTATGAATTTACTGTTCCACATATATGTTAATGTATGTTTACCCTAGGTTACAAACAAGGAATACTAACCGGCTGTCTATAGTAGTTGACGTATATAAGCTATATAGTTCACCTATCAAAGGGGGCCACGAGGTAGACATACCTTGTCTATGCAAGAATGTTTCTTCACATTGGATCCTGAACTCTCTCATCCATCGTTCTTCCTTCCAATCACCTCTGTATAGCCCACACGTCTGTGCAATCTCAAGCATAAGCAGCTGTCTCAAGCAGCTATGTTCTGGGTAATGGTTCATAGCGGTGCTGGGGTGGAACCCATTCACTCGCCGAAGACGTTTAGTCTTGTTATTTTCCCCATCGAGTGTAATAGGAGGTTGATAAAATATCCTAGAAACCCCCACGCTTTCGACTTTCCACGCCTCACCCTTGAGACATTTTTTAACTCAAATCCTTCCAGCGCAAAATACCACATCAGGCTTCTTCTCAAAAAGAACCCTGACGATAGCGCAGAAGGCATCTTGCATCTCTTCATCGTCCATACATTTCATATCCTCCTTTGAATCATATGGAAGTAGATCAACTATTGAAATATCCTCAACTATGTTGAGGGTATTGCATGATGCTGTTGCGAACGAATCTTGAATTGCGCGAAGGGTTGGGCATGTGTTAATCACCTCCTCAATGCCCTCTTCAAATGGATGGTTCGATCTTGGTTGTTGTAGAACCACCATGATCCCACCAGTTGATGATGGTTCCGCTAATTTGGCTGTTACTTCCACTTTGTCTTCGTCCTTCCCATTCTCACACCCCAACGTTCTAATGTAATCAGCATGCCTGCCTCGACTTATGTTACCTCCAGGTCGTGGTAGCGGCCGAAACAATCTCCGTATTCGATGGTCAATAGCGACATTGAGGCATACGCGGTTTGGCTCGCTAGATGAATCCATTGGAAGCTGGCGATCGAAGGACTGGCGATTGTGAGGCTGGTGAATTTAACTGAAGATGGGCAGGTTAGGCAGAAGTCAGGTCATTCATCATGTTGGTTATAAGCTGGGAACTCATGCATCTCTCACGTGGCACACCTCACAACTCATACCCAATAGACTGCTAGATACCCAATATCAGCTTTTTGACTGGTTATAGACTATACCCGAGGAAACTCGTCATATGTACGTTTCGGCCGACGTGAGACATCGCCCATATTGTACCCGCATTTCCTTAAGCCCATACTATACCTTGCTATGTAGCACTCAAATTCTGTCATCTGACGAGGCCCATGCTGAATGTGCTCTTTGACGCCCTGTTCAGTCTGTCTCTGTCGGATCCCCATGGTTTACCAAACAAGCTTGAAGCTTTACATAGCTGGCCTACTCTTCTATTCCTAATTACTGGCTGCCAGACGACGAGTAGAATAGAGGAGTGGGTGCTATGGTAGCAAGAGCTCGCTCGCTATCCTTGGCCCATACCCTTTTTGGAGCCATCCAAAGCCACTAGGGTGAATGATATCCGACAGGTCTACAAGGACTCCGCTTTTCCAATTCCTTGCAGCTGGGGAGGAGGTATGACTGAGGCCAGCGAGCCAAAAAAAAAAAAAAAAAGGTATCCGCTTCCTCCACAATCTCCGGGCGATTATCGCCTTCGTCGACATATTCAAAAACAATTGCAATATATGTCTTGGAACTTGACATAGCACGATCAAGCTTGCTGATGCGCAAATTCGGCGGCTTCACTTACAAGCTTGCTGTGTTTCCGCACAAGCCAGTCTTGGTAGTCTCCTTCACCCTTGAAATCACGGCTAGCGAGCTCCTATACTGATGTGTAACTCTTGGCTGGAAAACTGCGTGCTATACTGCTGCATTACTCGTCGCGCTCGGTCACTGGTCCATTTGCGTTCTCGAAACCACTACGGTAGATTTTCAGGTGCGGGTGAGGCTGAGAGCCATCGAGGCGTAGTAGAAGATGCTCTGAGTCTGGCAAGTCTAGCAAGAAAATAAGGGCTTTGAGACCGCGGCGGGTGGATTTGGCCACTTCACGCCTATCGCCTGATGTCTTAGTATGCGATTGAGGTCAATGGTGAAGGCTAATTGCTTGTAGTAAATAGCGGGCTCAGGCTGGTTGTATAATAAACCAAGCTTCTCTAGTTTTTAGGTCTGGTTATATGAGAGTATGACGACACCTTTCGTGGAAATGGTAGGGTTAGACATATTTTGATATACCACTTTTAATAGAATATTCTATATTTATAAATATTAAAATATAGCTTAATGGAAAATAATAAGAAGCTTTTCTATAAAAATAAGAAGTATGCGTTTTGCATTTATGGTAAATACACTAAAATTGAGAAGTGTATTGGACGGTTCGACCCACCACCACCGAAATGCACAGCTTGCTAAGAGGTAGCTTCCGGGTTTTGGGACGGGCCGACGCGGGTAAAACTGGATTTGATAAGCTGATAAGATGCAGATGCTCCGCCCCCATCATGCGATTCCCCATCGCTGGGTTACGACGCAGACACAGTAACCAGGTATTCCCCTCTCTCCCTATCCACCGCCCCCGAACTGCTCTTATTTACCATGTTTCTTGCTTCCGCACACTACCTCGTACTGGACTTCCGCGCTGCTTTCATACGTCGCCATGTCGGATCAGCCTGTTAAGCAAAATTCACCAGCCAAGTCGCCGACACCCGATGCCGCGCCTTTATCGTCTCCCTCTCCTCAAAATGAGCTTGTCCCCGCGGACTTGGACGTAAGATTTGAATCACCCTTTTTGCCGTGTAGGGGTGGCTGACGGTTCGTCAGGATGATGCCGACTCATCTCTTGGATCGGACGTGTGAGTGGACCTCGGAATCGTGTT
Source organism: Mariannaea sp. PMI_226 (assembly GCA_024336345.1). Classification (NCBI taxonomy): domain Eukaryota; kingdom Fungi; phylum Ascomycota; class Sordariomycetes; order Hypocreales; family Nectriaceae; genus Mariannaea; species Mariannaea sp. PMI_226. The sequence goes on along the minus strand of JANFOG010000001.1, from coordinate 5,410,944 downwards.
ATGACGCACCTTATTCATGCGATTTCATAGAGAAAGTTCTACAGCGTCTGTCTCTGCCAGCATTTTCGAGTACCGCCAAGTTCAGGGACGCACCTTTCATAGTGACAAATTCACTACCGATTATTCTTTCCCCAACGATGAGCAGCAGCTAGAGTCTGTCGATATTACGTGCGACTTTAGATCTTGGTGCCTAATTACTCACTTCGCGCTGACGTTTGCACTTCAGTCACCACTACCTCACTGTTCTTTTGGATGGCAGGCTGTTCCTTGCTCCCATTAAAGATGATGTACAGGTGCGCATTTCTTGCGGATACTTGGAATTACCGACAGCCGTGTATTGATGTGTATAATGCTTTATCCAGCGAGTCCTTGATGTTGGCACAGGAAGCGGTAAGTTTTTGGACGCTCCACTGCACATGAGGATCTCTAATACTGACAATCTCATGAGGCATTTGGGCGATGTATGGCAACCTCATCATTTAAGCGCAAATTTCCTGCTTACAAATGCTAGTGACTTCGCCGACCAATATCCAAGTGCTGAAGTGACTGGCACCGATCTCTCCCCCTGCCAGCCCAAATGGATTCCTCCGAATGTGCGCTTCGAAATCGATGATGCCACCGAAAACTGGACCTGGAAGGACAACACATTCGACTTTATCCACATCCGTTACCTTTTCGGCGCCGTTAAGGATTGGACCGCTCTCTTCAAAGAGGCCTATCGCTGTTGTGTCCCCGGAGGTTGGATGCAATCAGGCGAGGCTGACATTGAGTTCCGTAGCGATGATGGGACTGTCGACCAGGAGCCTGTGTTGAAACTTTGTAAGAAGCTGTACGATGATGGTGGCGCGGCCATGGGTCGTCCATTTTTCGTCCATGATATTCAGCAGAAGGCGGTTGAGGAAGCTGGCTTCGTTGATATTAAGACGGTGGACTACAAGGTGGGTGCCCAACGGATTACAGCCACTTTATCCGTCGCCTGATTTAACATGCTTTAGATTCCTATTGGTGATTGGCCCAAGGATCCCAAGCTTGCCGAGGTTGGTCGGTTTGTCAAGCTCACATTGGAGAATGATATCGAGGGTAAGAAACCCCACCCCTTAATTTGACTGGAGATGTACCCTGACGTGTTGCCAAAAGGCTACACCCTCATGTTGTGGAACAATGTCCTCAACTGGCCCAGAGATGAATACCAGATATTCCTCATGGGCATGCGTAAGGCATTCCGTAACCGCAGTGTTCATAGCTATTTCTTGGTGCGTTATGTCTATGGGCGCAAGCCCGAAGAGACTTAGAAGCACTCCATCGCCTATCCATGTCGCCAAGGATGAAGGGTTCTAAAGACGAAGGAGAGCAAGGTTTTGCCTAGGTATCTAGCTGCGAAAAGGCAAGACTGCCCTGCAGATTCCACCTCGGATGTTTTGCAGTTTATTGTAAACGAGACGCCTCTATGCAGCTTGATGGATGAGTTCATATGCTAAGGATTGAAGACTTAATTTGAATGCTACAAGACTTTTAGCAATTAGCATTAACTTTGAGAGTATCTGGATTTGAAATATACCTTAAATATACGATATATAATGGGTAAACCCCTATATCTGGGTATGAGGCAACAGAATAATGCGATTATTGTAATTATTGCTAGATCTTTGGTCTATTAGCTGAGAGGGTATTGTGTCCTTTCCTCGTTCCATAACTAGTATATTATATTTGCTAAGAATATTATAAGAAGAATAGTAGAGAGCTTTAGGATATTACTTAGTATCTAGAAACTATTGCTTTTGGACATTGAAACAAGGATAGAACTAAACAATACACAAAAGAGTATGAGTATAACCACTAAAATCTCTAACTAAGGATATTGTACTCTTTGGATTTCAATATAACTTTATTGCTATAGTATAGATTGCGTATTTCGAAATGTGGTCAGTCTACTTTGAATACGTGCTGAAGATGGATGGAGGTTTACTCCAAGCTGATCCAAAAGGTTGATATGGGCTATCCAGGCTGAGAAATTGTGTGTTAGCATTGGCTACGATTACAACTAAAATACTGACTCACCCAAATGCCTGCGGCCCGCCTGCCTTGAGCCCGACTTCTGTCATCCACAATGGGTGTGCTGGCATAGCGATTACTGCTACTCGAAGCCCGTATCGTAATTCATGCGTTGCCAATGCAGTTCCACTATGAGAGTCGATAACAGTAATGAGATCTGGAGTGGTACAAAGAACTTCCACTTTCGAGGCCCTCGATGTGTCTTGTAGAACCGCGCTGAAAAACTCATTCTAATACAAACGCATCAGTTCATGAGCTAATAGGGGATGTATGGGAGTCTTACTTGATATGTTAGAACTAACTGCCTCGGATCTGTCTGAATTGTATCGGATTTTGCGTCTTCGTCGGTGAACGGCTCGAGAGTAGCAGATCCGATTGTCCATCCGCCCTTGACCTCTCTCTGCACATCCACCACTTTACCTGTGTACAACAGCCGACCACCAGGAATAACTGAGAGCTAAGGAGTGTTAGCATATAGTAGTTAATCTCCAAGAGTATAGCATACCAGAGATTGAACTATATCCTCCTTGCGTTTCCGGGCGAGGCAGATCGCTCGACCCATGAACCATGCCAGCGATAGCCCACCTAAGCAACAATATTCCTCGACAATCTCCCTTGATACCGGGGCCAAACTCAGTGCCGTGTATAGACCAAGCTCCACACATGCAGATCGGATGATAGTTTCAAATCGATGGCTGTCTTCCACACGGGCAACCACCTGCACATTGCCACGTGCATCAGACAGGACAGCTGGTGCTGGATTTGCCTGACCAAAGACATACGGCAGCGCCATGTCAACTTTTGGGAACGCTCTACCCATAGTGTCGGCGTCAACGATGGGGATACCCATGGTCGCGGCAGCTGCGAACGTACGCATACCGTTGGAACCTCCAATCTCAGCCGCCATCATGGCATCATAACCTGCGATGCCAAGAAACCGAGATAATTCCTGAGATGCCAGCGCTAGCTCGTCCCCACCAATTAGTCGCTCATTTGACACGGAGGGTGCGCCAGCAAAAGCAATCATAGCAACACTGCTGCCTGCCGGGAGGGTTGGTGCTTCAACGATGCGCATTCCCTTCGAGGCCGTCATCCGCAGGGTTTCTCTTGAGTGCAATAGAGCTGAGTAGACGGATCCACCGCCTCCCGTGCCAAGAATTCCGCAACCCTCTCCGATGAATTCGAGGTCAATTTCAGAAACAAACCACTCCCCTGTGGCGCGTGAAACCTCAGGACAGTAAGTTTCAAGATCAATGTTGAAGAGGTCATTTAATGGAATATGTGCGCCATTGTGATTAGTGGGTTTGTCTTCATCTCTGCAATCCTGAATATAATCGATAGTAAGGCCATCTATTTCCGTTGAAGTCAACATTTTGACTGGTTTCCAGTCCAATTCTCCAGTCTAATAAGAGTTAGATGTGCCACATCGTATGGTAGAAGCAGCTCACAGATTTTGTAACGACTCTAACAGCATTGTTTGTCGCGTACTGTAAGGGAATCACGTCAAGATCCATTATCTCCACTGAACCCGGACGGGCGCCATTCTGGAGTGCCAGGTTGATTGCCTCTGCTTTAAGATCTGAAACGATGGTATTGTGTAACCGACCATTTGGGATCACAATTCTATCAACTTCACCAGAGACCTGATAGTGTAAGCAGCTACCCATACTGAGGAATATTGAAAGTCACAAGGACACTTACTTTCGCAATAGCCGCGCCAACAGCATTTGCGACCTCGAAAAAAGGGGGTCGAATACACCTCTTCACATTTTGTAATTCTGAGGCTTGGATGATCGATCCTCCGCCCACAAGTAAGAGAATGACGTCAGCATCCGACGTTTTCATCGTATCAATGCAGCGTTCTAACTTTGCGGCAATTTGGCGAGATGCTGCAAGAATTATCTCAGGAGCTACATCCAATTTGGTCTGGGGGAAACTTCCACTATGAAGTCCCTGAGCGACGATAATGTCCGTGGCTGTCAAGGTTGCACCTCCGTAACAGAGAGCCTCGGTATGGAGTCGATGGCCCACGGAGATCGGTCCGACTGCGACAGCACTCATATTATCGACCTGTACAAGGGACCCTCCCCCAAGGCCGATACTAACGACCTCGGGCATACTAAATGCAGTTCGAATTCCTCCTACATTTGCGGTGGCTGAGGACTGACGGGGAAGACCTGATGGAGAAAGTGCGGCGAAGTCAGAGGTCGTCCCGCCTATATCGACCATGATGATTTGAGAGGTCTTGAGATCAATATCTGAGGTCTTGTCATGAATTCCTGATAGAAAGATCGCACCAGTCAGGGAGTTCTATTCTTTGTAAGAAGAATGAACATATCGATATTGTCAGCAAACACGATATACTTACTGTTGCTCCAGAGGAGAATGTCTTGATAGGCGCCAATGCTGCGGCTTCAGCATCTATTATTGTGCCGTCATTCTGTGTCAGGTAAAGGGGACATCCTAAACCAAGCTCCGAAATTGCTTGCCGAAAGCTCTGTATAGTTCGGCGTGCAAACTTCAAGATGCTTCCATTTAGGATGGCCGCATTCTCACGCTCAATGAACCCGACTCTGCCAATGTCACGGGAACACACAATGTCAGCACCCGGAATTTCTTGTTGAAGAATACTCTTCGCATAGTTTTCTTGTGATATATCCGAGGTGTCAAGCGGGGAGAAGACACCAACCACGATTACGGTCGAGATGTTTCTCTTACGTATCTCATCTGCATGTGCAATCACTTCTTCAGCCCGAACATGCTTTATGAGACGCCCGTCGACTATTCACGAATTAGTTATGCTCATTTTCTGACAAGAATACTCACGTTCTAAACCTCCATCTAGATAAGCTGAATACCCTTCCAAGACTTGTCGGAGTGGCGATGGAAACCCGGTGAAAGGTGGTACCTCTCTGCAAAACGGGCCACACAGTCGAAGAACTGCAACCCGGCTTAAGTTGGTCTTGTCTGCTTGCACAACAGCGTTAATAAAATGAGTGGTCCCGATATTGACTGATATAACGGCGTCTCGTGGCACCTGGGCCGTGGTGAGAATTTCCCGTATGGCATTCTGAATCCCCGTTGTTACGTCCGGGGTCGTCTGACTTTTGCAACTCGCCAAGATGGTAATATTGTGTTCACTGGGAACCGGTTCACTCTCAATAGGCAATGCAGTCCGACATGCGAGCACGGCATCGGTATTGGTCCCACCTTTGGAGTAATGTTAGTGGAAGACGGTCGTGCGTGACAGACACTTCGGCTTATCATACATACCAACATCAACGCCAATTCTGTAGAGTTTTCTTCCGGAGGGGATGGTCATGCTGAAAGTTGCTGTAAACGACGTGATAATGATGTCAACTGAATCGTGCCTGTACAGATTCTGTAGGGTGAGACCAGGGGCGTTACAGCGCCTTTATCGGCAGATAATTGACCAGACGTTAGAATCGGGACTTTCGACACTTTGTAATATGTCCGAATGATCCTTGAGAGGAGTGTGTATGGTGGGGTCAACTGACAACACTATCCAGAGTTCGTGGAATGATATCTCGGGGTTTATCAACCATGATTGGTGGAGTTAACGTGGGGGTCCTGGGCCATAGTGCAGCCCGGAGTCCAGATTCAATGAGGGGGAAGCGTGACCCAATAAGTCAACCTGGGAAGATTACGACCAAGGAAGCTGGCGGCATATCTCCCAGGATTGAAAAACACATGCCATTGTTATAAACTCTTCCTGTCCGACCCTCGCCCAGGCTGCTCTTCCACAAAGACGCCTTTTTTTTCGTAGTAAACACTCCACCTCGCTGCACTGCGCCGCTCTAAGTAGCTTGTCCCGTTAGCTCAACCAGCTGGCGGCCCTTCATTCCAATAATGTTACACTTCCTTCAGAAACTCGAGGTCCCACATCCTCCCAATGAGCCAAGGCCCACGGCACTCTTGAGCCATGATGTTAAACCTATTGAGAAGGAAAGGAGAGTATGGGGTTAGTATTTCAAGAAACATTCGAGCATAGCGGATTCTGGTTGGCTTTAGTGTCAGTGACATCCGACTAAATTCTTTGGTACTAGGATGGCCCGCATTCATTGCCCTCTGGTCAACTATAGCCTTCAATATGTCCAACTTTCAGATCGTACGTTGCCGCACATCACCAGTCATTTGAATCAACTCAAACATAAGCATAGGGCTCCAGCATGCTTGCAATTGGTCTCAATTGGTGGCAAGCCTTCCTGACCATGCTCTTTGGCCATATTTTGGCGGCTGCTCTGGTTGTGGCAGCGAGCTTCCCAGGCCTCTCCTACAACATCTCCTTTCCGGTGGCCACACGTATTGCTTGGGGATACTTTGGTTCCATATTCGTCGTCCTCAATCGTATTGTCCTATCGATTGTGTGGTGTGGTGTTCAGTCGTGGCAGGGCGGCTTGATGACCTATGTCTGCCTCCGTGCCATTTGGCCCAGCATTGACAAGATGCACAACACTATTCCTGCCAGCACAGGCATGACTCTCCAACAGTTTGTCAGCTTTATTTTATACTTTGTCATCCAGCTGCCTTTTTTGTTCCTCTCCCCCAAAAAACTGCGCTATCTTGTTTACGCTGCCAGCGGGGGAGGTTTTGTGGTGCAACTTGTGCTCTGCATATGGGCGTGTTGCACTATGGGCTCAGCTGGATTTGGGTCCATTATTACCAGTTCTGGCAACAAGCTTCCCAGCTCTCAATTAGGGTGGATCTGTGTCTACTCGATCAGTGTGACCATCTCTAGCATCACAAGTGGCACTGTCAGCGTTTGCGATTATGCGCGATTTGCCAAGAGCCCAAGAACTGGTACTTGGTCTCAGGCTATTGGTTTCCTTCCTGGATGGCTCTCTAATGTTTTAGGCACTCTTACAATTGCAGCAACACAAAATCGATATGGCGCCGAACTATGGAGTGTTGCCTCATTGCTGGTTGCCATACAGGATGGCAACCCCGACTCCAAGACTCGCGCAGGCGTCTTCTTTGCAGGTTTAGCATTTGGGATCTCGCAGATTGCACTGAATGTTGTTGGAAACTCCTTTTCTGGTGGTACTGACATGTCTTCCCTGGTGCCCAAGTACATTAACATCCGTCGGGGCCAGCTTCTAACGGCTCTTTTGGGATTGGTTATCAACCCATGGTATCTTCTCAGCGGTGCCGTCATATTTATATCGGTAATGTCGGCATATACTATCTTCCTACAGCCGTTTCTTGGAATCGTTGTGGCACATTATTTCATCATCCAGAAACGTCGAATCAAGGTTTCGGATTTGTACACCCTGGGAACTAAATCTCTTTACTGGTACTCTGGAGGTATCAATTGGAGATCGGTAGTTGCTGTATGTTTGCCAAATGACCTTCTTCAATATGTTTTCTCACTCATGCTAACCACAAATCAGTGGGTTTGTGGTGTGGTGCCTCATATACCTGGATTTCTTAGAAATGTGAATCCCTCGATCAAGGTCTCCGCACAAGCCACACAACTGTACTACTTGTCTTCTTTCACAGGATTCCTCATCCGTTAGTACAGCCCCAGCTGAACGTGCGCTTCCAATTACTAACCACTCTTTGCTGCCAGCACTTTTTGTGGCTATTGGTTTGCATAAAGTACTACCAGCACCAGGGCAGACGGATTATGTCTCGTCTGTGAGTAAATCCGAAGCTATGGAGCATCTCGAGGAGTACATTGAGCGGCTGAAATTCGATTTTGGAGTTATTCAGGGTGAAGAAGCTTCCAATGGAAAGACTGAAGAGGTGCTTGGTGAGAAGGAGGAGGTTTGATCATTACCTTTACTATGCTGCTACTTAGCACACAAGTTGTAGGTGGCATTTAGAAAAGAATAAACTCTATATTGGCTTTAGGAATCCTATAATATTGAAAAATTGCTTTACGGGTTCAAAGCAGCCTATACAAACGGCATTATCCTACATGATTTCATCATTGAGAAATCGATTTTTGCTAAGCAATAAATGACGGCGTGGATAAGAAAGCGTAAAAAGACTGAGTGCAGTGTCAGTAGAGGCAGTAGGGAGGAAAATAGAGGAAGAGAAGCTCTTGATCCTCTAGCTATCTATTTTTCTTAAACTGCGTGATTGATACTTGAATGAGTCTGTCATATTCTATGAATGAAGTTATCATACACTTCGTCATATGGTCGGGCCTTCTGATATATATAATACCTAATGCGTATCATGATTTTGTAGATCGGGCCTTTTCTGCTAGGTTAGGGCTGCTGGGAGGGCTCCTTTCTGAATCTTCCGTCTTATACACCGGCCTTAAGACAATGAACTATCTTCTTCCTATAATTTTATGTCAACTAGTTCACTTGATGGGCGTGCGATGCAAACGCGAACTAGTCCTCTCGGCTGCAACCCAGCTGTGACTTTCCCCTTGCACAAAAGGAACTCACAAGAGCCACAGAGGCCAGTCCTGCAACCGTATTCGGGTGTCAAACCAACTTCTTCTGCCAGCTCAAGCAAAGTAGGGCCCAAAATATTACCTTCCTCCGGTGGGCCAAGGGGCGATTCGTTAGCTTGGTCATTGCTCATAGTTTGCAACTCCTTTCTTCTTCTCCATATAACCGTTCGGTTCGAGGCGAGGAATCGGACTGTCGAACTCTCGATTCTTGGAATAGGTGATGACTCTCTGGCATCAGAGAATGCTTCTGAGAGAATCAGTGAATCTGGAACGTCGAGCGCATCAAGAATGTTACGCATCGAGTTTTGAAATGACGTTGGTCCACAAAGATAAACTGTAGAGAACTTCCCCTCAATTTCTATTGGTGTAATGCCCAACGGATCCATCACATAAGGGTCTACAAATACGGAACGAAGGACTTCAAATGTTGGTCGACCAGTATGTAATTCAAAAGGCAAGACAGGCGCTGATTCAGTGGAAACAGCGTCAGTTCCCGTTTGCCGTTGCGTTGCTTCTGAATTCGTTATGAAAAGCATCGCACGTATCCCGAGCTCGATGGCTGCGGAACTGCCTAATAGATCTTGGAGCTCATTCTGAAAAGGCACGCAGTTTATATGTCGAGAGACATGAATCCAAAGTGCTGGTGATCGTTGCATCGCCTCGTGTTGTAAATGCGCACGCAGCATCGCTAGCATTGGTGTGATTCCAATGCCAGCGGACGCGTATATTTGTCTCCCAGGAAACTGTGGGGACCAGTCTAAACAAAATGACCCGGCTGGAGATCGAATTTCAAGTATGGTACCTCGCTGACAACAATCATTCATCCAGGATGATGCTACTCCAGCCTTTTTGACGCTTATGCGGTATGTCTTTGGAAACTCACGCGCTTGCTCCTCAGGGTATGACGATATTGACCAACTGCGTATTAGACCATTTGGCAACCGTACAGTAATAAATTGGCCTGGTAAATAGGCTGCAAGTGGTAAATCCTCTTGGTCGTCGAGAAGTGGGATCAGATAGAATGACTTGATGCCTCGGGACTCCTGCACAACGCTGGAAACCCTCACACGGCGCCAACCCTTCCAGTTATTCTTTCCCAGCAGTGATTGATCTTTCAACATTGAAAGCTTTCTTCTGAAGACAATTTTGTTCATGTCGACCAAATCCGGGTCGTCCACTAAGAGGTTCATGGTCGTTAGGGTAGACTGAGCATCGGCAAATGCAACTTGAGCGATGGTCGCACAGTCAATGACGGGCCTCTGCGACCTCTTGAACAGTAGACTCGCCTTGTCCCCGGGGTGAATCCGTCCTCCTCGGAGGACTTTAAGATACACGCCGCATTTGCCGGTACTCGCCAGGTGCTGCAACCAAGAATCCTTTTGCCCACATCGCCAGGCGAGCTTGAAGCATGGCACGCGGCTCCCACATATTTGAAGTACCACCTCTTTTCCGACTTCCCAAACGTCCCCCAGGTGAAAATCTTTCTCTGAAAGTTCCTGGTCGCACCGAAAAGTAATGTTCTCGCCCCAATGGCACCAGCCCCAGTTTTGCCGTGGTATGTCTAATTTACCCATCCAGTAATCGTAGTGATGGGCGAAGAAAGCGTAGACTTGACCATTGTGCGCGGCAGAGGAGTTCTCATGGATACCTTTAGAGTCAACAGTGATGAAATCGCTTGGCTGAGTCAACGGGGTGTGGATAATGGAAGTGAAGACTCTTCGACCGCTCATATTGAGCCAACGCGGATGACTGTGACTGACAGCAACGACCTCCATGATGGCTCCAAGGAAAATTAACCGTCCACCGTTCCTGGAACAAGTTCGTGCTAAAGATACATTGAGTACATAGTTGGACGAACGGTAGATATGCCAAAGACCTGCTAAAAAGCAGACCACGAGTGATTCGAAATGAAACCAATCTGCCAATGCTTGCAAATATGAACAATTGGCAACAATGTAACCAAACCTGGACACTGTTGTTTGGTTCGCCGATATCACGGAGGTCCGTCAACCAGGAACTAAGTCCACCAATAGCATCGCATTCCGACCGGATAATATCGTACTATAATTTGTCTCAGTTATCTCCTAGTGTCAATTTTCGGTGTCGCGGAGCTAGCTCAAGTCAGTAGGCCATCATGAACCGACCATCACTAATGTGCTCAGTGGGTCAATCAATCACGAGCGGGGAAGAATATCGTCGATGGAACCAACTTCCGAGACCTTTCCATCATCTCCCTTGTAAGCCAACATGTCAACGTCCGAATCCTCGCCTCATGACCGCGATGGTCATCTCTCTCCTCCAATCCAGGACAAGCCTCGGAGGCAACGCAGAGCACTGAGCTGCCTGCCCTGTCGTCAGTCCAAGATTCGGTGCAATCGAGTCGTGCCTTGTCAGAACTGTTGTCGCTATAACCGCGAGGAGCAGTGCAGACTCAATCCTCCCCCAGCGGCCCGCATGCTGGTGTCGCGAAGCCACGGCACCAGCCCCATGCTGCTAACTCCAGTGCGGAGAAACAAACTAGAACCTTCTCCACCAAAGTGCGACGACTCCCGTCTTCCACCGAGTCCATCCAGCACAATAGCTAGAGACTCAGACGAGGTCATTCAACTCAGCACTCACACTTCTACTGGACGACACCAGGGCCCGGAATTTCATTACAGTGGTAATAAGCCTCACCGTCATGACGTGGGTGACCAGAGTGAAGGCTTCTTTGAGGTCGTTCCAGCACTTGTGGATAGCATGACAGTCGCATCAGCAATCGTGTCACAATCCCGTGACATCTCAAGTCGCACATTGCTGGATGAGCCAACGTCCTATTGGAGGTGTTACCTCATTAGTGTCCTCCCAACACAAACTCAGTGCGACATGCTGGTGTCGTACTTTCTTGAAAACGTCAATTGGGTGTACCAAGCCATACACGCGCCGACGTTTCGAGCCGAATATGCACAGTTTTGGAATACGGAAGTCTCTGACGTCAATCTTATATGGTTGGCTCTGCTCTACATGATGCTATGTCTAGGAGCCCTTTTTATTCCGTCTCAAATGGCCGAAGCTGGAGGTTTTGACGCTGCCGATCTGCCTCAACTCCACCAACGATGGTATGCTGCCTGTCGACAAGCGCTACAGTCTGGGGGTTATGATTCGAAGCCTACATTGATGCAGATTCAAGTTTTTCTAATATCTCAGCTGTACTGGTACAGTACGAAATCGATCGAGGTTCTTAATTCGTACGTCGTCTATTACCCACATCCGTCTCTTGATGGTGTGAAACCCGATTGCGCAAGCTAATGCTATTCTAGTCATGTGGGACAGGCAATCCGAAATGCCCAGGCCATAGGGTTAGACAAGGAAGCGCCCGTAACAGGAATGAGCTGTCTCGAGAGAGAAATGAGACATCGTATATGGTGGGACCTTGTATCTTCTGACACGTCAGTTCAATGCATGCACTACATTTCTCGCATCGAATGAATCTCCTAACCCATCAAAGTTTCCAATCGATTTGCCTTGGGCGGCCGCCACTCTTGCAGTCCCATCTCTCAACAGTTCCCTTCCCAGCCAATTGTAACGACGTTGATATTACACCAAGTGCGATTCGTGTACGCCCCATTTCGGAACCAACGGAAATGAGCGTCCACTGCTTCAGAGCTCGGATATTTCGACTGCTCAACATGCTGTATGTCGACAACGGAGCGAACCTAGCATCGTATTCCTTCGTCGTCGATATTGACTCCCAAATCACCAAAATAATGGATGAATTCCCTTGGTATCTCAAGGAAAGTCCTGATGTGGTTCGATCTCGCATGTCACATGGTTCCTTCAACACGCTCACCTGGATGCGCCACATCCTACATAGTTGCATTTGCGTCCAACGGGTTCGTATGTACCGGCCATTTCTCAACCCGCTCGTTGGCGACTCATGGCAGAGATGCGTCACTGAGAGCACAGCTGCACTCGCAGTGTATAAGGCTTTACGAAGCCCTGATATTGCTCGCTTCCAGCGTTCCCAGAAGATGCATGTACAGGCTTATCAAGTATTTTCTGCTGCTGTCTCCTTGGCCACATTCCTGCTTGTGGAGATGCCTTCAAACGCGGAATGCATTAGAGCAGATATAGAAATGATTTTGGAGGATCTGGAAGCACATAGCACTAGCGTTGAAAAGACACGTTCAATACCGTTAATATCTGACGGGTGGCATGTTATCAGACGCATCTTGAACCTTTATGACTCACGGAGGAAACTTTCTGAAAAGGCTTACAGGCTACAAGATGGTTCGCATCGTGCAACATCTTCTCCACAACATGATTGCAAACCATCAGAGCTTGTCCCAGCAATATTTTCTGTGTTTGGAGGAGAGTCGTCCACCCGAAGATACCTTCAGCGTTGCGCTATCGAGTACATTGTGAGCGATACTACGTCTAACGACACAGAAACATCGGCCAATGATTCTAATGTGACTCCACTGGACACATCAAACTACGACGGTCTCTTACACCCGGCATTTTGGAGTCTGTGGGGCGATGCACTTTGGGCTGATCTAGATTCGGTTCTTGGGCTAGAACCGGAACTAATCTAGCAACAATCTCCTCTATGAAATTCTGCATTCGTGTGTCGAATAGTCAGCTATGAGCTTAAATACGAAATTTTGGATCACTCCTGGTGTCGAAAAAGCCATATCTATCTTCGTGGGCACTCCCCTCAGCGCTGATGGGTCAACCTGGCAAAACTCATATGAAGCCTATGCAGTAACTAGATCAACAACCAAGATCTACAACACCTTTAGCTGCTATAGCTATATAAGAAAAATACTGCCGTGTGCAAAATCCTGCTGTATATCATACTCTCATAGACAAGATAATCATCATTTCTAACACATCTCTCAGATAGCCAAAGAGCTTACTATCTATTGTACAGTTCCACATCTAGAAATTGAGATCTCTATGCCTCTAACATAAACAAACCCTGACTTATGGCAATTATGTTATTATTTTATGCATTGGCACGGTCCATGCCGGCCTCAATACCAATTGCATCAAGCTAAGTTTATACCACCATGGTATAATCATCCTATCTGCAAGAATCTCCTGGTCTGTGGTGAAGACGTTAAGGTGTTTCGCTACCACATTTACTTTTGTTACCTTCAAAACCTGGGTCTCATTGCTGGCTTCACCTACTCACAGTCCGAACAGTATAGACATGCTTATCATTAACCTGCTGCCAACAAATATCTATTTTTCTAATCCACTCACTTACATTCCTAGGCAGCCATGACTTGATATAGCTGCTCTCGCCTCTCTACTCTCATAACCCTAAATTCCATCTAACATGGCCGTACACTCGGATGCCCACGATAGGAAGTTAATGTATGACAGTTTCTCTTTTGTGATATATTTCCTTCCCAGTGCTGATTCAGTTTGGTGGTTAAGACCAAATCGTCGATACTTAAGCAGACACGGTAGTTATTTTGCGTCTGCGACAGGGATATACATACTGGGGTGTTCTATTATCTTCTAACTTCTTATCATTACCACTCCACTTAGTTGAAAAAACTTGACTAATTTCCTTCGTTGTTGTAATTCGAAATGTCTTGCTTTCGCAAGAAAGCGTCAATACCGAGGCGACCTCGCACTGAAATTAGCGGGAATGTTCATCGGGCTGCTTACTCTAATGCCGGCTGAGACATTGATAAAGGTGTTGGTATTAACGCAGGTATGGAAGGTTTTTTGAAAGCGACCTCAGGCAGTACATATCCTCAACAAATAATGTGGTAGGACTTTCATACTGCAAAGTAAGGTGAACTGCAACCCTTCATTTCCAAGCTGTTGGTGATATGACTGTTGCGCATTTTTCTACGTGGATCATGTGTTCGGAAGGGGCCAGCAGAGGCTACCAACATGGAGGTAAAATATTGCTGGTGTTGTTCTAGGCAAACGCCGCTTCCGCTTCCATTCATTCTTTCTGTAAGATATGGATGTGACCGCACTTACTAAAAAGACATGAGAGTGCTCCCGTGTTTGTTTAGCGTCCAAAATCGAACTAACTTGATAACGGTCGCAAGGAATTAAGGTTAGGTACCATTGCACGAGAAGCGTGTAGTATCCACAGATACATACACAGTAGCAAACATGCAAGACCGCAGCCTCACCACAACAGTGCGACCTTTTGACAATTGCGACTTGCTCTATGACAAAATTCAAATATCCCATAATCCAGGCCATATATCTATGGCTTTTGCATGGTACTTAAGCACAATCGATGAGCGTAGTAGTGAAGGTGTGATGAGTGAGTTTCAGGATAAAGTGCGGGGTAGAGAAGGCTGAGGTGGAAACACTTAACCTTTTCTCTCGCGATGGAGCATACAGACTCCACTTTTCTCTCAAGGTTCGTCTGCGAGGTCGGTTCGCGGAAATCCTCGACTAATTTGTGTAGAATGTATGAATGTGAGACTTGCACGGCCACCTTCTGTTAGTTACTGAAGATTACGACTAGCACATGAATCGCCACGACCACTGGCCAGGATACTTAGATCTGCGCTCGGACCTTCAGAACCTGGCGTAGTTGCGATTAGTACAAGAATATTATCAATCACTGGGCGTCACGCTTCGAACGCGGGTGAGTATTGTGTGAAGATGTTCCTTTTTTAAGATTCAGCAATTCAGCATGCGACCAACGTTGAACATTGGGCACCAAAAATTCCCTGTGATATGAACTGCTGGTTGGCGAATGTGTTCGGGGATGCCTTCAAGGGCGAGAGGCAATGACAGCTGGGAGACGGCCAGCAAATTGCAGCATTTGACAGCTTAAGGCAGCACCATGGAAGCTCTTGGCTATTTCGATGATCTTCCTGAGAACGGAGGTCTCTTACATATATGATGCATCTAAAATTCAAGGTGGTGTAATAGACCCACTCTGGTGCTGCATTGCCCCTGGTGCTGCTATATTATAGGCGCGTCCATTTCGGCGGCGTTGCATTCAATATTCAGCTGTAGGCTTAGTGATTGCTGTTCGTTACCAAATAGGGCAGCTACGAAATCTTTGGATCGACAGCATTGCGTCTGGGCGACAATGAAATTTGTGATGCCACCAATAAGCCTGAACTTACTGGCATAAAAAAGCTAACTAAGACCTGGGCCTCTCCAATGTTACGTGGAAACAGTCACGAGCGGCTGCTAAAGACACTAAACTTCCTCATGGCAAACAGAACCGAGAAGCTAAGCTTCTGAAACCCATTTCCTGCCACGTGGGGCCATCGCAGACACATGGGACAGACGGTTAAACTCCGATTGACACCTGTCTCCCCCTGGCATCGTCTCATCTAATTGACTATTTTATCTTCGCTTGTAAAACGCCGACAGCTTATAGTCTATAACAGGGAGCATTATATCCCAGCGAGTGGCTTATCCACGGTGGCTATGCCAAATGTATTTGCAAGTTGGCTATTGCTAGGCTACAATTTATCAATAAATCAAGTAATTAGGAAGTTGGCTTTGAATACAGACAACTTCCTGTCGATCTAGCAAAGCATCGGGGCCTCTACTATATGTACATGACATGACCGTGCGCGCGTCAATGCGTAATTATTCTAATACTTCTTGAGGAGGTGGGTTTTCGCTATTTACTAGCTACCAGCTACTCCACAATCCCTGCGACGGGATAATGACACCCTCACTTGGTATTAAAGCCCTTGTATGCCCCCCTGAAAAAAAAAAAAACCTCCGGCAATCATTATTTACACAATGCGTTGTACTTCCTTCAGGTTCGCTAATAATCCTTCGTGACAATTTTATTTTGTCTTCGCAACACTATGGAGGACCGGAGCCGCCAGATGTTCGTTCTCAATATTATTTTCATAATAGTTACTACGATTACCGTTTCCCTTCGCATCTACTGCCGAGGATGGATTGTAAAATCATTCGGGATCGATGACTACCTCATGGTCGTCACTTGGGTATGTTGTGCCCGCCACCGGTGGCCTAATCCGCTTAGAATGCGTCTGATATATATCACAGCTCTCATTTACCGCATACCTCATCTCTCAGCAGGTTGGTCTCTCATACGGAACCGGGAAAAGCCGTGATTTGTTGAGCGATAGTGATAACAGAAATGCACTCCTGGTACGTCATCGCTCTGTATTGCATATTGAGATGTTGTGAAGGATAGCTAACATTATTAGACGTGGTATGTGTGTGAACTATTCTATGTCTTCTGCACTTGCGTGGTGAAGGTATCTGTTGGACTTTTCCTACTACGCGTCTCAATCGATGTCAAGCATATATGGATCCTTCGGCTCTCTATCGTATCGACAGTGGTCTTCGGTACCGCGTTCTTCTTTGTTGGCGTGTTTCAATGCAACCCAATATCCGCATATTGGGAAATATATCCTGGAGTTGAGGGCTACTGCGTCCCAGAAAGGACCATCATCATTATGAACTATGTTGCTTCATGCTTGAACTGTATTGCAGATTGGACCTTCGGGATCTTGCCTGCTTTTATCGTATGGTCGCTGCAGATGCCGATGAAGACCAGGATTCTGGTTATTGCCCTTCTGAGTTTTGCTGCCATGTAAGTCTTCAGTTCGAGAGAGTTGCATTTGCACACCAAGCCACCAGAGTAACTAACATGGTCATAAAGTGGGAGCACAGCCACACTTGTTCGATTTAAGTATGTTAATACTCTATCAGAAGGTCCGAACTTTCTATGTAAGCCTACCCTAGATCAGGTGGTTTCCCTCTCATCAAATTAACGTCATTTTTGCTAGTTGCCACCACTGACATCGCAAATTGGAGTACTGTCGAAGTCGGTATAGGCATCACTGCTGCGTCCCTCGCAACTCTCAAGCCTTTATTCCAACTTATAAGCTACAAAGCGGACCTCACTGATAGTGAGCCAAGCAATCCTCATTGGCGTGGTCGGAGTAGCGAACGTCGTTTCCAGCTAGGCTATATAAGAAGCACCAGCACGCCACCACCCGTTCCTCCAAAGTCACCACGATGGATAGTAAATGTTTCAGAGAACACCGATACCCCATAACTTTATAATAGTTACATATAGAGATGCAAACTACAGAAACGTAATATTCAACTCGGCCGAAAAAAAAAGTCCTCTCTCAACGAAAGGTTATAGTGACCGTCTTAAGATGATTCAAGCTTGCTAACAATCAGCTCTTGGAGACTAGATAGGGGAAAGCGAAGTTGAAGAATAACATATCAATGCCAATCAAATTGCAGTCGTATCGACTACACGATCTAAATTAAGAGACGAAACTAACGTAAATTTTACTTACATCATTTTTTTCTTTTTTTCTTTTTTTATATAGATTCAGATATTAAATAAATAAAAGAGAATAAGTCCATCCCGTAATAATTATTCGCTACTTTTGGGCTATCATATTGCTAGCTATTGTACTATTTTGGAGGGAAGCTAATACTTTCCCTCACAACACTGTGAACTCGCCGCAAGGACAACCTCAGACTTAACCGCAGACCAAGCCTCAAGCGCAGCCTTGAGAGATGCCCGCTTGAATCAAAGTCACGGAAAGTGTAGTCCTCTTCGTAGGCGGTTCAGCCCTCAGCTACTTCACCGGCAGCGTGGTGCTATTCGGTGGGAACGCGACTATGGCCACGGGGGCTGCAGAAGGACTCAGGCGGTTGGGTCCTGGGATGGTGAGAGCGGTTACGGCGGGAGGGGTATCGATAGTGACCTGATCGGAGAAATCAGGGGCTCAGCTGTGGGTTTGAGGCAACTTTTAGACCACAAGCACAGTTGACGGGAGTGAGCTTCATAGAACACTAACAATCTGATAGGCTTGGACACATTTAATCAAATTGCATTGTTCCGCGCACTGAACGAGGAAATTAGCGCAGGAGCTGTCAAAAAGCCGTCTCCTCGTCGAGCCAAGCCTAGAAACTAATGTCTATGCCGACTATATACAAGAGAGACGATGCCGCAGGGATCTATCCTCACAAGACTAATCTCACTAGTGCGCGTGATCCCAGAGATAAGCAGAAATCAATCTCGCGTCTATGAACAGTTAATAATGCCTAATAAATGTCGCGAGGAACGAACTAAGCTTTCACGTCTTTCGTATTTTGAGAATCGATATTTCTTTTCGCTGCTTGAACTGGGCTGATGATCCATTAAGATGAAGCGTACAGATTAATTGTAAATTTTATTGGTTCATGGTGATACGCAGGGAAGATTAGAAATACATTTGTTATACGCCATAACCGACTCTGACAGGTTATAGCGAAAGCCAGCCTTAACGCGAAAAAACCGACCCCGGCTTTTTCACCCCGGCTTTTTGCTGACGGTGTTTCGTCCGGTGTTTTGTGACCTCGTACATAAATATTGCAACATACCTGCTTATTTAGAGTTCGAGGGATTGCACTTCTGACGTCAGTCGCGCGCGGTACAGAAGTCTTTGCGCGCGCGACCTTTCCATCTTCCCTTTTAGAAATTAAAGTATTATTAATATACCACCAAAAGAGAGATCAAAACACTGTTGGTTGAAGAATCGGCGTCTACATTCTATCGCTTTGAGTGGTGTAACCCTGTCCATCACCATACCACGGCTTATCTAATCATTGCTGGGACTTGTGCGATCATACAAATTGGTCGAGTTTTAATGTACTGTCTCTCAGATACAAGGCGGTCAGCCAGCAGGAACGGAGGCTTATGGCACGCAAAGCAATACCAAGAAAAATCGCTCTTGGTGTATTTGTAATAGTCATTGATAAGTGGTTAAGCTGGAAATTATATTGTCTCCACTAAGACAGGAATAATTAAGTATAAATATACTTATCAAGCTTGCTGCTGTATCTTTACATATCCATCCCATTCCATGCTTTAGTTTCGATATGTCTGTATTTGAGTATTATCTCGTTGCCGGAGCCACTGGCCGTCAAGGCGGTGCCGTCATCAAAGCACTCCTAACACATCCTAGCATCCAACTAAATGCTAGAAATGTCTTTGCAATCTCCCGCCAACCTGATGGCCCAGGGGCCAAGAGACTGCGCGAAAGATATGAAGGCATAAATATTGTTTGTGGTGACTTGAAGAGCTCTGAAGAAATATTCCAACAGCTTGATAAAAACATCATTCGCAAGACAGGCGTTTTTCTTGCCCAAGCCCACGGGCCAACAGAAGTGGAAGACGGCAAAGCATTCATCAACGCCGCAGAAAAGAATGGAGTCCCTTACTTTGTCTACTCCTCTGTTGATCGAGGTGGGCTGGAACTAAGTGATCGAGACCCGTCATACTGCAAGACCTTTTCGGACAAGTTTCTTATTGAGCAGCACCTCAAGAATGTCTGTGGCTCATCTCCAAAGAACTCACACAAAATGGACTACACTATTCTTCGGCCTACTTGGTTCGCCGACAACGCTTGGTGGGGGTTCCCCGGACAACTTTGCATGACCGGTTGGAGGGAGAATTTGAAAGGGAAAACACTGCAAGTCACAGTGACTAAAGACATCGGTCGATGGGCTGCTGAAGCCCTCATGAGACCTGATCGAAGTGGTATCCGAAATCAAGCTCTATCGATTGCCAGTGAGGAGCTGAGCTTTGACGACGTTGATAGAATCTTCAAGAAGCATACTACAAAAGGGGTACCCGTTACGTACAATCTCCTAGCTCGATTTGTGATCTGGGCAATGAGAGACCTAAATACCATGTTTCAATTCATTGGAGAACGGACCTACGGGGCGGATCTTATTTGGTTGAAAACTCACCTCGAACCAACGACATTCGAGACATGGGTTGAAGAGAATGTCCCTCGGTCATTTTGATTACTCTTCTTTTTCTACCCTTGCATTTGAAGTTTCAGCGGGTGGAGGAGGTAAAGAGTAAACTGTAACGATCTGGTCGGTTCACAAAAAATAAACCAGGTCGTCATAGGTTTATGTTAGCGGAGAGTATCAGGGAAACTCCAAGTGCGGGTTCGTGGACAGATGCGTCACTAGGGATTACGTCTGGCAATGTTGAAGTAGATCGTGGAAATCAAGTTGTGTTGAAAGTTGAGTAGCTAACTAGGCCATTAAATGTTAATGACTGTAGTTCTATACACTAAATGTACCGCGTGAACCCGGGTTGGACTTGAAACGGTTCGCGAGAGTGAGTTGTGGTGAAGTCAAAACGGTTTGAATTCAGGTTTGCATTTTTGTCCATGGTGTTTAGTCAGAAAATTGAGGTTTGATTAGCACGCGATTCCTGGGTAATATTTAATTGGATGTTTTTATCTATTGTATAATTTTAGTCAGAACTAGGCGACTATTATTGAGAAAAGAAGTATGGCGTGCCAGTTAAAGAGCCGGTCGGAAAAGGATCGACACCGGACGCTTTGCCCTTCGATGCCTACCCCCGTACCGATCGCACCTTGGCGCTATGGCAATTTCCTTGTCGCCAATTTGAAGTGACAATTAATCTCTTTCAACAGGAGCAGAGTCTATACTAAAAACTAAGCAGTCTTCATAATTGACCGTATACGAGCCAGCATGGAAGCAACAGAGCCACAACGTCCAATCACGGGTGTGCTAGCACAGGAGAGTTGCTAGCAGTCGAGGGCTGGTGAACACAAACAACGGAAGTAAAGAACATCAGAGACATGAAGGCGGGAGACGAGAGCACAGTCCTGAGTTCAGACATGTTTGAAAATTACTCCGTCGATGATGTCGGGTCTGGAGATAGATCCGCTGGAGATGACAACATGTGCAGGCAAAGCTTTATACAACGACCAATATTTGCTCATCCTGCATTCAAAAGATTCGCCCGAAAATACGAGCGTCGATTTACGTGCGGATATGGGAAAAGCTTAGAGGACGACCTCACCCACCTGGATTGCCTCACGTCATTCATACTAGAGTGCAAGAACAAGGACGGTGCCATCGCCCGTCAACGCTGCTACGAAGCCTCAGGCAGGAGGTCACGGGTATTATTCTTGTCTGTTCAATGCGTTACTTGTGAGTATCGGCTACAGGCTTCTAGTTGCTGGAATTGCTCCAGTTCCGCTTGGGTCCACATATAACGGTAACGTCAGATAAGAGCATGCAATAAAAGGTACCTCATTCCATTCTCTTTTGTTGAACGTGCGGAGCATGTGAAACAGTCATGTTATGTGTTTTGGCTCGGCTATGCGTGTGTTTTATGTGTGTTGTTTCTATTTGCTGTTTTCCGTATATGACCTCCATAGCTTTGCCCAGCCGGCAGGGAAAGCAGACAAGCAGGAAGGAGGAAGGATTGATATATCCAATCCATTATGGCCTAGATAGTAGTCTTCTTTCCTGATCATCAATACATTGGTCTATTCAGGCTGCATTCTGTTGGTCCCTATTTCATAGCGTGCAGCTTGTTTAATATCTTTGTCAATGTACCCTAGAGCTTGGCATGAAAGCCGGTACTTATATTATCGAAGAAAAGGATCGATTGACTAGACAATCAAGTAGAAAGATCAAAGGATAGATAGTAGCTACAACTTTAGTAGATCAGTAACAGCTTTCAGGGCCATGGGGTCCTGAAGCCTTCTAAATATCACATGCAGACTGTACTTGAATACAGAATCAGTCATTGCTAAGCTGCTTTTGGGCTAAGCATGTTTTATCTATTGCTTGTTTCTCGAGGCATCTATGTGCAAATAACCAGAAATAAGCCATATATTAAAGCGAACCGTTGTTGATGTACTGAACAGTTTTTATTCTCATCAACTTCTCGTAGATGACTCAATTGCACTTGACCTGTGGCTTGAGTAAAAGGGCTGCAACAATACATGACTTTATTGAAGATATATATGGCGATTCCAGATCTTTATAGTCGACTGATCTGTTGAACACCCCTATCACGTCCTACAATGATACGTAGCTGATTATTTGAACCTCTCGGGTTCCATCCATCTCTCAACCCATCCGTATAAAGTTCGTAACCAGGATAAAACCCGTCTACGAACCTCTTTACTTGCATTGGCGTCATTCCCGCTAGCTCATCGCCCCTGGATATCCGCAAAAGCTCCTCCTGTTCCTGCCGCCAAGCATAGACATACTCGGCATCCTCTGCATCAATTTGTATAAATGCACCAAATAATTCCCAAATAGCCTCATAAAGTCTCAACTTTTCATTTAAGAAGAGTAAATGCTCGAGTTTATGGTTCTTCAGGGTTCGACTGGTTGCGTTCCATTTGGCTGCTACTTGCTCAGGTGCTAACGAGCGAAAACCAACTGACCAGCCTTCTAATATGACTATTTGAAGAGGTTTGAGGCAACTGTTGTCGATGACTGTCCAGTCCTGCTCTGGCAGGCGGTCGCCTTGTCCGGAGAAAAGTGCTTTATCATATGCGGGTACTTTTGTGAACTGGCCGGATACTAAAGACGCCAACACTGATTTCGCCAGTTCTACATCGTGAGTCCCTGTATTATTGTCAATATACTCGCATCGCCTGAAATGTTCTAGAGGAAATATTGTGAAATACCTGGCTGTCCTCGATGCTGGAATAGGGCATTGTCGGCGTTCTCTCCTGACAGCTTGACTTGATCCTCACGCGTCAAGTAGAAATCATCAATACTAAAGGCGACTGTGTATATACCGTCTCTGTTCAGACTTTCCGCCAGTGATGCCACGAGCGTTGTTTTACCAACACCCTGCATGCCATTTAGTCCTATGACAAGAGGACCATGGTGGTTATTCTGGTGTTTGTAGAGGTGTTCCAGTAAGAAGGAGGTGCAAATTTGCACTTTTTCATCTGAAAGCTGTAACGCCATTGGGTTTTCTGATATTTCAGAACAGAATAAACGCTAGTTGTATTTGCTTTTGGTGCTAATAACCACCCATATAATGATATAGCACTGGTCGGATTGGTGTGTTGTGTGACGTGGCGAAAGTGCCCAACAGATTTCTTGTACTGATGAGGAATCCAAGCAATCTGTACTGAAAGGCATCCACCAGCTGTAAAATTAGAAGGTTTAGTTAACCCAGGGTGGTCTAGAGGACTAGGTAATACATGTGGTGGGCTTCGAACGAGAAAGTTGGTCAGTGCTACCAAAAAGACACCGAGTCATTTGTTACTGAGTCGTGTAGATGTATGTGGGCATCGATAATTGCGTAGAGGGGACTTCTTGCCTTATATAGAAGGCATGAAAAGCTGTGGTCCAATTTCTTCTGTTCTGTAACGGGCTAGTTGTGTTTCGAGTCGTAACAATATTGACTCAATACAGCAATTACTTCAATTGTTGCCGACATCTTCGCGGAACTAATGAAGGTCCAGATCAAAGTCGGATGGAGCAACGGACGACAATCCTTCCACGATAGATTGTCAGCCAGTGGAAATACCAGGCAGCTCATATCAATTACCGAGATGCCATGATGCCCGGGTAGCTACCCGGGCCAAGATCCACCAACCTCGCCACCGGGGACCATCCCTTTTCCTCGTGCCAATAGACTCTTGCTATTTTCCCCAACATTCCCCAACTTTCAGATCTTGTGCCACAACCACGGTGCCAACGGAGGACGTAAGGAAATTGCTTGCTGGTTTGTTGTAGTCATCAGGCACATGTACATATAGGCAAGTCTCATAAGACGTAGTTTATGAGGTGGAGGTGGAGAACTGAACTGAATGATGGCAAGGATGCAAGTCACACTAAACATCGACTGTGCCATCGGGGTCTAAAATGTTTGTTGGTGTTCTGACGGTTGGAAGTGTGATTTCGAAAGACATTAGCCGAACCGCCGACGATGATGTTACACATGCTGCGTGTGCAGCGAGACAGGTCATCTGTGTGGTGCGCGCCACACTTTGCGCTTTGTCTTGTCACTGGACGCTTGGCGCATGTCCTGGTAGGCCCCTCAAGCTAAGGGCCAAATGACCACTTTTTAGTACCGGAGAAGAGAAACCTTTGGCATTACGAGCCCGAGAAGACTTGAGCAAGTGCATGACAACTAGGCCCGCTCGCCACCGTGCTAGATCCGGCGGGCACCAGCGTTAACTTCTTGTCCACAAACATTTATTTTGCACTCTGATACGTCGACTCATAGTTGCATATGGTGAAGTTTGGGCAACAAGAATCTGGGCACCACCACGAGAAATGAAGCACAGCATTCAGCTAAAATGGGTTCCCATCTACTCCCAATTTGCAAAATTCAGAATCCCGGGGGAAAAAACCATTTAGGTGCAAGCAGTATGATATGTCATACCTAAGCACTTAAGACCTGTCCTTTAATACCTTACATACATATGAAAATGTGATTGTAAGTGCGCCATAGCCTTTCTAATTGTAAATTGATAATCTACCGGCTCGATGCTCATATGAGGAACTGTTCTAGCCCCACCGCAATACACGATATCTATATTAACCAACTAAAATCTCGTTTCCTGTCTGCTTTCAATGATGGCTGTTGCTATCATAGCACCTGGCCAACTGAACCATGCCTTGCTTGTTGTTTCTCCAGTTTTGACGTCCACTGCCTCTCCAAACGTTCCATCCCACTGCATAGCGCCAGTTATGCGGTGAAGAGCGTGATTCTTTGCCCGCCTATCACCTCTCACGTCTGCGTACAGCATCTCTTGAAAGTACCCAAGCGGCCATGGCCCTTGTGAATGGACACTTCCAAGTCCGGCAAAGAGTCCTCCCGAACTGTACCCTAACTCGTTTTCTTCCGATAGGGCATAGTTCATGGTGTTGCACCACGCATCTAGTTCCCGTTGGGAAGAGAAGAACCCCCAAGGAGCAGCAAAAGCAGTTGGGATATCATTTCCATCATGATAGAAGGTGTGCTTTCCGTGACCATCTACCAGGTAGGCTATCTTGATGCTTGTGGAAGCTGAGCCCTCTATCAGGAAGTTTTGCATGGTTCGTGAGCGAATTTCCTCAGCGAGTGTTCGGGTCCTATCCTCGAGGGATCGTGATGCTGCGGGCACCAGACGAAGCAAGTCGGCCAGTCGACGTAGGGTGTACCAGAGCAAAACATGACTTGAGAAATGAAATGGATATATCACTTCGTCGTCTCCTGGGGTTTCATCCGTGGGAAATAATCCTGTGCATGAATCGCGTGTCGAGGTGATGTGGTCGAGAATTTCCGTGACCACTTGAGAGGATAAAATCTTCTCAACGAACTCTACTTCCGTGGGATACTCCGAAAAATAGTCGCAAAGCTCGAGTATGGGGTAACATTGCTGATCCAACTGATATACGGGTCCGTCTTTTGGCTTGCCCGTTATGACGTAGGACCTGTGCCAGAACTTATGGGGTCGCTCAGCTCTATAAAATACCCATTCCAAGTGGCCCTTCAGTGTACGATCAAGAAGCCCCTTATACTGATTGTAAGCGTCTGGCAGAACCAGAGACTTCAGATTTCGCCGAGCCAACAGCAATAGACGCCACTGCCAACTTTAAACAGCTGATGTTAGCCGAGAATGATGAACAAGAACTTAGGGGTACTCACTAGTTGTCTCGGTTCCAACCGAGCGGCAGTGCCACATGATCGGTAATAAGGGCGACTTCCGATTCTGAAATAGAGAGGGCGCAGTTGCCGAGAATATAGTCGACATTTCGTCGAATGAGATATGTTTCGACCTTCTCAGGGTTGCTCCATGTCAACCTACTGCCTGGATTTCTCAACTTGAGATCCCCTAGTCCAGGTGAGCAACGAATTTCCTCCAAGCCTGGTGAAAGGTACAGAGTAAGGCCGACACTGAGGTTGGAGTTTGGCGCAATGGAAAGGGACTGATACGTTGTAGATGAGTCTTTTAACAAGCCAGGCAGAGTTACGTCTTTCAACCCGACTAGTGGCATCGAGGCACCATCCAGGTCTAATTGCCCACTCAGATGAGCCCCGAGGAATTTGTTTCTGATGACGAATGATCCTTCATCGCCATTGACTTCAAGAGCATTCTCACACTGGGGTAGCGGAATCGGGCCCCCTTCGGTTAGTTGTCCATATGAGGCTCGATGAACGCTTGCTTCTAGATTTACTCGAAATGCAATCCGAACTTCCTCATTTGTCGTGTTGATGATATGTGCACGCTGACTGAGACGACCCTTCTCATCAACACTTACAACGTAACGCACAGCAGCACCACATTCGGTATCGAAACGAAAGCCAGCGGTATGCATATCGACTAGGTCAATGGCAACTCTTGGGCCAATGTTGGCAATGCATAAACCGAATCCTTGGTTGCCGTCATTGACCATCTGAAGCATGCGCTTCCTGTAGTCGCGTACATATAACGGATCATAGTACCTGGAACCATCGAATTGTTCATATGAAGCAGCAACAATGATGCCATGTTCGGGGTGGTATGTACTAAGTTGAAGAACCTGAGAACTGTTTAGCCTTTGGTATGCAACTCGTCAGGAAAATTCGGATGCCTACTTGTCCGTAGATGTTGGCTGACAATGACGTCCCATTTTGACCAATGTCAACTGTCTTGTTTGCTTTTTTGCCTTGTGTTGGATGGAAGACAACAGAGGCGGAATAGTCTCGTTCCTGCGTTGAGGAAGACGTAGGAAGTGAGCCCATCTTGACTGAAACCAAGTAGAGTGAATGACTGGAATACTGTCTAGTCTGAAAGCGACATACATACAGGGGCCCATACCATTTAAGAGACTCCAGGTCGGAAAAGAAAAGCTTACTGATCCAGCAGCTTCGACGGCCTGCGCCGGGTAGCTACCCGTACCATCTAGGAGATCGCCACCACCGGGACACCACCCGTTGACTTACGTTTGCTTCGGCATCCCCTTTCGGCTAGAATACAATACGCTATTGGCTCAAAACCTTCAGGGGTCATCCTAAAAGCTCTCCACACCCATGTGCAGACCCTGCATCTGCCCCCGGGTCAGCACCCTGGGCCTGCATGGATGTTTTCCTGACTTCCCCAGATTCTGCCTCCACGAATATCAGTCGCACCTCCCCACGAAATATAAAATACGGAGAATAGATCGTGCTTCTATATGTTGCAAGTACGTCTACTGTTCAATCATCAACTCTGGTCATAGCAGAATATGGCTCCCACTGCTTCTAGTCTCAACTTGGAGAAGATTGAGGGCGGATCCTCTTCGATCACCATGGAGGAAACATCTGGAAATGAGCATTCCATGATGTCTGGGAAGGGTCTCCAAGCCGCCGGTAATCTAATTTCAGAATCTGAGAATGGTCCTGCCGGATTTGTGCCTTCGTCTCCCGAGGAGGTGGAACTGAATCGTCGAGTCAATCGGAAGATGGACTTCGCCATGCTGCCTTTGTTGTCACTGGTGTATCTGTTCAACGGCCTGGACAAAGGCAACATTGGTAACGCTCAGACACAAGGTATGTGACATCTGTGTATATCGTTTGACAACAGTGAAGGCTGTCTGGACGATCTAGGGGGAACCAATGACCGGGGCAATCACTAATCGAGGATAACACAGGATTTACCAAGGATATTGGAGCCCAGCCAGAAGACCTCAACTTTGCTGTCTCACTTTTCTTTATCACCTTTGTCCTTTTTCAACCCCCCTCTGCCGCAATGGGTCGCTGGGTTGGCCCTAATATCTGGATTCCATTTTTGGCGGTTCGTAAATTCCTAAATCCGTTTTGCGTCCGTGGAACATAACCCTAAACAAATGAATTACAGTTCTCCTGGGGAGCCCTGACCATTGGGCAAGCATTCATCAAAGGTCGAGGTAAGACATGAGGTCCCCACCCCCTATCACTTGCGTAGTGTGGCTAAGACATGTCTCTAAGGCGGGTTGATTGCTATCCGTCTCGTCATTGGGCTTTTCGAAGCAGGCTTCTACCCCACCTGTGTCTCTTACCTATCCTTCTTTTATGGACGGTTCGACTTAGCCGTCAGAGTAGCGATTTTCTATGGTCAATATGCAGTTGCTGGAGCATTTTCAGGTGCCATCTGTGAGTTCTTACACGATCTTTGGGAAACAACCTCGCTTGAGAGCAACTAGCTAACAAATTAACAAGCATACGGTGTCTTCCATTTGAAGAGTGGCCCATTGCGCAATTGGCAGTATCTATTTGTCATTGAAGGTTCTCTTACTTGCTTTGTTGCAATCCTAGCCTTTTGTCTACTTCCTAGAGGTCCAAGTTCCGCTTGGTTTCTCAACCAAGAGGAGCGAGAGTTTGCCGCAGATCGTATGCGTCGCGACACAGCGCTTTTTATCCAACACGAATACGGCAAGGACGGTCTAGAAAAAGACAGGCTCTCCAAGCGCGACGCTATTGAGGCGGCAAAAGACTGGAAGTTCTATGGTGTGATTTTATTCAACATTTGTGCCAGTGTTCCTACCCAGGCTTTCAGCATTTTTCTCCCTCTGGTCTTGCAGGGTTTGGGCTTTGAAAGCATTCGAGCAAATCTTGTAAGCAAACGCAAATCTCTCTTGGGTTTTAGACTTCTGTTGTTCAGTACTTTAGCTAACAATTTGCTCCTAGCTGACCGTTCCGCCCTATGTCTGTGGCGCCATCGGCTTATACCTCTTTGCTTTGAGTTCAGATCGCCGGTCAGTCTACAAATTGCATTGCCGGTTGAACCTTGACTGACATGATATAGACGTGAGAGAGGTTATCATATTATTGCAAGCCTTTTTATTGGAATCATCGGCCTGATACTCACTGTCACTGTGAAATCGAGTGGCGGTAAATATGCTGGTCTCTGCATCTTGCTTTTCGGTTGTTATGTGTCTGCTCCTTTGACCGTGGCATGGCTAAGTGGAAACACACCCGGTAAGAATTGTTCATGACTAGCAACAGATTAAATCACGAACTAATCATTTTATCAAAAACAGAACCTGGCAAGCGTACGTTGATTCTTGGCGCAAACGGATTCGGAAATCTTGCAGGAATTATTGGTTCCCAGATATTTGCCGCAAAGTATGGTCCCTCCTACAAAACATCCTTCTACGTCAGCCTCGGTATTGCAATCGTTGCCCTGTTAGGTTATACTGGTTACCGATTTGGTCTTGCGGCTGCGAACAGGTACAAGAGAGGCAAGATGGCACAGATGACAGAGGAGGAACTGGAGCGTGAAAGAACCGACAAGACTCGGTATGGCGATCGCAAGTACACATTTATTTATGGTCTGTGATGTAGTGACACCGGCTTCCCTGCGCGCCGCAGAATAATTATATATATCAAATTAGTAAAGTAGATAGTTACAAAGAGCAATTCTGCTCGTTCTAAAGCCTGAAATTATTATATATCTCTAGATAGTCGTTTTCGAGCCATGTTTGCAGCTCCCTAAACAATGCCCCGTTCAACTCCACTGTCGATTGGCCATCGAGAAGGTCAATATTCGCTGGCGACATGTCAGGTTCGACTGGGCCGTTCGTCTCACTACTGTTTGCGAACGTTGTGGCCGAAACTACTGGCTCATCAACCAGAGTGAGATGAGCCTGCGGTAGCGCATAGACGATAAAACTCAGGTCCTGCAACACTGTGAGGCAATCGATTCCGAAATTATTCCCCAACCTCGCCTCTTGCTGAAATACTTCAATTGCGAACGCGACATCATTGGTCTCTGTTGGCTCTGATTTGGGGAAAGCAAGCCGTTGTAGTAATATGACCAAAGCCGCATTGAAAATTGCGTGCGCTTCTTGATGAGTAAGTCTCTGTCTGGGGCTCAGGTCTCGAATTAACACGCCGAGTCGAATGTTTTCACTGGCAGCGTCGTGACAACGACCAACGAAAGACATGTACGACTCAGCTTGATAGGTTTCCGTCTTGTCTTTGTTGGATTTTTGAGATAGAAATCGGTCGGCGAGAATTTTCTTGACAGCTGCGAAAAATATAGGTCTGGTTGTAAGAATGATATCCTGCAAGGTCGTATATTTGAGAACATGTCATGACATCAAGGGTCAACTGCAGGGGCCTTACTTGGTTATACATAAGGTGCAGCACGAGACAAGCTCTATCCTTGGTCAATAGCTGGCCATCTATCTTTAGCGATAGAGGTAGGGAATTGAGCCACTGCTGTAACAACGAGAGAGCGTGCTCTACATGCTGTAGATTGGTGGCCAATGACTGGTCTGAGGGCGCTATTCGATACACGTTGCACACAATGTAACGCGAAATCTTAGCGAGTCCAATGTGTGCTTGGAGGCCAACGGGGCTGGGAAATCCACTGCATCTCAATGTCGTCAGCGGCAGACTAGTAGTAAATTCCAGGAGAATATTGTTTCGGTAAGAACTCACGGTGTTTCTTCTGGCAGAGGCAATTGAATCGAACTATCTGAGATGCTAGGCGGCCGTCCTAAGACGGACGAGAGCCAACAATCGAGGACGTATAATGTCCAGAAAGTACGTTTGAAGTCCTCCCCTTGGCCGCAGCTGCAATGTGCACCATCCATTATGGCGAGATGTAGGGCAACATTGACCATGACGTAAGCGGAATCACGCCGATTGGCTTCAATTAAATAGAATGCCATCAGCAGCATTACCGAGATGTCGCGTGGGGCGTGAGATGTAATATCAAGTGGGTTGCCAAGTATGAGCTGTGCTCTAGAGAAGAAGTGTTCACTGCAATCCTCATCTTTCCAATGCGCCGCAGACCCGAGACGAGCTGCTACAGCCAAAACCATATGCAAGAGTGCAAGCTGACCTGATGTCCGCAGAGCTGCTGCGTCATAGGGGAATTGGTTTGTGAAGGACAAATTGCCCCAATAGAAAATACCGCCGCTAGGAAAATCTCCGTTGCCATCTTGCGTGAAGAAGCGAAACTCAGTAACCATGAGGGTCATCTCTGTCTGGCTGGGGAGCTGCGAGGGATCAACGGGTGGAAGCTGCAATGTCCTCGAGTCGAAGGTTTGGTAGCGCCCAACGCTTGTGAGAAATGTTTGCCCAGATTGAGGCGGGTAGCCTTGCTGGGTGCCAACAAGAGGCTGTAGCGTCGCCATGAATTCTTTGACTCGATTGAGGAAGTGAGCGCCAGAGGAAGGCCCAAGATAACGTGCTGTACCATCTGGATCGTGAAGAAGTCGGCCCTCAGAAGGAGCTATGTCATCGGTATTGCCGTTGCTGCCAAATGCAGCACCGGTCTTGCTTGTCTCTAAGTTCGTGACATCGCTGGACGATGATGGCATCATCATCGAGGGTGCTTGAGCAGCAGGTGAGGCACGCCGCTCTAGCTCCTCGCATCTAGCCTTGAGCGCCTCCAACTCTGAGCGAGAGACAGATACCTTGTCGAGATCCAATGGATACTCGCACCGTCTGGTTGCCCGATGGCACTGAGCACATGGTTGTTCGCCTGAGCATTTTACGCGTCGAAGGCTGCAACTATTGCAGCTAAGGCACCGGGCTCGATTAGCGTCAGTCCTTTGCTGCCAAGGGGAAAGATGGAGAAATGCCAATGAGCACTGAATCAAGAAAGGGGCGGTTTGAACCATCTTGAGACACTTACGCAGTTCGAACTCGCTTGCGACTGCTCGGTGAAGTTCGCTCGCGACGACGGTGAACGGCTCGGCGTCCGCTGCTCGGGTCCCCTGGAGGATCCCTCAGAGGCTCCACCGGCCACATGTTTTGGGACGAGGTACCTACCCAGGCGCCGCAGGCTTTTTGCGTGTAAAGGGCACTCGTTTCCTATTGCAGAATTTGATGCGATAAGCATTGCCCAATTTAGCGTTTTGCCGACCGTCTGCGCGACCAGGAGTATGCCAGTTGAGGCTGGTCAATACTCTCCACGATTCTTGGTAATTGGTCACGAACCCGGACACCCAGCCCAAAGGCCCCAGTCACCCGATTGGTCACCTGACCACTGACTCAAGGACCATTTTAACTGCCGGCAAGGGTTCTCAGTAGCGCCGTGCTGATAGTCTCAAAAATTGCGCAGAGCCAGCAGGCCAGGGGCTTAGACTATCGACATATTTTTTTTCCTACCACTGAGTCAAATCCCACACCACATGCTTTCTAAAGTTCAAGCACGTCAACAGTCGTAGCTCCCAGTCATATTCTCCCCAACCGAAACCCTCGATCTGGCGCTCGCTAGTAGGCCTTCATAGAGCTGGGAAGAGGACTAGACTTTCTGCCACGACTGCGGGTACATATTGGCAGGGTTAACAGTAAATATTACTACCCAAAATACTAGGAGTTTCTTCGTGTCGTGAAATGGGCTTCCTGTTTCAAGGAAAGGGGAGTTGATTGCTACTCTGACCTTACCGTAAGAAAGATTATACAACCTGACGTAACTTGGACCCTGACCTCAAGCCGATTTTGACCGTCCTGGACCCCAGGGTAAATTTGTCATCACAACAACGCTTCAGCTCTATTAAAGAATTTCGCGTATGTAAATGTGGCGACAAGCTAAATACGATTAGCAGTAAACAGAGAACCTATGTATACCCATCAGGGCGATCTGAGATACAAAACACAATAGGATCAATAGAGTCTATAGGAATAAAGGGAACAATGGTCTTGGGCAGTGGAATAAAATGATATCGTCGGCTAACTCCCTCCGCATTTCCACAACCATTGCGAATACTGTCAGCTGTGTCATACAGACTTGATATATTTGCGTGGATGGTCTTGAACCAACCGATGCCACATTGTTTACTTATTGCATCGAGACAACCAGGGATATAGCGAAGAGACTCCAGAACACGATTATCACGAGAATATGTTTCCAATTGACGAGTCTTTGACTCTCTGAAGAGTTAGTAGATGCCTTGATCGTCGAGACAGTCAAGGTTGTGCATTCTAAATATCAGAGAACTCGGAGTTGAAACTCGAGCACACCAAAATCCATTGCCCTTCCTCAAGCTGCGCTGCTGCCACTCTAAGCTGAGTTGGTGCTGGGGTCGGCTTGAGGGGACTTGAAGTCCAGGCTGAGGCGGCACCGGGTTTGGGACTGAGGGTGACTGAGCAGGGCCGTGTCATTTTTGGATCACAAAACTTTGTAAGGGTGCTTTGCGAGGGTCACATCTGGGGTCACATCATTATTTTGGGCCCTAGTTTCATTTTACGACGTCGAGAAATCTGACCTGCGTGAACTTACATCGTGGGAGACCGCTGTATCGATGCCGCCATTGCTTAGGCTATCGTATTTCCCTTCTCCTTTTATAGCGATTCGAATTGGTGAACATAATTGGTATTAAAGTTGCACTATCCTTTAAGCACTATTTACAAGGAAGAACGCTCGGTCCATTTAAAAGGATGTTTGCAGCTAAATCCTCTAACCAATTTTCAGTTCTAGACGGCCTCAACTGCAAGGTGCCATAGTCCTCCATGCATGATAGATAAGCAAGATGGCCAGATCTGCTCGCATGAGTTTTGGTACAAGACAACCTTATTCAAATCATTTTGAATATTTCATGCATTGTTTGCACATGAAAACGTCCCTGTGCCCGGATCGTTGTGGATTGCGACACCTGATGTATAAAGGCCCATACCACACTACTTCTTGTTAGCTTGTCTCGATGATGGTGGGTTTGGTGCACAAGATGTAACATACTAAAACAAGTCCCATGGCAATAATGAGAGAGTTCAAAATCGTCAGGAAGATTTTGCGTTTGGACGAAAAGTACAACCCCTTGTTCATCTTTAGCCAGAACATGCCGGGAAGACTAAATGTAAACCAGCTGAAAAACATGGCTGACTACGAGATAATATTAGCAAGTAGACAACTCCGACATCTAAGGGGGGACTTTTGATTTAGGAGTCTGCTGTGCTTACCATCAAGCTAAGGAGGTTACTAAAGACGGGAATCGTCGAGGCAATAATCCATGCCAGAATCCACAGTCCTACTGAGACACCAATCCAAGAACCTATTCCGACCCAACTTCGAGTGTGAAGATGCTTTGTTCCTGTAAATACGCGAAGGTAGATAGCTTTACCAGCAATATGGCCGTTTAGGACGCCGGCAATAAGAATCTAACATCGTATTAGCTCCATTGAAATTCTTTTCCACACATTACGTGCCCTGCTAACCGTGGGTAGTGCAACACCGTAACAGATCTTTGAAACTGTGGCGCCAGCTGAGCTCAGCGCGGGAGACTTGACATCCTCCCCAACATATCTATAAATAACAACGCTAGTGATAATGTACAGCGATATGTCAATCGTCTGCAGGAGAGCAAGGGCTTTTGGAAAGTCCTTTGGGTTTTTCAATTCCGCCATGAAAGTGAAGAAGCTGTTGTGTGAAGCTGCCAGATCATCAATACAAATTGTCCAATCATTTCCGGGGCCAGAACGAACCATATGAAAAGACAATATTTGATGCAGACACGAAACCGTTGACCAAGGTCGTGCTAGCAGTCACTTGGACAATGCCAGGTTGGTTTTGGATACCAAGCGCAACCATGGATATCATGACGGCGATGAAAATACTCCCAAACGCTGCAGACGTCAGTACCAGATGAGCAAAGGGCGGTTTTGAAGGTACGCACATATAATCGACAACCAGGTCATGTTGGTAAGGGTGCGAGGCAAAGACAAGATACACGAAGCAATCATGCCTACGATGCCGAACACAATGGAACATGTACCATGGCCGGTGATTGTGTTCAAGGCCACAGTGAAAGTGAGGATGTGGCTCGCCATGATGAAGACCAGCAGTAGTAGCTGGGCGAAGCCAACTATCTCGCGTCCGATAGGCCCCCAGAGGATTTCGCCTGCATCCGCCATGCCAGTGATGTGCGGATACCGAAGCTTGAACTGCCCAATGACGTAGCCTGTGTACGTGGCGATGATGCCCAGGCCAAGGAGGATAATCAGGGCGGGCACTATGCCCAGACCTGCCATTGCCTTGGGAAGAGAGAGGATGCCGAGAGAGATGGTTTCCGCCACCATGAGAAAACCTGCTTGCCTGCAATTACTATGTCAGAGCCTATGTTGCCAATTTTGCAAAAAGAGCAAGACTCACCACCATGATAACACTTTGTATTTTACTTGGGCGTTTGATTCATCTCCAAA
The DNA here is from genome assembly GCA_024336345.1 of Mariannaea sp. PMI_226. Lineage (NCBI taxonomy): Eukaryota > Fungi > Ascomycota > Sordariomycetes > Hypocreales > Nectriaceae > Mariannaea > Mariannaea sp. PMI_226. Next base: position 5,375,596 of record JANFOG010000001.1, on the reverse strand, counting down.
GGCATCTTGTCGCACGGGAGGAAGGGGATACGCCTCGCTTTTCAACTCACGCACGTCTTCTTTCCGAACACTTGTGCCATCTTCGAAGTTGGCGGTGGGAGACACGTTTGCCATGCTGATTTTGTTTTGGGCATCCATAGATGATTTGGAGGGACTAATAGTCAGTTTTAAGCAGCAAAATAAAAGAAAATCGGAGGGAAATTCAGGCGTTTTTAAAGTCATGAGATATAACGATCACGAGTATACCCCAGGTTTACAAGAACTGGAGGCAGTCTTCCCCAGGCTTTGAGTGGAGACGAGCCGAACGTGTTGGCAGATAGCAGCCGGTGGGCGGGCGGCATGGCCTTCCAGACCTGGGGATGCTTAACCAGACATGGTTCGTGAAAGCGGCAGGGTGGCGACACTAGTTCTTGGGAATGGATCCTTGTTCTGTACAGGCTGCCGTCGTGGACGCTTTCCTGGACTTTTTGCTGCTGCCCCATTGGCTAACTGCCAACTGTCCAGACACGGCCCCAAATCTGGGGAACTTCATCCAACTCCCGAAGAGGGAACAAAGGCATGCATGCAACAGAGCTGCAATATCCCTGTGTCACTTAGTTTGGATTTGTACTTGTGAGATGCTGCCGACAAGCGCACACATACAGCAAAGCCTTGAACAGACCAGGTTCGTTGAACTATGTTTATTTATGGTCTACGAGTCTCCATATCTTTAGTATCGTCGTGAACCGCTCGCCAGTAACTCGGGTGGTGGTCAGTAAGCAGTTTGGCCGTCTGAAGTTTCAGGCATCTCACCTCTGGTGCCGGTAAAATTTTATCCTACTCAAGAGTGATAAGAACTCATCGAGATGATCCTAGTTCTCTCGAATCAGCCACAGGAGGCTGAGCATAATTTGCCACCGACGGAGGATGTTCGTACACATCGGTCTGACCACCTTCTCTCGGCGGTAATTGGGCAGTGGCCCATTCGAGAGAGGCAGGCCATCCCGCCCGATGGGAGCTAATCATTCACCGATCACATTCCCGAGGCTCTAGACTCTAAATCTGATCTAATCACAAGGACGATTTCACCCTTTGATTGCTCTTTGATTGTGGAGGGCCCACAGATCCATTGATCTTCTGGTAGGACGTCGGTCGAGTCGGAATAAAAGCCGTGGTCTGACCTAAATTATTTGTACTCGAGCAGTAGCATCATCGTCCTTATCATCAAGTGTATCTTCCCTTTTGCTACTGCCTTCCACACTTCTTTTGTTTTTGTAAAAGATATCGGCACAACTCTTTGTAAAAATGGCCAACCGCGGGAAAAGTTATGATCCTAAAGTGCATACTATTGCAGACTTGAAGGACTACGGTTCACGTGCTCTCCCCAAGATGTACAGCGGTAGGTGCCCTGGCGGAAACGCTTGGACCGTTCTGAGATCTCCCATGCAGATTACTTCAATCAGGGTGCCATGGACCTGATTACGTGCGTCTCCGATATTCTTGACATATCCACGCTGCGCTAACACATTTCCTCATCAAGCCTGCAGGATAATGAGGACGCCTACAGTCGCTACAAGATTCGACCTCGCGTTCTCGTCAATGTTCAAGACATAGACACTTCGGGCGAGATCTTTGGCGTCAAGACGGCGCTGCCATTGGGTTTCAGCCCCGCAGCTATGCACCGCTTGGCTCATCCCGATGGTGAACTTGGCACCTCTCGCGCGGCAGCCAAATATGGCATCTGTATGGGTCTATCATCCTATGCAACTGAGTCATTGGAGAATGTCGCTGCGGAAGGGAATGGCAACCCATATGTGATGCAAATTTGCGTGCTTAAAGATCGCGAGACGACTCTTCAGATCCTACGACGAGCTGAAGGTATGCAACCCCAATTTTTTAAGTCTTTTCGTCGATGAGACTAATGTGTATTCTTGCAGCTTCTGGTTATAAAGCCATTTTTCTCTCTGTCGATGTCCCCGTGCTCGGTCGCCGCCTCAACGAGTACCGCAATAACTTCATCCTTCCTGACGACATGGCGTGGCCAAACCTGTTGTCTGATGGCAAGAGCGAGCTCAGCGGCGAGGTACATGTTGGTAATAGCAAGCATGACTTCGATCCTTCCCTCGACTGGGACTCGGCCATTCCTTGGCTTCGAAAACACACCAAACTCCAACTATGGATCAAGGGTGTGTACGGAGCTGAGGATGTGGAACTCGCCATTAAGCACGGCCTTGATGGGATTCTTGTCTCCAACCACGGTGGTAGACAGCTTGATGGGGTCCCTTCGACTCTTGATGCCCTACGAGAGTGCGTCGCTGCTGCTGGGGACAAGATTCCCGTTGCTGTGGATGGTGGTATTCGCCGGGGCACTGATATTTTCAAGGCTCTGGCCATGGGCGCCTCTCACTGTTTTGTTGGCAGAATTCCTATCTGGGGTCTTGCTGTAAGTTTTCCTGGAGTATAGTGATTTAACCTGTATCTGACCACTTTAACAGTATAAAGGACAGGAGGGCGTGGAGTTGGCTCTTCAGATTCTTATTGATGAGTTCAAGATTACCATGGCCCTTGCTGGGTAAGTGGTTGTCATCGATACTTTAATATTGTGTGACTAACATAACTGTAGATGCAAGACAATCAAGGACATTACCCGTGAGCACCTCAGGTACCTCGATTCGAACGGTGTGTTAGCCAAGTTGTAGGAACATTTGCAGCGTTTGAGCGTTCCGTAGCATGGATATTGCCATTCTAGAAAAGAAATTCTGTATAACGTTATGCGAATCAATCCTTCATGATTTGGCTTTATTTCAAGTCACTCTAGTATTATGGCGTTCAATCCACTAATTTGAGCCATTATCCACAAGAGAGAAACTTCATCTGCACTCCGTGTTTCTGGGCGGCGTACTCACGACAGACATGGAACTCCTCTTCGACCGGCGTCATCGGTGTCGAAAAGAGAGCCCCATATAGAGGGTAACTCAGTGGGCGTAGGTAAAAACCTGCGACAAAAGCATAACAAAATATTCAACGTAATAATATGAAAGAAGCTGTCTCAACTCAGATAATAGAATAAGGCTCCTACAGTCAGCATGATAATTGGCAAGATCTCTTCTGATCGAGAGCTTTCGTCCTTAATTGGTGAAGAAGCTGATCTCTCTAATTCAGATGATCATTATGTACGGAGCGGATTGCTCGACATGAAGAACCAGGCTCGGAACTTATTGCCTAACCCGAAACCGTCCAGAACAAAACACTTAAGACCCTTAGGTGGGAAGTTCCAGTGTGTACACTGCTCCACAAGTTGCGTCTTACCCATTTCTTAAACCCTCCCGGTGAAAGGATGGCCACGGTCACACGACTGCCGGGTCGGTCTATTCATCCTCATGGAGTCTACCTGGATGATCCCCACACTGGGAATTGGCTTTATCTACAATCTGGAACGCCCCGTTGGCGTATCTATTATGGCGATTCCTCTGAGTCAGGCAAAACGCTGCTACATCGCCCACGCGGATACTTGCCTAGTTAAAAGGGGAAAGACACCCACCAAACATGGCAAAACGCCCCGCGCTAAATCGCGGGGCAATCACTCAGAACCCACGATACGGCCGACAATGTGTGTGTAAGTAATTCAGTGGATGTGATACATATAATACGCAGTGTAACTGAGACGAGAGTTGAATGCTTGAGATCCAACTCAATTCAATCACATCCGCGATACTCACTTGATTCTCCATTTTCGCCAAGCCCCTTTAACCTGTACACTCAAAATGCCTTCGAATGTTCAAGAGCCCAAGGGCATCATGGTCGCCCTTATCACTCCATACAAGGCCGATGGTAGCATCGATATGCAAGGCATTGACGAGCACGTCAAGCGTCTTCTCACTGCAGGCGTCCATGGGTTTGTCCCCGGTGGCAGCACTGGCGAGTTTACCGCTCTCACCACGGAGGAGCGAAAGCAGCTTGTTGAGCAGGTCGTCAAGTCTTCGGCCGGTCGCGCCCATGTTATGGCTGGCATTGGTGAGCTCTCTACTTCAAAGGCCGTTGACTTGGCTGTCCATGCGGCCAAGGTCGGCGCTCACTCGCTGATGGTGGTCCCTCCGTTCTATGATTCTCCCAACAAGGAGGAGCTCAAGGAGCACATGCGAGAGATCCATGAGGCCAGCGGTCTTCCCATTGTGTACTACAACATTCCTTCGGCTAGTGGCGTATCTCTTTCCCCCAAAGAAATTGCCGATCTTAGCACTGTCGGCGTCAAGTACCTTAAGGACACGTCTGGCAATGCTCCCGCCCTGACCGATCTGCTCTTTACCTACGGCAGCGATATCACCGCCTTCAACGGTTGGGACACGCTCACTTTCTACGGCCTCGCAGCCGGCGCCAAGGGCTCCGTCTGGGGCACCACCAACATTCTCCCTGAACTTAGCATGGAGCTTTGGGACGCCCTCGCCGTTAAGGGTGATCTGAAGCGTGGCCGTGAGGTTTGGGTCAAGATCTTCCCCCTTTGCAAGGTGTTGGAGTCTTACAACTACTGTGCGAGTGTGAAGACGGCCATGGGGCTACGAGGGTGGAAGACAGGTGGCATCCGTAAGCCCTTCAAGCTTTTAGAAGGAGAGCCTCGAAAGGAGCTTGAGGCTGCTCTTAAGCACGCTGGTGTTTTATAAAGGGAAAATTGAAAGTCAACAAAGCAAGCATGAACTCGAATGGCTAGATATGAAGACTAGAATATGAACACATAAGATGATTTTCGGGAACAAACGTGACCTCGTTCAAGTGTGAGCCCAAACCCCTGCGCCTCGCTAACAGCCAAATCGCCGTATAAGTACATGCCTCGAGTTACAAAAATACCTGAATCGATCATCTAGGTTAGAGTTGAGTTTCAGTAATAATGGATGGCCAACTCATTGTCAAATCTCCTGATTGCTTCCGCCTTTCCCAAATTGAAGACGCAATCTCTCTCGCTGGTTTTGGGGTGAAATAGAGGCCACGTTCATCAGTGACAGTCAAACATCTCAGTGCCTTTTCTTGAAGGTCTGGTGATATAGCCTCGCTTGCAGCTATATAAGCTGGCCAAGCAAGACTTGCGACGAAATCCTGGTCGTCGATTATCTTCTCTAGGCAGGGTTCGAGGTAATCAAGAGTTTTTCGAACATTGTCCTGGAGAATCATGGCGTTTACGTCATAAACTCTGCGGTAAAAATAAATGACGAGAGCTTGGTGAATAGCAAGGGCCATTGATCTTGCCTGCGGATGGTCGATAAGCTCTTGCTCTGTCTCGACGACTGTCTGAGGTGGTCTTGCTGGCCCCATTGACTCGGCAGGCAATGACCAAGACCAGATACTAGTCTCCAAGGTTTTGACGTGGCGTGCCAGCTCGACAGATATCTTGGGGTGGACGCGAGCCAGACCCTCTAATCGCTGCTTTTCATTTGCAATTGAAATCGTTTGAGATAGAAGTGTCATTAGACTTTCGGGGATTCCGTAAATGACCGGATAAAGAGTCTCTTTCCATTGGCCCTGGATTTGAAGGTGGATATCTTTATATCCAACATCGAGACTCTTCTCATGGCCCGGATCAAGGCCAATATTCAAGGAATCTTCTGTGAGTCGGAAAGTACGAACGGTGACTTCTGGCGAGACACTCTGGTCTAGTGTGCTGACAGCTTCCGGGGGAAGAAGATAAACACTTTCCGCAATTACACGCAGATGAGTATACATGTGATGTAGGAGTCTGGAATTATAGGGGCTCGTATTAGTCAGGCCGCGTAGGCGAATCAATCGTTCGGCATCGAGGAGAAATATGCGAAACACATGACTGCCATTGTATAGCTAGAAGACTTGTCAGCAACAATCAATTAGATTAGTGGCCAACAACGCACGTACCGATGTAATTGCCAAGGCCAATATGGCCATAAGCAACTCTTTGTACTTTGCTTGCTTGGGGCCAAACATCTCGAGCTGTAATGCATTGCGCAAGTGTTTTTGGGCCTTCTCCTGATGGCGTGCACCAATTTCTCTCCATTGATTGGCGAAAGAGCCTGGCTTGTTTGCCATATGCAATTGGAAAGCACTATGCGCAAGCAGTGTGTAAAGAATAGTATAACGGGTATGCGAAGTCTCGTTCCAAAGTGAAAGCTCAGCAAAGGTCTCGAGAGCACAGGGTAAAAATATCAACTGCCATGGAGATTGACGCTTGGTTTGCAACATGTCAGTAGCTGCGTCAACTCGTTGCTTATAGTATCGAAGTAGGGACTCGGCATGCTCGGGGATGTTTTGTGAAGTTGCGTCACTCGGTGGTAGACCTCGACAAGGGCTTGGGCTTGGTGGAACAATGGCGTTTATCTGAGGAGTCGGAGGATGGTCATGTCTTGCGTCAGCAGTCACGGCCCCGCTCTCAATCGCCCCAGTGACGAAACTAGAGCTACATAGAGTCAAACACTCAACGACAAGAGGATTGTCTAAGAGCATATTCGTCATGGACGGATCTGATATCAGTAGCTGCTCAGGACTAGTGTCATCGTGTGTGTCTAGTCCCAAGGTTGGGTCAAGAGAGCTGACAAATAAGTCAAAGTTGGCTTCGTTGATATGGTCTGACCAATCCGTTCGCTGAATCTCTTCAATCATCCCATCAGGGTCCGAGCACGCGGTAAGTTCAGTGTCAACGTGGATGACACTCTCCGACACAAACGATTTTGGGGAGCTAGACAGTGAAATTGGTTCATCCTGGGCGGAAAAGACGCCAAAGGGGCCCTTGACGAGGCCAGGGAGACCCTTTCCATCAGTTTCCGACCTTTCGTATGCAGCATCGATATCGTTTAATAGATCCGTGGCAGATTTTTTACCTAGGCTGCTAGACAACTCCAGGCTCATCATACAGCGCTCGGCTTCTGGAGACGAGATGGCTTCATGTCAGCCATCACGGCTGGGGCTCGTTCATGGGTGACTAGCAACATACCGGAGAATAGTGGATACTACGAGGATCATGTTAGCATACATACATTAGTAGGGCTGAGATCAATGTAGCCTACTCTGTATTCAGACCCTCGGTGACTCTGCTGCTGTTCCGGTCGCATGGCAGAATTTGCGGTAATCCAAAACAGACGACCTCTATATCCACCACAAACCAGACCCAGTCGCCGACAGGTGCCGCATTCCGGCTGCGCTTCATCGCACTTGGAGTGTCTGCTGCGACAAGTCCGACAGCCGGTAAAGGTGCGAGTGCGTTCACCCCTTGTTCCGTTGCCCTTTGTCATCTCTGATGCGGATGCAACTGGGAATGAGAGGCGTTGATCAATGGCACCAGGAAAGGCAAGTGGGGAAATACAGGGTGGCGAAGGAGAACGATGAGATCAACAAGACAGACTTGCCCTTTTTTTTCTCCCGCAAGTCAAATGGCACAATGAGAGAGGAAATGAGGAATTTTGGGAGGGAGGACCAGCCGCCTTCTATCCAGACTCCTAGAAGAATGTTGAACGTTTGAAAAGGGTCAGGTTGAGGAAAGTCGCCTCGCGCCAAGATAGGAATGCTTCCGCGGGCAGAGTGGAGACTGTTGGCGAGGTATATCTTGCGCTTCGACGGCCGGCAGAAGTCATGACTCGCACAACGTACATTTACGCAGTAGGGTCGTCATTAGATCCCGCACCGCATCGGGCGAGCCGCATCGGAGGTATCGTAAGATCCGTAGGTAAATTATTCAAACGATCTCGCTCATTAGATGATCTCACTCTTTGTCTTGGAATTTGGGATTCTCAATTGCCACAGTGGTCCATCATAATTGGTCTCATCCCAGGCGTTGGCCAAGTTGGCGAACTTGGCTTCTGGCTTGAAAACATTGCAGCTCTTGGGGCTGCTTTTCTCGATTTTTTCCGGAACAAAGACGACAAGGTCACAGAGCACAGCTACGCGTGGAATTATGATTTGGCGAACAGTATGGCCAGGGATCAGACGTCGCTTTTGCTGGATTTCAATGGAGGGGGTGGTGGTCACCATGCGGTCTTGGTGCAGTTCACTGAGTACTGAAGTCTCCGATGGTGCACTGATAATTGCTAGAAGGCATGCTACCTATAAAAGCTTAGCAATGGCAAAATGCGGCTATCCTTAGACCCATGTTTACAATAGGATGTTGAACTATAGTCTCGTTTCAGGCCACAACTCACTGTGGTCTACAATGCATCTGTCTCTTAGAACTGAGATTAGCCTCTATGTCGATCACAATTCACAGGCCTCAATCTACATTAGGCCCGGCGGTGAAGTTATGCGTTGATAAATAGGCACCTGGTCGGTTGGAGCTACCCTACAGAGTGCTTGATGTCAATAATTTTCCGGATTATGACTGGAACTAAGCTGGCCTTCGCCGAGTATTTGGGGCACATCCCTCCGGGTAACTAGTTACCTAGGTACATTGCATTTATTGACATTCTGTTGGCTAAGTGGGAAAGGTAGAGCCTCGCAAAAGTGACCAACCTCTTCCCTTTAATCCAAAGCATGATAAGGGTCATATTGATGGTGAAGTCCTTGGGAAAATTGATTGAAGCGATCCAACTAGTTCGTTCAAAGCCATGGGCGGGCCCATCCCATCATATGCGTCTCTTGTTGAAGCCCGTCACGAGGCAACACAAAGGTCAAGAAACATCTTTGCAATTGATGAAACATTGAACAAGTCACTAAAAAGTCACGAATTGGCCGTTTCAGAAGCAATAGATCAAGAAAACTCGACGGCAGTGGCTTCAGATAACCCTCAAAACTTGGCCAGACATGCCATCCCCACACCGCTCAGGTTTCGGGGCACTTGTCAGTGAGTCACCGCAGCAGCGAGAAGTAGGCAATCAACATGCAGAGAGCTTCCTGTGACCCCGTAATAACCAGCAAGATCTTTCACAGACAAAACCACTCCATTGCTGCTCAACACTACAGGTGACAGCCCTCCATCCGGTTTCGCCGGCGCTTACAACGCCTCGATGCATCTAGACACGGTGACTAAGGCCATAGTTCCGATATTTCTCAACGGACACGCTATGATCATTAATGGCGCTGACTCTGCAGAGGAATACGGCGAGTTATTAGCATGGGACGATCATGAGGATGCCGTATGACCATATTGATTCCACGAGAGTAACAGTCAGATCTAAAACGGGGTATAAGATGAATAATGTTGAGGGTCTCCTTACTTAACTCCTTTGGAAGATGTGGGAAGATGATACCGACCTTTTCTTCGCTGACCTGAAGCTGATCGAAGACGAGCTGGAGCAACTAGTTCGAGCAGAGCCACCATTGCAGGAACTTATGTCTGGCTATATCATCCGGTTGATCGGTGACATCTCCATCATCTCTGAATGCTCGTAACCACTTGAAATCTATTAGCCATGGGCCCGAAACGTTGAGAACGCCGATGTGGGGCGGAATGATGATATCGAGAATAACTTTGCTCAGAGAACTAAGCCATGGGGACAGATTCCGACTGCACTGAGGAACCAGAATCTGATCTTCGAATCGCGATTTTGAGAGAACATTCACCCGGAACGTTCACTTATCCGATTGACATGCGCCAAACGAGGGAAAATGTAGAGGCTCTACGACCCATCGAGCAGAATCTAGATAAGGTCTGGATACAAGTCTATCGAGTCATACAAGCTACTAGGCTTCAGTTGGACGGCACATATATCCAACGCCTTCTTTTACAGCAGCGTATGTTGCAGAGAACCCCAGAGTGGATCGGACCGACAGCGGTGAAGGCCACGGAGGATCAGATTACAGATCCCTAATTAAGGCCATCCCCTACCCTGTTTTCCGGTTTGCCGCTTGGGAAAACCACAAGTGGTCCCGGATCTCCAGTTTAACATAAGGTGAAAATTAAGAAAAGAGGAACAACATATAAAGCAAAGATCAACATTGCCAAGGCTTCGAAAATGGATGGAACTAGACCTAGAGACATCCAACCTACCTTCTCAGTCGACTCTCGTGAACTGAAGGTTTTGCGCAGTCACTTTTGCAACCCAGTGGTAACATCGACAATTGGCGAAGTCCCATGAAATGGCCTTACCTAGACCACGACTTCAACCGGATTCAAGGCTGAGAAGCTCTTCAGGTCTGTCTGGATGTGTTTTCCAATCAACCTAGGTATCGAGCGAAGTATTCAGTTCCATGAGCATCATTCTAAAGGAAAGCTACCCTTTTAGGTAGTAAGACGCTACGGAGGAAGGCTTAATATGGCGTATGGATTAGTTAAGGGATGTTTGTGCTAAGGGAAAAGTAGACATGAGATATGTATGTATTAGTAGAGATCTAGGGACGAATAAAGTTTTTCTACTATAAGCACTTCAACTAGTAGATTAATGTAAAGGCCGTGGCTGAGTGTTTGGCGCGGAGGCCCCGTGCCGAACACTGGGCAGTGCTGTGTTGTTCTCAGTGCAATACTCCATGGCCATAAAGCCATAAAGCCAAAAACCAAAAACATTATGAACCAATTTCTGGCACAACATGCCGTAAGTGAGACACACATGAGACCATAAAACAGAGTAGCCGCCAGTTATTGGCTAACTGCTTACGATAATATTGAAACACAATAATATCTCATCATTTTCATTTAGAATTCTGAAGTCTTTAATTAAAGACTATATGGTCATTACCTCATGTTATTTTGCTGATTTGAAATTCTTCAAATCAGACTTTATGGCTTTATTATTATTTAAAAAGTAACCTTTTTAATTAAGATAACAGGCGAAGGAACTCGTCGGAGTACCTGTAAAGGTGCAGACATTGTTTTGAGAGATCCTATATACACCGCCCGAGTTGCAATCAGGAGCAAAGTAGAAGTCGCAGTAGCACCCATTTTGGGAGCTGCAGTACAGCATCTCGATGCTCTCTCCGAACTCAAAGTTGAAGCAGTTATCGGCGCCATTGTAAGTTCCCCACGTCACATCCAATACTGAGCCGATGGGTGAGTTGCACCAAGGATCGTTGTACCAGCGAAGCTGGATTAATCCATCAGCTAGAACGGATGTGGCCATCCAGCTTAGGGTGATGGTTGGGAGCGAGAGTCTCATGCTTGGGATGTGCGGTGACAAAGGATCTATGCCGCAAGTATTAGAGGTCGGTCTAGAGTAAGTATCAGAATAAATTACTATACTCACGTAAATATTTGGAGGTGAAAATACAGGAATCTTTGTTGTTTTGCGAATAGTCTCTTGATTGAAAATACTAGGGGTGTAGTTTGAGATGGGAAATCTCGAGGGGGTGTGGTCTCTAAATATTCGTAAGCTGAGCCTGGCGCAGCATGCAGTTGTTACAAGGAGTACCTGGCAACGCAACTAAGAACAATATGAGGAACTACGTCCAAATTCATCTAGCAGCATAAGCATAATCATGCTAAGGCACTCGTGTAGGTCGTGCGGAAGTTCCAGGTTACAACTGGTGCAGTAAGATGCCTGTGTAATACTACCTGCCAAAATAGGGCGGGCACAATAGCGCTCGTAGGGGAATCCAATCAGCAGCATACCAGAGACATCAAGTTCTCGTCACGGAGTCGCTTGCAGAAAGTCCAGATCGCAATGGGCCCCAGTGCTTGATCGATAAGGAAGTGGAGGCGGCGGGAGCAACAAACTCCGTGAATTATTAGGTAGTATCAGATGTATTTCACTAGCTGTGCTGCTGGCCATTAATAAGCGCACCCACTAATGTATCGCTTTGCCATAGCATTGCATATGCCGGCCGCTTATACACCTCTTTGGCATCAATGCCCATGAATAGCGGCACTCCTGCGGCCAAATTATTATAGAAGCCAGTTCGAGCAGGCGCCAATAAAAAAAAAGGGAACGAAAAGGTGGAATCCTCGAATAAGGTAGAGGTGCCGGTATCCAATGTAATTTCTTTCCGAACTCACGCTTGCTGTACGCAAATCGGCTTCACGTTGACTCTCAACGGGGGGTTGCGTCGGGCCCGGGTGGGAACAAAACCTCCGCAAACAAGCAGCGGCACGCTACGGGCCGTCCAATGGAGCAGAGTTAATCTTGCACGAAGGCACTAGCGCGAAGACACTAGCGCAGTCAAGAAGATAGCGGAAGGGTTGTGTCTGGTCACATTCGGGCCTCTTATTAACTACCTTGGCAAATTGGTTGCCCCAATAGCCATCGAAGTTAGGTATTTGATTCTGCTTTCTGCCTTTTTGTCTTTGCTAGTTACAGGTAACACCGCCAAGCCCAAATCCCAGGTGATACTAGCCGTCAAGTCTTGTTGAGGGAACCAACGCCTAAGACTTCAATCAGCAGAACTAGGCTTCATGAAGGGTGCAAGGTCTCAATCATTCTGGGGTTGTTCACGATCCTGCTTCTAAATAAACTAGTTTAATTGATGAACATATTAAACCGCTGAAGTGTCTGACTAATTTCTTAACGATGGATCATTTTGAAGAGGCAAGGAGTTTCCATGAGATGAAGCCTCCTAGCATCATGGGGCCTCATGGCGTCCAGCGACGATTTGAACCCTTCATCAGGTTTGGAGGTATGGGTCGGTCAGACAGTCAACTAATCCAGCCATGTCTAAACCCTCAGCGGCCACCCTCTAGTGAGCGAACCGAGCGAGCCAATGCGCAAAGCGTCGATCCAAAATCTCACAAATCGCGTTGAGAAAATTATTAAGAAAATTATTGAAGGTGAATTGGGCATGCATGTCAGACCAAGGAAGATCTGCCAGTCTCGGTCTTGACTGTGACCCATTCCTCAGACCCTGAACTGACCTATAGCGACTTGACACGTCCTCTGGGGCTTCAGCCCCAGGCGTACCAATTTAATACAGGGTTTGTGTAGCCAGCCAGATCAGGAATGCTTTATTCTGCGTAATCTATACCTGTATCACCAAGGAATATCAGAAGCTATGGCTGCAAGAGTCATACACCGATCTCCAACTCTGCCAACAGATGAGGGTTGAGACTCAGAACAGCTACAAACCCCAAAGCAATCGTTGGGCCGTGCAATGGTACACCTGGCACAACAGAGTTGATATGATAAAGTCAGCCGCCAATACTAGGATCGCATTCCAAAGCAACATGCGACCAATACTGGAAATATTCAACAGCAGAAACGCTGTTGACTAGCCCTGGCGGAGAACACGGTTGTAGGTGCCTTATACCGTCCCCATCACCATTACCTTTGAGACCCTTCAGGAGCTTAGCCAAGACCTAGTAAGAGCATCTTAGGGTTCGGATATTGGCATTCGAGATTGACGCAAAAGCTGACTGACAGGAAGCATGGAGAAGTTCTATCACACATTAGTCAAAGGATAATAACAACCTGCTAACCTTCCTCTAAGTGAGGAGCTTTAAGACAAGAGGTAGAAGTGTAATGCCAGCATAGTTACGCTGCTCCACCTCCTCATGTTGGCAGACAAATATAATCTAAGGAATAGTGTCTTCGAGTTTGATAAGTTGCGGACGTAGGCTCTACATGAGATCAAATAGAGGACCTAATCAATTCAAATGCATTCCAATGCCGATGAGGATTTTTGAGACTAGATATAAACTATTAAAAAAAGTGTATTTGCCTCCGCACTTCTTACCATTTTCTGTTTAGCCGATCCATGATCCAACAGTTCTAGGCCTGGTACCAACCCAGCTAGCCGGTACCTTTCTCGTGTCTTTGAATTGCATAATTGATTCCATAAGATAATAGAATATTGAGACCTAACGACCTTGTAACTGAGTCATCTTTATTTTAGTATGCATTACTTTATGGTTATAAAAGCATAATTACAACCTCAACTATTATTTTCCCCTAATTTTACCTCCAGTTACTCTCAATTTACGGCAATTCACCATGCGATGCATCTCCTTATCACGAAAGTTTATCAAATCACGAAGCAGCTGCAATAGTCTTTGAAATCAAGCTGTTATCGGTTAGACTTTTGGCAAATTGCCGAAATGACCACTACTGCCCGGATCAACAAGATAGTTGACTTCAATATAGCACTTGGCGGATTGAGCCAACCCTGCTGCTCAAGCATCTTCCTTAGACTTCCACTTCCGCCTTACAATCGTCCATCAATGCATCTTATGAGTGGTTCCCTTATCGGCACAGCCCCAGTGTCATGGACAAAAGCGGGATGATCTAATCCTCGTATGTCTGAAGACAAGCCCGTACGTTGCCATTTATGAAAGAAGTCAGACCTTTGCTCCACATCAAATTTCCAATATCTTGGGTCCTCTTGACTTCAAGGCTCCTTCATGTAGCCATGTCAAATGAAATACAGCTCCAGGAAGGCGCAGTACGGTTGGATACGTTGCTCTGGGCCGCACACACCATCCACCTCGACTATAAACAACGAGAACTCCACAGTGACTCAAAAGATCTGGGCTTCAGCTAGCGAGGATTTGGCAATAATCGCTGTGTGTGTAATCTTTATCTTAAGCTCTGACTAGACTAAATAGGAAGATCCTTATGGTTCATATCGTGGAGATGAAAAGTAGGACCAAGGGCGGACGGAGGGTCGGAAATCCGTGTTGGTGGGGATAAATAGCAATGATAGGTATGAAGCAAAATGATTTCTACATTAGATTTGTGTTTCCTGATCGAGTTTCGCGATGCAGATTCGCCAAACAAAATGAATCAAGGCGTTATATAATTTTAGCAGGTCGCATGCTCCTAAAGCTGTTTGGAATTTCTTCACCTGAACAGGTTATTAGCCTATAAAACCAGAGAATCACCTAATCTAAGGGCGAGGATCAACACAAATGTGTGCTATAGCTCCTGATAGCTAACCTAATTGTTGTGCTACTCAAGTGCATAGTATCTGCTATTTACCTAACCTCTGCCGGCCGGAGGTCATTGGTGGAGGATCTTCGCTCGCTCCTTTTCCCGCCACACTCCAAGTTCATCTGATAAATACATAACGACATATCGAACTAAAGCTCTCTGAAAAAGTTATATACCCTCAGCCTGTCGTAGATACTCGTAAACCTGGTTCGGCCCCCAAGCAACCTCTAAAGTTTATTGCCCCGTGTTGGCGCAATAGTTTGTGCTCCAACTTGACAGAGAACAGGCTGTAGTCTATGTTACAATTAGCGATCAAGTTGCAAATGTTGAAATTTGTCAAGTTTCGTTCTGTCTACACATGAAACTTCCATAGACTAGAGGACTAGGGGTCATTACCTAGCAGTCATTGTTGCAACACCAACACTCGGTCCAAGCCCAACTGCCACAACCTCCACATCCGTATCCTTTGGCCTGGCAGCGAGTATGACAAGTGGCGTCACCACTGCCAGAGCACTTGCCTATCAATTGCCATCCTGGCTCAGGGCTGCCGTCGCATCGGGCACTGACAGAGATCACCAAGGCGATCAATGGAAAGAAGACAGATATCTTCATTGTTTTTAAGGGAGCGAAGGAATAGCAATTTATTTGTTGATTCTTCTTGAGAAAAATGGCTGAGAAAACGGATGGCCGATGGTGATTGCGTCTCGTTCTGAGCAGAATACCTGTAGGGTTTATATACTTCGCTGAAAGGCACGACAATGTGGGGATCGAGTGATCAGTGCTTATATGATACGTATTACCTGTGGCTGGCTACTAAACTAAAATGAGACATGGCAAAGTAAGTGTTTACAGAGAAGGAGGCAGTGGGAGATTCAGATACAACGATGGCCTGCCAATACCAGAGACACATTGGTGCCGATCAGTGAACAGATGTCAGCAAGGCTTCTAATTAAGCCGAATGTTTAGTTCATTTGGGTAGGTAGATCGGCAGATTCGCGTCTTTTCGGTCGGATCACTGTGAGATCTACTGAAACTCTTTTGCCCTGAACGGAGTGCCGAGTGCATATTGTCGGTTGCCGAACGATGTGTTGCGTGGAAGGTGAGAGAGCTATCCATATAAGAATTCCATCGCCATTGTTCATGCGCTTTCCATTCATTATTGATAAAAAGGCCAGTCGTGTGTAAGCAGATGCGGTGGTTCATGTCTAAGACCTGCAGAGATTCTCGGGTTGCCCATTTCCACTTCTTTTGGCCGTCGCCGAGACCCATTACTCTGTTTCAATTGACAAATATACTCAGCATCTTGACATCACCCATGCTGACTTTCAGCTTGTCTATATATGTACTGTACTAGTACCAGAACGGATCAGAATCATTGTCGTGCGCACCACTGGCATAGGACTACCCTCCTAGTGTCAGAAATGGGCATCACACTCTTACTACATGAAGATCAGTTGGCCCAGAACATAGCGCTAGAGGGTCTGGCGCTTGCCAAAATGATTGGACTTTAAAAATCAGCCATGTCCCAGTTTGAGTGCTGATTGTTGGCGGATGTCTTGACTGATATGTTAGCCAAACTCTGCATATCACTGATTGGGTCCTTCATCTTTGTTTTTTGTTCCATACCAATTATCTCTGGTTGGACCAACCTATATATATAAGACTATTGTTCCTTTTTGCTGATGTAGATCTTCACATGTTCGGTGCAGCAGCTTTTGCAGTAGATAGCCGCTTGACCGCCTCTCCTGAGAAGTCCATCTAATGGCTTGCTAAATACCATCATGCTCCTTCAAATTTGACGGAGCATAGGGGAATTTGTGATTTGTGTGCAACTTCCAGCTCATATCGCATTTCGTTACGATTAATGCCAAAATTGTAAAGCTGTGTTTACTTTTTGCTTGATTAAGCAATAGAGGCTGGAGGCTGAAAGGTCTCAATGCAGAAGAATTAATCTCCTAAGGTCATATTTCGCCATAACCCCGCCAAACCACCGAGTAGGATTTTCTTTGTCTAATTGAATTTCTGATCGACACCAATACATTCTCACGGAACAGAATAGGCCTGCTTGGTTTTCTCACGACCTCGATCGTGGATGAAGGGGCTTGGCCATCATGCGCCGGGACGAAGACTACCATTTCAAACATCAGAAGGCCTCTCCCCCCATAGGGTCAACCATTTCTACCCACCAGGTCACAATAGGATATTTATAATTATAAGACGATCGCCACCTAAATTAGATTCAACAATTAATTTTTGAACTTTTAATAATTGTGGGACTCCCTAAATATAAAATATTGCCCATGTGGGTTGACACGTTAAACATTCATTGAAGTTGTTCTACCGGTGGAGCCCTGCTGACGGAAGAAGCAATGCCGGGGTCGCCCACTCCGCGTAAGCATCAAATCTCATCATTCGGATGATCTAAAAGTCTTTTATACACTGTCAATCGCTGTTTTAAGGAATATTCACGGCCTATAATTTTTGTCTTACTCTCAATGCTGTCCAGCAAATCAAGCTGTCACATTTCACTCAATTTCTTAGCGATGTCATTATAAGCATTTAAAACAAATATGAAAGTAATTCAGTAGGCCAAGAATCAACAACTTCAATCGCTTTGCATTCATCCTTTCCAACTCATAGCCTGTGATATTGATATTCAAAGAATGCAGTGATGTGTTATTTCTTATCTGAAAGGACTCAAAGACGAATGAGAGATGTCCAGTACGGCTCTACGACCGTGAAGCTACCCTCCACACCTATGGTGAACCCGCATATTCTAACCTTCTCACATGAAAGGCGACTGCTGAGGCTGAATGGTGCTTGGTGGAGGAGTCTTAGAGTCAGACTTCTCACCCGAAGGACTGTTACTTTCTGTCTCAACTTCCAAATGACCACCGTTACGTCGGCGTCGCAGACGGTCGTCGATGTATCGAATAGTAGCCAAAGTGAGACCAAAGGTAAGCACACCAATTCCGATGCTGAACCCACGGCGGTACAGGGGAGTATCGTCTGATCGGAAGATCTGAGCACCATAAATGCCGGCGATGTTCGCGCCCATGATAACCCTATCGAAATTAGTCGCGATGTTTTTCACATTTGATGGTGAGACTTACATGGCCATAGCCAGCGCTCGTTCCTCTGAGTCATCGCATGCAAGTGACATCCATGCGATGTTGAGAGGGTGGGAGAAAGTTCCAAAGGTCTGAGTCCATACAACACCAAAATATCGCACGCCCTTCTGAGGAAGCTCGGTGAAGATGCGGTTGAAGACATAGCCAAGCAGGTGCATGCTAAAACCGGCAATGACGGTTTCACCACGCCTGTTGCTGTAGAAGATCAGTTTTAGCGCGTCCTACTATACTGTCACCGTTGACTTGATACTTCAGTACTTACAAATGATCAGAAACGTAGCTAAATGAGAAAGAAACCGGAAGCTGTATGAATAATCCAACGGATGCCATGGCGTTGCTCTTGAGTTGGCCAAAACCGAAGCTCCGAACTATGGATGGGGCGTAGGTGTCGAACCCTCGCTGTGGCCCATTATTGGCGAGGGTGATAAAGAAGTGAGCCCAAAGACGCCAGTTGGAGAACTAGAAGTAATGAATATCGTGACTTAGGATTTTGAAACGGGTGGCAAGGGTTGACATACCGCCTTCTTGAATGCATCCAACCCAATACGCTTCTTCTTCTTGCCCTTCTTAGGGTCGTCCAAAAGAACCCTCGTCTGAAGAATGTGGAGCTCCCTTTCAGTGAAGAAGGAAAACCTTGGAAGAAAAGTACTGCGGGGGTTTTTAAAGGAATCTGGAAGGAGGAAACCGAGAACAAAACCACTGACGATTGTGAAGGTACCCATGATAGTGAACAACCAGAACCAACCAGCACGACCCCCGACTCCACGCATATGAAGAATGCCGTAGGCAAGCAGCTTTGATGAAGCTTGGCCGAATTGATTTCCAAAATAGAAGAACATGACTCTTTTAGCCGTCTCTTTACGAGTATACCAAGTTGAAAGCGTCCAAAGACCGCCAGGAATAAAACCAGACTCTGTCATGCCGAGAAGGAATCTGGTGGCGATGAAGGAACCATAGCTATCCTGGAAGGCTTGAAAAGTACTAACGGTGCCAAAAAGAAAGAGCTGGAGCGTAAGCCACTTTCCTGGGCCAACACGGTAGAGGATCATGTTAGATGGAATCTCAAAAAGAACAATCCCGAGCGACAGCATTTGCTGGCCAACATTGAATTGATCTTGATTGATTCCAACATCTTCCATGAAGCTATCCGTAATGGCGTTCGCAATGTTACCTCGGTCGAGTTCTGGCAAAGCATGTATTAGGTATGACAAGACCTCTTAGATATAATGACTGGTATCGAAGAAAAGAAAAGCTCACGCAAGCAGAAGAAGCCCAAAGTCAAAAGGGGCATTATGATGAAATCCAGCCTAGATCTGTTATCAGTAATAACCTTCGTACATGGAGCAAGCCTACACTTAATTTCTCTTCGCCTTGAGCTCCTCCTCTCTAGTCCAGTCGACCTGCCTAGTGAGGGCCTCTTCATCGTCCCTCAGCGGCTCAAATTGGTTCGGCTCTCCTGATGTAGTTGCTGCTTTCGACATGATCTGAGGTTACGATTGTGATAGATCTGAGATCTCACAGAAATAATTTCTACTTCACGGCGGATGGACATGGTTACTTAAAGCCATCCGCTGTGACTGACAAGCTGCTCACACAACACGGCCAAACCACTCTGCCAAGCCCCTGAATTATTGCCAAGATGTTGCAAATCTGCCGCCAAGACACTTGCAGCGCAGCTTTGACCAGACTCCTCTTCCTGATATGCTATCATCCCAGCACGCCATCAGAGGCTTCTATCGCGGTATTCACCATAGCGTGTTGTGAAGATGTACTCCAGCATCACCCATTAGCCAAGACCCCAAAAATTCACGCTATCACACCTTCAAGTTTGTCCAGTGTGTGGGGGACGTGACCAGAAATTGTCTCAGCTGACTACATCTTCCAATCGCAATCAGGTTGTGGCCGTAGCTCCCCGCAACTCGGGCAATGCCAAGATCTTCTGCTGTGATGGACTCCCCGTTCAGCATGGCAGCAAATAGCTCAAAGTTGCTGCGCAGCCTGTCCAAGAAGACGCCATGGGAGATGGGTGACCGTCATATTTCAGCCTTTGGTTGAAATTATCAAACGTAATAAGTGACAATAAACTTAGTCACTTTATTATTTAAGCCTGATACTTGATCACTCATCCCCTTGAAGCTAGGATGCAATCACATGACGGTTGAACGGTTGATATGTGAAATGGGGGCCTGCATTTAAGCTTAACTATGGTATTCGGGCTTATTTTATGGAACCAGCTCAGCAGTCCAATCGAGCGTTTGCCGAGAGACACCTCAACGTTAGCGCCGGAACTATCGGTGTGCTCTCTCTCGGATTTTTCACGAGTTCCGAAGCTGGTGGAGGTGTGTCAAGACAGGACTGCGAAACTACAGGCCAATAACGGCTCATTTGATCCTGTAATACGATATGAAACCCATTTCTCGCTCTTTTCGCTATTTGCGCCAACTTAAGCGACCCCATCCAAAATCCGTACATTCTTGCCATGAAAAATCGCCAGCCGGACGTGGTTCTCAGCCGCTTTCAACAAACAAAAATTAGGAGTCTCAATCAAATCTCCGAATGTCAGCAAGCGTATGAGGACCCTCACATACAGCAGCAACCATGCGGTGCACGGCGGCCACGACTCAATTCCTGGTTGTAGCTCGATTGTCACCACCACTGTTCAAGGTTGAGTAAGAACAGGGCTTAGGCTTAGCATAGGGAGTAAGGATCTTGCTCAGGATTCTATTGCATCAATCTAAGCGAAAGGTCTTTGAGGAACCTTTGAGATCACGGCACAAATTTTGCTCGTGTTCACATATTCATAACTGTTCACTGTCAAGGCCTAGTGGTTTCCTTCTGTAGACCGTCCGTGGTGCCTTTCCAAAACTCAAATCGTGCACAGGGAATGGACTAGGTGTCGAATACTAGCCAAGCTCGCTGCGGTTCCTTTTATTTGCTTGCAAATTTCGTTATCATTCACAGAAGTTTTTTTTTGAATCTTTTGGGAAAAGTGGCGTTTGCGTAGGGTAGGACCACCCTCCCTGTTTAGTAATAGCTGTATTGGCAAAGTACTCATTGTTAAGGAGTGTGGGGTCAAGAATGTAGCTGTGATGATGGGAGACTTCTGTCAGACTAACTACATCGCCAAGGGGGTCATATAAGGGATATGCTTCGGAATATAAACTATAGATAAGAAAAGACTCCCGCGGGGGGGGACCCGGAGCTCCTCCAACACCAGCTTTATAATCACGCTATAGGTAAGCCACACCAGATGGGTTGAAGTGCTCGTCGGTGTTATCTACAGGAAAATGGGCCCTCCACTTGCTCTTCAGCATACTGGATGGCAAAGTAGCCGTGAGCGGGAACCGCCGGAGAAGTTGCACTGTCGTCGCTGTAGTCACGCGATAAGCCCACGGGAAATCATGAGACCAAAATGCCCAAGAGCAAACAGAAAGCGGTTTCCCACTTCTTCCACGCTCAGTTTTGCATCCGGGACGCAAGGAAATAGCTAACTCGCTCACCCAATGCCTATACCGTCGAGTGCAGTACTTGAATGGTCATTGGCTTGATCAGCAAACTTGCGGATGGCTGTTTTCTGCCATGTACTTTGACCCTCGTTAGGTACCCTAATATCCGCCCTAGATTAAGAGGCGGTGCGGACAGGCCGTTGCGAGAAGAAGCCGGTAATAAAGACCTATAGGTGCATAAGTAAAGTCTTCTGAATCGCCATTGAAGCTTTAATATATGCGGAGAAATAAGGCCCGGTTCAGACAAAGTTTTGTGCTGGAAATACTAATATAGCGTGTAAAGAAATACCATATAGAACACGAGAGAGGCTGTCTAAGCATCTTTGTCGAACAACCCCCTCCCGCCACCCATAAGCTGAGCTCAGCTCCCCGGTGTCTTCCCGATGAATGTTATGCCAACACACTTTCGGACCAGCTAAATTGATTGCCTACTCGGTTTGGCGGAGCTTCGCATGTTGTACGTCTTATGGCGAACAGGCCAGCGCAACATCTCCAGATCATTGCCATAAATACAAGGGCGTCATCATCGCTCTGGCATCTTGGATTTTTCATCCCTATGTCACTCGATTTAACCTTAATAATATGTACATGCTAATGGTAATCCAGGAAAAAACAATGTCGAATTGGGTATATGCTGAATCCGAGCGACATTGCCATGCAGAACCATTCACTCCTGCAGGTAGGTCATGCTGGAACGTGTCTTAGCGCCACTTGAGGATATTAAATGAGCCTGTTGGAGAAACCGTTGACCCAAATGAGACAGGATGGAGTTTTCATTTGACAGCCCGAAATGACACTTATTTTATCATGGCTGTTGATGGAATATCTTAGCCATTTAGCTTTGAATACCAAACTTTGAATACGATTGACATGTTGTTACCCAGGTACGCACGGGAGTACGGGTGTATCACAATTGACGTGCTCTTGTGCTGCTTTGTTGATTGATTTATGTGGTGCCGTCAATTGTCTGCTCTCTTTGGCCCGTTGCGACCTGGTTTATCCCTTGGTAACCGACTAAGCCTTTGTTCCCCTATTGCTATCAACCCAGTGACCGGATATCACTCCCCCGTAATAAGATAAGGCTTACGTTGTTGCCTTTATCATTCTGCTGGTGGTGGTACATCATCGCGTGAGAGCGTCGCGTTCAGGCAGTGGGCCTAGGCCAAGGCATATTCAGCTGAGAACGCTCAATAGTCGCACTAACCAAAGTTGGATGGGAAAGGCGGATTCAGCAGCCCACGCTAGACTAGTCTTGGTTGGTGCTGTTTATCCCTTTTCCTTGCGTTTCAGGACTCCAATACTGCTCTGAATCCTTTGACTCAACAAACTCTTCTGTTAGGGGAGTTCCTGGCTCTTCATCATGGCTGACAATGGCAGATCTGCTACGGACATTATAACTTACATTGGTGTGCCGTTGGCAGTCCTTGGAGGTACGTGATGCTTGGCCGATCTTGCTCAGACCTAGAGCTGCTAAAAACGATTATGGCTTCATCCTACAGTATTACCCATTCTCTACAACACCTTCGCAACACTTGCTTCACTCTCGCGGATCAAGCGCATGCTGCAGCGAAGTCGCTTAACGGCGTTGACTCGGAGTGATGTGGTGAACCGGGTCATCGAAATTGAGCTACCGCGTTATGCGGTCATGCCCTTGGATAGATTCCAGAACAGTGCTGAGTATTGGACTCTTTCACGTCATCCGAGCTCTATTCCTGGAGGTAGTTGGACCACGTTCAACTGGAAGACAAATACCATTGGCATGAAGACTCAGCGCGTTGAATATGCAGACCAGGTACGCCAACCGCAGGTTGAGGTCGCCTTTGATGAGTTAATATGCTACCTGTTGGATCTCGGGGCGGTGCCCGACCCGCATGGTTGGAAGCTGTTAAAGTCCACTGGCCTGTGGACACCCGTGGGATGTTCTTTGATGTTGTCTCCTGATGGAAAGGAGAAAGCCCTTTCGGTTGCTCCATTGGACGATTCGGATGGAAACCTATCTCTTGCGGTTGCCTGGTCTAGCTCATGGATTACCAGAGATCATGCGCACCTGCCGCCTTATTGGGTCAGGCTCCCATCACCTCCAGGTGCAACAGAGAACAATACCTCAGCTTCAAATTCGATTAACAAGGGAGACGCGAAGATCTCTCACAATGGAGAGGGATTTCATCAAGATGGAAACGCGGAAGGGAAATTGAGTCCAGAGGAGACGGATTCTATCGAGAACGAAATCTACAGCAACTCCAAGAGCGAGATAACCTGCCAGATATCCATGGCAGGCATCGTTATGGCGCTGATCCAGGGGAATGCTGTAGGGAACCCTACTACCGAGAGGGAAAGGCTTTATGTAGAGCATCTCCGCATCCACCCTGAGAAGTCCGACGGCATCTGGTTTGCAAGTGCTGCAACAGCATATGGTACCACAAATCAGACAATCCTTTGGAATTATAAAATACCAGACGAAATCCTTTCCTTTTCTAGGAAGCCAACGGTTCCTTGTGGTGTTATGGTGTTACTAGGCATGGTAGACGAATCGGAGACACCGGAATGGGAAACGAA
This sequence comes from Mariannaea sp. PMI_226, assembly GCA_024336345.1. Lineage (NCBI taxonomy): Eukaryota > Fungi > Ascomycota > Sordariomycetes > Hypocreales > Nectriaceae > Mariannaea > Mariannaea sp. PMI_226. Next base: position 5,351,689 of record JANFOG010000001.1, on the reverse strand, counting down.
ATACAACGATTATGGCGCCTCTCTCGACCAATTTTCGCAGAGGAATCGAGAACAGCGAATGGCCATAGAAGCTGAAGCAAGGATGGCACCAGCCCAGCGAGAAGCGGCCAAGAGAGACAGGATGCAGCGAGAAATGCATCAGCGCATGCAAGATAGTAAGTCATACAAATATCTCCTAGGAAAATCTGGGCCTATTCTTATAATTTATGATCCAGTGCGCGATAAATCTAGACTAGATCAACAGAGACGTGATCAACGAGCAATGGAAGCTCTGCAAAGCCCTCGATGGGATACAAAGCTCATCGCGGACCATTGTCTCAAGTGGCTCAAGGCTCGGCGTAAATGGGACCAGTCCTTCACTATGAAAGAGGTCGTAGGATTCATGCTCCACCGCATGGTGCTGGATGGCGATTTTGCTTCGTCTATATGCAAGATACTAGATATTTGGAAAGCATGGGCAGACATGGGAGGGATGAGGAAGGCAGACTTCCAATCTATTCTCAACGAGCAAGCTACCTTTGCAGAGGCGACTCTTCTCATCGCCATGATCAAGGACACATCAACTGCTCTCGAAGGAACGTTATCAATGGATCTTCAGGAGTGTCTGCGTATATGGAGAAAGGTACGGCTTGGGTGATCACTGATGGATAATGGCATCGACAGACGAGTATGCCTTCAAAAAAAAAAAGTCTCAGTCATGCAACCTTAATTTCTTTCAGTCAATAAGAATTGAGGCGTTAATTCTGGTTCATTTCGCACAAATAAGGGGGAATACAAGATCTCGGGGGGAGGCCGTCCGAGAATTGTCAAGGGTAAGATTTATCTACTACTATGTAATTGTGATTGGTTTGAAAACGCGTCAGCTCACACCGGGCAATTCTTGTATCGCCGGGCGTGGAGCAATTTACCGAATCTGAGCCCCGAAGGCCGGCGGCACGGAGTCGGCCAATTTGTTACGATTGAGAGAGTCTTAGCCAAAAGGGAAAGAAAGAAAGTTGCCGCCAGCCGGCTTATTATGAAGCTGACTATTTGTTCCTTGTGTCTTGAAATGTGCTCGTTCGGGGATAAAGTATGAAAAGGGCGGCGCATTTTGAGCGTCTCGGGGAACGGTACGGGTACAAAAAGCTCAGCGAAGCCCACCACCACTCCCCCATTCTTGGTAATGGTAGCAACTCACAAGCAACATCCTCATCAGCAGGCTTCGGCAATTGAAGAATTTATCAAGAAATTCTCAGGCACGAAAAAATGGCTGAAGCTAACCTGATTCAAAATACCACGTCCATTGGGAACAATCTTGATGCACTCGCTACGCAGCTTACGACAACAACTGAAACGATCCGCAATAACCCAAAAATATTTGATGGTCTTGAGGATGAACGAGCCCGCGTCATTCTTGCAGCAGAAACGCTATTAAACGAGATCAAACCAAAGGACCCAATCATGACGGCAATGATCGCCATGGTTCAGTTTACAGCGATTCGACTATTTGTTGAATGGAAGGCTTTTGATATCATTTCAAAAGTAGACTCTATTTCTTTCACGGACCTGGCCAAAGAAATTGATGCTGAAGCTTCAATTATTGGTAAGTTTTAAGCCTCTTTGCTTTCATCGAATTGAACTCATCAAGACTCCACAGCCCGCTTCTCTGCAGTCCTCATATCGACCGGAGTGCTCAAGCAAGTGGGCAATGATCATGTCTCCAGTACATCAACCAGCATCGGCTTTGTGTCTGCCAGCCCGCTCACTGCTTTAATCAAAATGGGGTGAGTACATAAACTGTGAGGACAGCGTGTTGTGGCAATGAGCTGACTTGCTGATGGGGCAGGTTTGATGATCACCTTCGAACGCTACACTCTATGCCAGCATATTTCGAACAATACGGACGCAAAGAACCGACTGGTAGATACGATACAATCTATGCTTATGCGGCTGGCAATACCAATCTCACAGTGTGGGAGCACATAAACAAAAGCCCTGAGAAAAAGGAGTACTTCATGACCGCCATGATGGCGATGGCAAGTCGAATGCCAACAACGGGAACCTACAACTTCTCTTGGGTTCTTGAGAAGAGAGGAGAACACCCTGAAAGGACCCTTATTGTAGATGTGGGTGGGGGAAAAGGTCATGCACTTCAGGACATCTATCACGCAACACCTGGCCTACCCATGAAGTGCTGTGTCGTCGAGGATCTCCAGGCAGTGGTTGATGAGGCTAGAGCAACATCAACAGGTGAACTCGCCGAGGCGCAATACATTGCCATGAACTTCCACACCGAGCAGCCTATAAAAGGTGAGTGCGCCACGGGGTTTATGAAAAAGCGGGTGGCTAATCTTAAGCATATAACAGGTGCCTGTATTTATTACATTCGCCGATGTCTCCACGATTATGGAGACGATGTTTGTGTGCAGATTTTGGAACAGCTTTGTGGCGCTATGGCTGACGACAGCCGGGTTCTCATTGTTGAACAGATATTACAGGACCCTCCGTTACCGTTTGCAGCGGCCAGTGACATTTATATGGCGACACTTGGAGGGAAGGAGAGGTCTCTTCAAGCTTTTCACAGTATCACGTCCCGGGCTGGATTGAAGATTGCACAAGTCTATCCGTCAACTGGGTCAGACGTTGCTGTCATTGAATGCAGAAAGGCGTAGTGTAATGGAGTAATGAAGATCAGGCGCAAGAGAAGGTAGATGATATCTCAACTTCAAAAATAAACCACAAGAAGTAGACCTTGGACATATGCACTCGTTGGAGAAGTTATCAGTCACACAAGTACCACACTCACAGAAGATCGAGTGCCAGTTCACCAGAGGCCAGGATCCACGATGTCAGCAATCTCGTTGCATTCCAAATTGGGACCGTTGAGTATGGTCGCTTTCAATCTGATGTCAAGGGAAATACGAGTCTACACTCACGGCGTCAATCCACGGAGAACTTGCGAACCAAAAGAGCTAGTTCGCTTTATATACAATTTCCACGCCGCGTGGGCAGATGAAACTAGAGTATGTACTTCACACTTCACTTGACGCGCCTTGCAGGTTATTATCATCATCATTTCAGCTCCCAACCAAATCGCGCCAATTCTGCTGTCGTATGTCAAAGTGATTACCGGTCCTACCGCAAGAAAACAAAAATAGCCCTCAATGTAGCCCAAATACTGCATTAGGTTCATCGCTTCGCTTCAATATTCCCAACGTGGTAGAGTTTCTCTTGACGTTCTCGATTGTGCAGCCATGACTCTTATAAGCCTTGGCATACGATCCCGTAAGCACAGCAGACAACCATTCTACAGCTGCGGACAAACTATTTAAAGCCTCCTCAGCGTGGGTACCAACCGAATTTCTCTGATAGAGAATATTCGCACCGACTTGGCAGTATCGCTTAACAAGGGCATCCGTATCGGCAACTTTGCTGATCTCGTCATGAATTGCCTTGTAAGCGAAGATGGGTATTTGTGGTACACCATGGTAACCCATAATTCCATCTCGGTTAATAATTGATTGGATTTGGGGCTCTTGAAATATTGCATCGCCTTTCAAGAAATAGTCGGCAATGTCATCCCCCACGTACGCCTTGCCAGCCTCGGTAGAAGTGTAATCTTCGGCAGCGAGGAAACCAGTCTTGTTGTGAGGACCAGAAATCTTCAGTTGAGAGATCAAGTACTTTTGAATAAGGGGATACTGGCTTGTAATACCCAAAATCGCGCTTGGAGCCAACCCAGCAGCGTTTGTTCCACTGATAGACTCCAAAACACTGGTAATGTTTGGTGTCAAGCCTCCGAGAGCAGCGCCAACAAGGACCTTGGACAGTTCTGGCGCGTATTGAACCTGTAACTCTGTTGCCCATTCAGAAGCCAGTGCACCACCAGAGTAGCCCCAGAGCGCTACTCGTGGTGACTTTGTATTCAGACCCAGGCCGAGCGAGAGTATAGCACGGATCGAATCAATTGTGGCATGTCCAGAAATCACACCCGCAGTGAATGAAGCTAATGGACCTTCATAGTCAGGCACAGAAACAAACAGCCCCAGTCCTAGAGCTGCGCCTAGAGGAGCAGATTCCAGAGAGTTGTAAATACTATAGCTGGGACTGGCGTCAACATCAGCCGAATCATAGGGCGTTTGGTAGGATAGTAAAGCAGATTGCTTGAATACCAATTGTGCAGTGCTGTTAGGGCCGAGCTCAGGGACGAAGAGAGTCGTTACAGCCCACGCCGGTTTGTACTGGCTATCAGTCGTGCGGTAAAGAATATTGTATGTCGCAGAGCAGTTGCCGGTGATTTGTGTCAAATTGCCCGGAGCCGGTCGGAGGCGCAAAACTGTCCCAGGCTCGGTGCTCTCATACCCGGGTGGCGCAGTATACCACGGATCCTTGCTTGGCGGGATGAGGCCTGAGCCTGTGACTCGTTTGTGAAGGTGAGCCACATGGTTGGCGGCGACAGAGGCACTAAGCCAAAGGCTTGCAAAAACTAGAATACGAAAGAATGACATTGGGTGATATAGTAAATCAAAACGAACTTCTTCCCTCTACTTAAAGTTGATGGAAATGTCATAAACAACAGGTTGGGTGGTAGCAGCTTATTAGGTGCAGTGCGGGGTTGACTTATGTGTTGGCCATCCCAGTGGCAATGACGACACCACATGAGCCGAGGGATCCGATCAAGTAAGCTGATGTGTATTCTATTTGCGAGCCACGCCTGTAGGCTATGCAGCCGTAATGGCGCATTCAACTAATACGAAAAATGACTGCATTAGTTTCTTTATTAGGTTATGCTTACATTTACTCTTCGAGCTAGACTAGGTGGCTATTGTTGTTACGCGCTGAAGCTGGCCTTGTTTACATTACAAAATATGTTTTCCAAAATGCAGATTCCTTTCTTCGTAAACGAAACCGTCACCATTTTGGAAATCTGCGGTCCTCAGCAAAGCAAATCTTTATTAAGTCTCACTAGGTATAAGGAACGTCAACACCTCAATCTTCACTCCATACTCCTTATCCATGCCTTCCTATACACTTTGACTGGTCTTATCTGTATCCTACCCCTTTCGTAAGAGGTCGTACTTGATCTCTAAACCCAAAGCCAGCATGTGGACGTCCATCGCCAGTTGAGCTTGAAATATCTCCAAATTGTAGCCTTAGCTTCTTCAATTCATCGCAGCTTCTCCCGCTCGCTCCCAGACACGCTTCGCCCACTGCTTCATCGATTGCCGGATTTCTTGTTGTAGCCAATATAGCCATAAACTCACCTTCTACACAGACACCGTTAGCCACCATAGCTGCCACTCCTAGCAGAAGGCAAGCTAGCCCCAGTGCCAACGCAACAGCGTACGTAGTTATGAGAGCTACGGTGTGGTACGTCCAAACAGGACCGGTCATGCTCAGCTCCACAACCGTGTTTTCTGGGTAGAGATAACTTAATTCCGGAACTGCAAGCATAGATAGCGTAATATTGGCAGTCACTTCTTCGAGGAGTGCCTTGAAGTTTCGTACGGGAAGAGAATTGAGTGGTGGTCTCCATGGATAGGATTCTGCGAACCGGGTTCCTACTAAACCCAGACCAGTGGGCGGGATCCAGGCTTGCCCATATCCAGCCGTATTGGTGTCCTCTAAGGACAGCGAAACGCCAAAAATAGACAGAAGTTCTTCGTGTATTGCTCTAGCTGTCCAATTTGACACAAGAGTGTCCGCATCAAAGGGAAAGATAGGACTAGATCCCAAAGTCAGTTTCGAAGAGCAATCATACCATTTTGTGGGCCGGTCTCACGTCCATGTCCCAGAAATAATTTGCGCTGCATTTCTGAACGTTCTTGTGATGTTAAACTCTGTTGACCACATCCTACATCGAAATGTAATATTCTCATATGGGGCGGCCAATTCAGGTGAATAAGTATAGCCGTCTTTTGAACTATAAGATATTGTTTTATTGCGTCTATTTTTTGGCGAGAAGTACCGCTGCCGTACCCATAAGTAGCTCCAGTCGCTACCGTTACCTGCAAAATAAAGATTCTTGCTGGCAGGATCGTCGACGTAGCAAGTTCCATTCGGCTTCTGGGTAGCGGAGTAGCACCAAGGAGCCTCAGGGTCATACTCATCTACATCTTCACATTTGTAGGTCGGAGCTGTGAATGACTGAGAAAAACTGCAATTTACGCCGCAGGGAGATGAGCTTTTCATAATATCCCCCTGGAAAACAGACTGGTAGATGATGGAAAGCCCACCGCGCGAAGGGCCAGTGTAGTCAGGTTCTACCCTCCTCGAGTCGCTCAATAAGTCGTAAGATATGAAGTTAAGGCTGCCAGTACCTCCACTACTTGTATTAAAGATATTGAGGTTATTAATCTCCATGGTCTTATTCACAGTAGTTGTTTTCAACACAACCGTGAGGGAGCCGGGAGTGAAGACGGGGATCAATGGAGTAAGCCTAGCCCGGTCAGATAGATATTTAAAAAGTATCGTTGAATTTCATTACCAGATTACACTTGCAAGCAGCAAAGAAACCTTGGCCTTCGACAGGAGCTCAATGTCAAATAAAGACCAAGGGATTCTCGTTGCAGAGAAGAGTGTATCCAGGCTTGCAACAGTCAACAAATTCGTTCGGACAATATTCCAAGTTGTCTGTGAGAACGAAATTGCCACTGAAGCTGCTAGGAATAGTTTGCAAATGGTAGCCAGGGCCGTACCAGCTCTGAGAACCCACTGATTCAAAAGAGAAAAAAAACATGAGTTCTATTCGGATCTCAAAACAAGAACACGGGGATAAGGGAGCTCACGTCTTGCTTGGTTGGTGTCCGTCCATCAAACACCAGATACAGTACATGATGACCAAATGCTGAGAAAACCGAGAGGGCATAGAAGAGCAGCATAAGTGTTGGGGCTTTCCAATGAATTCCCCATTGCGAAGGGTAATTCGGAGAATCTTCGTTGCACCCACCTTCCTGACCACTTCGATCAGATGTCTTTTTGGCATCCATCCCAAGGCGGTAGCGGTTGACGTAAGCCCGTTTCGTAATGGTTTGAGTAAGAACAAGGAAGGGTAAACGACTCAGAAGCAAGACATAAGAAACTGCAATAGAAACATCAACGGGGAAATACCAGAGAACTAACTGTCGGTTTCAAGGGTCACAGGAATTGGTGCTCTGCCTGGTGGGCTGAATTGACCCCCCTCTTTCATCGCAATAGGCTCATTTTGCGCCACACGGCTCGATAGTGCGCGCCGAGCTGAATACTGCATACTGACCGCCCAATAATTTATTTTGCTGCCCCACACTAGTACGCATATCCTGTGACAGCTGTTCCCGGTTGGTTGGTTGGTTGGCTCTGGCTCCTAGGCCTGCTATTGACAACCAGACCGCTGAATGCCTGGCTAGTGGCAATGGATGTATGGCTGAGACATCACAAATTATATGATGGCCGCCAGCCAGTCCTTAACGGGAGCAGCTCTCTTTTTCATCATTTTTGACCAAGTTGGAGCTGTTTCTTTTGTTTAGTTTTAGTTTCCCTCAACAAGGCCTCCAGGATCGAACCTGTTCTCTGTACTTAACTAAACTCAAGATGACAACCACTATCAGTGACTTCGTCTTCATCACACCTGCATTGACAACAGTATATACAACGCCGCCTGGATGCTTTTCGAAACCGTACACGTTAGATAGCCCGGACAATGACTCAACTGAGCTGGTGCATGGTCTGTGGCCTGATCCGCTTTGCACCGCAACAGAGTGGGAAGGGTGCTATCCACAGCCAAGGTTCTTCTCTTTGTCCTGCGGCAATTCCGAATCCTTCTCAACAGTTCCAAACACAGTCTACATGGGGCAAACATTCAGCCCTGGAGTGTGTCCAGACGATCAAACAGTCATCTTCTACTCCGTGAGCACCCGGACGAACGGCAACAAGCTTACTGTTGTGACTTGTTGTCCGAGGTAATCTCATGTGCAAACCATGAGAAATCAAGAGCGGAATTGAGGTCTAACATGATCAATAGCACCTATACAGCAAACGGCGATGCCTGTTATAAAACATTGACGAGTCCTACATCACTTCTTCTTGTCACTAGAGATCCTGAAACTTACCACAAGCTCGTCACTATTGGCATCAAAACTATCTTAGCAGAAGGCTCAAATGCGACTTTTATTTATCAGCCACCAATCACTGTAGCATGGGAACAGTCTGATCTTTCGCTGTTTACACCATTATCAGCACCACTAAAAATGCTAGAGACGACCATGACAAGCTCGAAGGTAAGATTGATGGGATTTTGAAGTAATCTTTGGTTTCATTCTCATAAAGCTAATCAAGGCTTTAGGCCTCCTCAGAAGTCAACAGTAGCGTAAACGATTACGCCGAACCCACCTCCCAGTCAGGCAGCAGTCCACCCCAGCAAACGTCCATTCCTAGCAATTCAGTAGACACCCCTAGTCATCTAACATCAAAACAGAAGCGAGATATCGGGATTGGCTTTGGTTGTATGGCGGGACTTCTCTTGCTTCTTGGGATAGGAGTAGCATTCTACCTAAGAAGATCGCGTATAAAAATCTGAAACCTCATCACGACACTGATAACCTGATCACGGACTTACAGAACGTAACGTACAGCTTCGGAGAGAGAAAGAACACGTATACTTTCATGACGTAGCCTAGGAAGCATGACACGGTGACTGCAGTGGTAACTCAGGACCTCAAACCACAACTAAATGAAAGTGATGTAAATCCAATCTCGAATGACTTACATTTACACTCCTGACTTCGCGTATGAATTTCTTATCAATCAGCTCATTAAATAATGCCCCGCCCTGAGATTTTCTTTCGGCGTCAGAATCTCCGCGCGTATTTATTGTTTTAGATGTGGACGTTTTCAAGAATCATCACACCGGCGTATTTCTCAATTTTTTCGTCAACAATACATTACCAGATTGCTCCTCTTTTGCTTGGGAAGTCCCATCACAGGAAGAGATCGCGATGCGTAGGACATGTAACACTAAAAAGCGAAAGAGGGAAGAAAAACCCAGAAGAATACCTTCAATCAAGCCCACGTCTCGCAGATCGTACTGAGCGATATGATCTAAGAAATTTTCAATCTTAGCCACTCCTAATTACCCCTTGTTTGTGGTGACGGGTTATTTGCACTGACGGCGGCTGGCCAGATAAATCTCAAACCTTTCACAGCTCAGCAGCATAGCAGGGAGCACTTCAAGACCTAGGAATGCGATACCTGCGTAGATCGAGCACGGTATCACCCAAGCCGTCGGGCATCCCGTTCATTTTAATCTATATCATACCAAGTATTCTTTCTTGTAGTTCAAGTAACTCAATTGCGCACGGTACATCTATTTAGACCTGAAGAACCCCAGTGGAATCGACATCGTTTGTGCAAGGCCTTTCATCCTTCCACACCACACCCCACCTCAATAACTGACATCCAGTCATGCATAAACAACCTGACCTTAGCCAAGGCACAGTACGATACCGCGTCTATTAGGCAATGAATTTCATCTCAGAAATATGGATGATAGGTGCCTGAGCTTCAAGGTGGTCAGTAGATTTAGCCATCAAATTGCCGCCGTCCTGGTGGCGCCAACATGATGACGTGGTGTGAAAAAGGTTAACACCGCATACATACAGCAGCGAACAAAATTCTTCTAGTAGTAGTTGATGATATGAGAGACAATGCAGGGCCATCACAGATCGTAAGGTATTCAACATTTTAAGATTTTCCCGAAAAAAAAAAGATTGGCCTGCTTCCTGATGGCCAAACAAGGATCGACTTCGAAGTCCAGTGATGATCCATACCATGGATGCGGGGCTTCATTGCCTTGCACCTCGCCATGTCTTCATAAAGTAGATGAGTGGTCTAGGTTGAAATATTGGGCATGTACTAAAAAAACAAAGTGGTTCAGAACTCTCCTTCTCTTACCGAGCATGATATACGATCTTAAGGAACCACCCTGTGAAACTACCCTTTGGGTTGATGAGTAAAGTCGGTCGGTCGGCCGGCGAACCAGCTTTACAATTATACAATTACAATCCCCAAGCTTCGGTTTTCATAGCAAAAAGTGGGAGCTTTCACAGCACGCCATTTATCAAGTCGCTACACGGCGAGAGCAGAGCTGAGGAGAATTACGTACCTGCATAGTCGTAGGCATAAAATGACTTATTGAGATCGTCTCCATGCGCATGGATATCATACATCTTGAACAAATGGAAGGACAGCCACCCCATGCACGAAGTGGGCGTTTCACGTTTCAGTTCAGTCCCCCCGCAATTACCCCCTGGCCATCAACCCTCTGGCTCAGCCCCCTCATGTGCACCCTTCACCGCTTCAACTGCATTTCTACTTGGCTATCTTAACCTTTTCCTAGCAATAGAATCATTTCATCTCGTCTTGACTACAATTTTATCAAATTTAAACACACGAAAATCAGCTGGCGGCGGCGCAGATTCGAACACAACACACTCGTGGCAGTGCCCTAGCTCCAAGTAACAATGGATCCCAATACCTACGACAAAGCCCTTGAGCAGTTGAAATATTTCGATACCATGTTTCTAGTTGACGATTCGGCACATATGCAGCCTTATTGGGAAGACGTCAAGATACTAATGGAGAGTATCGCTCCAATCTGCGCTAAACATGATACGGATGGGATTGACCTCTATTTCGTGAATCACCGGCCAGGAGGCCTCTTGGCTAAGTTGCCCGGAGTGCAATCCATTCGAAAGTCGGGCTACACCCACATTGGAGGATTTGTTGGCAACATGCTTTTGACCTCTAAGGGCAAGCAGGTTGGGGCCATCTTTGACGAAGTCAAGCCCGCCGGCAAATGCAATATGGGTGCCAGGCTCGGTGGCTTGCTCAAGTGGTATTGCGACAAATTCCAGTCGGGTGAAGAAAAAGCAGCTCTTAACATTGTGGTACTGACGGCTGGTCAATTTGACGACGATGTCAAGGCGCCGTTGATCAACGCCGCCAGGATGCTGGATGAGTCCAAGGCACCTATGCACCAGGCTGGCGTTCAGATGTTCCGCCTAGGAGGACCGAATATTGCGCGACAAAAGACGTTGCAACACTTGGACGACGAATTGCACAAGGAGGCGGGAACCCGGGATATCGTGGACACGGTGGCGTGGAATGGGCACGGCCAGGCAATGTCGAATGAAGAGCTACTGAAGGTTGTGTTGGGCGCGGTTGTCAAGAAGTTGGACGTGCGCGCCTCGGAGTTGCATTTAGATGGTAAAGCTCCAGGTTTGCGCGCTGATCGGGATTAATTTAGTCACTAAAAGGGCTGTCACAATGTTTATAGTACTTGGCACCAGCTCATCCAGTACGATTGGGATTAAAGAAACCCACTTTGTCGCAAGTGAGTTATCTTGCTTTTAGTCTTCAAGAAACGGGGCCAAAATGTTGGTTGAAGAAATTCATCGATAGGTATATGCAGACAAAGAAAAGGTGCTTTTACGCTCGCCAAGGCCTATCCATCATATCACAAGCTCCGAAATTACGTACGCTCCCTCCCTGATTTGCTTGGTAACTCGCCAGCCACTCGCTTCAGATGCATGTTGACATAAGGAAGAATTCTCATGATGGCCTAGTGAGTACATGATAGTCTAAAGAAAGATTTTCTATCTATGGCAACGTACAGACCCAACTTGTGATCTCAAGGAAGAGTTCGTCTATTTTTCAGAGCAACAGTAGCATAGCTCCGACAATACTGCCTCAAATAATCCCTCTTCTAAGAACCCTGTCGCACAGAAGTGTCAACTCAAAAGCCCAGTAGGTGGTTTGGTTCCATCCTCCGCAGTGCAACTTCGGGAGAACATGGCTCTGAATTCAACCCATCCGCAAGACTGTCAGCCTCAACAAGTCATGGCCACAAGGTTATAAACCTCTCGTGGGCTGACGGTTGATTGGCCGATATTAGAGTTGTGGAAGATAATGGATCGAGTCCTCTTTGCCAACATGAACTTGCTTCATTCGATAATCTCGTTCTGAATTAAAGACATTCGTTCTGGCCTTGAAACACTTCCCCAAGAGCGACAATCAGAGCCTCCACAACTGCCTTTCCCTTCTCTATCTCTGCTTCTCCAGAGAGCGGCGGTACGTGCAGGAACACAGCGTTCCTTCTCCCCTCTCCCCTCTTGGCTAGTTCTGTAAGGGAGGTATAGTATACCAAGCCGCAAACGTAATCTCCAACGTCGTCTGAAAGCTTCAACTTAGCTGAATCCATATCGCATGACTTCTGGTGGCCTTTCCGGTCTTTTACTTTGTTAGATCTTGACATTTGTTTGAAATTGAGTGTCCACAACTCAGCGACTCGCTCCAGGTCCATGGAAGTGTCCAATCTCTCAGCACTATTCTTCCCCCAAATTTTCTGTCTTTCCGACTTGGAAATCACCTGACGATCGACATCGGGATACTGATGATACCCATCACGACAGGCACCTCTCTCCACGGCAAAATAATCCCGCTCTACTGCTAGTCCGATATGGAGCACGATATCTGGATCATGTTGATGAATCAATTGAGGCGAAACTTTTAGGAGCGAGTGATATGCAGCTCTGAGGGGTTCTGGATGTGCTATGATTTCGATATCGGGCAGAAATTGCGGCAAGCGCTTGAGGATCTCAAAGGATGGATTCGTAGTTACATCTTGGAAGGCCTGGTGACTCTGGTTACATTGTGTGGAAGTAAATCCGATTGGAAACAGCTTACCCCAAAGCCCGTGACAAGTACACGAACAGGATGATGATCAGGCATGGTGCTTGAATGATGATTGGGCGAGCGTCGCAGTCTATGTTATCACGATAAATACTTTATGTGTTCACCGGTGCATACAGTATCAGAGATGAATTACCGTGGTTAGTAAAAGTACTCACTCATGGCGTTCGAGGAATTCCACGTTTTGTAGATTGGTTACGTGAATAAAACCCTGGCCCGGAGCAGGCAAACAGCCCAGAGTTTCGGTATGACTCATACAAGGTACCCAGGTAAGATTATGCAACAAGGTTGTTTGTCTCGGTTTCTGGCCACTCATGGGGAAAAGTCGATTGCCACACAACAATGTGACATATCAAATTTTACTTGGCCCTGCTGGCAGTATGATGCTATTTACGGACTTATTATACTAGCCTCAAATGAACACCCAGAGGAGATTAGAGCTGCTTGAAATACCGTTCTTATTCTAAGCCGAAAAAGACTTCTAGACCAAACATTAAGGCATCATGAGAAAGAGGTACCTTATCTCACAGGGTTTCAGTAATTAATGCGGTGGTATTAGCTGTTCGAGTATGCACCTCCTGATTGTCCTCATCTTCCCAAGTTGAATGATTTGAGTGTCAGTCTACTCGCCCATAGATACGTTACACTGGCCTAACTCAGCTGGGTTTGCAGAACATCTATTGGGCTCGGTTATAGGGCATTCCAAAACGGATACAACCCCTAAGCTCATCATTATGGAGCAGAATTAGTGAAATCAAGTTTCTGATTATGCAAGTATCCTTTTGCCGTACTTGATATCGGTCTAGACTCAAGAATGCCTAGCAACTGACTGATATATCCTGAAATGACGTTGGTAACGCCTTGGTGATACTTTAAAGCCAGAATCATTACATCTAGTGAGTGTGTAAACAGCTAAATACAGTCAATATCGTTGGTGTGCGTTGATTACCCATTCGGCACTTGAGGCTCGAGGGGCTTGGCATCGGCACATCATTCCAAAGATTCATCTCATAACGATCGGCATTTGACAGATGATCATCGAGAAGTGGGTCGAATCTGTCATTATTATTAAATAGCAAAAGCGGCAGTTTCGGGCGACCTTGAGCATCAAAAGAAAATTCTAGGCAAGGCCAAGATCTAAGGGCTCTGAGAAATGCAGAACGAGATCTAATACGGCGCTGCTAGAAAAGTACCGTAGGATTGAGACATCAAACTTGAATAATTTTTTATTCCACTTCTTTGGTTCTCTTTGTAAGAAGTATATTGCTCTAGGACTGATATTTACGACTGTATTATCACAACACCTGCCACCAAGGGCCACGATCAGAGTTTTTATGTCATTTTTAGAGGTTATATTCGACAGACATAAGTGGCAACAAACTTAAACAGACGAATTCAAAGTAGATGGAGTCTCAAGCAGGTTTCTATCACTCTCGTGCGAGGTGCTAGTGAAGCTTAGGCCCTCAAATCGGGTGAGCTATCTTGCTCTCTGTTCTCTTCAATATTGAGCTTTTCTACTGTGACCTCATGATCGGCGACTATGCGTTGTTTTCTATGACGAGTAAATACGCTATCAAAATACTCGAGTTTCGCCAAAGTCGTCAATGAATTGCCCCATTCAGCACCAAAGTATGCTAACTTTGACCCTAGTGAAGAGGTATGCAAAGCGGCACTGCATTCCATTGCATGCCTTACTAATACAGAAGCCGGCAGTCGATCACATCTCCAGAAGCTTACCGCGCAGCTACGAATATGTCATCGATGGTCCTAATCATAACGTTAATTTATTTCCAGCGTATTTGGATAAGAAATGCGTCAGGTTTTGGTCTCCTCAGCAAGGTGATGGACAGTCGTCATTCCCGTTCGGAACGCTGCCAGGAAACTATACGGCTACCAAAATGTATTTTTCTAGCCAGTTGATATCTAATATTTTAATATCTCAGATTTCTACTAAGATATGTATGACGTAGGGTAATGGAATGTGACGATGTTAAATCACAGAATCTGACAAGTATAAAACCTGATGAATTTCTGCAAGAGTTGCAAGCGTGCTTCGATTGCGAGACGTGTTTAGAAGATCTATCTCCACTTTACACATATTCTCATTATGGAAAAAGCAAAGCAGACTATTGCCAAGTTCATTTCTAATGACGGAAGGCACAAGACGATTGTAGACCAGGATGTTAGAGGGGGCGTCACCGAGGAACATGTCCACCCTCACCAACATGAAAATGTGACCACCGCAATCGACAAGGAGATCCATCAGGATCACCACCAAACAATTATTCAACCGTATAAGACTCAAGAAACCCTGTGAGTATACACGCTATAATATGGAATCTGATGACTGTCTGACATTTTCTTTTCAGCCCAGAGAAGCATACGCATAATGCGCGTCCGGTTGAAAATAAGACATTCCACCATGGAAATGAGACCGACCTCCAGGAAACCCTAAACCGCGATGCTACCAAATATAAGGATACTACTGTAACACATGATACAACTCACTCAACGACTACCGAGCCGGCTTTGGTATCGGAGCATACGTATCACCATGTCCATCATCACCTTCAACCTGTGATTCAGAAGGAAACCGTTCAACCTCACGTCGTCCACACCACAGTGCCTATTCACGAAACCCATCATGCGGTGCCTATTCACCACGAGGCTACGGTTCTTCCTACTAAGACAATGGATGCCAAAACGTCTATCGAGTACGAAAAAAGTCTGAAAGAAAACAACGCTAAGAAAGTGAGCGAGTTTGAAGGGTGCCCAACTTTGAAGGATAAGGTTCTGCAATCTGATCCTCAGACCCGAGAAATGATACATGGACATTGATAATTCCTTTCCATATACATTATGGAGATTCAATTCACGTGACGGAATGAATGGCTTGAAGTATCCAGGCAAAGAATGAATATAATTGCTTTTATTCCCTACTACTGCGTAGATTATTTATGAATTGAAAAAGTTTCAACCTTGTGAGGTAACGATTTCCATTTGAACTATGCACCTTTATCTTATAAGAAAGCTCTTAAGATACACCTGTAGTGTGTAATGCAAAGCTCATACGCAGATCCTAATATGACTTGAACATTGTTGGACGCGTTTTGCCGAGCTTCAATCTATGTCATGTAAGGCTATGTTCAAAAACCTGCTATCCTGTGGCAGTGGGAGTCTTCAATTTCTTCACCAACAGAGAATTGTTGAGGACTTACTAATCCTAAGTTACTGAGGACATCAGTCAGTAAGCACCCAAGCAATGTCTGCTTGATTGAAGCTTCATGGAGTGTGCTTGCAAATACACTGAGCTCCCTCAGGTCGGACCTGGCCACCGATTGGGAGGAATGATTAGCTGAGCCGGCCCGGCTACCTTTGGCCCCATGGGCGATCAGCATTTGGCTGGGACCCGGGAGTTTGTTATCTAATTCCAATAAACTATGAAACGTTAGGAATGGGTTCAAGGAAACCAAGGAGCATTGATGACACTGTTGCCACGCGCTATATTTTATACATTGAGAGCCAAAGCGCGAATTTCTAGTAGCAAGGAGCTGGGCATGCTGATTGCAAATGATATCAGATGCTTTAATCATAATGAGTCCCAATTCGCAATTCATATTTTCAACTACAGAATTTGTACTCGCAAGGCGGACCAGATAGGTATTCAGGTGTCACCTATAGTCACTATTTTTGAACTTTCATCAGGCACAAGCTGGAGCACAAATTCACAACGCACTTTGCCAGGGGTTGGGAGTAAAAGAGGCACAAAGGTGGAGACTCTTTGTGCCTCTTTTATTCCCAAAACGATAGTCTTTTTCTGCGGTAGGGAACTACGGAAAATTCCTCTCAGTTGGCTCTGCCTCAAGAGCTAAAAGCTTACCACCGGCGAAATAAAGAACCAAGGGGTTCCTATTGCCTTAACTACTTTCATTCGTTTTTTGCTATATTGAATTAACAGCTACACTTACGCAAACTCGGTACTACTCTCTTAATGTTACTTGTCCCTGGTAAATTTGCTACATAGCACCAGGTGCCGTGTTATTATCACGGGTAGTGTGAAGAGTTGGTCCAGAGACTTTGGACACTGATCGAAACGTGTTGAGAGGAGTGTACAGTAACTAATTGCTGATTTATTTTTATTTCTTATCGGCACGTTGCACAAAAGATGCAGAATGATGTTCAAACCACCCAAGAAGCACGTGTCACGCGCAGATGAGGTATGGGATGGGTCAGTTCAGGATAAGCGACCACAGTCGGCTTGATGACAATCTGGGATATGAAAAATCAGATAGCAGCTATTCCACAATCCTTGCTTTTCTAAAACTACTGCTCTTCTAGCAGAATTACCGTACACCTCCTAGGGGAAACAGCAGCTCATCCACCTCGATGAAACAGGACCGTACGAGCCAGGTGATCTTCAGTAAAGGATGACGACATATTGAATATCTTTTACACTGTTATTCTATACAGCTACAATACAGATTAGTTACTCAACATGAATAATGAACTCATTCTATGTTAAAGCTGTTGTTTGGTCTTTCAATCTCAAGCTCAAAAATCTGTAAAAGATTCATTATACTCGCGGGTTTAGCGTCTGTGTTATCCCCTGTACTGAGACTTATTATCCTGCGAACCAATGCAAACCTGATGATGATCATATAAACTGGGCTCTTCTAATGAGCAGATATATATTTTTGCTTTAGCTTTATCAATCGATATTTTATGACACTTGTTGCCGAAGAAGTTCGTATCTGAATAACCTGGCAACATTCAGTTAGGTTAGTAAAGTAGACTACGATATCATTCCTTCTGTCACGCGTCTATGGTTAAAGGGCCTGTGTAAGCATGGTCCTAGGCTCACGTCTGCTATGAACAGTCAGATGAATGACGTTGCATGTTTCTGGGCTGGCATTTCCGCGTATTGGGGAAATGCATGCCGAAATGGCTCGATGCCAACTTATCCTCAACTTAGAATCTTTTAGACAGTCAACGCATGTTGGAAGAAGTTTTTGCTCCTATCCAATAAAAGTCGATAGATTAAACGTAAAGCCATGCTTCTGAACTAATCGAACTATCAAGTATCCCTTACGTCTCGACTAAAATAAAGCGCGTGGCAACAGTGTCATCAATGCTCCTTGGTTCCTTTGAACCCATTCCTAACATTTCATAGTTTATTGGGATTAGACTTTATCAACATGAGTAGGCTGAGCTTCACTAATCTCCGCATGTTTAGTGTTAGGCATATCTTCATGGTGGACAACTTTCTCCACCGCAATGACGGCCCGTTCCGAAAGATCTTTGCCTTCGAATACTAAGAAGTGTTAGCTTTAGTATGGCCGTATCATATTATTTTCAACTTACAGAAAGCCAATTCTTCGAGGGTACGACCAGAGGTCTCTGGGAATAGGAAGTAGATGAATACAATCTCGAATCCCAACCAACAACAGTAGCTGATGAGGTATTTCCACGAAGCACCGTCGAGTCCAATTGGATTGACGAAGGTGGTAAAAAATCCAGCCATGCGCCCAAACAACTGAAATAGGGCAATGCCACGACTTCTCTCTGCATAAGGCCACAACTCAACGAGGTAGGCTAACAACAGTCAGATAAATTCCAAAGATAATAGGGTAGGACATACTATATGTGAGTGCGTTGTAGCCAATGTTGTAAGCAGGTTGGTAGAGGAAAATGAAAACGATCACTGCCCAACCAGCTGCCGCGTTCTCGCCTCCAGCCTCCCTTGCTGTAACAGCTCGCTCCATTGCAATCGTCCAAGAGATGTAGACAGTGAGCAGCGCACCAGCACAGGTCAGATACATAGTCCTGCGCTTAAAACGTCGAACAAGCAGTGCTACAATGAAAGCACAAACCAGCGACCAACAAGCGTTGACGAGGTTTACCTTCTGCTTCACAGTACTCTCCGTTCGGCCAATCATCTCAAGCAGATCTCCAAGGTAGTATGAGATGAGGGTGTTTCCTGACCATTGAGTGAAGAGACCAAGGAATGACGAAATGATGGCGCGGCGTCTCATGCCAGCCGTGCTCAAAAGGTCACCCCAGGATTTCTTTGAGGATTCGAACTCAATCTTGAGCGTAGTATCGATTTGAACCATCTCAGCAATAACGAACTCGGAGTTTGGATCTCCTTCCGCGTGATATTTGACGAGGATCTCTCGAGCTTCTTCGCTTCTGTCCTTGGACACGAGCCAACGTGGACTTTCAGGGATGAAGCTAGATGGCCCGGTAAGAAGAGGTACAATTATGCAGACCAAATTGGGCAAACTTACAATACGAAGGCAATCTGGAGCAGGGATGGGCAGACCTGGAGGAGAGATGGAATGCGCCATCCCCAATCACTTTTGATGTTATTTGTGCCAAAGCAAATGCCAGCAGCAGTGATTTGGCCTAAAGTTCTTCGGATTAGTTTTGCAAGTTCACACAGGTAGATAATCATGCAAAGGTGAAAATCTACTTACCAACAAAGTACGATACGTTGAAAAGCGAGGTCATGATAGGACGTTCCTTAGGATAGGCCAACTCTCCGATAAGACTGCTACCAGATACGATGCAAGTAGGGATACCGAATCCAAGAATCATTCGTGCAACGATATACATGGCCACTTTTTCAGAGAGTCAGTAACAATAGGAGCAAATAAGTCTGCAAGATCGCCATTTGATGCCAGGCTGAAGGAGATTAGAGACGAGCAGTTCACTCACCATGTTGGGAAAAGCCTTGGATAATCGCTCCGACCACCATGCAGCAACTTCCAAGGAAGATGCTCCATCTTCGACCTAGTCTATCATTCACAATTGGAACCAGAGGCAATGAAAGAATAGCTCCCAGGGAGTATGCGGCAGCGATAATTCCCTGCAGACTGCCTTGTGGGTTACCGAAATCTGATGTCGTCAGTGGAACATTCTGGCTAATTAGTTTTCACAACAGACTTACACGCTTTCCAATAATCCGACAACTGTAAAGCATTGATCAATTGAGAATCGAATCCGGATGTCAATTCAATCCCCATGCAAGTAGGAAATAGAAGGAAATAAAGAACGCGCAAATTGGGCTTTTGGTACCAGGGGACAGTATCTCGCTCGACGATGTCGGTGAGAACGGCGTCAGAGACCCCTGTCTCCTTCTGGCGAGATGGGAAACCCATGATTGGGGGTTCTGGAAGAGTTGTTGAAAGGTTCTAGTTGCCGCAGTGCCCTGATTCTGATTTGAGCCAGCAACGTAACTCTGTCGGTCTCATGATTGTGATGTTTACCCTTCTCTACTTAAATAGATCCAGCAGGTGCCAGAGACTGAGGAGGTCATTGACCGCATTGGATGGTGACCTTATGCCAAGACTCGTAACCAATTTAGCCATCCAGTCGGGAGAAGTGTGAAATGGAACGAACTTGGAGGCTAAAGTCCAAGAGATATTAGATGCGGAGTCAGATCATTATTCTGGGGGGCATACTGTGCAAGGTCGAGGTCACATCGGTTCATGGCCTTGCAGCATTTTAGGAACTTTTCAGCGCCTATCATCGGGATGCGGGCAGAAGAGCCGATGCAGAGGCTACCAAACGCACGGATTCTAGGTTTCTTTTAGACTTTCTCCGAGACTGGCTGGCTGTAGGCAAAATTAAGCTTGATTTTAATATAGGCAAAATACCCCATGTTGCTTTGGATTAAGGTGGTGTCCTCCGGCACGCAGCCGTATAAGATGACCTCATCCGAAACAGAAATCCAGATTTCTCGGCATCAGGGATATAGAGCACAAACTACAATAGCTACCGTATTACTAGCTGGTAAGTTAATCCGTCGTATAGACGGAGTATACGTGGAGATCAGTGTCTATACGTGACTAGTTACATACGATCCCAGCGGTGTTGCTCCAGTAGTGGCACCACCAGTTTGTGGAGTACCCCATCTTACTTGACCGCACCGTGGTGCCGAGAGTGATGGAGCTGTCTTAGCCTTTGTAGGAAGCTGCCCAAGACTGGATTGAGATCAGCTTTCGAAAAAACAAAAACTCCCGAATACTCCGGAATGGGGACCTCCATTACCCCCACGCCGGCGAGAATGCGGGGTTTCACAAGTAGATGGGGGCACCCGCCCCCTCTTCGCACCAGTCGAAGAAAGCTGGTCGTCATCAGCTAGCTTTGTACCGTATACGTCTTTGCCGGCGTCGCACAATGAAGTCTCGGGGGAATAATGGCCCGTAGCTGACCAGCAGATTGTGCATTTGCTCTCAATTGTTCTACCGCTGATTCGAGCGTCGGGGCAAGCTAGCTCGAGTGTCTCAGTTGAGGCGCCTTGCGACTTCTATGATGAAGATCGTTGATTGGATTAGTTCGGCTACTTGATCCGAGAGGAACTATATTAAGGGCAAAATTCCTGGCTATTGGTGTCATTAAGACCTCTGGATAGCTCTTATCCAACAGATGAGTTCCCATGGCTTTCTAATATCAGTCGATATGCACGTAAGCTGCATGCCGACGCATGGCAGCCTCCACCAACCGCCGCACAAAACTGCCAAGTCACCTCAACAACCTGTTCCTTTTCCTCGGGTCCGGCCTAAATTTAGTTGACTAGGGTATATATATAGTCGCCTCTAGAGAAGCGAAATTGCGACGGGTGTGGAAGAATACCTAACATTATCCATAATTTTGCAAAATCTTTCAAACGATTCTCTCTATCCTCAAAATGGTGGTCATCGCAATTGCAACTCTCTTTTCTGTACTGGCTATCACGCAAACAGCTGCAAGCTCATGCCTCCCTGCACATGTCAAGTGTGGTATGGAGGGAAAACTGAAGGGTTTGAGTGGACTGAAGCCGTTCGGCACCTTCATTGGCGCAGATAATTCATTCCAGTGCTGGGAATATTGTACTGATGCCCATCGCGCGTCTCGCTGTGTATCCTTTGGCTACACAGAGAGCGAGGCTAGATGCACGGTGTATGATTTCTCTATCAATACTGGTATGAAATCCAAGGCCGGGACTGGTACCTACTTTTGGGATCTGTCGTGCTGGAAATGTGGTGTCAGCAATTGAGTGTTGCTGCGGCACTCTCAGAAGTGGAACTATCGAAAAAATTGAAATGGCGTTCTAAATAGGAAAAATGGACTATGAGTACGGAAATGGAATTATTGGATATGTGGAAGGAGTCTGGAAGCGACAGTGTTATTATCTAACGACTTCGTTGAAATGGTCAAGGATCAGAACTCGTACTCGGATGCCATCTGCTTGATTTTATTGGTGGAAACTGAAGAGCCACATCCTGGTAGAACGCTCAATGCGTCACTGGCCAAAATAGTTTTCAATAACGATAGTTTTTAACATATTGTTTCATTCGTCTAACTATTTCCCGAGCCACGCTGCACCACGATGGTGGAGCTGAGCCAACTATTGCATATGAAGTACCAGCCGCCATTCGAGCGCTCATGAATAATCCAGACTCTAGTTACAGTACTTTAACTGATCAGTTATCGAACCATTTTATGTGGCGATCCTAGGAAAAGCATCCCCAAGTTCTCAGCTTGCAGCTGCACCTGGTATCCCCTGAACATCCTTCTATAAACAGGTAATCCCAGGCTTCCCAGGCAATATTATCCTGGCAATATTATCCTCGGTGAAATTTGCGAGTAATTTCTTTATAGGTTACCTCTAAAATGTAATTTTCTCATCAGATCGCTAGCTAGATACCACCCACACCTTGCTCCTTCTACTCTCTTGTTTTACTTGTGTCTTCATTCGTGGTAGACATTCGGCATTGACTCAAGTTGACTGAGTCGCCTTGTCTAGTTGGGTGTCAGTTCGGTCTAATCATAGGACGGGCTTCAACATGTGAGACCTAATGGCGTTGTTTTCATTAAATTAATTAAGTGTAGAAATTGATATTAACGATATCGGGCCGGATTTCTCATTCTAAAGATGTGTTTGAATCGACGTTTGATGTTTATAGGAAGACTGGGGCTTTATTCTCCGCCCAAGAAAAGTAGTCTTCTTGCGCGATCCCACAACTTCTACGATGGTGGCTAAGAACCAATTGCAGCGGGTCGCACCAAGCGACCTACCTCGCTGGAATGTATTTTATGACACCTTGTACAAATTAAGATAGCATTTTTTGTTTGATAAACGGTTACTGACGAATGAATGGGCAGTAATAAACTAGAGTCACAGTTGTCACTTCATAGTCTCCTTTGGTGGCTACCCTATATCTCTGCAAGCATCTTAGTTCGCCATACCAACTGACGATCTATTCTAGCCGGGTTGAGTTTATGGTAATAACATTTCATGACTAATGAATGTCTCTTTGGACCAAAAGAAACGGTTCGGCAAACGATTACGGCCAAGTGAATGTGAATGACTTTCCTTTCTTTTTTTTCTAAGAAACCACGGCTGGGAATTGTGAGCAACAAAAAGCTATTAGGTTATGGCAGAAAGTAGACTACGTGGGGGTAGTTTCTATAGACACCACCGCTCTCTCTGCGTTTACTATCCAATATTTAGACTATTAATAGGATAGCTTCCATTGTCTATCTTCCATCATCCCATTGCTTTGTCAGAACCGACCCCTCACTTTGTAATGACAGGTAGCTGCTCCTGATAATGCTTGCTTCTCATTGGCCATAGCAGGCCCACAATAGGGGCGTTTCATTTATCCGGCCACTATCTGTCCCCTTGTTTTCCTTCGGATAGAGAATCAGGCAAGGCACTTTCAATGCCGTGTCCATATGCTTGGTTGACCAACCAGGGTCTAAGTCTCTGGGGAGGTTGAACCCCGCACTTTGACAAAGCCGGGAATTAATCCCCAGACATCCAACTGTCACTACCCACGCCAATAATTGCAAGGACAAAATAATGAAGCCGGCACACCTCTCCCTTCAGGCCCAGCTCAAGGTTCTGATCGAAACCCTCTCGTCTAACCCAACCCTACTTCTCGTTCTCTCCAGAACAGCGACTCTCAAGTTGCCCAACTGGTATCTCGCCGGTGGTGCCCTCTCTCAGACAATATGGAACTCCGTCTCTTCCCTCCCACCGGAGACCGGCATCAGGGACTATGATCTAGTCTACTTTGACGACACCGATACTTCCTGGGAGGCTGAAGACGCTGTAATTCAAGCTGGCAAAGAGCTATTCGCAGACATTTCAACCGAGGTAGAAATTCGCAATCAGGCGCGGGTGCACCTGTGGTACGAGTCGAAATTTGGTGTACCATGCCCTCCCCATGATTGTGTTGAGGCAGGTATCGACACTTGGATTTCAACCAGTGCTATGATTGGAGTGAGAATTCTTGACAATGGAGAATGGAGTGTGTATGCGCCTCGCGGGCTGTCTGACTTTTACAACATGGTTGTGAGGCCAAATCCTGCCATTGGGTTGAGGGAGGCGTATGAGCGCAAGGCAGCGAGGTGGCAGTCCGTTTGGAAAGGTTTAACAATTGAGCGCTGGCCGGAAACTTTACCTGATAAGTAGTGAGGAAGGCAATATAGGTAAGGTAGTGACATTTAGGCTGTTGTGTGTTCATCAGTCAGCATTTCGCTGCCGCCTACGGGCTCAAATATTCCCCCAACCTTTTGCATCATATTTTGGGTCTTGCAATACTATCCGCCATTTATCAAAAGCGACTTTGAGAAATAAGTTATTATTTACATCTACCGTCTTGTATCCATACTCCTGCAGAATTTCTCAAGACCTACTTGAGGCCCATTACGCCAACCATACATTTACTATGTGTAAGCATTTGTGCCTCTGTATTGTTTTGAGATCTTTTTCAATACAATCTTCGGGCCTGAAATGCCATATACATGCTTACGGCTATCCACCTTAGTGCGGAGAAAATCTACTGCCACCATTTATGAAGCTAGGCTGATAAACAATACCGTCCAAAAAGAGCTATCTGAGCTGAGACCCTTGCGGTTGAGTTTCGTTCTATCACGAAATCAAATACCTAATCTAAGCTCCACGCATATTTAATATTCTTAAATGCAGATATGTGTGTATTTCCGCGGTGGGCAAAATGAAAAACGATTTGAAATTAACTCAGAAGCGAGTACAAACAGTCATGCCACAAAGTAAACACGCTCCAGGATGACTGATGAAGGAAAAATATGGCGGCAAAAAACGCGAGTATGACGAAGTAACGCTTTTTAAAAAAACCTCTCTCTCTTCAGCCGCTGAACTGGACTTGAAATTGAACTCATTGCGCTACTACAGCAAGCGAGGGCCTGGTTTCGAGGTGTTTCTATTACGAGGACTTGCTAAATTTTGTCTATAGGACGTATTCAAGAATGCTTCTCGTTGGCGGTAGAAATAGGTCTGAAGTACTTAAATGAACTATAGTAGTACATAATTTCGCTCTGATTCGTCTCTATTATTTAGCAACCTAGATATCTTGGCCAATCTGGATGCTGCACTCGGAAAGAAAGCTGTAAATATGTTCATAATCAGCATAGCATTGTGTGCACATCTGCCGCCATATAGAGAACACCAATACCAAGTCACTCTGTAAATTTTGCCCAATGGTTCTTTTCTAGTTGATACTTCTTTTTAGCCTAGGACAACGGTCTCAAAATGTAACGATCTTAGGACGAGCGTATAGAGCATCCCCCAGTTCCGGCGGCACTGTTTGTTTTCCACGCATTTAGCGAGACCTGTTCACTATTTGAAAACCCAATGATTCACTCAGCTATTCTCACAACAACTCGACCAGTTATCTCGTCTCGTTGAAGTCTCTGAAAGACGGAGGATATGTCATTGAACGGCAGGATTTGAATGGCTGGGCTGACCTTTCCAAGGGCAGCGTGCTTGAGCAGTGTCTCCATCTCCTCTTCAGTGCCGGTGCTAACACCCCTAATTGTAAGTGCTTCCGAAAATGTTAGTATAGGCAATTTCATAAATGGTAGCAAATACTTTACCACGCGCTGAACAAAGAGATGCAGGTATGGGTATGTTAAAGTCATTAGGCGGGAGACCAATAGTTATGATTGTTCCCATATTCCGCACCAGCCTTGGTGAGATCTTGAAGGCATCTTCGGAGCCTGAAACCACTAGTACAGCATGTGCTCCTTCACCTCCAGTGATCTCTTTCACTCTTTGCTCAATGTCTTCGTGAACAAAGTCAATGAAGTACTCTGCACCAGATTTAAGACTCAGGTCACGCTTGGATGGCCCGGAGTCGATGGCAATCACACGATATTCGTTCAGATTATTCGCGATCTGAACTCCTATGTGACCGAGACCGCCTCCAGACCCAGAAATTACCACCCAGTCTCCCTTGGACAAATGATCCTCGAGCTTCGAGATTGCGCCGGCCATAGTCAGCCCTGCACAAAGCAGAGGTGCAGCGACTTCGCTTGGTAGATTGTCTGGGATCTTGGTCACATATCGAGCATCGGCAACAACATACTGCTGGAGAGTTCCTGGAACGTTTCTCCCCGTGTTGAGCTGGCGCGAACAGTTATTCGGTTGGTGTCGTACGCAGATAGAACACTGACCGCAGGCGCTGTAGAGCCATTTCACTCCAACTCTTTCACCTAGCATGGATTTTGCGACGTCTGGGCCAAGCTTTACCACTGTGCCTACGCCTTCATGGCCTACAATTGAATTATATTGGCTCCACCCTAGAAATGCCCGAATTTCAGATCGACTACGGGTTAACTGTTAGCGATGGCCTCTGCCAGACATGTGTGTAGAAAGAGAGGCTACCATATACCGCTGTACTCAAGTTTGACTAAAATCTCGTTCTTCTTCGGTTTATCAACAGGTACATCATCGCGAAGGATCAATTGTGCTGTAGGGCCCGGATTCTCAATCACTGCCGCCTTCTGGAATTGAGGAATGACAGGACCCATGTCGGACCCTGGAGCTGGTTCTCTGCAATGATGCGATCAAAGTGAGGGTAGCCTGAAGGTTGCAGAATCCAGCGGATGAGATATGCCAATCGTCTGAAGGATGCTGGTATTCAAGTTGAATTATTTTGGGCTAGAGGTACATATAACAACGAACTATTCATTGACCTAGAAGACACTAAGCAGGATAGTGGTCATTTACTGTAGCTGTCCGTACGCGGCCTCGGCGCAATCGGGAGAAGAAATAGGTACTTTACTTGCATTGCACTTCAAGGCTCTCATTTGAGACGGCAACGCAATATTGTTGTATAAACCGCCTTCTCTTTCTGGTCTTCCAAATCTCGCGGTTCTGATTGTTCCGATGAAGTCATCCATGGATGCGTCATAAGCGGAAGACCTCGGAGCGGCAGATACTTACGGGAACCCTGCGGCAGAGGGGGACGGCAACTGTGAGAGACGTGGACCCCTAATAAGGCACCAAGGTAGGTAGTGTAGGTAGCGTAGGTAGCCCTTGGAGACGACCTATCTCCTGTACCTACCAATTCAAATTCGTTGCCCCACTCACCGCCAGCTGCTGGCGGATAAGTGCCTGTGTCTCGTTGCCAAAGTGAGACAAGTTGGGTACGGTACCTTGCCTACTCATCTACTCATAGGGATGCCGACAGCAGCCCACGACCTCAACAATGAGAAGGGATAGAGGGAAGTAATTGTAGAAACGGAGCAGCCTTCCAGCCAAACCCATCGTCTTGTAGCCTTGGCATTCTGTAGACGTCAAGCAAGACAGATACCGATCGACTCCACCACAGTTTTAGGGCTTCGATAGATATAGGTCACTTTATCTTGGCTGGGCAGGCCTCTTGGGTTCCATTATTATTCGCGATTGGCTGGTATATCTAGTTGATCTGGTCATAATGTCTTCATTTTATGAATTCATAATTCATTGTATGAGCTCATTGTATGAGTTCATTTTATAATTGATTGTACTGCTTTGTGGCTACTTTGGTTCAAAACAAGTAAATCGCAGGACTTGGTAGTGTTCTAATGACAATTTATTCTGTAATGCTCCTTGCAACTCTTGACACCGGCACTGTGTCAATCTATAAGCCAAAATCAAGACAATGCTACCTCGTAGCTACAGTACTATGCGCAAGGTATAAGATATAATCCGGGGGTGGGAGGGGGGGAGAGGCAGCGACATCAGTACCACTGTTCTCCAGTCTCTCATCGTCGCGTAATAGCCACCTCAACGCCCAATGGCTTCCGCAAGAATCCTTCCCTGGTCTCCATTACCTCTTGCCTCAGGATTACACCATACCGTTTGATCCATGTCGCAGCAATTAGTCGCATTTGCATTTCAGCAACATTTCTGCCAACACAAGACCGCGGGCCGTGACTAAAAGGAATAAAAGCAACCTTTTGCTCCTCTGTTACGTTCTCCCACCTTTCAGGTCTGAATTCGTCCGCATCCGACCCCCAAATCTCCTTGGAATGGTGAATTGTATATGTAGGAACACTGAGAACGGTTCCGGGGCCGAAGTAGTGACCATGAATAGTAACACCACGAGAATTTGGAGGAACTTCGCGTGGCAGACCGATTCCAGACGGGGAATGGAATCGCAGCGTCTCATTAATCGCCATTCCAAGATAGGGAAGTTTTTTCACCTGTTCATAACTTGGCACCGCTTCGTCTCCTGGTACAGCGCTGTCAATCTCTTGCTGTAGTTTCGATAGAACCCCCGGGGTCCTGACAACGTTGTAGAGCAGGGCGCATGAGGAGTTAGAGGTCGTATCGCTGCCCGCAATCAGCTGAGTCAAGGCCTCAGCAGTCAATTCGGCGCGAGACAGTGGCTCTCCCTTTTCATCCCTGCCTTCCATGAGACGAGCCAATAGATCCTTGCGGTTGATATCCGGAGGCCGCTCCAGTCTGTCGCTTACACGAGCAATGGCAATGCCGGCGAGCTTCTCTACAGCCTGGAGGCCTTGACTGAAGAACGGGTCAGGCAGCCACATTGCGAATGGCTTCATCCAAGGCATGCAACCCAGTGTGGCTGAGACCTCTCCACGACGGTTCATAATCTCCACAGCTGGCGCATAAATTGCAGGACTCGTTGGCGTAGCTTTGACCTCGGCGATGTCAGCCCCTGCGGCAAGCATCCCTAGATTCGTTCTCACGTCAGTAGTCATGTTGATGAAGTGCAGTGTAGTAACTTACCGAATGGCTTTCCAAAAGCCAAATCAGAAATTGTGTCGAAGGCGAGGTAATTGACTGGAGCAAAGTTAACATATGTCTGCTAACAAATCATCAGTTGGTTCCGGGGCAAACTAACACCAAGATAAACAGTCCAAGTAAGCTGAATCGTCGCCGTTTCTTGACTCTTGGATTTTTCGGTCCCATTGCGTTACCCAAAGCTGGATATTCTGGCGAATATATGGCTCGAATTCAAGCACTGACTTGGGCGCAAAAGTATGAGAGACGAGCTTTCTCTTTCGGGTATGCTCGGCTCGATTTCTGGTATTGAAGAGTCCACGGTGGATTGATACAAAGGGGTCATAGTAGTCCCTAGGAATTGTCAATTTGTGGGCTTTGTCTCCATAAGATCTAGGATGTGCTTGTATCAACTTACGACTTGAGAAAGCCATTGCCATGGCCATAAATTGGCTGGATGGCCTTGTGATCGGCAATGCTGACGTGATTTGGCCCGATGCGCACAATTGGGCCTAAATTCTCGTGTGCTTGATCGACTAATTCATATCTTTTCCCTCTCCGACATGCAGAAAGAAGCCAAAGGTTGCTGAATTGGGCGCCAAAGGGAGCTGGAATGTCTCGCAGGTTGCCCAAGGTTGTAAAATATGGTAGCAGGTAATAGGCCAGGACCATGGCCAGAGCGATGGCTGGGGCCCCCCATGGGGAAGTTAAGACACTGAGAACGGCCATGTTTATTTTGATGGATAATCGCTTGAGATGACGGGACTGACTGATTTATTAAATGTTTTTCATGCTCGCTTGGTATTCGCACAAGATGTAGATACTCTGTGACGTATTATAGTCTTGCTTTATACTTGATATGTGAAGCCCGCTACTGCGTAGTCTCTGCTGTAGCGAACAGCGTGCACCATACCTACTCACCTGAGGTACTTTGGGTACGTACCTGGGGAAGATGGAAGGTAATGAGAATCGGCAACTAAGGAGGTAGGGCGACATGCCTGGCGCCCCCGAGGAGCTCGCTGTGTGACCCACTGTCCGCTGGTGATCATTCAGCATGTCCCCCCACAAGTTTACTTGCGGGTTGGCCGTTCGGCACTGAGCCCTCGGTCGGTAGAGAGAACGGTAGATTTTGATGACCACGTCACTCTCTGCGGCCATTGGTTCTGTCGTGGATTACATACGCTCCAACATCCTTATGGTTAGTACGGATTACTGTAGCTATGTAGCTATAGGTAGTTTGCGCCGGCACTTTCAAATTTCCCTGTGGCACTCTTTCAGCACGCTGTCGAATTCATCCCTCTGTACTCCTTACTCCGTACAGAGCCCATCAATTGATTTGATGACTACCTACCTTAGTGACAGTTCTTGAAAGTCCTGGCCGTCCAACCCTGAGTTTTACTTTAATCGCACGTAGATAGGCTGCTTATTTCGGCTTGGCATCTTGAACTTGGTATTGGAACTTCATTGCTTGGCCCGGTTCCTCAGCCCGTGCACCGTTTCTGGTGTTCTCCTCGGGATGACGCCACATTGCCTGCTCATCGCCCTTGTGTGCGTGTGGCAGTAATTATCTGAATCAGCAGTCAGAGCCAATCGGCGTGCTCTTGATGACAATGCAGGTTTTGATGCGATTGGAGGATGCAGCGCAGCTGCTGACCTCGCCGAGGTTCGGGCCCGACTCTTCCAGCGCGTAAGGCATGATTTCTCCTTTCCTCCATCCATACTCTGTGGTCTAGCGAACAACGAGTCATCAGCCGTAGACAATTTATTAAAGCGCTTCAAAGTTATCTACCTCCTATGTAGCTGTCTATTGAGCACAAGTTACAACAAAATGGCATCGGAGAAAACATTCACCTACGACGACGTCGCCGGTCATAAAACGAAAAAAGATCTCTACGTCGTTATCCATGACGAGGTTTATGACTGCACCAGTTTCATTGACGAGCATCCGTACGTCCAACCTTTGCATCCGCTATAAGACTCCGGGCTGGAAGCTTGACCTTGTCATCGCACCAATATCGGCTTCGCAGTGTCATTGAGTGCGAAACTTGGATGCTAACCACGCGCGAAATGCAGAGGTGGAGAAGAGGTGCTGCTCGACATTGCGGGGAAGGATGCGACAGAGGCCTTTGAAGACGTTGGCCATAGCGACGAAGCTCGAGAAATCCTTCAAGATCTATCCATCGGGAATTTATTCAGACGAGTAAGTCCATGCAATTTGAACTGCTTTGACGATGAATTAAGCAGCACACTGCGATACGGCCACGGAAATGGTTATTTCCATCAATTCCTCGCATTCTTACTAACCAAGCCACCAGCCTGGTGAGGAAAAGCCAGCGATGGTCATTCCAGCATCGCCTGCCACCTCTACCCCATTAGGGACAAACGAAAGAGGGCCCTTTGTCTACTTTTTGCTTCTAATTGTTTTGGTCGTCGGGTCTGGGGCATATTATTATTTGTAAGGAGTTTCTGGCTCTGGGGTCTGAGGCGCGGGGAGTGAACTCTAGCTTGGAAACTAAGCCAACCTCATGGAGAATGGATTGTACGGCCGTCAGGCGCCTGATTGGTTTACAACGAGCAGCTTTATCTAGCTGGCTTTCATTTGTTCAGAAGCCATTTGTTTTGGTGTTTATGATGTCAGTGGATCGCGAGGGTAACCCTTCATTCATCAAGTCAGCTCTCTCTATGGTTTTCTCCTCGTGCGAATGCACTTCACCCACCTTGGCGCATCCACGCCAGTTCAAGTCAAGTCTAAGTGTGCCAACACAATATTCAAAGCGTACAGAGTCTAATCTTATAAAAGGTGGGAGCCAGCTGTAAAGAAACCAAGAGTTCGGATTACCTCGGTTTAGTCCTTTTATAGCCTCACTTTGTAACCAAAGAACATCTCCAGTTATTCTCATAGGTAACACCAAGAGCTTCGCGACATCGGTTCACTAGCCAATCTTTCTAGAATAGCTTGATACCCGATCGGCTCATCTCATAAGAACGGAACCTCAATGAGCGTCGCAGCAAAGCTCAATGAGTCACTTTGTGCGATGTAGCTAAACTCTTCGCTAGATTAGATCTAGTAGAGCTCATAATACCACTACAATAACCAGTAAAAACTTAACCGGCACTATCGGAATCCATAAATCAATGAAGCGGGATCACCAAATGGAATTATTCCCCATCTTCATGGCTCACATGATCAAGCCAAAGTCCCATCAAATGGGTTTCCTAGACCTAGGCTTGCGGCAACGATAGGTAATTTGCACTGTGATGGTTTCCATCTTAGAATGGAAGTGTCTTCTGGACTGTGTGAGCCAAGCCATATTTTGGCTCTCGGCCGCAGAATTGTGTGCGCAGGCCCTATTGAGGATATTGATTGTGAAGTGCCTCTATGGCGTTGCATTGGGGTCTCGCACCGGAAAATTTGCAGCTTCCTTTCGATCATCAGCACTCAGAGACAATACATTAGTATCCTTCTGGATAATCTTTACACCCCATTGTGTCAGGCGTTCCCGGTGTCTTTCTAGAATTTTGCCAACACCTGGGCAGAGTACACACTCGTGCCCGCGTTCAAGCTCGAACACGCCACCGGTTCCGAACGATGGCGGGTATAGCCTTTGAGCTCAATTAACAAGTTTCCAAAACGGCCTGAAGCGGATCTTCATTCCCACTAAGGAGTTTTGCCCGCAAGCGCGCTTTGGATAGGAGACGCCGCTCCGTTGCTACCGGGGGAGAGGGGGGCCGTACTTTCTCAGCGCCACCACTCTAGTCGAACCAAAAGCGACCCGTCTAGCTACCCAATTACCTTACCTATTCTCCATCAACCTGTTAGGGGAATCATCGTCATCATATGTAAATAAAATAAAATAAAATAAAAAAAAGCACTAGAGTTACTCAAGCCATCGATTTGGATATTTGAGGGCTGGCTAGGATCTTGTCTATAGTGCCTGTCCCTCGGCTTCCCCGCGTCGTTTGAAGCACGTCCATGTCCGGCTAGTTCCGACGCCAATCGCGGGGATAAATCGACGGCAAATGAAACCGGCTGCGAAATGATTCGTCAATTATTTGTTTCGGGGGGCTCTCGTCTTCTTGCAGCCCTTGCTATGACATAATTTTCGCCATTGGGAATTCTCATATGTAAATGGCCCCTTCTTTAGACTAGTTCCCCTTTTGCCTTACACGACGCGTGCCAAAGCTTTCTTGCATGACAATGGTCCTATTGCCCAAATACCTTGCCTCAACTTTCATCACATCGGGAGACCATGAAGTCAAGAGAGGTCAAGAAAAGATGTTTTCGAGCCTGTGTGCCCTGTCGGGCACGCAAGGTCAGATGCATCGTGACAGAGCGGTTCCAACCCTGTATGAACTGCAAGTTAGATGAGAAAGATTGTGACTTTGCGAGGGGTGCCAAGATTTAGTGAGTGCAAACTTGTCCATTACAATACTTCCTAGCAATGGCTAACGACGATGCTGCATGAAGTCCCAAACACCCACGCAGGCAAGTATCTGGTTCGAAGACTCCGGATACTCGTTCCGAACGTTCTTCACAGGAAATTCCGCCTCTATCGAATCAGCCTTCATTACCAGCGACCTTGGCTGCTCCCGACACTGATACTCCCCATCACCAATTTTCGAACCATGATGAGTCCACCCAAGAGTCACATTCATCGTCAGTCTTTTCAAGCCACTTTTCGTCAGGTATGGATTTATTTATTATCATAATTGCCATGAAAAGCGTCTCATTCATATGACTATCTAGAAAACCCGAAACACCTTTACGATCCAACCGAACCGCGTTACTCCTTTCTCCAAGTTCCCAAAGTAAAGACGATACTACCTCAAGACCTCGACTTCCTCTACAAACAAGGATGTTTCGTTATACCAGAACGCCATGTCCTCGATGAATTCATTCAAAAATATTTCTTATTTATCCATCCGATTCTTCCTCTCATCAACGAGGCCGATTTCTGGGCCATGTACAACTCGAAGACCCTGCCAGACAGAAGCTATGATAGGATATCCATTCTGGTTCTCCAGGGAATGCTGTTTACATCGTCAACAGTGAGACAGCATCTAAGATATATAGACCATGAACATGACTAACGACTCTTAACTTTAGTTTATTTCTGAGGAAACATTTCAAAGTTTAGGCTTTAAAACAACGCAAGACGCAAAGTATACCTTCTATCGCAGGGCAAAGGTACGCAGTAATTCGGATCCCTTGAGCTGCACTGTAGGCTAATCTTATTCTAGCTTCTATACGATTTCGGGTACGAGCGATGCTCAATAGCCATAGCCCAGGCTGCTGTGCTCCTTTCACATTCACATCTCATCCCACTACCATATGGCGGATACAAACAGCTTGGCTCGCTGTGGGCGGGCATTGCCATTCACCATGCACGCGACGCTCGTGCGCACCGTTACGCTTTTCTTCGACCCGACAGCACCCTCTCACCAGAGCAAAAGAGACAACACAATGTATTGAAGCGACTCTGGTGGTGCTGCATTATTTGTGATAGAGTTATACCACTCACCTCTCGCCAAACTATCAAGATTACCAGGTCCAACTTCAATTTTGACCAAAGTCCGATACTGAGTGTAGAAGACCTTTCCGATGAGTTTGACCACTCAGATGTCTACGATTCTTCGACGAAGGCTTTCCTGGCACAGGCACTAATAAAAACTGTTGAGCTTTGTGTTATTTTGACGGATGTTCTGAGCCTATCAAATCTCGTTCATGAGAACCCATTTCTAAGCCTATTGCAAAATTCGCCCGAAGAAAAGCCCGCCGTCGGTTGTCGAGTGCGCTTACAACGATGGCATAATAGCTTCTTAGAATGGAAATGTACGATTCGCAGGAAGGCCATCAAAGACGTTTCTCAGAGGTCTTCAGGTTCCTTGGTGCTATTCGCCAATCTTGCGGAGATGTATTACCAGTAAGTTCTTTGTGTAACTTCAAAAAACGAGGTCTCACATCACTATTGCAGTTCCGCACGACTCACTCTTTGTCACTACGAAATGTTACATCTCGGCCACGCTACCTCTTCGCCCTTAGCCCCAACTTTCGATATTGTAGAAATGGTACAGAAGAGTTACGAGCTACAAAATGCCATTGCCCAAATTACCGAGTGTCTTTCTGAGCTAACTAGGCTGGGCTTGATTCGTTGGCTTCCAATGAGCGCGTAAGTTTTCTTCAACAAATTCCGTCAATCTGAGCATATCTAAATTCTCCTCCAGTGTTGGGTGTACAGCCTTTCCATTGGCTCTTCAGATCCTTGATGTAGAGTTACGACAACTCAGGCTGAGCAGTTTTTCCCCATTAGAAGGATCTTCCTCCTCCTCTTCTAGATATCGACAAGAACGGCTCAACGTTCTACTCGAGGCAATGAAGATATACAGACCCCGCTATTTCATTGTTGATTGGATTAATCAAACAATACGGCATATTGTTGATGTTGCTCAGAAATTCCTACCCTCAACAGAAACAGTCGTTGGAGATGCTAGATTATCTATCGC
This sequence comes from Mariannaea sp. PMI_226, assembly GCA_024336345.1. NCBI lineage: Eukaryota > Fungi > Ascomycota > Sordariomycetes > Hypocreales > Nectriaceae > Mariannaea > Mariannaea sp. PMI_226. Next base: position 5,316,435 of record JANFOG010000001.1, on the reverse strand, counting down.
GAGTTGGATTGAGATTCTTCAGATGCAACCCAACTGTTACTTGCGTCTGGCTCTTACAATGGACTTGAGCATCAGCAATGGCAAGCTACCTGACGAGACCGATTTCCCACCACCTCTTCGCCATATGCTTCAAGGTTATCTCTCTGTCTTACCGGGAACCCTTCCATTCAGCCTCTCAACGCCCTCGGGCTCTGAGCTATTGGCAGTCGACTCGAGTTGTTCAAATTTGCCGCAAGGCATGGCAAGTGAGGATACTCATGAGAGTCCACCACTTACCAAGGAAAGCTGCGACAGAAGTTCGCCACGAACTGAAAACAACTTTTCCGCAGAAGATGACAAAATGAATGGCCTGGACCAAGAACTAGGGAGAACTTTGAACGGCCAAGATATGGCTTCATCTGTCCAATTGTCCACAAGTGACTCTCCATGGGGCTCACTTGATTCTGAAGAGATCATGGATGAATCAATAGAGCTCATGTCTTCCATTGAATTTCAGTCACTTGATTTCAACTTGGAGAGCATTACACTATGTCAGGACGTACTAATGCCGTTTGCAAATTATCAGTGGGATGATGGAAATGCAAACAATACGGAACTTGGTATTGACAGACTGGATGGCGCGGGTTTTGACATTATTCAAGATTTTTCAAAGCAGAGTATAGGGAAGAGTGATCAACTTGTCCTCGGGGAGATGTGTTAGATGATGCAATTCGTCGCTCCAATGAACCCAACCCGAACGGTTTGTCAGAAGTGAATATGGAGGAAAAGAGGGAGATCAAATTTCGAGGACCGTCTGTATAGACATAGATTTGGAACTAGATATTGTTATTGCAGGCACTGATGACTCAAGAGACCATAGACTAAAAGGAACGCCATGGCCTGGCCATGATAGTGTCAATTATGACAGAGATAGAGCCACTGCTCTAGATTCTCAAACCCGGCTCGATGAGTTGAAGCTGTGATACCGGAAGATTAGGTCTCTGTAAATTTAATGCAGCCAGTTTCCTTGCTCGTCCTCCCATCCAAAGTCCACCTTGGTCCAACCCTGAAGAGTTCTCTTTCCATCCATTTCGAAGTGTATAGATTCGATATGATCGGCAATCCTGAATTTGGGAATGGTTTCATGCGCTTTATTAATTTTTTCCATTTCGCCTTCACTCAATGTCACGAGCTTAATGTTCTCATCGATTCTCGACTTGGTGCTACTCTTGGGAATAACCATGATGCCTCGTTGGACGGCCCAAGACAGAGACACCACAGCGGTCGAGCAGTTATGGCTTTCAGCAATACCAGTGAAAAGGGGATGGCTAAGGGCCTGGTTTACACCATTGTCGCGCATTCCTCCCAATGTGCTAGAATTCCATGTCAGATCTTCCGTCAAGCAGGCGTAGTGCATTATGGGATATCGTCTTACCTCCAACTCATTACGCGAATGCCCTTGGACTCGCAGTAAGCTGCCAATTTAAAGCTAGGGTTGAGAGCGTGCAACTCGATTTGGTTCAGAACTGGTACAATGGTAGCTTCGGCAAGGAGAGCGTCCAAAGTTTTCTGCGTAAAATTGCTCACTCCGATCGATTTGCACTTGGGGCCGACGATGGCCTCCATCAGCTTCCATGTTTCAACGAAAGTTGGGCCCTCAGTGATGCGCAGCGGCTTCTTTTCCGGTGCAGGCGTAGTAGCCCATGGCCAGTGCATGAGAAAGATATCAATATAGTCGAGACCTGTCTCCTTAAGGGAGATTTCAAGAGCAGAAGCTGGGTCATGGTGCCAGTGGCCCCAGAATTTGGTGACAACCGTGATGTCACTGCGAGGTATCCCGCTGGCTCGAATAGCGGACCCAACTACATGCTCAACTCCATAAGCTTGTGCAGTATCAATTAAGCGATACCCGCTCTTGAGCGCGTGAATAATGGTATCTTCAAGGATTTTGGCATCGTCTGAGCCAAAGCTTCCTGCAAACAGAACAATCTCGTCAGTTCCGAACTGGGCGCTTCATTCGCGAGATGCTCACCTTGCCAGGTCCCAAGGCCAACAGCGGGGCACGTTTGTCCTTTAGACACATCGTTAGACAATCGATGACTATAAATGCTATGGCTGAGCACTCTTTAATTACCGTTGTTAAGCTTGAACACCTTTGTGCACACAGGTTGGTCGGTCATGGCGAGTAGAGAGATGTCGTCTGCTATTTACTCTATCAAATAAATGAAGATATGATTCTTGTTTTCAGAGAAGTGGCTCAGTCCCCCGCACTTATAGTACAATGTCAACTAGCTCATTGGGGAACTGGCTCTAACTGCTTAGAAATACGAAGAAGCCACCCGTTGAGCGATTTTACCTCCACAGCGAGCTATCATGCAGAGTGCCACAGGGGACTGCCCACTATCGAATCACTTTTCCCTTTTCTACAATATGATTAGTACTCTGGGACCGAATGCGCACTAGATACAGATTAAGCCCTCTATACTGATATCACTAACAAGTTTCTGCCATTCTTATCAATTCTTGGTGAATGCACGATTTAGCGACTGCTGATGAACGTGTCGAGAAGCTTAGCACCTTGAGGATGTGGGGTCTAAAGTGCGTGAAAATGAACTCGTAGGCTTCTCTTCCACACACGAGCAGTACAATCATAGTTCTCAACTTATTGCTTCTGTCCATATACTAAGAGAAGCCGATTTATTGATAAAGACATGTGATTAGCCTCAATAATTTTGCTGGTCAGTTTGTCCAAGACGCCTCCATGCGTGTCCAATTAGCCCTCATAGGAGTTCCCTTCTAGGTTGCCCACTACTTCCAGCATACCTTGTGCAGCCTATATGCCATAAGAGAGCAAGTACTACTTATCGATGCGATCCACAGTAATCATGCGCGACGTGGCTGTTGTTGTGAGAGCATAGCATAGCTTGATCATGCACATATGCCTTTATTTCCTCAAGGTTGACTTTTTGTATCTATGTGCACAACAGCAAAAAAATGAACTAATATGATGTAGATCAATTCAATATCTACTTTATTCACTGGTCAATGATCATCTGTGCCTTGTGTCTCAATAGTTTCTCTGCCCCCGAGGTATGTGAAGAAGCGGGCAACCCTGCAGAGGTTCTATCGTTTCCACCTCGGGGTTCATTCTCAGTCACACAATAGATTTGAACTTGCAACCGAATGCTCACGACGACCATTTTATTTCCGTGCGCACGAAAGTATTCAACATCACTGCCAATATCTGGTTGCAACCTGTCTCAACTATTCATGTGTGAGGTACGGTACGGCACTTATGTGGATGACCAACCCCCTCATATCGTGGAAGGAAGCACGTGACGACCTTGATGAAGTGGGTAATTGACTAGAGCCCGTAATTGAGCTGATCCTCCCCATTCATACCGAGTCGATGGTTGATGTCCACCGTTGAAGTGCCTGGTGATGAGCAGCAGAGCAGAGCCGAAAAGCACTGGTCGTGTGCCTGTAGGATGGCAAGTTACTCATTCCGCTGTGATGCTGAATAACTATGGCTGATGGAAATTGGAGACAGTCAGGCTTGTCGAGGTAACTACTTATCTAAATCCATGAGTGCTGCGGATATAGCTTAACTAATGACAATGCAGTTCGTCACACCCGGTGTATGCATCATCATCGCTCTAATTTAACCGTGATTTCTCGTTAATGCGACCCCAAGGTGACAATGACGCGCCGTCTTGCCTGTCATGCCAGAAAGCGAATATCGAATGCATCCGGTCGCTGCAGGTTCGCTTTCGCAACGGACTTGATGGTGCCGACAGAGAAAATGCGTTTCCTCAAAGCCAAACATGGGTAGCACTGGAGCGCAATCGTAAGTTTATTATGGAAAGGCTTTGTTAGGCATCGCTTATCATCTCACATGGATCAGTCGAATATCACGATGAGACTCGGAAGCTTTCTCAGTTGTACGAGGGTGTAGCAGAAGAAATAGTCGAGTAAGTTCATGTGTCCTTTTTTTATACAGATATAACGAAAAAAAGAAAAAAAAAAACAAGATCTTTCAGAGACTTCTTCCTCATACCATATAGTCCAGGTGCTAGCCCTCCTCAGCCGCCGTCAGAAAGGAGATGGATCAGTCATGAGACAAGAACTACCTCTCCCAGCCCTCAAGAAACCCTCGCACCATCCCTCGAACAGTTACCGTCCCCTCCTACCGGCTCACCGTATTCAGGAACGCACGAAATCACCAGTCCCCCTCTTCTTGGAGCCCGACCCGGTTCCCAGGGCTCATCACTCAGTTATTCTACACACCAAGGGTTTTCACCATCGTCCTCACATCCCGTAGTTCCATTTACGAAACGAGAGGCTGTTTTGATGCGTAATTTTGTCGAAAATATGGCATCATGGGTACCTGAAGCCACCCCCAGATTAGAATGTGAAAATGAACTGCAGTTTAACCCTCTGACTAGGCTGATGTTACCGATTTAAAACGCCATTTCGAGCTCGAGGTCCCACGGAGAGCACTCCAATTCCCCGTACTTCGCTATTCAGTTTGTGCGTTTTCGTCCCGACATATGAACCGAAACAAACCGGACATGAGTACCGAATCTATCGAGTACTATGACAAATGCCTGAATCTATTGATCGACGCTGTTTCTGGGCAGGATGGACAAGTGGAAGAAGAAGTCCTTGCGGCTATTTCAATATTACGACAGTATGAGGAAATGGATGGTAAAAAATGAATGCTTACTTTTTTGGCTTACTTTGTCCTTGCTAACAGAGGATAGCCGATGACAAAGAGCTACATCTCACTGGCACCTCACGAATTGTCAACTCCATGTCATTCTTCGATTTTAGTGATGGCCTGGGCGAGGCTGCTGCATGGCTCTCTCTCCGGGAAGACATTTATGTATCGCTCGTTCGCCAAAGGCCTTTGAAGATGGACCTCGAAAACTTTCGACAGTCAAGCGTATTTCGACGTCGGGATGATGCTGCATACGCAAGTAGGATGGTTTTCCTCCTGGCTAAGACACTTGGGTGTGCGTTTCCGCCAGCCCAGCCTGGCGTAGCCCACGACTTGGAGATGCTCGATTCGGAAATCAATTTCTGGTTCGAATCGAAGCCCGCTGCGTTCACACCGATCTATGAGGAACCGAGAAATCGAGGAGAAGGGAAATTGCTACCAGACATATGGGTTTTATCTGCTTTTCATGGGAGGTTTTATAATCAGCATGTAACTCGCGCGCTCAACTGGAACTAACCTCTTGCAGCTATCGGGTTACAATATTATCATATTGCAAAGATTATCCTTGCAATGTCCACACCGATCGTGGCAGCCTCCGTGTACGACAATATTCGAATGGGCAAAAGAGTAGAGGTGCGTGTCTCGTTCACGGTACGGTGAATATTCTCTCATTGGACACTTAGAATATTGTTCGACATCATCTCTATCAGGTTATTGCCCTTGCGGCCTCCAACACAAGGGGCGAAAACACTCTCTTTACAGCACGACATTCTCTATCGGTGTGTAAGTGTATTCTATTCCCGTAACTATCAATTTCTACAACCCCATCTTATAACCCGCTTAGGGGGCGGCGTTTTTGGAGCTTTAGATGATCAGCAAATGGCTGTGGACTTTTTGGATTATGTTCAGGATCGAACGGGGTGGAATACGGCACTCCTTCGAGAATCACTGAGGGAACAATGGGCACAGGACAGAGGCATGAATGACTAAAATAGTCAATCTAAATACGTTATTTTAATAGTTTTAATTGTAGTAGCAGGGTTATACCTTTCATCTCATCCTGTCCCTCACACCCTCCTTTTAGTACCGCAGCTCACAGCTTTGTAGATTCAGTGCGACGGCCAATTTCATCAAATCTTATCTGCTTTCCACTGACTAAAGCTTCCTGAAGGGCAGCTCCAATCTCAACCGCTCGAACAGCGTTAGCTAGCTTCAACGGCAGCGGCTTGTTGTCAAGGCAGGCCTCGGCAAACTCATTCGCCTCTTGCACAAAAGCCATCTCGAATCTACCGTAGTAGTGGGCGGGCACTTCGCGGGTGATGCCTCCAGGGTGGTAGTAGTTCACGAGGTTAGATTGGGGGTTGCCATTGACGGTCAGCTTACCCTCGGTGCCGATAACCTCAGTCGTATCCTCTTGGCCGTGTGCCATCATACGGGAGCAGTAGTAGTAAGCAATTTTGCCACCCCAAAACTCAACGATGCCGACAGCATTGTCATAGTCATTATGCTGAGCCAGGTCTGGCTGGACTGCCCGAATACCATGAGCAGACACGCTCTTGGGAATGACATCATCACCAAAGAACCATAGAGTCAGGTCGATATCATGCACTGACATGTCGACAAAGACACCACCGGACCAAGCAGCATAGGCCACAAAGAAACCAGAAGGATCATGTTTATCGCAGGTCTGGCTACGGATGATGGACGGACGGCCAATCGCCCCCTGCTCCATCTTGGCATAAGCATCCCGGTAAGATGCATCGAAGCGACGAGAGAAGCCGCACATGACCTTGAGGTGAGGCCGCTTTTTGGATTCGGCAAGGACTTGCTTACACTTTAACGAGCGAGAGTTAGCCATGCCTCCAAATTTGATGAAAGAGTAGAATAGTTGTAAACTGAGGAATAAATGGGCAACTGAATCAACTCACAATCTCAATATCAGTCGACAGAGGCTTTTCAACCAGAACGTGGAGGTCTTTCTGCATAGCCTGGATGGCCTCTTCAGCGTGGACGGAAGTGGCAGTTCCAATGACAACGGCATCTAGACCAGGTTGCTCGATCATCTTCTGGTAATCATCATAGAGGGTGACACCGTGGGGTTCAAGATTGATTTTGGCCCAAGCCATCTCTGCAGGGTCAGGGGTGAAAGCGGCGACAAGTTCAGCTCGCGGTGCACGGTTGAGGAAGTTGATGGCGTGGCGTTTCCCCATGCGTCCCAGGCCAGCGGCAGCAATCTGAAGCTTTTTAGGGGCCATTTTTAGAGAGGGAATTGTGATATTTGGAGTATCAGGAATATTGAGGAGGTGAGTATAGTTGGCGATAGTTTTGGCCAGGAGTTCGAGAGAGAAACGACATTCCTTTCATATTTTTGTCCTTCGTCCTTCCCATAGTGATCTTATATACAATGGGCCTCTCCACCGTCAAAGGCTTGAGCGCCCTATCCTTTGTCGTTTCGGCCATCTCGCCCACAGAAATGTAACTATTTGGTAGTTAGGGAAGACTTTGGCGACTATCGGTGTTGCGAGGAGAATTACCCATGGGTGAACATGCCATTCCGACGGAAAGAACTTCCTTCAATTCCCTTGGATCGAACACGCGTGAAAATCTTTGAAGCTCTTTCGCTTCAGCGCAGGCCCATAGTTCGCCACAGTTCAATGCCAACGGACTAAGCTAGATGGAGAAAACCCTCCCACGGCCGGGCAGACTTACCATCTCCAAATCTCCAAACAGTTCACGACAAAACCAGGAGGGCGGGGCTCAATTACCGAAACAAAATGAACCCCACTCAAGCGCCACACACACAGACATTACGACACACATTCAGAAAGACGGGTAGACTTACTTTCAGCACGGGATACATTCCCTAAAACTGTTTGAGATGGGTTCCCCCTCACGGACATCCAGGAATGGACATGTGGCGTACGAAACCCCATGGGGGAGGGGAGTTGGTGGAGTTGCCTAGTTGTTCCTAACGCCAATCGCCCCCCGAAGGATTGTGCAGTATAGCGGGCCGAAGAAGAACAGTGAGTGATCTATGGTCGATTTCATTGGGCCAGATCGGAAGAAGCGTCTACAAGGAGGGACTAGCTTCAATCTTTATTGGAAATACCAGAGTCAGAAGTCAGTAACTTGACCGTTTCTCATTCGAAGTGAGCAGCATAACCCGAGTCATTGTGATGCTTCATCAACCACACATCCTGTGGTGGTGGTGGGAAGGGAAGTTGTATAAAGCTCTACACCACGCCTGCTTTCTTCGTTGCTGACAACCTCCAATTCGCTACCAAGCATACTCTACTATTTATTTATTTATTTTTCCCTCTTCAACCTTCAGCATAATGAAAAAGCAAGACACTATTGTCGTCAGCTCAGACTCTCATCACGTTGAAAGCCATGATGAGATCCTCAAGGCCGAGCAGAATAACATTGAGGACTCAACCCCTGGTCTATTTCTCAACCTGTGTGTAGTCGCTATTGCCATTGGGGGCATGTTGTTCGGCTATGACACCGGGGTGATTTCCGGGGTGCTAGTAGTTTTAGGAACAGATCTTGATAATCGTCTTCTCACTTCTAACGAAAAGGAGCTGATTACATCTCTCTGCGCTGGTGGTGCTCTGATTGGTGCCATCATTGCCGGCGTGACCGCCGACAAGTACGGAAGAAAGCCCGCTATCTGGTTTGCCTCCGTATTGTTCACTCTGGGAGCCCTTGTCCAAGCCTCCTCCTACTCGCTGGTTCAGATGTGCGTTGGGCGAGTCCTCGTTGGTCTTGGCGTTGGCTCTGCTTCCATGGTATGTCTCATCAAGCGTTGCTCATGGCCTCATTCTAATCCCGCTTCTGCAGATTATCCCTCTCTACATCGCCGAAATATCTCCCGCCAGATACCGAGGCCGAATGATATCTATTGACATGGTGTTCCTCGGTACCGGCTCGTTACTCGCCTACGCTTTCGACGCCGCCTTTTATCATGTACCTCATGGATGGCGGTACATGGTAGGACTCGGAGGTATCCCTTCTGTCATGCTTGGTGTGCTTATCTTTTGGTGTCCCGAATCCCCTCGACAATTGCTATTCCACAACAAGCATAGCGAGTGTCTCAATGTCATCCAGAAAATGTATCCCAACGCGACTGAGCAACAAGTGGAGCAAATGGTAAGACACATCCAGTTTGGCGTTGACCAAGCTAAGAACATGAATCAAGAGATTTCAATTCGCAAATCTCTCTCCAGCATTATCACAAACGCACCAAACCGCAGAGCTGCAGTTGTTGCCTGCGGACTAATGACAATTCAACAAATTTCCGGATTTAACACACTCATGTACTATTCCAGTACCCTTTTTCAAATTGTTGGGTTCGACAACCCGATTGCAGTTGGAACGGTTGTCACGGCTACAAACTGGCTTTTTACCTTCCTTTCAATCTTCTTGATTGACCGTATTGGACGGCGCAAGCTGCTTCTCTGCTCCATGTGGGGGATGCCTGTTTTCTTGACCATTGCAGCTGGGGTTTTCTACAAGATACCCATCGACCGGAACACTTTGGAACTGACCAGTGATCATGTTGGAAGGCCAGCCATTGTTGTACTGGTTTCCATGATTCTTTTCGTTGCGTCCTATGCTGCCGGTCTCGGCTGTGTGCCCTGGCAGGCTAACGAGTTTTTGCCCATGGAGGTGCGTGCGACAGGAACTATGTTGATCAACATTTGCAACTGGGGTCCCAATATTATTGTCTCCTCGACTTTCCTGACCATGATGCGCGACATCTCACCTTCTGGTACCTTCGGCTTCTACGCGGCGTTGTGTCTTTTAGGTTATGTTTTTGTATTTTTCTGTTATCCCGAAGCTGCTGGCATGACACTAGAAGAAATTCGTGACGTGTTTGAACATGGGTTTGGTGTTCAATACGCCAGGGAGTGGCACAAGCAAAAACAGCTTTCTGTCAGCTTGAGAACAGAAAGCCTAGCTGCTGCCGCCGTCTAGAATAGAATGTGTCCTGCAGTGGATTTGCATTATTTCAGTTGAGCTGGCCAACTTTGTCAGACGCCCGTCATTGTCTTCATCTTTTGCCTTGGTTTGGCAAGGAGGGAAAACAAAAAATGTGTCACTTTTCTTGTCAGAGGTCATTAAATTGATGCATTTTCCGGGAAGATATTTTTTCTATATGGGTATATAGTCAGAAGTAAGAGAAAAAGTAATCTAAAGTTATTTATATAAGTAGCTTTCTGTCGTGCTGCTAGCCAAGCATCCTCATGTTTCCTAAGGATTTGCCATATCGCACTGAGAAGTGTGTCATTTCAGCGACAAAGCCGTTTACCAAATCCAGTTCACATTTTAAGGATTTTTCGTTTTGTTTTAGCTTCAATTGACGAAGGGCGGCTCAATCGGCGGGCGGTTGCCATCACCAACTTTAGAAAGCCTCATTGATATGGACTGAATCTTGTTACATAGATCCTTTGAGAGGAGGCATTGTGGCACCAATGAAACAAGTTGGATGAATGAATGAGGTGAACGAATAGCTTTGTGAGATCATCGTTTTGATGGGTAGAAGAGCAAAGGTAAACAAGAGACAACCGGATGAATGAAGACAAACGAATCGATGAAAGCAGATCGCCCACGGTACGTGCATTATTATAGCCTTCTCACTTGCTAAAAGTCCTCTACAAAAGCGCCCAATAGGACATATCTAATTATCATTCTGCTTTCAAAGGCTCAACAAATCCTCATCGTTAAATTCGCTAGCTTCCTCGTTCTTTACCATCAGATCTACTAATTAAATGATCGTGGTCCTTACTTCACAAGTTCAAAGTTTTCCAAGGCATCAACCATGGAACCAATCGTCTCATTTACGTCCCTAGCTTTCCATCCCATCATCTCAGTTGCTTTTTGGCTTGCGATTTTCCTCGAAACTCCCAGCTGTGGTGCAATAGATTTCATCCGAGAACTAAAACAGCTAAGCATGCGGACCGTCCAATCTGGCATCTCCTTGGTCGGTAATTTTCCAGCCAGATGAGGGCGTAAATTACCGATGCGCTGAGCAACTTGGAGCATCGAGAGGGGCTCTGGCGTGGAGGAAGCGAGGAAGCGTTCGCCAGCGGCAGAGGAATAAAGCATGCACAGTATATGCAAAGAGGCGACATCCCTCACATCAACCATATTGAAGAACAGCCGGGGGCATGCAGGCACACTGCCATCCATCAGGCTCTTCACCAAGCCAAGGGAGCTACCAACGCCATCTTTGCGCAACACCGGGCCGAAAATTCCCACGGGATTCACAACGGTCAGCTCAAGGCTGCCGCCAGCTTGCTGTTTCACAAACTCCCAGGCAGAGCGCTCTGCGTAGAGTTTGCTTTTCAAATATGCTGAGAGACCTTCCTCTCTTGACCAGTCATTTTCATCAAACACATGTTTCAATTTTGCTGTGTAGCCGTATCCGACTGCGCCGAACGACGATGTCATGATGACTCTCCTCACGCCGTGCTGTTGCGCAGCACGCAAAACTCGCAGCGTGCCCTCCCTTGCTGGTATGATGATGTCGTCTTCGCTTTTTGGCTCTCCAGCGGGGAATGGGGATGCAACATGGTGAACAAACTCGCACCCCGCAATAGCGTCCGCCCATCCGTCGTCTTTTGTGAGATCCGCTTCATAAAATGATATCTTGCCAAGATCATCGGTAGATGCCCCTGCAGATTTAAGCATCTCAATAATAGACTCCATTTTACCATCCTTCAGAGAGCGAATAGTTGTGCGAACGACGTACTTGGCTAAGACAAGTTGGAGAATCAGGTGGGAGGCCAGGAAGCCTGAGCCACCTGTGACAAGTACGGTAGTCATGATCTGGATTGTGCTTCAAACGTAATAATACAGATTCAAGTGTCAAACCATTAAATGTCTAAGTTCGGAAATGAAGTTCAATCTAATAAAGACTTTGAAGCAGTGGACTGCTGGCTCACCAGCGTTCTGGCTTATGCAACTCTGAAATGGATGATTGGCTTACGAGGCTTACGTCTATGCAACCTTGTCGTTATTTCATGGCTTATTTTTCTCTCCTTACGAACATACTGCCTCTCATATGTGTCGTATGATGATTTCAGACCCAAGACAGAGTGAACAGAATACCATACATATTCCACTTGCGTTGGAGTGGCCACAGAATGGCCCCGGGGGTTGGGCTTTTTTCAGATGTGCAAAACAGCTAGCTCAGTTTGCACTCCTCGCCCTCATGACTGAAGAAACTCCAGCATGCTCGCACAACAGCTTTGGTATAATCAAATAACAATAAAATTTATTCTCTTGTATTAAAAGTCATAATAATGAATTATCAAGCTACCGACCCTTCTCATCCCATCGTCGGAAAATTCTTCCGGCCTACCATCTACATGGCTCTCGGCTTGACCTTGACAAAGTACTCAATCGGACGCAAATTGAACCATCCATCCTGGTGAAGCTCATAGTGAGGATCAACCTCCTCAAAGTCCACTTCCCTAATCAGTCTCGTTGTCACAATCATAGCCCACAGCCAAGCGTAGTGCTTCCCGATGCACTGCCGCTTCCCGTTGCCGAAGCCCTTCTTCACACCAGCCGGAAGCTTCTCGTAGGCCTCGCCGACCATGCGCTCAGGACGGAAGGCTAATGGATCCTCAAACACGTTGGGGTCCCGATTCACACCAGCCAACACAATGATCATCGGTTGGTCGTGAGCAACTTGGTACTTGCCGCCACCCAGGAGCACAGGGGCCTTGCTCTCACTGGGGATGGGCTCGATGTTGAACCCAGGAGCAGCAAATGACAGACGAAGAGACTCACGCACGATGCCTTCAATGTACGGCAGCTGGGCAATGTGTGCTTCCGTCAACTCCCCGTTCCCAACTATTGCATCGATTTCCTTACGGGCCGTGGCAACGACGTGCGGGTTCTTCAACATGAAGTAGATGGCGGTGGTGACGAGGCAAGGCGCCGTGCTGCTACCGATTGGCATGGAGACAATCTCGTCAATCACTTGGGAATCCGTCAGAGCGATACCCGTCTCGGGGTCCTGAGTGTCGAGCATGGCTGCGAGGCAGTCGTTTCGGTCTGTAGGATTGTCCTTGCGATACTTGACAAGATCTGCGGCGTACGACCTCATTGTAGCGGTCGCAGACTTGAACTTGCGGCCGTAGACGAGCCAGTTGAGAATGCCTGGCCGATTGGGTCGCTTCATGGCCTCAGATGTGGAGTCCTCCATGGCCTTCAGCATCGGGTGTGGCGGGCCCTCGAGGCAATTCAGTCTCTTGCCGAAAAGAACAAACGTGGTGGCCTCTAGGTTGAGTCGGTTGAGGTCGTCGAGGGGAGAAATTTTGTTGTTTTCGCCAAGGCCCTGCCATTTTGCAAGAAGCTCTGTCGCTGTACTATTCATATCATCGAACCGCTCAGCGACAGAAGCCGTTGACAGCTTGGGAGCAATAATGCGATGGGCAATACCCCAACTTGCTTCGTTGTCAAATGCGGTGAAGAGGGCATCGTGCACGGCGTAGCGGATTTCCACGATCGGACCGCCCACATACTTTCGGAATCGCTTCTCGTCGCAAATCTCCTCAGCTAAAGCAGCGCCAGCGACGAACACGATGGTATGACCCAGGACCTTGATCTGGAAGATCTCGCCATACTTCTCAGCGAGTGTCTTCAGCGAGGACCAGGTATTGTTCGTGTCAATATCTAGGACATTTCCCAGAATGGGCAGACCCTTTGGTTGAGGAATCGGCTGCGACATGATATTATACGCGAAGAGACGGTCCTCAAATATGCTTTAGAAAAAAAACTAGAAGTGAAGACACATGGAGGGGAAAAGGAACAGGCAGGGCCTCAGCTCAGTTTTTGTGGCGAGCTGACTGACCAACCGCGCGCTCTTGAGAGAAGCGATCCCCATGTACTGCGTCAGAGGCCACGACTAGCTAGTTTGCCGATGGTCTCACACCTGTCACCGCGTCTTTTGAGTGAGACAGAGGACATGATTTGACGGCATCCGGGCTTTCCATTGGCTCTGTCATCCCGCGCATGCAGGTCTCAGCGAAGTGTGGAGAAGTGAGCGCTCATTGAAGCCATCGCAATTCCCAATCACAGCGGTTCATAGGTCCGGTCCGCAGCTTGTGGTTAGCTTCGGGGCCAGCCGCTTTGACGAGGCGGGCTGAGGTTTCGTAGATCAATGCAGAGTCGGGACAGGGTGCAGATGGAGTATGACGAAAGAAGCTAGAATATTTGGGCCTCGTTGCATTTGATCGACGGGTCAAGATTCAAGGGAGGCAGCCCCGCCATTTTATTTGAACAGGGCCTTTGAACGGGCCAATGCTGTCCATTGATTACTATTACTATGTACATGTCCTGTAGGTAGCTCTGCGGCGTGTGTTGCATACTAGCCTTCTCTAGAGCAACATAAAGTCGTCATTTATCGACGCAAGGACACTTCTATGCCACTTCATACTGTGGTTTCCTTCCGTCTTCCGCACCGCCCATAGATCCCGAACTAGATTTCCCAGTTGTGTCCAAATCGCAAACCCGGACCGCTCCGCAAATGTTTCCATGCACTTCAGGATACGATTCTGGGGCATGACGTTGATTGTCTCAAATGCCAAGATGGCCATTGGCCACAGCATTGGCGAAAACGGGCGGTCAGTGGATGTTTCCAGAGCCTCGATATGGAATAGAGACTGCTCAATCAGAGCCTGTACTTCTTCAATTGGTACGCTCTTGACGGTGCGCTTCATGTATACCAAGGCAGCAAAGTAATATGTGTATCCGTGATGGTATATCAAGTCGCTGTACTCTTTGCCCACTGGCGCACTTAGCTTAGTTGGGGTGGAAAGAAAAAGCTCAACCTCCAGTCGATCGAAGTCCTTATCCCGCGATGGGTTCCTAACGTTTGCTCTTTTATCCTCCATCTGCATCGCAGCCAGTGTCTGCAAACACTGCACCACGGGCTTGGGCATTCCAAAAGCTAGATCTAAGCAGTACGGCTCCGGCTGCGTGAGCGGGTCGCATGGCAGATCCCATATGAAGGCCTCCCGACCTTCCAAGAGCAACTGACTCTGGACCAGAGTTGCCATGCCAATAAACATCTGGTAGATGACAGATGCAGATTCGCTCTGGTGCCAAACTTGAGGGTTGATATGGTTGACCCATTCCACGGCACCACGGAAGTGAAGACGCCAAAATGGAGTGGGAACTGTGATGGCTTCGTTGAGAATGCACATGACCAGAGACGCAAGAAGCGATACGCACTGCGTCGTGTCTTCAGACTGGATATTTTGGCCGAGATGAGTGATTCCCAAATTGTGGTGTTCTAGGGCAGCGCTCTCCAGCTCTCTTTTTGATTCTGGTGCGCTCCTTTGTGATAAATGAAATGCGGATGCCGCGCAAATGAGATGAAACAAAGCTGTTGCACCAGTAGATGATTTGAGGTCTGTTCGGGCCCCCTCGAGAGCAATGGGCATCATAATTGTGCGCATGGGATTGTGAACTCCAGGAACTGGGTTCAGGGCATCACAGAGATGCAGAGTCCAGTGTTCCAACAACTGGCATTGCAAGGCTGGATTTGGCAGCGCATCTAGATGCCGTATGGAAGAAGTTCCGGGACTAGGTAGGTTGAGCTGCGGGTTTCCGTGGTATGAGAGATGAGTCGTTGCAGGTGGTGAGGTAGATCGGCGCTGGGGAAGCCATGTGACGCCTTGTTGACTTTCGTTTGGTTCGTTAGATTCTAGTGACCCAGGGGTCTCCTCAGTCGTCATAACGGTGTCATCGGGTTGCACTTCTGACCCATTATTCTGGATGCGAGAATTGCCGATATGAGGCTGCGGCGGAGGTGCGCTTGGTGTCCTGGCCGACAGACCTTGGCCTAATACTTTGTAGGACTGGTTTATGCGGGAATTCAGCTCACCACTAGGTGAGTCGTCCTCTGGAGTCTGGATGAGATCAATGCTAGAACCGCTTCCATCGGGCAGGGTTGAGGCCTCAGAGGTCACGGTCGATTCCCTGATATCCTGTACCTCATCCCCTGTTGGATCCCGTGAGCTGTCAGCATCCTGGGGAAGGGGGCTTTTGTTGGTCTGCACACGGCCAGTCGCCTTCCTCGCAGATGAGCCTCTGGAGCGAAAATTAGACGGCCCGCGCACCGAGGTCCAGGACAGCCTAACCCCATAGCCTTCGCATGAGAGGCCCGAACGCTGACAGCGGTTGCACGTAGGGCGTGTCTCGTCGCACTTCACGTGCTTGGCTCTGCAGGTCCAGCAACCAGAGAAGGTCTTTGTGCGCACCTTCCGGCCATTGTTGGTGGGCTCGGCCTCTGGAGGAGATGTCCCAGGCATGGCGAGCTGGTTTTGGTCTCACATCCGGATCGCCCAGGTGGTGATGACTGATGGACCTTGTTGAGATGAAGCAACGATGTTCGTAATCGCGATGGCAATGGCCAATGGCTGTTTTTCCGGGAAATCGCCGCATTGGAGAGTCTTCCCCACCCATTTGTTCATGATTCGTCCGGCAGTCAGCATGTCACCAAGATATTGCGGGGCTGGTTGGAGGCTTGGAGGCTTGGAGGCACACGTTCTCCGCCTCCTCCCGGGTGGCAAGCGTCGACGTTTTTCCCCTCCCCCCTCCCAGCCTGATCCTGGAGGAGGAGACTTCCATGTGGGAATAGGCACCGTACTGTGTAGTAGCTACTGTACGTACCAACCTTAGATTGATTAAGGTACGGGATGTAAGTACTTTATATGCCTGTCTCCAAGATGTTATCAGATCAGATTAATCCACTCCTGTTAGATTGCATATGCGGTTGCCCTTGTTCCTGACCCTGCCCCATAGACACACATACACAGACTGGCCTTGTACTTGGCCTGGTGGATAGACCTGACATGCAAATTCACCATAGTATCGAGCTCTAGCAGGACGGGGAATGGGATTGGGTACACCTCGCATCCATCATTGGGTCGGGGCGTCTCTCCTCCCAGTTACAATTTTTGGACAACGTTGTCCATATCTCGATAGATTCAAAATACCGAGATATCCAGCAAAATAGCGAGTTTTATTCCTTGATACCCCCCATTCTTTGACCGAAGTAGCCTGTACGAAACCAGTCTTTACTGACCTACCCTAGAGTATATAGCACGTTGCTTGTTCTCTCGCCTGTGACTCCAGGTAAGATAGCAAGGAATGAGGGATGCTTTTGTTACACTGATGAGACATTCGTCTTCACTGGCTATTCAAGATATAACTAACGAGCTCTCCTTATATGCCGACTGAAGACAGGACCACCAAAGTCCTTTCTCCCCACTCGGCCACAATGACCGCTTTTCATGTTTGCCCGAATAGGAAATTGACTGCGATTGACTCGGTAGCCGCGCTAACACGCAGAGCAGCTCCATTCACCAACGAGGCTCAAATGGATCTATCACTCGGAAAATTGCAGCATGCTAAACCCTAGGTAAATTTTTACGCTATTATTAGGGAATTTAATGGACTTTAAACGCAAATTCCCTTGCAAGGCCAAATGGCGTGATTTGTGGTCGCCCAACCGAGAGAATTTGCACTTCCAATTCTCGTTACATTCGTCCGGTACGACACACGTGGGCGTGATGGTGCTATGAAAGTGCCGATATTGTCACGTATGGAGCATCTAATTTATGACTGCCTATTTACATGCCTCTTATTGCCTGTACAGCAATTATTACATCTGCATTTTTGGTTGATGGTATGGCTCACCATGCTGTAGGTGGTGACTTTCGCGTGAAGAGAGACCTGAAACGGACATACAAACTACCTATGAATGGACCAAAAGGGTTTTTTTCCCAAAATGGGTTGTCAAGCTGTATCTGGTCAATATCCTCACCTACCTCAGTCAAACCCCCTGGAATATGGCTAGAGAGCCCAAAACTGCGAGCCGTTGAAGAGTATTTCAATGAGCTGGGGTGGATGCCCCTAGTTCCCGGGCTGTCAGTCGGTATTACTTGCTGCAAACAGCATGGTAACTGATTTAGGAAGTGAACTATCTAATTCTTGTCCCGAGGACGACTAACCTCCAAGGGATTTGACCAAATGCCAAAATGACCTGAAGAATTTCATCAGGAAGTTGTCCGTGGCGTGCTCTAATGTGCCCTCCAATCAAGACGTTGCAAGACCCCAGCTCTGGACACTGCGGAGACACGTGTGTTAATTCTAGAAGCGCCTAACCTGCATGCGGCAATAAATACCGACCCCCATTGAGGGTCTCTCTAAAATGTGCTTGCACGAGGACCTACGAGGACTGAGCTGGGTCAATATTAATAGAGAAGAACGAACCCTGATATATGTAGGAGCTTTTGATCATGTCTTCCCCCCCCTCTTGTGTCTTTGTAATTTTTCTTTGCAAGTTTTCTTTTTGAATTTTGGACCTCGGGTCTCCAAGAATCTTGTGTGAGCCATCACACTCGCTCCCTAACATATTATTACACCAACACGCCATGCTTGACTTGGCCAGTCTTGTGAAACCTCGTAAGGGCTTGCTGTTCAGCAAGTCTTCCAGAGAACAACTCGACTCTCCAGTCACGATAGATTGGAAGATCGAAAGCTCTCCAACGATTATACTTGGAAACGAAGACAACTTGCCTTCATTTTTGTCTGGCCAGGTATTACTCAAACTTAACGAGGACAATGTGGAAGTTGAAAGGTTCTTCGGCTCCCTGAGCATTCACACAGTCCAAAAAAAGCCATTCAAGAACAGATGTGCCGACTGTAAAGACCAGCATGATGTTTTGCAAAGTTGGAGCTTTCTTGATCAAGAAGCCGTCTTTGAAAAGGGAAGCCACCAGTTCGCTTTCTCTGCTCTCATCCCCGATGACCTCCCAGCTACCATGGATACGCCTCTCCTATCTGTTTCCTATGAGTTCAAGTGTGAGGTGCGGTTTCGACAGAAAAATACTGGTGCACCTCAATCATCCAACTTCACTCGCGAGATCGCCATCACAAGGTCTTCATCGTTACCAGACGGCCCCGTGTACTCGGACCGCTTCTTTCAATCTGCAGGTATTGGGGCCAGTAGCAGCATAGAATCTATTCTTCACCAGGAGAAGGGTAGTCGGGCTACAATTTCTCTAAAGGGCCTCCGTCGTTCTACTAGTGACGACGAGAATATCGAGATGTGGCGGATCTGGAAAGGCGCTTGGCAATTGGAAGAAAGAATAAAAACGGTGGTAAAACCCTGCAAGAGACATGAGGTTGTGCCTCCTGATGGAAACGGCGACGTGGTCCGTGAAAAAACTCGGCTACTCGGAGAGAGAAGCCTATATGAAGGCTGGACAACGAATGATGCTGCTGGAACCGCTCAACTGGACTTTGAATTTGGTATCAAACGGTATTCGAGTAGCTCACTGCCTACATACAGCTACGATACAAAGAGCCTAGACGGTACCGAGGTCTCTCACCAGCTCACTGTCGAGCTGGTCCTCATCAAGGAGAATCTTTTGGATGGCAGACCAGAATTGGCTGCGCGCACTGGCGCGGGCCGGATCTTACGCTTACATTACAGAGTCGCCATGGTTGATGACTCTGTCGCGGGTCCTGGCTGCATTATTGAGAACTTGCCTAGCTACAACGACATCTGGCCAAGTCCTCCTACTTACTTCGAAGACGGATTCATCCCAGGCCCAGAGAATGCGATAGCCCTGGAGGTGTGATAGCGCAAAAGGAACCATGGAGTTCCAGCGCAATAATGCTAATTTGACGATGTGATGACCAACAAAACAAAAGTTTCTCTGTTTATATGGATATTGGCATGGGTGTTTGGTAGTTACTGGATGGAATTCTTTTTTGTAATAGATAGCGTTCTTTTTCTTTTTCTCTCTTTTACCTTCAACTATTCAGTCCTTGGTTACAACCCTACTCTATCAAAGCCCTGAGCGAATCTACGTTTCCTTTCTGCCATTCAACCACCTTGCCCTGCCACTTCTCTCCTTTGCCACCTCCCTTCACCGAAGGAATAATGTCCTGAACCTTCTTCACAATGGCCGACACCAAGTCTTTCTCACCAACCACTACAAGAGGGCCGCCTGATTGTCCTTCACCAGCAGCAAGGATGACAACGCCATGATCCTTTGCTTCATCTTTGACCTCGGAGACGATCATGTTCAGGAATTCGAGGTTTCCAGACGCGCGATAGACCCACGCATTTTCCCCAGATTTCAATTGCTCTTTAATACGATGGCCCTCATACATGGCAATTTCCGATAGCAGCTTTCTCTCCTGCCTCTTCATCTCGGCCGCCGTGTCGGCTACCCTTTTGACGCCAGCAACGATCTCATCAGGGTCATTCGGTGAAGAGAGGGTCTTTGCAACGAGCCGTAGAGCATTGATCGACTCAGCGGATATCTTGATAGCTCTATCACCCACAGAAAAGAATAATCGGCAGTTTGTGGAGTGAATAGGCTGCGTATGGTGAAGAAGAATCAGAGAAATATGTGATGTTTGGGAAAGATGGGTTCCACAGCAGCTGTGAGCTCTTGTCAGTACTCGCGCCGACACTCGAATACGTTTTTCATGTATACTCACGCATTGTGGTCAAGGTCTCCTATGCTAATGACTCGAACAAGACCCTTCTCTTGGTCTACCTGGCCATCAGTGTCGGTACTGTTGGGAGCATGCACTGAGATGGACACGTTATCGCGGATAAGCTGATTGCATCTGTTCTGGATAGCCTGTATTTCAGCCGATGAGGGCTTCCGAGGCAGGTCGATATAGTTCATTCCACCATCTGTGCCCATTCCCCAGCCGAGAGTGTCGAGATTCTGGTAAGTATCCATGACCGCTGAGAGCAGGTGTTGGCCGGTGTGCTGCTGCATGTGGTCCCATCGGCGGAGGAAGTCTATCTCTTGGCGGACTTTGGTCCCTGGTTCTAGCGGTTGTCTAACATGGCAGACACTCCTGAGTCCCTGTCTTTCAACGCATCGGACGGGAATCGGTTCTGACAATGGGTCTTCCAGCAACACTAGAGAGCCATAGTCACAGGGCTGGCCGCCGCCTAGGTGGGAAAGGTGTTAGATTGGAGATAGGCCATTGGTCGCTTCTTGACTTACCCTCAGGGAACAGGACTGAGTCGGAGAATTCGATTAGCCAGACATCGGAGGCCGGCACAACCTCTGTGGCATTCTTCTTCTTTTTTGGGCCGTTTTGCTGCTTATTCTCTGGCGGGGAAAATTTGACACAAGAGACGACTTCAGACTCGAGGGTGCGAAGATACGAGTCTCGCTGACAAGCCAAGGCTCCCAGAATCTGGCTCTGAGGGGACAGGATGGGTTCTCCCATGACGAAGTTATTACAATGCAAACTGAAGCGACTCAATATGACATTGATCGAAACGACAGCGAGCTCACTGGTAGTTGACTCATGAATCCCCCGTCCCGCCAGAGACGGGAGTGGAGTGGCCAACTCCATAGGGGCGGATCCACAACAGATCACCAAAGAATGTCCTGGAATCCTACCATTCAAGCCCGAGACTGAATCGTCCATCATATTGGCGGTTGGTTCACACGACACTTGCGAATTTATTTTCCATCACCGGACCTTGCGACACGAATTATGGTAATTACAACGGCTTAAAAGTTATTCGGCTTTGAAAATAACTATTTATCCCGGACGAACGAAACAAGAAATTACCCATGCTACATTGACCAAACTCCCCACTTGAGATGGTATTAAAAATGAACGAAAACGAAAAACCGGCCCTCTTGAAATTCGCCAACCCAGTTCAAGAAAAATAAAATAGTCCCGCGACTACTCCGAGGGCGAGTCGCTCGACACAAGCAGCCCGTCTGATTCGGGCGGGCCAGTGTAGACTGCGTGGGTGTCAGTTGTGAAAGTACTCTAACATAGGCTGGATGTCGACGATACATACCTTTCCGAGCATATACGACATACCATACTGCGCTGATTGCTAGGAAGCCAACCAAGACTACACTGGCGTAGTTCATGCTGACGGCAGTCACTGGCAGCGCCGTTGGCATGGTGAAGAGAACAATCTCGAAGGCAATCCATGTGACAGCGATGATGTTGATGACCCAGCCGATAGCATTGGGCATCTTCCATCGCGCGCCAGCCACCTCTCTGCGACGATGAAACATCGAGATAGCGATAGGGATTCCATATGAGGCAGCAAGTGCCATGACTCCGACTGACACAAAGGCGATAAAGGCAGACGAGGATCCGAGGTTGATGAGGCCAAGCAACATCTGTACGCCCGTGGTCAGGCCTAATGCCCAGATGGGCACACCGTGGCGCTCATCGACTTTGGACCAGAGCCGGGACAGCGGAATGGCGCGGTCGCGGGCAAACGCCCATGTGCAGCGGGACGCGGCCACTGTGATGGAGATGGAGCAAAAGACTGTGATGATGATGACGAGGAACGTGAGTCCGAGGCCGCCACCGGGGGACCCCATAACCTGGCCGTAGATGTAGGGGAGCGCCTGGCTCACGGGTGAGTTGGCGATGATCTCCGACAAGTCGGGGAGGGTTGCACAGATGGGGATGATCTGCAAGTATTGTTGAGTCAGAGAAAGTGTTCACGGGCGGAGAGAAAGGCCATGCCAAAATGCTGGTCGCAGAGGTTTGGGGACATACAAAGAATAGACCGGCTGTTCCTCCTACCGGAACGCAAAGGGAGAGCGCTCTAGGCAGCTTGACAGTGGCATCGCCGCACTCCTCGGCCATGGATGTAATCATTCCAATGGCGGAAAAACTGAAGATTTATATGTAAGAGAGAGCGTCACGCTGGCTGATTTAGAGATGAGTTCGTGTACGTACGTGTATGCGCCAGGCAAGATGCCAATAAAATAAGAAAATGTACCCCATCCAGACAAGGTGTCATCGTAAAAGCCCTGTGTGTCCCTCACTGTTAGCTACCTCATACAACAACAAACTTCAGCGAAATCCATTGGCTAGGGAGTTGCGTACCAGTGTGTCACGGACTGAGTGGCGGCCAACATCAGCCTTAGCGGACATAGCAATCATGGTGGCGATAATGGCAAGAAGTGTAAACGCCGCGCAAATGGTATCTACCATGGGCAGCATCTTGTTACCGTACGCAACGACAAAAAATGTCAAGATGCACATGGCGTAGAAAATCAAGAGCAATTGCCAATCGGTCATAATAAAATCGGGATGGTACAGCGCTACCGTCGCAGCAATGAGGGAAGCCATGCCAAAGTTGACAGAGAGGGTGATGGTCCAATTTCCAATGAGCCACACCCAGCCAGTGATGAAGGAGAATGCCGTTCGGGTGCTTGGGCTCGCGAGTTGATATGCCCAGTAGTAGGGACCGGCAGACGTGGGATATCTCGATGCAAGCTCGGCGAGGGACAGAGCTACGCACTCGGCCAATACACACACCATGATCCACCCGACGAACATGGGAAGTTGCCCTATAGTAATTTCGGTGAGAACTCATTGATCTTGAGGTTGGGTAGTGGGAACGAGGGGGGATGCAGGGCGTGGGACGTGGGACGTGTGTTGGAATATTGACGAACCTCCTCCATAGATGGCGGTGATAAGAGGCGAACCGAATCCGTAGGGAATCTAAATCCAGCGTTAGCAATTATTATACCACTTGCAGAGGACGGGCGAGGCAGGAGAGGTATTGCACATACTGCGGCGATAGCCAGTGACTGGAATAGCAAAGTGAACATAGTCCGATTTCTTGCCATCTCGGGCTTGTATCCCAACACCTCCAGGTCGTGCATGTCGCGCGACACGCCTACCGACACGTCGGGGGACGCGGAGTCCGCCCTCGGTTTCTCGTCCTGACCCATGGCTTCAAGGTATCGCAATGAACAAGAGAGAGAAACAATGCAATGAAGTTTTTTGAGATTGTGAAGGAGTAGTCTAGTTCAAGACAATCAAGGTCCAAAAAGGGAATATATTGATAGGGCGACCGACTGGGCTCTGAGTTTATATGTTGTACGAATTCTAGGCGCAAGCTGATTGATGGCTTCGGTGTAATTCCCCCTCTCTCACCCCCCCTTCGACCTCGTGGCCCATGATAAGCCTTGAGGCTGGCTCTGGCTAACAGAGTTGGTCTTGTTTTTGCCTGGTTGTTGAGATAATGACTGACAAGCTATACTGTGTACACAGGGGCCCTGTCGTACCTTGGACAGCACCACATAGATGAGGTAACAATGGTACCCCGAACTGAGACGTGGACAAGGGAGCCCTCATGCACACACACAGAGGTTCATGGGAGATGCCAGGGGGCTAAACCGAAAGGAGGTAAAATAACCCGCCGAGGTTCTTGGCCAGATGGGGCAAAAAGAAGGGCATTGAGGAGTGGCATGGTCGAGGAACCGCTGATAACCAGCGATAGGATAGATTGGGCTGATTTGATCTGCATTTGTATCGACAGATAGCTCCTCTCCGTGAGACGTCAGATGGCCAGAGGACATAGGAATGTGACGATAATACACCACGATGACGGGAGACGCACATAATGGCTTGCATTTCAATACAGAATATTTTTACTTGGGGGCACTCAGCTCCTCATTCCAAAACGCACCAAGAAGACAATCCCCCAATATGAACCTCCGAGCCGAGAGACACTTTGACTGCGCCTCTCGAGATTAGTACACCGCCAATGAGCTCGTGCAGGCGGGAAGGGAGGGAGGGAGGAGGAAGCTTATTCCCCCGCATTTTGATCTGCGCCTAAGGACACGATTGTGCATTTTTCACGAAGCAGGCGTCAGTGGCTCAACCCACGGGCCGGATTCCATCTTCCATGTTCCAAAAAGTTGGTTGGCTCGCCTTTTATCGATAATAATTGCCTGTTTGATGAGTGCCACGGGGGATACTATCTAATACCGCCTCTTGCAATACCCACAATCACGGGCACAGCTGACATGTCCAAGGAGCGGGGAAGAGAGTCAAGACAAAGGAGAGAGATATACCGAGAGGGAATTGGGGGGGACTTTTTTTTTTATGAGTTGGCTCGAGTATCAACTGTTTGATTGGAGGTTATCACAATGCTTTGTGTGGATTACTCTGTGCGCATTACGGTTGAAACCGATGGAATGGAGCCGAGGTAGATGCCACACCTCCACCGCCTTAGCATGATGATTGATGGGTGACAGCTGGTGCAACCTTCATGGGGGTGAGCTCAGAGTCATGTGTCAGTGCAAGCGAGCCATCGCCACCTTTCTGCATGGTGTAACTCGGGGCGCTCGATAGCTTCAGCTTTGTTCAAGCTTTATCGAAGGGTCAAGGGGCACATGAAGGTAACGTCCACCAGCACAAAAAAAGAAATTGTCCGGGCCATTCAAGTCAGCCGTGACAGAAGGTCAGTGTCAAATGTCAATGTGGCTGGTGTGATTCGTGCAAAGCAAGACGAGGTCTTATCTCTCTGGGACAAAAAACTTACTCATTGGGGTTAGGATCGCACCAGTACCACTGACCTGTCCTGTGGGCGTGACGCGTTCTTCCTGTCGGTGTGATTGGCCTGTCCTTTCTAATCTCGTCGGATGCTACGGCAATAAAGGTGAAGTGAAAATGCCGTTGGCTCAGATAAGTGAAGGAGGCGAGGAGGGAGGGAGAGCAGGCTGAAAGATAGCTACCTCCTGTACGATATCCCCCCTCCTCCTCATCTTCTCCCGCAAAGTGTGCCCTATTTGAGCATGGCGGGATTTGGCCTGAACTTGTGAATCGTGGCCTGTAGCCTGCAGCCGGCAACTAATCACAGATTACGGATGACTCTGGTGTAACACTTTACAATGCAGAGCACACCAACCTACGTAATAATGCGTTCTGGTCCTGTGAAGGCGACTGCGAGGCCATTCTCCGCTTTCATGACTAATTCTCGCCTGCTCTGACGCTTCCTTCATTTCCCCAGATTTTGTCATCGAATGGCCCGCCAAGCGCTCCCCCCAAGAGGGTCCCCCATCCCCCCGTCGTCCAGATTCAGATGAAGTGCCGATCCAAGTCCCGGGCCGGCTGCCGCACCTGCAAGATTAAACGGGGACGTGATTGCGTCTCCACTGATGGATTGGAATTTTTGATTGACGAGGAGCTTACCGTTTTGCATGGCTGCGGGTTGGTGATGGTGGGTGGGTGGCAGCGGTGGCGGTCCCTGCTGATGATTCGCTTTGCTTGTTGGTGATATTCTTGTTCTGTTTTGGTATTTTCGCACATCCTGCACTGGGTGGTTACAGTATTTATCTGCCCATTTTCCCCTGCAGTGTGCGACCAACGGCTCTCAAATACGACGAGGTCATCCTAAGCTGCTGCGACTATGTCTCCCCCAGAAGCAATCTTCTGCCCAGGGCATAGGACAGTTTTGAGATGAGTCGATAAAGCATGAGACACGTTTCGTACCCGCCACTAAATCAGCCGTTACAGTTTGAAGAGCTTGTCTCGGCCGCGCCCAAGTCCATTCATTCCAATGCTGATGGGGGCACTGGTCCCCTCCATCAGCCAACCCGAGTCAGGAAGCGCCTGATGCGGCACCAAAGTAATTACCAATTACCAATTACCAGTCACTCTTTTATCGATATCACCAGTAAACCGAAAAAAGAGAAAAAAAAATTACTGGCCGGTCGGTGACTCGGGGGACACTCCCAGCGTGGCTTGGTCTTGAGTCTATTCATCTTGGCGCATACTCACTAGAAACACTGACTACCGACTGGCAAAATCGGCTGTGGCAACGGCTGGGATCTCTTTACTGCCCGCCTTGAGCTTCCATACAACGCCAACAGCCCACCCACCCAACATCTATATCATGAGTGAAGAGCATAGACGCAACAAAATGACGCTCACCTAAATAAACCCGACACTGCCCTGTACCTTTTTCTCCTCCCCCCCTGGCATACTCAATGCTGGCACCGCCGTTTACATAAATGCCAGAGTTGCGATCCATATCAGTGCGAGGGATATGGTTAACATCGACTTTTTAGGTCATCTTCTCGCCGGAGCTCACCAACTGAAAAAAAAAAAAAAAAAAAAAAAATCATTATATATACTAGACACCTCATATCGCGTAAATTTCATACCTACGCTACGTTCCTTGAGATCCTCTTCGTAGAGCAGTCTCGGACTTATTTCCATCTACCAACTGCCATTGGGATGAATGGTTCCAAAGAACGCCGCCTAGGTCACCAATTATCAGCGATTAAAGGTGTATGTTAAGGTATTCAATCTACTGGGAATATACGATGTCTACATTTGCCAGCAGTGGCTGGGTCGGTAATTTGTATATATTAGGTGCCATATTGCCTGAGTCGAATGCCCAAACCAAAGCCTTTGCCTATCAGACCTAAAAGTGGATATACACGCTTTAGATGACAGGCTGACGATGATGGCGAGGTCAAATGACTGCGGACGATAGGCAAGAGTGTGACGGGTCATTGACGTAGTCTTTCTAAGTCATCTCTTTCATGGAAATACCACTCAACTTATCTAGCCAATACGAGGATCCTTAGCATAATCATGGCGATAGCCACATCAACTGGATTGAGCTAATGGCCTCCTAGAGTAGTAGGTCACTCAAGCATGTTTTATTTTACCACCAAGTCTACCAGCTTCTCCTACTATGAATTTCCTCGTTCCGAGTACTCAGAGTGCTTTAACGGGCTTACCGTTTGGTATTTAGTATTTTGTATTTACTATTTGCTTAACCTCGTTTATAAATCAGTACTTGCCATTGAAAATAGCAGGATAGCTGGAAAAGGCAGAACCCAGAAAAGGTAGTGACCAGAAATTAGTTGCTCGCTCTGTCTACCTTGACTTCCATAAATGGGTAGGTAAGGTAGGTAGGAATAAGATGTGCATGCTATGAGGCCTGGAAACGGAAATGGATTCTAATGCACTTGAATTTCGCCTCCGATCTATGTGACAAATGTCGAGCCTCCCTAGTCTATATTCTAATTCTGTCTATAAAAGAATCATTCAAAACGACAAATTTTACTCCGCCAAGTTGGAAACCTGCCTGTCCTCCTCGAGTGAGATCATTACTGTCCCAGCAGCGCATCCCTCACACTATCAACTTCTCCTGTTGTTCCGCAAACTAGGCCAGCTCGTTCGTCACAGTTCTCAACCGCCCTGTCGAGAATTCTCTTTCCATCCGCTGGGTCGATAGCCTGACCGCCCACGCACTCGATGACCAGAGCTACAGGACATAGCTCATAGAGCCGCCTGAGCTTTGCATCACTCGCCTTGACGACTGGAGAGATGTAGATGCCATGCCCTTTGACTAGAGCATGCACTACATCCGGAATGAGTCCACCGGAATATCGGAGAGTGTACTTTTCCTGTACAAATTTGGTAATGAGGTTCATGTATTTCTGATTCTCCGCCGCGGAACGTAAATTTGCGGGAGCGAAGTACCGAGTCTTGAATGGCGGTATCGACAGTCGGACCTCAGGACGAACAATCTCACATCGGGAGTTGCTGTCTTCGCCTAGTCTCACCTCGAAGCAGGCAGCGGCGGCGCCAGGTATGCGAAGGGCCACGATGGCAGTGGTTCGAGGTCCATAGACACCAAGAACAGAGGCTATCTGTTTCTCAGCTGGGTTCAGTCCCAGTGCTGAAGGACCATCCCAGATACCGATGATGGTGCCCACAGACCAGTTCGGGGCGATGATTGAGCTTCCATCTAGAGGATCAAACGCAAGAGTGTATTTCTCGCCATTTTGCTTCGATGAAAACGTCTCTCCCTGTCGAGCTGGACGTTCAATGGGGTCCTCCTCACTGCTAGCCGTGACAATGGCTGAACACTTGGCTATGCAATCGCGCAGAATGTTTTCAGCCAACACATCGACGTTGAGCTGTTCATCGCCAAAAGTGTTGGCGGACCCGGCCAACGTGACGTTTGCCGATCTTAATGCCTTGCCAATGTCTGCGATGGCGCCGAGGAGCGAAGGAAGAATTTCAGTTTGTAATAAATGTCGTGACTCCGGAATGTTGAGCGTCTTGAGCCATGAGACGAGCTCAAGGCTCATTCCATCTGCTTCTTTCGCCATTATTGCGTGGCTTTTCGTGAGAAAGCTGGTGAGGGAGAGATTGGGATGAGATTGAGTGTGGATGTGGATACCAAAGTGATAAGAAATTCTCTCATGAAATGGAGTTTGAGGCGCAACAAGACGCCAATCTCCAATGATGAGAACCACATGTCTACCTAGTCAGAAACGGGCATTAGCTTGGGCCGCTGCAACGCCACACGTTATCTTGCTGATCTGTCAATCTTTGTAACGTTGTGAGCTAATAGCAATCGTATTTGTCCAGCTGGCTATTTGATTCTGGAAACTGAAATATTGTCTGCGTCAACAAAACTTGTGCGATCATAGAGAACAATCTTGTTCGTTTTGTTTGCCATTTCTCTTTTTTATTTACCCTTTATGAACCTTCATTCTACTACTCTAAAGTTTAAGTGATATTTGGTCCTTTAAGTCGATACCGTCAAGAGAAAAAAAAACCCAAGTGAGTATGTATGTGAGCAAACGTATCAAGTCGATATATTACAACTAAGTTGCAGTGATATACGGCTTCTTTATTATACTTCTTTTAGGGACATGTATTCATCTAAAAAGAAAAGACGTTGGTCTTTTCTTGCTATTTTATTCAACTGCTCACGTTTAAGTTCTGCCCAATATCTTGGGCAACTTGATCAGATGCTGGAAACCAGAACCCTGCTTACCATCTTGTCGGTTTCCCCTCCAGGAACAAAACAGGAGAAGTAGATGTAATGCAAAATCAAAAAGCGAAATAATAGCGGAATATTTGAAGCCAATTTCTTGGGCTCTGGCTATAACTTGGCACATTATTCGATTCGACCGGGTTCGAGCGTACACGCAAACTCCGCCGTCACACCAAGAAAGGTTTTCTTCTGAGAGGCAATATTGGCTACGTATGTAAAATGAAGAATTTATCCAAAGAGGAGTCCTCCCATCACCCTCAGCTCACGCGACAGAGTCAACATATCATGCGATTTCGCATATTCTATCAATTACGATACTACCACTCACTTTAGCCCTTGACAAAAACTGGCATCTCAGCCAACGGGCAAGCAACTTCAACCAAACACCCGCCAGGATAGCTCTCGTCGCCATTGAAAACAGTCCATCTCAATCCATTCTCCAAAGGAGGAAGATAAACCTTCAGCGTCGCAACGCCTGCATCCAGTACAGGACAAACAAGGTATTTGTCGCCATACATGTACTGGGTCGAAACGTTCCAGGACTTTTCATCCCTGGGAAATTCATAAAAGAGTGGTCTCATGATGGGGCTCCCATTTTGATGGGCCTCTCTCATGAGCTTCCGTGTGTAGTCACGCAAGTCCTCACGTATCTGAATGTACCTGCGGCAAATGGCATAAACCTCAGGACCGTAAGACCAGACTTCATTAGGGGCTCCGCTGCAGCATGTCGCACCGCCAGTGGTACCTTGCTGGGGCTGTCGTGGTTCTCGATCACCGTGTAATCTCATGACAGGGCAGAAAGCCCCCCATTGAAACCATCGCACGAAGAGCTCACGGAACTTGGGGTCGTCCGGGTTCCCACCATGGAAGCCTCCGATATCAGTAGTCCACCAGGGCAGGCCGGCGATACCCATGTTGAGGCCGGCGGCCAGTTGATTTCGAAAGCTTCCCCAGGACGAGGCAATGTCGCCGCTCCAGACGAGTGCGCCGTACTTTTGGCTGCCAGCCCAGGCGCAGCGCAGTAGGTTAACGATATTGGTTTGACCCTCCTTTTCTTGACCCTCATAAAAAGCCTTGGCATACTCTACAGGATAGATATTACCAATAGCCAAATTGGGCCCGAGGAAATATCGATAATTATCAAAGTCATAGACAGTATACTCAGGCTCAGCTTCATCGAGCCAAAACGTCTTGATGCCCTTGGAGAAGTAGTTGCTCTTTACCACAGTCCAGAGCCACTTCCGAGCCTCTGGATTAGTGACATCGACATGAATCGTCTCCCCTTGAAAATCCAGTCCAGTGCGAACACCACGGTCAGTGCGGATGAGGTAGCCGTGTTCCAGCATATGTTGATAGTTCTCTGACTGCTTGTCAACAGTAGGCCAAATTGACACCATTAGCTCAACTCCCATGCCTTTGAGTTCTTGGACCATGGCATCTATAAATTATTTAGTCTCGTGCTCAGCTCAATGGGTTCTTAGTTACGCAACTCACCAGGGTCCGGCCAATATGTTGGGTCAAATTTCCACTCTCCTTGTTTCGGCCAGTGAAAGAAATCGACGACAATAAGATCCAGAGGAATTTCACGCTTCTTGTATTCTCTGGCCACTTCTAGGAGTTCGTCTTGAGATTGGTAGCGGAGCTTACACTGCCAAAAGCCCAATCCGTATTCAGGCATCATGGGAACCTTGCCTGTCGCGCTTGCATAGGCCTCGACGATCTCAGCAGGTGAATCGCCAAAGACTATCCAATAATCAAGAACCTTGGTCGAATACGCCTCGAATGTGGTGGTATTTTTTCCAAATACAGCGCGGCCAACGGAGGGGTTATTCCACAGGATGCCGTAACCAAGTGATGAGAGAGCAAATGGAACGCTCGCTTGCGAGTTTCGGTGGGCCAGTTCAATGTCTTGGCCCTTCAGATCGAGCCAGGGCTGCTGGTACTGCCCCATGCCAAATATCTTTTCCGTTGGATCGGGACTCTCCCAGCGCATACTAAGGTGGAAGTTATCGGTACCGGGAATGGGCCTGAACTCTCGTGCTTCGACTTCAATAGCACTGCACTTGGGATCAAGCAGATCATGCCTGTTGCGAACATATTCTTCGATAGACACATTTTCTTTGGCATCGCTGAGAATTAGCTTTCCCCGGTTTGAGACCTTCGCCTGGGCTTTTCCATTGGTGATAATGGCACCCTCGCTCGTGATTGCAATACCGCATTCGACTGGCTGAGGCTTGAGAAGTGCCCAGTCCTCAGTTGTTATCGCGGCGGATTTGCTGGCGCGAACACGGAATGCGTTGGGGCCCCAAGGCTGGACTCGAAGCACTTCGGCATCGTACTTGTAGACAAGAGTGTTGTTGTCGTTCAGGAGCATGGCTTTGGTGTATTCAACTGACCAGTCAACGTGAAGATATGTTTTAGGAGCTTTTCCGTGTCTAGCAATCTACCCAGGCTTTTTCTAATAATCTTTTGACTGGTCAGATATTTAGTTTAAACAACATCAAAGCAACCATCCTGGACGAGAGACATTTTTATCCATCAATTGAATGCAGATCCTCCTCCACCGGAGAGCAAATGAGTGTAACCCCACCGGAGTTTTCCACCATCCATCCTCATGACAACCCCACCGGAGCGGTTTACGTTGGAGAGTTCAGACTGGAGGTTGCATCTCGTAAGGTAGCTAATCGGCCCTTGGCACTGTCCCATTAAAGTACAAGACGCCCCTCCGGAGGACTCTCGAGAGCTTGACGATCGCGATCGCTATTGGATGCTCCACCCTCAATACACGTCACTATTATGACCTGGAACTTCGATAGGAAGGTTGACAAATTGGCGAAGAGATCATTTCTTCAGCTTGTCTCCAATATCTCACAATCTTACCAGTATAAGCTAAGCTAGTACCGGAGACTCATCGGCCACAAATTATCTCTTTGATTTATCCCTTAGATGACTCATATCAACTATATACAAATTTTTCTGGCCTAGAAATAACAGTCTTGGGGCCAATAATCAACATAAACCGATTGCCATGGAGCATGACGGCAATGCTTTGCAGAGAGGATGTACATATAAGCTAGACCTTCAACGCACTTTATTCACGGTGGAGAGATGTATTGTCAGTATCTTTTGGCTTCGGGACCAAAAGCCAGCTAATTGAAACTGCAGCAAGGAGCGCACAGAGTATAGGCTGCAGAACAGCCACACCCGCCCGCGATGCGACAAGGCCAGTGATAATTGGGAAAAAGCATCCTCCCATTTGTGCGAAGACAAATACAAATGTCAAAGCAGTGGAATGGATGCGAGGAGGAAAGAGCTTGGCACCAATAGACATGCCCTTGGTTATCAATCAGCGTCATGAGCAGAGAGGTGAGGGATAAACGGGAGAAACCTACCGTTGCAAAGTACGGTCCCATGAGGAAACCTAAGAAACTAATTGATATCGACGCCGCAATAATGTTGGGCACACTGACGTCTGTTAGCACCGGAGGGGGATTCGTGACCCTTCAAGGTTTGTCAGTCTGTCGGAAGCAAAAACTCACAGCCAGAACAAAAGTTGCAGTGCTATGCAGAGGAGGCTGAAAACAAAAATCATTCTTCGGGCCCCAAATCGATGGATTATTTCCCCTAGAAACAATCTCCCGAGCAAAGTTCCTCCGTTGAATCCGGCAGAGACGTAACCCATCTTGGAAATATCTCCCTTTCGAACCACAACAAGATATTCCACCACCCAGCCGCCAGCTGTAAGCGCCGCGCCCAGGTAGCAGAAGTAGAATAAGCTCAAACGCCACATGCTTTGGGACTTTAGTGTCTCTTTTATAAGGCTCAGGGCCGTGTCCTTATGGTCAGAGTTCTCTGGCGAAGCCATCTCAGTAGCTGCTGGGACATCGGTCACAATAGACTTATTTTGTTTGAACCCAAAACTATCTCGAAAGGCAATAAACACGAGAGCGAGGTTTGCAACACCTAGTCCAAGAGGGAAGCAATAGAATAAGTACCATCGAGACACGTCCCCAGCTGAAGCAACGGCCGTCGCCACGAAAGGGCCACATAGGCAACCAGCCGCGTACATGGCATGAATGAGGGCTAGCCACCTGTTCGACCCGTGGGTGCTTGCAACAAAGGTATTTCCGTGGGTATCTTGGAAGGCTTGACCCAAGCTAGTAAGCCAAAATGTAACGGCGTAGAGGCCAAAAGGAGGTCGCCATGCACGCAACGCGTGTCCAGCCACTTGGAGCGCAGCACCAAGGAAGAGCATCGAGCCTAAATCAAAGATTTGGGAGAGATGGGTGTTTGTCAATGCACCGACAAGCCATCCCATGAAATTTGCCCCGTAGCTGGCAGATGAATCAGTGATACCGTTGCCAAAGCAAAAAAAAAAGGAAAAAAGAAAGAAAGCAAGAAAAGGCTTCTTTCGCTACTTACACAGAGGAAACAATGGCGGTGTTGATACCATAATCTCGAATGACAAAGGGGACAAGGGCTCCAAGGCTGCCATCATTGACACCTGCGACAAAAAAAGAAAAGCCGGCGCTGAGAATCTTGAGATATGTTCTCCCATCATTTTTGGAGGTTGTAGGCTCTGAATGAGGTCCTACGGGCTCTTCTTCGCAGCCCGGGTTCTTCGCGAGGTTGGTTGAGAGCTCGTATGCTTCCGACGCTGGGGCCGTGTCCAACTGAGTTGCTGTTGCGGACATGATTTGGATGTGACTCGATACGAATTCTTCATCCAAAATACCTTGCAGACTGGCATCATCAGTGTCAGCTAAAGGGGTCCCGAACACTCATTATAAAGAGAAGAACGGGATAAATTTCGGAATTGAGATTTACAATTCATGTCAGGTGCTTCTGCAAGGAATTGTTTCAATTTGGCGCTTCCCCACGCGAAGACGAAGCCGACTATTCTAGTTCTGGCGAAAATGTGAAATTCCGAGCTCTCCTTGGCTCGGAGTCTCGGGCCGCGTTCGCATCGCAATGGCTAATGTACGGATATTCAAAGGCTAATCCCAGGAATCACTCACTTGGTGGCATGTTTGGTCCGCGGAGTGACGGAATAAACAATTTCAACCAAGCTCACCGGTTCTTTGGCCTGGTCATACAGTTGAGCCTGGCCTCATGAAGGTATTTATTACCTAAGTCTACAGGTTCCATGAGGTTGAATAGAAGTTTTGCTATTTCCTAATGCATTTGATATTTCCCTTTGTAGCTAGTTTCCTAAGTCTCTACCTCAGACTAATCAGGAGCTTCATGGGTCCTTAACGATAGCAAGGAAACCTTGACGTGCGTGTGACCAGAAAAGAAGGGCAATCATGGTGGTATTCCCAGTCTTGCTATCACCTATAGTCTCGAAAATGTGCAAACTGAAACGCATCTGTCAATTGAGGCTCCCCAGGTTGACTGTCTCGTCTACCGCTACATCAGCATCCATGGTACTTCTGAAAACGCTAGAATATGGATACCATACCTTCTATGGCTGGCAGTTTTTAAAGGAATTAGCGCAATCTGCGGCTTTGTTACAACGATATCTCGAGCTTCTGGCCTTGTGAAGTGTCCATAGTTGAGCAATTTGCGGCGCGGCAGTTGTCTTCCTTGGGGCTTGGATATTAAAAATTAATGGGTGTAAACAGTTAAATGTATTCTAAACGGCAGTCTATGATGTTTGCCAGAGGATCTATGGTCGCTCTGAGTTGCAGCCCCGTGTCTATACACTTTGGCAAGCCTCCCACTCGCTTGTCGCTCGCTTGTGGCACATAAACGAGAACAAGAAGGCCCATTGTATCATCTCGTTTTCTATGCTCTTCCTAGATCAGGCGTATGGTATAAGGCAGTAAAACCCAGCCCAAGCATTTACCAAAATAGAGAACCCGTGAGTGTCAAACAACTGAATTTCTCAATCAATAATTTAGATCTTCAATGATGCAAATATTCGGGGCGGTGATTCAGCATCTAAAGAAAGGGGAAAGACCGAATGGAAAATTAGGAGAAAATACTCTCTACTTTAGTCCTATGTAGGCTAATATCTCACTTGGACATGCGTATTATCGAAGTCTTACATGAGAAAAGTCGTATCTCTCAGCAACCAGATCATGAAAGTCCGCAAGAGACGCGATCAGGTTTACACACCTACTCTAAACTCATTCGAGCTCGTGTTACCGCCACACTGATTAGGCTATGCTGTAAGAAACGCCCAAGCGATACAATGTAGTCAACAGCAACATTGAAATAAGAGAATTGAGATGCCGTTGAGATCATAGAATTACATGATGAATAAATACAAGAACAATATTTCACCCATGGAATGGTTCTCCTAGTTCTTACCCACTTATAGCGCAAGGGTTATTCGCGTGATGTGAAAATAGGATACTTGGATAAGCATGCAATGACTGTAGTCGTATAGCTGATTGCCTACTAATAGTCCCAGAATAAGTTGAGTATGATCTTGCATTGCCTCAAATGGGCAGAAAGGTGATGCTGCAGAGAATCTGAGTCTGAAGCAACAATATTGTACTCTAGTATTGATTAATATATGCAATAGAACATACGCAGAATCCGAAATAACAACATGGTTCTCCAGAAACAGTTGAAAGTTACAATCGGAGCCATTCTAACTCAAAAGAAGGCTGCGTAATAGGCTAAATATCCAAAGGCCAGAAGTACTCTTATCTTAGTCACACGCAAATAGGTCAAGATATGTCTAACAAGCTAAATACGATGCAATAATGCCTAGTCTGGCCTCCCAATCTGGGTCGATATATATCCACTTATTGAAGGAGGGTACACCACTGCTCCATACTTGAAAGATACACTTCCTTTCTACCTGTTAGTCATAATGAACCCCTACCCCTAGCCCTTTTAGCTATTTTGAATTCAAGCACAGTCTTAAAGTTACATAGTAAGAAGTTAGAGACATCTTTCACTCGCGAAGCTGGTACCACCAATTACTTTTCGCAGTGGTTGATTTTCTACCTGCATTTGTGTTTGTTTGAAGGAACTAAGAGACGATCCTTCAATTTAAATAGGCTGCCTTGCCATTTTGTTGGTTAATACGCTCCAGCTTATGTTTGTGCATGTCAGCTAGTCTCCTTGTCCTAGAATGTAACCCCTCCTTACCATCTTGGAGCGCTAAGCATGGAGCAAGGCGAAGCTGTCCCCCTGTAGCTTTGCGCAGCCTGTTGCCCGTCTATTTTCATTTCACCTCTTGCTCCGATGCAGGGGACGCTTACGCGCCCGTTTCAGGCCCGCAACGCGTGCACAACGGCTTTCGCGCCATGTACAAGCTGAGGTGGGGGCCATATGCATATTCACAATTGCATTTGGCAATGTCCCTAACCAGGCCCAGGTCATACATGATCAAGTTGCTGCTTTGGTAGACACACAGAGATGCCTAGGTATGCAAGCTATCTGACAAGGTGGATTCGGGCGTTGCCGATCAAGACCTAGAGGAGGATGGAACAGCAGCTTGCTCAGAAGGGGGCTGAACAGTTCGGACTGTGAAATCAATATATCCGTTCTTATTGCACAGAATACGAAGGCAATTGGTGGTCCGCCATTGAAGCAGCAGGGGTCCCCTGTCTAGAACGAGAAGATGCTGCTCCTTCACTTTTCTAGCTGACAGACATTGAAGAAAGATCCAGTTGAGTAGTAGGAGCAATTTCCCGCAAGCATTTCATCCATTCGTTGACAAAAAAAAAATAAAAAGAAAAAAATAAAGAAGGAAGACGAAGTACGAGCAGAGAGAAAAGTACCACCATCAGCACGCATCACCATCAAGTCGTCGGCACGTTCACCGCGCATTAACAATGTCGACTCTCTCTCCAGTGTCTAACTCAGCTGAGCCCTCTGGCAGCGTGTCCCCGCCGTCTTACGCCTCGACGCCCGTCCCGCTCGCGGCTGTGACGAACACCAACACGACTGAGGAGAAGATTGCTTACGAGAAACCCATCCCTGAGGATGGTATCGAGGTTGCCAGGTTAGTGAAAACTCAGCCTCCCCGAAGACGTAGACGAGACATCTCGTTGACTGAATGTCAATCGATAGACCTCCCGACAACGACGGCGCCGATCTCCCTGAAGTTGTGCCCGAGGGCCACATCTACAACCATAGCTCTGATAAGAAGCCCAACCAAGACCAGCAGGAGCAGCAGCAGCAGCAGCATTCATTCACCGATTCCAAAGTCGCCATGAACATCAACGACCAAGTCCAAAATATTGTGCCTCCCGAACAGGTACAAACACCGCCTCCTCCCGGCTACAACGGGCACCAGCCCCTACCGACAGTAACACCACCCGTCAACCAACAGCCCGCTCCCATCGTTCCTCCAGGTAATCATGAAACCGTTACGCCTCTACATCTGCTCGGTGATCAGAGCGATACCGTCGACTGCCCCTTCTGCCGACGACGAACAACGACCGAAGTCAGGCACAGCGCATCATCCGCCACTCAGTACGACTCCCCCGCGCCTCTATATCCCCCTCCCTCCCTTCCCAAACCATCATCCCACCGTTAGACGAGATCTTTGACTAACACAGGTCCGTACAGTTTTGTGGCCCTCATCCTCTTCTTCGTGACCTTCTGCGGCGTCGTGGCGCCCTACATGCTCCACTGGTCCAGCAACATCAGCCATTGGTGCCGAAACTGCAATCGCAAGGTCGCATACCGAAACCATGGCTCTAAAGAAATGGTGCCGCTGGGAACTCCGGATCATCTGCGAGAAGTATCCAAGTTTCAGCCTGCCCAAGCGCCTGTCATGGTGATGAACCCCAATGCCGCAGCGCAGGCTTGATAGGAGTGATTGTACGGGAGGGAGTACAAAGTAGATGGTGACACTGGAGCGAGAGATTCCTGGATAGCAGAGGTCGGTTGCTTGCTTCCCGACGTTTTTTTTTTTTGACATGGCGCGCCCGGTGTAATATTTCATTTGATTCTTCGCGCGTTTTGATGCATTTTTATTGAACAAAATGCTCCCTTGCCCTGAAAAAGTGTTACAAGTGCAGCGAATGTACGCTTCAACAAGCACATGGCCTGAGTATATACGCTGGTTGGAGCTGATCATAATCATTGACATCTTAGCCAAATAATTCTATTACTTCTTGCCTAAACATGCGTTTCTATTCAAATACATACACCATCCTCTCACTCCAAATCTAAGTCATTTCATTGTCATCATCATATTCGTGACAGCCCTCCGTCAGCGTCACGAATAGCCCCCACCGAGTCAGCGGTCGCAGGAGTGGTGATGGCTCTAGCAGAACCGTCCGAAGCAGCCAGAAGAGGCTCTCGCTCGGCACTTGCGTCTACCTTCTGCTGCACCACCCGAGGCTTCCTTAGCCCGTACGATGCCACGACCCAGATGCCGACTATGCCCATAGAGGTACTGAACAGCATCGCGAAAATGCCTTTCAAGGTAAATCTGCCGAGTGTATTAGTAAACAATCCTACGTTGCTAATTTTGTATGAACATGGGGTTGAGGAAATATTACCCAGCTGGTAGAGGTGGAGGAGGAGAGTTCTCTCCCGAAAGGTCAAGCAGGTCACCCGTGCGACCCGCAGCATTGCCCTTGAAAGGGATGTTACCTGAAATGCAAGCCTCCAGGTGATTTTTGGGAAGCTCAATAGTGCTTTGCAGCTCTAGGGGAGCCTCAACAAAGGTGGCCATGAGACCGGAAGCAACGTGCCACTCGATGTGGCAGTGGAACAGCCAAACGCCTGGATTATCGGCTTCGAATCGAAGGACGACATAGCCCTCAGGGAGAACGACGACAGTATCGCGTCGGATAGGCGTCTCGGGGAACTCAACTCCGGATCCTGGATAAGTCCCCGCCTCGTCGGGGCTGCGGTATAGGATCTGGAAGTCGTGGCCGTGAATATGAAAGGGGTGTCTTCCGGAATCTAGATTGTTTAGCACAATCTGTACGATGTCGCCCTTTTCCAGCACGAAGCTGTTGGTGTAGGAGCCATAGACGCGAGCGTTTGTGGCCAGCTCGCCACTTGTTAGGGCAGTGTACAAAGTAGGAACCTTGGGAGCCTTGTAGGTGATGTTATTGAAAAAGGCGTAGTTGGCTCCGTCGTGGAGATTGTCCATTACGACGTTGAGCTCAATTTCTTTGGTGGGTTGGGGGAGAATCTTCATCTCATCATACGGCCTTAGTTCGATGTCATCGAACGGTTCAAATTCCTCAACCAAGGAAGGCTTGGGCAGATCTTTGGTGCCATCGTAGACGAGCCAACCAGTGACGTTCCAATTCAGGTCTTCTGGCATGACATCGAAGAGAGTCTATAAGTTGGTATATCAGCGCTTCGCTCGGCTGAGCACTCTCCAACTCCGAAATATGCATGGAACATACCGTATCCATGCTGGCAATCATGGGAAAATTTGCCTCGTCCTCGGCCTTGGTGGCGATGAGGAAGCTACAGCGTTGTGCCGCGGACAGGTAGATCATCTCAGCTTCAGCTAGCTTTGTGTACACGCCGTCTACCTCGACAATAGTCATATTGTGCCCTTCGATCCAAAAATACTGGCCAGCAAATGCGCCAATGTTTATCAGGCGCACGAGGTATGTCTTGCCTGTCTGGACGGGGACTTTGAGATCCTGGGTCTCATTCATCAACGCAGCTTGGGGGACTGGTTCAGCGCCAGTAGGGTTGCTCTTTGCCATGAAGCTAGGGATCAAGACCTGCATCTCTTCGTGATACCAATCCGAGAGCGTCATTACAATCTCCTCATCGTACTGGCCGTTGAAGGGGGATGCTGGATCATGGATGATGAGCGGGCCTCTGAGACCGTCGGGATATTGACCCTGGCTGTGGGAATGGTACCAGTACGTGCCCGGTTGAGTGATCTGGCATACGGTCAATTTCATGAAGCATAACAGTTGGTGGTGAAGAAAAACATAAATTGAGACAGCAGGAGACGTACAGTGAAGTTGTACAAAAACGAGCTACCAGGTTGAATTGCACACTGCGTCACCTGGGCAGGGCCGTCCATGTGGTTGGTACCATTCATGAAGAGGCCATGGAAATGCAGCGACGTGGTCTGGTTTCCGAGTCCATTATGGGCATTGATGAGAATAGTGTCGCCGACATTGGCTTCGATGCGTGGAATGGGCCACTCGCCGTTGATGCCGATGGTAGGTCTCTCAAAAGCGCCGTCGGGATTAGCCCTCACCCATTCGATGTTGAAGTCGTACGACATCGTCCTGGCGAAGGCAGACGTCAGCAACGACAAGCTGGCGGCGAGAAAAAACAGCTGACGGCGCATTTTGGACGCCGCGATCTGTCGTTCCGAGTCCAGGCCGCTTGAGTGAGGGTTAGGGACGGAAGGCCTGGATGCGTTGTCGGCTGTTGGTAAACTACCGAGAAAAAAATCTTATCAATCAGATAAAGCCCGGTATCGGCCGAGGAGATCTGCATGGGGTTCGAATTTATGCCTCAAAGTCGGTACCCGAAGGGATTGGATGTAACTAAAGAGGTCACAGGGCCGTCCTTCATTTGTATCAGATTCAGCTGACCACCAGCAATCCAGCCGCCGAACCCAGCTTCAAGTTGAGAATACAGCGCGATGAGGGGTTGATCATCTGCTACAAGCAAGCTAGCTAACCACCACGAGACCTAATTGCCATCACAATATTCGTTTCTAACAGTTCAAATACTTGGTGGAATCAAGTGGGGTTGATCCAGCCCCCATCACCCAAGGGTTTGTCCAAAGGCGGCTACCGTCACATCACGGCCGCAAATTTTAATTCAATAAGTGGACAGGCGTCGGAGCTTTTCGGCCCTCTTCTGGTTTATCTGATCTGATCTCTTGTCTCATTTCATCCCATCTCATCTGATCTTGTAGTTCTTTATCATCACCAGACGGTGTGTGAGAGTGGGAGAGAGAGACTGCTCGCTATCCCCCCACCACCTCCACGATGGGGCTCGAACTGTTTTCCGTCCCCGTCTTCGTTGTCGTCTTCCGCGAGACGCTTGAGTCTGCCATCATTGTCTCCGTCTTGCTCGCCTTTCTGAAACAGACCCTCGATGGAGAACAGGACCAGAAGCTATACAAAGCCCTGCGCGCTCAGGTATGGCTGGGTACAGCCGTCGGCTTGGCGATATGCCTCATCGGCTCGGGCGTGATCATCGGCATCTTCTATCTACTTGGAACCGACACCTGGGCAGACCATGAATACTACTACGAGGCAATTTTCTCCCTCATTTCCTCCGTCATTATCACCATCATGGGCGGCGCCCTGCTACGTGTGGGCAACATGCAGGAAAAGTGGCAAGCTAAGCTGGCTAAAGCTGTCGAGTCCCCCGCGCGGGCTCGCAGCAGCCAGGCCTGGCTTGTTCACTTTTTCGAGAAGTATGCCATGTTTGCATTACCTTTCGTTACGGTGCTTCGTGAGGGTATCGAGGGCATTGTCTTCGTCGCGGGCGTGTCATTCTCTGCCCCAGTGACTGCTGTCCCTCTGCCTGTTTTCTTTGGGCTTCTCTCCGGGGCCTTAGTTGGCTATGGTCTCTACCGGTAAGTCCCCATTACCCTTTGAAGAGGAAGTAGAAACTTCTGATGACAATGTATTCACTTTGTACGCAGGGGAGGTTCGTCAGCAAAACTCCAAGTCTTTTTGGTAGCTTCGACCTGTCTTCTCTATCTCGTTGCTGCGGGCCTCTTTTCACGAGGCGTCTGGCTCATCGAGCAACAGCAATGGAACAAGGTCGTCGGCGGCGATGCCGCTGAGCTCGGCGACGGTCCAGGTTCATACGACATTGACCGCAGCATGTGGCACGTCAATGTAAGTCTCCCGCTCATCCCTCTCTGCTGCCATCGGCCAGTTTCATTTTTAACACGCAAGAGCAGTGCTGCAACCCTCAACTCAACGGGGGTGGCCCCTGGGCCATCCTCAATGCCATCTTTGGGTGGAACAACTCGGCAACATATGGATCTGTGCTTGCGTACAATGCGTATTGGCTTATCGTCATTGGCCAATTCAGCGCAATGCGATTCAAGGAAGATCACGGTCACTGGCCGCTGATGAAGGCCAAATCCTCTGCCGAGGACGAGCAGGATCTCGTTGCGCAGGCAGAGTAGCAGACGAGGAATGCTCAAATGAGCGACAGACATGTGACGTCTTAAGAGTCGAGACTCGCCCCATAACATAAGTTCACAGAGCGCAATTGCTTGTCAATTGCTCCGGCATGAGATACATGAGACAGAATATTAGCATCGAAAGGAGTTATTGCTTTATCAAAGAAAGAAACTTAAACAAACGAAAGCCTGCAACTTGCTCTGGGCGTCTTGCACCCCTTTGCATATTATGAAAACAACCTTGCTCACCAAACATCCATATGTACACTAAAACAACATAAGATCGCTTGTCAACATATCAGCTCTATCATGCATCGCGTTCTTTTCCCATGGCCAGTCGATCATCGACACAGCGATCGATCGAGCAGCTCGCTCGAGGGCCTCCAACGTAGCAAACATCATGTCATGAAATGTCTAACCTCAAAACAAGGGTCGACAGATGCCATGCTCCCTCCACTCTGACATGACAGTCCTTCCAGGGGTATTTTGCCATTCGCCATATACTCAACTTATGCATCAGTCTTGGTCCTCTTTTTGGGGCGCCCGGAAGCACGGGCAACCCCGCGCTTCAACTTCTTTGTCGACGTCTCTGACGCTGACTCATTGTCGGCTTCAAATTTCAGAAGCTCTTCTGGCGCTATAAGGTTGAGTTTGCTCTTATTTTCCCACGTGCAATCGCTAGGGCGATATCCAACCCATTGCACCTGGTACATAGGCTCCCTGGCTCGAGGTTTGGGCGGCCCCCGCTTAAGCACCCGAAAGACGTGGTATTCACTCAGATCTGTCGCTTTATCGCGCCCGCCCACGCCATCCCAGTACTTGTAGACGAGGATAGGTACTTGGTTTTGAAGACTCCATTCCGGCTCCCAAGTTTCCTCGCCGTTCGCCCACTTGACCAGAATATCGACAGTGGAGGTGGGTTCATCCACGCGATGAGTCTCAAACGACTCAATCTCCACTTCGCCGAGATCTTGTGGTTGATCGATATTTCGCGATTCGCCGGTTTCGGCTGAGACTGAGGCCGAGGCCGATGCTGGAGCAGGCTCTTCTTGTTGAACCACCGCGGTCACATTATTGGCTGTTTCTGGAGGTTGCATCTGGAGGGTTTGAGGATCGATTGATTCCTCTTTTGGGGAGAGGGCTCGCTTTAAAAGTTCGTTCCCGGGTAGGGTAGAGAGAACCGTCGCGTCAGTATGCCGCTCGTAGTTTCGATCGATGTCAATGTCGCGAATGATATCTCGACCAATGCTGCTATCTCTCGTAGGCGTCATGATCCTGCTCGCGGA
This sequence comes from Mariannaea sp. PMI_226, assembly GCA_024336345.1. Taxonomy (NCBI): domain Eukaryota; kingdom Fungi; phylum Ascomycota; class Sordariomycetes; order Hypocreales; family Nectriaceae; genus Mariannaea; species Mariannaea sp. PMI_226. The sequence continues at coordinate 5,272,732 of JANFOG010000001.1, read as the reverse complement.
TGGGGTATTATGACCTGCATTCTTCTTTTTCGCTTTCGGGGGCGATGCGGGAATGTCGTACACATCTAGGGAAATGAGAAATTACTGTGAGCACGTTGTTGTTCGTGGTGGTCTCAACGCTTACGACCCTCAGCCGCAAGCTGGGTCGGAGGATGCGCATACCTGAAAGCCCTGATGAGGGGAACATGAGGGAGCTCAGGTGGGAGCTCATGGCAGTGAAGTTAACCAATTCTAGAAACAAATACTGAAACGCAATAGCAGCGCGAAAGATGATTATTTGCAGAGTGATGGGTTGCGCAAACTGATAAGAATGATGACAAGCTGAACGCGGTCCTTTAGCCGGCTATACGCGTCGCCATTCATCATTTGGCACTGCCACAGCACTTCCGCCACAGCGGATATCCCACGGCGGTTAGCCACACATGGTCTCCAAGCATCCATGAGATGATTTCCTCCGACGATAGTTATGCCGACTTCAGATGATTTGGTTTCCATCAGAAGCAACATTTTCAAGATAGGATTAATTGCTTATGCTAACTTACGTGTTTTCCCTGTCTGAGAGTATCCAGGTCTGGGGCTTCATACCCGCCCTATGGAAACTCAGCGCTAGAGCCAAGATGCGAGCCCGAGAGTGGTTTTAGACAACCATGTACAAGGCTCCTAGGTCCTCTGTGTTTCGTGCAGACGACAATATCCGAAGGCAATGTCAAATCTAATATATCGTACCCTGCTCAGACTTACACAGTTAATACTAAAAACAATCCTTTGTTATTTTTAGGTATTTTGCCTAAAATCACTTTGTAGCATGAAGTGGTAAATGCCCTACCCTGGAGAAAAGGGGTGGCTGACTCTTGTGGTCCTGACTCATTTTTAGATGAGTAGTCGCGTCTTCAGATGTTCGGACTGCGAATTGCTTTTAGATGGGATATCCAAATGTTTCGGCAGCGGCAACCAAGCTGGTGCTTTTATAGGGAGAAAAATATGCCGAACCCAAGCTTTCAATGTGGTCAACTGGGTTTTGACCATGATATGTACCTAGGTAAGTAATTGAGGTGGATATTCCCAAGATCGTGTTTCCCGAACTTGCCAACATAGCTCGTTAGGATATAGAAACCCCCCGGGCCAAAAAAAATTCTACCAAAAAAAGTATAGAGCGAAAATGGTATAATCTCAAGTTATTGCCTATGACAAGAAATAAACAAAAGAGGAAAAAAATTGGGCTCCGCCGGGGTTTGAACCCGGGGCCTCGTGCAGCTGAGAAATCCCAAAGCACGAATCATACCACTAGACCACGAAGCCTGTTGTAACTTGTTGAACAACATGGTCCGGTTTTAATATATAAGCAAAAGAAATAGTAGAGGCTAGTAAGACCGACTGGGCGGAGTCGTAATTCGAAACTATCTCGACTCGCAATCTATATGACGGCCCCCGTGGGTTCATAAGTTATTCTACCCATACTATGAGACCCAACAGCCCCTTTCAGAGCAATACATGCCAATATCCTCCCTGCCTCCATGTCTTAGGTCCCATCACCACTTGTCATTGTCTCACATTCTGCCCAGCCACACCGCCCCTGCATACTTCAGTGTGCATGTTGCAGTTCGCTCAGGCGGTGGCATTTTTTTTATTTCATCTATCGCTAGCTCATCTAGCTGTTTGTTGCTATATTGATTTGTTAAGAATATAGTCCTACCTCCCTCCATCCGATCCTGCTCACCGTGATGAGCGAAGACGACATCTCTGTAGAACGACTGGATTTACTGGATCCAAGCCCCCACTCCTCTGACCCAGACGCCCAACAGGAGGCTCCGCGATCGACCCAAACCAAAGTCCAGAAATGGCTTAAGGAGAAGGAAGCTGATCTAGTTCGACGAGTACTCGATTGGAAGGGACATACCTTGAAAGATTTTGGCAAGCTGATGATGGTCGATACAATCCCAATCTTTACATCACATCAGCCCGACTTCAGGCTGGTATGGTCATTGCAGGCATATGCCATGGTTACTTAGAATGTTGACCTCTTTTAACGATATAGTTTCGTGTATATCTTTTTGAGAAGATGCTACTGTGTGCGAAAGAGAAGAAATACTGTTTTGAAGAACTGGATGGGAGAGGCTGCGCCGTCTGGATCGAAGATTCGCCCCATCACGAAACTGCCACGGAGTGCGAATCTATGGATTCAGTTCTTCTGTTGCAAGGAAGAATATTCGGTGATACAATCACTGATGTCGTTGGATTTACGACGAATGGTGGGCACCCATCTCTCCACTCCCTGTTCCTTGATGGTGGTTTCGCTCCGACCCTCTGACTTCTGTAATAGAAACGTACGTTGTTGAAATATTTTGGCGGGATGAGAAAAGGAACATCAATTACTTCTCCATGCATTTCGAATCGGAAGAAGAAATGAGCAATTGGACCATTGCAATGACACATTTGAAGGATAATAACACTCCCAGAAGGACTTCTGTGCCTGAGAAAAGAAGGACGGTCTAGAATGTATTACAGACTGGCTTGGGGATTTGGGGAAAGAAAAAGGATTAAATTTATGTGCTTTAATGAGCAGTATCTAGGGTTAAACAGAACTTGATAATCTAGCGGAGAATAAAAACTCGTGAACCTATGTAATCCTGTTCTACGGTGAGAGTCAGCCTCAAACTGGGAAGGGAGGGGGCTTATAAAGGCCGCCTGGTTCCTGATTTCCTCGAAAATTTAGGGAATCTAGCGCTTGTTATTGACAGATGTAAGAAACATACGTCCATATACCCACGTAGACGGCGTCTTAGTAATTACTTACGAGAGGATAATTTCAATGAGACGCAGTCTCTCCCCAAGATTGAACAGCAAATAATTCAACCCCAGTACAGATGGCAAAACAGCCCCCCATCATCACATGTTGCACTGAGAAAGAGAAAGAGATGACTGGACTTACCGAACCGATATATGATCGATTTCATGTAAGAAGCATCCCATATCGAGTCGGTACCGGTTCTCCCTAGAGCTGTAACATCGGCTCGACTGCCACTCTAGGGGTTATGGTCTTGGCACACTCGCACGTCATGCCCGCCATGGCCAACAGCCGTTAGGCTGGGCCGAAAGGCAACCCAGTAGGTTATGTAAGTCGGGCAAGGCCAATTAAAAACTTGATGTGGAATGCTTGGAACTTGTGATATTTTGGATCTAGGATACGGTTAGTGACAGTTGTTGCAGTATCACGGGTTTACGGTCAGCCATGTTGATATTGGGAAGCATCGGGCCACCTATGAAGGAAAAAGTAGTATGGATAGGTAGTGCTCGTCTGATATGATGAAAGTCGCCTGCAGCCTGATGCAATCACCCCATAACCCAGTTGGGGGGTCCAAAAAAGCTTTTCAACTCCCCGTGCGTGAAAAGTGCCTGCAGATTATCCTTGTGCCGTGCCTAAGGTTGGGGCATGACGGGAAAGATGAATATACACGGAGCCCAATTAAGTCAAAGACTTTGTCACGCCTGAGTGTTTTACCTGTATTTTCAGATCCAACAGGGAGGAAGAATAACAGCAACGGAGAAACGGAATAGAGATCTACAAGTTTGACCACCATCTAACTTGAGTGCAATTGCTCTCACATCACATCATCATTGCGGCGACCTAAGCATATTCAATAGCTGAAAAGTCTGCCAGCGTGATGTGAGGATGCGTGGGATGCTTGGAACGCCAGCCATCGAAAAGACATCAGCTACTCATACATGATGGAGCAACTAACCAACGTTAGATATTTGATGGTGGGACCGCATCGCACTGGAAGCGGAAGGTGAAGCAAACCATTAGCAAGATTTACAGGGCCTGCGGGCTTTAAAACTAGCATCCCGGGAGCCGCATGGCAGATTTGCCGTGGGATCGGCTCTGATTGGCTCTGAAAGGCGCTGTAACTGGAGCTGGAGCGATCACCTCAGATCGCGTCATCGACCCTGTCGGCTCTTGGCCTGAAGCCATGACACATCGCTACCCACGTTTGCAAAGGCCCTTTTCGAAGACACGCAAAGACACATGTAGGCAGACGCTCTAATTGAGAGAGAAAGCATCTGAGACTCCTCGCAAAACCGCAGCTTCCCGCAGTCGCCACTGGGGCCCTCCAGCCCGAAGCGGTTCCTATTCGGCCTTTTCTCCACTCGTGCTCTCTGTCGCGAAGAGCCCCAAGGATGACACAATGGAGCTTTTACAGTAGTGCTCCCCCGGGCCCAGGCCCGACCCGTCCACAGAGCTTCTGGCTCACTTCTAGCCCTTCGGTGTACCTGGATCTTGACTCCTGTTAGGTTTGGGTTAAAAAAAAAAGAAGAAAGAAAAAAGCAGGGGCGCCACTCGGATGGGGCCGTTTACGTTTCTGTTCCCACGCACTGGCAAGTGTTATAAGGCCTTGGGGAACCCAGCATTCTGGAAACATCTCAGGATGCGGTCTTTCTTCTCTGAGTCTTCCCTTGTACTTTTTTATTTCCTCATTTTGTTGGCTTAGATTATTTCTCTGCAGTATTAGTTCTCTCATATTGCCTGCCATTGACCATGTCTCGCGATGGCGACCCCAAAGACGCCGAGGTATACAACACCTCCAAGCCAGACGATCACCATGCTGGGTCAGATAGCGAATCTGGTATGTTATGATATCAAGGAAGGAGTTCAATTCTATCAGCTCTACTAACTTTGGTTCGTCACGCAGGCCGTTTGCATGCTGCGAGCGATGCTAAACGTCAGATCGGCATCCTCAGTGCCTCTATGCTTATCTTCAACCGAGTGATTGGTACTGGGATCTTCGCCACTCCGTCATCTATTCTCGCTCTGACTGGTAGCACTGGCTTGTCTCTATTTATGTGGGTTGCCGGTGCTCTCATCGCCGCTGCTGGCACCGCCGTCTACCTCGAATTCGGCACGGCTCTGCCAAAGAACGGCGGCGAGAAGAACTACCTCGAGTACGTCTATCGAAAACCCAAGTTCCTCGTCACAGGAATGTATGCCGGATATGTCATTCTTCTGGGCTGGGCCTCTGGCAACTCGGTAGTCTTTGGCGAGTATATTCTACATGCTGCGCAGGTCGACGTCGACCGTTGGAACCAGCGAGGCGTTGGCTTGGCCTGTATTACTGCTGCTTTCATTATTCACGGCACTGCTCTGAAGTGGGGGATCAGGCTCCAAAATCTTCTCGGTATCATCAAGATCGTTATCGTTATCATCATCATCCTTGGAGGATTCATCGCCCTTGGTGGACACCTCAAGATCGATGAGAAGCCAAATAACTTCCACAATGCATTCGAAGGCACCACCGGCAGCGCATATGGCGTTGTCACCGCCCTTTATAACGTCATCTGGAGCTTCATCGGTTACTCCAACGCCAACTATGCTCTGAGCGAGACCAAGAATCCAGTCCGTACTCTCAAGATCGCTGCCCCCATTGCCATTACAAGCGTCTCGATCCTCTATATGCTCGTCAACATTGCCTATTTCGCCGCAGTACCCAAGGCTGAGATCCTGGCCTCGAAGCGTCTTGTGGCTGCGTCCTTGTTCCGAAACGTGTTTGGCAATACTGCCGAGCGCGCACTGTCTGTCTTTGTCGCTCTGTCTGCGTTCGGCAACGTCCTCAGCGTCATCTTTTCCCAGGGCCGTCTTGTGCAAGAGCTTGGCCGTGAGGGCATTTTGCCGTTTTCTCGCTTCTGGGCCAGCAACCGGCCTTTCAATGCACCCCTTGCCGGATTGTTTGAACACTGGCTTATTTGTGTCATTGTCATTCTTGCTCCTCCCCCAGGAGATGCTTACAACTTCATTCTCAAGTAAGTTTGCCTCTCTATCCTTGATATATACTAGTAGATGCGCGTATACTAATCTGTATAGTCTGATTTCTTATCCCCTTGCAATCGTCAATGCTTTCGTCGCCGCTGGACTCGTGCACCTGTACCTCAACCGCGACGCCTGGAACTGGAACCCACCGATCAAGGCTACTTTGCCTGTCGCCGTGTTCTTTATGCTCAGCAATATTTATCTTGTAGTCGCACCTTTTGTCCCCCCTGAGCATGGTCAGAACATCTACGAGAGCCTCCCTTACTGGATCCACTGCGTTGTCGGTTTCGGCATTCTTGCCGCCGGTGGAGTGTATTGGCTCCTTTGGGCCAAGATTCTTCCCAAGCTTGGCCATTATGAGCTCGCTCAAGAGGTTGTTGTAGATGACATTGACGGTTGGGAGAACCACGTGTTTGTCAGGAAGCCACTGCTTCAGAATTAAGACTTTGCTTGTGTAGATTTACCTAATTATTTTTTAAGTATACTAATTTCGTTAATTTAAATTGCCTAGAGCTATGAAAGTTCAGTACTTTACATTCGGGTCAATCGGTACTCGGAAATTGGAAGTAATCAGATGTTGTCTTACGCCAGCTGGTATCAACATGAACTGAACCGCAACTGCGCCCGGACCTCTACCACCTTTCCCCCCAATCTTGTCCTGCCATAAATATATGGCTTTATTATTTTACCTAAACTTCGGTGAGCCAATGTGAAATGCAGCTTTCACAGATTTATGTATTGTAAAGGCATGGTGTTTTGACTTGGGACCATTGACTGAAGCGTTCGTGAGTCACAGGCTAGCTTGGAAGCTGATCAGTGACCCAGAGATAGAGGCAGTTTCCTCTAGAGTGTATGGCAAGAGCTTATATTATCTTTTTTCTCTCCTCTCTTTCTTTCTTTCTATTTAGTTTTATGTATTTTTGTATTTATTGGGTATGCAAGGGAAACCTTGTTGGTAGTCTGCAACGCGTTGGAATCTGTCAGTTCTTAGCCCACAATTGGTTGCGTTCCGAGAGACTTCTCAGAGAGTGTACAGTTTTCCCTGCGAGTTGATGCTACGTCGGCTACCCTCGCCATGACCCCATTGAACTCATGATGAGTGAAATGGCACGGTAGTTTCTGCTTTCTTCTCAAGATTGTAACTGAACCAGGATGGATCGTTCTCTAGATGATAGTGCTATTCACAGTAGGCATTCATGCTCTGCATTCATCGATATTTTCGGCCTTGCGAAGAATGGTACAAGACGTTTGAAATTGCCCCAACTCATTCACTTTTCTCTCTTTTGCTCTTACCACCAAGCGCTTTACATCCCAGGATGACATGACAATATGGATCATAAATGCTACGGGAAACCCGAACGATCTGGTATGTTGCATCCAGGCCGACAAATTCCTCAAGCCCATCTGGGTGATATTACGGTCACAAGGCTAAATCGTATGAGTCCACTTTGCAAATTAGGTTGAATAATTTTACTATCTTTGAAATTTGGAACTGAATTGCCTACTTCAGTTATATCGACCGTATCATGGACATCATCATGGATAATTACTGTAATGCTGGGGTCCCGTAGAGAAGCTGCTGGGGGGATGTATATGGGGTACATTCACAGAACTCATCAGCTTGTGTGGATTTCCTACTAATCATTTGATTAGATCACTAAACATATATGCGAAAATTTATGTGGCAAACGGGGACGCCAATATTTGATCTGGCCATCGCGTATGTGCAGGTGGCCAAATGCAGATTTTCGAGGTCTGGAGACCACCACAAATTCGATCAGATACTCTAAGATTAGTTGAATTTTTTTGTTTCTCATTTCACTATGAGATGGCAATTTATTTCACAATAAACATGTCTAACTTTCGTGTACACCCTTATCCTCGTATCTACTCAATTGTGACACGGTCCTTATCCTTTAAAATGTCGATTCCTTGGATAGAATTACCCATTCCTCTCGGAAGCTTTCCTCGAAATCTTTTCTCGTCTTAGTTGGCTCCCAACCAATCTCACGGGACAAGTCAGCCCGGGTTCGAGATCGTGACGCGAAGCCGAGTTCGATAGCTGCAGGAGGGAGAGCTTTGCCCAGGGCCGCGACACTCTCCTCCATTGAGAGCTCACGTACTTCATCGGATGGTAAATAGCCCAAAGCTTTCCCTTCCTTGGCGATTCGCTCGGATACTTCACGCCAAGACTGGTGACCAGTCTCGTTGAAGTAGATACCCTTCTTGTTGGAAGGCAGGTCATCGCCTGCGAGGAGTCGAGAGACCACTAGCTCGTAAAGCTTGACCATGTCACTGATGTGGACATGGTCCCATTCAAATGCGCCCGTGCCAACGACAGGGGTGAAACCACTTCGACGTGCGGCACGAATGATTCCGTCGATCTGAATTGATGTTCGGTTAAAGAAACCAGATCCCAGTCCGTAGATGGTGGGAGACATGAGGATGTACGTCTTTACGTTGGCAGCCTCGCCCTTTTCGAAGACTACCAGGTCAGTGGTGCGCTGCTGGTATGGCTGCAAGCTCTCACGGTAGCGTTGATAGGCGTAAATATCTTCCTTATCAGATAGGATTCGGTTTTCAGTGTATCCGCCTGAGATGGGGTAATCTCCCAGACTCGATGTACCAGAGGTCTGCGTTTTTGGTCAGCTATGTGATTGAGAAAATAGGCTTATGTTTCCATTTTAATTTTTTCGAGATTCCGCGTACATGAATATAATAAGTCTCTTCGCCAGTCTCCTTCTTTCGGTCTGCCAGGCCAAGAATCATGGCCTCAGCAGCACGGAAATGGAATGCGCTTGCAGTGTTGATAACAATGTCATGCTTGCTGGCGACCTCTCTCACGAGGGTTGTATCATCAAGGCCGCTGAACACAATGCCGTTGATTCCCTTTTCAATTAGGAGGTCTGCATGCTCCTGTTTGCGAACTAGCGCTGAGAAGCTGCAGGTGCTGATGTTGGAGTCTTTAGATTCCAAGAGCGTGGTTAGGACGGAGCCACCACTAGTAACAGTCAGAAAAATCGTCTGTGGACGCTATTGCCCATGGAGGAAGGCATCTTGACAACACTTACATGTAGCCGGTGGCACCGGTGATGAGGATCTTGGTCGCAGGCATAGTGGTGACTCGGGTATTCGGGTTGGAAAGATAAGAAAAGTGAAAATATATGAGAGCTGTACTTTGCTCTACTGGATTGACCGATGACTGAGTTGGGCTGATGCGGTTGATGGTTTGGTATTCTGCGCTGGCAACTACAGGGACACAGCGGATTACAGGGCCTTTATATGGAGGCTGAAATATCATCATTGTTTTCTTATTATTCACTCATGTCCAAAGTACTGCTCACAAAGCATAATCTTACAAATCCATGATGATTAATATTAAGATCTATGAAGCTTTTCGAAGGGTAACCAAGCAACCATTACTTCAGCGCGGTCAAAGTTGCTGCGATGCGGTCAGAGTGTGCTTCAGCGCGGCCAAAGTTGCCCTCCCTCTTTGGAGTCGTTTTGAGATGGCGCGAGTCATGACGCAGTGCTCACCCCGCTAATCCGCATTCGGCTTCATGGCTCAGCTTTGCCGAGACAATTCCTCCCGTTTCCACTGTTCGCCCCCGTTAAGGCAAAATAAATCTCAGTTTACCAGAGCCTTGCTCAAGTTCTCGTACAGCAGCCAGCAGCCATCAGCGAGCACGCAAGGTTCGTTCCAGGCAATACGTACAGCCCTCCAGTTCCCAGTTCTTTTCAATGGCAAGGAGTTATCCAGCAGAGGCTAGGAAAGCGCCGGCGCTGAAGCCCTGCCTGAATTGCCGGGGTGAGTTATACCCTGTCGCTACTCCCCCTCACTTGAAGCTACTAAACAGGATGGGGCCCCAGATCGCAAGATTGCCTGTGACAGGACGCTTCCAACGTGTTCTACTTGCGCGAGGCGTAAGAAGATATGCTCTGGCTACTCAGACAATTTATCATGGCCCCGCGCCGGGGATAGGCGTCGCGCAACCGTGGCCAACGTCCAGAACCGCACCACGGCAGGCCCAGTTACATTCCTCAATACTCTGCCTTGGGATATTGACCTGTACTTGGGATCCACGGGCGAGAAGCCGCAGGGTATGACGTCGCAGTTCCTTCTGGTTGATTTATTGGATTTTTGGTATTAAGATACGACCTTGTAGTACACCAACAGATCTATTGGCAGTTGCCTCGTCCCAGGCCTTCATTACGAACACCCCGGTATGGGACTCAAATGACTCCTGCAGGTGAGTCCTATGGAATGACCCTTGAATTCCCTTGTAACAAACCAAAAAAAAAAAAAAAAAAGAAAAGGAACTAACTGGCCATAATCTAGACTACTCAGATGCTATGCAATTAGTTACATCACATGGCGACTATCGCCAAGATATCTGCAACCTCCTACATCGAATGTCACTTCACGACGACACGGCACCGACTCTCGCCGTTCGTCACTCCATGAATGCCATTTCATATCTCCACCTTCAACAGCCATCCAGGTCCTTTCAACATCATATGTTGGCAGTTTCCGCTTTGCGAAATTCCCTTAGCGACCTATCGGACTCGAAAGCCAGAGATCAAGCCATTGCCGCAAGCATGCTATTAAGTATCTACGAGGTACGTGCTCATGCACAATTGTTGCTGAGACTTTATATTGATGAAGCAAGACAGGCCGTCAGTCGGAAAGGCACGCCAAAGGACTGGTCAGTCTACTTTAAAGGGTGTCTCATGATCTTCGAGTCAGCACAACAATGGAACGCCTTTTATCAAGGTGATGGCGGTACGCTGCTTGATTGGGTGCTGTACTATAACGTATTTTACAAATTAAGCCTCACCCATTGGCTTCATCGAACGTCAAGGCAAGATATTGGAGCCCATCGGGGAACTCTCTTGGCACAAGCAGCTACGCACCCACGACGACATACGGTATAATCAAAACCTCTCAACATTACCCGGTAGCGATAACGCTTGGATGATTTCGCTAATTTGTTTTGTATAGATTCAGAGTACCCTTGGCTGTTCACTTGAACTCCTCGGCTTCCTTAGCGAGGCTATTGACCTACTGCGTGACCGGCAAGATCCCATGTATCTGTCTGAAGAGCACCAGGATGCCATTGACAGTCTTCAGCGGCGCATTGAGCATATCGACCAACGTCTCTGCAGTGGCATGAGCAACGAAGTATGGCATGGGCCCGGAAGCACCAAACACTATACCCTTGTTGCCTGCATCTTCAAAATGGCCGTCATCATCTACCTGGATCGTGTCGTGCGGGGTTCCCCCAGGTCCTCACCTGTGTCTCGTGATGCTGCCCAGGAGGCGTTTAAAGCCTTACAGGATCTCGCCGTGTGCGAACGGCCTTTCCCAATGTTCATCCTATCGCTCCAGGCAGATGAGGAATCTGATAGGCTCTTGATGCTCCGGGCGTTACAGAGAGCAAAGAAGAGGCGGGCATTGAGCAATTTAGACATAACAGAGCAGATGATGCAAAGAGTATGGTCACAGCAAGATTTGCACAATGATGAAGGAGGAGACGCCCTCGCCATCATCAATGCAATTTTTAGCGCCTCTCAGACGCCACCATGTTTGGCCTGAGCTGGCCCAAAATTGATATATTTGATAGTCAGGTGATGGAGACTCCTGTCTGAGCTAAACGTTGCTGTCATGATTCAGCTCCGACGGAAGGCGTTATTTGATCTAAGGATCTACAAAATAGATATATGTGGCATGACTTTGAAGTGGCCTGTGGGTGGTGGTCGCCCAGATTTGAACGGACTACAGGTGAACGGTTTTAAAAGAGGCAGCCAACCTGCTGATTGAGCGTCCGTGTTGATCAATGCCATATTGTACGGATAACAGCCTGGGGGAACAAGCGGAGGCTGGCGAAAAAATTTGGACTGATGACCTGAAGTATTACAGATGAGACTCACTCACGTAGGCCGACTTTTTGATCTGCCATGTAGGAAGAGAACGAATTCAAGCCCTAACGGGGAAAAGAGGCAAGTTGTATTATGCATACTTTTGTTTCGCAGGCGGCAGTGAGACAAGACACCACATCACCGTTTCAATAGTTCATCGCTGAGACCAAGGAATTCGAGGTAATGCATCAAGTCATTCGGCAGAAATGCTGACCGACAGGTACACCGTACTCCCCGAATAAGTAACGGTAGCCCTGGTGTCGCAGAAGTTATATAGGGCACCCCTGCCATTCTGCAGAGACACGTTCGCCTTCTGCGACAATGTGCAGCCATGGCAGCTGAAGATGCAGAGCCGCATTCCAGCGTTGCCCAACTGGGACACCGTTCCGATTACGTTGCGGCGGCCGTTAGCAATCCACCCGCGGTTATGGAATTGTCGGTGAAGGGCCGGCCGACATTGGTCAAGTCCGAAGGCCGAGCAGCGGGCAACTGAATCAAAATAGAACCGCCCCCCCTTCCGAGGCTCATATTCTCTCGGGAGCAGATAGTACGTCATCATGACGGTTTGCAATTGTTTTTGCTCAGCTGTGCATGGGATTTAAAAGGCCACGAGGACCGCCCCCCATCTCGGTGTCAATTAGCCAGATGATGGTTAAAAGAGGCAGCCAAGTCACAAAATCATCACCGCCATGGGCTTAGACAGCTGAATGTCCCTTCACCGTATCTAGGCTGTCTACGTCTGGCTGAAAGGACTGAACTTCGCACAAAGGCCTCGGGGATACTGGGAATGCTGCCGCGCTGAGAGAAATGATGTGATTCTCACGACCCATTAGGATGATTAGGATGATGATCGATCGCAGGGGGCCAGTTGCTAGGCAAAGAACCTTGCCTAGCAGTGTGACTTGTCATAAAAAAATGCCTGATTGTATTGCAATAAAAAGACCTTGTCTAGGGTATGGTGCCGTTCACCCTTAGTCTAGTACATTGTGCTATGTCTGCCTGTTTGCCTTCCTGAGCACATAAACTGGTGGCTTGGGATGCCTCCGCGTTGTTGATCGGGTGCCTCGCTAGCGACCCCTCTGATCACTGCGTTATCGATCGGGATATGTACAGATGAACTAGACAGGTGCCACATCCAGATGCCGCTGTCAGATGCCGCTCTTAATGCCGTTTGGGTGCCGCTGGTGGGTAAAAGTGAGGGCCCAAAGGGGTAGACTTGCCAGGGATCGTCAACTGTGGTGGTGGGCTTCCAGCTTTGCAAGGCTAGGCGAGGCTGCTGCTTGTCTTAGATCGGCACTGACCCTTGGACCCGAGGCCCTGTTACTTGCCGAGGGCTGCCCGAGACAGGCTCAAAATCAGGGCAAACCTTTGTTGATGGCTGAGGTATTGACTCACTACTGTTGAATTGGTTGCACCGAGTTCTACATAGTATCTGTGGCTGGCCGACACAGGTTTGTTAGCCTGGGCTCCGTTCGTCCGTATCACCGACCATCTTCCTTGTTTTACTTTTGAAGTTGCTTTTTCTGGCAGAGAACTAAACTCAGAGGACTAAAAACCCCATCACCACTGTCTTTGGAATCAACTATGGATCAAATGATGCACCAAGCGAGGATGGAAGAAAGAAATACATGGAGAGAGCAGAGGGGGGGGAAGGGTGTCAGGGGGACCGACCGACAAGGGTCAAGGGGTTGAGTGGCTAAAGGATCGGGCACCCCCATTATCGCGTTGGATGCACACACATCTCGCTTCCCAGCCATGGAGGGATCTTGTTAGAGGCTGGTGCAGTGCAATTCAGAGAACCCCATGTTCTAATACCCTGGTTCATCTTAGATTCCCCATGCCTTGTCCCATGACGATGACCCTTTGTACATATGCAAATCGAAACACTCCCGGCTTGACAGGGATGAGGAAACGGCGCTAATGCTGACGGACCATCTCACTTGATGGAGCACATTGGCCCTCCACAGCTGGCAAGTCGGGGACTCGTGGACTTGGCTTTGCGGTCCCGATACCCAGATGTTCGGGATGCTGACATTTACAGCCCCCAACATCTCCTGGTGAGCCTGGTGAACCGTGTAAGCCTTACAAATGTGAGTTCCCTTCACACAAAGACGCAGCTCATTGCCGAAGAGGACCACCAACTTGTGCCTTGGCAACATCTGATTCCCCACCGCCCATGTAGATCTTTGGATTCCCTTTGCCAATAGAGAATAGGGCGTTCTTTGAGACACTAGTAATCAGCACCCGCAATCCGGGAGATTCTTCACATCGACGGTCCACCGCCCACTTAGCGGCACTATCAACATTTGTTGGTTGAGGTTGCGGAGGAAAAAGAAAGACCTACAGCTAAAGAAGAAGCTGGAAAAGGAACAGATGGTGATGGTTGTTCGATCTTAGCTAATGTCCGTGCTTACTTTGCGGAACAATTAGTTTGTTCTCTCTTGGGTCTCATTGCCATCTGGTGTCCGTACTTAAGGAGGCCAAGAGGAGCGGATGATTTTCAATACCCTTCACTAGCCATTTGTGTAATGGGTTGACACGAGTTAAGTTCCAGCAGGACAGCAAGAAGAATTCCTAGACATACCGTGACACGCCCGCTCTACCAGTTTCCCATCTCCATCACCATGAGTACCCCCGGAGGCCTATCGTCCTCCGAGAACGGGAGCGAAAGCGACGGATCGCCACGACAAGTTTGCCCCCATTGCAACAGGTTCTTCAAAGACCTCAAAGCACATGCTTTCACACACGCCAGGGAGAGACCGGAAAAGTGCCCCATCAAGACATGCGAATATCACACAAGAGGTTTCTCAAGAAAGCACGACAGGAACCGCCATGCCTTAAACCACTACCGAGGAACGTTAATATGCAGCTTCTGCCCCGGATTTGGGACACCACAAGAAATCTCCTTCAACAGACTCGACCTGTTCAAGAAGCACCTGGTAGAGGCCCACGAGGTCCCGATGAAGCCGCCCAACGGCCACAGACCCCCGGGTACAAGATCTGGTGTCGAGGCATCTGGCTATTGCAACGTGTGCCGACAGACCTTTCTAAGCCCTGACGACTTGTACGACCATCTAGATGACTGTGTGCTCAGCATCCTCAACCAAGAAGACCCTGCCGAGGCCATCAACGAAAAATTGCTGGCCTCGGTGACGGAGACTGAATTTACAATCTCCCCAGAGTTGCACCATACAGACATCGGAGGCAGTAACGACGAGTATCTCATGGGTATCCGAAGATCATCAAACTCAAGTTCACCGGTCGAGACACGAAGCCGGAGAAAGAATGGGAAATATCCAGCGTCATGGGGCTACGATGACAGCCAGTTGTCTTTGAAAAAGCGCGTCACGGCCGTCTTTGACGGACCTGTTCGCTTGGCAAAGGACGAAATTGTGTTGTCAAGAGATCTCGAGGTCCGACTAAAGCTATCTGATGGCGTATCATACGTGACGGATCTCGACGTCATGACACTTAATAAAACGGAGGCCATCTTCTCGGGTCAAGGGGGCCCATCATTTGATGAAAGTACAAATGCACATATGCACGATTCATGACCACTAGTTACCTCGTATGCCTAGAGAGGCAGTTATGTAATAATACTACGTACAATAGATGGGAATTATTTTTCTGGGATAGAGAAGACCCAAACATCTGATTTCCACCTGATTTCACCCAATTGAAGTGATAATTTTGACTCTGTACTTGCCATTGAGGTGTGGACGCACACCACTATACCTAACTGCTAACAATCGAGTTTGGCCGTGTTTCTGCTACGAAGTTTGGTGCCTGTTTTCGTGACACCTATCGACGGATGCCAAATAATTGTAATGAGATCGGGTTTGCTAACCCCTGCTAGACGTGCTAAGAAACGCATCCCACGTTGTTATGGTGCGGCCAGGGTGTTGGTAGGCGGTCCATTGGGCTCGAAGTTGTACAGCACTGCACAAACATACATATGCACAGCCACCTCTAGCTTAGCGTTGACATACCAGTACCACGAGCCTGACACTTACTGCTACTGTTCATCATGTCCCACTTGCCCCAGCGGTTTTCGGTCCGCCCAGCACCCCCGGACATGGCATTTAGGCAGTATGTGTGATAGGCGTACCGCGGGGCATGAAGGGCATCGAATGAGAAGCCGATGGATGTTTGTCAGTTGTCAGTTGTCAGTTGAAAGCGTGGGATGGATAGAAAGGGCAGCTAATCTAATCTTTGGCCATTTGTTTTGATTGGTTTCGTTCCATTGTGCAGACACCATCATAACCGAGGGCTTCTAGTCAAGGGTTTAAAATGCTTCGGGCGAAAAGCCGATATGATGTCAAGTCGACGCGAGACGCCAATCTTGACAGGGGATGGAAAGGAATGTGTGGAGAATCAGGTGGTTTTTTTTGTGTTCCTCAACTTACCATGAGCTAGAAGCTCTACTCTATGAACGGTTTTAATCCTGTCCTGTCTTAAATTCTGAAGCTCGCGCCTCTTTCAGGTTGTGGCCCGATTCTTGGTGGTCGAGACCCCCCCATCAATGCGCGTCAGGCAACGATCGACAATGGCCCCGCATGGCTGCTTGATCAAATTGAGCTTTGGGCGAGGGCTTAACCAACCATGGAGCCTATTCTTCGCAAATATAGAGCTTTGCTAAGATGGAAGCTGGTAGGTATTCCAAATTTCAGCTGCTGAAAGAACTAGCAAACCGAAAAGTTGAGCACCACCAAAACCCACGCGCCACTTTAGCTGACTATGGGGGTATGGTGTTTATGATATATCATAAAATCTTGCCGGGAACTGGTAGAGCGTCAGTTTTTGGATAGACCGAACTGTGAACTATTTCAAACGAACCAAAAACTCTTGCCTACAGCAGTCCAGTGTGATCGGTCATGCATTTGAGAACGTGGTTAGGGGTGTCGGAAACGAAATTCCTTTCAATAACTTATTCCTCACGCGTGGCGACCAAAAACAAAACAGCTCAGTACCTTGGCTAAAGAGGCCTCGTCGTGTAGACATTCCCCGCGGCTTACGCTTCTTGAAATATTGAAATGGCTGAATACTGGCAAGTCTTGCACATGAATTAAGTTATGTCTTTCCGCGTTCCTCCTTTTTAAGGAGTCTCATGATGCAAATATCTGATACCAACGAATAATCCAGGCTTGACCCTTTCTTTCCATGCTCTTGAATAACAGTAGCTAGGAATCCTGTTCTAATCTGCCAACAACTTTTCCCGAGTAAATCATTACTGAATCAAGAGAGACCATAGGAAAAAGGAGGGGTGACGGCTTAGAAACCAACTTTCTCATTGTTGGCTTTTAGCAACATTACTTGTTGACCTTACTAGAATCGTTCGTTTTCATGGTAATTAACCCAAACTGGTGCAGTTCAGCGGGGTTTACTGCCTTTTACCTACTGTACTTGGAAAACTAGCAGCTTCTACACTTGCCATAGACTGACAATCACAGAGAGTGTGGAGAGAATTCTACAGCATTGTTTCCTGACAAGAGTTGTTCAATTCTTTGTCAGATGGATGTTTCTCTTTGAGCTAAGGTATGCACTGTAACATAGTAACGTGTGAGTCAAATCATGTGCTTGTTTATCTACCCTGATTATTGTTCTGCTTGTGAGACATGAGAAGGGGAGAGAAGCTCATATTGGAACCAGGAGGTGTTACACAAACTCGAGCTGGTTCTCGACTATCCCTGGCAGTCCAGATTTCTGTGATACTGGCACCCGGAGGCTCTCAGACAATCTGATATCGCGACTGCTGGCACCAATGAAGATGCTGTAATCGCCTGGCTTCAAAATCCATCGCTGAGACGCAACATCCCAAACGCTCAGGTCACGGTGGAGAAGTTCAAACTCCACCGACCTTGACCCGTCCACCTCTAGTGCTATTTTCTCAAAGCCACGTAGCTGCTTCGGGGGACCGCCGGGGATTCTGACGTAGAGTTGGGCAATTTCTTCGCCAGGGAAGTGGCCAATGTTCTTTATCGTTGCTCTAACGGTGGCCAACGGCCTCCAGACGTCCCCGCCCTCAGTCAGATCAGAAATTACCTTGCTGACGCGAACATTCATGTTGGTGTACTCAAACTTGGTATAGCTTAGGCCAAAACCAAACTCGAAACGCGGCGTGAGGCCTTTTGCATCGAATGCGCGGTAATCAAGATACACTCCTTCAGTAAAGTCACACTGAGGGTCGAAATCCTTCTCGTCACGCCGCCGACAAGGGGCATACACTGGATAGTCGCTCTCGTTTCTAGCCATTGTATACGGCAGTTTTCCGGAGAACTGGGCCTCTCCGTAGAGAAGCTTCACGAGGGCATTCCCGCTGTCCTGACCAGGAAGATGCGCGATAATGGTTGCTGTGATGTTTGGATGCTCAATCCATTGGTCAACGAGGCGAATGCCTACAGTGTGGATCACCACGATGGTGTTGGCACATTTTGAGGCTACGTTAAGAACCAAACCGTCACTATAGTCATCTCGGAGGCCAGTACGGTCCCAACCTTCGGTGGACATGGCGTTGATAAAGACCAAGCAGGCGTCACTAGCTGCGTTGACCTCTGGGTCAGATGATGAGAGATCCCAGTTGACCCAGGTGTTGTCTCTCACTGCCCTCTGCTGGATAGCACTCAAGGGCTATTCCATTATTGTCAGTTGTGAGAAATAGGCCGCAATGTGAAAAAAAAAAAGAAAACCCACTCACATCACTAATGTATCCTGGCGAGTTGGCAGCAGCACGCCCTCCCATAATAATGGTGCCTCCCCTTGCGGCTTGGTCGAACTGCTGCTCTGTGCCCAGGACAGCCTGGCCCATTTCCGGAGATGACATGTATCCTAGCTGAAACAAGATATCCGTATTCTTGGTCTTTGGAACCGTGGCATCGTAGCCGAAAATAGAGAGCATCTGGGGCTTGGCTGAAAATGGCAGAGTTCCATTCTCATTTTTCACCAGGACGTGCCCAGCAACTGCGCCCTGGAGCAACGTCTCCTTCGACTCAGCGACACGAGCATCGACTTTTTCATGAGGTAGAGTGAGAGGTTTCATGCCAACGCCTGGAGCTGGGTATCCTGGGTCGTCTTGGCCAACAAGATACCAAGCCGCGAGAATCCTGTCCCACATTAGTCACGCTAACACCTCATGGACACAGGTAGGATTTGCTAACCTGTTTGCCATATCGGTAACCCTCTCTTCGCTAACTGTACGATTAAGCACAGCATCCGTGAGGTTATCGCCCCAGGACCCACCGGAAGGCATCACCATGTCCAAACCTCTGTTGGCGCTTTGGATATTGTGCTGGGCATTCCAATCAAGGAGTACAAAGCCAGGAAAATTAAGCTCAGTCTTTAGAATTTCATTCATCAACCTATTATTCTCGCAGCCGTAAGTGCCATTTATGCGATTGTAAGAGCACATGACAGAGGCAGCACCAGCTTCAAGGCCATCAACGAAGGGCCACAGGTAGTACTCATGCAGGGTTTTGTCGTCAATGTTGGAAGAGACGGCTTCAACGCCATAGTAGGGGCGCCTATGAGTTTCTTGTTCATTGCCAATGAGATGCTGGGTGGAAAATATTATTGTCAGCGGACCAAAAACTGACTGGTGTTGGGACGCATCCCTATGAAAATCTTACCTTGACATTTGCGATAACGCCAGCGTCTTGGTGACCCCTCACAGTCTCGGCAGTCAGTTTACCTGAAAGATACGGATCAACTGAGAAACCCTCCCAGTTCCGTCCACCTAGAGGTGATCTGCCCAGCGGGCCGGCATTTGGGCCAAGCAGGACATTCACTACCCTCCGTTAGCAACTCAGGCGCTAATGCAATTTTCTAGGACTGAACTCACCTCCCTTGGTCCTAAACTCGTTTCCCATGTGTAATCCTCGCCAGTAGGTAAGATTTTTGTCCCAGGCTGCCCCCACATGTACTGCTGACGGGTAGGAGTTGACAAAGTCTGTCGCCCTAACTCCGTTGGCGGCATCATGCAGACACATTCCTTGCCATCCTAAGCGAGGAATGGACCCTGTGTTTCCCACGCAAGAATTGTCATCGCTGGCGAAGCCTCTGGTGATGTTTACTTTTTCTTCCAACGTCAGCTGGTCGACGAAAGCATGCGCCTTGGCATGGGCAGTCTTCCAAGCTTCGCTACCGAATTTCCGAGCTAGAGGAAAAGATTAATAACCAAACCGCAAACGAATGATATCTAAACCCATGTTCTGAGACTTACACGGCGGGCGGATATCGGGCGAGCTGGGATGTGCTGAGGTGCCTGGCAGCAGCGTTAGAGCATCGAGAACAAGACTTGACAACCGCATTGCACAGTGAACGAGAGTGAAGAGAGCGAAATTCAACCTTGACCAGTTAGTCGCAAACTGGGGCAAGTTGATGATGAATAAGTCCAGGAGGACGGAATATTTAATGATTGAAACAAGTGTTGATGCGCTGGACTCCAGCGTTAGTGCAACACGTCCATAGCGTGAGGTTCTCGTCACCGCTACTCTTTGGTTGTGGCCAATCGGAAAGCGTCCATGGGCAGCCGACCCGCTACAAGTTCCCCGGCCAATTGGAACGCTTCCGACGCCTCCCCTGTGTGAGACTCTCCTGGGAGACGAGGATGATTATGATTAGCAACTGCCAAAGGTCCAAGATATAAGTTAGTGGACAACTAAATGAGATATATAGCCTAAATAGTCTAAACAATTTACTCGCGTAGGAGAGAGAAACGTCTCTGGTTACTACGGGGAGCCGATTTGATTGGTTACAACTGGGCATCTAGAAGAGTCTCGCTCGTGTATACAAGGAAAAAAAAAGGAAGAAGAAAAGGATAAGTCTAGTTGCATACTCAACGACCATTTTTTAGACTGAGTCTCTTGATAGCTACCTAAGTAGAAGCTAGTTTTATAAAAGATGTTTGTTGCTTAATCTTTAAAGGCCTGTTATTTGAGCGATGATAACAAGCAGAAATAATGACTCATCGTGAATAACAAGATGGATTATAAGAATACTATTCATATGCTAGTCTTAGACCTTTCAAAGTAGATTTTATTAGGTAAATGGCTGGCTGGCTAATTAAAAAGTTATCAAGAGTACTATTTATTTCCAAGTCTGTATTTACACAGTCACAATCATCATCCTTGCTTATCATCACCGCTTCTCACATCACCACCAACAACCTCAATACGTGGCTTAAAACTATTCTCCCAATCCTGGCCTTGGTGGCCAATCTCAACGAGCTCATACAATAGCTTCAATCTCCCCACCCTCTCATTGCGCTCACTAGCGCTTAGCAGTGACAACGAGTGAAGCCAAACCATCAAGCCAGAAGAATGGCTGAGTGTGTAGAGAATGAATGTGATCGGATTTTTTTGCACCCTCTTGGTGGCGATATACCCGTTAGAGGGTCGGAAAAGTATCATACCAATCATGGCAAGAAGAATGGCGATCATGAAGCCGACGAGCCCAACGGACACCCAAGTAGAAATTACGTATGCGTCCCATGTAGTTGTCCGACCGAAAGGGACGTTGGCGAGCGTGAGGGGGAGAAAGTCGCTGAGTACAGTACTAAAGGAGATTGCGATGGCTAAGATTCGCTGAGTGGCAAAGCTTGAGAAGAAGTGCGTGTACGAGTCTGACGCGTATGGAAGAGCAATTGTTTTGGAATATTTGCTAGGTCCACCGGCGAGTTCCAGAAAAGAAGCAAACAAAAGGTATTCTGATGAGTGCCAGTTAGTCTACAACTGCACATCACAGGGATTAGTAAACGTTTAAAAGGAGAGACATACTTTTGAAGATTGCAACCCAGAAAAAGTTGATTACTACGCCAATAATAGAAAAGAGAAATCGCGGACCAAACGATTGGTTACTGAGAAATCGACCCAGAGCTTGATTGTCTGGGGTCAACCTGTAGTATATCATGATGACTTCAAAGGCTATCAAGCCTAGGGTGAACAGGCTCAAAGTGACCACAGTCTTGACTGGAACATGGCGTGAGGTTTGCCGACGGACCTCTGGCAATCGATGAACCAACTGTGTAGGCTTCTGAACAGCACCGTCAACAAGAATCCCAAAATCTTGCAGTTCATTCTCATCAGCTCTGGAGTAGCCATAATGCAGTGTGACCTGGGAAAATTGCCGCTCTTCCGTCTTCCAGAACTTCCACCAACTGGCCGTTTTAGGATACGATTGAAACAGGTCAAGAAATTGAGTCGAGTGAGATAGGCTCGCAATCCCCAAAATGCTCCTTGGGTCTGCTCTGAGTTTCGTTGACCAGAAGCTTAGAATGATCAGAATACCAATGGCGAGGATGATGTTGAGAGCTAAAAATGCCTCAATCACTCGAACAACTACAGGTGAGACAATGACCACTGGTGCGCATCCCTCGCTTCTAGATTCGTCACAGGTCCCTTCCAGCTTGATGTTCCAGCCTTCGGCGGCCAGTGGTGCCAAGATCGCTGTGGTGTAAGTCATAATCCAGCATATAGCAGGGAGCGGCGCCAGAAGAGCGCCAAAGCCATCATATTGGCGTAAGAAAGAGGACATATGAGACCCTCTTGGACGTGCCAATGAACGGAACGGCTCAAGTGAGGAGGCATGAATTGCCAGGATCTTCCACGGGATGCCAAACACGCTGGACACAAGAGGTGGAACGATAGTACCAACAACATAACCCCGTTTGACTGCCGGAGAGGTGTCGTTTAGAAAGTCCTCAGGTGGCGGAGCGGTAGGCGGTTCCCGGCAAGTTGGTAATTCGACTCTCTCACCAAGGACTCGGCAGACGGTATATATTTCGGCTCCGAGTGAAGTGGCAGCGACAGTCACTGGACTTATTATCGTTTTTCCATGATTCCTACATAAACGTAAAAATTTAGAAACTAAGAGATCGTTGAATGGAGACGAGCAACACAAACGTCAATCACTTACTGTGTAGTAAGACGGGACACAGTGTAATCCCCCTCAATGTCGCATGATACGTCATATTTGGATCGCGAGCTCAGTTGGGTACGTTCTATGGTTACCTCAGAGATGACGACTTTCGTAAGGCTTCGAGAAGATAGAGTGACATATTGGACATCATTAGGTTCCGGGAGCATATGGCAAGATAGCTCGACTAGGACGATGGCGGACAGCATGAAGCCGATGAGAAGAATCATGATCCTCCGCTTGAGAATCCACGGTCTGAAGAACTGATCTTGAAAAGCTGAGGGTGGGGACCTTTGTCTTAATTTCAGGACCATAGTTGCACCAGCCACTCCAAGGATGGCAAGTATCAGCGGGATGAAGGCAAGCGAGATGCGAACCTGATCGCGATCGTAAAGGGTGGGGAGAACTGAGTAGTTGGAGGATGGAAAGTGAGTGGCCAGCGTCATTCCAGGAGTCAGTGGATGTGTTTGAAGCTTGGAAAGATCTGATGATGCCCAGCGGATCTGGACTGCGCGCCGTGACATGAGGAGCTTGATGGAGTAACTCGACTTGACCCGAACAAGTGCAGTAGAGATGCAGGCACCTTCTCCGCAGCCGTCGCCAGATATCGACTTCAATCCGCTATATATGAATATTAAATTGAGGTTCAGCAGTGAGTTGGTAAATGTTGTTTCTGACGTACCTTGGGCAACAATACATTGCCGTCTCATCAGGTTCCTCAGGAGGTCCGTTTCCGTCCAGCGGCCGAGTGTAGGCGGCTGTCCATCCATCTGGACAGATGGCAGGCGAATAGTAATTCCCCGTTAGCGGGTTACAAGTTGTTTCGCTTCCTTCCAGCCAGGTACTGGTTGATAACGAACAATCCGGGGGGAAAGTGTATACGGACAAGAGTGAGCTGTCAGGATCCCACCCAGAATGACGACGACTGGTGAGGGCCCCTGGCTTTAAAGGTGGCGTCTCAAACAACGACAGGTCAGATTCCTTCCATCTGATTTGAACATAGACAGCATCCTCTCTTGTTGAATTGGGGCCTGTTCTGGTTGAGATGCAGTCCAAGGGGTCGTATGGTGCGCAGTGAAAGGAGCTATTACGGAGGCATCAGTTGGGCAAAAGGTTCTGAGAAAACCCACGCTTTGGTTGCGCACCTGGGACAGCATATTGCTGCTGTCTCCCCGCTTTGTAAAGGTGGCCCCTGATTGCTATTGAATCGCAAGCAATCAACGGTGTAGCCAAACGGACAGATGGCTGGAGAATAATAGACTGAGTGAATCAGCCCTGCCACGGAAGGGTGCCCCGGGAAGCATGACGATAGACCGGACTCTTCCAGGGAGACGAGCCAGCTTGAAGCATCAACATAAGGTGTACAAAAGTCGGGCGGCGTGAAGATGGTGGTTAGTGCGGTCAAGGCAGTTGGGTAGCTTGATGTGGTAGTCATAGTAAGGGGATCAGTCAAAAAGGCCATGGCCGGTTTCGGCGGCGAAGGGAATACAAAATAAGCGCGAGCTGAAAGGAATAAAGTGTCACAAAGGAGTTTATTTTATTTTATTTTTTGTTTAGAGAATAGGTAGGCTTTCGTGTCTTCGATATCGGGATGTTGGCGTGGTCATTGAGGCCTTTTCTCGGTATGTTGCGAACCTCATACTCCCTATTCATGGCCCCCAAGGCCTGTATATACACAACAGACCGCGAGCAGCCTCATCATTAAAAACTTAGTGAACCAGCTGTCGAGGTTGCCAAGACATTTTCTTGCACCATCATATGTCGAGAAGCTGGAAGAGCTCAGCTCGTCTTATTAGTTTGCCTTATCGCCTTCTTGCGACATGGCACACATCACACCACTACAGCCCCCAGATCAGGCTAAGGGCTGTGGCTGCGCTGAAATAGTCGAGACATCGATGCAGTCTGGGCCAATTAGCAAGTCTCCTTTCTAGGATTGTCACCTGCAGCGTCGTATGACAAGGCGTTCTGCACTCAATATTGAGCGGTAGGCACTCTGCCTATAACATTATTCTCGCTGGACTCTGGTACCGAGGTAGACGCATTTGATCATGATCTTGTTACCATTTCACCCCTTTTCGGTCACCAAAAGGGGTGTGACCTTGAGATGCGTTGTTTCACCAAATAATCGCAGAGTGTGTGCAATGTAATCACATCGCCTCGTCTATATATATATTGTAGCTGTAGTTTACGAGATGCGGATCCCGTGACTGTCAAGGGCCTTATCTGATTTATATTACACGCCTCTTGTACCAGACTTCATTTCTGAGCTTCCGCATGACCGGTCCGACCGCCACTCATTGGCTCGCCCACCAACGATTCGTTTTTTGCGACTCCGGGCCAAACATGAGACCGGAATCCGGCACTGCATCCTATCTTCGTATTCGGCATCCATGAGAAGCATCATGTATTCTATGTAGGATACTACTAGCCGTTAACAAGAACACCTTAGACATGGCGAATTCGTTTTTTCGGACCTAAGCGTCGACATACCTCGTTGTATTATTACACTCCATTCATTTTGGCCATTGTCCTCTTCCTTACTTGATGGGAGCTGGGTTCATTGGGTAAGTAGCGCGCGAGGACGCATACTTCTCGATAAAAGGCATGCTTTCATCATGTCATCGCTGCTTGCCCGATGTTCTCGAGTTTCGTTATAGATCGCTGAATCGCGTAATCGACGGATTCGCTGCGAATACCGGGTATATTGCCCAGGCATACCGCATGTGCCCCCAGCGTTTGGATAAGCTCATCAATATCGATGATGATTCTCATGGGAGAAGCGTTTTGGCTATAATAGTTCTCCACCTCCGGTCCTAATGCTGTCATCATATTACTGGAGAGGACTCCTCTCGGATATGCTACACCAGGAACTAATGTACGCGTATCGCTTCTCAATCCAAAAACTGAATTATCCACCTTCTCAAGATGAGCAAGATCGGGTGTCATGGTCATAATATCGTCGCCACCGGATTTACGCTACCAGAGAGGGTTAGATAAAGATAACAGGAAGGCAATCATGACTTACGGTGGTAACAATTTGCCATCCTGATGATGACTGGTCTCGTGTGTCCATACCAACAGTAGTACTTGTGCCAATATGTCGTATGTCGATCCCTCTCTCTTGTAGATACTCCTCCACATCTGCAGCTTCAAGCCACTCTCCTTGTAGCACAGGGTCGTCCGTCCGCAATTTGGTCCTCGTTTTCCCAAACTGGAACCTTTGTACAAAAGGTGCCTTCAGCCTAGGCTCCAATTTGCTATCCCCAGCAACAACACGAAACATTGTTGGCAGATTTGCAACAGCGATGGGAGGGAAGTGGCATTCCTTGATGTCAAAGCCGAATGAAGAAAGATTGTCAATGGTGGATGACCTGAGCAGTTCTAACCCCAGCAGCTTGAGAGGTACGGAGAGTGCGGGAAGCCAGTCCTGGTGATGATAGCCATCGTTGAACAAAAGGACAATAGTCCGTTGTATGCAAGCCGAGAAGAATCTGGCCTCGAACGATCCTTTGTTTGGATTTCTTGTCTGTGGAAGTACCGATACCATGGAATGTTGAGAATCATATAACTGCTTAGGTTGGCTTCCAGGCCGAGAATGCCCCGATGTAGAAACCGCAGGCTCTGGTTGCCAGTGTCCCTGCAGCCCTTGGCTAGCTTCCAGCGACGATGCTGTGACCAGAGGAGTCTGGGAAGGAAGATCATCCCTCACATTTTGGACAGCGGTGGCCATCTCACCGGCTACCTTATCCAAATGCGCCAGAAGCTCCGGAGAGCTCTGCCCTTGAAGGATGACTCGATGCTGAAATGCCGCAAAAGCCCCAATAGTCCTTTGCAAGGCATTAGCCAATCTTTCAGAGCGCTCTTTTTCACGGTCAAAAGCCATCGTTTTTCGAGTGCGGTAGGCCCTTTGAGCCAGGCGCATCCTCGTTCTCCGAGTCTAGACCGATTAGCTCAGCGTGCTTGAACAATAGCTGTGCCTGTGCCTGGGCCTACATACGCCAAGTTCAGTTTCTGGTTCTTCGGGGGCCGTCTCTACAGGGGGACGGCCACGACGCGGTTGTCCTGGTGTGCCCATAGCTACTGCTGGCAGAGCGGTATTCCTGAATATCTTGGAAAGAAATGATGTCAATACGTCAAAAGGTTCACAAGCGAAAGAATCCGGGTTGCTGATCAATAGGCTGGCTTCCTAGCTCCGAAGCATCCTTGCAATAGACAAATTGCGGGGCAGCCTTATTAACCTGATTTGCTGACCAACAGCCACAGGCCAACCAACAGACTCGCTGATAGACAAATTACGGGTCGGCTTTGACTGGATATGTCTAGTCTGACGACCTGAATATGTCTAGCTTCCTAACTAAGAACATCTGTACCTCGTCCGTGCCTACTGAGAGTATGAAGCATACAAGTCACCGACTCTGCGAAGAGTCGGCATAATTGATTGCAGTGGTGATATGGCAGCTTACAAACATCCGGAGACCAGAATGATCTAAACAGGAGGGGGATGTGTATTTATACACATACTTAGGGCTATATATAAATACTGAAGCGTCGAGAAAGGTCAAAAGTGCAAATCAGAAACAAACAGCTCAGTTAGCTCAGTCTTTACATACAACCTATTATACTCCTCTTCTACAAAGCTCTAGGGCGAACACGAAATTTATCCAAAATGTCCAATGTTACACTGAAGAAGCCTGCCAACCTCTCGGCAGGAACCCATACGTGGGTTAATACAGCTGAGGATGAGGCGAGACAGCTGGGAATGCTCGACACTCTCCGCAAGTACCGAGTTCCCACGCTCGATACGGCCAGGATGTATGTAAGTACAAACTGATCAATCAACCAAAAAAAATCAATATATATATCAGTGGTGACTTGGACTAATACGAGCTTGCTCCACCCAAATAGGGAGACGGTGCGTCGGAAACGGCCATCGGTGACAAGGGTTTAGCCCAGGAATTTGCAATCACCACCAAAGCAGCAACTGGCATCGTCGAAGGATCTGGCAGAAAGATTGTCGAGTTTGCAAATGAAAGCCTCAAGGCGTTAAAGAGCGAAAAGG
The DNA here is from genome assembly GCA_024336345.1 of Mariannaea sp. PMI_226. Classification (NCBI taxonomy): domain Eukaryota; kingdom Fungi; phylum Ascomycota; class Sordariomycetes; order Hypocreales; family Nectriaceae; genus Mariannaea; species Mariannaea sp. PMI_226. The sequence goes on along the minus strand of JANFOG010000001.1, from coordinate 5,245,046 downwards.
TATTAGCTGCACGAAATTGGACTCTTCCTATCCGGTCAAACCTCGCAAATCTAACATCTATGGCCTCAGGTTCAAACATACTTACTTCACGCACCAGATGAGACAGTTCCAGCAGAGGAACAAATGGAGATGATCCAGAGTCTCTACCTTGAGGGAAAGTTTGATGCATTTGGAGTCTCCAACTTTACCAAGGACCAAGTTCTGGAAATCTACAACTACGCCAAGTCAAAGGGCTATGTTCTCCCGACCGTTTACCAGAGCAATTATAATCTTGCCGCTCGCCGAAATGAGACTATTCTGTTCCCCACCCTGCGTGAGCTCGGGATGCGTATTCAAGCATACTCGCCCATGGCGGCCGGCATGCTTGGGAAGACTCCAGAATATATCGAGCAAGGAAAAGGATCCTGGGATCCGACCACCCCCTTTGGCAAAATCCTGCGGGACATGTATTACAAGCCTTCCTACATGAAGATGCTGGAAGAGTTTGCAAAGCTGTCAGAAGAGTCTGGAATCAGCCGATCGGGGCTGGCCTATCGCTGGGTCAGGTATCATTCGCAGCTCGACGGCAACTTGGGCGATGAGATGATTGTCGGGGCCAGCAGTGTTGCGCAGTTGGAGGAAACGCTGGCTGAAATTGAAAGGGGACCGCTGGATGCCTGGATTGCGGACCGACTTGATGGGCTTTGGACCATTATCAAGGATGATGCGCCAACAGATACCATCAAGTCCGCCCGAAAGTTCTTGGCTGCTTGATGCAGGTCTCTATGTGGAATATTTACTAAATAGTACGTTATAAAATGAAGTTTTGTGCTTGCGAAAATGTTCCAAGTGGTTGTGAATGCTCGCTCCCATCTCGTGTACATTTGTGTAAGTGATATACCCACGTCCTTGCTTTGCAAGTCAGACTTGTGAGGACACCTTATGCCACTACCTGTATGCTCATATTACTACAATATCAAGGGGGATTAGACCTATGTAGCATTTCGTAAAGACGTCTCAGTCATTTCATTGTCGCATAAGTCCTTACCAATCCTCCTTGTTGTACGTATCTAGGTCTTCTGTCTTGATAGTAGGAGGGGCGGCTACTTCGCCATCTTGGAACAAAAGTGTCTCTCCGGTTTAGCCGCCAAATTTTCAACCGGGTCCTCAAGATCCTCCGGTGAGATGGCCGAGTTGGTTATGGCGTCAGGTTAAGGTTACCTTAACAACCCAAGATTCCTGATGGAGCAATCCTCCTGGGTTCGAGTCCCAGTCTCATCAGCTTTATTTTTTTCGTCTTCCTTTTTTTTGCTCTCCTTTCTTTTTGGATAGACATTGAGTTATCTGCAGGTCCTTTGTTTTATTATCGAACCCATTGGTACCACTACGTATGCACGTTAAGCTACCAGAACCGAGGTCTGATTAGTATTGTCCCAGATGCACCATGCGTTGATTCTTATGTACTAGACAGTCATAATCACTCTTTGTACGAGGATTTTATTTCGAAAGGATATTGGCAAGACCAAGGTACTGCTACAGTATTAAAGTTACAAGGCGTAGATCGGTAATAGAGTGAGCTTGGATTTTTGTCGTTTGGGTTTTGTCGTATGAGGTGGTACCTTTTCTTGAATGCGGGAGGAATGAGTTGCATACATCATCATGACAAATGTGCCGCTTTCTAATCTCAATATTAAGTCTTAGATATGGTGCTTATGTTCTAAAGTTTCGACTCCCTCGAGGTTGGAGCAAATGTTGATCCTCCCATCACCTCAACGATCCGATCAATTGTCCTCAACATCCACTCGCAGCCCTGGTCGCTAGCCAACCACCGGACTGCTTCCTCGCCCTCACCGTCCTGATCATCTCGAAATGTTCCATCTTCAAAGCCCTTCTTCAAGCCAAACACGTGCGACAAGACCTGAGGTCCGACACCCGTCTGCGCTCGTAGACAAGAAACAGCCGCCATGGACGTGTGGATTCTTCCGACTGAAGCCAGGGTCCCGCGGTCTGAAGCTGGGGGATCCGTGAGTAGGCCAGAGTAGTGGTGACTTAGGATATACATGGGTAGATCTGGGTGAGAGAGCGCTAGCTTCTCATACAGCTTATCTTCAAAAGGTCGGTAAACTGAATCCCAGAGCCCGCGGCCTCGCGCCAAGGTTGCCTCAATGTTCTGTGGTGTGGGCCTCCGACTGGGGGTCGTGGAGAGTTGTGAGGCGATCTCTTTGGGAAGTGACGCATAAAACGCGTTTAAACAATTAATAGTCCGGGGAATGCCATTGAAACTGATGCATTTGAGCCCAACTTCCCTCATAAACTCGGCTGTTTGCACCGGGTCTCCATTCTGTGATGCCACGTCGTGGAGGACTGGCAATGAGTCTGGCGAATTGAGGGTGAACGTTGTCGCAGTCTACATCGCAGTTAGAATGAGCGATGAAAAAAAAAAAAAAAAAAAAAAAAAAAAAAAAGGTCACATATATACATATATCGTGAGATGAAGGAAATCTTGTACGTACTGAAATTGCCAGCCATGATTTCACCCCGAGGTTACGCCCGGACGCATCTTGGGCGATTGATTGGAAGAGCGCCTGGACTTGGCTGGGTGCAGGGAGAGGGCCGGGACGCGCAAAAGATGCATTGATAAGCGCTTTGAGGGGGGGAGACAGCTTGGACATGTCTTTTTTCTTCGTTGGTTGCTGTCTAGGCATTAGAAACACGCGGTGATATCGAGATGTTGTTGGAGAGTTAGTTGTCGCCTGGTGGACTTGCGACCTGGTAACCACGGACCGAGGCTTGACACCATTCGGCATCCCCGGTCGAAATCCGGGCCAGTCCCGACGGTGCAAGTTATATTCTTGTTTAGTATAAACGCGGATTCGGTTATCATCCATGCCTACTCACCTGATTATATTGCAATCTTAATTTTTATTTATTTTACCAGCTTGTAACAAAAGTAAATAGCTCTTCCTTTCAGGTGCCTGGCCAAGTATCTCAGATATTGACCGAAGCGTCATATGGCTGAATTGGTGCTCTATTTGAAGGTCTCTGTTTGATGATCCCACTTACATCTACCAATTCTATAGAAATTTTTTTTTTCTTTAAATGAACAGCAGCTTACCAATTTGATGAATACATATATTCGAACATTGTGAGCCGGTGATGCTAATAGTGTAACTCGAATTTGTTGGTCTCGACGAGTTGTGTGCCAGCGACTCGTATCTGACCCAACATGTGCGTCCACTATCCAGTATAAAAATATTGCCCCCTACAATTAGATGGAAATACTCTACAATGGATTAATGAAATTGTATCTCATGGTATCAGCAAATATATAAAGGAACACATACAGACGATCTACTTGCGACTAAACATTCGCGTCACGTAACTATTCTTTAAACTGGTGCCTTCGTCGCTCTGTAGTGAGATGCCGAAGGTCTGCAGAGAACTTTCAGTCGTCGGGCTCAATATCAGGTCAATTATGCTTAGAGGCATCTTCGGGCTGACGGTACAAGATATGTTTGAGGCAAGAACAATACCTCCCAAAAGCTGGCAGGTCGTATTATATATTCGTGTTTTGTCTTCTGGCCTTACTGGCTATTACACGTCATGTACGAGACCGACAGCATTACTTCTCCTTGAGTAATGCTATGCTGTTACTCCCTCGGCTAGATAATTAAGCTGGATTATGTTCAAAATGTTGGGTCTGGGTTGTCAAGCAGTCCCCATTTGACTAATTCCACTCTCCCGTTCTGAATTTTGGGGGAATATTTGGACCAAATATGCCGAGCCTGGTAACCGGAGAGACTGTGGGACTGATGGGCCCGATAAGCTTCTCCAGAGCACAAATGGGCTTGACCCTTTGGCGACCGCCAGTCAGACTCTATACGCAGTTTCCTGGCTCCTCTAGTTCTACTAGGTCCATGTAGCTAGGAATCCCAGCGCCCACCGAAATTACAACGGCCTAAAAGATAGATGACGGCAGATAGAGGTTTGTTGTTGGCCGGAAGGCGGTTTGGCATCGGACATCCTAGTCAAGGAGACCAAGGCACCTTGAACATTGTCAAGAAACCACCGTATGTAATATCAATCATGAAGACGAAGACCACTCTGCCTTGCTATCTGTAATTGGTAGTAGCAAGGCTAGAGTCTACATGGTGCTCGTTCATGTTTTACTCCGTATATATGTGTACCTGACATCCTTACCTCACAAAGGAGGGCCGAATGGGTCATCCATCTTCTCCAGCTTGACTCTCTTCGCTTCTCTTTGTATTTCATCACCAAAGACTGCCCCGTCATCGGTCTGGATTGTCGCTTTTTTTTCTTTATTAAGGGCTTGTTCGCGTCTCGCTCGTTGAAGATTGACCAGATTCGCTCGATCGGGATCTCGACATTTTTGCAGCTTCTTTCGAAGTGGCTTCATTGCTTTAACGATCTCGGGCTGTAGCATGTTAGCAGAGGTGGCGGGTTGCAGGATTTCATTGTGGTGATCGACATACAGTACCCCAATAATCCGTCATACGCTCTGGTGGTTCTTCCTCCAACATTTTGCGGCAAGCGCCAATTGTGTTCATGATCTTTTCTCGCATGTCGGTATGAGCCTGAACATGAGCCTGGTTTCCATTTTGCATGGGAAGAGGAACGAGAATGTCGAGTAGATCGTGGTCTACGATGGAAATGGCAGCCATCATCATCTGACTCGGTGTGTAGTGGAAATAGGCATCGGTAACGAGGGGACTGAACTTCAAAATCTCTCGTGCTCGAGCATGGACTCTGTTTATTCGTGATTCCTCATCCGGTAATCTCTTCCGGAGTTCCAACACCGCGCCCTCTAGAGCTCTGAAGGGGTGCCGCACGTCAAATGCGAAGCGGATGCCCTGGCAGAGCAGGAACTCTCCCGCGAGGATCTGTTCGCCCGTGGTGTTGGGAAACTTTTCCGAGAATGCCCCTAGCTTGTAGAAGAAGCCCTCTGCCTTGCACCCAAAGAACAGTGAAGTCTTGAGCAAGTCGGTGGCAGGGTACGTCATGACCGAGTTCGTAACGTAGAAGCGTCGTAGGAAGACTGCGGCGGTGGAACGGATCTCGGTAGGTAGTTCGCAGAACTGAGCGGCACGAATGAGCTCCACGGTAAAGAACTTGACGAGGCGGGTTTCCTCATCTGGGGTTAGGAAGTCGGGCGGCGGATCGATAGAGAGACGCGGCGCAATCTGCTCTTTTGCGAGGGAGTTGGTCTTTGCCCTGAGCTCCTGGAGGTTGGCAGGAGAAAAAGACCAGAGGCGGAATTGGCTGGATTGCCTGTAGCGCTCGTCTTCGGTCGCCATCTTCGGGTCTGGACCAGAGATTGGACCGGGTGTCACAGCGAGGGAACGGTGTAAAAGACACAAAAACAGGGTGTGTTTTGTTGTCAGAAAGCTGATCAAGAGCTGAAGCTTCACAGGCAAAGACGCGGTCACGTGCCATTACCAGGCCGACAAGAGCCCAGCTCTTCCTGCCTACAGGTACTTATCTAGGAGAAATAATCGACCAGAAATTCGGTCCCATTGACACGCCAGTGATAGAAAAATGTTTGTAAAACCATGTCAAGAAATAATTCAATTGTAATTCGGACCTTTGAAGTGTGAACAAGGTTCGTTATCATTGCATTCTGTTTAGCTCTGACCATCACCCCAATTTCCCAGTTCATAGAGATGATTGCCCCAACGCCAGAAAACCATTGACCTAGATGGTACCTATAACATGAAAATCGGGTCACATAAAAAAAGGAAAAGCAAAAACCGAGGCATCTAAAGTCATCTAATATCCAATATTCTCCCTCCTGGCAGGTGGAGGTGGTGGGGGTTTCTTGGCACGGTTAACGGGCGGCGGGGGCGGCTTCTTTGCAAGGGCACTGGTACTTCTGCTCATGCTGCCATAGCTCGTAGCAGGGCTTGCACTGCGGTCACCCCAGTCTGGACTGCCGCTTCGACTCGTGGTGGAAATGTCATCGCAGAAGATGTCGTCGCCGCCCCGGCTGTAAGCGCTTCCGTCAGTTGCGACCCGGGACAGGGGAGCCCCGGTCGGCCGCAAGTTTACACTGACCAGAGGTGTGGCCTGGGGAAAAGCTGAGCGCCCGTCGAAGGTTGACGCTCTGGTAATTGAAGGTCGGGGAGGCTGAGGAGGAGGTGGAGCAAGGCGACGAGTACTTGGAGATCGAGTAGGAATGCGAATGGGCTCATGAGGGACTTGGGGTTCGGGTTCGGGCTCCTCATAAACGGCTTGCTGACGAGGTTGCTGCCAAGATCGCGCCGTATTAGAACGGCTCCGGGTTGGTGGGCTAGGGCGCTCCGTATAGACCGGACCAGGACGCTCGCCATATGTTGGGGATGTAGCAGCTCCTGCCCATGACTGGCGAACACGGCGGAGCTCTTCAGTACAGCGCTCATGAAAGTCGAGCTCCGCATCGAGGAATTGGGTCAGGGCAGAGATGTTATCGGTCTCAGACTCCTTGATATCCTGCATGCGGCGGATAACTTCCTCGGTGGACTCTTCAAACTTGGCCTTGTTCATCCGGACCTCCTCCTCAACTCTGAAGTCGTCTCGGCGGGCCTTGGCCATCTTGGCATTGCTGGCGTCGTAAGCCAAGCGTCGATTCTCGAGCTTCTTGCGGGCGGCCTGTTTTGGTTCGAGTGTCAATAACAATATCAGAATAGCAACAAGGGTTGCGCGGTTTCATACCTGATACTCTTTCATCATGGCCAAGTTGCGCTCCAAGTTGTCGAGCCAGGTAGCAGTGGCGCAATCAACATATGTTTCCTGTATCCCAGCAATGCGCTCGTTGGCACGGCCAAGAGAGAGGAGACAGTTACCAAATTCGGAATCCTGCTCGAAATCTTCACCGTGAGTAGTCATGGTGCGACCCAGGTGGGCTGCAGGAGTGCTGCGCTCCTTGTCTTCGAGCAGTTCGCTGCGCTTAGAGGCCCATTTAATGTAGGATCCCATTGACTTATGGAGGCGCTCCATACCTAAGAGGAAAGCCATTGTGTTAGAAACAGGACTTAGAGGCATATTTTATCGGGCATACAAAGAAAACATACCATCATGCCGAAGAGCCATCTCCGTCTCAAGCATCTTGAACTGCTCCGAATGGGTCGTTCGGGCCTGGCCCCCGACCTTTTCGCCGGCCCATTGGAAAGCGCGGTCGATTTTCTTGGTCAAATGCATGCTGATGGTTCTCTATTAGGAATTCAGGAACAGATCCGAATTACTGGTTCAACAGAAGCCGGAGCCAGTCCGACTTTAGGAAATATTCGCAAGTTTTCTCCGGAACGACGTCCTCAGCAAGCTCGACTTGCGGTTGACGTAGACGCTGCGTGTGTACCAGAGATGAACAAATTAGATAGAGGAAGAAGTGCAACTTCTCGCAAGAGTGCAGTTCTAGCCGGGCCAAAGCTTTAGGAACAGCAAACGAGTTAGGATAACGGACAAAAGAGGTCCAGAAGTAAGAGGCCAAGAGAGCGAACGACGGGTAAATGAACAAAAGATGGCAGCTCCCCAACCAGGGGGGGAAGACACGTCTGGGGTCTCGATGTGGCAAAAGAATCGGTTGGGGTTCGAGAATCCCAGGATGCGACAAGGAGGATGGAGGGGAAGAAGCGCCCTGGAAGTGTGAGGGGAGTGTGTCTATCAGGGGGATATTCTCAGGATATTTCTCGGGCAAGGGAAAAAAAGGTACGGAGCGATAGCCAGGAGAGCTCCCTTGATTGATTGCTTACTGTAGGTTGCTTGTCTACCGTCTAAGGGAGCACTATGTATGGGCTTGGTTAGGTTCAGGTACGCAGTGATTTGGAGGTACCTGAGGGGAACGAAAGGATGAGGTACAGGCCCGAGGAAGTACAGCACAACAGTGACGGGGTGCCTGGTAGTCATCAGGTTCCCTGAAATGGCAGAAACACCGAAGGGGGTGCGGAGTAGGTAAGTATAGGTGGCCTACACAGACTGGCGGGACGCTATCCATCCCTAGTATTCCAGTGGCTGGTTGCTTAATTCCTGGACTAAAAGACGGGCTCCATCCATTGTAACTCACACATGGAGCACGTAGCCAGGTAGTGTCCCGGCAGCATGGCCCAATGTCCCCATACCACTAAATATCGGATTGACCTGCCTTGAATGTGCAGTAGTGCAGCAGCATGGCGTCCTGTATCAGATGCTGGTTCATGCAGGTTGACTCAAAGCACCTGAAGAACTGGTTACCTGACATTGTAGGGAGATACGGAGAACAGTGCAGCACTTAGGTAATTTGTCTCCCCCCCCCCCCAATTGTTCTCCGCATGAGAGGAAAACGAGGAAAACGGCCAGAGAAAAGGGGAGGGGGGCACAATTATAGAGCAGCGCACATATTGGATATATCTGTACCAATGTGGCAAACTTGAGCTTGCGTGTATGAAACAGAGGCCAAACATTGGGTCCCACGAAGCCAAGCGGGCAGCACACGACCTAATACTTCATTTCTTTTTTGAGGCGCATTGGCGGTCATTTGTTTGACGTTGATCTCCTTTGTTTGCTGCACACTTCTCGACTGACTCCCCTGCACACGCCTAGCAAATCATAATTAGCCGTACGGTTCAGGCCTGCGTAGGATTTCCGGGCCGATCTTTGTTCATCATCATGAGCATTTGGCGAGAATCGATAATTTTTTTTCTTAACAAAAATGTCAAGGTTTTACTTTCCACGGACAACTCCCCATGCCCAAAGCCGTATCCGTGTTCTCATCGCCCTACCCTCATTCTCATTCTGAAAAGGTTGTGCAAATGGGATTTGGCGCCAAACTCCTCGTAATATGTGACATCTGCATTGATTTTCAGCGCTGATTGAACAAAGAACATGCGGTGCTCAGCGTTTGCTTCTTTGGGGTGTGGCCCCGTACTCGTATTTAGCGAGAGGTCTCTCGTCATGATGATCCCCCCCTTATCCACACACTCCCTTATCCTCATCATGACTTGGCGGCTACGGGTCCTCCTGTCCTGTACCTAAAACATCCAGCTATAAATCTGCGCAACCGGACGCGTACGATGTCGACACAGAGTTTCCACCGCGCATTCGTCCCATCTTTCGCTGCTGATGGTCCTGTGTATCCGTACCTGTACGTAGTCTCAGCTGTCTCATGGCATAGTCCATCCCCCCTAGATGGAAAATATAGCTTCCCAATGTTCTGTCGTCCCGCCCGTGCTTGATCCGTAGGCCGCTTATTTGCACTCTCTCCCTGCCACCCCATTCAATACGAGTACGCCGCGACACACACCCCATGTGTCGATTCTCCATCTTTTTACCTTGCCTTTTTTTTTTTATTCTGCCCGATTGAGTGGCAGAGTGGGTGGCCAACCCCCCCGGAGACAGGCGGGGGTGCCAGCCAGTCACGTTCTGGATCCTGTCTTGATGTTGACCTTTGACCACACCAATTCACCGAATGGCTACAAAGGATCAAGCCTACTGTTGCTGCACTAAGAACGGGAACAGGTCTCCGAGCCCCAGAATAAAAAGAGCCAAGTTAGATCCATGGCCCCCCTGGAACTTGACCCCTCTCACCGTTACCAATCTTGTCCCAAGGATCCAGTGGACTCCGCGGGCTGCGGCACAGCACCGGTGCACATAACAGGCTTCCCCTCCAAAACCCCCATCAGGGTCCAGTCGCTAATAAATGACCAGGCTCAAAATTCTTGCACTTATGTTTGTGTGCTGAGAGATATCTCGGTGGGCTTTCTCTTTGTCTTGTCTTGTCATGTCTTGTTTGACAAGGCTTCTCCCCACATTCCACCTCCTGCTAAATGGCACCATCCCGTTGGATGCCCACCAACCAAACCCACTAGCCACTGCGAGTCCCTCCCCCTTGGACAAAACAGGCAAAATGGCTGGCGAAGATATACGATGGAGGCAAAAAAACTCATCTTTTTTGGCACGTTTTGGCCCTAACGGTCGCGTGGTAGTTTAAGCTCTATCCCCCCCGCTGGGAGCAGGATGTTGGTCCTCTTATTAGCCGTAGAGGGCAAGTCGAGGCATAAAAAATGCCACCATTCATTCCATCGCAGTGGCATCAATCAATTAATCAATCAATCAATCTTTCCGTCCACTCACTTGGTCATACCTTCTGAGTCTTCGCGTTTCCGGCCACTGACATTTACATAGCCCAGTATATCTGACGCTTTGTACCAACCCTGGCAGAATGACAGCCTCGTCGGCCCGTTCAAGCCGTCGGGCAAATCGTTCTTGGGCAAGACTTGCCCATCCCTTCCATTGGAGCACACCCATTTTCTTTGCAATTTGCATCGTTGTAACTTTGTAGGCACGAGGTAGAACCCCTCTGCCCACTCAAAAGGAGCCTCATCCGACCCAGTTGCATAGAACCTTTGTCCACTATCAGATGCTAGCTGAAGAGCGGTGGTCTGTCCAGCTCGTTCCACTCCACTCGGTCCCGAACTGGTCCTCCACTGTGCACAAAGAGCCAAAATGGCAGACACGGTTTTGGGTGATAAAGAGAAAGGGAACCACAGACATAGACGCAATTGATAGACAGTCACTGCAATTCTTTTGTACGCTAGTACGACGCATCGATTCAGCCTCCCTGTGGCATTCAAGGTCAAGCAGGTCCCCTTATTGGCTGGCTGGCTGACTGGCTGGCGTGACAGTTGATGGTGCGAACATAAATCAATCTATCAGGCCAACATCTCAATAAACGCCCACCACTTAAGCGATCGATGGTGCGCGGCGGCTCTTGTTCTCGCCCTGTCAGGCTCGAGACGCCCTTGGCAAAAATAGAGAGGCAAATCGGTGACCAATAACTGGGGCCGAGTTCCATTTTTTCCAGGTCGCCCGCTTTTGCACAGCCTCTGTTTTGTGGACGCGACAGTGACAGTTCCCCTGAATCATTGCGATCCGCATCCCCATGAAACACGTCTCGTGTGCGCATCTGCAGCATCCGCCACTGCCGGCAGGACAGCACCAGTGGTGCCAGATTCAGGCCATTGCAAAGTCACAGTAAGACGGACTACTTGGGGGGAAAGAGGTGTTCAGCATGGTAGTCTCTGGGGTTGTGCACGCTGAATGGACCTGAGGCTCTCGTGCAATAATGTTTGACAATGGGGAATCCGCTGAATGAGTGACGTTGGAACACTCAATTGTCAAAATAACACGACTGAAGAAAGATAGCCCCACACTAGACTCGTACAGTCTGATCAGAACAGATCATGCCATCTATTTTTGGCGTTACTGAGTTCTGTCACAAGAGGGACACCATCGAATAGCAAGCCGGACGAACACAACTCATTCTCATCTCACCCACAAATTAACGGCGCCGTTCAACGATCCGTGACGGCCGAATGCGATGAGGTGATACAGAAATAATTGTGCCAACTATTCCAGCCGCGTAGAAACTAAGAGCATGAAGCTGAGATCTCAATCATGTAATCTGTACAAGGCATATAGTAACATTATTCAGATCAAATTTGGCATACTCATTCAACTTGTTGCGTGATACAAACAAACCTTGTCCCTGGCAGCCCGAGTAAGCACAATAACATCCTATCCATAGCCACCCCGTAAAAGCCAGCTCTCAATGCTTCAATACATACACCGACCGCAATAGCCGCACTCTCTATCGCAGGCAGAAAAATCAAGGGCTTCGTTCTCATCGGCATTAAAGTCCTTCTCTGATATTTCCCTTTCATCCTTCTCATCTGGCTCACCATGTCTCTCGACGTGTGGCTTGCTCTTTGCTAGCCAGGCAACCCAATCCTTCCTAACGGAATCGGACAACAGGTCACTCAAGCCTGGGGCTTGTTTGCGTATCTCAAGAGGCTTCCCGGGGAACCATACAAGTTCCAGTTTTCCGTCCTCAGTCTGTCGCGCTCGGTTCACAATGAGATGCAACAATGCCGCAAGTCGCATCAGCTCTGGTTGCTTTTGTTGTTCCCATCTCTTGACATCGGGCTCGATCTCCATGATCGAAATATCTTGAGATAGAAACTTCCCTTGTTTGTGTTTTGCAACGATGAACTGTTTGATCTGTGATACCCACAAGCGATGAATTTGCTGTTCAAGAACAACTTTGGGGTCAGAGTAATATTGGGCCGACCGGGTCTTGAGGTCGAAAATTGCGTCCATTGGCACCTCCATGCCTCCTTCAACAACTTGGAGCTCCGATATGTTGCGGGCCGGACCCAAGGTTTTACTGTCAATCGTAAATGCAAAAAGGTCCTGGAAGCCATTGTCGATCTGGGAAGATTCAAGCTTGACTGGATGGATATCGGTAGTGCGTTTGGAAGTTTCGATACAGCCATCTCCCTCAAAGCGAACCATCATATCAAGGCCACCGAATTGATACCGGGCAACTCTCTGATGCGAATATGACCGTTTCGTCGTTTGGTCCCAAGTTGTGTAAGCTTCGGGAAATGTATGCCCGTAGCCCTTGATGTCCTTGATGAGTTCCTTGGGCGATTTCTCTCTACGAACAAAGTGTACTGTTTCGCCGATGGCCTCCACAAGGATACGGACTGTCTTGTCCGAAGTCGAGACTCCAACGAATCGCAAAAGGTTTCCGATAGTGCTCCCGCAAGCGACAATATTTACAGGCAAAGGTTTCGGATTCATCTTCATGATAGAGACGATGGCAGGCTCTAAAGGATGGGGAGGATACGACGCTGCGTTGATGTCACGATAGTAATCGCCAGTATCTTGGGATAGCTTGGGAGACTCTCTTGGGGGAGTCCATATGGGAGGTTTGCCTGATCATGTTAGAAACTGTAAAATGCGTTTGTCAAGCCAACATTACCTGGGATCATAATTTTTGGAGAAGCATCCTTAATCCAGTTATACGAGGAAACTACTTCCGCACCAGTAATGACAGCACGCGTAATAAAATCGGGAACTTTGAGGCCATCTTGAGTGACTGTCTCAACCAGCTCTCCCAAGGGTGAAGGCCGAGACGGCGCGAGAGAGGATGGTTTGAAACGGTGGTTGGGGGTGCGCGGCTGACGATACATTGGAATAAACAGATTGATGTAGAAGAGAATAGAGAGCATGCAGAAGAGGTAAAGTTAGCGAAATAAGAGAGAGGAATCGCTCGACTATATGGCCTTCATGAGCTGAGAGATCTATCGGTGCAATGGACCTCCATGCAGAGAATAATCTGCCTTGCCTGAGCAAACAAGGCGACCCTCGAGGCATCAAAGACCCAACAAACCAAGTTTTTCCACATCAGAGGAAGCCTCATAACGATGCCACTGCTGCCTGTCTTCGACGCCATGACCGATGCCTTGTTTGGATTTGCTGAGTGTGGAGTTTTATGCTGGAGGCCGACCACTTTCTCACCGGCATCTTGAAGAGCAAATAGAAAGTCTCCAGGCGCCACACCATCGCAAAATGTATTGGAGAAACTTTTTTCAGTTGGCTGGCCAGCTCTTGTGACGTATCAATGATGGGCCTCCGAGCTGGCCTCACAAAGGCGCAGACAGAGGCGTATTTGCGCGAATTCGCACCAACAGCATGTAATAGGCAGATTTGACCGCCAACACAAACTACATAGATGAGGGAAAAGAAACCCGACAGATATCTTTCATTAGTTACTTCGTGAATCTTGTTCCATTTCTCAACTTTTCTTCAAATTCGTTTCGTCACAAGATCCTAATCCTCATGGCTTGCACAACACTTCCGGACCGGCGTGAGGCCAAGTTGGCTGAATTGGCCTGGACTTTCATCAAAGGGCAACGAAAGGTTGAAAATCCCATCACCGCTAGACAATTTCTCAATGCCTCAAGCGCTTTTTGTCGGCTAAACTCCTCTGTACGGTATGTTGAGGTCATCATTTCGAGATCGGATGGCATTTTAGCTCTTGAAAGATCAGTTCGTGCAGCTGATGACCTTGACTTCCTTACTTCTGCCGTTCTGCCCCTATTGAAACATCTCTCTGACCCTGCTGTCAAATCTCTCAACGATGGAAAATTTCTCAAGCAGACACTGCTGGCTGTTCTTGTGCCAAATTCATTCTGGAACGTGTTATTGAGAGCTCATCAAGAATCCATGCTCATTGACGCCGATATGGAGGAGGTCTTTGCATGGCTGTGCCTCGAGATCGTGAATATTCGCGACTTGAACTTGGAGGATCACAATTCCCAAATCAAGGTCATTATGAAGGGGACATCGCTTCTCAATTCTTCCTCGCAGGCTGTGCGCAAGATTGCATACCGAATTAAGAAGCACTTACAAGTTTTTACCCCCATTTCCGCTGTGAGCGGTGTCAACACTCCCGGTGGGAGGCACGACAACGACTTTGCCGACTTTCGACAGGTGTCCATCTATCCTACAGCAGATGAACTCCTCTCTACTGACGAGCCATTTCTTCAGCGCCTCAATGACGTTTTTGAGATACCTTTGAGCCAGCGGGCGCAGATCTATCGTGACTGGCTTTATCGTTTGTTGCGAGAGGACATGCTTTCAGAGCTTCGCGACGACCTCCAGGTAGCGATGGGGCAAAAGAAGGGAAACAAAAGACTGGCTCCCTTGGGTGACCTACAGCACGCTGGTCACGACGGAGATGAATGTCAGCGCATCGAACCCTTCACTCTCAACTTGACTTGCGGCCGTGGCATTTACCCAGCAAAGACCTTGTCGCAGCTGGCGATGAAAAAATACTTAGAGCGGGAGAAGGCTTCATTTCACCGTCAACCGATTGGGGCTCTGTGCCACAGGTCTGAAATTGTTGCTTTCGGATCACTCGTTCGGCGAGAGCACCAGCTTCTCAAAACCCCGCCGGTAATAGGAATAAGATTCAAAGATGCCCAGGGAGTGAAGAAGGCTCTAGAAATTCTCTCAACTTCTCAGAGAGAGCACCTCCAGTTCTTCGTCGTCAATACGGCGATGTATGCCTATGAGCCTATTCTTCAACGGTTGAAAGACATGGGCGATTTGCCTCTCGAGCGTCGCATTATCAATCCAAAAGATGCCAATAGGAATTATGACATGCCTTCGGCACTCAAATCATTTACCCAGTCACTATCGAATGTCTTTGAAAAAGGTGGAACTGTGAAAATTCCCCCAGAAATCTGCCACGAGAAAGATATTCGGCTTCAGGGGGCCCAACTCGAGTCTTTGATCCACGGTTTGAAACAGGAGGTCGCGCAAATACAAGGCCCCCCTGGCACAGGAAAATCATTTATAGGAGCTCTCATAATTCTCATCATCCTCCGTCTCACGAAATCAAGAGTCTTAGTGCTCTCCTATACGAACCACGCCACCGACCAGTTCATTGAGGACCTTCTAGGCATTGGCGTTTATTCTCATTCCATAGTGCGTTTGGGGTCAAAGTCTTCCAAGGCGACTGAGAGCACACTTCTCAGAAATTGTACAGGAAATTGGTTAACCAAGGAAGAAAGGCATATCATTGCTCAATTGAAGAAATCCGCCTCCCAGATCGCTGCAGAGCTAAGTGCAGCTGGCTCACGACTCTCTAAAGCCGTTCAGATTGGCGACGTCTTAGAATACCTCGAACTTTGCGAAGATGCGGACGATAACACGTTTTGGCAAGCATTTCAAGTGCCACAGTCTCATGACGGTTACCAGGTTGTCGGCCCGAATAATCGCATACTTCTACCAGATGAGCTTTTCTCAGACTGGCTCAAGGGTCGGATCAACCACGCATATGGAAACCTCATTACATTGCAAGGTCCTTCGGCTGTCAACGTGTGGCGACTTTCCAATCGCGTACGAGCCATGCTATTTGAAAAATGGTCCCGAGCGGTCAGGGAGGAGCAGATGTCTGATTTTGTCAAACTGAGCGAACGCGCTGATGAACTCCAAAAGGATATTGATAGCATATATGCAGAGAAGGACCGGCGAATCCTCCGAAACAGGAGAATCATTGCCTGCACTACAACAGCGGCAGCCATGTACCAGTCTACCATCAGCGCGGCCAACCCAGACATTGTCCTGGTTGAGGAGGCGGGCGAGATCCTTGAGGCGCATGTCTTTGCGGCTTTGGGTCCCTCTGCCAAACAACTTATCCTAATCGGCGATCACAAGCAGCTCAGGCCCAAAGTCAACAGCTACAAGCTCTCAAAGGAGAAAGGCGAAGGCTATGACCTCAACGTCTCCCTTTTTGAAAGATTAGTCTTACAAAATAATCATTTCAAAACGCTACAAGAGCAACATCGTAGCCATCCCGATATCTCGCAGTTTGTTAGAAAGTTGGCATATGAAGGGCTTCAAGATGCATCTCGAACAACTGAACGGGAACCGGTAAGAGGGCTTGATGGTCGAGTGGTCTTTGTTCATCATGAGCACGCTGAAGAGAAGAATGCCGTAACCGAAGATTGGAACCTAGTAGAGAAAGCGAGTAAGAAGAACAAGTATGAGGCTCAAATGGTATTGAAGCTCGTCAAATACCTAGGCCAACAAGGCTACACTTCCAGTCAAATGGTTGTTCTGACGCCATATCTTGGCCAGCTATTTTTGCTGAAGGAGGCCTTGAAAAATGAGGCTGATCCATATTTGAACGATTTGGACTCTAGGGACTTAATTCAGGCGGGTTTGATGACTGAAGCTGAGGCCAAAGTGAACAAGAAGGCCCTCAGGTTGTCCACGATCGGTGAGTTCATTTTACATGCCTTGCTCTTATCTTGATAGATTTCATCTAATGTCCATGGAGACAACTACCAGGGAGAAGAATCCGACATCGTCGTTGTATCGTTGACGCGCAGCAACGACGAAGGCAACATTGGCTTTCTCAACGCCCGTGAGCGCTTAGTGGTTTTGATGTCCCGAGCCAGAAACGGCATGATACTCTTTGGGAACATGCTCACATTCAAGAAGAGTAGGACTGGCGGCGACATGTGGAGTGAGTTTTTCAATGATTTGAAACAAAAGGGATGCCTATTTGACGGCGTTCCGGTCCGTTGCGAAAGACATCCAGAGAAACCTGTTCGCATACTTAAGCACCCTGATAATTTCAACAAGTATTGCCCTGATGGTGGATGTGCAGAGCCCTGGTATGCAGTATTCTGGCCGTTGATAACCATTGTCTAACCAAAGTATAGTGGCACGATGCTGAATTGCGGCAAACATGTTTGTCCCCGCCACTGCCATCGCGTCGTGAGTCATTCCAAAGTAGTGTGTGACAAACCGGCGAAACAAAAATGCAGAAGAGGACATACGCAAATGACCCGGTGCGGAAGCCCTACGACTGCTTGTGGTGATTGCGAAAGGGAAGACGAAGATGCACGCCGCCGGATCCAGAGGGATCTAGAATTGGAGAAAAGAAGACTGGAGAGGTTGGAGAAGTATCGAAAAGAACTGCAAGATGTTGAGGATCAGATTGACAGTGAGCAGCGAAAGATGAAGTACGAAGCAGAAGAAAAGGAACAAAAAGAGTCGCTTCAGAAAAAGCAAGAGCACTTGAAATCTCTCCAAGACACCATTGCACGGAAACAGCAAGCCAAGAAACAGGAGGCGAAAAGACAGTCAGCCGAATCCTCAACATCACAAATGCCGAAACCTATTGTATCTAACCATAGCAAAACGTCCAAGGAATGGGAAGCAATGAAGCATTGCGATGGCTCCCACAGCGAGGCTTTGGACTCTCTCATGGATATGATTGGTCTTGAATCTGTAAAAAAATGTTTCCTAATGATGAAGGGCGTTGTAGATGCGAAGATTAGACAAGGGCTACCTCTCGAAGGGGAGAGATACAGCTGCTCACTGCTTGGGAACCCTGGAACTGGTATGTTCGTCTCAAAATTCCAGTTTTGTACTCATATCTAAGGAGGACACAGGCAAAACGACTGTCGCACGCATATATGGCCAATTTCTAACGACTGTTGGTGCTATTTCTGGAAACGTCTTTAAAGAGGTAACCGGCTCAAAGTTGGCTAACGACGGCGTACGGGGTTGTGAAAAGTTGCTCGAGGATATAAAGAATGAAGGCGGTGGCGTCTTGTTCATCGACGAGGCCTACCAGCTGTCATCAGGAAACAGCCCTGGCGGAGCAGCCGTTTTGGACTACCTCCTCGCAGAGGTAGAAAATCTGCGAGGGAAAGTCGTCTTCGTCCTTGCGGGATACAATAAGCAGATGGAATCATTCTTCAGCCACAATCCCGGCTTTCCGAGTCGTTTTCCTATCACTATGAAGTTTGAAGACTACACAGATGAAGAACTACACAGAATTCTCCAGCAGAAGATCCATGCCAAATACAATGGCCGGATGAGGATTGAGGATGGAGCTGGAGGGCTCTTCTTCCGAATTGCATCACGGCGCATTGGGTCTATACGTGGAAAAGAAGGGTTCGGAAACGCGCGAGCAGTCGAGAACTTTATTCAGTCAATGACCGGTAGACAGGCTGAGAGGCTGAGACTATCACGTCTCGCAGGTCAGTCGCCTAATGATTTACTTTTGACAAAAGAAGATATTATCGGACCGGAGCCTTCTGGCGCGTTGACGCAAAGCAAGGCATACCAGGATCTAAACAAGCTGGTAGGCCTGAAGGAGGTAAAAGATATCCTCACAGTTCTATTGGACACGGTCAAGACCAACTATCTTCGAGAGCTGGCCGAGGAACCTCTGGTTGAATTTTCTCTCAACCGAGTTTTCCTAGGATCCCCAGGAACAGGCAAGACTAGCGTGGCTACGCTCTTTGGCCGAATTCTAGTCGACATTGGTCTTCTATCCAATGGAGAAGTAGTGGTCAAGAACCCAGCCGACTTTGTAGGTTCAGTCCTGGGGCAATCAGAAGCCCAGACCAAAGGAATACTGGATGCAACAGTGGGGAAGGTCCTCGTCATTGACGAAGCGTACGGACTGTATGGAGGAAACAACTCAATCGCCGATCCCTACAAAACGGCGGTTATAGATACAATTGTTGCAGAAGTCCAAAGCGTGCCAGGAGAGGACCGATGTGTTCTCTTGCTCGGATATCAGGATGAGATGGAGAAGATGTTCCAGAACGTCAACCCAGGCCTCAGCCGTCGGTTCCCGCTGAGCTCCGCTTTTATCTTCACTGATTTCAGTGACGAAGATCTCGCTGAGATTCTCACCAGAAAGCTGCAGGGGTCGGGCTTTCGGGCGACTGCAGAGGGAAAGAAAGTAGCACTTGATGTTCTCCGTCGAGCCAGGAATCGTCCGAATTTCGGTAATGCAGGAGAGGTCAATATCCTCCTTGGAAGAGCAAAAGAAAGTCACCAGAAACGCTTCTCAAAGGGTCAAACCAAGAGACCAAGTGTATTGGAGGCTGTCGACTTTGATCCAGACTTTGCTCGCGCCGAGACTGGAACTGACATCAAAGAACTCTTCAAGGCAGATGTTGGGCGCGACAAGTTAATTGCTCTTCTAGAAGGATATCAAAGGCGCTACAGAGATGCAAAGGCTCTAGAAATGGACCCAGAAATTCCTTTCAATTTTCTGTTCCGTGGTCCACCGGGGACCGGGAAGACAACGACAGCGAGGAAAATGGGCAAGGTTTACTACGACATGGGTCTCCTTTCCAGTACCGATGTTATCGAATGCTCAGCTACTGATTTAATAGGCTCATATGTCGGCCAAACAGGTCCCAAAGTCCAGCAGCTCTTTGATAAGGCATTGGGAAAGATCCTGTTCATCGACGAAGCCTACCGACTTGATGGCGGATCTTTCGCAAAGGAGGCAGTAGATGAGATTGTGGATTGCGTTACGAAGCCCAAGTACCATAACAAACTCATCATCATCCTGGCTGGATATGATAAGGATATCAATTCCCTCTTATCTACCAATCCGGGCATGTCCAGTCGTTTCCCCGAGGTCATCGATTTTGCTCCCTTGACCCCTATCGACTGTGTTCGACTCTTGACGGAGAAGCTGAAGGAGAAGAAGAGCGCAATTGAGGCAAGCAAAAAGAGAGTTTTTGACATGGAATGCCTGCAAATTCCGCGTAGAACATTCCTCAGTGAGCTCCAGATCAAGTTTCAGACATTGTTGGATCAAGACGGATGGGCGAACGCGAGGGATGTCATTCACCTCAGCACGACGGTCTTCCGTGGCGTTGATCTGTCGTGCAACCCTATCAGATTGACCGAGACAGATATTTCACTAGCCATGGATAGTATGATCAGTGAAAGGAGAGATCGAATGACAAACACGCTGGACACTGCAGCGCTGGATCGAACATTGAGGCTGGCAACTGATGCTATGTCCCCCCCACCAGCTCCCACCACACGAACAGGGACAGCAATAAAAGTTGAGAAAAATTATGGCAGTGATGAAGGCCCAGAAGATCCTGATGACCATGATTCATCACACCAGCAGCATCTTGCAGTTCGTGACGCCGGTGTGAGCGATGAAGTTTGGGAGCAGCTTCAGCTGGATAGAGAGAAGGAGGAGCAAGAGGAGATCGAATATCACAAATTACTGGAGTCTCAAAAGACTGCCAGTGAGGCTGATCGAGAAAGGATTGTGAAGGAAATTCTCGCAGAAGAGGAGCGAAGAAAAAGAATCGAAGCAGTTAAGGCGATGTTGTTGAAAGCTGGGCGCTGCCCTGCGGGATTCGCCTGGATCAAGCAAACCGGTGGTGGATACCGGTGCGCGGGAGGATCGCATTGGATGTCTGACAGTGAAGTTGACAAGTTGATGCAGTGATTTAGGAACTGTGATATCTAATTTTTGTGCCTTGGTGGCTTCTATTCTAAATACATTCTCGCAATTTTACAAATCATCACCCTCTCTCTCCTTTACATCATCAACACAATCCTGCCACCTCATCCATCGAAGATAAACACACTCGATCACAGCACCTAGTAACATGCCGGCACCCAGACCGATCCACTGGCCGTCCAGCTTAAGGTCCGGAGTGCCCAAAGCCAACCAGATGGCGAGCGGGACAGCAATGCCGTAGCTGACGAGGAATGCGACCCAGGCGGCAACAGACTGGCGGCCCATGCCGCGCAGGACGCCGTTGCAACCGCAGTTGATGGAGTCGATGATGTGGAAGACGGCGGCAAAGGCCATTGACTTCGTCGCAATGTCCCGTACAACACTATCCTCAGAGAATATGGCGCCGAGCTGGTTGCGCAGCGAGAAGAGGAAGATGGCGTCGACAATGCCCACAGCGACGAAAACGACGGCGTACAGGGTAACAACCTGCCGCATTTTGCGTAAGGATCCGGCCCCAATGAGCACGCCGACGCGCGTGCTGACGGCGACGCTGATGGAGAAGGGAATATGCCATGTGACGACCGACACTGTGATTAGAACAGTCTGCGCAGCCAGATGATTTGCGTCGATGTAGGCCGAGCTGACAGACAGGACCTCAAACGCGAGCCACTCAGCGAGGTTGAGGGCCGTACCAGCGGTGGCAAGGCGCACCATAGGACCCCATTCGCGAAAGGCGCTCCAAGACCATCCGCCCCAGCACTCAAGGGACCATCTCCCGAAGAGGACGACGTAGAGATACAGAAGTACAGGGCACAAGTCGTTCGCAATGGCCTGGCCGAGCGCCGCGCCGTTGAGGCCCATGTCCAATTTGACGGCGAAAAACCAGCTAAGGAGCGCGTTGACGGGCGTGCAGATGATCAGAACTACCATACCAGACTTGAAGTCTCCCTGAGCCTGCAGGAACCTCTTTCCGGCTTCGAAGAAGGCATAACCAGGGAGACCGATGAGGTTGACTTGGAGGAAAATGCCAGCTTTGACGGCGAGGTCATGCTGGGGGACAAGCAGCGGCAGGATACTAGGAGAAAAAAGCCAGAAGCCGCCAATTGGGATCATTGCTACTGTCATAAGAAGCGCCATGCGCTGTACATGCAGTCCAACCCCAGTAAGGTTCCCTGAGCCGTAAGCTTGAGCACACAGCGTGTCCAGGGCCGTTGCCATGCCTTCGAAGAAGGCGTAGCCGATGATGTTCTTCGTTGTTAGGCCAAGACTCGCGGCAGCAAGGTCCTCAGTGCTGAGATGGCCGGCAACAATGGTGGTAATGACGGTGAAGCCATACTGAAGGAGGTATGTGGCGATCAGGGGAGCTGAATATTTGAAGAGAAGCCAGGACTCAGCCTTCCAGATTGTCACCGTGTTGGAGTCGTCCTCTTCTGGCGATGCATGAGACGAAGGCCGCCGCTCCGAGGCCAGTAATGGCGTCCTTTCATCGTGGGAGTGGGAGTGGTCGACAGTCATGATGGATGTGCAATTGGCATCAACTCGCCTCTCAACCGGCTTCAACAGTCTTCAACAGTCTTCAACACGTGTCTCACCAGCAAGACACATAGAGAGTCGCGTAGCAGAGATGCGTCTGAGGAAGAGGATTGAGCACTGAACGGGGGGGCGTTTGATCTGGTGGAGAATTCTCTGCCCATGACGAAAAAGCGGGTTTCCCGGGTTCGACCCCCGAGCCTAGTTCGACGCGCGACAAACTCATCACTAATCTGTACAGGGCGTGGAGATGGGAGATGATGCGGTTAAGTGATGTATATTTAACATCACTCAACATATCAGTTGAGACACAAGAAATGAAATTAGGCAGAGGTAATGAAGGAATAAGGCATCAGCCAGTACAAAGCCACAGCCGCCTCGCGTCGGTGTTGAACGAATCGAATTGCACCCACCCACACTGATTCTCTTTTGCATCATGCACTGCGAGGTTGCATAAAACAGCGAGAGTGGAATTGACACCCAGAAGAACACCCCCTGTCGCCAGTTGAAGTGCAAAACTTCTTCCGTTTAATAGCACAAGATGTTTAGATTGAAATATTTTCAATTCTGGCACCATAATTAGCACAATTGATCTCTCTCAATTGGTATTTTTTTCCTGCTGTGTGTTTCGACTTGGGCGGATCTGAAATCTTCGGGAGATATCTCGGAATGTCGGACCGAGACCGAAATAGGAAATGTCCCATGGGTGGACCCAGCCTTACGATACAATGCCACAAGTTAGACTATGATATATTCAACCTTTTGGCAGTTATGAGAAGCTTTCGACATTTTGCACAATTCCAGCCCTGTTGGTGAATTTATATGAGCCTTAAATGTCCGATAACTGTAATTGGGGGTGCAGTCCAATTGTTAGATATTGCCACTCGCCCGTTCCTCGAAACGGATTCTTGTTGCTGATACTGTCCATGCTCACCGATAAAAGCCCGAAATCCCGTAGATGTTTCTCAACTCCAGCGGTTCGAATGATATCTTTTCACAGGTTATGAAGTGCTTCGCTTTCCTCGTTATTGTTATTATCATCATAACTTAAAACCAAAGGACATAAATTGAGCCCGAAGAAGCAAGGATGATTAAATGTGAATATCTCAGCTCTAACGATTTCAAGAACTGTTGAAACCTGAAGAATTCAACGTGCTGCCTTGGCAAATGTAACTGTTCGTGCTATTGACATTTGGTTTAATGTATTAGCTCTTGTATGATTAAAATACGTGCAACTAAGTACTACTATAGAATTTGTGTGTATTTTCAATCTTGGGTTGAGTTATCGCGAATTTCACTCAATACTACTGCCACTAAACAAAAGCGATGCAAGAGCCTACCTAATCCAACTCGAATAAAACCTGGTGACGCGTCACATGCAAATAATGAAGTTGAAGACGTCAATATTTATCTTCCCTGGCGACCACACTTGTACACCGAGTCTGACGAAATTATTGCTGCCGCGCGCCACATCCGCCAAGGTGGGGTTGGGTGAAGACACTATGCCGAGGTCTTTCAGGCCGAGGGCGAGCGGCCATAGTTATGGACTGCACTGCAAAGTGGCTTGAGAATGACTGACCACTGTGGTATGAAAAATCATAACCGCCAGATTATGATTGGATCGTCATGGAAGCCGACCCTGTTGCCGCTGGGCCGCGGGCCACCTTGTCTCGAAATCGCCCAGGGTCATGAACATGTCATCTCAGAAGAATATGGGAAATGGCACGCTCTGTGAACAGTTGGAGGCGCTTTGACATATCCAAGTAAGGCACTTGGCGCTCACCGTTGCCGAGTTAATCTAGAGAATCTGGGGTAATCTGGGGTTTTCAGATACGAGCCATGTAGCTCAGCCATCATGTTGTGATGGGGATATTTAAGACCAGATGCAATCCTGTCAATAGTCCTCTTTTACAGCACTCTTAGATTTCCTCATAAGAATTAAATAAAACTAATCTAACAATTGCTTGGGCACAAAGGGCTCACCTGTCTTTCAAAACCTCAATACAGTCCTTTTCGTCGGATCCCTTGTGGCCGATCCTCCATACCATGGCTGAGAAACCATCAATTTGTGTTTCTGAGCAGGTCGAATCCACCCCTATTGAGACTTCCAATGGAGATGAAAAGCAAGTTCTGGCCATACGAAAACCATCTCTAGCAGTTTAGACTGTCGCTGACATTTCATGCTGCAGATTCAGCCAATCCTCAGGGTTTCAGTTTGACGCTGCCGCTGAAAGGAAGCTTCGGAGAAAGATTGACTTTTTCATTGTCCCAATTGTCTCGTTGCTATACCTATTCTGCTTTATCGATCGAAGCAATATCGGTGCGTTGTTTTGTTGATGTGGAGGAGTGATACTGATTTGCATCTTGTGTTTTTATCTGACAAACCTTTGTCGCTAGGCAATGCTCGACTTGCAGGGTTCGAAGAAGACTTAGGGCTCAAAGGCAACGACTACAATCTTGTCTTATCTGTCTTCTACATTTCGTACGCCGTCTTTGAGATCCCGACTACCCTCTTGTGCAAAATCATCGGGCCCGGATGGTTCATTCCCTTGACGACTCTTCTCTTTGGCATTGCTACAGTAGCGACAGGCTTTGCGAAGACCCGGGCTCAGATTATTGGACTTCGCTTTCTTCTTGGAATTTTTGAGGCTGGGATGATGCCGGGAATTGCGTACTATCTTTCACGGTGGTACCGTCATGCCGAGCTCTCCTTTCGCCTGGGCATGTACATGGTCATGGCCCCCCTGGCTGGTGCAGTCGGTGGTCTATTCGCATCAGGAATACTGAGCCTGGACCATGTAGGCTCTCTTACCGAATGGCGGATGATATTTGGAGTCGAAGGCATCATAACTATTGGTCTCGCTCTGATCACCCTCGCTACACTCACGAACAGCCCGGAGAGCGCATTCTGGCTCAGCGTAGAAGAGAAAAAACTCGCCATCGACAGAGTCAAGTCCGAACGTATTGCTCAGGATGCAGTCATTGATAAGATCAATTGGGCAAAACTCAAGAATGGAATGTTGAATCCTGTCACTATTTCCACCGCGTTCATCTTTCTTCTGGATAATATTGTCGTTCTAGGCATCTCTTTCTTTCTACCGACAATTATTAGGAGTATATATCCCGAGTATGGCAGAGTCCACCAACAGCTACTTACTGTTCCCCCTTATGTTGTGGCAGCCTTCTTCGTGTTGTTTGTACCTTGGCTGGCTTCTCACTACGATACGCGTCAAATCTTTCTCTTTCTAAGCTGTCCGTTGGTAATTATCGGATACGCTATACTGATAAAGAGCAAAGATGACAGCGTGCGATATGGCGCCATTTTTCTGACAGCTAGTTCTGCTTTTATTCCGGGTGCGTTGTCCAATGCCCAGGTCAGTGCCAACACGGTCTCGGATACGTCGCGAAGTATTGCCATAGGAACCAACGGTAAATGACTCTTGTAATGCCTCGCAAAAGAGAAGAACACGTGGCTAACATTTCCCAGTCATGTTTGGCTACTTTGGTGGCTTAATCGCGACATGGACCTATCTCCCGTGGGATGGTCCCATGTATCCAATTGGCAATGGCCTAAACTTGGCTGTTGCTTCCGGTGTTGCTGTCATTTCCCTCGGTGGTCTCGTGTGGATGAAATATGACAACAAGCGCCGAGATCGGAAATCACCAGCAGAGCGCGAGGAGGAGTTGTCAGGGCTAACGCACGATCAAATCTCGGATCTTGACTTTAAGCATCCAGATTTCCGATGGAAGCCGTGAGTTACTGTGAGATGCTGGGAAATGATGAGAGCTCATTCACCGTTCATTACCAGAGCAGTGATAGTTTGATGTGCTTAAATTATGGTTATGGAAAGGATGAATACTAGATAATTGCGCTTACACGGTCTCGCAAACTAGTTCTTTGGAGGCTAAAAATGAGCAAGTAGTCTATCTAAGTATAATAGTCCCTTCTCGCAATACCACTCGTATCATTGAATATTTGAGCAGTTAGGGGTAGGTCTCCTTGAGCCACTCATGCTCCCTCTTTAGGAATTGTCGGAATGTTCCCAATGGAATGCCCCACGACTTGACTTCGTCAAGGTCCACGCTTTTGTCCAAGTCACGGGATAGAAGTTGAACAATGATAAACAAGTTTGTGGCCTTTTGGGCCTCTATCTCCTCTTCAGTCAAAAACTCATTGGTCATGGGCCTTCCGGTAGCCTCCCCAAGCTGTTGAATCACTTCCTCAATGGATAATACCTCACTGGCGACCTGGATCTCCTGCTGATGGAACCGAGCTGGGTCTTGGAACGCAGCGACCGCAAACTTGGCCAGGTCCTCCATGTCAATCAGGGGCAAACGCACCTCCGGCGTGTAGGCCGAAGTCCATTTATTTGTTGTGACCAAGGAAGGGAACATGAAGTTCACCTTGGGTGTGAGGAAATTGACCATGAAATACCCTCCGCGAAGGATGGTCCAGACTTCAAAGCCGGCTTTTTTGACGACAGCTTCAACCTCTCCTTTCCAGCCATATGCCTTGGTAACAGGGCTATCTGGGAAGGGGTTCTTCCGCTGGTTGTTGAACTTGACAGTCAAAGCACTGGAGTAGATTACATGCTTAACCCCTGCTGCCTTGGCGATGGCGAGGATCCTTTCAGCGTAGGGGAGCTCTGATGTGAAATTTGCAATATTGGGCATCAGGTTAAGAAAAAGATGCGAGCAGCCTGTGATAGCTGTAGTAAGGACCTCTTCGTCATCCCAGCTGCCCGCCGAGACCTCCACGCCGAGGGCTTGCAATTTCTTTACGGCGGGTGACTCAATGTTACGAGCTGTTGTATGGACATTCCATCCAAGCTCCCGAAGCTGACGAGCAACAACTGATCCTTGCGCACCAGTCGCAGCGGTGACGAAGGCGGTTTGCGTATTGGTTGCCATATTGAAAGAGTTTGAGGTAAATACTTTTTGAGTGAAATGAGAAATGAATAGGTTTAAATGTGAGAAAAAAGAAAGAAAAGAAAAGTCCTAGGCATCGTATAATTCGGTTAACAGACAGGTTTTATAAACTTGCACAGTTGCGGAGTTGCGGACTTTCGACTGTCCTACCAGAATTGAGTTCCGCACCACTCTTCCACGTATTTACGCCTTAGTACCGAGTATCTACAGGGAGTGGAGATTAAAAGAAGAGTATGCAGTGTACGAGGGAATTTCAGGTTGAGAATATATTGACTAGTTGTTTTTGCAGGTAGAAAGGCATCCGGCAGCACGATTCCCAACGGAGTATGT
The DNA here is from genome assembly GCA_024336345.1 of Mariannaea sp. PMI_226. Lineage (NCBI taxonomy): Eukaryota > Fungi > Ascomycota > Sordariomycetes > Hypocreales > Nectriaceae > Mariannaea > Mariannaea sp. PMI_226. The sequence continues at coordinate 5,217,646 of JANFOG010000001.1, read as the reverse complement.
GACGAACTCACTCTGACCCTTTGATAACCATGATAAAGAATGCCTCACAATCTAGGCTGAAATAGAAAAGACCGAATAAATGCTTGTCGTGAACGAGAATGTGATCTTAGCCCAAATGTGGGATATTATCCAGCAGTGTGTTGAATGTTGCTTAACTTTCAATGCGCGAGATGGTTGGTTGTCCAGTTCAACTTTGTGATTATCCCCGGGCGCTGACTTCGAGTCGGAACCTAGGAGAACTCCTAGCTCCGCTTAAGCTCTTTGGGCTTGTTCATATCACGTACGTCTTTGCCCTTACTAGTATCATCCTGTATAGGGATCTCTAGTTATGTTTGATAGCTCGGTAATAGTAGTTGCACTGTTATTATCGCCTTGGCCACCGAGGCTGCCTAACACTGCAGTTTTAACTGGAGGATTAATGTACTAGAAAGAGCATCGATGTGCTACATGGACTCAATTAGCCTATCATTGGTGCAGCTGCAAATAATACTCGTAGCTGCACTGCCTATGTGAGGTTTATCACAAGAAACTCCTCAAACACGCCTAGTGCTCCATGGTCACACATTTTATAGATGGTTTGTAGCCTCCATTCTTGGTACCCTCTGGCCTATGTGACCGCTGAGCCTTTATTCTTCCCTATTGCAATGTAAAATTTTTGAACAAGTTAGAGCTATTCACACCCAGACTTTCTGTATTTATTGTTGGTTCTATTCAATCATTCGAGGGGTGGAATAGTGTTGATAGTTCATGAAATTACCAACAGTCTCAGTGTTGATCTTCCTTCCCCCATTCTCTTTTAAGTCTCCAGCTGCCAGAGCCACACACCACCAGATTCGCTGTCATCAGAGAGGGTTGCTAAAAGCTCCAATTCATCATCATCGTCTTCATCGTCGTCTTCCTCATCACCGTCATCTTCCTCATCATCATCATCGTTTTCGTCATCGGTCTCGTCGTCATCGGTCTCATCATCGGGTGTCTCCCCCGGCTCTAGGGGTGGCCATGGCTCATCGTCCCGATATGGGCACTCGGTCCCTGCCATGACCCAGAGCAGCTCAAAGTGATCTCGATTGTACATATCAGTGTAATTCCCCCATCTTCTGAGCTTCTTCGAACGAAATTGTGAGACGCTGTAGCCACAGCTTGCTACAACGGCGTCCCAAAGGTCACCAGCATAAGAGCCACCGTCAGAGTCAGGTACAATGACGTAAGCGAACTTGGCGACTGAATATCCATCATTATCCGTTGCGAAGGGATCTGCACCATTCTCGATGAGAAGTTTGATGCAATCGAAATTTTTGCCAGCCCACCATGGATGCACACGACTGATGCAAAGGTGGAGACACGTTTCTCCGGTTTGGGTATGACGATCGTGAATATTGGCGCCCAAGGAAAGAAAGGCCTCCAACACGTCCGGTGTTGTGTTTTGAGAGTTGCATGCCCACAGAAATGGGGACATACCCTCAACTTTTGTGGTATTGATATCTAGAATGTGCCCTGTCAGTTCGCGATTCCACAGCTGTCGCACACTTTCCTGTTCACGTAATCAGTCGATTTCCTTTTATTACCCTGAAATCATATGCCACTGACACCAGTTCCCCCTTCGGTGATATGCTCAAACATGGCGCCTGCGTTCTTAGGCGTTAGGCTTACGGTTGGGTCTGCACCTGCTTGCAGAAGCAGTCTGCGACACTGATTCACTTTCACCAATTCATCATCTGGCTCCTCAAAATCAGTGGCATTTATTTGTAATGCACAGCTATACTTTGGTCAGTGTGAATTGCGAGTGATTTGGGGATGTCGGACTTACACGAGTGACTCTGAGCCGTCGACTCCAGTTCTTATCCCAACATGGTCAACATCTAGCCCGCAAGCAATCAAAAACTTGCAAACTTGGGGCTGCCGTGTCGCGTACTGAGTCCAAAGTCAGCTTTTCCTCATACTTCAGCAATAACAGAGACTCCAGCTCACCATAAGCAGCGATGCGCCGTACTCGTCGTGGTCTCGTGGAGAGGCGTCTCCGTTTCTAAACATGCGTTCAAGTTCTTGCAAATTTCCCTCCATTACCACTTGAAATACTTGCGAGTCGCAAGGCAAATCTCGGTTTACCATCAAGGTTGATATAGATTCGACTCCATTGGGGGACACCTGACGCTGAGATAGAGAAGCCACAATCATATGCTTATCTTGAGACTTTTCGGGTAGAAAGGTCAGTGATATAGAATAATCTGTCCGTCTTCGTTTCTGACGGTCTTGGTAGTTCTCCTCTTCTCCTGTCTCAAGTCGATGACGTTTCGAAATCAGGAGACTCACTTTCCCGCCTTCGGTATGCTTCTGGTCGATTGTTCGGACTTGTTGGACCCGTATGCCAGGCTCGTAGCCTATCCGCTGCTTTCCTGTTCAGTATTAGCTGATTTATGTACAGCTCGTACACCAGCCCGCCATGCCTACCTCCTTGGTTGATTCCCATCATGCCATTAAGGAATCCGCTTCCTAACCGCCGAAGCCCCGACTCGAATGACAATGGAGCGAGCCCTTGTTCCGAAGAAAGCGTATTGTATTTCCGATCAACCGGGGCATCATTGCGTTGGATGGATTGCAGCAACTGTTGAATCTCATCAATAATACGGCCTGCTTGATCATCCTCTTCCGCGTAGGCATCAAGCTCCCTTGGTTTTTCATCAATAAGGCAGGAAAGGCGATCCACGCTTTGTAGAAACTGTTGGTTTGTACAAGAGGGTTTTTTCTCATCTCCTGCGTTCTTTGAGTGCTCTTCCTGAGGGTTTGTGAGCTTGTTCTGCTGAGCTGATGCCACAATTTGGTCTACAGCTGCGTGAAGAGTCGTGAGGATATCAATACTTTCACCAGCAGGCGCCGACTTTTGCGCCCGTAACATCTCCTTAATTTCATCAGAGAGGCTTTCATTTAATTGTCGAAGATATGTAGCCTGTTGTTCGAACCCCGTTTGCACCGTACTTTCAAGCGTCTGAGTCACTTGTGGAAGCCCGGCCTTGATCTCAAACGTTGCTTCACTATTTGACCCTGTCAGATTTTACTGAGTTTATCCTGAGTGAGAGCACGAAAATTCGTACCTAGACAGTGTGTTCATGCGCAGGCTAAGCAGTGACGCGTGCTGATTAATTTGGCTGGCAATTCTGACCAATTCTTTCTCCTTCAAAAGCACCTTCAATCTCTTCCAACAATTTCCTGTAAATCTATCACCTGGCAAAAGTCGTAATGTCTGAAGATGTGCTGCCAGATCTTGTAGCTCTTGAGTGCATTGCTGTGCCTGTTGCAAGAGGTATTGGTCGGCGGCGGCGGCTTGGGATTGGTGCAATGAAGTGAGGATCGAATGCAACCGGCAAACATCCGTCGCGAGCTTCTGAACAATATCTGGGCCATCTTTAACTATTGAGAAGGTCTCATAGACAAATTTGGCGCTTTTTAGCCCTAGTAAGACGAAGGCTAGCACATTCGCGCCGGCTCCTACCGCCTCTGCCATGTCGGCGAGGATGTTGTTCCCTCGTGGAGAGACTCAGACACGGGCTGGAGCTGTTGGAGGGCCAAGGGCGAAAGCGGAGAGATGATGCTCATGAATTGGGCAGTCGGAGAATAGTGAAGAAATCATACTGGCGAGCCGCAAGTCTTGGGCTTTTGAAAGCTGCGACTTTGACAAGGCAACTGGCGATGTGCAGATGCGGACGAGGCGAAGTCGTTGCTCAGCCGCAATTCTTGAAAGCTGAATTGATTGGACAACACGTGTTCGCCTACCATTGACAACACATACGACCATGGTGAAACATAAATCCGTTTGAACATAAACCAACAGACTCTGGCAGGCCTCAGCTCTCGACTCATCTCCCCACCTCGTCATTCAAACTCCTTGCTCACGTTGAGCCAATCTATGCAGACTTGATGATAATCTCATGGTATAAAAAAAACAAGAATGCAGAAAAATAAAATCTCATCTTTGTTTGGTAGCATTACAAGGTATCTCAACATCCCTCGGATGTGCCATGCCTGGCCTGTTTAATAGGACTTCTTTTAGACTGGCACCGAACCAAGGCTAGTACTCAATTTGGGCTACAATACTTTTTGCTGGCTGCAACATATATGTCGTGCATTACTCGAAATTCAATATCACAACCCCAATGATAGCTACCCGATGTGGGGTAGCGATCGACTTCAACAAAAACCGATTGTATGCAAGCAATGCTCGTGTCAAGCCGTTGCTCGACTTGTGACGTGTATCTGGGTACTAGAAAACAGGGCGTACGAAGACATAGCCAATGTAACCAGATATATTCAAACCAACGGTCTAAGCACTTGCCGTGGAGTTGAAAGCTGCCAAACATGCCCACCACCCTCGGAAAGTCTTGCAGTTTCCAACACCTTAACGCCTACAGAATTGGGACCGAAAGCGGAGTAGAGGTTTGTTGATCCTAGGTTATTGGACGGCCCCATTCAAAGATGGAACGGCGCACTTTGCAACTAATGTAGCTACTGAACGAACTGGATAGCTCCTCATCGTCCTCTTAGTGGTGCGGATCCAAGTCCTCAGCCCGCATTTGAAGACGGAGAAGCGGGCCGTCGTTGCGCGGGGCCTAACGTCATATAAACACATCTCTGGGGATCATTTGGCCATGATCACAATTTCCACAAGCAGTCAAACGTCTTTTTTCGCAGTCATTTTCCAATATGAAGGTTGAACATAAATGTAAGACTCGAGCACTGGTGTTCCCTGCGCCAAACCATGCTTGCTTCCCCTCATGACCAAGTCACGACTAACAGACATCCGTTTGTGCAGCCATCGTGGTGAACGGGACCTCTTTTGCCCTGAACGGAGCTAATTTCTCATACCGCTTTCATGCGGATAGCGAGACCGGCGAGCTCATTGGTGACCACTTCGGCGGCCACATAGATGAGGATCCTGTTGCCCAAATCCCTCCTCGTCATGGGTGGTCGCCTCAGGACCATCTCCGGCGGGAGCTGCCTGATATTGGGCGAGGCGACTTTCGAACCCCAGCCATTCGGATCAAGCACACGTCTGGGCACACCATAACTGACTTTCGATACCATTCTCACAGCGTCATCGGGGGCAAACCAAGTCTAGTCGGCCTTCCTTCTACCTTTGGGACTGATGCTGATGCCTCTACGTTGGTGGTCCATATGCGCGACCATGAGAGCGATATCGCAGCTGATCTATCATATTCCGTGTTCCCCGGGTGTGATGCCATAGTTCGCAGCATTGTCATTAAAAACGAAGGCGAGGAGGCCATCACCATTGAAAAGGCCGCCAGCTTTTCCGTTGACCTACCGTACAACGACTACGACATGCTTGAGCTACGAGGCGAATGGGCACGGGAGTGTACCAGAACCCGCAGCAAAATCAACTATGGAGTTCAAGGGTAAGATAGAAATTTCGATTCTTATTGAAACGGTATTGACTGAATTCAAAATTGCAGATTTGGAAGCTCCGCTGGCTATTCCTCACACTATCACAACCCCTTCTTCTCCATAGTTTCGCCAACTACAACCGAGTCCCAGGGTGACGCTTGGGGCTTTTCTCTCGTGTACTCCGGCTCCTTCAGTGTTGAAGTCGAAAAGAGCGCCAAGGGACTGACGCGCGCTGTGATGGGACTGAACCCCGACCAGTTGTCGTGGTCCCTTCAGCCCGGACAGTCGTTTACCTCTCCAGAGTCCGTGTCTGTATTTTCCAACTCTGGCCTTGGGCACATGTCACGTCAGTTCCACCGTCTTTACCGAAAGCATCTCATCAAGAGCAAATTTGTCACAGAGCCACGGCCGGCTCTGTTGAACAGCTGGGAGGGTCTCTTCTTCGACTTTGATCAGAATACCATTTTCAAGCTAGCTCAGGAGTCTGCCAGCCTTGGAGTCAAACTTGTGGTGCTGGACGACGGTTGGTTCGGAGTCAAGTACCCCCGTGTCAATGATAAAGCCGGCTTGGGCGACTGGGAGGCGAACCCAGCTCGATTCCCTAACGGATTGAAGCCTCTAGTAGATCAAATAACTCAGCTTCAGGTCTCGGGATCGACAGAGAAGCTCAAGTTTGGCCTCTGGTTTGAACCGGAAATGGTCAACCCCAAGTCGGCGCTGTACGAGCAACATCCTGACTGGATTATGCACGCGGGCAATTACCCTCGTACCGAAGGACGAAATCAGCTTGTGCTCAACTTGGCTCTCAAAGATGTGCAGGATTTCATTATCAAGTCACTGTCAGATATTCTTGAAAGTGCCCCCATCAGCTATGTCAAATGGGACAACAATCGAGGCATCCATGAGTGTCATAGCCCAGCTAGCCACCACGAGTATATGCTGGGCATTTATCGTGTTTTTGATGTCCTGACCTCCCGATTCCCGAATGTTCTCTGGGAAGGTTGCGCCTCTGGCGGTGGCCGTTTTGATCCTGGTATTTTGCAGTATTTCCCCCAGGTGTGGACATCTGATAACACGGATGCACTTGATCGCATTCACATCCAATTTGGTACCTCTTTGGTCTATCCTCCATCTACTATGGGCGCACACGTTTCTGCTGTTCCCAATGGAATCACGAAGCGCACTACTTCAATTCAGTTCCGCGCTCACGTTGCCATGATGGGTGGGTCATTCGGCTTGGAGCTCGATCCCGCCGATACCCCCGAAGAGGACAAGAAGCAAATCCCAGGTTTGATCGCGCTGGCAGAAAAGATTAATCCAATTATTATCGAGGGAGACATGTGGCGTCTCAACTTGCCCGAGGATTCCAATTTCCCTGCAGCTCTGTTCATGTCTGAAGATGGAAGCAAGGGCGTCCTGTTTGTGTTCCAGATCCGCGCAACGACAAGCCATCTCACGCCATTCATTCGTCTACAAGGCTTAGATCCTGTAGCAACTTATTCAATCGACGGAGAACGAGATTTGACAGGGGCAACTCTAATGAACGGTGGCATGCAGTTTTATTTTGAGGGCGACTGCGACAGTCGAGTAGTGATGTTGGAGAAGCTCTAGAGGACCAACTCGGGGCAGCCAGTTCCTGCACCGATAGATTATACAATAAACTTTATATTCAGCATTCTGAATGCCTGAAAGCGTTACACTTGTTTCGTCAATCCCGTATTTCTCTAAGACTCCGTATGCTCCAAGGCACCACGACCGAGATGCTATGCGCTCTATCTATGTGCTAGCCCCATCATGAGTTTACAACTTGGCTTCAGACTTCAAATAGAAAAGATTTCTTCCATCCCTACTCTGATGGACAATACCCGAGAGTCCAATAGGTTCTAGGTCCGGGTCCACCAGTTTCTGCATGGTTGCGGCGTCACCGTGGTTTGCAACGAAGCGATGTCCAGTTTGGGAAATTCTCCCAATAATATATGCCACTTTGGGATTTCCTTTTCGATCGTACTCTACCGTGTAAGTCTAATAGCAGCTGGTCAATACAAACGTACAATTCCAGAAGGGTAGAAAGGGAGCTCAGCTACCTCAATAGACGCAGGTCCATCTGCTTGCTCATCAATCGGAGGTACGAACAGGTCTTCGGTAAGCTGAGGCAAGGGGTTTCGCCTTGCATATCCCTCAGACCCTTTTCTAGGCTGCCAAGAGAGGCAGAGAGAATGGTGGTGAGTGAGAGACCCGCCGTTGGCAAGTACAAGTCCGTTACGATATGTGTGCTTCCTCAGTTGGCGGACCATTTCTGTGATTGCCTGCGATCTATTAGAAATCTTCTTGCAGTGATCCCAAGTTCTGAGTTCGTACATGCATGGAATAATTATTCCCAGCACCGCCAAAGGAGGTCAGGCCCCCGAGTAAAGATATGGGCTTTGTGGGCCTTGTAAGAGATAAACCAAGATGTTTGCAGGCAAGTTTTGGAACAATCGGAAAACAGCTGTATTTGAATTTTATTAGTTTCTTTGTGTGACGGGAGCAGAGCGAGGAGTGGTAACTTACGAATAAAAGTCAAACGCGTCGATATCTTCGGCGGATAGTTGTGACGAAGCCAAAGCTGCATCAATCGACTGCTCCAATGATGGACTCGAATGGAAATTAGGTCTCTCCCAGACTATTGCACTCAAATTAGACCCAGCCGTCGTCGTTACACCATTACATACTCACCGTTATCATGGACGCTGGTGCCAGCACCACCAAGAACGTAAATCCACTTGTCCTGGGGGATTCTGAGATGCTCAGCATGCTCTACCGAGGTGATGATGCAAGCGGCTGCAAGATTCACCGAATTGAAAGCATTCATCAAGAGCGGATCTGCGGTGATGTGAGCGTCAAATCTCCCTTTTCTAGTGTCTCTGGTAAAAGCAGTGTCTTACATGGAGTACAGATCATCCGATTGTCCTTCGTCACAGTCCCAATTGCATTGGCATCTCTTGAAGCCTCCCCGAACCTCCAGCTGTATGGTTGAGCACGAGCGATCTTGTCAAACTCTGCATACAGCTCGGCAGACTCTCGGTTATTTTCTTGCTGTGTCTGTTGTGAGCGAGCTCTCAGAGCATTCTCATACATGGGATAAATATGAATTGGAAGACCCAACGAGTGCCGAGTGCCAACGTCTTCACGGTTATGATCAGTGGTTGAATATAGAGGGGTACGGTTGGTCTTTTACTTACTCTCACCCAAAAGCGAGAGATCGCTTGGAGATATGACCTTTGCAGCAGGGTCCGGCTTAGACCAGCCGGGAGGAGGCAATTTCCCTGCCTTTTGGAATCGAGCCACTAGACAACTCCTAATTCAGTCAAATTGTTTGGAAAGGGTTCGCGTTTTTCTACATACGTGACGCGAGGGCTTCGCCGCCAGCGACAATGGCAAGTCTGCTCTCTCCGACCGCTATCCTTCGCGCAGCCTCATCGCAAAGAGCGGCAGGCTGGTTTCCACCGTGATATCCAGTAATGAGGTGATTTGGCTTGGCTTTCAATTTCTCGGCGATCAATTCTGGCAAGTTTGGATATGCCCATGTCCATGGCGGTACGATGGAGATGCTGTCGACACCCATCAGATCTTTTTCTGATATGGAAGCATCCTCTAATGCGAGTCGGACAGCGCGCGAAATTAACACGGCTGGCTCAGCATCATCGGAGAGTTCGGCATGTTTGTTTCTGAGTTCTCCGACGCCGACAATGATTGGGGTAGTACGTGGAACATGCATTGTGGCTGGTTATCACTGTTGCATTTATCCAGTTCTTAAATTCAATTGCTCAATATTAATATTATTGCCCCAAATGCTTTCAAGGTACACATGACTACTACTTATTCACCAAGTAGAACATGACGATCTGCGCGTTTTGACTCCGTCACGTGCAGATGGTCAGACAATAATAGCGTCGGATATTGACGCCAAAAGCTGTGTCAGCATTTACTACTACTCTCTGCCTCGGCTGGGTCCGCTCAGGGGCAACAGGGACAAGGGGGGTCAATATTCTAATCTTGAGCACGTGCAAGTTCAGGGTTGAGGAGACATACTGTGTAATTCGTGATTGACATATTTGAGATATATATCTACACATATATAGACTATGTGCGCGTGTGTGTATACACGCAATAGCAGCTGGACCCAGTCTCGAAAGTCGAGGGATCCCCAGCAAAGGTCGTCTGCCATACAAAATAAAGATGGACTGGCACTCTCCTCTCTCAATGTCTCTCGCATCACGAAAATTAATTTAGGCTGCCCTGCAGAGTACACCATTTTTGGGCCTGTAAAATGCTAAAATGCGGTCGTGACCTGAAATGAGAATGCTTATCCATTCTCTTTTGATTTACCCTTGAAATGAAACATTGCAAGTTGAGAGGTACATTGAGGTTCATTTCTTTTCAGGAAATAGGCTAGGTAACTATTCTAATGTCGAGAACATTCTCAAGTATTTAGCAATAATTTCCCTTCGGGCCACCAGCACTTCCGATAGCTCTTCCAACACATCCCGTCTTGAATGTGAGAGGAAGATTGAACTCCATTAAGTAGTCGGATCTAAACTCTCCGATATGTTGATCAGATCCATCGTTATGAATATCATTATTCGTCCCAAATTCCTTACCAGTCAAGGCTCCGCAGCCTCCGACCTGTTTCCACAGTTCTGCTCCGTCTTTGACCCAGTCTCCTTTGATGAATATCCCAAAATGAACATACCCAAACCCTGGGCTCCTATTGCAAGCTGCGGCTGGCCTAGGATCCCGGTATGGGTTAGTAACTGGGCCGGAGTTATTAGAGTCAGGAGGGGAACAGCCTATTGGATAATAACCTGGTTAGCCATGTACTCTTTACTTATATACTTTTCACTTATTCCTCTGTACTCACATTGGTCAAATATCTTAGCATTCTGAGAGTCGTAAAGGCAACCATCTGACTTCAGATATACATCACCATAGTTAGAAGGCCAGCGAGCTTGAATCTGGCAAGTTGCTGTAGCAGTAAGATCGAATTTGTTGTTTGGATCAAAACCGAAAAGCATAAGGACGGTGCCATATTCATCTCCAGGATTAGTCACAACAGCTAAAGACATGATATTAGTACTTAAATCTTAAAATAAATAGTCCAATGATGGAGGAAGCTATTCATACTGTAGGACTCCTCGTAGACTTCCGATAACGTCCCAGCGTCAGATGAACAACGAGGGGAACCGTTAATATAACCACAACCGGACATGTGCTAGAACGAAGTTAATATAGGATTTACACAAAGAGGATTCGTATAGGGGGATACGCACCACCTTAGTGCCGCCGGCATTTGCAGTAGGATGCACCAGAGGGGTGCACACTGGATTGTTGGATCCCCTTCTTAAAGTACAAACCATGCCATTCGAAGTTACGGTTTGGGCATCAGGGGTATTCTGAGTTTGTGTGGCAGGCTCACTGACAGGAGGATTCTGACTATTCGATACCACAGTGGAAAAGGTGGTGGGTGTGGTCGTAGGCTCAGCTGCACTTGTCGAAGTCGTTGGAGGGGGGTCAGACTTTGTTGGCAGATGAGTTTCGACCGGGGTCCCAGGAGTGGTTGGGGGCTGATCAGTGGTAGTCTGCTCGGCGACAGTGTTCTGCTCAGTCACGGTGTTATCGACAGTAACAGTATTTCCTCCAGCCGTCGTCTCAGGTCCTGAAGGCTGAGGACCTCCACCAGAAGTTGTCTCAGGTGCCGGGGGGTCAGTAGCAGTGCCGGGCTTTGTAGGCAGGTTGAGGGGGCAACTGTCATCAGTCGAATCTCTCTTACTTAGCGACGTTGGCCCTGCAGTAAAGTCAGTGATCCAATTTATTTGGTAGTGGCTCTGCTTGGCATAATCGGTTGCAAGATAGGCGTCGAAGTTTGCCTTAAGTTTCTTCGTCTCTTCGGCGTCAGGATCCATAGCCTCAATGAGATCGTCGACTTGTTTTTGATATCTCTCCACAAAAGCCCAAGCCTCATCACCTGCCTGGGGCATTTGTTTTTCCATAAAATCTTTAAAGGTATCCGCAAAACGAAATGTAGGATTTGTAAGGGTAATGCTAGCATCCCCTTCGATCCTTTCATCAACTTTCTTTAGGGCTTCATACATTCGCCGGTTGGTTACATCGAAATAATTCTTAACTTCGGCGGTATTGAGAATATCGACAGTAATTCCAATATCTCCCAGCACTTGTATTGTTTCAGACGCCTTGCCCTCAAACTTTCTTGTAAATTGTGGAACTGCGAGTTCCCCCTGCTTGAACATTCTGCCCTTGAGGGTATTGAGGTTGGCGTGTAGGACCAAAAACTCCGGGTTCTGTGTGCTGGGCACTAGATTGACTAGTTGTTGTAGAGGTGAACATGTTCCTCCAACAGAGGGGAAGATTTTGTTGAACTCATCGCAACTAACCAGACCGGAAGATCCTGTTGCGCCTTCAAGGAAGCTCTGAAAGTAGAGAGAAAGGAACTTAAGTTCCCAAACATGGTCAACATTGTACTTGGACACCGTATTAGCGCTCTTGACCGTCGCTCCGTCCACCTTCTCCCAGCGGGGTGTCAAATCGGCACTGCAGTCGGTGAGGACTCGGCCGTACCACCGCAATGTCTTGAGAAGAGGAGCGATTGTAGGTGAGCCGGCACCTTTAGGGTTTGTATCAGCATTCAAGATTGCTGACGCCTTAAGATTATTTGGGAACTCGGGGATCTTTTCTGGCCTGCAAAGTCCGAAGCTAGGAGTTCGAGCCCTCTTGTCAAAACTGTGATATACAATCTTGTCCTCTGCAACAGATCGTTTCATGGCATCACCACCACCTTCCTCATCATCATCATCATCATCAGGCAAGAGTTGGAGTGTATAAGGCAAGGCGGTGCAGCTATCTGCCGTTGTCGTCGTCTCGGTGGTGGTGGTTTTGGCAGTGGTGGTTTCGGCAGTGGAAATGGTTGTCAATTCCTTCGTCTGAGTAGCCTCAGTGTTGTGGGAGTTGTTCTTGGTGGGCTCACCGCTCCCCTCTCCTTCATTGCCCAAGTCGGATAGCTCATCCATAGCCTTTGAAAAGACGCCACCGGGAACGGTAGCTGCAGCAAATGCCGGAGCAAGCTCCGCAAGGACAGGTGCAGCTGCAGCTGGCGCTGCAACCACGGGGGCTAGAAGGCTGAGCTTAGATCCAAACCATGTGAGCAGACCTGCCAGTGCGAGGAGACTTGCATCCACTTTATCAGAGTCGTCATGGCTTAGCTTGCTCTTGTCGATCCCCTCAAGTTCACTCTGCACCGAGTTCAGCTGCTGGTAATTCTGTTGTGCGTTCGCATTGAATGCTTGAATTTCTTCAGCGGACGGAGAAGGGTTGGCGGCTAGGGAGGATGCAGCCGCAGCCACGTTGGTGAATGAACCACTTGCACTGGAGGCCCCAACAACAATGGCAAACAAGCCACCAGCTGCAGTTGATGTTGTTGTTGTCGGAAGACTGGCACTTGTGGTGGTAATGGAATTTGGGATAGGATTGCCACCATTAGTTGTGGCTGGGGTGGTAAATGGGCTTGAAGGGTTAGTGAGAACAGCCGTTGTTGTATCTCCAGCATTGCCAATTGCTGTACCTTCAGCATTACCGGTTGTTGTGTCTTGAGCGCCCTCAGTTGTGGTGCCTTGCGTAGGAAAGATTGCCCCCGGCGTACTAAATATCTCCCCTGGTGTAGTAAAGATTGCTCCTGGAGTAGGCGCTCCTGGAATTGTGTGGACGCGAGTAGTTGTGCGGATGGAACGAGTTGTTGTTACCAGGGTACTCTCATCAGCAACGGGGTTCAATTGGCGATGAAACTTAGGAACAGCGGCTTGAGCTCCAGAGAAGAGGAGCGCAATGGCCGCTATTCCTAATGGAGGAAGCATTTTTTGTTGCGGCGAATGGTAAAATGGAGGCAACTCGGTGACGAGGGATGCGCGAATAGAATATATTGTACAACTTGTAGTGGCCTCAAATTGCGAACCGCCAGCAGTATGGCGCAAAACATTCAGCAGAAGGACGAAGAGGTTATATTTAAAATAGACAATGACAGAGGAATTGAATGCTTGTAAGTATATACAGCAGCATATCGCAGATACCTACCGTCCTAGCTATGGAGGCTTGAAACTAATCATATGAAATGCTGACTTCCAGCAGATGTGAAACGAAACCAGAATCCCTCGATCTCAATTTCGAATCGTCTGACAGCCCAAAGTACCACCGCAGATTCGGAAGGTGTTGCAATTATCATGGTGTGAGTGCACTAAAGAGAAGTGACTTGATGATGGTAGGTTCCAACAGTGGCATAGTCGTTGTTGGCGAAACACCGAAGGCAAAACTTGCCATAGTCGCCTGTGCTGCAGGACAAGGGGGCGTGCAGGTTGTTTGCCTGCTTAATACAGGATACGGAAAGGATTCGATAGGGAATTTGTTTTGGTTCTGTATGAAGTATTTCCCTCTACATAAAGTACGTAGCAGTGGGGTGGCTCGGCGGAGTGGTCAACACGAACGAAGGGGGTGGTATCAAAACATTCATGCCGTTGTTACACAAGGAAAGATTTCCAAAGCCAGTTGTGACCACGTGCTTTTTACTGGGCTCAATCTCTGGGAGAAAAGGAAACTACATATATAATCTTATATGGGATATTACAGAACCGTAATCTAAGGTAAACTGTTGGGTGACTCGGTTCATCTCGATCCTGTTGGCGCTGGATAGTAAATGCGATAGGTAGTGAGGCATTATGGCTCTGTAGAGTTTCAATCATAGTATGCTCCCAGTCTTCAGTAGATCATATGTGTTATTACCGTCGGAGTAGTCTTGAATGGAGTGACACTTGTGAAGCACCTCGTTCTGCTTACTCGGGCACCCTTAGTGTACTCAGGAGGGACGCAGAGTAGCAATCAAAGCTACTCTATTTCCGAGAAGGGAAGTAGCCAAAGCGATGATGCTCAGATTGTGAACTTCGTTTCATAAAAAAAAGATTTCACCGGCCCTGGTGTGGCCCTGAGCTCAGGCTTCGACGGCTACTGGTGGCGTTCGCTTCTGGGTTCTCTCGGTGGAGCGGGCGTGAGAAACCAAGAACCATGTTGGTCTCCCTCATGACCTAGCCTTCCATATGTACTGCGTATCTACACTAGCAACTACATATTAATTTATTACACTCCATATCTCCACAGCATGCACATCCAGGTAAAAAGGAGCCAGAATAAGTATCCAGGATCCAGGCTTTTCGACGAGGCTGAATACCCCGGAAACTCGTCTGTTGTGTTCCTGTGTCGATATATCCCCACGCAACACCTAGATAGATGCGCATTGAAACAATAGAATAGCATGATGAAGGAAATAACAAACAAAGAAAAAAAAAGATTCAATTGTAACGTATATCCAACTGTTTGGGCCCCCTTCTGATTTTGCAGAAAACGGCGCTAAGCCAGGCAGTTATTCGGATTTAGTCAGGATGTTTCATATGACTTGCTGCTTCAAGGACTAGCCAAAGAAGGTAAGATAGTTTCAATTGCGTCAATCCGATAACGTTAGACGTCGTCTGTCACCCTATTTCCACAATTAGATGTTTGCTTGATCCTTGAGTGTTGTAGTCAGTAACTAATCTGATTACAGCTTGGTGTGCCGGCCCAGCACGCCCTTTAATGGGGAGAAGAGCAGACTGTGCTAGAATTGCCCAACTCTTTTTCTCCCTTGTGGACCAAGAAGTTGAGCAGCGACATTGACATCTCGTACCTAATCTGTGGATAGAATATCTTGCCCACATTCGCACAAGATCTTTGCGGGGGACATTCCGTAGAAAGTAGCCCCTGTCCCACATATGACAGGTATTTGATAGGCCGAATCAGCTGAAGGATCTTGAGCAAATTTGCTGAGATTCTACGATTGTCTACTCCGTACTGTACGGGAGTATTTGCATGGAGGGATAGAGCTGTCAGACCACAGCTATTTACCCGGCACCCTGCTTTGCTCCCACCCTGCTTCGCCTTGTGGGGGAAAGAATTTGCGGCAGTTTATCCGTCTCTGGATTGGTCCCTGTCACCCAAGACGCTAACTAGCAACAAGACCATGTCTAGTTCTGACAAGATACGAAGAATGTGCAGTATCTTCTCGATTTGTTTCACATCTTCCTGGGTGGACTTTTACTGGCTGCAAGGATGCTCGAATGGCACGTTGGTCGGATTTTGATTCACGGCTCGTTAGTTAGTACTGTACTTTGACCTGTAGTTTCACACGTTCTGACCCATCCTTGAAAAACTCGGTGAACGAGATTATGGCGCCAAGACGGAATATCTTCTCTCCTGTCGTTTTTTATTAACATTACTCTTCTCCCGCAGGCTATGAGTAAGTACCCTTGAGATTGTGCTAGCCCGGCTGCCTTCGCCTTCCACTCTCTCACACATGATGAACAAACTCACCAACTAGGGCAACGTGTGTTCTGGATGTGATTTGCCATGCGTAAGAGGAACAGGATGTTGGCCAACCAACCAAGAATCCCGGAACTGACTCCATCCTTTGCAAGAAGAGAAGACGGGACAGAAACATGTTTTATGCATAATAGTGGGAGTACAATAATGATGGTGTGGACCGGCCATGTCCCTAGGGATAATTGGGAAGTCGTTTCGAATGCTACCTACTTCGTAGAGCTGGAGGTGTACTATGCTGTAGTAGGAAGATCTTCTGGCTTACTCAGTAGATAATTTTAGACATTACTACATACGCGAGAAGCTTCACGTAAGTTTTCAGAAATAATAGCTTGACGTTTCATCAAAGTCGAGCGGAACCAAACGGTGTGCGAGGGTCAGCACAGTGCAACATAGGGATATGACGTACCTCACCATATACAGAGGCTGCTATTAGGAATTGGCTTATCCATTTCTTACTTATCCTCTATCCGTACCGTTGCCGCACCATTGGACAAGCATTCGACATGACCAGTAGGCAATTTCTTGGTGAATAGCTACCGTGGATTCTGTAGTGTACTTTTTGTTTTCTTTCCTCCCCCCTTATCTAGTCAAGAACATCTTGCTCGGTCTGAATATGTTACCACCTCTAGAGGCTTGCACAGGGCAGTTTGGTTAGCTTTATGCTATAAGAAGGATTTGAAACACAAGGTACAGTCTCTGCAACGTAACGCAGCCAACAGAGGCCCAGAACATTTCAACACAAGATTGATTAATTGGTAAATACTACGCCTATCAACTATAATTCATCCATAATAAAACGTATGTAATTTATAAGACCATATCCAAGAATATTAAATATGATTTTGAACTGCTTATGATTTTGGTATCACTTGTTACTACGATCTACTTGTGTGTTATCTATCACACGTAATACTCCGACAGTATCTTCCATAGTTCATTGCTCAGCATAACGCTCCAATTATCTGCTAACATAAACCTATTGCTACCTAGGTAGTTTATTCATCCCTTGGGAACAGATCAGACCGGTAACTTCCATAACTATTCAATGATAGCTATAGAACCGTTGCAAGTGCATTTGAACGCTCTCACATCTACGTAAAAAAAGAAAAAAAAATTGTCCACTAGTATGGTCACGATTGTGCGCTCTTGCAAGCCTTTTGCCGCCAATGGTCATATTTACTAGGCACACTGGCACGAAATTTTGCAGCAATTGCAGGAAGCAAGGTTGCGTTACTCTCACTGCATCAACTGGAAAGTCTTCAATGAAATAAATGCCAAACTCCCCAATCATTGCAAGGATTCAAATCCCAGATTTGAAAGCTACATAAAGACTTTCCCAAATGCCTCACCCAACCCACTATCGTTGAGCCAGGTCTCTAATGCTTTCATATCGCTCCGATTTGCTCTCTCTCCTCGTCTCTCGCCAACCATATCCGTAATTTCTTGCATATCCGTAAACGCCCGTCTCACATCTGGCCCAGCCTCTCGATAGCGTTCACTAACTTTTTTATGCTGCGACGGGATATCCCCCCAGCTCTCCGTCTTGATAAACTTCATAAACTGGTCGATAGCTGTGGACTCGCCCTCGAGACACAATATCCCCGGTTTCCCAGCGAGAAGAAATCCCGTCAAGCCATACGTGGGAGCGTAGTTTACCAAGTCATCCCGTTTTGACCGAGTACTGATTGAAGGGAAATAGAACCAAACACGGACTGTTGCGCTACCTGTATTTGGCAGGCCGTTCGATGCGTCTACATGTCTTGACCTTATCAGGTGCTGTTCTGCCGATTCCTTGATATGTTCAATAACAGTCAAGATGTCAAGGTCGGGAATTCCCGCAGTGAGGCGAGCCACGTCGCCTTTACTCATCCACGACGGCTGTTGTATTCTTGTTTTGACCGGTGGTGGCTCAGTGCTCGGTGCTATTGATTCCTCCCCTGAGGTCCCGCTGCCACGTATTAATGGGAAGGATAAGTTGAGTTGCAGGGACTTGGTGCCGCCTGCTGGATCGTCGACATCGGAAATGTCTAGATTTAGGAGCATGGCTACAAATGTCTGTGTGAGTTCAGGCACGATAGCTTGGTCACCCTCGCACCAGGCTCTGACTGCTTCAAGTAAGTCGGAAGATGCCGTATCAATTGATATGGCGTCGTCCGACTCATACATCGCCATCAGCAGGTCGATCTGACCGAGCTGAAGTACCATGAGTTCCTGTGGTAGGACATCGCAGCCTCCTTTTTCAGCCAACATAATAGTTGGCTGTAATTATTTTGCCGGAGATATGAATTGAGAATATTGAGCTTTTCTGGTGAATCTCATGACGGGGTCTATCGTATGGCCGAAATAGTGATCAAAGCTACCCCGGTCAATTCAACGGACGCCAAAATAATCACGTGGTGATATGCTGTCGGTCTAACATTTTACCGGTTTGGGTAGACAGAAGTTGATGAACAGTACTGTCCAAATACTCCATCAATAAGGTGAATAACGGCCTGTGAAAGTTCACGTGTAAAGAATGACATGTGTTTGATATCTGCAAGTCTAATACGTCCAAATTTGCAACGCCTGCTAGTCTTCCGCATACTCTTGTTTTGTCATGATGCCGAGTAACCCAAACCCAGGCTAGGTTGAGTGGCAAATAAAAAGAAATGCATTGGAGATGCAAGCAACCCGTCTAACGGGCAAAAAAAGAATTAATTTATATAGGAATAGCCCAACGTGGGGCTCGAACCCACAACCTTGAGATGTCTGTGACGGAGTAACTCGTAAGAGTCTCACGCTCTTCCGATTGAGCTAGCCGGGCCCAATCTCTTATTTGATGCTTTTGGTGTGCACAAGTAAATACTAAGAAGCTAACAGACACGCACGCTCCCAAAGACTCAACGGTCCCAGCCACATCCGAGTATCGTGAAAACAAAAAGAATCTTATCCTCCAGGTATAAAAAAAAATATATGCGCTTAGGGTCGAAACAAGTGAGGTGAGGTATTCGCATATCCCAAACAGACTCAACAGGAAAAAAGCCCAAGGCTACTTATCTTCTCTTGCTCGTAGTAACCCCCCTTCTTGTCACATCTTTTCTATTCCAGTGCTTGGAAGCTTGTCATGTCTGCTCGGAGAAATAGGTGATATTGGAGGCAAAACCTCCGAATGCCTCATAGTAAATCTTGCTGAAGGCAGCGTCGACAATGTTTTATGTGCCCGATCTTCATGTCGCGGTCCAGGGCCCTCACTCTGCGGGCCGGGGGAACTATGACTCCCCTCGAGTCGCGCCTTGACTCGCTGGTACATGTCCTCCACGATGTATATCTCCTCCTGCACGTCCAGATTGCAGTTCGCCAGACAGAACTCGCGCTCTCTCTGTTCAATATGTTCTCGGAGTCGCTTCCATTCCTCCTCGTGGAACTTGTATTTGCCCGGCAGGCCTGAGCCTTTGAGGTATGTGAGGATGCCCGCGACGATGGTGTTGATGGCGCCAAACGCGGTGATGGCCTTGTGTGATCCCTTTGCCGCTCCAAGCGCGGTAAGACTTGCTGCGACGACAACCTGAAGCCCGAGGCAGACGTTTATGAGGATGCTGAATCGCGAGTGGCTTGAGGCGGCTTTCTTTTCAGCCCGTACGACACGCGTGTAAATGCCAATATTGGGCGCGGTGCGAGCAGAGTGGCCGGAAGCCGTCAGGGCTGGAACAGTATCAATGCCCGTCAGCGAGCGAAAGGTGAGCAACTTGTCCTCTGGGGGTACGAGAGCAGTCGCATCTGTCGTCTCCACCGTGAGCACCTTTGTGTTGCTTTCCATGGTGCTGTTGGTCCGGTCTGGAGGATAACCCTGCTCTTCCCTGTCAAGCCCGGTCAGGATGCGCCTCAGCATCCCGCTAGAATTTTGACGAGTTGGCATCTTGATCTTGGCCGCACCTCGAGGAGAAGGAAAAGAGGAGAAGTGGATGAGCCAGGGGCATCAGAATCGAGAAGGACCTCTGGAACACACAGACCGGTAAATGTGCGCTCGGAGAGACAAAAAATGGAGGTTTATATTGATGTACGAAGCTCATCCCGCCATTTCAGCGGCCCCTCCCGCTCAATGCTGGTCAATCCAGAGCCTATGACCTGTCCCGCGTTCTCACTGTTGAGGAAAGGATCTACGAAGATCGACGTGAAATAGCGTCGGAATCCGAGACAATCGTAGCCATAACGAATACTAGCTCACAAAACAGACCAGATGATAGGCTAGGGAACACGGCAGACGCCACAGAGCTGAACGACTAGCCACCGCTTTGCATGTACATCTTACATCGTCTTAAAATGTGCACACTGAAAGGGGAACAAGACAACTGTTATTCCCCGTGCACTTGGGAACACTACTGTCTTTAGCAGTAAGAATGTACAATCTATGGCAACTGGCAATTGACAAAAGTCAAAGCGATGGTGGAGATGACAGGGATGCTCAGCCATGAGGTTTGTTTCGCCGCCCGTTGGTACCACAAGATGCATAGTCACGT
This sequence comes from Mariannaea sp. PMI_226, assembly GCA_024336345.1. Taxonomy (NCBI): domain Eukaryota; kingdom Fungi; phylum Ascomycota; class Sordariomycetes; order Hypocreales; family Nectriaceae; genus Mariannaea; species Mariannaea sp. PMI_226. The sequence goes on along the minus strand of JANFOG010000001.1, from coordinate 5,197,307 downwards.
AGGTGTGAATTAGATCGTTTCTACTGGGCAGACCTCGGCCAGGTCAAGTGCAATCAAGCTTCCCCTTGAACCTGGTTTCGTCAAATCTGATCACCAATGATTAAACAAGGACTGATTAGCGTGTAAAAATGCTGTGAATTACATGCTGGGGCTCAGTCCACTAGTAAGACCTGTTTTCGCAACCCTCGTCACTAAGACGGAAGTGTCCCTGTGCATCTTATGCATGCTGGCTTTACTCCTAGACTACTGAGACACGCGAAAAGCCACGCCCGTTAGATGCGTCAAGTGACTTGCGTAGATGACCTCGACTCCAACACACGGAGAGGTTCCACTCTGCCTCATGGAATTGCGTCACCAAACCAAAGAAAATTTGAGTTACAGGGTGTTGTCGAAGGTCAGATAACTGGATATCAGCCCTATGACTCTCTCTTCATCTGATAGTAATGTACGATATACAGAGATGTACATGGTTAATTTTTTTATCCTTCCTTGCATAGTGATCACCCGTTTAGAAGGGGTAGCGTAAATATGCAACCACTCACCTAGTAGCTATTTCAAAACGGAGAACAGTTACTAGTTGACCCCTAGCACATCGTGTCTTTGCTGATCTCAAGCAGATGTCCCCCAACCCTGTTCAAACCTCGATAAGTTATGGCCAACCAAGAAAGCAAACGAACCCGACTCGACTCGGTTTTTTCTAGCTTAGTGCCTAGTTGAGGCGGACATGGTCATGCTCCTCTCCATTACACAGCTCTGCCCGAAGCAGTAGAATAAACAATATGGATGTCTCAAGTTTGGGTAATCCAACTCAACTACGTATAAGACACACATAGTCTGTAGATAGGTCGTTAAGGGTTAAGCAACGATACTTGGCCCGTCACTGATTACTGTGTTGAGCACCAACGTTGATGAGATATACCAGACTGTATCTTTGGAGTGAGGAAGAGGAGAGACATGGGCTCTCGCATCCTTCAAATATGAAATTCATTGCGTTGCATGCTGACCAAAAGAGAACCTCCGTTATGGGTCCTGGATTTACAACTACCGGTATAGGACGGATGTCAACTTTGGCCGAGCCTAATAAGCGTGCTAAAATCACTTTCCCAGGTTAGCGCAGTTACGATCATTCTTCTTCAAGATGTTGGCTATAATTAGAGTCTCCATCAATATATGACATAAGTGCAAGAGCAGCTGGTACTATTGTTTGGACGGTTTATTTATTGATTGTTGCTTACAGCTGAAGGGGAGTGGGCGCATTCCAGTCACTTTGATTCACATCATCTCGAGGGTTTCCCTAACAAACGAGCCCAACGTATTGTACCTACCTTATGTATTGACTCCTACTGGATGCACTTGATATCTATCATACTAGAACTAATGATATCTAGCGTTTCATCGGTAACCGACCTGTCTTGAAAGTTTGACCGTTGGGTTTGATTGCTGGAATGATGGCGGCCGACCAGCCAACTTTGATACTCAGTCCCTACCCTTGCTACCTAGGTATGCATCATGTCAAGATTGTGCATGGCGCAGTGTTTGTGGCGTATGGTGCGTTTATGTCATAGATTTACTAGAACCATTCATTCATTGTGCTTGTATGTTTTGGGTATTGACAGCTCTGAGTATGAGCCCCGTGGGCAGAAAATCCAACTTTCTCCCCTTACAAGGAGGGCATATTAATTAAATAATGGCTTCTAGAAAAGCCACTTTCTGTTTTGGGGAATATGTTCTGCTGTACATGGTAGTACTTTAGTTCGGTAAGTTGAGATAGGCGTCGTAAACAAATACGATCTTCGTAAAGGAAGAAGGCTATGGAGTGAAATTAAAGCAATTGTGGGTCTCTCTACTTTAAAATGATGAGACAAAAACAAGGAAACAGACAAAAGTCCATAATATTTATTATTTCATTATCCCAGCACCTCTAGCCACGTTTCAGATCTTTTCCACCGTACTTAGCATCCTTACCACACGAATTGAAGCCATTGAGCTGGTCTGTTCTGTCAAGCGAGCGGGGTCGTCGATAAATATAAGGGGGATCTTCCCGTATAAGCCAATCCAATCTACATCATAACGATACCTATAAACCATCTCGTTTCCGCTCACGATCGAGCTTCTATTTATTTTGCCAATTCTTCATCACTACACTTTCGATCAAGCAACCATCGTCTCAGTTCAATAATTAATTCACCATGCTCCTCCAAATCTGTCTCACGCTGGCCTCTCTCGGTCTCCTCCAGCTGCCTATGGCACAGACAGTTCCTACCACGTCGACAATTGGACTTGCTTGCGGCTTCAATATGGCCTCCTGCCTCGACGACCAGAACTGTGTCAACCCAAAGATTAAGTGCGACAGCATCGACGCTTGCCCGGGCAAATGCCAGTGGAAGAATGAGTATCCAGTTTGCAGCGACTGCGAGACAGAATCTGAGGGTTGCCCTGAAGACTCCCACTGTGTGTACGATCCCCGTCTTCCCAAGCCCGCCGCGGATGATACCGAAACACCAAAAGTCTGTGTTCCGAAAAGCCCACCTCCTTGTGGCGGATTTATTGGATCTCAGTGTCCTGAGGGGTTATTCTGCTACGATCAGCCAGACGATGGGTGTGATACCTCAAAGGGTGGCGCAGACTGCGGCGGCATTTGTCTTTGAAGACTTGACTATGTTAGGCCCTTTTTATTTTCTCCCCTTCTTCTCTCTGGTCCGAAATACCTCATATCATTTTTTGTCTGAGAGCGGCTATTCGAAGATGCGTGCGTTGTTGGTTTTGAGATACTGTAATGCAAATATTGGGGTCTTTATTAGGGAAATACCATTGAAGCGACTGAGGCCAAGTCGGTGCCTTCGTCAAATCCATCCCATTTTACGAGATAGTAAATGTTTACATGACTACTTTCGATGAAATAAAATTAAAAAATTAACTGAAAAAAATTTGGACAAAAGCTAACAAGGCCATATGTTCGACAAAGACTTCTTGCTTCTCGATATTGATCGGTTCGTTTGTAATGTCTGAGCCGAGACCTAATTGGATGCTTTGTTCAACAGTTGTAGAAGTGGTCCAAAGCGTCCACTCTCAACAGGAAGATTGTAGTGCCTATTTCAAAGTACTATCTAGTCTCCTGCTCGAAGCCCATACCATTATAAAATACTCGGGTTCCTTACCGAAAAATCAGGAATATTAGTTGCATTATTTCTGTATCAACTCTTGGTCACCCTGCGATCTAACTGCAGTTGCAGTCTGTATGATTCCCTTTTCCCTCTCATTCAAGCAAGCGAGCGAGACGTGAGTTGGATGCTACTGTACCGGCCGGAAGAAACCTGCAAAGGCGCCGAGACACGGCGCTTATCGCCCCACTCATTCTCATCTCTCGCCTTGCATCCTCAGTAAGTACGCAAGATGGCACACCTCATGGTCAATCCTTACATTGCTTTGCTTGTCGCTCACATTTTCTCGCTGGCTCAGCGAGAAGAAGAAGAAAGGCGTCACCTCCCTCAGCCTTGAGCGAGAGAGATAAAGCAAACTGTAGGCCATGTCTAACAGAGCCCGCGCCACCCGCGATGGCGGCGATGGCACTGGCGCGGACTCGGAAGCTAGCTCTGGACATTGTCAAGCTCCGCGTCAAACGCGACGGCATGCCATCGTCCCGGTTCTGGGCCTCCTGCTCCTAGTCAATCTCTCTATGAGCCTCTATCAGCTCCCGCTGAACAGGGCTATTGAGAGACGGCTATGTCGAGATTACTACGCGAGCAGTGACCCGAGTGTCATCGGGCCCGATGGCAATGTTGACGAGCAGCTGTGCAAAATTGATGTCGTCCAGAAGGGCCTTGGTTGGATCCAGGGAGTCATGGAAACTATATGGATTGGAGGAGGTAAGTCGGCGTCTTTCATCTGATGATAACGAGGTTTACTGACAGATGCAGACTTCGTCATGACAATACCCCTCGGGTTTCTTGCGGAGAAATGGGGTCGCCGGCTGGTGCTCCGTCTCAATCTGCTGTCGCGCGTCTTCATGTTGGCCTGGGCCATTATTGTCGGCTACTTCGACTGGGCTTTGCCTACCAAGGCCCTCATTCTCGGCCCGAGCCTCTCCGTCCTCGGCGGCGAGTGCGTCTTCAACTCCATCACGTATGCCTTGGCATCTGATCTCACCGATGACCACGTCCTGCGAGCAACTTACTTTGGGTACATGAGCTCCATATCCTACGTCGTGGCATTGCTCGGCCCGGCCTTGGCCTCAGCTACCATGACAATTCTGCTCTGGCTCCCCTTCTTCCTTGGCATCTTGCTGCTGGTACTTGCCGTCCCTCTGGTTCATATGCTACCACAGTCAGCACGGCTCTTGGATAGCGACTCATCAGACGAAGAACAGACAGCACCACTTCTGTCTTCGCCAATAATCAAGGCTCAAGACGCGCAAGATTCTCTATTCCGGTCTACAGCTGAACGTTTCCGCACCCTCCAAACAATAGTCACCAGCCATCCGCGCAATTTTTCTCTGCTACTGATCAGCTTCTTCCTCACCTCACTGGCGAGCTCAGACACCAAATTGCTTGTTCAATACATTTCCAAAAGATATAGCTGGACCTTTGCTTCTGCAGGTTATTTGCTCTCAGGAAAAGCTGTCGTCAACTTTACGCTTTTGACAGTCATCATCCCCAAATTTCTACAGTCCCGACGGGCGTCGAGAGGACAAGCGTTGCAGGCCGAATCAGGGGACAGCGCAAACGTGCGATATGCGAATGTGTGCCTCATAGTCTCAGTTATCGGTGCATTGGCCATCGCCGTAGCCGCAAGGATATGGATGCTCGTTCCAGCTTTACTTGTCTATGCACTTGGGTCAGCGCTGCCAATATTCACGCTCTCACTGCTCAAATCACCGGCCGTATCCCCACCACACGGAAAGGGTCACGACGACGCATCCAATCCGGATAATCACATCTTCTCAATCGTCATGCTCGTCAAAACAGTCGGCTCACTTCTCGGTGCACCCACAATGGCTATGTTGTGGGTACGAGGTATTGGACTTGGAGGCTATGCACTTGGGATGCCGTACTTTGTCAGTGGCGCTTGCTACTTGCTCGCCATTGGAGTATTCCATGGTATTCAGGTGGATTAATTTGAGTTGGGAGTTTGTATTTGAAGGACCTAAATACTCTTATATACAGCAGAGCTTTTCCACACTTACTCTGTACACAAAATGATCATCGCGTTAACCCACGTGTGTCCATTTCTATTTGCGCCAGTGAAAATGAGTGTGTGATTATCCATCATTCTCATTGCGTTCACATCTTGTCTCGGATCCAAACGTAGCTTACCGTACTCTGTAACCGTCTCCCATTTTTCTCAAATAGGCTTCAGTGTGCCAATACTCTAGTACAGAGTCTTGAAAAGGGTATAATTGTTCACAGAGAAGCCTTCTAGCCACTCTCAAACTCTGCTGTGGAGGGCAACTCATCTTTTGCATTACCTTACCATCACGCATGTGACCCCCACGGCTAGGCGTTCTTTGCGGAGACCAGCTAGCTACGGGTTCGGTCTTGGCTTGGGCTGAGCACGATTTCCCCGGATATTTAATTAGGTGACAATTGTTTTGTCTATTGCTTTTCAACCCCGGCCAATCAGTTAGCTCAGGCGTGACGAGGCAGTGCATCCAGGTCATGTCAAAAGCAAGGTAGCTCATTACCTTCATCACGGCAATCCCAAACTCCTTGTCGCCACCTCACCAAGTGCTCCCTAGATTAGGTCTTCAACGGCCCGATCATGGATCCTTTGAGTGCTGGGGCGAGTGTGCTCGCATTTTTCGGCATTCTTAATTCGTTACAGCAGATCTACAAGACGCTCTCGTCTGTAAAGGATGGACCGCAAAACATCAGGCTAGCAGCCAACAGCGTCGATCAACTCCGGTCCATTCTCACAGAAATCCAGCAAAAGCAGTGTCTTAATGACCCGGACGGCAGGCTTCTACTGAAGAAATGCGCTGAAGATGTTGGTTCAGTCGCAGCCAAGCTGGCCAAGCTCCGCATCACTCCAACCGAAAGTCGAGGTGGGAAAATGTGGAAGCGCATCAAAGCTGCACTGAGCGAGTCAGATCTCGACCATATGCGCCAAGTTCTCAGCGGGCATTCTGCAGCTCTCGGACTGAGGTTGATTGTTCTGCAGAGGTAGTGCACCTATAATGAGTGGTACAGTGACCATGTCTGACTAGAACATAGGGACGTCTTGGTTGAATGTCGTGACGAGATTCTCTCCCTCAAGAGCAATGTCGCCAATCAGCAAGGCACGCAGAGGGCGACTCCTAGTCATAACATCGCTAGCTGTCCTAACTCAGAAGCCCGAATGGATACTATGATGCAGATGCTTCGCGATCTCCAAGCCCAAATATCTGTTCAGGCAACCAGTCGACCTGCTGTGATCGAACCATCTGAAAATTTGGCGGAAGATCCACAAGATGTCCGCAGTCAGTTAAACGACGCGATCAATGAATTGTGCCTCCTTATCAGCAACAGGAAAGGAATAATTAGGGTTAATGACGCCGAAGAAATCATCAAAAAGGTTGAAAATCTCACTTGCTTTGCTAAGTCTGATGAACTGCGGTATTGCAGCGAAGGCACCGAGGACCAGAGCCTACACAGGGGCGAGCTAGCACAGGACTTGAAACGTATATCTCGCCATCTCATGTCTTCGTCCCGATTTTCTATGAATGGAAGAGGTTGGTAACTGGCCCCTTGGGGAATAAAAAGATGAGCCTGACATGAGGATAGTGCAAAAGACACGACCTGGCGGCGAGAACATACACAGCCGCCGGCAACAGTGGACAGTTGATATACGAACTGGACAACTGCAGCTCTCTATCAGAAAAATGAAACATCTATTACGAGAAAGCGACGATAGTAGAAACCTTAGTGGAGAGGAGGCAGAAGACTTTTCAGCAACATTGGCTTTCTTCCCATCCAAAAAGTCTATACACAAGACCATGCTAGTCGTGGACTTTCACCACAGTGAGAGAATGTATGGTGATCTGCTGACAATCCCTCGCATATGTGTGAATACTATACAGCCAAACGACGCGAAGGTATTCGAATTTGTCCTTAAAGGCAATCTGGAAGGGCTTCGGAAATGTTTAGCAGAAGGGGACGCATCCATCAGAGATCACGATGAGGATGGGATGTCGTTATTGTTTGTAAGTGCCTTCCCAGCTTCACTGAAAATGACAATCATATTAATCCTATCCAGCACGCAATGGATCAACCCGATATTTGCAAATTTTTAGTCGAAAGCGGTCTTGACGTCGATCATCTTACGCAAACTGTGTGTGGTTTATCTTCAATGTAGGAGTCCAGATTCATCCCGCCAACTGCCGTCTCAAGTTAACGCTTCGTGGCATAAAGAACTCCTCTACGCTATGCGATACCCATTAGTGGAAAAAGAGACGAGCTCCAAAGAATAAACCAGTGCCGGACTGTTCTACTCGAGGCTGGAGCAGACCCATTACTAGGGTTTGATTCAGGTGGTTATGAGAACCATGCTTTCCGTGGCGTGCTAGATAGTGGCCATGCTGCAGTAAGTCTGACTTCTATTCTTAGGAAATCGAATTAATTAGAATACAGGAGTCAATAGCCGTCTTCTTAAATCATGGATGGCCATTTATTAATATTGAAACCCTTGTGAACGGAGCAACGCCATTACTTCACATTATTGGTGGCTACGAGCATGGACTTTCTTTGGACTGCATTTCTATGTTGCTCCGGCGCAACGCCAATGTGCATGCAGTTGACAAGAACGGCATGTCATGTCTTCATAGAGCTATCTTCTCAGCACAGGGGCCCTATTGTTTAGTAGAAGAGTTCAAAGTTTTAGCTTTGCTTGTCAAATCAGGAGCCAATGTTCATCATGTAGATAAGCGCGGCGTTTCAGTATCGGAAGCGGCATATGAGAAAAAACTCTCCAGTGATCACTGGGGGAACTGGATTGGTAGTTATTGGGGGGACATTTGGGATGCTGTCCTCGCTGCTTGCGGATACCAGGTGTCCGACTTCCGTCAACGCCATCCACGGACAGCACAATACACTTGCACATACCCCCGCAGCTTGTTCAAAATAATATGGAAAGAATACGAAGATCTGTGTCCCTACTGGGACGAGGATGAAGCAACGTACAGAAGCGATTCCAAAGGTCATCCATGTCATTCAGACATGTGTCACTGGTCGGAATATGTGGAAGACGAGGGCGAGTTAGACGATGGCGCGTTAGAAGCTAATCGTTCATTGGACTCAGGCTCGGGAAATCAGGAAACAGATGTTGACGATGAAGATGGCGGTGTTTGTATCGAGTCCAGCGACACTGATGATGAAGTTGGCAGTGAACATGGATCTTGGAGCGCCAGTCTTCCATTACATACAGGGTCTAAATTTAATGTTTCATAGCTTTCCTGTACTAGTATAGCAGGAAAAGTACTTGCTTATCATAACGATTGTTACCAGTAGGACTTGGTTCGCATCTTTCTTGTATAAGAAAGTAGAAAGTACTTCAGTGATCGATACAGAAGAGATTTCATTTTATGATAGTATAAAACATTTGAAGCTCCAAGCGTTTTGCTTCAGCAAAAGAACCTTATATGTTATACTACTCGCAGTTCTAAGTCCAGGTAAATAAATAGGAGGAAAGAGATGAGTGATGCAGAAAGCTCTACCAGTATTACTGTAATCAAGGAGGCGTACTTGAAATATCAAAGTTCATTGATTGTTTTCCATCTCTAGAGCTTATCATACCGTTGCTTGTCCCTACCTACCTGCTGGTCCTTTTTTTTTTCCAAAGAGATTGAATAGATTACACCGAGGCGGCAAGAATTAGAGGCTGAGGAAATCTTTCTTCATTTCTGTTGGGGCAAGGAAGAGAACTTAGATTTTGCCACATAAAGAGGTGTGCTCCGAGGAGGTCCTGTACTTCCATAGTCAGAGTTTTGCAATGAGGGGAAGATGGTTTTGGTGAGATGCGTCTGTGGTCTGGGAAGCTATGAACTCGTGCATCTTGATGATCGTATGCACGCCAGAAGTCAGCTTCTCCATTTTACAAATACAGTGCATAGTGCATATACTTTGACTGATATTCAGCTCCAGAAGTGAGCGTAGTCGAAGCAGAAGGGGCACGTAGCGCCAGCCTTGGAATATATGTAGCCACATAGCTCGAAACTCACTGTTTGCCCTGCTACTCAACCTCTCCTAATCACATTCTATCATGTCTGGCATACCAAATAAGGCCGCCAAGTTTCTCAAGGAGCTAGACAGCGCTCGAGTTCTCTTTGTCGAGTGGGAAAAGCTGCTCTTCTGGCGGATGAGCGGAAAGAAGGACGGGCAGTATCAGGTAAGTAGCCCGATCTGCGAGTATGTCCCTTTGGATTGCATTGACAACTGGCAGAGTCTGTCCTTTCTCACAGAAATTTCCGATTTTCCGCTCATATGCGAGGTCGCAGCCGAAATGAGATTCCGTACGAGGGAAAATCCAGATTATCCAGGTAGTCTGGTATGCGCTGTCACTCGCCGGTTCGAGATTGCATTTACGACGATATCATCCTTGGGAATCACCTTGGAAGAGCTCATACGTGTTCCAGATGACGAGACAATCCTGCCCTGCGAGCTATATACTGTCAGCATCCCCACTACTTGCACTGGTCTGTTGCGCAGGGTGGCAAGCATACCAGACATAGACACGTGGAACTGGATGGAGGCGGTCATGGAGATTGACGACATGCTGGTAGTTGGCTTTCACTTGAGCTATGAGTGCCTACCGTCCCCCCGAACAGCGCCGCCACCGCCGCTATCTGCAAGTGAAGCAGTGGAAAGGGATAAAGCTCTTGAGGGGCTTGAGATGTGGACCTTTCGCAGCGGAGAGGGCTGGATGAAGGAGATGCTGACCATGCTGATATCGAGGAAGCAGTTGTGGCTGCCGTTCATAAGGCCAATTCAGGAGTAGCACAATTCCAATGTTATTCTGTTATCTTTATCATATACAACATCTAGCCCAATATCTATCTATTCATGTTGTGGGTTGTTGTAGGTGCTAGCTAGTTGGTAGCGACTCATCTCAGTCAGTCAACGCTGACAGACAGCTCAGGAGACAACCTGCAACATGGTCGCAAAATACAGACACAACATGAAATTTCATCAACATCTACACAAACACGAAAATGGCCAAATTTATTTATAAAGGTTGGATTGGTGGCGTCTGGATGATGACCCCCAAATAGATATGCGTAATTGTGAATTCATGGTTGGTTAGTAGCTCCGTGGTGATCCATCTCATCTGTAATCTGTAGTCTAATACGTACAGTGTGCTCCGCACCTTCATACCCTTGTGGAAAATACGGCCCCACCAAACTTTTCCTCCTCCACCACCACCAACTTCGCCTTTTTGTGGAGGGGCAATCAATCAAAGGATTCTTTTCATCAAAAGTAAGATCTGGCACACATAGTTACCTACTGTCTGGCCAGCACCTTTTATTGCACAACCTCATACCAAAGCCAAATATACCGGACACTCTAGCTTAATCCCAACAGCATCCTCAGAATCCACAACCGATCATGGCAACCGCCACAATGACCTCGACGGCTCCGGCCTCGACGTCCAAGAAGAGAGGCGCTGACCTCGCCCCCGAAAGCGAACGCTTCCTGCGATGTTGCGCCGACGTCGCAAACGCCCTCATCGAAGACCATGAAGCCTCCAAGGCTGGAAAAACCCCCAAGGATATCAACCTCAACGCCCTGCGCAACAGGCTTGCCAAGAAACACAAGCTCATGAACATCCCGCCCCTCACTGCCATCATCGCCTCCATCCCCGAACACTACAAGAAGTACATTCTACCAAAGCTCATCGCGAAACCCATCCGAACCTCATCCGGTATTGCTGTCGTCGCCGTCATGTGCAAGCCGCACCGCTGCCCTCATATCGCTTATACTGGAAATATTTGCGTCTATTGCCCAGGTGGCCCCGACTCCGACTTTGAATACAGCACTCAGTCCTATACTGGCTACGAACCCACGTCGATGCGAGCTATCCGAGCCCGATACGATCCCTTCGAACAAGCTCGAGGTCGAGTTGATCAGCTCAAGTCGCTTGGTCACTCCGTCGACAAGGTTGAGTACATCATCATGGGTGGCACCTTCATGTCGCTGCCTGAGTCATACCGAGAGGAGTTTATTGCCCAGTTGCACAACGCCCTGAGCGGGTACCAGACAAACAGCGTTGACGAAGCCGTTGAGGCGGGCGAAATGAGCAATGTCAAGTGTGTCGGCATCACAATCGAGACTCGCCCGGATTACTGCCTCCAGCCCCATCTCTCCGACATGTTGAGGTACGGATGCACTCGACTCGAAGTTGGTGTCCAGTCACTGTACGAAGACGTGGCTCGAGACACGAATCGAGGCCATACCGTTGCAGCTGTTGCCGAGACGTTCTGCTTGGCCAAGGATGCAGGCTACAAGGTCGTCAGCCACATGATGCCGGATTTGCCCAATGTTGGCATGGAGCGTGACATTGATCAGTTTAGAGAATATTTCGAGAACCCAGCGTTCAGAACTGACGGTCTGAAGATTTATCCCACCCTTGTTATTCGAGGCACAGGTTTGTACGAGCTATGGCGAACGGGGCGGTACCAGAACTATACCCCCAACGGCTTGATCGACCTTGTTGCCAGAATTATGGCTCTAATTCCTCCGTGGACTCGAATCTACCGAGTCCAGCGAGATATTCCCATGCCTCTGGTCACCTCTGGAGTCGAGAACGGAAATTTGCGCGAACTAGCTCTGGCGAGAATGAAGGACTTTGGAACGACTTGCCGAGATGTGCGAACTCGAGAAGTCGGTGTCAACGAGATCAAAAACAAGATTAGACCCAACCAAATCGAGCTTGTGAGGAGAGACTACGTGGCCAACGGCGGCTGGGAGACCTTCCTTGCCTACGAGGATCCCAAGCAGGACATCTTGGTCGCTCTCTTGCGACTGCGAAAGTGCACAGAAAAGTACACATTCCGAGAGGAACTCACCGGCCAGCCCACAAGTATGGTGCGAGAGCTTCACGTCTATGGAACTGCTGTGCCTGTGCACGCTCGCGACCCCCGCAAGTTCCAGCACCAGGGATTCGGAACACTGCTGATGGAGGAGGCAGAGAGAATCGCCAGAGAGGAGCACGGCAGCGACAAGATCAGTGTCATTTCCGGGGTTGGTGTGAGAAGTTACTACAAGAAGCTGGGTTTCTGGCTGGATGGCCCATACATGAGCAAGTGGCTCGATGGTCGCCCCCAACCAGAATAAAAATAAGGGGGGAAAAAATAAGTAAATAAAACGAAGAAATAGGGAAAGGGGAAACAAAAAAAGAAAAACTGAATCCGCACTGATGATGGAAATACATGATGAAAAGGGAAACGGCGCGTGTGTTTATAGAGGGCGTAAACTGGAAATAGGATCATGAGTCATGGCGGTTTAAATGAGAAATCTTGTTCAAATTCTTGGAATGATTGGAGACAATTCTCGCCTTTTCTTAACAGTAGTGTAAAGAAGGATGATGCTCATCTTAATATTTACTGCGTGTTGTCCATCGATTAGATTTCACATATCTTCACATATTTCGTTTTCTTTCGTGGCGACATGTTCTGAGAAAACTACGGTCCTTTGACATAGATGGAGATTGCTAAGCTGTAAATTTGTGTAATGCAACTCAAAACTGAATTTCGAATAGCATTCAAGCATTCCTCGCATAACAAAACTCAAGCCCTGGGGAATAGGAAGTACCATGAGCTGTTCAAAGATCACGATAAAGGTGCGTTTGAGGGGCTTTGACCAACCCTAGAGTAGGTGTCTTACCTACCTACCTACATCGTCTAGGTAGCCGGCAATTTGTGTGTATAGCGCCAAATAACAGCAGTAAAGATATGTACATTTGTGTTTAAAAAAAAAGAAAAAGAAAAAGAAAAGGGCCGCAAGTAAGCACAAAAATATCTTTTCCAGATATTCATCATCACAATAAGAATATTTTATCATCTCTTCTGCAGTCTAGAAATTATTGCACCCTCTCTCTGTCTCTTCCCCCCCTCCAAACTAAGCCACAAACTCGGGGGACCCCTCCAATCCCACCCGACAGCTACCCTCATACTCGACACCTCATTGGCTCACCATGGCTTAGTCATTGCGGCATTCGAACCTCGCCCACCCAGTCGCAAAGCACTTTGGCCGCACTAGTTGAATAAATCCCCGTGTGTCGTCCCTCCTTCGTCTCTTTCGGGGAGAGGAGGAATTCCTGCTGGGCATGAAGTTGTCAACGCCATGTCCCTCCGTCGAAATGACGCTCCAGACCTCCAGACCGGTGTCCTCCCGGTGATACCACCACCAGATCTTCTACCCCATGATGGCCTGCCGGACCGCAATCCAAGAAGCAACGCTGCAACCGCAGCCTCGGCCGCAGGCGTGAGGGCGCTGAGCGCTCAGGTCGTCGCTTTCTACTTTCGTGCTCCTGCAAAGGCCTTCTTTCGCACACGCGTCGACTACCTTGCGTACGCGAGAGTGCTTCACCAGGCCCGCACACGGGCCATGATGAAAGCTGTGGGCGCTGACCCGTCCGCTTCGCAGCTCAGCCGGTTCCTGCAACAGGCCTGGCTGTTAATGAGAAGCACAACGCCGGGTGTCTTGACCTCGGCCATCAAAGACCAGGGCTGGGGCATTATCCCTCACCAGATCCTGCCGCCCCTGGTTGCAAACGTCGGCGTCGGCGCCGTCTTGTACACGAGCTACCTCCAGATCCTCGGGCGCCTCCACGAGGAGAGCGGCCAGGCGAGGAAGAGGGTGTACCCGCCCCCGCAGCCAGCGCACACCTTCGCCGCCGGCTTTCTCGCGGGCGGCCTCCAGAGCGTTCTCGCCGCTCCCCTGGATGCCTTGCAGGCGCGGTACGACCACCGGGATCTCATGCCCAACGACGGCAGTGGGAAGCCCCGGAGCATGTGGACCTTTGGTGCCGAGAAGCTCCGTGAGATCGGCCTCAGAGGCATTTTTGCGGGATGGGGTCTATCCTTCCTCAAGGACAGCCTGGGGAGCGCCATCTTCTTCAGCACGTTTGAGTATGTCAAGGCTCAAGGGTACTACCGCTTCGTGACTTGGTACTACGGCGGTCTCGCCGAGGATATAGTCGACGTGCTAGCCATGAAGCGCCCGACCTATCGTAACCAGGAGGAGCCCGGCAACATCTTCATTCGGCCTCACTACGCTCTGGAGCCCATGTTTCTACTCTTTGGAGGATTGAGCGCCTCCTTTGCGCAGCAGGTGCTTCTGCACCCTCTCACCCATTTCCAGGTCAAGCACTGGGACCACCTCGAGGACCTCGACGCTAAAGCCGCCAAGCTCCGCGCCTCAGCCGCCGCCAACCCGGACCAGCCTCGGCGGCGCTGGCGCATGCTGCGCGCCTACTACCACGCTTACCAGGAGTCCTATGCCGTGTGCGTGGCCGAGGCGGCTTCGGAGGGGACGAGTCTGGGCCGGTGGCTGTACCGCGGCTTCTGGTGGAACGCTATCCGCCAGGTGCCGAGTACCAGCGCGGGGCTGATCATCTTTGAATTGATACGGCGCAAATATGGATTGGGGATGGAGGAGGTCAGGATCAACAAGGACGGTTACGATATTCTCCTGCATTAAGAGAGAAAGCTGAACGACAAGAGAGAGGACGACGTGGGGGGTTTTCCCCGGTGCTTTGACTGTAGGAATAGAACATGGGCATGGTTACGGCGTTGTGAGAAATTGGGGGCTTATCTTGTATACATGATGGATAGAGAGACTTAACTCCTCTTTTTGTTTTTTGGTTTTCTTTTACAGATGGATAGAGACACATCCCACATGATGAGAAATGAAACTCACTGGCATTGAATCTCCTACAAATACACGAGTGTTGTGAATATATGAACCCAAAAAAACATTGCCAAGGAAGACCGCAATGATGATGCACACATGTAAGACGTTTGGTACGCAGGGGTAAATCAACAATTGTCACAACTTGTAAAACGTAAATCAATAAGACAAAAAGGGGGATGACGCTGAAAGATAATTCGATTCCTACAAAAAGACCCCTTGAGCCGGCTACTCCATCTGCTACTTACCGCTTGTTACATGCCACAGACAAGTTTTTGTCACATTTCACCCCATTTCCATCCGTCCTACCCTTTGCCCCTCCCCGCCAAAGAACCGCGCGAGATCCTTAAAACTCCATTTGCAAAACCAAAAACACTACATCCAGATGTACGAGTCAGAGGTCCTCCCCCCCTTTCCTCCCCCTTTCCTTCCTCCCCTTCAAACTTCACTTTAGTGGGCTGTTGTATCGCTTTGATGGCGTGGGTTCTAGCCACGTGAAGCGCCAGAGCCTGAGCCGAAATCCACCTCACGTTCTCCGTGATGCTTCTTCTTCTCCTTGCGGCCCTTGATGACGAACTCGGACATGATTTGGATGTGATCGGCTGGGAAGTGCCAGTTGGGGAAAGCAGGTACGCGTTTCAGATATTCGGGTTCGGGAGGTCCAAGAACATCAACCACTTCCAGTGTGTTGGTAGAATACCAGATATAGTCAATGACATCGGCGAATCCAGGAGTGTAGTTTGTGAAGGGCAGCTCGTCAGCGGTGTGCTTGGTGTGGGCGTAGGAGTCCCGGAGGCTGAATGGGTGCTCGATACCGTCTCGTGTGAAGCTACCGTACTGGAAGTTACCCAGTTCCATGTGATCGGGTGCCACGCGGCCCATAGACATCAGCTCGTAAACGGAGGAGTCCTCGGTGGAGTTGAAGTCACCACACACAAGGAGAGGAATCTCCGTGTTAGTCCGGTACTCTTGACTGGGTGCCGGTTCAGCTTGAGGGGGAGCAGGTGCTTCCCCTTCGTCTGAGGGAAGCACAATCATCTTCTTGTCCTTGACCGCGGGCCATCTTGCATACTTCTCGGCCAACTTCGTCACGTGCTCCATGAGGATACCCGTCTGGATCACCTTGACATCGGCCAAGGCAGAGTCCCATGTAAGATGGACATTGACGAGGATAACGCGGGCACCAGTCAGTCGAGACTCGAAGAAACAAATGACAGCAATGTTGTCTTTGGGCATCACACGGTTGAAGACATCGTGCTGGTTCTTCATGTCCGGTCGGTTGATGGCGATAGTGGCAAACTCAATGAGCTGTTTGTCTAACAATATAAACTTGCTTTGTTTGTAGAACACAGCGCAGCCATCGACTGAGAGAGCGTCCTTTTCCGACATGGTTTTGGCGCGAGACTTGGGCCAGTGAACACCCTTGTAATCTAGCTGAGCAAGTTCAGGGCTAAAGTCTTCCTTGAAGGCCTCGGTTGAGACCTCCTGGAGGGCAAGGAAGTCTGCG
Source organism: Mariannaea sp. PMI_226 (assembly GCA_024336345.1). Lineage (NCBI taxonomy): Eukaryota > Fungi > Ascomycota > Sordariomycetes > Hypocreales > Nectriaceae > Mariannaea > Mariannaea sp. PMI_226. The sequence goes on along the minus strand of JANFOG010000001.1, from coordinate 5,180,921 downwards.
TCTCTTATGCGAAGCTCCTCCATAATGCAATCCTTACGATACTCCCAGTTAAGGGCACTAGAAGGGGTGTATCCATAGGTCTGTTGGGTGGCATATTTGTCGCACAGCACGTTCCATGAAAATACCTTGATTCGCTCCAAGTTGGGGGAAACGTCTTCCTGTATGAGGATTTCCTTTCGCTGTGCAGGAGGCAAGGGGACTGCAGTGCAAGGTTAGTATTCATGAATTAACTCACAAACAGCGAAAAGAAAGGGGGGGAAATGCAAAAAAGGTGCAGCAAACATACCTGGGGCGCCTTCTCTGAGAGCACTAATCAGGCTTTTGGTCCCCTTCTCCATGATTTCCTGCTTCACGTTTGCGTCGAGTGGGTTTCCCTCGATTCCAAGCACTTCCAAAAGGTGCAGCGAACCCAATTCAAATGGCAACTCTTGAATGTTGTTATTGAACAGCAATAGCTGCTTTAGGTAGGTGCACATGCCAATCTCCGGAGGCAGCTCGGAAATCTGGTTGTACGAGGCATCAAGGTGACGGAGTTGTCGCAATTCGCCAATCTCCTTGGGAAGACGAGTAAGCTTGTTGGATGCAATGTACAGCTCGTTCAGAAATTGGTACTTGAACAGTTCAGGAGCAAGGTTTCGGAGCCCCTGACCACTCATATCCATGTTATGCCAGTCCTGTCGTCTCGTTTCCTTCTCCACGGCCAGCGGCCTTCTTCTATCCGCCGGATCATTCTCGCCATCCGCCTGAGCTTTCAAGGTAGTAGGAGGGGGGCCACCTATGCCCCTGTTTTCCGAAGCCTTCAGTCTGGCGTAGTAGTGTGGTTGTTGTTGATCAGTCATAGCAGCATGAGCTCTTTCAGCTTCCTTATGCATCCGCAATTGCTCCTGCCACATTTCATTCTGCGGAGCTTGCCCGGCACGCGAAGCTGCGGAATGTCCGTTCTGGAGAGCATTGGCATTGAAGGGGCTCGAGTTCGTAAGTCCGAAGGAAGAGTGATGCGCGAGACCATTGGTATTGGGCATGCCATGATCGTGCTGAAGTCCCTGGTGGTGTTGAGCCTGGGAGGGATGTTGGTGTTGGGTGTGCTGGTAGTTGTAGAGCAAGTTGGGAATTCCTCGCCCACCACCACCACCACTAGCCAGCCGGCCATTGTGGCCCTGCTGGTGGTTTTGAGTGTACATGTCGGCAGGGTTGCTCAGAGTGGTCGATCCGGAGGAGGGGGGGAAAAGGTTGAGTAGCGCCGGCTATATCAGCTCGGCTAAGAGGTGTGTTTGTCGGCAGTATTTGGAAGGAGTTTTAGGGTGTATGGTGAAGCCGGTCCAACTGGTGTCAGGCATCGGCCGTTGTCGTCGCCGTCGTCGCCGTCGTTGTCGTTTGTGCAAGATCGGAGCTGGTCGGCGGGGGTTGGTGGGTAAGCGCGGAGTTTTGAGGCGCCTCACCCAAGGTTCAAAAGGATGGACAAGAATGGCAGCTCGCGTCTACGCATGGGCCCGTTGACCGAAGCTCCCCTTTGTTGCCTTTTTCCCGTTTGTGTGGTTCGAGGTGTCTGCTGGTTGCAAGCTTTTGCGACGTCAAAATGAAGAGCTCATGGACATGTGGGACGGCAGCCAAGTCACGAGGAGGCGAGGGGTAGTTAGTAATTTTCCGTAGACAGCGGCGTTGATGAGTGATTCGGGTCAGAAAGACAGATATAACGTTGTTCTCTGTTTCGCACAGGCGAGCGAAGAGCGTTTGGGGGAGTTAAGAAAGCCTGGCGAGGGAGCTGGTTAGTCAAAGCTTTGAGGCGAGACATTGGAGAGGGGACAAGCTGGCGCTTTCGCAACACGTTGGTAGATTGAGCATTGCCAGAAAGGTATTGACGCACAGAAAAAAGTGAGCGCAACAAATCATAATAATCACTGTTTCAACTGATACTTGGGGGCAGAATAATGGTCGATATTGGAGAGCATCAAACTTGACCACGACCCCAATGCTCGTGGCGCTGGAGGGACGAGGGACTGACGAGCCAGTGGAGTCACGTGCTTGCTCCGCATGGCTCGTGCCAAGGGGGCGGCTGTGGCAGCGGTGGGTCACGTGTAGCCGCGCTGTTCAGCATCGTGATGAGATTGGTTGTTGGTTGGTGGTTGGGATAGCAATGTGCATCACGACGTTGCTTTTTACAACGATTTCAAATATATGCAGGATATTGATGATTGAGCGCCAATTCTTTCCCAATGAGATCATACTAACAAGGGTATATTTTTTTTCTCCGCAGGGGAAGTTGTGACGTATTATTTGATGGGAAGTGGTTTGCTAAAACAAGGTAGACAGAACTGCAGTGAGCACTCGATGTTCGCGCACAAGTTCCACTAACTAGCCTTGCCACTTTGAAGGGTATGTATATCCTGAAGCAGTAGCCGCAGCATGGGATTCTACTCTCACTTTCTGAGCTTGTACACAGGTCCTGCTCGAGTACTGTGGTACTATCGTCAAACTCTCCAGTAAGTGTTACTGCCAAGTCCAATCGCTTTTGGAAGGTTGGCGATGGGAGGGAGAACGGGACGAACTGCTGTCCTGTAAGAGGTGACAAAGCGTGTGTGTGTGTGTGTGTGTATGTGTGTCTCCAGGATCCATTCCCTGATCTTGACCAAGAGTCCTCTCGTTTGCTCTGAAGCCTTGCAGGAGGCAATTTTGACACCCCAACAGTTGACCAAATTGCCAATGCGTGGTCACCCCATATCAGATCAGATGCTGGGATTTGCAATTGTTATGGGCACCGACGAAGTAAGGAGGGGGGGGGGGGGGGGGGGTTTGTTTGATGCTCCGAGAAACGGGACGTAATCATTAGTTAACTACCATTTCTGGACAACATTGCTCGCATTTATCCATGTCCCCACACAACGGGATGTCGGATCGCTTGGCCTCGCCTCGGCGAAATTGTTGTTAGCACGATGCAATCAAAATCGCATGCAGCCAAGCACAGATACCAAGATGTGATGCACGCACGGTACTGTAGCTTCTCAGGCACGCATGAAACTTGGTACAGCTGGTGTTCCCCAAACAAAATGATGAAACGGGTTGACGCGAGTCAGGTCTACTCAGCCTAAAAAACACTTTGCGATTTCCCAAGGCCGCAAATGCAACAGTTTGGAGGCAAGATATCGTAATGATTAGCCTACCTTTCCTTTTCCTAGGTTGAATGGCTGCCCTACCGCGGACTCTTTGGTCCTTTACCAACCAAGTTACTAGTCGCCAACCTCGATGCACTCGTGCTCTTTTTACTACCTAGTAATTGCCGTGATTGTGCTCCATAGCCGCTGTCCTGGTTTGCCATGGGTGCTTGCTTCATCCCCGGACAGCTTCCCCCCTCATTGTGTCAGAGTTGCTTCTGGTGTTGTGGTTCTGCCACTCACGGGTCTTTGCAACTCTTGATGATGAGTGATTGGGAAGAGCAAACTAGGGGTTCATTTCAAAAATGATTTTATATTTTGCCAATGCTGCTGTTATTGTTATTGAGGCTATATACTTGACGACACCAATGCACGTCTAGTCAACCCGATGTCGTCTTCTTTACCTGTGTTTCATCTATGTAGTCTACGCAATTCGCTCGTGGCTGGATGATAGGTACCAGGGTGATATCGTAGGCGAATAATCATTCAAATGTTGTGATTTGCGTTATATAGGTATCACGCATCTTAAAAACAATGAAGGAAGCAATGTCAAACTGAACCTAAACGCACGCCCTGAGAAACAAGGTCATGTTTGGAGACTGTCGATGTCAGTGTAACCTCCCACGAGTGGCACAGCACGACCTTGCCGGTAGGTATTATGCGAGGGGCGCATCGTGAAGCGTCAACTTCAAGCCATCTTACAATCAGCGACTGATCAATGCCTCAGATCCTTCTCATTTTCAACATATCTGCCCATTCTGATCTTAAAAACCACGTACAATCAGAAGTAAATTCATGCTTACTGGGTGAAGTCTTACACCAGCACCTGGCACAGCACGCCAGACGGCCCAGGCTGAAAAACTCATGATCTCATCCCCATTCAAAAACCTCGAATCCCAGTCATCAACCACAGCACACACAGCACGCACCTAGGCACGACCGCACTGTAAGTGGACGTAAGGACTTTTGGCAGATGCAAATCTTCAGCCCACTTTCCCTCTTTGAAAGGCGTATTCGGCCCAACTCCTGGTCGCCTGTCAATGCAGCGCCTCTGCAAAGCTGCTTCTGATTAGGTGGGTGGATATTGCATGAAAGCCACCGGACCGCCTCTGCACCGGGACGGGGTGAGCCTTGCGAAACGGCGATAGCCTCCGCATCTTCCCCCACTCACACCTTGTTACGCCTCGTCTCGGCTCTCATTTGCTGAAGGTTTTTTTTTTTTTTGCCTCTTCAGCCATCAGGTTTTCTTTTTGCGGGGGAGCAAGACATCTAAACGACTGGATCAGAGAGCATTCCAGGTTTCTCCACACCCCAGAAGCTGGTGACGGATAGTCGGATACGGAGTACATACAGGCTCTCTGTGATTAGACGGGAATGACCCTCCGATCGCTGATTTCAGCCTGGGCTAGGGGTTTATGAGCTGGCTGTCCTTGTACCATAAGAGAAAAACTAATAAAGAGAGCGAGTGACAGAGTAACGAAGGTACTTGCAGTGTTGGCGATCACCATTTTGTCCATGTATATAGATCGCGGCCGCTGCCGCTCACCCGTCGGCTGAAATTGCTGAGAGTAGGAGCTTTAGCTTTCAAAGCTTCGCATTCTTTTCTCTCCCTCTTCCTCCCCCCCTCCCCTCCCTTCCTACGCCGCCACAAGCGACACAAGCGGAGCACATCGCGAACGGCTGGACTGCATCTCGGCAATTGACTTCTCCCGTCTACGAATACCTCCAACCGCCGTTTCCCTTCTATCGCTGGCAATAATAAGCTTTGGCGGCTTGCTGTTGCTTACCCTTCGCGATACTTCCAACTGCACAAACCTGCAAGTTGCACGCTTGGGCTGGCCCATTCATTGCCTGTCATACATTGCCTGTCGAACTAGGATCAACCCGACAGATCGTCTCACTGTCGTGTTATTGACGGCTTAGAAAGAAAGACAGCTCCGCTGCTCTCCTTACAGTGATCTTCTGCTAGGTACGGAGGGCAGACGAACGACTTCCATGCGAATTGCCGAACCTCGCTGAGCGCGGCTGACAACAACTGATCCTTCAACATCTTGCACCACACCCCCTAGTCGTCCCGCGTGCACACTACGCTGTCTCCCTTGCGTACATACCTGCATACATCCGTGTGTTGGTAAGTACTATGGTCTGTACCTGTGATCTGTACGGTACAGTGACGACACCAGGAGTTGGCATTCAGAGTAGTAAACATACGAGTATTCGAATTCGTTGACGATATCCACTCTCTTCATCCGACTACGCGGAGACGCCGTCTACTTTGCTATTGGCGCCGTCGCATTTGCGCATACACGAACGAAGCCGTTTTTGGCTCGCAGAAGGATCGTGCGCCCACCGGGTTTGCAGGCCAGAGTCGGAAGCTCGATTGCTTGTAATAGTCCTGCAAATTTCTTCCTCATCTTGTGTGCTTTGATCCATTGAACGGCTGGTCCGAAAGCATCGCGCGCACTTCCAAGGCAACAAGATTCCTGATCGCCTCAAGATCAGGTGTGCCCCTCCCTCCCCCGGCAGCAACAGCGGGAGAGGGTGCAGTAGCAGTATTGGGGAAAGAGGAACGCACGCCATCCAGACCAAGAACTCAGGGGTGCTGTTCGTCTTTGATCATCCAGAGACCATTTTTGCCTAGCCGAGTCAGGGAGGCCTGAACTCAGGCCCTCAGGGGCAGTCATTCCGGTAAATAGCATCCGGGAGAAGACAACCTTGAACCCGGTTCCACGGTCGAGGAAGCGTTCTGGAAGGGCTGTTGAAAAAAAAAAAAACCTCCCAACAACTGCGGACAATTCCATTCCGGCCCAAGGACGAAGCGGTTAAGACGAAAATTAACTTGTTTTTGCAAGAAAAAAAAATTACCGCGAAATAACAGAATTATGGGGATGGCTGTTTGCGTGGTGATTTAACTAATTTGCGAGCTCAACCAAGTACAAAGTACGGTCGGTCCGCCAGTCCCCAGTACAAACGGTATCATATCGGATTTGCCGTTGGGAAGTTCCCTGCCCTAGCAGCGCGCCGCCCGGAACAACAGGATTCGAGCCACCCCTGCCCCGGTGCAGAGTTACATAGTACAGTACGCCCAATCGGCCGCGTCTTGCCCAAACGGCATAGCCCATAATGGCGGACTGGAGCGGGTTTATGTACGTCTCTTCCACCCCCTTACCCGTCTACCGTCGGACGGTGCGCCGCGAGCGTGAAAAGGAGGGACAGCCCAGTGACCAGCAGCAACAACAACCCCCACAGCATCAACAACCACAACAACAACAACATCACCAATCACCCCAGGACTCATTAGGCGCCCGCTTCGCTTTTCGGCATACGAGAACGAACAGCGGGAGCCAGGCGAGTCAGTCATCTCACGAGTCAACCTCTGCTGCTGCTCAACCGCCTGTTGCGGGGGAAGACAAAAACAACAGCGGCCGCGGCCGTCATCAGCAATCTCAGTCGGGTGACCAGTCCTCGCCTCTGTCGCCCACTGCTTCCACCTCGCCCAAGCCTTTCCTCAACTTCTCCAGCGCGGTTTCTGCCTCTTCCATTCTCAACCGGCCGGGAACCAGCGACAGATCCCGAGTTCGCGACCGTCGTGGTCGTCATGCCGACGCCTTCTCCTCGGTCGACCTGAAAAATGCAGCAATGTATTCACCCATGTATCCCGATCTCGAGGCGAGCAATAAACCCATGGGGGTTACGACAAAGCAAATAAACATCCCCTTTGGTCGAACCGAGTCCATTTCTTCCACCAGCGGTGTAACCACTCTCTCGACACATACAATGACCTCTACCGACCCTTCCAACTCACCAGATAACCCCGCGACGAAATCCTTCATCCTCCGCAACGGACGCACCTACTATAACGATGCCACACTACCATACCCGCTCCCAAACGATCTGACTGAGCTCCACCGACAATGTCTCAGAACGATGCTTCTGATACAGGTCTTTGGTGGCCCCGTCACCTCCCCTTGGCTGGTTGCGAACCCACCTCGGAAGGTCTTGGAAGTCGGATGTGGAACCGGCTTCTGGAGCATGATGTGCCACCAATACTATAAGGAACGAGGTCATAGCGGTATCTCGTTTACTGGTGTCGACATTGCCCCGTTGGCGCCAGAGAGCTCGTCGGCACCGTCAGATGCCAGCAAGCCAGACAAGGAAATGAACTGGAAGTTTGTTCAGCACGACTTGCGGCAGTTTCCCTGGCCCTTTCCAAATGAAGAGTTTGACTTGATCATGGTCAAGGACCTCACCCTGTCAATCCCTCTCGTAATGTACGAAACCTATATGGAACAGTATATTCGGATGCTCAAGCCCGGCGGGACTTTGGAACTATGGGACAGTGACACAGCCGTGAGAATGCTCCGACCACACGTCCCCAATGGACTCAATGAAGAGGCTGAAGAACATGAGGCTGCTCTGAACTTGGGTGCCTACCTCTTGACACCAAACACTCCGCTTTCCGCCCCCTTAAACACATTCCTAGTTGAATACAACCATTGGCTATCAAAGGCTCTTGAAGCTCGAACATTGACCACTGTCCCATGCGCCATCATTGGACCCTATATCTTCCAAGAATCTGAGGTTCTCATGGACATCCGCTCCAAGCGACTCGCCATCCCCTTTAGCGAAGTTCGATGGGAGCGTGAAGGGGTCGGCGGTGTGGTTACCAAGGATGGAAAGTCATACGTGGAGATGAAGGGCAAGGGGCCTCATCAAAAGGTGGAGAAGAAGTCATTGACAGCTGGGCAGAGTGCGCTGCGCAAGACGGCGCTGTTGACTGTGGTGCAACAGATCCAGGCGCTGGAGCCAATACTGAGGGAAGCAAGCAGTAAGAGCCAGGATGAGTGGGATCTCTGGCTAGGCAAGATGATGGCAGATCTGATGAGTGAGAATGGAACTAGTTGGGGAGAATGTCTAGAGGTGGGATCGTGGTCCGCCAGAAAACGGATGACGGGTTGATTCACGGGATGATTGAGAAGCAACGAAAAAAAAAATAACTTTGTTCAAGCGGCTGCGACTTGGGATGGGTATCGACATCAATATCTATTTTCATGTCGATCGGTATTGACTAGGTACCTCTTTTGCGTTTCGTCCATTCATCGTTTCAACACATCATGCATCAGGATCATACCGCTTTCTCAGCGTGCGGTACCGTTTCAAATAGTATCTATACCCCTCGACATTTAGTATATAGAGCAAACCACCAGGATTGAAAAGGAATTTTGGGACTAAAAAAAGGTACATAGGACGGCAAGGAAAGGGAAAGGAATGAGCTGTCCGAGAAAGCAAATATGGATGATGAGCACATAGGTACGACAGAAGGGACAGGATATTACTTCCACTTGGTAGGCTCAGGAAGCCACAGTAAATAGCTTTAGCTTGAGAGGGAGCAAGGAATTAGATGGCATCGTTATGGAAACATGTGACGCAACTCGCATTGTTCAGGGTTGGATGTTGGATTCGGTCTTTTTTGGGAGGGAATGGGTATTTGACTAGGACAAAATGAAAACATGTTGGAAAACTGGCAATACTTAGATTCGAAGTGAGAGTGTGGATGAATGCCAGTCAAGCCAATGATCGGTATATATGTATGCATATGTATGTATATATAGATATACACATATATACATGTACCGTAGTGATAAGACCGGTGATGGCAGGAGGATGCACTCATACAAAGCATAAAGATGCACAAGACTTACAATGCCTCTATTTCTACATCTCAAGTCAGCACAAATTGGTATGCTCACACCTGTTATTATTGAGAGGACGCATACCCTTTTTCACGTACTCTGCCTGTGCGATGCCTTGGCGGATCTTACTCTCATCTCGCTCAGCTGCCTTTGACATGAATGCCTTGTGTAAACGCGGACGAAAATAGCCGTAGCCGAGGGGATACTCCCGACCGAGATAGAGTAATTCTTTTAAATAAGAGCAATTAGTCCTCTTTTCAGAAAACATGAGCTGAAGGGTGAGAGAGCACCAGCGATTAGATGATACATACCTTTGTAGATGGCAATTACTTGGCGCTTTAGCTCTGGATTGAGTGTTGTCATGATAGAAGCTGAATGAGCATTGCCCCCAGCACCTCGCTCTAGCTAGATGTGTGGCTTGAGTTCTTTGATCACAAAGCGAGAGGTTGAGCGAGAATGACGACGAGGATGATGAAGTTTGCAAGATGCTGAGTGGCTGAGAGAGTCTCCCCAGCTCGCGAGCTTCCCCCCCTGTAGTTATCAACCCCGCATCAGCCACATGAAGAAGCTGGGGGAGGAGCGGTAATGGGGCAACTTTCAGCCACGCATCTCAATCCCCTGAAATCACACAACAAATTGTTGGACAAATCTTGCACCATCTCACTCATCGCCCGATTGAATTTATATTCATCACTTCTATAAGTTTCAGCAATGGTGGCAGGCAAAGCTGCAACTTGGGCGACCGTAGGTCCTGCCGTCAAGGTGTTCCCAACGCTCGCACGCTTCATGCCCACATTCAAAGCACGGAATCTCGTCTTTGCCCGACCCGGTGCGCCCAAGGTCATGATATCGGCGCGCGAATCCATGACTCCGTTTTTATACCATGACCTGGGCGTCTGCGTGTTTGCCGGGGCTTCGGTGGCGCAGGTGCAAAGCATCGCAAACCTGCTCAAGGAAATCACGGAGAATGGTCAGTCATCAGCGGACCTGAGATACAGGTCGAGATGTCACCGGAAGGCCATTGCGGTCGGGCCGAGCACGCTCTCCGACAGCGAAAGCAAGTTCAAGAATAAGACGAAAGATCAGAAGGATCAAAAGAAGAAGGACATTCCTTATAGCTACGCCAAATACCGGCTCATAACCAAGGATTCGCACGTTGTCAAGGAAGGACAGGTATGTTCTACATTACACTCACCATTGTCCTCTCCTTGAAGTAACAAAATTGAGTAGCATGATCGGCTATCCTTGGATGCCGCTTTCGAATTGACTCGGGAGGTAACTTCGAACTGGATCAATGAAGCAGTGAGTGCTGTGCAGGCACAACATCCATCCCTCGGTTTGAAGGACCTCATTGTAAATAACCTTTCAATGTCTCGCGGCGCAACTGGGAATAAAATTGTTCACGTAAGTCGTCAGCACCATTTCCTGTTCTCCAATTCTCCAATCCAGTGATGAAGCTGACTTTGGTCAACAGCATACCGTCAATGGACCTCGGCGTCTCAATGTCGATGCTCACTGTACCGTGCAACGCATAGACAACAGCTTCTGGTTGTTCGTGGAGATGTTTTCCGTTGGGACAGGAAGCTTCCTCGGTAGTCTTACCGTATCCCTTCGGGCATTTGACGAAAGCGGGCATCGCATCAACGATCTCAAACAATTAGATACCATTCTATCAGCGGCTCCGACTAACCCAGCGCCTAGCTGGGGGCCTCTCATGAACGCGACGAGCACCCTGCTGAGCCTGGAGAAGGAAATCTGGGCCAGTCGTATTAGAGAGGAGTCGTATCCAATAATTGATGCTGACGAATCGTCCCTGGACAAACTAAAGGCGTTGCAGAAATCGAACTTGAGGAAAAAGCAAAAGGGCCAGAATCCTCGCCAGTCAGATCGATCAGAGCGGTTGGGAGATGCCAAGCCAGAGGAATCTCCGGCTGAGGAACAATTTGTCAACCCAAACTCGTCAGCTCTCCAGGCTTAAGGAAGAGAAAGATGTGTAGATAATATCTCCTCCTCCCCAGCTCCTCAATATACATGTCTGGATTTTATGTATTTATTTTAGTTATTCTGTCCGATTAGAGATCTGTTACAGACTCGATAGCCAGCTCGCATTTAAAAATAAAAAATGTGCACCATATTTTAATCATTATATCAAATAACCACCCACCACGTCAGACCTCAACTACTTACACTGTACGACAGAGGTACGGCCAAGTCTTGTTCTTGAGAAGTACCAGGGAAGTTGGGAAGTAAAGCAGCTGATATCCCCGGACTTCCTAGTGTCTCCGCACGACCGGCAGAGATTGACACGCGACACAACCGGGGGACTCGGGTAAGGAATGCCCTTTAACAGGTCAGGAATATTGTGCATCTACTGTACCATTCACAACACCTTGAAAGTCCCTGACATGGGTGATAAAGGGTGGGAGTTGGCGGGAGCAAATGACAAGAGGGAAACCCGGCTGCGGGCGCAAGGGGTGTCTTTGACGTTGCACCCGGTTCGGCCTTGAACAACCACTTACAAGGGGTGGCGGCGAAGGCTAAGCTTTTGGGGGCCTTTGCTTTGTGCAGTGTGTTATCGTGATGCTATGCTTGGGATCCCCTGTTATGCAGACAGGTTACGCCTACTGACTCTATTGGCTTCTTCTTCTCATACCGTATTTGTTATGATGCGGAGAGTGAGCGTGGTCGGGAATGATTGGTGTAGGATGCTGAGGTGGAGGAGAGTGGGAGGGAGCATCGATGTGAAGGATTCAAGAATATCATGAAAAGACACTGACCAAAGCCCATTGGCATTGCTCAAAGTACAATGTAGATTGTGCGTCGATATTACTATGTAGGTCCAATATACCCTGTCCTGTGGGTGTGTGAAGGCCGGAGATGGCACGCAAATATGTAAAGTCATGCCGGGTTACCTTTTCAGGAGATCATTGTGGGTGAGGCACAACCCTGTCCCAGTCAACTTAATACGCTTGCTTTATTAAAACCAAGTAATCTGTATGTACAGACTACTTTCTCCGTATCTTTCAATGAGCAAGGATGCAAATATCCCCCAGCAAGGTCGTCATTATTGCGGACGAAAGACAAGACTCCAATAAAAGATTTCACTTCGTATGCCAGGGATATCCAAGAATTAGAAAACCCAGGACAACGGAAGATGGAGAGAGCACTCTACATGAATCAGCATCCCCCAACTCTCCTTCGCAAAGCAGCGGCATTTGAATGTTCATGAGTCTTGTTTCCCTTGCCTGCCGAGGACTGGCCCACCTGGTTATGATAGGTCATATCTTGTTTTTTTTTTTCCCTCTCCTCTCACTTCATAACTACAGAATACTGAAGTCTGCGGCGACATGCCCCCCAGCGGCTCAGTAGTGTGCCAGTCATATACGGCATGGCGCGTCTCGCGCGAGAGAAAAAAAAATGGTGTTGTGATACTGAGCTTCAGACAGGCTTGAAAGAACACCAAGCCAAGCCCTAATATTGCCCAAGCTCCCGTCGGAGCACGGAGACAGGCGGTTGGTGATCGGAAAGAAGCGCACCAAAGATAATCATTCAGCTCAGTAAGGGCAATCAGTGGTGCAGCAGCGGAGCGATATGCATAAGTCAGATCACTACGCACAGAACAGTACAAGCCAAAACAAAACAAAAAAGTAGTCACCAACCAGACTGTCAGAGGTAAGTGACTGTACTGGACTGGACTGCACAGATTACTGCACGGGGTAACACACTGCATATTGATACATAACATCATGGATGACATGTTGCAGCACATCTCCCACACCGTCATTTCAGACCCCGCTTCGACACGAAACAGCTCCTCATTGCCAGTTCATAAAACACAAACAGGTTGTGCTGAACAGACTATAGGTACCTAAAGTACCGTGATTGCATTTTCGGTTCACGTGTTCGCTACAGGATCGCCGAGATGAAGAATGATGTGCAGGGAACCAGGGTTGGAGAGTCATGGGCCAGCCCCCAAAGGGAAGAAGTGCCGACCGATGACTATGGACTTGTTCAAAAGGACCAGGCGACCAGGCGACACATAATGAAAAGAGGAATTGGATTCCTCGATTCGGCACTGTTATAATGGTGCGATCGGCGATTCGTAGTGACAGAGATTGGGGGATCGTCGGGGTTGGCTCTTGTAAGCGCAGCGACGGCGCTATCGTAAAGTCACTAGACTTAGATTGTCATGCTTAAAGATGGGTAGGAAAACCTGTGAACAGATTATTGTTACCAATTGCACAAGTGTGTGCAAAGAAAAAGAAACACAGTAAAGGGGTTGTTCCTCAGAAAGGTTGGATAGCATAGTACAGTTGGTTGAGGGCTACAACCCCAACCCGAATCAATAATGACTGAACAAGAGATGTAATATTTTTACTGCATCAAAGTCTCCCATATTGCAGTGGGGAGACGAGAGTCTTGGATACCTCATAACATGTTACAATGGCAAGGAAGTAAGTTAATTACTACAAGCGACTCAAGAACAGTACAATCATGGAAATATCCCCAACGCTGAACAGATACCCGGGCATGGATGGGTATTATTATGGTACCCGTTGATCTTGTGGCATTCACGGCCATGTACTGTAAACCGTTAAGAGAAAATATGGGCATCACACTACCCTGCCAACTGCCGATGGATACTCCCAGCACAACATGTTTGATGAAAAGCAATGTAGGCTAAAGAGGAGAAGAAAAAAAAGCCGAAAACTTCGGCCTATTGCCAAAGACTACCGCTTCAAGTGTATAGTCGATATTATATATTACGGGAACCAAACAAAGGGGGGTGGCGGGCCGACTATCCTGTCCAGCTGTGGTGCGTGAAATACGTACTCCTTACGTTGTCAATCATGGCACACCATTGAGCGAGAGAGAGAGAGGGAGGGGCAAGGAAGAGAAAAAGGCAAAAAAGAGAGAAAAAGAGAAATCAAAGAGCGGAGCTTTTTTCATTGTGCCACTAACTCAGTCTGGTTGGTGGTGATCGGCGGATAGAGGATGAGAAGCGGCGTTTAAAGTCATCGGAGTGAGGCGGCGGTGTTCTAAAGGAAAAAAGGGAATGGAACGGCGTCGTTTTGTGATTGATGTGGATGGATGGGTGGAGTTGACAGGGAGTATGCGAAGATGATTCTGTTTACACGTACTCCGTTTGTAGCCTATGTACTGCGTACATTGTGTGTACGACCTTGCTTTCGTCCTGAATGGATTGAAGAGCTCGACATCAATGACAAGAAGAAGGGTATTCTTGACTCGTAGGTTGAACTCATTGAGGCTTTATTTGCGAGCATTGAACTTCGCAGTGATATGCAAACAAGTTACCATGAGAGCAATTTGAAGGAGCCATGAAAGCGCAAGCACTCTGTATAGTCTGGCTAATGTTATCCGTTTCGTTGGTCAAGTGTACTATAGTAAGTTTGAAGGCATTCCAAACGCGATGTCGTAACAATTACCTTACCTGGCATTGGTTCGCCCATTTCTTCCAAGGTCTCCAACAACCCGATGGGTGGAGGGCGAGTGGAGATGCCGACGGAAGCAGCCAAGTTCATCTTTGGACGAGGCTGATAGTCAGCACACAGCCGGTCAAGTGCCGGGGCCGATTCATTCAAGGGCGCCTACCTGGCTGCCTACCTGCTTTCAGCGAGATCTTGCATGTATGAAACACTGTACTGGACTGTGCGGCGCGGTGCAGTGCTTTGCAGTAACCACTGAATCGAATACAACCACCAGATTATTAGAGATCGATGTGGTTTTTGTTCTGTCAAGACACCTGCACCGAGCAGCGTCTCTTTGTTAGGGGGGGGAGATATGGGAAATAGCATTGGTCCAATAATTTTTCTCTCTCTCACTCTTTTGAAATGTCTCAGGACTCGGTATTACTCTTCCCCAAAGTAAAAAGTGAATTGTCTAACAAAGATTTTGAAGATCCTGCGCGCATGGTAATTGGCAGCCCGATGGGGGGGGGGAAGTACAGAGGCACTAAAATTTTTTAGAATCAAATGGCCTCGGCTCTATTTCTTTGTCTCCAGGTAGTGGGCTCTCTATTCCGTCATCATTATTATTATTAGCTACTGACTGACCTGACCAGTTTTACTCCCTTGCCCAAGCGTTGAGGGCTAGCTAGGTATGGTGCTTCTCGAGAGTACTGCTCAGTTTCCCCCTTGATCGACCTAACAGGCCAGTCTCCAGCTGGCAAGCTGTGGCTCGCTCAACAACGTCAGCACTATGTGAGAAGAGCCCTATGGGCCTTGGTCAGCCCTGGTCATGCGCCAAAGGATTCCCGGGGGCCAAGATACTGAAGGTGATTCCGCGCCTGCACTCACTCAGCCATTATTATCCCTAGAGATGGTGCGGCCGTGGCATTCAATGCGCAACGTCAGGCTTGGAGCAAAAGTTGCGATGAGGTTGGGGAAGAGGCACTAGAAAGGGACATGTCGGCGAGCAAGGAACGCATGCTCGGCAGTCTCGGGGAAAACATCAATGCCACGCCATGCAACGAATAGAGTTGCTAGCAGCTGAACAGAGGTGGTGTGCGCAACACAACGCGTCATGGGCTGCCGTTTTGTCTTCTCTGTAACTGCCATCTCATCCAAAACTATTGGCAATTGACTCCTTGACTTGTGGCTACGGAGTACGTTATGACTTGTTGGTAAAAGTTGCAACGTTCTAGGTACCTTAAGTTATGGGAGTCGTGATGCGGCTGGAGGCTGTGTAAGAAAAAAAAAACACAAAAAATCCACCATGAAACTGTAAACAAGATTGTTACAGCGCTCCACGAATCAGACAGGATCTCGGGTCGTTTAACCGACGTCAAAATGCAAGGTCTTATTTAACAGTCCCCTGTGGTGTAGCCACCCACCCACTGTTCTATAGTAGGGTCTTTTTGCCGCCGCCCCGGCCTCTACCTAAATTCTTCCCTCCAGGATAGATTATGCCCATGTCGAGTCTAGCACAGTGTTTCAGCGCGTGTCGTTCAGCCACTTGCCCCCGTTTGGAGGCTGTCCGTCATACCGTCATACCGTCATACCGTGCTGTGTATCCGTAGGAAGAGGAGCAGATGCCCATTGACAAGAGCGTGTTTCAATCTGTAGATTATTCAAGGATGTCCCTCTTCCTTTACTTTAAAGCCATAAACTGCCAACAGTCAAAATCCACGCCATTCTGTCCCAATCGCCATTGTCTATCAGCTGGTTCGAATTGCTGTCAGCGCAGAGTAGCGCCTTGTCTGGTCGTTCAGCTCCTTGCCTCGTCTCATCTCACCAGATGCTTGCGGACTGGACGAAGATAGATACCTCCATATCTCATTCCCAAAACACACACACACACACACACACACACAAAGATTGATTGCTTGCTTGCTTGCTCGTCGCCACGACCAATTAACACTCCTCTCTTCTCCTGTCCTGTCCTGTCCTCCCCCAGAAATGAGCACGGCCTCAAAGCGCCTTGGATGTTTTTTAAGGACGGCATAATTACCAACGATGCTATAATCGTACTATGGGCAATTGGTCCATTATCAAAACTTGATCCTTGCCACCACTCACAGTTCACCACAACAAATTTATCAACCCTCCCACCACCACCAACCATCCATCTTCGGTACCCACCGATACCTCTCTCGTCTCCAGATCCCCACATGCAACACTACGCGGCTAGCGCCCAACTCAAGTAGATCCAGGTAACCCCTCTTCCCTGCATCTGCGTCTGTGTCTGCGTCCGTACCTGGCGTCGTGGCGGTTGGAGAATTTTCTACGTGCGTAACAGCGCCGTGACCAGGGACCTGCCCTTGACCCCTACTGTCCTTGCCGCTATTCCTTCAGTGGCCTCAGCGTCCGTATCGCACCACGCTGGAAGGCCCAGAAGGCCCCCCCCTCCGTCCCCTCCCCTCCCCAACGCCCCTGGCGCACAGTGCGTCGCCTCCAAAATCCCCGCTTTCCAGGCTACTACAAGGTATTCCCGTTCCCGTTCATCCATTCCTTCCACTTCGTGCGTCCACAATCAACCGGCCTGGCCGTAACTTCCTTGGACTCGACTCGACCTCCGAAAATCTCCCACCTCCACTAACCGTAACACGCCCACATCCACTTCCACTTCCGCATTCACAACGAAAACACATCGCCAGCTCTTGCTCCCTCGCCAAACTCAAGTGCTCATTCGGGGCTCTTGCGTTAGTGAGAGACTCTCGATCGAGGCTCACGGTTGCCTCCCACTGGTCGTCTAGAACTGGAAACTCGGATACTCAAAACCCCCCCTCTGCTCCCCTCCCTCACGCCGCTCTCTCGCTGGAATCCCATCACCCTCAAAAACGCACATGTCAGACTCCAAACCGACCGCCGCGACGATATTGACCATTCCTCTGAAGCCTCCCAAACTCGTCGATTCTTTTATCCAGCTTCATTAAACTAACCTCCCTAACTCCGCCAACCTGAGTCCTCTCGACAGGCTCGCCCCGGCTGCCGGCCCTGCCATATCACGGTGTTTGGGTTCGTCAGACTGTGGGAGAGGCCAAAAATCGTTGCGCATGCCTCGCGCTTCAAGCTCAAGCAAGCGACAGTCAGGCGCTGCCAGTCACCGCGACGCTCGTCACGAGAATGGCCTTGTAGGCCCAGGCAGGCGACTCTCCGACAAGAAAGGTTCCGGGCAGCTCGACGGCCCTGCTCGCCGTTCCGACCATGGCACCGGCGGCGCTGCAGGGTCATCGATGGGTTCTAACGGCCATGTAAGTGGCTCCTTCAAGCAGGTTGACAACTCTTCGGTCGATTCTCGCTCCCGCTCCAACGACGACTCCCTGCGCCGCTCCTCGCTCACCTCCGACACCTCCTCCGACTCTTGCCATTCCAATGTGGGATCCAATGGTCTCGTCGACACTGGCCATCGCCAGATAGACGTTAACGCCATGAAAAATTCCGATGTCCACCGCGATTCAGGACCGTTTGACCTCGCCACAACTGTTCTCAAGTCTCTCCCTGTCCAGGATACTCTCGCCATCCTCATCATTCTCATGCACGTTCCGCCTCTCTCTCTCTCCGCCATCTACACTGTTTTCACCTTCCTCACCTTTGTCCCTCCTGTCACCACCAGCTCAGGCATGAACATCAACCTTGCCGAAATATTTGATGGTAACTCGACAATGCCGTCTCTCGTCACTATTTTATGCATGGACTTTTTCTTCCTGCTGATATGGTTGTTTCTATGGGGGCCGATTCAGGACGCCATTCTTGATTTTGCCAAACCAGTCATTGCTATTACTCTAGGAGGAGGGACGAGTATGAGGGACGGCACCTCGCGCGGCATCACGACATGCTTTATGTGGGTTGTGGGCCATCATCTTCTTCGCGGGACTAGGGCTCACTGGGGTCGTGTGGTTCGCCACATACCTGAGCAATGGCGGATGCCTTCATATTTCAACGGTCCGCTTGCACCGGCCGCCAACGCGTACGATAAGAGGAGTGCGTATGGGTGGGTCAAAAGCGTTCTGGCGATACATATTTTGACGCAAGGCATCGTTCGATACATCCGAGAGTGGTACCTGAGGCGGGAGAAAGCAAACGCATCTGCAGGTGTCAGTGATCCGGAGGTAGGAAAGCCACCCAGTGTGACCGGTGATACAACCAATGAAGGAGGGTTTGCAACGCCGGACACCGAGATAAGCTATCAGCCCGCATCTCACATATCCACGAACAAGAAAAGAAGAAAACAGAGTACTCAAGTCCGCCTGCAGCAGCCGCTATGGGCAGCCCTTGCAAGCACAAAAATTGTCATGGTCAAGGAATACGAACTCTCTCATGCGGCATCCGAGTCAGTCGGGTCGAATGCTACCGACATTCACAATTTGGGAAACGCCCCCTTCAACAGCCAACCTGGTCAAATCTGGATAT
This sequence comes from Mariannaea sp. PMI_226, assembly GCA_024336345.1. NCBI lineage: Eukaryota > Fungi > Ascomycota > Sordariomycetes > Hypocreales > Nectriaceae > Mariannaea > Mariannaea sp. PMI_226. The sequence goes on along the minus strand of JANFOG010000001.1, from coordinate 5,162,207 downwards.
CCTATATTGGTAGCGACGAAGTATGCTTTAGCACTAGCCATTTCCCTAACATCGACGATGACGAAGCCCAGCCCAACCCCATGTCGCTCCCTAACGGCATCGACACCTCGAAACCCTTTTACGTCAGGGTGAATAATGCGCCTTGGCAACCCACTCGCATTTTCGCCATCAAGGATGCTACCGAGGATGCTGAACCAGGCACCCGCTGGACGGGCGACATCTATGGGCTCAGGCCAGCGTCCAAGTACGTTTGTGAGTTTGTGGATAGCCGAACCAATAAGGTAATTTTCACCGCCAGCATTCGAACGATCCAGGAAACGCTACGGGAAACAGACGGTGCGACATCATCCGCTGCCCCTCTTCCAAATGGACAACGCTCGCTCCGCCCAGATTCGCCCACCACAACGTTGAAAACGTCTATCGCCGCCGCCGAAGCCAAGCTAGCGGACGAGAAGTCCCGTCTCAAGACTCTGCGAAAGGAATTGAGGACGAGGATCAACGCGCTGAAGAAAGATAATGAGTTGGCTGACAACCAGCTCGCCTCCGCCGGAAGCCACGACGAAAAGTACAAGCAAAAGATCCGCCAGCAGGAGACTCAGAAGGCCCAAGCTGAGCGTGACACCGAACAGCTCGCCGAGTCGCTCAAGCCCTTGGATGGCGCTCCCGAACTCGTCGACCGCAAGAAGAAGATTGAGAAATCATATTCTGCGGAGAAGAAGTTATTTGACGGAGCACAAAAGGCCTTCAAGGAGCACAAGGCTAAACTCGAAAAAGAGGTCAAGGCAAAGGAAGTCGAAAAGTCAAATCTCAACACTCGTCGGAATAAGATCGCGACCCGCATTGCTAAGGTCGAGAATGAGCTTGCTAATCTCACGGATGCCAACAATCGTGGTCTAGACGAAGCCGAACGACGCAAACAGGAGCGCGCTATCTGGCAGGAGAACGTCAATGCCATCGACGGCAACTACAACGAGCGACTAGCTGAGGTCCGCGCCAACAATGCAATCCGTAGTGAGCAAATTCACCACGCCCAGTTTCAGCTGCAGAGCTTCCACGAGTACTTGAACTCCGCCAATGGAATGCACTTTGAGGTACCTGTGTTGCCAGACGGTGCTGCTGCTCACCCACAGCTTGGCGCCCCTTTCCAGCCAACGACATCGGCTGGTAGCTGGAATCCCAACCCAGCTGCTCCTCCTCACTACCCAACTAGCATGTGGCAAAGCTCTGGTGATGCGCTGCCCCCAGTGTCTGCTCCGGCCCTTCCGTCCATGTCACTGTGGCAGCCCGGGCCGACTGCTCGCCCGTTCGAACCTAGAGCAACCCGCTCCCGTGGTCGCAGCTCTAGCATGCTGAGTAACGTCAGTGGCTTCACTCAGTCCAGCGGCGAAGATGTTGTCGGGTCACCTCCAATGGAGAATCATCGGCAAGTGAGGCACATCTGGGCGACCCGCGCTAGGACCGGAGGTAGTAGTGGAAGCGGTAGCAACGGCGATCCCACGAGTCCTAGATGATTGCATGAAAGAAGCATTTCATGCAGCACAGCGTAAAGATCAGCGTGTGTGATGTATGGGTTTGACAGGCTATGCTATTGAATAGCACTTGCAGAAGTACTTTTTAAAAAAAAGACAGTCTTGACTTTGTTATGTTTACATCATCTTCTCTGTGCTACTGTGACATTGTGTGTTTGTATGTAACAAGATTGACGAGGTAGTTGGTGTACTGGCGGGAGCAGATAAAACAGGGGTCTGCGGTGAATTCAGGCATGCGCCGCCCATTTACGCAATTATGGAAGTATCCATGGATCTCTAGCAAAATTGTCTTCATGGGACTGCCTCACCGCGTATTTTAAATACTACATACTACATGTACGTTGCTCATCATAACGTACCTGAGATGAAATGATGACATGGATCCTTGGGCTGTTTGTATAGATGAACGTAATGCGAAGAATGAGTTCGCTGTTTTCCAAAGATAGAGAAGATGTTTGGTGAAGAAGGCAACAGGAGAATGATGATGGTTAGCATGAGTCACGATGGTATTAGTACACTCACAGTAAATGAACAAGACACTTGAAAGATGAGCAGAGCCGTCACGATTATGATATTTTTATACTATCTGTGAGTTGCTTCAATGACAAGAAAATCTACATGATCATACCATCCCCAAAATCCCCTTGTAGCCAGCGTCATTATTAGAAGAACAATATACAGCCCTTTTTCAAATCTCCATATCCCCGACACAAGTAGTCACTCTGCTCATCACATGAACCATAACTAATCCCTCGATTCTAGCCACTGCTGAGGCAATCTCACCCACCTGTTCGCTCAAATGATCAACCTTACGCGAAATCTGCTTCATGCCTTGTTCTAACTTCGAAAGCCCGGCCTCGCACTTTGCAACTCTGGTCTCCAAATCATCGCACCAGTCTCCCACTTCACGGTTCCAGTCTTTTATCTTATTGAGCCCATCTTCGTTGGCCTTGCGGAGACCTTGCATATCATGTTGCAGCTGGTTGATCTCAAGTGAGCAAGAGTGAATCATCGCATCATTGTCTTCGATGCGGTCCTAGTGCGTCTGAAGCTGCTCTGTGTGGGAGGTAACTTTCTCTTCGGTCGAAAGGGCAGTCTGTTCCTATTGAAAAAAAGATATGCACCCGTCAGCCAAGGAATCCTCAACTGAGTATGTCTGCACCTCAAACTACTTCCGAGCCCAACTTCTGAACCCCGATTTCCAGAGCCAGGAGCATATTCAAGATGGCCTCCTGGACAGGACCCCCAACACGTGCCGCCCGGTGCGGACACTCATAGCCGTTAGACGCCTCTAGGCTAGCGTGGCTGCCTTTTACAACTCAGGAAAGCTCTGGGATGAAACAACGAGTTTGAAGCCAAAGAGCCAAACCTTGGGTTTGGAGGACACCATATCTGCCGACAGGGCACCACAGAAAGAGCTGAGTCTCTACCCGTTTACGTCTCCCACCATGCTGGTGTCCTGAATATTTGGCTTCGACGCTCTGAGAAGACCCGAGCAGGCATCCAAGCTGAGCTTGGAGACGTTTATAAGATCTGAGTGAAAACACTAAGAGTCGAAACGCCTTTGGCTGCCTACACAGGACCTCGGTATCTTGCAGCCAGCACTGAGAACAGATACTGACGCAAGTCGTCATACCAAGGGAACTTTCCATCTCTGCTCAACAACGGGGAAGAAGAAGGTCCCTGCGATGTAGCCGAGGGTGGGTGCAAAGAAATGCAGACATACCTGTTGACTAGAAGCTGGCGCTTCCTGCGCAACAATACTACGCTCGGTGCGATACATGATGGAACAACAGAGATGATGAAAGGGAGTTAAAGAATGGGAATTTGTGTCCGGGGTAAGAGAGAGAGACAGTAAAATGGGAAGGGCTGAAGTATGAAGTCAGAAGAGGAAAATGAAAAGGCAGAAGTGAGATGACAAGACGGGTGCTGCAAGAGGGTAGGCAGTTGGGAGAGGCAGGCTCCCCGAGGTGAAAAGAAATAAGGATTAAGAGGTGAGATGATGAGCAGAGCAAGAGAAAGAGGGGAGAGGAGGAGAAGGAAGTGGGAGGGGGGAGGGTATTTATAGATGAGCAAAGTGGCCGCCCGCGAGGGGATTGATTGAGGGAGTGATTTGAGTCCTGGTCGTTGGTAAATGCCTGCCAACTGGCAAACGGCCCTATTGTTGCTCTATTGTTTTCTTATTGATCTCTAGAACAAAAGATAAAACCCTGTGTTCTTTAGTATCTCATTGGCCCCCCGTTCGCTGGCGTTTGTTGCTCGTTTGTGGTTCAGACGGTGTTATGATCTGATTCGTTCGTTATATGAAATCGTCGCGCACGCTTTGCTTCCCTCTTTTTTTAAATTAAACCTTTGCTTCCTTTTCTACTGGTTCTGTTGATTTTTCTTGATTCTACACAGGCTCGTTTGGCACGTATTTGCGGGAGCTGGTGATAAAGAAATATTGCTTGTGCCGGGGTTGACATCAACTTGAAACTCACGATCCTATGGTTCTCACGAAAACAACATGTTTCCAAGTTGTTAGCACACAGTAGTAGCAAATAGCTTTTATCTTTATTTGGGTTCATTAGCATCATTCATATTATTTCACTCCTTAAAAAGTCTGCTATCCGCTATTGTTCGTCTTCATCTTTAGTCCACCACATGACCATTTTGTAACCGTCTTTCGTACCAACTCACCTACCATGAGTCGAAGTCGACCAAACTCTCGCCGGCGTAGAATGATACGCCAGCGCCAGGATATGCGAGAGCGACTTGCGAGGGCTTGTAACAATGGGGACAGCCTGGCTTCCCACGAGCAACCGGGCCCATCAGGTTCCCCTCCGGGTTCAAGAACAAGTCCAGAGCACTCATCTGCAAGACGAAATCCCTACATTGATCGTCAAGCACGCCCTCGGCAATACCATCATCAACCTGTCCGTTCTTCCATTCGTCTTTCTCGTATTGGACCCGAGCCCCAACTAACGCATAACACTAGGCCGCCGACTACTACCGCCGTGCGACATACTTGGATGGGCGTTATTTGGCCTTCCAAAGACGAATCGAAAATAAGATGGATCTCAAGGTACAGGAAGGGAAGGTAGAGCTAAAGCTATGGGTGCAAGACAGGACACAGTGGTTGGAGAGGCAATCGCGCATTCTGGACGGGTGGATGGAACAGCTGAGGCGAGAGGGTCGAGCAGTGCTAGGAAAGTTAAGGCGTGCCGAGGAAACTGTTGAGATTTCAACAAAGAAGATTGAGGCCTTGGAGAAAAGGGTTGAGCTTATGGAAGAGAAGTTGGCGAACATGAATAGCGAGGTCGAGTATGGTCCTTGACTTTGACAATCTAGGTGCGTTGTGATGGCATGGATGGACACAAGCAAGGGATATTGGGATGGAAGTCTAGCTATGGCATCGAGGTTGTCATGATCCAGATCTAGCCTCTTACGTCGTTAATTAGATAGTACTTGTTACGTTTTCTCGGACAATACAGAGCAGATTACGTGTATGAGACGAGGATAGAAACATGTTCACTTGGGTGTTTCATACTCACCGACCCATTAGTTAGAGGATCCGACCGGCACTTCACACGTTAAGTCAAATGGTGGTGGAGGAGGAACAAAGGAGAACACATAAAAATATCCCCTCACAATTCAGTCATCAATTTATAGACTCAGAGACGGATATTGCATTACTCATGAACCCTTGGCATCATACTGCCAGGAGTTTTACAATTTGGGATGAAACAAAAGATATATAAGATAGATCAGATAATGTTTGTTATGCGTGGGTGCTGCTTTGTTGACCAGTCACCTACCCTATCGCACATTGACGCTGCCGAATTAGCATAATGGCATTGTCGACATTAGCTAAGCCACCTCTGCGAGGGGTCGCATCAATTGGGGAACTGGTGGGTGTGTGGCGGGTGGGGGCATAAGCCACATCCGCTCGTTGAAACCCAGCCTGGAGCCGCCCAAGACAGGGAACATGCTTCGATGGGCTACGTACTCGTACTGCTATGCTGGACCTGGTCCAGGACACTTGACGACTTGGGATAAATCGCGACGAAACCGCTATATCTGCACCCTCTCTATCTGCAACGCCAACACGTCCCTGTCCCTCAGCCCCCGCCGATGACAGGTGACACACGCCTGCTTAACTTCGTCCTCGTCCTCGTCCTCGACCCTGCCCTCACCTTGGAGATGCCTTCATCAGAGCCATGGACTTTGTCAGTCCCTGACTAACCTCCCATGCCTTTTCCTGAGCTAACCGCCATGCCATGCAGTGGTCTCGCCTGCTAAGCCCCCTCTCCTCCGGGAGCTCTCGAAAGGACCAGGCAAAGGATCCCGCCAAGCGACTGCATCGGTTCGAGAAAGAATACGGCCATCTGCTCGTACGTCTCCTCCCCCGCCCACACACACACACACACACATAACCCCTGGTCATTTTTTACCCGTGCCTTGTGGACTGACGGTGTATAGTCAACATGGAGAACATCTGGCAACCTCACCAGAGACAACGACGCTGCCGAGAATCTAGAGATTCGACTTCAAGAGCTTACCAACATACTCAGTGATGAGAGCCGCCGTCCCCTTCCGCACCCGTGTATTCAGTATGCCTCTATCAAGCACATTTACGTTCCTATCGGCAAGATTGCCACGACTTCCTATAACGAATGGATCATAAAAGAAGCTGTCCTCTTCTTCGCAACCCTCATTGAGAGCGAGGAGGAGGCATTTGTCGAGAATCCGACCTTTTCCGCCAGCCTGACCAACCTCCTCGTGCGCATCACTGGAGTCAATAGCGTGCGCCTCGGCCTCGACACCGAGTCTCGTGTCGTCGAACTGGCCTTTAACATTACCACTAAGATCAGGCTTGATCCGGATATCCTCCCAGCGTGGTTTAAGACGCAGCGCGGAAATAAGGATGAAAAGGAACGGGACAGCAGGGATACCTTTGTGGGCAAAACACAAAGGGCAGATTTCCCCCTCTTCTACATTCTGATGGATTATATCCACCACGAGGGCAAGGTAGGCGATTTTGCTCGCACCGGGCTGCTTTATATTATCGAGGCTGCCTCAAGTTCGGGGCCATTGGAGCAGTGGATCGTCGAAAGCGACCTGTCCACATTGATGGCGACTGGCCTGGGCGCCTTGTACAGTCAACTAAGTCGCAAGCTTGTCATCGATCATCTCCCTCACGACTTACCGCCCATTCTCGCATTTTCCGATTATGAACACCCGAGTTCCAACTTTGAAGTCATCAGCTCTTGCTCGCACGAATTCCAATCTCACCTCGAAACCTTTCTCTCCCATCTCCTGTTTTGGCAGGATGTCCTGAACCACTGCCGGTCGGTGGAGGTCAAGTCGACCTTGTTGGAACATTTTCAAGTGATTTTCTTGCAGCAACTACTGTAAGTCTAAACTGTCAAGTGCTCTGCAGCACCAGAACCCAATGGCTGATAGCTCCTAGATACCCGTCATTGCTGGAATCCTCTGATATCGACGGAGGGTCATCTGTGGCTGTTTTGACATATCTCCGCCGCATTCTCGAATCCTTAGACCACCCTGACATGATTAACCTCATCCTTCACTACCTCCTAGCGCTCCCTGATACACTACTTTCCGACGAAGCTGGCTCAGGATCTTCTATCGCCCGTGCACGGAAACGAAAATCGATGGACCTCGCCACCATGTTGGCTCAAAAGTCGGACATGACAGTCACACCTCTGCTATTCAACCTAGTGGATCTCATTCTTGCTTGTCTGAGGTCAAGAAACCAGCAAACTATTTATGTGACGCTACAACTAGTGTCTGCTATTCTAAAACGCCATCATCGATACGCAATTATTACGCTCCTCAGAACCGATGTTGTCCCGCTCAACAACGCCCGCCGTACCGTTGGTGCACATGAGCAAGAAGTCGACTACCTCATGTCGCTGGCCGGAACCATTGGTGGGCAGGACGACTTTGATGACGTCTACCAGATGGTTCTCCAGGACACTCTTTCTCGACTGGAAAGCCATCCCTGCTCCATAAAATTAGTTGCTCCCCGAGTATCAGCTAGCAATCCAAGAGTCCCCAAGGTTGCAGATAGCTTGCCAGGTGCTCCCAGAGATGTCACTGACCACACGCTTCGACCTGACGACCCTCTCCTCAACGCACTTCTAGACCTGCTCGAGACATTCTTCATCAACCCGGTCGAAACCAACCTGTCTGTCACGGAAAGCCTGGTGGATATGGCAATTTGCGGATACATGAAGGTTGAAGGCTGGCTATTGCGAGTCCCTAGCTCATACACCTATGATGATGACCGTGACACTACGTACAAAGAGGAAGAGGATGATGAAACTGCGGAGACTGACGCTGGCGATGACTTGGAAGTGCTCCTCTCAGCTGAGGAAGAGCAACGCAAAGCAATGAATAAATGTCGGGAACGACCTCAGTGGAACAATGCATCTCTTCCTCGTTTGCTTAGGATTCTCAAGCACCTCGAGGAGCAATTTGTCTTGTACAAGAAGACTATTCCGAGATTCGACGATTTGGTACAGCAACGGCGCGAGGCGTTTCAGACAGCAGACGCAATCCTGACAAACACACTTCCTACGCAGAAAGCCACCCCGGCTCAACAGGAGACTCCGGATCGTCCTAGTTTTGAAGATGCCCGCCGGAGTGCGTCTCCTTCACGACCATTTGCACTCGAGGGACTCGCGCATCGTCTGCTTTCAGAACTAGGAACTCCTAGCCGCACGAGCAGCCCCCGAGGCCGCAAAGACCAACACCGCAGCTCGGCCAACGGAACACCCCCTCCCAGCAAGCCGGGATTGGCGCCGCCCAAGGAAATCTACAGCGACCGAATCAGCTCACCAGGACGGAGCAAATCTCGAAGTCGAGTCTCGGACGGGATGGAGCCTAGGGATGAAGTGGCAGTCAGCCAGTTGGCTGCTTTTGCAGCTATTGATCAGACCATTCTATCTAGGAAGGTTGGTCTTCCAATGACCAACATTGACCCGATTCCTATCCAGTTTGATAGGGAACCTATGCCGGAACCTATGCCAGAACCGGCACCTGAACCGGCGAGCACGACCACTAAGGAGGACGACGACGAAGAAGCAAGGCAAGAAGAAGTAGAACAGGAAGAGGAGGAGGATGACAATGATGACGAAGACGATAACGAGTCAGCTACTACAGAGGACTCAGATAGCACGGATGATTCAGACCCTGCGGAGATTCCAGTGCCCGAGGAAAACCCAGTGGTTATGGAGGGCGAAGGCAACACTGAGACAAGAAAAGAGACAAAAGAAGAGACGAATGAGGCGAGTGACGAGGAGGCGGCGAGCACCGTGTCCGTTTCGCACATTGTCACCAACGTCATTATCCTGCAGTCCTTTTTGTTTGAACTGGCGGCCTTGATACAGGTGCGGGCTGGCCTGTTTGACGAGCTGCGGTTCGTCTAGTCCTGGGAGACAAGGCGTTGGAGATGAGACCCTTATCCTTATGATTGATGAACGAGAAGCATATATGTAGTAGACAAGAGTATTCGTGGCTCGGCGCCTGGGCGGAATTCGTTGCAATTTTTCGTGGTTCTGTCTCACGGCCCTGTAGCTATAGCTAGTCGATTCTCATGGCCAATGCCGCTTGACGAGTTCCTGTAGATGTATGGGCATTTCAATGCAAGGAGACATCTGTTTTCTTGACACCATGAATAGTTTTGATTTTGATTGCCGAGAGTGAGTGATTACATGGGCCATAGTTTGTGCATGATATATATGAACCGTCCGGGATACCTGAGTGAAGGAGATTTCTCCCTGTCGCTTGGGGTTGGTGTCTGTGACAAGGAGAAGAATGAAGTGGTACGACCAACTCTGGAAAATATTTTCTATGATTGTTTGTATTTGAGATGGACATTTGTGATCTGGCTGTTGTTTGCAATGGACGGTGTTTCATTTTGCTTTGCTTGGTATCCGCACACTTATTGGTATTGATGTGTAGTGTCGCGAGCAGTTTCTTTCCTAGCGACAACCAGCAACACACAATCAGGCCGCACATTCAAATGGTCATTTTTGATATTATCTATTTGATGGAAATTGCCGATGATTTGATGTAACAGAATTTTCAGCGAAATACAAAATTTTCTCCCTGATTTTTCTCCCCTTTTTTTTTTCTTACCATGACTGTGTCATGTCCCTAGGGACGTGCAAGGTGTACCCGGCGTTTTGCCATTTCGGGACTGTTGGCTTGTGTAAAATTTCAGTTTCCTCATCCAACCATTCGTCCTTGTTTCTTGCTCGCATAAGATACATCCCTGCTTCTTCACAACCTCGTCACTGCTGCTCACTTGATTGAAGATTCTACAAACATAGTACCAGACTGGTGATTTCTTCTCTGCAGTTTTCTGTTACCCTTTCTTTCTTTTATTCTGCAAACACACATACTTCCGCCAACCTTTCTGATGGATAAACAAAGAGGGCGTCCCAATCGCCGTCGGCCTGGGAGACGGGACAATAACAACAACCGACGACATAAGAACTCGTCAAATGATGCCTCATTCCAAGCGGAATTTGAATCTCCTAGCTCATCATCACACGAGTTGCAAGTTCCCGAGTTCACTATGCAAGACGCAAAGCCTGTTCTCAGTGAGCCTGTCCCGCTCGACTCGCGGATGTTTAGCGAGCTCGTGAACACCCGCCAAGTGCATCCTACCATCGTCCAAACCATTACGGATGACCTGAAGTTCACAAACATGACACCTGTTCAGGCCGCTACTCTCGACGAACTGCTCCCTCCGAAGCGCAGTGACTGTCTGGTTCAAGCCAAGACTGGTACAGGAAAGACCATCGCCTTTCTTCTGCCCGCGATAGAAACCATGCTCAACAAGCCCCGAGGCCCTGACTCTCCCGTTTCTATTCTGGTCATCTCGCCGACTCGGGAACTTGCCATGCAAATCGCCAACGAGGGTTCCAATTTGCTTCAACGGATGCCGCAGTACCGTGTGTGCATCGCCATCGGAGGTACCAACAAGGATCGCGAGGAAAAGCAGATTCTAAAGGGTTGTGACATCCTAATCGCCACCCCCGGTCGTCTGTTTGATCATATGGCCAACGAGGATATCCTTTACGCTCTGCGCCATGTAGACACACTTGTGCTTGATGAAGCTGATCGACTGCTTGACATGGGCTTCATGAAGGCTTTGAGAGACATTGTGTCCAAGCTTCCAGATAAGAAGGAGACTAACAGACAAGGCATGCTCTTCTCAGCCACCATCGCACCTCACGTCAAGCAGGTGGCTGGCCTCGTCCTCAACCCCGACTACAAGTTCATTTCGACCATCCCAGAAGGCGAAGCCAACACCCATCAACGTGTTCCCCAGATTCTCATCAAGGTCCCCACTTTTGCCGATTCAGCAGCGGCCATGGTCGGTTGCATCCGAAAGGAAGCTCGGGAGCATCAGAACTTCAAAGCAATTCTCTTTGCCCCGACGGCCGCTCTAGCTGACTTTTACGGATACATCCTTTCTACTCTTCCTGGCCTGCCCGCGGTAGGTATTCTTCACAGTCGCATGTCCCAAAACAAGCGAACCAAGATCACCAACGATTATCGCGACAGTGCGTCTGCCATCCTTGTTGCTACCGATGTGGTGGCCAGAGGCATGGATTTCCCAGGAGTTACCACTGTATTCCAGGTTGGCATTCCCGCGGACAAGCAAAGCTACATTCATCGTCTTGGCCGTACAGCCCGCGCCGATGCTGATGGTCGCGGCATCTTCATCATCAGCGAAGCCGAGGCTTGGTTTCCTCGATGGACGCTCAAGGACATCACCTTTATCCCTCAGGAGGCCGATGTATCTGTTACTGACGAGGTAAATGCCATTGTGGAGAAGATGGAGGACGAGGAAAGGGGAAAGATTTACCAAGCATGGCTTGGCTATTACAACAACCACCTCAAGGCTCTCAAGTGGGACAAGGCCGATCTGGTGGCTGCTGCCAACATCTATGCGCGCGATGGACTTATGGCTCCTGAAACCCCAACCATTGCCAAAACGACGGCCGGAAAGATGGGCTTACGAGGTGTAAGGGGCTTGGTTGTGGTGCCTGATCCTCCTAGGCACAAGCTGGGCCGGGGTCAGGCTGGTGGTGGTGGCGGCGGCGGTGGCGGCGGTCGAGGTAGAGGTGGAGGTGGAGGTCGTGGAAAACGTTGAGCATATGTTCCAAAAAAACGGGAGACTGATGATACTTAATTGGGGCTTGACTGTAATCTGTATGGGTTTATTCTTGATGCTGCAGGTATGGGCTAATGACCTATTATGTGGAATGAATTGGTTTGGACGGATACAATACGATCAATATCTTGTACGAAGTACGGTTTTGGGAGGTGGACAACAATTTCCAGTCATTAATAGTAATGATCCCTACGATGAGAGAGTCTTGATTTTTTCTTTGTTGCCCATGTATCCGTAATCTCGTTTCTACATTATCCTAATCATGTCATTCATATATTCATTCGACACCATATTCGTGTTTGCCGTCACTCATTTCAAGGGATTCGTTTCATCCCACTTTATCCATCTCCGTATCACCTCGTCCACCTTGCGAATGCCTTCTCTCGTCGCCTCCACCTCGAACCACTCCCGGTGCTCCTTCCCGCACGCTTCGCAGCTGTCCTTGTTCGACCGCATGCCCATTCCAGCGAGCTCGATGTGTATCAGCCGCTCTACACGGTGGCAGTGAGGCGTCATGTGCGGCACCACGCCTGACGACTCACTGGCATTGGATAGGTAGGGGTAATACCGTAGCATCTCGATGTCGTACCCGCATTGCCGCTGCCACTGGTTCATACGGCGCTGTACGTTCTGTGCGCGTCCGATTTTGAGCATCATCGTTTTGCCCTTGCTACCCCCGCCACCTGCGCCGCCAGCACGACTCTGGTCAGTGAATTGTGAAATTACATCACTTGCCCGACGGGATCGGGCACCACCTCTAGCTGGGGAAGGGGGCGCGAGGAGAGATCGTGCAGCCTCGACGGGTGGTGCGGCAGAAGCAGACAATGGAGTAAGCCAAAACATGTAGATGAAGCCCGGCTCTTCCGAGTCTACAAATGGTCTACTGAGTTCCGTCATCAGAGCTGATGCCGTGGTGGCATCGAGCGTGTTGGGTATCAAGGTCTTGACTGTTGCCGTGTGCGACCCCGTAGATTTCCGCGATGTCCTGTTGGAGGAGGAGGGTTTGTTCGTCGCTTCATCACGCTGGGTATCAGAGTGGATTCTCGAGTTGCGTCTTGAGGCGGGCGGCACGGGGATGGACGTTCGTTGCACGGGTCGTGGTTGCGGTCTCACTGGCCGCGTCTCTGGTACCTCCTCAATGGGAACACTGAAGCAGCAACAGAATACAACGGATTTGTTTTTATGCTTGGTCGGACGTGAACTCGTGGCGGGTTTAAAATAGCTCCCGTTCCCCACTGCGCTTCCGTTCGTCTTTCCATGGTATGTCGTCGTTGTCGTCGTGGCAGTTGATTTTTTGGGCTTTCCTTGCAAGTCCACTAACCCCAACCGATCTGCCAAGGTATCGATGCTCGAACGGCCTTCGAGAATGGGCGTAGATGTGATTTTCGGCGCGGGGCTGGAATGCGCGGACCTACTCGCCTGTTCCTTGTGCTGCCAGCAGTACAGGGTCTCGTCGCGGGGATCAGGCGTGGATGGTCGAGCACGGGCGGGACTCGACTTCGCAGATGATATGGGACGACGACAAGGCCGGCCGTTGGAGGTGATGCCGCGACATGTCAGGTTTGGATTGAGAGAGTCGGAGCGACCGATGAGAGATTCGGGGGTATTGGCAACGAATGGCATTGTCTAAAGATAGGGCTATGCAAAGCCTCGAGGCAGCGTTGAATGATTTGGCACGGGGGAGGGCTTTGATATATCCTGCAGCCGTAAAAGAGAGAAGCTGGCGTTTCTGAAGAGACTACACACAGTTGGCGGCCGGTTGCTTCGTTTTGTTGTTTGTCAAAGGAAGAGGCAAAAGGGAGCCCCTGAGCCAAATCCAACTGAAGTCAGCAGGAGGCAGAATGCCCAGCAGAGGCTGGCTGCTGGACCTGCCGAGACGTTGATTCACCAGTTTGGTTGGTTGGTGGGCGGAATGGAGATTGAAGTGAAGTGAGCCTGGCGGTGACGGTGGTTGAGTGGACTGGACTGCCTGTGGCTGTGTCAATGGCGTGTGGCTGTGAGAGAGGGAAGATGTTATTTGTAGATTTCACAGCTGAGGCCTCTTTTCTTCACGGATTGTTGTAGGATAGATGGATGAGATGTGAATGTGTATGATATATTCTATAGTCATCGAATGTATTGTCGTTCGTAGATGAACGGTGTTGAAAGAGGTAGTTGTACAGCAGTCTTGTTCGCCTTTGCGTGGTGGCTGATGATTATGTCCTTCAGTAGAACATAGGTGGTGAGAAGCCCCAAACACGGAAGTCAATGCCCTGATATCGGAACATGACGTTGCCTAGCCTTATTTATTCATTTTAATATGAATTTTGGATATTACTAAGAAACAACCCCCCCAAAAAAACCATGCCATCAATGAGACTACGACTTCATTTCGTATCTCACTTCTCCGTCCGTTCTCCAGAAGGGCGCCGACAAGAGTGGGGTGGGAGCGGCGCCGCTTGACCCACCCCGCCCGACAACTAGGCCCGGCGCCGACAAACCAAGTTTTGGGATGCTATCTACACTTGTATAAAAGCGTGAACTACCTAGCCAAGATGGACAGAACATTTCATCTTCATCAGAATTTCAAGAACCCACAGAGTTAATCTCTCCTATATTCTTCTCAAACATGGCTCTCAAATTCATCAACAAGTTACAAAACCAGCGCGTCCTTGTCGTTGGCGGTTCAACTGGTATTGGATTCGCTGTTGCGCTTGGAGCCCTCGAACATGGCGCTCACGTCGTCCTCAGCAGCTCCAACCAAATCAAGCTCGATCGTGCTGTGGATCGACTCAAAGCACATGTCGAGTCCGGTGGCCTCTCTTTGCCAGACATTTCCGCAAAGACGTGTGACCTATCGAACCCGGACACCATAGATGACAACATCAAGAGCCTTCTGGAATTTGCTACTCAGCAGGGGAAACTTGACCATGTTGTTTATACAGCCGGGGATGCTATCAAAACAGTCTCCATTGACAAGGTTAACGCCCATGATATCCCAAAGATTGGCATGGTTCGGACGGCTGGCGTCCTTATTCTTGCCAAGTACCTTTCCAGCTATACGAATCAGAGCACTAATAGCTCTCTGACCTTGACTGGAGGAACTATGTCCTGGAGACCCAGTCCTGGTTGGTCTGTCTTGACAGGTGTTGCGGGTGGTGTTGAGAGTCTTGCTCGTGGGCTGGCCGTCGATTTGAAGCCTGTGCGTGTCAACTGTGCTGTCCCAGGCGCAATTCACACAGAATTGTTTGATAGTATCCCGGAAGAGAGGCTTGAGGCTGCTTTGAAAAATATGAGGAGGGACACTATCACGGGCTCAGTGGGCACGCCAGAAGAAATGGCTGAGGTGTATTTGTACTTGATGAAGAGCACGTTTGCGACTGGGTCGACGGTAACGGCGGACGGTGGAAGAATGGTCGGTGATAGCAAGGATGCTGACATCATTATATAAGAGTATTTCCACCAATTTGGTACTTTGGAGTACGTCAAAGAGAATTTATGCTGTTCCGTCCCTATATGTATTCTGGAAATGGAATGTCTGCATCCTCATTATCAACGTATCGCCATTTGTCACACGTTCCGAGCAGGCCCTTGGACCCGCCAGCCTTACTTTCAAGGATGCAGGCTGGTTCGTCTTTAAGATAGAAGACCAAGCCATTACGGAACTTTCTGCCAACTAACTTAAGAGCTTCTTTCATACGCTCAAACGTGAACACCAAGACCTGCAGATCATCCCGGAGCGCGGCGTCTCGTTGGAGGGGCGATGCTGAGTCGGCTCTGGACGGCCGTTGTGGTAATGAAGGGCACACGTACTCCATCACGATAATGCGCCCACATGTGAAGAGTGAGGAGGAGAGATGAGGGTTAATGACGAAATCCGTGGAGGAACGGGATGCGTCTCGAATCACGGCGGCCGTACTGCGAGCCACGGAGACGCAGTGCGGCCAATTGGTGGATAATTCGGTGAGTTGTTCGTGAGTTTCCCCATCATGGAGAGGTCGATGGTGCAAGAGAATTGTGCTAACAGACATAATGGCACTGAGCCATACCACGTAGGGAAAGTCCCGATAGTCTGCAGCCGAGAGGTCAGTGGCTGAGCGAGGCAACATGAGCCGAATTCTCGGTAGCGTTGATGTTAAGGCATCGATGTAAGGCTTTTGCTCCTCAAATTCATAGTCCAAGGCATAAATCCTCTCAGATACACGACCCAAGAAAACGTATGCAAGGATAATGAATTGTAATAGCGTTGCTGTCTTTTTACGAGACTTGTCTTGGACCAGTGTGATGAGGCGATCGAGATTTGAGGTGTACTGAATCGAGTCCTTGGAAGAAGAAGAAGAAGGCTCTACTGTTCTTTGGAATTGGTCATCGCTAATAGGAAAGTTGATTCTCAGCTGACGATCGTCAATGGCATGTGTCAGACCGATTGGGAAGCACATCCCTCGGTCCAAAATGAAGAGCGTCCACACAGCTCTGCGACATTGCTCCATATCAACCCAACTACTGCAGAGGTTGGGACCAAGAGCATGAGGCACCACCTTGACTGAGCTATCTTGCATATTGTAGCCGGCGGCAACGGCTATCCTCCAAGCTTCACCAAGGGTCGTCCATGCGGTCGAGAACTCGGTGGCAATCATGGACTGAAAGATGATGAAGTTTGCGGCGAGCACGAGTTGAAGAGGGTCATCTGACGAGTTGATACCCCGAGAAAAGAGAGACCTTGCGGTGTTATACCATTCTGTCTGGGATTGCTGAATTTCGCGGTTTGGATGAGCACTTGCCGACACAGCCATTATGGAGAAGAAGAGAAGAGGGGAGTCGTTGTAATTGCGAGATTGCAACTTTGATGTAATCGTCGGTCTGTGCAGAATTGGAATATATTGATAAAACTTTTCAAAATACAAGTCCACCAGCTCATGTACTTGACTATGGGGCGGGAAGGGAGTTGACCTGGAGGCCGTGGCCGAACTTTGAGGAGGAGTTCCAAGGCTGTTCTGACTGGACGATGATGTATTACCCTGAGATTGATTCTCTAGAGGACTGGTAGTAATAGGACTGCATTCCGCTGACCCGTCATTGATGATGCCATGAGACATGAACAGATCCGGCCCGTTCAATAACGGGCCATCGAGTTGATCACTACTATCATGGTTTATGAGTGGCTCTGGCGAAATCCAATCGTCAAAGTCTAGTTGGCCATCCAAGCCAGGAATTGGAGGCCACTCGGGTGTTATAGAGATAGGAGGAGCTTGAGAGGGAGCCCCAGCATAGAAGCACAGAACACCACGCTTGAGACACGGCATGCAGGCTGGCCGCTCACCCTAACACCTAACAGTTAGACCTTGAAAGGGAGGGGCATGGTTGGGCCATGTTTGACAAGGGGGGGAAGGGGGGAATTGCTTACGCCGCACTTCTTCTTCCGGGAGCGACAGCCGGTACAGACATTTCGCGATTTCGAGAGCGTTGACATGACTTTGTTAGTTGACGTAGTGAATAATTTCGTGTCATTGGTTCGTACAATCTCATTACTGCGTCCACTTAGGGAATGGGAGTTGTGAGGGTGGACGGCACGGAGCTAACGGCCGGACTTAAGCCTAAAGCGTTCATGCTGGGCACCCATCAAGGTTCCTCAGCACCAAATCATTTGCGTTGTGCCACAGATCATTTGCCTCTACCATGAATTATTTGAACCAGATGTAAATGATTTAACTTGTTGGAGTGTACTACGAACAATCGATTGTTTGGATAGTTTCCTATATTTTGAGCTGATGTGTTGAGTGGTGCACATTATTCATTCTTTATTTACTTCTTACTTTAGGTATCATTACTATTAATTGGAATCTTCATGCCTCTGCAGGACCAGCGTGCATCTGCAATCATCGTGGTGGGTCCAACACATTATACAGGCGTCGGATTTCTCACAAAATACCTTCTCTTAATCAAGGCCATGACGTTTAATGCGGCCGGACATGCGAGCCTTGGCGTGAGCGACCCCCACGCGTCCGACATTGACCGTCGTCTGAATATGATGCGGGGCGCCAGGGTCACCGACACTGAACTTAGGCACCTTGATGGTGCGTTTCCGCCATTGCAGTAGATCCTCCGAGCCATGCACGTTCAAGACGGGGATACCTGTGCCGGATTCATGAAATTGAACCCAATGATGCCCTCTGCAACCACTGCCTCGCGACCGGAAACTGGCCGTGAATACAGCGAGACTCGTCGACCAATGATACCACCGTCTCCAACCTCGAGAGAGAGCGGCTTATCCAAGGACAGCTCCACGTAGTTGTCATTGCAGATCTTGAGAGAAGACGGGAGAGAAAACTGCTGGAAGAGCCCGCAGTCGTGAGCATTTCTAGTAAGGTCACCGCTCGAGCTGTCCATGCAAGTTAGTGCGTTGTCGAACCTTGATGGATGAATGGACTTTACTGGATGACGACGTGTAGGTCTGAAAGATGTTCCACAACGCAGTTTTCGCTAGGAGTGAGCCTGGCATGAGTTGCTGTAGTGCTGCCAGGACAGCCAGGAGTATGGAAGGAGAGGTCGCCGCAAAGGCTGAAAGGGAGCTGGATAGTGTTGATAGGAGGGTTCAAGGCGACGAGGGCACCTCCTCGTGGTCTATTGGTGTTTTCAGGGCCACACATGGTTGAGTTGAAGTTGAAATGGTAGGTTACCTGCTGTTGAGTAGAGGGGATCGTTTGGTCTGTATGGGGTGGGTTAGAGTTATGGGATGGGGATGGCGCAGAGGAAGGAGGAAGGATAGGAGCATCTTATAGCATGGAAAGCCATTCGTGACACACTGAGGTCCGGCGAAGCTAGCGTACCTAGACTAATATAATCGAAAAAAAAAGGAGCCTGTGATCATCTCCCCCTTTCTCAATCTGTAGGATGCTGTTTTTGACTGCATCATCGGTTGCATCAGCTGAGTAAGGTGGTGGTTTCTGACTTTACGTAGTTCACTATTCCCCTGCGCAAACTTGCGCACCCAAATGGACCCAATCACGAGGCCCCATTTCCTAGTGCCTCACCCCGATCGGGCAAGTTTCCGTGAGCAAGTTTGAGGTGGAATGAGACGTGAGACGCAAGATACAACTCAGATTCGGGGTAATTCACTCCATACTACTTCTTATGTTGTTATTTATTTATTTATTTTATTTCTTTATTCAATTATTTTTCCTTCTTTAATCATGTGATGAGTTGCCATGACGCAATCCACCGTTCCTTCCCAGCAGGCAGGTTGTCCCTTCTTTCCCCTCCCGCGCAAATACCTTTGTCAGTCAACGGATTTCTCCTCTCTTCAATTTTTTTCTTACCTACCTCACCTACTCAATCTCTCATTGATTGTTTACCAGATCAAACTGCTCAATCATTGAATCCTTGGCCCTCCTCACATCTATCCTGGTAACAATCACAATCATGTCCGCCGCCGTTTACTCACTCCCAGCGTTGCCCTACGCGTACAATGTAAGAAAATTCAGAGGCCATGGATCAACTCTATTTGTACCTAGAAGTCTGTTCTCAGGATGTTCTCATCTAACAATGCCAGGCTCTTGAACCAAGCATCTCCGCTCAGATCATGGAGCTACATCACAGCAAGCACCACCAGGCTTACGTTACCAATCTCAATAATGCCCTCGATTCATACGCCACAGCTACCTCCTCCAACGATATTGCTAGCCAGATTGCCCTTCAATCTGCCATCAAGTTCAACGGTGGAGGACACATCAATCACTCGCTCTTCTGGGAGAACCTGACTCCTCCGAACTCTCCCGACGCCAGTCCCGATGCGGCTCCTACCTTGATGGCTGAGATCACAAAGACTTGGGGCAGTCTCCAGGGCTTCCAGACAGTTATGCAAAAGGCTCTACTTGGCCTACAGGGAAGTGGTTGGGGTTGGCTGGTCAAGGACGGTCAGACCCTGCGCATCGTCACCACCAAGGACCAGGATCCTGTTGTGGGAGGCGAGGTGCCCATCTTCGGCATTGATATGTGGGAACATGCTTACTACCTGCAGGTGAGAGCCCAGAAATATTTTTATTGCCCCTTGCAACACAGTTGAGTGCTAACCGACAAATAAAATTTCAGTACCTCAACGGAAAGGCTGCGTACATCGAAAACATCTGGAAGGTCATCAACTGGAAAATTGCAGAGTCTCGTTTCAACGGCAGCCGTGAAGATGCGTTCAAGGCACTTCGAGCCTCTATTTGAGGTAAGATAAGCCCAGTGGTTTCTAAACAAGGACAAAAATAGCACAAACTCTATGTACTCTTGAATTGAGAATAGCAGACATCTTGATCTTGGCTACGACCTACGATGTTCAGCTCGCCCTGATTTTGCCCTACATACGTCTCTCTGTAGGAGACTCCGCATGGCGCAAAGTTCTAATTACCCTATATGCAATAGAAACGAGTCACTTACAGGACCTGAAACATGGTTTCGGTTGTCTGCCGCCATGGCAGCCATCTTTTGCATGGTGTCTCAGCCATATCCAGGCTCAGATCGGACCTGATACTTCTCTACAGGGGTGAAGGACAAACTATAGGGAAAAATCAAATTATCAATTTATTTTTTGAGCATTTGTTTGCCTTGTGTGGCTTATTTTGTCTCGTTGCAGATATGCCATAGTCTGGTCACTCTCTGCTTCACGTTGCCGCTACCCCAACCGCTCCTACTCATGATTCTTAACCTTCTCAAATACTCCCATTACTAGGTTTAGTACATCATGAATACTGTTTTTTGTTTCGTTCGATATCCATCTCAAGTTGAGGCTGAAGCCTAGAAAACCTTTTCGACCTCATTTACGATTATTCCCCTCATTCAATCCTAGTCTGAGATAAACGAAAACAATATCGCTGCAACAATCGCAATCACCGAGTGGATGTTCCTGTGCTACCAAACACGCTGTTTCCATCTGGCATTAGTCTTTGCTTGCAACATGATATAGTTAGCCCGTGCTACCGTTCCGCGACGAGCTGAGTGAGTCCAGAACCGGCTACGTGCATGAAGGGACCTTACCACTGAGTATCACGATTCAAGGGGTCTGACACCTCGCCTTTATCTAGCAACCGACGCAGTGTTAGGGGAAACGGCTACCATGCTGTGGCTGTAGGACGGGTATTCCGTCGTTCTGGTTTAAGTAGAGTGGCATAAGTGACACGGCGCACACCGCATCGAGGCTTGCTCAAGCGATCATGTCGAATATTGCAAAACACAAATTAGCCCTGAACGGCCAAGAGGATTGAGCTTCAGCTGAACATAATCGCAGTCATGCTCAATTTTATTGATTCCATACCGCCGCCGAGGCTAGAAGGGTTTTTGCAGACGGGAATACTGAAAGATGGCGTCTAGTCAAGGCATTGATTGGCAGCAAATCTCGGCAACAGGCAGGATAATGGCAAATCAGCATCTGCGGTAACAATCAATCAACGCCCTTTTCATCTATTTGGCAATGGTATATGCAGGAACCCATCCAAACAACCTATCTCGCTATGTCGGCCCGATCTGCATCAAACTAATGACATTCAGCGAAAAGCGTGACAACCTGCCCCTTGAGCAACATGTGAGAAGCTGATAGGCTTTGGCATACAACATTTCCCCCACCCGTCTCCCGCGAAAGCCCGGCCAAAAGGGCCTCTGGTACGACGGTAGCATGCATCGAGAGGACCAAGATAGATCGGGCTCTCGATGCTGCCTTAGCATTGCCGTGCCTGACTGCCCAGGGGCTCTCAACAAAGGTGGTATATATAGCACGAGCTGAGCTCAGGAGCTCTCTAGGCAGGCCCCGTGAGACTACGGTACTCTGAAGAGGTTGTTCTATCGTGTCGCTCGTTATTCAATTCCACTCTTCGAAAGGTTTGTTGTTACATTGACTTCTGCTGTCACTAATTACTGGCCCTCCTCCCTCATTCTTTTTGGTCTTCGCCCGTATTCAATGATGATGGTGCACCACGTTACTCGCTTGATACTCCTTGGGCTTGGGTAAGAAAGCAACGTTCCTTAGTCATGTCATTCAACGTATCTTTGTTATCATGTCTAACTGTTGGGATGTAGGGCGTCTCTGGTGAATAGCCAGAACTATACTATGACGGTGACTGAGACGATTACGGAGTGTGCCGCTTCTTGCTATTCTACTACTGTCTCGAGTTGTATGGAGACGTGGCACTCTACGGGTTCTACCGTGACGGACACTACGAGACTTACTGCGCTCTCTACACGCCCCTCTGACTCTCCCACCTCAATTGGCACCACACGCACCTTGGCAAACACTTCTACTCTCGTTGAACCAACCAGTACCCCGAACACCCGGCCTACTTCCATCCCTCGAACCGTGACGACTTCGCGATGGACAAATTCTACCAGTTCCACCATGACAATTACCACAGCCTCGCCTGCTACCAGATATACTTGCTCATCTACGTATGGTTGTAACTCTACCACTGGTGCTGGGACTAGTCTCCACTACTCTACTTCCACGCATATGGTGACGACGCCACATATTGTATCCAGCCTGAGCTCTAGCTCATGGTACAGAAATACATCCAACCCGGCAACTTCTTTTGCAAGCGAGGAGAACTCCTCCTCTTACAGCACTCCTTCATCGACTGACACTCAGACAGAGTCTTCTCTAACCTCTGGAACGACAATATCTGCGACTCATTATAACACTACTCGAGAGGCTTCTACAACAACCCATACCAGCCAGGTTTCTATCCCTTCCAGCACAAATACGACGTATCCTACCCCCTCTTCGGCAAGCTCAGAGCGTACTTCCTACACCTCACCTGAGAGCACTTTTACGCTGGTGACGCAAACGAACAACACACAGTACTCGACTCGATTCTCCAGCAGGACTATCACTACTTTATCAAACACATCCTACCACATTTCTTCGTCCACTAGTGCGGTGAGGAGCATTACGACCCTGATTGAGACTAGATCGACGGCATTCACGCAATACAACAACACCAGGCCGTCCGTGTCCACACCCTCACCAAGTGCCAGTTCCACTTGGTTTGGAACCACGTCTCGCACCATCTCCTCTCTGATTCCTCCACCCAGCTCTGAAACAGTCCCTACTAGATCTACCAGCTCTGTATTTACCTATTCGAATGCTACCACCACCACCACCACCGCCATCACCGTCAGCTTGTCCTCGTTCGTTTCACCATCTGAGGATAGTGGATCGTCAACTGTTCTGGGAACTCCTTCGTCAAGCCAGAGTCAAATCCCCAATTCTTCCATTCCCCAGAATGGCACAACTACATTCATATCATCACCCCGATCTACCTCCTCAAATACCGGAGTCTCGTTCACAGTATCCCAGACAGAAAGTCAGATAACTCGTGTCACTATTTACTCTACCATGACCAGTCAGGCTACGAGCTCGGAGCGCACATCTACGTTCTACAGAAACTCCTCCACTACCACAGGTCTTTTCTCGACGTCTATAACTTCACAAGAGACGAGGAGTATTCAGTCTACTCTGCCTTCAACAATTCGGTTCACCCGGTTCACAAATTCTTCATCCCTAGCAAGTACTTTTGCTACAAACTCAGGTCCTTCAAGTCTGACAACTGCAATGGAGTCTCCATCTAGCTCAGAAAGTTTCTCAGTTAGCACCATAAACACTTCCTATAGGACAAGCTTAAGTGACTCTTACGCGCCCACAACAACACAGTTCACTAGGAAATCTTCTGTTAAGACAGCCAGCAGTGGATTCGCTTCTCAGTCATACCCTACCACAGGCACTGAAGCTTCTTTCAACAGCATTTCATCTCACCAAGATCCCAGTTCTGCCAGGTCATCTACCACTACTGGAGGAGTATCTCAATCATATGCTACCGTCACTGATAGTAGAGGGTCTTCGAATGATGTATCTTCGACTGAAGAAGCATCTTCAGTTGATGGCGAAACCTCAGCTGATACTACGACCAACACAAGAAAGCCTTCAGAGACGGTTGGGGTCTCCCAGACTCGAATTGAAAGCTCGTATTCGTCAGGGGCTGAACTGCCGTCAGCTACCAGGTCTTCTCATGGGACTGGAATAATCCAATCCACTTCTACGGTTGGCAGGTCTTCTCAGATATCTTCTACTCAAGGAGGAGATGCAACTACATCTACACACACACCTATCCTTCCCTCTTCAAATTCGCGTCATTATACCTTCACAAATGCGTCCTCTGTCACGGCAAACACTCCGTATCGACCTTCGTCAGCCACAATCAGTGACAATCATGCGTCGTCCTCATGGGATACCTCGCATAGTGTTTCCACCCCAGTCACAAGCTCCGCTTCAAGTTATCACTCAAGCTCGAGTTCGAGGCACTTTAGTACTCCTACCTCTGTCTCATTGAATTCAACCACAGGGTCGAGTAGGACTCGTACTATAGCTACCGCATCGAGCACTATCGATATTGAAACACCAACATCTCGGACTGCTGCCGGTGAAACCACAACGTCCGACTCAAGCGGATCTTCTCAAACAAGTTCTATTCAATCAGATCCAGGGACTGTGATGATTCAATCAAGCAGCACTTCCTTCTATGGCACCTCAGGCACTCCCGGCTTCAATTCAACCAACGTTTCCCTTCCCAGAACAAGTTCAACTTCTACAATCACCTCAAAGAACTCTCCATCTACTCAACTTGTTTCAATAACTACTACTTCTGGTCCTGGAGGCTACAGCTTTGGAAGCTCATCCGAGGCTTCGACACCCAACTCCGTATCCTCCAGCTCGGTTGACTGGCCTACATCCACGCTTCTTGCTCACTCCAGTACATCAACTGCTGATCCCATTACCTCATCATCTCTATCTCAGCCAACAACTCTCCTAACAACAAGCAAATCTAGTGATCCATCAGCCACCACAGGCTATGAATCTGTTTCCACGGGTCCACCCCCATACAACGAGCCTCCATCCTATAATCTCCCCCCTTCCTACGGACGAAAACGACGGGGACTTTCTCGTAACTAAAGAACCAAAGGGGAGTGGGTTAATGACTGGACATACGGACGTGACACGCGGTCCCTAAACGCATCTTTCTTTCTTCACACTCCTTTGTATGAGACACTTTTTGGGATTACTTTGCCAGACATATGAATTGAACATGAATACGGGTGCAGCAACCAAACTTCCCATGAACAGTCTCGTGTGTGAGGTACAGATATGCACTAGTCTTAAAATGTCTCGAGTAATAATGATGCCCCTGGGTAGGTCATTTGAAGATGTAACCCAAAAAATAACCATGCCCATGTCTCAGAGTTGGTTGAGCCACTTAAGCCTTGACGCACTCAATCACAGAAATACGCGAGTCTGGGCCGTGAATCTTCAGCATCCTTAGTCCAGTCTCGTGTAACAGGGCCTTGAATTGTTGGACGCTTCGTTCCTTGCCCCCAATAGTCATCATAACAATGTCAAATGATGCATCAAACTGCGACGGCGGGTCATTCATGATTTGTTCTACAATCAAGAGCCGACTATCTGGTGCCATCGCATTGGAGACGTGATTCAGAATAGTTATGCAAGTTTCATCGTTGTAATCGTGAAGACAGCGTCGAAGGTGGTAGAATAAAGCACCTAGAATGTTTAGTACCGAAGAAAGAAATGTACACAACAGTGATTATTGGAGTGGTAAGAGGTAGTACCTTTGACTGGCTGCTCAAGGAGAAAGTCGTGCGCCATGAACTGGATCCCTTCGAGCAAAGGGTCCTTCAAAATACCCACTTCCTTAATGACCTCTTCTCGGTCTTGAACGATACACCTCTCCTTGGGGAGCCATTTGTTCTGCTCGCAGATGGCCTGAACGGCATGTCCTCTTCCACCTCCAAGATCGATAAACAAGATCCTGTCATCTGTCTGATCCATGACCTCACGA
This sequence comes from Mariannaea sp. PMI_226, assembly GCA_024336345.1. Taxonomy (NCBI): domain Eukaryota; kingdom Fungi; phylum Ascomycota; class Sordariomycetes; order Hypocreales; family Nectriaceae; genus Mariannaea; species Mariannaea sp. PMI_226. The sequence continues at coordinate 5,136,624 of JANFOG010000001.1, read as the reverse complement.
ACCCAGGCAAAGTCATATGTAGTTTTGCCTAGTAGAACAGCATTGCTCATGGCCATGGCATGCATGAAGTTTCGTGTACGCTCTGGGTTCTGATGCATAATTTCCCAAATGTCCATTTCTGGGTGTCCGTTGGCGTAAGAGTATGGGCAATGAACAGGCCCATCCGGCTCGATACGTTTATACTCGTCAAAGAACGCCGGCATGAAAGTACAAGACCTAAGTGTCTCCTGAAAACTGAAAAGGAAATACACCTGTCAATCAAACACGCGGTACACAGTGGGCAAATTTAGGAGGATACTGACTTCATGCGAGCGAGAGCAATGTAGGGACCGGAGTTTGCATAGACCAAAGACTTTGGCGTGTGTGCTACGTGGTCCTTTCCGTCGTGCCGCAGAATTTTGCCAGCTACAAGGACATGACTGAATCGACCTGGCATTCAAGTTAGAAGAAAAATCTACAACCTGTGCTCAGATCTGGGTTCAAAAACGAACGGATGAGGCCAACATCAGCGTCTGACTTTTCAGCTAGGTCGCGGTACGATATTCTGCCGTCGACTGGGATGGCATCGAAGCAACCCCATTTGATGAACACTTGGGCCGCGACCATTGTCATTAGCGTAATGGTATCTCTAACGTAACGCTCCTCTGGCAATGTGGCTTGGTCAAGGATATCGGAGGCTAGATCGGCGATGGTTTTGCGGATGTTCTCATCGTCTTTCAAAAGGGAGAGCCCATTGACAGCAAGGACTAGCTTGCTGCAGAGAGCTTGGAGGCTGTGTTTGTCGAGCGTCATTCTAGTTGACAATGAGGACAGGTTGAAATTGATTGAGGTAATTGAAATTTTAGGATAGAAAAAGAGAATGACCCCATCGTCTATGCCAGGTAGGCTACGGGGCTCTATATGTTATATTGTGATGGCACCAAGTCGTACTCTGTACCACTAGATACGATACTTTAGTGGATTTCTCTATTGTGCTTCTATTAAAAACTAATCATGTTGTGCGCGAGAACCTGAACAGGCCGGACCCAAGTAGTTATCCCTTGCTGCATCTTAATCCGTGATTCGTGATCTCGATGGTGAGCACTGCATCATGCAGGGTATCCTTCACGGGCAACAACTTCCGAGTGTAAGTGAAGAATATCTGATTCGGATTGTTTGCTGATCATTACGCTTGGATGGGCGGGAGACAACATGTCCCTCATTTTCGCCTTTTAGTGAAGTTGCCTTAAATAACATCGGAATCGAGTGGGATGGGTTCAAAAAAGAAACAAAAAACAATGCATCCTGCACGTCATGATGCAGCCCCTGCAATAGTTCCTAACGCCAGTAAGCAACCTTCTCATCGCCAAATACGTTGATATGTATTGCGTGGCCTACCTGCAATGGTAAAGATGACCCAGATAACTCCGGACTCGATCATCTTGGGGGGACAAAACCTATTACGCGTCAGCAGGCATGCTCTTCTATCTCTCTCATCGTCCGCCCAAGAAAAAGAAAGAAAGACAGAAAGAAAATATACTCACAAGACACCGGGCATCTGCAAAAACCTGGTCCAGTATGCATACTGGACCAACGTCACATATCCCATCATGACCGCAGCCGCCAATGCACTCGCTCCCCTTTTAAAAAATGCCCTCTTCCTTCTTGTGCTCTGTATCGTCACCCTCGCCTGGCCATCCGACGCGACTGTGACTCCCCATCGCCTCCCTAAATCATACCTCCTGCTTTCCATGGGGAAAGCGTCCCCATACCTCTTGAATATCGGCACAAAGGCCAGGGCACACAGAAGCGTCACGCCGGGTGTGCTCGACACAAAGCTCACAATGTCGTCGATAAACTGCTCCGGCTTCGACGCCGAGGGCATGCGGTGCCATGTCACACCAGTGAAAATTGCCGCAATGGTGAGCAATATCATCTCGGAGATTGCGGTGGCTATGTAGGCATCTGTGTAGGGGAACTCGACGCGGTCGTCCATGCGGCGTCGGATAATGTGCGTCTTGTCAAAATCGCGAGATCGCTTCACGCCGACAATGCTGCGAAGGAGGCCGAGAACGACAAGGTGGTACCGCGGTCGTGCCATGTAGACGGTGAAGATGTGCAGCATGTTAAGATGGCCGTACCCAGGTGTATTCCCAACCATACCGGCAATGCAGGCGTTGGCAAGCAGTTGACAGCCAAAGGCGATGACCCAAGTCCACAGAATGGGCTTCTGTCCTCGACGTCCAAGCCTCTTTCCCGAGAGCCAGTGAATAAAAGGTCTATAGGCGATTAGTGGTGTAACGAGGACTATCACAGCCTCTGCCACCGCGAACATTGTCAATATCTGAGATCCATTTGGGCAAGTGTGCGTGATATGTGAGGGCGAAACGATCCATTCGAACGGAATCGGCGGTAGCTTGCTCAGAGGAATGTCCGTGTAAACGCCAGTATTGATCCCAAGATAGGGCTCAATGGTGGAACCATTCACGGAGGCCGGATCTCCAACAGCGTATGCTCCCACGGGAAACGAATTGTCGCCATGCAGTTTGGAGAAGAGAATACCCATGGCGAACCGAAGATATGACGCCGGTGAGACGCAGGCGTCAAAAGAGTCGAGCTGGGGAGACACACAATGGGGCTGAAAGAATGAAGCCGGCGCCGTCCTGTGGCTCCCATTTGTAGAGGTATGCCCGTTCTTATAAGTCGGCACACAGCCTGAACCCCAAGCGAAGCATCAGCAGCCTAGAATACATGCATGGACAAATGGGAGACGGCGAGGGACTGGGGCAGCTCACCCGCGAAGGGTGTGGCCAGGGGTGAGACCTGCGTGTGGGGCAAATGCGAGCTGAGGGTCGTTCTTCGGGATGATAATGGGGGACGATGGAGCCAATGCGATCCAGGCAGGGTACAGATTACTTAGGACGGAGGCATACGTACTCCGTACTGTAGTAACTAAATAATATCAAGTCCAAGTACCGGAAATAATCACTCCGGTTACTATTCCCACCTGGGCGTATCTAAAAAGCAAGCGGAACGCGATATGCACTTGGTTGATTGACGACGGTGTGTATCGTCAGTCAAGGGATTTTTCTAAAGAGGCTTCACAGATAGCGATGATATCGCTGCAGTACGTCTTCACTCCGTTTGTAACATCATCGCCATTGTCCATCTCTATCTTTCTAAAAGAAAAAAAGAAAAGAAAGAAAAAGAAAAGAAAAAGAAATCCCGTCGCGCACAAGCCAAGTCTATATTTGTCTGTCTTCCTTCTGAGCACCCATGATACTGCCCATAACATCAATGGGGAAAAAAAATGCCCTTCAACTGTTTTTGATTCTTTTCTTCTAAGGCCTTTAATGGCCCTCCGACAGGCATACAACAGCCCACTTGCCGTTCCATGCCCATTTTCGAGCGCCACTATCGCCACCTCCGCCTTCAGTGGCCTTGAGCTCCTCGTCTTTGCCTGGGGGAAGGCCGACAACAACATCAGCCTTGCATGTTCGCAGAGACAAAACATTGACACCCGATGCAGGACCCATTGGGCCAAGTGCCTCCGTGAAGGGGGTTGTAGGATCCCACCAAGCCTGTAATTTTTTTTTTTTACTCGTCAGTTACTGCATCATCAAATCACTGAGCAAATACCCGTATAAACTTACATCACCAGTGAGCTTTCGGTAGTTTAGATCACCCTTGAAGATAACAAGCTCAGACGGCTTCAGCTCCTCGAGGAGCTCGGGGTTCTCCTTGGGCAGACGCCAGTAGCTGCCGCCAGCAGTCCAGTACCGGTTGGGACGAAGAATTAGCTGACCTTCAGCGTGAAACTGAGCCCATTCCGCAAACAAGAATTGGAGGTCGCTCTCAGCGGCATCGGAGAGGGGTTCAGGGGTCTTTTCCTGGAGCTTCTCGTCATCTGAGGGTGTCTCGTACAAAGCACGAGGGTTGGCGACGACGCTGAGAAGAGCGCTGAAGTCGCTGGGGAGGACATCGGAGACGAACCAAGGAATGGACTTGGGGCGCAGGACGACGTGGGTGGCGAGCCCAGAGGAGAGAAGGTAACCAGCCAGAATGAGATCGACATAGAGCTCGAAACCAGCATTATCCAGGACAATATCAACCTGACGCTCCTTCTTACCCTCAGCCTGGGCCTTCTTGAGAATCTCGTAGGCTCGAGGAAGGTCATTAACGAGAATATTTGCCTCGGCAGCCTTTCGGGCCTCCGCACCCTGAAGCTTCTGGATATCCTCGTACGTGAGGTTAGTGAGGAGAGACAGGTCAGTGGCATTGCCCCACAGGCAGATTTCAAACATCTCGCTGAAGAGGAGCTTCTCAGCCTCAGGGTTATGGGTAGCCTCCTTGTTATCGCGAAGCTGCTGGGTAATCTCCCGGTACTTGCTGGCAAGCTCAAGGACGGCTGACCGTGACGACCGGAAGGTATCCATCTTCTGGCGAGCGAAGACGTCGTAGGACTTCCAGTGCTGGCTTGTTTTGAAGAAAGTGCTCATACGTCTTCATAAGGAAAAAAAAAAGATCAGTTTTCTGTGTTGCCACAGGTCTGAAGGAGGATGTCTTGAACCTACCGATACATATAACACTCGGAAAATAGCCAAGGGACGTTAAACCACTTAGGCGGATTTCCATCGTTGGTAATCTTGCCAAGCTCCTCAACTTCTTTGTTGTAGGCGTTAATCTCGTCGGTGAAGCCATCGTCGGTAAGGGGACTGATGTGGATTTGTTAGTCTTGGTCTCGCAGAAGATGGGTGAGGTTGTTGTACGTAAGCTCGCGGTCATGTTGAACCTCGTACTTGAGGGCGGCGAGCTGCGCAACAATCTTCTTTCCCTCAGCTTGAGCTTCAGGGTTGGTGGCGACGGAAGTAGATCGGTAGACATCGTCAATGGCTTGAGTCTAGAGACAAGGAAAATCATAGTCAGTTACTGTGAGATGACTCAATTGAATGGAATTTTGTTTACCAAAATGACGGGCCATCGCTTGCGAACAGAGTCGCTGGCAAACGACTTGGGGTCGCTAGTGTAAGGTTGAGCTGCAGATGCCCGTCAGCTTTTCCTGTCCCTTTACAAATCCCACAGAAACATACGTGTCTTGGTATCGTACTCCATTTTGGTGTTTTCCACGAGGAGGTGCTTGTCAGAGCGGATGATGGGTGAGGTTGTCGATCTGACGAGACATCAATGTGGTTCCCTAGAAGCTCTCACCAGTTGTTTTCCGAACTCGGGTTATGGAGGGGCAGCATCGCGGGGCAGATTAATTTGTTAGTGGAGCAGTTGTGGATAGAGGCATGACGTCAAGCCCCGTTAGCGGCATACGTAGGTAGGTCAATAAATGTGATGAGCAAGTTGCTTCACGACATCAATTCAGATAACTTTATGGTAATTATATGTAAGGTGAAGTCTTTTATCCCTTTGCTTCAAGTTTTCAGAGTGAGAGAGCACTGAAACACCAGCTAAGGATCGCTCTTCAAAGCATGAACTACCCTCTCACCCTCGCTGGCAATATCATAGCTTATAACATCTACGAGAATCGATTGCGGCTGCGAACGAAGTCAGGCTGTGCTGTTCATTTATATGATAGAACAAGATAGCTTACGAAATTCCCATATGTTATAATGGGAAAACTTTAGCGCATGTCAGCTCGCTACAGAGCTAAGATAGTGCTTGGGCTCAGCTTGAGCTCCGTTCATGATTAACACCAGCAGGATATCTGTCCCCAGAGAACCTGTCAACAATCGTAATGCTTAACTGTGTTCGCTAGCAACATAGTCTATCTTAATCATACACAACCCCTTCTTCAAGATAGTCTTCCTATATAGGGGGGACCCGGGTGGTCAGTATGACGCCCATTGGCACCAAGATCATTCATCCTTCTTGACCGCACCCTCCTCGCCGTCCTTCTTCTGGTCTTTGGAGGGATCGGCTCGTTTTGTGAGAATCTCATCGATTACCCCTAGTTCCAGGGCTTCTTCGGGCGTCAGATACTTGTCTCGTTCCATTAAATCATTAATCTGTTCCAAATTATAGCGCTCATGGCCCTTGGCCTTATTAAGATGATGTTGCATAATCTTGTTGGATTGTTCTCGAATCTTTTGGATCTGGTTTGCGTAAATTAAGATATCCGATGCCTGGCCTCGGGTGCCTCCCAGAGGCTGGTGAATCATGATGGAGCTGTGTGGGAGGGCAAATCGCTTGCCTGCCTCGCCTCCCGCGAGCAAGATGGCGGCCATGGACGCTGCACCACCAACACACACCGTGGAAACGGGAGACTTTATATAGGTCATGGTATCGTAGATTGCCATTCCTGTGGCCGTGTAAGCTCGTGACAAGTGTACCGTTCGAGGGAGAAAGTCGGACCTGCGGTAATCGATCCTCCGGGAGAATTGATGTACATAGTTATGGGTTTGTCGGGAGTATCTGATTCTAGCCATAGCAGCTGTGACACAATCGACGCGGACATGTAATCGTTAACTTCGCCATTGAGGCAGATGATGCGTTCCTTTCCGCTGTCAGCACGTCCTCTTTCACGAGCGCATGGGGTTGCATTTGTACCTGTAGAAGCTTGGAAAAGATATCCCCTATAGTCTATCAGTTTCGAGGTCAGTCTATAACAAGAAAACTGCTAACATGTTTTCCTTCCGCTGGCCTGCGATTGTTAGCTGACCAATTACCCAAACAATCGAAGGTCGAAGCTCACCGATGTCTCTTCAATGTACGGCATCGGAATGTTGGCCATGGGGGGTGCCGACGTTGATGCCGGTGTGGCGGAGCTGGAGAACCCAAATGCTCTCACATGTTGCATAGGCACGCCGCGAAAAGCGAAAAGAGCTCGGGTTGGTCGTAATATCATTTTATTTCCGAAGAGAGTTGTATGTTGTGATGTTGACAGCTCGGAAATGCGATGCGACCGGCTGGTGGGGGAAGCTTTGATCAGCACACCTGAAGCTAGCTCACCCTCCTGTCACCAGAATTTCCAGGCCGACACAAGGACGGACCCGAAACCCCGAAATTTTATGTTCCCTCTCCATTGCTACCTACAACCAAACCGGCACGCCCTTTGTTGATAATTCACAGCCCCCGCGCGCCCAGGAATAACTTTTCCTGAAACGATGAATTGGCGCCACATATATGTTTGGCGATGAAACGATGTACGGCGGTCTTTGCAGGCCGACTTCCAATCGCCCGCTCCGGCATTCAAACTAGGTCACGACGATGTATCTCATATGCCAAGCCTACCCTCACCCAGGAGGCTCTTTTAGAACAAATAGAATCACAACTGGGTGACGATCTCGACGGGAAGCCTATGAGAATTGATCCCGATGCTAAAACGGTCAATACGGCAGCAGGGTCGCTCCCCATCTCGCCCATAATGGATCCCGCGTGGATCAAGTCAAAACGCCGGCCAAGGAAAAACGATCCAGGCAAAATCTCTGGTCAATTCCGCAAGAAACTCTCTAATAATCCATTTGGTATGAAATCGGCCTTTCTTTGCCCTCTTCAGAGTCACTAACGTATTTGGTAGCCGAGGCTCTCATGACACCCATCCGCAGGTGCATGAATACCGATACGCTATTGCCAAGATACTTCCTTCAAGACATGGAGGTCGTAAGCCACCCTGACCGTCCTGAAGAACACTGGATTACGCCCGGTCCGTTCTCGCTCGACTCTGTTATTCCAGTCTACACGTCTGGGCCGTGGTCGCCCACAGGCCAAGCGCACACGAACCCGAAGAACAGACCGGAAAGCTATGCGAACCCACCTACAATCAGCAGCGATGCCATAAATACAGATTCAAAAGCTGATGGGCTTGATGGCAGCCTCCAGGTAGAGAGGCGCAGGCAATCGCCCGTCACGAACTATTGCCTCTCACGACTAAGTCTGGTTGAGGCGCTTTCGGAGAAAGCTGGCAAATCCGCACGCTCATCGAGGTACCGCATGTTTGGTTCCCGGTCAGGCATGGTTACCAGTACCTACAACATCCATGACGCTATTTGGCGCCCTGATATGGGCGAAATGATTCTGAGACAGCAGAGAAGGGCAGTGGTAGATGCACTCATCTATCGCGCCACTCGAAGCAAGGACCCAGACTTTCGCTTTCTTCAATCAGTCAACAACTGGGATGAGGTGAAAAACATTGAGAAGAGGGGGAGTGTGCTCTGGTTTGCAGACAGAGTAGATCCAGTCGCTGACTCATTCGCGACACTTGATATTCAGCACGCAAAGTGGTGGAAGAAGATGCCTGTGCACAACTTAACCTGGCTATTGGGGGGAGACGAAGTCCACAGATTGCGCGAATCGTCTGAAATCTTCAGAAACAATGACATTGTAGTGCTCAAGCTGTGGAGAAGTGAGAGCATGCGCAAGCTTCACCTGCTCCTCTGGCGAATGCAGGGTTTCCTGGCAGAGATGAAAGAACAAAAAGGCTGAAGACCTAGAGAGGTTAAGAAATCTTGGGTAAGAAGGTGGAGTGAGCACGATACCAATATGGAATACGATCTGACGCGTTGTTGTCTTCCATAAGACGCCTCCCTTGACTGCTACACTAACATAATTATGTCGTGCCTCGCACTCGATGCTCGGTCCCCACACGTCTACTTTTTGCTGCTGATAATCGATCATCAGCGGAGCCAGCTCGTAGGGGCAATGGTTAGGTAGTTTAGCGGCCATTGGTTGTGTGGGGCACCTCGGGCGGTGTCAGGACCTCTCATCAGAGACTTGGGTGATTTTTCTATCCTTCTTCCCTTCACTCGCTCCTATCATGAGAACAAGTTGGGCTTGCAGTACGCTGGATCCTGTTAATTTTCCAGGCAGCTAGATGCGGTAGTGTGGGACTTTTGGTCATCGATCCTTCGTACCACTTCCAAAACTTGGGAGGGGAGCCCTTCAAGATCTTTTTTTCTTCCCAACTGTCAGCACACCAACCATACGTTTCTCAGTCTTCGTGAGCATGGAAAAAAACCCCGAAATCATCCAGCCAGAAGAGTGGGCGCAGCCCACAGCCGGAGGCAGAGCTGTGCCGGTCTTCCTCATCCACGACGGTGGTGGTACAACTTTCGCCTACCACTGTCTCGAGCCCCTCGGCCGATCAGTTTACGGCATTCACAACCCCAATTTTCACAACCAGGAAATCTTCGAAGGTGGAATTCCCGAGATGGGTCGTTTATACACCAAGTTCATCAAAGAGGCTATTGCTGAACCCGATTTTCCCGCACGCCACAATCAGGATGGCGGGGTGGATATCCTTCTTGGAGGATGGAGCATGGGCGGACTTCTAAGTCTCGAGATTGCCAGATTACTTGCCGAGGACCTCACTGTGCGAGTCATCGGTATCGTGATGTGTGATAGTGTATACCCTTTTCAGGACCCACCGAAGCCTGCTCAGGCCCCTGCAGCATCGGCTGAGGAAGGCAAGACGAAGAACCAAATCCTGTCAATGCGTGCGATGACGGCAGCCCGACAAATGATTACGACTTGGGCTCTCCCTGTGTGGGATGGCCACCTGTATGGACGCCGACCAAAGATTTCTTTGGTGAGAGCCACAGAAGTCATTCCCAACGAGGATGGTGCGAACACTTCAATAGATGTGTACCGAAGTCAGAGAAACCTAGGGTGGGATCGCTATGAGGAGAACATGTTTACAGAAATTGTGGATGTTGAGGGACATCACTTCAATATGTTTGATTTTGAATATATCCCAGATGTAACGGAGGCTGTGAAGCAATGTTTAGATTCGCTGGACTCGGTATGGGTGGCTTCTTCTTGAAAAGGAGAAAAAAAATCGAAAACAAGAGCGTTACAAAACATGGCAGAATTTACAGTTGGGGGATACGGGGGATTTCTCAACTTGTCAAGGATTTGATGCGCGAAGCCAAGTCTTATTTTTATATATTATTAGATCACAGAAAAAGCGATTCTTATTTGAATGCATGGAGTCTGGATGATTACTGTAGGTAAAAATATCTCCTCTCCCGCCTGGGCAGATTTGATACGTCTAATCAGCAGGGCTTTTCTTGATCAAGGGTCTGATCATGTCTTGGTGCCTGGCAGCTGATATCGAGATCAACCTGGCCCCTCTCGTCCATGTTGGTCGGGTAGTTAGACAATGAAGCAGACAGATGTGGTTGAGAAAGGCTTTGGTGACCCCGCAGAGGCAAAGGTGGTTCGGATTGCCGGCTACTACCTCGATTAATTACTCTGTTGGGACCTAGCTCAACATGGGTTCATGTGGCACAGGGCCTGGCAACAAAAAAGCGAACATAGAGGTTTGTATTCAGCTCATCAGTGGGTAGCGTAGGTAAATTGACGTATGTTGAATCAGCGTGGTGGGAGTCGCTGTCAATGCAGCATTAATGCCCATGTATGCATGGCAGCAGGATATTGTGGAGAAGAGTTGAGTATTGAGTTGCAGACGCATCGAAACCTAAGGACTGTAGATACATGTATGCGAATATTTCATTGCTTGAAATACTTTACACTATGTCCTTCTATTATGTTGGGAGATGACTCCCTTGCCAGAGTCATCAATGGAGGTTTATATCTGGACTTTGAGTTTAGATGGTATATGATACCCATAAGGGCTCTTGTGAGCAACAAGCCGAGATACATTACGTATCAAGCTGAGAGCTTCCTTGCTTGTCATTTGCCCAGTATCTTCCCAAATAGGCATTCCCGATACTAGAATTGTGGAAAGAAACCTGGACTGAATATTGGTTCGTGTCACTTTTTGTGTCTCAAGCTATGGAGTAGCAGAAACCAGTAGTGAGTGTTATTTCCGGCTAGCTTCCATTCTTCTGGCGAACGTGGAGAGCTACAGTGCCGCTTCCTTCAGTGGGTGCCTCCAATAAAAAAAAAAAAAGGCCGACCTTGGCTCAACCAACCAATCATGAACTCTGGATTGTCATGCGGGGAGCTTTGGGCGGGGGGGCAAGAAATCCAAATCACAGGGAAGGTCACAGGGAACGACAGGGCCAAAGCCGACATCGCAGCTCACAATTAAAACTATTCCACAACTCCCAACTCTCTCTTCCCAAAGAGTCATCACAGCTATTCCCAAGCTTGACAATCGTACGTTGGGCGAAAGGCAACCATTCTCCGCCAATATATACCCCATTCAAAGCTTCAATTGGCTTTGAGGATTTGCTTTTTGGCTTGCTGAGCTGTCTCCGCTGTCTCCGTCACCGACTTCACCTTCACCATCACAATGCTGTCCAGGTCGCTCCCCATGCGGTCGAGGACCCTGAGAGCCCTAGGTGCTTTTTCCGCTCCTAGAGCACATGCGTAAGTTTTCTCTATGTACTTGATACAATCATTGAATGTATCCAACAAAATAAATAAATAAATAAATCATAAGCCATACCAGCTCATGACCATGCTAACTTGTTTGATGCCTACAGTCGCCTGCTCTCCTCCACCCCCCTCCGTGCTGCTGAAGACCTGAAGCTCAACAAGGTCTCAGCAACCATCACCGAACCCAAGTCTCAGGGTGCCTCTCAGGCTATGCTTTATGCCACTGGTCTCGATGATGCTGATATGAAGAAGGCTCAGATTGGTATCTCGTCCGTCTGGTACGAGGGCAACCCTTGCAACATGCACTTGATGGACCTCTCCAAGGTTGTCAAGGAGTCTGTGGCTAGGGCCGGTCTTATTCCATACCGATTCAACACCATTGGTGTCAGCGATGGTATTTCTATGGGAACTACCGGTATGCGTTATTCTCTTCAGAGCCGAGAGATCATCGCCGACAGTGTCGAGACTGTCATGAACGGCCAGTGGTACGACGGTAACATCAGCTTGCCCGGATGTGACAAGAACATGCCTGGTGTGGCCATTGCCATGGGCCGCGTTAACCGACCTAGCATCATGGTCTACGGCGGTACTATCCAGCCTGGCTGCTCCAAGTCTGGCGAGTCTATTGACATTGTCTCGGCTTTCCAGGCTTATGGCCAATACATTGCTGGTGAGATCACTGAGGAGGAGCGTTACGATATTATCCGAAACGCTTGCCCCGGTCAGGGTGCCTGCGGTGGCATGTACACTGCCAACACCATGGCCACTGCTATCGAGACCATGGGCCTGACTCTCCCCGGTAGCAGCAGTGCCCCTGCCGCCGATGGTTCCAAGATTGCCGAGTGCGAGAGCGTCGGTGAAGCCATGAAGAACCTCCTCAAGGAGGACATTCGCCCCCGTGATATTCTTACCCGCCAGGCGTTTGAGAACGCCATGATTGTCACCACCGTCCTTGGTGGCAGCACCAACGCTGTTCTCCACCTTATCGCCATTGCCCACTCCGTCGGTATCAAGCTCGACATTGATGACTTCCAAAAGGTTTCTGACCGTATTCCTTTCCTCGCCGATCTGAAGCCCTCTGGCAAGTGGGTCATGGCCGATATCCAGAAGATTGGTGGTACCCCTGCAGTGCTCAAGTTCTTGCTCAAGGAGGGTCTCATTGATGGATCTGGTATCACTGTCACCGGTAAGACCATGAAGCAGAATGTTGAAAACGCTCCCGACTTCCCTGAGGACCAGCCCATCATCCGACCTCTCAGCAACCCCATCAAACCTACCGGCCACATTCAGATTATGCGTGGTACCTTGGCTCCTGGTGGTTGTGTCGGCAAGATCACTGGCAAGGAGGGTCTCCGCTTCGAGGGTAAGGCTCGTGTGTACGACTCTGAGCCTGAAATGATTGCCAGTCTTGAGGCTGGAGAGATCAAGAAGGGAGAGAAGACTGTTGTCATTATCCGATACGATGGTCCTAAGGGTGGTCCTGGTATGCCTGAGATGTTGAAGCCTTCGTCTGCCATCATGGGTGCTGGTCTTGGCAAGGATGTTGCTCTTCTTACTGATGGTCGCTACTCCGGTGGCTCTCACGGTTTCATCATTGGCCACATTGTCCCCGAAGCCATGGAAGGTGGTCCCATCGCCCTTGTTGAGGACGGTGACCATATTGTCATTGATGCCGAGCAGCGTATCATTGATTTGGAGGTCCCTGAGGAGGAGATGGAGCGTCGCCGTAAGGCTTGGAAGGCTCCTCCTCCTCGTTATACCAAGGGTACGCTCCACAAGTACTCCTTACTCGTGAGTGATGCTAGCAAGGGCTGTGTGACTGATGGAGCTCTGTAAGGCGTGTTTTATTTTGGGAGGATGTGGTGTTGATTACATTGTCAGCTATTTCTCATATTTACCCGGTTCGGAAAAAGGCGATTTGAATACTATTTTATTTATTTATTTTTTATTTTTTCTTTACATCAAAGAACTGATTTGTGTCTTGGACGAAATACTTGATTGCAGTTGATGGAGTTTTTTTTCTTGTCTTATTTAATCAAGTGATATATTCAGGTGACGAAAAAAGTCTTTCATCCCATCACAATCAATGGAATGCTCATATAGCCAAATGTCCTCCGCTCATCAGTTATCAGACATGGCTTGCATGGCCAATATAACACGTACTAGAAAATGCCTATCCTCCCACCCAAAAAAATAACTCTTTGCAACACAATCCAGCCCCTGGGAAACGAGTGCGACCCTGTCCTCCTGGGGCCCAATCTAAACCGGATATCATAAAATTCAGGCATAAAGAAAAATAGCTCCTGCAAAAGAACAAATTACAATAAAAAGTAAAAAAAAAATAGTCCCACCATATATATCACATAATACGTTACATCTTCTTTCCGTTCACGGCATCCACGAAAGCCATCTTGTCCTTCAACGTAAGTCCAACCCGCTTGACTCGGCTAAGTCTAGCAAGAGCCTCGCCTATGCGGTCTAGAACCCTCTGCTCATCACCAGAGACAGATGCACCGGTCTCATTACGGTACCTCAACTCTGCAGGGCCACTGGACGATGCACCGTTAGTCTGCGCTGCAGCGGAGTTGTTCAAACCCTGTGCAATGCGAACTCGGATACAGGTCGTAGGTCGGGACAGCAAGTTCCAGATAAACGTGAGCCACTTGCCGGGAATGGGGGTTGTTACATCGGGAGGGGTATATCGTAGGCTGACGGGGAAAATGTGGACGTCTGGGGGGCATTGGAGGACGCTAGGGCTGAAGGGCAAAATGGCCTTGCCGTTGGTGGTACCGCATTCGGGGAAGACGGCGATAACACGGCTCGGGTACTCAGCAAGGAGATCCTTTATCTCGACAAGCTTTCTATCTGAAGGAGCAGAAGTACGAATCGGTGACAGAGCCATCATGATGGCAGCGAAAAGGCCAATGCGCTCGACCTTGCGGGTGTCGGGGTAGGAGACGGTAAAGATGGGGTCGAAAATGGCAGCCAGATAAACAGCATCGATAGGACTTGAAAAGTTGGCGGCGATTACAGATCCGGGGTGAGGGAAACGCTCGCGAGGTTGATCGGATAGAGTACCACGCTTGACACCATCGAGCTGAAGGTCAACCCACCAGATACCCGGTATTCCCATCATGCCCCAGAGGGCAATCTTTCTAAAGATGACGGGCAGCGGAAGCCAGTGGAAGAATAGAAAGTATCCCAGAAAATATGTAACGAAGAAAGGCAGGCGGAAGAGGAAGATTATGCCGTGAGTGATAGTCGAGAAGGCGGAGAGAGGTGTCGTAACGGGGAGGAAAGGCGCAATGCCCGTGGCTAATAGCACAAAATACAAAAGTCAGCATGGGCACATGGATGCGAGGTTTTGACATTATAAAGCTGTGTAGAGAACTATACCTCTGTCACGGAACTGGCTGTACTTCTCCATCGCTTCCTGAAGTGAACCGCTAGGTCGATATCAAAATGGAGGTAAAGGTTATGAGGAGTGCAACGAAGAAGGTCGACGGAAGAGGGAAGCTCGAGCTATAAGCTTAAAAAGCTATCGAGACATGGGCGAGAAGATGACGGAAGAGCCGGGGGAAACTGTTGGACAGAGCATGCAGCGACTGTTTCAACCGGCAGAAACAGGATGAATAATGACGTTTGAAGCTGCGCGAGCGTTGCCAAAGATCATGTCATGCACCAGAAAGACGGTAGTAAATTTTTATTATGGCATGTGATGATGGTATTTGTGGGATGCGACTCGCAAAAGTGTCGAGCGAGCTTGTCCAACAAGGAGGCCCCACGTTGAGGTTGACGTTTGCTCTTGGTTGGAGTGCGGGCGGGCTATGTTATGTAATCGAAGCGTTGCAAGCTTGCGTTGACCACAATTTACTTGTACCCTTTCAACCTACGTACCTGTACGTGTACCTTCCCTGGTGAAGTGGGTGGGGTAAGGTTAAGTATTGGGGCAACAATGATATCAGCCACAGTCGGGGGTTCTCAGCCACCTCTGTAAATGAGTTGTGCACGTACCCAGTGAGTGTGGCATTGCCCCGGCAACCATGCATTGCATCGGATAAACAAAGGGCGGTGCATGCATCGCCAATCCAGATGTTCAACTCGCGAGGCCTGAGTGTTTCGGGGCTAGATCAACCTACCAAAAGGCCAAAAATACAACAATAATAGCTTGCAGACCCCAAGGCCGCTGTCCCGTGTCCTAGCGACAAGAGGCACGACTTTCCCGCTTCGACTTCCACAACGCCTTTTACCCACCCACCACGGTTCGTCGAGGCGGAAGTGCGTTACTCCTTATTCTTCCTGTCCTTGTTGTTCACTTGTTTATTGCTGCGCGACCGTCATCGCGATTCGTGCACCATGGATGCCACCACTGAGAACCAGGTTCGAACTAACTTGCATTGAACAATGCTGCGTTTTCCTGTAGCATACCGATACTAAAACCATTGTTTGATCAATAGGCACTCCGGGCTTCAAAGATAAGTCGGCTGCCCGCGCCGTCGACGCAGATTGGGGGAGGACTCACAGAATGCACCGAGTCGCAACACAACTCGCGCCTCCAATCGTCTGTTCCCGCTCCCATGGCTTTGAAAAATCTCAAGCGCGAGATTCCGCAGCCAGGTAAGTACAATTTTTGGGATTGATTTTTTTTTTCTTTTCTGGTTTTTCCAATCCTTTGAATCGTTTGATTCTCTGACGATACCGCTCCCCCCTCTTTCCCCCCTTCGTCGCTGACCACCGTGCTTCCCATCAACAGCCTCACAATCCGACCCCAAGCGCAAACCTCTCTCCGACCGCGCCCTCGAATACCCACCGAAACCATCGCTCGCAACTGCTCAAGCGGCTCGCTCAACCATTAAAGGCCAAAGCCTAAGTGGAATATCGGGGGTAAGTTGTGTCAAGTAACTCTCCTACGTTTCTCATTTGCCCCATCGCATCAGACATCAGGCCATTATTCTCTCGTGCCAGTTTCAACCCTGCCCTGTCGCATTTAGCCGCCCACATCTGCATCTGCATCTGTGTCTGTATCTGCACCTGTCTCTGCATCTGCCGACACACATGCTTGTCTGGATTTTGAATTTGCGAGACCGCCTGGTCGCCTCCCTCGCATGTTATCCATCTTACAGACATCACGACTTCCCACCCCCATCGCTCGCAGGCGATTGATGGATAGAGACAGCTCCATGGGAGTATTTGGCATCAACACAGATCAGACTCGACCTTCAGGGTCACGTCTAAGACGGATCAACTCCGCATCGACCTTGCTAAAGACGAATAACTGGGGTGCCGATGTCAGACCGCTCTTTGGGAGACTGCATGGCTTTCATCTAGGCTTTGGCTTCCAGAGACGGGAGGATGAGGGCCACTTCCGGTTTGTCTTCGGAACACGCCATGCGATAATACCTGATACTGTTGACGAGAATGATGGACAATTCTTTGTACTTGATTTTATTTTATTTATTTTTTTCACAACTGTCTAGGGAAAATGTTACTAACTCGCCTCCCCCTTCTAGCTCAAGCAACCAAGCCTCTTCCAATCTCGCCAAATACCCAGCAGCGCTTCCAACACAGGCCTGGCGAAGAGTATTGGGCCCAATAGACAAATCCCTACAGATCGACCACAGACCTCGAGTAGGCAAAATGGGCAAAATGGCCGACTGGGTCACGCAAGATCCAAGAGCCAGGCTCCACGACCTAAAACCGCAGCTGGCCATCGTGATCGAGACGACGATAGATTCGACACCTCACAGAGCGGTAACGGTACGGCAAACTCCAGTTCAGATTCTCTTCGTTACAGCAAAGTCCGAGCAAGACGGTCCAACTCAGCTTCATCGTCCCGTAGGGACCGTAGGGAACTTTCTCTTGCCTCTCAGTTTAATCAACTGAGTCTGGAAGATAAAGGTACCGTGCTCGGTGGGACTCAAGCGATATCCCAGCTCCAATCGCGTCAGTTTTTTTATGATTCCGTTACTACACCACACCAGACCACCACGAGCTTCAAATGTCCCGCAAAGGATAAACCGCCTGGGAAGCTTGCCGCAGCCGCTTCTCATACCATATCGCAGGGGACTTAGTTGGTCCCTCCAAAAACGCCGAGTGAGAAGCAGTTGCGGCGTAAGCTTGACCAGTTTGAAGAGTCACTATCATTATCACCTATTAAAAGACACAAATCCCCCATCAAAACCCCTTCCCCGTGTAAATTCTTTTTGAGAAAAGATTCTAACTTGACAACCTCTTATGTAGCCTGGGATGTTGATGGCCGAGTCGGCGACATGGAATCGCAGTTCAAAGAGTTGAAAGAGATGGTGAATTCGACATTGACTGTAAAGAAGGGCCAAGATGATGCTCTTGAGTTGGCCAAGACGCGAGGTATGTCATTTTGTTAAGTACCGTGTTCCAAGGTGCTGCTTTTTTTATTTTCATTTTTCTTTGGCTGACTAAAAATTTCTACAGTCAAGGAATTGGAGAATGATAGAGAAAAGCTCGAATTACGAAATGACTCTCTCAAGAGCGACCTTGATGGAGCAAGAGAAGAAGCACGACAGATGAGACACGAAATGGAAAGGCAAAGGTGGGAATCAAGTCGACAAATAGATGATCTAGAACGCAAGCACAGAGAGACGCGCGACGACCTAGCTCGGCAACACCGCACAGCTGTTGAGGAGCTGAGTCGGGAATTAGATCGTGTTAAGGAGCAGGAAACTAGACAACACGAGCAGCAAATGGAAAGCCTCAGCCGCCAGTACCAGCAAGGTCTTGAAGACGAACGACAACGAAAGGATCGAGAGATTCAGGAGCTACGAACGCGAATGGGCAACGAGCACCAAGATATGGGCATGGCCATGTCACGAAAGGATCGAGAACTCCAGCAGCTAAAGACAGAAGTGGAAGGTCTTCGCGGTGACCTTGAGAGGGAACGGCACGTCAAGAGCAGCTTGCAAGCCAACATGGCGGAGATTTCTGCGTCAAATACAACCCTCGAAGCCAAAATCAACTCATTGAAGTCGCACATTGAGTTTTTAGAGTCTGACAATAAGGCCCAATCGGATTCTTTCGCCAATATGGAATCCAGGCTACAAGAAGCCCTCCGTGCTGCCGAGATTGCTCAGGAAAAGCTCATCAAGGAAGAGACGGAGCGACGTGTTCTGTTCAACAAGTACCAGGAGCTCAAGGGCAACATTCGTGTCATGTGTCGAGTACGACCTGCGCTTGGCAACACCGAAGGCGAGCAGGCTAGAATGGCATTCCCTGACGATAAGACTTCTTCTGAGATTCTTGTCGCCGGTCCTGAAGAGAGAAGCAGCTTGGGCAATGTAACACGAAAGAACTACCCCTTCGAATTTGACCGTGTCTTTGTTCCCGGTACCCAGAATGAGGATATCTTTGGTGAGATTTCGCAGCTAGTGCAGAGCGCTCTCGATGGGTACAACGTGTGCATCTTCTGTTATGGTCAAACCGGTTCGGGCAAGACATACACCATGTCTTCACAAGACGGCATGATCCCCCGGGCCACACACATGATTTACGATACCATCACCAAGCTCAAGGAAAAGTCTTGGGAGTACACCATGGAAGGCTCCTTTGTGGAAGTCTACAACGAGGAGCTCAACGACTTGCTTACCCCCAACGAACGCAGCAGTCCCGACAGCCGGGCTAGGAAGCTCGAGATCCGGCACGACGAGGCTCGCAAGCAGACAACTATTGTGAACTGCAAGACAGTACGACTCGATAGTCCATCCAGGGTGGAAATGATGCTGGAGGAGGCGCAGAACAACCGATCCGTGGCGGCAACAAAGGCCAATGAAAGGTCGTCCCGATCTCACAGCATCTTTATCCTCAAGCTGATCGGTGAAAATTCGGCAACGGGTGAGCGATGCGAGGGCACCCTCAATCTCGTCGATCTTGCAGGTTCAGAACGCCTAAAGCACTCGCAAGCTGAAGGCGATCGAATGAAAGAGACGCAAAACATCAATAAGAGTTTGAGCTGCTTGGGCGACGTAATTGAGGCGCTCGGCCGAGGCTCTGGCCATGTGCCGTACCGCAACTCCAAGCTCACACATCTACTACAGTACAGCTTGGGAGGGAATAGCAAGACTCTGATGTTTGTTATGGTGTCGCCGTTAGAGGCTCACTTGAAGGAGACGCTCACAAGTCTTCGGTTTGCAACCAAGGTATGTTTTGTTGTGTTGTCTCTTTATTTACTGGGGGTTTTTTTTTTTCTTCCTTTTCATTTTTCTTTTCGCCAAGCACACCACTTTGCTAACATTTGGCTTACTTTAGGTACACAACACACACATTGGCACTGCTAGAGCAACCAAGAAGCTCAAGGGCGACTCATAAGGTGTTGTTTAATATAGTTCCAAATAACAAAAGTTTGCCTCCCACGGGTTGGAGATGGCTGAAATTAGGGGGAGTTGTGTGCAAAATGGGTATAAAATAAGGGGGATGTATGGAAAGTGTCCATCCAGTCCTTCGGTTCAGGGGAGCTTTCCGGGGACATGAGGCTCTGGAGTTGGTATATTTGAATTCGAGTTGCTACTCGTTGATATACTGTAGCTTCTCTTCCTTTTTTTTTTGGGCAGGCGAGCGAGTCTTTGGTCTTTTTTGTTTTATCTTCATGGACTGGACTTGTTAGAAGCTGGGTTGAGTCGAGGGACATGGCACACAAAACCCCGGGACATGAATTGGCAGGATGAATGGAAACGGAATTGCCTGTGCTGTTGATATTATTTCTTGTTGGTTTTGCATAGTGATATGGAAACGATGATGAATACAATATTTAGTCTTTATTCTTGTTTGGTGAGGGCTATTTAATATAGAAACCTACTACCTACCCCAGCCCTGTATGTATGTATGTTTGAGGTGAGGTTTTAGGTGAGCTACCCTGGATTCTGCTTTTATTCAGTTGGAACAAATTTTCAAAAGCTAAGCAATGGGTAATTAATCAAAGACTAACCGAATAAGACTGTATTGTATTGGAGAGTACAGAATTTAATGTTATCCACAACTAATAGGTTTGATATATCGTTGCTGTTGGGTTGAACAAGAACAGAATGACAACTCTTCTTCCTATCTTCACGCAGTCAGTCTATGGACTTCAATACAGTGTGTGAGGGAGGAGTTGGAGCCGGCCAATCACGGGACACAGTTTTGAAATATAGTGGGGGTCACCCTCTGCATCCTTCCAAGTTCCCTGGGCGTCAACAAAGAGACGGGCGGCTGTTTGACTCGATCCGATTCGATTGCAATCTTTTGCAGAACCAACGAGGCTGTGTGGAAACCGGCTAGAACAATCCTGTTGGTTTTGTTTGACGCTCCCCCTTTATTGGCCTTTGCATCTCTCTGGGCGGGCAAGCGGGCTGGTTCCCTCTTCAACTCTCCATCCCCTAAGTTATCTCACAGTAGCTGCTTGATACTGTAATGTAAGGTCCACGGGTACCCTGCCAATTGCCACAGTGCTCAACATCCAACTAAAAATCTCATGAGGCGGAAGCAGTTTTACGCGCTCTCATCATCCACCTCATAAACAATACAGCTTGGAAATTGAAGTACTGCATCTCTCAATCAACGAAGAATTCTCATCATTGCTTTCTCATCCCGGCGCCTTTTACCTCCTAGCCCCTCACCTTTGCCACAGGCTTAGTCGTTATCGTCCTCACTGGCGGCTACTGCGGGAGGACACGCCTAATTGCCGTCATGAACGGCTCATCGTCGGCATCCTCAGCTGGTCTGAGGACCTCTATCTGGGCTTCGGAAAGATCTCGTCCGTCGAGACGCTGGGCCAACTCATCCTCATCAGTCTCGTTATCAAGTGCTGCCTCCGCACCAGCCACCACCACCAGCACCTCCTCCACCCCCACGGTTACGACAACGGCTGAAACTCATCACCCTGGCTCTGCGTCTGCGTCCGCGTCCGCGCCCTCTAGCAACCGGCTCACGCCTGCTCAGGCATTTCATCGCTTCGAGCAGGCCTGTCAGCGGCTCCGTTGGAAGTTCTTGGATTTACAGTCGTCTTATTATAGGGCTACTAATCCTGAAGACTATGGCTTCACAAAGGCAGATGCTGAGCAGAATTTCAAGGTGGACTTTCATGAGTTTTATGTCTGGATTGAGCAGGCGATAGTGCTGCTGCTGCTCATTTTTGGTGTGACCATCTCGCGGGGAGGAGGATACGGCAGCGGTAGCCACGCCTATCACCACAACGTTCTAAAGGCTCTGGAAGAACACGATTGCCCCGTGCATGAGTCTCTAGGTCGTGGTGAAGTAATCCAAGCTCTGTGGAAGGCCAAAGAGTTGCGCAACCGGTGGAAAGATGCAGGTGAAGGCAAAGATACACCGCCTCTCAAGATGTACGACTTGACGTGGATCGTCAACACTGTCCTAGGTGGTCTCGAGGAGGGTTACCATATGGCCACTCAGAAGGTTGAAAATGGTCTCCAGACGGAGATGGAGCAAGTCCAAGCGGGGAGCAGCACCATGGATGTTTTGGATGAGGAATGGGAGTGGATGGTGGAGCCTATGGACTGGGAAGCTGCTTGACCGCAAACAAGGGTCAATGAAGTATCCTTATAGGTGAAAGAGAAAGAGGGGGTCACTGGAGACAGACAGTCAGCCTTGCTTGGATCGGGATCCAGGAATTGGGTTAGGTTATTACATATTTTTCTCACATGGGGTATTCTCGCATGGGGTATTACGTATACGACGTATGTCCGAGGTGCGAAAAAGAATGACTCCTCGGATTGAAGCACTTCGAGGACGAGAGAACACCACGATCTTATTGGTACGCATAACAAGACTTGGAAGACATATACACGGCAGTGGTTGGGAACCGGATGGTCTCAGCTTTTGGGGCAGACCAGGATTTTCACGGCAAGGATGAGGATGGCTAACAAGACGGATGGGACTGCTGTGCGAGTCATGGGGGCGTTGTGTAAGTTGTAGTATACGGGGGTTGCTTACGATGGGTTGATGAGTTAGACGAGCCTTTGGCGTTTCGTGGGTCTGATTTGTATGTGGATATTAGAAGGCAACGATAGCGCAGGAATCGTAGCATATACTGGGCGCTGAGTGCCATTTACGTGGCACTTTTTTCTTTTCAACAGTTAGCCCTTGATATAGAAGAAGAAGATTTGAGCGATGATTTCTAGTCAAATTGAGACTGTCGATAATCAGAATCGCACGCCGTTACATTTCGAGGATAACTTTACCCTAGTGGAAATAAGGATTCTTATTGACTCCTTTATTACCACTGCACCAATGGATTAATTCTCCGACGCCATGACAGGCTCAAAATTCTGGCGGCTTTTGGGCGCACTACTGTAGTTCGACAAAGGTCTCCGCGCCGCCGTGTAGTTTGTTCCATGTTTCCGACCAAAGCCTCCGAAAGCCCCCTCTTCTGCACTAACTCGACTCAATGAACAAGGCAGAGGGGGAGGGGTAAGAATGAGTGTGAATTTCTCGCAGATCATTGGTGCGCATACACCAATTTCATCGTGGGATTCTTGGAGAATAGAACAGGGACCAGCCTTTAAGGATCGACGACGGGGAGGCTACATATGGCGGTTTGGAGGGCGGGGCGGGGGATGGAGTGATGACAGGTGGTGGGGAGAGACTTTTCTGTTGTTTATGGTAACTTGAGTTGTGTCTAGGAGTTGGTTGGTACACCTTGTGTTTCTATGCAGCTCTTTTTTCGTATTTCAATTGTTATGATTCGAGATGTCTTGGATTTCAAGTAGACAGAGCAAAAGACATGATCGAAGCAGCAGATATATATGTGATCTCTTGGGCACTGTACAAAGTCGCTACGACTGACAAATGTCGTATTTTGTGCATATATTACGGTTACAGAGAAGCTACCCATAAGTAACAACTGATGTAATACCAGGAATGCTCATCAAGGATGGTATACTGATGATGCCTGATAATAACATGGCACCCCTCGCTAAGCGAGTTGTGAGCACTTCCAATCTATATGTAGAATGAACCACCGTCGCGTGGGGCAGCGAGCATGATGAACTGGTTGGTTCGCCTGGGTGGTAAAATACTGATCAAGTTGCATTGATTGGCTCAACTGACATTATTTAGCACCTGGTATTCGCTTCAAGTAGTATTCAATATGGGTGTACCAAGTTTGTGGGCCTTTGTCAGGCGACCTGACCGGGACTTGATGTGACCTGATCTTGCGAAAATACGACGCTGGTCTCATTGAGTAGGCAAGATAGTAAATGCTTCTCGGTTGTAATGGCCGAATTGCAGTGGCCTCTTTGATCAGCGACTCTCCTCTTCAAGCCTTGTGGTTGAGGGATCGGCTACAGACCCTACAGACTGACAAATTCAGAGACATTCAGAAAACACATGGAGTTGTCATTGTCACAACCGCAAAAAACCACGCTTTCTCGAAGACAACCCATCATCAGGGAAGGCCCTAGTAGTTACAATCGACTAAGTTGTTCGGTAAACCTATGCCGTAATAGCCTCGCGGGCCACTCGAGCTTTGACCTCGAACCCACGACAATTTCTCCTCCCACCACGTTGTATGCACCGTCGATCACATCCTCTCTCTCGTTCTCCACAGTGGAATCGCCTTCGACTTTTCCCCATCCCCCCAATCAACAACACCATCATCCGTACGAGCGTGGTCCCATGTGTCTTTCTGTCTGTGCATAATGGCTCCCGAGTCATGGGAATCTCCGACCGTTTTGTTTTGGTATGAAAAGTGCGTGCGGAGTGAATATAGTGGTAAACGCCAGAGGGCTAGCCTCAAGACATGACCCCAACTGATTGAGATGTGGAGCCCCGTCTTCCTTTTGGACCATATCCCTTCGCGGGGAATCCATCGTTATTCAAGGGGAGTTCTGGGGAGACGGGATGAAGGACGAAATGATTTAAAGACCTGCCAATGGACGCCTTGATGAATAGAGAACAGTCTGTCCAACTATTTAACTCACCCTCTATTGTCATCGTCACTTCCTCAAGGGAAACACACACACACACACACATCCTCACATCTCTAATATTTTCCATATCTGCCTGAGCATCCTACTTTCTTTAAAAAACTTGGCATTCTCTTGAAATCACGATGAAGACTTGGCTTGGTCGTGGTAGAGGTGTCCGCTTCGGCATCACAATCACCTGCTTGATTGCCTTTGTCCTCTTCGGTTACGACCAGGGCGTCTTTGGTGGTATTCTTCAGAACGAGGATTGGCTCAATCAGTTTGGCCACCCTTCAGATACAAAGACGGGCATTATTGTGTCTTGTTACAACTTGGGCTGCTTGACAGGATGTATCAGTGAGTCTTGCCCCCACACCTTGTTTTTTAGTGGTATAAGTCTTGTCATGGACGCGGTTGAGAGGTGAAGCCAGTGCTAACCGGAGGCTAGTCAACTTCTTCACTGCTGATCTACTTGGTCGTCGAAAGACCATTTGGACAGCCATGCTCTTCGTCACCATTGGCGCTATCCTCCAGGCTACTGCTTTCACTATACCGCATCTCGTCATTGGCCGTCTAGTCACTGGCTTCGGCACAGGCATGAAGACGTCGACTGTTCCCATGTAAGTGACGACAGTCAATCTTATTTCCCCTTTTTCTATCTCGTGACTTACCACTTACACTGTGACTAGGTATCAATCTGAGCTATGTGAGGCAAAGTACCGCGGTCGCCTCATCGCCTCCGAGTCCCTCTTTGTGGGCGTCGGCATCGTCTTCGCCTACTGGTTCGACTTCGGTTTGTCCTACGCCGGCGGCCCCATGGCTTGGCGTCTTCCTCTTGCCTTCCAAATAATTTTTGCCTTTATTGTCGTGGTTCTCGTCTTCGCTCTGCCAGACTCCCCACGTTGGCTCTTCACCCGTGGCCGTCGAGAGGAAGCGGTCCAGGTCATGTGCTACGTCTTCGACAAGGAGCCCACTGATCCCTGGATTGTACAGGAGACCAATGCTATCGAGCAAGCCATTGAGCTTGAGTCAGAGGCCCAGGTTGGCTTGCTTGACTGCTTCAAGAACGACAAGGTTAAAACGGGCAACCGAGTCCTTATGGCGTGGTTCGCCCAGTTCATGAACCAGATCGGCGGCATCAACCTTGTTGTGTATTACGTTCCCTCAGTGCTTGTCCAGAACGTAGGCCAGAGTGCCAAGATGGCTCAGATCCTGGGTGGCTGCATCCAGATCATGTTCATGGTCGGCGCCATCCTCCCAGCACTCGCCCTCGATCGCATGGGTCGTCGCAAGACCATGATGTGGGGGAGCTTCGGCCTCGGTTTCTGCATGATGATGGTTGCCATCCTCCTTTCGCAGGCTAACAACGAAGGAAACGGCTCCAAGTGTGCTACGGCCGCTGTCGCCTTCTTCTTCTTGTACCAGCTCGTCTTTGGCTTCTCCATGAATTCGGTCCCGTGGGTGTATGTGCCTGAGATTCTGCCCCTCAAGGCCCGTACCAAGGGCACCGCGGTCGGCATCAGCTCTAACTGGCTGTGGAACTTCTTCATCGTCATGATTACGCCTGTTCTCATCAACCGTCTCAACTGGAAGGCGTACTTGATCTTCACGGCCACCAACTACGTTTTCGTGCCTCTCATCTACTTCTTCTTGCCCGAGACCAGCAACTTTTCGCTCGAGGATATGGACAAGTTCTTCTCCACGGGCGAGAATCCTGTTTCGGTGGCCCGCCAAATGACCAAGGAGATGAAGGAGGGCCGGTACCGACACGCCGGAGCAGAGTCTTCGGACATGGAGAAGGGAGATGGACAATAGGGAGGTTGATTTGCGCCAGGAGGAAATAGTTTATACAGGAATACAGAGAGTCCCGAGAGGAGAGAATAGGGAAGATGCAATAATTGATGACTTTGTTTTGCACACAATATCTACGTCTGCTATGTACCTACTTCTATGTATGCTGTATGGTACGGGCATATCTGTGTTACGAGATCCCCCCAGGCCCGGCCCGGTCCGGCCCCAGCCCGATCTACGAGAACGACCGAAGCTTGCCTTTGATAAGCGGTGGTGACATCTGCTCTATTTGCTTCTTTTCGTGCCCAGCGAAAAGAAAAATACACAAATAGCAGAAAAGTGCAGTTTTAAGATGCATCGAAGTCTCATTCCTCGATGAGTATTGCGCCAATGGCCAAGATCCAAGTACGAGATAGCTGAAACAAGAGGCCGTCCATCTCCACGCCCTAATGCAAGACTACCACCGCCACCACCTATGGCACCCATCACCCTTCCACCCTCTCGCAGCAAGTGCATAAAAGTTTCAAGCCTCAAATTGGCCATGCTTGAGCAAACTGCACTCTTTACAGCCCTTGATTTGTCGCCGAACCCATTTGGAGCGGTGTGGCGCTTTCCACCGGCCGGCGAGATGCATCTGTTTGCTGCTCTGCCTTAGCGGGGGCGGGATCCCGTTCAGCTCGACTGCCAGTATAATAAGGAGCTTTGCCAGCGCACCACTGCCGGACTACTGAGTCGTTTTCCCACCCCTTCTTACCCTTTTCCGTTCGTGGCTTGAGCTCCTCATGGGTAGCAGTTAGAGGTAGAATGTATGGAGTAAGCTGTTTTCGCTGACCAGAACCAAACTAGAGCCAGGTAACGGGTTGATGAGGTAGCATTATATCACTTCTCAGATCATCGTCAACGGCACCTCATCCTTATTGGACAACAATCACCCCTCCTCTTCCTCCTCGGGCACATTTAGTTAGATTGCCCTGTCATACGGAAAAAAAAAAGTCATCTGTCAAGGCTTCTCGCCAGCACTTCAACTACCTGTTTCTTCCAACCAACCCCCCCTTCTTCCCCCTTTCCCTTTTCGTTGCAGCCGAATCATGCCTTGTAATTGTCCCAAAGAATATGCATTCGATATCAACTTGAGCTCGGGCGAGAAGGCAGTAAAGGATTCTTGTATTAGCTGTGTACCCTTACTCCTACCCCAGTCCACTCTGAATCAATGGCCGAAAAACGCCACACAGGCTGATAAAAAGAAGAAGGCCGCCGAGAACATGGATTCTGGCATGAACGCCTGGAGAATCGTCAAGAGATTCATGGAAGACGATAGCCTCGAGAGACTCATCCCCAAGTTTGTACGGGATACGCACCAAGCACTGCTCACCTGGATCGAATCTAAGGAAGGAAAGGGTATTATCCACCCCTTTGACATGCTGCGGCGGCTCATCTTCCATCTGACGCTCCATGTACTCTGCATTCCGGACATTGTGAACAATTACCCTGTTCGAGAGTACACTCTTGGCGAACTGCAGCTTGATGTTGGGAAAATTGATGCCACATCGCATAAAGAGTGGCTGATAAACCAAGTATACTGGTTTATAGAATGCATCATGAGGAACAGAGATAGAGAGAGAGAAGACACTGAGAGGAACAAGAAAGGAAAGAAGAAGAAGAAGAAGAGTAATAATAATAAGGACCAAGAGGACAAGATGAAGGAAACAGGGCCATCAAAGGCCTCCCCAAAGCGACCAAGCAACAATGATGCTATGGGGTACATGATGGATAGAGACATGAATAGCGATGCCATCAGCAGCGTGAGTTCAACGCCACGTCTTGGTAACTCTCGCTCTCGCTCAACGATGAACAGATGGTGACTGGCACCGCCGCTTCTTCGATGGAGGAGTATGGGAGCCCGGCTGGCTGGATACTCTGCTTCATAGGCCAAGACCGCAAGTGGTACACACGCATCCGAAAGGAGGTCGACTCCGTCATTGCAAAACATAGCAAACACTCCAAGGAGCACCCAGTCGACGTGATTCGTCGCCTCAGTTACAACTCGTGGCAGTCAGAGTTCCCCTCTGTCAACTTGTGCATCTTTGAGACTTTCAAGGTCCATCGGGCCATGAGAGGAGCAGCGGATAAGACGTCGACAACCATGCGAAAGGAGACTTGCGGGGTCAAGTTGAAAGAAAGCGGAAAATTCGTCATGCAATCGTATCTTGCCGTGAGTTTGATGCCGTTGTTTACATACTACATACAGGGAGCGCAAAACTCACACATTTAAGGCTGACCCGAATGCACCGTATAAAGATCCGTTCGAGGATGGATTAAAGTGGGATCCTTTGAATTTCAAGGGAAAGACTACTTGGGACGCTTGGGAAGAACATGACCTGTCATATTGTAAGTCTAAACGATACATATAGCTATCAAAATAAGGTAAGTATCCAATAAGGGCTAACAGTTGTCGCAGCTAGAGTTGCGAGCGGAACATGTGTAAGTGTTCTTCGCATTCCTTTTTTTTTTTTCCTTTTTTGATATGCGCCTTGACGTCTCGGAGAAGTTGGCATAGATGCTGACCAAGAATAGATCGACAAGCTCCAATTGACAATTACAACAGTCATGTTCGTTGCACACTATAATTTCTCGGTGTGCAACGACAGTGGTGAAGAGACTCTGGATCTGAACAAGAACCTGAGGTCTTTGGACCCCCATATGCCTGGCGAGGTGTATCTAAAGTGCAGCGTACGCAATCCATGTGTGGATTGGGACGATGATGTTAAAAAAAGGCGAAGCGTGAAGAAGCGCCATGGGAAGCAGAAGAATCAAGGGAAGAAGAAAAGAAAGCAGAAAATGAAGTGAAGGGTGACCTTGCAAGGGAATATTTTATTAAAAAAGCCGGGCCGGGTCGGCACTAACTATCTGCTGGTGTAAGTCTCAAACTACCTTGGGACCATGTTTTCTGATTCAATTTGACGCAGCTTTCTCCTCTTCCTTCTTATGATTAGTCCTATAGTTGATCTGCGCCCGGATTTCTGTAGCGAGAGATCCAGGCGTTCGTGCCCCTGTGCTTCTGACCCGACTCTTTTTTTTTACCAAAACGGTGTCAGCTCGCTTTCCATCAATCGAAGCATGATAGATTATTGGACCAACATATTCTTCTGGAGTGTAATTCTCGGTAGTTTTTCGGTCTGTAGAATAGCATGGAGACTTGTTGGGTTTAGCTGCAAGATTGGTGTGCCGGTTGAGGAGACTTTGGGGGATGTGGTTGGCATGTTCGTTGATAGGACCGACTCCCATTGCGTTGGAATCAAATTGGTTGAACTGAGTGATGATTTCACGAGTTGGCATGTCGACTGATTGTCAGGTGTTGTGCCTGGAATATATAGGGAAAAGCACGTTGGTGTGTGTGTGTGTGAGTAGTCTGAAGTTGGAAAAGATCAAGGAAAGATGGAGATTGAGGTGCAATGGTGGATGACGGATGGTGAGGAATCGGCAGTCGAGAGAAAATGAGTTGAGAAGCAATGAAGAGAGAAATTGAAGAATAGAAGGCACACTGCGTCCACCATTGACGTAATAGCTTCTACTCGTTTGTCATTTATTTGTGAACCAGTAGCAGGTAACATGAGCTGCGTCGTACATGACACTTGGTTGAGACCAAAGGAGCGAGTAACACACAGGCAGGGCCACTCGGCAAGTGATGATGAGTTGCTAGACGTCCATCAATCGACGGGGGAGTAGGTTCATGTCAGGTTTCGCAACGAACAAGAGGCTAAGTCGCTACTTTCTAAACCGATTGCCTGCCATGCTTACACCCCATACACCTAATTAGCATCGCGATTTTGGTTGACGCTAGTACCTTCAATAACTCGTTCAACTATCAATAAATAGGTACCTACCTACCTCTAAGGTGGAAATCTGCGACTCCAGCTGACTACTTACAGCTGTAGATACTAGTAGCTACAACGTTGAGAGTAAGCCATGGATGCATGAAGGTGAGGTGGTTATACACGATTTCCTATGGTAGTTTATTAAAGGCCTATTCTCCCTAATAACTGATGGGGAAATAAACGATAACCATAAATATTAGGAGCCGTCCACATATATAGACGTCAAAACCTCCTCCTTCACCAACCCACAACACACGAAGAACATGCACCTAGGGTAGGGGTCGCCGATATGCAGGTAGGTAAAGGTACCTTACCTACCTAACTTCCAGGTTAGCTTCGGTGTCTAGCCACAGTAAGTGCCGCACGAATTGGCCCCTGAAAATGGTCCCCAGCCTAGTGCCCTAAAATTATGGAGATTGGGGGCTATTTTCTAGTCAGATGTAGTTGAAGGTAGTTAAACAACTTACCTAAGGTAATGGAAGGGACCTGCCCCGCATGGCTAAAAGGTTCGATCAGCTGACAGCTACTAGTTGACGGGAACGACTTCTCTTCGACTTCTCATCGCCAGCAATAATTCAATGGATATTTTGTCCGCCGCCTACTCGTATGTTCAGTACGGAATATCTGTGCCTTCGTCGGAAGAAGTAGTCTTTGCAGCCTAGTCTGCCTTCATACAGCGATTCTGGCGTCCTACGAACCATCCCTACGGCGTTTTCAGAGACATGTCCCAGAACGGGGACGCGTTCCCCAGTTATCCCAACGGTGGTGGACGGCCTCTTGTCCCCCGTGGCAGGAGGATCAGCGTGAATGGCGGAGTGGCCTCGCAAGAGTCTCCTGGTGCGCTGACACCAGGGCGTACCGCAGCACCAACATCAGCATCAGCATCAACATCAGCAGCCGGCCGCAGATACATCCGCTCGCGTGAGGGCTGTCTGACTTGCAAGTATAGGCAACCACGAAAATTCCCCTGTCTCGGACAACCCCCCAGAGTTGACTTATCGGGCTTATAGGCGGCGAAAGGTGAAATGTGACGAGCAAAGGCCCAGGTGTTCTCATTGCGAAAGGCTCAACATGGAGTGCAAATGGCGATCACAGGCTCGAGCCACAGCTCAGAGGAGACAGCAACCTGCCAATGATATGAGCGGCCCGGCCTCGGATCAGAACATGTCACCGGGCACCGAGGCTTCACCCTCCGTATTCCAACCAGCTCATGCTGTTGACGAAGTGTTTGACTATGCCAGCTTCATGTGGGACTCAGGGGACTTCTGGCAGCACGCGAGCCCCCAACTTCAACAGAATTCAGGACTGGAGGCGCATATGCTGGTGAGTGGACTACACCCCCTGCCCATCCCTTTTTATTGCCCCCCCTTCCCTCCCCTTTGTTTATTTATGTTGCATCCCCGGGATCCACCGTTGTGCGTCGACAAACGTCTACTTGATCGACTACTTCCTATCGGACTTCTACATCTATATTACTGACCAACCCCTTATCGACTAATCTCAATTACTTATATAGGCTGCACATTCGCAAATAACTTTCCCGGACAGATCGACATTTCCCAACCCGTTCCCGGCACCTTCACTATCTCAGAGCAACGATAGTCATCAGGGCAGGCTCGTGCTCCCTCAGGGTGACGAGAAGTTGATGGAGTTTTTCATCAACTCTGTCAACCCACCTATTATTTCCGAGGTAGAGACGCAGAAGAAATGGCTCTCCACACGCCAAGCTGTAGTGGAGATGGCAAATTCTTCGGCCATGGTTCGCTACGCTATCCTCGCTTTCTCAAACCTCCTACTGTGCCGTCAAGACGGGAACTGGCCCGGAGACCAGAACTTTTATGAGCAAGCGGTCGTAGAAGTTTCCTGCTACGATGGTACATCTATGGCCGAACAAAGTCCTCGCCGAGAGTATCTCTTAGCTGCACTCTTTTTCGTAAGCTATATTGACATCTTGGAAAGCCGACTGGATGCAGCCCATACCAATCTCAAACGCGCCTATCTCTTGTTTCAAGGGAGCAAGAAGAATACTTTCACATCGGTTGAAAAACAACTTTTACTTTGGATTCGTCTTCTTGATGGTCGAGCCGTTTCTGCTGGTGGCGACGGGCTATTTTTGACCCAGGATGATGAGGTTCTGCTGGTTGATGCCTCCCCTGCCAGCGCTGTGGATGGAGACGCGGACGATATTTCCAAACAGGATTCTACCGAGGGTGATATCGAGGATGCACTGTTCCAGGTCTTGTACCAACCTGGTGTGGTCTTTTATCAAAAGGTGCAGAGCTTCATGGGACGCATATCCAAGATTGACCCCTGGCATCGATCTCGGGGAACTGTGGAAGACGAAATCGAGGTTATGAACATCGGCGCCTCCATCGCAGCTGACTTGAGGATTCTTTACGATCAACGCCCTCCCTTGATGGATTATGCTGTGGCAGGGAAGCTGACTGAGCCGCACGTCTCCAAGCACCTAGCGTTTGTCATTACACGGGCATTTCGCACCTACCTGGCCAACTTCTTCGCTTCCAAGGTGCATCTTCATCGTGTCGCATACAAGACTTTGCCTCTGACAAAGGAGGCAGCCGATGCATTGGACCAAATCAGGAAACTTGCTCGACAGATCGTGGCAGATCTGGAGCCTGAGGACACGCTCCCGGTCAACATGCTGTGGCCATTGTTGATGCTGGGAGTTGAGGAACAGGACGCTGATGAGAAGATCTGGATCAAGACACAGATTTTGAGAATGGAGAAAGTGGCTGGCAATGCTCGCATCACGGCGCAAGTATTGGAGGAGGTACAAGCTCGGCAGGAAGCGGCCAAAGCCAGGATGGATATCCGAGCTGTGATGCACGCCGTCTTTAATTCGTGCTTTGCCATCGTCTGATGAGATTAATTGCCTGCCACAAAGAGTGAAATATCAGAGTAAGCTCCGTCCGAGGAGAAATTACCCCCAAAGGTTGCTACACCTTGGACTACACACACCACGAGACCTCGCGAAAGACGGAGTGCAGATAGCTTATGGCCATGTGCTGTCAAGGATTTAGCAACGATCATTGGGCCCTCAATCCCCAGACTCTCGGATCGAAAGCGGGGGGGAAATGCATGGCTTATTGCAAAACTATCCCTGCTAGACTCGCTAACCTGTCGGCTCGACGCCCCCACCCCCACACACACTGTTCGTGCCGATCGGGTTTTTTGGTGTCTTCGAGCACTTCTCCAACAGCGCGTTTTCCCCGCACAAAACCAGCACCAGTTGGGTGGCAGCAGGATTGAATTGGTCGCCCATCAATTCCAAGCTGATTCAAGATGGGAGTAGATTGTCATGCAATCCCAATCAAGTTTTATGGAGTCTGTCGCTGATGGAGTCTCTCCCGTGGGGACAAGTCGCGAAGTTACGGAATATCTTGACCGTTATTCCCACATTGGATTTTGGGCTTGTCTTCGTCTCTATTCATTCATAAAAACCAATTTCCAGTTCGTGTTTTATGCTGTTGGTTCCGCAGTTGTTTGTCTCGAATCAAATCTTATCTAAGAACAAAAAAAAAAGAATCAAAGCAACAACAAAAACCGGTCAGACACAATGGGTTCAATTAGTGCTGTCAGGAGCAAGGCATACCCGCCTGGCGTCCATGTTCCATCATTGACTTGGTTCCGCGATGATGCCACGCAATCGATTGACTGGAATCTTCAGAAGCAGCACCTTGAGTTCTTGATCAGCTCTGGGCTTGATGGAAGTGAGTACGACGCCAAACCCTCCCCCCCTTCCTCCTTCCCCTGGTCCCCTTTGCTCGAGAATGGCAAGGCCGCTAACCGTGCGCAGTTGTGATTGCTGGAACCAACGGAGAAGCGGTGACCCTTTCTGCAGATGAGAAGCGACAGTTGATACAGATGACCCGTGAGATTGCGGCCCAAGTCGGGCGTCCTCTGCTGCCTATTACCCTAGGAACTTCTGGTCACTCGACGAGAGATGTTATTGCCGAGACACATTTGGCCAAGGAAGCTGGCGCCGACTACGTTCTTGTTCTTGTTCCCAGCTACTTCCACTTCGCCATGACCCAAGATGCCATTGTGGCCTTCTTTGAGGAGCTAGCCGACGCCAGCCCTCTCCCTGTCGTCATTTACAATTTCCCTGGAGTTGTTGCTGGCCTAGACGTCAACTCAGAGATGCTAGAGCGTCTGGGCCAGCACCCCAACATTGTGGGTGTGAAGCTTACTTGCGGCGGCATCGCCAAGGTTGCTCGTGTGAGAGCGCAGTACAAGCCGGAGGATTTTGCGGCTCTGGCCGGTCAGAGTGATTGGCTCGTGCCCGCGCTGTCGGTAGGCAGCACTGGAGTCATTACGGGAGTGGCCAACCTGTACCCCAAGGCCTGCCTCCAAATCTACGACCTGTACAAGGCTGGGAAGCTGCAAGCGGCCGAGGCTGCACAGCTGGAACTGGCCAAGGCGGAATGGGGCTTCGGCAAGGGTGGTATCAACGGCACCAAGTGGGTGGTGGCCAAGCTGCGAGGTTACCCGCTAGAGAGCTGTCACTGCCGACGGCCTTACCCCAAGTACAGCGACGAGAGCAAGCAGGCATGGGTCCTCAAGGTGGTGGAGCCGCTTGGTGCTGTTGAGCAAGGACTGGGCAAGCGGGGAGTATATTAATCTATCAATATGTTGACAGAGTTTTGCTTTTGGTAATATATAGGTAGGGAGGTAGAGCTGGCGGTGGAGGTAGGAGCCGATATGTAACTATAGACATGTATAGATGCCCCCTATAACCATGAGGCCATACTACAATGAATGTGAGATGAGGAAACTCAAGCACGTGTGAAGCAAAGAGCTCTCTGAGGAGGAATGAGAGTAACCATTCTGTGTGGTGAATGGGTTGTATGAAAGGATCAGACCTGTTCAATTGCGTTGTAAAAGCAGTCTGTCTGCACTACAGATGGATGTCGTTCGTTTGGTATTAGATAGGATGCTGGATGCGATGCACAGAAAAGGTACAGTATAGTATTACAGGAAGAGATTTTCGAAAGCCTTGACGTAATAGTTAGTAGCAGAACCTCGCTACTTGGCACGTATTGCAGTGTCATGACTCCCGAGATGTGGTTGCTGTTGCTGCTGGACTCGAGTCAGTCGGGACAAGCAGTGGGATGTCACGAAACAGCAAACCCCACAATGCATTTCGCCACGCCCCATCACTGCCAGAGATATGTACGCTTTTTCCTTAGCTGAGGGCTGTCAAAGCGGCTGTCACTGGTACTGGCCCCCTCCGCCGTTCGCCTTTCCCGAGCTTGTGGCGTTGGTTGATCTCGGGGTTTGTGTTTTGGGGGGGGGGGGGGGGGGCTTTCAGTTAAGTTGGGTAAGGGCCCATTATCATCATAATGTATTATCCGGCTCATTCTCCTCCAACCCCTGCCCTCCCTTCCACTGCGTTCCCGCCACTAAGCCGCCCGGGGGGAATTTCCTCCAATCAAAGGTGGTAAACTGGGTCGCATATCGGTTCGCATGTCGGGTGCGTAACCTTTCTCTTCTCGGATAACTCCTCCTTGTCACTTACCCAGCACGTTCGCTCACTTACACATCCCTCGCGACGACTCATCTGTACATCGCCAGCAAGCCAACGGCAAGCGAACAAAAACACCCCTTTGCTCGCCTCGACGACGGATGGATGGATGATGATGATGGATAGAATCAGGCGCTGAGTGAACAAAGAATGATTCCGTCTCGTGATGAGCATCCCCCTTGTCCTCCGCTGTCCCCACCCCCCTCCTCTCCTCTCCTCTCCTCTCCTCTCTCCTCTGGATGCCATCTCCCCCAGGTTTCCCGCACTTCAATGCCGTTTGACACACACGCACACACCCATTCACAAGTCTCGTCTTCTCCAACTCCCGCCCTGCTCCTCTTCTTCTTCTTCCTCCTCCTCCTCCTCCTCCCCCACTTGGACGAAAAAAAATATTGGTGCCATCCCCCAGATTTCTCTCTCCCTTCCCCACCACACTACTACCTACACTAACCCAACGCCCCCCGGCTGCTTTTCCCCTCGCCATCTCACGGCTCCGGTTCGCCATGGCCTACGAATTAGTTAGTCACTTAATAGCATCAACTCAGCTTCTGCAACCCATACTCAGTAAAAAGACGGAGGAAGAAAAAAAAATTGTTTCCAGGACCACCCCCCTCCTCATCCCTCATCCCCCCTGCTTTGGAAGGCTGGCTTTGACTCTCTTCTCCAAGCGAGCGAGCGATCGGCCTAGGAATCGCCTTTACACACCTCACCCCGGATTCTCAAGCTTCCCACCCCCCGTGGTACCGTCAAGAACCGTCGGGCAATCCATCCCATGGGGTTGGACTCGAGGTTTAGGATAAATATCTGCATTCCCCCGCAAAGGGGTGTTTTCGTTGCATTCCGTCAGAAGCTACTCTCCACTTCGATCACAAGCGGATAGGCAATCGAATAGATCAAACCATTGCCCAAGTATAATCATCAACAATGGGTGGCTTCCGCGCTGTCGAGGATCGACCAACCCCCAAGGAGGTGTACAATTGGCGCCTGTACACGGAGGCATCCATCATTGCCACAGGATCTCTGCTGTAAGGAAACAATTCTTTGTCTTTTTCTTTTATTTTAATTTTATGTCTTTGTCTTTTGTCGCTTTATACCTTATTAACTTTGGCTGTGAATAGTTTCGGCTATGACTCTGCCTTTATTGGCACCACAATTGCGCGGGCAAGTTTCAAGACCGACTTCAACATTGACCCGAAAACCTCCGCCGACACTTCATCCAACATCACCTCCGCTTTCCAGGCTGGAGCCTTTTTCGGCGCCATCTTCTGCTTTTTGCGTACGTCCTGGGACTTGAATCTTATTTCTACTTCTGTTCCCTGCCTCTCTGCAGTTGCAGTATCAACTAACCAATTTATTTTATTTCCCAAACAGTCACGGAAAAGATTGGCCGAAAATGGGCCCTCCAGGCTAATGTGGTTGTATTCCTCGTCGGAGCCATCCTCATGACAGCTTCCACTGGCCACTTATCCCACATCTGTAAGTAAAAATATGTTCAAGAAACTTCCCCCCTTACGCTTTCGGCGAGATATTCAGAATAGACGCTCACAATTTCTTTCCCTTCTTTTCCAGACGCTGGACGCATTCTCACCGGTATCGCATGTGGTGCCATCACCGCCACAGTGCCCAGCTACATCGCCGAGTTATCCATCGTCTCCATCCGAGGTATCCTCACCGGCCTATTCGAAGTCGCCTACCAAACTGGTAGTCTGATTGGCTTCTGGATCAACTATGGCATCAATCAGCACATGGACCCGACTTCGTCTATCAGCTGGCGGGTGCCCATGGCCGTCCAGATCATCCCTGCAGGCATTCTCTTCATCGGAGGCTTCTTCCTACACGAGAGTCCTCTGTGGCTGATGCGTAAGAACCGAGAGGAAGATGCGACTACAGCTCTCGAGAGCCTGCGAAATCTTCCTCGTGACCATACCTGTGAGTCGAAACTTTTACCAATATCTGTCCAAAGACACAGAGTCTTTTCTTTCCCTCCCACGTGCCACTGTCGCTTTTTTACTGACAATCCCTGAACGCATATAGATCTCCAAGAGGACTTGCAAATGATTCGCTCCCGTCTCTCAGAGGAAGCTGCCGTTGCTGCCAAGTATGGAACTGGACCCTGGGCCTTTTTCCGCGGAGCCCTCGCCGAATTGTCTCGCAAGGGCATGTGGAATCGTGTGGTTCTTGTGCTCTGCGCGTTTACTCTACAGAACATGTCTGGTGCTGCTGGTACTAAAACCCCTACTTCCTCATATAGACACTCAATGGACATCATGAGACTAACGTGACTAGCCATCAACTACTACTCTCCCACGCTGTTTGGCTCTCTAGGCATCAGCGATGTCTCTCTTTACACCGGCATTTATGGACTTGTCAAGGGTAAGATCCTTTTTGCAGCTTGTGATACCCAACAAATATTCCATATAAGCTAACAAGGAATCTGCAGCTGTTGCATCAATCATCTTCTACGGTGCTTTGATTGATGTCTGGGGACGACGCAACCCGACCATCATCTCCTCCATCGCCTGCTCTCTCTGCTTGTGGATCGTCGGCGTCTACGTCAAGATTGGTCATCCTGCCGACATTATTGCTGCCGGTGATAAGCTATCAAGCTCTACAGCCGCTGGCGGAAAGGCTGCTACTGCCATGATCATGATCTACTCTGTCTTGTAAGCAGGATCCAACCCCCCTCCCCTCATCCCTTTCAATGAAAGAGAGAAAGAAGAAAGAAAATAGCTAACCATTCTCCTCCAGCTGGTCTTTTGGCCTCAACGGTATCCCCTGGATTGTCGCTGCCGAAATCTTCCCCGGCGCTCTGCGAAACTTGACGGGTACCTATGCCGCCCTTTGCCAGTGGGCTATGCAGCTCGTAATCACCAAGGCTTTGCCCTACATCTTCAAGTCGTTCGGTTACGGAACCTGGTTCTTCTTCGCCTGCTGGATGCTTCTGGCCTC
This sequence comes from Mariannaea sp. PMI_226, assembly GCA_024336345.1. Lineage (NCBI taxonomy): Eukaryota > Fungi > Ascomycota > Sordariomycetes > Hypocreales > Nectriaceae > Mariannaea > Mariannaea sp. PMI_226. The sequence goes on along the minus strand of JANFOG010000001.1, from coordinate 5,098,267 downwards.
TCTCTGGAGCTTCTTCTTCCTACCCGAGACCAAGGGTCGCACCCTCGACGAAATCGACGTCATCTTGTATGTCTACTTTCCTCATGTTCCCACTCCATGTTCTCCAACTAACAAATCCTTCTAGTGGCTATGTTCACGACCGAGCCCTCAGCACTGACGATCTTGCCAAGTCTGGTGACAAGGCTCACGCCATTGAGCACTCCGAGGAGCATCTGTGAATATCTAATTCAATGCGATTTAATTTTGTTGTATAATAGGGCTCAAGAGTCGATTTTCTCCTCGAGCCTGAGGCAGAGGCCAGTTCATAGAGCCATGATGCCATTATTTTGATTCGTCCCATAATCTCCAGGAATACTACATTTCCCATGAACCTTCAGTTGTGTTCCGTTCCCTTCTTCAATGATGATTTGCCCTTGTTTCTGAGTTCCCTTTGAATAATTGTACAAATCAATGCATACTGAAGAATGAAGAAACAGTTCCAAGTCTTGTATTGATTGAAACAAAGAGGGACTGAAGTTTTGTGGAACAAGTCCATTCTGACTGTACGCAATTCTCTTTGTCTGGACTCAAAGGGTGATCAAGCTAACCAAAAGACCTTGAATATATGAAAGGCAGCATTGGTTGGTTATTGCCTCAAGCGCATTGTGTCTCGTGTTGTATGCCAACGAAATCTCGTGTGTAATTTTTCAAATATTTCCTTGAGCCTCAACACGATATATATATCAAATAGGTCCCTAACAAGAGGAAGTGAATGGCACTTTATTTGCGAAAACCAAGAAACAAGAAACAGCAAAAAAAACCCCTCAAACAAACAGAAGCTTCATTATTCCAAGATAAAAGTCAAAGAGAGAAAGGTATAGTCGGTATATCATGAAGCTTTATTCATGTCTTAAAGACCTGAGCAGCAGGCCACCAGAGTCTAACTCGCCGTTCGGACGGACCGGAAATGGAATTAGGATGATTGGGATCGGATACTCGCTTCGATTCACGCATAAAGCCCTAGGAGATGGCTACAGAGGCCTCCGGGCTGAGACGACATACGAACCTGAGCCTCTAGAGCCACTGTTTGGCTTGGACGAACATCCGGAACCATTGCCCGCTGCAGGGCCCGAGCCCAAACCCCAAGTTGAAATCGTGCAATCAACCCCTAGCAGGTTCATTTCGTGGCTATGCCCAAGAGACCACACCGTCCTAAAGCCCTGGGCGCAGACCTTTTCTGGTGAGATAGCGCAGCCCCAGAAGACCCAATTCGAGAACGCATCACGAAAAGACACGCAGTGGGCGGTGACGGGCGACCAAGAGGGAGAGCAAGCCCCAACTCAGGCCTATTTCGAGATGACATGGAACGAGATTTATCATGTCGAACCGAATTACGAGTGGCCGCCTCAGTAGCATACTTCATTTCATATCAGTGTCTGCCTAGAAACCAAACACAGGTTAGCAGTAGGTCATAGTATAATCAAAGTTGAGCAAGTTGCATAGGCATCGCTCTGTTGCGGCAGTCCACCTCATAATGATTCACAGCTTGAAAGCACAACATTAGCTTGCTGAGTAAATCAAGTCTTTCGCACGTAAAATCCGCAATCGTCGCTTCTATTCAGAATCGAAACTACCCGGGTCTTGCCCAAGGGGGATTTGATCAGGCTTACTCAAAACCCATCCATCTCTGGCCATTCGTTTCGTAATTCATGCTTAGTCCCATAGTCTGTCTGATGTGAATGTTTCGTTCTGTTCCAAGACCACCATTACAGATGGGTCAATAGAGCGCAGAGTATCTTCTCTGAACTCTTTAGTCAAACCGCTGCTCGTGTTGATATCACTTTGGGACGAAATTTCGTGTAGCTGTAAAGGATTATTGGAATGACTAACGCTACTTTATGTGCCTCAATTGATGGACACTGCCGAAATTCGGCTGGTATGATGACCCCGTTGAAGTGGTGAGACTGAGTAAGTGCTCTTCGAACTGGGTGTCAGATCAAACGAATCAGACGCCAAGACTCCCAAGACCAAATGTTGTTCATGCCGGTTGTATGTTGCGCAGAATGGTTTGACATTCTTCATTTCCCATCTAACTCCACCTGCGTCGGATAAAGGACCTTCCCCCTGAAGAGAATAAAACAAAATAAAAATAAAAAAAATATACAGCTGTCATAGTGGAATCGTGGTTATATGGTTGATCTGTCATCCTAAATCCTCTCTCGTTGGGATGATGGTAGCTGGATCTGGCTGTACAGCTATCCCGCTGAGAATATCATATGCCCCATTGACTCCTCCAGCCAGATCCCAGTCACCAAAATCGGTATACTGATAGACATCAGAAGCATAGTTGCTCATCATTGGGTTAATCTTATCGTTAAGTGGTTCGTTCAGATTTACTGCCAGAGCATGTTCCAGGCCTCGCAAGATGGAGCCTTCGAGACGATTCACCGCGTACTGCATGGGCTCATGGCTCTTGCTCATCATACGTAGGTTCCAAAGGTAGGAATTTAAAGTCTCTTGCCAGAAGTGGTGTTCCTGGGATGATAAGGATGTAACAAGGAGTAGAGTGGTGAAAGAGCCGAGTAAGGAAAATAGGTAGGGTGAAGTAAAGTACCAAAATGCTTCAAGGTGGTCCGGTCGAAGACTTGTCACGAAGCTGATGGCGCTTTGGGCTGTCTGCAGAGCGATTTGCCGGATCTCGCAGAGAACACGGTCATCAGTGCAACGCGGTGGGAGAGCAGTAGATCGGATAAGCCGCCGGAGAAGAGTCATTGCTACACCGTAATAGGAGAAATGGAGGAAGCCATGGAAACACAACTTTCTTTGATAAACGACATTCATCTGAAGCGTTGGGGGCATACTGCTATACCAAGTATTCAGCATGTCAAAAAAGGGTCTGGCTTTTTCAAAAAGCACAACAGTGTTCTGCTCTCGGCTTGTTCGTGCTGTATAAAATTCCCTATATACGGCTGCGAGAATTTTTGTAAGACGCGCCATAAGGATGAATTGGTTCATGCCTGTGGATGCAATAGACTTGCGGTCATCATCCGGTCCTGGCGTTGGGAGGTATCCCTCACTATCCCAATCGGTAAAGTCTGCGGGAGTGAGGTCTTGAACGGTCCAGTCATCGGCGTGAATGTGTAACGGGCGTCCGTACGCAACCGCAGTCCAGCAGTCCTGCATGTAGAGAGCCCAGCTGAGGCGTTTGCGAAGGTTGCGCTCCCACTGCGGGATAGCCCAGCTATCAGCATCCAGGTGAAGGCCGAGGCACTGACCGATGGCTAGTGCCTGACAGGTGAGGCCCCATTGGAAGGTATGATCTGGGTTAAGGGGGTCTTCGGGTTGGCACTGCAGCAGCAGAAGACAGGCCTGGATTGAGCAGAGCTTCGGACGATGGTACGATGACATCAGAGTCGATTGAAGGGCATCACGGAGGACCGCAGCATTAGGTGGTGTGCGAATTGACAACTGCGGGTCGTACGTCCACCAGCGAAGAGCAGACAGATAGACGGTGCCGAGCAGGGCAGGGGGTATGTAGCGGTACGACCGACTGTAAACGGTAGCAAATGCTTCCTTGGAAAGCAAGGGATAACACGGCTGAACGTGGCGCCAGAACAACTCGACGAGGCTTGGTCCGTGAGGGCGCACACAATCCTCGATGGACTCTACGAGAGAATGCGTCAGGTCAGAGTCGACAGATTTGTCATCCCCAGCTAGATGGAAGGTCACGGGATACTCTTGGCCCTCATCGCGCTCAAGCACCCTGCGTATGGCGTGCGTTTCCTGGCTGAACTCATGAGTGACTGGATCGTACGGCCGATGGCGCATTAGAATGGGCTCCATGTCACTGCCCAGGCCGTACAGCTCTGAAAAACGGGTTGTCATACATCCCAGGGTCCCGTGTAGCGGATTGGGTCCAGCTAGACCGGAGACAAGCTCTGGCATAACCACCGATGAGTGTTGTGGGTGGTAACCGCTATCGCCAGATGCACGCGTCTCCGAGGTCGAAAGGTAGGACGACTGGATTGACGGTGTATCAGAGATGAGCGTTCGAGCATCATCTCTTGATTCTTTACGGCTTCGTTTTTTCCCTCTGCTTTCATCAAGTGAGACAGGACGATCGTCACCGCCTCCGGTGGTTGTGGTTGTGGTGGTGGTAGTAGTAGTATTGGTTGTGGTGCTGTTGGCACTGTCGGCGCATTTGGTTGTGCCATTGATGGTGCCATTGGCTGTGCTACTCGTACCGTTTGTCACTCCGCCGCTGGTTGTGCTGTTAGCTGCCTGGCGTTCCGGGGGATCATGCTGAAAGGTGCAAGCTGTTATCCGGAGCTGGCAATGCACACAATCTCCATCGCCGTCCTTGATCACGCAGCGGGTTTTTCGCTTGCGGCATGCATCGCAGGGACGGAGGCTGCGGCGCTGACGCTTGCGTGCGTTGGTCTGGTAGTCCAGGGGAGTAATAATTTCCATGTAGTGAGGGGGTCGCCGGTCGTCTTGGAGCTGCTGTGGTCTGCGTCGCTGAGAAGGAGCGCTAGGGACTGTAGGTCCATATCCATCCGGGGGAGGGTTGGAAGTGAGACTAGGCTACCTGTTTGATAATGTGCAAAAGGCGTGCGTGTATCCAGGGGAGAGGGGAGGGGAAATATTGAATACAAGATATGAGATTGAATAAGAGGGAGTGAGGGTGAAGGTGAGTGTGTATTTCAATGTTTAGTGTCAATCAATGTTGTGTGTGAGTGTGTGAGTGTGTGTGTAGATGTAGGAATGAGAATGAAATATTGAGCGAGAGCGAGAGAGAGAAAAAAAGAAACTGTAGGTAAGGTGAGGTAGGCAAGGTAGGCAAGGTAGACAGGAGGTAACAGGTAGCCGCCATCAGCCACAAAATAATGAATAGGAAGGAGGGTGTGACTGCCTTTGGTCGCGAGTTGTAGCCCTGTGGTGATGTGTACTTTGTCCAGGAAGTTGCTGACTGTAAGGCCCTTGCCCTGCTCCGTCATTATTCCTCGACATTTTCTCAACCTTAATTCATCGGGGAGGGAAGGTACATTTGGTGGATTAATTGGATTAATTCATCCTTCATTCCCCAAGGGACAGAGCTTCATCAAAAGAAAATAATATTAAATAAATGAGTAGTAACAAGACCATCTTCTGGCCATATTGTATTCCATCACTTGACTGACAACGCCAACAACAGGTACTGATATTCAAGTCCTCTCCTCAGTACCCTTAGGTCTCGACCTGGTAACATTCTCTCATCACTAATCCTAGTCTGCTGACAGGTAGCGTCGCAATCTCACCAACCTGGCTGCTGGTCCAAACTCTGCCTTTCCACAGGGACACACACACCCTTCTCCCCGAAGCCCCCACGTCATTCAGCCCTTCAAACAATCACACCAAGCCCGTAATCTGTACAGGAGGGGAAACCTGGCAGTCTGCTTGGGCTCTCCATCAACGCCAGGGCGGCGAGTCCCATCTTTCTACAGTTCCATAACGGACGAACCCTGGCTGGCTCTTCATATTATCTTATCCTGGTGAGCCTTTCCTTACAGTAGAGTTGCGCGCCGGCCTCCCTCAAGGGTTTCGCGGCAGGTTGTCGCAGATGCTTCACCGCACAGTGTGCCCTGCCCCCATATTTCGTTCCAGTTGCCAACAGGGGCCCGCGTGAAGTCAGACGCGCTTTTCTTTTCTTTTTTTTTGCTCGATCCCCCTGTATGCCGCACAAAGGATTGTGCAACAACCAGACTTGCCGTCCTCTACTACATAGTACTACCCCCGTGTGGCACTGGGACTGGACCAAAAAAGGAAAAACAAAAAAGAGGATCAGGCAGTGGGCAGCATCCAGTCACTCGGACCCGCCGCAACCGCTTGATAAGACTGAGGATAGCTTGCCAGCCTTGACACAGAGAGAGCTCTCAGAGGCCTTATGAGGTTCACATGGAGAACCACAGACACAACCGCATCCATGGACCAACATGCACCCAAGACCTAATTATCCTTGGATGCAGCTGCTGCTTTGTGACATGACCTTCCTAATGTCATGTTGTTGGTGGCTTGAGTGTGTCATTTTACACAACGATTGCTACTTTGGAGCCCTCCCCCCCCTTCCCATTCACACCATTCACACACCCCCATCTAGGTCATCTTCTCTCAATCATCTTTTACACAAACATGCACAGTAAGTACATAGTATTATGTGAAAGCTGGAGAAAGTAACCCCGGACCATGATACATCTTACCTCTACTGCTGGCGAGGTCACTTGCCTCGAAAACAAAACAAAAAAAATAACTGAGACAACCAGACCGGCCCCCATGCTCTTTGTCTCCTGTATGGCCACCAACGACTGTCATTACGTACGTACAGTAACAGTAAGCACTGAAACTCATCCGCAAAAGGCCCGTCGTTCTCGACTTTCAGAATTCTCCGACAGTTGTTTCCCCTCACATTGTCATATTTTTTGGTTCTCCTAACCAAGCCACAGCGCCATAATTTGAGTACATCCTGGACCAGCTCCACCACTCTCAGCCCTCAGCCGTCCACATTATCCGCCACACACGCCAAGTGCGGCAACCATTTGAGCCTAGGCAATACGCTCAGCAGCACAAACTCATCAATCAAGGAGGTGCTTTGTTCCCCCTCAGCGCCCGCAAGCTAAGTTACGCGCTCAATCCGGTAATCAGTTCTCATAGTTCTATTTAAGGTTGCTAAACACCGGATCACCTATGCCTAATGGCGCTTCGCTGACTAACGCCAGTACTTGCTACAGTCCTTGTTAACATCAATAGAGACCAATAGTTACCTGACAATATAGGACTTGAAACATCACTGCAACGCCCTGTGTTTATGAAATATAATTGCTCAATTCGAATTAGCAATTAATGCGTGATTATTCAAAAGCGCCTCATCCCCCCTTGCCAAGAGCGCCACCAACTTCTCAGATGCTGGAATAACATGCTCAGTTTAGGTTACCGAACAAAGCTGACAGAGCTGGTTGATGAAATCCGCAGCAGCCAGATCTACGAGGATACAGATAACTGCTGCCTTGATATTTGACTCCAGGCTCATGGCCTCCATGCTACAAGCCGTCGTCAGATGGCACTGCGGACCAGCTACTATTACGTACTCACCCTGTTGAGTTACAACTGCGCGCTCCTTATCGGATCGCCTTGAGTAATGTATGGTTAACCGAATGAGGGCCAAAACCGTCCCGGGCTGGGGTCACACAGGGGCATCGGCAAATGTGATGACTGTGGTCCATATCACCAACAAGACGGCAAAGCTGCAACGTCAAAGCATACAATCGCGAATTATGCAAGAAACCATCTTTACGGGCGACAAAGTTCCGGGATGCGTTCGATACTTTACAAGGAACAATTCCTACGAGTGCGGGCTGATACGATGCCCGTAAATCCCGCTTTTTCATGCTGGTGATGCAGACTGTATGTACCATGCTTGACGCCTCCAGAATTACGATCCTACGTAAGAAACTCATTGCCACAAAGCAAATAAGAACATGGGACTGGTAGGACCCATGTCAGTAGGAGGGACGAACCAACTGAAATTTTCATGCGCATTTTCGACGATAGCTATACATTGAAGGCTGTCTGTGTCATTGGCAAAGCCTATCGGTTCTGTTGTTGATGAAGTGGACTATTTTTGTGCTTTCAACCCCATATACGAACTCGTCAATTATCATCATCATTCACCAGCAAGTTCCTTCTTTCGGGCCGAATCCGCGACTTCTTTTCTCTTCATAATAGGGAATGAAGCCATTGCTTGCAAGTTGCTCAGGTGAATGCGTCAGCGGGAGCCACAATCGACCAATGTATAAAAGTATTTGTCTGAGAGATAAAAACAACTACGAGCTTTTTTTTTTTTTTTTTTTTTTTTTTGCCATGTAACCATCAATTAGCACCCAGCTGCGAGTTGGTGAGAGCGAGAGACAAAAGGCGGGAGGTCGGATGCTGAACTGGCCTATGTCTCTCATTAATAATACTTGTTGATGTCTCACAACGATAACGAGGATCACACATATTACAGGCTCCGCCGGCCTCATTTTCTCTTCAGATATCGTCAACTAGTATATTTCAAAGTGATATCAGCCTGAACCTCTTGCTAACTAGCCAATCCTCACCGGGGCCTTTCCCACTGGCTGTGTACTCGATGAACGTGATCCCCTTCACTTCGAAAACTTTGGAACTGAACCACTTGTGCAAAGGCTTGTCATAAATTGGTCTGCATGCGCGCGATTCCCTACATTCTGGAAGGTAATCAACTCAAATTGAGACAGTTTTGCGTCCCCATTTGCTACACGGAATGATATAGGGGCTGCGAGAAAAAAAATTCCTACATGAAGACTTCTCTCTGTTTGGCTTCGCTTGCCTTGTTGTTGGCCTTAGTCTCTACCGAGGATGTTCTATTCAGCCAGGGGCTAAAGAGGCGGTCTCTCGATAGCGATGGGCACTACAGTTTGTGTCAGTGTGTGTTTGGTACCTCGATCCATCGCGTGAAGCTGACCAGGGCTACAGCCTTTTTCCATGTCAATGACGTCCATGCGCATCTGGATGAGTTTGCTTTGTCTGGCAGAGACTGCGATGACCCCTCCAAGGGCTGCTATGGCGGCTATGCCCGCATCAAGCACACAGTCGACCAGCTTAGGGTAGCCCACCCAGATAACCTCTGGCTCAACGCGGGCGATGAATTCCAAGGAACCCTTTTCTACACGTATTACAAAGGCAAGAAAATTGCTCAGGTTCTCAATATGCTTAAATTTGATGCCATGACCCTGGGGAACCACGAATGGGACGGTGGTGACGAGCAGCTGGGCGAGTTCCTCCAGAGCCTGACATTCCCCGTTGTCTCATGCAATGTCCGAAGCGAATACGAGGGCCTCAATAAGACGATTAGAGAGTACTACATTTTTGAAGAGCACAAATTGGCTGTCATCGGTGTTACCACCGACACCACCGCGAGTATCTCCAAGGTCGGAAACGGGACCAAATTTCTCAATCCCATAGACTCGGTTCAGAATGCTATCTGGGAAATTCGGAACACCACCGACATTAAACGTATTGTTGCCCTTACTCATATTGGCTACGAGTCTGACCAAGAACTTGCTGCCAAAACGGAGGGCTTGTCTCTTATCATCGGCGGACACAGCCATACCCCTTTGGGAGATATGGAGATTTCCGAAGGAAAGTATCCTACCATTATACAAGATATCAACGGCAATGAAGTCTTTATTGTCACTGCATACCGTTGGGGCGAATATGTTGGTTACATTGATGTTGTCTTTGACGACAGTGGCAAGGCTCTGGCTTACCACGGTGGCCCAATTCACATGGACAACAGCATTGAGATGGACCAGACTCTCAACGAGACCATCAAAGCATGGAGGACCCCTTTTGAAAAGTTTGTTACCGAGATTGTCGGTGGCTCCAAGGTCGGGCTTGACCAGACAAGGTGTCAAAAAAAAGAAGACTGCCTTCTTGGCCAAGTCATGGCGGATGCCATGCACGAGTACCATCTTAGTCAGGGCGGCCATGAGCAGCTGTCCGTCTTTGCTTTCATCAACGCTGGCAGTGTCCGGGCTACTATTGATAAAGGCAACATTACAAGAGGAGACGTTCTCACCTCGTTCCCCTTTGGCAATGCTATTGTTATTCTGACCTACACTGGTTTAGAACTCAAACAGATTTTCGAAGGTGCAGTCACTGGCATCAACCAAAAGAACCAAGGGAAAGTCGCTGGCTGGTTTCAAGTTAGCCACGGGTTAAAGGTGGAATATAACCCGAAAAAGAAGAATGGTTCCAAGCTCATCAACCTCACTATAGGTGGTGAGAGCGTGGAGGATAAAAGAGAATACCATATGATTACGCTGGACTTTATTGCTTCGGGCGGCGACAATTTGTTGGAGCCAACCACGGACTTTGCCGCTCTTGATACAGCAGACGAGGTTTTGATTCAATACCTGCACAAACATAGCCCTTTGAGCCCAACCTTGGAGGATCGCGTCGTGGCAACTGAGAAGACTGCTATTGGTAAAAGTAAAGTCGTCAGTGGGGATCTCAGTTAGTTCGATAGTAGGCATGAAATTTGAGATTTGCCCAAGAATGGCTCATGTTTTGCACATGGCGTTCACGGACCTGTGAACATGGTCAAGGTGCTGACTAAATTATGCCAAAAAGAAAAGAAAACAAAGAAAAAAAAGATTGATGTATATATATATATATATATATGTTTTCCAGCCCGGTCTATCTACATTTGGCTCACTTAACAAAAGGACCAGAGTCTCACTGTAGTCTGTTTTATCTACAGATAGTATTGCACACCATCCTCATTTACCCTAAATCTCCAGCCCGATTGTTTCGAGTCCATCTGCGCAAGCCCGTAGTGGTAACGATCCCTAAAGCTACCATGGCGCTGTTCATTGCAACATCATGGAGGGGCTGGTAAATGATGATGTACACGATAGTCCCCCCTCATTCTTTCAATCGCCACGCGTCTAAGGCGTTCGAGATTCTCCTTGCATCAGAGCCAGTCCCCGCTGTCATGATGGTCCTGAGGGACGGATTTTGGCGTGGCTGATCTCAAAGAAGGAATATTATTTTGGAAAGTAAGGGTCCAACGCCAATATCCATGCTTCCAGCAGCTAAAAGCTCAAAAAGCTGCACAGTGATGGTTACAAGAAGAAGAAACGAGCGCGATATTTTTGATCTTGGCCACGCAACTATATGATATCAAAGACCTGGTCGGGTGCCATCATGCCTGGGTTAGTCAATCAACAAGACACGGAAACATTGATTCACAAGGAAGAGAGAAGACAATTTCATCATCATAGATTCTGTTATGAAGGCTATGAAAGAATTACATTCATTACAAACAACTCCCTGAACCACCAGTCGAGCCTTAATAGGTATATCGGAAGTCTGGTGTCGCGTCATCCTGGGGCAAATGTTAGCATCAGCAATTTCGAAAAAAGAGATGAGATTACTCACAGCATGGGCCTCCAACACAATCTCTCCCTTGTCCGCCTTGGTATTCTTTCTCTTAAACTCAAAATCGCACAGAAGAACCAAGATGATGGACAAAAGTGAGCATGCAATACAAGCATACATGCCGGGTTTGTACCCTGTGAGCTTATCCTCCTCGCGGAACACCAAACTTCCAGCGATGCCACCAACACCACCGAAGCCAACCATGGTCGCACTGCAGAAGGCACGCTTCCACTGGCCACGTACGTTGTTGGCCTGGAACGACATGACAGCGGGGATATTGCTGTTGGCACCAGCAGTGACGAGGAACACACCAAAGTACCTGGCTCCAGCCGATGGCGCCCAGCCCATGATGGGCAGGCCGATGAGGCAAAGAATCATGTTGAAGATGATGATGGGTCCTCGCACTTGGTACTTGTCGCCAGCCCAGCCAGTAGCAAACATGACGATACCGGCAAAGGCGTACGGAGGCGCGACGAGGCATTGAGCCTGTCCAACAGTGAAACCCATGCTTCCGACGAGGATGAGAGGCAGCGTGTAAGCCAAGGCATAGGTGATGGTGGTAGTATCAAAGAATAGCAGTGCATATGCCCAAATCTTCCAGTCAGCGCCGCCACGGAGGAATTTGCCAAGCTCGAAAGGCGGAATATGGCCGTCACCACGGTCGACGTGGATACGGTGGACAACCCAATCGCGCTCACGCTGGTTGAGGAATGACCATGAGCTTCGCTTTGAGTCAGGGAAGTCAACAAGTAGCCAGTAGCCAGCAATTCCAAGGCCCATGGTCAGGGCGCCTTCAATAATGAAGATCCAACGCCAGCCAGTAAGGCCCTCGCGGCCATTGAGTTGCATCAACTGATGGTGTATGTGTCAGAATTGGAGAGAAACAGCAAAAGGGGGTTTGAAGAGGGGAGTAAACAACTTACACCATAGGCGAGGATTCCAGAAAAGGCAGAAGCACAGCAGCCAAGCATGTAGAAGCTCGAGTATCGCTTGCCCACCTCATAACGGGTGTACCATGTAGACAGAAGATATACACAGGATGGGAAGAAACCAGCTTCGCAAATACCTAGGATCGCTCGAAGGGCAGAGAGTTGTCCATGGTTCTTGACGAATCCCATACCAATCATAACGGCACCCCAAGCCAAGGTGATGGCGGCAAGATGGATGCGAGGACCAATCTTTCGAATCAGGACCGTGGATGGAGGCTGAAAGATGATGTAAGGGACGAAGAAGACCAAGTTGGCAATGTTCTGCAAAAATAATGATAATGTCAGTTTCTAATCTTTCAATCTCACTTCCAAAGGGGTTCGCAAGTTTTGTAAAGTTCGTACATATCGAAAGCCAGTCAACACAAGCTCGACTCCCATGCCCGCAATGTTGGCCGCACTCATATTGGTTCGATCCATGAGAGACACGCAGTACATGGCGCCGACAGTAACAACAAGTCGACGATCAATACGACGAATGATGCTTCGCTGCTCCTCAACTGTGAAGCCATGGTCATGGTCCACCAGGTCTGAACTGAGCTTGCTGGGAACCTGGTCCAAGTGCTTGGCGTCGACCTGAGCCTCGAGGCTGGCTACCTCTTTGTCGTCCTGATGTTTCTCCATGATGCTTGGAACAATGTCAAGCAAATGGAAATTTCTGGACTCGAAAGAGTGAGAGAGAGTGAGAGAGGAAGGAGATGTTCTGAAGCTTGGTTCTTATATCTCTAGAATGGTTTTGTTGGGAATTAGGGTTTTTGTCTTCCGGAACGGGAGAAGAAGAAGAAGAAGAAGACGATGAAGAAAGAGAGGACACCTCGAGTTTAAATCAAACTACACAAGAGGAGTCTGCAGCTCAACAAGGTGCTTGATCGACAAGAGCCCAATAAAATGGGCAAGCGTATTGAAGAAACCCCAGGAGGATTTGCTAGGAGGATGATGTGGCGTTAGTCGTGTAAATGTCCTGATGATCCGACTTGTAGCAGCTTCCATGTCAGGATCTACCTTGGGTCCCAGCACGTTTTATATGCAGAATAGTCCCATTTGTCTATCCTACTCCCTGTCTTAATATCATGAAGTATGTTCAGTCTCTTGACTTGAACAAGAAGCTAGCTTCTCCGGCAAAGGTATCATTTACCGGTTAACCCCAACACACGACCAATCATGTATCATAGAAAACATCAAGATGCCTCGGATGATGGCCCATTCTCTACCCTCCTTGACGCCCTACCATTGAGTCAATGCGTTCCTTTCTCCTCACTTGCTAAGAGCCAAGAAAAGGGATGTATGTCAAAACCTGAACTTGGTCTTTAGGCAATCGCAAAATTGCCCAACACTCAGCCACTCACGGGGCCTGTTCATCTCCCCCTCAAAGCCCACTAGTCGCGACCCTCCCCCAGAGAAGATCTACCGGACCACAGAGGAGCTCCCTTTTCTCCACAGCTCTGACTTGCCAATGACTAGCCAGGGAGGGAGAGGGGGGGAAACCTCGTCGACTGACTTTGCGGGGTAAACTGGGGAGCTATGCTGGCGGTGTCGGAGGACTGGCCTAATTCGGGTTCAAAATGCGATGGGAACGAGCGGTCCATGTGGTGATGAGAAGAAAAGCGAGTTTAGCGTTAACCCATGCTTGCGGGCGACGGCGTCAGGTAAGGTTATGTGACGGCTCGTAGATCCAGGCGCCAACAACAGCCCAAAAGAAGTGGGCTAATAATAAACTCTCTCCTCCCTATGTGCACTTTAATCAGACGTTTAAGATTGGAATCCTGATCCTACTCGTCAGCTGGCGCGGATGAACCAACATCTGTTACACAGAGACGCGTTGTGTTGTACGTAATTCAACAGCCAGACGCAATCAGCCATGCTCATTTCTCCTCCTCCCTTTCCCCCCCTCCGCGCTTGAAGCGCCAAGAATATTAGATCTCCAGACAAAGCTGCTTTCGCTGGGAGGACCCTTGATGTAGGGGGGAATGAGCAGGCCCATATCGAGAAGTATGACGGGGGGAAGAGGGGTTGACCAGAGATCTCGGTTAATATGAGGTTGGCTGAGAGAGCTTGGCGTTTGTATAAGTGATCCTGGGCCATGTGGCCTAAACAACCGAAAACTCCATGAACAGTAGAACTTTGGGTTATGGGAATTTCCTACAATGGTAGAGGCTGTTCCCCATTGCGTTACATGGTGTTTTTTTTTCCTTTACACTACAGGGGAGACATGCATTTCCTCCGAGTACAAACAAAACTTGTCGCCCATCCTTCTCTCCTCTCCTCCGCACTGTTACACACCTTTGTTCACCTACCACTACTAGACTTCTTAGCTTCTTCCCCCGCACGCAACACCCATCTCCCGAATACCCTTGGACCAATGGGAGCTCATAGAGCGAGGTCGGATGCCGAGGCCCAATCTCCCCTTGTGGCAATAATGGTCATAATAATGGATGGATGCAATATAGTGTATGTACTGTAGGTATACCATAGTAGTTGGCACATAAACCACCTGGTCACCGGCAATCTCGTGCGGCTGTTGGAGAAGGTAGAAAAGGTCAGCGCATAACGGGCGACGCCCGATGTAATGATAACCCCCCGGGCCATCGCTGGAGGACGCATCTAGACCGACAATCCTTGGTGCCAAGGAGCTCGTTTTTGGTAGTTATTCCGAAACTATCTGCATGTCGCCTGAGTGTGCAGGTCGGGTGCATCCCATACGTGCATAGATAGATACAAAGCCATCTTTTGTCGTATTTCTCGGTCAAGATCCTCAGTTCAACTCCAAAAACAATGAATAAGGAGAAAATAAAATAAAAATAAAACTATCCTATGCACTACTCCATCGTGCGCCCTGCTTTCTGTTCGGACTCAGGCCGAAATGGCTGCCTCATTGTTGTCATCGATGAGTCCATGACTCTAACATGCCTCGGCAAAAATCCAAAGCTGAAGGGAAGAGAAAAGCAACAGAAGAAGAAAAAAAAAACCAAATGCGGGAGGGGAAATAACCTTGTCCAAGTCCATGCTCTGCTGTAAGCCCGGTGCTTCATCTCATCATATCTGTCATAGCATCTGTACCTTGCGGCTGATTCCCAATTTCCATGCTCATCTCAGAACCAAAGTGTTGGGGAAGCAAGCCTATGCCCAACCAAAGGGGGGTATCTCCTATCTCACTCTCTTTCTACCTTTTTTCCCTCTCTGCTTCCCTCTGTCTTCAACTGTCTCCCTCCCTTCCTCCCTCCCTCTCTCTCTCTCTCTCTCTCACACACACACTCTCACTCTCTCACTCTCTTCTTTCTCTCCAAAATAAATCTCTCGTGTCTCCTTTGTATAGGTCGTTTTCTGCAAGGGCCTACTACCAAAGAAAAGCCGACAGTGAGCCGAAAAACTTCCTGATATTGTGCCACATCAAAGCCACTGTCCCAAATACGGTAAAGACTTGGAGAATCTCCCATGCATGTCGAGTTCGGACCTGTGTCTCCACATAAGGCGTCTTGCCTTCCTTCATCGGAGGGAAACTTCCATTGGTGAGGTACTCCTCCATCAGAGCATCCTTGAGAGTCCACTGCTTTCGTAGCCAGATATCAAACGATGCCTGATCATTGAGCGGAATATCAGAAACTCGGAACCGACGCCAGTAAAAGTTGACCGACTTGGGAGGACGACCCTGAAAATAAGTGCTGGAGAGACCGAAGAAATCTTCGCCGTATTTTCCTCGTCTGTTTTCCCCCTCTCCGCATTAGCAAATGCACAAATACTGAGCTGACACCAGCAGGAAACCAAAAAAAAAAAAACCACTTACGGAATTCCTTCGTACGCGACTGTGCAGTCATATACATACTCGACAGTTCCCTTCAGTTCGGTCAGGCAGAAATACATGCCGGTGCTTCGAGGAATCATCACGTGGTCATGGTCCTTGAGGCCACTCTTGGCCGCCCAGTTGGACGACTTTCGCCGTCCGTTACCCGACAAGTTGGTGCCCTCTGGAAACAGCAGAAGCCACATCGGGTCGAAATACTTCTTACCCAACGGGTCAGTCTTTGGCTGTTGGAGCTTCTGAAGACGGTACGCCAGCCTTGGTTGGTCTGTGGCCATCTTCCTCGACATAAAGATGAAGCCGTAAAACATCATACCCCATCCAACAATGGGGATATATTTGAGCGACTCCTTGAGGATGATATATATATGTCCATGCATCCCAGGTGAGTTTGCGTAAGCCACCCACCAGAGGTATAACCAGTCGGTGTAGATCTGCTCATGGTCAGCTGTCATCCGATCCCCGTCACATCTTCGTAGCAAACTATCGTAGCTATACAAAAAGTTGGCATACCTGGTGGTTGGCAATCAAGACGATGCGCTCGGGAAAGTTAAATTGGACTCCGCCATCTGACGTAGGCTTGATTTGTCCTGCAACTGATTCGTCGCCACTGATTCGAACGGTCGTGGGGCCCCAGATCTGGGTCATGACGGTCGTTGTGAGGGCAAAGGACCGCTTGGTCATTGCCATGTAGGCATAGTACCAATCGCGGTTAAAGAAGTAGAGAGGCGATCCGATCAGCTGAGTGATATGGATACTATAATCAACGGTCAGATCTGTCAGAGATTGACAACAAATTTATAGGAGAGGTACGAGGGGGAGAAAGAGGATGGGATGAAGATAGTAGAACGAGCGTACATGATGCAACAGGTATTAAAGTAGAGTGCAAATAAGGCGCCGCGAACAAACTGCATCAGCTTTCCATAACCCTTCTTGCCTGAAGGATGAAATTCTTGTCCCATCTTTGCGGTGGACTTGCCGGATATCTCGGCCAACCCCGCGGACAAGTCTGGCCCAGGGATGCTGACATCAGGAGCTGATTTAGATTCGTCGGCCATGGTAAGGAATCGTTTAGGCGGTAATCAGTATCAACCGTCGCAATTCGATTGACAGGAAGTTTGAGGGGAGTGTTGCCCTCCAAACCCAGTATCAAAAAAACGAGGGACTGTCCAGCTCAAGTATCACAAAGGTGTCGCAGTGAGGCCGTGATGAAACTACTGACCCAAAGCGAGAGAGGACAAGGGACACGTGGAACAGGTTGGGTAGTTATGAATGATCGTGAGCTCCGCGTGGCCGTTATGAAGTGATGGATAGCTGGTTTTCAGAGCGATGAAGCTGGAGGTTAGCAAGACAATGGGCTTGACAAATGGCACATGATGTACAAGTTCTCGTGGTAGGTGGTGCCTGATTGATTGCTAGGTAGGTAGTTTAGGTAAGGTCAGGTAAGCCCTCTTGAGCTCCGTCGAGCTTCACATTTAAGGGCCTGAATTAGGTAGTTTAGCCTCAGCCTCAGCCTCAAAAGATGCCCTGTGACATCAAGGTGGGCTGCTGACGGAAGCGTCGGCCGCGGGGTCCTATGACGTGGGTCGCAGGCAGCCTTATAGACCGGCGTTTGAAGATATACCGAGCCGGTGTGCCAATCAGAGCTGAGATATTTCTTTCCCCTCCTCCTCCCCCCCCCCTCCCGTATAGCTGCGAGGGATACGCGAGTCTTAGCTACAAGGTCTCATCATGGAACATTTAAAAAAAAGATCTTACAAGAATGTACCGCACCATTTGATATATATAAGGCGTGGTTGGATCTTGCCTTTTTTTTTTTTTTCAGACTTGAATCTCACACCCTCGTCAACCCTGTCAGTACCCCAAGCTGTGCACAATATTCATCAATAAATAAATTCATGATCCGCCCGTGACGCCTCAGGGAATCTAGCCTCACCTCAATAGCCGACCTAGGTACGTATAGCAATCAGTCTTAGTGGCTCCATCCCCCACAAAGAACCACCCCATGTTTGCTTTACGCTGGGAATGGAAGGCGGTCACAGAATCAACCCACCTTGGCCGGACCATGAGCACATATTATGCTATTCTGCCGCCTCCTTAGCTCCCTAGCTCAAGAGCGTCATCCAAAAAGTCATGTAAAAAAACAGTCACATTCTCCAAACTCCTCCACGCTCTCTCTCTCTCTCTCTCAGTCTCTGAGTCTCTCTCTCTCTCTCGGCTCAAAGCCCTTTTCCTCCCCGGGCATCATGATTACGCCGTTCACCGTCCATCATGTTTAAACAACCTACTATCAGACGGCTGGTCCGGGCCGAGCCGACCATATTGCGCCGACTGTTGCTGCCGCTACCCCTCCAGAATCAGTCTCGGACGACACTGGTTCCAACCCACGCAAAAAATCTCTCCACCACTCGTTCCTTGCTCGTCGCCGACGTACAAAGCGTTACTCAGCTTCCTGAGCGGACCAGCCCTCGATATCTTCGAGGCTCCAAGCCGGGGTCGTCTCTTCTATCTCTCCACTGGCCGCGGCCGCCTCGAAACCTTCTCATCATCCAGAAGCTTTTCTCGGCTGAAGTCGTTGAAGCTGTCCTCAAGTTCTCCAAGCATATCCACAGCGAATACCCAGACGTCAACCTCGTTTTCGAGCCACGCATTACCGAAAGTCTAAAGAACCGCCTCGACTTCCCCATCTTCGCCTCTGATGACCACGCCACTATTGCAGACAAGATCGATGTCATCGCAACCTTTGGTGGCGACGGGACCGTCCTACGAGCCGCCAGCCTCTTCAAGCTCCACGGCTCGGTACCCCCCATTCTATCTTTCAGCATGGGCACGTTAGGGTTCCTAGGTGAATGGAGTTTTCACGAGCACAAGAAGGCCTGGCGGGAGATGTACATGAGCGGCAGCGATGTTGCCATGCGCGATGCCGCATATCCCCGAGGAGACTGGGAAGCCCCAAATACCGGATCATACGTTGGCTGGGAGCGCATGACAGGGAAAAGCCTCGGAGCTCAAAGAGCGGCCAAGGTTCTTCTACGTCACCGTATAAAGGCCGACGTGTTCGACCCTCAGGGAAACAATATCAACAACTGGTTATCAGATACGCTGTCGAGCGAGACGCAGCTAGAAACAAAACCTGTTGCCGGAACCAAGGAACCATTCCCTTCGCTGCGTGCCATTAACGAAATATCGGTGCATCGCGGGTCACACCCGCACCTGGCAATCATAGACATTTACCAAAACGGTCACTTCCTCACAGAGACCACAGCCGACGGCATCTTGATCAGCACACCTACGGGTTCGACAGCATACAGCCTAAGCGCTGGCGGGCCGATCGTTCATCCACTCGTCAAGTCGCTGCTCATTACCCCCATCAGCCCGTGCAGTCTTAGCTTTCGATCACTTGTCCTGCCCCTCGACACCAAGGTATGCTTGCATATGAGCCCCAAGAACCGAGGCCGAGAGCTCGACCTGAATATTGATGGCAAACGATGCGCCGGAGTATCACCCGGATCTGAGATTCGCATCGAGGGTGAATTCGTGGGACGAGCTCGACCTGGGGAAGAATGGCATGGCGGTGTCCCATGTGTGATACGGACAGAAGATGACGACCCGTGGGTGGGCGGGTTAACAGGACTGCTCAAATTCAACCATCCATTTGGACGGGAGTCGACAGGAGATGATTGAATTGTTTTTTCAACATCACTTTTTTAGAACTGACATGCGGTTTTTCTTTTTCTTTTTCTTTTCTTTTTTTTTTCCAAACTACTTAGGTAGCCAAGTGCTTGTATGAGAAGGGAATAGAAATGGGGATACCCAGCGGTCCATAAAATGGACACTGCAGACTTTCGGACATGAAAGAGTATGATGCAATGCATTGTTGTAGTATGAGCAATGACGGCGATATGAAACCCAACACCTCTCTTTGTTGTATATCTAAGGTAGGACATCTTACATGTGTATTTTTGTTGGTCAGTCCTAGGGAACTCACATAAGCTTGAAGGCGGATTTTTCTCTTCGCAGATGGGGTTTTGCCAAGGGGGGTGGCTCAACTGCAGAGTCGATCAGTTGGCGATAATCATGACAGGATATACAATGGCGCAGACGTTTAACCCTCCCCGTCAGCACGTTGCGAATAAATGTATGCCAGTTCGCTCTCGTCAGGACTAGATGCGTCATCTCGCGTGAGACTGCATGGGACTGCATGCTGACAGCTGGCATTGCACCAAAAAATAAAAGGCCCTTGAATATTCGTTTGCAAAAGAACCACAACCGTAGAATGGACCCCGAGAGAACAAGGTACCTACCTACTATATTGCCAAGCTACATGTTTTTTTCTTCTTTCTTTTCTTTTCTTTCCCGGAAGCATTTCTCGTTCCTTCGCAACTTTATCCTTTTGGTATGGACCAGGTTTTGAGCAAAGAAAAAAAAAAGTGTTTCAAATATCACTCTATCTGCGCGTGACAGCTAGCCAAGAGACACGACAGTTTTACTTCCCCCGTAGCCTCTTGGCAACCAAGACAAATGCAACGCCGGCCTTGCCGACTTGGCGCCAGATGAATGATCGTTTATTGATTATCTATCAGGGCCCGGCTCAAAGGGGAGGGGGGCTTACACCAGGAACACGCTGACAGCAATTTGGGAGGGGGGTTTCTCCAGATGCATGTGCATGCAGTGGTTTGATGCATGTTACGGGTGGTTCGTATTTGTCTCTCAACCCAATGGTTGCATGTCTTCTTGTCGCAACAATAGAATTTCAGTCATGGTTTTGAAAAGAAAATCCTCCTTGTCAGAAGACAGCGCCTGTCGAAACTAGAACTAGAGGTAGTTGATGGCTACCCTTGTTCATTGATTCGTTAGATGATTTCCATGAGACTTGAAACATTTTGACTCGGCATCTGCGGCCCTGAGATTTTGGCTCTGTGATATTGGATGACTGAGCATGGGAATGTTCCGTCGCTTGCAATACTACTATGTAAGATAATAAGCCGCTAAAGGGGTTGGCCCTCATCGCGGTCCTTAATAATGGAGCTTCCAGGGGCCTTCTGACAACCTTTGAAGAGTTGCCGAGGGAAAATTGATTGGCTAATGAACGGCTTACATGGACTACTGTGTGCTTGCATGGTTGCGCTAAATGGCGATCACCATGCATTCTTGGCACTTTCACTTTCACTTTCACCATAGCCCCCGTTAGCTACCGCCGATTTCTCCGACTTTCGTCGACTATTTTGCTGTTTCGGGATGGGCTATGACTTGTGATTGTCGAAATCAAAAGGGCCTCCAGACCAACAAGGCGCACAACAATGTGCGACATGGAACACACAGAGCAGCGTTGTGTGCGCAGCACAAGGCACACAAGCGCAGCTCTCATCAGTGACCGAGCACCCACGGATATTATAAGAGACCTAAGGTAACCTACCTAGGCAAAGGGCCTAATATAGGTATAGGCTCGGTAAGCAACAACTCACAGCCCCCAATAACAAGAGGCAGACAGGTGAAGCCCATCTAAAACATATCGGGATGCGCGCGTGGAGCAACCATATGCCCTGGCCTGACTTTCTCTTGGCGCCCCAGTAAAAAAAAATTGGCCAAGCCAAAGCATCCATTACGACTAAATACTAAGCCTAAAGCCAAAAGTCGTGCTCTGTGTTGGCTCCGTGTTGGCTCCGTGTGTTGTTGTGTTGTGATCAATTCTCCGGGCTCATCTAATCTCATCTGGTCCCGTCTTGGTCTACTCCACCACTTCAACTTGACTTCCTTCAAATCTTTCGCCTTTATTTCTATTTCTTCCTATATTCCTCCCTCCTCTAACTTCCCCCCCCTTCCCTCGGTCTCGTCGTGGTCCGCGCTCTGAAACATTCTCCATCCATTTGGATACTTGTCGGTGACTGGGTATCCAATTCGGATCTTTTGCTTCCTCTTTCTTCAAACTATCTATCTACCTTGCGTCTTGGTATTCTTTTTTCTTTTCCTCCTCAAAACTACCTTGACGCACCTTACCCATCGAAACTGCGGAAACAACATCCATCATTGGGCGCAGCATTCCCGTGTCTTAGCCACGCCACCTTTTCCCCCAAATCTCACCCTCACTCCCACCACTCCCGGTCTTGAACTCCCCGCCATCTTACTTGAGGTTTCTCATTCCCAGCTTTCGTATTTTGCCCGTCAGCTTGGGTGATGACAGTTCCTTCTTAACCAGCTCCCTCCAAGTGTTTACGGTATATCTTTTTGGCCTTTCCTGGGGGGAGTGCTTCCTTTTTTTTTTATTGCAGCTCCAATTTTCAATAGTAGAGCCTGCTCTCTTGTCACCATCCCTTCTCTATTGGCCTATTCCTATTCGTTTCTGTAGAAACCATCTACCAAAACTACCCTCATCTACCCAAGCATGGCTTCTCTCTCAGGCCGCTTGACGGCTGTTTTAGCTGTTGCGGCAGCCCTCACTCCTGTCGCAGCCAATCCACATGATATAGGTATGTTTTTTTTTTGCCTCCTTTTTTGGGGCCTTTCCTTTCTTTGCTTTGCCTCCACCTTGCAGCTTGTGATGCTCCGCGTCCCACTCCTCAGTCCAATGAGTCGCGAACTGCCCTCGACTGTCTGTGTGCACTTTACCTTGCATCATGAACCATGTCTGTGTGCGCTTTCATGACTTTCGCTGCGCGCATTAATTCACAAAAAAGGGCACCATTGACGTCATCTACTAGTCTACGACGCTCGAAGTCCCATCGCTCCGGTCGCCGACGCCAATTCTCTCTCCAGACCGTCTCGTCGCGGAACCAACGAAGCGCCCAATGGTTACGTGCCAACCGAAGTCTCATGCCCGAGCACGCGACCAAGCATCCGCAAAGGTTCCAATATCTCTGATGAGGAGTTGGCATGGCTCCCCAAGCGTCGCAATGCCACCATTCCCTACATCCGACAGTTCCTCGAGAGAATAGCGATTCCCGATTTCGATAGCAAAGCCTACCTCAAGGATGTGGAGACGGACAGCACCGCTCTCCCCAACATTGGCATCGCCATGTCCGGCGGTGGTTATCGCGCAATGTTGTCAGGCGCTGGCGCATTGGCAGCTTGGGATATCCGAACCGATGGAACAACGAAGCCGGGAAACCTGGGAGGTCTACTACAGAGCGCGACCTATCTCTCTGGTCTGTCTGGAGGCAGCTGGCTAATAGGCAGTCTCACCATCAACAACTGGACCTCTGTCCAGGAGAGCGTCAATTATGGGGGGATCTGGCAGCTGCAAAACTCCATCTTCGAGGGCCCTGAACAGTACAGCCTGCTGGGCTACTACGACGATGTCTTTGACGCCGTCAAGGACAAGAAGGATGCTGGTTTCGAACGGTCCATCACCGACTATTGGGGTCGCATGCTTTCGTACCAGCTAGTCAATGCCACAGACGGCGGACCCGGCATCACTTGGTCCTCCATTGTCGACGATACCGACTTCAAGAACGGAGACGCCCCCCTCCCCCTCGTCGTCATCGACAGTCGCAACCCAGGTGAGACCATCATTGCGCTGAACTCGACCGTCTTCGAGGTTACACCCTGGGAGCTGGGCTCATATGATCCCGCCATCAGCGGCTTCGCCCCTCTCAAGTACGTCGGCTCCGAGTTCGAAAACGGCCAGCTTCCCAAGGACAAGAGCTGCGTCCGCGGCTTCGACAATGCGGGTTATGTCATGGGCACCTCCAGCAGTCTTTTCAACCAGATTATCCTCTATCTTAACGACGACAACAGCAGTTATGTCCCTGATAACGTGCCCCACTTTGCCATTGATGCAGTCAAGGACATTCTCAAGGCCCTCGGCTCCGACAACGACGACATTGCTGACTGGTCACCTAATCCCTTCAGGGGCTGGAATAAGGGAAAGAATCCATTCGCCAACAACGACCGTCTCACCCTCGTCGACGGTGGTGAGGATCTCCAGAACGTGCCTTACTACCCTCACCTCCGCAACGAGCGCCATGTCGACGTCGTCTTCTCTTACGACTCTTCCGCCGATACCGACTCCTTTTGGCCCAATGGTGCCTCGGCCGTCGCTACCTACCAGCGATCATTGGAAAACATCTCCGAGGGCTCTTCATTCCCTGTCGTTCCTGGCCAGGATACCTTTATCAATCTCGGACTCAACGCGCGCCCGACCTTTTTCGGCTGCAACGCCACCAACACCACGACACCTTCGCCACTGATTGTCTACATTCCCAACTACCCCTACGTCTATGCCGCAAATATCTCCACCTTCCAGATGAGCATCAACACCACTGAGCTCACAGCTATCATCGAGAATGGCTATTCCGTCGCCACACAGCTTAATGGTACTGTGGACAAGGATTGGCCCTGCTGCGTTGGCTGCGCCATGCTCGCGCGCAGCTTCGACCGCACAAACACCACTTACCCAGCAAAGTGCCAGTCATGCTTCGAATCATACTGCTGGAACGGCACCATCGACGAGAAAACTCCGGCACCCTACTATCCCAAATTTGTCAGCACTGCCATTGACGTGGAAAGTTTTGCCCACAAGGTGCTGGGCAACAGCATCACCGCAGCTGTGGCGGCTATTGTGGCAGCCCTCACCTTGACTCTATAATCTAGATGCTCTACCATTTTTGGGCAATCCCGACTATTTCGATCTATTTAGTGGGGGCAAAAAGACGAGCATTTGAGAGTTATTGTGCTAGGATTTTTTTCCCCATGCCTTGTTGTATATAAAAAATGAGAGGCATCGGATTCGGAGATGTACCCTTTGCATTGGGATTGGCTTGGAGAGTCGGGACAACTTGTTGAATGGGTTTCATTTGGATACCCATTAAAGAAATTTTTGTGAGCGTTTGTGTAATACTAAAAAGAACACAAAGTAATGCCATAGAGCCTTGGTCTATCCGTGATGTCGATACATTGTACTCCTTGCCCATTCCACCGATTATTTCCTTGACACATAAACTCAACGTGTGATGAATTGTTACTTTCCTCCGAGATGAAAATTTCCTTTTTCTTTAATGTTTCCAGTACGCATCCGATCCCATCGTTTTCGACCTCGCTCGTTGCCGACTTAGGCTCCATGTGATGAGAAGGAAGTTCCTATGTGGCCAAGTAAGTCCAAAAGTTTCAACAAGAGAAATGGTCCAACGTGTTTGACATACAAAGTTAGGAACCGTGTAGAAATGGATAAAGCATTGCTACTCTGTCCTGGCTCTGAGCTTAGAAGTGTCCTCCTTGCACCCTTTCAATGAGGTAAACGAGGTCTGAAAGTGTCATCGGTTGGTCCCCTTCACGCCTGGCTTCGTCGCGACGTGGCATTTGGGGGAGAAGAAGAACTCCCACATGCTGGGCTCCAGTACTTGCCCGGACATGATCGACGGCTTGAAGGAGGCCCGACGGCGTGCTAGTTCGAACCATCATGCAATCTGGCCGTAAAGGCACAGGCGCCATGATGTTATTCCTTGGTCCCCGAACAGACGCGTTGGAGACTTGGATATTTCGATACTGGTCATCGGAACCCAGTATACCGTCCACGGTCATGGACTCCACCATGGTGAGCGGTTGGTCGGTTTGCTGACGCCTAACACTCCCATGGCTCTCTCTGTAGGAGCTAGAGCGCCTTCGTGAGCTGCGATGACGGCGGCGGCGGCGGCGGCGGTTACCAAGTGTTTGGCCTCTTCTGCGTCCTGCATGGGAGGCTGAGAAACGACCCCGGCTTCGGGAGCCACCTGGACGACGATGACCACAGGGTGGCCGGGAATTATCGCCGTTGTTGTTGTCGTTGTTATTGGTGGTGGTGGTGGTGGTGGAGGTGCTATCGCCGCTGTTGCGGTTGTTGTTATTAGTGTTGTATTCATTCATTTTTGTGTTAACTTGAAAGTCGATGGTGTTGAAAGGAAATAAAATAAAGAGAAGAGAAGAAATGAAGGAGAGTTCATAATCCCAATAAGGTGTTAGGGCAGCCAGCTGGGAGGAATCACGTACAGTTGGCAATAGTTCAGTGAATCAAGGCAACGGAAACACAGCGTTTCCTGGAATCTAGTGGTTTCTCTAGTCTGGCATAGGCTAATTATATTAGATTTTTCCATTCTATCACAAAGCGAGAGAACGTAGGAAGTAGTTGCAGAACTCATCTCAACGCCATATCTGCTTTCGTATGCCTAACTCATCGGCCATAACATTTATGCATATTTTTTTTGTCCATTGTAGTCAGACGATATGCCAATTGCAATAGCTCTTGGATGAATAAAGCCGTCTACCGATTTGCTATAAAGCTGTGCTAGTTGCAGATGGTTACCATCTGCGAGTAATTGTTACAACCACCTGGCAAATTTCAACACATTGTGCCCCATGTTTCTTCTTCTTTCTCGTTTATTTTTCTTCCTCTTTTCTCTCTCAAACATTATAACAATCAGTCTTCTCTCTCGAGCGTCGTTGCATACCTTCCGCGCTTCCAAACGTCTTCTTCTTCTTCTTCTTCTTCTTCTTCTTCTTTCAATAATGACTTGGCACTCTTCGGACCAAGTAGTTGAGGAATTCGAGCGTGTCATGGCGGCCACTCCTGGCGCCACAGAAGTTGCCGGCTTCATGTTCGCGATGCTTCCCCCACGTGAAAACAGGAAAAGGCCTCCCCTGATGCCCAACCAGGGCCAGCGCCCGAGCGGGCTATTGAGAAATCGCAGAAGTCTTTTCGCTCCCTCGCCCCCAACCAGGGAGTCCTTCGAAGTCAACCTTGACGAAGGCCTTCACTCCACCACCCCTAGACCACCGAATGTTGTGCCTGCTCCTGTTCCGCCAGTGTCGGCTACAGTGTGCCCAGGCTGTGGTGCCAATAATCACTCCCTAAACATGTGCATAAAGGTCAGGCCTGACGGCACACTGGGCGGTTGTGTTATTTGTAACACAATCGAGCATGACACCAGTGGCTGTCCTCAATATCGAGCAATCACTGATGTTGATGCCAGATACCAGCTGGTAGTTCGAGGTCGCGCACATATGCCTGCTTTGGCCGAGATTCCCTGGTATAATATCATGCTGCAGGCCTATCTACATGTCCCCAATGCGCTTGCTCCTGAAGGATATCCCTGGTCCCCACAGTTTGGCGCCGTTGTCCACATCAACCATGCGATGCGGGCAGAGATTAGGGCGAGGCTCGATGGGAATGCATCTGTCCGGACTCCCGACCACAGCTGGGAAGGAGATCTTGTCCTAAAGCATTGGAATTCCCGGAACGCTCCCTCACATTTGCACCAACAGACTACTCCTGCTCCGGCCACTCAACCAGAGGACCTCACTGCTCAAGAGCCTCCCCCAACGCGCCAATGAAGCGTCCAAGTGAACCGCTCACACGAGGTATGTCCACTCTTTGCCGAACGTTTGTGCTCATATTCTCTTGTCGCTAACTATTCGCACCCGTCATGGGTCTGATGGCTGGGAAATGGTGTCTGAATTGGAGAATAAGCTGGTCAACATCAAGATGGAATTCGAGGCCATCAACGCCCTGAAACCTCGCTCGGATCAGAGACTTGAGAATATTCTCCTTGAGCTTACAAAGGCAGTGTGCGAACATTATCAGTTGACAAGAAAGCTGGAGAATGTAGTCAAAGAGTGCTCGCCAGCACACTATCAACTAACTCAACTGGTAATGAAATCACAAGAAAGTTTACAACATACAGCCCTCAACAACACACTTCCAACCGACTTATCCCTTGTCTCTCTTACAGAACCAATAGAGGTCACTGACGTTCACGCAAAGAAAGCAGTTTCCCAGAGATCGCCAAAAATGTGATGCCTAATCTGTACACGTGAAAATGGCCTATGAGGGGAATCGGGGAGAAGGAAGAGGATGAGCAAGTAGACGTTACCACTATATACAATGCGTTACTGAAGTTTGAAGTGATGAAATCTACTACACCTGATTCCGCAGCTGGTCAGTCAGCCTGTTGAATGCCTGTCAGATCAGATCTCTTCATCGTGACCGTACGGCGTAGCAACTTAGTGTCTATTACCAGCATCCGACATTATAGCGTGATTGGTTTAGTGGTAAAATTCTCCGTTGCCATCCAAGCAGCGTCGGGGAGCCCTGGGTTCGATTCCCAGATCACGCAATTGAGTATCTTTTTGATGCTGGTGACAGTTGCGAGTACCACACACCAACATGACGGTGACATATATGCATGTTCTTTCTATACAGGGGATGGGGTGCTTTACCCTTTTGCCTACGTGGTAGTCTAGGTCACTCAGTGCTGGGTAGTCTGTGAAATATGAGTCTACATCGAAACCTTCCCTCACAATGTATGCTATCCCCGTTTGGTATTTCTATGGCGGCGATTGTTCGAGAATTATCAGAGATTGCTTGGGCCAAGTTGGTAAGTGTTAGTGCTCATGTTATAGCGTTTTCTCGTCCCGATTGTTCCACTGGATCGACGTGACATACCTACAATCATCTCACGACAGAGTCCTCAGGTCGTACCAATAAAATGCTGAGTGACGTCGTTGTGTGATAAGCATCTCGTTCTCGTGTCGGAAAGATAGACAGGAGGAAGTTGATGCGTGTGAAGCCAACTTCGCATCCTATTGCTAAAACTATTGGGGAGTTGGTGCACGTTCGGGCAATCAAAGCCAAACAAGGGAGAGACCAGCTTGACGAGACATGACATAAAAAGGGTCACAACTTGTAATGGCAACAATTAGGTGATGTTTTTGTGCCCACTCAGGCTTCTTTAATCGGATAGGTATGGTATGGTATGAAGCACGGAAGAATTCAACAAGGCAGTGAGTTCTTTCCACCATCCTTGCCGTGTCGAGATGAGCCCATCTCCCATTTTGTCACTGGCTCAATATTGGTATCACGTTATTATAAGCCTTCGTTGCTCTGCTTTTCATTTTGTTTCATCTTGTTTCATTTTGCTTCATTCTCGTAGTCGTGCGTCAATTCTTTCCGCTTCGCCATCAAATTAATCATTATATACAGTCATTCCTTTGTAATATCGTTTTACGCAAAAGTAATATCCTTGCCAGTCTTGGCACTCTCAATAACCGCCTCAAGCAACTGCAAAACGTCACGAGCCTGGGTGGCCTTGACGGGAATGTCCTCCTCCTTGCCGCTCTCAAGAGCCTTGGCCAAATCGGCATAGAATGCCTTGTAGGTAGCAGGCTCCAGGATGGGAGCATCAGCTGCCTTGGGGACGCCATCCTCACCCACCAGAGTCAGCTTCAGGTTCTTGGGGTCATCCCAGCCGAAAGCGGGATCCGATGTCTTCATGCCGCCAACGAGCTGGCCTTCCTGAGGATCTAGTCCCCATTTCTGGAAGCTACCCTTGGTACCACGCACCCAGAATCGAGGCTGCACAACCTCAGCACTCATGACGCTGATGCGGACATGGACCAACAGAGCATTAGGGTAAGTGAGCTCGGCAGTGATGCTATCGGGGGTCTCAAAGTCGTTCTTGGCGTTTCGTTGCGACATGCTTCGGCCATGCACAGACAGAGGCATGCCAAAGAGTGTGTAGGCCTGGTCAATGAGATGGGTTCCGAGATCGTGGAGAGCACTGACACCCTGAGCAATCGTCATGTTACCCTTCCAGTTAACAGGGAAGGCGGGTCTGTAACGCTCAAAGTAGGTGTTGAACTCAAAGATGCGGCCGAGGGAACCAGATGAGATGAGATGCTTGACGGTGAGGAAATCGTTATCCCATCGTCGGTTCTGGTACACGCAAAGGAGGCGGTTGTTTTCCTTGGCAATGGCGATGAGCTTATCGGCCTCAGCGGAAGTGGGCACGAAAGGCTTCTCGGTCAAGACATGCTTGCCATTCTCAAGAGCTGCCTTGGTCAACTCAAAGTGGTTGTCAGGTGGGGTACCAACGACAATGAGGTCGACATTGGGATCCGCGACCAAGTCCTGGTACTGGGTGTAGTGCTTGATGTCCGGGTAGTCATTGGGGGCCGAGTTGCCCTCCTTAGGTGAGCGCTGGACAATGCTGTACAGCTTGAACTGAGGTGTCTCGGCAATGAAAGGGATGTGGAAGACCTTGGCGGAAAGGCTGGAGGTGAAAAGGTCAGTGACACAAATTCTCATGAGTGAACGGTGGGGTGATGTTTGTTTTACCCATAGCCCACGATGCCTACGTTAAAGATCTTGCCAGACATGATTATTTGTTTTTCCTTCAAGTCGAAATTGTGTTTTTTTGTTATGGTATGAAGTTTTTATGAATATGAGAGTAGAAAGAAAGGTAAATATAAATCTAACTCTACAGTGAGGGTAAAGTCCCTCTTAATAGAAGCTGACTTTTTCCATTGCGACGCCCTGACGTATTGAGATGGGATTATCACGGCCATATTCTCGATTCGATAAAATCTTCTAGAGCGGGGGTTAGTCCCCACGGGCTTCTCGCCGCCGGATGGATGCACTCCGAGCGAATCATGATGTGCCGCTGCACGCCACGAGTTGGACCAAGATGGGGCGTTTCGGCGGGTGGTTTGGTAATCAGGGTGGATTTGGCCGAGAGAGCTCGAGAGGCTGCGGACGGAGATGCCACTTTGGATGTGACCGGAAAGCTCTCAACGAGCAAACAAGCGTGCTTCTCTCCGCTAACGATTCCACATCCAGGGATTTTAATCGGGGCGCCTCTTGCTAACCAACGGAAGAAGTTGCCCTGAGTTAATTAAGCATATATGTGTCATTCGGCGTGAGATTTTTAATGGCTTTTGTCGTCTCAGTTCCATATTATTCGTCCATCTGCACACAGTCCGTTACGTCAATTCCCCAACTGCCGAAGGGTCTTAGGTCAGTGGTGACCTATTATTATCGATGAGCCCCCCTCGATAGTGGCTGTTGATTGTGGGACAGCTCAACTTGGCTTTATTGACGGCTATCGCCCTCTTGTCCAACCCGCTTTTCTGAAGATGCTAAATGTTGCAATTAAACCACCTCCTTTTTCGTGAGACTCGGTTGAGTAACGATGAGGCGTCATCAAAGGATGGCTGGCTTGCGTCGTGGACTGCTCGTTGTCCGGTAGTCGCGCCGGATTCTCCAAAAGTCCGGTTTCAAGTACAAGTACAAGCAAGAAGTTATAGTCAAAGTAGAGTCGCACATGTAGATCAAGAAAAAGAAAGGAAAAAAATAACCCATAAATAAAATCACATACATCATCATCATCTACTCTACATCGTCATCGCCATCGACATCATAATCATCACCACCATCGCCCCTTGAAGCATGGAATCAAAAACCTCACCCCAACTTACCATATACCGCGGCCCAGGAGGTAGCCCCGGTCGGTTTGTGTGGTCCCCGTTTGCTGTCAAACTTGAGACCCGTCTTCGCTTCGACGGCGTCCCTTATAAAGTGGACACCGGATCTCCGAGGACGGCGCCGCGAGGCAAGATTCCATATATCGAGACGAGCTCCGGCAGTCGGCTGGGGGACTCGACACTAATCATCGGCCGCCTCATTGCCGATGGCATCGCCAGCGACCTCAACGGTCGCCTCTCGCCCGTCCAAAGGGCCCATGACCTGGCCATTCGAGCGCTCTTAGAAGACAAGGTATACTTTTACAACGCCCGTGAGAAATGGTGCGACAACTTCATTACCATGCGCAGTGGCGCTCTTTCCGCCATCCCTTGGCCTGTACAATGGCTGGTCGGCATTATCGCCCAACGAGCCGTCTCGCGCACGTTGTACGGCCAGGGCACCGGGCGCTTCTCTGACGAAGAAATCTTGCTGCTGAAGGAAGAGGTGTGGACAAGCATTAACGATCTGCTCAGCGAAGTTAGATCTGCCAGGTCTGCCGATGAGGAGCCATTTTGGGTGCTTGGGGGGGAATCCCCAAGCGAGGTTGACGCGACTCTGTTTGGCTTCGTGGCGTCTGCTTTGGTTTGTGATGCGTAAGTCAGCCCCGTGGGATGAGGGAGCTCAAAATTGTTTTGAGAAAAGACTGATTTATGATGACAGGGCTCCAACAACAATGCGGATTGTGAGGAGTTATCCTACAGTTGTGGAGTATGCGGACAGGATAGCTTCCAAGTATTTTCCCGATTACGAGCGATGGGAGTCGACTTGATGCCGGCTTGATAAGAGACTTGTCGAGCCAATCGTAGTAGTAAAGCCAAGTTGATAAGCTGAGGGGCGAAAATATGATATGGGATTCCATATGAATGGGAAATTCCTCAGGTGGTCTTCAAAGACGCTTTCTTGACCATGACTATCTTGCAATTGAGATCACACAGCTGTTTTACGAGTTGAACTTATTTATTATGTCAAAACATACTTGCCTACTTCATTGAAAGTTTTCCTGGTCTCCATTCTCATTCCTGGGGGTAAATGCTTCGGCAGTGCTTTAACTTCCGCTTCAACTTCAGGCTTCTACCTATCTATTGTCTTTTCTTCATTGCTTTTTAAAGTCAATACATGCATTACTTCAGCTCCTGCAACGTAAAGAAAACTACTTGACATTCAGTCCAAGACCATCAACTCTGGCAAAGGCTGAGACAATCACTATTTCTATTTCCAATCAATTACCTTCCTTCATTCACATGCACCCTCTTGCAAGCAACTACTACCAACATCGTGTAAGCTTAAGACCATATCTTTCATCGAAAGTGAGCGTTGCGGAGAGGAATGGAAAGCTTGGGCTTTACTTTGCTCGTGCTTCAAGTGCTTTTTGTTCCATCAAGACATTTACTGATCCGGATTGCGCTCCCGTAATTCCTACGTAACGTGGCTAGTTCTGGTGGCATGAAGTGGTACTTTCTGCGCTATGTCGATATTATTCTTGCCCTGTTGTCTCATCGGGTTGCATCTGGGCAGTGTGGAATGACTCCGTGGATGCATTTTCCACATCTTGCTGTGTGATGGTTGTAGCCCCCGAGGTGAGTTCGGAAGCGACCTGATTGAGAACTGCTAATCTCCATTGCCACCGACTATATACTGCGGCTGCGAGGCCGACGATGAGTGCTGGTGCGGCGAGCCCTGCAAATACAACACTCGCGATTGCGAGCGGATCAGTGCCACCTCCTCCAATCCATTGAAGCGTAGTACAAAATAGATAGTTGTCGGGTCCCGTATCCTTCGATGACATAAATTGACGGCGAAATAGGTAGTTCGTTTTCCTTTCCGAGATGAGTTTCTCCCAAGGCTCGCGGAAGGACGTCTGGTGTTTGTGAAAGCGATTGATAAAGCCTTCTCTCCTAGAGAAACAATCATCGCACGGATATATGTCGGCGTTCTCTTCGAAGCCGCTGAGCGCCTTATCGTAACATTGATCGCAGTACTCCACTTGAGACAAATAGTGCGAGCTTAGGAGCTCAAGGGAGGTAATTGACAAATAGCTTTTCCTCCTGAATTTGAGTAGGGCTCCCCGCAGAAGGTCTTCATATCTATACAACTCTTTACCTTCCTGGGCAGGTTGGAAGAACTGATAGGTGGGTGGGTGATGTGGACACTGGCTTGTAGCGTCGCACGGATATCCTGCCATTTGTCTTGCAATATGAGCACGGTAGGCCAGATCTCTTCGGAGAAGCCCTATGAAGTTTTCTTGGCCCTTAAAACAAGCATGGCAGGCTTTCATGACGAAGGATGTTTTTTTATCCCAGTGTCCGTCCCATTGGTCAATGCACTCTTGGCAGAACTCGAATTCGACCATACTGTTGTCGAGGGCAGAGAATTTGACTTTGAGTTGAGATATAAGTTGAAAGGCACGTTAAGAGAATGAGGAGAGGCAGGACTAAAACCCTTCTACAGAGGAAAGGGGCGGGGAGCGGGTTCAAATAGCCAAACCAAGCAGTACGTAGCACCTACGATTATGGTTATGAATGTCTCACCAGAGAGAGGCTTAGCTGCCTTGGTGTATACTGAGACATGAAGTCCAAGGCTGAGCATGCTAGGCGTATTTCTACGTAAGTCAGTAAGGCGCTTTTTGTTCAGAGAAGAAGGTTGGCAGCCCGAATTCCTCTGGCATGCGGAGGAGCAAGCATACCTAATCCAAGTACACATGCTTACTACGTAATGATCAGTGTTTCGCATATTGCCATATCGTCCATGAATGGGCCCGCGCTCAAAGATAGAAGATTTATAACATAATATCAACACCAGACTTGGAACCTATGTCCCGATCCCACGACACTCTGTTGATAGACACTGTAAGCCTCAGGGGATAAGAAATATCCATAATTTATTTGAGCGAGGATCAGTGGTGACATTGATTTGCGTATGCGGAGGCATCATGATAAGGGTCTTGGCCATAGTTGCCATGTCAGCCGTGACACCGAACACCCGACCGTGAAATGTGACCCTCTTGGCCAACTACTTTACGACAACCAAAGCTTTGGATGTCATAGGGTTCCCTAGGAAACTCTCAAAACTTATATGATTCGATGGGAGAGATGCTCCTTGCCGAGTTACTTCGTGCGACAGATCGAATCACTCCGCAGTTTCGAACGTTCCTCGGGCATTTTGCTGTAGTCAATTATTGTGCTCTTTTCAGATCTAGCCTGATAGGATACGATCATGCAGCCCACGTGATGTGCTTAAAGAAGAGGATTGAAACGAGGAGGATAAGAAAAGCCAGGAACAAGGAATATTTTTGAGATGATAGTGGTCGGCCTGTGAGTGGCTAGAACTTGAGGAACCATGGCTGTACTCTCAATGGCAATGGTGAAGTTGATGAAAGTGAAGGAAATGTCGCATCCCATCCCAAGGACCTGGATGAGCTGATCGTTAACTCTGAGGTGGAGAAGAAGGAAACGATGGTGACGAAGATGGGAGAGTGAAGATTGATGAACAAACCGCTACCGTTGATTCAGAAGCCGAAGATGATGATGCGCGGTTGAGAAACGCCAACTGGCTTGGATAACCCCAAGCCGCTCCCACTACAGCTGCCTTATTCGAAGCCGCGAGTTTTAGCGGAAGTTTCATGACTTTTTCAAAATGAGACAAAGGGTTGAAGCTTACTCCTAGAACTTGTTTTTTTTCTTGATCATTATGCATTATAGAGGTACCCTTGAGAAGTCTTGGACCTATCGGCTAAGCTCTGTTTCCTCTAACCATCTCAGCCTGAGTTGCGTCAAGTAATCTACGCATCTACCATTCAGTCCACTTCAAAACATCAACCTCTAACTTGACGCCAAGAGAACGAGAATCTAGCGAGCTATGTAAGGTCAGTATTGCGATTAAAGATGAGTGAGGTTGTGACGTACAGTTCTGCTGGGGGAGGCGATCATCCCTTTAACTCCAACTCTATTGCTCCTTCTTGAACACATTGTGAGGCCTTGGCTGAGACTTGGGCCCCGAGGTATCTAGCGACCCAAATGTTGTGCCATCGGAGGGTTGGTAAGAAGCACTACTTGCAAAGGCTGTATTAACTCCAACACTCGGGCGGGCAAAGGGATTAGGTGGTGGGACTGGCAACATAGAGTTGTTCTGTGTAACAACACTGGGAGCGTTTCTACCTTCTTCCTGGCCCTGAATCTCGGGAAATTGTAGCGACCTTTTGCGGCGGAAGATATCCGAACCCAGCGTTGATTTCCCAAACGGTCGCAGAGTTTGCTTGTTTCTGTTGCTGCGCCATTGTGGAACGTCTGAGGGTTCGAGAGAAGCACTGCCCACAGAAGCTATATCAGCCCCAAGGTTGGATATTGCAAAGGGATTGCGTGTGTGGACCGGCGGGAAAGGGTTGCTTTGTGCCAAATCACTGGGAGCCTTTTTGCATCTATACTGGCCCAGAGTCTCAGGATGTGGCGGCAACGTTGTTCGGGAAGAAACACCACCCACACCCTCAACTTTGCAAGGAGGGAAGGGATTAGGTGCAGCTGCCGGCACGAAAAAGTCGTTCCGTGCAGTGACACTAGAAGCATTTTGATGTTCTTCCTGGCACCGAGTTTCAGGATAAGGCGGCAACGTGGTCAGGAGAGATGCACCACCCACATCCTCAACTTTGCAAGAGGCGAGGGTATCGGCTGCAGCGGCCGGCACGTGAGATTCGTTCCGTGTAAAGACGTTGGGAGTGTGTTTATATTCTTCCTGTCCCTGAGTCTCTGGGCGTTGCGACAAGTTTGTTCGTAAAAAATCCGAAGCCCTCACTGGTCGGTCTGGCGGGCGCACAGGTTGCTGTCTCTTGTTGCTGCGCCGTTTCGGAATCGGGAACACAATGACTCCGACCTCTTGAGCACCAGTACCAGCCACGATTTGGTCAAAGATATAATCGAGTCCCGAGGAGGCGTTGGTACGGACAAACCAGCCGCCTACTATATCAGTCGCTTCCGATATGAGGTTGGTCTGTGGGCCATCGGGATACGAAGCAGAGAGATTGAGGTCTCGAATTTGGCCCTCGGGATTGACTTTGCCATCCAAAGTCATGGGCTGCATCACCATCATTATCGGGGTCTGGGTTCCTCGATGCCGGTCGGGACTTCGGCTGCGGCTGCGGCTGCGGTTGTTGCTTCTCTTGCGCTTGTAGTGGTTGTAGTTGCCCATCTTGATGGTAATGAATGAACATTTGATGAGCTGGGGAAAAGATGCACAAGGCGGGAAAGATGGAAAAGATGAAAAAGAAGAAAAGAGAGGAAATAAAGCATGTTTGATAACGTCAACACAACACCACAGCAGCCAGGTGGTTGAAATTACTCACAGCTGGCAACGGGCCTGGGCTACGGCTGGTTGTAAACAACAATCGCGAAAACAACAATCACGCACAGCATGTCTACGTAATACGGCGCTGTTGCTCATGACTCCCTAATGACACCAGAATGGTTAGTTGCAAAGGGTTGTCAGCGGAAAACGGAATACAGTATTTGAGGGAAGCCGTAATAACATGGCGATAGCAATCAGGTTGGCAGAGATAGGAGATCCAGTATTTGAAAACTTTCTCAAATTTTCCCACCCTAATGACCTGGTCTTTAAAATGCAACATGCCAAGGGTAACCTGAGAATTAAATCGGGTTCTCACGACGATTTTTTGCTTTTCTACATTTGATTCTTTCGGCCATTAATGAATTGTTCTTGTAACAGGTTGTGCAATCAGGGCAAAAATAACTGAGCTCAAGGGTAGGTAGGTAAGTATAGGTATCTGGGGCATATTCCAAGACTTCAACTTGCTAAAGCGACGATGGACCCTTCAACTAGACTAATCTCATTATCTGGCGCTATCCGACGTTTACCCTGAGCACAGCACATATACACAATAGCCTGTCTCCGCCGAGGGGTGGGTGGGTGACTGTTCATCGAGCATGCAGCCGGCGGCATTTTCTCTAGGGAAACTAATTATATCGCTAGGGATCTAATGTAACGGGTCGGATCGACTCCCCAAGAACAAACTAGATCGCGGAGAGCCGGGGGACGTTGGAGGGAAGTGGTCAGTCATTTCATTTGGTAATAAGAGTCCACATATTATTCAAGTGACCAAATTGTAATTTATTCAAATGCTGGGTACCTATGCACACTATCTCATCGTGGTGACTCTAAAAATGAATAAGCACTGCTAAACATGATGCTTGTCGGAGAGAACAAACTAAGCCAAGGAGAGGAGCTGCAAACTCGTATGCTCCAAGTGATATGCCACAACGGGAGTGGGCATCGTTGGGAGTTGGACATTCGCGAGTTCGCTAATCCTGCCTAGCAGTCTGTTGGTTACGATAGAACAAACCAAAGTGCTGCCGAGAAACCATACCAGAAGGCAGGCAATTCCAATTTCCCCTCTTGGTCAATCAAGTGTTCCTCATTCCGCTCGGCCTCACATGGGTGGGTGCTGTTGCAGCTGATATCGCGATTCCTCTGTTGAATCCCCGGAACGGATATGTAATAGGCTTGAAACTGACTCACCATCAATTACAGCAAACTTTGGAAACGCCAAGATTATCCCTCCCTTCCTCCCACCGTAAATCATATGTTAAAAAAGCTTGATCTGCCCAAACCTCGGTCATTACAGTACATGGCAATTACTGCACCATCGAAGCTTACATGCAGCTCATAATTCGAGCGTGGAGAATATTCACCAACCAACGCCTACACCACCCGTTAAGGGGAGGCAAATTAATTGGTTTACCTGAAAGGGGGGGTGTTTCGCCACAGCCGCACGTAGACGAAACGCACTGTCTCGTTGGTGATGATATGGCTAGAGAGAGGGAGAGAAGGGCGTGGAGCGAGCGCTCAAGCATCTTTGAACGGTTGGGTTACATGCAGCAAAAAGACGATCGATTCCACCCTGGCGGCGAAAATCTTACGCAGGAACCAAAGACCAACATCGACAATAATTTAATTTCTCCAAAATGCCTTCCTCAAGGGAGTGCCACCACTTACAGGGCGGTCACCGTGACACACCGGAAAAAGTTGGACACCCTCTCCCCCCCCTCTTCCCCCGGTACTTCATAGAACACATCCAATAGATTGCGATGCTGAGGAGGTTTCCTGATTTAGAACAAATCCCTTTGGTTTCTAGATCCAGGGGTAAAAAAAAACGACGCTGAAGAGGATGCTGTCGTGTGGGTTACATCTCCCGTTTGATGTTGGGTGGGCACCCAAGACCAACCACCACACCACACCGCCGTCAGTGTAAGAGTGACAGCGACAGTGAGAGAGTTGGTGACGAGAGCCTGAAGGGGAGGAAGAGGAGAGGAGGGGAGGGGATGGGGGATGGGGATTCGCTCCATTGCCGTTGTGCATGACGCATGCACCATTTCGTGGCCTGTTTACATGTGCTGATGTCCGGAGTACCAGGGGCCCAATAAATGGCCATCCTGTTCTGTTCCACTCAAGGCCGGTCTTCCGTCACCACCATCGAAGAGCTAATCGAGCATTGATGAGCGAGAAAAGATCAGGCAACGAATCACTTGGAAATTTTACCCTGTTTCCTCGCTCGTGACCAGACGATTATGGTTAACTACGGAGGGCACGCGTATCCCATTCTGGACATTGGTATTGCCATAATGGTACCACCTTGGGTTCTGTTTGGCCGAAAGGATATAGTAATGAATTTACTACTCAATGCCTCTTTTCGCCTCTTTGAATTCTTGGTTTTGATCCAGCCCAGCCTTGTTTGGTCGGTTTTGCAGTGAATATGCCTCTTTTGTACCATTGTTGACCCCAATTGGGTTTGCTAACTTTCCCCCGCCCAGCCTCGTAAATTACCGAGAAGTGATGGAGATGGAGAAGTGCATTTGTCTTTTTTCCTCTTCCCTTTTGGACAATCACAATCTTCACAAGCTAGATAGTTCAAGCCAAAGCAGAGCGGGAGAGATCACTCGATGCCTCGGCGTGGCGCAGCGGAGATTGGTAAAGGCCAAGAAGAGAAAAGTCGCATCTAAATCCAGTAACCTACTGTGCATTACTACGCATGTGCTGCAAAACCAAGATCCCTGGTTTGGCGCCAAATGGAACAAACCAAACCAAAACAAGAAGAAGAGGAGAAGGGAGAGAAAAAAATACAATGAAAAATACCAATGTACTACAGAAGAAAACTTGACCTGCAGCCAAGATTGATGTCACTGCCTTTATCACGAATTCCAAGTCCAACAAGGAAGGAGAATGGGCCGGGAGGGTCGGATATCCCTTGCACCTTGCAGGGGTTTGCAGCGGCGCGCCCAAACTAATCTGTGCAAACAACCCCTACGCAGGGAGCACTGTAGTACGGGAATACCGTACAGACGCTACAAAACCATGGCAAGGTTGCTTGGCGAGTTGATACTACGTAGTAGGAGTTTTTTTTTTTTTTTTTTTTTTTGCTCTCGCTGGGCCTGCGGCACATCCCAAATCTGCGGGGGAAATTAACGCCATGGCAGCCAGAGCTAAATGCAGATATTACCCCGGAACTTGGCTGTGGAGAGCAGTGGGAACTTTCCAAGCTGGGGAACACAGACCGACGAACAAGGACGACACGACGCAACTACCTGACAGGAACTAGGTGGGCGGCGGTGGTGTTTTTGCTGTTTGGTGTTGGTTGCGGTTCGGGGCTGGGTTTCGAAGGCAAAACAAGATAAACCAAGGATGCGATAATTATGAACTACCTGTACCCATCCCTCATGGGGTGAACCGAAGTCATTCACTTCAACTCGGCTTCGGAGAGGGGGGAGGGGGCGTATATACTGTAAAAAAGTTGTCGATGCTTCCTTCACTCCAAATTACCCGTTGATCAGCGTGCCGTGGCTTTCTGTTCCTGCGTCAGTCTGCCATTCTAACGACGGCTACTGTATGGATTTACTGTACAGAGGCAGATGACTTATTTTTATTTGATCTTTCAACAACAAGATTTGCCTGCGTATTCCCAATCCCTCATTCCCATCCCCCAGGCTATCGCCTTGTCTTGTCATCCCTCCCCCAGATAGATGTGCTCGTTCCAAGCGCTTGCCCAAGACTTCAGTGGGACCTCGGAATCCTGCAACGAGACGAACCGACCTTGCTTTTGCAGTATAGCATGTGAGCTTGAACTAAACATTACCCATGTTTAGGTACTTGTGCTGCCTGGCCCTGGGGCCCTGTTCCAATATTCCCTCCCCCGCCTCTTGCTCACTCGCCCTATCTCTCTGTGTGGCCGTCTCTCTCGCATTCTCTCCATTGACACACCAGGCCTTCTCAAAATGGACCATGATAATGTAATGAGCCCACGTCCTTTTTTCCCTTCTTTCTTCGCGTCTCGCATCAATTGGACCGAATAATTTAATTAATATTATGAATCCAATCCAATCCTTCCCCCGCAGATTCCTACAGGCCCTGTCCAACACACACACATACGGGGCCGCCCAGTGGAGAAAAATCTCAAGTCGCTCAATGTTCAATGCTCAATGCTCAATGCTCAAAGCTCATTCATGGGCCACCACCTCCGAAGTCTTGCCATGAGCCAGCCACAGTTTCTGCCACTGGCCTTGTATATACCAATAAAGTCATCAACGTAATACGTATAATCCGCTTCTTCGAATTTTCCTTGGTCAAGCCACCCAAAATTCAAAATAAACAAATCACAAGGTAAACAACAATTGTCCGGATCAAGTTGGTCACAGAAGTTCCTTGCTTGCTTCACATGCGCGCCTCCCTATCTCTCTCTCTCTCTCTCTCTTTTTTTTCTCGGTCTTCCCGTCCACGCACTCCTCCTACTCCTCCCCCTCCCCCCCCTCCTCCTCCACTCATCCTGGTAAACCTGGCTCGGGATGCGCCCCCCCTCACCTGGTCTTCTCCACACCCCCGGACTTCTTAGACACTGGTGCAGTCGATCTTCTCGGTCGTGTGCTTCATTCGGAAGTCCTGCCCGTCCAGTAATGGCGTCTCCCGCCTCTGGGGACCCCCCCAGGGTGGCTGGTGACGCCTCGTTTCTCCTTGTACCACCAGTCTGAGCTTCGACTTCGACTCGGGGCGCGCACCGACGACCAACCAAGCTTGTTTTTCTTGGTTTTTGGGGCCTGGGTCTAAGCAGAGTTCCAGCTTTCCTTCTTTGCGCTTCTCTCCTTCAATGACCTTTTGGGCATGTCCCTTTGTATCTTTCAACCCTGGTCCTTGTTCACCCCATTCGGTCCTGTTGGCTCCATTTCTCCATTTCGCCTCCATTCCGAAGACGACTCCATGCACGAGCAGGACTCGGGCCATCGCCTTGGAACCCCCCTCGGAGGGGGGTGTTCACCCATCCACACCATCATCATCAGGACCTTCGAGTACGAGGTAGCTTGCAGATTAGTCTAGTTCCTCGTGGCATGGCTTGAGGGAGGGAGCGTCCCGGGGAGGGGGGCTCGAGGCTGTAAGTTTGTGTGTTGTGAGTGATTCTTTTCACACCTACATAAAGGCCATTCATCCGCCACACTCGATCTCATCTTTCTTTCTTTTCCTCCTCATCCATTCGCTCAAACAGGAACAACTTCACTCGTTGCCTTGCTCGATCCCAGCACTTCAAGCACCCCGAAAGGACCAAAAGAATTCAAAAAAATCAAAAGGACAAAACAGGAAGATAAAAAACCCATTTCTCTCCCCCTTCAACAACATTCAAAATGAAGTACGCTTTCGTCACTCTTGCCCTCGCCGTCTTTGCTCAGGCTCAGACTCGCGCCGATATCCCTACCTGCGCTCAGGGCTGCCTCGACGATGCCGTCAAGTCTGAGACCTCTTGCGCTACCACCGACTATGCCTGTGTCTGCAAGAGCTTCGACAAGCTCCAGGGTGCTGCCACT
Organism: Mariannaea sp. PMI_226; assembly: GCA_024336345.1. NCBI lineage: Eukaryota > Fungi > Ascomycota > Sordariomycetes > Hypocreales > Nectriaceae > Mariannaea > Mariannaea sp. PMI_226. Next base: position 5,056,396 of record JANFOG010000001.1, on the reverse strand, counting down.
CCTTGTGTGATCAAGAAGTGTGGCTCTGACGTCGCCATCAGTAAGTTCTTCTACACCAATGGATGCATATATATATATGGATCTAGTGTCTAGATATATAGACATATATATCTATCTATTTATGTCTGTGAGCTCAGTACACTAACATCCATTCTAGACAAGGTCCTCCCTGCTGTCCAGGCTCTCTGCGAGGCCCAGAGCGCCGGTGGCGGTAGCTCCTCTGCTGCTGCTCCTCCCAGCTCCAGCGCTGCCGCTCCCCCTGTCTCTACCAGCGCTGCCGTCACCTACCCTACCGGCCCTGCTACCACTGCTGCTGCCTCCACCTCTGCTCCTGAGACCGAGACTCCCTCGTCTGTTGTCACCGTCGTCACTACTCCCGCTTCCAACGCCACTGCTACCGGCACCAAGACCAGCGCCACTACTGTCCCCACTGGTGGTGCTGTTGCCCTTGGCTCCGTTGGTGGCCTGGCCATGCTCGCTCTTGCCGCTCTTGCTCTGTAAGAGTCGTGCCAGTACCGCACATATGGATTGGGCAAACTTGAGAGAGAGAGAGGGTGGTAGATATGGGATAGAACACTGTTCTTTTCCCCCCTATCTATCATCTCTCTCTCACTCCTGAGTTTGCCCCGCTGCAAATGAGAGAAAGTGTTCAGGAAGGAAAGATTAGCTACGGTTCATGAGCTAGTATATTTTGTTAGGAAATGTTGGATTGATTTGATATCCCCCGGGGATGTGTAACTTGATACAACCACGATCAGAGTAATTATTAATGTAGTCTGCGGACCAGCAGCGATTGGATTCTACTTGTGCATCTCTCTCTTGTCTGCTTGCTCTTTTTCTTCTTCTTCCACTTTTACTACTGACTATTTTTCCTTTGGATCATCTTTTTTTTCCCTTTCTTCCCCTTCTTCCCTTTTCCCCACGTGCAAAATTGGTAGTGAAACGTTAAAGTAAGTTTCGTGAAGTTTTACTGAAATTTTTTTGTTGAGAGGAAGCTCCCCCGACTTTACGCGTCATCAACGTTGTAAATCTAGCCTTGTACGGTTGTCGTCAAAAGAAAAAGAGAGCTGCATCGAACGCCACAATCCAGCTCGCTTCTGCCGGCCGAGTCGCACAACCTTGCAGGAAGAGTGAAGAGGGAGCTGACACCTCCTAGTCGGTGGCGCATTGTGGCTGTCGAATCAAAGTGCTAGGACCAGCTGTCAGTGGCGGAACTTCTCCCTTTGGAGGGAAGAGGGGGCAAAAAATGGTGTGCCAATACAAGCTGGATATTCTCCCGTGTTAGTCAATCTTACTATTCTGGCTTGAAGATTGACTTCTAATCGGTTTACCATCAAAGTTTACGACTCCCGATGCTCCGGTTGAGGAGGCCATTGATCGGGGAGCTCCCTGCAACTAAAACAAGGGATCGCTTTTCTAGCTGTCTACATAGTACTATGCCCTTGGACTAAGTAGCAGTATCCGTAAGCCTATTTTACAAGTAGGACACGGGTAGAAATGGGGTACTTTCGTATGCTGGCAGCATGTGCCGATGGATGGTCGATTATTGTTCATGCATGTTAGTGCATGCAGACATCATGCTTGGCAATAGTGACGATGGAATATTGGGACGCCCGGCCAACAAGAGCCAAGACAAAAAGACATCCTGATTTTTTGCCACTGCTGGCGTTTCCCCATCCAATTGAGGGGAGGATCGCCTGAGGGGGATGGGGGATTGGGATGGAGATGGGGGATGGGGAGGGGTAGGGTTCCAAGTTCCTTCTCGACCTTTTTGCCTAGTTTTCTTTCTTTTTTTTCGTTTCTCTCGAGCTTTTGCCCTTTTTGTTCCCTCTATTCCTTGTCTATTCTTAGCCTGCAGCCACTTCACCCATTCCCCCAACATGGAAAATGGGAAAAGTTGATGACGTTTGTAAACAGCTAGGCGTGCGGGGGTTCCACAGGACGATGTGACCCATTTCTGCCTTGATGAGTGGTTGGTCGCCCTGGATACGAGGAGTGTGTCACACCAAAGACATGTTTCTCGGTCCGCGCGGAGTAATACCGAAAGGAAAGATGGAGGAGAAGTAGAAAAAAAGTAGAAAAAAGGTAGAAAAAGGTAGAAAGAAATGGAAGAAAAAATAAAGTAAAAAATTAAAACAAGGTTATTACTTGCTGATAGGAGGAAGAGAGACAAAGGCGATTATGAGACTTCAAACTACCCGGAGCCAATTGACACATGTCGGCGTACGCGACAGCGAGACATGCTCAAAACACTTGTCTGACCCTTGAATAGCAAATCGGGGTCCCGGAAAGTGTTTTTTTTTTTTGGTCTGCAGTGACGATCAATGTCTCAGACAAGAAGTTTCCCCTCCTCTTCTTCGTCAGAGCTTGCGTTGCCATCAACCTCCATTATCCACCTATGCACCATCCTAGCCATGTCCCAGCCCGAATCTATCGTCATATGCATCTCACTATTAGCCCTCATCCATAAAAGAAAAAAACCAAGGCCAAAAGGAACAGTATTGAAAAAGAAAAAAAGAAAAGAAGAAAAAACTCACCGTCCTTGGTGCAAAACGCATGTGGGATATCTCCCTCAGCCACCATAATCTTCGTCCGCCCTCCGCGCTCACCGTGCTTCCTCCTCCTCTCAATCAACTCATCTCTCGCCCAATTGGCGACCCAGTGATCCTCCCGCCCGTAAAACATGAAGAACTTTGGTGGTCCCCTCCACTCCTCTGACTCTTCTGACTCTTCTGACTCTTCTGACTCCTCTGAATCTTCTGCCACCTCCCATAGCTCCTCTTCCCACTTCTCCTCACGAATCATTTCCAGCTCCGACAACCCCAGATGGATGGCCTGGTGCACACCATCGCGGCTCTTGAGCCACCTGGCTGTCACATCGGCCGTCAATGGAGTGAAACCTAGCATCTTGTTGACTACCCATCGCAGCATGGCCGCATGGCAAACGCTGAGCATCAGACGGGCCCCAATGTGTGCAACCTTATCAAAGACAGGGAACACACGGCGGCAGGACTCGACTTTGGTGCCACTCGGCGATTGACCAATGTGCGTCAGTGTCGGGAAGAGGAGGAACCCAAATTTGAGCTTCAGATGAGGAGCCCGATCCGGGGATCTCATATGACGATGAAATATCTCGACGGAGATGAAGCTGCCGACTGAATGGCCCATCAGGATAACATAGTCATAAGGCTTAGCCACCCCGCCGCCGTCGATGCCGCGGATGCCGCCATTTTGCTTCCTCGCAGCAACGTCATCGTAGATACCTTCAATCTGCCCATTGAGGTCCCACGGCTCATTCCCCTTCCCAAACGGTTCGTGGTCGTCATCACTGAAGCCCAGTAGATTTCTGCCATACACATCGTACGCCGTATGGCTCTCGGTGGCGTCCAGCAGACCACGAATGTGGCTGAGAAAATCCGTGTAGTACTCAATTAGGCCCGGGTTGCCACAGATGAAGTAGAGCAGAGCATGTTGTTCAATGCCCTTATCCGTCCTTGATGGAAGCCAGATCTCGGGATATGCTTTCGCCATCGCTTTGAGTTGCATAATGCAAAACTCGGCGAGGCAATTGAGCGCCGCTGGACAGTACAAACCCACAGTGCCAGAAAAAGGGGACGTATGCAAAAATAATCTCACCCGAAACCTCCACCAAACTTTCGCTTCCCCGTCTACCCTAGAGGTTAGCAAAACATCTTGAATGGCTGCTACTGATGCTTTTCCACGGCACATCGCGTACGGCGCCATTCCATCAAACTTCGACTGCCTATTCTCCCATCGGAAGAAACCGCAAGAAGAAGTGCTCTCTCGTCACATTTCCGGCCGCCAATCTCATAAAATACTTAAAATCAATACTCACTCACTAAGACTATTAATCGTTGTGAACAAAGCAAGCCAAGACGCATACACACACCCTATGATACCGCCCAATACAAAAAAACATTCACACACCCACTCAGTCATCCCTCGTCCAAGCCTCCAAAGCCCTATTCGTAACTCAAAAACCAACAGAGTAGCATCGTCATCGTCATTATCACTCTGGCTACACCTTATAACTCCTTTGTACCTCAACAAGGCCAACATCTCTCTTTGTAACAGCCGCCCAAGTTGGCATGTACCTCAAGAAGTCGTCCAGCGCGGGAATAGTACCTTGGATGTTGGCATCACTCCATAAACACGTCACGGTAATCTCCGATGGAACAGTCTTGACCGATTCTACGGCTGCTCGCGCCTTAAGCTCCCCATCGCCGAATGTCTCTGCAATAACTGTGTCTTGGTTGTTAGACTTACGCTCTGAAGCAGAGTTTCCTGCATAAATGGTAACGTTCCACGGCTGATTGCGGTCACGACGCCAAAGCCATACTTGCTCAAAGCCGCTTGTTGGCTTGTCGTTTCTAGAATTGAATCGGGGATCCATTGACGCTGAACCTTCTACTTTGAAAGATTGGATAGGTTCCAAGAAATTCAAGTAGCACACCCTCGAATCTACTGCGTTAATCTGAATGGTCACATCACCGGTGCTGGCGTCCTTTTCCAGAATAGTGAGGCTGATGAGTTCATCAAAGCTTTTGCCCTCAACGAGCTTAGGGGAAAGCGCAGATGCATCAAATTCGCAGTCGACCAAACCTCGCCGCACGCTTGGACCGCATTCGGCTTGTTGATTCGACGCAACTGGGAGCGTGCTGATGACCTGGCGTGCGTAGTCTTCCAGTCCAGTAATGATGACCTTGTTAGAGCCGTCATCGATATTTATCTTCTGTTGGAAGTAAAACTTGAAACGGTAATTTGGGGAAAAGGGAAAACTAGCAAGGTTGAAGATCAACGTGCCGACGAAGACACAAAGGAGAAACAGGGGTACGTGGTGAGTGACACGATGAATAAACGGCGTGATGGGCAAGAGGAGAATGATGCTCATTGCCCCCAAGGCAAGCACCGGAAGACCGAGCTTCCCGCCGTCGGTGCCAGTATTGTTCAACGCAGACATGGCAATGAGGCTCAGGTTACCAAACAGAATACAAGGAATCGGTGCGAGGAGCAGAAATTGAATGATCCAAGTCCAGGAGGGAAGTCGACCGGACCAGGACTGTTCGTGGTTGAACGGCTGAAATGTTCGCAAATCAGGACGAGCAGGCGTATTCTCGGCAGCAGATCGTCGTCGATACGTGTTGGCAAACGACGTAGTGTTTGACCCGTAGCCTGTTTCACCAGCCCTAAGCGGTGTCACTTCAGTTGGAGTCTCTTCGGGAGTGTCTGCTGCTTCTTCAGTGTCGTCCCCGGCTTCCTCCTCAGTGTGTGGAGGCTCTGTTTCACGAGCGTTACTAGGAGCTGAATCTGTCGCTAGATGGGCATCATGTAGCTGCAGTGCGAAATCATGTCTTCCAAGAAGTGCAAACTGTTCAAGCAATGAGATAAGCAGAGCAAGAAAAATAGCGCTCTGGAAGAAGGACAGGGGGTAGAGGAAGCCGAAATGCATCCTGTCTTCCATCACAGCTGCAACAACCTGCATAGCCCAGCCTAGGATAAAGAGCCACATAATGACGTATCCGCGATGAAGGGCCGAAGGTCGGACGAAACTCGACCCTCGCATAATCAACCAAAAGGAAAAGTAGAAGATTGAAATAGCCATGGCGAATCTGATTTCGTCAAGATTTAGCATGAGACAAAGGAAGAAAAATAGGAGGAAAAAAAAGGGGGATGGGTAACTTGGTCAAACTTACACTGAATATGAGTTGCCATACACGATGAGGGGGTTAAATTTACCCAGGAGGAGAATGAAACCCATAGTAAGGCCACTGGCAAATACAAGAGCCAGTGGGAACCGGAAGAAACCTTTCCATCCACCGAGAATAACAGTATCATCGTTGATATCTTGGTGCGTCTTGATATCTCGGGTAAAGAAATAATACTTGTCGTTGTAGCCCAACAAGTAGGTGACAACAAACAAGATCATCGGAGCCGCAACAAGAAGGCACAAGGACCACGCAAACAACCCTCTAAGTGGGAATGCGACCCAAGCGCTGCCGAAGAGGTCAAACCACACACCAGGAGTTTCTTTCCCATTGTACGGAACATTGACCAGATTCTTGCTGGGGGATCTGCCCGAGGGTTGGCCGTGGAAAGCTCTTCCAGTGGATTCGGACAAGACTTTTGTTGTCGCGAGGGCTGCTGACAACATGTGCCAAATGCTGTCAACAGAAGTGTGCCGCGTGTCGTCCTGGTTTGTGTGATAGCGCGCACGGGGTTCATAGAAAGCAATGTCCAAACCCCGTTGTCCGTAGGACTCATGCCAAATCTCAAAGTCGGTTCGGCTCTTGATCATGCCAGCAGAAAAGGCATTATCAGCCACAATGGATCCGAAAGGATGCAAACTGTTGGAGTAGGCTTTGGCGGCTAGCAGGTCAGTGGTGCGGAAAAGAATCGCTCGGCCGCCAGCACCGGCACCCTCGAGATTGACGAAAGTATACAAAAATGGTAGCAAGGGGCTGTATCCAAACGCCATAGCACCAAGCAAGCCATCCTCCTCAGCGTTGTTGAAGAGCAAGACGATTCCGTTCTTGGGTTGATTACCCTCCGAGGTGAAGTAGCTGAGAATCTGCAACAACGAGACACAACCAACTCCATCATCGGTCGCTCCAAACCCGGTAGAAACACTACGAGAGAGTGTAAGTAAGGAAGCAGTCTAAGAGAGGAAGAGAAAAGGTGGGGGGGGGATGCCTCACGAATCAATGTGACAATTCACCAGAACGCCTCCTTCTCCCTTGAAGTCATAACTCGAAGTGTGCCACCAATCACCCTTGGGGTCATCTTGGCCACGGATGTATACATAAAAGTTATTTCCCTCAAAGTATGTTCCTGTCCGGAATTTATGATATTGCCAGGAATTATCACCGTCAGGTATGACAACTTCTCTGAAGGAAGCCCAAGTCGCATTCGAGATTTGGTCATCAAACAGAACAATATCTGAATCCGATACAGACCTTGGGCTCTGTGGTTTGTTACGGCTCAAGCTTGCAAGCGCCCTGTAAAGTTATTATTATTAGTCAGGGTGTTGGTGAGAGGGGAAGTGAGTATGAATTTGTCGGGTCGATTAACCTCTTGTCATGCCACGGGACGCCGCCAGACTGGTCTGTGGTGTACTTCATGCCATTCCGGTCTAGGATCTCCTTGACGCGATGAATGTAAAAGTCACGAACTCGATCATTGTCATGGCTGTTGTAAGGATGGAAAGCAGAGGTGACGTTCTGTAGATCTAGAAAGGCCTCGCTGAGATTGAGAGCTCGGTATTGCGAGCGATTAGTAGGCGCCGATGGAACCGACTCGTGGACGTATATGAGAGGAATGATGATTGCTAGGTAGATGGCTGTAGTCCAGAAGGTTACCGGACCCGGCCGAAAAGCAAACGGGTTCTGAAACCACATGTCAGAAGTGTGGATGGAGTTTTTGGGTAAATGACTGCAGGTATTGTGCGGGAGGGGGGAAGTTAAGCGAGAGGATCAATAATGAATCGCCGCCCTCGAGTAGAGCCAAGCCAATGTTCTAGAGAAATGCAGTAGGATGGTGATATCAGGACATGACCAAGTTGAAATCGGGATGGAAAAGTAATGAAATCTAGCAGATGAGGAGGTACGCAAAGGAGTGCAAATGAGTGAGGATGATGGTCGAATCGATCCTGGATGATGAAGATGTATGAAGCAAGTTGTGATATCCCAAACAATGAAGACGAAGGGTTTTTGGTACGTCAGATGCAAGCAAGTTCTTTCAATCGACCTTTCCTCGGTCTATCACATTTCTGTCGCGCTGCCTGGCAGCTTCCTCACGAAGGATACGAGGGCAATGGTGATGACGGCTTAGCGAAGGGAGGTAGGTACCGCTTGCTGATGGAAGCTGTGATCAACGACAGCACGCAAGGTCAGCTGCCTGTTACCACTTCGCGGGAGCTTGGACCATGTGACGTGAACCCACAGCACCACAGGTACGTGCCTGCCTGAAGCAGAAAAACCCGTGCAATGACGCGCGACTTGCTGCTGCCCACCTCCGGGATCTGGCATGGGCTGCATAACTCCCCGCATAAGTATATGTCTTGCATACGTCGGGATGCTATATTTTATTTTATTTTATTTTATCTTGTTCATGTCATGTATTTTATTCCTTTCTTGGACACCTCACATCTCAGTTGCACCCAACAAGAGGAAACTGATAAATATTTATATTCACCTATGGAGATTAGTATGCTTTCGTTCATTCTGCTTTTAAAGCACTAAGCTGTACATCTGTCAATCCTTGGCTTATCGCGTCGAGCACAGTTAAAGCCGGGTACCACAACACATATAACTGTGAGCACGAGTCCACTAGAGGTTAGGTAAGAAAATATCCCCTTGACTAATCCCAAGAGAAAATCGCAAAATTCCATCAGGGAAGTTCATGCATCTGCCAATCTTGTCATACGGTAAGGTATTGTTTTGTTAGGCTCCTACTGCTGCTGCACCACCGTCCATCTAAGCGCCAGGAGGGGGAGGTGGAGGCTGATCACTGGGTGGAGGAGGAGGGGCTTCTCCAGATGGGGGCGGAGGGGGAGGAGCAGCGCCGGAATACTGCTGGATCAGAGCATTGATTCCTCCCAAGCCAGGAGGAGGAGCACCGTTGGGAGCCGCAGGGAGGCCAGGAGGAGCTCCCATACCAGGAGCAGCACCATAACCGCCATAGCCAGGATAACTAGGATACCCACCCTGAGTGCCAGGAGCCTGTTGCTGCCATGGAGGCGCCGCACCACTGCCGGAGGAGGAGCCTCCATAAGCCTGACCATAGTAGCTGTCGCCACCACCACCACCACCGCCGCCGCCGCCGCCGTTGTGTTGTTGATCCTGTCCACGGTGGCGGTCCCGAGCCCAAGGTGCCGATGAAGAACTTCCTTCGTTAGAATCGTTATTGTTGTTACGAGTACGCCAAGGAGCAGGTCCTCCAGTGGGACCCCGCTGCCAGGGCTTGGCGTCTCCGTTGTTACCAGAGTTGGGTCCAGCTTCAATTCGTGCGGGAGGGGCACCATCGCCGCCGCCGAGTTCCTGCATGAGTTGCTGTTTCAAAAATGTTAGCAACAAGGTAGGGAAAGATAGGGAACCCGTCTAGTTATCTTGGGTTGGACCATGCATGAACTCACCTCCATTTCACGATCGACAGCATCGCCACCGCCGATTCTACCAGCAGGGCGAGCCCCATCGTTATTGCGCCAGCTGGCGCCCTTCTGGCGGTCGGGACAGTCACGAGCCATGTGGCCAGCATTGCCACAGACACGGCAAATAATGCTGGCGGTATAGTTTTGTCGTTCAGGACAGTCGTACTTTCGATGTCCAATCTTACCACAGTTCTGACAAGCCTGGTTTTCGTCGTCACGTAGCGTACCGTTCAGCGCTGCAAGTTCTCGAAGTTGGTTACGCTTGAGCTCGTTTTGGCCTTCGGGGATAGAAGCTGCCTGTCCAAGATTGTTAGAATTTGGATATTGATAAACAGAAAAGAGGAAGATGATGTTGCACACATACCGTCTCAATAATATTGTGAATGAGCTTCTTCGCCTTGTTAACCTTTTCCTCGGTATCGGCCATGATCAGACAGTGGAGATCCTCTTCCTGGTTACTGGCGTGAGCAGCGTCAGATCGACCTTTGCCTTCCTTGACGGAACCCTTGCCACGAATGGCAATTTTGGCTCCGGAGTCCGTCTCCATCTTTTTCAAAGTGTTTCCTCGAGGTCCGATAAGTAAACCAACTTTTAGTAGGACCTATGTGTTAGTATCTGATTTTGTTAAGGGGGTTTTTTTAACATGAACGATTTCATGTCCATTTCGTTGAAGGACCAAGTGTTATCAAAACACCATATAATGGTGTGGCAATGAGCCTGGTCAAACTCGAAAGGGAAGAAAAGGAGGGGATGGAAAGTGAGAGAGAGAGAGAGTCATTGGTCATTAGGGTTAAAGGGTTAGCAATCATACTGAAGTTAATTTCCGGGTAGTCATTGACTGGCACGTAGACCTTTTCCTGGGTCTTGGTCGGTCTACGGTAGTCCTGTGGTGGATGATAGTTAGGAATGGTCTTCATGGCCTTTTCGATTAGTTTGTGGCGTTCGTCTTCTAGGCGCTTGCGGTATCGGTATTCTCGTGTGTTGATACGTCGACCGTGGTTGTCGTACTGGGGAGGGGGCGAAGGAGATCTGTGTTTGTGGTGGTCAGTATAAGAGGACTAAAGGACCAAAGGTTATCATTTGTGAGATGGCGCGTTACTTACCGGTCGCCATCAGCAGGGACGACATCGTCGATACGAAGCTTTTGGCTAATCTCCTCGATTCGAAGGTGGAGAGTGTAGGCTTCCAACTGCTCACTGGTCATGTTGGACAAGATGGCCGTGGGCAGACCCATCAGACCAGCGGCCTTGTTCTCGGACGCATCGCCCCAACGGTTACGCTTCTTGCGTCGTCGTGGGCCGTCTGCCTCGGATCGTGGTTCAGGGTCGCGTCCGCGCTTGAGGTCGCGGTCGAGGTCGAAGTCGCCACCTTCAGCTTCATCCTCTTTGAATCGGCGGGCTTTGCCCAACGGGACGTTGTTGGATCCCGTGATACCTTGGTTTCTCCACGACATTGCGATGACTTGTGCGGATCAAGATGACCAAGATCAAGTTATGGGGAGGAAGTAAGGGGGGATAGGCGATGTTGAAATATTGATGATGGAAGTGGGTTCTTGCTGTCATTTAGCCAGACATTTGTTTTTGGTTCGGCGAAACCTTGTTCCGGCACAGGCTGCCGCAGTTTGTGGCGAACCTTTCCAGCTACCAAGTAAACCCTGTGAGTCAAGTTTTGAGTTGAATTTTATGCAGTCACGTCGAAATAGGGATTTAAAAAAAGGACCCTGAGAGACTCAAAGTTAGCGAGCACAATTTCCTTTCGATTGATGTGATGATAGCCATGAATGTCGACCATTTTGTGGAGGTAAAGGAGCAAAGTAAAAGATATCTGCTCAGTCTCAATATCTAAACAAAAATAAAAAAAAAGCACCTAGACGACAAACTCAACTATTATGCTTTGCATCTTCTAATAATACGTCTATGCTTGAATATGTGCTGTGTAGCACTACCTCACAATCGGTATCTGAATCCAATCATCTTCCAATCTGTCAAATCTTCATCTCGTCCTGAGCGAAGTGAATCTGCAGCCGCAGTCCCCCGCGACGCAAATCCTGCAGATCCTGCACTGCCCCTGACCCCTTCTTCTTGGACTCTTTTCCAATTGACCTGCTGCAAGTGGAGCCTCAAGATGAGCGCACACGCAGTTGCGAGGCTATAACTGATCATGATGGCCTTGAATGCTGTATCATACCTGGGATCCTCAGACTTACGGAAGAAGTGAGGCCCAACAATATTACCTCCACAGTAAGCCAGAAATAACAGGGCGGTCATTGTCAATTTCTTGGTCACGCCGCGGTAATTCGACTGCACGAGAGACATGTTGAGTGGCATGGCGGCGGGCCCGCTTGAGAGGAAAAAATAAGCCATGAGCTGAACACCCTGGGAAACCTTGCTGCGATTGTACATGATTGCACTGCCAATCACACATGGAAGGATAACTGCAATGATCAAGATACAGTTCAAGGTGCGGTATTTGCCTGCAAGATAGCCAGATCCGGAAATGAAGGCCATGGACAATAGTGATACTGGGATATTGATGAGCGTCGACTGCAGACTGGTAAACCCGAATGACTTGACAACAATATTGGCAAAACTTTGCGATCCGCCATTTGGGATTTGAGTTAGGATTTCGATGCCAAAGATGAGCCAGGTCTTGGGATCGACCAGACACTCAGAAACCTGATCCCACTTCCAAGATGCGTTGTCGGTGGTCCCGGTGCCAGCAGTCAAGACTCGGTCCGCAGCAATGACCGCTTCCTCGGCGGTTAGGAATCTGGCCTTACTGATGCTGTCGGGAAGGAAAAGGAACATGGGAATGGCCCAGAAAAAAGTGACGGCACCCAAGATGGCATACATCCACCGCCAGGCATGGCTCTCGTCGAGATGTCCAATTCCGAATGCAAAAAGACTCGCCACCAGGCCGCCGATAGAATTGCCAGCGAACCACATCCCAACGCGTGCTGGCATCTCATCGCGGGTGTACCAGGTTGACGTTAGAAACATGAACCCAGGCGTGATAGTTGCTTCTGCAACACCCAAGAGGAAGCGCACTACCAGCAAGCCTGCAAAGTTATAGCAAGTCGCTGTGAGAGCAACGACGATTCCCCAGAAAAGGGTATTGGCGCTTAAGTATTTCCCGGTAGGAAGCCGGGCAATGAGCAACGTCGTAGGGTAGGTCCAGATGAGATACCCAACATAAAAGATGCTAATTACCCAGCTGTATTGCTGGCCGTGGAGGTTCTGTGGTGTTAACTCTTGATCTCAGATATGACATGACCAGGCCATCCTATCAGCTTACATTGTCGTTTCGTAGTCCGAATACGGCGGCACTGGACAGAATAGTTTTGTCCATGAAATTTAGCACATATGTCAGGAATAGGAGCGGTATGATGGCTCGGTCAATCTTTCTCAATACGCGGTCTTGGTCGGCCATGACCTCGGATGACAACTCTCCGTTGCCTAGAAGAGGCGAGGCATCGTGGTGGAATGCATCCTCAAGATCTTGGCCATCGCACGCGTGGCTCATTTCGATCACAAGATAAAAGTTTCATCAAGTCAAAATTACACTGAAAAATATCTGAAGGTGCTCAGCGGGATCAACAGGGAGGAGGTGCGGCATCAGTGGATCATGTATCATGCAACTAGGTGTGAGGTGCAAAGTATGAGGTGCAAAGCGTGAAGCGTGAAGCGTGAAGTGTGCAGTGTGAGGAGTAGTAGTGAGACCGGGGGTCACTCGCAGGTAGACCCACCATCTGAGACCAGTACGCTATCTATCACTCTCAGCCTCTCTCTGCCTCAATCCTAGCCTCGCACCCTGATGCTCATTGCTCAAGTGGTGCGCTCTGATAAAGAAACCAAGCAAGAGTCCCAGGCCAGAAACAGCCGCATACTGAAAGCGTTAATTCGAAATCTGGAGGAAAACTGCCGGGGGGCACAACCTACCATAATCCACATTTTCTTGAGTGTCTCAAAGAATGCATTTCTCACCACAAGCTGCGCCTCGGGGGGCAATGTCTTGATAATATTGACGTGTGCCGACGCGCTCGCTCCGTTGAAAAGTCTCGCAAGGTCAGGCCCCAAGTGATCGATAAGGATCTGCGTCTGCTTCTTGAATTCGTTTTGAAAAAGTACTCCACCGATCACAACCGAAATGGCAGTAGCAATAGTCCGCACAAAGCTCATTGCCGTGGTGGCAGCGGCCACGTCCTCAGATGGCACAACTGTCTGTACTGCCAGCAGAGGACCTTCAAAGTTCATACCAACCCCAATACCACTCACGAGCTGGAAGCCTACCATCCTTGCCCAATTCATGTCCAAACTCAGGTTGACCAAGAGCGCGGTGCCCAGAGTCATGATGGCTAAACCGACGTGCACCGCTCCTAGATACTTGCCTGTCAATTGGATATAGGCTCCGGTCGCAGCAGCAATCAGAGTAATTGACAGGATAAAGGGCAAGAGATAGACCCCAGATTTCAGAGGACTTGCCAGGAGAACGGCTTGAAAGTACAGAGGGAGGTAGTATGCGACGCCCATGAAAACAAAAGCGTGAAAGAAGCAAACGCAGTATGCTGCGGCCGACGACAAGGACCGGAAAAGGTGCACCGGGATCACCGGGTACTCCGCCAATTTCCATTCGTTGAGCACAAAAAGGGCACCCGTGATGACTCCAAATACCACTAGAGACACGACGGGGGCCGAGTTCCACGGCTCGTAGACACCACCTAGGTACAAACCGAGGAGCAGCATCAAGGTGCCACCGATGATGAGGAAGCTGCCTGACCAGTCGATGACTTTGAGACCTGCCCAGACTGGCGTATGAGGAGATGGGAGCTTTAACGTGAGGACGAGCAGAACGAAGACTGCGGCTGTAACTGGAACTAGAAACCATGTGAGCAGCAATTTTGGTTCTCTTTTCGGAAGTACTTACGATTTATCCAGAAACACCACCGCCAACTAAGATAAGATATAATGAGCTGTGGATCAGAACAAAGGGAAGCAAAGCGGCTTACCTCAGTCCCGATGTGAAAGCACCTCCCATTATTGGTCCGACTCCGGAAGCGACGGCCCAGACGATGGATGTCAATCCATAATAGAGCCCACGATCTCTCTGGGAGAATAAGTCACTTATGCAAATGTTGACCATTGTCTGCATCCCGGCAGCGCCAACCCCCTGGACAGCCCTCCCAGCGATGAATGCAGTGAAGTTACCCACGAGAGCGCACGCCAAGCTCCCCGAGAAGAAGATGACATTGGCGACCAGGATGATGGGTTTTCTTCCCCATATGTCGGAAATCTTCCCCCATGATGGCGTGCTCGCTGTGTGTGCGAGGACGTAGGATGTGCCGATCCAGGTGTAGCCCGAGTCGGAGGCAAAATGAGCTGCAATGGTGGGCAAGGCAGTTGATACAATGGTGACCTCAAGAGCAGACAGGAAGACACATGCGCACAGCGATACCATGACAGTAGCAGTTTGTGCTGGTCTTGGTCTGGTATTATGCTGCACATCGCTGGCATCGCTCGCATTGCCATGCGACAAGCTGATGGCTTCTGCCATGAAAGATAAAATGTATTGATGATTTGTGAAACTTATAACACCGTCGAATGGTGACCAATGTGTTGGACAGTGTCAGCCTGACTGTCTTATTAATAACCGACAGCATTGATGGAAGTGGGGTCTTTGAAATCCGATCGGATTCAGTGATCTGGGGTGGCGACCCACGTCGGCAAAATGAGACGATGGATGAGCAAGCTCCTCACCTAAGAGATAATTAAGTCCATTGTGCGTTTCCTCATGTCCATGGTTCGTTGTAAGGAGAATTGTACCTTGTTTGCTGAGAAGGTCGGTCAATTGCGTTCACTGAGCCACCCCAAGCTACGTCTTATACAATCGCAGCTTATATCACGATATATATTTGGTAGAGATGTAAATAAATGCAACTTATTGACATATCTATCGCCGAGGTAAAGCTATGCTATACTACCATGTCCTTTTTATACTTCGGGCTATATTTACCATCCCGTCAGTCTCCCAAGCAGGCGTTTTTCGCCATACACTTATTCCACACACTCACACACTACCGACCAGGGATGTAGAGCTTCTCCCCCCATATGATTGTGAATAGTAATTATATTGTATTTTTTTATCCTACGTGCTTCTCCGGAAAGTTTGATGTATTTCTACTTACCAGTATTCGACTGGCCTTTGGCGACTTACGTCCCTTTTTCACCCTCTTCTGGGTCAACATACTCACCCCATCTACTATATTCTCTTTCTAAGCAACCCATTCAGGTCTCGCCAGTTCTCTTGGATAGTTCGCCAAGTTCGATGTCCCGTCTTGCATTATTAGGTAGCTCACACTGGCACTGACCTCTTATGGCGGGTAATGGTAGCTTCGATCAAACATGGCTCAGTTGAAGTCGAGAGCCTCCTCAATAAATCTGAAAATCATCACAGTGGTTTCTAGTTCCTGGCAGCGTTTCATTTATGTACCGCCCCTCTTGATAAGAATTGACGACTGGAGGGAAAATTGGCTGTTATTGGCTAAAACTAAGATATATACACAGTAGTAGCAGGAGGCTCATTTCCTTAGCTCAGCTTACCATTTCTTTTTTTTCAGGGATGACACCAAAATGATGGCCCTAACGCCTCAGCTTGCTACACATGTTCTCGCCTCGCTAAGCGACAGCGAATGAGATCTGGGCATACCATGTCAGTTGCAGCATGCCGATGCGTGCAAGGTGGAACAGGATGATTAGGTATGACGACGTGCCGTGCTCCGTAATCTCAATGTCATTTTTGGTCGGTTGGTTGCTTGGGATACTGCAAGCATGCTTGGTACTGCATTCCCAAGTTACGGCAGACATAAGAACCCATGAGCTCGGTGCAACCCAAGCAAAAAAATCCCAGAATACCTGTCGCTTCATACTTTTCTTAAATAAGCTTCTATTGGCTTGTGATGTTCATGTTCGTCGTTGGTTCACAGTTAAGTCTTCTCCCTAGTTTGCAATGGCTAACATTAGAAACCCAGAAAATTTCAGACGCGAGAACAGCATACCTTCGATCAGTATTGCGAAGAACTGCAATGTAGGCTGTACGTTAAATGAAGGTCAGATTGCAGAGCGAGCTCCTTCTGATCATGGCTCTTCCCTTGACTGTGGACAGACGGAACCATCTGCTTACGGTCCCAAAAAGAAATTGATTGCATTGTGGACTTGTGTGAGTAGTGGTCTCTTTTGGTCAAATGAAATAACGAATCACTGACCCTCTCCAAAGTGCGTGTGCGGTCGCTCTGGTATGTCGATGAGACTGGATCCATGTCCAAATTGTCAAACACCACGATGTGTATATTGTCCAATTACGAAAGTCAAATCTAAGTCACACTTACAAAACTTGGAAATACACGACGTTGGCCCTTGTGATTTTGCGATATAAGTGTATTCGTTTTCTGTCGTTTCACTGCGCCCAGCAACTAAGGTCTGACGATTCGACACCCAAATTGGTATTTGTTATTAGTGGTGCGGGAGTGAACCCGGCCATGCAGAGAGGCTTACTGGTGAGGCTCTATGTTGTTAACATTTATGTTGTTGTGTTTTTGGTTGGAGGGTGTAAAAGCTGGGACTAGAAAAAAAATGGCGACTCCAGCGGACCAGGCGGCCCCAGGTTTTCGTGGTTTACGGACTGTAATCAATGCTGTCGCAAAATCCACGCGCGAGAAGACGTTCCTGGGGCAAGGCTCGCCTAAGCGGGCGTAGGCAAGTTGAGGCAGTGGGGGAGGAGGAGAGCGCGAGACGTTGATGGAGTGGTAAAAGCATTGGGTTTTTACTCCTAGCACTTAGGTTTTTTCCCCAGTCATCATGTAGTGTAGAGGTACCAGAGATCTAAGTACTTAGACCGGCTAGTGTAAAAGTATTACTACTTACTACTATTACTATCATCTGTGGTGGTGGTGGTGGTGTGTGATGTAAATTCAGCAGGGATTCTCGATGATAGAAGTGGTCATTTCAATCATTATTTTACCCAGCCCTTTTGGGGTCTTTTGTGATGTAACCCTCATCTTTTTTCATGTATAATGGAGGCAGGCAAATTTATCGTCTCTAGACACGTGGTGATACCCGGTGGTGGCCGAACCTGTGAGCCCAACTACGGAATGAGTACTGTATATAATATTCCGTCCCGACACTTACACTGCATATGGGCTGAGTCGCGCAGGTGTCGTCTTTGAAAACACCAAGTATTCATCACCCATCTTCTTCATCTGCTTGAGAAAAGGCGTCCAGGCATCCAAGTCTTGCTTCTCCTGTTTACACAAGAATGCCCTTTATTCGTTTGCCTCGCTCGGTGTGAGCTTGGCCACACTGACATTGGGCAGCTGCACATATTTTTGCCTGACATGCGCACCTTCATGTGATCCCAGGCTGTGCGAAGCATCGCCAATCATCAACCAACGAAGCTTGGGTGGATGGTGGATGGCTGTCATGACGTGGTCAACCGACATGCCTGTGACTTCGGGCCTCAGCCCGTTGCGATAATATGTCAAACATCGGGTCTGGAGGAGCAATCATTGCCGAAATTAACCGCCGAAAAAGCTCATTCATTAGAAGCTTCTTCCGTCAAATTTACAACTTTAAGCTACTGCTCCATAAGGCATTCCATTCCGACAAGAATGGCGCAAGGAACCCTCGACCCAAGGCAATCCTTTGACTGGGAGCGAAGCACATTTGGTCTCGATAGTGAGAATGAGCCCTGGGCAGAACAAGTCTTGCTGGAGGGTGCGGAAGACACCCCGTTGAACCTCCTCCTTGATATACCAGTTCATTCTCCCAGAACCTATTATCAACTTGAGAGGTTCTTTGCTGTTGGCATAGACGCTGCTTTAGTTGACATGCGGGCAGGGCAGTTTGGAAACTCGAGAGAGTCGAGCCTCTGGTTCCACGATAGCAACAAAAACCAGCCTCGAAGTTACAATGGTGTAATTTCAACTCAGAAAGTCAACGATGTTCTCAAACAAAAGGTAAAGGATGGTATCTGAGTGCTGGCTTAACTAGGACCGCAACGCTAACTTACAACCCCCAGCGCTTCGGTAATGAGACAGAGCCAGATGCATGCATCAGAAGATTGTGAGTCAAATACATCTTTTCCCTTAAGATGAGAAGTTGTTTTTGCTCTAGATACTGAGGAAACGCAGACATCTTTTTCATCCAACCTCAGAATCAATTGGCGTTCTCATCTTAAATTTAAAGCCAACAGAGCGTTCCGTGCTCAGAGATTTCTTCTGGAAGCATATCAAAGATGAGATGAATCAGAATTCCATTCGATTCGACATCGGAGTCAGTAGCTTCATCTTCCAACTGAATACAGACTTCTAACAGAAATTGTTGAGTGTAGACTGGAGGCCGAATTTTTTCCTTGGCGTTCCACCTGTCGTCATTTGTACTGCGCATCGTCGACCTGGAAGTGGCTCCAAACGACGATCCCCGGAAGACAACAGACGGCAAGCCTTGGAGAAAATCCCGGAAACTGTCCTTCCTGTGTACAGAACAGCAAGCTATTCTCTATGAGACTCGCCATTCCTTTGCATTGTATGGCTTTAACAAATCTGTCTGGACATCGATTTTTCTAGGTGACACGTACTATTATAATAAAGATCCTGAAAACCAAGACACTGTCGATTTCTACACTGAAGATGATGATGACGAACAGTCCGAAGAACATTCTGTGAAATGGGACCCTTCAACCATTGGCGAGGTGGAAGCCGGCAAAGAGTGGCCACATGTTTGCGATTACTTTCTTGGGGTCCTACTGAAGCGCTTCAATCAAATACATGAAGAATGGGCATATACATTATTCATTATCCAAAAACAAATATTGATTCATGTAAGACATGAAAGCCACTTGGGTTCAGGCTGGCTGTCACTCTTAGCAGGGTAGACTGATTTTGCATTCAGGTCGACACACCCCGCACCATGGTTGAACTCATGCCAGTTTCATACGATTCCGTCCTTAGAGCAATGCAACACATACAAAAAGATCATGCCTGGTTTGGAGAGACTGACAAGCTTTTGGAGCTTCTCATACACATGCTTCGCGCTATCATCGCCTCGTGGAACGCCTTTCGGGATGATGGCTGGGCCTATTTTCCCACGAGCCATCGGATCCAGTCCACGTTCAGACAATTAGTCAACAAGATAAAAGATCTCGAGGAGGTCCTTAATGACTTTCACGATTTGAAAGACCGATGTATTCAATTTGGAAAGAAAGTACGTTCATTGAGCAAGTCACGAGGCATCTCGTTATTGCATTGTCACCTTTTTCTTACTATTCCATGGAAATACTTGACTTTTTCTCTAACAATCTAAAAACAAATACCGCTGAATAATAATAATGTTAATGTGTTATGCACAGCTAAAACGCGACACGGGGTTTCAAGCCGGCTTCTTTAGCTCCATACAGCCCTTCAACATCACGTTTGTATGTTTATGCATTGGTCTAATACACAAAGAATCCTTGGTGCTAATCAACATATGAACAGGGACAGTTGATGACACCAGTTGCTCTCTCGGCAGCAATCACGCAGACTCAAATCATATCCTTCATCGCCCCGTGGGTCTGCTTCCTTTTCGTGGGGTTTGGGCTTTTTGCACTGCACTGGCATATTGAGCCGAGTACAAACCCGTGGCCTCGGTGGGGGGCGAGCATGCGCATAGCCTACAACCGCGTATGGGAAGATAATGATCCCGAAGACACGGGGTGGTCATGTCCAGAACCATGGCGACCGTGGTGGCTCAATCGAAGTGCAAATCGGTGGCCTGCGCAGGAGTCAGCGATGCTGGACGGGAGACAACCATATAGTAGACGGCCTTACACTGAGTTTCAGGGACAGCCTCTATCCTCACCTCACCCCGTGTACACCAGCTAGATGAATACAAAAGGGTTTTTATAAGCTAGATATACCCAGAAGATTTGGAGGCAAGTGGAAGGTAAGTAACTTGCTCCGCGGCCATCGAAAGAGGCGATATCACAAGACTTGGCATTTGTATTATATTTTTCTGCTATTTTTATTGCAAAGTCCATATAGCTCTCCATATTTTAATTGCATTAGAATATTTCCAAGTATAAAAGAAGAAACATTAAAATTACTCTGGGGGGTTCCATTGGTTATTTGCTTTGTTGTACCATCCACAGAGGCCAGCTCTCACTTACGTTCATAATTGGCTATGTAAGTTAGCACGACATAGTGTTGGTTCCATTATTGTCTGTACTTATCGTGGTCTATTGCCGCCACTATGTAAATTTATATTCGCCCTGATTTTACTATACTTGCCTTGTTCTCATGGTCCTCATACTCAATTTTCCCAGATATGCGAACCATCGCCCACGACAGAGGCAAGAATGCTCAGCCACCCTGTGTACACATTTAGTATGAATATGAGAGCTTGCGTTAGCTAGATGTACTAAAGGATCTGAAAAGAAGTGGCACTTTGAGTAATTTCTGTCTTCTAAATGTGCCTATGTTTGTTCATGACTTTCGAGCTAACTGCCCCTGTGCCTGTCAATCTAACCTCTCCGTCATCTCAGCAACTCCCTAGCAGCAGCAATAACAACAACGAGGGTAGTAATGCCCGGCCACCACGAGGCAGCCAAGGCGATTCCTCCCGTCGCAGAGGCGGCCGTCCAAGGGATCACCGATGCGACCATCGTCACGACGGTCACCGAGAGTCGCCCCATAGACGTGTCCGAAGTCGCAGCCCTCTCTCCAGGTCCCACCAAGGGGGCCCTAGAAGAGCCCGGAGCCCTAGCCCTCTGCCAACCTCCTACTATGGGAGGCGTAGACGGCCCGAAGTCGAAGCCGAAGCCTGTGGTCAAGCTCCTACGATAGAGATCAAAGGAGAGGGCCAAGCCGCAACCCCGAGCCGAACCAAGCCGGTCGCCCCGTCTCTAACCCCAAGAAAGGTCCCCCTGGCAAGCCAAGGCTGGTGGCTCGTGACAACTCTCAGCGAATAGAAGTTGACGCGCCGCCACCAAGGACCGAGCTCAAGTCTAAGTTGGTTGACGCTCCCGCTCCAAATGCGTTGAAGGGACAGATTGTGGAGGGCACAAAGCCCAACTTTTGCCGAAAACAGCCAGGGCAGCAATGACTTTATCTCATGGTCCTCACTCAGACGCATGTCATCTCATTCAACCGGAGGAGTTCTACAACCCAACGCGATTATGACGTCCTGTACCTCTTGAGCGAGTAATACCAGAACACCCGCTATAATGTACAGGGAGTATCATTACTTTACACTAGATAGATACTCTCTGAAATGCAACTTTATCACCTCAGTAAAGTCCATACCACCGTAGCCACTTGCTAATAACGCCTTCTCTTCTAACTCAACCCGGCTTACCTGCAGATCAGTAGAATCTTCAGAACCATTCCATGACCTATCGTGATAGTTGCAACGGGCTTCCGGTTCCAAGTCTGGAAGAATCGAATCAAGCTTCCGCCACCATTGGGTCAGGAGATCTGATTCTGGGCCTGTAGAGAGTGATTGAAAACGTCCAAAAGCCTCTATAATGAGGTCAAGGTGCTCCTCCATCTCCGTATTGGGTTCCTCTAGTTCGCTGTCATCATCTTGCTTTTCTGATCCCATTTTCGCCCTGCAACAAGTGTGGACTAGCCCAAGTCTCTCAAACACCTCTAGCCTCACGGCGTCGTTCAAGAATACTTCTCTTTGGGCACGGTCGAGGTGACAGGAGTTAAGCCATTCCAACAAATCCTCGTCTAAAACAGCTCGTGTCGTCAGCTGGGAGATATAATACCAGAACCTTCGATAAGGTATTTCAACACCAGCGAATATTGCTCTTGAGGCAAGACATCCATGGTTAGAACACGCGCAATCGCATGAGTCGGTGAGCAACGGATCATCAACAACCGCAGCAAGCCTGGTAATTTCCGATATGCAATTCTGAGAAGAATGGTGTTCAAAATAGATAGCAGAGCCTCTAAGACGCGCAGCATAGAACAGAATGCTTGGTGCCCACGTGTTTTCTCGGTTCCAACATTTTGCGCCTCTTTTGAGAAGCCAGAGAATAATATCTAGCTTTCTTTGATTCGAATTCCACCTTGCTCTCTTGCAATACCACATTAGGGTGGTTTCCTGATGACAGAGATGGTCAGGTGCGTCAAAATCTTCGAACCCGGATGCAACAAGCTTTTCAAAGAATGCTGTGGCCCTGCATGGACTTGCACCCGCAACTTCGCTCGCAATTATCTTCCAAAGCGACCGCTGCGGATCCAAAGAAGTGGGGACATCAATTCCATTCGATCTCAATCTTTGGTATACTGCAGCAGCATTTGAGTCTAGAGATTTCTTCGGGTGCACCTCCAGCTTGCGCTGGTCGGTTGATGTGAGCCACTCCAGTGCCAAAGCTCGCAGTTCCAACCGTCTCCTGGTGATTTCTTCGATTACAAGCACCTGAGCTTCGTCACTGGAATTCACAGCGCATTCCAGAATACGACATTCCGATGGGTCGATCACCTTGCTTAGGAGAACTTTTGCAGCTGGTAGTTCATCTAGCAGCAATGCAAGTCCTATTGCAGGCACTTGGTCAGGTATCTCTGCGACGAGAAGTGCACTCAAACCAGGCAGCCATCCCAGGGACATATCAAGTGGACTCAAGTTTCGAGTGGACCACCTAGACTTGTCAACTTCCCCTGATTTTAAAACTTTCCTCAGACTAATGAGATCTCGCCGCCAAATGGCAGATTCGAGAGCTCCTTGGTCTATAAGAGACCTCATCAGTTACCGTCAGAGTTGAGATCACTAAAAGATTACTTACCCTCCAAGAGTATCGGGTAAGCTTTGTAGAACTTCCAGGCTCTTAGCTTCTCGTGGATTGGGATTAGTCCCTCTTCATCCGAGTCATAATCTGGGTCGTATATCTCATATCTAGCATTTCCCATATCAAAACCCTCAAAATATTCAAATAGAGGGAAGTTGAGAGGGTATCTATTAATGAAACGGAATGCGAACTGGGCTGCCATATCTTGAGCGGTCGCATATTCCTCCCTGTATCATAGAGGGTTATTGACTCAATGGTACATATATTTCTTCCTCTGACATGAAGACGGGTAATACTGACCTCTCAAGATCATATCTTCTCAGTAGTATGTCATCTAGTTCGTGCAGACTACTACTTCCGATGCTGCCTACTGCACCGAGGTCCAAGCTCACCCGGCCTAAGCAGTTTAGGACGCCGCGAATCTCCGACAATACTTGAACGTAGCTACGTCCAAGGTATCCAATAAGCTGCATGACTTCCTATAGGCATGTTAGCAATCATGGGATAGCTCTCCTCTCCTGCATCCTTGGGGGTCTGTACGTGAAGGAGTGTCCTTCCACATTCGTCCTTGTCCGTAAGGGCTGCGCTCCCTTCTGCGGCGAGACAAAGCAGCCTCTGGGGCAGGAAGCGGAGTTGGATTCTAACAGATTCTATATCCCAATGGAAGTGGAAAAATCTGTCGACTTTTTTTTCATAAATACTGGAGCTGCACTCATCACGGCAGCCATTTTGTAATGGTCCGTAGCATCTTCGCGCACACAACGAGGGAACGTCATCGAACAACTTAAAGAGAGGCGAGTATTCTCTCTTAACAGTCGCAAAAGCTCTAATGGAGTGAGATAGGGAGAAGCCACCTCCCTGAAATGACGCTCCAAACATGAATTCCACAGTCTTCTCAAGTACGGGTATCAGTTGAACTGAGACAGTGTATCGCGAAGATTGTTCAGCCACTTTGGTGAATGGACAGCTCGGGTAGTGAGGTACCAGCTCTTCGTAATTGAGGCCAAGAAATCCGTATTTCCGAAACCTGCGGCGCCGGGATAGCCTACAGCTGCAGTCTACTGGCTTGCTGTGGAAGGTACTTGTCAAATCAACGGACCGAGCGGCGTTGTATATTGAAGACACTCCATTGTCACAGCACTTGTTCAGCGCGCTTGGGTGCTTAGCGAGGGCCTCGCACACTTCGCGGACAAGATACTCCCTTCCCAGCGGTGAGAGCTCAGCAGCAGTGGTGACATGATCTGGCTGAAGCGCATCTGTCCTCCCCAGGGCAAGTGTTACGACAGCATCTCTCAGCTCTGTTATGCTGGTCTTCGTCGCGACTTGACTCTCTATCAAAACCTTCGTTACAAGCGTGCGAGTCTCCTCATGGGCTACATCTCCATCAATACGGAGTTGTTTCATGTCTTCTCTGAGTAGCTCAGTACTCTTCGTTATGTCGGCGATCCGTACACTTTGGTCCGATTGCATTTCGATAGTAGCAACTTGTAGTTGGCGTGTAAGATCGGTGTTGATGCGCTGGATTTTTTCAAGCTTCTTCTCGAGCTCCTGCTCAAGCTTGAGCGATACCATCGCGCGCCATGCCCTTCGTACCGAGCCAAGGTTGGCTTGGACTTTTGGCTCGGATATATGTCGCAGCTTTTGGTAGACGCACTCTATTGTAGAATGGGCGTCAGCGACAAGGACTCGGAGAGCTTCTACTTGGGAAGCCTGGAGCTGAGTGACCATGGTTGAGGCTGGGTCCTGTAGAGCACCGTGCAATGCCTCAATCCGCTGTAAGGCTTTCTCTACATCGGTAAGAAGTATTTTTAGTCTATTTGGGACGTTCCGCAGGTCTTTAGCAAGTCTGATGATGCCAATGAGACCTTTTGCTCCGAACTCTGCGAGCTGTACAGCTGCAGCGCCGGCTCCTAAAACGGTGACGGGATCCATGGTACAGGAACAAATGGCGATTTTGTTGGAGGGATCGGGCCAAGCTCTCTTGTACAGGCGCATCGGTCTTATAAAGGCTTGGTAGGCTTCTCTGCCCAATGTGCGAATTGCTTGGGCATTGAGGGGCTGACAGCATGCATCGCCTCACATGACGTCTATTGTCTAAGATGCATGACTGCAAGTCGCCGAAAAATGCAGTCCAACTATTTTATTTTTGATGATGATGCTCACGTAAAAAGTCCGTGTCACTGATGGAATGAGCCCCGTAGCGATAATTTAAGGTTAATTGGAAGCTTATCTGTCGGGAAACAAAGAGAAGCTATATAGAAGCGAAAGAGTAGTTTGGAAGAGGTTCTATATCCTGAGCGCGTAGTCCTCTTGTTTAGTTTCCGGTTCCTAGACCTGTTCTACACAATACAGTTCGCCCATCTTTATAGACCGGCGCCAATCCTTTAAGCGTTATAGTAGCACTTAATGCTGAGGGCGTCCTGGTGGAAGGCAGTACAGGCGTACTTTTCTCCGCTCTGAACTCCAACGCTCTGTACTTCATGCTGGCAGTTGTTATCCGAGAACACGCTGCAAGTGGTGCCCTGTCTGGGACCAAATTGGTTCTGGGCCGTGAGTCCGAGGGCGCGAATGCCGGCGTTGATCTGAATGCAGTCGGTGGCTCCAGTCCAGCCCTCAGACTGGCCCACGGCGTTGCATTTGCAGTTTCTTGATAGAATGTTAACTCAACTTGAACGAACAATGATGGTCCATCACAAATACACGTACCCGCAGTTATGCCAATAGACATTTCCCTTGTTAAAGTCCGTGGCGGATACTGTCGCAACGGAGGCGACCAGAGCCATGGCGATTGTATTGAAGCTGACCATTTTTGCGGAGTGAATCAAGTCGGTTGAAAGTTGTGAATTTTTATGGTATCTTGAATGTGCCAGAGAAGCGAAGAATGTTCTGTAAGAGTCGATGTTGATGGGTATTTTCCTGGAGTATCACCCTCATATATATAGGCTTTTTCATCTTCGGAAACATTCAGCCAACTCACCTTAATTTCCGTTATCATACCCAAGAAAAGTAGACTCATACTCGGACCAACCGGCTTCGTCTTTGCCAGGTTAGGATGCCCATGTAATCCTCTGCCAGCACTGTTCCCGGTCTAGGTTAACACTTCGTCGTTATACATGACAGGATGGCTGTGGTCGCCAAGGTTTCCTGCAATACGCATCTGACAAGGACTTTGGACAAGTTTTCAGCATAAAGACTTAAGAAGTAACTTATCGTCACCGTGCTTGACTTGATCTCATTGGTGTCCATGACAGCGTTGTTCAGTCAGGAACCAGCGTACTATACTGGCAGTAATTTCGGACTCAAGCCCAAGCATACAACACACACAACACAGCACACATGGTAGAGCAGTCCTTTACAGTACAGACGGTCTCTATGGCCATAGCTGCCCATGTATTTGTCTTTACAATAATAGCATTGTAATACCAGCCCAATCACTACGCATCTCTCTGGCCTCCGCTGGGGATCCGAACCTCCGGGCCAAGAGCCGGGGATGCCCTGTCACTAGACACCTAGAGGAATGGCAGTATAGATTTTTTGTGCTTATTGCGCGTTGCTTACTCTTACGGTAAGCCAAGACACTTTACCAAAAGGTCCTATCCGTAATAGATTATTGTATTGATAGCATGCAGTTGAACGCCTCAATAGTATTGAGCATCAAGTACAAGACAACTATGCACCCGTGCTCGGAACTTGTTCCTGTACCTCGGCTTCTCAACAATTGACCAGGCGATTGATGAAACTGTTCATGGCATGAGACTTTTTTTTGTCTCGTTGAATGGAATTTTCCCAGCCACATGTTGATCTTTTTGTTAAAATTAACAACTTCGAACCTCATATAGCAAACCTCATTCAAGGCTGTAAGTATCATGTGAAATTATTCGCTCTAGTCTAGCATGAAGTTACAACATTCCTACTATTGCATGCCGTGTCTGACACAGGTGGGTTTTTAGACCGCTCTTCTTTTTCTGTTGTATCTCAGCGGTTCAGGTTCAACAGGGCCATCAAACTCACATCCGGTACGACCCAAAGCCTCGTTGGTAGATCACAGTGCCGCGGACGTGGATGGATCATTCGCATCGCCTCCAGTGGGAACAGTACCGCTCCCACGCTGGTCAATGCGGCAGCTTATCCAGGTTAGCCTTTTAGTCGATAAATCCTTGCATTATACACGCTAGTATGAAAAGAAGAACTTGAGCTGTCAGACTAGTTACGAGCTTCTCTAAGTGGAGTCATGAGTTGATGGATAAGACCGGAATCATGAATCGTGTGGTAATGACGAAATATATTCATGCAATCCATCCTTCAATTCAGTACCGAATAGGATCGTCTTTACATGACTCACTTGCAGTCAGTCCATGAACCAGTATACTGAGTACGAAGCTCATGAATTCAGTTGGAAGGATGAGAGGTTGCTAGGGACGTATCATCCTTAACGACAGTCTGCTAGAGACGGCATCCAGCTACCCAGCATGCCTTGAAGAAAGATATTGCCAACCGGCATTTTTCGGTCCAACTTGACGATAGTCTAAAAGAGTAAGGACTACTTTCACCTAGTAGGATGCAGCCCTCTGTAATGTTTCCATAAGAAATTGAATAGGCGTCGACTTGCTACCAACTTACCCTATAGTTTGGCCACCATCACTAGTTCCGATTGGGCTCACAGACACATTAAAATATCGATCAACAGAAACACGGAAAAGAATTAACTATATTTTCGTCACATTGAGTGAAAACTCACATTATATTTCAGTCCTTCTTGTCAGCCCCGTTTCACTCGTTATCATGTCCCTCTTCCTCTCGGTAAGCTCTTTTCACTTGACGAAACTCGTAAACACCAAAATCCTGACGTCCCGAAAAGCTAGCCAGTGAGCGAAGCAACAGGCATAACAGTAACACAACTGCGTCCCCCGTATTTCTGCTCAAGGATCCCAAGAGATGTGAGTTCTAGAGTAGAGTTGAACCTTTGAATTTGAGCCGCGGCAAGTGGGATTCAACATTGTATCGTCTTATCATGAATGGAGAGGACGCAATTGAGAGTGCGTTTTTGCCAGGTACAATTGCGACCAGAACAGCAGGAGTGGCAACAGCTCAAGAATTGAGATTGTGCTTGGCCCGACACGAAAAGGGTTAAGCAGGCATGGCCGAGTGGTCTATGGCGATGGTTTTAAGTCCTCTGTTTATCACCATTATCGAGAGATGCGTGGGTTCGAATCCCGCTGCCTGTAAACGATTTTTTTGTTTGTTCTCACACTTTGAGCTCCACTCGCTCAAGTCTTGGCCAATGACATTAAATCTCCCGGTAGTTTGGCAGTGATATTATTATTATTATATTCCTTAGTTTTAATACAATGAACTCCTTTTGTGCTTAAAAAAAAAAAGAGACATCAAGACTTCCTACGACTTGAGTGATACGTAAAATACTTATCTTCCTAATCGAAAATTTCCCTGTGATGAAACTGACCCAGATAGGATGACAAAGTGACTTCACAATTGCCAGTCGATATGGGCTTCCAAACTTGGTGTTTCTGTCGCATGCACCATGAACTTCACATAAAAAGATAGCAAACATTCTAAGGCCAGGGCAATATGAATTGTAAACATCTAGCAAAATATCACGACTTTTCGATACATCTTCGACCTTGCCATGGGCTGCGTCAAGTCGCTCTCGCAGCTGTTGCTCAGTACACCTCAGAGCGTTACCTCTGCCTTGATGCTCTCGTTCTGTTGCTGAAGTTCAGCGATCTTGGCCCCCTCTCCTCCTTTGCGTACTTGACGCCCTCCTCCACAAGCGATGGCGACTTTAAAACCACATCGGCCTTTGGCTTGCAATTGACGCCAAGTCGTTCACGCAGCTGCTTTTCGGTTCACTTCAGGAACATCAACCTCTGAATTGAAGTCCTGGTTCTGTTGCTGAAGCTTAGCACTCATGTCAACCCCAGCCTCTACTTGTGATATGGTAACGTGATAAATTTCGAAATGGATCAGGCGACAGCGCTGGTAGCGAACAACCCTGAGTGTGATGTAAGGTTAGTATTGTAATTCAAGGTGAGTGAAGCTGCAACATACACTTCTGTGATGGGAGGCGAGCATTTCCCCAAAACTCCGAGGCTGTTGCTTCTTCTTGGATACGTTGTGAGACCTTGGCTGAGACCATGGGGCCCAAAGGCAACAACCGAACCAAAAGTGGTACCAATTTATTGAGATTGGTGAGAAGCGCTGCCCACAGAGGCCACACCAACCCCAACGTATAGTGTTCCGACAATTCTTGCTCTAACAGCTACCAGCGTACTTCACAAGGTGTGTTGCTTTGGGTTAGAGTTACCTTTGCAAACTCAGTATCTGTCCACAAGAGGTCTGCCAGTAGAGGGCTGAGCAAATGTGGAGAGTATAACGGGATTCGGCGCGGTGCTCTGGCACGAGAGTCGTTCTGCGAAATAACGTTGGGAGCATTCTTACATTTGTCCAGTAGTTGCCTGAAGGTAGCGAAAGACTTGCCTAGCCTTCGAAGTTGAAAGAACATCATTGAGCGGGCCAAAGAGGCTAGAGAGATTACAAGCGCTTTGGCGAAGGGGATAAGAAATGCACACGCTTTGTACCAGAAGATCCCTGGTGATCAGGGGAAAATGTATTGCCTTCCCTGTGTTGAATATCGTCATCATATCTGGCTTGGGGTTGAGAGTGTTTGAGCCTAGTTCTTTTTGTCATACGCCTATCAGGAGGGGATCTAATTCCGACCGACGAGAAGTGGGACCCATGGAGGAGCACGTCCAGGGAGATTGTGGAGCAGTGGCCGGAGGAGCAGGCGGCAGCGGAGGGGCTGGACTCGGGGTCAGAGACGGCTCTCTCCTGGGCGGGGCCGGAGGTGTCGCTGTCTTTGGGATGGGTCAAGACAGGTGGAGGAAGACATGCTTGTTGGTCCACTAGAGGGGAAGGGTCAGGGGGATGCATATCCCACGTAGAGGCGAAGGGATTGCTGGATGACGGGTTATTCGACGCAGCGAATGAGTTAGTCGGAGTCGCGACCGGATTTTCCTGGCTATCAGGTTGTCGATGTGCCCTCAACCCCCCAATTGGGCGATTGACTTTGTCGGTCAGCAGGACTTGTTGACATCTCCCTGGGGTCCTGGGCATGGACCTCTCGGATTCTTGGTTCGTGCTGATACTCAATGGTGATTGACTTAAGGATGGAATAAAATCCAAGGCCACATCGTGCTGAGCACGAGTGGCACCCAAACTACTGGCTACAGGCATCGGTGTTTGGACCCGTTGGCCAAGTTCGGCTGTCGAGTTGAAGCGGGACATATTTCGGGCCTTATTATTCACTCCATTGTTCTCACGCAGAGGCCCGCTGTTGATTGTGGCGAGAGCTTCTTGACCTTGGGGTCCATCCCTAGGAACATGGGGTGGACTTCTGCTTCTGTCGTCAGCTCTCCTCTTGTTTCGGTTCCGGCTGTGTCGAGGAGAGTGTCGAGGAGAGTGGCGTGAAGAGCGCGACCTACTTCGGCTTCGTTCTCTTCTGGCGGTTTCGTGAACGGGCTGAATTTGGGGGCTGCAGCTTCGATCGTGCCCTTCATGGGAACCAGGATCCCGGGAGCTCTGTCGAGTAGAGCTGTCGTGATGGTGATGATAGTGATGGTGGTGGTGGTAGTGATGGTGGTGATGGTGGTATTCATAGTGGTGAATGCTGTTCCGGCTAGACATCTTGAAGCTTATGCCGTTGGCGTTGCTTGGGAGCTATTGTGAGACGGAGACACGAAATGAATATGAGAAAGAAGAGAGGAGGACAACAGGAAGATCATGACACAATAGGTTTGTAAGATGGTAGCGCCGACTCTTTGCAGCCGTCAATGCCCGCAGTAAAGTGACAAAAACAAACAAATTCTACCTAGGTATCGGTTACATGAAGTGGCTGCATCTTCATTATTATGGTACGCGGAAGGCGTGATCCAGCAACACACAACAGAAACCAGTTCCTCTTCGCAACTGCTATTCGCTCGCGTCGCCCCATATGTTCTGTAAGACAAACGTTCTCTCTATCCGCATCTTAGAGAACGACACTGACAATAATCGGTATGGCCTAGTAATTGACACTCGATATTTACCGCTCCATCAGCAGAATCCGACTCTCAGATCCTTCATCCAGCCACAATACTCCGACCGTTGAATCGTGTTCCCGTTTTCTCAATCGTCCAGCTTCATCCCAAAGGCCACGCTTTGACCCTCCAAGCTTATGCCCATTTAGGACTGCTTGGAATCACCCTCACCTTTGGACGAGGAAAAGGTTGACGAGGCCTGCACAACTTAGTTTCCATGTTTAGCAATGGTAAAAGCATTCCTACCTCTGCTCTGGCTCCGAGGCTCAGTACCATCGGGCACGAAGGAGGGCACGATTGACGAGATCCGCAGGCGTCATTGCCCGGTCGCCCTCACGGCTGCTTCGTTCTCTGCCGTCGTCTCCCCCAGGCATCCTTATGGGGAATCGCTCAATCATAATCTTCTGATCAGGATAATTTGCCTGGACCTGATTGAAGGCATGCATCACACCCGATTCCGAGTTAGTTCGAAACAAAAAGACACCGGGGATTTGAGGCTCAGGCGCCATGATATTGGTATGCAGCCCACTCCTCGGAGACGAGTTGTAGACATGCAGGTCCCGAATCTCGCGATCAGCGCCGACAGTGCCTTCTAGAGTCATTGAATGCACCATGGTGAGCGGGTGCTCGGTGCAGTGGTGCGTGCGACTCCCACGGTTCCCTCTGTCGGAATCATGGTGCTCTCGTGAGCTGGGACTGCGACTGAGACCTGGGGGCATCTGACCTTTGTTAGCAGGAGAAGCAGCAGCCTTTCCCTTGTTACCAGAGGCAGAGCCACCGCGATCTGCCTTGGCTTCCATTCCAGGCCTGGCTTGCTCCTTGGCTGGGAGGAGTTGCTGAGGCTTAGCCTGGCTAGACTTGATTGCATTGCCAGGCTTGGGGGTGGCGGCCTGCTTCTTGGTCGGTGGCGGCTTGGCAGTTTGGCTCTCCTTGGCCTTGTCGGCTACAACCTTGACCCGTAGCTGGGCAAACTTCTCCGACTTTGGCTCGGATGGATCAGCTGGTGGTCGATTCGGCCATGGCCAGTCGGGGCCTGGTCCTCCCTTCTCGGCGAAGTGAACTATTTATTTTATGTTAGTTACTACATTTCGAATAAACTAAAGTCTTTTGTTTAATGGGCATGCTTACAGAAAAACCCCCAAGCAACACGGTCCACAGTGAACTCGAAGTGAGTAACAGGGACTGTTTTCCACCCAGCATCAACGAGCTGAGTGGCTGCCCTCGACTCGGAAGATCTCCAGAGAGCCTGAAAAGTATCACCCTCGCTCGGGTCATAGACCATCCAGTTGAAGAAGGACTTCATGTATGCTCTTCTCTGGGCTAAGGTTGGGTAATCGCCTACCCAAGGCAAATGGAACTTTTCGTCCTGGCGGTATCGATGGGAACGCCACTCACGATGAGAAGGCATTTTCTTTTTTTTTCCTTTTTCTTTCAGTAGTGTGTGCTTTTGGAGAAAAAGAAACGAAAAAAAAAAGACAAGTTGAGTGATGAATGAAGGGTGGAAGCGGGAGGAAATTGACAAATGACCCTCATATGGCTTGTTTGCCAACCTCCGGCGTGACAGTCGGCAGCCACTGGCAGCCACTGGCAGCAGAAATTTGAGTAACCAAACTCGTCTAACTTTGCTATTCACAACTTCAGAATAGAATAGATGATACCTTTTTGGCCGTAAGAAGGGGATAATAATAGTAAAAGAAAACGATATAAAATGACCCAGTAAAAGCGCGTAAACTACAACTTGACAAAACACGAGAAATCATGCTCTCCATCGCTAAATAATTATGCATAAGATCCCAAATGCTTGAAATACCTATTCTTATCAATTATTCCCTGATTACCTACCTGGGCACAGTAGCTAGGTATGTCCCCTACGCTGGGTGGCTCAGGGCAGTGTTCATTTCGATGTACTCGACGGGCTTATTACACTCTCCCCACCCCACAGCCTGCCGTGCTCTTAAGAGTGAATTACCACTCTCACGCTGACAAGCCTTGGCCGATTGAGAAGCTCCGCTCATTCAAGATGCCGAGAGCACGTCTATTTGAAGACGGGAAAGGGTACACAATGGATCTTGAAGTGACATGGACTTACGCGCTCGTTGCCGTGGTCCGTTTGCGAGACACCCTGATGGGCAAGACTTTATTCGGACCTTCCACCCAAGTGGCGACCAGCATCTCATCGTTTGCTCCCCGCCCAGTTACATGAACGAGAAATGGCGTTTGAGCGACGCAGGCTCCCATCACTACATGCTCCTGTATCTTTGCAACCCCAGAGAGGAGTTGACACAACCTTCTGTTGAGGTTTTCGAACCGGATGCGGTCACTTACGCGTCGTCTCCCTACCTCCCAGGGGTCCAGGAACTGCTCGCCTAGCTCAAGTTGCTTGAAAGTTTCACCATGGGCCCAAGAACCCCTTGGTTATGCTGGGCCCACGCCGGCTGCGCGTCTCCCAGAAGAGCCTCGGCACAATTCTGGGAAACCTGTCTCGCGACCATCATCTCCAACGGCGAGGAAAGTTCGCCATGACGCAGGCGACAGACTTAACCCCAGGCTTCCAAAGGACGCTGACTCCGTGCCATCATCTTCTGGTTCCAGACATGGTGCATCTCGACGCGCCAGTGAGGCTGGTCTTGCGCTTCCAAAGAACAAGAGACCAAAACAAAAGAACAGTCACGACCTGAACCGCATCAAAATTCCAAAAGAACGCCTCCGAGGCCAACAAAAGTAGGATTTTGAATATTACAGGGGAGGGGGGTTTTTGTTAGCCTTGATGTTCTCATCGTTAGAACCAAGAGCGGGTTACCACAATTCATTCCTTAGTTATGAGGCCATATCTTGGCCGAGTGAGTTACGCGGCATCCACCAACAGCCACCTACCGGCAATTCGAATTCTCACATAATAGCCAGAAGAGCTAGCAAATTAGCCCTCAGGGTCTCATTGCTGACCTTAATGACGTCTCCGTCTACAGAACTACTGCTGGCGACACTGGAGGCCTTTTGGGATCACTCCCAAGTGGCTCAAACACTTCGAATCAACAGGCCGTGCAGGCTCAGGGCCAAGTACGAAGGCAAGGCTGTTTTAGCGAGGCTAATGGAATCCAAGAAACCCACGTTACACATCCACATAGCAGAGAATAAGCTAGCTTCAGCAAGGGAGCAAGCGCAGCTGATGGAATCGAAGAAATCCACATTACATAGCTGTCACGACAAAAGACGGCGTCTCTTGCCGCTAGGCAGAGACCAAGCTTGCTTCAGCGAGAGACCAAGCTTGCGCCAGCGAGGGACCAAGCGCAGCTGATGGAATCAAAGAAATTCACATTACATATCAACATCGCCATCACGACAAAAGACGACGTCTCTCGCCACTAGGCAGAGACCAAGCTCGCACCAGCGAGAGAGCAAGCGCAGCTCATGGAATCCAAGAAATTCGCAATAAACACCAGCATGGCAGAGAACAAAAGTCGCTCCCGGAAAACATGCATTACATATCAGTATAGCAGAGGTCAAGCTGAGAAGCGCACATTCCAAGATTGGCATGACGGAAAAGAAATCTGGATTATAGCATTTGCGACGAATTATTCACCAGCAAGAAAATGCAGCTCTATACAGGAATTGGCCCCTTCGACAGCAAGAACATCCAGAACTTTGGAGGCTTTTGACAACAAAAAAAACCAGGTCTCGAAAACAGCACGTACAGCTAGAAATCCGTTCCTCTTCGACAACATAAACAACCAGACTTCTGGGTCTTTTGACAGCACGAACAACCAGACATTCGGGTCCCTCTTGGGAAATAGCACCAACCAACAGCAACTGAGCAGTAACTCGATTCATGAAGCAGTACTCAACCAACAGAAACCGATGATCCGAGATAGCCAGGCCAGCAATACCCCTTCCAGCAACTCAATGCTAACATCAATGACGTCTCCGCCTGCGGCACACATAACCTCTTTGTTGGCTTGAATATAAATGGGGTCCAAAATCCCGATCCGCTGGCACCGCTTCTTCCGAACTAGAAGAGCACGCGCAAGGGCCATATCACCAAAAGCAAAACAGTAATAACAGCAACAACAACGGCAAAAATGATGATGGCAGCATGAGGGTCAGTACCTCCGCGCTGAGTGAGAGCCTTGCTAACCTATCGCAGGTGTCTGCCTCCTCCTCCATTTCCTCCACTCCACCGCTCCTCCCTTCCCCCCCAAATCTCATTTCTTTGGGTCATACAAAGCGATATCACAAATTCGACAAAGGTGTATTAGCCCCACCAGTGAGATTTTGCCGATAGCCTTTGGCACGACAATCGCTAGGATTGATGTAAGTCACCCGCGAGGAGAGATTCTTAGTTCTTCTCTAATAGAGCATTCAGAAGTGAATAAATGCCATCCTTGCCTTCCGGAAGATTTCAGTCTTATCTCTATCCCTCCAAACGAACATTATGCACACTCCACTACCACCAACCAACCCATTTGTGGGCTCAAGGAAGATTCAAACTTGAAGCTTTACCCTCAAGCTCGCTGAGTTCAACAGAAGCGTTCCAGGGAGAGTGAAAGGCGACGAAGCCCATGTCTCCCATCCCACTTGTTGAGGCCACGGACCGAATTCAACAGCTATCTGCGGTGCAAGAAGGAGATTCTGGAGGTGCAGCACGATTTGAAGACTGGAGAAGCCAAACATCTCGAATAACTTGACGCGATAACCATCAGGAGCCGGCTCCAGGGTATCATTCTCAAGTTTTCATGGTACAGGAAATATTCTTGATGAGATAAAGGACCTGAAAAAAAAGCGTGCAAGAGTCTGATCCTGACCAGGTATCGCACACGAATCTGGGAGGCAAAGGAATCATAGTGGGGTGAAAGGGAACGTCTGAGCTCTCGAATTCCCTAGGAGTGCAGCTTACAAGTCATGAAACTCATGCCTCAGATGTATTCAATCGAAGAAACGACAAGCCTGCAGCTCCTGGAAATGGGCATGACCCGGCCTCACGACGGATCGGACGAGGGATCGGACGACAGATCTGATGAGGCCACCGATGAGCCGCCTGATGCTAGGGCTTCTAAATTATATAGGGCGCAGGGTCTAAACTTGGGCGGTTCGCAGGAGTCGGAGGAGGACTTAGAGCCAATACAAGGAACAGAGCGCAGGGGACCTCAAGGGCCGAGTAGTTTCACTCTGAGAAAACAGTTGGTGCTCCCAGGCTGCCAGGTCACGTCACAAAATTCACTTGCGACAGGTCGTTGTTGTGTTGGCCAAGCACGGGCGCGCATCCAGCAATAGGGATCCAGTGACACCACGGCATACTCAGGTAGCGTGGATAGAGCAGCGCCACACAGCCAACCCTACAGAAATCACTTCATCCATCAAGACATATGAGATAAAATGAACGGTTCAGGCCAAAAAAAAAAAAAAAAAAGAAGCTATTTCGGTCATGCAATCGGTGGCGTCGAAGCCTCCGCGGCTGGAAGGTAAATAAATGACAAGAGTAGATATCAAGATCTGAAACCATATTGGGGCCAAAAGCATTTGATCGACTACTTTACAAAAATCTGTGTCTCGATTGACCCGGGAATGACTTGATTCTTGAGGTTGAATCTGATAATTATCTGCAGATTTGGACGCCCAGGTTACAAGATGGAGTTAGCAGAGCGGTTTGTTTGGAGGAGGGTTGCCAGTGCCAGGTACACAGGCCACTTCAGACCGCACGGAGTTGGCATGACATGCCTGGGTTCGGGGGCCTTCAGCAGCATAGCTGGGTGCAATGATAGGCGTCAACGGAGGGGTCTGTGGTCTTTAACCCTGTTATTGAAGGCAAAGTGACCTGATGGAAACTCATAACATTACACTAGCCACATAGATCACTGCGAGATGTCTTCATACCTTATCGCCAACCACGAGTGGTAGCTGTGGTATGGCTCCTTTGGCTAACTTTGCTTGACTGCTCTTGTCCCTCGAGATAGAAAGATACCTGATTGCCTGTCTTTGAATGGCCAGAAATCCAGCCCAACTTACATTGTAACTCACCTGACAAACCCGTAACTTACGATAAACTCTTGATGGGGATGCTGATGGCTTGAGGTTCGCTTTAAGCCATTGGATGACTTTTCTGTACATGAAACAGAGTGGTAATTATGTCTGCGCAAATAGCACAGTATACCTTTGTTGTAATTGTTTTAGTCTGGAGGCCGGTTCTAAAGTTTTCCTGCTATTCTTCATTGTTCACATAGTTTGTTTATTGAATAGCGCCAGAGATACTGCGTTTGTTACTGGAAGCTCTGCTATCCAAATAGTTTATGAGCATGCTATGCAAATTGCCTCGGCTCCTTGTGACAAATGCTACCAAGTATAGAAGATTTGCTCGCAGCAAAGTATAGTGTAGTGATACTTTTATATGAAGATGGCTATTGCTATTGTCCTGACATAAATCGCAAAGGCTTGTCCACCACTTGTCACTGTTCCTCAATCTTCCACTCATCACACAAGGGCCGGACCACCTATTGACCTGCATCCTTGTCTCACTGCACAAATACAGGCATGTCAAATGGGCTCGGTAAGTAAAGCCTAACAAAGCGGCTCGTCAGACATCATGGGGCGGCAGTGACATTCCACCAAGACTCTGGAATGTGTGCCCTGCCCCGAGTCCCACGACTCATATAAAGGAGGCGGCGCGCCTGCAGTGAACCGTTGCTGGCGATTTCTGCAACTCGCTCTTTTTATTCCTGCTTCTTTTCTTCCCGGCTTGAAGCTGGTGATTACTTCAATACGATCTTTTTATTTCTGTTTCTTCTCATCTCGCTTGGTCGCTTCAATATGCGCTCTGTCCTTGTACTTGGCGCTGCAGCAATCACTGGCGCTGGCGCCGTTGCTGCTACTGCTGCTGCTGACCCGAGATATGTCCTTTACTTTGACCAGTATGTTCGAGTGGGCGTCGTTATATCATGTACATACTAAACATATGCCATCTAGATATCATATCACGAACCTGCCCAACACAACCATCACTAAGGGAATAAACTATGTAAACACTGCCTTTGCCAACTCTTCGCTGTTCGCCTCTGAGCCCGCCGGACTATACACGCCGTTCCAACCTCTTGAAGAGATTCGGTCCATGTTTGACGACGGCGTCAAGGTGTGCATGGCCATTGGTGGCTGGGGGGATACGGCTGGATTCAGTGCCGGGGCAACGACGGCTGCGTCTCGTAAAAGTTACGCCAAAAACGTTGCAGATACCCTCGAAAGACTTGGCTATGACTGTGTTGGTATGCGCAGACAGTTTTCTTCCCAACATAAGCCACTGCTGACGAGTACAAAGATATCGATTGGGAATATCCTGGGGGTAATGGAGAAGACTATAGACAGAACCCAAACTCCCAAAAGGTGTCCGAAATCAAGACGTTTCCACTGCTACTGGCAGAGATCAAATCTGCCATTGGTGACAAGGAAATGTCTGTTGCTGTTCCTGGACTGGAGAGGGACATGATTGCATTCACAGCCGAGCAAGTCCCCAAAATCAACGACGTTGTCGACTTTGTCAATGTAAGTTTTTGACACACCGGAATCATTGCAATTTTTTTTGTCTCCTTTTGGTTGAGAGATACTAAAACAAAAGAATTTTAGGTCATGTCTTATGACTTGATGAATCGCCGGGACAACTCCACCAAGCATCATGCTTCCGTTCAGGGAACCATCAACACCGTTAATACCTATATTACACGAGGCTTCCATCCCAGTAAACTGAATGTCGGAATTCCCTTCTATGCCAAATGGTTCACCACGAAGAAGGGGGTTCAGTGCACTCATCCAATCGGTTGCCCAACCGAACTCCTCGAGGACGCCAATGGCGACGATACTGGCCTATCGGGTGCCCTTACTTTCGAAAAGGCCAACGTTGACAGCAGCCCGCCAACAACACTGACCTTTAGTTTGGACAATTCCTGTGGCACGGGAACTTCCTACAAGTGTGGCGAGCTTACTTGCTGCAGCCAATACGGATACTGGTAAGTTCAAGTATTGAAACTATTCTTTTTTTTTTTACCCTCTCACCCCTAGTTGATTAACAAGGCTAAATGTGTCAAAAACAGCGGAAATACAACCGAGTTCTGCGCGACTGGATGTCAGTCAGACTATGGCCGATGTGAGGGCGTCGACCTTTTCGGCTCATTCCATAATGCCCTTGCCAAAGGACAAACCGACACAAAAGAAGGTGGACAATGGTACTGGGACTCGGAGACGAGTTTGTTCTGGACCTGGGATACCCCGGAGCTGATCTCGAAGAAAATGGACACACTTCTGAAGAAGGGCACTGGTGGTTTCATGGCTTGGAGTCTGGGCGAGGACAGCTACGATTGGAGTCACCTGCAAGCTATACAGAAGGGCTTCTCTGAAAAGAGTTCATCCTGATAAGCAGTACTTTCAGAAGTTCATACTCCTGGCTCGAGTTCAATCACTTGGTCGCCAATCAATTGATAAGCAGGTTTAGTAATTCTACTTGCATGAAATGAGTCATATCGCTTTTGCTTATAATGACTTGTAATCAAGAGCGCCTTCAAGTAGGCCCAGGAAGTGATAGGATTGTGCTGGCCTCATAATGTATGCAGCCGTGAACAAGGCCTCTATCAATGAGACAAGACCAATTGGAGCAGTCGCTCAGCAATCGATTCTGCCTAGGCAGATCAAACAAACTACGCGCTGGATGATTACAAAAGAAAAATAACTCAAATATTGAAACTAGTGCTCGCAGATTTGCACCTCGTGACCGTGTATCTGTGATATATCGCAAAGTGGTCCATGAGAATAATGCTAATGGCCTAGATAGCTAGATGGATGTCTTGAGGCCAAAAGTCATTGCGGAGAACGAATAATAAGAGCAGTTAGAGCGTCTTCTCACTTCACCACGGGGCGTATATGCAGCTGGTGAGACCGTGGGTACGAAGGAGGCATGATGGTTGCACCCTTCAAGACACCAGATCTCTCTCTCGAGATCGTAAACCCTTGAGACTAAGCTGGCTTGTGCAGACTAATGCACTGGGCCGAAAAGGGGAGTTAAAAACAAAGTCGGGGGATGAGACATGAACTGAGCGTTTGTCTTGGAAAATAAGACACCTACCGAACTAGTTGAAGGCGGCTTGGGGATATAGCCGTTTGTTGGTGGATGAAGCGCCTTGGTGCACTTGGACCCCTCTTCCCTCTGAGCTGGATGGCTTATGAGTCGTCGATAGAATCAAGACTAAGACGCCATTATACATACATACATACATATATATATATATATCGGATGCTCCAGCTTCCGATTCGCAACTGCAAGGAGGTGAGAGCCAGCCCTCCCCACCGCGCTCGGCTTGGAGGCCTATTTGCGAGGGACCAACAAATCAACGTAGGGGTAGTTTTCGGTCTAGGACCCAAGGATCGGGTCAATCGCGATAGCTACATTCTGCGCCTCAACCCAAGATCTCCAAATACTACGCAGATGAATGTGCGATCGACAAAATGAGAAAAGAGAAGACAAAGGGATGAAGAGACGAGAAGATCGGTGCGTCTAACAAGGTGACCAAAGCTCAACGAGAGCACACACACACGCCATACTTGCTCTAGTGTCTTGGTGATCGACTCAGTGAGGCTACAAAGAACAAACAAAAAAAAAACGACATGTCATGTTTCCTCTGAGAGAACGGTTTGTGCGGTGCAGGCTGAGCAAAGCTGTAGCATTAGCAAGATCGACGGCGTAAAGGGATGACTGAGACGGATATTGCGTCAATGCTCTGGCGGTGAAGGGCTCGCTCAGGTGCGCAAACAAGGCATCGTGTAGCAAATATTAGTTGGTCTACATTGTTTGGCTACGATGCCGTAAACACAGTAGCAAGGAAAATACTATGTATGTCATGTACTCCGAATGCTCTTTTTGAATCATTCCATGGAGCAAAATTCCCGCCCTGTGGAGATGACAGCCACGGAAAAAAGGGTATAGTTTCCGGGTAAATGTACTCAGATCGAGATCGTATCTCCTCCATGCTCGAGGAAAACCAGGTCAGTTTATGCCAGTCAATAATGAAGAGTCATTTTTGGCATCTCAGATATTCTGCCTGCCCCGGAGTAAACGCCACACTTGGTAAGCGGGGGACAAAACAAATCAGAGACCTACATACGCACAATCGAAGGGGGTGGGGTGAACGAGAAAAATTGAGATGCAGAAGGACGAAAAGAGTAATCCCGGATGGAGAGAGTTAAACAGAGACCATCATCGTAGGCTGATCAATGTTTCAAGGACGGTTTCAGCTTTTTTCGAGGCCCTCCAAGACTCTCACGAGTTCTGGTAGATAGAGGAGGGTCAATTGTCTTGGATGTTACTCAGCGGGGGCATCTATAATTGAAATCCCCCGTGAGGCATTGGGGGCGAAGGGGGGGGGGGGGGGGGGGCGGTGCGAGCTGGGGGATTTTTCAGGAGCACACGGACACTTCGCTGCATCCTAACAGCGAGCAGCTCAGAATTAAGTTGGGGTGGGCAAAACGAGTGGTTGAGCAGGGAGGGTCCTTTTGCTGCACTGTCGTTGTCAGACCCCATTGCAATGCCGATCAATATGCGAGCAAGACGCGAGCAGGAGTACGTACGACGGACCAAGCATGGGGAATGCCACGTGTTGGCGTCTCGGAGCCGTCTGCTTGGTTGTGATCTTGGGGTAATATCACAAAGCGTATATAGTAGAGTAGAGTTGAGTAGGTAGGTAGGTTTAGCAAGCAGTAGTAAAGTGACAAGGAAGTAGAAGGAAAATAAAAGAACCCTCAAAAAAGAACATATGATTCCAAATGCCACGCATTCGACAAAGCCGATGGAAATATGGACAGGGGTTATGCACAAGCAAATACTTAATTACGTCTAGTCCGGAGCAAGGTCTTTGACATGGATCCCTCGTGGCAGGGTAGGCATTGCAGATGCGTGCAGCTCTCTTTCGTCACGAGCACGCTCAGTCAGGGACACTGACACTGAGAAGCCAATCTGAGCTGACGCGCACAGAGGGGGAGTGCTGAGGGCAGAGAGCTAGTCTGCTGTGATTCACAAACTAAGAATTAATTAACTGATTAATTGATTGCGTTTTGCATCAACATTGTTTTGGCCTTTGAACGCACCGACGCTTTGGACAAGGGACGTTTGACGCCGGCCGGGCTGACATCACAGTCCGTAGACTTGCGTACGGAGCTGTATTAATCAAACATGCAAAGACCCTGGGATAAAAGCAATTACCCGTTTTCACAAGTGTTTTTTTTTCTTCTTTCTTTTGCTTTCCCTTGCTTGCTTGTTTGTTTGAAAAGGCACAAGGGCATAGGCATAGTGCCTGACTAATCATGCAGCTCAATGCCCGTTTCCCTATCCTTCTGAGTGAAATTGTTGGTTGGTATAAGCGAGCCAGGTAGACGCAGCCTCTCGGAGTATCCCACAAACAACACACCGTCCAGCCCTACTCGTAATTGCATGCGGGGATTTTCACCCCATGTAGCAGCTGCAGGAGAAAAGAAGAGACATTAAACAAGTTGGGACACATAAAAGAAAAAGAAAGAACACCGGGTGACCAGAGTGGCACGCCGCTAACTGGGACGTCAACACATAATTGGAGGACAGAGCTCAATGCGATCACACCAATAAATGGACCAGAAGAAACACGGAGCCGCGTCAACAACAAGTAAAGTAAAAGAGGGAAAAAGGCAAAAAAATAAATAGAAAAGAAAAAAGAAAAGAAAATGACAGAAAACATCCTAGAAAGGCAGAAGAAAGGTCTCAACGCACGAACCGCATACGGTAATTACCATATCGGCTCAACTGGGTCTCTCGTCTCTTTGAGTGTGGAGATGGGGTTACTTCGTGCCTTGTCCAAGACCTTGAAACCCGCAACGCGATGCCAAAGCACAGAGCAGCTTCTGCTCCGGACGCAGTGGCACATCGGCCGACCTTGAAGAACGTTCAAACTCCGAGCAAAACAAGGGGGAGGCGGGGAGGGGGTCCCCCGTTCGAAGGAAGTTTTCTGGAACAGCAAAGGAAAAAAAAACAAAGTCGTCATTTGATAAACTGAACCAAAGCACACGCTGCACTGGATGGGGGCCAGAGGGTAGGGTTGTGGACTCATCGACGGGTTTCTGCGGCCGACCCCAGAAAACATTTGCTCCCCCCTGCGCCCTAGCATCGCTTCATCGTGATGAAGTTGTTTGTGTGTTTGTGTGTTTTGAAGACTGATTTTCCAGCGACAGAGGGGGAGAGGATGACAGCACGTTCCCCGTTCTTGACACATACACGCACACACATGCACACACACACATACACACACTCTCTCACTCCCTCTTTCTCCTAAAAGGCTGAGCGATTCACGACCCTTGCAAGGATCAGGAGCTTTCCCTTTCACCGGTCAAAGAAACTAAAGCAAACCCTGCTGGTGTACCATGTACACACACAACTACAGTACTCGTTTGGTTTCTCTTTACACCTAGGGTTTTTTCCTTTTCTTTTATCCCCTTGCTAGCTTTTCGATGCTGGGGATGCCATGAAAGAAGCATAGGAGTATAAACAAAAAGCCAGGGGGGGTGAGGTCATACCGACGTGACCACCCACATGCAACAGACAAGAAAATAAGGGGTGGGTGGTGATGCGAGTGTGATGGGACGAACGAGCTCAAAACTCCCCCGTCTCTGTCTGGCCCAAGTGTTGAAGAATACGGAAACGTTGAAAGTAATTAATTATGCATTAGAACCGCGAAACGGGAGGTGAGGTTGTATTCTGCTTTCGGCATGGCTTGGTGTGGCGCACCTCGTTGTGACGAGCTCTTCATCATGGTGATGCCAATGACGGGAATTTGGAGGCCCTTTTCTTTTGGGTTGGGTTTCTTTAGTAGCCGCTATTCCATACAAAGGCGTATATTGTATAGTACCATTAGTACGTCGTACAGAGTCTCTACACCATTGCATACCCAATACAGTTACGTCTGTCTGCATACTTCTTGTACCGACCCTACCAACCCAACCAAGTTTGTGGGATTCCCTCGTTTCTACCATCTCGTCAAGACGCACACAACTTGGACTCTGTTGCTGATCTCTCTTCACAGCGCCCAAGACAGCCTCACTTCCCTCCTCCCCCCCCTTCCACCCCTGTCTTGCAGGCATCATTGCACGCGACAAGTGGATCCTTTTGGCCACCCCCTGGTCGCCATGAAAGCTCCAATGTCCATCAGTGTGGTGTTGCGTGCTCAGGTCCCCGTGTCCTGGTCACGTCCCACGTTGTCCAGTTCTGGCAGCGGAACGGTCGCA
This sequence comes from Mariannaea sp. PMI_226, assembly GCA_024336345.1. NCBI lineage: Eukaryota > Fungi > Ascomycota > Sordariomycetes > Hypocreales > Nectriaceae > Mariannaea > Mariannaea sp. PMI_226. The sequence goes on along the minus strand of JANFOG010000001.1, from coordinate 5,012,044 downwards.
GTCCCAACCCAACCATCCCGCCGAAAGCACCCAGCGGGCGGCTACTTTTGTCCACAGCGGGATGAATGGCCCGCGTTCTTCTCTTTGATGGAGATTCTCCCTTCTACCTCCCTTTATCTCTCCGTTTTCTTTTCTTTTCTTTTCTTTTTATGCACACTGTAACTACCCACTAGACCGCGGAAATACCATAATTCGTACACTTTTTTTCTGGATCGCACGTCGAAAAAACGTTGACCGTATATCGGAGCTCGGAGTATCGGCACAGTCGGTGATCCTTGGCTAAACATTTGACTCTACATTGGGAAGCCTAGCCGTAACATTCCTGCTTTAACTCATTACGCACCCCGTTGTTTGGACATGTGTTTCTAATATCAGACTTCCTTGTATTGATTGCATTTTCAGCGTGCCCGTGTTGCTGGCCCTCCCCCCCTAAGGAACGTGCGTTGCGCCCTCAAACCACGACGTACATGCACAGACAGGCCTTTTATAAGCCAGCCCAAGCCATCTCACCTAGCCAGTCCCGGGTTGAAGTCGTGGAGGTACATAGCAATTGATCGCGCCCATGCTGCGAGAAGTAACTCGTATGGGAGCTCCTCCGAGCTTCCCCCCCTGGCCCGACCAGTGCCCAAGCACCGACGGTCGGAGCTGTAAAAGTGAAAAGGGAGCAAGTAACTTGACATGGCCAGTGTCGGGGCCCAATCGGAGGGCCTTTAATTACTGCGTTTATACAGAGGTCTGGTCGGGAATTGGACGCTGCGTGCTTCAGAATATTTTTGTATCCTGGACATGAAAGTTCCGAAGAACGGCCAGAAGTCGTTGCTCCAATTTTAGACTCCAACAACCTCCACTCAGCTTCTCTCTTCCACCTACCAAAAAGTACGGATTACGGGAGTATGCATAATAATACAGACAAGATAAAAAATCAAATTCATCGAGAATGCCATCAAATTCGGATGGAGGTCTCGTGTAGGGGAAAAAAGAAGAAAAGTATAAACTACCTGCAGGATGCCAAGGAAATTTCGTTGCATTCTCACCCGTAGCGCCGGTGCTCTCCGCACTGGCACCATGTCATGTTTCTAGCTTCCTAGCTCCAACACCTCCACCCCAACCCATCGTCACTCCTGTCAAGACTAGGGTGTGGAAATGAAGTAGTCCATGTTGCATGGGAAAGCTGTCAAGCAAAAATGTCAGCTTGTGATCCGGCCTTGTTTCGCCGGCCGCATAGTTATCGTGGTCTGTGGTGGTGGCGGCGGTTTTTTTTTTTTTGGGCTCTTCAGCACTGTCCTCATCCTCATTGATGAAGTTAATAAAAGTAAACCCCCGCCAGGTCAAGTTCATGGCAAACCGCCTAATGCTTCTTTTGTCCTGTGTTTTTTTTTCCCTCCCTTTCCTTTCCTGGTTCTTGTTTTGGTTGTAGCTCTTTATATTCCTGCATCTCTCATTTTGATAAATCGCTTCTGTCCAATCCTGCTCCTCGTTGGTTTTGCTGCACCACCGTTGTCTTGGGTTGCGTTCGCTCTCCGACGTTGCGTTGGCGTTGCATCGCGCAACTACCTAGCTGAAAAAGACCGTCTTACTCGCATTTCCCCCTCTTTCGCTCTTTTTCGGATCCGGATCAAGGTACACTGGACGACTTGGTGCCTTTGTACTTTGCTCCCCGAGTACATACTTATAGTTGTTGAGCCGCGATCAGTGGCCGGCTGGCCGCCCGTTCGTCCTTTTTGTCCCACACCGGCCGCCACATTTGACCAGTTGCGAAAGCCACCAAGTTCCTGACGGGCTCGCTCAACAAGGACGTAGCAGCGAAGTGCAGTACATACAGTACAGTATAGTACAGTGCTAGCATCCTTACTGCTTAAACCGCAACGGTTGCATCAACCCCGTTTAAAAGTCGATAGGCGAAATCCCATCAGAAAAAAGGCACATGAGGAAGTAGGAGGGTGAAGACGACAACGACGAAGAATCAGACCCAACAAGTCAAAAAGACAGGCCAAGAGAAAGAAAGAGAGAAAACTTACCCACCCATTCATTCATTAAAAAAAAAACAAGTGACTCGTCCAAAAGACTGGAAAGAAGAACCAACTCGTCATCATCACAACACAATAATTCGCACTCATCGACAACGATTAACAGTCGCTACGCCCAACCAGTCGCCCTTTTGAATTAATCATCATCCAGAAGCCTCTCTCGTGCATCTCCCACCTCTTTGACTTTGCGTCCATGTACGTAAGAAGCTAGAGGAGCTAGAAGCTTGGGAGATTACAGACTAGAAGCCCACCAAGTGGTGCGCCTGAGCCCTTCAACTACATACTATACCGCAGAGAGGGTCCCAAAACTTTGTTCTGTCCTTGTCCCGTCGTTTCCGTCGATCCCCATCCATCCATCCCATCCACCCATCCAAACGGTCCCCATTCCCTAGTTTTCTCTTTTCGTCTTTTTTCCCTCTCTTCTCTTATAGGTAGCCACCTCTTTTTTTTCTGTCACAAGCTGTTGGAAGCTTTCTCAACTTCACCCTCTAATCCTCTTAATACTTTCTTTTTCCTTCACTCTCCCTCCCCCTCCGACCCTGAGCCGTCCTTCGCCTCGGGCTTGGACTCAAAGGTTGCCCTTCCCTAGTCTCATCCTTTCTTCCTTCATTTTGTATATTGCCCATCTTTTTTTTTCTTGTCCTTTCCTTTTTCTTTTTTTTTTTTTTTTACTTTTTTGCGGAACATCTCTTCCCCCAAAACTCCATCGCCACTTGACTTCTTAAACATCCCCTCCTTCTGCCCCGCGCAGGGCCGCATTCAATATCACTCGTTTCGCCTCCAGAAGTCAACCCACCAACTATTCAAAGACAAAAAGGTTTCGAACTATTCGACGACAACAACGACGACAGCCACGACGACAACACCGCATACGGTATTATCAATACGACAACTACGACGACTACGACGGACAACTGAGAAACTCGAATCTTCCATCTCCAAACGAATTTCCATCCTTACCTCAACTTATCACCCCCCCTATCACTTCCTCGTTCGCTCCATCCTCTCTCGCCTCGTCGTCCTCTTGAGATTGGCACTACGTATTCTTCTTTTTATTGCTTCCAGCAGCAAAGTGCCAGCTGCCAGCTGCCAGCTCCAACTGCAAATTGCCTGCAGCAGGCCAATTCTCAAGTATCGCAAAATCTCCTCCAATCGATATCATATCCAACCCTCCCTCCTCACTCTCACGACCGTTGTCTGTCCACCGATTCGACTCGATACGTCATGACATACATTGTAAGTCCCAGCCAACCACCAACCACGTCCGTTCGCACACTACACACCATGAGCCCAACGCCCTGCTCTGCCCAATGCCACGTCCCACGCCGCAATGTCCCACGTTTTCGCTGCTGCATCCCACGCCCTGCCACCCCCATGTCTCAATTCTGGCCCGGCGCGCAAGCAATCAGTCATTGCTACGTACATTTCTCTGTACTACCTTGCTGCTGCTGCTGCTTGTTGCTGGACCCGGTTGCGGTCATACAAGTACCATGAAAGAAGCAAAAAAAAAAAAAAAAAAAGGCCGCCCGCCATGCAGCCCTTCACATGCACTCCAAATTACCCAGCTCCAGTTCGTTCGTCACTTGCAAAGAAGGGGGAGGGTGCCCTGTTTTTGTGCCAACCTGTCCAGTGAGGACTTCGGGGCTGCACTTCGGGGGCTTGTATTTCCCCATTTTGATCTTCCTTCCATTCTCCTGTCACTCCCATGATGGTCCCCCCCTGTCGCTGTCACCCATCCTTCTCTCTCATCGACGTTGCTTCTTTCCACCTCCCTAGTCTCTCCTTGTTTCTCAGAATTTCCCTTTCACACACACCCCTATTATCTATTCCTCCCCTCTCACTTGACCTCCCTGCTTTCACCGGCGGGCGTCCCCGTTTGACGCGCCGTCCCACGGCCCGCCTGCCGTATATCGTCAATAGCCCCCAAGGCCAGGGCTGTGAGCTGGTTGCAATTGGAGGGGAGTCCCTCGCATGCACTCCTCCTCCATGACCGCTATCATCCACTGCCGCACAAACCCCCCTCCCCCCCCCCTTCTTCCCCGGGAGCTTTCCGTCCAGAGGAAGAGAGACAAGACTCTCTCTAGCACACCTCAGCCGTCATCCACAGAGAAAGACACACACACGCACGCACACTCTCTCACAATATACTTGCACACCGCCTCGTTGCTCCAAATGTTGGCTTTTGCTTCGACGGTTCAGTTCGTCCCTCCCTCCCCTCACCTCCCCTTCTCTCCCCCCGGAAAGCAATCAAGCTTCCGAGGCCCCAGCTCACCGAGTGCCACATCACCTATCAAACCCCATGACCTCCACCGCGGCCCGTTCCCGGCAGAAACATCTTCTCCAGGGTCAATCTGAAGGCATGCATATATATATATATATATATGTATATATACACATATATATGACATCGTCCATATTCCCGTTTCGTCACTGGTTGGCCTGAGTTGGGTACTCTACCAGGTAACTGATGAATTCTCATGGCTGGTTTACACGGCTATCTCATCAAAACGTCAAAGGACTTTTGAAATTGACGATTGCTCCCCCCTCCCCGCCCTCTTGCCGAACCCTGCTCACTTATCTGTTATTATTATTTTTGTTGCCCTTTGCGTTAACCCCCCACCCCTTTTCTTTTTAACAAACGATCGCTGGAATTTCTGAATATTATCAACTTCCACGCTCCCCCTCTTGTTGACCGGCGCGCCTCTGGCTGCGTAGCAACTATGGGCAAGACACATTCACTAATGTCTACTCTCCAGCTATGTCTTGCTCACTACTGTGACCTACATGGGCCTACGCCCCTCATGGTCACGGAGGGTCTCCCCTCCCCATGTTCCATATGTTTGGAAGATGGAGTAGTACCACCAGTTTCCACCGACGGCCGGCCTCGCTCGAGCGCGCAGCAACCGCCTGTATCAAATCCACAGTCTTCGGTGGCTCTCAATGAAGCATTTAAGAAGCTCAGTATTGGTCGCAGCGCATCTGCGCCAGCTTCAGAACTCGAGTCGCAAGATCAGCGTGCAGCCCTGTTACGATCCTCTAGTTCAAGCGGCCCTACTAGCAATCAGGTCGCCATTGATACTCCTCCCGATAGCCCACGACCTGCCCAAAGCCAACCACCTCGTCGTGAGTCAACCTTTCGACGCACTTATGACGAAACAGTCACGAAGAAGCAAGGACCTTGCGATAACTGCGCAATGACCCTTCCACCTAGACAACAAGGCGGCGGCTCAGGCAATCTCCAACTCACTTCCAACAACACCCGAGGCCCGACACTACGGACACGCGCCCCTGCAGAGCGAGTTTTTGGGCCGAGCGGGCAAGCATCGCCTCCTAGTTCGAGAACATCCAGCGATATTGAAGGAGAGCAGGATGAAGATTCGGCGCGAGCGCGACAGCGAAACATGCCCTCCTCCTCCTCCACCGCCAACAGCAGCACGACCAGCTCCCGGGACACGTCACGCTCCGGCGCTTCAACCACAGCAGATCGGGCACCTGTCCATGTCCATTACGTAGATTATACTTCAACCCACGATCCGGTGCTTCCAGACTCTTTTTCTCTCATCCGAGCTTCCTGTCTACGGACGTTATCCTTTGAAACGCTACCGAGAGCCCCTGCAACCTCCGCCCCCACGTCACCTCTGTCAACCACCTCCCCAGCTTTTGTCACCACTCAGAGTGCGGGATCGGCAGTGTCTGGCGGACCCATTTTCTTCGGTGACGCTCTCGCCGGTTACACTACTGCTTACATCTTTCGCATTCCCGACGTTCACGCCCGCGGACACAAACGCGTGTACGCCTTCCTCGCGCTCAGCACGCATAGAGAGCGGCTTGCCATGAAGACGTTCGCCATTGTATCAGCCGCTTTTCGCGATTTCGCTGGTTGGATCCAGCAGCTTGCCGAGGCCGAGGCCGAGCGTGTGGCCGAGTCGTCACCCATCAGCGGTGGTATCTTCAACAGTGGTGGCCCAGCACCTCAGCCTCCAGCTGTAGAAACCTCAACCGCCGCCCCGGACCGCGGTGGCAGCAGTTTCTTGACAGGCGGGAGCGGATTCACCCGAAGGATGGGTGGAGGGGGTGGTGCCTCGGCTCCCAAGGCCCGTGGCCTCGCGGAGATTGTCGGGCAACCAGACATTTTCATCGAGCTGCACCGTCGTTTTGTCCACCTCCTTTTTGAGGTGGGCGTTACCTTGAGTTCATGAGGAACCCGACACACTCTTTTTTTTTTGGTGGTTTTGGTCAGCATCCACCCAACCCAAAAAAAAAAAACCATCGGTGTGCTTAATTCAGATGTATCAGGGACGCGCACCCTGTCGCACTCCGCCACTATTGGAACACCCTCGGCGTGTGTGCGCATCTTTGTGTCTTTTTTCCTTTTTGGCTTACAGCAAATAAGTCAGGGAGAGATTCACCGACATAATCCGAAGTGCTACTAAAACAACTATTACTACTATTATTATCACTACCACTCATTTAATTAGGCATGGGTGGTAGTCGCAAAATCTATTGACGAGGATCGATACCCTGAAGCTCAAATCACTCATAAAGAGTTAGATTCGAGCTTTGTACTTGATAGCCTTGAGGAGTTGGGGGAGTTTTTTCTTCTTTTTACGTTCTTTTTATTCCATACCCCTTTTCGGGGTTGATGAGTTAGGCTCACATGTCCTACTCAAGCTACTCGTTTTCGTTTTCTTTTCCTGGTTTTCTTTACGGCGAAGCATTCTTGGGATATCAAAATAGACGGTACATGGAGTCGGAAAATAAAATTGTGGGAGGGGAAAAAGGGCAGAACGGAGTTTTATAGGAACGGGGATTTTATCCCTCCTTTCTTGATTTCTCTCAGGTCATACACAGGACATACGGGAATGAATTGCCCTTGTCACGACAGATTTGGTGGGGAGAGCTGGCCAATTACTATCAAGAAGAGAAAGGAAGGACAAGCTCTTTTTTTCTTATTCTTCTTCTTTCGATGACGGCTCTCTGAGTGAGTGTGGTTTGGGGGAAATGAATAGGCTCTTATAGACGGTGGATATCAATATTGAAATGACTTCTAAAATATATGCATGCTCCTAGGTGTTGTGTTCAAAATGTGACGGAGGCGTAACTTAGTTGGCACTTTTTTTCACAGGTTAAAAGGCCCAACTAGCTCCGAACTCCTATCAACTTACAGCGGAGCCGTAACAACCTTTGTTCGATTCATTTACAGTGAGCTCATTCATCAGAACCATTATTACCAAGGACATCCCATCAGGTCACCACAGAAACGCCAACTGGAAAGCACAAAACGCCTGTCGATTCTATTCTAGCGAACAACAGAGTTCTTGTTCTGGCATATTCTCCTTTCCTTTCCGCGCCTGCTACCTATCCATACTTGTTACAATGACCATGAACCGCGCCCCTTCGCTCCAACCCGCCCCCCCCCCCCCCCCCCTCTCTCTCTCCCTAACCATTTGCCTTCAATATTTCCTTTCCTCCTTCGACCCTACTTTGTGTAGAATTTTCTCCCCGGAGTGTGGAACTCTGACGTCGCCTGCTAGTATTAAGGTTGTACAGCGGACAAGAAACATAACGTTGTCGTGAAAAAAGCTTGAAGAGGCCCAGTGTCGACAATTGTAAGGTACAAAGAACGTGTTGCTGTTGTCCTCCCTTTTTTTTTCTCGTTTTTTTGGATTTATTTGTAAAAATCGAACTTGTTCTCGTCGCTGGTACCCTTGACCTGGCTCGAGTAGGCGTCCTCGAGATCGCTCTGAATGATATTGTAACGGTTCTTGCGGACGGCACGCAGACCGGCTTCTTGCATGATGGCAGCGATAATTGCACCAGACAAGGGGTCGTTTCGGACGATAAGGGAGTCGAGATCAACCTCTGGGGCGAGACTCATCTTGCTGGCAATGGTGGTGAAGATGAGACGACGCTCGCGGCGGTCACGCAGCGAAGGGAATTCAATCTTTCGGTCCAGACGGCCAGGTCGCAGCAGAGCGGGATCGAGTGTGTCGGCTCGGTTAGTGGCCATGATGACCTTGACGTTGGAGGTTTGATCGAAACCGTCCATCTGGTTGAGGAGTTCGAGAAGAATACGCTGAACCTCACGATCGGCACCAGTCTGAGCATCGAATCGCTTGGTAGCAATCGCATCAATCTCATCAATGAAGATGATGGCAGGGGAGTTTTCTCTGGCCATGCGGAAGACGTCTCGGACCATGCGGGGACCCTCACCGAGATACTTCTGGACAAACTCGGAACCTACAACACGAATAAAGCTGGCAGTGGTCGAGTTGGCCACAGCCTTGACCAGCATTGTCTTTCCGGTACCGGGAGGACCGTACAGCAGCACGCCGCGGGGTGGATCGATACCGATCTGCTTGTAGAGATCAAAGTGTGTCAAGGGTAGTTCTACGGCCTCACGAATTTCTTGCTTCTGCATGTCAAGACCACCAACATCGGCGTATGTCACATCGGGCTTCTCATCTGCGCCAAGCATGGCGATGGAGGAATCGGCCTCGGGTGGTAGGATATCGACGAGCGCATTGGAGTGTCGGTGGAGGGCGACGGACGAAGAGGCCTTGAGCTTCTCGCGGTCGAGAGTGGACAGGATTCGGACGACATAGTTGGATCCGGTGCTGGACTGAACAATACCAGTACTATACAGTGGGGAAAAAGGAATAGCTTGTCAGAATGTGTGCGTACTACAGAGGGTTTAGAGCTGGAGTTTTCATACTTTTGATCAATAGCCTCCATAAACTGGCCGATCACCAAAGGTACACTCTGGATTCGCTTAATCTCTTCTTGAGCTCGCACCAGCTCACGCTTCAAACTCCTGGAGAAGATGTTAGAATCAAGTTGCACAAAAATGTGAAATCATAGTGAGGGGCCGACGAACCTTTGCTCATCCTTGATGTACTCTTCTTGCAACTGGATATATCTGTGTCATGTGGTTAGTGGATTCGGATCAAGTGCAAACTCCCTTTCCCCCCATCTGCATCAGGATTCTTTACTCTAGCTGTCTCTGAAGCTTCTTAAGAGTCGCATATTCGTCGCTGCCATCGGTCGTTACGCCCTCGAAGTTTTCAATGGTAGGGATAGCCGATGGCGCAGCCTTCTTGTGTGGGAAGGCGTTTGCCGCGTTCTCGACAGCAATGTCGCCCATCTTCGCTATCTTCCAAGGTTGATATGCTGACTCTGGGATCGTTTGAATTCGGCAGGGTTACTTCGGGGTTGACGGGAAGTGGTGATGTGGTCAATCGTGAAGGAGGCGATGTTGGGTGTTGTTGTCTTTTTTGGGGGGTGAGTGAAGCTTCGACTTGGAGACAGGCCAGACCAGGCGTCAACGAGTACGACGACACGAACGGAGCTATGGTCAACCTTTCGCCGCCAGTCAGCGAGCTTAGTCATCTGCATTGGTTTTGGTGTGTTCCTCTTCACGTGATTAAATCACGTGATAACCTGAAGCGCCTTTGGAGAGCTTTGGAGTCGACCGTTGCTGGTGGAGGAGGGACCATGCTTGAAAGTCCTCTGTGGTTGGCCAGAGACCCCACATATGACCAGAGGGCCGAGCTCAGCTATGAAGCCGTCCAATTCCGCTCAGCCGCCACCGAAGGTAACCCCCAAAAGAGATCCCCTGAGGCTCCTCATCGGTTGACATGGGCAATAGGCATAACTTAGGATTGGCCGATGACGGGGGGATTTACCTCCACAGGACCGAAAGAGCCCCACTGGAGCCTCCACAATGCACCCTGCGGTCTAGCCAACACTTGACGTTCAAAACAGCGACCGTGAACGGAACGGCACGGGGTCGAAGTAGGTCGAGGCTGGGACGTCATATTTGGTTGGAGAGCCAGCGATTCAGCCTATCGACATCTTGAGGGAATGGGAAAAGAGAGGCCTCTTGAGTATTGCCTTTGGCAGCTTACGCCGCCCTTTATATTTGATGGTTTATCATAGTTTGCATATCAGGAGAGAAGCCTTGGAGTCGGCTATTGTATTTCTCACAGCCCAGCTCTCTTACTCTGCCTTTTCTCTTGCGATCCCTGACCATCTCGATGGTCATGACTACAACCCTGGCCCGAAAGCCGGCCCCCAAGCAAGCCACTGCCCCGCGCTTTCGGTGACGGTGTCCAGCCCTGTCGCCTTTTCCTACTCATGTCATGTTGCAACACAGTACATAATGGTTTGATATACAGTAGTTGAGCCACGATTTGTCGCAATCCGCTTGTTGGGGATAGGCATTCTTGATGTCAACCGGTACTCAGCAATCTGTGCTCAGTACCCTTGATGCATTGCGTTTTTTGTGTCACCTTTAGTTGAAAAGATTGGCCAAGACATGAGACAGGCAAGCCAGCCCAGGAGTTGTAGTTGGACCCCTCCCCCCTTTCCCCCCCCGTGTCTCTGCCTGTCTCTCTCTCTCTCTCTCTCTCTCTCTGGCTCGTCCACTCCCCCCTTCTCATGGCAATTGAGACTGTTGATAGTCCTGTTCAAAGCGGCTTTTCACCGTCCTTGAGCAGCCGACTGGTTGGTCTGGGACCCCGGGTCGGGACCGGCATTTCTTGGCTTGTCGTCTCATGCAATGTGGCTTATCAGCGGGGAGTGGCAGCCAAGCGGCGTCTCAACACATGTAGAATAGTTACCTACCTTACCTGCCTACTAGAGGTACCTGGTATGCAAGCTTGTATGCAAGGTTGCAAGAAGGACAAAGTACGAGGTACGAGGCACGATGCACACCCAGCTGGTACCGTACATACGATATTCCTGCACAGTACCTACAGTATGAGATGAGAGTGAAAAAGCGCGGGAAGGGGACCTTTGCGGCGTCCAGCACTTGCCCACTCGCGGAATGATGCGGCAATGATTCACTGGCCCATGACAAGTCACCAGTCACTTGCATCTCCAAACCATCCGAGCAAAGCAAAGTCGGCTGTCATTCTCTCCTTCTTTTTTTTGACTCCCATCCGAAAAATCACCCTCACATCCCAGGTTTTTTGCCTTGATCCCTTTTTTCCTTTCTTTCTTCTCTCTCTCCTCACCCTCTCCATCATCTCCTCGGCTTTCCAAGGTCACATCACAGTCTCCGTCTCTCTGGTGCTGCGTCATTCTGTTAGAGTTTCGCCCCGCCTGACCTGGTTGCCCTCTGCGTCTTCGTCTGTCGTCTGGTCTAAACCCCCCTTCGCCGTTCTCCCGTTCCGGTGATCAACAACTCATATTTGAATCGCATCGTCCTACCTCTTCAAAACGTGGCCCAGTAATTCACCATGTCCTCCTCTATTGCCATTCCCGCCGGCCCCTCTGTGGCTCGCTCGTACCACCAGTCTCCTACAGGCAGCGACTCTTCGGCCAACAGCTACTCCAGCTCACCTTCATCCTCGCCACCATCTGCTCGCAAGACTAACAAGGCACTACATGCCCGTCGGCCAAGCCTCTTGAGTATGTTCAACCCCAAGTCTCCCAGTATTTTTTTTTTCCCTCCTTTTTGGATTCTATGGTTCCTCTTCCGGGATCAGCCTCGTTATCAGGTCTCAAATGTGTGTATCTTACTCACCCGCCACGTAGGCTCCGCCTTCTCCAAGGAAGAATGCACCGTCATTAACATTGGCGACCCGGATGGTCCTCCTCGTCTGGTATGTGTCCCTCGAGCTCCTGTCTACAGACTCATATGTACTCTCCTTCACATGAGATCCAATATTCTTTTCTCTCTCTCTCTTTTAGCTGGTAACTGACCCTACCAACTCACAGATCTCCTATCTTTCATCCAGCCAAGGCTTCGCATGGAACCCAGGTACGTGTTTCTCCCCTTACAGACCCCATCTGACTACTCTTGGCTAATCAAGACCTATTGTCAGAAATCTTTCTTCCCTCCTACGTCGATTGCGACTACGTTCCCTTGGAGAACCGCCGAGACCCCGTCCACGAGATCCTCCTTAGCGACGAAGAATCCAAGAACCTCCTCCCACAATAGGTTGTGTCTTACATCATCCTTACCCACAGATACCCGGTTTCCGACCTATGAATTCTAGACATTTCTTTCTCGCGAGACCCTCGACTTGATTTCTTTATTTTCTTTTTACGTTTATTCGCTCCTGGCGTCCCGGTTTTTATCACCATTCTCGTACTTTTCGACCAAACGATGGAGTCATGCTACCTCCCCGGAGTAGCATGCAAGGACTGTGTATCGGAGTAATTTAGGGGCTAAGCTACCCTTGTCAACTACGTTGACAGCCTCACTTTTGGGTTTCGTGGTTGGGGACGGCAAGGGGTGGAGGGAAGCGGAGTAACATCAGACATTGGTGGAGCACTTTATGACGTTTTTGCTATGTGGCTATCATAGCTCGGGCAAATTTGGGATTGGGGTTCGGGGTGCATATCTGGATTAGCAGGGCCACTTCGGAGTTATGGGATTATCAGATTGTTTGTTTTATCTTTCTTTCTTCTCTTTCCCCTTCACCTGTGGAGCTTTTCATTTCACCGAGGTAGTTCTTTTTTTTCCTGTTGATCATTGACTTTGATGGTTGGCGGCGCTGGGCCAGAGACGGTTTGTCTGTTATTAAATCTTTATCAATTTTCATGCGTTAAGTTAAGATGCAACATGGTCATACTTGTTTGTCGTGTACTACTCACTATCAGGGGCAAATCCGATTCGTAAGACCAGCGGCTCCCTGCTTTTTACACTCAGGTACCCGCCAATTCACTTTTTGAAACAATTTATAAGGTACAGATTCTGTTTGGATGAAGGCCCTCGTGCAAATGGCAAAAATCGAGCTCTAGACACCGCCAGACCAGTAACCCCTAATTTAGAAAGTATCCAGCAATAGCCGCCATCCCTAGTTCTCGACAAAATCGCCGGTGGTTGGTTAACCGTTTCTGCCCTTGAGTTGTAAGCCCGTATCAGGTATTTCTATGGCAGCTTTCGTCCCTGTGTACCTGAAGAACCTTTCTTTGGGTTACACAAGTGACTGGGATGAACTGTCAATTAGAAAACGGGGATGGGGGTTATGACGGAACGAATCAACCGAACGTGACTTGGGATGAAATGTCATACGGAGATGTTGCATGAACAGTACTTGTAAGGCAAAAATCAGAACTGACCGATTGGTTAATATAATTATCTGGTAATTAATGAGTTCCCTCTCAGATTCCACAACTGGAACCTTGTAATTAGAACCAACTTTAGGAGCTCTTTCATCTATATACTATCTCAAAGGGCTTTCCCCCTCTCTCCTTTTCTAGGTATCTATATGCATGTAAATATTTATAGCATGTGTAGGATCATAGCAACGCCACTGAGCCACGTCAATGCTAGCACCATTACACCATCTCCACCCTCATCCTCAATCACGTTACACAATAAGCTAGGGATGTTCAGTACTCTTACAGAGTTCATTTCGCATCCTGTCAAAACAGCACCATTGTTGCTGACGTGAGTCTAGGTGGGTTGAACCAAAGCAGCGAGTGAAGATACTGATAAGGCGAGTAAACGACTGCAAGATCAGGCCATGATCGCAAGAACACTCTGTACTGTAGGTTGGACCCAGGGTGAATATATGAATGAGCAATAAATTTTGAAAGACTCAACAGACTTACTTGTAAGTTAAAAATCATCATTACTCTGGTATATTCAACCATCCACCACCAATAAATATGTGCCACAAGTGTCAATATCAAAATTCTAGTTCCAGATGCCCGCGCTCAGTGTCAACAACACTAGGATCAAGCAGTTTGTCGATATCAATATTTTCGACAAAGTCAAAGTCAAAGTCTGCAAAAAAATCTGTGGGAGATAGCGCTTGGGTCCACGCCCGATCCAAGCCGCTTTGTTCATCGGATACCGTCACAGGGGTAGGAGAACGATCTTGGGCATCTACGCTCTCCTGCACAGAATGGTCCTGGCTGGCTTCGATTTGCCGCAATTGACCGCCTTGATCGGACGCTGCCCCGACGGCTGTCGCTGATTCCTGATAAAGGGACAAAAGCCGCGCCTGGAGACTGATGACCATCCGTTCAATCCGGGGACGGAGCCGTTGCTCGACGTCAGGGAACTCGGTTTGGACCATTTGTTCCACTTCCCGGCGCACCAGTGGAGGGAGTTCCCGCCGAAGGAAAATGGCATAATCCCCAATTTCTCCTCCTGGCTGTTGAGGGGTGTCCTCACTGTTGTTATCCTCGTAGTCTATTTTGGTCCAGGGGGGTTAGATGGAGCATCAGAGGTAAGCTAGGACTTCGTATGGGATAAAAACTCACATGGGCTTGGCATATTAGTAAAGTCGTCATCAGGAAACAAAATCCTGTATATTTCCCTCCATCTGTCGGCTTCATCCGTTCCCGCCGGAGCTCGTTTCCTACTTCGCAGTTTCTTCTCCTGGTCTGGTGTGAATCCTTCAAGAATACTCTGGTTGGACTGCGTGAGGCAAGGAGGGTCTTGTTGAAGATGACTCGTGAGCGAACCATTTGTGGTAAAGACCTCCCAACACCTGGGACACTGAAGAGGCAACCTGTGTCGTCTATACAAATGGTCTCTGAAACCCAGCATTAGAAAGAAAAAAACTATTTCTTATATCTTGTTGCGAACATTGAACTTACTTGACTCGACGAACTTCATCCCAACCTGGCCCGGGACACGTCGTCCACCTACTGTATTTTCTTCGGTTTCTCTTGAAGTAAGGACAGGCAAACTTTCTCTGATCTTCCAGCCCACTCGCATCCGGAAGAGCCATGCGCTGTTTCTTTGGCCATCTACTACCGTCACCTTCGTCATCGTCATCGTCATCCTTGTTTCCATCGTCATCAGGCTTGGATCTCTTCAGTCCGGTGGTATTTTCACTGCTGCTTGAGTTATGATTTCCACTGCCAGTTCTCAAAGTCGAGAGCGCCGTACACTCCTGAGTGTTCGTGTTCGACGGCTCCCCCGTCTCAGTGATCACTTCCGTGGTTGTCGTCCCAGTTGTGAGCTTTGAATCGAGGTAAGTACACAAAGCACGCATGATCCTATCAACCAATTCTTGTCGCTGTTTGGAGAACCAGGTAACCTCTGGATAATCACTCTCGATACTCTCAGTCTCATCCGTATCATCGGCATCGTCAGAAGCTTGTCCTAATAACCCATCAGACGAAAGCGACCTATAGAGGTCAGGCACTGGCGTCAATGGTTGCACAGAAGCTGACTTGGCTGCTGCAGTCGCTTCCCCAGGAAAAGGCTTGCGTCCATACACGACATAAAATGCGGTGTAGGCGTGGACAAAAGGATTTTCCAACTCTTTCCTCACATCAACGAGCATTTCCTAAGCAAAGGACAAGGGTCAGCTATATATCGATAATTGGCTAAGCATAAATCGAGTTCTTTCACCTCAGTTGCAGTTGCGTCGCGATCAAGTGCCACATCAAACAATCGTACGGAAAGGGGTTCAACTGCTTCATGAAGGTTCAACCCCCACAAGCGGCCAATGTTCTCAAGGCCCGTCCCTTGGAGCCAACTGTTGACTGGGATTTTGAACAGTTTTTGCTCAACGTCTACGAAGCCAACCTCTGAGTACCACTGTGCCATGCGGTCCGCCACATCGCGAGGTCTTCCGATCTTGGCACTGGCGGAATTAACATCTGCGATCCAGCGTGACAATGGGCCGTCAAGAGGTAATGTGCCATCATCCGATTGTACCAGACAGCCCATCTCTTGGCTCTCAAGCCACCCACCAGGATGCAGATTCTTGAAAGCTTGTTCGATGACTTCTTGCTTGAAATCACCCCAGCAACCAGCATGCAAAGTCGCGCGCGTATGGATGTAGTCGAAGGGCTCAGAGCATACCCAGGGCTCACGACTTGACGATTCGAGATGTGATTAGGTAGTTTTTCCCAACAATCGGGCGAACCCTGCAAAGGCGAGAATAGAACTTACGCATTCTCAATATAGAAAGCAAGATTTGGCGGAACGAAAAGCGGTTGTATCGGTGACAGGTCTGTACCAATCACTTGCCAACTTGGGTATGCATCAGCCATGCAAATGGCCCATTCCCCCGTACCCGTCCCGACGTCTAATATTCTGCCCGAGGTCTTGCCAGTCTGAAGTGGAGCGAGATGAAGTCTATCACCAAAAAGGCGTCCCAAGGCACGATGCTGTAGATGTAGTCGGCCCTGTTCTAGCTTGTCGTTGGGGCAAAGATAGGCTGCCATTGACAAGTAGATTAGAGGATTTGCGGCGGTAAAAGCTCGCTGGCTGCTATACAGCAAATAGATGGACTTACATCCAGCATCATAGCTATGATATGTACGGCCATGGTATACTTCGTAATCATAAACACTACTAGTAACAGATAGCAGCTAGAAGGTGAATTATTAGCTCGCTCAGCCATCGAGTGAGGTATGAAGGGGAGAATTGTCTCACATCTGTTCGTGCATCTTCATCCAAACCCTCATCCTCTTCTAGCAAGGCCTCCTCAGGATTCACAGGCAACATCGTTAGGTAGGTAGGGAGGGAATTCAGCAGGGACTATGGAAAAGGGAGAATAGAGAGTAGATGTTTAGGAATCTATTGACTTCCCCATGGATGCTTTGCTGGGCGTTTTAAAGGGCAGTGTGGCGCTCGATCTTGGGGTATTGCGCAGCTGTGCGAAATGGTCAGGCTGACGAGCTGAAACGGTAGGTCATGCTGCAGGTTGGTGCCAGGCGAGCTTGAAAGCTGATACGGGAATAAAGTGCAAATAAGAGAGCGCCACAACTGACAGGCTCACTTTCAGCACAAATTTCCATATTGCTGGGACTTTCATACTCCATATCTACAACATGCCCCGGTGGGTGATCGAAAGATATATTTTGCCTGCACTGATAGATGCCCGGAGAGAAGAAATCCATTGGGCTGCAAGAATCGTATCTAGCAAATCGCCCCAAAAAAAAATACATTCGAGGGAAACGGAACTAATGTTCAACTGCATCATGTCCGCGTGGTCTTTTGGAGGGTTAAATGTGGCTGGCAACGAACTCGTGTCTCTATTGCCATCTCACCATTCTGAGTTTCAAAGAGAATCAGCACACTTTATACGTCGATTTTTTTTTTTTTTTTTTTTTTTTTCAAAATACTCAGTTATTGTCGTAAATAGCTTGCCAACCCGAAAAAAAAAGGTAAGCTAAAAAGGCAAAGACATGGAGGCCAAGTAGCGATTGAGGGGTAAACGGCCAGGGCATCGTGCCTTGTATTTCATTGGGCGTCAAGCGTTAAAAGCCACTACCATATTGTGATGGTGGTTTTGCCATTTATGATAGAGGGAGCAAATAATTACCATTTCTGCCAGTTTAACGCACACAAGCACACACAAACAAATATCAAAGGACAGCAGTAAACAGAGAGGAAAAATAAAATAGAGAGAAACCGGGGAGGTTGACACTATGGGCTACAGACATAATCCCGACACTTCGTTCCAGTAACATCAATAGAGAGAAATCAGCTCAATTGTTTCATCATCAGCAAATTTCTGCTCTCTGCAGCAGAAATAATATCATCATTACGGAAGGTCTCATATGTACAGAATTAAATAAACGGCTACAGGGTCTAGATATACAAGCAGCAGAATATCTAAAATAAACCCGAACAGAGGTGGGAGCCGGGGCGGTATCTCTCTGTGTTTACGAGATCCTAGAGTGTGTAGAAACAGTAGGCATGTTCAGAAGGTGCGATACCTGTATCAGCGGATGGGTTTTTTTCATGTCTCAGCTGAAGGTGTAAGATATGTAACTGAGGCTGAGGAATTGATGACAGACATGAATAAGTTGAAGTCACAAGTTATTTTACTCACTCGAGCTACCTGGCAGTTGGAACTTCAGGGTGACCATCTGATGTACATGACTCAAGCCCATTCAGTCCTCGGTGTGCGACAATACCCTATTTCTTTTTATAGTTTACTCACTCAAGCAAATACATCAAATGAGAAAAATCTATGAAACCAGGTAAATTGGAAATGAGATATGAGCAATGGGTTTATAATGAAAGGGAAAGGCCATAAGAATAACTTAAACGGTGAGGAGGAAAAACACGCCCAAAAGCGCTAACCGCGGGTAACTACCTAGGTGGGTAACTGTAGGTATCTCCATATATTTTATATAAACTGCAGTGCACAAAAGTCGCGAAAATGACGTCAGGACACTACCAACAATTGCCTGAGTAGGTAGTCAAGCTATAAGTTTTAGACACTAACCTAACTATTGAAACATTAGGTAAGCCAAAGCAGCAGCAGGCCTAAGAAAATGCGCACTAACTCGCGTTCTAAATATAAGTCCAGTTTCGAGTTCAAGGGGCTTTCAGTAATCAATTAAGAAATAACCTGATTACATACTATACGAGTTGCAAAGTGAGGCATTTCGTGACGGCAAGAGGCGAGAATGTCACCCAAAGTGGGAGTGGTTCGCCCTGTAACTAGAGAGCTTATTACAACGAGCCTGACATAGTCAAATGTTCTAACCAATGAAGTGTTTCAGCAATTGAGTCAATACCGAAAACTGTGTGAACCCACATCTATCAACAGGGCACAGAAAAGAAGATAATAATAGTAGTCTCTTTACTAATACTCTCCTCAATAAACGGCAAAAATAAAAAACCATAAAGACAGCTGCTGAGATAGCAACGGAACCTAACCCCGTTTGGGTTTCCGGAAGGGGGTAGGGTACTATGGTAGCTCTCGGAAGA
The DNA here is from genome assembly GCA_024336345.1 of Mariannaea sp. PMI_226. NCBI lineage: Eukaryota > Fungi > Ascomycota > Sordariomycetes > Hypocreales > Nectriaceae > Mariannaea > Mariannaea sp. PMI_226. The sequence goes on along the minus strand of JANFOG010000001.1, from coordinate 4,993,366 downwards.
GGGTTGCTCTCGGAACAAGGCAGTTCTCTCTACCTCTACCCTACCAAGCTAGAGTCATGATCCCGATGCGTCGCCCAGTGGCAGAAGACCGATGCAAGATGTTTACCAAGCAAAAGTTAGGTTTTCTTGTGCTTAAAAGCCGAGCTAGGCAAGCCCACGTTTGTACACTGTTCCACCAGGAGTTTGAAGCCGGCAGCTCAGTGGGCTAGAACCCGTCATGATTGCGTTTGGCCCCGACGCATCGAGCCAGGCCTTCTCCGGATTTCTAAGCCAAGCGGAGCATGGACGCCGCTCATTACCAATCCAAATCGAGTCCCCCTCCCTTGTAGCACCCACATACGATTGCCCGTGAAGAGCTTAACACGGCACGGAAAGCTCGAAAGGTTTTGGTGGTGTCTTTTTTTTTGTTGATAAAAGAAGCTCTTGCGTCCCCGGCTCTGGCGACGTAGCTCCGTTCCATGGCATTTCGCATCACACAGCTTCGAAACTTCTTCACCATGGCTTCCAAGATTAAGACCGATATCACCCTCTACACCGTTGGTACCCCCAATGGTATCAAGGCCTCCATTGCCCTCGAGGAGCTTGGCCTCGACTACAAGGTGCGGGGTTTCCCACCCATCCAAGCAACAGCCACAGCCCATTAGGGTCGTGGGAAGTTCTGAAGCGTAGCAATAGCATAGCTTTTTTGTTTTTTTTTTGTTCCGCGGGTTCTGACAAACGTGAAATCTAGGTCTACCCCATCCGCATGGGAGACAATGAGCAAAAGGAGCCTTGGTTTCTAGAAATCAACCCCAATGGCCGTATCCCCGCCATCACCGACACCTTCACCGATGGAAAGCAGATCCGTATCTTTGAGAGTGGTGCCATCCTGCAATACCTTGCGGACCGCTACGATACTGACAACAAGATCTCTTACCCCCAGGGCTCCCGCGAGCACTGGGAGATGACCAGCTGGGTATGATCAACACCGTCTCCCCCCCTCCCTCTAGTTCCTCTGTTGGCATCTTGCAGCTTTCCCTCCCCCCTCCCCCCTCCCCCACGTTGAAAATGGAAAAGGCTAACATGCTCGCAGCTCATGTGGCAGATGGGAGGCTTGGGCCCAATGCAAGGCCAGGCCAATCACTTCAAGCGTACGTCATTTTCAACCCCCTTTTTAAACAAAACCCTGCAAAAGTCAATGGGCAGCTCTCAAGCTAACACTCTGATCCTCCCTTTGCCTATACAGGATATGCGCCCGTTGAAATTGAGTACGGAATCAACCGTTACGTCAATGAAACCCGCCGTCTGTACCGAATGATGGACACTCACCTGGCCAGCGCCCCCTCTGGTTTCCTGGTCGGTGACAAGTTGACCATTGCCGACATTTCCTGCTGGGGCTGGGTCGCCGCTCACAGTGCGTTTTTCCCTCCTAACGTTTAGTTGTTTATAAGCCATGCTTTTTTTTTTTTTATTCTTCTCAACTGACATATCTTTTTTTTTGTATAGAATGGTCCGGCGTCGACATTGAAGAGTTCCCCAACTTGAAGAAGTGGCTGTACAAGCTCCTCGAACGTCCTGGCTTTGAGGCTGGTCGCAACGTTCCCACACCTCACATTCAGTTTGAGAACAACAAGCTGTCTGAGGAGGAACTTTCAGCTAGAGCTGCTGCCTCGAGAGGCTGGATCCTCAAGGGTATGGAGGAAGATGCTAAGAAATAAATGATTTGCAAACGAAGAAAAGTGTCAGGGTGGGCGCCCAAGCTTGATAATTGATTGATATCAAATTTTATATGAATATAAATAATATACCACCTCCATTGTTGTTGTTGTTTTTACAACATCATCCATCCAATATCTCCTTTTACAGCTATTTCTTCACCTTGGCCACCTGAGATCTAACAGGCACATTCACCTTTTTGTTCAGCTCGGGGAATCCCTCCAACTGGACACCCTTTTGGAAGATTAGGCAATGCGACGAACCACCAAAGTGGAACATGCCTGTCTCGTCTCCCTTCTTAATGTGCTGTCCCTCCTTGACGGTGATGTCACAAGTGCTAACCTCGTCCATCCCGATACCAATGAATCCGACCAGGCCAAGATCCCGATTGTCTGCCTCAATTATAATAATGGCACGGGTTGCCAGTGCAGCCAGATAACCCTGGGCGCCCGTGATGCCCTGAGCATTCAGGTCCGTAATGCCCGACCCGTCTTCCCTGTTGGCCAGCGGCTCGCTAAAGTATGTCCCGTCCACTACAAAGGCACGGCGAACTGTCCCTGATACGGGAGAGTGCCAGCGATGATACGACAGGGCAGACAAGAAGGCCTGGTAGACAATGCCACCAACGAACTTTTTAGCCAGGGGATCGTGGCCGAGCATGTCCAGGAGAGAGTACGGCTGTCCCTTGTTGAAGAACTTGTCGCGGAGTTTGACGCCATACTCAATATTGAATGTGGTGGACTCACACGCGTTGGCAACAACGCTGTCATCATCAGGAGAAGCAATAGGACGAGCCGACTCTTGAAGTTTTCGAGTGAAGAAGTCTTTATTGTTTCAAATGTCAGAGTAAAAAAAGAAAGAAAAGACTGTTTCTGCACAAGACTTACCATCCCAAGATTTGTAGCCATAATTCTTGGCGGACGGGTCGCACACATACATCTGCTCAAATGACATGCTTGTCTGGAGCGGAGCGTTGGCGACAGCCATGAGATCACCTACAGCTGTTTTTCCGAACCAACCGAGTTCATGGTCCCCGAGTACCTCTGCCGATGCGGGAGACTTGACTAGAAGTTAGCAAAAAAATGCGGTGGCTATGGAATAATGGTGGCTCTTCCACCTACCTGAAGATATTTGCCCCATTCATTGAGCATCTTCTTGATCACTCGGTTGACATCGGGGTCCAGGAACGCCGCATGGCCACTTTTAAAGCTTGTTCAGCCTCTGATCGGATCGGGAAAGTAAGTGAATTTTGTTAAATAGCCAACATACCTCGGAGTGCCCATGGCATAGTCAAATATGGCACACATCGGAACACCGACCATGCCTACGCTCTCCGCAGCATCGGTCCACTCAGGTGCTCGACCCAGAATGTGATTCAACATACGGAGCATCTGATCATAATCTCTGACCTGGGGAGCTCCCGTGGGATCCCGGCAGTAGGGCGGTTTCGAAGGAATCTCCTCCCACATCTGGACAAAGTACATGTACACGCGCGGTGTCTTTTCAATCAGGTCCTTGAATTCCTGAAGGACAGGGAGTAGAGGCTCCGGGTTGGCGTCGACATGCTTTATGATGCGGTGGAGGTATGCTCGATGAACCCGACGGTCTGCAGGGAGCCAAGCTCCAGGTCTATGGGAGTGAAATGGGGTGGGTGAGTTCAAAGGCGCTGTTAACAGTTGTAAGCAATGAGTTGGAAACTCACTTGTGAACCCGGTGCTTGTCCGGGATGTGATGATTTTCACCGTGCTGAACGACCATTTTGCAATGAATGAAATGAACTTGGGGAAACACGTGAGAATTCTCTCTCCTGGCGATACCTCTTTATATACTCACTCAAGCATTCCAGTTGTTGCTTACTTTTAGCATTACCGTCTTCCCAGCATTCTCAATATGAACTTACATCCGCATTATGCCCGAGGCATCATGATGACGTAAAGACTCTACAAATGCATCATCAGTTTCAGCCAGCCATTGCATAGCTAGTAGCTCATCACAGCCAAGTTTCGGGTATGACGGCTCAGTAAAAATACCCACAGATCACCAATTGATTAAAAGTAGTCCAGGGGCCCATACGAGCAAGCAAGTAATTGGTTGCATCGAAATTTTTTATAGTAACTTCTTATTCGCCTACACCTCCCAAAAAAAAATATAATAACGCTTGAAAACAAAACTCCCTTCATCAATCGGAGGGATCGTTATAGAGGGCGTCTTGAATAGCAAATCCAGACACCCTCCTCGCCCGTCACATCCGTGTATTGTTCAAAGCCCCCCCTTCTCCTATGCCAAGAAAAAAAACACTTGAAAAGGAAGAGGGCCATTTTTAGAAGAAAAAGAAATATAACACTGCCAAAAATGTTGAATGTCCATGATTAAATACATACGATAGAACACGCAGCTGACCGCGGGCCTAACGGTGAAAATCGCCAATGGTTATCCGATCTGTTGTTGGATACCATCTCATGGTCGCCCGGAATATCCAGTTGGAGGAGAAGGGGGGGGTGTTCGAAACTGAGAAGAGAATAACAGTAGAAGAGGAAGAAGAAGCAAGAACAAAAAACAAAAAGGGGTTGTTGGTGTAACAAAGGGAACAGCAGTTGCGTCGCTAAACGGTGGCTTGTTGGTATTGATTTGTTCAACTAACACACAAGAATGCAATTGAAATATCAAGGAAATTCGTAACGTCGTGAGTGTCGTCGGGACACGTCGGCAGTAAGGATCGATCTAGATAGGAATCGGATTTGTGCAAAGGATTGCCCCCAGCCGCGTCTTGTGTTTTCTCTTCTCTTTTTTTTTATCTGTTTACATGACGATGCAGCAACCGCAGCCGCTCTTTTCGTCTTCGACAGGCTCTGGAAGACGTTCGATGGTCGGTTTTGCGGTTGTCTGAAACGCTGTCTCGTGGTGGGGTGAGTGGGCTGTGACTGGGGTTCTGGGAGTGGCCAAAGGAGCATGGGGAGTATCTTGAATCTTGGGCATAGTTGAGTATGAAGAGCCGATACGGGTAGGGCTCTTGGCTGGCTCCAGCCTCAGAGGCCATTCGTCCTCGGGCGGGTGTTGTTCCACCGGTTCAACTTTTTCGGGGTCTGCAAGCTCTGGCGGCTTCAGAGGGTTGTCGTTGAGAGGTCGGAATTCCTTATCATAGACATCGCCAAACTTGCCCTCCTTCTCCCACTTCTCCTGTTGCAGACGCCGTGCTACGGTGGGCAGTAGTTGTTGGTCTGGTGGAAGCCGTGGATCGGGCTTGTATGCATTGACCATCCACGGAGGATCACCCTCTGGCGCCTTGTTGTTAGAGATTTCTCCAGATCTTGTAGATGGGCGTGTAGAGATGCTTCCGTTGGACTCCTTGGTCGATCCGGATCGAGTCTTGGGCCGTCCAGGAGGACCCGTCTTTGGTCCGGACGTCTTACGAGCAGTCTTCTTGGGAGACATGTCGGTCGCGGATCGCTTGGCGGTAGGAATCCCACCATTGAGAGATGCAGCATCTGACCCCTTCATGCTTGCGCTTCGTGAACGGGTCCTGTGGTTCGCCAAGGGCTCATCCTCGGGACTTTCACTCATTCTGTGGTTATTCACTGTTCGATCAGTTGGTTCCACAAGCGGTGCAGCACTGATCTTGGCGACGGGGATTCGCGAACCACCCTTGGCGACCGGCTTGGTGAAGTATGAATTGGCCTCGGCCTCGGCAATCTCTTGTGGCGTCCGAATGTCCCAGCTGTTGACGACATTTTCAGGGCGAGACTCATGACTAGAATTCTTCCGGGATCGACCGTGATGACTGTGTTCAGATGCATCGGTGCCTCGTCGAATGGCGCTACGGCTGCGATCTCTATCCCGTCTCTGCTTGCTTGGAGCTCGAGCTCGTGGGAAGAAGATTCCGGCGGCTTGAAGCTCTTCACTTTCAATCTTCGCCAGCTTATCTCGATGAATCCATTTGGAACTGTCTTCGGTCTCGGATACAGCCAAGGAGTTTCGTTTACGGTCTTCTCCGTTCTGGAAAGAGTAGGGTGTATCGTCCAGTGGGCTTGGTCTCAATTCGACGGCATGATCCAGCTTGGAAACTTGGTGGTCGTTTGAGTTCACCTTGCGAGCCTGCTCGTTGCCAGAGTGATATGTGTGCGAGTTACCGTTCAGAAGGATCCGAGCGTCATCGTGGTTCGAGTGCGTTACATCAAGATCAAAGGCCTACACGAAAAAAGGGGGAAAGAGGTTAGTTTGCAGGAATAATGTTGAGCATGTAGGCATCATGACTAACATCCTTATGAGCCTCAGTATATCCCCAAGAGTCACGGATCCCATGGCTACTACGAGGCGGAGTTATGGTTGCGGTGGTGGTTGGGCCGGGTGCCATGGTGGCCATGTCGATGGCGACCGCGACCCCCTTTTATTGAAAAAAAAACAGGAGCGCGACGAGGTGAGAGCGGAGAGTCCAGGGAGTGAGATCGAAAAGAAATGTTTTTGCTGTTCGAGAGTTGGCGAGTGAGGAATCGAATGAAAGTAGGTGAGAAAAAAATTAAATGTCGAAAGGCCGGAGGAAGGAAGGAGAGGATGGTGATGAGGGAAAACGAGAGGACGCGAAATGCAAGAGGGCGGTTTGAGCGGGTCTTTGGGGGGATCAGCTCGATAGCCCAGTTGACCAGCGCGTGGCGATGCCACAACTTGCAGGAAGAAGCACACGACTGGACAACAAAAGAGACGCTGTGTCCAATTCGTTCCGGTGAGCAAAACCCGCGTTGGGAACCGGAGACGGAGGCGAAAAAAAAAAACGAAGCAGAATCCAGTGGGCACAAGGACAAACGAGAGTTGGGGGGGTGGTTTGGGGATGGTAGTTCAAGGAGGTTCGAGGAGGTTGGTTGGATAGGAAGGCCTAGGCTAATTTGCACTGTATGGGCGGAAGTACTTTTTTTTGGCGCCATGGAGCGACGGGGTGGCTGTACTTGATTCACACGAGGGTAACAGATTGGCACAGGCAGTTCCTGTAATTTTTGTCAGTCAATGAGGCTCGAAATGCGTGCTAAGCTTCCCCATAGTTGTACCAATGTCCAGCGGTCTGTTTGCCCCATCAGCTAACGCTCAAGCCTAAAATACAGCGGGCTCCCCACTAGACCAACAGCCGAGGGCGGGCGGGGTATTAACTTGACTGGTCCAGAGGGGTTCAGACAGAAAATGGGCTTGAATAGAATAATAAAATGATTGTACCATTTACGGAGTACGATGTACGAAATATCTTTCCTTCTTTGGTCGGAAGGTGTGGACTGTAGACTGTAGATGTCTTGACTAACGCTCACACTTACGTGTATATTAAGTCACAGGGTTTGTTGTCGCACGTACCGTGAGTTACTGAGGTATCATAGTAAGTCGTATTGTTTTCAAGGGCTTGCGTAGCTGGTACCAGTATGGTGCAGTAGTGCACATCATAAATCGTGGAGCACAGCATACATACATACTACGACTGCGAGTAAGAGATGCATCCCATGGGGTCTTCTCCACTACTGAATGCCATTGTCATAGGTCGACATGTGGAAAATGACCCATCTATGACATCCTATTGCTCAATGGACGCAGCAGAGAGAATGGCGCACAGGGCAAACCGCAACACAATACAAGGAGAGAGACAAAACTCTCTGGCCGTAGCTGGTTTCCCCCCCCTCCCCCGTCGTGATCCATGTTCAGAGAGAAGAGGGATGTTGGGGGGGAGGACAAGGGGTGGGAGGATGCACAATATGATTGTACTTTGTACTCCGTACAGACAAGACTACTTGAAGCAAGGGATAAGTTAGGTGAAAAACAATAAATGCGTGTTTGCTTTTTTCTCTCGCTCAACTCGGTCGGTCCACCAGCTGACTTGTTCTAGGTTCCTCTTCCCCCTCATCTCCAAAGGCGTCTCGTCTCGTCTCGTCTTGCGTCGTCTCGTGTCATTCCTGTCAGGAACCCGTCGGCTTCAAGAGATGCCTTCGTCCGTGTCCCGGCATTGCCGATGTCGACGCCCCCAAGGTTGAGACAGAATGCAAGCTCTTCCGTGGTATTAAACCCGCGGTGGTCCACAATGTAAAATCGGCCATTTTTGTAAGAGAACTAATCTCAACTTGATGGACTGGCGGCGGCTCAAACTAGGGATGCCGAAATTAGCTGGTCACCATCCTCGTCCCGTCGTACCGGGAATGGACCAACACTTCGATGCACGTCCCCCCAGCTCATTTCATCAAAATCATGGGAAAGATTGAGAAGAAGAAACCTGCGGTGTTCACCGGGGACGGGAGAGGAGGAAACGGAAAGGACACAAAGGCCCCTCTCTCCTCTCCTATGGAAGCACCTAAGCGTATAACTATGTCATGGTAGCAATTCTCCGTCTGGGTCAAGCCAGACTGACCCGAGTTTTAGCTGCAGGCCCACCCCGTCACCAGTTCCCTCTCTTCGGAACCGCACTGTCCTTGCACTGTACATGTGAAGTACCCCCGTGCCCCTGGTGAAACCCGTCAAATCCGCCCCCACCATGTTTGACGGTACGTACCCGTTTCTCCAGGTCTTCTGTTTCGACTTCGTACGTGCTTCTTCTCTCTCTCCCTCACATCCCACCCTTCTTCCACTTTCGTATTATTATCCATCGACCAACCATCATTCCTATCCGACATCCAGGTTCAGTTATTGTTCTTTTGAAACAATTACTCGTTGCTTCAGGTGACAGCATTCTCTCGTTGGTCCTACGCCACTCCGACTCTTCTCGTTCCGTCACTCTCTATTACCATCTTCAGATACCTCAATAGTAAAATTCCATGATCCAATCACCGCTCGTCTGTCATACTTTCTCCATCTGTCAATTCTCGCGCTCCATTCGTGCCTAAAAAAAAATTACCCATCATCAGCATAATGATTTAGTGCCAAAGTTGTTGCCCTTGCTGCCTAAGTAAGCGGCAGCAATTTTTGTCTTGGGACTGCAACGTCTCAAGTAGATAATCTATTCAAGAACCCTAAACTCCTTCAAATTCGCCCATCTTCATAACAACTGAGACATCTCCACAGTCTCCGCGGTACCGGCTTGTCGCAGTTCGTCTCACCAAGATACCTAGGCAACATCCACGTTCCAATAAACGTGGAAACATTGCCTCCTTCCTCTCAAGCAAACCAGCAAGCAAGCAAATATGGAGAAAATGCCAATGCGGAGAAGAACTCGAATTGTATGCATATCGGATACTCACAATTGCACGGTCAAACTGCCAAAGGGAGATGTACTCATTCATGCCGGCGACCTGACAAACCAAGGAAGCTATTCAGAGGTACTGCCGGCTGCAATCTCTCAGATAGTTCACCCATTAATCGTTGGCCTAGCTCTCCAGGTCCGTCAAGTGGCTAGAGGAAGCTGATTTCGAAGCCAAGATTGTCATTGCTGGTAAGTTTGGTAGACCAAGGTAAAAAAGAAAAAAAAGGAGGAAACATGAGCTAACCTAGACACAGGGAATCATGATATCACCTTGGACAAGGACTTTTTCCAACAACATGGCAACTATTTCCATAACGAAAATCCTCAGTCACCAGAGGATTGCCTTTCTCTCTTCAGTTCATCTCCATCAATCACATATCTGAACCATGAGTCAACAAAGATTCGATTGACATCACCCTCAGGACCACACACCGCGTTCACTGTATTCGGGTCACCATATTCACCTGCGCATGGTCTCTGGGCGTTTGGTTACCCTACACCTCAACACCCGGTGTACGGAAATCTTACTGATATATGGGATCAAATTCCTCTGGAGACGGATATTGTAGTCACACATACGCCCCCGAAAAGCCACTGTGATGAGAGCCCTGAGCGACGAGCCATAGGTTGTGAGGCTTTGAGACGAGCTTTGTGGCGCGTAAGGCCCCTAATCGCCATTTGTGGTCATGTTCATCCAAGCCGAGGCTCTGAACGAGTGGTTTGGGACTTGAGCTCTCAGCATACTTCATTCAAGGAAGAGAGCGTCGTTCAGTGGCAAGATCCAGGCGAAGGGAACAACAAGATGAGTCTCATAGATCTTACGGGAAAGAAGTCTCCTGCCCTCGCCAACGATGGTTCTTATCCAGGACGGTTTTCATCCTCCTTGGAGAGTGTATCCGGGTTTCCGCTAGCTGGTTCGATTCTTGATGCCCAAGCCACCGGGAGTAGGACTGCCGGGCTTGGAGGAGACGCCAGCTCGCCGAGGAGCGATCAAGCAGCTCTTACCGGAAGGATGGGTCGCCGAGAGACGTGTGTGGTCAATGCAGCCATCATGAAGAGCAACTGGCCACATGTGGGAGGCAAAAAGTTCCACAAACCGATCGTGGTTGATATCAATCTACCCATCTGGGAATAACCAGCCAAAGTGTAGTGTAGGCAGGTCCGAGTTCTAATTGCAGTAAAATTGATGCCCAATGCACAATGTCACGGGAGAGAGTGCACCTCACTCTAAATGGAGTCCAGACAATTGGAGGGGAGGGGGGGATTTTTTTTTTCGGGAGGGCTGTATCACGGTGCATTTAAATGCAAAGGGTGTTTCCGATCAACACGTCTCTCACAGGCATTGGAGGTCAAGTAGCATTGTGAATTCCGCAACAATCAACATCGCTCGCGAACCGGTCCGCAACACGTCAGCGTTCACTACCCAAACGACACGTCAAAAGTTGTTGACTTGCGATGTCTATGGGTGGCCTCATCATGGCTACCCTATAGAAGCAGGCGTCTAAGTTTGGCTGCATCTCTCTCTTCGACCTGATGTTTCTGGGCTAACCTTCTTCTTCTACCCGAAGAGAGGTGCGATTTACGCCAGATGGCTGCCAAGTTTATGCTCTTTTCGTAGCCGGAGCTCGTCACCATCCTTGAGAGATCTACCTATGACGCCCGAGACACCCAACTTGAATGCTCATTGACCACGGGAGCAGCATCCCTCACAGCCGAGGTGCCACGGAGATCGCCCAATTAATCACCAGACTTTTTCAACTCCAAACTATTCAACCGAGAAGAGCCCTCCCTAGAGTTGGAACGGCACATGGCATGGCACATTTCTCCTCCACCTCCTCCTCTCAGTCTTACTGCGGGGTCAGCGACTCTCCGCTGACTGGCAAGCTGACCAAGTGGTGTGGGGAGCTCGCGGTCAGGGATCTAAATGATACAGCCCATGGCCAAAGCAGACGACGGTGCGGAGTGGCTTGAGCCGAAATGTCTACGATAAATCGACCCTAAATGCTAGCTAATGAGTTTCAGGGGTGAGAGCTACGAGGTCATGACCTCTGGAGAGACCCAAACTATTAATTGCTTCAGAAGCTATCATAGACGACCCCGCGTTTAGCGACCGCCACAAGGTACAGGGACAGGCACAGTTCTCCACAGGCTATTCCTTTGGAGCCCGGTTGCCAGAGCGAGGTACAAGTTCTAGTTTCACCCATCCCCCATGAAGCCAGTGAGAGAGGAGGGGTAAAAGAGGTCTCTCGCCATAAACCAACTGCGGGGCCGGAGTCTAGGACGCATCCAACGCGTTATAGCCCACCAAGTGCAGCATCTGAGGCATTTCACCATGTCACCCTAACCTCGAACAGCACGGCTGACTGGGTTGACGCGGGATATTTCAAGGGTTTGTTTGGTTGCTCCGGCACGCTCATTGCCCCAGCTGCGGTCTGACGAGCATTGTGTCTGTTTTCAGATTTCACGGAATAGCCGTCTAAGCCTTTGTACTTTGAACAAACCAAAAAAAGTAGTCTTGTCATCATTTCTCGTTCGGCTCATACTTTGCGAGCTCACGTGTCAATCGTCATGCCACAAGGACGAGACAGCTCTGGAGACGAGAATCGGCAGTCAATACCCACGTGGTACCGGGGCCTACATCGCTTGATCAAGGACACCCTACATACATACTTACACCCAGAAGAGGGGCACGGAGAGGGAGAGAGAGAGGGGGGGGGTCTGTTGTTGGTGGGCACAAAATGTCCAAAAACCTGTCCACGCAACCGTATGATGGTGGTCTGTCGAATATGTTTTGACAGGCTCATAAGCTACTATTTGAGACTGAAGCTAGAATGGTACTACATTCTAGAACCGTGTTGTATCGGAGGTGTTGTCAAGTAATTGTTGGCTGCACATGCGCAGCAGAGCTGCCGAAGCCTGTAATGCTTCAAGCCCGATCAGATCAGTCAGGTACTGTCCTGGCCCGCGGGAAGGAAGGGAGGGGGAGCAGCAGCAGCATAGCAACTTGGGGGATGTTGTCATCTATTGTGACCCATGTTCATTGGGCTCGCTTGAGACACGGAATGGGTCCAGCTTGGCCCGGGCCATATCTTGTTTTTGGAGATTGTCGAGTCTCCTGGCCCTCTCGAGAACCTCTTCAAGATGTCTAGATATTAGAGAGGTCACCTTATCACAAGAGCATCAGCACTGAGTAGGAGGTGAGGTCGTACAACTCGTAAAAACTCGGGGTGGTGTCTGTCTATAGTCGTGGAAGCTTCCCAGTCATTGATTCGCAGAGAAGCTCTCTTGATTGTAGAACATCTGATTCGACAGATGAGGGCCTCCCCCCTGGGGCGGGTCGGAGGCGATAGTGCCTTGTCCAATGGTATCTTTATTCTAGATCGACGCACCGCCGAACGGAGACGCTACCGAGAAGTATCCAATCATGATGTTCTGGGAGAAGCCGTCCTTCGGTAGTTTCTTCTTCAGCCCAACGACTCACCACTGCCCACTTGGTGGGAGAAGGGAGCGGCAGCCAAAAAGGCCTGGCTAAAGTGGTTTGGTGACCATCTGACATCTTGGTCACTCCATTTGTGCTCGAGGTTACAACATCAAGTGTCTCGTCTGGCAAGAAACTGTCATATTACTCCGACAGCCTGGGCGAGGGCGTGTTTGCGCGTGGGGTCTATTGGCTCGATGAGTGTGTACCGACACCATGCACTTCGTTGATATAAACGCTTTAGGCAAAGGCAGCTTTAGTTAAGTAAGCCGTCAGTCAATTTACAAACAGGACTAATAGCATCAATGGTACGGGACTGTGACATTGACGATAGTTGAGGGCTTACGGCCAGAAACCCCTCCAGAAAAAGACACTCACATAGCTCTTTTGAATGGAAACAATAACAACCAGAGAGGGAAAAAGAGTAACTCGACTTACTGTTTACGGATTTACGTATTCTTGACTTTGGCAAATTCGGCTAGAATTGGAAACTCCAAAGCACGCCTTTCTACATACCATGTAGTATCAGTCTAGCAAATAGTGCCGGCGGCCAATATTGGCCCCTCACCCTGCACCATTTGTGAGAGAAATCATGGAGCTATCGCGAGACAACCCCCAAAAAACAACAACCATGATGCAGAATTTGTTTGTATTACGCTATGATCACGATTCATATCACTAGCAAGAAATTCCAAGTGCTGGATAGTTTCCTCGTGGAATTCCCCGTTTCCAGCAAAATACCACCCTCCTTTTTGCCATGTCCTACGTAGTAGAGCCAGCCAGAGCCTCCAGACAAGCGCCTGTGTGACGGCCATGCATCTGCATGGATCAGGAATGGGGGAATGGAACAGATGGTGTCATGCAACTGTGCTCTCCCTCTCGACCAAGGATAACCTACAAGGATTCCGAGCTCATCCAGACTAGAATCTGCAGGTCCGTCAGATGAGGAATTGATGCGACAAACCGATGCCCTTTTTTTCCCGCCATTTACACCTCTGAGCTCCGACCTTCGTCCGTGGGGGCCTTTTATGCCGGTGGATCACGTACGGAGTAGTTGCCATCTCGCATTTCGCTGCATTGAATTGTTTTTGTTATGGCCGACAGGTCACGACCATGGCCACGGCAACGAGGGACAAAGTACATACAAAGCACGGGGCTTCATGGAAGCGATTTGGGCGGGTTGTGGGTCAGAGGCCCATTGACTGGCCGGGGAACTCAAGCAAACCCTCGTGATGCCTTGCCATGCAGACCCAAGCCAATGTCAAGGGCCACGGAAGAAAAAGGGCGGGGTGTGCGTGGGTGGGAAGGCCAGTATGTCGGCCTGTTGGGCAGAGCACCTGTGGGATGCAACGAGAGGAGAGAGAGACATCAAGTCCTAGCTGAGTTAAGGTGCGAGGGGCAGCAAGCCGAGTGGACAGCTATGGTTGTATCTCACTCTATTTCTCCGTATTCTACTTGCGTATCTAGAATTTCTAGTAGATACTGCAGCCCCTATTTCCACCTCATTCTCGAACGAGATAAATGCAGAGCCACCTAATACGCTGCCTACGTGTGCTGCTGTTTGTGATCTGGACAGATCGGGCCAGGGGGGCAATGCTGTTTGGAGGAGGGGGGCTATGAGACCCAACCTTGCCCAACTGCGGCCTCAGTTCAACTGTGAATGTTTGTATGTATAGCGTCAGCTTTCTGACAATAATACAAAATTGCCACGAAAGTGCAACAAAAATTTAGATGCGCTTGCTCTCAGCCGCCATCACTGGATCAAGCGGTTGGTTGGTCTCACCAGACGCTCACAGACATCGACACTGCACTGGGACAATCGTTATTGATCTTGTTTTACCCTGACACACCTAGCTCATGCATCATAACATGTCATAATTACAGTACATCTTTTTTGGTCAGTTCTCCCGAGGACGCAGGCCATTGCTGGCAACCCAACGGGGCCATGTTGTCCATGCCATTGTCGCTGTCGAAGCTGCACATTCAGGTATGTGCGTGTATGTGTATATGTGTGTGTGTATGTGCATGTGTGTGTGTGTGTGTGTCTTTCTCACTCACCAATCCCTTCCCCCCTCCCATTTCGAGCTGCATATTTTCCCAAGTGCCGGACTCTTTCTCAATCTTCCGGGCCGGTGCAAATTGCATTGCATATTCTTTCAATTTCATTCTTCTTGAAACCCGAAGATCCCAAGAGAGCTATTTCGAGGTGATGAGTGATACTTTCCTGAGGCTTGCTCAGTCCACTGACAAAGCTCGGGCGTCGCACCGCCCCCAGACCCCTCCCCTTAGGCCTTGTATCCTCTTCGCGTGAAAGCGGCCAATCAGTGATGAGAAGCTTGTGGCATCGGGGATCCAGTCCACTTGCACACCGCCTCTGGCTGCGTCCCGCTCCCGCTCCGCTCCCTCGCTCCCGTTGTTGGGCTTGCTGTAGAAGCTTACTAGGTAGTTAATACCTTATGAGTAATGGCGGCGCGCGCCCTGGAGGTACAGTAGCTATGTATCCTCTTTTATCAAGCACGCCCCATATCATCACGCGAACGTTGCTGGAGGTTCCATCTCAGGGCAGACTTGGAGCTCTCTTGTTCTTGGGTTCTTTGGGAATTGCGTGACTTTGTTTTGTTGTGGGTGCGGCGCTCACTTGTACCGACCTATTTTGGTTGTCTCACCATTCCTGTCAACTCTGACTGTACGAACTGTTTGTTACTTTGTAGCATGTCAAAGTTGCGGAAGTTCCTCTGTGAATACTTTCTCTGAACAGATGCCCTTTTCGGATCTCTCCGACAAACGAGCGAGTCAAGAGAAGTTTGCCACCAGTGCACCACCTTACCAGCCACCAGAAGACTTCAGAAAGTGTGGCACATAAGAATTCTTCTCACACTTGATCCAGACCCGCGCATGTCCGGCTCTAATGGGGATAAGGGGATAAGGGGGGGAAGAAAGAAGAGGATGGAAATAATAATTCTGCTGCCTTCGGACTCATTCAGAGACAGAAACCCGTGCGGACTTTGTCTGTCTCACCGATGACCATCGCGTCCTCCGCGGCCAAGATCGCTTTTGTCTTCGCTCCAGAAGAAAAAATGTAACACACGAGGTACTTGAGGGAATACTTGGAATCAGGGTCCAGTACACGATTCTTCAGGGTGACATCGCCCAACCATTTCGTACCCCCACCCATCGGTCCAGTATCTCTCGCGTACTTCTCGTACGGCCGAGTCCAGTGATTGGGGGAACCCGTAGCCCCCCAATGGCATTACCAGTGAGCGCCCTGAGTCGCTGACGGATCACACTCTCTCAGTGGATAATGCACCCTGAAGTATCCAATGGATTCTTCGGGGGACACCTCCCCCAGGGCTGTGAGGCATTCTACTTCGACGCCCTTCCATCTTCGTCTTGCTCAGCGAACCCTCGTCATTCGTTCTCTGTGACATACCTTTGCCTGACAAAGCAGGTGTTTTGGGCGGTCCCAAGTCTTATTTCTTGCTAGTCAGCTCACGAATTTATTGCCGCCGCCCCCGCTGTTAAAAAGACGGCGGGAGGCAACTCGTTCTCGCTTTTCAGGGGAAATCTGTTGAAAGGACGCCTCAGCCTGTTCGGAAAAGGAACATCGTCCGCCACGTTACGTATCTCTCTGGAGCCTTCGCCTCGTCATCCCGTCCCTCAAAGGCATCTGATTTGCGTCGGTTAACAACTTGAGGCCAGAACAGGCATTGCATTGATTTTCCCAAAAAAAAGTTACGTACCTACAAGGTACTTTGTGTGTGTGCCGGGACCTGGAGATCCAAAAGGTTGTATATCGTTGCCTCAGGCACAGGCAGGCACCATCGAATAGCGTCCAGCCACCGAGAGCCACCAAGAAGCTTGGGAGGCCAAGCTCTAGCCCATCACATCCTCCCACACCCTCTTTAGACTTGTCACTCTCACACGCTGCCCACCCTCCCACACGAGGCTCCAATCAGCCCCCCTACGGTTTCTCTCTCACTCATAGCTGGCCCCCCCTTCGCTGTCTGCGAAGTCCAGTAGTGTACAGGAGTCCGCGTCCTGCAGATACCCACCAACAGACCCATCCAAAGGGGGCCAAGGGACCATCCACGGCCATTGAGGACCACCTGAACCGAGAAACCACCAGACACCAGAACCACCAGGAAGCCCGTGGACGAGTGGATACGTCCTCTTCTCTCCCCCCCTCTCCTCAGAGACCCTGTCCATCCACTCAAGCCACGGCCCCTCCTCCTTGATCGTCAACTCTTTGTCCCCCTGGTCCCGTCTCCCCAGCTTGAACGAATCACATTCCTCTCCCCTCCCAGTTGCCCGTGACGTCCACCCGTCGCTCGCAGTTCTTGAACCCCAGGATCGCCTCTTACGGAACGTCCCTCTCTCTTGTATTGTTCTCTGCTCCTCGCGGACCGAACAATCGATCCAACGCCAGAACAATTCTTCACTTTCACATCGTGCTCAGCAGCCGGCTGCAACACGTATAGAAAAACATCGGCTCTCCACTTTGGGGCTCCTCCGGACTTGATTTTACTATCAACGACGTATCCCCACGCCTTCTTGACAGGACACCGCCCTTCAGCGCCGACCAACAAGACTGCAACCCGGCAGCCCCCAAACCTTACACCAGCCACGCGCCGCCGCCCAAAGGAAAAACAAGTCAGCCTCATCAGAGCCCTGTTCGCGACAGAAGTAGAGCCGATACTGCCCTTGTTTTAATCGGCAACGCCTTGATTACCTGATTCGTTTTTTTTTGCATCCGATATGACAACTACATTGCCTCCAGACCCGTACAAGACTTTGGGAGTTGCCCACGATGCGCAGATTCCTGAAATTCGTTCCGCCCACCGCAAACTCGTCCTCAAATGTCATCCCGACAAAGTGCAGGACCCAACCTTGAAAGCTCAGAAACAAGATGAATTTCAACAAGTCCAGCAAGCCTATGAACTCCTCAGTAACGAAAAGGAACGGCAACGTTATGATGACCAAGTCCGTCTTGCCGAGCTGCGAAGGCAGATGCACGCAAAGGCCAATTCCTCGGCCCCTCGAGCATTTAAAGTTGAAATCCGTACCCCGGAACCTCAAGCCTCATCGTTTAAGTCGACTTCCGGAACACCTCCGAGTGCTAAGTTTTCCCGGTCCTACGAGGCGCCCCCGAATACCCGTATCTTTGAGGAGCCGCCGTTTGTTGTGAGACGCGAGAAGTCATATCCGGATAAGCCTTCAAAGAAGGAGGAGCGTGACCGAGCAGAGCGTACGGACAAGGAGCGAGAACGCGATCGCCGAAAGAAGGCCAAAGAACAGGAAGAGTACCTTCGTGAGAAGGCCCGAAAGGCAGAGAAGAAGGCTCGTGATAAGGAGCGGAAGCGCTCAGATGAGGAGAAGAAGCGACATGCTGAGCCCTACATCGAAGACGATGTCTTCGAGAAGCTACCAGTCAGAGAGAAGAAGAAGTCGAGTAAGAAACACGAAGAGAAGCGAGATCGCTCCAGTCACCGTGAGGACCCTGCGGCCCCGGCCCCCTTAGTCGCCCAAAAGGAAAAAGAAAATCATCAGATCAACGAGGCTCACGCCTACATCAAATCCAAGAATCCCCGCTTCAAAAATCTTCCTGCGGCTCCGACTCCCCCTATCCCTACTGGCCAGTCATCTCCATTCCCCGCTCCGGGTGTTGCGGATGATGAGGATGTCCGTCGCTCGTCGGCCAAGAGTCGACGCGGATCCTCCGGCAAGAAGTCGTCGCGAGAAGTCCTCGTCGACCCCATTACCGTCGATGTTTCACCTTCTGCGCGATATGCGCAGAAGACTGCTACAGAGGGCTTGACTGGCTCTCCTCCCCGACGGGACCTGCACAGGCAGCATAGCGTTCCTGTTGATAACTACACCCGCCCGATCCCGGCCATGGCGAGATCGGCGACCTACGACCATTCTGACCCCCGAGGCCGTGACCGCTCGAGGCTTCAGCCTCAAGTTTCTCTTGAGAGCGACTCTGATGAAGACTATGAACGTCGACATCGCGAGCGCAGACATCGCAAGAAACACCGATCGCCAGAGCCTCGTGCCGAGCATCACACATACAATGTGGAAGGCGCCCACGCAATCCCAATGCAGAAGTATTCACGCAGTTACGAAATGCAAATGCCCGTCGAGCAGTTCACGTATTACCCACCCAACCACCCCGGTGTGCGCGTTGAACATCGTGAAGCCAGTGGGAGCTACCGGAGTTCTACTACCGACTACAGCGGCGTTCCTTTCAAGGTCAAGACATCAAAGACCTATGACGTTGGCGACGTGTCCTACAGCAGTCACTACGCTCAACAACGCTATGAAGAGTATGTTGGATACCCTTCTTACGCCTAGAGCGCCAGGGTATAGGATACTCTATGTCAGCGTTTTCGTTCCCTTTTTCTCTCTTTTTCCTTCGCTCTTTCTCTCTCTCTCTCTCTCTCTTTTTCTTATCTACTTCTTTCTGGTTTCATATAATGAAATGAGATGTGTCTTAACGAAATATGAATTGCCCGGACCAAGCGAGCCGGATGTGGGATGATATAGGCGTGGGTAGGGGTATCTATTTTTTTCATTTCATTTTTCGTCTTTGTTTTTTTTTTAACGATGCTGCGAGGCTGGCATCTGGACCAACGGTACAATGCTCGTGTACCGAGCTATGCACAGATGGACAGACTTGAAAGCAGCAGAACCGGAGCATGGAAGGGTCACTTTGGCGGGGCGTGGGCGTTTGGATACTTGGATACGCTCGTTAGGTAGATTGGCGACAGCCGTCGGTAGAGCTTAATGAATTCAGATTACATACATATATATGGACTAAAATTTTCCTGTTAGCTAAGATGCTGAGTGAAGTGCTCACAAACTCAAGCCATTCGCGGACCAGCCCGAGAGCCTAATTCTCGGGCCGGCACGGTTCGCTTTCTCTCTCTCTCTCGCTCTTCCTCTCTCGCGTAATCCAGGTCAAGAGTGAATTGACATTGGCAGACAAGGCTTTCAAACGCTGTCAAATGATTAGAGAGAGATGAATTGTCACGTGCCCTAATGAGCATCAACACAGCCTTTGGACCATGTCATTAACATTCAGCTTGAACCCCCTGGTCACAAAGCTCAGCGACGACTGGCCTGTGTGGGAGATGGCCTCGTTCGCTAGCGGCAGCGGGGAAGCTGAGAGTGCCTCCAACTGGGGTTCGCGCCGGGCCTGAGCCGCACCCCATGCCCCCGGCGTCCCGTTGAGAGTCTCCTTGTTTTTGCCTCCATGCCTTGCCTTTGCGGAATACGTACAGTACTTGCAACCTGAGAATTTATGAGTGTATGAATGGACTCGCTTGAAAAAAAAAAGTGTCTTGCTTTATTGACCACCACCCCTTTCCCTGGCTCACAAGTCGAACACCTTCACCATTCCTTCCTCAACCCCCCCCAGCCTCGCATTCGACTATGCAGTCAAGGGACATAGAGTCTCGGAACCGACGCGGGACTGGGAGATGGACGTCATCTACGTGCGGTCGCAAGGGCTGATAAAGTCACCAAACCCGAGCAGCAACCAGGCACGTCGCGCCTGGTTTGCGACGATAGCCATCAATGACCGTGCCGAGTTTGCCGCCACCATCGTGGATCCCTTCCTCGAGTCCGAATACAAAACCGTTTTCGAACACTACCTGCGTGACTCGGACCGGCAAAGATGGAGCCCAGAAGTCATGAGCATGATTCTGGAGCAGGGTGTCGATGACATTGCCCATCTCGAACACCTCATACGCGTCTATGGCGATCAACTCTGGCGCCTGCTCACGCTGGAAAAGGGCCTGTCGCCGAACGCCACCGAATGCCACCTGTACATTATCGATTCCCAAGAGAGTGGCGACTCTCCGAGCATTCACTGCCTGGCGTGGGAGTTACTTGAAGGTGTCCGAAGCGACTGGATGCCCGGGCTTCGTCTTCGCGTCACCCGCATCAGCGATGTGCTGCCTCTCACGCCGCCTCTTCGCTTCTCTCGACCCAATGCGCTGCTCCCACACTCATTCGCCTCCGTGCAGGCAGACACCAGCCTCGACTTTCATGTGTTGCTAGTGGTGGCCCGCGACTTCAGTCGAACTGGCGCCGAGCGCGACCCTGAGCCGGACCTAGCGCAATGGCCGTTGATGAACGTGCAGCGCAAGTTGAGGAGTCGCATGCTGCTGGAGGTGGTGCGACCAGGGAGTCGTGAGGATTTGGAGGAGCACTTGAAGCTTCGAGCCTCTCAGGGAATGTACTTCCATTTGGTACACTTTGACCTCCATGGTCGCATTATGAATGATGAGTGCGTTTGCGTAAATATGTTTCTTCAGGCAAAAAAAACAAAAACCAAAAACTGCATAGGTACTGACCTGTCTAGACATGGCGTACAAACTCCCTGGCTTCTCTTTGCCAGCCAAAACCACGTCCCCCGGTCCCACGGATACCAAGTCCCCCAGACTCACCTCGCCAAAGCTGAAGCCGTCGCCCAGGTCCTCGCCCGATACAAAATCGAAAACGTCGTCCTCAACGCCTGTCTGTCTGCCTACACCCAAGGCCCCTCTACCAGTCTCGCCCACATCTTTCTTCAGCACGGCATCTACAACGTCTCGGCCATGTGGTTCTACGTCCACTGGCAGACTGTGTCCACCTACCTAGAAGCATTCTACGAAGAGCTGCTGGTTTGGTGCAAGGACTTTCACTTTGCGGCCCATCGCGGGCGGGAGGCAATCCGCCAGAAGCCAACTAGCAGGATTGGCCGTGATTACGAAGACTACTTCTTGTGCGTGAATTACACGCGCAATGTCCCCGTTAAGTCCGGTCCGGTGCGCGAGCCCAGCCCGGCGCCATCGGCTCGATCGCAGGGTTCGACAACATCCAACACCTCAGTTACAAGTTTTATGCGAAAGGCGTCGGTCCCGCGACTTGGAGACCAGTTCATTGGCGACGAGCCGCTGATACGGATGCAACTGCATCTGCTCGAGCTTGAGTACAAGCTCATGACTTCTCGCGTTGTGTACGCGAGCGATCTCCGCCGGCCGGGATCCAAGCTCGCCGCCACTATCGACCAGATGGTCTCCATGTGGCTTAATACCAACTTGGTGGACGAGGTGTTTTACTACAAGGCCAAGGATTTCGCCAGGCCTCGCATCCTTCCTGGTGCTGTGAAGCCACGCGAGAAGCGTACTAGAGCCACCAACGGCGGCTACCTCCAGCTGCTCTTCCAGCCGAAATCCGTGCGGGCTCTCCGGCAAACACTGCACGTCGTCTACAACGTGGACACTGTCGTAGCACCCGGATATCTTGCTGATCCTGCACGGAACGCAGACCTCGAGCGTAGGCGTTTCCTCGCGCAGGCTGGTTTGCAGCGCTTCGCTGAGCGCCTCCACGCCGATAGGCACAGCTACCTCCTCTTCCTGGGGAGTGAGGATGCGCAGTGGTGGAGGACATATTTACAGCACTTGCAGGGCGAATGGTGGGTGCATTTACCATGGAGTTATACAGTCCACAGCCGGAAGTTTGGCATGTGAGACTTGGTGTGTGAGATGGGATGTTTTATCATCAGACTACATACAAAAAGGGATGGACCATATAGGCATTAGACAAAAGTTGGATACTTAATGGGTTTGAAAACTTAATAGGGCATTCATAGATATAGCATCAGGAGCGGAGGCGTTTTACCTAGCGTTAAGTTTTGTTTTTCTCTATCCTAGTAATATATTATAGCTAGAGAGCTGGTTATTCTTTGATTCACGAGTATTGGCCGATATGGTGTGTACTGCAACTGCTCAACTGCTGCCCCCAGGAGCAGCGTCAATTCGCTGCCTGGCTGCTGGATGTGCCAATCCAGGTTGTCTATAAGATGCTTCGTACCTGGCGAGGTTCTGTGCCTTCATCATCAGCCCCGCAAGCAGCCCAGCTCTGTTTTCCAAAGCATTTCACAACATTCAACGTCAGACTGATGGTCGCGAAACGAAAAGTGTCACACAAAAGAAGTCCAGAGCCTCTTGGTGTTAGGTCGAGCCCAGTGACAAAAAGGAGGATGTGCAGAGTTTGGTCAGTCGACTTGCACTAGATGGTATGTTCAAGAATCTCAGATCATGGCTTGACCTTGACATGCCCAGGATAACTACAAAAAATCACCGGGTTGAGATTGTCGTAGCTATGCTCAAGAAGCAGTCTTCGAAACAGCTGTACCATGCGATTGCACCTCTTCTTGGGACAACTCGTATATCGTATTCTGGATCAGCCGAATACTAGTAATTAGCTCGGCATCTTGCAGCCTCTCGATATGCAATCACGCAACTACTATCTGACTGGCTCATATCTATCGGCCCTATTCAATTCTAAAAACCCTTTATGACTTGATGAGATAAATTACAAGGGTCACAATCAGGCTAATAAAGGCATTGTTTGCGTGGATCCAAAGTTAAGCTGTCCAATCACACAAGCCTCTTCCGGGCGGATTTCTCGGGAGCTAGATTTGGGGCAATGAGGTCGGTTTACAGACTGAGCGGGACAAAGGTATCGAACTTAGTAGTTCTACTGTAGATGGATGATGTAACTGTTTTCAAGATAGAAACAAGCTGGTGGCCTGTTTTCCTAACCACAACATCGTCAAACACCCATGCTGCTTCCTATTCTCCCATTTGACCAGAACGTCTGACGCCAATGCTCCCTCAGTATCCTCTCGCAATCTCATCGGTTGCTTGCTCCACCTCCACCTTTACAAAGCCGAATCTCTATGGCGCGGAGATCCTCTCTATAACGGCGACGACCGTCTCCAACTTCACCAGAAGTGTTCCGGAGGAATGGGCTTTTCACCACCCTGCTACATCCGTTCAAAACGCCTCATTTTGCAACGTCACTGTCAGCTACACTCATCCAGGGCAGAATGATTTAATATACGTAGAAACTTGGCTCCCCAGCCATGGTTGGAACGAGCGCCTCCAGGCTGTCGGCGGTGGAGGCTGGGTGGCAGGCAGGTTCATGCTCTCGGAAGTTCTCATGACCGTTGCGATTGGTGAGGGCTACGCGACTGTCACAACTGATGCCGGACTCGGTAATTCATCGATGCCAAAGGACTGGGCCTTGCTGAGCCCTGGAAATGTCAATCTCTATGCCCTCCAGAACCTTGCATCGGTTTCTCTCAACGACGAGGTAGGACGTTACCATCTGATTCAACTAGGTTTACTGCAGAGTGGGCTGACAGTGAAGGATTGAAAGGCAGTAATTGCAAAATCTCTCATCCAAGACTTTTATGGGAAGCCTGCAAAGTACTCATATTGGAGCGGATGCTCTCAAGGTGGTCGCCAGGGCCTGATGTTGGCACAGCGTTATCCTGACGCATATGACGGGATTGTAGCATCGGCGCCGGCCATCAACTTTGGCCAGGTGCTTATGTCTGCATATTGGCCTCAGTTTTTCATGGATCAGCTTGAATACTATCCCCATTCATGTGAATTTACGGAGTTGGCGAAAGCTGCGATTGAGGCTTGTGACGGCTTGGATGGCGTCGTGGACGGCGTCATCTCTGACCCGAGCGCGTGTGACCTTGATCCGTTCTCCATGGTTGGAAAGCGTATTGAATGTTCGGATGAGGAAGATGTAAAGATTAGCAGAGAGGCTGCGATGATTGCCAACGCGACCTGGTCTGGACCGCGAAACTCGCATGGTCGATCCCTTTGGCATGGCTTGGGGTACGCTGCAGATCTTCCCGGCGGAGTGGCCTTGACGAAGTGCGAGAATGGCACTTGCACGGGAAACCCGACAGAGTTGGCGACCCAATTTCTGCAGTTCTTTTTGGAAAAGAATGAGTCGCATGAGTTTGGAACCATGTCTCATCGGCAGTTTGACAGATACTGGCACAAAGCCGTTTGGGATTACACGGCCCTGATGGGGACTAATGATCCGGATCTATCGGAATTCCGAGATGCTGGCGGAAAGCTGCTCACGTTCCACGGACTAGTAAGTACAATGTCGTTGATAAAGCGTGTAGTCCCCCTCAATTCGATTAGTTTCTGACCCAAGAGTACAGGAGGACCAAATTATTCCACCACAGGGCACGAGACGCTACTACCAGTCAGTAGCATCCAGGTTCCCTGATGTCGGTGATTTCTATCGCCATTTCGAGATCCCTGGGCTGGGGCATTGCTCTGGTGGCAATAACGCCAATCCGTCGTCCAGCTTTGAGTTACTACGCGCTTGGGTTGAGAATAGAACCGAACCTGATACGGTTCCAGTGTCGTTTGATGGAGCTGGCAAAAAGCATTTTGAACGACCGTTGTGCCCTTTCCCTCAGAGAGCGCGATACGATGGTGGAGATGATACGAAAGCAAGTAGCTTTTCATGTCGGTAGTGTTTTACAATGTGATGCCTTTGATGAGGTCTTGGATATCTAGTTTAGGTGTTTGGTGTCGGATCTGCATGTATTTGTCAACTGAACGATCCCATAAAGGCGCCCCTCTCCGTTTCATAACTTGTGCGTACCATTACCAAGAGCTCGTTTTAACTCTCCTAGGGAGAATACTGAGTCTCCTGGCGTTTTGAAGACACCTACTCGACCGTGGTCCTGGTAGGCAACACCACCCATCGAACAGCGTGTTCGCACGACAGGATATTCAAGTCGTTAAAAGAACAGAGCACAGAACTCAAGTTAGTATTTAGGTTGGAAATTTGTTCAATAGACTTTGATAATAAGTATTACCGCAACATCGACAAAAATCTAGGCTTGCACCCAGCCCACTTCCAGACCAAGCACACCATCCATATCGTCTCTTCATCTTAAAAATCTCAATTGGTGAAATAGGTGGGAATGTTTGGCTAAATATTCTCGTCTAAGATCTTATGTCACGCCGTGTCCACATCGCCGTATCTGCGTAACACATGTAATCTCGTAAGATTCCCTTCTACTCACTCCTCTTGCCTTTGGGCGAAGTGCAGGGACACTTGGGTTCTGCTGAGACTCGTTTCCACCGAATTCTCAGCTTTCGGGTGAGATTGAATGCAAATTCCTCCTGATTTGGTTACCTCGAGCCTTACATTTGCTCAGGTCGGGCAGGTATGCATCGCAGCCCGAGGCCATGAGACGGACCATCTCCCAATCTAGTCAGCCTTCATATCAAGATCCCAATTGCATTGACCCTCTCCATGTGTGCCTTTTCTGACCACTTCTATTGAGCCACCATCATGTCTCGACTGCTGTGCTGTAGAATATTCTACCCAAGCCGAAAGGAGAGGCAAAAGATATAACGAGACGGTATGGTGTTGCAGCTGCACCAATGGGCCAAAAAAGTCAGCGAATTCCAGCACCACTTGCTAGAATTGTACCACACATCAGTATGTAAGGCAGCCTGCTTCTAGCTCCTTACGTTATACTTGAATCTATATTACATTATAGAGTATTACTTTGGTATGACCTCGTTTCCTTGTCAGATCAATAAATAATTACAGTGAGCATCTATATTTCCACAGACCTCTCTGTGTGTAGTTAATTGTATAGCTATAGAGAAGTGCCCCAATTCCGTTATGTTAGTATTGTGTAGGACCAAGTTTTAACATCGATCAAATGTCTTACAATTTTTCTCACCGACTTTTTGTCATTCCTAAGAAGCAGTGGCTGGCTATCCGCTCTTTCAGTAACGTGATCATTCAAATTCCCCTTTGCTTTTGGCCCCTCCCAGTGTGCAGATTTACTCACGGGACTAGACTTGTTATTGGGGCTCTATGGCATTATTGTTTTTGTTTTCATTTAAGTTGGGAAATCATTGCTTTGGCAATGAGAAGAAATGGCTTTGAAGGGGCCAATGCAAGATATGAAAAACCTAACAAGGCCGTTATTCATATTGGCATTGCCAACAGGCGCCTCCGATAAGAAGAACCGAAGCGCGTGATGATAATGACTACATAATGCGTACTTACCGTCGCTGCCTCCCCCCAAGTTCCTTGGCCAGAACTCGCGTTATACGAACCGAGCTCTCCAAGAGAAGAGGAGCGCCAGCCTGCATACAAACCGTGCCAATACTGCGCATACACGATATCATTTCGTTCTGAAAGAAGGTTTGGAGACTTTTGAGTATATTAATAGAAATGGCTGGCGCCTTGGTGAGCTAAGCTCTCGGGGTTTAGGCAAGGATCAGCTTCTCCCATGGGGATCGACGGTTTATGAGCGGCCTCATCCATATGAGATGCATAGCCTGTTTTAGATCCACCCTTACCTTAGCTGGAAGCTGAAGATCTTCTCTTCTAGGCATGGCGATTGATTTTCAATGTTGTGTTGGTGATGTTGGCGTTGAAGCCGGCATACTCTCTTGAGTTGGCGCAATATAGCAGTACAAGATTTGGGTCCAGATAAATTAATCAATCCAGTATCCTTCCTTTCCGTCGCTATAGTGACCATTTCTTGCATACTTTGCTCTGGGTTCACGACCTGAGTGGTACTAGGATGGACCAGCTTTTCTCGTCTTGGTACATATGTAAATAGCGGAGGGATCTTAGACACGGCATGTTGTCTCTTGGGCTGGCCCGGTCGTACTAAACGACCTTGAAGACGGGACAACTTGAAAGGAAACATGAAGCAGAGTTATGACCCCAGATGTGCCCCATCAACGAGAGGCCAAGGATGTTTGGACTTTTCAGACTGCATGCATCCGATTACGGAAATGGTCTTGGCTTATGCTGCAAGACCTCTATTTTGTCATAGCGGAGTGTTACAAGACCTTTGTAGACGATAATGATTGCAGAAACATGGCATTATGTTGCTGCTGAATTGAAGATTCTCAATAGACTTCGTCTCGCTTCCCGAGACCTGTCTTGACCATATCCATTGCCCAACAAACTCATTATTCTGCGGGTGGCGATCGCCCTTCACACTTCGCAGCGATGATTATCCATCTGGCTTGAAACCCATTTTCTCAAGAGATCGGTCGAATCAAACTTGCGTCAGGCAAGATGAAGGAAAAACAAAACAACTGGTTATGACATGGTTCAATCTAAGTTGACCACGTCGCGGGCGCCGGATAGAGTGGCAAACACTAGCCCGCCTGAGACATACATGAGAGACACGGGAAGAATCATCGACTGGAGTACGAGGGAAGCACAAGCCCCGGGCGTTACAGGCTTTGGTCTTCTTGGGCATCCCATCAACTCCATTAGATTGGCTCTGGTATGTCGTCCCAAAAAGAATATCAGACCAGTGACGGGAATATAAGCCTATATAAATCCCCCGTTAGTTGAGATTACTCAAACCATCTCATATCATCACCCATCATTTTATCAACTGCCTTTCAACTCTACGTCATAATACAAAGCAATCATGGCTGCAGTTACTGCTATCTACAACTCTGCAATGCCAGATGACACGAGTATTAGTCTATTTTACAATACGTCCACTGCACAACTTGCGGTTGCTTTGAAGAATGGTGGCCAGGGTCCTGATCCAGAAGGGAAATCATTCGAGGCCAGCGAGAGTGACTACACTGGTTGCATTGTCAAATCATCCCAATTGACCTCTGGATCATTCCGTGGTTTCGACATGGTTATTGCTGTAACTAAACCAAATGTGGATGGAGGCCGGCCGGCAGGTAATCAGATCTCTATGATTTCACCTGTATACCAAGGACTTGCCTCTACCACACTAGAAAACAAAAAGGTAGCAATTTCTCAATCCACCACAAATTGTTGGGTATACTTTCTTGAGTAGGTTCTGCCCCCCTCTCACATTTCTCAATGTAAATTTGTTGAAGAAATGCTGATTTGCTTGATTTTACTGCATTAGTGGCACAAAGGACCAAGCCGTGTTGAAGGAGTTCAACTTTGCGACTACTGGAGTTGCTTCCTATCGAGATGGTGCAGACGTCATGCTGAATAGCTCACTTGGCGCTTGGTATGACCCGCAGAACGACGAGCGATTTGTCGTCTACCAGGAATCTAAGGGCAATCACCTCAAACAGTTTAATTTGATCACTCGTGACAGTAAGTTAATTTTGTTGGTCGTGGCATACTCGTTACGCGTCTGGATAATAACACTATGGTGATAGACCAAGACATCGTCAGTACAAGCGACGCGACAGCTGGTACACCAATTGCCGTCACAGCCTATGAGGGTAGGACCTACTTGTATTACACTGATACTTCACACTGCGTCCGACGAGTGACGAAAGCAAATGGATCTTGGGGCTCTTCCCAGGTGGTGAGAGACAGTCCACCCATTGGCGACAGCCAAATGAGTGTGATAACAGCCAATGGCTTGAATCATTTATTCTATTTGCCACGAGCCGACGCACTTGGCCCCCAAAACTTCTCGCACATAGTTGAGCCCATAGGCTAAACCCCAACCTTGAAAATTGGATTATCGATTCATGTAGTGAGGGCTTGAGGGGGATTTTCTCATCCCCTCCTTCTTGGTCAATTTTCTAACTAGATCTTCGATATTCTGTGAATCCAAGATTAATTTTAATACCACGAGGTTCTTTCTGTTATTGGAGAAGATCCTGACTTGATAGTTGTTTCATCGTGAAGAAAAGAGGCCTTAAAAAGAAATTCCATAAGAGACCGAGCTTATATCCCCTATCGATTAAATTGTATAGTCTTAGCTAGAGGTCCAATGGAGCGTGAGGTAAGAGGATTCTCTTCTATTCGTTCCCCTCGCTTTTTTTGTGAACATGCGGGGACTCCAGGGTTCGATCTCGCCTCGTTGGACCACATTTCTCAGCTTTGGGGTGAGATTGATGAGATTGGTGCAGATTGATGCATATTCCTCGTGATCTGATTGCCTGGAGCCCAACAATAATTGCTCAGATCAGGCAAGGATACCATCGCAGCCTAAGGCATTACAACCCCTCTCAGCCTCATTAATCTTCTTACGAAGACCCAAGTGTATCAATCTGTCCATTTTGTGTCTTTACTGGCCACTTCTATTGAGCCATCCATCATGTCTAGACTCCTGTGCTGTGGCATCTTTCGCCCAAGCGGCAACGAAGGCAACAAAGACAACCATCGACAATCTGGGGGCAGCAATGGCGTAAACTCGGCACCCAGGCCCATAAAGCTCGCTGCGATCACCACAGGTACCATCCAGTCACCAGAACTCGTGTTCAGTCAACACCTATCTTACAAACTACAGTGAAACAACCGAAAACTCAATCAAAGGCCTTAACGGACGACAGTCGAACGAAATCAAACCTATGGGACGTCGCTTTGGACAAGCTTACTGAAGATGATCAGAAGTGGGTTAGGCAGATGAGCGAGAGTCCGTCAATTGCCCCCAAAACCAATATCGTGGACGAAATAATACAGCTGGTTACCGAGAAACAATGCCAGTGTGAGGAGAAGGCATGGAAGAACGTAAATATCGGCAAATACCAGTTTCAACTTCGTGATCTGATAGGAAAATCTGTCGTCTGGCTCAACAAGTTCAAAGAGATTGGCGACGCGATCGTTCAGTATGATCCAGGTCATGCGGCTCTTCCGTGGGCAGCAGCAAGATTTATTCTCCAATGCACTGTTGTATACCACGAGGAAATGGCTGCTTCTCTGGCCATTATTGAAAAGACGACACGTATAGTTCACCGGTGCCAGGTATTCGAACGATTATACATCACTGATACACTGCCCTCCGACGTCACCCAAGGTCTTCAGTCTTCCCTAATCGAACTCTACACAATGCTCCTCCAAGGGCTTATTCAAGTTGGAAGATTTCTCTCCAAAAACACTCCACTCCGATCACTTTATGCCATTTTCAACCCAACAGAAACCTCTGATCTACTCTCGGGCCTCCAAACCTGCGAAACAGAAGTCGAAAAGGAAGTCTCTATCTGTAAGGCAGAAGGTCGCTTCATAACAGATTCGAATATGTTACAAAAATTAGATGGCTTATTGATCTTGGAGAAACCTCTCCTCCGTGTTGACGACAATGTTGCCAAAGTACTTGCACATGTCACTGGCCGGGAGCTGATCAGCATTCTACAATGGATTTCCGATATCCAGCACAACTTGCACCATGAAACAGTCAGTGAAACTAGAACGGGCGACACATGCGGCTGGATTTTGCGTCGGGTCGAATTTTGCGAATGGCAGAGCATGACCTCGTCGATGATGTTCTGGTTGCAAGGCTTTGGTGAGTACGCTTGATTCAGTTTTCGCAGTTACTCTGAATCAAATTCTGTCACATTGCACATTGCACATTCTAACAATTCATTAGCTGGGACAGGAAAGACATATGTTACCTCCAAGGTTATTGATGAAATCATGACGCGCCTGAAGCACGAGAAGAATCATGAGGGATTTGCGTTCTTTTATTGCAACCGGAATGAACCAAGACGACGAAAAGCGATCACAATTCTTCAAAGCTATATGAGGCAATTATCTGCACCCACCAGCATGTCCGATCATATTTCACCGCAATTGAATCAGTTATATGCTGATTCAATGTTGAATGGATCAGGGTTAACTCTTGGTCTGTGCAAGGAGCACCTTGTGAAGCTATTCAATCTCTACCCTCGCACCACCCTCATTTTGGATGCATTGGATGAGTGCTACGTCGAAGACCGAGAAATAATCATGGACTTTTTCAACTCTCTCACAAAGACGTCATCAAAGCCTGTCAAAATCTTCGTCTCAAGCCGCCCTGAAGGCGATATTCGACAACGTCTGGTTGATTTACCTAAAATTGAAATCCTTGCCACGGATAACGAGGGTGACATTGCAGAATTCGTCAAACAAAGCATTGAGAGAAATGGTCGTTGGAATACTGCTCTAGAGAGGGACCAATCTCTGAAAAGTGAAATTATCAACACCCTCCTGAACAAGAGCCAGGGGATGTTCCAATGGGCCAAGTTGCAAATCAATCAGCTTCTCGATCTTCACCACGAAAAAGATCTCCGCGACCGCCTCGGAAAGCTGCCCAAAGACTTAAAGTCTGCTTATGATGAGATCTATCAGAAGATTGATGAGCTGCCGAACCATAGCAGAAATCAAACCTTACGGACGCTTAAGTGGGTTATGTGCGCCTATCAACCACTAACCACTGAGGAGCTCCTGGCAGCAATTCGCTTGAATCCTGAGGATGAATCTGTCTATGAGCCTGCTGACGAGACAACCGAGGAGCACATTCTGGACTGGTGTGCAAACCTTTTGGGCTTAGACTCCCAACATGATCCCCCGGTGTGGCGGACGTGTCACTTATCCGTGGTTGAATACCTCGAACGCCACTACACGTTGTTGGAAGCTCATTGCTTTGTAGCATCCTCGAGTTTGGTTCTTCTACTCGAGACCTACCATCACACTGAAAAGCGGACACAAACGGCAAATAGTATATATGATAAACATCATCGACTCCAAAAATACGTTCGGCATCATTGGGTTCGCCATGTTCAGACACAAGATATCCCAGGTCCCGATCCGATGCTTTCGAGTCTTCTAAAAAGATTTCTTGGTTCTCTGAATGAGAGTAGTCCGCAATACCAATTTTGGTATTCTCAAGCTGAAGATGACGTGCGGGAAATCATCCCTTCATCTTCAATCCTGAGGGATTTCCATACGAGCAAGATTTCTCCCAAACATGTCACGACCCTCGCAATGTGTTGTTTTGGATTATACCACTTGATACAAGAGTGGTGGGAAGATTCTCAACTGAACTTGTCTCAGACAAACGAAAATGGTGATGGCCTCTTGTCTCTCGCTGCTGCTTCCGGATGTATGCCAATCTGTGAAAACTTGATACACCGAGGAGCGAATTTGAAGATGGTATTTCGGACTGGAGACTACGGAAGTGCTTTGGAAGCAGCAGCAGATGGGGGAAATATAGAAATTGTCCGTCTCCTGATTGAGAAGGGGGCGGATACCAACCTTATGCTACAAACTGGGTGCTATGGAAGCATTTTAGTAGCAGCAGTGATAGCAGCATTATATGGGGGAAATAAAGATATTATCCATCTACTTATTGAGAAGGGTGCGGATGTTAATCTTATACTGCAAACTGGAGACTATGGAAGCGCTTTAGCAGCAGCAGCATATTGGGGACATGTGGAAGTTATCCATCTGCTTATTGAGAAGGGGGCAGATAGCAATATAGTGCTTCATAACGAGTATGACAGACGGGATTTGGCAGCTGCAATAGTAGCAGCAGAAGAGGTAGAAGTAGCAGAAGAAGAAGAAGAAGAAGAAGAAGAAGAAGAAGAAGAAGAAGAAGAAGAAGAAGAAGAAGAAGAAGAAGAAGAAGAGGAGGAGGAGGAGGAGGAGGAGGAGGAGGAGGAGGGTGCTTTCTGAATTAGGATCAGATGCTAGAAGCCTCATTCTAAAGCCATTGACTCGCCTCCACCTTGGCCTCTACTAACCCTGTCATATCGTCTGACTTCCATGTGAATCAGCATTAGACATTGTCCTTCTGTCATCTTCAGCCCAAAGTACTAGATCCTTAACGGCCCCGTTCTCAACAATTTAAACAAACTGCCCCTTTATATCCCCCTTCCTCTGCCACTCAAACTGATCTACACCATCTGGTTGACCAGCCAAACCAACCAGACCCAGCAGAGCAGGCTGTGACCTACAATAAACAATCGACTTTTCTTTTGAATGGTCGTCTACATCTTTAGTGTGTTGAGTTGCGAATGATCGTCTTTAGACTTGTGTATATATAGGGAGTGTGGCCATTATTACGTTTTGGGAACCCACGTTTGTTAATTTACCATACTTCATATAAGTCCACAGCAACTTGACATCGGATTTTAGCCAAAGTTAATTCACCTATAGCGAATCATACTAGAATACACTCACTCGATGACCAGATCGCACTAGGATAGCTGTTGACTGTTATACACAGCTGGCGTTATGTTCTGGGAGAGCCAATGCTACCCCTGCGACAAGCTAGACGCGACTTATGGAATGTTGTTGTGTTGAATGAAAGAAGCTGCTCCAAAGGCGAGCTTGGAATACTCATAACAATTTAGATGGCCAGAATTTCCAAATCCTTGCGGCTACGCCTCAAGAGCGAGCTTTTTGTTCTGTTGTAGTGCATTGAATCAAGGGAGAATTCTTAGCAGCGTTATACTCTGGAATTGTATTGTGTACGTTCTTAATTTATTAAGCATTCTTGTCAGATATCAGTGCCCAATTAATGCTAACAAGTTTAAAGCATTATTAAATGACGTATACGAGCCGATAATGAAAGGTAGGGTAGCCTAGAGGACGAGATTAGATTCTGTTCCTACTGCTATGGAGCAGATGAGCGTATATAAGCGATTATAACCCTGAACTTTGCCAACAAACGCTACTGAAGTGACTCCTATTCCCTGGGCTCATTCGCTCTAGCTGGAAATTTACGCGGTGGAAATAGACAAAGTGATGTTCAAGTACCTATATCTTAAAGGGTACTTGACTTGTCCCTTCGAATATTTTTAATGCGTCAAACGCCGATGACCTAGCCGTTGAGATGTCCTATTTTTCCATAATCTCCCCATACAGAGAGTAGAATTGCACTAAAAAGAATGTTCCGATGTTGCTGAGTCTCTTTTATCAGCAATGCTACAATCCCATGGCCTAATGATGCGAACAGCCATGAGGCTGCTGAGGCACATGGCTTATACACATCCTATCTGCCATCTGAATGTCTTTGACTACAAAGTAGCACCTCCCAAGTAAGAATGAAATGACAATTAGTTTCTATGTCTCAACCCCTCCCCCCTACCTTCGGAAAGACATGACGATAAATCACAAATTAATTATCTATAGAAAGTTTATGAACTTCATTGCACGAGCAAGTAGAAAATCTTATCCTAAATAGGGATATCGAGTTGAATAACGAAGTTGAAATGCAGATCAGGTGCAAGTAAAGTGACGATCCCGAACTGCCGATCGCACTGGAAAATTTCCTATAGCGGAATGATGACAGTTTTATTTTTTGACAGGTTTCCAAAGGTCGAAGGGGAGAGTACATCTGTTTTTTTTACTATATACTCGAGTTGGTATTAGGCTGCATGTTGCCGCTGACGTGAGATGTGGAGGTTTGGTTGGCTCCGATAGTGTACTTTCATGTCTTCTGCTGAAATATTGAACCGCCGGCACATGGTTCTTGAAACGTTCCGGGTGCCGAGATAGTGAAGCCTTGATTAATGCCGAATTTGAAAAGTTCAGCTCGTGACTGTCTGTCATTGAATCGCTAGCAACCGCCAGGCTGGGGAAAGCAAGCATGGGCGGAGGAAGCAGGATAGGACAGGGGTTTGAGAGAGGGCAGATTTCATATGACCAATTTGGGTATACAGTATGCAGCGCTATGGGAGCTCGCATCTCCATTTTATCGGCTTTGATCATTCGCGATGCATAGAAGAGGCGCCAAGTTCGCGGCATGAATATGTAGAGGAGAACATCATATCAGCATTTGCGAGATCAAACTGTATCGGGCTCTGATCCATTTCATCCACCAACTCTTCTGTAGCTGACTTGTTGGAAGAACGCAATTGATAGAATTTTTGTAACTTGGAGAAGACTTTGGTGAACCATGACGTACTAAGCTCAGCCACCCTCGTCGCCCGTGCCGCCCAAATACGACGTACGAATACAGGGTTTGCTAATCTCTTTCTTGTTTGACGTTTATCAAGGTTCCAAAAAAATATCTGCCGATGCCTGTACCTTTCTAAAACATGTCATATCTCTGTGACAATGCATACGCCTCTCGTACGGTCTAGCAGTTCGGCTGTAGATCTCACCGAATTAATACGCGACTAATGGGTCCCATAAGCTTCCCCCCTTTGTTGATCTTCTGTCGACAGGGAGTAAGTAGTACGAACCGACGAATACGAGCCATCGAATTAAGGATTCTCCAGGATTTTTGACTTCATGTCAGCCTACAGTCCAAAATTCCCAATTTCTATCTTATTTCGAGAAGAAGGAACGTCTGCGCTTTATGGATTGAGATTGATCTGTTTTATATGCACAGAACAGAACGGGCATTGTGATCAAGATGGAGACTTCTCTCAGCCACAACCAGTGGTATGACCTTGGAAAATGAAACAAGTTGTGTCAAAAATCTCGACTTCATGTCTTTGGCTGCTGACACAGGGATAGGTACGTATGAAGATTCGGCGATTTCCTCCTTCGAATGTACCCATCTAGACTAGTCTCGGCAATGAGGGCATAATTAAATGCCAAGTGGAGGAATCTAACGATGGAGC
The DNA here is from genome assembly GCA_024336345.1 of Mariannaea sp. PMI_226. Taxonomy (NCBI): domain Eukaryota; kingdom Fungi; phylum Ascomycota; class Sordariomycetes; order Hypocreales; family Nectriaceae; genus Mariannaea; species Mariannaea sp. PMI_226. The sequence continues at coordinate 4,957,845 of JANFOG010000001.1, read as the reverse complement.
CTTTCAAGGCTTGTTCTCCTTTTCAGCTAGGGGATTTCCACGTTGATCGGTACTTCAAACTCCACTACTAGGCAACACATCAATACTGTAAGCCATGGACATAAGGATAGTGATGGGCAATATTTCATATTACAATATTGTTTAGTATGCTTATTAAGAGAAGGTTTGACGCTCTTCTTATTCTGCTGCCTTGTTTTTCCATGCCCCCATGTGGGCTGATTACGTATTGAGCCTTGAGCATGATGTCGAAAGGATCCCCGATGCTGACAATCAGCCGTCAAGGCATACGGAGAAAGTGAAGCAGCTTCATCTCACAGTCGCCAAGCTGTCTGCACAAAGAGCGTTGGCTCAAAACGCTCAGCCCGGTAATGGTACTGCCACGCTACCAACACCCATGACTCGATACCTCCTTTTGACTGGTCTCTTACGGGTTTGAGCGAGCTGAAGGATTGGTATCCTTTAGCTGGGACCTTTTTCGTTGGAGGTTATTGTCTAAATTAGCATATCATCATGCTACAATAGAAATAATTGCCCGATGTAGACTCCCAGATGGGCAGGGTACGAATTGGGCCCTCTTGTCCAGCCTTGCACTCGCTTGTCCTCTTATAAACACAGTGGCTTCTTGTTTGATTCTTCCCCAGTCTCTCTTTTTTTTCTTCTTTGCCATCTGTATAAGGGGGGTATTGTATTGGATACCAAGTTTAAAAAAAAATCCAAACTCGTCAACGTTTCCGGATATGTCGATTGTCTCAGCCCTACCGTGTTGCCCACCCTTCCCTTTCAGCTACTTATCAAGACGGCCAGCCAAAAGTGTTCCCCTCTCCCTAATATCACTATTTTTCGTATCTTTCTTCGTTTATGTAGTAAGTTCCCAACACAGACAGCCCTAGCCTTTGGTGTTGTTACGTCTACTCACATTGAGAAATGTACAGTTGTTGAATGGGATCGGCCCATTTCACTACAAGCTCCAACCAATCCCTATACATGCGAATCCCGCGATCGATACGATAGATATATCCCCCGGGGACAGAAAGCTTGTAATTATCTTACCAGCAGATAACTCGAGCCCTGATCTATGCAAAGTAATCGCGAGTGCTGTTGCGTTGGGGTATCCAGCACCAGTCATCGTCAACTGGAAAACCGATTTCAACACCGATGAAGAGGGTATAGGACCGTCTCAGTTGGGGAAGATCACTGGTACTCTAGAGTATCTGAAATGGGCTACCAGTCATGACAGTCCAGAAGATGAGAGACTGGGTGAAGATGATTTGGTGATGATGTTGGACGCTCACGACGTCTGGCTGCAGCTACCCCCCAGTGTTCTCCTTAATCGATATTTTAAAAGCAACCAACGAGCCAACCGGCGACTTGCAGAAGAGTACGGTTTTTTTGACGGGGAGCTGATGAAACAGTCCATCATAATTTCGGCACAAAAAGGCTGCGTCGCGCCACGGGACTCAGTTTCAAGCCTCCATTGCAGGGACATTCCAGAGAGCACACTTCCGTCCGATGTATACGGGTTCTTCACCGATTGGCCAGGACTAAAATGGAAGTATACTAGGCCCAGATATGTCAACAGCGGTAGTTTCATGGGACCCGTTGGCGATATGCGGAGGTATTTCCACCGCGTAAAGGAGACGATGGACAGGGACCTCAAGGAGTTGGGCCCGAAGGGCGAACTTGGGGGAGATCAGGGAATATTTGCCCAGGTCTTTGGTGAACAGGAGTTATGGCGTCAAAGAATTCGAGAAGAGCATTGGCGAAACTATCAGACGTCGAAGGAAAAGGAGATACGGTCACAAGTCCAATTCGAGTACCATGTCGGATTGGACTATGATCAAGATCTGTTTTATCCGACATGTTATGCCGAGAAGGACGGCTACTTTGTCGCCCTCGATAACTACCATGCTGTGGAAGACGAATCGAGAAAATTGGGCCTTCAGACTTCACGCATACATGGAGTCCCAGAAGATATATCTGAGTCAGACCAACCATTCGCTAAACTCACAGGTGAGACCGGATTGAACCGTAGCTGGGGGGATGTGGCTCTATATACAGACCTTTGGACGACTTCAATTCCTGTTGCGCTGCACCACAACGCGTGGAGGGACGGCCTCAAGAGCCGACGGGTGACGTGGTGGGACAAGACGTGGTTTTTCCCGTACCTGCGGCCGCTTGTTGAGGCTCACCTTCACGAAAACAAATCAACACCCCTAGCAACACTTCCCGCACGCAGTGGAAGATTGCAGGTATGGCCATACGATGGGAAGAGGGAGCAACGAGAGCCACTATTGTTTGGAAAAGACAAGCTGAGCAAGACTTGGGTCCTCCGTGGTGCGGGCTGGGATGATGTCTGCAGGAATAGCAATGAGACGATGGAGGAAGAGGAGCATTGGTATGAGGAAGTCTTCAGAGATGAAAAGGGACCTCCGTAGACTTTTTTCTCTTCTTCTTCTTCTTGTGCTTGGTTTTTTTTTTTTTTTTTTTTTTTTTTTTTTTTTAGATTCTTGTCGCTTTTTTCTAGAAGATACCCCAAATATGAACTACAATATGCAATGTATCTGACCTACACGTAAAGTTTCGGTGATGACTTCCAAAGTTAAGGAGAAAAAGAAGTTTCACTGAAAATAATGGCGAGACAGTTTTACGACATATTCTCGCATTCCAAATGCCCTACAGCAGCCGAGTTGCATCGCCTTTTCTTGGTGAGGGCTATTTTGGCCGCTCAGCCTGGATCAATAAAAGCCGGGCTATGGCCGAAGAGGGCACCAACGCTCAGCTTCAGTTTGCATGCATGCCCAACGTTTCTGCCTAAACACGCTGGTTTGCAAGATAGAATTAAACGCTATCAGGACAAGACACAAACCACCAACCTTTTTATAAAGAAAATCTGTTGGTATAATTGGCCCTGTTCACAAACCCGACGGGGTAAACCCAAACAATGGACCCAATCACGGCGATTGGTGTAGCATCCGGCATCCTCTCGTTTGTCACCTTCGCTGCAAGCATCGTTCAAGGTGGCATCAAGATCTATAAATCCGGAAACTTAGAAGACAATGCGACGCTAGAAGATGTCATCAATAAGATGTCCTCGTTCCAAGCGAGGTTGGTTCCTCCAGACGTCCAAGCTCAAACCGAGGACGAGAAGACATTGGTCGAGTTCGTCAACAAGAGCAAGTCCCTGTCAGATGAGCTTCTAGAGCTCCTACAGAAGACTAAAAGAGGGGAGGGTAGCGGCCTTCGAGTTATGTGGAAGAGTTTGAAAAAGTCGTGGGAGAAGATGTTGAGCGAATCAAGAAAGACTGAGATTGAGACTGAGATTGGTAACATAGAGCGTAGAACCACCTTGGTTCTGACTCAACTGACAAGGTTTGGCTACTCCTGTTTTTTTTTAATCACTTTCCTTCAAGCTAACATGAAATCTTGCTTTATCAAAGGGTTGCCGTTGAAAAGCTCGTCACCGCGGTAGGAGGCCACGATGGCAAGTTGGACCAGATGACGAGGAACATTGACGAACTAATGAAGCTCAAAGACCTCAACAAGGCCATCCAAAAGGATATTAAGAGCCTTATTGACACTCAACAGAAGGCTGTGGATAAAATTTGTTCAGATCGCGTATTGGGGGCATTGAAGTACACTACGATGACGAATCGCTCGCAGGATCTCAAGAACCTTCTCTCAACTATTGAAAACAATGAATCTTACGGAGAAAACGATGGCTCTCACAGAGATGCATTCGGTTGGATTTTCAACTCCGAAGATGAGGATGCCACTGTATCAGACGAAAATGAAAGGGAATTGAGGAGGGAAGCTAGAGGGAGATTCTTGAACTGGTTGTCCTCGCCTAACGGTGGCATCTTTCACATTGCCGGAAAACCTGGCGCAGGAAAGTCGACCATGATGCAATTCTTATTCGATCATTCTAAGACTAGAGAAGAACTGGAAAAGTGGTCAGGTGAGCTTTATTTGATGTCTATGTCAGGTCCTCTCGTCGAAATGGTTTCGCTAACCTAGCGCATGAACCATCAAGGGGGAAACAACAAGACTCTTGTAATGTTGCACTACTCCTTTGTCAGAAAAGAAGAGATCCAGCAGGACCTAGACGGGCTTTTCCGCACCCTGCTTTATGATATTCTTCATGAGCGTCGTGAAAGCATTGTGGAGGTGCTGGCATCTGCGTGGGAACGCGCATTGAAGCTTTCTACGGACACAGTTGCTACCTTTGACATCCCCATGAAGGACAAATCGCAGGCGCTGAGTGCGATATTTTCTGGCTTAAAATTCCCCAACATCAATTGGTGTGTCTTTATCGACGGGCTGGATGAGTTTCACAATTCGAACAAGGACATGTTGGACTTGGTCGAAATGCTCCAGGGATGGGCGCCATCAACGGGATCCAACGTCAAGCTTTGCGTCGCCAGCAGGGTTGAGCCTCCATTCACTGTTGAATTTGACCCTGCCAAGCGGTTTCTTGTCCACGAACTTACAAAATACGACATGAGACTGTACGTCAAGAAGAGACTGGATAGGGTCACGCGGGAAACCAGAGAGCACTTGGTGGTGGACATTCCGAACAAGGCTGAAGGTATCTTCGTCTGGGTGTACCTCGTTGTGTCATCGATTCGGCTGAAAGTGGGCAGACGAGAAAAAGTAGACCTTGATGTTTTGGATCAATTTCCAACCGAATTGTCTTCGCTGCTGGACACCATACTGGCCTCTATTGCTCCGATGGATATCTCCATGGTTTACCAAACGATCCGTATGATGGAAGTGTTACAGGAGTCTGGTATGAACCTATCTTTACCGGCGTTTTCCTTTCTCGACGAATATAACAAGGACCCTTCCTTTGCCTGGAATCGGTCATTCACAGAGACGGAGGAGTTTGATGAGGATCGTGTGGAAGATGCGAGGCAAAAGTTATATGGCCAGTGCAAAGGTCTCATAGAAGCTGGACCAGACGGCGAGGCCATCAAATTCATCCACAGATCGGTGCGGGAGCACTTGGAAGGCGAAGACGTGAGGAAGATGTTGACAAAGAAATCTGGGCAAATCAGCGATGAACAGGCTGCTGATATGGCCTCCAATCTTCTACTCGCCGAACGTCGATCCACTTGGGCAACCAAGGATTCAGAAGAAAAGTGTCTAGACATATCTGTTTTTCGCAGGCGCTACGGCTTCTCTTATTGGGTCTCGCTTGATTTTCAAAACTGTCTCCAGACGGTTATTGAAAGGCGGTGTCAGAAGGCGCTGCTCAACAACAGAAATCGTGGCATCCGAGTTGTTGACATTAGCTATCCCAATAGTATCAACATCATCGCTGAACATTACCAAAAAGTCGAAGCCGGCTCGTCAGTCACCAGTCTCGAAATAAAAACACCATTCCATACGGAAATCCTTGACGGAGACTACGACTATGCCCTGGCGAGGCTGAAACATGGTCTACCCCTTGCGACAGGGACCTTTCCCATGTTCACCATGCTCATTTACACCTTCTTCCATCGCAGCCACTTTCAAAGGATTGCAGGGCCGGATGTTCATTTCTTGGTTGAAGTGTTGGAGATGGAGAAATACCGGCCTTATTGGAAGAAAAGGACCCAGTTCATCCCCTTACACGGGTTTTTAATCATCATGGGCGTACAGGACCATATGGAACTTACCATCTGGCATCACTACCTGATGGTTGAGTTTCTCCTCAGGTTTGGTTGCCCGAAATTCGGTCAAAAGAGGAGTAACCTCTCGGCCGAGGTGCTTGATAACAACTTCGGTCAGATAGTCCAAGCCTTTTTGGAGTCGGGCCAAGATCCAAACATCTCAATCAATGTGAAGCCAAACGATGCGACCGAGGAACGAGAAGGGAGGTTGACATTCAGATTTGGTCAAGAAAAAAACCTGGTAGAGCTTCCGTTTCCTATAGGTTGGAGAGGGGCCTACTGGCCAAGTTCTTATCCGGAGTGGAAGCAACAGGGGTGCGAGGAATGGTCCCTGAGAGATTGGATCTCGAGGATGAACATGGAGAACAAAGGCCAACTTCTTCGACTCCTCGCGCAACAGAGCTCCGGCTCCAACTCGGCGACAGAGGAGGACGAAATCTCGACTGAAGCTCCTCCCTTGCCACTCATGCGCAGCATCCCGCCCGAATACACAGTTGTGATCTTGTTGGGTGAGAAATTTAAATCATTTCTGTATTCACGCCTCTACACCGGGGCGCGTTTTCCACGTATATGTTTGTATTTCGCTAACAAACTTTCTCCTTCCCCTACATATAGGCATTTTTACAGCTCTGCTCGCCTCTTTTATTGTCCGGCTATGGTCTAAATAAGGAGACGCCATGTACGACCCGAGAGACAGGTAGGTTGGTTTGTTGGCTTGATATAGGTAGCTTTTTTCCCTTGTTGAGACTAGATTGAAGGTTTGCAAACTACCCAAGTACCCCAGAATGATTGCACTATGGGGATATGTAGTGAATGCATAATGAATGCATAAAGTCCCATTAATTACGACTTTACTTATTTTCACAGAATCCGCAGAATGGGAAATGGGGCGGGCATGTTTGTTTTCATTTGAGCATTTCCACCCGACTAGTTTATATCGAGATTCTATTTTGCAAGCTTACTGGAGCTGACTGGCATTGCCTCGTTACGGCTTAGCTCAGCTCGCTGTCATTGGCTGCCTGGTTTGACACTCGGGGATCGCGCACACCGCAACGGCAGAGCACGGGAGAGCACGGCAGAGCACGGCAGAGCGTGGCAGAGCGTTTTCTCATTTCTGCCAGTTCTCATTGGCCAGACCAATTCCTGGGGTAACACTTATCGTTACGCTAAGATTTACTCGAGTGGGACATATTTGCCGCCAGATGCGTGCAATCTACAGCACCCCCGGAAAGCTTTCACCTTTGGGAATTGAGCTCGGTCGGGAAGCTTCACCTTTTTCTCTTCCGCTTTCACCCTTCATCTCTCTCTCCCTCCTATTCCTTTGTCAAGTCGGATATATCTTTCTTCATCCTTGTTCTACCTCTTTTTTTTTTTTTGTCGCAGTCTTTCTTTCTCATCCCTCGATTGGCCTTGCTAACACGGCGCATCTGGCCAAGCATTCGGAACGCTCTTTGGCAACTCTTCCGATGCCTACGGTGGGGATTCAACTCCGCTCCAGCCTCAGAGCCAAACGACGATTGCCGACTTCTTTGCTTCTTTCACCCTAGAGCGCGTTCCAAGCGGCTCCGCGCCTTCTAAAAAAGCACGTCTGCTTGGTTCCTAATGCTTCAAGGCCAAGGCCATTGAATAGAAAGCTCAACCATCCGCCCGCAAGGCGCCGAAATTGGTCTTCTGTATCCTCGCCTTCGCCACGCATTTGCGCCACAGACGTCGACATGATTGACCCACCCCCTTTCGAGGTCTTACTCCGCCCATCTCACCAAGCGATTGCCCATGACGCCTCTACCTCGCCTCCCATCTCAATCTCAAAAACCTCCAAGTTGATATCCATCTTTCTCAGAAACCAGGCTAACCTCGCCAAGTTCTTGGCGCGCCTTCACCGAGCTATTCACTCCCGTGGGGGATTGGATATCACACTTCTCTTTGTCGCCGAGACTACAAGGTTACTGGGAGCCTTGTTGGAACTCCTGAGTAAAGCGGAAAGATTAAAATCAGCTCGAATTGTCGTGTCGTTGGCTGCAAAGCTACCCAAGTCAACTCTGAAGCTGAGAGCATTATCACACTACTCATCAGGCGCATCCCGCCGTTTCGCCAGTGCGGCAAGCGAAACTTCAACTCGCTTACAAACTCTTGTTATCATTCTAGAAGAATGGCAGATTCTCAGCAGACTGTGGGGTTTATTGGATATATGGATGTCAGCTAGAGAGACATCAGAAGAAGAGGAAGACAATTCGCCCTCATGCAAGCTGGACACTGCATTTACCTCAATGTATCGACTATCGTTGGCCTCGTTCCATATTTGCGAGGCCATCGCCTGGCTCTCTTCCAAAGAAGTTCTAGGCTGGTCACCTGAGGCCCAGGACAAACTATTCAAATTTGCTGCTGGGTCCTGGGGCGCACTCACTTACGTCGAGGCGATTCGTTTGCTTGTGGACTGGCATCGGAAACGCCAGAGCGGAGAGCTTTCGGAAGATTCCGAATGGAGAGAGCAATGGAAGAAGGATTTTCTGCAGAACCTGGCCTGGGCACCGTTGGCAGTCCATTGGAGCAGATTGGCGGATGGAGGCTGGCTTCCTGAGATATTTGTCGCGCTGTTTGGCTTCTACCCAGCCCTGGGTTACATGAAGGATGTTTGGCAAGATGCTGCCTGAGCCTACTTGACTATAACGGCAGACCTACCAAACCTAGGATTTACTTGCGTTAAGAAAACTACCCCTGTTAAAGAGAGGGAGATGCACGAGCGGATCGGAAATCTCGGAAATCTCGGAACTTTCCAGTCCAACCCCAACACCCCCGGTCTTATGAACGCGGTTGTTTCATGAAAAGAATAATATTCGATGTATGAGGCAGTTCGGCACTTCAGAGTCCCACAAATCACCAACAAACATCAGCAACTAACAGGGATCCGCCGAGCTCCAGAGATCTTTCAGAGGCGCAGTCAGGCGCAGTCGAGCTCGCGTTGTGTATGAACAAGGGTCCCTCAGAACGACCCCCAAATTACCGGTTGCAATCTCCATCTATAATTTATTGACGAATAGAGTCGCATTAGCCAGTCCGCGAGCCTAACGCGAAGGAATCCTTGCTAGGAATTTGAGCAGGACTTAGATATGCAGAGCTCTAGTTACATTGATAGGGAGGAAGGGAGGGATACTATCAGGACCATTGGAACTGATCCCTTTTTTTGGTAGTTGATAACTAAGAAATAATATCCTTCAAGGATTTCACCGCATGATTCAAGTCTTGGTCTCATACAGATCGCTTGCTAATCGTTATTTGCCTCTACATAGCATAGTGACTTTGGTGAGCCATGTAGATTTCAAATAGTTCCGGAGGACTTGGTGCCGCTTGAAGAATCCCGGCTAGATTAATAGGGGTTTCAGTGAGGAACGGAACCATGCTCAGTTTCCTTGATATTACGTCTGAGAGAGAGTTTGTTTCATATTCGAATATGCAAACGGTATGCAAACGAAACGGTTGTGCACATGAAGTTGAATGCCTCGTGATTAATAATCGAGGCGTGAATCCGGGGATCCCATACCTGCACCACTAACGATGCAAATAAGACCACGTGACTTCTGACCCCAAGGGTGGTGCAAATAAGATCCTTTTAGAAGCCTATGTTGCGATATTAAGCATGGGCAAATCTTGAGGACTCTAACGCCGGCCTTGGTTGCGGTAATCCTTCTTGATGGGGGCATTTGATATAGAAAAAAAGCCAACATTGAGAGGAAGAGCCGGCTTAACATAATATGCATATTGCGATGATTTACTTACATCCTGAATGTTGATGTTTGCTACTTGTTCCGTGTGATAGTTGCCGGATCGTGATGAGGCATTGTATATACTTCATGCCTTTGGGCAAGCTGATACGTTGCCAGTAGATCGTATATCATATATTGAATGGCTATATATATATATAATAATCTCTTTTTTGAGTCTATAAACAGATGCCGTTCTTATGTGTGTGTGAGAGATATCCTCGACGTAATATACCCGGACCTACATAAAGAATCTTATTTGCACCGTCGCCGGAGCAGATATGGGTCCCGTGAACTTGAAGTAGAGCAAATATGGGGTCTTTTGTAACATATACCCGTCAGAATAGATATGAATCGCATTTATCACATTCTTATTCATAAATAGAGACTACGGATGACGCCTGATAATTCACTTGAAGTAAGTTCACTTCAAGTACAGCGAACACCAATCAAGGGGCTATTCACTGATGCCAATCGAGACAATGATTCCAACACACAGTTACAGTGGTAGAATATACTCTTGATGATTTAGGGTAGTCAAATAGTTACGTATGCTAGACTGAGATCAGAGCCCCGTGCCTCGCCGTCAAGATTTAACGTCACCAAGCTCTCGCTACTAACCTACCAGAATAAGAACTTAGGCCTTCCATTGATTTAGTTAGTACTCAGTACTCAGAATCCCTTTCCTGGAACTACTCTGTATCGCTTGTCTCCAACTGAAGTAAAGAACACCAAAAATCAACGTCGGCTGATTTGAGTCGTGGCCTACCGGGCTCTCGTCAAATTAAGGACAAGCTAAGAGTATACAAGCGAGCTACCGCCAAAGTATAGCTCTGTGTTACTTTGATATAGCAACGGCCTTGGTCAGCCCGATTTCATCATCCATTGGATTCTTGATTGATCAATAACCGAGAGCTGGCTTGTCAAAATTCTGTACGTCCTCCCGAGTGTTTCGGTGGAAGCGGCCGTTCCTACATGCAGAACTCTGTTCTTCTCCTCGTGCTATCTTGGTGACTTGACACGACTGCGCCTGGGGGCTTGGTTGTTGACAACATAATATAACGACAAACCCAAAATAAAAACACATCTTTGAACAAGGAGATGAGCTCCTCTGCATAAAGCGGTTGGAAGAATAAAGAAAGAATAGAGACGATGGAGGTGACGATGAGAATCTGTCGTGTGGAGAGAGCGGTCGCCTCTTTACTCTTTTGGGTCCTCACTTGTACCGGCGTTGATCAATACCAAAGCCATTGTCTCGATAATGTCAAAGACAAGTTCATTTTAATGAAATAATTTGTAGCGTGTATCATGATCAACCCCGTTTAACCTGTCTAGATCCAATTTCTTTTTTTGCTTGTCATGGGACTTGTTGGCATCTCATGATAGATGGAAGCTAAGAAGGTTCCTCTTACGGTCTATCTCTGGGCGGTCCGGCTTACCGTCTCTCTCACTAGCACCGGCAATTCTTTCTCTCTCTTCTATTTATCCTAGACTCTGAACCCCTCCGGTGACTGAAGCTCTCAACCTGGAGTCGACTTAGGCTATAGGAGTGGCCATCGGATGGATATCTCACACAGGCAAGTCAGGTCTCGTGAGCAAAGAAACCTGGTTTTTCTGACCTCTGCGAGAAACTATCAACGGAGAACAAGTTTTGAACTTCTCATTAATCCAGGCCTTCATACAACTGTTCTCGAATCGGCCTCTTTGCCGTGATTCCAACACTAGACTCAGGTTCCTTTTCCTGGCCGGCTCTCAATTCCATTAACCTTGATTTCTATCCTCGCCAGGGTGTGTAAGACAACTTCCTTGGTTTCTAGGTGAGAGTTGTGACCATTTTGTAAACTTGAGCTATCTGCTGACCGACATCTGGGTTGCTGAATTACGTACCATGGTACGACTAGGAAATTCTGGCTGATGGATAATATCTTGAGATGCTAGTTTCGCCTCTAGGGGTGGCTCAATTTTCTCGAATATTGAATATCTTGTCAAGACTAGCTGTCTAGATTCATATATCACCTGTATCAGGCGACGAGTCACTTACAGCTTACAGCTATCGTTGAAGGAGGTGGTCACAGTAATCGTTTAGGGGTGGGGACAATAGTGAACGTTTTTCAGGCTAAAGGCATTGACCCAATGAGCCAGTCCTTTCGAGCATGTGAACTGTCGTATAGTCGATTTCCTAGGGGGAAACTATAGGATAAAATGGTTCGCTTTGGCAGATAGAGAGCAATAATCATTATCTGCCTCAAAATTGTCTAAGCCCGTCATTGACAGGGCGTAGGGCGTGGGCACTTCTTAGCCCCTGAGGGCGTAAACTTCTGGGCCATCACTCTGGGGGTTCAGCCGATTCGGCTAGGTTCTCTTGCGCAGAGATGTTTTTAGACTGCGGGGGGCTCTATGGAGCATCAATGTAGATGTGGTATCAGGCGCAATTATTTACAGCAGGAATGAGTGAAGTAAGGTATAATTTCTGGCGAAGAATGATAGGACGTAAGAATGTGCAAGCGGTGGTGGTGGTGGTGGTACAGTAGCCTAAGCCATCTCTCTTACTTTGGCAACATTACTCCCTCCTATTGAATCGACAACTCCTATCGAAAGCAAAGCCATGTCTATACTTCCAAGACCTACTAGTACCTATAGGCTGGGATAATGAAGCGCTCCCGCTGAGCCAAACCCCGCCCTGTGGTAAACTCCGGAGCAAATAGCGCAGGAACCAGGCCAACAAGCTTAACCGTCGGGCCGTTCAACCAGTCGTACATAGCGGAGGCGAGACGCTCTCCCTTTTTGCTGACAGCTAATTAGCTGGGTCTTATTGGCTATTGCGGTGCATCAACTTAGGATACGATTGGATGATGACTACGGAGTGTTATTCGTATTTTGCTAAGATTTCGGCCGTATCGGCCAGAGCCTAGTAATATAAATGGGTCATTCGCCGATTGATGTCCCAAATAAGCAACTGGTCAGCGGCGACTTGGCTGTGGCTTGCAGGGACTTTGGAAATCAGCTCTAACTAGTCATTTCCAATTTTCCTACTCCGTACATAGTAGATAGTTACATAGTAGAATCCAATTGATTACCCCAGTTTGCGGGAGAAAAGATAGGAATAAGAAGTGCTTAACATTGTTTTCTACTCCACTGTTCCCGTCTACCCCGTCTCACCCGCCCTCTCTCCCCCCAGAAAACCCAACCCGCCCCCCGCATTCTGTTCATCTTAACTGGTTCCGGGAGCTCATTCAGGGTCGTTGAGGGACTGGCTCATAATTCCCCGGCCGCTAGACATGGTGTTTGGCCAGAAAGAGATCGTCTCTACTCCGTACAATCCGCGCAGCACAGCTACATCTTAGATACCTGCATAGTACAGACTCAAGCAGGCGTTCCTTTTTACCAACAGGTGACGTAGCTTGGCAGTATTCGGCCAGCTCCTCCGGCAAGCGAGAGACGTGTTTCCACACAACTGAGCGCTCATGGAGCCAGTGTTGTTATGCCCAAGACCCCCTGAAGAAGGCATTTTCGAACGCATATCTCCACACAGCGCTAAACCGACTTAGAATCAAAAGAAAAGTTGGAAAGGTTCCCCGCACCACAATGTTGCAATACAGTTGCTTGATAGAAGGGGAGAGAGAGTAGCATAAACGTGGAAAGCATAGGATTAGTATAGAGATGACTCCTTTTATTTTGATACGTTGGGTGAATTGCGGAGTACAATCTGCGTCGTCAGAAGGGGCACACAGGCCATAAGCAAGTGTTCGAAACGAAAACAATTAAAAGAAGTTACTCTTCTGTATCGTCCGATCGCTTCTGTCTGTGACAAACTCAGGTTCTCTCACTTCTCAACGAATGTGAATTCCGGCACTAGGAGTGAGCCAAATGCAATCAATTGGTATACGCTTCTCCAATACCCGTCAGGGATACTATGCTTGATTCGAAATCCACGCCGCCGACGTGCCGAAAAAAGAAAATAACCAGGCGTGAGTAAACGCCTATATTCAGGACATATGTGACGGGATGTCGGCCCTGTTCACGGGCGATTATAGGACGATCGAAGATCTTTTGCCGGTTTGAGCACTAATTGGGAGCCTGCCTAAGCGCGGCCTCTTTTCATCCCTTGTCTAAGTCTATTTTATACTAAAGCATATAGGGCTCCTTACGGCGGAGAGACGTGGTCTGTATCCGAGATGCCGCGTCCCGATCCCCACATATTCATTCGCACAGCACAAACTGCCGTCTGCTTGTATTGCTTCTGGCGACCTACCCGAGAAAATCAGAACCGTGTACGGTATGTATTGATGTATTTGCCGGGAATCCTTACGTGTTGCCGCTGAGTATATCTTGTTCTGGCTAAATTTGACAATTACCCAAGACCGTCATCACCAATGGTCTGATAATCGCCCTCCCATTGCCTCGAGTTAGCTGTCGTGCTAGTAGCGACAGTCTCCCGATGTGTGGGTTAGCTTTAGGCTTGGTCAAGGATCTGTAGATGCCAGTCAAGTAGAGTCCGAGGCCATCAATAATAATGCTCTATGCTATGCCACCTAATACTCATCTACCTATCGGAAACCAGTTGTAAGCCGCTCCTTGCCCGGAATGACTCACCACCTACCAGTTACTACTTCTTTCCACTATTTTTGTAGATATCAATATTTTTTTTAATTATTCGTTTCTTTACTTCACCTTAATCTTTGTAGCCAAGTTCTATTCCTCATAGTGAACGTTTGAGATATGTGTCGGTCTAGGTTAGCAAAATTTTGCTCCTTTGTCCTGGCCAATGTGTATAGAGCCACCAATATCATCTGCATTAAACCACAATTAGCTAACTGTGTAATCCTTGAGCTTGAGAAACGTCAACAGATGAAGGTTGAGAGATCTATGCTCAATCGAGTAGGTCAGTGGCGTAGACCTTTCATGGTTTCAGAACCCTGGTCGGTCGGATTCCGTAGCCCTTCAAACTTACCATCCACCTTGGCACATCTCGTATGAGCGTAGGTGTGGATAATACTATTTGCAGTCTAGGCTTCACGTCCCGTCGTCTATCATTCAACTGTCTGTTATATTTTTGTGCTATCTGCAACGAAGAATCATAGCCTTCGAAAAGTATAAAGAGAGAGGCTTCCCTCCCCTCAGAATCAAATTTCTTTCCTCCTCATCCAACACACAATCTCAACATCTTTACCAACAACAACCAACAACCAACCAACCAACTAACCACCCCTCACAATCAATATGAAGGTCTCCACTGTTCTCTTCACTCTCTTCGCCGCCGCCATGGCTGCTCCCGCTCCCGCTGCCGCTCCCGCCGACCTTAAGGAGCGTGGCATGGAGAAGCGTGGCTGCCAGCCCGGCTCCTACTGCCAAGACCACTACTGCTGGATCAGCCCTACCTGCCCCGCAGGCTGGTGCGGTCTTCCCTACAAGTCTGGCGAGACTTGCTAAATTGTGAGTCGTCATACAATATCTGCAAAGACAATTCCCTAGATATTTGAGATGCTTGAAAGCTAATACTTCTACAGTCCTCATGAATACCTGGCTTCCCTCAAATCAAAACACTCAAATCGCGAAATATCTTGGCTCTGGCTAAGCTTGGGATGTTATGAAGGACTACATTTACTGGGGGAACGAACCGGCAATGGAGGAAGACAAGGACATTGACGGTGTTAACATCAGACTATCTAGATGTGGAGAGTGAGCATTTGACAAACGGACTCTACTTGTGGAGGAATCACTCGAATTGGGAGGACCGCTGGGGTTGCACTTGTTATCGCTAGAATACCTACATGCGCCGATCAGACAATTCAACAAAGTGTTAACTTATAAAACATGGAACGCTCCTCTTGCATTTGAGAACGAGTGATTTGTTGACACAGGACTGACTCTTTTCAATTCTTGACTTTTCAAAAGTATGAGAGAGAACAAAAAAAGTATGGTATTTTATTATCTTTCTACAACCAAAGATATCGATGAGTTGGCTATGTATCAATGCGTTGAAAAAGGGAGTCCTCTATTTTTATCGCTGAAGTAAGAGGTATAGCTATAGGCGGAAGAGTAGAGTCGGTATTGTTACAATGAGAGTAGTCTGTAGTTGGAATAGTAAGGATATTCAAGTGATATATATCTTGACTCCTTTCTAAACGCCTCCTTACTTGTCTTGACGCAGTCAACTTTAGACGTCTACGTAGCTTACTTGAAAATTAATAGACATATTGCATTACCAGAATTTTAGATGTATATATCGATATTGCCCCGATGACTTGACCATATGCAATCCAGAATTGGTGTCATACGTATACTGACCCTTTATCACAACTGAAGTATTTTCCTTACCAACCCATAAGCCATATTATTATAAGCATAGAATAATCAGCTTAGATCAGAGTGGAGCGTTAGTGAATAGATAGGAGATGGATTCGCCGTTATGAGTTCTACGAATAGCCTATGTTGAAGTAAGTAAGCACGCATGTTATACTCAGAAATGCAGTCACATTCGACATACCTCGGCCAAAGTTCCAGACACATCAATAACCTTGATCTTGGGGCATTGTTCAACTTTATTCCCAACTAGGCTTTTGGTCAGCATTAGGACGATGGGGTAGAACAGACGTCACAATCAACACGACAGGACAGCAGATCTCGACTTACGCGGCACAGCTGTTGGGCAGGTTAGCAAGAAGGAAGGCTATGGTATACTCGACGATATGATATGTACTTACTGTTTGTTACAACCAGACCGGAGAGGCAAGATTGATTGATGGTTTCAATGGCATTGCCACTGAGAATGCCATGAGTGACAATAGCGTAGATCTCGCGAGCGCCATTCTCATTAAGTATGCCTGCTGCCTTTGCGAGCTAAAACAACATGGTTAGCTTTTTGAGCGAGATATATGGATGGATTGATGAAAATAGAGCTGCTTGGGGTCGTACAGTTCCACATGTATCTGCCATATCATCCACAATGATGGCAACCCTATCTTGGACGTCGCCGACCAACACCATACGGCCAACAACATTAGGACGCGGTCGCTCCTTATGAATAAGAGCAAAGCCAGTCTTTAGGCGGTCAGCAATTGATGTCGCACGCTTCGCACCACCAGCATCGGGGGAAACGATGACACAGTTATCGACGTGCAAATTCTCAGCAATCCAGTGAAGGATGGACGGCTCAGCGAAGAGATTATCGACGGGCACGTTGAAGAAACCCTGGATTTGAGATGCGTGAAGGTCCATGGTGATGACATGATCCTAATAAATGGAAAGTAAGATACTGAACAGCCTGGCTCATGGTACCACTGGTAGGGCGCTCACGCAACCAGATACTTGCAGCATGTTTGCCATCAGCTTGGCACTGATGGGGGCGCGAGACTTATCCTTCTTGTCTTGCCTGCTGTATGGGAAACTTGGGAGAACGGCGGTGATGCGTCGTGCTGAGGCGCTGCGACATGCATGGACCATGATGAACAGCTCCATCAACCCATCGTTGACTTCTCCCGGTGGAGATGATTGCAGGATAAAAACATCTTCATCGCGGACTGACTCGCCGAGAGACACACTCGTCTCTCGGTTCGAGTACTTGACACTGATAGTATTTGCAACCTGAATGCCAAGTCTGTAATACCAATTAGATCCATCATTAATTTCGCGCAACAGCGCTGAATGGAACCCGCAATGACGCTGGAAGAGGCATTCTCGACATACCGGTTGGCCATCAGCGCGCTCAGCTCTGGATGACCGCTCGCAGAGAGGAGCTTGATCTCATTGGTCATTTGATCCAGCATGTCTGATAAAGATGTAATAAAGATATGGCCAAATTGTTTGGGGTATGTTCTTTTATTATTACTTCTTTTTCGCAGAGTGGCCAAAGAGTGCGTCTCAAGATTGGCGATGTCGAGTGGGTGTTGTAGGTATGATACCGAATATACTCAGCCAGCTGGACCCTGGGTGCAGTCAACAATAATAGTCAAACACAAACTGTACCTCCTAATCCTCAAAATTTTCACCCCGATACGATGAAAGGCGTCATTCAAGAGGAGTTTGGAGAAAGAGACCATCTTTTGTGCCAAGTCGGTCACGTGCATGTCGAGGCACGTCACCACGGGTGGCCATTCGACGTAGCTCAGTAGCTTAATGCCACTCGATCAGCGAATGTTGCCTGAACTATTGAAGTTTATGCCGATCTGCTCAGTAGACTTTCCCCATTAGATTCATTGCTTTTCTTCTTTTTCAGGGAACCGTTTTCCCGGATTAATGCAATGGAGCGCCACGTTCCAGACATTGGGGACGCATATTTTTAAGTACTGAGATTGAGTAATGAAATATGTATACTAAATTTTCTCCAAAGTTGAGCCCCTAAACAAAATGGCGCCAAAGATGGAATAAATTTCTTCAGGTCCTCAGTGAGAGACACGCCAAAGTTGCAAATCTTGAAGCCTGTCCCTGGAAATCCTAGGTTTACGTATTCGTGGTCTTTACGTTGTCAAGGTTATACGAACTGGGTAGTGTCGCGCAATGATCATATTACTTTTATCTTCGCAGTAACGAAATATTATTATGAGTAACTATTCGTAAGATTGATTGAAGTAGCTATCAAAGCTCTTTCCGATCAGTTACAGCATCCCAACCAAGTCGTCCGTTCTGGATATCTCAAAATAGCGGGCTCGAGTATTCAGAAATGGTGCCAGGTGAGCCAGCTCATTCTCAAAAACATAAGGCATGACCTTGAACGAGATTATTGGGTTATTTTAAATCCTGTTTTTATATCCAGCGATGCATTACCCGCAGCACCAACGGCATATCGCAAAGGAAAGGGAAGAAGTGGACATCCTCCTTGTCAAGAACAGTCAAGCTAGCGAGGCGCACGCAATTATCCACGATGAGCGTATCAACGGTTACCGATGCCTTTGCTTATCTAACATATTGGACACTCTCTCTAATCTGTTTTGTCTTATAATCTACAGAATGTCGTCAAGCCCCAGAGTAAGAAGCCAGTGTATAAAGGAACTTTGGCAAACCAAAAATAGTAACCGACCCAATAAACGGAGACTCTATATTACACATGCTGACGGAGAATTAGCTTAGCGACGATAGGATAAGAAGACAATAAGGTAGTCAAAAAGATGGATCGAGAAAGCTTCCGGTGGAATGTAATACGCGAGGATGTGTACACCGATTCAACAGTGTGATACCGATCGTGAACAGTCCCACTTGTCGCCTTTGGTGGTTGCACCTACAATCATTTAAACATATTTAACATAACGAAGGTGACCACATCAAGTACGATTGAAAAAAAATTGCTATTTGTATTATTATTTTCTGTTTGTTAAAGAAGCTTCTCTTACAGCTTAGGCTCGAACCCAAAGTTGGTGCCTGCAATCCGAGGTGGCTGCTTGTTGAAGGGGCAAATTTGGAAGAAGCGCTCCCTGGAACACACGACCAGATTGGCCCTCTTGTGCGGCAAGTCGAGGTACTTGTCCTGATGATGTCCAAACTGGTACTCGTACATCAAAATCTTCTCATTTGACAAGCGCGGCTCGCCGACAACATTCTCAGTGCGATGATCATCGATAAACTCGTAGTGCATGATGCTGGGCCACCACGCCGCGACTCGATGGCGGCCTCGGAACTTGTCCTCGCCGACGAGGGCATGGCGACCACGGTCAAAGTCTAGAGACGCGTAGTACTGGCCCATCTTGTCCTCCTTGGCCCAGTAGAGCTCGAAATACGCAAATGGTTCATTGTCGAAACAGCCAAAGACGGAAATCGTGTGAGGGTCCTCATCCTGGATCTTGAGGTAGGACCTGTGATGCTCGAGAGTACCGCTCTCCATCCAACCTGCAGCTACTCGCGGATCATTCTGCCACTTGTGGAAGAGATCAAGGTGGACTGGGTTCTTGTAGTCGACCGCTTGGAGCGAGAAATGCTCGTCGAGATGAGGGATGTAGCGGCTATAGATGATGGAGCCGGGGACTGGCTTGGGAGCTCGTCGAGGATGGCGGAGGAGATGTGAACCGCCCGTGTAGGTATGTGTGTACTCGACGTGTGGGACGACGTTGGCAGAAGTCCAATTGGACAGCCAAATCGGCTGTGATCCTAGAGGAGACCCGCATCCCTGCCAGAAGAGGCTTCGAGGGACGAGCAACTCGTCATCTCTGCGCTCGAATGGTGTTGAGTCGTTGACGGGCTTGGGGTGCTCAACGGCTACACTCGAGAGGATCAATGACCTGGCGACCTCAATGGCGCCTGCGCCCTCGAGCCGGAACCGGATGAACTCAGAATCATGATCGACGCTGTAGAAGGTATACAGGAACAGCCAGATTTGACTGACAGTCGGTGACTGTTGAGCTTGCCAACTCGCAGCCCAAACTGGACTTCGTCGGGCCAGTGCCCAAGGAGTATTATTGGCCTCGTCGATGTTGTCAGCTTCCAGAGGAGGCAATTTGCTGAAGCTTAATTGATCATTATGTAGAGCTTGGGGGAACGGGTTTCCGGTCTCTGGGGCATATCGGAAAGAATAAGTAGCTCTGCCTTGGACAGCTTCGGCAGCAGCTTGGAGGTAGTAGGTAGTGAGATATGGGTGAGGGAGGCGCGTCTTCAGCGGTAACCGCTCTGCGAAAGGATCTCCAGCCATTGTGAGGTGAGATTGAATGCAAGTTGAATTATACGAAGGAGTTGTAAATAGAGGAAATAGGAGACAGCACTGATCTTCGCCTCTCGTACTGCTACGAATAAAATAATTTCTCAATTGCTATGATGACTGCCCTACTTCCTTTGGGTAGAAAAGGATCGGTCCCAGTACTAATAGTGTACCTGTCTGCCATTCTGCGCGCAATCCCTGGCACGGCTCGCCTTGCAACTCCTCCGGGGTCTGCCGCGTCGGTATACGGCCCAGCGTTATCAGACCAAGCAAGCAGAGCGGAGACGCCACACCTACATACAGTATGTACAGCAGGGAAAAAAGAATTGTCGCAATAATAGAATAGAGCGGTCACCAGGACCCGGGATCGGACTCCACCGTCCGTAGTCCGTTGATGTGAATGAACGGTGTGGCTTTCGCCAACTCGGGATTTGGCAGAGAAGGGCCAGGGGGCGCCGGCGAGCTTAACTGTCGCAATTGGGTGGGGGGGGGTGGGAGGTATGTTGACTACCATACACCATCATGAGCTAGAAATGATCTCCTTGTTTATCGTACTGCACGTTAGCTAATGGATTATTTCATGAGCGGGATTGTGTGTGTCTAGCCTAGTACACGTAATGCGAGGTACTGTAATCTGTGTGATGCCCAAGGTAGCCTCTCAACCAAGTGAGTCCGTCTGAGTGCTAATGCAGTGCAGGCCTTGACGCCGTAAGTGAGGCCAATCGGTGCTTGTGGTGGACGATTCCCCGCTGAGTGCGGAATTTGCCATGGCATCACTTCTTCGCTTGTTGCGGAATTGATTGGCCACCAGCCCTTTTTTTATTTGGTGCTGCTGTGTAGATCCACGTCCTTCGGAGGTGATTTCCACATTGATGATGATTGATAAGATCAAAATTATCTACAGGGTTGATCTCTGCGAGTTAGCTTGGTTGGCCACTATGAAACTCCCCTCTCCCCCACCTTCTCGTGCCGGAGTGACGGCCACAAACCCCGTCTTCCGCACCATTGCCGCGATATTCAACTTTCGCATGTGCTCTTGTTTAACTATGAGTAACATCTGGGCGGCTTTTTACGGAGAACTCCGGAGTATTTATGAGTATACCATTAAGCTTGTATACTGTTGTTTGAAGACAATGGAAGAATGAGGTTTAGGTGAATATCCGTGTAAATTGCACTGTTCTGTGTGCTTCTTTATTTTAAATATATAGAAAAGCACATCATTTAATGTTTAGGTACTGTAGAATCCTACACAGATACATAGATTTGTTCTATTTCCACCTTTTCGGGTAGTGAAGGAAAAGAGAATGGAAAGGCGAGCCCTACCGGGTGGATGGGAACAAGTGAGACATTTTCTTCCGACATCCATCAATTCGTTGCTGAATACTCTACCTCGCTAAGAAATGTACCTAGTAGGTTGGCCACAAAGCTGTCTCTACCCTGAGCAACAACCGACATATTCTGGCCCCGACCCTGCTCGGTAGCTTGAAAGGCATGCGCTTGCACTCGGTAGCACACAAGTGTCCATCCCTAGTCGTGAAGCCCCCCCCCCCCCCCCAAAAAAAAATTATCCATAAGCAAGGGACGACCGATGGATGAGAAAAGAAGAAGTGAAAAATAAAAATAAAAAAAAATCGTCTTCATCCTGGCTCTCTTACGAATTGCTTTCTCTTTCTGTTCTCAGATTTGGGGGTTGCCGCTCAACCAAATTAAAAAAAAAAACCTCTTGATGCACACCTCCCAGGACAAGGAACGGCGCACTTTTGTCATGATCGTTCCTCAAAACTTGGGAGTGACGCCACAAATCCACAAATGCGACCCTCTGATGCTCTCCTCGGAAAACTTGGAATACTTTACAGACTTCCCAGATGTGGTAATTGCAGGTAATGACGGACCGTCCGTCCCCTTTAGAGAATGGGGAGGGTGGGAAGAGGCGTGTGATTGATAAGATCCATCAGATAATTATGGTACACGAACGCTTAGTGCCGCAGCTGGGCCTGGCCCCGCTGGAAGGAATTTAGTCTCAGTTGCAGATCTCGTTTCTTTTTCCTTCGTTTTTCTTCTGCCGCAAAGGGGGAAGCGATGTTAGCGAGGTTTGCTTCTCATCCAGGCCTAGATGCAGAGCCAGAGTTGCAGTGACAATCCGAGCACATAAAAGGGTGTCATGTGGCCTGCGCAAAGAAGACAAGTATGGGGTATAGGGGGATTACAAACTAATCAACGCACTTCGCGCGCAGCATATTGACTCGCCATACCTGCCTCCTCATGGTAGTATGCGTGAATTCTTTGTTGAGGGCTGAGGCCGAGTTGACAAAAGATGAAGCGACTCCACCGCTACCCGCTGCTGTTTACGTAGACACTTGCAACTCGTATTGTACGGACGGGAGCTATCTACTCTTGTGCAAGGTACCGTCGCCGGAGGTATACATCGTCTGTGAAGGAATACCGGCTCTTGCTCGGGTTGATCATCATGCGTATCATCATGCTGGGTTTGGGTGCCTCCTTTCATACCGTAGGTAGAGAGGGGATGCCAAGCCAACCCCCGTTTGCTCGCTTCACGCGTGGGATGCATCATGGTTGGTAGGTTCCGCACAATGGCCAGGCTAAACTGCCTTTGGTATGTCAGAATCGCAGGATGCAAGGCCTAGCCAATCGACTGATCCACCTTGCTAGTTGAGCCCGGTTATTTCGTCTCGAATGCCATCGGGAAGGTCGCCTTAAGCATCAACGTGCACGGTCGTGGTCCAGATCATGAGATGATACGTACGATGGCGACTATACTGGATGTATACTGCCGGCTCGCTAATTACTGCACATCGCGTGGCCCCAGCCTGCGGAGAATTTCACATCGAGTTAAGCGTTGCACAAGTAAGTAATCCTAGAGCACGTCGATGAATTGAGCTGAGGACGGGAGAAGAGAAGGAAAAGAAAGGTAATGTGGCTGCGGGAAGCGTGATGTGGAATAATACCGCGAATGTCGGTAACTGAATGCATATTGAATCATCTTGAGCTTCGTCGGGTTTACTATAGCTAGGCGATGGTAACCGAGAGAATCAGAGATTGATGGGATGCGTTGTAAAATTCCCAGATCAATCTCTATTACCATGTTGGAATCTCGAGCGTATCTCTAAGGTAAAATGACTGATCATCAACCAAAGCTCACAAAGATGATTTTTTTTTTTTTTGGTTTTTACCTTGGCTCGGAGTCGTATTTCCTTTCGCAATATCTGTCATGGCCGAGGTGTCGCTCTGGTCGGGCCTTTTTTTTTTTTTTCGACAAGAGAGCGGTTCAAAGCCAAGCATCCTCCGTCGTCATGCGAACAGACGATGCCGCTCAATCCTCCTCTAGTAGAGTCTTGGCCGATACCGCATCGGCACGGAAAAAGGAAGGAAAGGAACAGCACGGAGACAAAAAGGAGATTATCTCTGGAGCAAAAAACCAAGTGGAGAAGAGGCTTATTTAGTACTGCAAGGCTGATGAGGAGGGTGATGCGATTGATTAGATTACCACGCAACCAACGGCCGATCTCCGCTGGAGCGCGTTGCGTAGCGTGTGTTGCATGGCGAGACCAGGACGAGATGGGGTTAGCCAACTCAACTGATCAAGGAGAAAAGACTCACAGTATCAATTACTTTTTACACATTGCCGTATTCCCTATTTCCTCTTTCCTATTCCACCGGTATACATAATTAATTCCCTCTCAACACTCGGGTTCATAACGGGGCTCTAAGAAGATAGAATGTGACCCCTCCTTTTGAAGTGAAGCATGATAGATGGTGTCCTCTTCACCTCGCCCTGTTCTAGCACATCTAGACCAAGGGTTTTGCCCACCTTGTGTGTTTGGCTGTGAGAAAGGTGGTGTGGTGCTATGCCATCGTACCCTATTCGCATCAAAGGACATCTTCCGCCGACCTAATGGGAGCAAGACTCAACCCAAGTGGAGTATTCTAGGACGGACAAAGGTCGGTGCTCCGAACTGTGCATCGTCGTGACCTAATATCACACTCAATCCCTGGTTGTTGCGGAGACCTTCTCATCCACAGCAGGTTGACCCAAATCCTGCCCTGTGCGGAGAGCAGGGCTGCTCCCAGCCGTTACCTTACTCTATGTACACCATGATCCATCATCAACGCCGACGGCTTACACGGACGAGTCAAGTCGTCTGCCGAGGCAGATTACTTCGTTCACCTCCCAGTGCCGTCCTTTATTTAACTCTTTAGTAACATGGCTATCCTGTCACTAGCCAGTTACAACAGTGTACGCAACCTGGTTGGACACTGCCCTCACTCGCTCGTGCACATATAACCAGCGCTCTTCATATTCCTTCACTCGGCCTCTGCCATCACTGACATTGTCGGAATTCGGCCCTATCAGGAAACAATATCCATCCGCACACAATGGCGCTACATGCCTTCAAACACCAGCCCCCCACCTCGACATATGGACTCATTTCGTTCCCCGCCCAGCACATCATGCTGGTCGTCTTTAACCGGCCCAGGATGCTCAACGCCATGACCGTGGCGGCACAGTATGAACTCGAAGCCATCTTCGCCTGGTATGATAGTGAGCCGTCCCTACGCTGTGCCATTGTTACCGGGGCCGGACGTGCCTTCTGCTCCGGCATGGACCTCTCAGAATGGAACCAGCTCAATGTGGATCGCATGGAGGGCAGGCAAGAGGAGCGTCCCATGAACGCACCATCTGGTTTCGGTGCTTTGACTCGTCGTCATGGCAAGAAGCCTATTATTGCTGCCGTCAACGGGCTCGCCTATGGCGGAGGCATGGAGATCCTCGCAAACCTCGACATGCTAGTGGCCGCAAAGAGTGCCAAGTTTGGGCTGCCAGAAGTGAAACGAGGTGTCGTGCCCAATGCGGGTTCTCTACCACGACTCGTGAGAACAATTGGTAGACCTAGGGTGACAGAGCTTGCTCTCACAGGGAACCCCATCACGGCCGATCAGGCGAAGGAGTGGGGGTTGGTCAACGCCATCACGGATGATGCGTCGGAGGACTGTCCTGTGCTCCAAAGACCGGTCGTTAAGACCGCTCTGGAATATGCGACAGCCATCGCCAGCAACAGCCCTGACAGTGTTATTATTGCACGGGCTGGCATCCTGGGCGGGTGGGAGCACGGCAGCGCTGACAACGCTAGCCGTTTACTACGGGAGACATGGGACTCGGCACTGAACAACTGCGACAATATGCACGAGGGAGTGCTCGCGTTTGTAGAAAAGAGGGCACCAAAGTGGGTGGATAGCAAGCTATAGATGTGACGGGGACGATTGTTTCTTTTTTCTTTTTTTATGGAGGGGGTGGGTGGGTGGGGAGACTTGGCTTCGAACCTGTTCGCATACTCCCCCTGGGGAGGGGTGCAACCCTATGTATGTAGGTAGCCCATCAATGACCAATAAGGAAAAAGTGGAAAGAGAGTAGAGACGAAATATAGTACGTACTATCAAGCAGATAGTTGTCAGCTTCGCTGTTGTCTGGAATGGAACTAATTATCTCAAAGGCAACGTTGGGTGGGTTGTTTCATGATCCCACGTCGTCGGTCCATAGCCGAACACATGGAACATGGGCCCAGGATTCGATCTGAAGGACTAAACCTCTCATACCCTTAGTTTCCAGTACGTACCAAGTGATGGCCTTCATCCGACAGGAATATACTTGTTGAGTAATTGACTACTGTAGTAAGAAGTCAATGTAGTCTCCTTGGTCAAGTAGGTTGTCCGACCGAAGCTACGCAGGGACGGTCAGCTTTTCTTGCAAGGATCCCCCCGAATCTAGTTTTAAAATTCTCTCATGGGGACGGGTCCATTCGAAACTAACGTTATCAATCAAATCTGATAATCTTTTCGTACAGTACTTCTCGTGAGTTTAACTCGAAAAGTGCGCTCGTTTTGATGATGGCCGGTGAACCGTGCCTGATCCACGAGGTGAGAATGTTTAGGCCATGGAAGCTGTTTCACTTGACCTAAACAGAGTGTTGCATCGCCTTATTATAACCGATCTTACGATCAATGCACAGGAAGATCAGACGGCTACCAGCATGAACTACTCTGTTGGAGAACCATGGGGCCGGGTCTGATGTCTTGGTAACATTTTGGAGAGTTAGAGCCTCAATGGTCAAGGATGATGCTGTGGCAAACAATCAACAAGAAGAGAGGGAAATACACCGGTGATCCCTTTGTGTTCTCAAGAATAAAAATAAGAAAACATCCAGCTATCACTTTCTGTAGCCTTCAATATGTTTTTGCACCTTGCCATGAATAGATACAAAACTCACAAAAATCTGCACTTACATGCAACAGATGAGGACCTCAACGAGTTCGCTCAATCTTTTAACTAGCCATAAGATTAATTAAGCTACTTGCATTTTTGCCCCATTCGAACCCCCATGACCTGGGTTAGGTAGCATCCGAATTAAGTGCCCAGTTCCCATGAGCCATATCCTTCGTCCACACACACCCTGACCCCACGGTGCTCAACTCACAGCACACACAAACCCAATTTCATTCGCCATGAAGCTATGAGGACCTTTAACTGGGTATGTCCGAAACAGCCGAGATCAATTTTACTCGGCACAGAAAAAAACACTACAAGTTCCTGTGGCAGCTCGTGGGCATCCAAAAAGGACCCCCATTTCGGGAGCTCCCTCCCACCCTAGTCCCCCTTCCCTCCACCACCGAAAATCGGTCCCCTACAGCGACCCGTTTCCCATTCTGTCCAGATCTGGTCCTTCATAGAGTGGGCGGCAACTTATGGAACGTCTGGTGGCGTTCAACGCTCCCTGAGTTGTGTGGGTTTGATGGGCTATATCTGCGTGACTTAATTTTTTTTTCACCCACTTCACATGTGCTGACTTTCTGCAACCACGCCACCGATACGCCCTTGAACCCCCCTCCGCTCCCCACGGCATCGGATTGTTGGCTTCAAAACTCTTGCCTAGTTCTACTCTCAGAACCGAGGAGCTTGTTTTTGCTACGTAATTGTAGCCTTGCAAGCATGTCGCGCACACTGTATACATGCCGGACCCAGAGTCCTAGCATGAAGTCATCAAGTAGCCGATGGCGGAATGCAACCCATCTGATCCATGGGGGGATAGCTCATGACAGCTTTAAGCGATAGAAAGACAGAGAGATTAGATCTAGCTCTAGGACAGTATACTTATATAGAAAAACCCGCTTCCCTTGCCTTTGCTCATGCGCCTTGTATCTTCTGCACATCATAACATCACCATCATGACACCAGGTGCGCTTCTTAACGACTTGGAGCTTCAAGCACCACAAAAGCAGACACTGGTGAAGGGAAGCCGGTTCGACGTGCCCTCTCTCACAAAAAACTGCCCAGATGGTTCTACTGGATTTGAAGTCGTCCTCTTAGCATGGACCCTCCTGTTGTATCGCAACAATCTTGGGAATCATGTTCAGTACTCCTGGCGTTTAAGCGAGCTCGGAACGTCCAAGAGCGCCAACTTTGAGCTGGATACCTCGAAGATACAATGGCGCGCAACAGATTCCTTCTCAACTGCCCTGGAGGCAATTCAAGCTTATTTGCGACAACGGGTTGATCCCGATTCTCATATTACATTAGAGCGTTTCTCAATTCTCCTCAACGATGAGTTTGCGCCCCCAAGCTCTCATATCCCCATCAAGGAGAGCACATTAATGAACTGGGTAAGAAGATAAAACTCGCGACTCTTTTGTCTCTCTCTCTCCCTCTCTTTCGCTTGCTCGCCATCTCTCTGAAGCTGTGCATCTCAACCTATGCTTGAGCTAACTAGCGGCGCAACCGCGCCGTGGCAGGGAAATATTCAACTCAGAGTCACCACAGCTGATGGAAGCCTCTGGATACAGCCCCATTGGCGAGAGCCTTTGGGTGCAGAGTATATGGCCAACCACTTCGTCCTTTCCCTCGTTGAAATCCTCAATACAACTTTATCCGACCTAACTAGACCTGTTGGTTCTGCTCTTGCTCTCGGTGAGCTGGACACCAGTGTTATCTGGAATTGGAACAAGGACCTCCCCGCCCCCGTCGAAATCTGCACACACGACTTGATTGCCAAGCAGTTCCGATCGCAACCCGACGCACCCGCCATTTGCTCATGGGATGGCGATTTGACTTATGGAAAAGTTGACCAATACTCTGAGCTCATTGCGCACCATCTCATAAGCCTAGGCCTCCGTATGGGTGACATTGTGCCGTTGTGCTTTGAGAAGTCAAGGTGGACCATTGTCGCTGTCATGGCCGTCGTCAAAGCTGGAGCAGCGTTTGTCCTGACAGATCCAAGCCAACCTCTGCAAAGACGCCAGACCATGGCAGCGCAAGTCCGCGCAACAATGCTTCTCACTTCCAGGAAGCAAGCGGCAGACGGCGTAGAGACTCGACCCGAAGCCCAGATTGTGGCTGTTGACGAGGAATTCATACAATCGCTAAAAAGCGCCGCAGCTCCGACAACAGAGCTTCCAGTCACTCCTCCCGATTCCCTTTTATACGTAATTTTCACTTCCGGTAGCACAGGCACACCAAAGGGTGTGATGATTAACCACACCACATATACTTCCAGCGCTCTGGTAAGAGCACCACTAATCGGCTACACAAAGGAAGCCAGGGCCCTCGACTTTACGTCGTATGCATTTGATGTAAGCATTGACAGCATGCTGTGCACTCTTCTTCAGGGCGGCTGCCTTTGCATTCCCGGCGACGAAGATCGTGTTAATGACTTGAGCGGCGTGATTCGCCGTCTTGGAGTCAACATGGCCAACATGACCCCCTCAGTGGCGCGCATCCTCGACCCCGATATCATTCCTTCCCTCAACAGCCTTGGAATTGGAGGAGAGACCTGCTCGGCTGGCGATATTTCCATCTGGGGTCAGGTGACGCGAGTCGTGATCGGCTATGGTCCTTCTGAGTGCACTATCGGATGCACAGTCAACCCAAGCGCAGCAGGCAAGCCATATGTCAGCGTCGGTGCTGCCACAGCAGGCATCATCTGGCTTGTAGACCCAGACGACCATAACAAACTTGTGCCTCCCGGTGCCGTTGGTGAGCTGCTCGTTGAAGGCCCTGTTGTCGGCCAGGGATACCTGCGCGATCCCGAAAAGACAGCCGCTGCCTTCATCGAGGATCCCCCATGGCTTCTTGCCGGAGGCGGCGGAGTCCCTGGTCGGCGAGGTCGCCTCTACAAGACAGGTGATCTGGTTCGCTATGACCCCGATGGCGAGGTCGGCTTTATCTTTGTCGGGCGAAAGGACACCCAGATTAAGCTGCGCGGCCAGCGTGTGGAGCTGGGTGAAATTGAGTATCACATCATGAACCTGCTCCCTCACGCGACCGATGTTGTTGTAGAGATCATTGCGCCAAAGGGTAACGGAAAGGAGTCAATGCTGGTAGCATTTATTGCTGACCGAGACGCGACAAACTCGGACCAGTCCAACCAAGAGGCTTGCCATATCGAGCTTCCACGACGTCTGCGAGAGGCAGTCGGCTTACTCGACGAGCAGCTGGGCCAAGTGCTCCCAGTCTACATGGTCCCAGCAGCCTACATTGGCATGTCCAAGATTCCCATGCTGGTGTCTGGTAAGACGGACCGGAAGACGCTTCGTGCCCTCGGAGCTACCATGGACCTGCAAACCTCTCCTGAAGACTCGGAACCCGCAGCCTTTGTCGAACCAACAACGGAGGCCGAGGTGTTCTTGCGTGATGCTTGGTGCCGCCTGATGGGTTTACCGGAAGACCAGGTCAGCACCAGCCACAACTTCTTCATCCTTGGTGGAGAGTCTGTTCTCGCCATGAAGCTCGTTCCCATGGTGCGTGAGAAGGGTTATAACCTATCGGTTCCTGACGTCTTCAACTTTCCCGTGCTCTCAGACATGGCTAGGGCCATTGAGCGCGGGGGTCCCGACTTGAAGGTCGATATGAACATACCTGCGTTTTCCCTGCTGTCTTCACACATGGACCGCAATGCTCTCCTCGCAGAAGCGGCTGAGCAATGTGCGGTAGAGGTGGATGTCATTGAGGATATCTACCCCTGCGCACCCATGCAGGAGATTCACGTCGCCTTCCACAACAGATCAAAGGAAGGCTATGTGGCGCAGCGAATTGCCGAGATCCCTAGCCCTAACCAAGTTGACAAGCTCAAGGCCGCGTGGGAGGCAGTTGTCCGGGATAGTGCAATTCTTCGCACACGCATTGTTGAATTCAAGCAAGATGGCTTTATGCAAGTAATCATCAACCAACCTATACAATGGACCGAACACACCAGCCTGGAGACGTTCCTTGAGGAAGATAAGAAGAAGCACATGACTCCCAGCACACCTTTGTGCCGCTTCACCATTGTCAATGATAAAGAGCTCGGCAAGCAGTTCTTCGTGTGGACGGCCCACCATGCAATCTATGATGGCTGGTCCACTGATCTCATCCTGGAACGAGCCAGGGCCGCTTATGATGGCCTACAATTGTCGCGACCAGCCGAGTTCAAGCACTTTGTCCGCTTCACTCAAGATCCTTCCAGAGAAACCTCGAAGAATTACTGGCGAACACTGCTCGAGGGTGCGACGGGGCCCCAGTTCCCTTCTCTGCCTTCGCGCTCCTACATCCCCGAACCGGATGCTTTGGCCGAGCGATACATCGCTATCGACCAAGCTGCGAGGTCCGATATCACAATTGCTACAGTTATTCGAGCCGCCTGGGCGCTAGTTGCCTCCCAGTATGCTATGAGTGACGATGTCGTATTTGGCGAGACCTTTACAGGACGTACAATTCCAGTCCCTGGTGCGGAAGAGATTGAAGGTCCTCTCCTTGCGACTGTCCCTGTCCGAATTCGCCTCGACCGAACTGCTACTGTTCAAGAGTTCCTCCAGTCAATCCAAGAGCAAGGAGTTGCTAGGAGTGCCCACGAGCATCTTGGAATCCAAAATATCCGCCGATTGAGCGAAGATGCTCAAATTGCATGCGAGGTGACCATGGGCCTGGTTGTCCAACCCAAGGAGCCCGAACCCCAGGAACCCTCTGAGAATGTTCTCCCACCGTTCAGGTCAGGAAATGCAGCTATCGAGGCTCTCCACTTCAATTCTTATCCCATCATGCTGACTTGTTCCCTCGAGAAGGGTGGCTTCACCGTCTATGCCAGCTTCGACTCGGATCTCCTGACCAGGCCCCAAGTGCAGCGAGTTTTGGCGCAATTCGAGTCCGCTGTATCTCAGCTCCGCGCCGACCAAACACAATCGCTGAGCAATGTTACGTGTCTGAGCGACGGCGAGCTCGGGGAAATCTGGGCGGCCAACAAGTCCGCGCCTCCATCGCCGCAGAGTATCTCCAGGTCCCTCACCAGCGGAGATAACTACCCCACTGCCACGCAATACGTGTCCTGGATTGTTCATCCTGCCAACAAAGACCAATTAATGCCCATCGGAGCTGTCGGTGAGCTTCTGTTGGAGGGTTGTGGTAGCGCTGGCGATGTGGATGCCCCGGAGTGGCTCAGGCGGGGAGTCAACGGCGTCCCGGGTCGACAGAGCAAGCTTCATCGCACAGGCGATCTCGTGAGGTACGCTGATGATATGAAGCTGGTGTTTGTCAGACGAAAGGAGGCTATGGCTAGCTTCAACGGTCGTCTCGTGGACCTCGCAGCGACTGACTTGGAACTTGAACGGCTGCTCCCTGCCAATACATCTGTTGCCACGCAACTCATTATTCCCCAGGGCTCAACCAGCCAGACCCCTCTGGTTGTCGCCTTCATGCAGGAGCGCCCAGCCAAGGACGCAAATATGCTAGACCTTGGTATTAAAGACACGTCTCCCTCAATGCCCTCCTCCATCTCTTTGGAGCTCGCGACAGCCATCGTTGGTATCAAGAAGGCTTTGGCCGAGACGCTCCCTCCCTATGCCATTCCCTCGGTCTACATTCCGGTTTCAGAACTGGCGCAAAGTGGTGAAGTGTTCGATCTCACATCCCTCAGGGAACAAGTCACCCTCTCCTTGGTCCAGCAACTTCGAAAATCCTTTGCAGTTCTTCAGACTACTCTTGCTGAGAAGGCTTCAATGACACCCAAGGAGCGCTTTCTTATCTCCATGTGGGCCAAGTTCTTGAATGTGGAGGAATCTAGACTAACTCTGGATGACAACTTCTTCCGACTTGGTGGAGACTCTATCGTGGCCATGAGAATGGTCTCAGCACTGCGACGCGCTGGTTACCAACTTTCCGTTGCCGACATGTTCAAAAACATGCAGCTCAGATCTATGGCCAAGGCACTTGGCGACAGCGCGGCCAAGCCTGCTGAGAAGCCCAAGCAAATTTATAACCCATATTCCCTGCTGAGCGTGAATGATGTTGACGCCTTCCTATCTCAGATCGTCCGACCTCAGCTCGCAGACCCGTCGTGGAACATCGTTGACGTCCTGCCAGTCACGGGCCCGCAGCAAGCAGATGTCAAGTCAACAGTGTTTGCACCAAGAAGCGCAGTTCAGTATAACATGCTATACTTTAAGGGGCCTGTAGACACATCGCGACTTGTAAAAAGTTTCCAGGACCTGGTCTCTGTGCATCCTATCCTCCGAACCGTTTTCGTACAACATGAAGACCAGACACTGCAGGTCATCCTAGACAATTTAAGTGTACCAGTCTCCGAATATTCCATCGAAGGCCCCGTTGATGCATACTGCAAAGAACTGGCTCAGGCAGACATTGAAAACGACTCTGCCTTTGTTCATGGTGCCCAGTTTATCCACCTCACTGTAGTCCACGGCAGCAACGAAATTGGATTCATGATTCGCATCTCCCATGCCCAGTACGACGGTGTTTCGTTGCCAGAGCTCCTTCGACAACTCGAAGTACGGTACCGCGGCGAAGAAATCCCCTCCTCAGCTCCCTTCACAAGCTACATCCAACACTTGAGCGACACCAAGGCAGACAATGTCAAGTTCTGGCGCAACAAACTCGCTGGATCTTCTCCTACAGAAATTATTACTCCAGCGCCCCGCGACAGCAGGACCGCCTGGAGAACAAAGCCTGTCGATCTCACCGGCAACTCTCCTGACACAACGTTCTCGGTGCTACTTAATGCAGCTTGGGCCAAGGTTATGGCTCAGCATCTTAATATCTCAGATGTTACCTTTGGAGGCATCGTTACTGGCCGTGATACAGGCCTCCCCGTTTCTGATGGCATGATGGGGCCATGCTACCAGTACATGCCTGTGCGAGTCAAATTCGAGCCCGGATGGACTGCATCACAACTCCTCGAGAATGTGCGCTCTCAGTACCTCGAGGGTAGTCAAAGAGCCACACTGGCATTCCCGGATATTCGAAAAGAGTGCACAAACTGGGGTGCCGACACGTCCTTCTTCCCCTCCTTTGTCAACCACCTCAACAAGGAGTTCTTTGACTCGTTGCCATTCGCAGACACGCGAGTTCGTGTAGATTACACGATTCCTCATCCAGAGCCTGCCACTCCTCCGCGCGTGGTCTCATTTGTTGAAAATGGCAAGTCATTTGTGGGTATTGAGGCTGACGAAGAGCGCCGAGAGTTCTGGGAGGCGAGATTGGATGAGTTGGCTTCCTATGTCGAAGAATTTATTGCGAAGCCACAGGCACCTGCGTTGGCGTTGACCCTGACGAAGGATGCCCATATTTCTATGATCCAGAACTCACTAAAGAGCACCGAGAGTTCCAAGGCACAGTCATCAGAAGACTCAGTGAAGAGCAGTGACCTCTCTACGACACATGAGTCACAGGACGAGGTGAATGGTGTTGAATTGTCAGCAAAACAAGTCTCAGTGACAAACACCAAGATCCCTACGAGAGGAGCCGAAGTGAAGAACGTCGACGCCACTAAGAAACGAGACGCGACGAGGTGGCTTTCAAAAATCAGAAAGGCCTTACGAAGCAGGAGACAAATGTGAAGAAAGAAGACTGCCAACACGTAATCTATGCGGTTTCTTTTGTTTTATGTACTTACCGATACACGGCCAACATTCACTAATAATTTCCTTAACTGTTACATGGTTTCACGCAACGAGGCGACTGTATTAGCGCTATCAAACATTTTAGGCAAGAATATTTTCCTTTAAATATAATTTAGTCAACTTTGAACTAATGCATCTGTCCTTATCCTGTGCTATCAGAGGTGGTAGAGCCAAAGTGGCATTTTCCCCCAGAGTCCCCTGAGACAAGTTAAAGAGGTGTGCGCATGTTTAATATAATTATTAACCCCAGGCCTCGAGAGCTATCTCAATTCTATATCATCGATGGTTATAACTCATTTGTTAGTAAATTGGAGGCAATGCCGAAGCCGATGCAAACTCCCCCCATAGCCGGCTCTCCGAGATATCTTAGCTGTATGGGCACTCCTGGGAGTCCAAACACTGACCAATATTGTAGCTTAGCACGTCTGGCGACCGTATTACCTCTCATATATGCAAACAAGTTCAAGCGAGCTCTGTCATAAAATCCATGCCTCAAATTCTTAAACTACATACAAACGGAGGTGATTAGAGACGATGCTTATAATCCAGCCGCATAATTCCAGTGTAATAATGATAGGACAATGAGAGTTATAACATATAATGCTGCGTCTGGCTGCGCTAGAACGTGGGAAGCTCGGGATCTTGAAATAGCAAGAGGCGGCTTCAATGATTTCGCATTATTTTAACTAACATGTGATCTCGTATGGTCGTAACGTTACAGAACATCTTTAGGAGAGAAAAGCCAGGGAGCCCACGACCAAAACAGTCACTAAATGGCTGCTGGGGATCAAAATCGGCATCGCTGTGCAAGAGCCTGAATAAATTGAAATAAAACACCTCGCAATCGAAAAACTATAAAAGGTGGAAGGGGTAGTTGGGCACCTTAGCAGGCTACGATGTAAGAGAAATAAAATATGCCAAATTCAATGTAGTCGATCAGGTTACAAAAGAAAGCCAGCAGGGTTGATTGGAAACTAGCGACGTAATGTGCTGCTATCATACAATATCCAACCAAAACGTAGCCACGTTAGCTTAGAGCTGCCGTGCTATCTTATTAGAGTGTCAGATAAAATATACGCAGTGTAGGCTCACGCGCCAATTTTAAGGGTCGGGAAGATGGGGCCGCAATCGATGATTTTGATCAGGAGCTGAAACATATCCGAAATCGCCACATATTTAGGGGCAGTAGGTACAGCTAGGGGCTATCGTAATGGTGTTAGATCGATCTTTTCACACGGTATGCAGCAAGTCAGCTTACCGCACAAGCCGGGGTTAATGCCGACAGAGGCGCATCCCTTCATGCAACCAGGGTCAAATCCTGCCCTCCAGTTAGCCAATCGTCATCAAAAGAGGTGTATATTATGTAAGGTAGCCTTACGGCAAGGGAATCCAGACACAGGGGCAGCCTCCCTGACCTCCAGGGCGGGAGCAGCAAGGCCCGTGGCGACAAAGAGGGCAGAGATGATGGCAGTAGTGAAACGCATCTTGGCTGGATTTATGGTGGTTGATTCGGTGGTGATATGGCGATAGTATAAACGAGGGAATGAGATGGGAAAGGTAGCGAGGTAGTTAGCTGCTGTAAGAAAACTGAGGAGAGAAGTGAAGAAGTGTGCATCAATGCATTAGCTATGTCCGGAGAGACAGGGCGGAGCGGGTAGATAGAAAGCCTTGACTCTCTACTTCACCCTAACTGATTGCTCGAGTTAACCCGGACCATCTACCCCTCCCGGAGAACAAGAAAGAAGATAGCGCCCCCAATGAATTCTCGATCAATGGTCTTGATCCCCTCATCCTTATACCCCTTAAACCCTGCTTTGATCTGTATGTATGAACTGTATATTTCCTACAATTTTGAATAGCTCATTTAAACAATTAACTAATGCTAAATCACTCTTATTTAAAACTTAGATATATTTACTAATAAATATAGTGTCAAATAGCGGTCAACACCAAAGCTGCTGTGCGGTGAAGAGATCGCCGGCAGCTATGACTGTGTAAGTAAAACACAACCTATAACAACAGGAACAGTGAGACCTTATAGGGGTCAAGCCCCTATAGACTGCCCTATCCATAGAAGATAAATAGCCTGCTATAGGACCTTTCCATAGCTGAAAATCAAGACCTTCTATGCCTTGAAGTTGACTCTATTCTATGTGACATATAGTATTCTCTTAAATGAAGGCTGCTACTTATATAAAAGCAAATAGTAGATATGCAAGCTTTAGGAAGAAGAGATATATCTTATATTTGAAAAGCTAGTTATTGTTTAAGATTGTACATAATAATAAATGTACTTTATTATTGTCTATATTGCTGACCTTTATTAGACATTTTCCACAAATTAACCTTAGCCCTACCTACTTATTTCCAATTGTAATAAAGATCGACCTATGTCTACACTCTAGAATATAACAATTGAGGTCATCTTCTATATAAGGTGCTTCAATTGCTATTGCTAATGTTCCTTCATTTTGCCAAGGCCGGAAGAACAATTCAATGTTATCAGCATTATTGACCACCATTAGCCACTAAGTTTTGAAACTCTTCTCGAGCCATGTCCTAACAAGTCCTAAGAGATCGGCTTTTGGATTATCGCACCCAAAAATATTGCATTCTTTCGCAATGGAAGCATATACTTCATAAAATTGTTTTATATTGTTACCATGTACCCAGAATATTGCAAGATCTGGACATGTCTCGCAAAGCCAGTAAATATAAGCTAATGCAATCTGAGTTTTGCTATAACAATATCAATAAATCTAATGAAAAGGTACCGTTAGGACCATAGAGTGACATCCTTATACGCAAATTTGCTGACCCTCGTGGCTAACCTAAACCAAATTGTTATTTGAGGGTGCTTAGGATGCCGGATCTACCAACAAATCCGGGATTCTCATTATACGGGACCAAGACTTGATATTCTTGGTAAAAGTTATGGCTCTCTTTTATATTATGTACATTGACTAATTTCGGACGAGGCGAGCTGGCGATCAAATCTATTCGACTAGTTAGCTAGTCAGCTCCCCACCACCCCCCCTTCCCCTGTTTGCCACGAAAGCCATGCCAACAGGTTTTTCGTGTGTGGTCAGACCCTGTCGGCTACGACACCACCATCGTGGATAGCCCTGAATCTAAACATCCTATAAACTCTACGGTCGGCAGGGAAGGACCCTTACGTCCGGCGGATTAATCACGGATTAACTGCGTATTACTTCCTACGAGCACGGAAGATGCTTCCCTTTCGAGTACAGATTGTAACGTATAAGCAAGGGGGTGGAAATTTATTTATATTGTAGCTTACGAAGTAAACAAAAATTAACACCATCCCCTTGCCCCTTCTCTCAGCTTATTGTGCCCATCACGCTAGCATATGTTGCTGGAGCGTCACCTGATGGACCCATGGCACCGACACCCATGTAAACAGCCTCAGTAAAGTTCTGTATACGCTCAGAGACAAAAAGAGCCGTTTCACGTGGGTATCTGGGATAGGTCGCAGAGGGTTCTGTCGAAA
The DNA here is from genome assembly GCA_024336345.1 of Mariannaea sp. PMI_226. Lineage (NCBI taxonomy): Eukaryota > Fungi > Ascomycota > Sordariomycetes > Hypocreales > Nectriaceae > Mariannaea > Mariannaea sp. PMI_226. The sequence continues at coordinate 4,920,348 of JANFOG010000001.1, read as the reverse complement.
TTAACCCCCTGAGAGCCAAAGGCCTCCGTCAAAGCCCCAACAATGACCTCCAGCTGCGCCTGCGGAGGTTGTTTGTCCAACGTGACTGAGAAATCCATGTAGCTCGAGGTTGGAGTCTCGCATTGGAGAGCTAGAGGTTGAAGCATTTATGTTATTATGTGCGGAGGCAAAGGTAGTCAAAGGCCCTTAGCCCTTGTTTGGCATGTAACGTACAATTTGCTATGTTGACATTATTACGACCGCTGTCCGAGGTGAGTTGGTCATTGAAGTGTCCACAAATCGTCGAGGTTGAGATAGAAGGAACATCAAAGATGCCAATTTTGAAAGTGTTGCCATTCGACTCGTGGGAAACTTTGCAGTACACGCCTTCTGCTTGCGCGACGACGGACGTGGCCAGCGAAGCAAGCAGAGTGAAAGAGGAGGCGCTTAAGAAAGTCTTCATTTTGATATTGAATGTTGGTTTGTTTAATTCATGTGATTTTCGGAGGTAGGCTGCTGGATGTTGATTGCTGAGTAGAATGCTTAGCCGTGGCATGCCTTCTCATACATATTATATAGCCGTACCTTCTAGTCACCGCTAAAGAATGCAAGGCGTGGCCAATAAACACATACTATATTTAGCTCTTACTCCTCATCCTGATTAGTGATCCGTTGCTATATTTATCGAAGCACTGTTATGCGAGGTGGCTGTTCATAGAAGAATCTAAGAGATACAACAAATACCATCCCTGAGTCTTTGCAAGCAATATACTCAATAGTGGTCCTGTGCATTATCTATTAAAAGGACATTACATAAGGTCTAAGCGGCTATAATACATTTATAATAATTGCGAAACCGGTCTAAGAGCAAAGTACTTCCTATACATAAACAGAGTCTCTTTAGCTTATCAGTCAGTCCATTAAGTCGATCAAAAGGACTAATGTGAGGATGCGCACTGGTATACCAATAGTCCCATACATTATTTATTAAAAAGATATTATATAAGGTCTAAGTGGCTATAACATATTTATAATAATTACGAAACCAATCTAAGAGTAAAGTACTTCCTATATATAAATAGAGTCTTTTTAGCTTACAGTTAATCCATTAGGTTAATCAAAAGGACTAATATAAAAATGCGCACTGGTATACTAATAGTTCTATATATTATTTATTAAAAGGATATTATATAAGGTCTAAGCGGCTATAATATATTTATAATAATTGCGAAACCGGTCTAAGAGCAAAGTACTTCCTATGTATAAATAGAGTCTCTTTAGCTTACCAGTCAGTCCACTAGGTCGATCAAAAGGACTAATGTGAGAATGCGCACTGGTATACCAGTCTCGGTTACTATCTCCCCTCACGTAAATGGTGTTAGTACTGGTATATATAATACAACCAATCCTGAAGTAGTAGAAGCCGACCTTTCGATTATCAAACAAACAACACAATACTATTTACTCCAGACTCTTCTCCCCTGTCTTTATCATTATTGACTCGAACATTAACCATGCACGGTTTACTTGAATTTGCTGTGGCAATACTTGGTATTCGCGCCATATGCGTTACCGCGAGCCCGGTTCGCTCGTCTTCTACAGGTCGGAGCTAAGCTTGTTTGACTAGACATATTACTGACACTAGTATTCAGGAGCAGAAACCATCCACTACCCCCGCCAAGCACTTCAAAGCTTGGAGAACGGCCTCATTTTCACTTCTGGGTTCGCCTTTCAGCGAACACGCATACAGAACTTACAAGGGTGGAATGATGCCGAAGGAGGCGAAGTGCCTCCGGTCGGTCTAGTCAACACCGCCCAAAACGACGCCGAACACAGCATTGAATCCGCAGCAGATGGGTCAAACGGTGCGCGTACGGCTCACGGCACTTTCACAATCGGCGGCGTACGTTTTTGGTTTAGAATTTCAGGGAACGCTGCGTCGAATACCAATGCTGCTGGCGTGATACAGGGAGTCGGGGCTGATGTCCTCGCCACTATGATTGCGGATGCTATTCAGTCACTCGCTGCAAACAACGAGTCCGACATATCATGGGACTTGGTTGATGCCGATGATGGAGAGGTAGTAGGCACTCTTGCGATGGGTTGCATATAACAATCGAGCGGTCGCTGGTTCTGGACTCGAGAGAGCGAGTATGCAACATCCCGAAGGCGGCGCCAGGCCTTTTAGCGGCGCTGCACCAATAGATAGTGTTAGACGAGAGGGAAATATGGTACGACTATTCGGCTAATTTTGCTATATTGGACAATTTGAGCAAACTTGTGATGAAGCGGATATAAACACCTTCTGCCTCAGCCTAGATATTAGTCTCTTTTTCTCATCATCAATCAATTGGTCTATTCAGGCTGCATTCATTTGGTCCCTATTTCCTAGCGTGCAGCTTGTTTAATAGATAGACTGTTGTACCCTATATCCAGAACCGTCGGGTGCATTATTGCATAATGCTCTGCGGGAGGCATTCGCGGTCCAGGAGGTCAGGCCTGCTTGTGATTTGTATGGATGCGAGGCCATCGGCTCATATTTAAGGCTGAAAGGACATACCATGATGTACTTACGAGTGCTGCGAGCCCTTTCCCCCTCCAGTATGCTTCACTAATATAATATCTCCCAGGACTTTCACAAAACTCTCTATCTTTTGTAAAGTCATCTACCTCCACAATGTGAGATTTCGCAGCTCCTCTCGAGCATGACATGCCTTTCGACACCATACCTCTCGATTCTACTGATTCCCAACTCTTTCAAGCCTGCAGTACCTTTCGCTAAGAGTTCAAACGTGGCTCCTTGACTGGACTGTAGCTTGTGCTTTCGAATAGCAGTTGCCCGTTCAGCCTATAACCCTTTCGAACGGAAACCTTACATCCACGCCTCCCACCTACTGCTTTGCCACCGCAAGAGATGATAATAATGGCTTGTTGATGATTGTGACCAGTGCGGGTAGTTATTCATATCTAAGGCTGACTATCTTGCTGCCTGCGGCGGAACATATGAACCTAGGAACCTGATTGCTGAAAGTTCCACTTGTTGGCAGGACTTTATACCAACTCTGGACGGAGAGTTCTGTGGAGGTCAGTATCATGTCTTCAAGTTAAGCTTCCTAGACCTAGAAAGCCAAGCTCGGGAAATTTAGCTGTGCGCATACTGAGTTACATGAGCGGAGCACAGGCGATGCGAGGCTCGGTGAGTATCCACGTCGATAGGTCAGTCAATAACCCTCTCCATGATGGTTGCCTCTCACGAGCTGGCAGCTAATTGTCACTGAAATGCGGTGTCTAACCATTCTTTCTGACACTCATTACTTACTATCTATACCACTTAATTTTTCAGTGTTTAAATCCTACCATGATTAAATACACCGTCTGCTTTAGTGGGCAGGTCCGCATGTAGCCGAGGTACCAAAAACGGCGTGGGGGACCGATCACCTTCTACCGGTGGATGGATTGCTCGACTCCCGAGCACCCTCTTTTTCCCCTACGCTTCAGCATGAGAAGACACCGGAAAGCGACGAGCCGCGAAAGTCCCGAGCTTTCAGTTTGATTATATGCATCAATGAACTATCCCGGAAACTCGTTATCTTGGCTTTTTGGTAACAAGACGACTTTGAGAATTACACGCCGGGCACGCAAGGTTAGATGGCAAGGTTAGATGCACTCAACCGTGTATGGACTGCAATTCGGATGGGGAAAATTGCGAATTTGCCAGGTTTGACGGTGTCTTGAAAGTGTAACCGGGGGAATGTTGTTTCAACGGAATTCAAAGGGGCATGGACTTAAGCTGCTTTTAAGATGATTTATTTGCCAACATCATATTCTGCCATGCAACATGATCTAGGGGTGAAGAGAACATAATGATGCTTACTCTAGATATGCTCATTGCAGAGACTAAAGGCATTTGACGCGTCAAGAATGCTGGAGGGTTTATAAAGTCCTTCAAGGGCCAAACTTTGTCCAATGGGCTCGGCCCGATCCAAAGAGCAAAGCCGTCGCCAAAGCTTGCACCCTCATCCCACTCCGCGCCGTCACCAGAGCCTGAAATCGAGCTGGCTCCCTCCTGAGTCCGTTGAACTAGGCTAACTCTAGTATGTGCATTGTTTGTGTATCCAATAGTCTACTGAGCCGTTCGGCCTAAAATATAACTTAATCACCATGCCCAATTTGTAGATAGCCAGACATGGACCTGAAGTGAGTACTTTAAGTATTACCCAGTTATAATGCTTTAATCGTCTAGTAATGTAAGCCTAATACGACCCCCAGTTTATCACTTAGAAATGGATTAGATTATTATATAAATTATCTTAATAAAAAGGATGTACAGATATTTATACCTTTTTCGCAATCTAATAAAAATGCTACTATGTGAACAATAGATCGACAGACATCAGAGTCTTGATTTATAGAGTGTTTTTTAAATTTGAAACCAATAATAACACTTATCCTAAAGAGAGAAGCAACGTTTCAATTATCCTTACTAGTATAATATAATTGACTGACAATAAGTAGAGACAAGTCTGGATACGATCTTATATTGTGATTAAGCCAAACCCAGTCGTTACCGTAGGCTTGGATACATTTTAGGCGCTTGGTTTCCCCTCAGCGGCCATCTTTCGAAACATGGCCTCGAAAGTTTGGAACGCCTGCCTGCGGGCGTCATCCAAGCCAGCCCATCGCTCACGGACAAGTTCGATGATGATTTCGTCGTTGGGTGTAGCACCCTCATCCGCCGTCATGAGCCCCCATGTTTCATCAACAAAGTCCTTCAAGGGAATACCAATATTCGCCTGCCCAGCCTTGGCAAGGTCCGGCTGGGTGGAATGCAATTCGGTCTGGACTGCTGGGGGGATTATCTCCACAACCCGGATATGATGCGTGTCTGGGCTCGAAGGAGCCGAAAGCTGGGATCTCAGAGTCCAGGCGAGAGAGTGAACTGCAGCCTTAGTAGCACAGTAACCAGCGCAGCGTGGGATGGGAACGAGTCCCAAACCAGAGGACACGAGAACAATCGAGGCTGGAGTTGGATCGGGGGATGTTTTCCCGAGAGCAATCAGATGCGGAAGAAATAACGAGACGGCGTGGATGGGGGAGAGAAGATTGGTGTTCACCTCATTTGTGAGAAGTGACAAGGATATATTCTCGGGATGAGTGAAGTCGACGGTACGCTGGAGGCCAGCGTTGAGTACAACGCTCGAGAGGGTAGGGTAAGTCTTGGTGATTCTATATTCAAGTTAGCTATGCATAACTCTTTTGTTTCCTCATCTTCGTAATTTCCACAGACCTTGTGACCCATCCGGGAAGCGCGTCCAAGTCCGACACGTCAAAGGGCTCTGCGGCAACCTTCTCTGGACCATATTTGGATACCAGCTCGTCAAGTCGCTCCTGGCGACGACCTACAGCGATGACGAATGTTCCGGCCTCGACCATGCGTTCAGCTAAAGCCAGGCCAATGCCAGAAGTAGCACCGGTAATGAGAACTGTCTTATACGGGAAAGGCATCTTGGAGAGTTGGAGTAATGAGAAAGTTTTTTTTTTTTTTTTCGCGAAAACTAAGTGGACCAGATGTAATAAGTCTTTGGATAATGATTAAGAAACTTAATGGAAGTGCGAAGAAACGAGAATTCCAGTACCAGCAAAGGGTCGCTTTATACTTGTTCAACATGATCCCAGACTGCGGCGTTCGGACCAATTCAAATCGCGGGGTTTACCTCCATCGGGCATTTTGGGAGTAGTCAGGAGGGGGCTTGCTTCATCTCTCCACGCTCTACACCCTGTTCTGTCTAAAACGGAAAATAATAATAATAATAAAAACTCGGCTCGGTTTGCAAATATTTCAATAAAGCCGAATTGCACAGAAATGCGAGTCTTGGGAATTCTAGTTTTGGTGTGGGCGCTGTGCAAGACTTTCAAAAGGCGTGCATCAAGGCCAGCTGAGTGTAGTCGATCCAGCTTGCACATAAAACCAACAAAGTCTGAACGATTTTTTAGTAATTTCTTAATATCCTTGTTAAAAAAAAAAAAAGGTCCATCTCGGACACCACGAACATCAGTTCAACTAGATCGTTGAGCTCCTTCAATAAAAGGAAACGAGCTGCATAATCAATGAGAACTCTGAAATCACATCCTAGTCTCACATATTATGCCATATCGAAAGGAGAATCAGTATATGATTAATTAAGTGATTTGATTCGGCCATCTACTTGATGTAGATGCCTGAGTAATCCTACAAATCAGACAAGGCCTAACACTTCCTGCTGCATATCATAAACCAATAAGCTGTAAAGAAAATGCGGGAATCTAACAACATGCGTCTTGATATATTTCATCAAAAGCCAACCGCTTTGCATACAAGAATTAAAAAAAAGGGGGGGGGTTGAAAAAACAAGGGGAAATTATCAACCTCTAGAGCAGAAACTGCAAGACCATTTCTGCAGCTGCCAGCGCATCATCATCGGCATCAATCTTCTCCAGGACCTCCTGGAGGTACGATGGCTCCCATGTAGCACCAAAAACCTTGAGCGTCTCGGAATTAATGAAGCGGTCAAATTCAAAATGGCCTTGGAAAGTGAGGACACGACCCGGTTGGAAGACGCCCTGGTTGGCACAGGCTTTGGTGGCTCCGAGCTGAAACCAAGACTCTGGTAATCCCGTCGCGGGAGTCTTGACATGGTCGGCATGAACAAACTGCAAACGCATAGTTGCAGGTGTCGAAGTCAGCTTTTGGCCGCTCTTATCTGAGAATGGAAAGTTCTGTCTGAACTCGTCGGTAAGCCGGATCTCGTGGACGCCAATCTCCCATCCAGTAGGGGCCTTTTCGACCTGGCAGCCAAATTCTCCAAGCAAACTCTGACAAACGATTTGGTGACCGAAGCAGCTGCCAAATATCTTGATGTGCGGCTGGGTTAGATAAATGGTCTTCAAGTAGGCATCGAGTTTATGAATCCAGGGCTCGTCATCGTAGGAAGAATTTGCTGAGCCGGTAACCAGAATCACATCAAAGTCCGATATAGAGGCTGGATATTCGCCCTTTTTAACATCAAAGTCGGTGGATTGAAGCTTGATGTGAGGGGCGACCCGAAGCGCAGCGTCTGCCAAGAGGTTGTGAAAGACTTCGCCGTAAGTTTTCGCCTTTGCTGCCACGTTCGGGACCGGAACGTCGGCGTTCAGCATGGCTATGCGCAGGTTGTATGAGAGGGACCCCATGTTGAGTGGACGATTATAGTTAAACGGCAAGGGCTTGATGAGGTAACTTAGTTGGGCTTTGCAAGGAAAGATCTGCACTGGGTGAGGATTTTCAAACGGATACCCCGTGGTTTACTTATGCTGTAGCCCGGATTTGACTCAGAACCTGTCCCACGAGTCAGAACCTGTCCGGGTACTTTGGCAGAGAATGGACTCGCATTCCGGTTATAATTGCTCAACAAGGTAAGAATGTGACCCACAATGAGGTTATAAATGGTTATCGCCGGTAGGGACATACACTAGTTATTATGTCTGCCGGCCATGATATAACTCTGAGCTCTTTGAAAATAACGTTATTAGAGACATGACAATAGTAAAGTGTTGATTTTACTATTCAAGACATTCCATATTTATTTTCGAAAGTCTATGCGTTCAATGTGGTTGAGAAATTCAAACCCGAATCTACCAGACAAAGGCATAGAAATTGGTGTTGCTCGGTTATCAAGACGCCACATCGGCATGCCCAATGGGATAATGTCGACTTGCTGGCCTCGGGCATAAGAGAACACAGCTGATGCCTTAGATTGGCGTCCAGTGAGATATTGGATTGGTTCCTCAAATACACAACTTGCAGAGTCAATTCTCCACGGTATTGCGTGCTCGAAGCTGAGATGCTTGTGGGTCAAATCATCAATGTGCCTGCAAAGCCCATCGGCACTGCATCTTTTCTCTCATATGAACTAGGTCTGAAACAAGAACCAGCCTATTCACTGCTCCGATACGGAGGAATTATAATATTTACATGGTTTCCAAGTTCTAAATGTTCGGTTGTTCGTGTAAGTGCACCCAAATGCTCGATTACCTCAAACATGAGAATTTTAGTGAACAAGTGGAGAAACCAAGATGCTGATGTAAGTACCAGGTTATGGCTCTGGACAATGATATTCAGTGTAATGTTTCACAAATAAACAGTAAATTAATTAGAAATGTTTCACATCGTGGAAGAGAATTGTTGCAAAGCCTCTGCAACCCTTCCTCCCCTCCATAAGCCGTAGCAAATGCCATTAATCCTGTCGTTCCAAGATCCAGTCTCTGGTTATTGCACGATTTACAGTGCTACTTCTGCAACAATAGTCTCATCAGCAATTTTCCTTTCTGCGAGGAGATGGCTTATAGGTTTTGACAGCCACGGGCATGTCAAAGTTAAAATGCTGTCGAAGTTTGCTCCGTTGACATTTTGAACAGTATAGACGGCGGCTCAAAACAAGACCGCTCCTGATTGTCACAGTCCCGACTACTTGCTCTCTCCTGTATTAATCCGCGTTCTAACAATCTGCAGATATCACTGTATCACTTTTGATAACAACCTAGATCATTTTACCGCGACTCCGGGAGGAAGTGAGTGAGTCAATTGATCAAGTTATACGGCAGAGGTAATCAGTAAACAGCTGAGCAGCGCAATCTTCTATGTTTGCGTGAGTAGATATTTTCATATCGCCGAAAACAAAGAAAAGGATTAAGAGTTCCATAAGTATTGGGCTTTAGTTGCTGAGTCGAATAATTGAATGCCAAATCCAGAGGGAGAAGAGGGTATTATATGTGGTTCTACATCCCCCTACTTTCAACGCTGCTTGCTGTGCCGCCCCATTTGCATCACTATCATAATCTTAATTTGGGGCGACCCTCCTAATAACAACTGGACGGCTTCCGTAGCTCAGTTGGTTAGAGCTTCGTACTAATACTTCCATCTGGCAAGAATTGGTAATGCGAAGGTCGCAGGTTCAAGCCCTGCCGGGAGCAAATAGTCTCAACTGCCATCCAGTTCTTTTTTTGGTCTTTTGTGTTATTTATTCAAGTGCACACAACCAGTCCAATTCCATCATTCTATTTGCCTGCCAATACTGCGAAGGAGTCGGGTTTTTCTTTTTTTTTTTTTTTATGTTATAAGCTATTAGTTATCATCATCCCCATCGCTCGTCTCAAACGGGTATAACGCTATTCAGGTGGATCCAAGTACCAAATGGACTCTTGAAACAGCTTCAGGTCTCACAGAAAGGTTGCTTGCAAGGATTTGGGTCCGTCAGAGAGGCCCAACATCATAGAACGGGACACCAATAGCAGCTATGCTTTCAATCGAAGTGACAATTCTTTCTTTTGACCAACAACCAAAACTTGAGACCCGACAAGTCTGTAAGGCTTGGGTTAAACATGAGCCTGAGAAGCCCATGCCCCTTTACAGAGTCAACAGAGATATTGTCTGCTCAGACTACAAACTAAAGGTAGCCTCTCAATTAATCACCAGTGGACTCTGTCGCCACACAGACCCTTCAAGAAGCCAAGTCCACGAAAGTAGAGCCTCCTTTGTGTAATTATCACCGATACTTTGCTCTGGGGTTGGATTATTTGATATCTCCGATAAAAGAAAAAAAAAAGAAAAAAAAAAAGGTAAGGATGGATAATCGTTTACCATTTCGCCCAATCGCGGTCCTGTCTGTGCCGCCGCACTGGCCAACTTTTACATGATAGTTAGCTTTCTGGCCTCCGACTCGGTGTGGTGTGCAAGCTTCTTCAAAGCTGGAAGCTCCAGCCTCTCCATATCTGTAGTCACCATCTTTATGTCCTGTGGATTCAGTGTAACCCCAATGAGCCACTTTGCGAGTCATTTCCATCTCTTGTTGGGCTGTTGGAACGAATATTCAGCCATCACTCACGGTACCATTAAGGTGATGGTGACGGCATTTGAAGTCTGATCGGCCCGTCAAAGACCTTCTTTGTTCATGGTGCGAGATGATAAGAAATAATCCCCTCATGACGATGTCACTTTAGCTACCCACCCCCGATGGCCCGATGGAGCAAGCAGCCAAGTCTCTTTGGTGGCTTGTTTGGGTAGCTGTTCGTGTATTTCCTAGCGCTCAGAGAGCCTTCCCTGCCTTCCCTCATGAAATTTCGAATAGAAAAAGAAAAATTCAAGTCAACATCGCTTCCAATTTTCCATAGCAAAAAAATTATGAGACATTTTCACCACATCTTATGCCTCCCCTCATGTGAAGCTGTGGTTATGAATGATGATGAAACACGGCATCTCATATTACGGAGTTACCGGCTGGTCCCGGTCCGACATAGGCCCAACAGGGCATAGATTCGCCTTACAGGGTGATGGCGTGGTGGCGAGACCAACTGCCGCAAGGCGCCATACTATGGTAGAACAAGCCGACCCGAAACCGGCTCAAACGGCACTTGAGGCTGGCGATCTCATTCGAACTAGCCATTAGCCAGTTGCATCACGTTTGGCTGTGCCTCACATCGCAAAGCTGATGGTGTAGCTACTATAATGCAAACAGATCAGGTACACCTCGAGCCACACTGCCGTTAAAGACACCGCTCAACAAAACCCTACTCAGTTTTGAAGGGGATCTCGTGGCGAACCCCACGGAAGTCTAGATTGCATTCCATACTGAAACATCATAACACATGCCTCCCTAGTAGGAGAGATAAAAAAACAAGGCGCCGGGTAACGGCCGTGGGCGTGCCATTGCCCGTTTACTATTGTCCAACCGTCCTTCAACGGGGACCCAATATATCGGCCAATTTTCGGTGGTTATCATCGTGCGAGCAACGAGATGGCCAACGGGTCCCCTGTCGTGGATCCATCTGGTGCTTTGATAGGAGCCCCATCCAAAACCAATGGTTGAATGTGAATAGAGGCTGCCTATAACGGGGAGGGAGGGGTGGTCCAGGGTTGCGGAGATCTCTCCGGGGAGGAAGAGGAGACAACTCTAATATGGATAGACATTGAAATGTAATTGTATAAAGGTCTGGGGTTGAGAATGCTTCCCCAGGTCAAAGTCGTTTTCGTGGGGCTCCAGTGTACGATCAGTCTTTGTTTCGTATCTTTGCTTTTTTCTCTAAGGCATTATATTCACCAACATGGCTCGTTTCAACCGAAAGCAGTCGACTGCCTCGGCGGACGAGCAGGCCAGCGTCCGCAAGCCCAGCAAGCTTGAGAAGGTCGAGCTCGAGGCTCTCGAGGTTGTCCGAGCCGATGGCCAACAGGTCGACAACCTCATCGACGATATGGAGGGCCAGCTGGAAGCTGCTGGTGGCTTGAATACTGGCTTCTTCCAAGTCAATTTTGACAACCCAAAGTATTTCACATGGCTCCTTGTTGCGTTTGCCAGTATGGGCGGCCTTCTCTCCGGTCTCGATCAGAGCTTGATCTCCGGTGCCAATCTCTATCTCCCCAGGGATCTTGGTCTCACCACCAGGCAAAACAGTCTCGTCAACTCGGGCATGCCCCTAGGAGCTGTCGGTGGTGCTCTACTGTTATCACCAGCTAACGAATACTGCGGTCGTAAGGGAGCTATTCTTATCTCTATTGTTCTTTACACTATTGGTGCTGCACTGGAGGCTGGCTCCATCAACTTTGGTAAGCTTGTCCCCCCCTCCCCCCTCCCCCCTCCCCCCCTTTTGAATCAACTTCTTCTGTTACATTCAGCTTTGCTAATAGTTCCAAGGTATGATTGTGGCTTCTCGAGTTATCCTTGGTGTAGGTGTCGGTCTGGAAGGTGGTACTGTCCCGGTGTATGTTGCCGAGACAGTCGAGCGAAAGATTCGTGGAAACCTGGTTTCTTTGTACCAGTTCAACATTGCTCTCGGTGAAGTATTCGGATATGTCATTGCTGCCATCTTCCTAAAGGTGCCAGGAAACTGGCGATTCATTCTTGGTTCCTCTCTTGTTTTCTCTACCATCATGTTCTTCGGGTAAGTTCCCAGCTATGTCTCATACCTCTCCTTTAACATGCATACTAATCAAAGAATAATCAGAATGCTCTTCCTTCCTGAGAGTCCCCGTTTCCTTATTCACAAGGGCAAGACTTTGGAAGCTTACAAAGTCTGGAAGCGTATTCGAGGCATTGCTACGCCTGAGTCCCGAGAGGAGTTTTACGTCATGGCCGTTGCCGTGACTCAAGAGGAAACTGAGATCACCGAGGGTGCCCAAAATTCTCGATTCCCTTGGATGGATTTCTTCACGTGCGTGTTTTCTGAAATTGAAGCCCCTCTCATGTCCAAAACTTACAGCTAACCGTCCTATTCTCTAGCGTTCCTCGAGCCCGCCGCGCTCTCATCTATGCCAACATTATGATTCTACTTGGCCAGTTGACCGGTGTTAATGCCATTATGTATTACATGTCCGTCCTCATGAACCAGATTGGTTTCGACGACGAGAAATCCAACTACATGTCTCTTGTTGGCGGTGGCTCGCTCCTCCTCGGCACGATTCCCGCCATCTTCCTCATGGAAAAGTTCGGTCGAAGATTCTGGGCCATCACTATGCTTCCCGGCTTCTTCCTCGGCCTCGTTTTAATTGGTATCAGCTATCAGTTTGATATCAAGACAAATCTGCAACTGGTCGAAGGTCTTTACCTTACTGGTCTCATCATTTACATGGGTTTCTTCGGCTCTTACGCTTGTCTGACCTGGGTCGTCCCCTCCGAGGTCTACCCTACCTACCTGCGAAGTTACGGCATGACTACCTCCGACGCTCTCTTGTTCCTTGCTTCCTTTGTCGTCACCTACAACTTCTCTGCCATGCAGGAGGCTATGGGCAAGACTGGTTTGGCCCTTGGCTTCTACGGTGGCATTGCCGTGATTGGCGAGGTCTATCAGATTTTCTTCATGCCCGAGACTAAGAACAAGACCCTGGAGGAGATCGATCTTGTCTTTTCCCGTCCCACCATGGACATTGTGCGAGAAAACTGGGCCGGAGCCAAGCAGACCACCGCCGATTTCTTCTGTGGCCGCTGGCGCAAGGTCTTCGTTGAGCAAGCGATGGACACCAGCATTTATGCCGGGAAGGCGGAGGATGCTGTTGAGGCCTAATAATTTCGTCGACAAACTCCAACTAGAGGGCCTAAAAATATTTGCCATGATGTCGACCTAAAATGAGCCTTTATCATGTTGGCAGACCATCAAGACAACAGTCACGTGCATAGTATTTTTCATACATGGAGCATATATTACGTAGATTTTAGAAGTAAATTTATTTCCTACCTAGTTTATTCAAAATTTACCCAAAAGAAGAAGAAAATTAATATGAATAACTCAAAAGTATTGCTAGCTCCAGATGTGCGTCTTTCATACTGGGTAGAACAACACCAAGAGCTTTATTGATGACAGAAATTCAGAAGTTGCACAAATGCAAACTTCAAATAGACAACATCAAAAGACTATTACTACTTACTAGGGATATTATAAGTCTATCTGACTCGGTATATTCGGTCAGAGCTCATCCAGCCACTGAAAACCTCGAAGATTTTTTTCTTTTTTACCCCACTGATAGTATGGAGCAGGAAGCATTACATCATGCTCAGCTGGGACTACAATTATCGGTTCAAATAGTATTCGAGTCACGAATTTATCCTTTTTTCAATTCTATTGACGCTCTAAAAATGATACCCACACGCCAAAGTGACAGGTACATGGATCAATCCAAAGTACCAATCTATGGGTGATGCTGACCGCAGAACGGAGATCGGGCTCCCACTAGTCGGTAGACTACCGGCACTCCACGATTTATCAAACATGTTTTGCATATTTCTTGGGTGTCAGCTGCTTATTTCATAGCTTCATAGAGTGTCATGATTAATCCCGCCTGCTAACGTCGTCAGAGAAAACAAAACGCTAGCCTTTTGGTGGCAGCACCACCATATTCACTTCCTCATCTGGCTGCTTTCTCCGCCACTGTCTCCCCAGCCGGTCTGCTCTCAAGACTTCGCTTTTTCGTGTTCGCACTAGGTTGTACCAAAATACAATGGCGAAGATGACCAGCATGAACAGGACGGCACCCATGGGTGCAAGGATGGAAAACACCGTAAATCCCCAGGACGCGGCTTGAAATGCGTCGCTGCCGCCCAGACGGTCTGTTCCCAGGCCGACCTGCATGGCTGACAAAATCAACAAGATCCAAGCCGTGGCAGCGACGATAGAGGCTGCATTGTCACGCGCAAAGCTGCCGTACGAGCTCCAATTTGACATGAAAGTGCTCGAGAATGGGCCGTGGCATACTTTGTCAATCAGCCTCAGGCGGTTGATTCGCAACTCGCCGTAGATGAAGCGCTTCGCAACGTCGGCGTACAATCGCTCAGGCCCTAGTTCGCCGCCAGACTCGTCGTGGAGAAACTCGCGGACAAACCGCCTCCACTTGACCCAGGTCACCTCACCCGGCACGAGGCCCTTTGCTAGGGCGATGGAGTAGTCGCTCTCGCGTGCCACGAGGGCCACAAACGAAAGCAGAAATCCTCGCGCACACTGGGCAAGATGGCGGCGGTCGCAGCAAGTCTGGAATGCATCGCCGCAGGGCCTGTTGGTACCGACGGTAGAGGCACAGTGACAGGTAAGTTGTTGCTGCCAAAAGGCCCTGTTGAGAAGAAAGCGCGGAATAGGCTTGAGGTAAATCCGGCCTTGGCCCCAGACGCAATGGATGTCGATGCGCTCGCTGACAATAATGTCGCGTCCAAGTAGCATCTGCTGATGGAGCGGGCGGGGAGGGACGGGCCGTCCAGCGAGCCAAAGGTGGTGTGCTATCTCATGGAGCTGCTTCGGATCGAGCTCTGCCTCGATAAACTTGAAATCGGGAATGTCGTGCGGTGCGTACAAGTCGTCATCCACTCTAAAGGATGCAGGGAACTGGTCTGACAAGCCAGCGTTGCTACCGTCGTGGTTCGTGAGAATGTCGCTGTGAAAGGGAACTGAGCAAGCCATGCTCATGTTCTCGGGATCGGTTTGCCGGGTATGGTTTTGCTGAAAGTGACTTGGCTGTCTGGGGAATGAATCATTCCAATCAGCACTCTCTACTTATCAATTATTCCCTCCTAATAAAAAACCCCCCCAGTGGCACATGGAGAAGACGGGAAGAAAATCTTTTTACTACAGGGCTGGAAAGGAGGCCCTTTCGTTTGTAGTGAACGAGTGGCCCAGGATGTAACCAATTTCAGCCATAAGAGAAAACACCAGTCTCATGACTACTGCAAGCCACCATACATACGTACTGTTGTCCCCTCTTGCCCCCTCCTCTCCTCTTTTCGAATTATATAACCATGTCCAGTAATCTGTGCTCCGTAGTCTGTACACCTGTTCCCATCGGCAACGGCACGTCCTGTTCGGAGCTAATTTGCCATTCTAGGCGGATGGATTCCTCAGCAGAGCGCCATTCGTCAGCGAAACCCCAGCATTATTAGTGTCGGACCATTTGCTGACCGGACGTCTCGGTCCTGCAGCAGCGGCTGAACCGCAGGGCTGCAGGGTCCCGTAATCCCTCATGTCAGCTTCTCTGCCCTGTTTGCGGCTATGGTTGCGACATAGTCTCTGCCCTTGCTTGTTGCACTGCCATTGGGGATTGGGGGTTGACGAACGCCATTGGCAAAGATCGTCGAGTTGAACCTAGGTGAATCTATAAGCGACATAACATGAATGCTGAATTTAACCTGATTCTCTTCAACGTTTCAAATATTTTCCGTCTCATTCGAGCAGTCGTCAGCAATCAACCGCGTGATGAAATCCTTGCCTCGCCTGACTCTCTCGAGGTTTCTTGATTTGGGGGCCAAGACTATTTTGGTCGTTCTGCCTTTCTTTTCCCCCCCAGTCTTCTGCCTAGTGGAAGCGGGTTTCTTACCAGAAAAGGCCGTTTGCAGAAAGAATTGTATGCCTATATCAAGAATCTCTCTTCTCTTTTGAAAAAAAAAAAAAAAAAGACAAGAAACTGTAGTCTTAGGTTCTCTTGTGCAAAAACAGACTCGTCTGGCTGGACCAGTTGATACCATCACCTCAATACAGTGAACCCAAATTTCACCATATCCTACAAGTATTTTTTTTTTTTCAAATAGCAGAAATTCAATCTGTAATAACTCAATGTCTACCCCTCAGCAAGGGTTAGAGATTATCTCTCCCGCCACTGATCAACCAGCCCGCGGCAACATCAACATTGAGTAAGGATGAAGCCCATCTTTTGACCATAATGCCTCACAACCATATGATAAACTGACCCGTGAAACACTTTCTAGTATTGTCGCTGTTCCTGGTCTGGGAGCTGATCCATCCAAGAGCTTCGGCTCTGAAAAGCCAGGAGGCTTTAACTGGCTGAAGGATGAGCAGGATGGCATCCGCTCCAACATTCCCGGCGCACGGGTGATGTTGTACCACTATGAGTCTCGATGGCTCGGTGCCGATGCAAAGCAGCAGACACTCTACAACGTCGCGAGCCTTTTGCTTGACAGTCTCGTAGAGAAGAGAAAGGAGGAGGAAGCCGGCGAGCCCACACGGCCCCTCGTCTTCCTCGCTCACAGCATGGGCGGTCTGGTTGTAGCCAAAGCCCTGACCCTCGCTGCCGCACAACCGGAAAAGATTGAGTATATGCGCATCTTTGAATGCTTCGCCGGCGCCATATTCTTCGGCACCCCGTTCAAGGGTTCGTCCGCTCAATCTAGAGCGCTTCTTCTTGCCACTTTCCTAGAGAAAGTCGGCGGTGCCATCCCGACGCAAATGGTGCAGATTCTCGATCCTGAAAGAGACTCGCTCGACGAGCTGCGCAGGGACTTTGTCAACTTGGCGTTCAAGGAGCCCAGGTCAAATATTGCATGCCTGTACGAACAGGCCAAAACTAATTATTTGAAAGAAAAGGTCTCGCAGTGGGTGCCCAAGAACCACTTCAAGCTGGGTCCAGAGGAGATTGTTGTAACACAAGACTCTGCTACTCTCGACGGGGCCGTCGTTCGAGGTCTTGCATGCAACCACCGCCAGCTGAATCGTTTTGACAATGCCAAGGACGGTCGCTATGAGATTGTGTGCCATCACTTGAAGGAGATTGTCAAGAACTCCCAGCTAGTCGTTAAGGCGCGCCTCAGAGCGTCACGCCAGTCTGTTGTTGACGACTCGACTTTCCTGCGGCTCTCTGAAAGCCTCAACGTCGTGGAATTCCAGCGCAAGCTTCGAAGCGCGGAAAACCTCAGCGGTGATTCGAGTTGGATCCTCGAAGAGCCAAAATATCTGCAATGGGCGACTCAAGCCAATGCGGCTCAGCCTCCTGAGCACCCTTGTCTCTGGGTTTCCGGCGACGAAGGCTTGGGTAAAACCAAGGCGGCTGCGGCTGTCGTCGACCGGCTCAAGAAACTTGAGGCAGAGAATCGTGTTCCCGGTGCCAAAGATATCATGGTGGCATACTTCTTTTGCGATCCTTCTCCCGATTGCAGTGTGGCTGAGAATGTTCTCAAGTCGCTCATTTGGCAGCTCATCCTTCAGAGAAGATCACTTGCACAATATGTCAAGACCTTTGCTTCCAGAGCCCCGTCAAAGTCCCGAGGAGGAAGCTCTGAGGGCCAATTCAGTTTGTCCAAGCTATGGAAGGGTTTGTCGGAGATGCTTCAGGATCCTTCTGTCCATGAGGTCTATTTTGTTGTTGCCAACATTCACTTCCTCTCACCAGATCAGCCGGGTACCGCAGCGCTCCTGGACGCCATAACTGATACACTGCAGGTTGAGCCAGGCTCTGTTGAGGATCCTGTTCGAGAAAAAGCAAGATGGGTGTTTCTTGGCAGAGATCGCTCCAATATCAGGCACGTTCTACAGGAAGACGACATGTCAGGGACACTGAGGATCGATTTGAATGACACATCCAAGAGTTATTTGCGACGGCAGCATCTCCGATCTTTCACCCAGGGAAAGGTCAAGGAGCTTGCTGACATCAAAAATTACAGCCTGGCGCTTCAATATTTCGTCTTCAGTAGCCTTGAGAAAAGAGCTGAAAGCAGTACTCTCTGGGTTGATGTTGTGTGCAGTCTTCTCAAGGAACTCCCAGCAAATTATGTCAACGTCCGGAAGACGCTAGGGCTGTTGCCACAGGACGTAGGCGAGCTGCTTAATCGAGCATGGGTCGAGGTATGTTGAAGAAGAATGTGATATGTGGAATCGGTTAGACTGACTTGAACGTCGCAGGAACTCGAGCAACCCGACAAGGAGAGCATCGAGACCACCAAAGAGATTCTTCGCACCCTGGTCATCGCTTTTGAGGACCCAACCCTTCAGGAGCTGTCTGTCCTTGCCGAGCTGGGCTACGATGTCGACACGGACGAGTCAGAGGAGACCGAAAACAAGATCTTGGAACATGTCAGAGCCTGTGGCCCACTGCTGAGAGTCTATGACATGGATACCTGGAACGATACTATCGGATATAGAAGAGTCACTCGGGTGGCATTTGTTCACCCCCTAGCCAGAGATGCTCTGCTCAAGCCTGAGTTGAGGAAGCTCATAGGCCTCGGTGGAGACGAAGAAGAAGAGAAGACCGAAATCGAGTGGCAGCATGGCATTGTTGGCCTTCGCTGTTTTACTTACATGCTCGCTCGGTTTGGGGCAGATGATGACGATGATGCCGTCGCTCTGAAGAGAACTGGCCCTGTGTCGACTAACCAGGCCGAGGCGGAGATTGACGAGCTCTTCTTCGAAGATGAGGAGGACAACGAAGAAGGAGCTGAAGACGACGATGTTGATTCGTACGCACTGGAGTATCCGCTCAAAAACTGGCTGAAACATGGCTACAAGGCTACTCCCGATTTTGTCGATACCCTCGACGTCAAGCACAGATTCTGGTCCATTAACTCCTCTACGCGAAGGCGCTGGTGGGGCAACTTTGCATATAAAGATGGTCAGGGAGAGCTCAAGAACCTTACTGCGCTCCATGTCGCCGCTTTCTTTGGCCTGCTACCGCTAGTGGACTCGCTCTTGGCTGATGGGCACATCACAGAGATTGGCCAGCTCGACAGCTGGGACAATCAGCCACTTCACTGGGCCGCGGCCTACGGTCATCTTGAGGTCTGTGAGAGACTCTTGGAAAAGGGAGCAGAGATCAACAACGGTCGAAACGCAAAAGCATGGACGCCGCTTCACATGGCAGCATCCGAAGATAGGCTTGAGGTCATGAAGATGCTTCTCGATCACCATGGAGAGGCTGCAGATATCAATGCTGTTGCCGCTGAGGAAGGAACAGCACTCACTCTAGCACTTTCGTGGCGGCAAACGAACGCAGCAAAGCTTCTCCTTGAACGCGGCGCAGATCCCACACTAACAGCAGCAGATTCGGAACCACCAGTGGCCGTTGCCGTCCTCAAGGGCTATGAAGACTTGGTCGACGAGCTCCTGGCAGCTGGAGGAAGCAGAAATCTGACATCGCTCCAATACGGAAGCGCGCTTGCAGCGGCCGCCTCTACAGGAAACACTAGGATTGTCAAAACCATTCTTGATCTCGACGGCAATTTGGCATCTCGCCAACGAGCTCTCGAGGAGGCTGCGGCTGGTGGCTATCTCCCCGTCGTCGAGCTCATCTTGGAAGAGTCCGCATCATTGCCTCTCGATAAGTCACTCGAGAATGCTGCCTTCTTTGGTCAAGAACAGATTGTCAAACGCCTCTGGAGTTCCCGTCACCACAACGGGCTCTCTGCTGAAGGTGTCAGTAATGCATTGTATCATGCAACTGATGCACAGCAAGAGTCCGTTGTCGAGTTCCTTCTTCGCGAATGTGGTGCCAATCCCAATGCTGTTGGCACCGAGTACGGAAACGCCCTGACGGCATCAGCCTATGATGGCACAGTATCAATCCTAAAGATGCTCGTTCAGCATGGTGCCAATGTCAACGCTCCTGAGGGTTATGCCCTGCAGATAGCAGCCGCCAACGGACACATCGATATCGTCAGAGTGCTCCTCGACTATGGCGCCAATGTAAATGGCTTCAGCGAACGCTTTGGTGATGGTACCCCCCTTCAGGCAGCCTGCGTAGCCGGTAATATAGCTATCGCTCAAATCCTTTTGGAACATGGTGCGCACCCAGACTACGGGACAGGAACTTTTTACAACCCTCTGACAGCTGCGGCCTATCACGGATATGGCGAGTTGCTGGAATTACTCCTCGAGAGAGGAGCGAATCCAAACGTTTTTGGAGGCTCTGACGGAACTACTCCACTGATTAACGCGGCCGCGACTCTGCCAGCAAAGTATCTCATCCCGCTGCTTCAACATCAAGCAAGGATTGACCAGCAGGATACAGATGGGGATACCGCTCTCATTTATTCCGCCTTCATCGGCGACGATGACTGCGTCACTACTCTCCTCCGCCATGGTGCCAAAGTCAACCTTGGTGGGAAACTTCACGGCAGTGCACTGCATGCCGCCGCTTCGAGAGGATTTGAGGCTACTGTGCGGCTACTCCTTAAGAATGGTGCCGATCCAACCCAGCAGAGCGGACCATACCATACTGTGATCCAGGCCGCTGCTGCGTCAGGTAACTCGGACTGCGTCAAGGCAATTCTCGAGCACAGCCGTAAGATCGACCTGAATGTCCACGGAGGTGACTACTACAGTGCTGTGCACGCCGCTGCTGTTCAAGAGGATGACAAATGTCTCCGACAGCTACTTGAGCGCAAGGCTAAGATGAATGTTGCTCCACCTGCAAATGAAAAGTATAGCAAAATGGGAACTCCTCTCCATGAGGCTGCTTTTGCCCGCTGCAACCGAAATGCGCGTCTGTTGCTCGATGCTGGAGCCGATCCAAATATTGTTTGTGGAAAGTATGGCACTGTTCTACAAGCAGCAGCCCTTAAAGCCGATGTTGCTCTCGTTGCACGGCTGCTAGACAGCAAGGCCACTGTTGGTGGCTGGTCTGGCAAATACGGCAGCGCCCTCGTGGCCGCTGTAGCCCGTGACAATGATGATGATGAAGATATTGAGAGACACGAAATATTAAACTTGCTCCTTGAACAAGAAGGCTTCGAACCTAATGCGTACAAAGCGGCGCTTGAGATGGCGCTCAAACTGCGACGCAAGGAAGACTTCAAGTTGATACTGGAATCGTACAAAGCCAAAGCCAAGAAGGATGTGAAGAATTTCCCTAATATCAAGGGAATGATGGCACATTTCAAGAAGACTCAGCAGCGGGAGCGTCAAGCGGCTTCTCAGCATCCTCGGGAAGAGGACGAGAACAGTGATTTTGGGGAGGATGTTGTGGACCACTATCAGGATATTGACGACGTAACAGACGAAGAGTCACAGCAAAGCGATGAGGAGGCGCAAGAGAATTCCCAGGAAGGAAGGAATGAAGGTGCAGGATCTCAACAGGCCAGGTCCTTAGGAGAGTCTACGAGAGGATTACCAGTGCAAACCCGTACAGGTGGGTATACGGAAGGCTGGCAGCAAGGTCCACAGCAGGGCTCCCGAGGCTTCGGCACTAGGGAAGCCGATGGCAATCAACTTGATAAGCCTGGCTCATTTGCGTCTAGAGATATGGCTGGTGGTACGGGAGATTATTACACCAATACAAACAGGGGATTCGATGGCGGGAATGATGAATCCCAATTCCCAGGCCAAGAGCCTCATCTTGAGGAGAGACGAGATATGCCACAAGAGGAGGGAGAGGCTGTAGAAGCAGAAAACGACGACATCCAAGGGGAGGAGCCTGCGGAGCAACCCGAGGAGGAGCCAGAAGAACAGCAAGAGGAGGAGCCAGAAGAACAGCCAGAGGAGGAGCCAGAAGAACAGCCAGAGGAGGAGCCCGAGGAGGAGCCCGAGGAACAGCCAGAGGAGGAGCCCGAGGAGCAGCCTGAGGAGGAGCCAGAGGAGGAGCCCGAGGACGCAGAGGAACAAGAAGATGGTGGAGATCAAGAAGAGGAAGATAATGAAGAGCAAGGAAATGATGGGGAAGAGGAATATGACGAATAGCGGGCTGAAGCTCGAGTTGAGCGCTACTTGCTGAATATTTAGGAGAGTATTTAGGAGATATATTGATTGTATTCAAAATAAATTCTCCTTCACTACGTAGACTGTGGGAAATATCTGTTTGTTGCACGTCACGATTGTGAATATTCGCGTCAAGATGAAAGTAATAGTACCTAGTTACACCATGATATATCATATAGAGAGCATACAGAAAAAATCACTCATTTACTACGATCCTCTCTTTCGAATTCTTTTTTTTTTCCTCTTTCATTCACCCTTCTTCTACTCTCTCGCCGACTTTTATGGACTTCAGACAACTAAAGATAGAGACGTTACAAAGCAACTGAATGACTTTCACCGTTACACGTAGGACACGCTGGAACATCCACAACCCCCAACACGAAACGTTTTTTTTTTGTCACCTAATCATTAAATATTGAATAATGCTGCATATTTTTTTTTCCAAAGCAAAAAGACTTCATGCACATTTACTAAATTAGTCATCAAGTTTGTCTAACCCTCGCATATGCAATTCGACGCGCTGCTGTAGCTGGACCAAAAGCTCTCCGTATACTTGAGACCAAGGGGTAGAGCGATAAGATAAGCCTCCATTACTTGAGCGGAGCAAAGTAAACAAAAATCTGGAGAACGGGCCGAGACCTTCGCCCGACCGCGGGGCACTCGCAGGGTCCAAGTAAACATCAACTAGATACAGCTCCATTCATCACCAATTCACAGTACTTCGATTCGCTTCACTTTTCGCCACGCTACGCTTACCACGTCAAAGCAGAGGCAGAAAACTGGGCCATAGGGGGTAGCGCCATGGACTCCGAGTCGGTCGTCTCGCAAGTCCAGCGCAAGATCGAACTGCAAAGCAACGAGGACCTGGCCTACTTAATCGCAAACGTCCGTCGCGCCGCGGCCGAGCGCCTGAACGAGGCGTTCCCGCATGTCGAGGGCGACGACGGCGAAGATGAGTTGCGCAATCAGATCGAGAAACTCGTGAATGAGGTACGTCGCGTCCTCCCTCTCCCGAACACGATCGGCTTTATGCTCGTGTCCAACAAAGCGACAATTGAATTATTGAATTCGATGCGCGCGCACAATAAACAGTACTGACAGCTATTTTCTTTCGTTTCGGAATATACAGTATATCAACAGAACTTTCTCCCTCGCCTCTCCAAACCTTTCCATCAATGGCCTCCCCGTAGACGCAAGTTCATATCTCAACGACCCCGCCTCCGGCAGCACCGCGCCCGACCCCGTCTACGAACCCTTTGACGGCCGCAAGCGCCGCCGCGTTGCCGATCTCATCACGCAGGAAGAGAAGCTCCTCGAAGAAGTTGCTGCTCTCAAACGCTCAGTCCCCACCGCTGCTGCTACCGCGCAAGCAGGGATGCTCCGCGATAGCCTCAAGCGCGACGACGAGATGCTCGAGGCCCGCCGAGAGCAGGTAACCAGTGCTGCTGCGGCCGAGGTCGACTTGGACATCACGCCGCTGGAGAGGCAGGAGAATGTAGAAGCCGGGTTCAGAAATGCCATAGAGGGGTTGGGGCGGCTAAAGAGGGATATGCCCGCGGTCGTGGCCAAGATGGAGAGGGCGAGAGTGGCGGGCGAATACGTGGTGACGCAGGGTCGGTGAAGCTTGCAATCTAACGTACAGATATCATCGAAGAAGAGTAGCAATCAGCTCAGGAGTTACGGCGCTAGGAAATGGGTGTCACGAGGAAGCATCGCAGAATGCAATGAAATGCTTATATATCATATTTAGGTTTATTATTATTATTTTATATCAGTCTTGGTTAGTTCTACACTCAAACCATGCCACACGGTCTCAGCAACTAGTATCCATTTGCCCAGGTCAGGTCGCATTCCAAATGTGACACTACAAGACCAAAGAAAATAAGCAAGCACAGCAACACATGTGAACCACGTGCAAATATACGACGAAAAGAAAAAAAGTATAAGGGCAAATGCCGCCCAAGGACACAGTCAAAATGGTGTTCTGAGTGTGTTAGATTTCCTCTTTTCCGCTTTCCATAACTACACAATCCGCCCTCTACCCTTCCAATGTGTGTTTCGCTGCTTGTGTCCAGCTCATGGCATCCCATTCAATCGAACTATATAGATCGCAGCTTTCTTGGTCTAACATAAAAAGACACATAAGACATCTACCTAAGCTGCATGACAGAAACAAAACTATGTGACAAGAAATGTGATTTAGGCGGCAGCAGGTTGGGTGATGGCATCAACATCACCAGCAGGGGTACCCTCGGGGGCCTTCTCGCCAGCAGGAGTCTCAATCTCAGAGCCCTGGTTCTCAAGGGCAGTTCCCTCCTTCTTCTGCGCCCACTTAGGGGTGCGGGAATGTGCAGGATCTTGCCAGGGGCCGGCATCGCTGTTTGTGCAGCCGCCAGGGCACTCACAAGTACCACCGAAGGCCTTGGGAAGGTTCTGGGGGGGACCTGCTTCAACAACTCGCTCTTGTAGCCGCTGCCAAGAATGTGGATCTTGTCGACGGTGACGGGGTCAAGGAAACCCTTGATCATGCTCCAGATAGTCGAGAAACCCCAAGGAGCGTTGATGACATAGAGCTTACCGAGACGCTCAGGGTAGTTGTTTTGCGAGAT
The DNA here is from genome assembly GCA_024336345.1 of Mariannaea sp. PMI_226. Classification (NCBI taxonomy): domain Eukaryota; kingdom Fungi; phylum Ascomycota; class Sordariomycetes; order Hypocreales; family Nectriaceae; genus Mariannaea; species Mariannaea sp. PMI_226. Next base: position 4,895,800 of record JANFOG010000001.1, on the reverse strand, counting down.
AGCAGAAGCTCTCTGGAGGTAACCCATAGCTTGGGGAGCGGTGGTGAGGCCGACGCCCTTCAGGTCCATGATGGTGCAGCAAGTCTCCAAAAGGTATCCGGCTTGGTGAGAGCAGGCAGGAAGACGGGGGTCGGCAACACGCTCATACTCGACAGCAAGGTTGAGAAGCATACGGTCCTCAGTGGTAATCTTTTTCATCTCGGTCATGTTGATGCTGCCAAGGGTCTCAATATAGACGGGACGGCCATCCTGTAACACTTCAATATCAGACGTGATTCCTCTTAGATAAGAAAACAAAAAAAAATCTCAAGATGGCGCCTCATTGCGTCTTGAGCCGAGTCATATAAGATCGTACCTTATCTGTCTTGTGATAGAACTGAACGTAGTACTTGGAGATCTTCTCCTTCTCAGGGTATGTCCAGGTGGGCAGAATCTCATCAAGCTTGATCTCCTTTCGCCACTTCTCAGACTCCGTGAACCTAGTAGCGGTCAGCCTCCATGTGGTCTCATCGACGCCGGTCTCGCTCGATGCAAAAAAAAGTCGCATCTTACATTTCCTTCGCGCCCTGGGGCTTCTTAGGGTCGTTGGGGGGTGTCTCGACTAGCCAATTTCGCGCTCGGAGGAATCGAAGCTGTACGTAGGCTAGGTAAGCGTCTTTGCTTTCACATGCAGATCCCAGGACCAAGCGTTCTCGTGGGCTCCTAGAGTGTTCATACCAGAGTCAGGGTGTCCAATCGGTCAGTATAACCCTCAGCCTCGAGCAGCATACGCAGCTGGTGCACCTTGGCGATCTCATCCTCCGTCAGGTAGCCAGCGTGACCCTTCTTCTCCTCGGGCGCCTTGACGGGGAAGTAGTAATCGTCGTACTTTGCGTTCAGATCCATAGTGGCGGTGGGATGGTGGGGTATTTTGGGGAGTGAGAGGGGTGCTCAAGGAGGTAGAAAAAAGCTCGAAGGGTTCTCTTGGCGAGAAGAGTAAGCAAGACCCAAGGAGAGGGTAGACCTTCGAGGTGAACGAGGAAAAAGGAAAAAAAAAAGATATGTAAGAGAGAAAGGGGCGATTCGGTCGGTGTCCTCAGTAGTCTGTACAAGAAGCGTAATTAAGCGGCTGGCTACTTTGGTTTCCCCTAGAGATCGAGGTGGTGGGACTTCGTCATGGGTGTTGAGATGACTTCCACAAGAGGTCTAGCCTATCTGACGGTAGAGAGAGGCCTCGTCACATGTACTGAACACGTGGTGATAGCCGTTGGTTATCGCAACCGCCCCACTGAGCTGTCCAAGCCCGGAGCATCGGTTGGTTCCTGATCTTGCTTGAGCCTCGAGAGAGATTCACCCACTTGGATGCCATGATCTATCCCGAGTCTCGCGTGTTCGTGTTAATGTGCGTCAGATAGTCGAAAATTCCAGGGTGGGAGAAAGAGTAAAAAAAAAAAAAAACACCCCGCCATTGTTCAAGTGTCTGCTCACTACAACTATCTTATCTCTCACCGCCTCGCTTCGCCGCACATGCCCACATCGTCCAAGGCACTATGAGGACTCCTTCACAACGAATCACCCTCAATGTTACCCGGCTCATTCATACATCAGTGCCCGGGCCTCGACCACGGCCATGGCGAGCTTTCCACGTAACCACGCCGGCCGGGATGCCCCGAAAGCGCCACTTCTTCACCTCGAATCCCTTCCTCTCTCAAACCGAAGCAGACTCGCGCTCCGCATCTGAGATACCCAGGAACGAATATGCGGCACCCTCGCCCGCTGCAGCCAAACGCAAGCCGACCCGAGCTGCCACGGCCAAGAATTCCCTTCGCAGGGTCGCCATTATCGCACAACAGCCCAAGCGGGGGTCAGATGGAACAACCAGCTCAGCACTTCAAGGAGAAGGCCTAGACGATGCCCCATCCACTGTCGTCAGCGCAACCTGCGTGGCTGAGGCGTTCAATATGCCTCTAGTGTTGGAAATTCTGTCGTCGCATGGATTTGCAATCGATCCGGACGCTACAGGGTTTGATGCCAACGAGGTTCTCCATGCAAGAGGAGTCAATGGCGGTGATATCTTTGTCTTTCCCTCAGGCACAATCGTGACCTGGTCACTGCCTCCAGACGTGGTGACCAAGCAGATCATGAGAGCCTCCGAGGACCCCCACTCTGTTGAATCTAGGGAATTCGAAGACCTAGAGTTTACCACGGACAATGGGAGGGAGGCAAGTCTTCTGAAAGGCGACGTAATCGTACTCGGCACCCGAAAGGAGCATAAAGAAGGCGACACACAGGACACCACCCTTGCCAAAGTCGCTTTCTCGTCTGGCCTGGCTCGGAGCACCAAGCTTGCTGTCCTTGAGACTGCCCTCGACTCATACTTTGAAAGCACACGCAACATTCCTGCCCTCCTCTCCCAAGGCGCGGGCGTCCCTCTGGGCCGCAAATTTATTCTCCAGAAGACCGGCGAGCTCCTCAGCTTGCGCGCCCGCCTCAATCACTATTCCGAATTGACAGACGCCCTCCCAGACATCTTCTGGGACAGCCGTTCGGAGCTTGGCTTAGATGCTTACTATGACCAAGTAGGCCGCGCGTTGGACGTCAATGTCCGCATCCGAACGCTCAACCAGAAGATGGACTACGCTGCAGAAATCGCCAGCGTGCTTCGCGAGATGTCAAGTGAGCAGCACGGTACTCGTCTTGAGTGGATCATCATCCTTCTCATTGCTGTCGAGGTCGTTTTCGAGTTACGACGCATCGTCCTCGAGTGGATGCTGGAGCGAGAGCTTGCTAAGGAAGTGCCCAAGCCCGAAGTGGTAGCTTCAACCTGACGGAATTGACCAAAAAAAAAAGAAGAAAAAAAAACTTGTAACATTATAAAAGTTGGAATGTGGAAATATGACGGCATTGGTTATGTGTGCGAGCGGATGGAAGAAAAAAACAGATGCGGCCAGGAAGCTGGATTGGCCCCCTCCCCTTATTATAGATACCCCCCCAGCTCTGTAGGATTATAAAAACAAGTGATGTATGCCCGTATGCCCGTATGCCCTGAAGAACAATAAAAACCTCCCTCTTGTCTCCCAATACTGAATACACTCCACTCCTGAATCCAAGGTAAACATAGTCAGATTATTCCTCCATCGAACGCGAACTCGTCGGTCAAATAAAATATTTCTACAGTGTTGAAAGTAATCGTACAATACAATTTCAAACAAGGCAGCCCCCCATTCATCTTGATCCCAACAAGACATACAGACAAAAAAAAAAAAATAACTGTCCATATTGTTTTTCCCTTCAACACCATGCCAGCTCTGATGAACCATACAACACAAAGAAGACCGCACTTCTTTTTCACACCAAACTGCTCATGGTTCATCCATATCCCGGATGCAAAACAATGGCTGCTTTGCCTTTCTTTTTTTTTGGTCTCTGTTACATTGTGTTTTGTTTTCTTGCAAAGACAACAAGATACCGCCACCATATTCCCTCATCTCCAGTAGCTCAATTACACTAGGAGTTTCAAGACGTCGAGGACTTTGATGAGAACACCTTCAACCCCATCCTGATTGTCAAAAGAAACCCTTCTCCCCTCGTTTGAGTATATTCCCTCCATCGTAACAGACAAAAAAGACTAAAAACTCCTCGGGGTCGATTATGCGCCTCTAAACGCCAAAACCAAACCATCACCAATTCCATCCAGGTCTGGTTTCGAGCCCAGAACTTCTAAACTGTTTCACCTGATGCTTTGAATTCATTTCAAATCGCCCACAGCTATTTCCTCGGGGACTATGAGGAAGGTTTCCGCTGTTGCTGAAGTCCCGGAGGCACGGGAATTGGGACTGGCGTTACCTTATGAGGAACGTGCGGCACCGGAGAACCGTTCATCCCTATCCTCCCAGAATTCGGCGTGGGTGTTCCAGGCTTCTGTTGCTGCTGCTGAGCGGCAATACTGGCCCGAGCTGCAGCAAGCCTGCTAGCATCCATTCCACCGCCCAGGCCCATACCACCACCTGGCAAACCCGGCTGTTGAGTTATCTTGTCCGCAAACAAGGCAGATCGTTCTTGCGCCGCCACTCTTGCCTTGGCTTGGTCAATGATTCGCTGTTGTTGGGACTCAGGGATCACGGTATGGTATCCCGTGATACCTCCCACGTTAGCAGTGGGTGTCCCGACCGTCGATGGTGGGTTAACAGGGAATCTATTCATTTGGCCCATTTGATTTACCAAGCCTTGATTTGGTGTGCCGTACCTCGGGGGCTGCTGTACGCTTGTGGAAGGGCTGTATGCTTGTCTATGCTGCACTTGTGGAGACATGGTGCGGGGAGGTATACCCTGGCCATTGGTGTACGCGCCGTAGTTGCCCTGAGAGGGCGTGCCAGGCTGTTGCGGAGTGTAGCTCTGCTGATATTGGAATCTAGCATTCGGTGTCACTGGCTGTTGAGGCATCTGGCTATACTGAGGCCTTTGCTGGCTGGCGTACTGTGGCATGTTCTGGTGGCCAAAAGGCGTTTGTGTCTTGGCCAATTGAGTCGCATACTGATTTGAATAGCCGTTGGGTCGGGTGTACTGTGTTGGTTGAGGTGGGCGGGGTTGGGACGGGGGCATTGGGGGACGCTGCTGAGGTTGGAACGCAGGAGTGGGAGCAGGACGGTAAAATTGTTGCTGCATTGCCGGGGTACGATTCGGTGTTCCATATTGGTTCCCGGCCTGGTAGTGGTTGGCGTAGGGAACAGCAATGCTCGGCGTCCGCTGCGGTGGTGGACGAACACTTGCCTGGGCAGCAGCTTGTTGTGCTCGAATGCGGGCTTGGATGCCAGCCTCATCCTCCTCCATGACACCCTTGTACTGGTCAGTCTGGATCTGAACCTTGGTACTGATCAAAAGATCCTCAAGCTGATCGCCATTCAGTTTTGCCACAGCGTATGGAGGTAGCGTCTTGATAATCAAGGCCAGCTGGGCCTTAAGCACTTGGTAAGTTGCTTGTTCCTCTTCTGAGGGCTGAGGCCCTGCAGCTGCAAGCATGTCGTTGGTGACTGGGTCGCTAGACTGCCGGTTTTGGGAGTTGGGGAGGTTGAGGTTGCGGATGCGCTGGTAGGAAGACAGCGTCTCAATCATATCGGTTACTTCCTCCAATATTTCGTCAACCTCCTTGTCCTTGTCGTCCTTCTTGCCCATCATGGCATCCAACGAAGGGTCAATGACTGAATCATCCCAGCCATCAATAGCAGCCTGAACAGCAGCTTCATCGATCTCCACTGGCTGAGACATATTGACCTTATCTTCATTCTCCCTGTCTGCGTAGTATTCGACTTCAATCATGTTCTGGAAGTGTCGCTGACCCGATCGCTGCCACCACACCCGGCTTGCCACATTTGACGGCACAAGAGCAGCGGTATCATCTTTGCAAGGGGCAAAGCTGGAGAAGGCTCCCCTGAATAGGGATTCCATCTCCGACATCTCCAGCTCGGTAGTTGAAGGCTTCTTACCTGCTAAGCTCTGGGCACGTTCACGCTGCTTGGTCTGTATTTGCGATGAAGGGGCCGCATTACTGTAGTCAAGGAAATATCCTGATGGAAGCTTTGCTGTAAAATATGTGGCACCTTGAAGCTTAGAGGTATCTGTCAACTCTGGATGATAGAAATCAAGAGTGGTACTCTTCGCCTGCGTCTTGGGCTGTTTAGGCGGTTGCAACGGAGGCAATGCTCTAGGCGAGGAAAACAACTCTCCCAGTGTCTGGGTACGCTCTTGAGTTGTTGTGGGCATGATGTGTGTCAATGTCACGCCTTGGGGGAGAGGGGTTAGGCTGAGCTGGTCGTTGTGAGAAAGTGGAAGACTGGAGAACAGCCGTCTCTCCTGTGGCGCATATCCGATGAGAGAGAGCACCAGCTCGCCCTTCGAGATAGGAATGTCCAGCTCTGGAACGGACTCCAGTTTTGAGTTGGGGTATGAGTTTTCTTGGCGAAGAAGCCGCAATGCCTTGTCAGCAAAATTTCCAATTTTTGCCTGTAGTTTCTCATTGGAAACCGCTTTTTCAGTGTCTGAAGGCTTCTTCTTTAGATCTTCAAGAGAGGCTTTCACCACGGAGATGATATCGGCGGCAACATCGTCGAGGCGGTCGTAGGCATCGGCAGCAACCTTATCGGAAATGGTGGGTGCGGAATCGGGTTCAGCCGATTTTTGACGTTTAGCTGATGGTGCATCATCAGTTGATGTCTCCGGCACGGGGCGCTTTAGGATGGGAGGGGTGATGTCGAATCTATGGACAGAATGGTTAGCGGGCATGGAGGGCGGACTTTGGGCGACACGATCAGCGTCGCAGCATCGACTCGACATGAGGAGGGAAAATGTGCTGCATACCCTCTCAGGACCTCTAGGTAGGACTTGATCAATTCCTTTTGATTCTTGCCCTTGGATAGACCATTGGCGATGACGGGCTTTTGATGGTCAATTTCCTCCTCAGCCTCTCCGTCATCGCCAATGTCGCGTTTGCGTTTGCCGGGGGCGACGGGGGGCGCATTTTCGACGTCGATATTTTCCAAAACACCGTTTGGTGTCGTCGTTGCGGGCTGCGCCATGGTCGGGAGTGTAGTTGCTAGGTCGCAGGGTCGTCGTGGAGGAGCTTGGCCGCGCCTTGTCGCGACGCGCGGTAGCGGATGGCAGACACTGGTGCAACTCCAGTACGACTTGGGGGCAGCGCGAAGGACCCGTCTTCATCCAACTCGCGCGATGCAATCGACTTTTGCACGCACGTCTCTGCGGCTCACGCGACGGCAAACCTCGGGAAAATATTTTCGAGCCGTCAATAACGGAGGCAGCGACCTGCTTGAGTGAATAGAGAAGGGCTGCGCTGGGGGAAGAATGTGTCTTGATTGCCCAGTACTTCTGGCTGACCAGGATCCGCGCTAGCGCATTTTGGGGTGGGCAAGGCTAATGAGTGGTGCACGTGATCCAGCACTTTGTTCCCGTTGCCTTTCCCCCTGTTTGGACATTAACTGGCATCTAGATACTTAGTAATAAATCTTGATAGGTTGTTCAATCTGCAATCCTTTCAACAATATCACTTTTATTTCCATGCATTACTGTTCTCTGATTACAGTGTATTCAAATCATCTCGAGAACTTTTGCTACTTATTTGGTTCCTTTTTTTTGGGGGGAGTGGGTGGAGGCTTCCCACGAATATCTAGTGTGGTAGATATAGTAAAATGGGCTTCGCTACATGTCATTCTTGCATAGTACTGCCTACATGGGCTTCGGAGATGGAGAGTTAAATCAAGCATAATGTGCAGAACATTTTGTCAGATACCGAATTTCCAATTAGAGCATCATATTTAATCTAGACAGCCTTAGGAAAGAACTCAACTACCAGGAACACGGCTCAAATAGGCCATTCAGCAAAATTACACACTCATCGCATGCACAGCACTGTCACATACAAGTATTATCCTATTACTGAAGGCAAGTAGCAATCTACATGAGGGCAAATGCACAAATCGCCCTCTTCAGCGCTCCCCAGTGCTGTCGTACACATGCTGTTCCATGACAACCTCCCAAGCATACCAAAAAAAAATTCCCATGATTCACCCCTTACAATTTGCCATTCACGTCCACACAACGCCCATGCGTATTTACTTTGAGCGGGCCAGACCGACAGCATTCTTGCCGAGGTCGTAGACGGAGTAGTAGCGGCGCAGGAAGGCATCGCCAAGAATAACAAGAGGGCCAACAGGCTCGGGGAAGTCCATACCCTGGAAGGTAGAGATGCAGCTGCCAGACACCTCGAGGATGTAGTCAGTGGCAGGGAGGCTGTAGTTGGATCCAGCAAGGTTGAAGGTGATGTCAGGAAGGTTGTCTCGGGCGGCGCAGTCAACAGTATACTGGCCGTTCCAACCCTTCTTGGCGCCAATCTCAGCGTTCAGCATGTCGGCGAGGGAGCTGGGAAGAACGTTGAGCGAGGTGCCTGTATCAAGAATGGCACCAGTGTTCTCCAACTCAGCGGTTTCGTCGCCAAAAGCAATGGATTCGAGATCAACCTCCCAGTAAGCCTTCCGGCGGAGAGGGATGTACTCAATCTCGCCAGTGTAGTGGTTAGAGTCGACGCCACCAAAAACGGCCTCGCTTTCATCCTCCTCTGAGCCACCAAGGTAGAAAGCAAAAACGGGCTCGTCCAGAAGCTTCTGGTTGATCATCTGGTAGAAGGGAGGGACAATCTTGTTGACGGAGATCGTATCATAGCCCAGACCCAGGATACCATCGAAGCGTCCAAAGGCGAATGCCAAGCCAGGCTCCTCAGTAGCCTCAGCAAAGTCCTGGCCCTTGATCTTCAGGTCACCAATGGACATAACATCGTTCGAGACGAAGCCGGACAGGCTGCCGGATCCGTAGCGGATCTCGAACTCGCTGCCGTTGCTCTTGTAGGTGGACGATGCAGAAGAATCGTACTTGGCGTGGAGATAGCAGGCGATGCTGCCACATTGCTGAGATGGGACCCAGAGGTTTGAGCTACCAGTGTCAAGGACGACCTTGAAGCTCTGAGGAGGGGTTCCGATGGTGATCTCGGAGAAGTCTATCCTAGTCAGGAAACCTATCCAACTACCATGCGGAAGGCTAGGACTTACACTGAGCATTCATAAAGTTAGAGACGGGAACAGGGTGTGTGCCATCGGTCTCGGCAACGTTGTTGCTGAAGATGTAATCAGCTCGGGTGAGAGGGCGAGCAGAGCCCATGTACTTCTGGCCAAGGCTCTGGACCTGAGACTCGATGGAGTTGGTAGCCTTGTTCGTGAATGTTAGCCCATATGAACGGGGACAGAGATTATCATCAGGAGGGTTGTCATCGTACCAGCTGCTCGGCAAGAGGAACCTTCTGCAGCTTCATCTTGTGGACTCCAGCTTGGGCGGATCCAAGCAGCGCCGCTGCGGCGAGGAGAGTGCTCTTCATGATGGGCAGCGAGTCTGGCGGTAGAGCGGAGGTAATCAATCAATCAATAAGAGGCTGCTTGAATATGGCCCGCCTGAGGTAAGGTAATACAGAGAGATAGGATTTGATAATGCTGTGTGGTCCGAACAAGATTGACGGATCGCACGACGGTGAGGATGATGAAGATGGGTCAGAATGGAGGAAGATGGAGGAGGGAGGAATGACGAGTCCAGGTTGGAAGAGGGAATGACGGAGCTGGGGTGGGAGCTGCCAAGTACCTTGAGTGTTTTGGGGAGGTTCCTACCAACTCATGGAGCGGAGGTCTTGTACTGAGTACTTCTAGCGCCAAGAGGGATGTGGACTGACAAGGGCTCTTGGCCACCGCCAGTAACCAGGAAATGGGGGTTGACTAATACAGACTGAAGTCCTGGTTACCTTACCGGGCTAGGTACCACTGTGCCTAGCTCCCTGCCTTGAGTTGACAGACCACGTCCGGAACCGAGCTGTTCAGGTCGTACCTGCGCTGCCTGTCCGTCTCCGGACCTGCCACCCTTCTGGGGCGGGACCTTGTGACCAAAGGCAGGCAATGACGCACCATAGTCGCCTTCGTCATCTCCACTTTTCTTGGCTGGACCAGCAACGCAATCAACAGCAAGCTCGCGCCTTGCCGCCTTTGGCAACTTCAAAGCTCGCCCCCGTCGCCATGTTGGCACAAAAGCACAAGACACACAAGGCGCAGAAGCTTGAGAGAAGGTATCGCTAGTTCGGGTGACTGAATTTAGCGCTGACCCGGCTGGTGTTGCTGTGTTGATTGTTGAATCGACTCAGGCTGCAGATTTGCTTGTTCTTGCCGCCCAATTGCGACGCCTATTTCGCGATCTTAGCTACAGCCCTCACCATTTGTCCCAGGCACCGCATCGTCGCTCGCATTAGCCGACAGACACAGTCGTTAGCTGCAGCGGTTTATGCAGGTCCGTCCACAGTCATGCCCATCATGCTGTAGCTTGGTAAGACATTTGAGACAGCATTCTGAGCCACATCCATGCGCGAGCTCCGGGCTTTATTAGTGGGAGCACGTAGGCTCTACATTGTGGTTTCACGCGACACAATGCGCCCGCCCCTGTTGTCTCAGTATAGGTGCCTACATGACTGTGACAGTACCACGGCTAGGTTTAACAGCATTGTTGTTCGCGAAGCACAGAGGACACGCGAAACGTCGCGGCACCAATCGGCAAATCGGAGCACAACAGGTTAAGGGGAAAGCCCATGTTCATCTAGCTGTTCTTGTCCCAAACATTTAATGCGAAGTACCTTGTAGAAGCAATAAGGGTATTTTCTCGAACTCCAATGTTTTGACAAATACTCAGGTGCAATTCGTGAAGCGTCGCTCATCTTCACACTTCCAACTATAAGTAAGTAGGTAGGTAGTCAGATAGCTATGAAGTATAGCACAGGATAGCTGCGAAGCCTGACCCTTTTTGAAATGATGAATCTGCTCAAGAAAGCTCCATGGTTATTTTGCCGATTTCGCTACTCAGCGCCAACTGCTTTCAATTACCGGTTCTTTATTAAGTACTCAACAGGAGATATACCATCCGATTCCGTTCTGTAAATAGCCTAACACGTTATGATACCTGGCAGAAAGAATATACGAAGTTTGCCCGCTCTTTTTCCACGCAATCAACTTCTAACCGATCGCCCTTCGGTATTTATTCGCGAGTTTTCTTTGCTTTTCATTTGCCTCATACATCTCTTGTTAGCATGTTGCAGGTATTACCTCACATAGAGATGGGGTTTTCCATGGGACTCGTCTTTTTTCTCTCTTACACAGGTAGATAATAACAGTTGCCCAACCTTTTTCTCCGTCGAATCACTGCATCAAACGGCAGCGCCAACCAATCTGAGAGATATGCTGCAAATAGAGATAGGATAAAACATTTTATATAGTTAAAACTTAGAACGCTTTGGATGAGCATCATAATTTCCACCGATAGTCTATGAGTATGTATATCTCTCTCGGCATACATTGGCTGAAGTCTAGGCTTAGAGGTGTACGAAGAATCACGAATGGTCATGCCAGCTTTAATAAAACAATGATAGTTGAATAATAATCACGGAGCGCACCTTGCGATACAGTACTACTTGTAGTGGTTCAAATAAAGAACCTACAATCCTCCCGTAGAAGTTTAGAATAAGAATTTCAATACATTAATTCCTAGGACGTGCCAAAGCAAGGAAGATAGGCGCCAAAAATTAGTTAGGGATCCGAAGCTATCATTATTCTAAGCTTTCGAAAATGTAGAGAGAGGAGAGCACATCGAGATCCAAGGCCTTGGCATCCTGCTGATCAGACTAGCCCATATGCCTTACAAACTTGCCAGATAAAGACGATGATGTATCATGGCAAGAAGACCACGGTATATAGACATTATCTTGTACATTTAGTTCTGTACGGCAGCAACCACTTAATTAACTACATCTGTGGAGGGGAATCAATAAGCTGTAATGGTTCAAAGAGTTATTCATTCGGTATACCTCTTACCAACGCTTAGCTGTGATATCTAGATCCTACAACTGCTCATTCCTAATGGATAATATATCTACAAAGTAGCCCAACTAGATGTCGAAGGATGGTAACCAAATGGAGTTGCCACTTGTTAACCTCGCGAAATCAGGCTACCAACGCCAGCACCTTCTCCTCTTCGTTGTCGCCAGGACCATCTGGATGAAACCAGCTATTCTCTATGACAGGGAATACAAAAAAGGGTTTCCTTGTAGTTGCTCTGAATCACAAGGCTCTGTGGACTCTTGGTCGATCGATTATCATTGACACCGGTTGCTTCTCGATTTTAGCCTATTCATGATAAATTATGTCCAGCGATGACAACTTAGCTCAGGGGAAAGGTGAAGTAACAGCTATCGCCGTAACTGGAGATGACGGTAGTTGGATATTCTGCAAGTGTGTCTAGCCAGTTATCTTGTTCTTAGCCAGGGGAATCATGAAGACGTGAAAGGAAGAAAAAGTGACATTTAGTCGATAATCTGGTGGCTTGCTTCCGTGGAGAAAACGTCTGCTCAATCACTCAGCCTATATGTAGAATCGTTTGGTTGAGACAGTTGAAGCATTCTGTAAGGGGCCAGCCAAGGCTCCATACAGTCCCGCAGCAATTTTCAACGTTTTTGGCCCAGCCCTACTTGTGAGGCTTTGCTAGCAGACTTAAAGAGTCAGAAATCTAGTTTCATTGTCACAAACTCGGCCGGACGCTCAGGAGCAAGTTGTTCATGCAGTTGGATCACATTGATGAATATCTGTAGGATATCGGGGGCACCCTTGTGCCTCGACTCAAGATGGATTATCCGTCTCACCATTCTGACACTGTATATGAAATATATGATAATGCAGCTCAAAAAGAAAGACAGTAGGTTGTCGACTGGTATTCTGCTTACCCTGGAGAGTGAAGCTGCACGTGGAACTTACATTCGCGCAATCTTGACAAGAATAAACTGTGATGTGATAATCAGAAATCTGGTCTCTATTTAATACCCTATTGGAGAACGGTATATTTATGGGACATTCTACGATACCACGGTATGTTTCCCCGTTCAGATGGTACTGGGAGCTAGGAGCTAGATCACCACATATACTTGCTACCATGTTTTAAGTGCTCAAATTACCTGTATTTCACCAGCAATATAGCTGTTTAGTGATATATTGGGTCCCGGGCTGCATGGATTCAGTCAAGTACTGTTCGTAGATCAAATCAGTAGGCTTGGCAGGACTTCGTCTCGGTCTCATTGACAAAGACAGCAGCTAAGTTGAGCTCGTGAATACCCGTGGCTGCGCGGATGGACCTAGCACAAACATGATATTATATATACATTTGGGAATATGGTTCAGTTGCAATCTTCATACCCGATATGAATATGAATTCAACTCTATTTCAATGTGCAGTAAACCGGTACCGGATATTTATGAATGAGACCCAACTCGCAAGGGGCCAAGTAGCTCTCGAGGCGACAACGAGGAAACCCAGTCAATCGCAGCTGAGGCACAAGCCAATATATCCCATCCAGCGAGTTATAGGCAAGGACTGGGGAGTGTCTAGAAGGACCATCATAGACTAGGTTGGAGGATAAATTAACGATGCTCATGAGGCAAATGAGAATGACAGACAAGGGTGCTACCCTGTAGCATTCTGATATCCTACTGGTGGTGGAGGACGCGTGTCGAAGGTGGCAAAACTGCTTGACTACCAGATTGAGCCATGCGCTGGTGGATTTGATTTAGCCAATATTTCAGTTGGTTGAATGGCTGGATGGTGAGCAAATCGATATCCATGGCCAGTGCTCCACTCCAATAAGACACGGGCGACAAAAACGGTGAGGGCGATGACTGGCATGCTGGACGTTCTATTTTCGACCCCTTGAATGTGATCTACATCAAAATTGACGAGGTTGAGGACTTCGGACGACGACGCACGTATGTGCATAGTATATTGGCTTCAACGCGTTGGAAAGGGCGTTTCTTGCAACCGCCGCGTCGACCAATAAGTGATTTTCATAATATCTTTATGTGGACGCAGATCCTGTTGAAGACCGTTCATTCATCCCTTATTCTTGTTACGCTATTCTTATGGCGAGTCACCCCATCCCTTCTTGTCCGCAACTGACCCCAGAGCCCGACACCTTGGATTCCGAACGAGTGCTGCTATGTAAAGTACGTAGATAAGCCTGGCTCTCTTCTACAGGTTCATTGATAATCTCGCTTTGTGTTCATCCGATGGTGCCGGTGTCGCCAAAAATAGCCTAATTTTAAGATTGTGAATTTTCTACAGATTATATGGGTGCGATATTACTATGTACAGAACGAATCTCCTCCGTAAAAAATTATAGGCCACAATACGCTGCTAAATAACATATTCTTGGTCATTCTGGTAATTTGGTGGGCGAGGAGTCGGTCTGGCTAAACCGGCTCCGACAAGGTGATCTGATTCTCGAGATGATCCATCCTCTTTTCCACAGGCAGGAGTCTTTGAGCAGGCACTCCATTAGCTACACAGGCGACCAGCACCGACAGCAAATAAGGCTTCGGGGATGAAGAAGAGCTATGCTACGATACATAACGCCCAGGTTTTATGCAATAATTAATTTGACATCCACAGAGAACGATATTTGAATACCAGATTCTGCAGGGTAGGTATCGTAAAAGTGTGACCTGACGGGGAGAAATTTCTGTTGGTTAGGGAGCCCTGGGCTGGACAGACAACTAGAATGCAATCCCCGTCTATATAAATCTAAATATTTTATCAATCATCAAGTGAACGAGCGGCCGCGAGCGGCTGATGATAAAATGCAAGTTCCGGGACTGCGAATGAATGACGCTGGACCGACAACGCAAATGCTATATTTTGCGGTGCCTACCACAGCACAGCACGAAGATTGGTAGCCAACGGTCCAGGACAGGGGTGCGAGCAGATGACGGGGTTGGGAAAGGACTCAGTCGGAACCTGCGTGGACGCGCGCGCCAACGTGGCACAAGCCCATTGTCGTATCGACTGAATAGAGAGAAGAGGGGCAGAACTGCACTCGACGCAAAGGGATGATGTGCTGTACGTTACAAAAAGCGAAAGAAGAAAATACGTATTCTACACATATAATAGGGCGTTGGAATGCAAAGGCCAATGTTCAGACAACTCCGGAGGACGGAGTGCAGGCCCCTAGAAAGGAGGTATTGTGCTCCGTACCCTGTGAAACACTGGCATCGAGAGGCCCAACCTAGCGCGCACCAGAGCTGAGATCGGAATGGAATGATCTAGATTGTCATACTCGAAACCTTGAGGTGAGATGAGACCAAATGACAAGGACGTAATACAGCCATCAAAGCTTTACATTGAGGCCTGATGTGGACTGGCGCCATGTTCAGGGACGGGAAGACAGGGGAGAGCCATCATCGTGAGACTGAACGGTAAGTAGGTATCATCTTGCTTCAGGATGGAGGTACCAATAAGCATAACAGATGGTCCATATGGGGGACGATGCAACCATTGGAAACACGGGTAAGTGTATAAGCGTTCTGGGACAAAGATCCAGCCTCCCATGGTTTCCGCCGGGGGGATTCAATGTCCAAGATCCATATGTGATGAAAAAAAAAAGGAAAAGAACAAAAAATAAAATAAAAAATAGAACCACCAACATATTCGAAGTGACATTGAGTTGCAACTGTTGGGTTGTCACTGACAAGATATCTAATAAGCGTGCGGACCGATTATTGGCTATGCCAAGGATGCAACAAAGTGATCTGAAATGAGATGATCGATGCGCAAAAAAAAAAAAAAAAAAGGACGAAGGAAAAAAATTTACTCGTTTGTCGTGCATGCACAGCCTCCTACTATACGTCCGTACTCCGTAAGTGATCCTTCATCATCATGAATAGAGGTAGCGTTGAGATGGAGAAGTATTGGTCGAAACAACTTGTGGACCGAGACTCGTGGCGACGGAAGCTACGGGGAATGCCCCCAGCCATGCTATCCAGAGGCTGGAGAATGGAGAATCCTAATGTCTGATCCATACTACTACACACTATCACTCGGCTACAAAGCAATACGGTACGGTGCATGTGCGAAGCTACTGATATTGTGGTCATCTACGCCTTCATGCAAGAGGGTCTTGTCCTGTGCGCCCAGTGAGTGGGCTGCTTCCCACCTCCCCTCCGCCGTACTGTGTAAGCAATGCAGGTACGGAGTATAGATGAGATGGAGGAGCTTGCATATCATCCTGACAAGCCCCTTGTATGTGCCCACCTTCTTACTTGGCACCCAAGCCTCAGCGTCACGACAGTGGGTAGGTGAAGAGCACAAGTCGGCATCATCATCAATCAACTGCGGCCACGACATGGAAGAACAGCATGGATTGCAGTAGTTGCTTGCGGCTGGCTGGTTCAACCGCCCGCTCTGTGACAGCACAGACATGTTCCAACTATAGTTGATATGTCAACCGAAGAAACATACGCTGCGTTCAATATGTCAATTGCAATCAATGTTTCCAGGCCACACCGGAACGCCGGGTCAGGCCATCTACGAAAGGGCCAAACGGACGCGGCCCATGGGTGTGCCCAGAAATCGGCGATTGCATATACAGGTGTATACTGTGAGAAGAGGAAAAAAAAAGGTTTACTCAATGCAGAAAAAGCCGACGGATCAGGCTCAGATCCTAGACTTAATTAGCTCACGGAACACGACGCCGGCTGTGTGCCTGGGCCACCAATATCCACGCCGTTGGGTTGGGTTATATGTTGGAATGGAGCTTGGATAGCACCCATTGTTGATGATGAATATTGTGCCAACTTTTGATGTTTGTGCATAACTAGGTACATCTGGATTGAAAAGGAGATCCATTCGCATCCACATTTTTTTTTTTCTCTTCGCAGATAGCTCGGGAATTGCGGCGCCGGACTGGTGCAAAGAGTTCAGAGACCGAATCAACACAGCGTGTTCCTCGCACCTCATGCCTAATCAATTGTGCATTATTATTGTGCAAAGTGATTGCCTCGCCTCCAGCAATTGTTTTGCGAACCAAAATGTATGCGAATCTTTGTTAAGTAGGTAGGTATGTCACGATGCACAATGTGCGCTGGACAACCAACTCTTTCGTCCAATGTACATAGTAATTGCATTAGTGTATCCTTTGTCGGGCGTATATTGACATCGATACCGTCAATGACTGAAGTTGCCGCACAGCACTGTACTGTGCCAAGGTAAATAGAGCTGGTAATCTTTTCAACGTGTACGGAGTACTGTGGTCAATGTTCAGATGGATGTAAAAAGAAAACAAGGGGTGAGGAACCCAACCCAAGAAGGCAGGCGGAGAAAGCAATCCCGAAATGATATGTCTATGTATAGTACCAAGTATGAACTCGATGGATTTTGGGGCTTGCGGTTAGTTTTGCCGTTTAATCAACTCGTAATATTGTTCTACCTTGCCTTGGGTAGTCCATACCACTCCACCACTCCGTCACCAGATACAGTAACTACTTACATATCCTCTTGTTAGGAAGTGGTCAGTAATAATTACGAGGTGGTGAAGATAGAAAAGGTTTGCGGAAGTGGAGGCCCCAGGGACACACCACGCCAATCCTTCTCTGTTCATTCCATCCTTGCTTGTGTTTGTGGTGGGTTGTCTTGCCCTCTCGCCCCCCTTCCGTGAGCAGTGGGCAATATTGAAGCCCTGTTGTTGAAAATCGCCAATGACAGTTTGCCTCAGAGGGGAAAAATAAAAAAGAACAAAAGAAAAATGTAAGTTACGCCACGCCTGGCTTCGTATCTGTTCGATGCTATTGATTCCGTGCGTCTTTTCTTCTTTCTCTCTCCATGATGCTGGTCTTCATAAAAAGACACCAACGCTGGCTTCACACGTGGAGTTCAGGGTGTGGTGAGACTGGTGACAGTGGTGGGTGCGGAGCGCGTTGTCAGTTTTTAGCTGGTACGCTGGGCAGAACGCCCCAAAAACCTGGCAAAATGCAGGTGACTGAACAATACCAGGATGGATACGAACGCCAACAATGCACAAATCTCAAGACGATACAACCCCCTGACGATCCGTTCACACCAGGACTACATACCGGCGCTGATTGGCTTTGTGAGTCTCCCCACCCCCTGTTGGCGCTGCAAGGGGCGGAGAAGCAATGCCAAAACGGGGACGCCGTGACGCGCACATCTGCACAAAAGGAGCAAGGCGTTGGTGGTTTATGAAATTGCATACCCTCCATCTTCATAACGCGTCAGGATAAATGGCACTTCAGTGTGTACATCGATGAGCAGCCAATGCCATTTTTGAAGGAACTGAGAGAGTGAGACTCCACTGCTCCTCTCATGCATTGTTGCGAATGGAGTCTTCATTATTCATGCAACTTCCTCAAACAAAAATAAGACCATAGTGCTATGGGAGGGCAATTAAAGTGAGGAGCACTAGGCATACTCAAGCCAGCTCAAGGCGTTTTTTTTCTTTTGCTCATATTGAAGTTCATGCTGGGGCCTGGTTATTGTCGATCTCAACCAGCCATCTTGTCTACGGAGAGAGACCGTTGCCATGACGGCAGCTTCCCTATGATGAAGAGAACGAGATTGCTGCTTTCGCTTTTGAATTGTAAGGTTTGTTCGCCTCGCCGCGGCGGTTTGGTCACTTCTCCACGCGCGTTTGGGGCGTCGCTTTGACGGACCAGGGCTGCGATCTGCACCAAGCCAAGGACCAACCAAGCCCGAGAAATGCCGCGAGGTTCATTTGTGAACGAGGTTTAGTTGTGGAGGCTGGACCAGTTTTATGAACCGGTCATTGATGCACAACTCGAATGGATGCATACATGAGGAACGAACTGGAATCTCCGGGTCATGGAACTAATATTAATTCCCTTTCTATGTTAGTATGAAAATGGGAGCCCTGGGACCAGCGACGAGATATTCACCGACCGGGCAACACGCTGTTCTTATGCAAAAGCTGGGTTGTGATGTTACCCATGCCTGCCATCCGATAGTTGCTTCTCAATCGAACCAGGTCTGTTGGCTCAACTCTTCCTGTCAACGGTAAGACAAGCCTAGACTTTCTCAAACGGTTGGGTGAACGAGGGTGGTTTTTGTGGTGTGCCCGACGTGGCGTTCAAGTCCAAATTGGGACGCGCTACATTCCAGAAAGCCATCGCGTCCCATGCATTGGTTGGAGTGGCTTGCAGTAGCTCTAGCGCCTGGAGCGGGATCCTAGCACACCTTGCTAGGGTTGTGTTTGAGCGCGAGGAATTGGGTTTTTCATTGGGATAACATCGCCTCATGTACCCGTATTGCCTCCATGAACCCATCTTGTTGACGGGAATGATAGGAGGGGAGCATCGGTCAGATAGCGACTGGAGCAAGGTGATTTCGGCTTCAATCACATGGTCGCACATCCTCAAGATATGCTTGGAGACCTGGAACGATTTGTTTTGTTCGGTTACCGCTCAACGAACCAAATATAACCACGGCGGCTGAGAACTGGTCTCAGAGACTGTTGGCGAGAAGTGTAATTACATAGTTAGTACAGATAAATTAGTCGACAAATGATAAGGTGCCAGGACTGATTTCGCTTCGTGACTTTGATCTGATACATTGGTTTGACCAGAAGTTCACTGCAGTCAGAGCCGTCAGAGCAGTGTCTGGTTCTCTGTTACAAGGAATTGTCACCGGGAGGTACGAATACGTTTCATGCATGGTGGCTGTGCCATGTTCCGTAACTAGCGGCGTGTCAGAGAAAAAGGACCAGGCGTGGGGAGCTTTGTGCAAGAAGACGGACTTTGTGCATCTTTTAAGCAGCTCGTGTTTTCGCCAATGCACCTCGGTATTTGAGCTTGTTAGATTATGCTGTGCGGCTTGTGCCTCCCGGGCCCACCTCTAATGCTCTGTGTGCAAGCGACGGCCCGCTTATCAACCAGAACAAGGAGGCAATGGAGAAATCCATTTTTGGGTGCATTCATATTAGAAAAAAAAAGGGTCTTTTGAACAGGTAGGGCGTTTGGGCGATAGCGTACAAAGTAAGGACATTTCTCAGCAGACTCACTCAATGAGCTGTCAATGTATTTCCGCTGGCTCCAGCTTGTGGAGCGACGTGTGATGCGTCCAGAGTACGGGGCTACATTGTGCAAGTTGATGGGCGTGCCCCGTGCCCACCCCTGCAATTGACACCGTTCCTGAATGTGTCAAGGTACCTTAAATTCAGGAACCAGGTACTGAGCTTTGTAACTCCCTAGTTCACAACGCCTCCCACCCTCCCAGTCCCAAACCGATTCGGCTTCCTGGCTGGGTTGGCTCTGGGGCTTTTTAGCAGTGAGTGGGATCCAGAGGCCCCACTGGCTGGCATGGTTCCAGTGGCACCAGTGGCCAACCAGGACCTCTCGTCCCCCAAACCCTGCTATGCAAGACCTGGAAAAAGTTACACCAGCAGGGGTCTAAGGGTACTTCGCTCCTTGTACGGCGGTACCATCAGCATGGAGTACCTGCCTGATGATCGAGCAAGCGATGGGACTCCAGCCTGGACTGGACTGAGTGAGCTTGGCCTCCTTCCCCCCTTCCCTCTCCCTCGATTCCCCTACTTCCCCCTACCTCGTCTCTTCATCTCCATTCTCGCCATCTCCTTTCAACAAAACAAGCCACTCTCTTCCGACACTCGTTCGTTCCAGTCCCTCCTTCAACCTCCCCACCCGTTGCGGTTTTCACATCACCGACGTGCGTGGCTACCAATGCTAGTTTCACTTCTTTTCAACTGTTGAAGCCTCCTTTCCAGTCTATCGTCAACCAGGGGCACGCTTCACAGGGCGTCTTTCATTGTTCTAACGCTTCTGGTTCCACGATTCGAAACGACTGTTCGACCCTCGACCGACTGACAGGTCTTTCGTCACCAGGGCCTTTTGTGCTTGTAATTTCTTCTCGTCGACCATCAACAAAAACATCATCATCATCATCACCACTGAAGACACGTCTTCATCTCATCAACACTCAGATATATCGTTCGCGCCGACTAGCTTTTTTTTTTTTTTTCGCTCCTTGAAGGAGTCATTCCAGGACGCGAGTCACCAGTTCTGAGCCTCACCAAACTGGTGTTAATCATCGACATCTCAGATCACATACAGCCCTCAACTCTCGGACTACTCACGCCTTTTCACCAAAGTTATCTGATTCGAGCACGGCCTCACAAACCGGATTTTCTCTCCTTTACTCTCATCGCGACATTTGATAAATAACCTCAATCATGCAGCCGACAATGTTCTTCTCACTAGCCGTCCTGGCTTCTACCCAAATGATTGGAGCCTATGCTGCCACGGGAACATCTCCTGTCGTGCCAACGCAATCTCCATCCAAGGTGCCCATTCCTAACCAGCTTACATCACAAGGGTGCTTCAAGTCTGGTGGCAATTTGACTGTTGCCAAGGGTGTTGATTTTGTATCGTCTGGTAGCTGCTGGGAGCACTGTAAGGGCAAGCGGTTTTACGTGATGGGTCTCCACGCCTCCAACTGTTATTGCGGCATGGTCTATCCCCCAAAGAATGATCTCACCAAGGACAGCGCTTGCGATTATGGATGCCCTGGCTACAACAAGGAGTCATGTGGAAGTCTTGACGATGGTGTTTTCTCCATCTTTAACACTGGTGTCGAAGTTGCTGTGGAGTCTCAACCAAACGAGAGTTCAACTTCCTCCGCATCCAGCTCCTCTACCGATCCTGCCGGAAGCTCCTCTGCTGAAACAGGACCTGCCAGTGCATCCGCAGAGCCTACAGAGAGTAGTGAACCTAAGAAGAAGGGGACCAACACGGCTGCCATCGCTGCTGGTACTGTTGTTGGAGTTATCGCCCTTGCAGCCCTTGGTGGTGTGGCTGCCTTCCTTTTCCGCAGACGCCGAAACTTGGAGATCGAGGAAGAACACCGCCGCAACGCTGCTGTCAACGCGTTCATCAACGGCTCTAAGCCGCCTGGCAGTAGTGGTAGCATCTCAATGACTGATTCTCGTTTGGACCCAGTCATGGCCCACCGCCGACTCAGCGATGGCAGTATTGCTGATAACCAAGATTACTCTCGGAGGATCCTTAGGGTATGTTACTGATCCGATGTATTACCTTCCTGCACTTTACTAATACTTTTTTTCTAGGTCACCAACGCATGAGCATGTCCCGCGACTATTTCCCCTCGAAAAACATATCCACTTTCCTCATATTTTGGCATTTACGGCGTTCTCGGGATGACAGCTCATGTCTGTTGGTCGATTGATTCCCTCCGACGACCTGGCGGCGTTCGACTCTTTTTTATTTATTTATTTTGGGCGTAGGGTTAGACTTTCTTTTGCTCAACAGAAATAACGACTGGATTTGATAACCATTCCACAAATGTCGGCTACCCCTACGCCGTCCACTCCTTACCTTACCACTTTTCAAACACGAGCCTTGATTCTAGCGACTGGAGAAGATGAGAACGATACAGGACCATTACCTGACTATCCTTTTGCTTCTTCCAGAATTTTAACACCACGAATATTTGTTGGGGCGAGGCATCTACCGCGACGCACATCCCCCGACGTCCTACTGGCGCGTCTATTTTATAACGACTTGGAGTCTTTTTTTAATCTCCTGTGTACAAAATTTCCTCTGCCCTCTGGGCTGATGGAGAGAAGGTCATCAAAGTTGAGGGCACCTTGCGCCCTCTTGGGATATGGGCATGGTGCAAAATGAGCGAGTCTCACATAGAGGTGCCAACCCATCTATGGAAGAAGAGTGGATGGGATGAGGTAGCGGGACGATGAGTGGGAATATCCTGTGGTCGCTTTACTTACTCTTTACTTTGACTTTTTGTGTCCTTCGGATCATGGTCACCATTATGGGTGAGATATGGTGTCGGCTGTATGTAGGGATTGCTTATAGTAATCGAAGACCGACATTTGAACTTGATTATTGTCTTAAATCACCTACGTATGCGTGCATGAAGTCATTCTCACGACCTGTCCGGTGTGAGGGACAAATACACTAAGGTCGTTGATTACAGAAGTGTTCACAACATACCTCCTCCTTAGTTCTTGGTACTTGCACTTTCTTGTCAACATGTCCCGGGATGCCTTGATTGGTTCTCCTAATTATCTGATCTTATCATTTAGTGACCATATATATCTGGAGTTGCGCTTGGTTCTGATTCTTTAGCTGAGTTTGGTTTAAAATCCATGCGATGAAATTCTATTAGATTAATGTACATATGATTCGTCTATTATAGGAGAACGAATCAAGCTAATATTTATTTTGTGCATAATTACAATGGAACTGGAAATCTCTATGTGAAGCAGAAGCCAATGTGTGCTGTTATAAGTTGGCTGTTGACATGTTCGTAATCACGTGACGCTTCTTGTTAGCCTTGTCGTTGAGCTTGTCGCGTCTAAAAAGTTCCCAGACCAACAAACAAAGAGCGACCAAGATCAAGGAGAATCACTTCTACGGCTTCTTCATCAACGACATACGTATATTACAGTTGAGCTCTCAAGCCTGATTGAACTTAGCTTATCAAATTCCCTCTTATTATTCGGAAACATTTGGAATCCGCGCTGCGCAGGGCTGCACGCCCGCGGCTGACCTCGCAATGAGCTCTCTTACAACCCCCCGGGTCCGTCGCACGGCGCAAAACACACAGTTCACGTAAGACTTCGCAATGAGGCATTAGCAAAAACCTGCGCTGGAATGCATGCTTACTTTGAAACAGATATAATCTCTCTCGGCGCGTCAACGATGTTCAGACCTATCCCATCCAGTCTCCCCAGGGTGCAACCATCTTAATATATGGCCACGAGAACGGCGTCACATTGGTATGGCGAGGTGGAAGACGTTTCAAGCCTGCAAAGACTACTCCTCCAGAAGAAAAGCAGAATGGCACCTCTGAGGACGCAGTCATGATAATCGACTCGGACGAAGACGAACCAGCAACCAAGAGCAAGACAGTTGCCAAATTCGTGGATACGCCCCAGTTCGAAGATGAGATTGACGAGGGGCCATACCCTGAGATTATCCAAACCTTGGACCTGGCACTTGGTACATCTGTATTGAATGTGGCCGTTATGCCTATGACACCCACGGTAGCTGAAGATGCTGCTTGGGGCGGCGCCCAGGTCTTGACGGAGAAGATGGTGTTTGCGGTCTCATGTGTTACCAATGATGTTTATGTTGTCATACTTCCCCTGACTCCTCCTTCTCCGGAGAGTAAGGCTCGGCCAGAGCTGAGAACTAATCTTTTGGCTGGCAAAGCTGGGTCCGGAGCATGGGGCGAGTCCCTTATTCTCCTTGGTGGCCAAAACAAGCACAGCCAGGGTATCGCCATCAACTTGGTTATGCCAAAACCCTCAGAACGGCCAGGCACCAAATCTCGAGCTGTTGTTGCCTCCCACGCTCGCGAAGCTTCAGGTATCCTCCGACTATGGGAAGTTCCCTTGGATTCCAAGGACTTGCCTAGCAAAACAATTGAGCCCTTCCAAACCGAATACTTACCCAACCCTCTAACAAGCATTTCTTTCAATTCTACACACACAACTCAACTACTTGTTGTTTCATCTGTACAAGGCGTGCGGATTTACGACTTTGCTTTACCCTCACTCCCCCCAGACCCGGATGCCACTGGCCCATTTCCCGTGCAAGGTTCATGGCTTCTTACACTTTACCAACCATTTGCCCGGCCCTCGTCAACGAGGAAACCAATCTTAGATGCTGCATGGATTGCCCACGGCCGGGCTGTGTTTGCTCTCCTGGCTGATGGCAGCTGGGGAATATGGGATATCGACGGTGTGAGTCCCGCTTCGTGTGGAGCCGCCCTCTCTGATAAGCTCAAGTCTGGCGTCCGAGGTGCAGCACTCACAGCATTCAGTGTTTCTGGTTTTGTCGAGGGTACCAGCTCACTGCGAAGCGTTACTTCACAAAGTAAGGAGACCAATGGAGAGTTTGCTCCCATGACACCTCACACCCGGCGTCAAGCCACCGCCTCTCTCAGCTCAGCCCTTACTCTTGATCGGCTCGCTACGATTCGAGGCGGGGTCAAGGTAACTCCCCTACCTACCAGTGGCAATGCAATTCAAGAAGAGAGCTTGGTGCTCTGGGTTGGTGGCTTGGAACACGTGTGTGTAATCCCGGGCGTATCGCGGTTTTGGGAGTCGCAACTTCGCAAAAACGCTGGATCAGGCGATATCTTTAGCAGCGCTCAGCCCGCTAGGATGATTAGATTGTTGGATTTGTCTACTGGTCTCCTTGGTGAACGTTGCTGTGGTGTCAGCCTCACCTTGGACCCTCTGAGACAAGGAAGCGGTGCTGGTCATGAAAGTAGCCTCCCCGCCGACGTACTGATCGTGGGCGAATCGCGAATAGTCATCGTACGAGAGGGTGAGGATGGACCTGGCAAGAGGATTGGCGGAGTGGTGGGTACCCATAAACGACGTCTTTTCTCTAAGGGAGAGAAATCGGATGCCATTATTGTTCATGGCAAACAAGACAAGTCAATCAAGATGTCATTCAACCTAAGCACAATCAAACCTGGGACTTTGCGTCTCAAGTCATCGTCACTTGGGCAAGATGCAAATCTCGGAGACGGGACGACAACACAAGATCCCCTTGCTCTTCCGGCTCGACCAAGAGTGGGATTTGATTTCACTAACACCCTGGATGCGGCGGCGGATCTGGCCGACGATTTCGATGCCCGAGACGTTGAAGTAGAAATGCTCGACATCATGGATATCGACAAGGCGTTGGATAATATGCAGAGTAGAGGAGGGAAGGGATTGTTTGACAAGCATTGAGCAGACCGAGATTCATTGGATATTGGACTGCAGAGGAAGTTACTAAAAATATCAGTACGATACCCAGCTATGTGAGGTTACAGGGCTACATACAAGAACGAAATTTCTTGATTCCAGCGATGTGACGACAATGTGTTTTCCATATTTCTCATCAAAATTCCATAAACTCTTCCGCACAGCAAGGTGGAGCGCAAGGCGAGACTCATCCTTGACAGCTCTGTATTCCGAGCGGTATATCAAACAATAAAAACTCGAGGCCATCTCCAACCGAGGCGGGTAACTTTCATTGAAAGTTAATGGAAGGGTGGATTCATTCCTATTTTTGAACCACTATGTGGTTTCCCAGCTGATGAGGCCATGCTCTGTTATCTGCAGGCCAAAGAAGTATCTGAGGCAGGCGGGGAGCATGGGGAGACTCAGCTGGGGTAGGTGAGCATCGAGACATTCTATCTATTAGAGGAATTAGATTTAGAGACTTTCTGCGTAAAATCCTTGGTGGTCACTTTGGAATTGTTGAACGGGGGACATTCTATGGTTGATATTGTGGAGGATGAGTGGTGTAGGTTCGAACATGCGTTCTGTCTTGTCTTGAATCAAAAACCTATTCCATCTTTCCCGCTAATTTCCTTACGACTATATGTAAAAAAAAATAAAAAAATACTGAGCCATGTCTTATCCTTCTTGAGATCGTTTTGGTGGTATTGCTGCAGTATTTCAGTCGGCAGGGACTTTGATATCTAAGGTCGGTAAGCTAGGCTTTGAGTATTCTTAGGAACCCGGGGTACGTACCTGGCGAGCGCGCGTTTCTAGTTCAGCAGCAGAGAGACACACGATGTGGGGTCAATTAAGATCCCTGCATCTTCTGATCGCGTTAAGGGCGCGTCATGACTGCCACACGCGAATGCAGGTAATCAAGAAGAACTTCCTCCCACCTTCCGCTCCTCGTCTTTCACCTCATTTTAACCTGGGTCTTGCCGGAAGACAAGAGATTTTCTCCGCACAAAGCTGTTGCATTTGAAGCTTTTCTCCCTCCCTCTCCTCCCCTTTCTTGTCTCCCCTCCATACATTTTCCAGCCCTGGTTCAGATAATCGTCAACCACAATGGGTATCAAGCAGCTCTTCTCGATCATCAAGGAGGAGGCTCCCGATGCCATCAAAGAAGGTGAAATCAAGAATCAATTCGGGCGCAAGGTTGCAATCGTGAGTAGAAGTGGCCGACATCAAATAACTTTAAGCCGCAATCACCACTGACTCTTCGACCTCATCAGGATGCCTCGATGAGCATCTACAGTTTTCTTATCGCTGTTCGATCCGATGGTCAGCAGCTCATGAATGACAGTGGCGAGACGACATCTCACTTGATGGGAATGTTTTACCGAACCCTCCGTATGGTCGATAATGGCATCAAGCCCCTTTACGTCTTCGATGGTGCTCCCCCGAAGCTCAAGTCTGGCGAACTGGCCAAGCGATTCCAGCGCAAGCAGGAGGCCAACGAAGGTCTCGAGGAAGCCAAAGAGACTGGCACAGCTGAGGATGTTGAAAAGTTCTCGCGACGAACTGTTCGTGTCACCCGTGAACACAATGCCGAGTGCCAACGTCTGCTCAGGCTGATGGGAATTCCCTACATCATCGCACCAACTGAAGCTGAGGCGCAGTGTGCCGTGTTGGCACAGGCTGGCAAAGTTTATGCTGCTGCAAGCGAAGACATGGATACTCTTTGCTTCAACTCCCCTATTTTGCTTCGGCACCTGACATTCAGCGAACAACGCAAAGAACCCATCCAGGAGATCCGACTTGACAAGGTGCTGGAAGGCCTTAACATGGAGCGCAAGCAGGTGAGCACACTATTTCGTAGAATCATATTTTTCCTTTTCAGCGCGCAAGAAAACTGTCTAACTAAAAACATCTTAGTTTGTGGATTTGTGTATTCTACTTGGCTGCGATTATCTCGACCCTATTCCCAAGATTGGCCCTACCACGGCCTTGAAGATGATTCGTGACCATGGATCTCTGGAGAAGATCACCGAAGCCATCGAGAAGGATCCTAAGAAGAAATACGTAATCCCCGAGGATTGGCCATACAAAGATGCGCGCGATCTCTTCTTCGAGCCTGATGTTCGTAAGGCAGATGACCCAGAATGCGACTTCAAGTGGGAGAAGCCCGATATTGAGGGCCTCGTGCAGTTCTTGGTCACCGAGAAGGGCTTTTCAGAAGATCGTGTACGCAGCGGTGGTGCAAGGTTGGAGAAGAATATGAAGAGCTCCCAGCAGGCCCGTCTTGAGGGCTTCTTCAAGCCAGTTCCCAAGACTGAGGCGGAGAAGGCTGCGCACAAGCGCAAGTTGGATGAAAAGAATGAAGAAAAGAAGAAGAAGATCAAACAGGACAAGAAGAACAAGGCAGCTGCCAAGGCTAGACCTCGTGGCGCGTAGGATAGCTAATGCGCAATGTTGATGAGAGGATGGGCTTGGCGGTGGTATTCGTTACCATTTGAGATGCTCAAAAAAAGGGGCAAGCGGAACATCTTTCTGGCATGGAACGGAGTTTTCGGCGTACGGGAATTACAAGGCAACCTACCGACATGGTCTTTGAGAGGTCACTTATTTAATTGCTTAGCATGGATGACAAGGGAGGAGGGAAAGTGAGAGCGAAAGTGAAGGTGAAGAGAAACTGGGCAACAATGGTTAATTGGCAAGTAAACCAGTTGCACAAACTTTGAAACCTCTAAAGGAATTTCCAATTTCCTACAAATTTATGACACAGAGGAAGAGTTCATAGATCAAGTAATTGTACAGAGAAATATGATGCCCGTCATATTCCAGTGCCATGAGCCTCGACTCTCCTAATTGAAGGCTCTTGCCTCTATCCATACATATCATGGAAATTGAGCAAGGTACCAAGTCACGACAGCCCCGTCGGGGTATTTCATTGCTTCGGTAGAATCACGAGATCTCTCCCCGTGTTTGTTATCTTGGTTGTCATCTTCTGATCTTCTGGGGAAATGACCCCCAACATGATGTGAACCTCGGGGGTGTGTGGTGTGGATGAAGACGCCGCAGGAGTTTGGCAATGGTCCGTTTGCGATTGGGCAGATGCCAAATGCGAACCTCGGCATCTCCACAGGAACTTCCAGGGAGGACCTTGATGACATCAGCCAACATCAACTGCAACATCATCAGCAATTTGTATGATGATGGGCCCTGTCTTTCACATGATAGTTGCGGCGCACCGGCCGGAAATAATGACACAAGGGCGGAAGATGGGAAAAAACGTTGGAAGGTATTTTGCACATGACCTGGGATTGGCAAAGTGACCCCCGGACCCCACAAAGCGATGCAGCCACGGCAGCCACCTGGCGAGCCAGAAGTCTGTATCCGTAACTATTTTGTCTCTGTAATCAGTAATCAGTGCTCTCAAAGGTATGAGATCCTGTTGTACGTGGTATGTAGGTAGGTTGTTTTTGAGTGGATACCTGTCTAGATACTACCTTTTGGTACTGAGGCTTGATTCGTTCTTGGGCGGGCTGTCTGGTGTTTCTTGTATTTTAAGCGTTTGTACTGCTGTTTGCTAGGTATTGTAAGGTACCTATGTACAGTGCATGCCTAGGTACCTGGTTGCTCTGAACTGTAAGGTGTAGTTAGGTATGTTGGTATGCAGGAAGGTAAGGGTAGGAGGGTACACATGAAACTATGTACCCTTCGTTCGTTCGTTCGTTCGTTCATTCGTTCCTACCTACCTACCTACCTACTTCGGAGAAACAGACCCAACATGTGATTATTGCTCGATTGGTCTCAAAGATGCATGCAGGGACCCTTCCCCATCCTTTTTTGCCAACCGCGGATGTGCGTGAGTTTAAAACCAATATTTATTATCCAAGGGAACGGACAAGGCCATAAGTGAATTGATACTTTCTTTCCTTCTTCTTTCTTTCCTTCTTCACTCTTGCATCGGTCACGTCTGTCTATCCATCTCCTGGGCATCCATCCTTGACGGCGCCACTATCATATCACCTATCTATTTTACGAAGCTACTGTAGCTTACAGTCTTAATCAAAAGTGATCTCTCTCTACTTTCTCTCTCATCCCACCAACTTCGGCTTTTGGCAACCCCTCCAATCCGATCATGTCTAAAATTTTCACCGCTGGCGACGTTGCGTCGCATAACAAGCCCGGTGATTTGTTTATCGTCGTTGATGGCGATGTGTATGATGTCACTGCCTTTCAAGACGACCACCCTGGTATGTTGCGCTTTGCAAAAGCTACTCCCAGTGCATACAAATAATTTGCTTATCACAAACTTTTTTCTCTCTCGTAGGTGGCAAGAAGATCCTCCAGCGCGTAGCTGGTAAGGACGCCTCTAAGCAGTTCTGGAAGTACCACAACGAGAGCATCTTAAAGAAGTACCAGGCCAAACTCCAAGTTGGCTCCCTCGACACGAAGCCTAAGCCTGAGCCCAAGGCCGAGCCCAAGCCGGCACCCGCCAAGGAGCCTTCGGCCAAGACTCTCGCCGCCGCTGAGAAGGAGGCATCCCACGCCGAGGATGAGGAAGATTCTGAGCCTCTCGAGGCCTTTGGCGATCAGATTCCCTTCGCTGATCCCAGTTGGTACCAGAATGTGGGTGTCGATTAAATTTTTCCTTCTTCTTTTTTGCTGCACCAGGCCGCTTGCTAACAGCGTCGTCACAGTACCACTCTCCATACTTCAACGAGACTCACGCTGCCCTTCGTGCTGAGGTTCGTGAGTGGATAGATGCGGAGATCGAACCCAACGTTACCGAGTGGGATGAAGCCAAGCGTGTCCCCGAAGAGATTTACAAAGAGATGGGCCG
Organism: Mariannaea sp. PMI_226; assembly: GCA_024336345.1. Taxonomy (NCBI): domain Eukaryota; kingdom Fungi; phylum Ascomycota; class Sordariomycetes; order Hypocreales; family Nectriaceae; genus Mariannaea; species Mariannaea sp. PMI_226. The sequence goes on along the minus strand of JANFOG010000001.1, from coordinate 4,865,759 downwards.
CCGCGGCTATCTTGCCGGTCTTTTGGGCGTGCACTATCCCATGGAGTATGTCTCGAGCGGCGTTAAGTCTGTTCCTCCTGAGAAGTGGGATCTTTTCCACGAACTGCTTCTCACCGATGAGCTGTCTCGTACCGGCTCTGGTGGCTTTGTCTGGAACGTCATCGGCGGCTTCGGCATTGGTTGCCCCCCTCTCATCAAATTTGGTAGCAAGTCCCTCAAGGACCGCATCCTCCCCGGTATTTTGAGTGGTGATAAGCGAATCTGCCTTGCCATCACCGAGCCTGATGCTGGAAGCGATGTCGCCAACCTGACTTGCGAGGCCAAGCTGAGCGAGGATGGAAAGCACTTTATCGTCAATGGTGAGAAGAAGTGGATCACCAATGGTATCTGGTCGGACTATTTTACCACCGCCGTACGAACTGGTGGTCCCGGAATGAACGGTGTGAGTCTTCTTTTGATTGAGAGAGGCGAGGGTGTAAGCACTCGCCGCATGGATTGTCAGGGTGTGTGGTCTAGTGGCACCACCTACATCACCTTTGAGGATGTCAAGGTCCCTGTTGAGAACCTCCTCGGCAAGCAGAACCAAGGTTTCCGAGTCATCATGACCAACTTCAACCACGAGCGCATGGGTATCATCATCCAGTGCCTCCGATTCTCTCGTGTCTGCTACGAGGAATCCGTCAGGTACGCCAACAAACGCCGCACCTTTGGTAAGAAGCTTATGGAGCACCCTGTCATCCGTATGAAGCTTGCCCACATGGCTCGTCAAATAGAGGCCTCATACAGCTGGCTCGAGAGTCTCATCTACCAATGCCAGAAGATGGGCGAAACCGAGGCCATGCTGCGTCTGGGCGGTCCCATTGCCAGTCTCAAGGCCCAATCTACTGTGACTTTTGAGTTTTGCGCTCGCGAGGCCAGTCAAATTTTTGGTGGCTTGAGTTATTCGCGTGGCGGACAGGGCGGTAAGGTGGAGAGGCTGTATCGTGATGTGAGAGCTTATGCTATCCCTGGTGGCAGCGAAGAGATCATGCTGGATCTCAGCATGAGGCAGAGTTTGAGGGTCGCTAAGGCTTTGGGTATGAAGCTATGATGAGGAGGTGAACAAGTTGAGGTGAACGAAGGAGAAGGACGGTACAATAGGAGAAAAAGAGCTACTCCTTTCTTTTTCTTTTTCTTTTTTTTTGTGTGTAATAGTATAAACGCATCATAGGGCAGTAGGAAATCCTTTCATTCTAGAATTGCTATTAGTTTCGATCTACCAATAGTCATCGCTATTTATTTTGGACTCGTCGTAGCCCAACCTGTGAGAGTACATAAGACAGGTGATATTGTCTTTCTTGACTGATTCAAGACACTCGATTGACTGTACGCAGTAGAGGCCAATATGTCTCGTCTTTATTAGAGAGGGTGAAGTAGGTGAGAGAATACAGCTATTATGACTTGCGGTAAGCAATTGTTCAAGAGCCACATTTGTAGAGGGAGTATGCAGTGTTATTGGAAAAAAGGGCAAAAGCCTCGCTTCTTTTGACATGCACTGATAACTGGCACTTGATAGTCAGGCCCCAAGGACGGGTGCCCTCGGCCTCGGAGAGCCCTGAGTTTTGATGCACCCTTTGTTGCAGGGGTTATGAGCGGCGCTTTGCAACACGAAAAGACGGTCAGGAAACAAATTCCCCGGAGTCAGTTGAGAAAATCGAGAGGGAGAATCCAAGTAGTTATATCGAAAGGATTCAGAACTTAGATGCTTACGAAGGCTGTGTTATAATTCTCTGGATATTGTCTATCTTCTTTATTTTGCGGAGATCATTTTTGTTATCAGATGACCCATGATCACGATCAAGATGCACCGCGCCCAAGGCTAACCGACTGTGTAATCTAGATTGTACTTGTACTTGTCTTATAACTCGGGCGACGCAAGCCCATGCCAAGTGTGGAGATGGAGATAGAAGGGCAAATTGACAGGGATAGGAGCTAGGTACTTGGTACGAGAATTCTCCATATATGAGAAATGGTTCACCAATCATTGCCCGTTGCGCGAAATAAATTTAGGGGCGATCAAGAGCAAGAGGAGCGATGGTCAGTGCCACGCTGGAGAAACATGGTCAGTTATAGCTCAGCCAGGTTGGTCTTCCGTCCCTCTCCCTCTCTGGAAAGGGATCTGACAGGTTCAAGCCTTTTTGAGAGAGGTACGAAATAGTTTTACTTTTACCCCATGTCCTGTAGTTGTGCTATTGTAACATGCATTGGGAATGTATTATTTCAACTGAATCCATTCCAGCCGAAGAAAAAGAATTAGGATAACTAGCTCTCGTGAATATATGCCTTATAGATAAGGTATCACCTAAGTAGGTGCCTTGGAAATAAACACAACACCAGATTACTCTTTACATGGGTAGTACCTCACCAAAGACAGCCGACCTACCTTAGCCGGGCAGCCCCGCGAACCACGTGACCTCGAACTGCAGGCCCTTCTGGCGCAACCAGGCGCACATCGTCACCTCGAAACGCAACCACCCAGAGCCTGCTTTGAACAAACACACAAACACCACTCACCACGACATTCTACTCAATTTCCCTACACGATCAACGGCCACTGCGCCTCGGCAAAGAGCTCTTCTATTCTCACATTATCCCACGCAATTCCCACCTCCATCATTTCCGGCAGTTGTGCAACTCGGCATCTTCCCTCCCCCTCCTCCTCCTCCACGAAACCCTCGCAGCTCCTCATTTTCAGCTGCCAAATCGCTCGCCACTCGACTTCTGGAAAGGAGAATCATCACTTCTTCCTCTCCTCCGATTTACTCCTCCTCATCCTTCTCTTCCTCTCTCCTTGCTTCTCCCGCAGTTTTGCACGTTCTCTCACGACACACTTCTCCCGGTCTGCGGACGGAAATCACATTCTACAATGGCGGATCAGCTAGCAGATAGACTGAACAACACTCAACTCAGGTCAGGCAGCGCCTTTTTTTCTTCCTCCAAGTTGGTAATTAGGCCTAAAACTAAAAACGCAGCAGTGACGGCACTCCCGCATCAGGTGATGATTGGAAGAAGCAGTTGAACATTCCCGCCAAGGATAACAGACAACAAACAGAGGTTCGTCTCGAATCCGTCTTTATATGTGCATATCTCCTTGCATGCAAGATTGAAGTTTGCTCACTTTTTGTTTCTGTCTTCCCCTGATACAGGATGTCACAAACACCAAGGGCTTGGAGTTTGAAAACTTTGCCCTGAAGCGAGACCTGCTCATGGGCATTTTTGAAGCAGGTTTTGAGAAGCCTTCACCCATCCAAGAAGAAGCCATCCCCGTGGCGTTAACCGGCCGAGATATCCTCGCCCGAGCGAAGAACGGTACCGGCAAGACCGCCGCCTTTGTCATCCCTGCACTCGAACGAATCAACCCCAAGGTATCCAAAATCCAATGCCTTATTCTCGTCCCTACACGTGAGCTTGCCATGCAGACTTCACAAGTCTGCAAGACACTTGGAAAACATCTTGGTATCAATGTTATGGTCACCACTGGTGGCACTGGCCTTCGAGATGATATTATCCGACTGCAGGATCCTGTCCATATTGTGGTGGGTACTCCTGGTCGAATTCTTGATCTTGCTGGAAAGAACGTTGCCGACTTGAGCGAGTGCCCCATGTTTATCATGGACGAGGCCGACAAACTTCTCTCTATTGAATTCACTCCCGTCATTGAACAACTCCTGCAATTCCACCCCAAGGACCGCCAGGTTATGCTCTTCTCCGCCACATTCCCTCTATCTGTCAAGGACTTTTCCGACAAGAACATGGTTAGCCCCTACGAAATCAACCTTATGGACGAGCTCACACTCCGGGGTATCACCCAATACTACGCCTTCGTTGAAGAGAAGCAGAAGGTCCACTGCTTGAACACCCTCTTCTCAAAGCTCCAAATCAACCAGTCTATCATTTTCTGCAACTCAACCAACAGAGTTGAACTGCTCGCCAAAAAGATTACTGAACTCGGATACTCATGCTTCTACAGTCATGCCAAAATGCAGCAGCAAGCTCGTAACCGTGTCTTCCACGACTTCCGCAACGGCGTGTGCCGAAATCTCGTCTGCTCTGACCTTCTCACTCGTGGTATTGATATCCAGGCCGTGAATGTGGTCATCAACTTTGATTTCCCCAAGAATGCTGAAACATATCTGCACCGTATTGGTCGATCTGGTCGTTACGGTCACCTTGGTCTGGCTATCAACCTGATCAACTGGGATGATCGTTTCAACCTCTACAACATTGAGCGGGACCTGGGAACTGAGATTCAGCCCATCCCTGCCAGCATCGATAAGAGCCTCTACGTTTACGAGAACCCCGAGACTATTCCCCGACCTATTTCCAACCTGAGCAGAAATGCCTTGCCTGCTGCGCAGGCCCCTCAGCAGCCCCTTCCCCAGGCTCTCCTCCCTCAGCAGCCTCAAAGCAACTGGCAGAGCCAGAACGGCCAGCACAACGGCAACTCGCACTTTGGACGAGGCCGCGGCCGTGGACGTGGATACCGTGGACGTGGCCAAGGCACTGGTGGTCGAGGTCGCGGCCCACCCCGCGAACCCCAATCCTAATATCTAAACAAAGGCATGGCGTTTTGTGGCGACGGAAGGGGTCAAGGTTCTTTTTTCGACATGACTTTTTTTGTAACTGGGATTGCTTCTTCTTTTTTTTTTATTCCTTGTTGGATTGTACATAAATTCGCATATTGTAACGCGAATGGACGGAACGGCGAACCGGATTTTCATTGCTGATGGACGACAGCGATTTCCCAACACATTCTGGTGTCCTAAGTAGGGACCCTTGTGGCACACACGCGCGAAGACGGACTCGATAGTGTTCCGAAAACTGGAACGCAACCTCGCCGGCTTTTCTCATTTTTCTTTGTCGGTCTATACCCATACCCCGTCGGCTCTAATTTCTTGTTTCTGCCTGCTTTGCGCGACATCTACGGGTTGATGAAAGAAGGCGGGATTGGAAGTTCTAAAGGACAGAATAATCCTTGGGCGTTGAGAACGACAAACAAACTCGCTTTGAAAGGGTGGTGCGGGGAGGCAGAGGACAGCCATGTGTGTTGGAAGGGAAGGGGGGATGAAAGGCATAGTAGGGGTGGTTGGGGGTTAAGGCGTTTCTAGGCTTTTTTTCACAGTATGAGGTTTGCCCTTCGGATTGCATTTGAGGGCTTGCATTGTCTGTGGATAATTGGAAGGTCGAAAAGGCTTGCCTTGGGAGAACGATTTGGGGATATGATACCTTGAACGACATACTACGTTAGACGAACGGACCTCATGTGATGGAACGTGGGTCCTACTAGACGTGCTGGAAGGAGGGTTGTGGTTTTTTTTGAAGGAAACGTCTTTATGTGCTTGTGCCATCTCATAAGGGGCACAAAATACATCATCTGATCTCCTTTGGCTCTTTTGCTGAAGGACTCGATATCAGTTCATCTACGCCAAGTCGATACTTTTTGGCCGAGATGACAACAGTCAGACCCTTGGGCAGGTTCTGCTGTGAGATGAGAAAAAGACAACCCGACATGAGAAAAAAATATCAACGAAAGAAAGAAGGAAAGACAGAAAAACAACAGAAAAAAGCCCTTTTTGGGGGAGAGACCACTGGACGATGACTAGATAACTTTCGAACTGGCTCAGCTTGAGACACTGAAACACGGTTATGCCGTGTATGACTCTGTGCAGGGATGGCTGGAGTTGGTGAGGTAGATAGTTTGTCTGAACAAAGCAATGGGGGGGCAACCCATTTTTCTCTCTCTCAACCGTTTGATGTTTCCTTTTCGTGATATGTATAGCACTCTTGAAGTCCTTCTTCACATTGTGTGACATGGCACAATTACCACGTACATGGCATATCGATGTATGGCCGAGAGTTAACAAAGACAAGGCTTTTGCTGGCTGTGCGGTGGACCAAGACGAACCAAGTAGGCGAAGCTGAAGCACAAATTCTAAGTATGAGGAATAGGAGTCTCACGGCAAGCCTCTATGTCAAGGACCAGATTGTGCACCTGCCATGCTGATGTCACATCTTGAGTTGTTACATGTATGTATGGTCTGTGAACGCCTGAATACGAGGGGCTGACACATCGGGTCTCTGGATTTTTGTTTCCGATAAGTACGAGGAAATAGAATCGATATTTGAACGAGCTGAGAGGATTTTGTGGATGACATTGAGAACCGGGGGGGAGGGGGGAGGTTCAGAAAGAGAAGTTCAGCTGTAGAAGGGATTTATTTATAGTATATGTTTACTTAGGTCCTGACACGAAACAGAGAGTTCATTGGTAATTTATGTACTCGTGGCTGTTCGCTGGGCTGGTATATCATTTACCGCGAGAACACTAGCTTTTGCCACCAACACTCCCCTTCTGCATCCCCTTTCGCGTCGTTGTACGATACCTCCTGTCTAATGAGGAAGCTCTTGACGATGAATATTGTACGGTGGACTGTTGAGCACGGGTGAATGCCGTGCTATGGGAGACTGGATGAGAAGTGGTTGGCAATGGGAGGTGGCCAAGGGTCCCCGAGTCCTAGATCATAATCCATAATCAGGCTATGCAAAGCAGAGTCCTGCATAGGTCCTACGGGATGTTAGTTAAATAAGGCGCGTCTGTACGAGATAGTTAGCGGCTGCGTTGTCAGCCGCGTCTCTATTCGTTGTTGTTTAAATTGACCACTCCAGGTTGGTTTTTTTTTTTTTCGTATTGCGTTGCCAGAGGGAGAAGGATTGTTTCTCCTGTATCAGGTCAAGAGTCTAGTTAAATAGTGATACGTCGGCAGTATGTTCGGTTTGAGGTTCATCATTGCGAGAGCACTGGAGTAGTCTACCGATTCTTCTCTCGTGGAATAGAACTTGCCATCACTGCAACAAACCATCTGACAGAGCAACTAGGTATGTAGTCTCTAGTACCTAATCTGTGCAATGCAGTAGGTACAAAATCTTGGGATGTGATCCGAGTATCAAATCAGTCGCGGGGACAAGGGGCAGGGCACGGAAGTGATGAGCCGGGCCAAGAAAAAAGTGTTGCTGCACACGCCGCACACGCATTCCTTGTAGGCTCCGAGTCACCCGTGTCTTGGCGCAGGGGCTGATCTCGGCGTGAGAAAATCAAGGCAGGATGTGAATCAGCAAACCGGGGGGGCACACAATAGGCCAGTCCAGTGAGCACACAGAAGTTCCTAGTGGAGAAGGGTCAGACAGAGACAGCAAGGAGAGGAAGAAGGACGGAACGATCTGAGAATAGGTAGTTGTCCAAAAAAGCAAAGGGAGGATGAGAACGACATTTGCGAGGTGAGATGATTCTATCTGCACCATGTGGTCTTTACATACTGGCTGGGAGTTCGTTCTCTTCACCAAGTGTATTTAGGTGAACGAGATGATTACCTGCCAGCTCGCTCAAGTATTCTGTGTTGTCTTGCATATTTAAAGAATCATGGGGGGAAGAGCACACATGAGAGGCGTAAAAAGCATGCAGCTTTTGCCCAGTTCCTTGCAATGTGTATGCGATGCCATGTCACACATGCAGGGAGCCAAAGGCCGCTTTTTTGCTCTAGACGTGGGCCACTGTCAATCTCATTTACATACTGTAGGTAGATACTGTGTTGGAGGCTGAGCACATGAATGAATGAATAAAATTGAGGCGAGAGTTGATATTACCCATCAACCTGCGCCATGATCTAAGGCAAGGGGAAGATGAGCGGCCACATGCAGTAAGTAATGGCTCTTTTCCCCCTCCAAACTCTTCTCCGAGCTGAGACAGGGATTGTCCAACACACAGACGAGATGGGCGGTTACGTGTGTTTTATGTACTGTAGGTACAAAATATGACACAACAGGAACAGAACGCCCAGGCACGAATGTGTTACAAAGAGGGAGGGGGGCGCTGATTTTTTTTTTTTCCTGCATTGACATCCATCGCCTTGTTGTGAGACGCCATGATTACAAGTTGAAGCTGAGACGAGGGCACAGAGTTGCTTATTCCAATGATTTCTGTGTTGATAAGTCTATTCAATTCACTCTGTAGTGTAGAATCCGTCAGAGGTCTATACGGTACGAAGTACGAAGACCGACCGTAACATGGATGCAGCCCCAATGGCCTGGGACACCAAGATACAAACACAGTGTAATAATAATAGATTAGGGGGCGCAATGCAAAAAGAGAAAGCCAATATTATTAGTGAGGCTGTAAATTACCTGCAGAACATCACGAATCAAGCCAGGAAACAGAGAAACACGCCAAGTGATACAGCGCCAGCCAAAAGAAGAAGAGGGGGGAAATGGAAGAGAGATACGAAGTTGTAGTCCAAGACCAGGTCTAAATCTTCTTTACTGCACTTTGTATAAGTCAACTTTCTAAAAAGAACAAAAGAAGGATAAAACGGAAGGCCAGTTCCCGCGCGTCACGGGTCCATTTCCAATATCGAAAATGTACCTAACTAATCTGTACCTACCTACTTTATGTAACTTAGCCCGTGGCTCAGTGCGACGTAAGGGGTTGATAGATTGGTGTTGATTGGCTATTCTGGTGTGTTTCCCCTTTCGGAGTGGAGTTCCAAGTGGACAGTTGACAGGGCAAGGCAGGGCAGCGAGCGACAATTAGGAATCTGAACTGGGACTGGGACTGGGATGCGCGCGCGAGAGAGAGAGGAGGTCAGGAAAAAATCGAAATAATCAATATCATATTAGCATTGATGTATTTATTAAAAAAAAAATCGAAATAAAAATAAAAAAGAAATTCACCCGTACAGAGAGAGGTGTTGTATTATTTAGGTACCTTAGATGATAACCCGCAGTCCTGGAGTCCTGGACTGTACCTACACTCCCTACAGTACCTAACTACGTAATTACATTGTTGGGCCAGAAACAGGACTCAAAGACAACCCATGGTCCATCAGCCAGCTTTGACTGGCGGGAGATCCATCTGATCCATCACCAATCACCCACATCACGGAGTTAAAACATCGCCGTCCGAATCGTCATACTATGGACTATTATGTAGGAGGTAGGCAATAGTCAGTCCCCCTCGATGGTATTGATCTGCGTGCAGTCTGGAGAACGGATGTACCTGGACGGAGAGAACCACACCCTCGGGAGTCAGCCTCAACGAGCCGTCCACTCACTAGGTCAGTTACTATGTAATTACGTAGCCCACGTCGGTAAGGGTAGCTCTTGATGCGGAACCACAGCACGATATGATGGGATCGCCTAATTTACAGGCGACATCCACGTTTCCAGGACTTCCATGCTGAATAGTTCATAACGGTCGCTGACTGGGTAATTAGCGCACTGATGCCTACGAGATCTAGGTACAATGTAAGGGCTGGAGGTGCTTCAGACTCTGTACGAAGTAGGTAGGCACCATAGGTAAGGTAGTACTCAACATCAAGGGTGGGAGGCCAAACCTGTGCCAAGGATCTGACCAAGACAGCGACGTAGTTACCATCGTAAACTGGTTGACCCGTGCTGATGGGCGAAAGGAGAGGATGCCAGGAGCTTGCACGCAAGCCTGCCACGCAATGAGGGATGGTGTGAGGAGCAATCGGTGGGTTAGAGAGTGGGGAGGGGGCTGTTCCAGTTGATGCGAATGGGTCCACTGGGGTGTCGCGTAAGATACCCGGACTGTGTTGTGCCGTGCTGTGCTGTGCTGTGTAGTGCAGTGCTGTATTATCCCTGGAATATCTTTTGGTGAATGGACTGGAAGTTCGGGTTCTGTGGTTCCCCGTCACTGCTCGTCCCGGGAAATCGTTTCCATGCTTACCATTGCTTGTGCTCTGCCAGTATTATTATTATCATTATCATTATTAACGAACACTTTGACCCTTCTAGGCGCGTACCAATATTGGTTCCATTCCCCCCCCCCTGAGAGCAAGAGAGAACTTGACCCTTCCGCGCTGTGCCCCCCCCCCAACGGCTCATTTTCCAGCTTATCAACCCAAGTTCTCCAGAAGGCACTTGGACATTTTCGGGGCACTCCAAAGGAAAAAAAAGGCTCCAGTTTTTAGTTCCAATTTTAGGTACGTATCTCGAAGCCCACGCGCGGCGGCCCCGTCAATTTTCCCAGTCTGGTCGTCGCAGTCGCACCCAGCCACACCTCTCACTCTCCATTCGCCATTTTGCGACTCTCTAATTCATCGTCGTCTTTCTTCCTCATCAGTCATCGCCGGACGTCCACGGCCCAGGAAAAATATCATCCGTAGTCGGCCATCCTCCCATTTCCTTGTTTTCTTTTTTGCCCTTTTGATACCCGCATCTTCAACTTGTCTTGTCTTTCCTGGACTTTTGAGGCCCCCGAACTTCCCGTATACGACCCCATCTACCCCCCTGGTCTCTCTCCAGCCTCCAAAACCCAACCAAGCCCATTGTGTCCCTGCTTATTAGCTCTGTCCATTGGTCCACCCGCAAGGAATCCCTGGTGCGCCCAGCCAAAGCAGCGCTTCGTCCAATTTCCCACCCAACTCGCCCTTTCCATCATCCGAGAGGCCTACCAGAGTCAACAACATCACATCCCAAAGCCAGAGACATCCATCCTCAGCCGCGCGTTGTCTGCTGTTGATCGCCATCATCTTCCCAAAACGTCACCCGAAAAAAAGAACGATCGATCCGCAAAGAATCATTGTTTCTGCTAGTAGCATCTAGATCTTGTTTTGCCACTCGCTGGTATCGGCAATCCAGCGAGTCTGCTCTTCGGCCGTCTCGAAATGCCCTCATTCTTGACTGACGACAACTCGACCATTTTCTCAAACAACCCCGACATTCTCAATCTCGATCCTAACAACCAGTTCGGTCTCGCTACCACAAAGGAAAGGGTGAATGCGGGCTCCATCCGCCACATCCGATCCGACACCACTCATGAGAGCTTCGACGAGAGCTCAATCTCGTCCACCCACGGCTCGGACCTCTCTGAAAACAATCCGACGCCTATGAATGGCAACGGCACGCGGCCTACGAGCATGAGCTCCCTCTCTAACGGAAAGTCCATCACCACAGTTCCGTCCCGTCAGGATGACAACACATATCAATCAAAGCCGCTACTGAACGGCACTGCAAATCTTGTCGACCGCACCCTTCCTCCACTCCCAGCAGCCGATGTCAATGGCTTTGATGCTCCTGTAACTCTGAACCAGACCAGACGCCACGATGTCTATTCAAAACCTCTCCCGGCAGACCCTATCCCCCGGGGGGACTCTACTGAAAAGCCACCAAGCAGAAGTTTCGATGGTACCTTGCTGACTACATCTCCCGAATTCGATCCCGCGCTCTCGCTACCACAAACCAATCTGCCTGGACAACGATTGTCGTACCCGTCCGCCTACACTGGTAACGCCGCCGCCTCATCTTCGGGTCACATACAACCTGGTCTCAAGCACCGAAACACACTCGAGGTGCCCAAGGTAACTCCCGGTCGCCCCTCCAAGGACAGCATGGATATGGCACAGACAAGCGGTCGCTTTTCACCCCCCACTACCGCCGCGACTCCGTCAGGACGAAGGCCCTCTATGAGTCTCGGCAGAAGGCCTACGAGGTCGATGCAGTCAGATGGTCCTCGTGATGAGGTAGTACCGGATGAGGATGCACAGAGGTATGCGGAGGCATACCGACAGAAACGTGCTAGCAAGCGCAGACGAAAGGAAGAAGAAAATGATGACCGAGTACTGGTTGGCACCATGGTTGACGAGAGCCACGCCAACTGGGCTACTGCCTACAACATGTTGACGGGTATCCGAGTATCAGTATCGAGGACGAACGCTAAGCTCGACCGGGAATTGACTGACGCTGACTTTGAGACTAAGCAGAAGTCGACGTTTGATATGTAAGTCTTGATTGTGATGAATATTTTTTTTCTTCGGCCCTTTTTGTCTCTTTTGCTTGAACAAGTAACGCTAACTTGAGACCAGTGCTGGTAACGAATTGGTTCCCTCGGCTAAATACGACTTCAAGTTCAAGGACTATGCTCCCTGGGTCTTCCGTCGTCTTCGAACTCTGTTCCGTCTTGATCCTGCCGACTATCTCATGTCCCTGACGGGCAAGTATATTCTTTCGGAACTTGGTTCACCTGGTAAGAGTGGCAGCTTCTTCTACTTTTCCAGAGACTACAAATACATCATCAAGACGATCCACCATGGCGAGCACAAATTTCTCCGCAAGATCCTCAGAGATTACTACGAACACGTCCAGAACAATCCCAACACCCTCCTATCACAATTCTACGGGCTTCACCGTGTCAAGATGCCTTATGGCAAGAAGATCCATTTCGTCGTCATGAACAACCTATTTCCCCCACACCGGGATATCCACACAACCTTCGACCTCAAGGGTTCAACTGTTGGTCGAAACTATAAGGAGGAGGACCTGGAACAGAACCCCCGAGCGACACTCAAGGACTTGAACTGGATGAGACGACAGCGAAGCCTGGAGTTGGGGATTCAGAAAAAGCAGCTTTTCTTGGAGCAACTGCAACGCGACGTAGTTCTCCTGAAGAAGCTGCATATCATGGATTACTCGCTGCTAGTGGGCATCCACGATGTGTCACGAGGCAATGAAGAGAACTTGCGTGACAAGACTCTTCAGGTCTTCAACCCTGGTGGCGAACACTCTCCCGAAGATGATCCTCAATCTGTTCTTCTCCGCACACCGTCGAAATTGGAGAATGCCCGGAAGGCTAGAGAGTTGAGACAGATGATTCGATCAGAAAGACCTGTACCCATCGGCCAGTCGATGAACAAGATGCCAGATGAGCTCGAGGAGGGTCACAGCCGTGCCGGATTCGTGTTCAACCAGGATGACGGTGGATTCAGAGCAACTCATGAAGACAACAGTCCAGCGGATGAGATTTACTACCTTGGCGTTATCGACTGCCTGACTCATGTAAGTGTTTTTTTTCTTTGGACATGGAAAAGCTTCGAAAGACCCCCTCTCAACTGACATGTTTTCTTTTCTTTGCAGTACGGAATGATCAAGAAGATTGAACACTTCTGGAAAGGGCTGTCGAACGACAAGACACAGATCTCTGCTCTGCCACCGGCTCAGTACGGAGATCGGTTCTATCATTTCATCGAGGGAGTAACAATGTCATCAGAAGAGGCTCATCGAGAAGCAGCGAGAAGGGATCAGGAGATGATTGAAGCGCAAGGTACAAACCAGCGTGTGTCCAGTTGGAACACGCGGCGCAGGTCGTCCCAAGCTATTCCACCGATGCCAACTCATGTACCACCCGCACCGCCGATTCGCTCACCCGAGGCCCGCGAAACAGTCGAGAAGGCGGCCAAGGAGGCTGAGTTGGAGTCGCCCGCAGAGAAGCACATCCCTGATCGAACCTTGACTACTTCATCCAGAGATGCTCGTGATTCTACCCAACACGAGTTCGTCCTACCAGTTGTGGAAGAAGCCGGAGAAAATACAGTCGAAGCGCGACCTGAGACACCTCCCAAAGACTACAGGGCCCTCCCTCCTACTCGTGCACCACCACAGACACCGCCAAAGCAGCCGGCACACACGAAGCCGGATAGTGCAGACAGTGGATATGCCGTGATGAGCAATGGGGAACAACACGGCCTACGGCATAAGATGAGCCACGAGAGTCTAAACAAGAAGCTGCCGCCTCTCCCTCCAAAGCAGGAAGAAACAGATGACAGCGGAGTGCGCATGTGGGCATAGGCTGCCAAAGTCGCCAGTTGTTGTCTACCCGCTAGGAGGATAAAGAGGCTGGGAAGCCAATCATGAATTTTTATCTGTTTTATTTTTTTTTTTTGTCCTTTTTGTTGTATTGAGGGGACGAGCAAGCCTCAAGGGAAACAGGGCTACACAAGAGATATGGAATCATCAGCGATCAAAACGATGCATTAGAAAGGCGGGACATTACTTACGGCAGTAACTCTTTCTTGTCTCTTATTCTTTCTTGTTGTTTTTTCTTTCTTTTTCTCTTTCCTTTTCTTTCTCAACTACACAGGACTACGTCACCTTTTTATTCCCTTAGTTTTCCAGTTCTTCTTATTCCCCTTTCCCAAAGTTTTGATCTCCCATTAGAACGTTTAGTTGAGCGGCCGATCTGAAGGAATTACTTCGAATGACCGCAGTCAGAAAAACAATTTAGCAATTAGTTCTAGAACTGGTGTTGGAAAAAAATACAACGCTGTTCGAAACCAATGTGCAAGTAATAGACGTGAATGTGTAGGTTGGTAAACTTGTTTGATTCAGATGATCAAACGTGTGTCCAGAGAGTAGTCCAAGAGGCTGGCTCGCCGACATTGGATAGGTTTCAATATTCGAATTAGCTCAACTCGGGCGATTCAATTCGTTTTATCAATGTTAGTGAATCGCTCTCCAAAGTTCAATGAATGTGGGCGGCTACTCGTCGCTGCATGACAACACAGCCTCGAGGTATGTCAGAGAAGCCCAACAGATCAGAAGAAAGGTGGATATATGAGCGTTTGCTGTTGTGTGCTTTAAAAGAGGGGAATAGTTTTTGATTCCGTATTTCTCGTCGTCTTTCCAACTATAGGTACAATTAACAACTGAATGTTTCGCCGGTCAGTTCTACTGGTTACATTTTTAATGATACAACATGAGCCTTCCGCTCCTCTTTCCTTCCAACCTTGGGCCTCTGATCATACCCAACTCACTCCCACCCACATAAATGTCCCATTCGCTCTATATTTGTCTTTTTTTTTCATCTTTGTCTTTCCCTTTGTTTACGTTTTTTCCCTTTTCTTTCTTTTTTTTTTCTACCTGCCCTTCTTCCTATCCAGCATGTCCTGAATATCTTCCTTTCCCTTTCCCTTCTCTCCGGCACCGCCGTCCGGCGCAAAGCTTGTTGAGACTGTCATCTCCTGCGCGCCCTGGGCCCGAAGCTCCTCAAGGCGCTTCTTCTTGGCCAGATCGGCCACGCGCCACTGCTTGAAGTACTTGACCCAGGCGGCAGAGCAGTCGCGGTCGAAGTCGGCCGAGAGTTGCGGGCAGGCCTTCTTGGCGGCCGAGGCGTCCTTGTTGGCGTCGATGATGTTATTGGCGTCCAGGCAGGCGAAGTAGGCGTCGCGGGCGGCCCAGCAGACCACACGCTCCTGGCGGGTGGGGATGGCTTCGCCGGAGCGAATGGCGTCGCCGCGAGTCTCTGAGGAGAAGGGCCACCAGCCCATTGTTGAAAGAGGAAAGGGGGTTGGTATATATGTATTTAGCTTTCGTGAGGGAGCAAGTGGTGTGGTTTCCACTTGGGAAGATGGGAGAGGTGGACGGCAGTCAATTGGAAGAGCCGAGGGGGTATTCTTTTGGTTTTTGTTCAGGATAAAGGGTGTCAGAGATGATTCAGCATTTACAATGAGAAAAGAGCCGAGAGTAGTTGGATAACCGGATCTGGTGGAAGGGTGTTGATGGCGGGGTGGATTACCTGGAGCAGCGACCTTGCTACTGATGTGTAGTTGGAAATCGCACCGGCGATGACGGCAGAATGCGTGGGCGGTGAAACAGCTCAAGCCACAGCTCGATACGTGGCTTGTGCAGATCGATTAGGTAGCCAACTTGCCAACCCAGTTTCTGCTAACTAATCGGTCCAGCTGTGGGCAAAAAAGAAGAGTGGCTAGTGCACTTACAAGGTGTCCCGTCCGGGATGTCATCTGGGCTGGAGGGCGTCATCTCATCTTGCCTTTGAATCCAACCTCCCAATTTCGTCTGTCGAATTCCCACTACGAATACGGATACGTATCTTCGATTTTTCTGTGTGTTTCTTTTTCTCGGCAACCTTCGATTTGCATAAGATTTACAACGGGCTTTTTATTATTGTTCGGTTCACCTGCCATCGTTCTGCGCTCGGTTTAGGCTGTCCCGGCTCTTCTCCCGACAGATCTCTCACCTCGAGGACCCCGAAACCCTAGCTTCAAAAAAGGACATCGCAGAAAGAGACATGCCCTATTCTAGTCCACCGACCACATAGTCCCTTTTTATAGCATTTCATTTGCAATTCGCTCCGGCCATTCTTAAACACATTTCGCAGCAAACCTCCAAACACACGCGCACTCACACAAACGCACACTCACATATATAATACACCATGGCGCGACGTCGCAGACCCCCCCGCGCCGGCGCTCTCACGGAGCTGCAGCCCCTCAAGATCGCTGGCCAGATCGCCACTCTGCAGGCAATGTACTATTGCGCCGCGCTAGTCCTGCTCCTGTTTACCGCGCTGGTTGCAGGCACCGGGTTCAGCTTCAGCATGGTGTTCGGATGGGAGTCTGTTCGTGGCGATACGACACATGGGTGGTTGATGGCTTTCGTGTTACTATTAGATGGAGGCCTTTGCATGTGAGTTTCCCCTTCTTTCTTCTTTCCATCTCTCTGTCTCTCCCCAATGCCCAAAGCGCTCGTTGATATGCAGTGAGCGCTTGTATGATGAATGCAAAAGCGCAGGGTCTCAAGCGCAAACGTTCAAGCCTCACTACCATCGGGTTTGAGGATTCACATTTCCCAAGCATCACTCGGCTTGTTCTGCTTGCTGACAGACAACCTTGCAGGTCCGTCGCCATTGTGGTCCTCGTCGCCCGCAGCAAACTCGCCCCCGATTTCGGCCTCACGATTCACTTCCTACATCTCTTGGTCGTCTGCTTCTACACCGGCCGGATCCCACGCAACGCCATGTGGTGGGCGACCATGCTGACCTCGTCCGCCCTCTCCGTCGGCCTGGGCATCTGGGGCTGCCGGTACCGCGAGCTGCAGCCCGTCTTCTTCGGCGGTCGACGTATACTTGCCCCCACGCCAGCTGGCCAAGGCGCTACCGATGGCGGCGAGGGCGCTTCCGTTGCTGATGAGAATGACATTGATGATGAAGAGATGGGTTTCTCACGGGGCCGTGGGAGAGGAAGAGGCAGGGATGGTGCTGGGGAGTATGAGATGGCGCCGATGGAAGCACCAAAGTGAAGACCTGTCCACAAGAGTTGAAATCAGGAATATTTACAACGGGGCACTTTTTATGCATGCATTTGGGAGGGTTAGCGGGTATTCCTGGGGGTGTTTGCGGCGCTCTGTCTACTATCCACTATCATTTCCTTTGTTTTTTTTGGGGGGGGAGGGGTTTTCTCCGTCTCTTTGAACGTACCAATCGACCAGCTTAGACTTTTGGGAGAGCAATCGTATCATCGTCATGTCAGGAGGGATATAACAATTGGGGGGGGAGGAAGGAGGAACTTGCAATAGACTATTGGTTACAAATTCAAGAAGCCGTAGAGAGGCTTTTGCATAGGTTTCAACAGAATATGCTGCTTGCTCGTCATGATTACCACCAGCTTCAAGATGCAGTTCTCTCCACTGGTGCCAATATAGTTCTTGAAGTCACCTGGCATAGTAGACATTATCAAAATGAAGTACATTGGGGAATAAACCTCCTACAGGCCCGGCTGCATTTTGTATATCATGTCTATCTTCAGGCCAGGGCTGTGGCAATCTGGTTTTGGCATCCATCCTTCACCTCTCCATTCTCACTGTGCTCCTCACTCCCGTCCCCTTTCCCTCCCATCCATAAGCTCCTTTTTCTCTTCATCTGGGTCTTTGCCTGATCCGAAATTCCAATAATAACGTAAAGTACAAAAATAGAAAGTTAAAAAAAAACGGCGATGCCACCCAGTTGGTTCTCCCTCCCCTTAAAAGTCCTTCCCTTCAGTATAGAATGTAATTCCGAGGGGGACAACAAGTCGGTCAGTTTCTCCATCCTTAAGCGCCGGCTACAACTGCGAGGTTGTCATAGATGACTCTGCGTACTTCATAGAAAGTGCTACGGCGACCAACGGTCGGCATACCAACGCTCTCAACCTCGACTCGGCCGGCAGCAGTCTTGCGAACAGCCACAGTGCCATCGACGACAAGCATTCCCTCACCACGGAACTCAGCCATATGCCCAGCTGCCTGCATAGCACGGCGTAGGTCTGCGAGGCGCAAGTCGCCGACGTGCAGGGGTTGGGCGGCGGAGCGCACAGCAGAGACGAGGTTGGATGGGAGAACGTCGAGAGTCGGCATGATGGAGGTTGTGCCATTGGTGGTTGTAAGCGATGTGGACGTGGGTGCGGACGGTTCCGTCTTCTGACGCTTATTTGCGCCATCTTCCTCTTCTTTATCGGCCGTTGAGAGGTGCGTGGCAACCAGTTGGCCAGTGATGGTGACGATGCCCAGCCCGCGGACGTTCTGCCACCTGATCTTCTTGACAAGAGGATCGGCCAGTTTCACCACCCAGGCGTTGGTGTCGACGCTGGCATCGACGGCCACGCCCACCTCGGGAGTGTAGACGTCCACAGCTCGGTCGCCATCGGCTCCAAGTGCCTTGCGGCAGTCTTCAGCTAGGTCCAGCGTCTCCTCCCGACTGCCACCCACAAGGATAAGCTTGCGAGGTTGAATCAGTGGAATAAGCATGTTCAAGCTTCGCCTGTCATGTAGACCACTAAAATCAACAAAAGCGATACGCAGGTTGGCTGCAACAATTTCCGTCTGATAGATGAGCTTGCAGGGACCCACGGGCTCCTCAGGCTCGTTGTCCTCAACGGCATCAAGCTCATCCGGCTCGAAGCCATCGCCAGCGGGAGCACCCTCGGCATCGTCTACAGATCCAGCACGCGCTGCATGTGTCCGCTTATTGAGGCCGGTGTTGTTCTTGGCCACATCATCCCACTTTCGCTTCTTACCCATATTGTAATCAGCATCAGCGACGTTGGCGCCATCAGCCGTATCGTCTTCCTTCTCCTCTGCTCGAAGATAGTCTTCGGGTCGAATCAAGTCTCCAAAGTCGTCATTTCGCTTCCTCCTGATGGCAATCGGAAATGCCCTTTCCCTGCCCTTCTTGCCCCTTGAGTCAAAGTCGTATACACCCTTCTTCTTGATGAGCACATTGATGCCCAGGTCCTCGTCTTTGAGAACCACATTCTTGCGGCCTACTTGACCCAAAGTGGTTGAGACATTGAGCGCCTTGCCCTGCTGCTCACCGTCGTCATCTTCTGAGTCTGATGAGGACTCGGAGGAGGCATCATCAACCACATCGGCAGATGCCTCCAGCCCCGTAGCTCCGCCACCCTGCTGTGTTGCTTGGAGCTGCCTTTGCGTAGCCAACCATTGTTGGTACACGGCCAGCTCCTCACCCTCCAGCCCTTGTCGTCTTGCTTCCTTAATCTCGAGCTCACGACCACCTCCAGACGCGTACTCCACATTTTCACCATTATTTGGTTGTTCTGAGACATTGCCGTCTTTTTTCTCCTTCCACCAGGTCCACAACGTTCTAGCAATTGAAGGTTTGTCATCTTTTGAAAGGCCAGGCTTGTCAGTTAGGATGACCAAGTTCCTGGGATCCCTTGCCAGTCCCTTGACAAGATCTTTTGAAAATCCCCATTCCATGCTAGGATCGCTTGCCAAGATCACACGCCCTGAAGTTTCATCGCCATTGCTACGGCTCAGCAGCCGCTCAATCTGGCTCTTGCGCTCCAGGAGTCGCACGTACTTGAAGTCAAACGGTCCGCCCTCCTTCTTATCATCTGAACCATTGACTTTTCGCTGGCCCTCAGCAAAGGCTTCAAACTCCTGCACAATGCTGTCATCCATCCATTCGAGCATGCTTCGCGCATAGCGCATTGTACTGGACATGTTTCGGCCCGCGAGGTACAGCTTAGTCGAATTGAGCACGGCATTTTCAGAGGCAGCATCCGTCCTCCAGGCATGCTCCAAGAGATATGACAGTTCCAACACACGGGCGCTTGAGTCTACCGGTATCAGAACAGTTCCTCCCTGGGTAACGCAACCTTTGATCATGTCAACAAGCTGCTCGTCTCGCTTGGCGCGACCTCCTGTCAAGGCATTCCGATCACAGCCTCTGCTACTGCAAATCAATGCAGTAGGTTTGCGCAGCTGCTCGATGACTTCCGCGCCGCCTCCTGCAACACCACCCATCCAGGCCGCTCCAGCAAACACATTCTCACGAGCCTGGTTCCAGTCTACTGCATACACAATCGACTCCAGGCCATGTTGAATATGCCATATTGTACCTCCAAGCGTATGTCCTGAGTTATACGCGGTAATGGTCAGTCCATTTAGGGGTGGCGAAAAGGGCGAGGGGAGGGGCTGGTGCGGTTGTGAATATTTGAGGGGTTGAATAAGTGAAAAGTAGCGCGCAATCTCTTCGGGTGTCGGTGATTGTAAAAGCAGGCTCTGCGAAGCCGCTGCGGTGTGTGAGAAGGAGTAAACTGCCTCAGAGAGCGAAGTCTGAGGGATTGTTGTCGCGGCCGCGGGAGTCGACGAGTAAAGGTCTTGGGTAAGTGTCCGGCCGAGGTCAATGACAGGCCGTGTCGCGTACACCGGGATTCGAGTGAATTGCGGAATATTCTTGCAGCAATGGGCGTATGCAGCAAGATGTGAAGCGGTTGCGTGGGTGACAAGAATCAGCGACAATGTTGTGACTTGTCTGTGGCAAGCGTGTCAGTATGGTTTTTTTTTTTGGTCGCAATCTACATTCATATCCCGGCTTTCAATGACATACTTCTCAATCTCCTTGAGCTTGCCGATATCGAAAGATTCGTCCCAGCCCAAATCCACGAGAACTTTGACCCCTCCGTCGAGCTCTATAAGAGACTGCGATGCGGGTGAGTCGGAGAGGGCGCCCTGCAACGGGCAAAAGGTGAACATGGTGTGCGCTGTGCGGTGTAATTAGAGGAAGGCCCTCAGCATGGTCGCGTATGCGTATATGGCTGTGTCGTATTAGAAAATGCAGTGTCTCTTGTCGCTCTTTGTCATGATGATGCTCTAGGTGCGCCAGCTAGTTAACAAACGAGGTCCGTCGCGTAGAATGCTCCAACGAATCCTAGCCAACATCTTGTCTAGCTCAGCGGAGCTACCGTGCATGTTGTCGGCGTCGGCATCGGCACAACTATTTTGCGACTTACATGTGCCCTTCCATGGCATTACCCTACACTCAATGCACCCCGTTTCATGCTTCCTTGGTTTTCAGTAGACTTCCGTCTCAATATCGGGTGATTGTATTGGATTACTGATCTCGTTTCGAGTAGAAATATAAGTTATTCATTGATATTATAGTTCAATATGAGTCGCATTCAGCTCTGAGGACATTACCTTGCCAATGCATCGGAACTCGTACTAGCTTTCGAATATCCACTCTTTGCAACAAGAAAGACTACAACCTTATAGTTGATGTATACAACCAACTAGATATAAGCTTACCTTTCTAACATGCACATTATTCAGATTGTCTTGTGGGAACTACCGCTTCGAGCTTATAATATCCTAGCCCCCGTAACAACGCAGCGTGCATGCGTTGTCCAATTCCGAAAAGGTACAATACTGGGGCACTCGGGCGAAAGCGATGAACGGCGAGTTTCGAGTAAGGCATATTCGTAAGATGAAATGCTTGTTACAAAGTCAAAGAGAAACGCCAAGACTAGTTCAAACGGACCCAGGTCTTACGAAATGAGCTGAAAATGAGCTGAAAGAGCACTCTCGCACCAACTGAGCCAGGCCCTTGCACCTAACATAAGCATACGACAACTCCGTTTCAAGTTGACTACATGTTAGATAGGGCACGCGATCTTACGAGAATAAATATAATTAGAATCAAGCAGTGGTTTTCATAGTTGACAAGCACGTTGTATTGCTATTTAAGACTATGAACGTAATAACGTCAAATTTGCATGTTTTCGTCACCATGTTGGCGATGAATGCTTCTCCCCGCCCCTTCACTTCCCCTTCACCAAAACACCGCGCAGGCCAAACCCATATTCAGCCTGTCGTAGATAAAATAAAACAAAAGTCATTGCAGAAAATACCAAATCAGATCTGCGCATAAAAAGTCATGACAAATCCCCGCTGATGTAACCGCGCAAACCCAAAAATTGGCTGCCGCCCAGTAAAATAAAACATAAAAGACGCCGTGACCATGCATGGGGTACAAAAGAAAATAAAAATTGCCGTTTGTAGAATGCAACACCAAAAAAAATGTTTTTGTAACCTCCCCCTTCTTGTGCTTCCTTGGTCACCGAGGTCATACTTAGATCATGCCTCTCTTAGTGGCCTCCTTGAGGGCCAACTGTGCAGCGCTGGCTAAATCACCTGTCCCGAGTTCCTATATGCAGAATTTGCGATCCAGCATTCTCAACGCTCGCGCGTCTTCGCTCACTCCACCCTTCTCCTGCAGGCCGCATGCTCCATTTGATCTAGGGCTGCTGCATTCGCTCTTGATATGAGGGTTAGGGTTGGCAGCACTGGTCTCGCTTGCGGCAGGGGTGGGGTGCAAGAGAGCAGACAAACTGGCCTTGTTGCTGTTGTTGGTCGAGGGTAGGGGCGGCTCTGTCGAGTGCGAGCTTCGAGGAGGGCTAACGCTTATGGTGCGGTTTGGAGGAGTGCTGATTGCTGCGAGCGAAGAGCCGGAAGATGCGCTCGTGACGGCGGACAAGGCGGGGAGCGGTCCCTGACTACCACGGTTGGCGGGGTTCAGACGAGGATCGAGGATGGCAGTCGCGGCGGTGGCCTGTAATGCTTCACGAGGCGATTCCTGGCGAGGAAGAGGGGTGTGGCCGTAATGAGGCGACTGATGCTGAGGATAAGGCAGAGTTGGGGGCTTCGTATGCGGTGGAGGAAGAGTAGCTCGTTGGTCGTAGTGTGGCGGTGGGGGACCGTAGTGAGGAACCGGGAGATGAGGGGGCGGGGCCGAGTGAGGAGGAAGCTGAGGATGGCCAGTATGAGGAGGATATGGTGCAACATAGTGGTTGTACGGAGGAGTAGCGACGGGGGAAGGCGGCCACCCGTAGGCGTGCTGGCTGTATTGAGGAGGGTAAGGAGATTGATGAGGGTGATGAGGCGCCACAATATAGGGTGGTTGCTGCATAGGAGCCCGTGTGAGAGCGGGAGTAGGGTTGGTTTCTCCCATGCTAGACTCCGGGTACATGCCCTTGACGGGGACGATGCCTCGCAGGTTGGGGTCGGTACCAGGTTGAGGAAGATCGGGCTGGCCGGGTTGAGGTCGAGAGTAGTAGGAGATAAGGTGAAGGTGTTGGCCGTTTGAGGTGGTGATGCTGAAGGACTGCTTCATGAGTCCGTCGGCCTTGTAACGATATCCTTCGGGTTCGCCATCGTCCTGATCCTCGTCGCTACCACGGCCGGAGTCGGGAGTCTTGCCCGCATTGCGTCTGCCGGAGAAGCCGCCGCCTCGCTTGCCTTCCATTTCACGATAAGTCAAGAAGCTGCCGGACACTCGGCTGGCACTCCATGACTTTCCGTCGGTCCACCGTCGCATTCCGGCTTCGCGTTCGTCCCACACAAATACCGAGCCGGATCGGATGGATTGCCTCTCCTTCTCAGAGAGTCGTCGCTGGACTCGAGGCAGGATGCCCAACCGGCAAGCTTCAAAGAGGCGGATCGCGTCGGCGGGTGTCCGCACGTAACCATAATAGGTTTCCATCTTGTCCAACAAAGTTGGGTCGGGAGACTGTAGTTGACGCAGCTTGGCTGTAATAAATGCTCCTGACCACAAAAGGGACAGGAGACTTTTCCGGGGGTTGAATAGGCTTTATAAGAATCACTTGGTTAAAGCTACCTTAGCTTAGTGTCGTCCTCCACGAGGCGCCCCACCCAGAGATCTCTAATCGGGCCAGGTTTTGGATGCGGTTATGCGTATTTCTGTTGACGCCGGCTCCACAGCGGCCGTATTTCTTGAGCGGAATTTCGTCGTTGGTCTCCACTGAGCAGGATGCTGGACTGCTAAGGTTCTTGGCGTTTTCGAGGGACGTTGTGTCAGCACCAGGATTGTAGTCGAGCCAAGACCCCAAGGCCCGTCAGAAAATGCCGATGGGTTGGAGGTGGAGGGGACTTAAAGACCACCCGTGGGGTGCGTGCGCCGTCGTCGGGGTTGGTTTTTTTTTTCCCTCCTCTGGGGGGGGTGTAGGTGCTGGTGTGAGAGTATTTAGGATGGGTGGGTGGGCTGGCTCAGGTGCCAATGCCAGTGCCAGTGCCAGTGCCAATGTCCAAGGCCAGTATCCAATGCCAATGCCAATACCAATCGGAAGGTGGAGCCTATTGTGTAAATAGCGAGTCAGTAGGGGACGACAACAACGACGGGTTGAGCCAGATAGTTTCCGGTCTCGTCTAAGTTGCCTGGTGACGTTTTTTTTTTATGTTCTCTTCTTGGCAGGATGGCAGTCCAAGTTGAGAATGGCAATGGTAATAAGACAAGAAAGGCAAAAAGACATGTAAGGGGAGACCAGGGTGGGGGAGTGAAGGGGGGGAGAAAAAGACCAGGGCTGCCCAGGCAGACCTTGTGCCATAACTATATAATAAAATGGATGGTGATTCAAAAAAACGCACACCCAGACATTACGGCAATACGGCGCCGTAACACTCAGGCGAAGGACATAAGGACGAGAGCGAGAACGGGGACGGGGACGAGGGCGAGGGAACGCACAGGGGCTCCTGGAGCCTCGATTTCCCTTCCCTTGCGGAAGAGTGCCGTCGGAGCCGATCCAGTGGGGATCCACTCGACTAAAATTTCCCTGAGATTGAGTGTGTTTGCCGCTTGGCGATGTGCATGACGTTGCGTTGCCAAAGAACCAGCTCCAAACTCGGAGCCTCTGGGGTAGGAGGTCCTAAGACTCTTGGCACCCGAGGCCCGTGTTTCTAGTCATCCCAGAGTGACGTGAGAGGTTGACGTTGAAACTTCGATGCGGCTGTCTTCTTTTCCTTTCGAAGAGGCAACAAAACGTTAAATGGCTTATTTAGCATGCCAAATCGCATCATGACGCCGCCAAGCCACGGGATATTCTTGGACACTTGCCCAGCCGGCCCCATACATCCGGCTGCGTCACTTGGGATCTCAGTCGGCTTCTCCGATTGCCCGTAGCCGATGAGTGTGAGAGGACGAAAGGGGGAGGGAGAAAGAGAAAAGAAGAAGAAGTTTTGCGTACCTAACTATCGAGCCTTGGCGGGTGGGATGGTCTAAGAAACAGGTCTCGCAAGTTCGGTCCAATTAGTCAATACTCGTTTGTTCGTTGACGCTTAGGTCGAAAGGCCCCGTGGGTGGATTGTATGCGGATCGACAGCAAGATGTTGTATCCGTACGGAGTCGATGCTGTGCCAAGAACTCAGAAAGGTAGAAGGTTGGGATTTTTTTGGGGTTCTTTTCCCTTTTGTGCATGGGTCTACTCAGGATTCAAAAGAAGAAGTATGGGGTGGGAGCCAAGACATAGATAAGGTTGAAAAGAAAAAAAGCTCAGAAAGCGAACATGGGACTGCGCAACTCGGAGAGTGCAGCGGTGGTGGATAACTCGGCGACACAATGGCCGGCCTGTGGAGAAAATCACGGAGCACGGCAAGGCCAGAGGACAGGGAGTGTGCGAGGGCGTGAGCTGGATTGGGTGGGATAGAGAGAAAAAGGACGGGGGGCTCATGGAGGCGTGCAAAGGGCGAAGGCTTTGGGTGTGCATGCAGTGGCGTATCTGGTCAGGACAAGCTTTTCGAAGGCTTGTTTCCAATCCTCAAGGGGGCGCGAGCCGCTCATCCTTCCCCCCACCGCCACCGAGAAGGAGAAGGATGAGTACTTTGCATGAGTTTACGGGAATGAAGGAGGAAGCAATAGAGAAGAGAAAGGAGGACATACATGAGAGGAGGAAAAAGAAGAGAGATGACGGACGGTCCCAGGTAAGCATCAGAAAGAGGAAACGGAGTTATCAAGGCCTTCGTTATCATCACTCTATTGGGTCAACAACGGTGATACCTGGAACTGAGCGACAGCC
Organism: Mariannaea sp. PMI_226; assembly: GCA_024336345.1. Lineage (NCBI taxonomy): Eukaryota > Fungi > Ascomycota > Sordariomycetes > Hypocreales > Nectriaceae > Mariannaea > Mariannaea sp. PMI_226. The sequence goes on along the minus strand of JANFOG010000001.1, from coordinate 4,839,990 downwards.
GCATTTCTTGTGCCCAATCTTTCTCGCCTGGCCGGCAGCTAGTCCCGGCAACGGCTTGTGAATCTGGAAGCCCCCGTAACGATACCTGCGTGCCGTAATGGTTTTGAATGAATCGCTGGCAAGCTGAAATTGCCATTCGGTCAAGTTAATATCTCTCACATTGGGGCGGCTTTTTGGAGGGAGGGGTCTATTATATTTGTCGTGATTGTCCTTGTTGAATATCGCTCTTATATACCATGATAAAAGCATGATTGCAAACATGTTTTGACAACCGATCTACACAGGAAAGCAAATCGAATCTGACTACCACAATCAACAATGCTTATCTATATCTATGAGGGAAAGTTAAGGGGTTAGAGCACGACTGCGTTTGTTGGCAGAGGCAGAGGTTGTTGGATCAGTCAGGGTCCTCCTACTGTGCCTAGTTGCTCTCATCCAGGCGAATTGTGTATATGGGCAACAGCTGTCCAACTAAATTATCAAGTGGCTCGCCCCCAAAAAAAAAATAATACAGTGGAAGAGAGCGCTAGTCTCCTAAACCATCTCCCAATGACTAGAGAGGGCGAGGGAACAGGGGCCCCCTCTTAATGCGGAACATCGGCAACAAGAGACGCAAAGAACTGATCATGGGTCAAGGCGCGCACACAGCACACTCACACATGGACACACACACCCCTGCCCGTCAATTCAAGACGAGACAGTCAAGCGCCACATAGGAAACGCAAAGCCTCACAGTTACTCGTTCTGTTTTGACTGTGTTCACGCAGACAGACAGGTTGGCCAAGAGAGAGAGAGTGTGAAGAGAGAGAAGGTGGACACCTTAATATCCGATACATATGCACATCTTTGTATTGCTGAATAGAGGTCAAGAACCTGCCATCCTTGCACGCTGCACCCCGCCAGAGGCGCAGACCAAAGGCTTGGCTATTTTTTAACCTTCACTAAGCTCATCACCACCAGATAGAGACAGACCCCTTTCTCTAGCCATGGGTCAAACATGAGTGGGCGTGTGTGTGGTACGCGCGTCTGTGTGTCATCGTCAGCAAGCTTAATCGTCTAACCTTGTGCCGAGTGGCCGCCTACATTTGAGCTTTTGGCTTAGGTTGTAAGTAGGCTTAGTTTTTTTCTTCTTTTTTTCTTTTGTGGTTGCTTACTCGAATAGTCTCTCTTTTACGGAGTAGCCTGTACCCTTTCTTCTTTCTTTCTTGATTATGCTCCACACCAAAAATAGGTAGCGCTCCGTTGAGACCTTCGTACATTATTGTGCTCCGTACCTCGCCTTTCCGTGTAAAGCGAGGTCGGGGTAGGGGTAGGGATAGGGGAGTAAGGGTAAGGGTAAGGGGTGAGGCAGTGATATTAGAGGGTGTGTTTGCAGCGCACCGGTAATTCCAAACCTCAAGCTTCGCTCAATTCTTGTGTCTTGTGCCATGAAAGCAAGCAGGTCTGTCTGTTTACTCTGCCCAGTTGATTGATAGCTACCACCCGTCTTGTGCTCGTTCACCCTCCCGTTCTTTGTACACATGTAACTCAGTGTCCTTTTATTTTATTAATTTTATTTAATTTCCTATTTGAGAGCTTTCGCAGATTTTGTACACCTGCGTTTTTTTTTCTTTGCGCCAGGAAGAAGTGCTTGAGTTGATCGGTGGACAAAGATCCCGGGCCTACCGGTTATCGGCCTTGGAGGCGATAATACGTGACGGCCAGTCCAGGTAGAAAGAGAGGGAAGGGGAAAAAAAAAAGGCTCAAGCTGAGTGGAGGACAAGTGAATGTGGTGTCCATGACACATCCTCCCAATAAAACAAAATCCCCAAAGTTCAATTACCCAGAATTCAGGGAAGTGTCGGGATCTTGGAATAACACGGGAACAGCACGGCCAATTTAACTTTAAATGCAAAAAAAGTAAGAAGAGAGAAAAGGTCCTCATCTTTCTCAATTGAACCGCCACCAGGATCGTCATCAGATCCAACGTTAATAATCATTGACTCTACAGTACGAACTTCACCAGTAATCAGAAGAGGGCTCCAAACCTGTCCGGCCCGCGGATGATACGGCTTCTTTTGGGGGGGGGAAGGGGGGGGCCAGCAAATGACTAGGCGCCAACCCGCAATGGCTCAGCATTGTGTGCCGTGACTGCCGAGTTGGCGACATCTGGCACGTCTGGAATCCTTCTGTGTAAGAAATCTGGGGATGACCAAGAACCCCCATTTGGCTTGATCTCTCACTGTGTGTGGTCGTGCGCATGTTCGGCCAGGCTACGGATAAGACGGGTCCTTTGTCTATTTTCCTGACTCTCCACCTACTCCTCCTCGTCCTTGGGTCCTTGACTCCTTGTCCCTATGCCTCTGGCTGGTCGAAAATCTTCTGTCGGAGTCAAGATGAAGAAAGTGTGGCTTGGGCAATATAGATAGTCTTCCCTACAAGCTTTGAGCTGAAATGCATGTAATATCCCAAAATATACTCCTAACCTTGGGCATTTTCCAGGGTACGGATACGGCACACGGGGATACGCATGTAAGGACGGACAGTGAATGGCTCAATCTCCCCAGCCCTTGCTCCACCCAGCGACCTGTTAGGCTTTCGTGCTTATGTTTTTATTTCCCCGGAGGCTCTGCGCATGCTTGCAGGGCTGTGCACTTCTGTGATTGCTTGAGAGAAAAAAAAAAGACAAGATGAGCGTTCAGGACGTATCTTAACCCCAAAGAATCAACATTCTGATCAATGAGGAATGCCTCGCTATCACTCATCAGCAACCAATTATGATTGGTTACTAAACAAGAAGGAATCAAAACAATCAAATGTGGTACCGTGCCCTCCCCCCCTTTCCCCAAAACCTCATGGATCTGCTGGTCAGGCTATTTGCTGTGTACGCCCTCCTACCCCTTTGCTGCCTTTGCAGCACAGTCAGACAATGCAATGTGATCTTTCGAGCCTACCAGTGTAATTCCATCATTGGACAACATGGCCCTTCCTTTTGGCGTGGGTTGCACGGGCCGAGACAACCTCGAATTTGTTTGTCGTCACGCAATCCCCGTTTCAGTGGCCCCCGTTGTGAACTGTGACACTCGTCTCGATTCGCTACCTCTCTTGCCTTGCTGAGTTTTTTTTTTTCTTACCTATCTAATAGGTATGACGAAATTGTCAGAAAGTGCACATGAAACTCATCCTCGATTCTTCCTCTTCTTGAGCGGGAATGGCTGGTTTGGCTCAAACTCGCTTTCCTCCTGTTTCTTGCCGTGGCAGCCTGGCACTTGAGTGGTGACCAGAGCAAAACTATGTACTTCGTAATAGCGACAGAAATAAGTTCGTTCATCTTGGCGTACTATGTACTGTCATGTTGGAGCTAATGGCAGCCCCCTGTCGCCGTGCAGTACAGCAGGCAGCGTAGTATGGAAGATGACCTATGACTTATTAGTTCACAACTTACAGAGGGAGTGATTTCATGGCATGATTGACAGCAACACCACGGGCAGACTGCGCCCTGTCGTATTGCTGCAGCCAGCCAGCCAGCCACCAGCTCGGCTTTGGATTCCAAAGATGTATGATTCCTAATTCTGCTGATTATGGTTGTGCCCGCGCCTCTCTCCCAATCACAGCGAATTGCACCTAGAAATCACAGGTTCTCGTCGACGGGGTCATCAGGGCGTCAGCGTCAGCGTCAGCACTCAATCCCACAACGGAGATCCACCGGGAGTCAAATGCCAATAACTCTATCGGGCAACAGAGTACTTTGGTTGAAACCCAGTACGTACAGAGTAAGAAGACGTTGCCCTGCTATTTCGGGTACCACGGCACTGAGCTGGCATTTGCCGTCGCTCTTCGGGATTGACGTTTTTTGCCACATATGAGAAGCAACCATTTCCATGCACCATTGACTATACCGTACTGCTCTAATGTTTTTTTTTCCCTACTGACACTGACTAGGGGTCTTGGGGGCTCCATTGATCAGCGCCTTGGCTTCGTACAAATGTCCCGAAAAGAGCACTCAAAGTTTTACGTTAGCGATCACCAGATCTTCCTCGGAGTTGGCAGAAAACGGATTGGAAAAGTGAGTACAAGTCAAAACTCAGAGTGGCCACACAATGACGTTTTTCAGGTACAATGTTCTACAACGTTAAGGAGACTTTTTTTTTTTAACACATGGATTTAGGGTCCAAGGGTAAGCTTAAGCGTGAGAAGCTCTAGGCAGACGAATTCCTTCCCTTGGCGCCCCCTTGTCATGTTCTTTTATTTGGGTTACGTACAACGAAGAAGAGATGGGGCAGTTGGAAGTACATACAACTGCAACGCTAGAAACGAACGAACCATTAATGTTTTAACTAACAATTGCGTAACACACTTCCGCGGAACATCTCAGGTTTTTTTTCCCTCCCATGCGACAGTGTCTTCTGCAGGTCTCGTGGGGGAAAATCGTCTGTTATGTACAGAAGTGTGAGGGGACCTCAAATGCTCGTTCAGAAATGACCCGAAAGTCAGCTGCTCGGCTCTTTTATCCAAGGAGCATCGAATGGTTTGATCAGGAAAGCCACGTATAATGAGACGAGCTCGTTTGAGCGTTGAGTAACTTGGGACGAGATTGTTGATCCGTGGCTGCTTTGCATATCCAGAATGCTGTTGATCTGTTGTCCCCCTTCCCCCCCTCCTCTCCTTCATATATCGGTAACGCATTTTCTGAAGCAGCCAATGATGGGAAATCATGCGGGATATGGGGTGCGCCTAGCAGAGTTACGTTTGATAAAGTCATCATGAGCCTACTTCAGCTACGACTGCTCGTGGGTATTTGATTATTACATACGCACGACTGCATCAACAAGACATCAATTCCCATTTTCTTAGAGCCAACCCTTTTGCGACAAATAGCGGACTCGCCCTGATGGGATTTACCAGCGATAGAGTCAAACAAATCAAGTGCGATTGTCTCGGGAAAATCGGCGTTTCTTTTGTGGCTCCCTCGCTCATTCCCCACCTGCCGCTCGAAACCCCAGGACATGACGTCGGTGTGCCGCGCTCCCGAGTTGAATAACGACACGGCCACCCCCCCTTTGCTTTTAGACAGGGCAGGCCCGCCCGAAACGGAAGAGAGGCAAATGGCCCTACTCCGTATACAGCAATTGCGCTGTAATCAGTAATCTGCATTCTGTACATGGAAGTCCGTCCTTCCCTAGGAAGTGCTTTAATTATCAGACACCGCAAAAAAAGAAAGAAAAAAAAGGGTTCCGAGGCATTGTCTTTTCAGCACTTCGTAACTAGCATTGCAACCAGGATCGACAAAGCCGCATGACCTGATTGGTTGCAGTACGTACGTAAATGCCGAAGCTGGTTATTACTGCAAACCTTTGAAATGGTACTGACACCATTTCAACCCCAATACGGTGGGGGGGGCAGGCGGGCACCCTTCGGGGATACGCTCCAATAGAATTGGTGGGCTAAGCGTCTCAAAATTGAGTTGAGCTCGGCAAACCGGCTCCTACGGTCTACACTAGCTACTCAAGAGGTAAATTCATGACGGGCTCTGTAACTTCCTGTCATGTATACCATCGCGCCGATAACCGCTGTCGGCGGGAAGTCCGTTTCTATGGAGAAGACGTACCACAGCTCCGTACGGAAGCTTGTTAACGAGGGGTGGTCCTTTGGTGGAATATTATCTGCTCTATGCCCATCTTTGTACATTTCGGGGAAGTTATTAATTCCTTTCTCACCTCATTTTCCGGGCTAACCAAGTCCCTTTCTGCAGAACGATTCAAGCATTTTGTGGGGATTCGGGATGCAGTTTATGGAACTTCGATCTCGGTCACCAGTCAGGGACCGATAGAGGGTCGTAGGAGCGGGAAGAAAAAAAATCCAACTACATCCCTTTTTCGGTATAATCGGCAGATTGGAAGGGGACACGAGCACAGGATGCATCATCAGCAGTCATAACTGGCAGAACTTGTGAATCATATTACAAGCATAAATGTCACAGGTGGTCACAAGCATATTTAGTCGGCGCCAATGACTTCTTGGCGTGAAGAGTTGATGCTCTCAAAGGGATTCAGGACGACGTCCACAGGTGCTGGATTAAGCATGAATTTAAGCGTTGCCAGCCATTTGCTTGGCACGGGGGCGATTCCGCGGAGGGTGTGTCTCCATTAACAGCGTCGTAAACGGTGCTTGGATTCCATTATCAGCTACCTGCGATGGCGCAAATAGAAGGGGGGGCCTTTGCCTACTAAACTGTGGATAATCTCTTGCTTTGACCAGGAGAGGGTGAGAGAGTCGGCACATAGTAAGAGGACACATTGTCCGCATTGACTGGACCGGATGGAAGCGTGGCTTTTTCTGAGGGATAATGGATGATGTTGGCGTTAGTGATGGGACGGTGGGTTTTGGTGTGTCGTTGAGATGCCGTCCCAGCCGACTTGGCTTCCAGGGGGGGTGAAGGACAGGTTTCAAGCGGATTCTGGGGACGAGTTATTCCCGAGGGTGTTCGCGGTGCAGCAGTGGGTCGAATCTGTCTTTCCTTTTTTTTTTTTTTGTGGTCTTTTTTGTTTTTAGTATAGTGTAGGTAGTCCACTCAGATCAGGCAAACGTAGGAAAGGTACCTCTGTACAGTTGCGATTGATTCCAGCGGCGCTAAGACAGATTGGGTCTCTATATTACGATGTTGACAGGGACTGGATAAAGGGCAAAGCAAGAGACAGGGTGGATACGAAGATATGACATTTCAGTAGACGTGTATACACAGTCGTAGTATGCCGTGGGGAGGAAGGGGGGTGGGCGACCTCGTGCCAGGGCTGATAACAATACTAGTCTGTATATACGACTCTATCGGCACCCTGTATTTCTGGAAGTAGTGAAAATTCCCAATCAGCAACGTAAAAATAAAATATGGAAAGGGAAAGGGGGTAGCAGGGATCCAGATGTTGGGAAAATCGTCATCACTCAGTAATAACCTCTCCTACATGGGTATGCTCAGATCCCTACTACATTTTCCTTTCTTGGGCAGGCAGTAATTCCCTTGGTACGTAGCACAGTCGAAGGGAAGGGGCCCTGGGTATGTCGGCATCGTACACTTTCGACCTGCCGACCATGCACTGGGGCTTGTCCTCAAATGAGAGCACGGGTGGCGTAATCAGGCTGTCGGGTTTTAGGTTGTCTTAGACCGTCTTTGAGAGCCCTTTTTTTGTGTGCCGATCTGTCCGTAGTCCACCAATCCCAGGCCAGCACTGACCCTGGCAACACCCAACTTTATTGCGCGAGCCAAATCCAATAGCGAAGCTTTTTTCGTTTCTTGGCGCATTTTACCGTGCAGCCAGCGGAAAGCTTGGCGTTCGGTGGGCTAACATGCTTATCCGTCTTAAGGTCGGGCCAGTCCACACACTGATCCTGGATCGTTGTTTTCAAACCTGGGCTTGAGTAAGTGACAAGGACGAATCGCAGTGGTGGCGAGTAAGCCACCCACCCACACACCCAGCAACCCTTGGCTTGACCTGGGCTTATTACGGTACATTGTAATTAACTTACGTGCTGTGGCAGGTAGTAAAGTTGGGGTTATTGATTGTAATTCGACGCTTGTCAACAAAGGGGGATGCTGGCTTTCACGCCTATAGTATGGGGTACAGGCTACTGCGCGCTACATCTGAGCGAGCTAGTTATTTTATTCCGGCTTGGCTTGAAATTCTGCTGTGGCGTGATGAATCAATAACGTTATAGTAAATTAACACAGAAGACTTGGGAGCGAGACGATGATTGTTGGGGAAGGGAGGGGCTGGGTTATGTAATCTTTTGAAACAGGTGCGGTTTACGGAGTGCTTGCTCCATACTCAGGTACCTTGCGCAAGCAAGCCATCCGAGCTTGCAAATTTCGCGCGATTGAGGATACCCTGTAGCTGTACAGATCAGCCTCAATTTCGCGATCAAGCCTGTATTGATTTGGGGAGATATGTTCAATGTATGAGTGAAATAATTCTAAGCGACTTGTGCCATCTCCTTCCGCGCCTGCCTGTTTTCTAGTGTCTTGGTTGATGCCTTGGTGGTTAGGTTTTTACCTTTTTTTTTTTTATAAAAAAAAAAAACCCCCCCGATATCAACAGCTATCATCACAGCCCAGTAAGCTTAAATGCAACCAATCTTGAGTCTAACGTCAAGCGAGCATACAATATCATCTCAAAAATCGCAACCCATCGTGCCATTTAACACTACCTACTTGGCCTTACACCGCTTGGCTACGTACTACTCCCATGCGGCGATCCGTGACGAGGGTGTAATGTAATTACAGCAAGTTATTGCGCACACTGGTGTTGCTTATTGCTATCGCAGGCTATAGCTTACCGAATGTGCTAAGCTTGACAACCCGACGAACAGACCATCCATGGCAGTTAGAACAGCCAGTGCCAAGCCCCGAAAACGACTAAGCTTCCCACAAAGGTTATCGCTGCGCAGTCCGATACTGCCCTAGCCCGCCCGACGTATAGCAACAGAAGCGGGTTTGTGCGAGGGAGCATGCAGAGTGTGATGTGCATATTCATAATCTTCAACATTTTACACCAGGCAGAGAGCTACGCCGTAGCCAACCACTATACCCGTCAACCAAACGCTGACAACAATAGACATGCGCTCAAGACACCGCCAGATTCTGCAGTATGTTTTTTCAAGGAGGGGAAATAAAAACCACTCTTCAATGGTGTGTCGTGCCTCCATTCTCCGCATTTAGCGGCTAACATGCGACCAAAATGGCCAGGTGGCGAGCTGCAACTCTAATCTAATATCCTTGCGCCCAAGGATCATCCAAAGTTTGTTATAACCATATTACAATGTGCTCTTTACATCGTACATAGTATCTTGTCGCGACGACATTGGCCATAACACACCTAAGAGGATGCGGCTGCATTAGGGAGCGATGCACTCTGCCTCCAAGTCAACAAGACAAGAAAGAGCCTTGATAACATCACAATAAGCATGTCGGTACCCATCCATTGGGTTCAGTTGCCTGAATTAATTGGTGGCGATGAATGGGGCCCAGAAGCTCGTGAGCAACTGTGGCTCCTCCACGAGGTCTCTAACCCAAACGACCACGACAACTAATATACATAGGACGTCGTAAATCGGCCACCCAAAGTCCACGTTTGAAAGCAAACTACTCGACTTCGTACGACGGGGGTATTTGTGCTCCCGCTTACTTGGGAAGGCCGAAAGGAACGGATCATGCTTAATTCAGGGCTATTTGGGGCCATTTGTCAAAAACAGCGCAAGCGTCGCCGCTCCCTTGTGGAACTTATTTGTGCTGCTGATCCAAGGATCCTAGGGCCCATTGATTATCGAACGGAATGGAGCGCCCAGGTGCCAAGTTCCCGAGCTGGTCTGCCCTTGGAGGGGCCAAGGAGCCACCTCCTGGATAAGTCGGCATCTCAAATTCTTGGAAGCGGGCGCCTCATCAACTTCGCCATGGAAGGGCTGGAACGTGAATGGAGTGCAGATCCAACACTTTGGAGCCAAGGCGTTGATTCCCGCCTACAGCGCTGTGTTTCTCGTCTTGGCTGCTCCTGGAGTTGTCGACACCCCCCTTTGGTACGTGCTGCATTCAGTCGTCATATTACTGGTAACACCTATTTTTGAAGTCAAAAGAGGCTGAGAGGTAAAGGCCATTCACTTTCGTCAACAGACTTACCAGGTCACCCTCACCGTCAACAGTACAGTACAGTACAGTACAGTGTTGGCCTGTAACAAATCAGATTTGTCATCCGGACGTCTTAATTTCCCACCAGCAGCTACCATTGTGCCGGATATCCATAATCAAGGCCCCTCCCCTCCCACTTCCAGCAACGCAACCCATCAGCCCTAGGTTTAGACTCCCTATGTCCACTGGCTCTTCACGTGTGGCCATGTTCCCGATACATACCTGGCTTAAGCTTAATTCCGTGGGAGGGGTGTCGTCACCAACTGTTGGGGAGGTTGCGCCTCTAAAAAAAACCAAAAGCCCACGTTAAGCTTGTGCCAAGCTGACGCGTTGACCGGCAAAGTCGGAAACGCAGCCACTTCCCTCACTCCCACATTGGCTGCTAGACGCCTCCTGTGACGGGGCTGACATCAGCTCTCAATAAACTAAATGCACAATGGGACTTTCCATTGATTATACGAACGGGAAATTGAACCCCCCCTATGAGGCTGCGCGTACAAAGATCGAGCTCGGATAGCATTTGACAGGACTGACGAAAACTGGCGGCATGAAGGTGCTGGAGATGTACAGTACATTGTACCAAGTCACCCAAGATTGGAATCTACTGGAGATGAGATGAGGGCGGACCGCCGGTAGCCGGCATGCCAAGGCTTCTCGAAGTCGTCCACTCACTCTGGGCTCCTCACTTTGTTGCAAAAGGATTGCCTACTGACAGTACAGAAAAGCCACCAACAACAAACCGTGGAGCACGAATACGTCTCCAAAAACCCAGTTGCTCTGGAAAAGAAAGTACAGAGTACCAAAGTACGATACAGAAGTTTGTTGGCCTTAAGCGTAGACTTACGTACTTGGTCAAGTGGCCGGAAATAAAGAGAAAAGCGATACAGACTACCTGGGTAGTTTGTTAGAGGTTCCACACACCCTCCCTTTTTCTTCCCACCGACAAACGTTCCAGCATTCTCCCCGGACGGCTGTGTCGGCAAGGATTTCGCCCATCAACTGGCCGCTCCAGATGATGGCATTCCCCCGGCTTAGATGGTCAGATATGCTTATCCGGTCGCGCCCATGCCCAGAAGCTGGGCGTTGCCTGGATGAAACGGTCAAGCCCACAGACCCTTGCCGCATTCTCGTTTCTGGTGGAGACGTGAGTTGAGCCTGTCGAGGAATAATCTGTACCGCTGTTACAGTACCCCATTCTCATCACTGTGAGAGGAGAGTCGGGGGGGTGTTTTTGTTCACATTTTTCTTTTTTAGGAGGAGAAGATAGCCCTCCCCTGGTCTTGTGATCGTTTACCGTACATTGCTTGGAACGGAAAGAGGAGGACACGAGAGGGTCATGACGAATCAAGTAATCTCTTAGAAGAGATAATCATCATCATCCATCGTCTTGGCTAGCCATCCCACGCACCACGCCATCCACTTGCCGTCTTATCCAGGTCTCTCCCTATTCCAGGGATAACGCCTTGGATATCACAGCCCCCTTCATCGAACCTTGACGTTAGCCACCGTTCCCCCCCTTGTCCAATTGGTTGTGCAGGATGAACGGTTGTCCGTCTGGTGGCGGACATTGGCTGCATCGTTTCTGCAAGATGCCTTTCTTCCCGTCCGGATATCGATTCCCTCCCTTTTGCATGCTAAGTGTGTGTGTGTGTGTGTGTTCAATGTTCCTGATTCCGCCTCGAGGTTATGGATAAATCTGCATTTATCCTGAGTTCAAAGGCAAAAGAGAGCCAAGGAGAGCCAATTAATTGCCGAAGATTTCTCATTGGTGAATATAGAAAACTTGCCTGTTTATGTTTACCTGGTACCATAAGAGCAAACTCGTTTGCTCAGGCTCCTTTCAGCATGTGACGAGTGCTTAGTATCAATTTTTAGATCCGTAAAGTAAAAGATGTATTTAGACACATAAAAGACAAATACGGCAAACTCGTAGCTGCATCGGGCCTCACCTCCTTAGCAACCGGTCATTAGAACTTTCCCGTTGAAAATTATATATCTAGACGTAACTTGGAGAATATTTGAGGTTCTCCCAGACCATATTGAGGACTCGGGAGTTACATTGGACTGACTTGGAGAAGAGAGTGAGGCAATTATCGCTGTCACGATATGAGTTTATGAATGCTGTACTGTGATATGTCTGTTTGAAGAAGCCTGACAGATTTGAGCCCTCCAAGAAGCTTGAAATCATATTGCCACTGCATCTATCTGAGTCTACTGTCTCTAATATCGCCCTATAGTCCTGGAGCGGGAAAATACGAGAGCAGAATGTGCAGCAAGTCTTATCCTATATAGCAACTACTCAGCATATGATGAACTTGCTCTGACCCGAGTGTAGATAGCTTCACAAAAGTAATACATTATTGCAGCATTATGGGTTTTCTCACCACCCATGCTGCCCTCGTATCACCGACATAAGTCTACTAAGTCGAGGCAAATACCAATATGATCATGGTGTACCCAGGGTGAAGAGAGAAAACTATCTTGTATTCTACAGCAATCCATCTATTTTACAGTATGGAAACCACCGTGTGGTCGGTGTGCTCCCCCCCCAAAAGAAAAGCTTTGTATGCTAATGCTACATTGTATATGCAAGAAACTGAGTGGTATGGTATACAACAAAAGCGAAAAAGAAACGAGAAATATTCCACCGATCTCCAGCCCTAGACATTCTGACTGTGATCTCGCACAAGATCAGGATCAAGTCTCAAGATCTTGGACTTTGTGAAAGATCCGGTACCTCTCCTTGTTCGGGAACACACATGGGTACAAGATTCTTGACGAACATGTTCCATGAAATCTCACCGCCTCCCTCAACCTTGGCCATGTCAATGACCAGAATCTTTCTTGACAAACGGACGCCATGTCCCAGGCAGCTCATCTCCCAGCACACAAAGTCACACATAACTGTGGTTCATATGAACACTGTTATTGTTGCCTCATGAGGGAGCCTCGCCCTCTTTTAGTCACTCTCGCTTTCGTGGCTTCTGCCCAGCTTTCGGACCAACATAAAAGAGGCATCACTCGGCTCGATATGTACGACGTGACACGACCACAGGGACAACGGGGTCTCAGATCGTCTCAGATCACCTCGCCGAAAGGTCTAAGATCGTGTGCTATGTCCGAAAAGCAGGGTTTATATGTTGTCCCAGGTAGGCAGGCCTTAACGAAGACGATGCGATAGGGAGGGGGGAATAGAGGGGATTCCTAGCCGTTGATTGACAAGGACTTGTTTGTGTGCCCACCAGCCCCCAAGGACAGTAGAGCACCTTCATGAAACCTGTAGTTTAGCAGTCACACCGCTCGTAGTGCCGTGGGAACGGGACGACGTCGCGGACATTGGGCACGCCCGTGAGGTAGCTCAGCAGACGATCAAAGCCCAAGCCGAAGCCACCATGAGGAGGGCATCCCCAGCGTCGCAGGTCGAGATACCAGGCCAATTCCTTCCCGTGTGGAGAGCGCTTGCTGGGGACTGGCAGGCCTAGGGCGCGCATATTTTCCTCGAGTTGTGGGAGTCGATGCTCACGCATGGAACCACCAGCGAGCTCGCCGAGGCTGGGCACGAGGAGATCGAAGCAATCAACCGTGGGGCCTTGGAGAGGCGAATGGGCAGACTGGCGCATGTAAAAGGCCTTGATCTCGCGCGGGTACTGAGTGATGAAGATTGGTACATAGGCGTCGGCCTCTGGGTCGTAACCGACATGCTCGGCGAGGTACTTTTCATGCTCTGACTGGAGACCCGCACCCCAGACGGGTGTGTGCTCGAATTGGTGGGCAACAGGCTTGAGCATCTCGATGGCTTCGCTGTAAGTGACTCGGGGCCATTGCTTGGGCGTAAGGAAGCCTCGCCAACGACGATCGAGCTGGGCTTGGTCGACCAGATCGTCAAATGCGAGCCGCTCGGCAGGTTCTTTAGAGTCAGCTCGGTTCTTCTGAAGTTCAGTTGCAGCGTTGAGCCCTCTCAGGCCCTTAGCGAGGGAGGCCAACATGCGCTGAGCCAGATCCATAACCTCATCCATGTCCTTGACAAAGCTCATCTCGGCTTCGAGCATGTAAAACTCGCTCAGATGCCTCGAGGTATCGCTCTGCTCGGCGCGGAACGTTGGTGAAAGGGCCCATACATTACCAAGGGCCTGGGCGAGAGCCTCTAGATGGAGCTGAGAGGAGACAGTCAGGTACTTGGGGTCACGGAAGAACTCGGCCTTTCCGCCGGCCTTGACGGCAAATGCCTCGCCGGCGCCTTCACAGTCCGAGGAGGTGATGATTGGAGGATGAGTTTGCTGGAACTTTTCCTGAAAGAAGAACTGGGTGACGAGGGCGATGGCATCGGAGCGGAAACGGAAGAGAGTAGAGTTGAGAGGAGTTCGAGGGCGGAGATGTGAGATGGCACGAAGACTCTCAGGAGTTTGGTACTTGTTCTGGATGGGGTAAGTCTGGAGAGTGAAATGTCAACTTCAGGTTCTCTCCATTGGGAACTACGGGGCATGTTCTTTGATGAATGGAAACCTACCTGGGGATCCGAAGGCCCCAAGATCTCTACTTCGGTGACCTGAAGCTCAGCTATGGTAGCTATTTCGCCAGAATTAGCCGATGACGACCCATTAGGGGTGGCATCAGCCTCAGCAGCACCGGCACCAGCACCACTAGCTTTGATATTGGAAGCTTCAGTTTGTGACAGATGGGTGGCGTCTTGGGGTTGTGTCTTGGTTTCATTCACCCAGGTTCCCTTTACACGGACGGCCGCACCAGGACGCATGCTATATGAAGTGTTAGACACTTGTATCTAAACCTAGGAACAAAGAAACTAAAAAAGAGAAAGAAAAAAAAGAGCAACAAGAAAACGTACTCTGTAGCCAAACTCTTGTCCACGACGACTTGGACAGGCCTCATAGAAGAGCCATCGGTGATATCAATGAACCTCACATTGGAGCTTTTCCTGACGGACCTCACCCACCCACAGATCTCGACACCCTCAAGGCGAGCATCGACCGGCCAGGCCTTGAGATCGGCAACGGCATTGATGTCTCGCTGGCACTCGCCAGAGACAATCCGGACCGAGTAGGCCCTCTGTGGCGTCCAAGACCTGAGACTTCGGGAAGCCCTTGTGGCAGCACGCAACGACCGCATGACTGAGGCGAGATGTGTTTGCCTGCCTCAGTGGAAAGGGCCCTTTTGTAGTTTTGGTCTCTTTTTTTTCTTCTTCTGACAAAACGGAACACGATGACAACCGAGGTGTGTAGAGCGATTAGTTTGGGCTGCAGGAACGATATGACATTGATCGATCCGCAAGGGAGCAGTGAGGTTGGAGGGCAGGGTGAGGGGAAAATACGATGGGACTAGAGAAGAAGCAAGTCAAGCCAGATTGGAAGAAAAAAAGAAAATAAAATAAAAGAGAACAGTTGTTTTTTTTTTCTAAAAAAAAAAAAATCAAACCCAGGAGGACTCGAGAAAAAGGCGATACGAAGCCGAGGGAATGAATCGCAGCAACAGTGAAGCTTAAGCAGGGACGTCTTGGTATCGGTGATGCAAGGGATGAATCAGATTGTGGCATGAGGCGGACTAAAATTTTGGTTCAATTGGGCCAATGCGGAGCTGCCATTGGCTGGCACTTTTTCTTGTCCTAGAAATGGCAACTACCATGGAACCTACAACCTGCCTTACCTAACCTAAGGCACACCTTCGTACTTACCTTGAACCCCTGCCTCACCTTAGGTACCTTACCTTGACTGTAAGCCGACCAACCACATATCAACTTTGCGTATCAATAGGGTACCTTAGGTAGGTCTTGCAGGTAATTAAAGTACCGACCTTAATTGATGGGGTACTGTACTGTCTGTCGAAGTGGCCAAGCTTGATATCCCTAAGGGAACCGTAACTTGATGAGGTATCTAGCTGGAAGAAGAGGCGTAATCGTAAAAAATAAAAATAAAAAAAGTAAAAAAAGAAATCGGATTAAAAACAAAGCCCCACCAAAGAACAAAAGATTCAGCTGATCGGTATCTGTCAGGAAAACAACAACCTCATGATAATCGGAGGAGTCAAGCGATCAGAAAGATGGGCCAGATGACCAAAAGCCGTTACGCCGCCATGTCTTGAAAACCTCCAGCACACGGCATTTCTGGATCAGCAAGTGACCTTTGAAGGAGGAAGAGGGGGGGAGGCGGGCAGTCTTCTCTTGATTTTGATAGACATGTCCCATCCTCAACGTCCACTTTCGCTACCTACCCTACCTTACCTGGGTTAGGCATAACTTAGGTAGGTAGGCACTGTAGTTTGATATGCAACCTCCGCCCAAAAGGAAGCCACCGAAAGTCTGCGTGTCTCTGATCCGGTGGTTTCGATCGCTGGAGCGGTTTCTTCTAGCTAGAGATCTCGGGCTCGGTGAACTGAACTAGACATTGCACCCCCCCTCTCTCAAACGCCATGACCTCTACCAGTAGGCCCAGACAGGTGATGACAAAGATGGATACAGTAATAAATGGTGCCAGCTGAGAGAGAAACAAGAGAGAGAGAGAGAAAGAGAGAAAAGAAAAGATGAAAAAAGCAATTATCGACCCGCTTAATGGTCTTCTCGCCGCGTGCGCTGCGCCGCAGAGCTGCGTCTTTGATCGAAGGACCGGCAAGGGTCCGATATGCACCGGCCTTGGAGCTCGAGGGATGGATGGGATGAGATGCATGACTACGTACTCACGAGCGAGACTTTGGTGACGAGACACACATAGATCCGAACCACCAAAAAAAGTGCATTCTCAAGACAATATCTGTACGTCTAGCAAGATGTGCTTGCAACCGTCGGCTAAATACAAGTCACTTGATGTAGATAGGCAGTTCTACTTTGGGATCTATAATTGCCTACCTAGGTAAAGATACTGTGCGATCCCGAACATCGAAAAGTACGAACCCTGCAAACGACAAGTAAGATACACACGCCGAGCTTTTGAGAGACACGGCAGAAAAAAAAAAGAAAAAGAGACCAGAGCTAGACCTAGTTTGGGCTGCAAGTAAATTCATTGATTTAAACCATTTCTTTAAAAGCAAATCATCAGAGAATGACAAATGGAACCAAGGAGAAGAAAGGAAGCAAAAGAAAACCCGCCTCCTAAAAAAAGACGCAATACTGGGGGATACGAACTGTTGGTCAGCGCCACATTATACACCCTATTTCATTCTTATATTCTTACCGATGATGTTTTGTCTTGTCATCTGTCTGTTTGCCTCTCTATGGGTCCCTTAGGTAGTCTCTCATTTTGCGCCTGTGTACTCTGCTTGTATGTAATTAGTTGGTAGTTTGGTAGTTTGCTAGCTTGGTAGTACACGCTTGTTCAATGCGGCAAGATCCAGCCAATCACCAACAGTACTATACTTGTACCTCAACTTCATATCTACTACCATTCTTGCTTCTCCTCTCTCTTTACTAATTGCTGACCCTTTAAGCAGTGTCTTCTGTCGACAAAGACATTGTCTATTCAAACGGACCAATGCATCTCGCTGACCTATCTTACAGACCAACTGCACGCACAGCAGATCTCAAAACACACCGACTTGAAATCTTTCCTCTCCACAGAAAGAGAGTGAAGAAAAAGAAAAGAAAGAAAAATAATACACGCACACACAAGGAAAAAGAAACGAAAGACATCACAGCCCACAACGCATCTCTCCTCTCGCTTAGTTTCTTTTCCTTTCTTCCCTCTTGTTTTTTTTTCCTTGCCAATGCCCACTGTCTCGCAATGACAATATCCCGGTCCTAAGTTTGCGGAGGGAGGTCTTTTCCCACCGTCTTTCTTTGTGTGTGATGTCTCACTGTCACGCCTCTCATTTGGATTTATTTAAAATGTTTTTTTTTACCATCAATGTAGAACCTGATTGCTTGTAGTAGACTGTCCCGATGTCTCCCAAGCCGTACCACCCCTGGCCAAGATAGAGGCCAGGGTAGATGATTCCGAGAAGCGGGGGGAAGGGGGGAAGGGGGGAGGGGGAGATCTTTTGCAAGGCCGTTTTGATAAATATAATGTCACAACGGCTCAACCCGCACGTTTCGAAACGAAAATCGTGCACTTTTGCCTAATACGTAGACGATATCGTTGTTTGTTTGGCGTAGGGATGCAAAATTATTACTTCCTTTTCATGTTCATCTCGTTTAAACTACACAACTGCCAATCTACCTACCTCCCATCTATCTCAGACTCAACCAGACCCAATGTACGTACCTAATATTAGAAAAATCTTGAAACATCATCATTTAATCGGTCCCTTCTCGGCTTCCTTGTTCAGCACGCGCTGCTCTCAACTCCTTGCTTCGACCGGCATCTTTTCTCCCCCCAACCTCTCTCCTCCCCCCCACACCACACCACACACATACATACACTCACTCACTCGCTCAGTCACTTACTCACTCATTATGCAACTCTTCTTCCCTCTTCCGCCTCTTTCGTATCTGTCCTTCTTTTTCTTTTTCTTCCCACTTTTGCTTCTTCCCCCCTCCTCATCCACCTTCTAGTCCGCGATGCAGCAGCCCAGAGTGGAGGACACAAGCTTCGTGCAGACCAGGCGAGATGATAGCGTTCCACAGATCTTGATTCGCAACAATGTCCCGGTCCCAGCATCGATGTCTCATGACTTTTGGTACCCCCTCAACCGCCCAACACCCAACAACCAACACCCCCCTCCCTTCACCTCCCCTTCTCTCCCCTTCTCTCTCTCTCCCCTACCCGCTCCCCTACCCTCTCCCCTACATAGCGCACTGTTTAGGTACCGTGCAGTGCTGGAATCCTACTGCACCGTACCTCTTACTGTCCTGTCCTGTGCTCTCCTGTGCTCTAAACCCACTCGGCCACATACGTACACACTTACATAGGTAGGTTGTGTTGCCATGAGATCTTGCAGACCGCACACCTTAGCTCCACGGTTCCCGACAGTTTGACGCTCAGTGTAGCCCACCCCGGTCCCGTCAACTTGGATGCCGGAGCTTGTCCCTAGTGTTCCCGTCTCTCTCTCTCTCTTTCGCGGTCTATCTGCTCCTGGCTCCTGGCCTCCTACTTCTGCTACTTCTTTCTCTCTATCGGAAGAGCTCACTGCTCTCAAGGCGGACTTTTCTTCTTTCTGCCCCTCCCCAATGGCCTCTTTTCTAAGGGCAGCATCTGTAACAAGAATTCATAATAGAGGCGGTCATATTCTCTTCTATACTCGATTTGTCACCCACCACCCCTCTCCGGGCTGTGTGGCCCCGTTTCCGGTCCATGTTCGCCTCCACCCACGGCGGCTCCATCCTGTCTTGCTTTCTGTCTTGCATTGAATAGCACCGCATCGACTTCTTAGCTCCAAGTTGTGCGGTTCCATCTGCCTTCCTCACGCCTCGTGGGCTGGGGGGCGTGTGGACACACTGTTGCTGTACTCGGCCTTGCTTGTTACGTAGGTACTATACAAGTACCTCTTCCCACACTCTCTTGCTCGCTCTGTATGTATGTGTGTGTGTGTGGTGCGTGCTGGCCCCCGTCTCCGGCCAGGGAACCTATGACTTGGCTATGACTACCACATCATCTTAGGTACACGTAGCTAACATATCTAAGTCGAGTAGGCTTTGATCCGGTCTCTTTTTTGCTGCAGCCCATAGCAAATGTTCGGCTCTCTGTTTTTATTTTGCATCTCCTTGTTTCGCGCCGGTAGCTGTTTAGCTTGCGCCCCCCTCCCCCCTAGTCTCTCGCCTACTTGGGCTTTTGAGGCGGCCTTGGTCCTATACAGAAGTGGTTCAGATCTTGGACATATTGAGTTACACGCAGCCCAGTCCCGCGACTGGGGGGAGGGGGCCAAGCGAGGAGGGGGCGTGTGCAGGCAGTGGCGGCGGTGGGCAGGCAGTGGTAAATGGTAAAACAAAAAAAGAAGAAGAAAAAGAAAAGAAAGGAAAAGAAATGTAGCAATGATTGAGCGGGACAGCCAGTGAAGCCCTGCTTGTGGATGGTGTACCGGTGATAGTAAAGCCTTCCACGGTGTGGTGTTGCTTTTGCAAGAGTCACTGAGCCGAATATGCATATAAGGGCCTCTCCGCCTTTTGCTCAGAGCAGATGTAGCTGTCTCCTTTCTCCATTCTCATTCCTCATTCCTCTTGAATAATCACTCTTCTTACTATCCTTGTGTGGTTTCGGCTTCGGACTTTTTTTTGTGGACGTTCATCCAACTACCACACCATCTCATCTAATCCTCTTACACACGAAACACTACACACACTTTCACACTCTACCCTCTACCGCTGCCATTTACCAGCTGCTATTTTATATCTTACATACGCTGCTATTAATTTGGCTTTGTCGCGGGTCGGCAGGCTTTCAATCCCCCCTCCTAACTTGTAGCCGAGGCTACTGTTTTAGCAGCTGTATACGATATCCTCATCAGACACACACAAACAAAGTATCACAACCATGGCACCCTCTAGGTCTAACAGGGTGAGGCCGTCAGAAGTGGCGGCAGACACCAAGAAGAACTTTATTCCACTGGTCAAGAAGAGCTATGCAGAGATATTCCCTCCTCACTCATACCTCTACCGCCAACCCATCACCCAACTCATCATCCAACGGAGGAAGCCCAGCACTCATCCTCCGGGCTTCCGCATCGACCTAGGAGACCCAGTCATGAAGGCCCTCGGCTACGCTCACGCAGATACGCAGGCCAGCGAGGCGGCCGGTGGTCCTCGCATCCGCGTGCCCTTTATCTGCGCGGCTAACGAGAGACGTGCGGGAGGCGACTGGGAGACAGGCTGCGTGGGCTACGAAGAGAAGCTCTGCCGGCGCAGCAACCTCTCGGCCACGCTCAATACACCGTGGCCGGGTTCACAGGAGACCAGCAACTACCCCATCCCGTCACAGGGCGGTATCCTATCCGATTCGGTTGTAGTCTGCCGCGGGCCTCACGACCGGTACGAGCGGCTGGAGAACTGGTACGACCTTCCGGTGGTGTCGGTGCCTCCCACGCGCTGGCCGAAGCTCAAGGACGGCGGCATGAAGTACTCATTCGCCGAAGAGCGGGAGATGACGCGGGACAAGCTCCGCGGGGCGCTGCGCATCTGCCTGTTCAATGGCTACGACCGGGTGGTTATTGGAGACTTTGGCCTAGGCAACGGCTACCGGAATCCGCCTCAGGAGCTGGCGGAGCTGTGGCGGGATGTTTTCTTGTTCGACCCGGACTTGCGCGGGCAGTTTGCATACGTGGTCTTCGTGTTTGAGGATCCTATGCAGAGCACGACCCGACACATCCTTGAAGAAATCGCCAAGAAAGAGCACGGGTCCAAAGGAAAATCCCGTGGTTCATCAAGCTCATCTTCGAGCAAAAGTCACCATGGCAGTAGTCATAGCAGCAGCAGCAGCAGCAGCAGTGGCAGTGCCAGCGCCCCGACTGACCGACAAATCTTCGAGCATGTCTTCAGCACGGCCGAAGTCGAGCGAGTCCTTCACCAGCCTGACCCGCGGTACGGACTCGGCATGATTACGACGTGATTTTGTTCTCCCCATGTACCATGTATCATGTATGTATACTGAGTGGACACGATGACATGATGCGAACAGATACATCTCCTTGGCTCTAGGGAATCACGGCCCAAGACTTCACTGATCCAGAGAGAGAGAGAGAGAGAAACAAAACAAAAAGGCATGGCTGACCGGACTGACGGGCTCACATCCTTTCTGTGTGACAGTTTCCTTGCTGCATTTATCCATCCACTTGTGGAGAGTGGGCGAAGCAAGTGAATCAAATCAGTCAAAGTGGGATATGGCGGTCAGTCAGTCTTGAATACACAACCAGATGGTGTTGTTCTTGGGGCCCTCTTCCTCGGCTCCTGTTTTTTTTTTACTTTTTATTTTTTTCCTTGCTTGTTTTTCTTTTTTTTTTCTCTCTGAGGGGTACTTATCACTATTAGAGGCAATGGGAACACCGCATGACACAAGCAATGTACCGGACCTCACGACCGAGGAGCTGGGTGGATGCGTGATTATTTTCTTTACGACTATTCTCCATGATCTTTATTTTCCCATCTAATTTTTCCTTCTTGTTTTATTTCTTTCCTATTTCCAATTTATTTCCGCAAATGTGTACTTTTTCTTTCTTTTGATTATATGGAATCCTCCACTAATGTTTTATGAAGCGTGGTGGCTGCTCTGATTGGGTGAAGAGTGAGAGATAGACGCATCTTTTGACTTGGCTCCTCGAATCCCCATCACCAACCTCACTTTGCTTTTTCTTTCTTTCCTTTTTTTCCTTTTCTTTTATTTTTGTTGGGTTTATTTCATGACCTGTATGGCTGGTTTTCTCAAGTCCTCTTTTGTACTTGTCCCCTTCTTTTTCCTTACTTGGTTGAAAATTCCCTTTTCGGTACACTGTCTGCATGGGATCTGGAGGGGGGCGTCTTTGACATGGGTCGCTTGATCGAGGTGGGATTTAAGGAAAAATGGAACGGGAGCCTTGCCTCATCGAGGGAGCATTCTTCCATGCCCCCGACCTGGGAGGAAGTAAAGGCGGAACAAACTGGATGAATCGATGAAACAGGCGGGATATGGGCAAACGATGCTGGAGACGGGATGGGACCGGGGGAGGCTTCCCACCCCTCTTCTTTTTCTATTTCCTCTCTATTCTCTTCTTCTTCTTTTTTTTTTATTTACCCCCTCTTGGGTGTTTCCTATCATGACTATTTCCTGGATTGGTCTTGTACTGGTATCGTTTGTGCCAATATCCCTTGATCCCATCACATTCATCTGTTGAGCAATGTTGATCCCCAGTCGCTCAATCCAGGCCTCCGAGGGCCGAGACTCGAAACATGAGACTCAAAACTGAGACTGCATGCATCTTCTAGTCTGGAGCGAGTGGGTGGCATGCTACGTAGATGGTGGATCTCTGTCTGGCCCGATATGGACGTGGATGTGCATGCGTGGCAGATCGATGGCTACAACTCGGCCGAGATGGAGGCCCGACTCAAAATGGGCGATGGGGATGGGGACGGGGACTGGGACGACGGGGAAGGAGATGGAGACGGCCGCCTATTATTAGTCTGTCTACCTAGGTTACTGTAGGTGTCTGTGTACAGTACCTACCTAGTACCAATGTACTAAGCTAGTTTTCTGGATTCTGGATAGGTAATTAATTAGAATTGGAGCTTGATTTTATGTTGATGCCTACTGTGTGTAGGACAATATCCTGTCCCTTCGTCACGTCTTCGTGTGCTCATGAGCTCTGTCTTTCTCAACAATCAACAATCCAACGAGAAGGGAAAATACAACAAATGCCGCCGCCGTTTTCAGGTCAGCCGCCATCACATCACAATCGCATCACATCACATCGCAGCAACCCCAAAACCTAGGAAACCCCCAAAGATTGGACGTACCAAGTATCAATTTCTGTACGTATTTGTCCTGTATCATGTAAGGTATGGATGTCTGTATGGATGTATGTACATATGTATGTAGCTGAGGGTAGGTTGGCTGCCATGTAGTGCAGTATATGTATGTATTATGCCACCTACGTTTGGTGCGACTTGCATCTTACTTTCAACCTAATTCATGCACACTTGCGCAGCCTCCATCACCCCCAAAACAACCCTTGTTCAGCCCTCTGCTCCAATCTCACCCCTGTCACTTTGCCATTTCCCTTTTGCTGTGGTAAGTTCCCCTTGTTGCCGCAAGCTGCAGTGCCATCTATCCGTCCTTTCCCGCTTGACCGCCCTTGCGAAAAATAAAGGATCAATATACCTTGCGCACACGCACATACGCACACACGCGCACAAGCACCACACAGACACACGGCTAGAAACGTATACGTAGGAGCAGAGAGACAAGACATGCCGATGAGGATGAGGCTACAAAACCTGAGGAGCCGTCGTCTGTCGTCTGGTCAAGGGAACCATGTACATAATAAGCGGAGTGGCGGAGCATAGTCTTGATGATGCCGAAAAATATCGGCCTCAAAGTCAGTGCAATTGTCCTTTTGTCTTCTCAAGATCTTGGATAGAGACTGCTGACGACATGCCGCAAACCGTTGTCATCAAAGACATCCTTAATCCCTCGGCCCGTCCATCGGAAGTCCTCAAAGTTGTTCCCCCCCCTCCTTACCAAAGCAACTACTAAATATTCCCCAACCTTTCGTCACCTCCCGCCGCACCAATGCAAGATAACGCATCCTCCCGGACTGGACAAGTCGCTTTTGCCGCCCACATCGGGATTACTCCCTCCCTTTCCCTTGGTTGCGGTAACCACGAAGTAACCATCCAAATATTCATCTTGTTCCTCCCCTCCCGCCGCGTAACTGCACCTCGCCGGCCATCTTCTCTCAGCGGGTGTTTCGTCTAGGGGAGCTTAAGGGGTTGACTTCCTTAGACCTTCTGATGGTCATGGATGCTCGTAGGCATTGAGCGAGATATTGATGAACTAACAGTAGGACTGGTTCCGATGAAAAGACGTGTGCTCAAGCCATAAGCCGAGTCCGTCACCAGGTCTGTAACGTCGAGTTGTGTGTCCATGTCCTGGCCAAGACCAAGCTTATGCCACACACTTTCAATCCATCCTCCACCGCTATATCGTCTTGGGTTCACAACATCACCGGCTCCCTTCCTAGTCTTCTAACAAGCTCCCAGCTTCCGCCAGTTACGCAAATCTCGATTGCACTACACTTCCACGGCTTTTTTTTTTTCTTACCCTGTCACAACATTTCCTCAGCCAAGCCATCTCACCACAGCTTTCTTCCACTCTCTTGCTCGCCATGGAATAGGAAAAAAAACCGGAGACTCCGGCTAACACACTTCTACTCAGCTGGACCAAGACCAAAAATAAAAAGTAAACATGATCAGCCGCCTCTTTTCCCCTCTCCCACCAGTTCCCGTGAGTAAAAAAAAAAAGCCATCACGTGAGTGATAGAAGTACAGAAGTATGATAGGAGTCTTCATTCTCTTGTCTCGGGCTGTTGCCATGCGTTACAGGCGACTTGCAGCAGGTCACTCATAGGCTGACCGCCAATACGAATAGGAGGGATGTGTGGTGGTGGTGGTGGTGATGAAGATGAAGATGAAGCATGGTTGAGAAGCCTTCCGAGATGAGGGCTTCGTAAAATAAAGACGCTTTTGACAAAACAACTTATCTAGCATGGACTCGGCCCAGAGAGACACATATCCAATGAGACGAGTAACGAGTAAGTTTTTTTCTCTTTATTTTCGCGAACTGATTGGGTTTCCTTTGATCATTTCATGATTGCTTTGCTTTTCGTACTACCTCCTCTACCCAACAAATTCTCCTCCCATCAGTGCAGTCTTAAGAATAAAGGATGAATGCTGTTGTCTTGTTACATGAATGAATTATCGGATATGGGGTCGTCTCAAGTCCAATCTCGATTTACCAATAAGCCGGCCTTAGACCTGCAAAGTTGGATAGCGCCGCGGCATGAGAGTCGTCACTCTCCTTCTTTCGCTGGCCACTCAACTATATCTAATGTCAGTAGACGCTCAAAACATCTCAAAGGAATGGTATTATGGGCCTTACCTCTAGCTGAACACCTTTGTGGACATGCACAAGCCAGTCCACGTAGCTCTGGGCCTCATTATTTCGATCCTCCACCAGCATCCTTGCGAAGTCAAATTCAGCGCCGTCGATGCCCTGGCGAGCGAGCTGAACCGTCAAACCCTTTGATCCGCGCATTGTCCTAAGGAATTCCAGAATGTTTCGGACCTGTGCGTTTAGATGCGTCTCCAGTACTGGCAGCGCAGATGTGTAGGCATCTAGGGCCTTGAGCGAAGTCATTGATTCGCCGAAGAGATCTGCGATGAGATTGGGAGATGTCTGGGCATGGAACCAGAGAAGGCATTGCTGGCCGTTCTCAACCAAATAAACGCCACCCGCCTCAACATTTGCGAACGATGTTCGAACAGCTGGCGGCATCTTGAGGTGACCAGTTTCAGGATCGGCAAAACCGTCCTCGGGCTGAAGATTGTGAACGGGGATCATGCGAGGGTACAAGTACAGACCCAGCTCCAGGGCGCCCATGGAACGGAGCATACGCATTTCGTACACTCTTCGATCCGAGTTTTCAATGCCACCCTTGAAGGCACGGCACTTGACGAGACCGAGGAGGTACATGCAGAATTCCTTGAGTCTCTCCGGCATTACGAGTTGACCAGGAGGATACTGCTGGGCAGTGTGCTTCCTGTGGCAGGCCAAGATGTCAATAGCCTTTTCGCTGAACCAGTTGCGAATATCTTTGAGACTGCTTGAAGTAGTGGCAAGCTTTGTGCTTGCTTCTTTAGCCAGCATGCCAATAACAGCGTCCTGATCCACGAACTTAAGACACTCACGGATGCCTTGCTCGCGATTGCCTGATTCCTTCGACGTTTCTGTAATACTAGCAATAACGTTGGAGCATCGGACACGGCGCTGACCGGAAGCAGTAGTGTAGAGAAGAGCAGACTGGAAATGTGCGTCAAGTTTTGAATCAAGTTTTCCATCGTATGAGAAAGAAACACCCAGCGCCTTGTCGGCATCAAGTACACCAATCTCCAAATCAGCACCAAAGGTGTGCTGGATGAAATTCCCATGATAGGCGGAAACCTGAAGGCCATTGGAACAGCGAACCTTCATCAACGCTTGGAAACCCGTTTCTCTGGTTACGGCATGTGATATCTCTAGAGAGAGTTTTCTGCTGTCTCGAGGGGCAATGAAATTAGGGTAGTAGAAGGTTTCTCCTCCAGTAGTTGCGGAAACATGTCCTATCGTGGCGATGTCAAGATAGCCTCCAGATGGAGCAGCAAGGAAGAAGTCGGCGCCCACACCAGAAGCTGCCATTTTTTCAGCAACCTTCTTCCATGCAGGATGCTCAGTTGTGTAAAGCTTCTTATCAATCTCGCCACCAGGGTGGTTTCCATCGTCACGCATGAATAATCGACCCGGACCCCAAGTAGGTAGAGCAGAACACGATGCCACGACCTTACCGCCAGTCGACTCAAGCGCTGCAAGAGCTGAATTCAAGGCTGCAAGAAGAGCTGGTTCGGGGTTTTTGATTTGAGAGAACATTTCAGGTAGTCGAGTCAAGAGAGACGCAATTACATCCTTGGACTCATAGGGGTCGACGAAAAGGCCTTCACTTAGAGGCACAAATGGGTCCTCCAGGTCGGGCATAATCATCATCTGGGCTTGATCAAGGGCGGGCTGCTACTGTTAGCTAGACTCGACTATTTCGTCAGATGGTCGACTTACATTAACGTTGTAAAAGTGAATATCCTTGTCGTACGTGACGAATCCAACCTTTGAGCCTTCTGGCAATCTACGTTTTGGCTCTCCGTTTTCGTCCTTTTCAGCGTCTTCACCCCCATACAGGGCAACGAGGATGCCTTCGCAAAATGCCTCCACGAAACCCTTGTTATAAGCCTCTTGGGTGACGTCGATGAGAAATAGCCAGCGCAAACCAACAGGTTCCCTTGTGTAGTATTCCTTTGGTACGACAAACTCGACTGTACCCCTGTGGAGCTCAGGCCGTGTATCCCGATCGACTCGAACGCCTTGAGGGCTGACAGCGCAAAAGTATTCGGGTGCGGTGTCATTGGGGTATGAGCAAAGATTGCAAATAAACTTATCACCGCCATTTCGGAACATCATGAAAGGATTCATGTAAGCACGGCATCGTCTGCATCGTGGTGGTCCAGCTTCTCCGAAGTCGAGAACGGGAATTTCAGCCTCGCCAGGCTGGAGAGGTGCCAGGGGCTGTAACAACATTCCCAGAGACAGACCAGTAGCGTTGAGAGCCTCAGATGTAGAAGGGATATTATTAAAAGTGAGGCGAGCGTATTTTGGAGAGGCGTTTCCTTGATCGAACGCAACGAATGAGACGGTTGCTGGAGGCGGGACGTGTTTTTCAAAAGTTGGATAGACATTCTTGAGGTAAAACTGCTGCACGGTATCACGCGAAGCAGGAACACTGGGGAGCTCCTCAGGAGAGGCAGTACTTCCACTGGATGATACATTAGCAGTGTGGCTTGTCCCGCTCTGATTCAGAGTATCTGCGCCCACAGAGCTGTAATTCGAAATGCCAGTCGTAGATAGTTGACCCTGGTTTAACATCTGAGGAGTGCCTTGAGGGGTGCCGAAGCTAGGAACTGGAGGACTGGTTGTGTTGTTGAGAAACTGAGTCGCAGATGCCCCAGACGCGGGCATGCCATTGAAAGCTTGTGAAGAGCCTGTGGGCTCAACAGTGTGGTAGGCGTGACGGTCCTTCTTCTTCCTTCTCGCAGTATGATGCCCGTCTCCCAAGTTCATGCCACCCAATTGCGCGGCCAGAGTATTGTCTGTTGATGGGGGGGCTTGGCCAGCGTGAAAAGCTTGACCGTCAGGAGATGCATACCCATATGCTGGAACTGAAGTTGTTGACCCGATCACAGAGGGAGGTGGTTGCGGACTGCCAAGGTATTGAGGGGCTCCATAGCCAGGAGCTGGGGGAGCTTGTTGCTGGTAAGGGTTTGGTGCAACAGGCGGCTGGAATTGCTGAGGCACAGGTTGAGTTGTTCGATTAGGATCATTGGGATCGAGGACTTCCCCCTGGCCAAGGGCGTGATATTGGGCATAGTCAGCCATGGTGGAGAGAGGGGGATGATCGAAGATCGCGAGTGACTATCGGACGAGCATGTGCGGTGCTAAGAATAACGTGGGGCAGGTATATTGGTCGATGAAAGACCGATAGCTCGGCGCATGCGGGAGTAAAGAAACGCTGAAATACAAAATCGAGATGCTCATACGCAAGGAAAGGTGGGCATGATCTCGTGTTCGCGTTGTTGCTGGTGGAGTTGAGAGACGTGAAAGATGGCCTAGATTCTTGCCCAGCCTAGGCCGAAGGTGTACACAGAATTAACGAATGGAGCAGTACGTAGCACACTACCTCGCTTTCTTCTGCCTCGCTGGCCTTTTCGTTGACTGGTGCTGACCTGCTGCACACAGAAATAACGGATCGATCGTGTCCGTGTCCCGCTTTACTTTGATTGGAAAGGTGGCGCGATACGTCCAAATCAGTTGATAGCACTGTGAAGTGTACTGTGACCTATCTTCCTAATCATATGACCAGTCACATGAGCATCAAGGATCATGTTACCAAGAGGCATTAGACTATTGGGGTATGCCGAAAAATGCAATGCAAAGATGTAGGAAATAGGTACTCCATAGATAATAACATACTGAAGTGACTGGACGAGGCCTGAAATTGCGTGTATCGGTGAGCTGGTGGAACATCTTTTCCTGTCCCAGTCAGCTGGGATACCCTTGGTAACGATCTTGAGCACGATATACCTAGACCTTCCAGAGTCTATAGTTCTGTCAGTGTCGTCTCCCGGAGAAAAGCTGGACATTCCTTTGGGAATTCTCACTAGGTGTACTTGCCAACACGAGTTGAGTCGTGTCTTCACAAGGCTTTCTTCTAAACCCACCATGCCGGATTCCTCTGCGCATATATTTTGGATACCTAGTTGCAGAATTCCTCGATAGTAGCTCACTACCGCTTAATGAATGCTCTGTAAGCTGGATCACAAGATGTACCTCGTTGAGCGCCTCCAGTTTGTTCCACAAACAGCTTGCATGGCACTCTTCCCTTCTCTGCGAATTGGAGTCTCTCAAGATAATCGGAATGAACCACGGAATGAACAAGAACAAGAGACATATAGGTCTCTCGCATTGAAATTTTAAAGGAAAATTCATATTTTGGATGAAAGAGCGGACAAATAAGCTTCAGGCTGTCAAACCGCGCAGCGGCGCCTGTTGAAATTTTGACGAATTTTTACACAAGGAAAAAATAAATCATACGAAACGCTCAACTTAGGAGAGTACCACATGATGTTAGTGATTCGCACCTTTGTGCGAAGGGTGGCGCTGCCCAGACACCGATGAGCCTGCCATCCTGACTGACCAGTTGGCACTCAAGCGCCGTGTGATTGATTGATAGGTGTCGCAGTATTAAGGCAACTAGAAACAATTAACCATTACATTGATACAAATAAGGAAACGATGAGGAAATATATCTGAGGTGCTATAGAGAAGAGTGGGTAGCCCTGATTTGGACAATGTTCTTTATGGCGGAGAATTGGTCATATCTGATTTCGTGATGTTCATCTGACCATATAAGTCTTCGCGTAGGATTTTGCCGGTCCCTGGCCTACAACCGAATTCTAAATGTTGCTGGAAAATCGAAAAATATCTCATAGAAACCTAAGGAAATATTATGGGAAGGCATAGGATCTAAATAATGTGAATGGTGTGACAAACGGTGCGTGGTTGTTTGGTATCGCGATTAGTGTGGATAGCTTCAGATGCGACGCGCAATGTCGCGGTTTTGGTTACGAGTGACTTTGGGCTTATCAGCCGATTTCTCAACGAAAACAAGCCAACGCCGCATTAAAGCCCATATAATAACAATACTCGGTCTCCAGAATCCGTATATAAGCAGCACAGGATGATACAAGTAACTGGAGAGGTTACAAATTGAGATGCGATAGCAAGCGGTGGTCTTGTTCGAGTGCCATCCTGGCGTTTGAGCAAAGGGGTACGTCTCGTGGAAAGGAGCCAATAACTCGACGAAATGTAATGCGGATAACTAGCGCAAAATCTTACAGAGAAATCGCAAGGCAACTCGACAAATGACTCATGAATAAGTTCAAGGTGGGTGTATCTAGAAACGTGAGAATCGAGGGAAATGGGAGCTCGGGGGGACGAGTTGCTCGCTCATTCTGCAAGACCAAGATCACACAGGCTGGTACACCTCACCCGAGGTGATGTCGGATCCGGCCAATCAAAAAATTGGTCACGTTGCAGGCATTATTTTGGATTTCAGGCATTTTTCGGGCGCCCCCATTTTAACCTTGACCCATAATCACGGTCGGGGTCTTCTTGGCATCGTAGTGTGGCTGGAGCTGACTAGCTGGGGGGGTAGAGCTAGCTTTGGCGGGCGCTTGGGCCCATTGTGCTCGCTATGCAGGCTGCTGTATCAGCGAGTTATGCAGAAACTGATGGTGTGGGTGGGCGATGAGAGCATAACTCATTCCGAGCTAGCCTCTCTCGGCCTGTGTATGCTGATATGCACGCCGGCACAGAGATGCATATCGACGTCTGTTGGTGTGGCGCTTGCCGTGCCCCTCCTCGAGGGCAGGTGCCACCCGTGGCAGGTGAGGGAGGTAAATGGGCAAGAGGCACGGATGCGCGAGTAAAGCCGGGTCCCTCCAAACCAAGAGCATGAGCTACTGATTGCGGTCTTCCCCCGCCCGATATATAAACAAGCCCCGTCCCCTCCACGCGCCCGACGTAGTCGCCCTATTCCGCTCTTCTCGAAATTCGATTCACTCGTCTTCTCAATCTCTGAAGTATAAGCTTCTTCGCCTTTGGCTTATCCATCTTCCTTCAAAGCCACGTCTCATTCCGCCTTCTAATCATCCACTTACACGATTTCGAAATGGCTCCTACCGCTGCCGCTCCCAAGCCCGCTTCCAAGAAGTCTGGCCATGCCAGCTACCAGGTCAGTCGACTCCCTGTGCCTCTTGCGCTTTTTTCTCTTTACTCCCTCAAGATGCTAACTCATTCCAGGATATGATCAATGATGCCATTGTCAATGTATGTTTTTAATGCAAATTTTCCTCTTGTTTTTCCCCCCTCCTGCCCCTCTTTCGCTCCCTGGCGCGTCATTGCCCACAGCGCGCCCTCCACATTCCAGATCGTCAATTGAGGCCATCGCGACAAGCGCATGACCGGCCGCTCAGGATTGCAATGTGTTTTGGCCCTTTTACTGTTGCAATTTTCTGGTTGCTAACGTCTTTTCTTTTTCGCGTGCAACAGCTCAAGGATCGCAATGGTTCCAGGTAAGAATTCATTTTGTGATAATCGCAACAGTCGTTGTCGGTGTCGCAAAACACTCTACAGCATCCACGTTGCTAATATCATCAATAGCCGTCAGTCTCTGAAGAAGTATGTTAAGGCCAATAACAACCTTAATGTTACGGACAATATGTTCGACTCACTCTTCAACAAGGCCCTGAAGGCCGGTGTCGAGAAGGGCATTTTTGAACAGCCCAAGGGACCCTCTGGTGGTACCAAGCTGGCTAAGAAGAAGCCTGAGCCTAAGAAGGAGAAGAAGCCTGCTGCCAAGAAGGAGACCGCCGCCAAGGAGAAGAAGCCTGCCGCCAAGAAGGCCGCTCCCAAGAAGACCGCTGCCGCCAAGGCTGCTCCCGCCGAGAAGAAGGCCGCCGCTCCCAAGAAGGCTGCTGCTAAGAAGGAGACCACCACTACTGAGAAGAAGGCTCCCGCGAAGAAGGCTGCTGCTCCCAAGAAGGTACTATAATCTCCATGGTGAAGCCCAAGACGGATCTATGCTGACCAATTCACTAGGCTGACAAGCCCGAGGCCTCCCTCAACAAGACAAAGACTGGCCGTGTTGCTAAGCCCGCGTCCAAGCCCGCGCCCAAGAAGGCGGCAGCTCCCAAGAAGGCAGCACCAAAGAAGGCTGCTGCTAAGGCATAGAACAAGCTCACTTTGGGCCTGGACCCTTCTTAATGACGATTATGGCGTTATGGGATTTGTTCATGGGTGGGACAACGAGAATAAGGCTACTGGATTCATTTTTTATTTTTATTTTGAACGGGAGCGCGGGATTACTGTTTGTCGTTTTTATTGCGCGCGCACAGGGGATACGCAGCGCTCGGATGCATACCTTTGCCCTCAACTTTTGTCTTTTGGGGTGCGGGAGATATGATGCACGCCGAGGAGGGCGTGCTTTTCACATGATGCCCTCTGTACTATATATGACATGATGGGTTTTGTAAGGCGTGTCGGGTAGGAAAGCAATTTGAGACCTGTGGGCGTTAAACGCGTTTTTCTCTTCCTTGCCATTGGGAGGGAGCCGTTTTGCAATATTCGATGCGAATGTGTGAATATTCTTGATTGGGGGTGGGATGGGAGCGATGGTTGGGGTGGTTTTTGTGCAGATTCTACGTGTCTCTTTTGCTCGCTTAGTTCATTTAAAAAAGTTCTTTGAAGATACTTGAATCGGCTTCTTGGTCGGGCGAACTTGATTGTTCTACATGTTGTGCGTATCAGCCCATTGTGTTGTTTTGTTATTAGGGTTTATTTACGAGCTCGCGACGGAACGTGTCCTAACCTCCTAGAAGCCCTCGCGTGGGTCTTTTTGTCTTTCGTCCAAATTTCCTTCACCTTGCGCATTACAAGGTCCTGGGTGCTAAGATTGGACGGCCATTTATTACATATGTTCTTTCTGCATCCTTAATTACATGAACAGCGGCTACACTATTAGGGGATTCTACCCTTGGTAGGAGCTGGGAAACGAGAAGGATGTGATTGGAATGCGCCCGACGAGTTTGTATTGGGGATGTCGGGCGCAGCTTCTGAAACTAGCCACATTTTTCGTGTAAGTGTATTTCGCAAGTAATTGAGGAGCATAAAAATAATCAACGGGAAAAGATAGAGCAGAGGATAAAAAGATGGATCCTATGGCCAAGAAGTCCATTGATGCGGTTGGTTATTGTTGTTGTTACGTACTGGTGCTCTGGTGTGCACCTGGCAGGATTGGCTTTGGAGAGGTCTCGTGGCAGTGGTGGAGGGAGAGTTGCGAGCTCTCTGATGAGCAGCAGTTGGGGTGTGGGGCTGGACGTCAAGTTTTGGAGAATGGAGAGCAGGTCTTTTGTCGCGAGCTAATTAGGTGTTTACCTTGAGTACCTACCTAGGTACCTACAGTAATGCAATTGATTTTGAGGCTAAGAGGATACCCCAGGGGTAGCTTTATCTCTTTATTATATATACTTCTTGTGTATATACTCATCTACCAAGCTGGAGTGAGTATGAGTGTCAATCGCAACAAGCTTATCGTGCCAGATGGTCACTAGCACCATGAAGTGCTTTCTTAACGTCCTAGATGAGTTCTTTTCATGCAAAAGAACAATTGGAGTCAAAGACAAAAGACCCGACAAGATAACTTACTAAGAACTGTGCTGAGGGGAGCAAATATGTCTAAATTGGATCACGGTCTTAATTATCTTCAACCTCTGTATCTCTTGACTTGATAGCTATTCGCGGATATCAACTAGCCATGCAAAAAACCGTATGCATGCGTCATGATAGGGACATCCGTTGACTACGAATGAAGCGGGGTCGTGATGATGGCTGACGACGAGTGGTGTTGTGTGGCGACGTTGGCGGTGGGCAGGAGAACGGACATACAGTACGGACTACCCGCCGGGAGAGAGTGAGATTGCATGCCAGACATGTCTCAGAATATCTTTGTTCTTTAGCTTTTGGATTGATTAGCTCACCTGCGTATTCTTTATTTCTGGACGATTGAAATACTTTACCTCCGCAAGACGCCTTATCCGTAGATTCGGCTCCAATGAGGTAAGGTCAGGTAAGGTAAGGTACCTTGCAAACAGTCGATAGCAAGTACACAGTCCCATAGAATGGCTCAGTGGACTTACCTAAGCGCAACTCAGACGCGTAGTACCTTGCCGCACACCAAAGTCGCACCTCCCCTCCTTACTCCCTTTCCTGATGAGGGGGATCAACGTCAGCGCCCCCCCCTCTAACCCTCCAACCCTCCTTCCCTCTTCTTCCCCCAAGCATGAGAGAGCTCCTTCGTTGGTTGGTCCGTGCACTCACATTATGCCGCCTTTGTTCCTCAGTCTCATCTCCCCATCTACGTAAGAGCGTCGTTCCACGCCCCCCGGAAGGTGACTCGATGATAGCAACGAGAGGTCACAAGCCAAGCTTCCTCAGATCCGCATTGACTTTGTATTCTAATCATTGCTGTGGCTGCAAGAACATCACTCTCTAATAAGCAACAAACGCTCAACGTTCTCTGGTTGGCCCCAGCGCGACTGACCGATCGTTCCGGCGCGGACATCCTCTGTGCGTGGTGGTGCCTGAACCCCAAAGCTTCTGCCTCCTTTCTCTCCTGTGCCTCCATTTCTCTTCCAAGAGAGTTTCCTGAGCTCGTTTTCCTGCCCCATCAGACCTTTTTCTTTTTTTTGGCCGGCAGCCTAGAACTTGTCAGAGAGGCCTATGCCTCTTTTCCTCTCTCTCTTTTAATTACCATCTACCCACTGCATACGCAATCACCAGGACTGACTCTCCCTGCATTGCGCATTCATTACCCTTAGCATTGCTTCGCCATCGCATTCGCGCTCCCGCACAAGCCTCCCCTCCCCCGCCTGTTACACCCCCGGATTGACGCCTGCTCCGAAAACCCCGACTCCGTTCTCACAACTCCTTCCACCGTCCCTGCCGAAGATGGCGGCTTGTCTTTATTTGCATGCGCCTTGATCTGCCACTGCGCCCAGAGCCTGCCAACACCATACATTTCTATTCATTGTGACACGAGCACACCCGATCATTCCCAGCGACCAGCTACTTCCACCGCCCAACTCAGGCCAAACACCCACAGTTGAGTGAGAGCAAAGCTCACACTTTCGCTATGGCTTCGTCAAATCCCTTCCGCAGAAGCACGGGTCCATCAATAAATTCAACAGGGCCTCCTAGGTCTCCCGCTACTCGATTCCCTGCTCTCGATGCCATAGACACCTCTCTGCCTCCCCTAGGGGCTTCGATTTCCAATCCCTCATCCAAAGTTATCAAAAAGGTGCGGGTTCTCTCTCCGCCACCACTTTCTCCCGACTCTCCCGACTGGCGCTTCACAGCGCCACCACTCGCCCCTGGACTGCTTGATCCCACCAAAGAAAATGACCCCTTTGATGCAGAGAGTCCGGCCGACAGCGATCGCGAGATCATGCCGTCTGCTACACCACCCCCACCGAAAGACAGCAGGAATATCCCCGCGAACCCATTTAGTAAGACACTGCACGATATGGAAACGGCCACGCCAGACCAGAAACTAGCCAAAGAACGTGCTGATGAGGGCGTGGCACTGAAGGTGGCCAATAAGTCACGAAGGTCCTTGGATGTGAACTCGTTCAAGCGTCTTCTCATGACAGGAAACCTGGGGGCTAATGCATCCTCTGCTAAGACACCAACGCTCGAGACAACAAGAACCGATGCCAATTCCTCATCAGTCTCATTCTCATCATCAAGCTACGGCGATATCAATTCTGTTCAAATGACTACCCAGGAAGTTTCGCTTATTTCCCGCGAAACGTCGGATACTCCGGATGATTATCTTGATCAAGGAAGTCTCTCGGATTCAAGCGCCTCATTTCATATGAGCCAAGGCAAAAAGCCTCCACCGCCACCTAGCTCTCGCCATGGCAAATCCATTAAGCTCGAGCTGAAAGGCGCCAGCGATTCAACCCCTATTCTCTCACCAAAGTCTGCTTCCGATGTAAACAAGCCGTTGCCTCCGGCGCCTCGAAGGAGCATGGAGAACGACTTCCGGTCTCAATTTGAAGGAGAACCAGTCGATAAAGTCTCAGAGGCGGACTCATTGCACGGCTCGCTACAAAGCCCCCTTAGTAGTGCCAAGAAGGCAGGACCAGCACCACCTCCTCGACGGGGGCATTCGAGAGGGGAGAGCAGATCTTATGCTACAAACAATCTGAAAGATATCTCTAAACCATATGGTGAGCAAGTCCCGTCTCGGTCGTCCTCAATACGATCAAGGACCGAGCGTAATCGCCATGATCCTTACGGATCTATTCCTCCACCGCCTCCCCCTAGATCGCATGGCAATTCAAGGCATTCAACTGTTCTACCTCCGGAGGTTAGCCCTTCCAGCAATACCGGGACAATTCCGATATCCACGTCACCTGAAATCCTTACGGACACTGAAACACCAACTGGGTCGCGGCCCATGCCTTCGTCCGAACTCACCTCTCCCCGCAATCTTCAGGCCAGTGCCTCTAGAATGGCTGCTCCTCCTCCTCCACCAACACGCAACACTTCTGTTCGACGACCTGCGAGTATACGGAGCGTGGATGGAAGTAGTCGACGGACTTCCGCTGAGACCAAGACGCATACTGGCATGGCACCACCTCCCCCACCACGAAGACAACGAGGCAGCAGTCAGAACAGCATGGACGCGCCGTATTCAAGGAGAAGCCTTGACGGAGCATCAAAATCGGAGCAGATGCTGGTGGGAGAGGGTGGTGGCCGAGTCGATATGGACCCTACATCTTCTCAATCGGCAACAAGGGAAGGAAATGGTGTCGATATCCTAGCTGATCTTACTGCATTACAGAGGGAAGTTGATGCCCTCCGAGGAAAACTGGGGCCATGAGAGAAGGATGGGGGCTGATAGGGAATATGTCTCCGAGTAGAAGCTGTGGCCTGTGGCCTGTGGTGGCTGGTGGCTGGTGACGGGGAGGGGAACACTTGACCAAAAAGGTCGTCACACAGGATGGAGTTGGGAACTGTACAGGAACGGTGGTAAACTGAAGAAGTGGTAAACCGAAGAAGTTGTACATATGGAAAACTTTGGTTTGGTCTTGTAAAGTTATAACTGCTGTTGACTCATTTTGCTGTTTGGTGGCGTTACGGTGTGTAGTGTGTTGCAAACGACGGTGATGTCAGATTAACATTAGATGAAGTTGGCGAAAGATGGAATGCATTCGTTGTTCTTTTTCTTCTTCCTTTTCTTTTCTTTTCTCCATTTTTCTACACAGTAAAGTCTACTCAGCTATGAGCCCATGACATGATAAGGATGCTCTTTTAGCTCATCAGGCCGCTCAGCTTTTCGCCCCTGTTTGCTTGTGTCATCTCCACTCACACCTGAAAGTGAAGGGCCCGCCATCCCATGCCGGCTCTATACCATCGCGCAGAATTGCGGTAAGGTGGCGATCCGAAAGAGCCGTGCCAGCAACTTGGTGCCTCGAACGCTGAATATTCAGCCTGATGGGTCAGAGGCGAGAATCCGTTTGACCGGATATTGAAGAGAAAAAGTAGCACGCATCCTGCATCACCTTCCATTATGGTCAAGGATCACGCTAGGAGGAGGGAAGATTGGACTTGGGCCGACCATGGATGAGCAAAGGAAGCACAGACTGCCGAGCGGCCTAATGGTCACAGGTCACGACAGTTCCAGGGATGTTGACTGCGGGCGGATGTTTTCTAGCGAGGTTCCATTCTTTCCATCCCACGCAGGGGGGGGGAGGGGGGGGATGGGGGGAAGAAGGGGATATCCGTAGTGAGCTCACACTCGACATACCATACCATATAGGACGGATAATGACTTGCGAAAGGAAGGGCGCGGCGAAGATGGGCGGCTCCACTGGTGTTTTCGGTGTTTATTGCCGTTCTCCTTCTGTCGACTGCAGCTGTAAAGAACAGGCATTGCTCATTGTTGGGTCCCCTTGTCCGGTTACGGCGACGAGGGGGGAAATAGGCACGGGGATAGGTGATGTAGGCGTGAGTGGGTAAGACTAAATAAATAAACCATGGGCAATGCAATGCAATGCAATGCAATGGAGACAACAGCAGCAGGCGAATGGACTCTGTTTGAGTGAAGCTGTACGAACGGGAAAGGAAAAAAAGAGGGAAGGGTGATTTCATTTTATAGGTACAATGACGATGACTACTGCCTACCTTGCCTTACCTTGCATTAGATACCTATAGTAGTACATGTGAGAGAGGAGAGACTGCATCTTTGGAAAGGCGGTGTTTGAACGAATGGCGAGACATGGTTTCTGATGAGAAGAGAGACGATGCATGGTTGGGACAACCAGACGGGCGACAGACGCAGACGCAGACACAGACATACTGCACAGAGCACTTAGCGGTATTTAAACATGACGAGAGCATGGCGACAGGTGACTCAACTCTCACGCTCAAGTGAGGCAAATTATTACCCACCACAGCCTATACTGTATTATATCCGTCACTGATCAGAGTCAAATAAGGCAATCAACCCGGATTTGACTGACGCCAAACATACTTGTAACCAAACAACCGAGCCAACAAGCAACCAACCAACCAACCCAGACAAGCAGACAAGGGAAAAGAAGAGTGAGAGAAAGAGAGAGAAAAGAACCCCCCCTCTTCCCCTCCCAACGAGGTGTCTATGGGGGAGAGCGGCCGGCAGTGAAACGACATCGACCCATTCATTCGTCAATCAGCTCTAGCCATCACCAGGCGACCTCCCCCTCCCTCATATCACGACACCCTCACCTACACCGTCACTTTTTTTTTGTCAGCCATCCGTTCGACTCAGCTATACCTGATCAGCTCAGCAGGGCGCACCTCTCCTTAGCCTAGGACGTCTTTCCCCCCTCCATTTCCTCTTTTTAATATAACCTCTAAACCCTTTCCGCTTCAACCTATACCAATCCTACCTTTTTCCTTCTCAACAGAACAAACATACAGGGAGAAGACACCTATTACCCCATTTACTTCCTCTACCGACCTGCCGAAAGCACAGGTAGAGAGAGAGAAGAGAGAGAGAGAGAGAACATCTCCACCTTTTCTGGCTTGGCTTGGCTTGGTCCACCTATTCCCAGGCCCAGCCGCGTTTCAAGTCGACTTATACATCACCGTCTGACCACCCAAACAAACGTACCAAACCTTGTCTTGACATTCATCACTCATACTATTAACTTTTGTTCTTCTTCTTCTTTATTATCATTTGTTTTATATTGTCCTATTCTTTTTCGTTTTCTCCAAAATCTTCCAGGAATCGAAAAGAAAGAAACACCAAAACAAGAGAAAACCCCACGAGGAAAACCTGTTCCCTTTAGACAATCATCCCGCCATACTCGATATACAAACGCAGGGCCCCGCAACAGCAAAGTATGTGCTACGAAAACATTAGTCAGGTCATCTGCGGGACTTGCGGCCGCTATATCGGTGAGGCATCGAGTGGCAAGACGCTCTGTCTCGCTGTTTGTGGCAAGTTCCTGTCTAGGCCCACGTACGAGACGGTTTTCAGCGAGTGTCGTGTTTGCAGCGACAGGCGCTTGTCGAGTGCCAGTGTCGTCGGGAGACTCAGGGCCTTTTCTTCCAAGTAGAACAAGGACAGGGGGTAACTGAGAGCCCTTTGAGGAGGGAAGGTAAAAGAAAAGAGAGAGAAACAAAAGAGGATGATGATGATGACGACGACGACGATGACAACAACAACGGTTATGGTAAGCCAACTCTCGACCTTTTGCGGAATTTGTCGCCAGCCAGTTCGAGGTACTGACAACTTGGTCATTCCAGGATACACACCATGTTCGACCAGAAGTTAATACTTTGTTTTTTTTAATCCCGAGCCAAAAGCGAGTTTTGATTCCACCATCATTCACGAGTCTTGGGGAAGTTGGACCACCCAACAAGGACCAAAACCAGTACTCGGCCAAACATCCACTCCAATCACGAACGATTACGCATTAATGGGCATACAGCAAGCATATGGAGGGAGTTAGGCACTAATTCATTGGTTTTCTTCCCTTTTTTTTTATATCTCTTTTGTCACCGGCGCTGGTTTTTTGTTGCTTATAAATGGACATACCCCCTCTGTATTTTTGCGAGTTTTTTTGTAGACATAGCATCACGATGATGGGAAAAGGGCGACCGACAGGAAGGCATTCTGTATATTCAAGTACGCATAAGTTTTATTTCAATTTTACTTTATTTATTTATTTCCCTTCTTGTTTTCCAATCAAAAGCGTTGTCATCCTCCCCTTGTTCCCTTTTACTTCTGCGCCTTTTCTTCTTCGGATCCCAGTCTGTCCAAATCGGGAATCTTCTTCCTTTTCGTGATGCCCGAGCCTACTTTGTGGTCCGAGTTGCCCATCATAAGATCAAGTGACGTTATGTTGGTCATAGCAATGTGACAATAGCCCATGTCAGGAGTTATTTTCTTACAGGGGAGAAAAAAAGAAATTAGTTTGGAGGAGAGTATTCTCGAAGCCTCGAAACGACATGCGCAGACTAGTGGTTGTGATCCAGGTCAATATGTCTCCTGATTCTATCATAGTAATAATACAATACCATAATACCAACCTTCCCATCTCTAGCCAACTTAGTACAGCACTGGCCTCCTCCTCCTTTGGTCCTTTTTCACTTTTCTCATATTACCGCCAAGTTCTTACTATAGTCCTACGAGTGCACGCACAAAGTTCGCCGCGGGGGGTATCGAAGTGAACAGCACGGTAACAGTTCCAAACAGACTCATCGACAGGCTCGACAGCGCTGCCGCTCTAGGATCCGTCCTGAGCAACAATGCCGTTGCAATGGCGCTCGAGTTGATCCCCAACGTCACTCCCCGCGTCACATAGTCATCCTCGGGCACACGCAGCCACTTGAGGATACGGGCGCCGAAGATGACCCCCATAATGCCGCTGATGATGGCGATGGCCGCCACCGTATTGCCGTCGCCACCCAAGTTGGCTGTCGCAGGGACAGCCAAGGCCAACGTCAAACTGCGTGACGCAAATGCCAGGCTCCGCGTGGCTGAGATGCCGACGGCCCGGCATATGGGTGGGTAGGCAAGCAGAGAGGCCACGCTGATGGCCACGTTGGGTGCCACGATGGAGATGAAGTGCGTGCGGAGTTCGCGACGGTACTGGAACATGGGCAGAGCGAGAGCAACGATGCTTGCGTCGAGGACCGTGCTGAATACGTCTCCCGCACCGGGCAACTTCTTGCCATTCGCGTCTTCCCACAACTTGAGGTACTTTGCGCCTGTGCGATAAGCACCTAGCGTCACAGCCAGCGTGTCGCCCCTGATGGCGGCGAGTGCCCGGATGGCAAGGACGGTGATGAGTGACGACACCAGCACTGGGTGGAGATACTGACGCCAAGGTCCAGGGATCGCTGAGGCCGCGAAGTAAGCAAGGACATTGACGGTGAGGTGGAGGGGCATAGCATAACCTGTCGTGTAATAGAGTGGGACACCGACGAAGAGAAACAGGCCAATGTAGGTCACGAGATGGAAGTTGGCATTAATGGCTGCTGCCCACTGTTCTGCCTTGGGCGGCGGCACAGGGACCTGTGTGGGATACACACGAGGACTGAAAGCCTCGGACACGCTGTCTGAGAGGTGGCTGCCACTCGCGTAGTGGTGGTTTTGAAGACGCAGCTGTGGCGGAGTCTGCGGCCGAGACGGCGGGACTGATGGAGGCCCTGACGGAGGCTCTGAGGGCGGTACAGACCTGGGCATGGTCACCAGTGGTATTAATGATGATGCAGCCTGAGAGAAGCTCGTTCTCCGGGACACGCCGGGGGTAGCCGGCGCAGAGCTCACGGGGATGTCGGGGGTGCGGCGGCCGAGTTCTTCGGCGCGCTCAGACTCGGAGCGCTTGGATGAGCCCACTGCGAGTTGGATGCCGCGTGTGAGCCATGCGGCAAGGGCCATCATGATAAAGAAACCAATGACTTGAGAGTTGTGTCAGACCTGGACTGGAAAAGAAGTGGTGGAGTGGCTTACCGAACACCGCAATGATTTTGAGGACTTCGATAATGCCGATTGGGGGGCTGAGAGGAAGCAGGACGAAGGATGGTGTGAAGAAGACTCCCATCCAACGGAGCGACCAGCCAAACTAAAAGGCAGATATTGGCGTTAGAAAGGGAGTTTGCTTGACGGAATAGTTTCCAAGGATTCTTACTGGGACATCAATTACGGCAACCAGCTTCTTGGTGCGATGGTTGCCCAACACGGCCTCAGTGGCAATGAGTCCCAGGAACAACAACACCAAGCAAGCAACCGAAGCAGGGAAAGCAACGTTGAGCTTTCTGAACAGCGAGTCGATACCAAAGCAGGCAACAAGAGCGACCATGACGCCGCATGGCACATAGACCCATTGCCGAACGAGTTTACCTCTCATCGATTTCGCGGCCTAATGATGCAGAAGCAGTTAAAAACCTAGGAGCCAGAATTTGGTTTCTTTTCCACGCATATTTAAACAGAGGAAAAAGGACATTGGTTTCTTTCGAGACAACTAACCATTTGCACGGCGCGAGGGAGAAATTGAACATCACGGAGTTGCGTCATAATGAGGGGAGTTGACACCAAAACCACATTATGTGAGTATCAATGTGAGAATAGGCAGGCGTTCACTTTTTCCTACAATTCTTCGGGCATATAAACAACAAAAAGAAGTTATCCCGGAGGAGGAAAAGATGACGATCCGCTACCAACCCCCCTCCGAAAAGACCGGAGTCGACGGGCAAGAAACGGACTTGGAGCTCCGAAGAGTGGAGACGGCGTAGCCCGGGGGCATCGAGTCAGTTTCTATCAAGGTAAGTTATTTCAAAATGGCTCCGGCTGTCCGAATGACATCGAGTCTACTCCATGAAT
Organism: Mariannaea sp. PMI_226; assembly: GCA_024336345.1. Taxonomy (NCBI): domain Eukaryota; kingdom Fungi; phylum Ascomycota; class Sordariomycetes; order Hypocreales; family Nectriaceae; genus Mariannaea; species Mariannaea sp. PMI_226. The sequence goes on along the minus strand of JANFOG010000001.1, from coordinate 4,797,137 downwards.
CGTATTCGAATTCGACGTCAAAATATCCACATATTCCCATCCAAGTACACTCATCTGTCTTGTTTGGTACATACATACATGGATAAATATAGACTTGCCTCATATCCACGCTGGTTTCTATGGCCCAAAGACTTGATCCCCCCTGGCAGTGGCAGGGTCAGCCAAAATAGAGGCTGACTCTGAATTGTGGATACAGGCCGGAGCGGGAGGCTCCGAAGATCGGACAGGTATCCGCCGGGGTACGCGAGAACTTCAGCCCAACTTGCTACTTTGTTTGTTGATAAGTGACGAGTGTGGTAGAGAAGCTTTGCGTAGTTGGCTTGCAGAGCGAAGGGGGTTGGATTGCGTAGGATTTACTTATCAGACCCTTGTCATTGTCAATGAACGCCTCTCGGACCAACGTTCCGAGAACACTCACTCTACGACAAGTGGTTTTTTTTTAACGAACCTGTTGTCGGCAGTTTGCTTTTTTTTTTAAGAAAAAAAAAGAGGAGGCAAAAAGAAAAGAAAAGAAAAATATGCCTGTCCTGCTCGGATCACACATCGGGCATTTTATGCAGATAGTCAATTATACATTGTCAATAAAACGGTCAGTCATTTGGCTGCAACATTGCTAGCTGTATGCACCACGAAATTTGTCTAGGGTATTTCATGTTCAAAACACAACGCATGCCGAAGGAATTAGGCGCATATTTTCTGCTACCACCTGGAGAATCCATTAATCTCAAATACCCTCTCAGGAACAATTCAAAGGTATTGTGAGGGCTGGTAGCAGACAGTACCCAGTTATCGAACCTCACCCATCAGTCCAAGCAGTGAGAGATGCAGAACAATCAACATTTGTATCATGGCGAGCACCTGCTCCATCTCCTTTGAACTTGCGCTTTCCCTTTCAACGCGTACGCTCTGGATAAACGATAAAAGCCTAAGGTACAAGGTATCTACTTAGCATGTGGCTAAACTATCTCACACGGAACGTCTTTGAAGTTTTATTTTTCTCCTCTCTCTTCCTTTCCCTATCATCAATACCAACATACAATACCACACCGCCCCATACCTCTTCACACCTCACCTCAAGGACATGTATTCAACTACCCTGGCACGGTAGTGCCCAACCTGAGCCAAAGGTTTTCAAAGTACCAGTATTGTGTTATTTCTTATCACTCTCTATACCCTCAGAACATCTCTCCGGAAACTTCTTTTCGTCATGGAAAGATCCTCCTCTGCCGTTGCCCACGCCAGGAAAGGCTCGGAAGAAGGCGCCTCAAACAAACCAGTAGCTTTAAAACACATCGATTTACCCATGACTACCTCCCCAAACTCAAGACCTCGACCGGATCTGTATCCAGATAACAGTGGCCAGCTTCTCCACAAGGCGTTGGCCCATGGCGCAGACACACCGAGCACAGCACACAGCACCTCGTTTGACTATCCCAATGATTGCTCTTTCTCATGTCCTGAGCGACTAGAAATTCCACGGAGCTTACCAGTACGTATCATGTCGATTAGTAAGATCGTGGTCGAATACGTGGACGCTTGGGACGACTCTTATTGACGGGGTTCTCAAGACATCAGATCACTCTGGTTCATCTCGCAGCTTTCTCGGTCAACGTCTCCTTCTCTCCCTTTCTCGTACACCGAGCTCAGGCAGCCTCCGATCTCGACTCGCGTCACGATTTAGTCATAGGCCGCACTGGAATTCATCCCCCGGTTCAAGCCTGTCACCCTTTCCCAATATATCTCAGGAGGAGTTGGGCACCGATGAAATGAAGTTTCCGACGGGAAAAGAGCGGCGAAGACGGGCACGTGAGTCGGAACGACACCGGCGATCATTTGATGATGAGCTGCTGGAATTAGAGAGTGAAGAAGGAACGCGGCCGTTGGCAATGGCAGCTGTAGCACTCGCGGCGGCTGACTTGGAACGGCTTAGTTCCATGGCCGCCAAGCCGTCGAGGGAGGAGACGGATAAAAAAGAAGCTGGTAGCGCCTTTGCAAAAATGGATGATTCTGCTTACCGGTAGTTCTTGATTTCGATCAATTGACCAATCAACATTATCATCCCGAACAAAAACATGGTCTTTTTTCTATAGAACGTAAACACTTAGTCCTTAATCCTGGCTATTACCGTAATGAACATGACTCTCCACCACTGCTTACCACCATTCAGTTTCTGTGTTGGTATGGAAGTCTCTAAGAAGGTCATAAGTGCTGTAGAAGACTCCTCTCTCTGAGCATGGTAGCGGTAGACTGAATAGTGGCTTTTGTCTACCTTTATTTTTTGTAGACTGCGAAAACCATCGAACAATGCCCATGGTAGTCTCTTGTTGGTGGCCGACCGAGCCATGACGGCGCCAGGTGCAATCTTTGACCAGTGGGAAAGTAGGCAAAATCCATTGTTGTTGACTCTCGTCTCTCTAATACAACAACAGCAATAACACATCAATTCGGCCTATATCTTGGCGAAGAGGGTACAACTAAAGAAGAAGCCACTAGCTTGAATTAACTATATGTACTACTGTTGCTCGTTGAGCTGGATTGACACAACGCCTTATCCCTACTTTATCGTCTCCAACCCAAAGAAGCCCAACATATTGACCTGTAATTTGCTCGTTCACTTTCGATTGTACCAATTCATACGCAACAATAGTATGGCCACTCTCCCTCATGACCATGCTATGTAGTCTCAAACAGGCTGCTTTGAGGTGCTCCTCTCATCTACCCCTAAGTCATAAACCGAAGAGCCGACCGTCAGAGTTCCGTGAAGGAGAATGTTCGTTGGGAAAGAGATCGAAGAATTTTGGGGACATCCCAGCTTCTACATTGTTTTGCTGAGTGACATTTGTATGTTTGATTGCATATCCGACACGGAACCTAGCCGAACGCGCTGTTGCACAGATACAGCTGACAACCCTCTTGGATGAATGCTGTCTGATACCATATTGGGTGGTGGGATCATTATTTAGAAAATTCCCAAGCGTTTTATATTGGGCAAGGAAGTTGGAGAATAATAGAACCATAGACGTCAGGCATTACGGCGACAGAGATACCAAACACTAGCGAGGGAAAAGAGGCAAGACTCAATGAGGTTGACCTAGATCAACCTCGATGCACAGTACTAAACAAGAAATTAGAGCGAGTAGTCAATCCAATCTGGATGGTGGCATGCCCTGATGCCCTCGAACGTCCCTTTCAACTTGACCACTCCATCCACAATGCAAATCATGTCAACACAATCAATCAATCAGCTCAGCCAACCACAAGTCTCGTATCATCCTATGCCCTTTCAAAGAATACATTTGGAGACCAAAACACCATCTTCGTCATCATCATCATCGTCGTTGTCGTCACTCCTCTTCATTCAATACATCACATACTAGTTTCAATGCCCTGTTCATGATCCCAATGCCGTAGTCCCGCAGTCTCTTGCATATTCCCTCATAAAACCAAAAATGAAAGTTGCTTATGGCCAAAATCGCCCATGATTAGACGAATCCTTCTTCTCCTCGCCTTCTCCGAAAACCTTGATGAGCATGCAAACAAAATAAAACGCTCTCGATGGCGTGCCGACCCATGCAGACAGAAACAAATCAAAGCACCCTTTTCACCAAGCAATCAATCGCTAGCCTGCCTCTCCAGCTCTTCATCTCCCTAAACTCCAAGAGGTAGCGAACGGCTACCCATGCAACTATATCCAGCTCCATTCGTTCTTCTCTGACTACCATTTACAAGCTCTATCAAAGCTCGTTACTCCCCATTTCAAGGTGACCTTGGCCAGCCTTGGCCAGCCTCATTCAGCCATTTCAATTCCTACTCCCAGGCTACGAAGATGGTTCTTTCTTAAACCTTCTCTTGCCTCCAACTCTGCCGTCTATGTGCTCATCATCAGGACTCCATTCCTCAGGGTGAAAGTCTGGGTTTCCATAGTGCGCTCGGTTCCATATGCTATTCTTGAAGGTATTTGTTTTGACGTTGAAGTGTGGCTCTATGCTGCTCTTGCTCTCTTCATAATCCAGTTGAACGGGACTGAATCGAATATGATAACCAGAAGTGGATTTGCTTGAAGACGTCTGAGATGAGGATCGCGAAACAGCCTGCGCAGGTGCTAATGGAGGACCCATGGAAACCCGAGACCCCAAACCGGATGTCGTAATTATCGTTGAGCTGGGCACCAGGCCCGAGCTTGTGGATACTGGGGGGGAAGGAGAAGTCGACTGAGGTGTCGCCATGATGGGTGGTGGTGGCTGCGGGGGTTTTGCTGTTGAATTTCCTAGCCTTTCTGGGAATTGTGACATCCATGGGGCCTGCTGCACAGGCGCGGGTGAAAAAGCCTCGGGTTGAGATGAGTTTGACGGTAGGGGAGGCATGAGACCCCCGAAACCTCCCATCGAGCTGAAGTTGGGGATCATATCGAGAGAACCAAATTGCCCTGAGGAAAAGTCGCTAAGATTTGACTGTGTGCTCGAAATAGCGGTATTGTGATAGAAGGAACCAACTCGATTGATCTGCATGGAAACCGGCGCCGTTGGGATTTGAACAGACAACGGAAGTGAGGATTGTGGAGGCGCGCGGTACAAGATGTCGTAGTGGTCGGGGCGGTAAAGCAAGTAGACTATAGGGCCAAGATTGGCGATGTCCTGGTTGTTTGCCGATTCTGGGAAGCGGTATGTGTTGGCTTGGCTACCTGGACTCCGGTCAAGGTAAACAATCTGAAGTACAAAATCGACAGGCTCGAGCAGCGTATTGACAAGTGCGACAATGCCTAGATGCTCAATTTCTCGATCAACCATCTCGATGGTTTGCGAGCAGTACCCTGTTACACCTCCGTTGACTTCTGCGAGGAACGGATCATATGTGGCAGCATTTGCCTTGAGGTAGGTTGCTGCAAGTAGGCGGAGGTAATAGATGATGCTAGCGGTAATGGAAGCGTCATTCCAACGCTCCAGGAGCAGCAGGTGTGCCATGGAAAGGTTTTCCATGCTTTGAGAGATTTCACGAAGGAGATTCAGCATTTCTTCAGCAAAATCGTCGAAATATTCGTAGCCCCCGACATTGCGGAGCATTGGCTCAAAGCTCATGAGTCGGGCAATTTCACCCTCAACTTTGTCCTGATCGCCCGATTCGATGAGTTTCTCGAAATAGGAAAACCCAATGGCTGGACACGAAAGTAAGACAGTCAGTCACATTTCAACAGTTGAAGAAGCCGAGACACGGTCCCGAGACAAATGCAAACAAGGCAAGATAATGCTTGATGGCAGGCTCATAACTGGGAGAAGCGTGGGGCTCAATTACCACAACCCCCGGACCGTGTCCCTTGTATCAGAGTTGTATAGGATATATATAAAAAATAAAAATAAAAAAGAGCTTACCTCGCCAGCCACAATTTCCATCGCCTTGTATGCGTCGATAATGAGAATAAGTCTGTGGAAGCGCCTGAAGAGAAAGAATGCGGTATCAGTGACCAAGTTTCCCACTAATTTTCAGAACAAGAGTACACGAACAATTGTTTTTTCGACGTAAACCGGGTCCGCTTTAGCATACTCAGTGGTGATAGCATCGCTCGAAACTCTGTTGCCGACCAAAGGACCCTGCGAAGCTGGAGTATTAGTTTTTTTTTGGGCCTAGAGGGTAGAATCACAGCGAGACCTGTGTGTCGCGGGTTTCTGAGCTTGCCTTATGAATAATTTGGTAATCTTTCGCAGCAGCCTGCTGTGCAGCTATGTCATGTTGCTGGCTTGGGTCTTCTTCCATCTTTGGAACGACAATGCGAGTAGTAGAGCGGTAGGATTGATGCGTCTGGCGCGGTTGCTGCTGTGGCTGGATCTGGTGCTGGATCTGCTGGTGGTGGGGTAATGGCTGGAGTTGATGGTGAGGAACAGCAGGAGTGTTACAGCTTGAGGGAGTATGTGGCGGCGGTGATGTGTTGGAAGCCGTCGAGGAAGCAAACGGCGACGAAGATGTGGCCGAGGAAGTGGAAAGTTGCCGATGGGGAAGGGAAGCACGTTGTTGTTGTGGTGGTGGAGGAGGTGGAGGTTGTGTCTGAGCCTGCTGTTGCGGTAGCGATTGTGAACCGTAGAGTAGGCCCGGGGAAGTACCTCCTCCTCCTCCGCCTCCAGCTGACGGCGAGTATCCAAAGTTTAGATTAGGAGCTAAGCCATAGGAAGCGAAGCAGGAGGCGGCAAATGGAGTGGGCTGAGGCTGGAACATGCCTCGATCAGGGTTGGATTATTGCTTTGTGTTTCTTTTCTTTTTCCTTTCCTTTGTTCTCTTTTGTAATATTTGTCCAGAGAAAGAGATATGAATTGTATGGAGAACGATTGAACGGGTGAGTTTGGGGGTGAAAGCCAGGAAAGTATACCGGACAAGTGACGAGATAGTAGCGCTGGTTGGAAGGTCACAAAAGAGGGAGATGGCGATAAAATAGAGGTAATATGGAGAGATTGGTAGAGGAGGGGAGGGGGAGGAGGGAGAGTAGAGGAGAGGAGAGGAGGAGCAAGTGAGAGAGATTGGGAAGATGAGAGGAGCAACAGTATTAAGGTAAAAGGTCAGGCTCTAAGGTGAGATGAGCTCGGAGCTGGGAGCTGGGAGCTGGGAGGTTGCGACTCTAGTTCCTGCTCCTCCTTGGGACCTTGTTGGTGTGGTTGGTACTTCTTGGAGCTTACCCAGGAAGGTAGGTTCTGCTCGGTGCTTTGTTGCTTCCCACGAGCGCGTGAGCTTGCAATTTTGTACGGAAGTGCTGCCACCCGAGGTGTGCTGCACTACACTGCGCTGCACTGCACTGCACTCCGTCGCTGCTCCTGCTGTTGCTACTACTGCTGCGACCGCTGCTGATGCTGATGCTCGCGGGACGCACGCACAGAGTGTAATTACGCCGCAGGCCGCACGACGGGATTCCCGTTGCTTTGGGGGTGTGGGTTTGAGGTAGATGGGTCCCGGTCCCTCTTGGCTACCTATGGAGTCAAATGGACATCGGGCCCGCCCCCCGTCAAAGCCAGTAAGCGAACAGACCCTGTAGGAAAAACCCGGTCTTTTAAGACCTATTAATTTTTTTTTTTGCTTCTTTGCTTTTCTAAGCACTTTTTCGCCTCTGCCGAGAGATCCTTTGTAGTGGGTCCTTGTTGGAATAAAGCTTGTACCATAGTACAAAATGGAGTGAGCAGCTAAGGCAATTAATTAATTACATGCTATATACCTAGTCCCTAAAGTGGGTGGTCCTCCCTGGAGCACCCGAACGTGGGTGGGTTTGTGGCCTGGGCTGGTACCCGTACTGTACTCCGTCGAAGTTGGGGGAAGTAACAGTGGCCTGTGCTGGTCGATGAGCCCTGGAGCATCCCAGATCCAACTGTCCAAGCTGGTCCACAGCCTACTAGGGAGGGAGGGAAGACGTAAGCTAGGGATTTTAGCACCACGGCTTGCACGGCCGGCCAGCGGGTGCGCTGGCTTAGTGGATGGCCTAACGGGGGGCCCCAGCGGGTAGGCCTAGCCTAGCCCAGTGGATCGAAGGGCGCCGTCAGAACCTGCGAGCGTTGACCATCGGTGGCCGCATGTAGTGATCGGACCAAATACCGAGGCCACGATGGTTCCAAAGCAAAGAAGAAACCACCGATGCGGTTGGTTTCCTGGCCTGTGTCTGGCCAGTGTGGCCTAGGGAAACAAGCACGCACGACATGAGAAAGGGCCATAATTTGGATTCAGCGGCCAGACGACGGACAACCACGACACGCTAATGGGGGGGCGCGGCTGAGAGGGGCAGCTAACACCGCCACAAGGTAACACAAGGCGTCTGGGTGCGTTGCACAGAGAGTGTTGAGCCAGTTTGCCGCACGCATAGGACCGGAAGACGAAGTTTGGCAGCCAAGGGTAGGTACTATAGTACTATGGAACTGTGCGTGAGATGCACATGGGCAGAGGGAGGGCTTTTGGCCGAGCAAGGTACCGTACCCGCGCACAAGACATCGGGAACTGGTGTTTGGCATCTTGCGTTCCCGCCTGTGAGACCCCCTTCCGGAGCCGAGATGAGAGAATGCAGGTTTGTCTTGCTTTTCTTGGTCCACCAAGTGTGAAATGAGTGGCGACTTGTTTATTGTCTAGTCTCCCAGAGTCCACTCACGATGAGAGGTCGAAGATCAGACCAGTCGAAATCGAGTTTTTGTTACAGACAGCAGTGGCGATCTCCCGCTGACGATTAACTACAACTCGATTTCGATTCGATCCCGGTATGTGATTCTTGACAGCACGAACAACCGTGTGGCTGAGGTTCTTGAGCGCAATTGGGTCAACACAGGCACGGCGGCTCCAGTTGTGCAAGGTGTGTCCAGGAACTCGACAGGCAAGGGCATTGACGATTGGTGGGATAGATTAATGAAAGGAGGTAGTGGAGGGGGAGAAGGAGGGGGAAAACGAACCAAAAAAGAATAATATGGACATCGGATGAGGGTCCCTTGTCAAGAGGTGCGCCGACAATGATGACCACGAGATGCAAATGCTCAGCTACCTATAGCGCGCCAGGGGGAGAGATGTGAATTACGAATCGAGCTTATGGGTGACGGAAGAATGACACAATTCATAACAGTTTGAATGAGACGAGGAACAGGATTTATATTCTAAGCAGCAGTATCGCGTATTGCGAATCGTTCGAGAGTAAGACAATACGTATATATCGGGAATAAGGCGTTTTTTTACGAAGTGCATCGGAATGAGCACCGTCAAATACACGTAAATTCTAGGATGCTGACTTTTAATTTACGCACAAACTCTCGACGATAAGGACAACGATAAAACATCATTGTCTCTATAGATGACTAGAGCCTCAATAGTGGCACAACGCGCCCGGACGAAGCGCTCATCCTACAGTGTTGGATCTTTCTGCCCAGACGTCGTATGTTGGTCAGACTACCCTTTGTCGCAAGACCCTGCTTCAATACCTTCTTTGTGCAGGGAGAGAGACTTTGGGCTCGTGTAGGATATGGGACCCCAACGTGCATATGGTGTGGCACGGAGCCTGTGTGTGTGTATGTGTGTGTGTGCATATTATTGCGTCTAGATTCCTTTTCCCCAGTGTTGATGGGGTGGTTCCGGATGCCACTGGCGTCCTTTGACGGGTGATTCTTCATCAAGGATCTCTCTGAGTTTCGATGTAAATGTGCGTTTGGACTGCAGGATCAGAACAACGCCTGGCTGCTACCACGTCAAGGGTCTCTCCAATGAGAGAAATGAAGAGGGGTAGATGGAAAATTAGGTACCTTGTTCCCCCCCATCGGGACGGGAGGTGGGAATGTGGCTGGCTGTATGGGTGAGCTCCAAACCCTGTTGTGCTCAGTCGTCTTTTGATTTGGACGATACTTGGGTGAAAAAGGACGGAAGACTTGATTATTGGCAGGGACATGAAGACGAATGTGACGAGAAATAATAACAGGGGGGAGAAGAGAACAGAAAGAACTATTTGACGGCGAGTTGGAAAAAAAAATTACTAGAAAGCTGAATGACCATTGCTCAATATTCTGGCATACGCAACAATTGCTATGTCTTAGCGCGAGTATGCGATATGTCTCCCAGATCCCATTGCAGTTCTTGGACGCCGCGGAAGTGTTTTCACCAGACATAATAGGGTACAGGCGGTACATGCCAAACCATGGATTTATTTTGGAGGGTGGCCCTGTCCTGAAAGTCGCATTCCGGCAGGCATCGCAAAATGCACTGGTGTGTGTGTGCGTGTGCTTTGGCTTGGCCTTGGACGGGAGTAATTAATGCAAAGAGACACGCATGCACAGTCAAGGCCGAATAGGAACACCGAATGGGAGATGGGTATGATCCCTACAGTAGGTTACGGAGTACAGATGCCGTAAAGTAGTTCAATAAAGTACAGATGCTGGACAGGAGGAGCATGGATAACCCTGGAGGATGAGGGACCGTGACACCAACGACAATGAACGAAACCTGAGTGTTAGTGGACGTGGGTTGCATTTGGCGCGTGCCAATACGCAGCACGTTTCCTCCATACACAAGGTACCTTACTGCGATAGTCGAAGCGATAGCCATGGCAATCGGCGATTGATCATCATTAGTCTATTCGGAGGCCGGAGGCCGGAGGACGGAGTAAGGGGGGGAGAAGAAAAATTTCAGGATCAAGCGCAAGCGGAGAGGCTAGAAAAGCCAGTTTGTCACTACTACATTGGCTTTGGCCCGTCAAACCGGCCGAGTCCAGGTGAACCCAGAGCCCCTGCAAGCTTTTGAATGAAATGGCTTGGCCACTTCCGGGACGGCTAGTGAAGCCGTACGCTCAGGTAGCGTCCAGTTGCTTGTGCATGATGCAATTGGTATGCCCCTGAAGGTCGCTGGGCTATACATGACAGTACATGCCTAGATAAAGGGAGAGGTAAAGGTGGTCAAATATTTAAGCACATCGTTGGGGTCTGGGGCGCAGAAACGCACACCAACGTTGAGATGGCCAGATAGGATCTGCGGGGAATTCGTGGTAGTGTTGCAAGTGGACTGTCAGTGCGCGTGGGCTGACGGATGCTTCCGCCTTAGGGTCTCGGGTCCATGCCTACAAACGATCCTTGACTGGAGAGAGAGAGAGAGAGAGGAGGAGGAGATGCAGCGGAGTTTGACGATAATGCAACAAAGAGGGGCGAGCGAGGAGGAGTCGGAGAAGTGGAAAGTTGAAACAGAAAATCAATTCCTGCAGCGAGGGAAAAAGGAAGATGCTTTTGTAATGTGAAGCTGGTAATAGGTCGGCAGGCAAAGATGGCACACAGAAAAAGCAGAAAAAGAGTGCAGATATGTACATAGTAGGTAGGGTACCTAGGTAGTCATTTGTACAACCAGGGAAATGGATCGGTCGAGTTGTTGTTCTACTACCTAGTACGGAGCAATGCCTCCGCGATGCACCTGAGGATAGGTAGACAGAGGTACCTTGGCATGTCCAAGGTAGCATGCTCTGGCTATTGGAAGTTACTCTGTTTTTATCCCCGATGAGATTGTGGCTGCCCCGTGGTTTGCGTACATCACCATGGCCGTTGCGGGCGCTGTGATTCGCTCTGTTATCAAATCCTGAATGATGGATGCCCACCCCAAGGCAGGCACAGACGTTCCAGACGCCCAGACGCCCAGACGCCCACGACAAGGGGCAGGGCCAAGCACTTTAGAGGGTCAAGGCGGAAGGATAAGAGCAGAAACGAAAAAAAGACAAAAAAAAAAAAAGGAGCCAAAGACAAAAGGGGACAAGACCAGCCAGTTGAGAGAGGGCTGGGGTAGGTTTGCGGAGAACAAAATGATGCCTGAGAGGATATTACAAGAAGCATGAAGAAGATTGCTGCTTGCCTCGTGGTTACTGACATGAATTGATCAAATAAAAGCCGAAATTTCTCAAAATCTGGATCTGACTTAGAATTAGGTGCCTGAGGCATCATGGAACAAAATGCATTTAGAGTGCACTATTTTACAAGAAATGGGGTGCTAGATGGGATTCTCGTTGAAGACGTGAGTCTCCAGCTCGCATCGGTACCTACCAGCTCGGTAGGTAGGTAGGTAGGTTGGTAGGTACCTGGGTTAGTAGTCAGACCCAGTACAGATTACCGAATCGCCTACTTAGCTACCTACCAAATTACAAACTGTAACTGCCTGTATATCACTTGATGACGGAAACCGGCTGCATCCATTAGTTCTTAGCACATATGTTGTATCATTCTGTTTTGTCATCCCCTCGGGGCTGGCTGCAGCGGTTTACATAAAAATGTTTTCACATTAATAATCAGAGAGAAGAAGAAGAGGACAGAGAGCGAGAGGTGTCCCCAGGCAGAAGCAGTGTGACCGTCCGCTCCCATTATGATGGGCGATGCATACCAGGGACACGGACATCTTAGCGGACGACCAACAGGGGACCAGAGCAAGAAAGGGAGGGGTAAGACGAGCAAGCATGCATGCATATTTCTTGAGAATTATTGACTTATCTGTCAACCACGCCCTGGCTGCTGACGGGGATTTTTGGCTATCTACTGGTCAACCAAGTACTCCCGTACCTAGATGGAAGCATGGTTGGTACATACCGTGAACCATAGTTTGCGACGTAATGCTGCGCCAGGTCAAGATCCAGACAATCTCTGGGGACACGCGTGTACTTTGGTATCAAGGTGACCTACTTGCCTACCTACCCATGGATGGACTGGGGTGGACCTTTGATGCTGATTTGCTGGCGCTCGTTTTTTTCGTATACTGTAGCACCGCGGCCGCCGCCATGCCCAGACATTTGCGTTCGCAACCCCAAACCAACGAACCCCAACCACCACGAACCAAGTAAGTCCTAGCAGCTGCGACGTTAATTTTTTGTTTTGTCAAAAATCGAATTGGAGTGACTATCCAACACATGCTATTGAACGCACGGCCTCAATAACGTAATGTACTATAATATACCGTTGGACGCACTTGTCGATCTTGGGGTTTTTTTAAGGATGCAGTAAGTTATGGTATATCCGCGCGTTCCTTCAAGAGGATCCAATTCTCCAAGTAACGTAAGGGTCAGGTAGCTTAGCTCTCACCTTCACCCCACAATAAGCGTCATCTCCCTCCCTCTTCTCCCATTCTGCATCGCGGACCTAAGCCTTACCGTTCACACGACTATCACCAGGGCACCTACTATAGGAAAAAAAAAAGAAGTGATTTTCGAACCTGTCCACGTTCCTGCAGCATTACGAAGCACATCTGAGCCCCGCCAGATCGGAAGGCTCGGTGCTCTCTCACGAGCAGCAAGCGACGTCAGCGGTATAGCAGCCCCCCCGTTAAGGTACTAGGTATGCTGCGTGCGGTATTCCCCAGAAATTTCTCCTCCCGCTTTCCCCCCCCTCTTCTGTGCCAAACAGATGCGGATGAAGCTCTGGACTCCTTTGGCTTTCTCCCTCCTTTTTGCGAAACAAAACCGCATACGTACATGGTTTTTTGTGACCGCGTAGTTGTACTTCAAACGTACTATATTACAATCTTGTGTCACATCTCCCGTGATTTGACTTTATTTTATTTTTTATTTTATTTTACCTTGACGCTCCCGCATTGCCTAGCGGCCGAAGCGGAGTGTCTCTTTGATGCGGCGTCGGCAGCGGCCACGCAAAAAGGCGGGCGGCTGCGGGTGCGGCTGACTCTGGTGCTCCACCACACCCCCCCTTCATCCTCCTCCCATGTTTTTTACTCCTCTCTGTCTCCAGTTCGTCTCATCTGCTTTGTTTTTTTCCTGTCTCACAAAAAAAAGCCTTTGCCCATTTTTCTCCAGTCTCCACATGGGCGTGGCCTGGAGAGGAGGGCCACCCGGCTCATTCCCCGCATGATTCTGCTGGCACAGCTTGACAGCTCTGTGCGCAACGCCACATCGGCACATAGATAGTCGACGCTGGACCGTACCAGGCTTTGTTATTTTCGGCTTGTCATGGGGCTCCCCTTATCATAGCCTTTTTATGATCTTCTCATCTGTTGAGCTAGTTGATGTGACGGTGCAGTGTTGGATCCGTCATGGGGCTCACACGCCTATGCCTCATCTACCCGTGCTCTTTTGTCGGCTGGTGTAGCATAACATGGCCAACACATAGCTCGGACAATAGGACAACAGGATCGGCTTTGCAGTTGCACATTGGAATTTCAGGATATCTACCAGTGTACAGATTACTCCATGTGAAATTAGATATGGACCTATATGCTGTGTCACACACGTCGTATTATTTACTAGAGAAAAAAAATAAAATAATTGACCAACTTTCATATCCTCTAACCTCCTGGCCAAATCGATTCAAACAAGTAGCTGGCAGAACTTCAGATACGCACGCCGCCAATGAGGGGGGTATTATTCTTCCACCCATCCCAAAGACACAATCGTCTTTCAGACACTGCACTGAGAAGACTCCAAGCTCCTTCGCCTGCTTCCTCTCGATCCTACGCTACACCAGACTCCCCTCAGAAAAATATGTCGGAAAGTTGACTCGTCAAAACTCACATCACTGTACACAAACCTCCCTGCACCTGCGACATGCATACAACGCAATCATGCTTGAGTGTTCCGACCCCATTGGCCCGCTCCTTGCAAGCAACTCCTGGCCGTGGTCAGTGTACCCGTAACCTGGGACGTAAAAAAGCTTTGTGCTGTGTGAAAGTCTTGTGCGTGCTCACGGCGCCGGTTCCTCGGCCTCCATGCTTGTGAAAGAGAAGAAAAACAAAAGCAATGTATCTTTGACACCACTGCCTCATCGTCGGCCCCCGATATATTCTCTCCCAGCATGGACGATCTGGAGGGGGTTGATGTAAAAAAAAATAAAAAAAACCTCCGTTGCTACGCTGTGACATGTGTATACCCCTTTTTTTTCTTCTTTATTTGACACTGTATTGTAGTTGCAAGTAGCTAGAGACATCTGTAGTGTGGGAGGTTAGATGGGTCGAGACTGGTGCTTGCATCAACGCCTCTCAAGCACGTAGCCTACATGCTGTCCGTGCCTTTCGTAATGGAAAGCTCGGCAGGTTTTTTACTACGCCATGATAATGTTCATCATCTGAATCATGTGATACATACCTTCAACCATGTGCCGACATGCACCGAGTTACTTGTGCTGCAACAAGCCCATGATATGACCGAACTACCTCGGAAGATCTGCCGAGAAAATCATGCCAAAAAACGAACTACAAACAAAAAAGAAAATACGGAAAATCTCACCGGGTCTACAATATCCGTTTACCTCGTCATTTGTACTGGTCTCCCCCGACCAACCGGTTTCTTCTACCCTGCCGTGCGCCGGCTAGTGGCGGTCGTTAATATCACACTCGGGGTAATTTGAAGCGTGTATCCTGACCACCCGACTGGGGGTTCAGACAGACTCCCAGACACCGCAATTGTGGCTTTTTGAAAAGAACAACAAAAATGAGAAGGGTCCCGTATATCGTCAACTACGTACTCGGATGCTGACAGAACGCCGACTCCCGTCCTTGTCCTGGGCGGCATCTCTTACCCGTTATCGGCACGTATGGGACCACCATCTTTAAAAAGCAATTATATCATAGCCTACACGGTACTCTGTACCCGTCTACTCGTTCCATATTACATCAGCCAGGTACGCAATACGGCCAGAGCCCCCTCCCATCCGTCATGAAATCTCGTCAGCCTACTATCTACCTCATCATTCTGTTGGCACCCCCGTTTCCTTAGCTTATGCACTCGCCTCGGGGCGTTGTACTTGTGTAACAAACAAACACGAAACGGCCTAATAAGCCATGTCTCTCCCTAGTCTAACTATTTGGTTTGCTTGATGGATACATGCTGTTGCTCGGCGGTATATACCCTAGGTTGCAAACACCATTAACACCATTTTTTGGGGACCTGGATGTCCTTGAATGTAACATACCTAAGGAGTCGAGCCTCGCAAAGAACACTTGTGCTGCTGCCACAGGTGCCTTTTGCATGCGGAAGGTGCCGAGACGAGACTCCGGAAGCCAATCTCATCATTCGATCTTGTCCTGCAAGCTGCATTTTTCTCCTCCTTTTGGACCTTTCCCCCCTTTGATACGTAGGACAACAGCAAAACAAGCTCGAGCCCCTCTATCATTCATGCCCCCTTCGATCCATTTCCATGTTCGGTTCCTCCTGCGTCTCAGTGCTGCCGAGTAGTGTCGTGGTCAAATTCTTGTAAACTTGGATTTGTTTTATGCAAACCTGCGGGTTCGATATGGTGGATTGTAGCATAACTCCAGGGTCTCAACTCTGCCTGCAGGGGGTGTAATAAACGGGTAGTTTCAGCAAGTCCAGTGTCTGTATGAAGCTTGTTGCAAATACAGTGTCTAGAAGTAGATATGGGGAAGGGGAAGCGTGGCTTCGTGCTGTGGACGGGAGTGAGGAAAGGGCAGAGACTCTCCCTCTGCCAAAAAAGAAGCTCACATGGCTACCAGCCCATTTTCATCCTCTGAGTCTATTAGAGCTTACGCTATGCTGATATCATCTTCTGTCTCTCTTTTTATCGACCAGTGATGTTGCTATCCCGCGATAGCTTGATGCAAGCAAACAAGGTTCATGCCATGTACTGATACCATACATATTTCCCATTCATAACTTCCAATGGAGTAAAAACAAATACACGGAAAACTTGGGTAATGCCTCCTCCACTGTGGCTAGCTCTCTCTTGTCGTGGCGTTTGTACAGGAGCTAGAAAGCGAACGCCTAGCTGCTCGAAAGCGGAGTCGCTCTGGGTGTCTACGCAGTCTGTGGCTTTCTCTGGGGGCCTCGAACGAACTTCCCCTCATGTCCACCCTGACCCTTGGCCCTTGTGCTTCTTACCTTCTCGGAGAGCTCTTCGAGTTCCCAACCCTTTACTACTGCTCTGTGTGACTTGCAACTCCACTCCCTGACCCTCTGCAATGTGATCGCTGGAGCGGAATCCGTCACCGTCCCTGAAAATAGTCGTGAATAAATCTGAAATGGACTGGGTCAAGCCTTGGAGGGCTTCAACACGCTCATTATCGGCACTCGACGTAATTTCAAGAGTCCCGTCTTGTTGGTTGATGTTTCCACTGATCTTTCCATCAACAATGAGGAAACTCAAGATGTCTTGCACCTCGGGCTCGGGGATTTTGAGCTGCTTGGCGATCCACGCAAGCTTCATCCGTGTGTAGGGTGCAATTAACTTGACAACACCCTTGGTTCGCATGTTACGCGTAACCTCGTCAATGTTTTCGGCAATAAATGTATCGTCGAGGATATCCTGGTTCCTTTGCATTACCTTTTCGTATGCGTGGACATCATCGCGTTGGTAGGCATCCACAAGCTCCGTCATGGCTGATATTCTGGGGTCGGTCTTATACGGTTTGGTCTCCTGAGAATCGAATGGGTTTATGGTCGACTTCATCAACATGGTCGTCAAGAGTAGATACTTGAGTACCTGGATTCGCTGCAGTGATCCCGCCTCATCATAATTGCGGAACGATTCGAAAAAGTCGCTCTGTGCTTCCTTCCAATTCTCTTCGCTCATGTGCATCTTGCCACCACACTCCCGGATGATTCCCATGATTCTGGGGTGGGGAACCGCCGATTTTACTTTGAGAGCGCGCTGATATAGGAGCTTTAGTTGCTTATTGTTCTTCGTCTCCGCAAACATCTGAATCTCCAAGGCATAAATCTCCAAGGAGTAAGTGCCCTTGCTAGGGTCATCTGAGCCATCTGCGAGCTGGCATGACTTGTGTAGCTCCCGAAGCTTCTTTGATACAGCAGAATATTCCTTTCGGTCGAGAAGCAGCTTGGCTAGTTTGATGTTGGTCTTCAGCCATAGTCGCTCGTTGTTGGTGCTCTTCAGGCTGTCTAGAGTCAGGGAATAGAATTGTTCCATGCATCGAATTGCCTCTGGTCCGTCAACTCCCTTCTCAATGTAGTCCAGCATGTTGTTAATAGACTTCTCAGAGTAGTTCCTCGTTACGGCTGACCTGACGTAGGTGAGGAGCTCGGCGTAGTGTTCGGCTGCCTGGCACGAGAAGTCAGAAGGTGACAAGCATATATAGTGAGGAGAGTCTCACCTTGTCGAACTGTCCCAGCTTGTACTCCAGCTTTATAGCTTGCTTCAAGCCTTTAAAACCCCATTCTCCTTTCTCGTCCTCAAGTGATGGAATAGCCAAGAACTCTGCTACAGCGTCCTCTGGATCAGATTGTTTCAGTTGCTTTGCATTATAGTATTTGTTTTCGATATCGACATCGCCGGATTCATCGTCGTCGTCTTCTTCATACTCGAAGTCATATCTACGGGGAAGTTAGCCACAACTGGGGTACGCGACGCAAACGAAGTGAGGCGTGTGAGGTACTGACTGGTCCTCATCCGACTCCCGCATAAAATCCTCGTCGTCAGACATGATGTGTTTAATATATCGGCGACTAGGAAGAAATTTGGTGGACGAAACAAGGGTATCTGGGCGTCGGAGTACGGTGGTTAGAGTGATTGTGATGATGCTGGAGCTTTGGTGGAGAAGGTGAAGGCGACAGCGGGGTGAATGGAGAGTGGGCGGTGGATAAAACTTATCGATAAGCCGATCGGCGATAACTTTGAGAGACGGTTTCTGGTGCAAAATAGCTCTCAGACGAACCACCCTGATATCACGATTGGCATACTGCGGTGTTTAAGTTGCTGGCTTGTTCCATGTTATAATCACTCAGATACGGAAACCCAGAACTAGAGAATCTGAATCTCCACGTTCTGCTAAATATACTTGGCCGGCAGTGTTCCACAGGCCCGCAGTTTGCTGGCCTAGCCCTGAACATGAGGACAGAGAATCTTCAGGGTGATTTGAAGTGGTATTCTCTTTTTTAATTTCTTTATTTCCTTTTCAACATTATTCTAAGGTATTCAAAACTATAAACCTCCCAACGCCATAACAGGAGACACTTATCAGTAGTCAGATTGTACGCCCCTGCCAATTGCTTTGCGGGTGGTTGCAACCCGCATTCGTATAATTTACAACGACTGGAAATGGAATCTACCTCAACCTAGCCTTGAGCAACACCTGGCGGGATCTTAAAGGTGAACACAGCCACGACCACTCCCGTGGCAAGGATAGTCAAAATAAGAAAAGGAAGTCCTTGCCAAGCTCCTCCTAATTGCATACCTTGGGTCAACAACCAAGCCATACTGGGGCCGCTCACCAAAGCCATCAACATTTCGGCCAGCCCGATAGTGGTGTTGAGGGTGGCGACAGTATGTGGCTCCACGATGGCATTCAGAATCGCCCTGCACAATGCACCATAGCCGTTTCCTAGACTTGTAATAACAAGGGATGTAATAAATAGCCAGGGGACTGGGGCCCAGGTCATCATGAACATTCCCGTGAGGACAAACACAGAGGATATGCGCGCGAGAGTAAGATCTTTGAAAATCGGTTCGTAATGAAAGCGCTTGGTGAGAATCATGGAACCCAGTGGCAGCAACAAAAGGAGGGACGTGAGAGCCGCAAGGTTACCAGCGTTGG
Source organism: Mariannaea sp. PMI_226 (assembly GCA_024336345.1). Taxonomy (NCBI): domain Eukaryota; kingdom Fungi; phylum Ascomycota; class Sordariomycetes; order Hypocreales; family Nectriaceae; genus Mariannaea; species Mariannaea sp. PMI_226. Next base: position 4,778,174 of record JANFOG010000001.1, on the reverse strand, counting down.
ATAGGAGGGTCGCCTAAAAAAAGGATGCTTGGTTAGCTGAAGGCGAGGTAGACCAAAGACATTGTGCAGACTTACTGTGGACCATTCCCAGTCAAATCTTTTCGTCATATATTGCAGAAGAATATTGATCATGGCGAGTCTTATTGGCAAAAGTGTAGCGATAGCCAAAATAAGAACCACTATACTTTTTGACGAAAAGATGAAGCGCCAAACGTGCTTCATGTCATTGGTCACTGTGAACCATGCCTTTGCCAGCACCTGCTGTCTAAATGCCTTGACCGAACTGAACGAACGCAAGTTGACTTCTGTTGAGTCCCGCTCATTCTCCTCGTTTATGGCCTGCTCATTGTCACTGGCCGCTACTCGTGTATACCTTCTTCGGGCGTCGGCTTTTCGTCTCAGCACCAGAGTCTCAGGGATGAGTGCGACGGAACACAGTCCAACCAAGAAGCAGCCAAAGCTCAACCACATGGCCATCCATGGATCAAACTTGAGCATGAAAGCTGAGAGCGGATTCACAAGAACTTGAAGGACAAGCATGGTCGCCACGAGCTGAAAGAACGTCGACGTTCTCTCAGCGACAGGTACAACATCAGCTAGAATAGTCCAAATCATTGCGGCGGCCATGGTTCCACCTCCTCCTATAAGGAGAAAAAGGCTCCCGGGGAGCATAGCCCAGATGCTAAATACATCTGGGAACAATACTGTGATGAGAATGGTTAGATGGAAATGAAAATGGGGATGATGTCTGATTGTGCCACCTACAGACAATCATGACCCAGGCATTTTGAAGGACGCATCCCAATACTGCCAGGAACAACACAATCCGGCGTCCATATTTATCGGCGATAATACCATATGGAAATTGGGCAAAAATAGCTAAAAAAAAGGAAAAAAATATGTTTTCTTCTGTCAATCAAGTGCTACCACGACACATTTGGGTGGGCAGCGGCAATGGTTGACTCACGCATCGTCATTTCCAGGGCAAAGGACCAGCCTCTCACCATGGCCAGCATCTCTTGGACCTTGTTGTTCTTACAGCGATGGTCCTGGATTTGTGGAGTTTTGAGGGAGTGATCAGGGTAGTACGTGCGGCAGATAACGTCCTCCATGATCTTTTGACGCGGTGCCTCCATTATGAACTGGCCGATCTCAACAATGAAGAGGAAGAGGACGCACATGAGTATCACATGGCGCTGGAAAGACTTAGATGGCACAATGTCGGGAGGCAGATCCGTCGGCAGCAACGGCGACCCCTCTGAGGCGACGATTTCATCATTGTAGCCACTGTCTCCGTCGTCGAGGACAGGCCTCAACCCAGAGCGTTGTTGTGACTCGCGAGGCATGGTGGGGGGCAAGTCGTCAACGGGAACCCAGCACGCACTGTGATGAATCCAGGTTGAAGATGGCTAGGCACAATTAGCAATGAAAAGATTAATGACTACCAGTCACAGTGCGCTGGCCAGAGCATCAGTGGTAGTAAATAAGGCACCTTCCATACCTCTTATATCAGTTTGTCTTGAAAAAGAGATGACGAGACCACACTGCAAGCTTCCGTCAAGTATGTGCGAGATTCGGTTGTCACTGAAAATGTTCCCGGGGCCCACCGTAAGCTGGTTAACTAGAGAGGGAAGGAGACATAAGATAAGGGGGGATCTTAGGTTCAGATGAACACAAATGGAACAAGCTCATGCTTTTTGAGTTTCGATACAAAGTTGGTTGACGCATTAATAATGCCAATAATGCCAATAATGCCCCAACAACGCGCAACTGATTACAGCATGCCTAGGTACCTTATTACAACACACAACACATGACAACATGGCAAAACCACCGCTCGCCGAACAAAGGGACCTCGTCCTTACCCTCATTCATATTATCGCGCCTGCAAATGGCCAGAATGGGGGAAGTCTGACTTCGCCTGACGTTTGCTTCTGTGCATACCACCGCCATCGTATTTCGCGTTGACGCCCTTGTGAGTAGGCCACTTGCGACGCGAAAACGTAATCCCCCCCTTGGCGCGGACGCGCAATCAAGCATGCCATAGACAAGGGCAAACTTGGTTGAATCTAAGACAGACTGACTTGGGCAAATTCTGGGTTTAACCAAGGCCCAGCTCTTGCATTTGCCGCTGACGAAGCGCAACAAGGGTTTGAACTTTGATTCTTTGGAATGCTCTTCCTTTATGGCGTTTTGGATGGAGGCATATCTGAGGTTGAGGTATGTCAGGTAGCCGTGGGTTAGGTAGCCGTAGGTAATCAATGACCCTGTACGTACAGTAGTGTACCTCGGATGTACGGTCGCCCTCTCCCCCGGATTTATCTACTTTAGATTTATATTGGGCCAGCGCACACTTCAAGTTACATCATCAACGCATTTTCCCTGCTTGCCGATTGGCAATTTGACTGCGCGTCCTCCTTGTCCATCTCACTAGGAGTGGTAAGTCAAAATGGCCGTTCCCTGGAACGACAGTACCCTGGTAGGTGTTCCAGAATATCAAAGGTACGCACAAAACCATGGAAATAGTAAAAGCAAAGGTGATGTGGCGAACAAAATCAGGTCATGTCATGTACTGAGGGCAACCATCGATATTTCGACTGTAGAGGCAAACTTAGCAGGGAATGAAAGTATCACTCAGCTTCCTGTCTCTAATTTGTGAAGATTTCTGACCTGGTACGGAAATGTTGCCTTACCACCCCTAAAGGGATAAATACAGGAGCAGTGCGCCCAGGTGCGCTGGTGGAACTTGGGCCGTCACGTTCACATGAGCTTTATATACGTACCTTCGCACAGTCACCTCCACTGGTTTCTGGTGCTCGCAATGGGGTGCCGGCTTATGTACTAAAATAAAAAGGAGGACAACAGGATAAACCTGCTTGCGAACCGTGAAAAGGGCCTAATACGGGTCAAGAAGCCTTGTGTGTTAGATTCTATAAGTTCAGTTCCTCATAAATATCTATTTGGTTTGATTTAAATAATTCAGTTGATAGATTTATCCAATGCAAACTGAACCTCGTCGTGCTGATCGCTCAGAAATCGAACAACCAAGGTTAGGTAGGTATGAGAATTTATCATTTCCTTGTTATGACGGACTACGTCCTGACTTGCTTGAGTTGAAGGAAGCAAAACCGGCTACATCATATTTCATATGGTTCATTTTCACTAGCTACCTAAATACACGAGAGAGAGTACTAAGTGAGTCTATATAGCAGTTTAGTTACTATGAATAGAAAAATGAAGGGAGTAAGGCGACTTATGTAGGTTGATAGCTTAGCATAATTACGCTACAATATAAATTAGCGTATCAATTAAAAAGCGTTAGTCTTGGGAAAGTCATAGCTTTCTAATTACTTTGGTTCATTCGACCGGATATTCTACTACTGGAGCCATTGTGATTGCATCACAACTCTCAGGGTCTCTAGATCTTTTGTAGACTGGTAATGTCTATTGAGCATACAGAGTACCAGCTTCTCTTCCTTGGAAAGAACTCAGACCTAGACACGTGCAATTTATATATACGACCTCCCTCCGTAAGAGGCGCAAGCCCATTTTGTCATTTGCCAATAGGAACCGTGAGATTGAGACGTGACCTACGATACGTACCAACTTTGTTATAACGAAATTCGAGTAATATGTAGACTACGATCTACGTCGTAACGCTAATTGTTTCTCAACGTCGTAACAGTTAGTGTATCCATCAGGTGACAAGCCACAAGTGATGCCCAACGACCCAAGACATTACCTGGTAAAGCCCCAACCATTCGGCATCAAGAGATGTCAACCGCACCTAGTCTTCTCCAAAACGACAAACCATCAACCTAACCCCGGTTGTGTACAATACTCTTTATCTAATTTTACCATCCTCTTTTACCATCAATGATTTGAAACATGGCTACCTGTCCAATCCCCATCAGGTTTCATTGTGAAGGAGTTCCCGAGGAGCTTGCGTACACCTACCAGCTTCCTCGCCGTCTCATTCGCTCCGCGGCCGCAATAGAGAACGACCCCTCATATAAGGAACTCTTTTCCGATGTTATTGGACCTATAATCAGAGAACATGAAGCAGCTTGCCGTGCTGCTTCCACTGGTTCTTGCGGACGCTGTGGTTGTTCTACTTCGGAAATATTGCAGTTGCCCATAAATTGGCTTCATAGGCCCGATCCTATTGTTGAGATAGTTGTCCTTTCTGTATGTGAGAGGCAGGAATGCAAGCGTTGGCTACAGGACGAACTCGAGGCTGCGATGGAGCAAGCGTTTTTAAAAAGTTTTCGTGCGGCTTTTGGGCTTGATACGCGTTGAACAAAAAACGGGAGGAATTGGCAGCGATGGAAAGTTGAAAGTGCCTGCATAGGCACCTAGGCAGGTACTTAATATGAGACTTGCGATGAATAAAACTGCTCAAAGCGAAAATGGTATCCCACTACCTATGTAGTTCAGAGAAGATATTTTGCATACCCAATTCTTGTATGCTGTATTCATCGTGAATGGGCCATGAGGCTGCATAAACACGGGAGGGAGTTTGGGTGGTAGGGTTATATCCATCTCTCGAGCAAGTTGCGTGCATTGCAGTCAAGAAATATCGATTCTATCGCTTTGATTCTCTAATGCACCGCACAACGCAGGGCCTGTCTCCAATACTGTAAGCACGATGTTCTGCAGTACACTCAGGTGCACCCAAGCTTTGCTTGGATTCAACGTATGCAATATACACAAAGTACCACGTCTTGTATTTGCCGTCGGTGCCACAGAAGGGACAAAGTAGGACTAAGTAACCCTAAAAAGCAATAAAATCAATAGACTTGAGTAGCCGCAAAATAAGTAACTTGATTCGCGCAGATGCCGGTAAGGCAGATGCCAAGATCGGATGTCTGCTGGTAGCTCAGCACCGCCAGAGGAATACGGCGCGTAATTGCAGACGCGGCCAATCAAGTCTGCAGAACGGTCAACTGAATTGAATTGAACCGTCAAGCGACCGCAATAGCCGCCTGTAAGACGTATTGTCGCTAGAACGGTACTCATCGTGTCTTTTACAGTGATTCTGTCTCGTGGTGTGAGAAAGTGGGAAAAGCCCTGAGACTTAATAAAGCCGAGACTCAAGATGAACTGACAAACTCGCACCCTTTTAATTCTAATCCATTTCTCATATATAAAGGCTGGCTGCAACGTAACAGTCTTGGCAGACTTGGATGCATCAAACTTGTCAGCTTTGACCAAGTTGTTTCGCCGAATGCAACGGCCCTGCTAAATGGGCGCCCCATGGCCAGATGCTCAACCCACTTGGAAGTAGTTGGGCGCACTTTGTTCATGTCTTCCCCGATCAATTGTCGCAGATTCGAATTTATTTACGTTCAATGCCAAAATGTGCGCCTATTATCGCATGCATTATTTCTTCAAGTCCTCAAGAAGGCGATGTATAAGAAAGACCGAGTCGCATTATAGCGATTATCCGCTGTGGGTTGCATTGTCCTTATCCATAATCCGTCAGTTCCACGACCCTGGCAATCTGGATCGCCAGCTTCTCCTTAAGCGCCCGTGCTAACCTTTCAATGGAGCCTTTACTGAAACAAAAACCCAGGGCGCCCTGGTAAAGCACCGATTCGCTGTTCTGGGGTGACTTGACCGGGCTGTGTATCATAGGTAGGTCCATTTATATAATACATGAGCTGGGCATGGCCCTTTGCCCTTGAGAATCAATCAGCCAACAACCTTTCTTTCATCATTCCAACTATCTTTCTTGTTGTTCTTGTTCTTGTATTCGTTCGTTCATTATGGGTTCTTCCAAGTCACTCTTTGCTTCTCTTCTCGCATTGGCACCGGTAGCCTTTGGCGCAACCGTGGATGATTCGCAGTGTGACTGCTATGTGACCAACGGTACCAAGCCAACCTACTATGCTGGACATATGTTCTTCGATTTCCGCTCCCTTTCCCAATACGCTGGTGTTCCTGATGTCATCAATACCGTCGATGGAAATGCCAATGCCGACTTCTCTAGCTCCTATTTCAACTGGGAGTCCAAGTTTGCCCAGACCTGGGGTCTTCAAAAGTGGTCCAATGAGGATGCTAGCTTTCCCATGCAGAACTCGTACAACAATATCTACATCCAGGCCAACAAAGACGACAATGCTGCTAGCGATACGTATTTAACCATGCGAACTGCTCGTGGCGATGGCTTCCAGTCTGCTGCTGAATTTGAAAGCATCAACAAATACCAATATGCTTCCATGCGAATGTTTGCCCGGACTGTCGGCTCCAAGGGTGCTTGCACTTCTATGTTCACATACCTCGGTGCTGATAAACTTGCCAATGTGCAGGAATCAGACATTGAGGTTCTGACCAACGACCCCGATAATGTCATCCACTACACCAACCAGCCCTCCTACACCGACGCCGGCGGCTCAGTTGATGGCGCAACAGAGACCGTGACTCTTCAGAACGGCCTTAAGTGGTCCAAATGGGCATCTCACCGTCTGGACTGGACTGCGGATGAGGTTCTATGGTACGTGGACGGGCAGCAAACTGCTAAGAACTCCTTCCAAGTCCCCAAGGACGCCTCGACTCTCGTCTTCAACGCCTGGAGCAACGGCGCCGACTGGACCGGAACCATGCCCGTGGGCGGCATTGCGTACCAGGAGATTCAGTGGATTGAAATCCTCTATGGCTCTGCCGATAAGAGCACTTGCAGCCGGGTGTGTAGTGTCGACGAGACAAGCGAGCTGGGAAAGCCTGTACGCGTTTAGGGAACTTCGTCGGCTCGATGCTCCACGTCTCGAAAGACTAAGCGCCATCTAATGGATTAAACGGTGCTTCTTTTGTATATACATATCTACTGTATATTTCTTCTATTTTAAAATAAAACCCTTTGCTGGTATGGTGTTTTATTATGTGCTTGGTTGAACAGTTGGCTCAATGGCGTTTCCTTGGATAGATGGAATAAGTATTTTGTCAATAAATCAGGCCGAGTCGGAGCAGTCGTTTCATTCTACTTCTTTTCCAAAGATCTCCCTGAGTTGCGTTTGATACTGGACTTCCTTCTTTGAGCTGTCTCAACTAGTATCGGTTGTACTCCTGATTTCAAGCCTCCAAATGTTTCAGTTTCGGAGGATAGTGAGCTATATGACCTGAGACTCTCTGAGGAACAACACATTAACATTGATCCATACTGTATGGGCATGGCATTAGTATATCCATGAACAGGGAGAGGAGTTGTGTTTTAACCAATGTTGGTTAGTACTTTCGTTACATTGGTGAAGGTCACCCCCAACGTTGCATCGTGTGAGAAGGTCAACGGCACGTACTTCGACGTTTGGTCAACGGGTGCCTACCCTAGTGACATAGGTATGTAAACTTATTTGTACATAGAACCAACTGCAATGTGTTAGCTCTCTATACGGTGTGTTCAGATGACTGGGTATTAAGAATTTTATGGTTATATTTGAGTTATCGCGCAGTAATACACATTCATATGACGGCTCATTGAGGTTGGCCTTGACGAAGTCGAGTCTTCCAGATTAGAACCTATCTGGGTTTTTCAACCCTTCCTTCATACTTTGTAGACAGCCATGATGAGAATTAGAGGAGCAAGAAAGAATTGAGTGCCACGACTGGGGCAACTTCAGAGAGACAAAGGTCACATTTGTTACTCCTATCAAGAAATCTAACGTGACCAGAGGGTGGTACTGCACCAAACTACACACTGGCATGTGTTTTTGAAAGCACTCAACTGGGTAGCGTTATCGCTCCAAGAGGTTCGCTTACAGGATATCCATGCCTTGATTATTACAGTCTAATGATATCTTGCCTCTTGAACAAACCAATTCATCCGGAGTAAGCACTCCGACGTCGGTCATACTGGCTAACATGGGTTCGTTCATTCACCACCACCAGTTTCTCAATTTGATAATATAGACTAGGTCCCGCTGAAAATATTCTATCGTGTTATAACTCTGGGGAACACGTGGTTCTTTTGTATTTCTATCGCAAAAATTATCCCTTCCCCATGCACTACTTGGATGGATCCAGTACCACGGCCGACGTTTTCCATGGCACCTCCGCCGGCTTAGATACTTTATCAATGTCAAAATGGAACATTTTTGTTTCGTGTAGCCACTCCAGGAACTTTGCGCTTGGCCATCATGACTAGGTCAGTATTTGTGCTACAAACTGCCTATCTGTGGATATTCGTCCCTCTTTTGGTTGGCCAATTGGCACCTGGCAGGGTTCTTTTGTTTCGTCGCTTGGGGCCTTCCCCTCATCAAAGTGGCCTTGTTACCAACATGATGGACACACTTTTCTGCGATACAATTCGACCGGTAGTTATACAAGTGAATTGAAGGGACCTTACTAAAGAAAACTGAGCGTAACCGTTTTAGCCGAGGTCGTACAACCTTGTGCGCAGTTGCACGCCATTGGCTGTCCATCGTCGTGATATCAGGCCGTTGAGGGTCTCATGATACTCTCGCGAGAGCTCGGGAATTGCAACCTTCCATTTATAGTCTTCGGGTTTTTAACCGCAGTGTAGCTTGTTTAGAATGCCTGGAAGGTCAACATGATTCCATTTGTAGTATCTCCATGCAGATCTCCATGGCTTCACTTAAGCCAAAAGATATCCACCCCCATTAGTGTATAAGTCATATAAGAGGTGAACTTGCCGCTCGACCCCGTGGCTCGAAAGCCATCTCGAATGCCGCGCCCAGGCTCAAGATGAAGAATCCATTTAAAAATAATATTTCCATCGAGGGTGTCTCGGCTGACCCCATTGGGGTCCCAGAACCAGCCATCTCCTCTGGAGAGAAGCAACCGGGTCACGATGCTAAAATGCCTGTTAGTGAGATCACGGCGGATTCGAAATCTCCCATTGAGATTGATGCTGCGGAAGTCAAAAAGCCAGACGGCTTATTCTCAGATGACTCTCCGTACGAAGAAGTGCGAGCTGCCGTTCGTAATACAGATGGTGAGGAAGTGGCTAATACGGTGAGAGCCTGGGTCCTGGGCACCCTGTTTGTCACAATCGGCTCAGGACTCAATATGTTTCTCAGCATGAGGTAAGAAACCCTTTGCTTCTACAAGCCATGAACAATATGCAGTTGCTTAATTCGATACTCTTTAGGTACCCTGCCATCAACTTCCCAGCAATCGTTGTCCAGTTGCTCGTCTATCCTCTTGGTTGCCTCTGGGCAAAGACAATGCCTACACGAGTATTCAACACCTTTGGACTGCGATGGACTCTAAATACGGGGCCATTCAGTATCAAAGAGCACGTTGTTGTCACTCTCATGGCCAACGTCTCCATCAGCTACGCGTACAGCACCAATGCCCTCATCGCGCTTCAGGGCAAACCCTTTTACAACATCAATCTCGGCTGGGGTTTCTCGCTGCTTTTCACTCTAAGCTCGCAGCTTATTGGGATTTCTCTCGCTGGCCTGTTCCGAAGATTCCTCATCTGGCCGGCTGCCATGATATGGCCGAGCCAGTTTGCGAACACTTCGCTATTCTATGCCCTCCACGACAGAAGCAAGAGCGATGGTAATCACTCCAACGGCTGGGTAATGAGCCGATACCGCTGGTTCGCCATTGTGACAGCGGGCATGTTCTTGTACTACTGGATCCCCGCCGTCTTGTTCCAGGGTCTCTCCGTGTTTGCTTTTGCGACATGGATCAAGCCCAACAATGTGGTGGTAAACCAGCTTTTTGGTGGCTTTACTGGCCTCTCGTTGATCCCCATCACTTTTGACTGGACATATGTCACAGCTTATCTGCTTGATCCCATTCTGGCTCCCACTAGCTCGCATGTCAACACCCTCATTGGGCTCTTCTTCTTCGTCATCGTCGCTAGCATTGGAATCGTATACACTGGCGCGCTATATTCAGACTACCTCCCCCTCGTAACCTCGCAAACCTACGACAACACGCAGCAATATTATAATGTCACCAAAATCCTCGGTGATACGTTCACCTTTGACCCTCAAAAGTATAAGGAGTATTCGCCGCTGTTCCTATCACCCACTCTTGCTCTAAACTACGGCCTCTCGTTCGCGGCCCTGACTGCTGCCTTTGTGCACATTGGCCTTTACCATGGAAAGGAAGTGTGGTACCGCTTCAGGACGGCGCGGAATCAGGAGCCTGACATACACCTGCGGCTCATGAAGAAGTATGCTGAAGCTCCCGACTGGTGGTATGCAGGCCTCTTTTTGATCTCCATCGGACTTGGCTTCGCAACAACAGAAGCGTTCAACTCACAGTTACCATGGTGGGCATTCATCGTGGCAATCATTGTCACACTCGTCTTTGTTATCCCTACGACGATGATCCTGGCCGTCTCCAACATCCTTCTTAGTCTGAATGTCATCTCGCCGTTCCTGGCCGGATTCATGATCCCCGGCCGTCCCGTCGGCGTTATGATCTTCAAGGTGTATAGCACAGTCATCCTGGGCCAGGCGCAAACATACAGCGCCGATCTGAAGATGGCACATTACATGAAGGTCCCTCCCAAGGTGACGTTCTGGTGCCAGATCATGGCCACCATCTGGGCGGCGTTTGTGCAGGTGGCCACTATGAACTGGACGTTGGGCAACATCGACAAAGTGTGCGACAACAAGCAGAAAGACCACTTTACCTGTCCCAATGGCCGAGCTTTCTTCTCGTCCAGCATCGTCTGGGGGGTTATTGGCCCGCGCCGAATGTTCGGCGAGGGAGGCATGTATTCGGCCTTCAACTGGTTCTGGTTGATCGGTGCTGGGTTCCCCATACTGCTATACGTCCTTACCAAGGTGTGCAAGTTTTCCTTCTTCCGACACTTTAATGCGCCGGTGATGCTAGGAGCCATGGCCTGGCTGCCTCCTGCGTCGCCTCTGAGCTTCTCCAGCTGGGCCATCGTCGGACTCATCTTCAACAAGTGGATTCGAACGAAGTGGAACGGTTGGTGGTCGACGTATGCTTACACCACAGCAGCTGCGTTGGACGCAGGGTTGATTATCAGTACCATTATCATCTTCTTTGCCATTACGTTCCCCAATGTGACTATTCCGCAGTGGTGGGGGAATGTGGGAGTTTTCAACACCTTGGATGCGAGTTACCAAGCAACTTTGAAGACGGTGGGCGAAGGGGAGACGTTTGGACCAAAGACATGGTGATGAACTACACGAGGTAGCACTCCCAAAACCAGCGGCAATCAGAGGTGTGTTTGGAAAGCTGGTTAGCGAACTTCTTAGGTAGGACCTCTATCAAATAGAGATGACTGTGTTTAATTAACCCACCTTGTACGAAGTAATTCTGAATAGTTATATTACCATGTCCACTGTCGAGAGTTGCATTGCTCTTTCAATTGAAGAGGGACCTACAAGTGCTGGTTCACCGTCACAGCATTACACAACCAAACTACCACCCACTTTTAGCAGACTAAAATAAACAAGCAAATATTGTTTTCCCTTTTACTTTTATTTTTCTGTTTTCTCAATGCTAGCCTTTTCTTTGGGTAGGCAAAGATGCGCGCAGATCACGTACACGTTGTACAAAAGCTGGCAGTTAAGCTAGGCAGCTTAGCGTACCCTGTACTCCAATGATAGGACTTCACATTGTGTGACGTAGCCGTGCTGGGGAAGATTTCCCTCAACAAAACGTTGGCGCGTGGTAGAATCTTATTATTTTAAATACCAGAGGCAGAGGCTGGGTTATACTGTAAATAAGACTGGGAGATTATCGTCATGTCCGTTTCCGACTCTAAAGTATTGTCCACTGGTCCACTGGTATGGTATCACCGCCTCGTCATGTCACCAAGAGGCATTCCCTGACAATCCGCCATCTCTAGGCCGAAGACGAGGCCCGCTGGATTAAGCTTATCAAGTAACAAACGCCATTGCTCCATCCTGCTGGATGACCCTGCTAAACGCGATTTGTGTCTTCAGGATTGAATATCAAGATCCCATTGGTGTCACCCGAACATGGGAGTCCTCCGAGCGTCGTACCCGTCCTAAAGACGCCGACATTGACGGCGTTGGAATCGTCGCCATCCTCGACAAGCCCACAGGCAAGGAGATTATCCTTCAGAAGCAATTCCGCCCGCCCATCGATAAGGTCACCATCGAGGTCCCCGCAGGCCTTATCGATGCCGGCGAAACTGCAGAACAAGCCGCCGTCCGCGAACTGAAGGAAGAGACGGGCTATGTGGGTGTTGTAACTGAGACAACACCCATCATGTATAACGATCCAGGTTTCTGCAATACCAACTTGCGCATGGTGCATGTCTCCATCGACATGTCACTCCCCGAGAACCAGGACCCCAAGCCTGAGTTAGAGGAGAACGAGTTCATCGATGTGTTTACCGTGCCGCTCGCGAACCTATGGGACGAGTGCATCAGGTTGGAGGCTGAGGGTTATGCCATTGATGCACGCGTTGGGACTTTTGCTGAAGGAATCCTGCTGGCCCAGAGATTAAAGCTTTAGATTCATGTCACGTAATGAATGACGAAGAGCAACAAAAAAAAAAGAGTGGAAAATTGAACTTGTCAATAGATCACATAGACAGCAGAGAACCAAAGGGCCATTACAGCTTCTTCTCCTCCCGCAGACCGTTCCAAAGAGTTAGGGCAGCAAGGCACTTGGCGTCTCGAGCGCCGGCTTTCCAGACATCTTTCATGGGGACAACTTTGAGCGTAATCATCTCCCCATGATCTCTGATGCCAGTCAGGCGCCCACTCCATTCTTTGAGCTGAGCTCGAGGAATTCTCCGTTCGTAGCTGAAGATGGTAATGTGCTCGTCGCAACCCCCAGCACTGGGAAACATGGCCTTGGGCAACCCCTCACTGTCGTCCTCTTCTGGAGAAGCTAGCTCGCTGAGGTCAGTGAGTTCATCTTCGTGAATCGTGATGCCCAGTTCCTCCTCCATCTCCTTGGCAGCGGCACCTTTGAAGCTCCCCGAATCATCTACCATTCCGGCTGGGAGCTCCACAAAACTAAGGCTCCCAGCTGGGACTCGAGGTTGCACAGTCAGTACGACGTAGCGCTCATTCGAGTCCGGAGGCACATCATCGGGAATGAGCATGACAAGCAGGGCGACGCTGGGCCCTCGGAGAAAGGCAATGGCGGGCAGCTTGCTGCCGGTGGAGTTGGAGACTGTAGCGGTGAGCTTGACAAAACCTAGACGCTTGTTGCTGAAGACATCATAGGACTGGACGGTGATGAAGCGGAGAGCATAAGGGTCCTCGTTGAAGGGATGTGAAGCGTCGGCTTGGAGACGCAGGGAGTTTGTCAAAGTACTCAACCAACTCTAGTATGGAACAGAGTTAGTAACGTATAATTGAAAAGAAAAAGGATATAAGAGGATAATCTCACATTGAAAGGCTTAAATTCCAACAGTTGCTCCTGAGACAAGCCCTCAGGAAGACTGAGAGGGATGTTGAGATCTGAGAAGGAGGTGGTCGACATTGCGCGAAGTGAGAGCACCGGATGCCAGAAATGACGAGCTGGACGCCGCGAAAACAGAACTGGGATGCTTAATATCTTACATGAATGCCTTATTCCTGACATTTCACCACTGTACGACGAAACAAGAACATGGACCAGGGCCTTGTATTACGTAGGTGTTGACAGGATGATGATGATGCATGACGCACTTTCGGCGCAGGGTCTCTCGGCAAAATAGTAAGACCGGAACGCTTTCCAGATTTCACCAATTCAAATGCCACGCAGACAGCTGGCAGAACCAAAAGAGTAATTTTTTAAAAGATAAAAAAAAAAAGGGCAAAATGACTGATTGGCTTGTTGTTTACCTAAGGTGAGATTGAATGGAATAATCGTTGGCATGCAGACTCAGGATGGAGCTGTTCATCCTTGCGATAATCTTGAGCCACTTGTCTTCTGGGATGAGCGAGTGACCCATGTATAAAGCCTTCATTTCTTCGACTCGTTTGTTGATGTATAGATTTATTAGAAGAAGACGACATAAAAAAAGAAATCCTAGATGATATATAGCGAACAGAGAATTGCGATAACGACTGAAGGCATATCATGAAGAAATGAAGAAATGCAGAAACGGGGAAAACCATAATCCATTGCTCATGTCTCTCTCAAGTCATCAAATCCCAACCAACTCAAGCCGCCCAAAAGATTTCGATTTTGACCTTCTCAATATGATTCGCCCAGCCTGGGAACCTGGCTTTGGCCCAAACAGTGACCACGTCTCCCATTTTCAAGCTCCTCACGAATTCTCCATCCATGGTCTCAGGCCCCCAGCCCTGTTCCATATCCCTCTTCATCGCTTCCTCCGAGTCCCTCTTGAAGTGATCGGTCCATCTCCAGGTTATTACACGATCCTCCCAGTTCCGGCTCGCTGTTCGATTGCGGACAATCTCATGCTTTTCGTCGCGCATCAGAGGGTGATGATATCGAAACCTATCTGGATGTTCTGGATCGCGCTCGACGTCAGGGTAGAGCGGACGCAATGCACACAGGGGAAGTGGGGGAGCTCTAGTCGATTCTGATTTGTATCGGATATCATACGTGCATTGAGGATCGCCTAATTTTTTTTTGTTTTCTTGTCAGCAAACAGGTAGCAACACACATTGCTCGGGCTGCTATCAAGAGTCACTTACAAGTTTGGTCTGCATCAAACCTCTCCAAACCTGCTTCGAACCAAGTCCACGCTCCCATATACGTGCCGGGGTTTCCACGTTCTCCCCCCCAACCTTGGTCATGGCTTCGGATGGAAAAGATGATCTTGCGAACGGGGTTATTGAGCCTAGTAGTTGGATAACTGGCTAATTTCTGAAAGTATGCAGCATCATGCTCCCTCTCGGGGGGAGGTAGGGGTTTGACCTCAACCGTATCCCAGGCAAGCTCCTCTGCGAGGTCTTTTTCATGGTGGGTGCATCTTAACCCTACGGGAAATGATCGCAACTGAGGAACATGGTTAGTTGAGATATCGGTATAGTAATCAAGGTAGTTGGACTTACAATGAACTTATTCTGAGCAGGGCTGGTTGCCTGTACGCACATTGGCGACTGGTGCTCCGCAGTGTAGTCGATTTCATTGCTTGAATGGGCCCAGTACTCTGCGTGGTCAAAGATGAGGTCGACAATATCTGCTGGCAGATTGCTCGTTTTCACTAGCATGGCCCTTACGACAAAAATGTCCGTTGGGGATGGGGCGTAGGACTTATTTGGAGCATCGCCGAAGTCGTCCTTCTCCTGCGGCTGCTCTTTGTCTGGTTGATTTTTAGGACTGCCGCTATCATCATCATCATGATTCTCTTCGCCGGATCTATCCTCTGGCGCACCGGCAAAAAGATCCTGGCTTTCTCGGGCAGGGGTGTTACCAGCCTCATCTTCTCCTTCTGGAAGAACTGCCCTCCGCAAGTTGCGGAGGACTTGGTGGGGAAGGATGTTAGCCATGGCGGGTCAATGGTAGGTGACAATCAAAGGTTGGAGATGATAAGTAATGATGGGGTTTATTAGATTGGAGACAGGCAAAGACGGAGAGGTAGAGAGAGAGAGAGAGAAAGAGAAAAAGAATTGGTTTAATATTGGAAAACAAGGTAAGACAAGATATATTTAGATATGCATATGGCTCCATGTAATGCTGGTGACGCGGTTAGTGGGTAGATTGTGAATGGTGCACCGAGCTATCATCAAGGCAGCAGCCAACATCAACCGTTAATCGAAGCTGTTGCCTCTACATTGTCTGACGTCAATTCGTCTCAACCCGCTTATGGTAGTCCCCGCACTAATCGTGTGGCGGGGTGGTGACTTATCCTGCCAACCTGCGTTAATCTTATCACTTATCGATAACGATTGTCAAACAGAGCACAGTACGTACCAGATGCCATTGCGCTCATCTCACGTGAAATCGCGTCATAAGCGCCGTCCCCGGCAGCCGCTTGCTCTCCACTGTGAATGCACCGGGCCCGAGCGACGTCGGCAAAGGGCCGAAGCTCTTGAGTCTGCGTCCGGGCGATTACAAACCCAACTTGTGAATTACTGAACGAGGGATACATAGAGCGCCCAATCTCCTCCTACCTGGTTTTTTTTTTATTTTTATTCTAGTATATCACATTTGGCGTCACAATGAAGTCCTCAAGATCTCTAGCCACCACTGGCCGTCGCCTCCAAGGCGCCTTCGCTTCCTCACCAGCAAATCTCAGCACCGGCGCTCGTTCATACCTCAATTCAGCCCAGCGATTCACCCGCCACACGAACAACCCCGCCAATGGATCTCGCCAGCTTCACTCTTCTCCCTTTCGGTCGTCCGGTGCTGCTTCCAACCCGGCAATGTCCTTCCCCTGCCTCGATGCCATCGAAACTCGCTCCGCAAAGCTCGGTGCTGGCGCCGCTGCGACAACCGCAACGTCGAACGAATCCGGGCCTGAACCTTCCTACACCTCCGGCGAGACGCTCAACTACCATTGCAAAGAACCACTTCTCCTCGACTGGGGTGGAATTCTGCCTGAATTCAACATCGCCTACGAAACTTGGGGTAAGATGAATGCCGACAAGTCAAACGTCATCCTCGTTCATACCGGCCTTTCGGCATCATCCCACGCCCACTCCACCGAGACAAACCCGAAGCCGGGCTGGTGGGAGAAATTCATAGGGCCGGGAGGTCCCCTCGATACAAACAAGTACCACGTTATTTGCACCAACGTCATCGGCGGCTGTTATGGCTCTACAGGTCCCAGTAGCATCGATCCCGGTAACGGAGAGCGGTATGCGACTCGCTTCCCTATCCTTACCATTCAGGATATGGTTCGCGCGCAGTTCCGCCTGCTCAACTCCCTTGGCGTCGAGAAGCTCTATGCTAGTGTCGGATCCAGCATGGGCGGCATGCAGTCTCTCGCTGCAGGCGTCCTGTACCCCTCCCGTGTTGGTCGCATCGTCTCCATTAGTGGCTGCGCTCGCAGCCACCCTTACAGCATTGCCATGCGGCACACCCAGCGCCAGGTCCTCATGATGGATGCCAACTGGAACCGCGGTTTCTACTACGGAAAGGTCCCTCCACACGCTGGCATGAAGCTAGCCCGTGAGATTGCTACCGTCACATATAGATCTGGTCCCGAGTGGGAGCAGCGATTCGGCCGCCGACGGGCCGACCCTAGCAAGCCTCCGGCTCTTTGCCCCGATTTCCTTGTTGAGACATACCTCGACCACGCTGGCGAGAAATGGTGTCTTAACCATGACCCCAATAGTCTTCTGTATGTGAGCAAGGCCATGGATCTCTTTGATCTCGGCC
This sequence comes from Mariannaea sp. PMI_226, assembly GCA_024336345.1. Classification (NCBI taxonomy): domain Eukaryota; kingdom Fungi; phylum Ascomycota; class Sordariomycetes; order Hypocreales; family Nectriaceae; genus Mariannaea; species Mariannaea sp. PMI_226. The sequence goes on along the minus strand of JANFOG010000001.1, from coordinate 4,760,957 downwards.
ACGAGAACCAATTGGCCACGCGAGACCGCCGTGCCTCTCATAAACAACAGCTTGCCTCTGGCGAAGTTTCCACATGTCTAGAAGCTGTCTGCAACTTGACGCTCCCGGAGGAGCCGTACCAGGAGCAGCCTGGCTCAGTCATGCCTGACGATGCTGAGATTGTTCCTGGTTCATCGCAGCCACCTGAGGATCTGATTCTCGGTCTTGCACCGCTCCGTGACACCCCTACACTCGTCATGGGCGTTGCCAGCGACATTCTCTTTCCCGCCTGGCAACAACGTGAGGTAGCCCAGGCGATACGCCTCGCGGGTAACCGCAACGTGACCCACGTAGAGTTGAGTGAGGAGATGAGTCTGTTTGGTCACGACACGTTCTTGCTGGATTTAAAGCATATTGGAGGGAACTTGAGACTTTTCCTGAACTAGAACTTCGGGAAATCACTGACGGGAATATGAATAAAAAGTCTTGGTTGCGGCGCAGGGGTGTTTTGTACTGGACTGAGCGATCTATCTTTGGGTGCATATCTTGTATGTAGACGGACGAAGGTGTCTTGCTTTGATGCAGTCATTTGTCAACTCGATCCCCAACGTACTTTTGTGTGAAACATGCGTGTTAAGTGTTTGCGAAATCAAAGTTCGCAATAAAAAATACTAGAGTTCGATTGTAGCGAGTGTCGTGCCCGGTTTATATATCCCAGCTATTTGAAAACCGTCAGCTATCCTATCCTGCCCTGTCCTTCCTTTAGACATTATAACGAAAAATTGCTCCGAGGACAAGAAATTATGTACAAAAGAATAATGAGTAGGGCCCAAAAGAGCCCCTTATATACAGAAAGATATATATAAAACAAATCATCGCTTGATACCTAGGAAGAAGAGATATTCACATGTCTGATCAACAAGGAGACGCCATTTGGCCAAGGAAATTTGCATGTCCACATCTTGTCATAAAGTTGCATGGTATGTCTGATCTCCCTCCTTTTTTTTCGTTTAGATGAAACCCGGATTGGAACTGTTAACTGCAATCTTCGGCGTCCGAGCCCCCAATCTATCAGCCGTTTCCTTGGACGCAGGGACAACAATAGGATTGTTGGGCCGAGGAGGCGCCTTCTTAGCCTCGACGCGCATCGTAGCGGGGCTTAGAGAGCGTGAGAACTCAACCATGACCGGAGATATCAGTGGTCTGTTGCGTGGGATGCTGGACTGCGCCAGAGAAGATTTCAAAGCAGCAGCGGCGGCAGCATCGGCCTCTTGTTGCTCAACAAGTTCAAAACTTTTAGCGAGGTTTTCGCTGGAGCTTGAGATTGACTTTTGTAGTGAAGAAAAGGACGGAGAAGGAAGGCTCGGAGGTTTAGGAGATATGGGAGAAGAAGTAAACTGATGACGAAGAGGACTTAAAACTCCGTCGTCAGCCGGAGGAGTATGGGGTGCTTGATGATCGCCACGCATAGGATAAAGTGGAGCAGGAACAGCAGAGCGACGGGGAGAAGCAGTATCAAAGTCATCCCAATTTGGAAGCGTATAGCCGTGATCTTCAGCACTTTCCTCCTTAGACATCTCCGAGCTCATTGTGGGTGAAGATTCAGCTTGAGTAGGGTACATAGGCCGCTGACGCTGCTGGATTTTAGACCCCCAGGCCCCAGATTTTTGAGCATGTAACTCCAGGGCAGGAGGTCGACGACCGCGAGGAAGTCCTTTTTGAACAGGAAAATCACCCTCTATGGGTGGACGACTGAATGGGCTCTGGGCACGGGCTTCAGGAGGCAGCCTGGGAGAGGGAGAGGAACCGGTGCGTATGTAATTCCCCTCCTCAGGAGGAGGGCCGAATGGACTGCGAAGACTGCTCCCGTCATCTTTATTGAACCGATCGACAAGCGGGGGTGGAACGCGAAGACCGTTGGGCTGACGTTGAGGGTTAGAGTCGACTCGGGACCGAAAACCTGGGGGCGGAGGATCCAGAGGCCGGGACATGTATCCGGGCTGAGCTCCGTAGGCGGAGACAGGCGGTACTGTATTTGAGCGAGCGTTTGTAGGTGTCGGGGGAATAGGGCCGGTTGGAGGGGGGGCTGGAGGAGGGGCTGGAGTCCGAAGGGCGAGAGGAATATCGTGGTATTGGAGCTTGACGGGGGGGTGAGGTGACGGTCCCCTCGAAGTTTGTAGAGTGGGTGGTGAGGCATGTTGCATGGTTGGGCTCAGCGCAGGTTGTGGTGAAAACTGAGATGCGGGCTGTAAAACTGGCTGTGTTGGCGTCGACACCAATGGCACTGACAGAGATTGAGTCAAAATTGGCGACTCTCGGAGGACTGACTCCTGGGTCGACACATTGGACAGGGCCGATGGTGCATCGCTAGTATTTCGTTGCCTCGTTACTATTCTTTCTTCTCCTGATAATGAAGGACTAGACTGCATGGACCTCAGTGGGCTTGCTGTCCTTGCTGCTGCAAACGGCTTGGATTTCATAATATCCAAAGGGCTGATAGGGCTGATACTGTCAACACTATGTGACACACTCCCTCTTCTTACGCTCTCACCAAAGTCGAACCCGGTAAAATTGCCAGCTAGCCCTTCCGTCATGGGCTTTCCCTTTCCCTTGTCCATGCCATCGACTTCCATGGTGAAGCTCTGTCTCCGAGGCGTATGGAACGTCAGGGTGTCACGCTTTGCTTGAACGTTCCGGATAACAGGTATATCCAAGGTTTCCTCACTTGTCCGCAATACTGACGCCGCCGGGCTGGGGAGGGCTTGGGGGCCCGTCGTTTCCATGTTGCGCAGACCGCTTGGGCCATTACGTCGGCTGCTACCAGGGCGATTGTCGGGGTTCACAGGAGGAATGGGTTGGTCGGCACTGAGAATCGATGGTGGCGGGGAGGGATATCCGTTTCCTGCTGGATTGACCAGCTCCGTTGTATTGTTATCACTTCCGAGTCCAAATTCAAACTGTTCCAATGAGTTCTTTCCATGGGAAGGAGACACTGGTGTACTGCCCGGACCGGCAAAATGAACCTGGAAAGGATTATCCCAATCTCTCTTGGTATTAGTATTGATGGATATCGCCGTTCCTGGTCGGTTGGGAGACCGAGGGCTGTTCAATTTGGAACCTCCAATTAAACCGGGTGACGTCAAGCTTGGGGAACCATCCTTTGTAAAGCGAGCGTTGAGTTGATTGTCTGAAGAGTGGAATCGTGGATTCCCGAGGCCTGGAGCTCTGGGAGTAGCAAGATCAACCATGGACGAGACGGCGGCGGAGTTGGAACCGCCTGCGTAAGGGGCTCGCCATTCTGCAGCATCCCCTGCATAATTTGAAGATGCCGTGCCTGGGCGGGCGAAATTTGGCCGGGAATAGTTGTTTGTAAGACGACGCTCTCTGGTGATGGGCGGGTCGGGGGTAGTGCTCTTGTCGTTTGGTCGTTGAATTGAACGTGGTGGTGGCTTCTGTTTGTCACTGAGGATAGCAGGATATGTTAGATAACTCCTTACAGTAATGCCATTGCAATTGCATTGCTTACTTGGATTTCTTCTTGTCGCCCCCAAGCTTCAGGCCAAAGAAGGAGACCATTTTGAAAGAGTGTCGACCAAGGAAGAATACATGTAGAATTCGCCCTCCCTGTGTGCCCTACAGGAGCACCCGGTCCGACGGTCGACGGTCGACGGTCAACGGTCGACGTGCCAGAACGAGGAACAGAGGAGGGTAAAATAGGGGACTTGTAACGACCCAATGGATTGGAATGCGCCTTGTCCCGAGCGGAGTGTAGCGCTGTTGGTAGCGTGGTCTATAAACGTGGCGTACTTTGGTAGCTCAGATGACTGTGGCTGTCGCCTGGTTGGCGCAGGACAGATACTTTGATAAGAGAAATGAATGGAAACAAGGATCGCGGGGTCCTCCAGAAACTCGATTTGAAAGTTGGTTCTTATTCAGGATCCGTAAAGTGCTTTATGCGTATCTGTTCTGTTTTTTATACGTCTTGGCACGGGAAGGGGGGTGGGTTGCTTGGTCGATGTACAAGTCAACTTGAGACTGCGTTCTAAGACATTCGAGTTGGGCTGGCCTTGACGGGGGGGGGGATGGCGGGTTGGTTTGAAGTTGAACCAACTTGAACAAGTGAGACTAGAACTCAGGGGGAGGTGGGTTGAGCAGAGATGGCGCCGTAGCAAGTCGTTGCTATGTCTCGGAGAGGGAGACGGAAGACGAGGTTGGAAGAATCGAAAAAAATTAAATTGGAAAACAAATAAAAAAAAATAAGAATTAAATGGCGAGCCTCGAGATCGCGAGGATGTGTAGTAGTAATCTTTATTTTGCCCACGCAGATGTGCGGCGATGAGCTGAGCTGAGCTGAGCTGAGTTGAGCTGGGATAATAAAGGAAAATCGAAATGAACGGGCTGACGTATATGTCAAGTCTTGCGCACTTAGATGATGATGTTTTGCCGCTACCGCATTCACTGCCACAGGCAGTGGGAGACAAATACAACAAAAATCGCAGGCTGCAACGAAAAATAGGGTAGCGGATAACCGAGTAAGCGGAAAAGAAGGTCGAGCGAAAGAGAGTGCCGTCTGCTTGGAAATGCTGCGCCTTGCGAATGGGAGAGGCAAAGATGCCGTTCTGGTCGGTAGCTGGCGTAAAAGGGGCGGGTGACTACGAGGCTGAGTGAAGGAGTGCGTTGCCAAAGTCAAAGTAAAATAAAAATAAAATAAACCCAAAATGAGGCACACAACGGATAAAGTCAGAAGATGTATCGCTACCGTGTCAAACACACTAACGGGCTCACTCGCACCAGCCGTTCGCTCTCCAGTGAGAAGACGAGTTGAAAGGAGAGAGAGAGGAGCGTGATACAGAGCAGTGGAAAGGAAGGAGGGGAACCCAAATAGGATCACCACTTTGGTCTTGGTCTCAATCTAGAAACAGGGAGGAAGAACCGGCCCAGAACGCAGAATGGAGCTACGAAAGGTACCTTACATATATATTGCCCCTACCCGCCCAAGGTAGGTACCCCTACTCTGTTCGCGGTCCCGGTACCTGGCGAAAAGGACGCCATCACTCCACTTCACACCACTCTGGCCAAAAAACAATGGCTCCGGGGGGGAGGGGGGGAAGAGGAAGGATAGGCATGGGTTCTGGATGGGGTCACAAATGAACCGGTTCGAGCTAACCCTAAAACTAATTAACCAGAACCGCATTCTGGCTTTTGAAGCTTTAGGCTGGGGGCGGGGGCTTGGGAAACACATGGGGGTGCGGACGAAAAAGCATAGGAGTTGAAACAAGTCACTGGTAGCCTCTGAATGAAGCCTGTGAATGAACGCATGAGCAGAACGCGCGCACACAGACGAATCTCATCATCACGGTGATTATCATCATCACGATAATTTTATTCCACAGATCACAGCGTAGCATCATCTTCATCTTCATGGTTCTGGAGGCTGACAGGGCTGTACCCAAAACGGAAACTCATCGGCAGGGGTGATAGAGTACCTGCCTGGTCCCGAAATAATTTATACAAGGGGTCGTCAAAGGGGCGCGAAAAAAAAAGCATCCAAGAAATGGGAACAGAAATCAAGGGAATTGTCGCAGTTATGTGCAAGGTAAAATAATGGTTACTGTAGGTAAGGTAGGTGGTGAAATGGCCTGGTTTGTTTTACCACCTTGCCTGTTTTTACACAGTATAACTGGGCGTGCACGAATGTTTGTTCAAGACGAAGAGTAAGATAATTATCTATTGGTGCAATGATTTTTTCCATTTTGGTTTACTGCGAACGAACGGACCGCTCCGTACTGTGGTGCGCGCAGTACAATATTTTTATTGGAGGTATACATAGTAAACCTAACTACTACCGTGGTACGTACGTAATTACTGGACCCCAAAATCACCGTCATCACCGCCAAAAGCTTAGCTGACAATGCAGGGTCCAGCTTCTCCAGATTTCAAGCCTCCTATAGTACATCTGTACACAGTACAGTAGTCGGAACTAGGAATACCACCTAATGACGATCGTCCCGTATCTCATCCATTGTTGGCCGGACTGAAACAAGAGAACACCCTGAAACCAAGCTGTTATTTCTTGTCAGATCTTGACCTCATGGTGGAGCGTCCATGTACGATATGGTAATATTCAGTCCTGCCACTCCCATCAAAAACCTTACGTGATGAAGCAACCCTTCTCACATCACTGCTCTGTATATAAGTTGCCAAGTATGGGGCATTGTTACATGTCATGCTATGTAATATGCCGACGCCTTTCATCAAAATCATCATATCCACAGCGAGGCGTGCCAAGTCTAGAATAATCCCTGTTGCCGAATTTTTATTTATTCATGTTTCCCCCATCTCGTTGAATGTTCGAGCCTCAAAATATGGGTGCCCGATGTAGCCTTGTCAATGACAGCCACTAATTTGTTTTATGAATGAGTGGAGCTACCCCCTTCCATAGATGGAGGAAAAAGAAAGAACAAGATGAAAATTTTTTATGATCGACATGCAAACAATGCCCAATCATTCACTACTTCCATTGCACGGCACTGATCTTTGTACTTGCAGGCTCTGAACGGTTTCGGCGCAACGGCTGGCGCGTCTTAATCAGCTCACCCCTCACCTAGGAGCTATTGATAGTTAGGTACAGTATTTTGGTTGGTAGCCATCTTACAGCAAGTAGCTAGGTACCTACAGTAAGGTAGGCACCATTAGTTGAGTGGATTGGGATAAAGCTGATGTCGTGATGCCGTGAGACCTTGGCAGAGATATAACCCTGCAAGAAAGATGAGATCCATATGCTAACGCGAAATTTCCAGACCTTGCACAAACCCGCTTGGGTATTTTTCTTGGAAACATCCACTCCAATGAAAATGGTCTTTCTCATTGACTATTGCGTTTCGCTAAACATGACTGTTTCGTGTTTCAATATGTTAAACAACCTTACCAATTAGCCCTACATAATTTAACAGCAACCTCCAAACGCCAATACCATTCGTGCCGAACATATCCGATGCACCATATTCCACAAGGTTATGACCTTTGCTCCCCTTCATCAAATGCTCGCCATAACTCCCCACAAATATCCCATTATGGCCGCCAACATGCGTGGTCAGGAAAACATGACCAAAGGAATACCGCATGAAAATGACCGTTCCGGTGTCCGAGGTTCTCATACCTGCAAATCGTGAAACAACCAGATACTCGCTGCCGGCGGCCTTGCCATGTCAGAGTCCTCAAGAATTTTCTCCCCAAACCCAACCCATTGTGTCAGACTCTCTTGTTCTGCCTCACCCACCTCCTCACAACTGCTCAAGTAGCTTCCGTCTTCTCCGGTCAACCAGCTCCTCTTGCACCTCCTCCAGAGTCGGAAGTTCCCAAATCTGTCCATCTCCTGAGTCTCCTGGTAATGGCTCCCATCCTTCCGGCGCCACCTGGGATCCCGTCTGCATCATGTGCTCCGTTGCCTGCCTCTCCTTCTCTGCCTCGTATGCGAGTAATTCCTCGTCCTCGTCATCAGGGGCATAACCGTAGTACGCCGCGTCGACGTTGCGCCGTAAATCTTTGCTTTCCTCCAGGGGCTTTTCTTCAGGTCCTTTGCTCTTGGCGGCTTCGAACAGCTCCTTCACTCCGGGGAGTTCTCGCGCTCTTCCATAATATTTGTACCCTTTCCCACCCCCGGGAATCTCTTTCCCTCCCTCATCGTACACTTTTCCTCCGCGCATGTAGTTTGGCCCTCCTAGATTTCGTATTTGCACCTCCCACATGTGCTTTTCGCGAAAATGTTTGTTAAGTTCGTCGTTGCAGTCGCGGATCTGATAGTCGCTGAGCATGGGATCCTGAATGCGTGACATCTTGCGCGAGATGTCGCGGAGCACTTGACCGCGCCATTTTTCGCAGGCAGCAATGCTGGTGACTTCAGTGATAATCTTGGGGCGGCGGGTGCGGCCAGCATCGATGATACCAAGGTCGGCGGCTTGGGCTTCGCGGAAGCGAAAGAGCATAGACTGCGCCTTTTCCGAATTTCGAGCCTTTGGGAAAGTCAATAACTGTCAATCGGATAGCAGTGACGGGGTCGCAAACCATTTTTACGGTATTTTAGCGGTAGAATAAGTCGAAAGCAGGCCGGATGGAAAGACGGTTTGGCTACTTGGAGGTTGAGGTTGCTCTGCTGTCTCGAATTTTCTCAGCCTCGTGTCCTGGAAACGATGCCTGAGAAAGTCGGTACCTCAAGGTCCAGCCACACGGCTAAGCCCCACCTGCACCTAGGCGCTCCCGCGACTATCATTAACCTCGACGCGTTTCAACCTTGAGCATCCTCCAACATGAAAAAAAAGTCATTGTTTGATACTGGTAAGCAGTAACAAACACTGACCTGGTTGACAGATAATGGCTGGCAACTGCAGGTATTCACTGAACTCTGACGAGGTAATTCCTTTTCACCAAAGGAGTATCGCCTTCCTCCTTCCTAGCCTTGTCCATTCCACACTCTCTCTTGAGACCAGGACCTGCGTCTTCGTTCGTCTTCTTACCCGGATTTGCCACCATTCGTCCTCTTGTCTCGCCTTCACTGTACTTCACAGACTGTACAACACAGTTAGATGAAGTAGCGCCATATCACCACCACATCACCATTTTCAGTCATTCCAAATGTTTCTCTCCTCTTCGGGCGTGTCATATTCTTCGGACTCGAGTAACCGTCAACCACTGGTTCTCAAATACCCTGGCACCCACGTCTCCATCCGAGTGGATGTCTCCTGACGGTGGCCCCGAGATTGTTCTTCAGTCTCTGTACAACTTGTCCGATTGATTCGACGCGGCTCTTTGCTCCGTCGTCTCTGACTTGATGGTGTATGATACAAGGCGTGTTGCGCTCAGTTAGACCAATTAGTCGTTGGACTCATGAATGAGTTTGAAGCCTGGCACTTGAAACCTTTTTTTTTCACCCTGTTGGAGCTTGACTTTCCAGTTATCTCCTTTCCTCTCCTTCCTCGACCCTGCGGTGACGATAACCTCACAAGATATGGCGATTCCCTCGAGCATTTGTTCCTTCGGAAGCAGTAGCCTGGGCGAACATGACCCTTCTTCATCCAGAACAGAAATCTGAGCAGGTCTCCTTTCCTCCTCGCCCTTCTTTTATGCCTCACAATCTCGAAGCTCTGCCTAAGTCTCACTTTAGCCGCAATGACCGACACCATCTCAGAAAGAAGTCGTCTCTCGCACTCCGCAAGCTCCCTTCGCCTCTCTGATTTCTCCTCACGTCATCTGATGTGGAGGCGCCACCTTGTATGGTTTTGCAAAAAGATGCTTATGATCCTTTTACTTAGTTTTCAATCGGAGCAGGCTGAGATTCTTGGCAGTACTTTTAGATTGCGGTATAGGTAGGGGGCCTGGGGATATGGATATAAGAAACCAATAGTTGCCCGGTGATGATGTACGTCCAAAAAGCCAAATTTGCAGGCAGCAGCGGTTGATTCCCGTCCTTGGGATGGCTTTGCTGAATCACCGCGGGTTGTCGTTGAGAACCCAAGAGAGCTAATCTGAGGGCCTGTTTCTTATATCTCGATTCTAAATCAATATATCCTTCTTTGGGTAGCAGAAGCAAGTTCAATGATCGAACTATGTAAATCTGATGTAATAAAACTAAATTATGATATCACTCGGAAAATTCACACTTTTTAACGACTGCGATAATTGATGAATTAGTATCCTGATTTGATACGTTGGACAAATGCGCATCTATGTCATTTCCATTTTTTGCCTTACTCTACATACGAAGGCTCGGCCATGAGCCCTTCGTGCCAAAAAAAAAATTATACATTTCCATTCTTCCCGCAAGAAAATCCCATCTTATTGGGTCTTCTTCGTGCCAGTTGTCTTCTTAACGGGCTGGCTGTACATCCAAAGTGCGCTGAAAGCCACGAAGCCGACAATGGTAGCGCCAATACCCGAGAGCCACGGGTAGGCACCTGTAATGACGTAACTGCGCGGCCACTCATCGTGAGCCATATGGCGGACGCTGACGGTTTCCTTGGACTCGAGATAGGTGAGGAAGGGTCGCTTGTAGTTGACCTTGAAGTTGAAGATACCGTGCTGATCGGGGAGAGTAAGGTTGGTGGTGAAGATGGTAGCGTGCTGAGTCTCACTTGTGGGCTTGAGGTCGACACGATGGAAAGGGGAGAGCATGGAAAATTCAAGCTGGAGAGAATCGCCCTCGGGGACGCGGAAAGGCATCCAGCCACCATCGGCATACTCAGAGATAGAGATGGCATAGCTCTGGATTTGAGGTTAGGTGATTGGACAACGTATAAAGGAGATATGATATGTATTAGACTTACCACCTCGTTCTTGACTCGGTAAATACTAGGGTTGAGCTCATCAGTATCCTTGAGCTTGTGCTCAACACTGTTGATTCGCAGCACACCCAGCTCTTGGAAGGCCCAAGCAGATAGGCTAGTGATGAACTCGCGGTTGGCCGTGTACTGGGCCTTCTCAGCGGGTCGTGAAACCTTAGTCTCGAGCCACTTGTCCTGGAGCATCTCAGCGGCTCCAAGGATAGTAACACGAGCTGAGTTGCGTGCCTGGAGAACGGAAACAAGGGCCAGCTGCTGACCGGCAGCAAAGAGGTCCTCATCGACAGCTTCAGCCTCCTCCTTGGGGTTGTAGCTGTAGGCAGTGGCGGGGGCTCGGATGATGGGAGTAAGAAGTGGACCAGGTCCTAGAGTATGGCCGATGGCATGGGGAACAGAGAGGACAGATCCGGGAATCTCGAAGTAGTTCTTGAGGGCGGGTCGGACATTGCGTGGGGTGTCGAGAACGAGGACATCATGAGACTCAGCTGCGGAGACGGTATCGTAGTAGAAGTGGTCAACGACGGAAGCGGTGCGCTCAGCAGGGAGAGCAATATCGAGTTCGCTAAGGAGAGCAACGAGGGAACTGGGAACAGCGTGGGTGGAGGACATGGTCACCAGGATGTTACCGTCGGCATTGAGAAAGTCGAGGAGGACCTTGGGGGTCAGATTGGGTCCAAGGCCTTGATTCTAAGTTAACATAATAATCGCAGGGCTCAAGTGACTATAGGGATGACGAACCCTTGATCTTGGTAGGCAAGAAGAGGAGGTGATCATAGTTTCTCTGACCAAGGTTGAAGAGGTGCAGGGCCTCGCTCTTGGCTGATTCGTAAGTAATATCGTATCCTCTCTCTATATGAAAGAAGAAAAGTGATCAGATTAGCAACTATGGAGACGAACAGCTGGATAGTGCAACTATTGATATGATGTTGAGGTAGTGCATACCGGTCAAATCAGCAAAGAATCTGGAATAAGCATTCTTGTCTTCGACGTTGTCCAATACAACCAGAAGTCGGCTGCCCGCAGAGCTGGCGGCCGACACCAGGGCCGCAAAGAGGAAGAGAACGAGACCCAAAAGAGACCGCATGTTGGGCTTCGAGGGAGGAATCTGCGGCGTGTGTAAAATTGACTTGTTCTCGCTGGTGGCTGCGTCTTTAGTGGAAAGCAAGACGACGACACGACAGCTTCGCGGGAGCTGTGGATTTGATGATAGGGAGCTACAGTTGAGGGATACGTAGCCTCGTTCAGCAATTGTGGGGCGCATCAAGGCACCTCACACCCGCGAAACCTGGGCCTGGATGAGTCTCAAATAATAATTTATTTACCAGAGCAAGTATGGTCGACATGATCTAAGCCGTTTTGGGAAGTATCTCATTGTTCCCTTGCTTCACTCATAGTCCAGAGCATCACACTTCCAATTCAATACTAAGCTCTTTATTCACCGTTTACTACTCATGGCCATTACCACAGTTGAATTGATATTTTAAACGCCTCGAAATACAATGTTGAAACAGTAATACAAGCATACCTCCTGCTTGAGAATTTTGTAACGTGCTCCCTTATTAGGCTTAGCTCATCTCTCCCGTCTCCAGCGGATTATCCCACTCCCGCGGCTTGGTTTTTCCGCTCCTGCGATTGGCCCAGTGCTATGAGTTCAATGTCGTCCCGGCTCCAGCATCATCAACACCACCAACATCAATTCACGACAACCTCCGTCTGCCAATTGAGTACGCCCGCCTCCCCCATGCCCTTCACCTCACACTTCCGTCCTCTCTTAGGCTAACCAATTGCTTCCTCTTCTCGCAGCAAGCCGCCCACCATGACCGCTGCGCCCTTGTTCTGGTCCACCCCTCTCAGATACTGCCGCTGGGCAGCTCGTGAGAAGCCCGCGCTCTTCTGGTCCGTCATCATTGGCGCCGCCGGGCCCGTCGCCATGCCCATTGTCCCTCCTATCCGCAGGTACTTCGGTGATGTCGATGCTCCTCCGGTTCCCGTCAGCTATCCTGGTGCGTCTATAATCTCCCGCGACTGCTACAAATCGACAGAGCTACAAACCTAACGCCTTTTTTTAGTTCCCACTGGTCCCCGGAAACAGCTGACCGGATACGATGACGAGTAAACGACTGTGGTGTCTATATCAAAGCGTGGAGGGTGCGGCGTGTTAGGATGAGCGAGAAGGCATACAATGTACAAACTACGGCGTTCGACACAGTCAGTGGAGGAAATAGAAACCGATGGCATGGACGAATCCAAAATCCATCCAACAATACGACGCTACAATTATTTTTTTAGTCTTTATTTCTCTCATGATGCTTCCAACTCTCGGGTTCCAGAAACACTCAACTCTATATCTGTGCCCTGATAATGTGCCCGACTCCTCTAGAGCTTGAGCTCTCTAACATGCAACTTCCAATTCAACGCCCATGTTGATGACAAGAAAGAGATATTATCACATGATGCGCTCACCTTCCGCTTCACCAGAGTAAAAATATACGGTCTCACCTTTCAGAATGAGATCTGACGATGACAACTCCGAACCGACGTCTTGGTTGGTAGGTTCAGGCTCTATCTATCCCTGTTCATGAAATTCCACTCATACTTTGAAACAGTCAGTGACGTAGAATGGGGTGTGGAGAGATGGAGAGAGACACTTACAACTCGGCCGTCGTCGTCACCTGTATACACACAAGTCGGCATCGTGCTAATACACGATATTGCCGCCTCTGTGTTGGCTCCTTTGTCATTCTTGTAATCGATGTGATCCATCTTTCTCAAGAGTTCCAGCGTCCACTTCCCCCCAGTAATGCTCCTTCGCCAAACATTGACTCTTCCACGTTTATGCCCTGTAAAAATGAGGTAATTTTCTAGCCATTCGTTACCTGCGCCCTCGTAGAAAGCACAGGAGTGGATGTAATCATCCTGTTCGAAGCAAAGATTTTGTTCGAGTAGAAGTGTGCCGTTGAGCGTGTATAGTAGTACGTTCGGGCCAGAGCAGAGAAGAATCTCGCCTGAAATGTCATTGATGATAGCACATTCAACAGGCCGAACCAACGGCAACTTGCGGGTAAATGACAGGCGATTGAGGTCCCATAAGAAAGCTTGCCCATCTGATGACACTGTCAAGAAGGTGCTAAACGTCTTGCTGACCGCAATCGTCGTGACAGGCGTTTTATGACCGAACAGGCTCGCCCTCGGGAGTAGTTCAACTTGTCTCCCCTGTCCCGATTGGACAGCATACACAGACACAACGCAATCCTCACCAGCTGTGATTAGTGTTTTGGAATCGGCGAAGAGTGCACATGAGATCTGCGCAATATGCAGGTTTTCGAAGAGGCCGGCCGGCTTTCGGGAGTTAGCGAGAAGGCGGTAGTCAGAAATGGAAGGGCGCTTTACCTTCCGATTGTCGCTGAAGAAGAAACGAATGCTGTTATCGGCATATCCCCATTCCAGATATTTGTCATATGGTGGAAAGTTGAGACGAAAAGGAGAAGCGCAAAGGAGCCGGTCTAGTTTAGGGGCGTAGATCAATGATCCTACACGCTCGTGACTCTCTGCTTCAAAATTAGCCAGACTTTCTACCACCTAAAAGCTATAAAACGTACCTAGCAATGGGTTTGGAAGACATGCAAGCGAGAATACGCTGGTATCTAACCGTCGAGCCGGCGATGCGACATCCTCGCGCTGGGGATGAGGCCTCGAGAATACTTGATGTGGCGTCTGCCCAAAGTTATGGATCACACCAGCCATGATAGCTCGCTCCTTTGCGTCAGTGATGCTATCTAAATCTGCTGCGCCTCGATATGATAGGTGATGAAAGACGTTTAGATTCTCAACGGCTGCCTCGCCACGCTGTTTGTAGCCAAAGACAAGATCGATCCACTTGTGCAAATTCTCGGTGACATATGGGCTCTCCAATGCCTCTCGGTGTTTCGCAATAAATATCCTAGGGTCCCCCTTGGCCCATGGGGGAAGCTCGACATGATCTACCTTGGCGCCGTTGCTTTCACGATTACCGAAATCATAGCCGTTGACGTTGGTCAGGAATTCGGGCAAGCAGAAGAACTCGGGGATCAGCTCTCTCACATCGGCCTTATTCCTACACGACGCGGATTTCCATGCATCTGGGATTGACTGGAACAGGCGATCAGCGTGATCGAAGCTTCCACCTTGGAGCAAGATGTATGATTGGGTGAATGGTGGTAATCGGATCAAGTACGATGATACAATCATGGCGGATGAGTAGTGAGTACCGTAGTGGAACGGAATCTCGCCAATCTCAGTCAAGGCAGCATAGCTCTCAATAAAGCCAGATACTCGGTTGGGTGTTTGCGCACCCATAGGCTTTGACAAATCTCGGAATGTTGCCGGGTCCTCCAAGTCCAAATCATCGCTTGTATAGTCTGCCAGTACCCACGGGAAAACCGGATACTGAGTCAGGTCATTGAATGTCCGCCCAGCCATGGTGTTCACCATCATCAGATAATGAAAGTTTGACATCTCACCCTTCTGCCAACGTTTCATGATTGGGTTCCAGGGAGACGAATTGAAGAATGTGCCAAACTTTGATCCGAACCCCTGCGGCAACTCATCCATAGCTTTGAGTGCCTCCAAGCGCCATCCATCTTCGGGGTTCGGCAAGGTATTTGTACCACTGGTATGAGGCGCCTTATTCAGCATTTTGACAAACAGCTCATCACGGATTGTAGGGTTGATTGTGGTCAACAAATAACTCCGCCCATCCGTAAAGAACACCTCAATAGCAACATCTCGGAAAAGAAATCGACGTTTCGAAATGCTGATTACGTCGTGCCACCGCCAGTGTCTTGACTCTTGATCATTTTTTCCGGAGTTCTGTCGTTTCTCGGACGTTTTTATGTCCGTGACAATTGAGGAGAAAGGATCCCTCTCCTCCGCAGGGGCCTGCCACACGTTGACAATATCTCCATTGGCGCACTGGAACACATTGTCCATCATGTACAAAGCATCTTTCCCTATTATGAGAATACCCTCGCACGCCTCTAGGCCAATGATGCGAGAGATGTTGTAAGCGGCTTGCACTTGGTCCCCGTGTTCCAATCTTCGCATTACCTTTCGATTTTTATCCTCAAAACCGTCGTCTCCCTCATTAGGGTCGTTGGGGTCATCCACGAGTTCAAAGTCATCCTCAGGAGCGACTCCTGAGTTCGACTGTTGTTCGGACGCGGTTTCAGGCTCCTCACTAAGTTGCCCTGAGTCGCTTCCATCAAGGCCAAGGGGTGGGAGATTCTTGAATGTTGGCGTTAACGCACTCCCAGGAGCTGAGGGTGCAGGACTGGCCGTTGTGTTGATTCGTAACGCTTGATTAGCTTCGCTTGCTTTCCGTTTTGGAAGATACTCGTCCGTGTTCAAGTTGTAATCGGGAAGCACTCTCAGTCGCATTCGATTCCGCCCTTCAGTTCGATCGAGTTTCCACTTGGGTGGCGTTGGCTCGCTAAAGACCGCGCCTGGCCGCCTCAGATCCCGGTCCATCTTTTTATAAGCCGAACTGAGAAAGACCAAGTCGTCCTGTTGATCTTGCATGATACGCTGATATTTGAAGTACTCTGAATTATAGATACTCTTCATCCATGACGTATTGCCGATCTCATGGCCAACCATGATCTTCTCCTTGTTGATGTGCTCCATGTTCCAGGCTCGTAGTTTTTCCTTGCGCTTCGACGTGCGATTTTTAGCCGTCTCAGCTGTGTGGCTGTTCTCTGAGCTGACGAAATCTTCCCAGGTCTTCGACATGCCCCCGAAAAACAAGGCATCCAAGGACGATCGGTTTTTATCTACCCATTGCAAGAAGGCGTCGTCATCCACGCCAGTGAGTCGCTGGAAGTCCTGGCTCAGTTGCTTCTGATCTGGCATCATGCACGAGCGGATGAGCACTGCTGACTCGTCAGGCTTCTGGACGAGAATTATCCGAAGGAAGTTCGCGGCGGCGACCCGCACTGGTCTTCGGGCGCCAATCAACTTGGTGTATAGTTGATACCAGAAAAGCTTGAGGTAGTCGCTGTCGGAAGAAAAACAGCCAAGGATAGACATCTGCCAGTAGACAAGCTTGTTCATGAAATCTTGGGCCTCAGTCTCAGTCGTTCTTGGATCATCTAAATCAGATAATTTCAACAGTATGATCCGCAATAAGCAGCTGCGGACAGTATTGACAGCCTGGTGGCAAAGTCGAACGCTCTTCAAGCTAGCGATATCAGAGCGTTGAAGGAACTCGAGCAACATCCCAATAAACTCCATCATCGTTTCCGCACCGTTCATGAACCAGCCCTCGAATATAGCATCAGACATGTGAAGGCAAAATCTTGCAAGATTCTGAAGAATACGAGGCTCACAGATACCTTTCTGGCTGTGCTGGATGTTGCTTGTGAGCTGAGTTACCGCGTTCTTAAGGATGTAAGATTCGAAATACGCTTGATGCTCTTGGAAGCCGGGTGGCACTTTGGTGTAGAGCCCAAATCCAGGAAACTCCTTGCGAGCGAGCAGTTGATCCATGAAAACACTAGTAACTAGCTCTACGAGTCCATCCAGAATATCACCACTGGGTTTCTGTCTGGATGCTTTCTTCTGATGCTGGACAGCTGGGCTCAAACGGGCCGGACTGGGACCAATCGGTGACTTGTGAGCAGTAAGGAGTATGAAGGACGATGCCCGTCGCAAAGGCGTTCCCTTCGGAGGCGTGGACTGAGGAGATGGAATATGTTCAACACTGCTAGTTCTCACTATGGGTGTCGCCGCCGAACCACTGCCACCAATCGGACGGATGATAACATCTGTCCCCTCAAAGGTCAGAGCCGCATCCCCCGAGCTCAGCTCAGTCTCAGGTGTTACAGAATCTGTGCTGACAACAATGGGGTACAGTGCAGCTAGTATGAGTCTCACCCACTCCGAAGACAGGGCGAAGTCACGGAACTCCGCCGATCTCGCGTGGAGGTCGAGAAGGAAACGAATAACGGTGTGGAGGACGCCCGCATGGCTCACGACCCGTTCGCTATCTCCTGAGAAGGCCGATCGCGTTTCGAGAGCAGCAGCAAGCTCCATAGAGCCTGCTCGACCGCGAATGTCACGGTTAGAGAGTTGCTTCCTGGGGGAGTTCAGAGTACCCGGATTTTTCGCCGGGGAATCGGGATCATCTTGATGTCTCATCACATCTTTGAGCCCATGCTGAAGCATAGAGGTGATGACAATCAATGAGTCTGGATAGACGACCTTGCGTTTCCCAAAGATATCCAATAAACTGAAAAAGTCAAAGTTTCTAGTCAGGTCGATCTCGGCAACATCATACCCGAATAAAATGCTGAAGCAAATGGGCCACACAGTGGGTACATCCCAGAACCTCTTGAGCCGACTGGCCATGATGGTGAAGCCTCCAGACTTGTTAGCGAACTTTGATGTGTAAGTCGAGCCATGAATGACCAGGAGGCGAGCCAGAATCTTGCAGCCTTGAATAACTACTTCAGGGTCGTTCTCGGCCAGCAAGTACAGCAGCCACTTTATAGGGTTAGCATAGAAACTACCGTGTTCGATGGGACAGGACACTGCTCACCTTATTCGTCACCGTACGAGCAAACTTCTTGATGTGGGCCACGTTGCCCTTCTCGCACAAGATACGAGAATACATGCTAAGAACTTTGACGCCAAGCTGTTTCTTGGTCAAGTACCGGACTCCAGACGGGGTGCCCGTCGTGCTGTCGATGGGGGATCTTCTGGTCGGCGCAGGCGTGCTGGATCTTGAGATTACTGAGAGAGGCCGTGGTGGTCGAAGGAAGGATGTGAATGGCGAGTGGAATGCATATGTAATGAACAACGCCAGAGACCTCATCACCTCTTGACTGAAGTTAGACATGACGAGTACCTCAAAGGCTCCCATAAAATGCGGCAAAGCCTCTTCTGACACAACTTCGCCCTTCATTGCATCTAGAAGTCGCTTTACAATGCCTGTTGTAAGTTGTTAGAGTGTGTGAACACTAAGTGCGCAATCATAACTTACGCATGCGGATGAGTCTCCGGCTGTTGAACTCGTGGTATTTACTGTTGACGGCGAATGTGATAAACTGTTTGTAGTAGAGCTCTTGAATGCGCGGTGCAGATTTGCGCCAAATATCGAGATCAATCAGCAAAGTTCTGTATGCAAGAGGATTGATGATGAATGACTCCATTGGCTCGGCGTGATTGAATCCAACGAAGCCTAGGATTAGGCTCAAAAGTTGAAAAGCAAGTCGGTCCCGTTCTTCTGTTGTGATCGACAATCGGCAAATAGTGACATCGCTGTTGCCACTGCCGCCATACCCAAGCTTCATGCGCAACAGCATTCCTAAGATGCCATATCCAGTATCTCGCTCCATTGCTTCACTATTCCTCCAGCTTTGTTGAATGCAATTGAAGAGCATTTCAGCCGCTCGAACGGTATCCTCCGCTGTAGCAGCTCTCTCAAACAGCTTCAATGCCAGAGGTGTGAAACCTGCCAGGCGCCACAAATTCTCATCCAAGTAGGACGGAACGGCGACAATAGGGCTGCCTCGGAATGATGCAAGGCCTTGTACTCGGAATAGCGTGTCTGGAAGGCATGGAACAGCGCAATTGATGGCTAAGGCTGAGCCTTCCTTGTTCGACACTCGGAAGAGGTCACGAGCACAGTGTCGAGGTAGCGATCGCAACAGCCCTGAGTCCAGATACTGCACATTTTCGGGGAAGGTAGCTGAGGGAAGTATAGCCAACAGGATTTTTGACTCCGGTAGCAACGAGCTTGCCTTTTCGCGTATTGCTTTCAGGATATCAGAGTTTTCTTCTTTCCCAGGATGAGCGATTTCGTTCCGTAGTCCCAGAGTAGCCGACGCCTCGTAAGTCTGAAACCCACCCAGGCTATCTTGAAAATTGCCCTGGTACCGAGGGCCAAGGCCGTAATGCACGGCCAAGAAGTCGTCACTCAGTGCGTCCTCAAACAAGTGAGCAGAAGCCAAGGACCACCTCGAAAAGACGAGGCCAGGTCCGATCTGGTTGGAGAGTTCCTTCGGTGTTCCCAGAAAAGCCTGTACTGGGTTTGTCTTGTTATGGTTTGAATTGAATGAAGCAAAGCTTTCATTGGTCCCGGTTGCAGGGGGTGGTACATGAGGGTAATTGCATCGAATCTGCTCCGAAAACTCGCCGTTAATATACAGAGATGCCTTACTAGCTGTCATCGTCTTTTGGCGACGGTGAACGATAGCAATATGGTACCATTTCTTTTCTCGAAATGTAACGCTCTTGAATCGGATGCTAGGTTTATTAGAGAAGACTGAGGTTTGAAGGATAAGGTTGTGTGTGTCTCTCTCGATATAAATGAGAACAAAACAGGCTTGTGACGAATCAAAGACGCCGAAAATTGTTGTATGCGCTGTAGGATCGAATGTGTCTACCCGGATCCAAGCGGTAAATGTATATCCAGCACTAGACTGAGGAGGGAATGAACGTCCAAGATTGGATAGTTCGATGGAAGAGTGTCCGTTCAGTGAGAGGTCGAATTGGAAGAAGGGAGGTCCAGAATATTTAGATGCCATTTGTAAGCAGAATTCGGATGCTTCAGGGCTAGGTGAAGCAAGCAAGAACTGTGTGTCCGCAGGCTCGTTAACGCCCAGAAACATCAACATTTTGCAGATCGCGAGAGCCTTTTCCCGTTCAGGAAGACTCAAAGCAATGTCAGTGCCGAAGACAACCCGTATAAATTGGGATAGAACGCCTGTTGAGTGGACAGCGGCGCGGTTATATATAGAAACTGCAATAACGGACTGTATAGTTTCAAGCACAAGGAGGGAGGCTGGGCTAGCAGAACCCTCCTTGATACGGGGAATGGCTGTCCAGAAGCTGACGACTGCTCTGAGTATTTCTGGATGTCGTAGTATCGTTTTGGAATCAATGACTTCTCGAACACCTGGCGCAATGTTTTCGGCCGACTTTGCCAGCACTAAGTCCCACTGCTCCTCTAAGCTATCATCATCTTCATGTGTTGAGAAGCTCTCGGTATCAGGACGAAGAGCCTTGGCAATGGATTGACATAAAATGTCAAGGCCTTCATCATCGAAGGCAAAGGCAAGCAGTTTCCCAAATACATGGCAACTGATCCATGCATCCGGTTCGGCACCACCTAGCCCGATGCTGGCAATGACCTGTTCCAGGGCTTCCCAGCCCCCGCCTTCAACTCTATATCTAAAGAATCGTCGATTTCCGGAGTGGTCACGTAGTGCTGCCGAGAGGACGTTCAAGGATTCACCAAGCAGCTTGAAAAATGCCAACATATCTGAGTCGCTTCGCTTTTCGGGGTTGTAGTACCCCGAGAAGGCCCGCAGCAAAGTAAATATGCGCTCGAATCCATTGGCGTGGCGAAAATCATCCTGGTGAACTGGACTTTTGATTGCATTGATATGTTGGGCGATATGTCGCAGGTTTTTAGATAATTTGGTTATGTCTGGATAACCATTCTCTTGAGGAAGGCACGCATCTTTCTCAAGTGATGCAAGAAGGCTATCGACGATGTCGAGGGACTTCGATCTAGTCGTATTGGAGGTGGACGTCGAAGTCCGATACCTCCTCATGATGGAAGCCATTGTTTTCTCAGAAGAGCTAAAGTCTCATTCCAAAATCAGCCTCCCCAGAGCCCATCAAGGGTCCAGGCCGTTATCAGTCGCGGTCGGCATCGAAAGGTAAGGTCTTAAGCAGTTCGAAGCTGCGAGCGCGGGGCGCATGAAGCTAGGGGGGGAGGAGGCGGATTTGGACGAAGGCAGCGATCGGTGTTTGCCAAGGAGTTGAGGAAAACGTGCTGTTGGAATACTCGCAGGTAAATGAAGGACCGTGTACTGGTCGCACAACTAATGAGCTTGTCTCAAGCAAACAAAAGCTGGAGCCTGAACGAAGTGCTGTTGTTTCGCTTTACCGCACCTGTCAACGTCAGCCTTGGAGGTGTGGCTGAGCCCTTGGGTCTAAGGTGGCCCCGCCTGGGGCTTGTGCGTCCCAGCACTCCCGCACAGCAGCTAGCAGCCTCCGATAGTAATTACCTAGCTACCCATGCTTACTCCGCTGGTAGGGCGCTCGAATCGTCAGAGCAGCAAGGCATCGAGCTATAGCTAATAATGATCAGGTGCATTCTTTTCTCTGTCTGGTACCAGTAGGCAATAGACTTCACACCAATCCATCAACAGGACACGACGTCGTTTGTGCGGCGTTGTCGGATCAGAATTCCTCACAAGTGCAAGTAGAATCCAGTTATCTATTCTTCTATTCTTTGTGCTTTAGCCAGCCGACGAATAAAGATGAGAATTAGATGAGATTGATCTATCTGTTTGTATTTAGTTTGCGTTCTATTTCTGTCCAAAGAACACCGCTGGTCATTCATATGATCCTCACCAGGACATGAGGAAAGCGTGGAGCTAGCTGCAGGGAACCTACCCAGCA
The DNA here is from genome assembly GCA_024336345.1 of Mariannaea sp. PMI_226. Lineage (NCBI taxonomy): Eukaryota > Fungi > Ascomycota > Sordariomycetes > Hypocreales > Nectriaceae > Mariannaea > Mariannaea sp. PMI_226. Next base: position 4,739,193 of record JANFOG010000001.1, on the reverse strand, counting down.
TGCGCCAATAGGGGTTGGTTTCACGGTGCTCATATGGCCAGCCTGCATTCTCTATCGGCTTATATATCCCAGGGAAATCTTCTCGAGGGCCCCGTTAACAAACCCAAAGAGGAATCTAGAAAGGGCTTCTAATCCAGTTCGACCCAATATTTCATTGCTCTTTCTAGTCTTCCAGAAAGGCATCAAGTAGGGTTTCCGGCAACAATTCTCTAGCTGCATCTGGGATATCAGCGCTGTCGTTCTTTGTATTAGAATTCTCCCACCTCCCCCAGCCCTTGTCCTACTTCTCGCTAGGATTGGAACCAAAGATTCAGATGGCTTCATCAGCGCTCCGCATGCCACTCGTGAGAGTCTTGGGTCCGTCTCTCTAGCCCGCCCTTCTCCATTAGTGCAGGGTAGATGATGAGCTACAGTGCGTTAAAGCTGAATGGCAGTCGAGCAACGACGATCATGATCCTAGCTGCCCTTGTAAGGGATTGAACACTGCAGAAAGGCGTCTTGAGCATTAGGTACGAAATGACTAGCTACAAGTTGCGGGACGGAAACTAAGATGGTGGCAAAGAAATGGAGACGGCATGGGCGGGGACTTTACAACTTTATCAGATCAACGCGGCTTCTCAACGAGACAAACCCCGCAATTCAACAAGTAGAGATGAAAACGCTCGCCAAGGGTGATAATCGTCTCACCGTGTCACAGCGTGGACTTGGACTTGGTAGTCAAGTGAGGCGTGGAATAGTATCTTGATAGGATCTCGTACCTAGACCACCATACACAGAACCCTCCTCAAGATAGAGAGGTTCAGCCTAATGTGACAATGGCGATCCGGACCTTTCCCGTTATGGATAGATAGGCAGGAACCGTATCTGCCTGCCTACATCATAGGACGGAAAGTGTGGATTTTTGTTGTCTGGAATGAGCAGCGTCTAGTGGACGATGGCGTTATCGGAGCTGGGCGAAGCTCATTCATCCTGCAACTGGTTGATGTGCCTTGCCTCCACTCAACATAAACAACCCGGAGAAATGGGGGAGTTTGGCTCAAGCGATACAAGCGATAACACATTCGACGAGTTGTCACAGAAATACAGTGCGTGCATGGGGCACTGTTTGGGAACCTGGTCCAAACGGAGTACGAGCTCCGGGTCGCAGCGAAACGGGAATGCTGACAACCGGACTGATGACGTTTTCTTTGTGTAGCAGCATATCATTTTATGACATTGACCTGGATTGCCTGGGTATTGACTTGCGCGCTTCGCACTGCCTTCGTTGGCAGATATTCTGTCTCTGCTGACTGAGACAAGGACAACAATAATTGCCTGTGTCGGAGATGTACTCGCCTAAGCTTAGGCACGTGCCGGGGTCGTCGTCTGACTCCGGGGCTGTGGATCAAGCGGGATCCTTGGGAGGTCACCTCCAAACACGACAACAAGCCAAGGCAGCTCCCCCCGCATTCTCTTCTCAAGCGCAGCGCCGCTCGCACGGGGGATGCGAGGTCGCCTGGGTGCAATGCAGCCTTTACTGTGTTTGGCAGGCCGTCGAGTGTGGTTGCCGGTTACAGCAAACGACCATACTCTCCCCTGCTGGACTCCTCATATGTCTTAGGCGCTTATGGTTCCTTGCACCCTGCATTGTCTGTGGTACATTCGACCTGTCTGGTCGCTGTGCGCCTCATGCAGGTCGCGCTGTGCGTAACCAGGCACCTGGCCTGAGCTGGCTGTCTGAGGCACTCTGCGCTTGTGGGGGAATGTCCGAGATACACAGTCCATACCACCGACCCAGCGAAGCATCGTGAGCAAGTTATCTTATCAAGGTATGCAGGTACTGTACTTGCGCCATGATGACCGTCATACAGTGTGTATGGATCTGCTCCATACTACTCTCACACGGAGGAAGTCGCCCATACTGGCCAATCCAGCTTTCCAAATCACACTGTCATCGATCAGGTCAGTAATAATAACCATCAGACATCGCAATCTTCAACACTGGACTACTGTCGGCCTTTCAAATCTAGACCAAGCTATCCGTATGCAGACACAGAACTGAGTTACTCTACGGATCAGCCTTTTAATACCTAGCGCCAGGTCCCAACAAAGGGCGAGGGAGAGGGCGAACCACGAATCCAGGGCTGTTCAACCGGGAACGGCGGCGTCAGCCGAGTGGGGGACCGATGACTTCATGCTGGTGGCTGTCAGTCTGGAACTGAACATAGTGTCTCAATCAATAATTAGGCACAACGCTCTGTTCTGACAACTGTATCTCTCAGCTCTTTGAGCGCCTCATAGTACTAGTAATTCGCACATACTATGTATCTCGATTATTGATATTGATAATCCGGCCTGTCTGGAAAGTAGTTCATTTGCTAGTCCTGTATGCCTTAAGCGTGAGTCGCGAGTCGTGACTCGTGAGCATGGGCGTCATCGAGTATGCACCGTGCCAGCCGGGCGTAATTGCACGGAGCCATCATGGGAACTCCGAGGTACCTGAATCCAAAGCGTTTGCCGTTATCGCATTGGACTAGGAGCCATATGTGTCACGAGATTGGCCAGACGAAAAACCGCTAAACCATGTTTGGTGCTCAGCCACCGCTGTTATCGCCTCGCCCCCAGAACCCCTAGCGACTGGATGCGTCACACCTCTCTAACATAGTGGATCGCATTGGCCCGTCTTTGGCCGCTGATGAGGCAACACCGGAGCTGTCGCACGCCTACACTGTACTGCTTTCGTCGTTTATCTACCCCGGGTCCCTCGTCATTTACTCTCTCCCTCCTTCATCATCCTTCCCCTCCACCATCAACTTTCATCCATCTCATCGCCCTCTCGCAATCCCATCTTCTTAGAGGGCTGTAGACCATAGCCTGTCCTTTTTTTTCTGTGTTCTCGGTCGCAGGTAGACCCTCCACAGCAGCGCAGTCGCATCGTGCGGTACCGTCATCATGAGAACCGCCTTCACGCTCTCTTTGGCTGCTGTCGCCAGCGCCAGCTCTTTCAGCGTTGGCACTATCCACGACAAGTCGGCCCCCGTCCTTAGCTCCACACAAGCCGAGCACATTCCCGACTCTTATATCATCAAGTTCAAGGATCACATCAACGAGGATACTGCCTCGGATCATCACACCTGGGTCCAGGACATCCACAAGGGCGGCGAGCAAGAGCGACTTGAGCTCCGCAAGCGCAATCTCGATGATTTCACCACCTTCTCTGGTCTGAAGCACACCTTCAAGATCGGTGGCTTCAAGGGCTACGCTGGCCACTTCCATGAGTCAATTATCGAGCAAGTCCGAAACCATCCTGATGTACGTCCAAACCTTTGCCCCCCAATACTACTGAGCTGAAGCTAACTCTAATTCCAAGGTCGAATTCATCGAGCGGGATACCATTGTTCACACTATGCTTCCCATCGACTCTCAGGAGAAGGACACCTGCGACCCCGAAACTGAGAAGAACGCCCCATGGGGCCTTGCTCGTATTTCTCACCGTCCTTCCTTGAGCTTTGGTACCTTCAACAAGTACCTTTACTCCGAGGATGGTGGTGAGGGAGTCGACGCCTATGTCGTTGACACTGGTACCAATGTCGAGCACGTCGATTTCGAGGGCCGTGCCAAGTGGGGTAAGACCATTCCTGCTGGCGATGCTGATGAGGACGGCAATGGCCACGGAACCCACTGCTCCGGCACCATCGCTGGTAAGAAGTACGGCGTTGCCAAGAAGGCTCACGTCTACGCCGTCAAGGTCCTTCGATCTAACGGCTCTGGCTCTATGTCCGACGTCGTAAAGGGCGTCGAGTTTGCTGCCACAAGCCATCTCGAGCAGGTCAAGGCTGCTAAGGACGGCAAGCGCAAGGGCTTCAAGGGCTCTGTCGCCAACATGTCCTTGGGCGGTGGCAAGACGCAGGCTCTTGATGCTGCCGTCAATGCTGCTGTCAAGACTGGTATTCACTTTGCCGTCGCTGCTGGCAACGACAACGCTGATGCCTGCAACTACTCCCCCGCTGCCGCCACTGAGCCCGTCACTGTCGGTGCTTCTGGGGTTGACGACTCTCGCGCCTACTTCTCCAACTATGGAAAGTGCACTGACATCTTCGCTCCTGGTCTGAACATTCAGTCTACCTGGATCGGCTCTCCTTATGCCGTTAACACCATCTCTGGTACCTCCATGGCCTCTCCCCACATTGCTGGTCTCCTGGCCTACTATCTCTCCCTCCAGCCCGCTGAGGATTCTGAGTACGCCGTTGCCTCTATCACTCCCCAGGAGCTGAAGAAGAACATCATCGAAATCGCCACCGAGGATGCTCTGTCTGATATCCCCTCGGACACCCCCAACAAGCTGGCCTGGAACGGCGGTGGCTGCAGCGATTACTCCAAGATTATCAAGGCTGGTGGCTACAAGGTCAAGAACAAGACCGATAAGCTTCCCGCCACTATTGAGGAGCTCGAGGTTGCCATTGAGCACGACCTGAATGTTGTTTCCGGCAAAGTTGTAAAGACTGCGAAGCAGTTTGGTGACAAGGCCGAGAAGTTCTCCAAGAAGATCCACGATCTCGTCGACGGAGAGATTGAGCAGTTCCTCAAGGAAGTCTCTATGTAAGAACGGTAACAGGGTCATCGCTGGTGTCTTGGTTGTGCATTTTGTTGGGAATCGCGGATGGGATATTGGTTGCTGGATTTTTTCTTTGGGTAACACTTGACGGTTGGGCTTAGGACCCCTTCCATTTCCTGTTTTCGTTGTCTTTGCCAGACTCGCTCTGCATGCATATAGCATATGGGGGAAGAACTTGTTCTATCTCAATACATTCCATTGTGTAATCTGCTGAATAAAGTCTTCAACGTGCTGTGACTTTTGGCTATGTTTATTTTTAGTACTAATCGAATGGCAAAGCCAACATAACATCTGCCTCTGCAGGCGAGTTAACTAATGCAAAACTCAGATCGATCCGACAAGACCGGGCAGGCAGAAAGCTCTGAGGCGCCGCTTCTCCGTTCTTGCGGTCTCATGTTGGTGCTTCATCCTGCCTAGGTAAACGCTTTTTCCATCACAACCAGAGCCATGAATCCTTCCTGCCCCCCTTGTTGCAATATCATCACGATTCGAGACCTCGAAGAACGACAACGGGATCTCAGCCATTGCACAATCTGATCTTCTTCATCCACTTTTGTCTTTTGGTACCTCGATTTCAGCCATCGCTCTTCACTGCATTTCTTTCCCGCAGAGTTGGTTCTCGCAATAGGTATTGTTCACAAGCCACACTTATCTTTGGTTAGATTCAACCCTACAGCCAACCCTTTCTGCTACAAGTACAACTTCTTTTCGCAGACTTCCACATCCAAGCATTCGCATCAACCCTCCACCTGGAGTGCCTAATTGTCAAGGGTTCGTGACTGGACATGCTCCGTCGTAACAGCTCCAGACACAAGCAGCGCCGCCCCCTTAGTCGCAGCAAGTCGACAAACTCGATTACCCAAAGTCCTGTCCATCTACTTGAAGTCATCGACCCCGTCATTGCAGAACGCGACGCCCACATTGCCGCCGTGCTATCCTACTATCGAGCCTTGAGCCGAAATTCCCATGAAATGTACCCCATACCTCAGGATCCCGCGAGTTTCTACCCAGACCGTGGCTGTGGAATGCTCGGTTCCGGGAGACGGGGTTTGGAGCGAAACGAAAGCACAAAGAGCACACCAAGTGCGCTCGGCATCCGGGGTAATATTCGACGTCAACAGAGCGTGAGATTCGCTGGACCGGATGCCCTTCCTCGAAGAACTTTGGCATCTAGAGCAAGCGAGCACCCAAAGGCATCATGTGATACTAGCTCCGGTATTCACGTTCTTGATGCCGTTGAAAATCGACCATCCTCGACATTGTCCTGTTCCGGGCAAATACCTGACCCTTATGTGCTCACTCAATATTATATAGACTCCCTGCAAGCCCCAGTTGATTGCTACGTTCCCGAAGATGATATAGCTTCGATGCCTTCCTCTTACTGCCGGTTACGAAAGTCAAAATCTATGTTCTCAAATTTTAATCCGCTCAACCCTGGGTATTACTTCAACAATAGGACGCCTGAAAAAGGCTACCGGCATCATATAGACCACAGGGAAGCATCGAGGACGAAAGAGAACAACACAGTAATACCCAGCTATCCACCTAGGCCCTCTACCTCATTGAGTATTCTTAGAGCCCGGCGTACCGTAGCCTCTCGCACTACTAGTCGCGCCGAGAATGATCAAGCCATTCGATTGGCTGGGGATAAATTCAGACAACAGATCCAAGAAAAGGGGCAATTGAAGGCTCGCACATCTATGTTCTTTGGTTCCAAGAGCAAGCGAACCGAGAGTTCAATGGGGTTTCGAAAGTCGTTAAGGAGTAGCAGTAACAACAGCACAGTTTTGTCATCCACATTCTCTACTCACAGCTTATCTGTTGTCAAGCAGCCTGGACTTCGGAATACTGCGAGAAAAGTGTCGAGGACATTGAGAACAAAAATAAAAGGGCTCTTCGTGAAATCAAAGAGTCCAGCGACATGTGAGACTCATGGTGATCCGAACGCCGCACATCATCTTGATGGCGACAAGTGCCTGCACCCAGATCATGAGGTCATACAGAACGAAGCATCGATCCTGAAAGTACTGTCACATATGCCAGCTTTACACGCTGTTCCTTCTAGCCAAGAACTGAGGTCTCGGAAGGGTAGTGTTGAGAGTATCAACAGCGCGCTACGACAGACCGACGAGGAAAAGTCCCGGGTCACTAGTTGGACGAATTCAACTCTAGAAAATGAGTCTATCACGTCTGAAGCACAGTGCCAAAGGCTCGGTACTATTCATGATGTGAATGCAAGTCCATTGCTATCTTCTCAAGCTTTCACACAATCCCCGCCTGGAGGCCAGGATCAAGGGCCTCCCTCTGAGAACATAGTCGACAGTCAAAAAGTCTACACTGCTCTGATGAGAAAAGTGGATAAATTAAAAGAGCAAGAGGCAGCCGTGACTCGAAGCATCAACAATTTAACAACCCAGAGGACTGCTTCAGCGCTCAACACGGCCAAAGACTGGGGTCCTTCTACCATCAGATGCGTCCGAGCCTCGGACGATGTTTTTAGAGACTGCGAAGATGTTTCAGTGCCTCAAGAGCGTCACCCTTCAGGGTCATTGATGAATAATATAGAGCAGAGTGCGCTGGCAGATTCTGTCTATGAGTTTCCTGAAGTCAAATTGAGCGAAAGCATCCTGTGTCTAGACGATCAGAAAAATGGAGCTCACGATAACTCCTCAACAACGCTCACTCATAGGAGTTCAGCTTTCTTTGCTAGTCCAGCGTGTTACATGTTCCGTACGACAAGTCCTTATCGGCGAGCCCTGAGGCAGAGTATGAAAGGCTCTGGGAATTACCGCCAACACGACCTGCTAGATTCCAAGTATCTAACATCTCTTTCTGAAATTAATCTCCCTATTCGTCGAGACAGTAGTCCAGAATCTGAAAAAGATGCCCGACTGACATGCACAGACAGTGTCTACTCTTGTGAAACTGAAGACGCTGGGCTGACATTGTCAAAGGGCGCTGTGCCCTCTGAAGCTGGCATGCCCGAATTGCCAGCAATTCGAAGCGAGGGGGAAGTTGCACCAATTCCCGATCTGAAACCAAGAACTCTTCATCAGCGGGATATTTCCATCGCTAGCTCAGTAGAGTGGAAGACCCGGTTAAGCTCAAAGGTTTCCAACATGGAGAGCCCAATTGCGCCGAGAAGGAACTCTCCCGAAGATAGCTCGGATTGCCGGCCACCTTTAGGTCATATCAGGGAGGGCGCTCAACTTGAGTCACCTAACGAGTGTAACAATCAGACGAAAACCCAGTCTATTGAACCATCAACTCGAAGACCTGTTGCCATGACTGAGGGGAACGCTCGCTCAGAGCTAGGCAACGCAGACTTGGACATGAGTTGCAGTAGGCTGGCACTCTGGAACGAGAACGAGGCGCCAGGGACAATACATCGACCTGAACGGCGGGGTAATTGGCCTCCAATCCCTCCTAGAAACTGGCTTAGGTCTGTTCCTTCGCTGCCAAATGAGAGACGCGGTTGCGAAATAAATTCCCCAGACGCAGAGCCCGGAACACTTCAGGTACGATCATTTAACGTCGCGGGCATGCCTGGCACCTCAGAATCCGCGCCTGATGAAGTACTACAGAAGCGTCGTACACGCAAAGACGCCGCTGGGTGGCATGAGTCTCCTACAAAGTCTAGTCCTGGTTTGACAAGTGCCGTGGAGCGACAATTCATGAATCCAAGTACAGGGTCACCAATAAACAAAGCCGGGCTAATGATGGACACGTCAACACCTCGGTCCCGAAGACGAATTGACAGGAAAGGTGAAGACACAGAAGCTAGTCGATTGAAGAGTAGAGACTCAAATGGGTCGCTTATGGGAAGTAAGCAGATGGTCGACACGTTTCTAGACAGTCGCCGAAAGAAATCGCAGGTTCAAGGCCTTGGAAATGGAGCGGGAAGTTCGCCCGCAATGTTGTTGTGATTTGAGGCCAGTAGCCGGAGATAACCGGTGAGATTGTGAAACGAATATTATTTTGGGAGTGACAATAGGCATAGATGGTGTGGAAATGAATCACTTCATGATAGAGAGGTTCCGAAACATATATGCCAAGAAGGGATTATGAGAACCCCGAGACCAGTCATGAGGGGCCATTGCTAGATGGTTGAACTGGTAGATGTTTGATAACAGAAATAGAGCCAGTTTAAGCTACTCAACTAATGCTATCGCTACCAGAGAGGGTGTGTGTTCTTGTTGGTGACATGAGAACAGGCTCATTCAGCGCAAATGGTAGGGAAGCTACAAGAGAAATAGATGTGCGACTACGATTTGAGAAGAGGAAAAAAAAAGGCTGTACATTGTATTCTAGGAGGTATCTATCTGTACACTAAAAACCAATAACGTAGACGCCGGCTAAGCAACAAAGAAGAGAGCCAAAATAATAAAAGAAAACCAAATACAAAAAGAATAAACCAGTAAGGGAAAAAAGAAAAAGACAACGACCATTTAATCTGAGTGCTGTGGGCTCACATGTACCTCCCAGTGTTTGGCCATGTCTTCGGGAAACTCCTTTTTCCGCTGGTCGTTGACCCAGTTGTTGTACTTTTCATGCGTCACCGGCTCGCGCAGCACACCCTGAGCCTTCCTCAGGTCGAGGTACTTCAAAAAGTCGATAGATACCTTGACGTACTCGGCGAGGGCCTCCAAGCTGGGCGTGGTGGTGGCCGTGACGAGGCGCAACAGGAGGGGCTGCAAGAGCGGTGCGTCGGTAACGCTTGGGTGCGCGGTGCCTAGGCTGGTGAGGAACCAGGCGGCGCCGACTTTTTCGCATACATTCCGGACGAGGTCGCGGACCGTGTCAAAGTGCGGTCGGCCGAAGAAGATGCTATGGTGACGAGACCATTCTTGCGAGTGGACGACGAGGATGGGCACGGGCACGTCGGCGTTGAGCTGGCCGCTCGACTTGCCAGGGTCAAGGATAATGCCGCCGATGGCAGGGTTGGCAGCCGTCTTGTTGCCGGTTTTGAGGGCTTGCAGAGCTCCCGTGGCGCCGTACGAATGACCGCTAATTGTGAGCTGGTCAAAGTCGAGGCGATCAGCCCAGGCGGTTAGGGCGTGGCCTTCGTTGCGAGAGTTGAGTAGGAAGACATCATCGAAACCTTCGCCTTCATCAATGGTGCGTAGGACACGGATAGCTTCGTATATCTCGGCATCACGAAAAGCGAGCTGTTCCTTCTTCATTTGCGGTGTAGTCATGGCCGGATCGGACTCGAGATCACTTTCCAGGAGGAGCCGGACATACTTGTCCTTCTTATCCTTGATCTTGATGATGGATCCGGGACAGCTACCGTCACGGTGCTCGACGGCAGCGACAACATACCCGCGACTGGCGAGCTCCCCGAGGTAATGGGTATAGTCGGTCCGCGAGCTGGCCATGCCATGGGAGAAGATCATGACTGGAAATTTGTCAGAGTGCTCACTGGCCTTTTCGGACCCCAGTAGGGGGACATCGACCTTGGCTGGGATGTTGATGCCACCAGCAATGAGCCACAGCGCAAAGGTGAAGATGTTTCGGATGAATAAGTTGTTGACTCCAGCGATGTGGGCATAGCCCTCAGCCGTTATGCTTATTGGACGGGGGACCCAAGGATGCCGTGACTTTGCTGAGCGGACACCTTTGGTTGCGGGATAGTAGACTGTGAACAAGACAGTCTCGACCTTGAAGGCAGGCTCTCGCGTTGCACGGATTAGTGTGTCCGAAATCTGTACGGGCTTCCCTAGAGGAACCTCAATGTCGATGGCTCCTACGTCGTGAGGCCCTGAGTAGCGCGGCAATGCAGATGAGAAAAAAGGCTGCCATGTGATGAAACAATAAAAGACATAGATGCCGACGATGGTGAAGGTGATGTAGCGCCATGTGAGACGCGGACGAAAAAGCTTCTTGAGGCGAGCGACCAGTCCTTTGAAGAGGGTTGATTCAAACAGGCGTGACGTTGCGATGGATGAGGGCCATGATATCCACCTGCGGTTCCGGTCTATGAGCCATCTAGGCAAACGCGTGGAGGTTGATGATGATGAGTAGGAATTCTGGTGGTGAAAGACCGGGTTTGAGGTGAGAGGGAGATCTGGGTCCGAGAGGTAAGAGCTGGATCCATAATCGTCGTCGTCGTTTTCGTCATCATCTTCATCGTGATAGACAGCCTCATTCGTCCCAGCAGTGCCACTGCCGTTGTCATCAACGGCGCCGTCAAGCGTGTACATTTCAAGGTCGTCCTCCTGGTAACCTGTCGGGTCCTGCGGCTCCTCCTGCGACGACGACTGCTGCTGATCCTGGGGGAGGGGCTGCATCGCGCGGGGAGACAAGATTGGGCCGTACGGCAAGGGGCGGGTTGTGGGCTTTTGCTTTGCACACAAGAGTGAGCTTATTTTCCTTTTGACTCCTTTATCGCATTTGATGATGGAATATGATGCGCTGGCGTTTGTTCAAGGGATGAGATGAAATTGGGCTGTGATAGGTGAGACAAGATTTTAGGTGACTTGGAGCGATTGAAGTTGACATGTTGTATCCGTAGTGAGGCGCGGGCCCACCCAAGGGTTCAGTTTCAGTGGCTGAGGCGGTGCTATCGTCGTCATTGTTGGAGGGCGAGGTACTTCTGTACCTGTGGTACCTGAGCTGTTGGCATCGTACCTTAAGGCATCCACCCGCCTGTGGCCCTCGGCAGCTTCCGGGCGCTCCGGGGGGGAAGCGGGAAACCTTGATGACGCGCTGAAGCAAACTGAAGTGAACTGGAGACTACGGCTTTGTTTATTTGTTTATTATGGCGCTGCCAAAGGATAGAGATGAACTTTTTTGGCCGGAAATTCCTTTTGGTTTAGATGATGCACATAACTACCTATAGCTATGGATACTTACAGTGCCGGTCGCCAGCAGATCATCGTGGGGGGCCGCAATAAGTACCGAGTATTTAGCCCCTTCCAATTATTTTATTTTTGGTAATTTTTTTTCCAGACGGAAACGGACGAACATGAGAGCTGATACAATTTTATCAATAAAAAGCTGAGTAATCGATAGAAGCTACCAAGCAAAGGAGTTCTCCATGAAAGCAAACCGTTCCGAATTAGAACATGACATTACACAGTAGGCCTGGTGTTAGGGTACAGCTAGACGATATGATCCAACCCAGCCGCCCAGGCAATCATTATAAAACATATGCAAAAAAATGGAGGGCCATCCCGGCACCACATTCTACAACTAGAGGGTTTTGTTCACTGAAGAGAGGTGGCTAGCCAGAAACTAGTCTTGGGCATGGACAGTAAGGTATATAACTGTGTAGCATACCTGGGCACCTAATGATTAGTCACGAAATTACTACTAACCACAACTTGCCTGTATATGAAGCTTGCTGCGGCCAAAAGGTGCCTTATGTAGGATGTTAGGGCTGCGGTCTACATGTGTCTCCAATGTGTTTTGGTTCGAAACATCTCTAGACACACTATCGGCTCACTTTGTCCCAATATGTATGGTTAGAGGCATTGATTTTTTTTTCTTTGTTTATTAGCTGCTGATAATGTTTGCCTACATATAACATTTTCTCATGGACTGAGATAATGGAAAGAGCCGAACATGCTTTAAGGCTGTAAGAAATTATATTTCAAACTGTATAGAAAGCAAAGCTTTCCTATCCTATTTGTATCCTAATCTTATCTTAGTGAGGCCTCATAAGAGGGAACCTTGAATAACAGTGGCTTGAGTCACCCTACTATCAATGCCCTCGCCTCTGCTCGAAAGTTCATTACCATGCAATTTTAGCCAGGATTGATTTGGGGTATCTTCTCACAATGAGCTTCCTAATTTCATCTACAACCAAAATACCAAGGCCAAGAGGAAGAGGGATGAACCAAAACTCAATTGGTACCGAGGCTGTGTCAAACAGATTCTGGATGCCCGGGACCTCAGTTACAAAGATGGCAAAGACCAAGCTGATGAGCATGCTAAGAAGCAGCCACGGGTTGCGCTTTGGTCCGATAATTGGGTTAGACTGGACGATGCTCATACGGCGGTTTCGCACAGCCAGAATATTGCCCCATTGCAAAAAGACGAGCGTCACAAAGTAAACGCACTGGCCAGTGTTGTTGAACTGCACAAGCTCTTTTTGAGTGTAGCCACGGTATCCCTCAGTGTAGCCCTCAAACAGGAAAAATAGTTCATGCACAGGCATGCCCGCATACCTGTACATGTATAGAAAGAACATAGCATGGGCAGTAATTGTTTCCATAAAGCCGGTGAAGAGGTATGCCTGTGTATAAATCCTGGTGTTGACTAGATGATCGTGCCTATGGTGACGGGGAGGCAGCGACATAAGGTCAAATTCTTCTTTCTCCATGATGAGAGACAGACTTAGGAAGAGATCGGTGAAGACGCAAATAATAATCATGAGGAAAGCACTCAGGGGCAGAGGTACACCAAAGAAGACGTTGAGCATAACAGGCCAGATCTCGGACCAACTACCGGCAGGAAGAAGGTACGAGATAACTTTCTGAAGATTTTGAAAGACAAGTCTGCCGAGGCGCATAGCATCGACAATAGAATCGAATCGGTCCAGAAGCACCAGGTCTGATGCTTCAATGGCAACATCGCTGCCTGTGACAATGGCAACTCCAACATCGGCGGCTCGAAGCGCAGGAGCATCGTTGACACCATCTCCAGTCACGGCAACAACATTATCACGGGCTCGAAGCTCAGTCACAATTCGGAGTTTCTGCTCAGGCGTGGTGCGTGCAAAAACAATCTCATCGTACGCGCATACAATGTCCCAGTCTTCCTGGGTCAAGTGGCCGAGGTTTGAGCCCTCCAGAAGCAAGCTTCTCTTGATGATAGGAGTTCGCTTTTCCCGTTTTGATGCAGCGTTTCCCCTCAGTTCGACGGTCTCAATCCCGGACTGAACTGTATGGATAGAGTCGGGATCGGCACTTCCAGTGAAAATACCACAGTTGCGAGCGATGGCAGCAGCAGTCAAGGCATAATCACCGGTAACCATGAAGAAGCGAGTTCCAGCGAGGCGACACTGCTGTACAGTAGCAGGAATCTCAGGGCGATGAGGGTCGATGATGCCAAGCATCCCAACGATGATAAGATCCTGGACGGCAGAAGAGGTAACCTCATCACTGAAAGCATTAGTCCCTGGGTCAGCGCGAGGAGTGATGAACTTTTCGCAAAGGACAATGACTCTTTCTGCCCGGCGGGAAGCTTCGTCCTGGATCTGCTGAAATTTCCGCCTGGCATCATCGTCAAGGAGTTTAACCGAGTCGGATGCAGACGACCAATACTTGGTGCAACCAGGGAGGAGAATGTCGGGGGCCCCCTTTACAAAGGCACGATATTTTCCTGCCTCATCATCGGAGTTGAAAAGCGCAAGCATCCATTTATTCTTGGAGTTGAAAGGCACTTGGAAAACCCGAGGATTTTTGTCCTTCAGGTCGCTTCCAGAACTACCAGAGACAGCAAATCTCAAGACCGCGCTATCGGTAGCGTTTCCTCGGACAGTTTGTTCCAGGACGGGGAGATGGATTGTAGTTGGGTCAAATGAAGCGTCGTTGCAAAGAAGAGCAGCTCGGTGCATTGCCGCTGCAGACTGATTTGACTCAGCGCCCCCATGCTGTTGATGGAACTCATCTGCAGAGTCAAACTTCCGATCAACAAAGGCTACTGAGCTGACAAACATTTGATTTTGTGTGAGGGTGCCGGTCTTGTCTGAGCAGATTACATTGACACAGCCGAGAGTCTCAACAGTTGACAGTCCCTTTGGCAAGATGTTGACAGCCTTCATGCGACGAGCAACCATCATGAGGGTCAGTGCCACACCTACGGGCATTCCCTCAGGAATGAAAGCCACAACGCAAGCCATGACGTTGACAAGCATAGCAGGAACACTCATGTAATCCGGGTGATCGACACGCAGCCAGCCAGCCCAAGTGAATAAAATGAGGAGGGCTAGGAAGATAGTCATGCAGCAGATGATTTTAACAAATCTGGTGATTTCTCGCTGGATGAGAGTGGGAGAGTCCTTGACGCTCACAGTTGAGCTGGCAATGCGGCCCATGACAGTTCGGCTACCAGTGAGGATGACAACACCAACACCATTACCATTCAAGACTGTAGTGCCCATGAAAGCAATATTGCGACTCTCAAGAAAATTGCGGTCTGTGACATCCACGGAACCTTCGATCTCTTGGGATTCGCCGGTGAGGACAGATCGGTCAAAGCGGATATCACCAGAATGGCTGATGATCCGAAGGTCGGCAGGGACTTTGTCGCCCACCGAAAGGTGGACAACATCTCCAGCCACCAGACCGATAGTAGGCAAGCTTTTGAGGCCACCATCACGCTTGACAAGTGCAAAAGATGGAAGTAAGTCGAGGATAGCGTTCATAGTCTTCGAGGTAGACCAGTCTTGGAAGGCAGAAAATCCAGATTGGAGGAAGATGACAATAAGGATAAGAACGGCAAGAGCCAAGTTCTGTGCCGAAGGGGGATTGCTCAGGGGCTGCCAGCAGATGAAGAAGATGACGGCACCGACCCAAAGAATGGAGCAGAAGCCACCAAAGACGTATCCAAGGATTCTCTTGATATAGTTGGTCTTGGGTGCTGGCAACGAGTTGTTGCCATCCCGCTCAAGACGCACTGCAGCAGCATTCTCAGAGAGGCCGGATTCAGCACTGACATTGAGTTGCTGGCAGAGCTGCTCAACATGCAGCTCATGGTACTGGAGGTTGGAGAAGTACTCTTCATCTGATTTATTCTTGAGTGCCTCGGGTTCGGGTTCGTTTTGCTTGGCCTCCGTGACCTGGATAGATAGGGTGCGATATTCAATCTGAACGCCCGAGTAAGGCGAAACGGGAGGTATACGGCTTCGGGAGTTGGAGCGGGAACGGGAACGACGTCGAGACATGGAACGGGAGCGAGATCGTCCATGAGATGCATTCTGATCATTATGAACACGGTCTCTATTGTGGCCAGGGTCATCTTGAAAGGTGATGCGATGGTCTTGGGCAGATTCCAGCCCGGCCTCCTTGTTGCCCTCAAGATCTGGGTCTGGCATCATCTTGACCGGGGCGGCGGAAGGGAAGATAGAATAAGAGGAAGGAAATAATGCAGTTTACAAGGTGCAATGCCAGGGGTTGGAGGCTAGAGAGGTTGGGCATTCATATTTGTACGAAAGCGAGGAAAACTCCAATACGGGCAAGCAGCGAGAGCGGTGTTGACTTCCCCTTCCTGATGCACTCCCCTCCCGTCATCTCTGCCTTCCAGGTACCCTTCCAAGGTAGGCACTAAGGAGGCCTCCCTCCTCCTCTCTTTTCTCAAACTCAAAGACCCAGCGATTGAAGCAGTGCCAAAGGGAATAAATCCCTCATTGCTATTATGGTTTGGTGTTGATGACTTTGAGCGTTATGACATACGGGGTAGCGCTTTGGTGATGTTCGACACCAGCGGTACAAGCTTAGTCTGCAAGAATGATATGTGGCAGATGTCCTGGGCTGGTACGCAGCGCCATTAGCCGCTACATGCCACCTAATAATCTACGGTGTCGAAACGCTAGTGTTGATTTGATTGCAGCTACTGTACGTTGTTAGTCTAAGCGACCCTTTGTGACCTCGCGGGAGCAAAACTGGGCATAATTATCTCTCACTTTGCATGTCCAGATGGGGAGGTCCTTTTGACATGAGAAGTTTTTTCTGCAGTCTTACCAGTACCCCTCCTTGACGACCAAGTTCAGTCTTTGAAGGATTCGATTTATCCTCTCTCTTGCTCCTGAAATAATCAAAAAGAAAAATTCAATTTTCTCACTCGAAGCCTCAAGCCCCAAGCCCCAAGCACTGACCCCCCTGGTGCCTTGCCATTTGACATGTGTGTCCTGAATCGCACCAAAAATTAAGGTAGACGGTTTAAAGATTTAGGCGTGGCGTACCCGTCTTGGCAAGTCTCTCTGACGTACCACAGCGAGTTGTCTCAACCAGGCTTTCAGCAGATCTGCGACCAGATTACCGACTTTGGAAGTGGCAGTGCTCGGTGCCATGTAGCTCCGTGATTGGCTCTGGACTGGAGGCTGCTGCCAACGATAGCTTTTCCTTAAGCCTCCAATCGTGAATTGCCATTATGTACAAGTTTCATAACCGTTCGTCTATGAAATGAAATCCCTCATACTTACGTGAAGAAGAAAAAAAATCCTGCTTTTGCAATTAACCTCCCCTCAAGACTCCGTCCCGAGTTGGTGCCGGGACATTTGGGGGTGGAGGAGAGGGGAGGAGAGGAGAGGAGAGGAGAGGAAGCGAGATCATCCTCCCCTCCACCCCCCCACCAGGAAAAATAAAACAGGTGATCAAGGCAATTCTGGAGTAATTACTAGAATCCCATTCGCTAGCTGGCTGCTTTCCTACTACGTAGTAGATCAAGTTGCGATCTCCAGTATCAAGTCCTGTCACCCTTCTGGTCCACAGAGGGTCTTCTTTTTTTTTTTTTTTTTTAGTTTCTTTACTATGCCCCAATCAATGTCACAAGCTTTGATGAAAAGATGCCTTGCGGCTTTTCTCTTTCACTCTCTCTTTGTGGAATTTTTTTTTTCCCTCTCGTGTCTCTTCCAATTTCCCGGCCTAGTTAGTGACCTACTTGGACATGTCTCGTGCCCTAGTAATCCGGTTGCGAAAAAGACGCAAGTGCCATGTTTCTTGATTCCCCCCTCCAAATGCAACGAAACATAACCGGTTGGCGTCAGGTGCGATAGGAAGCCAAATGGAGGTGGGAACTGTTTGTTTATTCGTGGCAGTAAATACCGGACAGATTTGTCAGGGCGCAGCATGCAGATTTGTGATACATCAGTCTTTCGTATTTTCGGTATTTCCAGACAGAGAAGCTCCGGTAATCTTCCTGTATACGTCATAGCCTACAGTCTTATGCTCCCGAGGTTGCTCGCAACCTTTATGCGGGTGCCGCGGCCAGCGCAGAGACTGATATGGCGCCACTGCCTTTGAACCGATTTCGAGTTGGCAAGTGGCCTTTTCTTATATTATTCATCTAATTTGATAGTACTATCGTACCTCACTCTATTCGTTTCATCAAACGTCACCCCACTTATCAATTTATTCATTTATCTATGGATGTTTCTTGTGATATTTACCCGGCTACTACTAGCAAAGCAAGCACTTTCAATGCCAAAGAGATGATAGGAAACCGAACACATAATCACAGTCAGTATCCTCTAACTAAATAGATCATATAAGGTGAAAGGCATTAATTAAGTAAAGTATGATAATAATCAACAGTAAACCTAATGAACTATCCAACTGATGGGAACGCCAACAATGTTATGTCGATGGGCCGGCTTAGCTTGTCGTGTATCTGACTCACTACGACTTGCCGTATTATTTATTGAACTGATATCCCAAAAGAATAGCACTACTTGGCTCTACACGATATACTTCCTACTTGATGAGGACAACCTATTTAGAACAGAATCTCATTTACCAGGGCATTGGCCTCTTAGAGAAACCGGCGTGGCTAGAACCAAGTGAAATAGATTAACAACATTACCCATAAAATCTCGACAGTTCGCACGAGATGCTAATGGGGCACCATGCGTTAGCACCTGACCCTGCCATTCACCATTTCTTTTTTGGCCTTAGTAGCTGGCAAATCGGCCTATTAAATAGGTTTAATATATGGGGGACGAGCTGTTACCGCGTGGCGCCCCACAGAGATCTTGCGTGACTTCGTGTCGAGATTCTGCAGTAAATGCATATTATCACATTCGCGGGACAACATCTACCCTAGCCATTGAGGGAACGGTTTGCATAGGCGAAAGAGGTACGTCAGCCAAATAACCAAAAGCTAAATAGATCTGTGTCAGATGCAGTTTGTCGCGGAGCCAACTAGGGCATAGTTTTATATCAGTAGTAAATTCTATAATGTTGCCGCCTGCCATATTTTCCTCAAGACTTTCTCGTTCCCTCTAGACTTGGTCAGGGGCGGCAGAAAAAGAACAAACCACATTTCTTCTCTACAACTTCTATTATGCCGCCAAACGAATCATCCCTCAATGAACCAATAGATTCCAAACGACTACATAGTAGATGCTCTGTCTACGAAAAGAGAAGCCTTGTCATTCCGCATCTGGACCCACCAGTTCGGTCATACTCCAAGCTTCATCCCTGCGCAGATGCTACTCAGAGAGCATGAACCTAGTGAGGCTTATTCGCACCTATGCAATTCGCCCTTTTTTGCTTTCCTCCTTTCCTTTGACCCTTAATTTTGTAATTGTGGCAAAACAAAAGGTACCGGAGTTAATTATTCAGTTGTAAATGTCTCATAAGTAAGTTTGACGAAACATAAAGGAACAAAGGGTCTTTAAATGGTCCTACAATGAGAGAAGACCGCAAAGTGTATTCGTACTCAGCCATATAGTTATCAAGAGCAACTGGCACTAGGCTCTGTATTTTCGGTAAAAACGGAACTTGAGGATTCCACAAGGTAGCACAGCTCATCCTTATTGACAAAGGGCGCTTCACTATTAGGCGTGGATCTGTCAATGCAACCATCTCATCGAGTGGTTCTTATTAGTGTGCTATATACTATGTGCTGTCAGCTCACTTTAAAGCAGTCGGTCTGCAGTCTGTTCTTGTTTGGCATTGATCCTTCGCATGCTCTGGAGGACAACTAATATTGCTTGCCCAGGTCCTCTGTTGTCCTCACTCGTGGTCACGGCGGCAGCGCCCCTTCATTCCCCGAGCTCAGGCTGCCGTTTCCCAAAGACACTCTTGATCAGCTCCCTCGGCCGCGAGTACAGCCATTACCCCCAATCTAGCTCTATAATAGCTGAGCCAATTCTTTCTTCGCCTGCCACATAGCCCGCATTTCCTGGAAGCTCTGCTCCAGGCCCTTCCGCAACTTGATCCTCGGCACTCGGCAGCAATCACGGCATTACAGAAATCCCATTACTAGAACAGACAAGAAATTCAAATACCAGAGATGGATCGAAACACTCAGGGTCAGGGTGACCGGTCGAACACCTTTAGCTCTCTGAAACTGAATCGCGTATTGTGGGTTACACCCTATAATGCCCCAAGGATTCCATTGTAGATTATGGTGCCAATGGTAGAGCCATTGTGAAGTTTGACCATACGAGTTCTAAGCCGAGAAAGAGAATGGTGATTACAAATGATGGGGGTGTCAGCAGCTTTGGGTTGAAGACAGAAGTATGATCCACGGGGAGGCATCCATGACCAAAGACATGGATATTGAGGGCCGAAAACGAGATGGGCTTGCTGGGCGTCTGATGAACTAATTCAGCTCAATTCTAGGCACTACAAACGATACATTTATTAGAATCGGAACTTGTGTAGAGAGCGCCACTGTATCGTCGACAACAATGATTCGCGTTTACTATCTAAGCGTCGACATCTGGTCAGATCTTTATCAGCATTGCATAGGTAGTTGAACAGCATACAGGGTACGGCAAATTGACTATTGACTTGCCTCAGGTACACAGACCACAGAAGCTAGCCCATCAACCCAGATTGTTACTTCTATTACGTTCTCTGAACAGCCTCCCTCAGCTCTTGGTCCCAGGAAATTCTCTAGTAGCACTGAACTCGCGTGATTTATTGAGCATCTTTTACTCTGTCAAGCTGTTCTAACTGGTTCTTTTCAACGTTTTAGTTAATTATAGCAGCGTATTGGCCACTGGAAACCCCATGCTGTAAATGAGCGCGTTTTGAAGGTTGTGGATGAAAAAGCGCTATTCAAGGCATGGGAAACCCGAACTTCTGAGCTACTGATGGATAAACTGTTGGGCTTACCGTTACAAGGCACTTGACTAATTCAAGCCATCACGGTAGATATGACCATCATAATCGAGATCATTAACCATCATTCCCAAGCCGCAACAAGACTAAGTCTTCCAGCTTCTAATTGCTCAGGTTAATTCCCTACCTTTTTAGTGAAAGGCATCTCATTGAATTGACCTAATTAGGCTCGGTCTATCCAACCTGCTCTTGCAATATTACCATCGCTAACGATAGCTCTTCTATTTCTCTCAGTAGTCGCGGTTGATGAGGAAAGACTTTTCAAAGCAGGAAAGAAGTTGAGAGTAGGTCGGCATTGCCCCGCTCAAATCACTCTGAAGGAGCACCCGGTGATGAGTTCCATTGAGAATGCAAACGATGCCTTGACCAGAAAGAAGGATTTGCTCATATTACCAATATGTAAGCTTGTTAGAACAGAGTTGGAGTTGAGTCATTTCATAGCAACCCAACGCAATGACACGCTGGGTCGCTACGCGTATTCATTCGTTGCAAAAGCCAAAATTGCGTGTTTCTGCCAAACACGTGGTTGACTGTCATACAGCGCAAGCTTTTGTCCCTTCTTGACGGAAACCTTCCTCTCATGACGATTCTTTCTAATGAATGAAAAAGGTGAGTTATCCCTGTTTTCCTTCTGATTTTTCACCGTATCTAGACCCGAGCTTGAACCACCAAGAAGTCTCTCCGGTTAGCCCACTGTTGTCCAATAATTACATCATGTTACGTCACCAATACGAAGACATATTTTGTAAGACTTTCATTGGATTTACTCGTCCAGGTTCCATATAGGTTAGGTCGAATAATTCATCAAGATGTCGGTGACAGGTCTACGGCAACATCGAAATGGGATCATTAACCCACTACTTGACACAATGCTTTGAGCATGTCAAGGATCGGTACCTCTAGAAGATACCTCTCGAGTTCTCTTCTTGTCTTCTACCACAAAGTAGGAATGATATGTGCGCCCGCTAGAATTGTGGCATATGATAATAATAAAAGGTCTGTATGATAATGGAGGACAGAGTTCCGTTCACTTCCATAATGGTGATATGTGGGACTGTTGTGTGCTATTGGGCGCACTTGAGATTAAGCATGAAAATAAGCTCGCATGGTTTCATGGTACGACGTTTTACTAATCTGTCGATATCCAAGGAACGAGCAAACTATAAAACAACATATACGGTCCGAAAAGCAGACAAGTGATGCAGATGATAGCGTAGGAAGATGACGAGTATAATGAAGAGTATTACGCCGATTACGTAGTTGAGATTCGTCATTGTAATCGCAATCACAGTAGTCTGCACTTTAAAGCAGGGCAGTCGTCGCAATTAATCGTCTGGATCTGACCTATGAAAATTCAGCCTTGCAAAAACACGACACCTCATTCTTGGAGACATTCGGCCAACGGCCAAATGCAAACCTTCCATTGAGTCACGATGCAAACTCTCGTATGCCTCAGATCAGTAGGATCCACCTTTTCGTCTATATTAACCCCTACGATTTCCCTCTCTTTCTGGATTTTCCTGTTTTCCTCTTTTGTTCTACATCACATTTGCACGTACCGTAACTATCGCATACCATTGAAACATTGCTCGTTTTCGACCGATTTTTTCGAGATTCCACCGCTAGAACCATCAGTTCCAAAGCCAAGTGTGGTTTCTGAACAATCTTGACCGTGATTCGTGTGTACTAATGTTTGTGATCGTGTTCAGTTCCAACGACGACCGTAATTACTACCGGCTTGCCTGTGTCCAAGCCTCTGTTTACGTTCTATTTTCAAGTAAGATGGCACGCGTTTGTCGTCATAATGTACCTCTTCTAATATAATACACGCGTCTTACCCAGTTCCTTTTTAAATCCTGTATTTTTCGTGAATCCATTTCTCGTGGGCCAGAATGGGTTCTATTTGCTCCAAGGTTATCGCCAAGTCCAAGGAGTCCAAGGCGAGGTCCAAGGCCAAAGCCGAGGACTACATTGCGGTTGGGACCGACCCGGTTCCTGGATCGGCCGCTGGTGCCTTTAGGTACGAGCGGCAAGTGTACAGGACAAAGCCCAGGTACTACAACCCGTACACTGCCAGCGAGCATTCTCGTTCAGAGGATGCGACCTGGGAGTCGTATCCAGGGGAGGTAGCTGGGCTTCCGAGGCCCCGACCGAAGGACTCGGGCCAGCGATGTCAAGCCCGGATGAAGAGGCCGGTGCCATCGAGGGCGAAGGTGGCCGATGTCAAGTGGGGGAGTAAGGGGACGAAGGACAGGCCGAAGGATCCAACGGTTAGGGAACCGACGCAGCGGGTACCTCGTCGGAGACCGATCTGGAAAATCTGGAGGTAGTACGGCAACGTGAAGGTCAAAGACACCGGCCTATAGTATTTTTCCGGTCTCGAGGAACGGGAGCTACTGGAACTGATGCCTCGACTGCGGTGATGAAGAAGGCTGTGATGGGGTTAGGAGGAGTAGGTTCATGTTCGTAAACGACAAACCCAAACATCTTGAATCTACAGTACTGACTGCATTCCCTAGCCAGGTACAGGTAGGTTTGTAGGTATTTGCTAACGTGTACAGGTCTCATGGTAGTGAGTTCGAGGGGAGGGAGGTGGCTCATGGTATGTATAACCCCCCTTGTAGGAAGCTAACGTGAACAGGCCGGCAATGGTGATAGTACGGGCGTGCTATGTGATCAGGTAAGTGTTCCCTCTCCCCGTTTATGCTAACAGTGTTTATAGGACCGAGGCTCGATGGGCGGGTGGTGGCTTTAGGTTTGTTTTGTTTTTGGGAGGAACCACGGCGTTGATTTCTTTTGTTTCTACCAGCGTGATTTTTCATGTTTTGTTTTTTTGAGTTCCTCCCTCCCAGCCTTTGTTTTGAAGCATTCTTACCATCAGCGATCCCCAGCGTTTAATCCTTTTCTTTTGGGTAGAACTGGCTGACGGTTGTCTTGTTTTTTTTCTAGGTACATATAAGTCACGAGGGCGGGCTGGTGGGCTTCGGTTTGCGGCGTTTTTTCCCTTTCTTTTTGCTTTCCTTTGTGTTTTCATTTGAGGATAGGTAAGGAGATTCTTTCCTTCTTGGTTTATGAACTAGAATCAAAGCTGACAGAAGAACTCGTAGCGATACTAATGGTTTCGTTTTCTTACAGTGTTTTTAAAGTCACGAGGGCGGGATGGTGGGCTTCCTTTTTTTTTCTTTTTTTTTTTAGAGAGAGAAAAGAGTGAGTAGTCATGCAGCCCACATCTCTCGTTAACTAGAAAGATGCCGAACATTCATGCTTGCGGTATACCATATCCGAGGCGCCGGCGAGAGAGTATGTCGATGCATTTGAGTCAACCATGACGTGGAAGAGGAAGAACGAGCTGAGGGGGGGTTTTGAAGTGACAAGGAGTATGAGGGTCATGTTTAAGGAAATGAGCACCAGTCTGAAAGGAAAAACAATGGGAATACTGTGAGATGTTGTGAAAGGGCTCTGTATTATTTGATCGCGAAGTGTACTTGATTCAGGTCCTTGTCTGTTGGTATTCAAATCGTGTTCTACTTGATCAAACTTCCTGAATATTGATGTAATGAGAAAGCTCTGTTGGCGATGATGATTTAAGCACCTAAGTTACCTCGATACATGTCCAAAAAGCACCCAATTAGATGCCTTTCCAACTCGCTTAGAATGCATGATGATGGGATCGCGTGAGATAGGCAGCAGACTACCCTGTACCCCGTCAACTGTCAACCCGTATTAGGTGGATTTTGTGAATAACCTGTCATGTGTGGTGTGTTACATCGCCGTTCCCCGGATGTTGTTGATTGGGCGATGCGTAAGGTAGTCTAATGCCAAACGATCCACGATAGCGCCATTCAATGACGAAGTGGTTTATCTGCACACTTTGCAGCCTGTGATCAGTGCGAATTAGGCAGTCAACCAAAATAATTATGGTAAATATGGAGGAGTTATGCGATTCAAATATGGACTGTGCAAAAGCTGGCTCGTTCTCAGCGTGGTTTTTTTCCTTTTAGCTTCCGAAGGCAGGGAGGAGATTGGATTCGGCGACCAACTCCCAGGGGATCTTTTTGCGATCTGTCAGCCTGTTTGCATTCCTTTCAGGGGGGCGTTTTGAATTTTTAGTTTGTCGGTACCGCTACCGACTGGTTCACCGGCAGCACTAACAACGCAATGCAGGGGAATATCCGACACCATTGTGCCTGGACAAGCTCACAATTATGTCAACGGGGGGTGTAATTTGGGGACTAGTACATAGTAGAATAATGGCCACGGATGGTGGAACGAGATGACTTTTCTCCGGTCAGCTTCAATCGCGCTTCTTTACCACCTCTTTTCCTTTTTTTCCCTTGCCAATTTCCTTCGCCCTCTTTGCTGTTGTAGCTGTTCGTTGCGTCTTCTCTTCGCGTCCTCGTGCTTGATTTTGGCACTTTTCGCATGCTGCCCCTCCGTATGGGCTCATCCAGTTCACTCTCTTAACCATGCGTGTTCGCAGGCAACCGTTCGTACTGGCTGGCTTGCTGATGGCCGTCATGGTCATTTGCATGTGGACTTACAGCCAATCCACCGCTGTCGCGGAGCAGTACCGTCCGGTGTCTGTCGAGATGGGGACCTGGAAACCGAGTCACGACGACGAAAGTTATCTGTGGAGGACAGTTACCACCCGCTATCCCGCCCCAACCATCCAGGCGCTCCCCACCAGCACGTCCCACAGCTTTCCCCGGGTTCAGAAGTCGTTTGCCAAGGAGTCCGCTGACGCCCGAACTAAGCGCGAGCAGCGCCAGAAGGCTGTCAAGGACTCGTTTCTCCGATGCTGGAAAGCCTACCGCGGCCATGCCTGGATGGCCGACGAGCTCTCCCCCATCAACGGCGGCATTCGGAACCCGTTTGGCGGCTGGGCCGCGACGCTGGTCGACTCTCTCGACACGCTGTGGATTATGGACCTGAAGACCGAATTTGACGAGGCGGTCAATGCCGTGGAATCCATTGACTTTACTGTTACCAAAATGGAGGAGATTAACACGTTCGAGACAGCCATTCGCTACTTGGGTGCGTTTCTCGCCGCCTTTGATCTCAGCGGCGACCCTCGATTAATGCGCAAGGCCACGCAGGTAGGGGACATGCTGTACAAGGCCTACGACACGCCCAACCGTATGCCCGTTTCCCGCTGGAGAATCCACGCCGCTCGTCGGCGGGAAAAGCAAGAAGCTTTGGCTGGTACCTTGCTGGCCGAGATTGCCAGCATGTCGCTTGAGTTTACGCGTCTGTCACAGCTCACGGGGGACTCGAAGTGGTTCGACGCTGTGCAGCGTGTCGCGGATCTCATGGCCAAGCAGCAGGATTCGACTGAGCTGCCTGGTCTGTGGCCCATCATGGTCAATGCGAAGGAGGCCATTTTCAATTCGGGATCTATCTTCACCCTCGGCGCCATGGCTGATTCAGCCTATGAGTATCTACCCAAAATGGCTGCTCTTCTTGGAGGCCAACGGCCAACCTATCAAACCATGTACGAGAAGGCCATCAACACCTCTGTGCGGCACCTCCTCTTCCGACCTATGACACCCACAAACGAGGACATTCTCATCTCCGGAACGGCCCGCACCAACGGAAAATTCTCGAATGTTACCGTCAAACTCGAGGCGCAGGGCCAGCATCTTGCGTGCTACTTGGGCGGTACCATGGCACTGGCGGGGAGACTATTTGATCGGCCCCAAGACGTGGAGACTGGGAAGAAGCTTACTGACGGCTGTGTGTACGCCTACAAGGCGCTCCCTCATGGAATTATGCCCGAAACGTTCTACATGCTTCCATGCAACTCAAAGATGTGCTCGTGGGACGAGACGCGTTGGAAGCAGGCCGTCCTCGACCGACATAAGGAATCCGCAGCCGACGCCGACGCTTTGATTGAGGAGCTGCACTTGCCAGAGGGCTTCGTCGCTATCACCGATAGGCGGTACCTGCTCCGCCCCGAAGCCATTGAGAGCGTTTTCACCTTGTACCGTGTGACAGGGCGTGAAGACCTTGTCGACTCGGCGTGGGACATGTTCCAGGCTATCGACAGGGTGACCAAGACGGATCTCGCAAACACTGCAGTGTTGGACGTGACGGACCCCAACGAGGAGCCTGACATGGCGGACTCCATGGAGTCGTTTTGGATGGGAGAGACGTTGAAATACTTTTACTTGACGTTTAGCGAACCAGATCTCATAAGCTTGGATAAATATGTTTTCAACACGGAGGCACATCCTTTAAAAAGGCCAGTGTAATTCAGGAAAATGGGGGGAAAATAGAAGGACGGTAAAGGAGGACAGGGAGGTGCAACAAACTATAATACCCTGGGTAGGGTTTATGATGACATGGATAATAATACTAATAACTGTATGATTAGCAATATGAACACATTCTAAAGCATGATCAGAGTAGACTTGAAGCTAATTATGACAATAGACTATTGAAGTACCTCTGAAAACTGCCTTTATGAATAAGGTGCTAATAACAGGCAAAACTCCCCTTTCGCATAAATGGCAGCTGTTTATCCTGTAACTGCTGTGACAGATTTCATTTATAGCATGATTTAAGCATGATTCTTGATGCTCTTGCCTGTGAAATGATGCTTCTATTGAGCCATCTTTGCCGTGGCAGGCCAGGAATTGCTTCAATTTGGACGTCAATATTATACACTGAAGAATGACAGCTCAACGCTATATCTCTTACTCACAGGCTTTGTTTACCCATATTACCATCAAGAACTCAGAGGAACACTGAATTAAATCCTCGAATTGTTCAATGACGAGCCCTACTGAAGAGCTGTTATTTCAACTATAAAGGCCTCGACTATTTCGAGTCCATAGAACATCCACATGAACTAGTCTTCTTCTTCTTCCCCGCGTCAAACTCGAATAATCAGAATAGAACTACTCCCAACAAATTTCTGAGCAAACCGCCAGCATGTCTGACGCCGTAGGATGGACCTGTCCCAATCCGATGTGTAAAGGAAAGCACCAGAACCCCATTGGCGCGTCCGCATGTCTTCACTGCGGCTGCCGCTGGGGCACTGACTTCATGGTAATCACCGAAGAAGATGTGAAAAAGAAGCGAGAAAAGAAGAAGAAAGGCAAAGATAAAAAGTAGTGGTGGCAGCCGTAACAGTGAGAATAGCATTGTGACACAAACGTAAGAGACGCGCCACGGAATTATTAGGCCACGGTTCGGCTTTAAACAATTAGAAACAGCATCAAGGAGAAAAAAAGAGCGAGTGCTGGGAAATTGAAAAAAAAAAACAAAAAAAACAAGGCGAATCGTTCAGAAAAACAGATAGAGTAAAACAACGGTCTTTTTCTCAGTTGATCAATATGCCGTGCTGGAACGGGTATATCTAGAAATTCAGGAATTAGGCGTGAACGTGATATTGCCGAACTACGTGGGTACAACCATACACCCTTGACTCGTTTTCGATTGGAGCTTGAAGAAGCCGGCTAGAAATCAAGCGGCCGGCTCGAATGAAAACCCGACCCCGTCCAAGGTTGCTCCGATGCGATAATCATCCGAAACGGTGCTGCGAGGTTTCGGTAGCGATTGAAGGGCAAAACAACATTATGAAGTGCTCGTCACAAGGCGCGCAAGTATAATTCCACCACCTCCTCCCTCCTCCTTCTCCTCCACCACTAAAGCCGTCAAAGATGGTCTCTGCTCTCGGTACTTGCTCCGTAGTGCCAATATTTGATTCACATATCCCGAGTGGGACCTTTGGATCTTCGGTTTGCTGAAGAAGCTCGTCAAGATGACATATCCCTTGTCGTTACTTGTCGTTAGCACGCACAGTTTTTAAGGGTATCATGCATCGGCTGAGGTCGGCCCGCTCCGAGACCACAGTGGCCAAATCCCAATCATCCATTGAGAAGCTAGCAGCCATGCGCTCGGAATATCTCGTCATCAATAAATGAACCTTGCCAGTTTGTTAAGCATAATTGAAAGCGACGCGGCCGAACTGTCAGCTGCGCGATGCTTCATGGTCATCGCAAGAGACCAAAGTACCGCTACATACTCCATACCGTGTGACGAGAATAAACAGCCAAAGCACTGCCCGTCTCCGCTCAACACGCCGAAACCAGTCGTTAAGGCCGCGCCTAGAATGTTTAGTGCCGCAAATTCAGCAGTTTTAGGGTCCTCGCCATGTGCACCAGTGACAATTTGACCGTAGTCAATTAATTTTCATAGCACCTCGGCATGGGTGATGGGAAAAGGCCACCAAGAGGAGAAAAAAAAAGAGCCAGGGGTTGGTGGCACGAGAATGTGACTCCACAGATCTCGTCCACTTGCATAAGACAAAGCTGATCCTGAAGGAGTTGTTGGGAAGTATGAAACCCATGACGCGAACTTCTTCGCATTGCCGTAGTTGAGCAGGAGAGACTGCCTCTATCTTCTGTCAACTCTCAACTATGGCCACGACGGAGACTCTGCCGGTTCACGACTCTCATCGAGCCAATGTTGCCATCATTGGAACAGGCCTTGCTGGCTTAACAACTGCTTATCTGCTCCATAATGACGATAAGAAGCAGTATGCTGTCACCCTGTTTGAACAAGTTAGTGATCATCCTGTCAGAAGCTAGGGTATGTGGGCGTAACCAGAACTGACCCTTCACTTGCGCAGGCCGACAGCCTCTCCTTTGACTCGGCTTCCATTGCTGTGAAGAACGATAAAACCAATGTCGCCGAACGAATCGACCTGCCCATGCGTGCCCTGGCTGGGGGCTACTACGCCAACGTTTTGCGCATGTACCATTATTTGCGCATCCCCCTACACCCCGTTCGCTTCCTCTTTGTATTCGCAAAGGCCTTCTCGATAAGTGACACATCGACAAACAAGACCGATAGCGCAAACAGCGGCCGAGGGTATGTTGGCGCAACGTCAGGGACGTACTTTGTCCACGCCTCAAACATGCACCAAATGCTCCCACCGTGGCCCGGCACCCGAAGTATCTTGTCCCATATCGCTGAGGTTGTATACTTGATTGTGTGCTATTTCTGGTTCTCCATGGCTTGCTTTATGATCACCCCGTCATCCAAGGGCAAGTCAAGCGAATCATTTGCCGAGTACCTCGAGCGGATACAGATTCCACGCCGATATGTGTCGCATTACCTGCTTCCGCTCATGAGCAGCGTTTCGACCTGTTCCCATGACGAATTGCTGGCCTTCCCTGCAAGTGATGTAGTGAACTATAAGAAACTGTCCACTTGGCAACAGCACTACACTGTCTGTGGCGGGGTCAGACAAGTGCAAGGAAAGTTGGTCGAGGGGCTTCAAGATATTCGACTCAATGCCCGAGTTGTGGAGGTGGTTGCGCCCAAAGCCAATCAATCAGGGGTCGCGATTCGATGGCAGTCGAAAGGAGAGGCGTCGTCGCAGGTCGTCGAGCAGACCTTTGATCGTGTCATTCTCGCTGTGTCACCCGATGTTGCAGGCAGCATCTTTGATCCACTGAGATCGGCTTTACGACGGATTCCCACCGTTCGAGTTGAAAGCTCTGTTTTGTGCCCAGAAACAGACAAGGGCGAACGCGAAACTTTGAAGCTTGAAAATGTCGAGACGGTCGAACGATTGGCGTGTTCCCATCATCTGGAAGAGAGCTTCCCTCCCCAGGTTATCACACTGCGGACGCGGTTCTCTGAGGCGACGGGGTCTCGGACGGAGGCCTTGCATACTATGCCCACCGGGGTCGTCGTGAGCACTTGCCCGCTTGATGGGGCTGCGGAGATGAAGCGATCATTGCAAACTGCTTGGTTTACCAGAACATTGCGAACAGCAGAGAGTCGAGCGGTGGTTGAGGAGATTATGGGGACATCGGCCGAACTCACCACCGAGGCTGGCAGAGCTGGATGGGTCAACGGAGAGGATAACGTTTGGTTGGCTGGCGCATGGTGCTGGGACGGGATGGTTCTGCTGGAGGGATGTGTTGTGTCTGCTATGAGAATTGCTGATGACTTTGGCGTGCAAATTCCCTGGGAGAGAGAAAACCCATGAGCAGTAAAAGCGAACGACGAAGAGAAAAGAGAAGGGATCAGCTAATCGATGACTAATGATATGGATACGTTTGACGCTGTTTGAATGCCTAGACAAGTGGAATGACTAAGATTTATAATGATACTATCGCTTGTTCCTCGTAACCGCTCTGTTTCACTATGTTGTAATATTGGCGAGAGTGATGGAAGCGACATGTTCACTTTTGGCTACCATTTCTGAGGTTACTGTGAGATCAGACAATAGTGGGGAACCACATGTGGCTTGTTGTTGCTGTTCATCCTAGCGCAACCACTTGCTACTGCGCCATCATCAGCTTTTGCTCCTCGCCTTCGCTTTTGCAACGCATGTTCAACCTACTGGGACGCAACAATGGGTTCCTTTAGTGTCAAATCGGATTTTGCTGTTGGTTTTGTAGGGGGTATTGTATTTGTGCTTGCTCTCGCTGCAATACTCTCTGTCACCTTGATCCGGACGACGGATAGATATGGACTTGATCACTGGAAGCTCAACCTCGACACCCCTCTGAAAAGCATGTGGATGAATGTGGGCTATTGGTACGTTTGATAATCCTGCCATAGCTTCACCAGATAGTAGGCACGCCCGAAAAAGACTCACACATTGTAGGAGAAATGCCCAAGGCGAACCCATCTTGAGGTTCGAGGAAGCATGTGCAGCGCTCCTCCAGCAAATACTCAATTCGTCAGGGCTTCTGGATAAGGACGCCGCAAAGAATCCAAAGGGGAGTGCTCTCGCTATTCTGGATTTGGGATTTGGTTGCGGAGACCAAACCTGGGAACTCACACGACTCTGTAAACGCGCTGGATGGACCGATTTCCAATATGTTGGACTCACGCTGAATGAGGCCCAGGTCCAGTCTGCACAGCGGAGGATTTATCGTGAAGTCGCGGACGGGAATATTGAAGGGCTCAAGGCTGAGTCCTTTACCATTTTTCGCGCCAACGCAGCGAAACCTGAGACATGGAATAACCGGGTTGCTGAGGTCGTCAACTCACTAAAAGACGAAAAGTTCGCAGAGACGTGGCTTCTTGCGCTGGACTGCCTTTATCATTTCTCGCCTTCTAGAAGGCCTATATTCAAGTATGCATCCAGTCAGCTTGATGCTCATGTCATGGTTTTTGATCTGTTCCTCAACGAAAATGCTTCAACTTGGGAAACGATCAAGATCAGAGCCATCGGTGTCATGATGGGATGCCCTGTCCGAGCATTCTTGACGGAGGAGCAGTACATAAACGAGCTCGTCGAATGCGGCTACGAAAAAGAGTCCATTGTAATTCGGGATGTCTCGGAACATGTGTTTCCAGGCCTTGTCGAGTTCTTGGATCGACAGGAAAGGGCTCTCGCGGAGTACGGAATTTCCTTGGGTGGGTTTAAACTAGCCCAGAGGCTGTTCAATTGGTTCGCGAAGTCCAAGGTTGTCAAGCCTGTTATAGTGGTAGCTCGAACAAAGGGAAAATAAACTCATGTGAACTGATTGTGTATAAGACATATGTTTCAACATTCTTCATTTTGCAATGTTTTGGTTCGAGCAAGACGCGATCGAAGGATAGCGCTAATTCACACAGCAAAAGCTGTGGATATTATACCGTAGCAGTGCTCCCTTGAACAGCTTTTGCAGACGAGGTCCCTTATCATGGCGCTCCGCAAGACCTCCAAGCCGCGAACTGCCTCATCAAACGCAAGTATCTGATTTGGTATCGAGGGCCTACCCACAGGCTGCAGCCAGGGTCGAACCGAACCAGGGGGTAGCAGCTCCCAATATCCCTAGGCAATATCAAACTTGTGGAAACGAGGTATATACTGTTAGTGACGAATATGGTTTCTCCACGTAGACGATGAAGCCTACCTTATCTGAAGGCGGCGGCTCAAAAATCCCAAGAACGCCTCCTAGACGCCTCCACCTCTCCGCAAACTCTCACAATATTACACACTCATTAGGGGTGCAAGATTGAACCTGTAGCTTAGTGAATGAAATTTGGCCTACAGCTGGTAAGACAGGAGGGTATGACGGATATTAGGCCTCCATTACCAAGGCATTTAAGAGACACTCAAGGACTCGGACGGAATGGTTAGGATTCAGACTGACTTCGATTGGTAACAAGACAACGTCTTACTAAAAGAGAATTATACGGACTAAGCTCCTTATCGTTTACTCAAGTGGCTGATGATTGTGGTTCAACAGGCTGACAATATTACCAGTACTATTATCACTGGTTTTGAACTGACAACTCAACCAGGTAGAGCATAGCATTGCTCTTGAATACTAGCAACCACACCATTATAGTATATAGATGGACGAACGAGAACCCACCCATCTCTTAGGTATAGGAGCCCGATTGCTCGTAGTTGATGTAGAGAGGATGCCTGTGGGGAGATATTGATCAAGATATCTTGCAGGTGCCAATCATGCGATATTTGTCATCAAATGGCCAATAGTAGACTGGACCATAATCTGATTCAACATCCATACCTGGCATGTAACCAGAGAGAGAAAAAAAATGATCTGGGGAAAAGAGGAAACTGTACTTAAAGGCACAAAAACCCAGCAAATCAGAGCAAAATACGCAAGAGGGTCTCGGCACCATCCATCGGGAGAGCGGTGACAAGCTGGGGTCTGTGGGTAATGTTGGCCAATGACGATGCCCTCTAGAAATCTGGGAGGGTGTGACGTCCTTTACGTAGTAGTTAGCATGCATGTACCGCCCTGTGTCGATACTCTCTGGACGGCGGTACTGGAGGGGATCTCGCAGATTGGTCAGTTTCTCAGAGTCCCTGATCTAAACCATCAAGTGAGAAGTCGACGTGGCCGAACGAGCGGCAATAAGTCACGTCACGTTATGATTAATAATAATATCCGGGTAAAATCGCTCCGGTCCCTGACGCTTGCTCAGTCTTTCCAAAACGCTGTGACAGACCGACGAAACATGACGATAATCTGTGTCTTTTTGGAATGGATTGGCGATGGTTGGTGTCTCAAAAACAACGGAAGTGTGATGATAGACGCCCCTTGGGCGTTTGTAGCCGGTTTTTTTCTGAAGCAGGTAGGTCAGCCATGGTGAAGAGGTTGATAGACCGAGGTCCGACTTTTGACCTCAGCTTGCTTGGCAGTATACATGCTGCAACCACTTGCACCGATTCCACAGAACACAACACGAAGCAGAGTCGAACACTCAGTAATCGACCAGCATCACTCGGGAGGGTGTGGAGATCGACTGGGGATACGTCGGCGGGTCCGTCCCTCCACCGTCCGTCCCCCATCCCGCTGCTGTCCCTTGTCTTTAGCTTCGGACATTGTCAGCGTTTCCGGACTTTGATGATGATGTCGCATTGGGCTGCGCTGCCTAATGATACCACGGTATAGCAGACCAAACTGTTCCGCCTCAACTGATTTTGAGGTTGTTTGAAGGACTCTGATGAAGCATTTTGCTAAACCGCATGCTGGATGTTTTTTTTTTTATATGGAAGGCGTCAAAAAATTAAAGCACGGCTGGTTTGCACGACTTTGGGTGAAAGGGGGTCAGGTTTGGCTGGGAAGAACGGTCAACGTGGATGGTAAGACAACAATGACACGGCGATCCAAGCTGACATTCTTCAACATGTTTCAGGCGGTTGCGACAATTTGCAATGTGAATCGGTTGGGGGTTTTTTTATTTATTTATTTTATTTGGGATTGGCTAGACGAGTCTTTGGATGTGACAAGCAGACCGAACCCTTTTAGAGGCCGCATGGCGCGTCAGAGGGAAATGGATGCTACTTTGGAGATGTATGCACTGTGTTGAGACAAGTAGCAGCGAATGGCTATTATGTGACGTCGTTTTCGAAGTTACACTTCAGTTAGTTAGATGCAAATGGATGCGCAGATGAAGATCAGGCAAGGCCGGGAGAGTCCTTTGAAGATGGATGGTTCACGGTTTATTTCACAGGCTCGCACCATGCAGGCTTAGTGCCCCCTGGTTCGTCTTGGACAGCTGAGCATCGAACCATGCAGCACAGTTCCTAATGACAAGGTGTTGGGTTATGACACTGAATGGGCTAAGCGGGTAAACTGCAAATGGCACTCTTTCGTGGCGAGAGTCAATGAGTCCAAAGAAGGTGTGATAGACGACGATGGTATTGCTCGTATCAATTGCGATATTGCATTCGGCCTGCCAAGACTCAGCCCCAGCGCCAACGTATTGACATACTAGTCCCAACAGTGTCAGCCTCTTGACGGCTTCTTTTCAGCCACATATTCCAGCATTCCAAAAGTGCATTAAGAAAAAGGGCCTCAAAGGGGGAAGGCAGAGGGTTCTGTAGGGACGATCAATCAAACAGGCTCATACTGCTCTTGGTCGTTGTGAGGGATGGTACAGTTCTCATAATACTACAAAATATGGGGTTGGCGATGGTGGTGGAATTAGAGCATTGACATGAGGTTGGGTGAAATTAAATGACTCGATGATTGGAAGATAAGTATAAATCGTCTTTATAATCTCTGGATAGGTCTTTTGCTGGAAGCATCTTAACCTGGTATTGTTGAGCGAATTATTACTAAGACCACGGACTTGACTTGTATCAAGTAAGTTCAAGGAAGTGATGCCATGCCGTTGTCGTCGTTGTTGTTGTTGTCCAAAGTAAGTACGGTCGCACGTGATACCCGTGACAACGAGCACTTCCAAACCAATCTCATTCTCGTGATAGGAAAGTCGAACCTGGAGTGGTTAGTTACGAATGATGAATGGTACAGAGAGACCAGATCAATACTGGCACAGACCAAGCCACTAGTGGCCACCGAAATATTATGATGCTGCAATAAGAGGGAGGAGTACCCGACAAAGGGGGATGTGCTCCCAAACATCACGGTATATGAAGAACTGTCCAAGAGCCCAACACGAAGGAGGAGTCGAAAATACTGTCATCCAATAACCCACACGGGGAGCGCGTACCCCAGCGTAGCACAATAGAGCCCACGGCGCCGGGAAAAGGGGGCCGCTAGATACAAACAAGACCATGTGGTGAAATTCGTGTCCCCACAACATCAAAATGAATTGGAGTTGATGCGAGGCTTTGATTCAAGTTGAGGCAGGAAGAGAGTTGGGTTACTGAAATACTACATGCTGTAGGGAATGGCTCGTTGTGAGCCAAGCAGGGGATGGCGGAAACAAGGCATGTGTACTTCGTACACGCCTAATGGTATTTGTGAATCTGGGCGGATCAAAAATACCAACTTTCGTTTCCCAACTGACACAGTAGAGGCTGAGCTCGATCCCGGGGAAATATCTGCTAGGTTACTGCAGTTGAAGAGGCTTCGGAAGTACAGAAGAGCTGGACTTTTTCTAAATTCCCAAATCGATCTGGATTGAGGATACTGGATAGATAACTATGACCATCTGACGATAAATTTCTCTTGACTTTATGATCTTAGTGCTTTCCTTGTTTATGGGAAGGTGATTGGGCTAGAAGAACATGGCTGTCGTAAGGGGCCGTGCTGGTCGGTTCAGGGGCTATCTCGGGCGCGTGAAATGGCCGCACCCGCTGCTATCTGGTCCAGACGCACAACCTGGCAGAGCACAGGGCATACCCAGTGACTAAAGACCAGTTCTTCTAGGTCTGCCCATGGCCTCTAGGCGACGGCTCTTTTGGGTCGTTTGTAGGGGCATTCCCACGGCCGTTGGAAGGCTCCGAGCGTCTCCCAGGCGCTAGACGGATGGCGCGAGCTGAGCTGAGGCGGGATGACGGACGGGCGGGTCTTGGCCGAAGCGATCCTCGATGTCAATTGCCAACTGAATCTCGAGGTCGTTCTGTTCCAAGCTCGACGTGGCATTGAAGACATGCGTTCCTACGACGTATGTGGTGCGTCGGGTTTGGTCAGCAAGATGCGATAGATGTTCAGCCATCGACGTGGCTATGCAGCAAGGCAGAAAGGCCAGTACTTTTTCTCACATTGTTTGTCTGGCAATAGCACGTTGGTGACTGGAGAGAGGGAAAATGTGTCGGGGATGATTTTCTCACTGTGTTGGTTGATAGCGACCTGCATATGGCAGCTCGTTAGCGACAAAGAATGGGAAAGAATAATGTTAGGCCAAGTATTCGCACAGTGTTCTCTGCCGTCAGCTACACTGGCAACCCATCCAGTTGCTCTCGACCCCTGGCCAAGCTTGCCAAAGCGCCAAGCACACCAGGTGGGCGTGCTAACCCCCCCACAAGCCACAAGTCGTCATTTCAGTGTCCGTCATTAGCCCGGTTATCAAATCAAAACGGGGTCATCAACGAACAACTTCAGTGGGGTCACGGGTTTTCAAGAAGGGGATCAATTTATCCTGTCCCAGCGGAGAAAATTCCTCGGGACTGAGAACGGAGAGAGCGGAATACGTAGTAGATTATTGAGAACTTTGTAACGCGAGAGACGGAAAGGCGAAACAATATGAATGGCATATTCACCAATTTGAGGCTTCAAGTTAGACGAAAAAAAATATTCAGGGTCAAGAAGTAAATAAAAAAAAAAAAAAAAGACAAGCGATTCTGGGCAGGGCTACGTTGAATGCTGAATGGACTGATGCTACTTCGTACTGTCTGCCGAGAAGGTACCGACCATCCAGACTCCATCAAGGCATCATCCAATTTTATCCACTCCATCATATTTTGCACCAGGCGGTCACTGGATGGCAGATACAGCTTAGTTCCATCAGAAGAAACCGGGGTGAATTAACCTACCATAGTAATATATGACTGCCCGCGCGTCTACTCCATGGACAGAGAAAAATGAAGACCGACAGAGCTCGGACTCAAGGAAACGTCCTTAGTAGTTTGGATGCAACAAACGGTGTGGACGGGGCAGGTATTTGTGAGAGTGGTTTCGCTT
Organism: Mariannaea sp. PMI_226; assembly: GCA_024336345.1. Taxonomy (NCBI): domain Eukaryota; kingdom Fungi; phylum Ascomycota; class Sordariomycetes; order Hypocreales; family Nectriaceae; genus Mariannaea; species Mariannaea sp. PMI_226. The sequence continues at coordinate 4,701,937 of JANFOG010000001.1, read as the reverse complement.
CATTTCTGAAAAGAGACAACTCTACCCAAGGTACCTACCGTTTGGTCGGGTACCTCATTCGACCCGGCCCGGGCCAATCTTCAACGATTCACTACCTACAAAATGTGTTATACCCGCCCTATAAACGGCCTCCGGCGCGAGGTACCGACCTGCCTAGAAGAGGTTGACTTTGTAGAGTACCAGCGGTACTTGGAGTGAGGTACATGTGTCGGCTGGACAGCCCGGGCAGGAAATGCCCGTCAAAGTTAGAGTGCCATCTGGAAGGCAAGGTACCCCCATTACATTACCAAAAGCAAAGTACCCTTAAAGATACCTAGCACAACTCCTGTTCAGTACCTTCTTGCCAGGTACTGTCGACCTAGGGCACTGCAAGTTACCGCCAAAAGAGTACAAACTCGCCTCGTAGCGTACCTGCCAACTTGTGTGTGCCGCCCAAACAAAAAACCAGGTTGCCGGCTGGCGCCCACTCTCTCCTGCACGTTGGAAGTGGTCCCGTCCCCACGAGGTGACTTCCACTTTTGAATGCTGGATGATTAACCAGGCTGCTCCTTCTCTCTCCTTTCCGCCTGGAATTTTCTCCTCCCCCCCCAAACCGCCACGCCCCATCGATATTGATTTACACTTGTCAACTTCGCCTCTTCGTCCTCTCCCACTCTCCCGCTCTCCCTCTTCTTCTCTCTTCCCCTCCTCCGAACCCCTCCTTCAATTTTCCCAGACAGTTTGTCTGTTGGTTATACAGCAGCTCCGCGGTGTCGACTGCATTTCCCCGTTAGAGGTATATTTTTCCTCATTTTGCGCTTCCGGCTTCGCTCTCTCCGCATCTCCGAGATTTCGCGTGTGCCTTTTCCCGACTCGAGCGGCCCGCGACTTTTAGACGACACCTTAAGCTGTCAACGACGAGGGACTCTTCCTATTTAGGTGAGTCGAAATTTACGATGCAGGCAATTTGGGACCGAGCGATTTTGTGTGAGCGTGTTGCGACGCAGGCCTGCAGCGCTTTTGTGGTTCTTGTTGGATCCTCCTGTCTCAGATGGCCGACACATTCTCATCTTTGATGTCGGGGCACCTCAGGCAATGTCTATCACCACCACCTCAACATCGCCGTTGAATCGCGCTCCATCCTGATTTCTGCACTCGTTGCTGTCGATGGTTTTTGTTTCTTGACACTAATTCGATTTGTTTGAATAGATCAGTTCCAGGGCCAAGTTCAAGCGTTTACACAGCCCAGCTCGCTAACTGCATCGTTTCGATTTCCTCACCTCGACGTTGAAATTCAGAAAGAAAGTTGTCACCATGTCCTACTACGATAACCCCCAGTCCCAGTGGTCAGCCCCTGCTGCCGCTTCTGCTTCCGCCCCAGCCCAAAATAACTGGGATCACCAGCATACGGGCTCGACCACTCCTGTGCGGGCTGGTACGTCTACTTTTGAGCGCTTCAGTTCTCGTCCTCAACTAATCGTGGGAAATGTCAATAGGTGCCAGCGGCCCCCAGCCTCAAGATGATTTCGCCTTCTCCTATCAGTTCGATGGTATGTCTTGGTAGTTACAAATGCACCATCTTCCAACCGTCCTACACCAAAAATTGAAGAATATCTCTATCGATTCGATCTATACGACCAATTTTGGGTGTTGGCGGTTCGGGATGGAGCTGAGAGAAGGTACACAGAATGCTAATGAGTATCTGCTATAGAGGTCGACCGAGCATATGAGAATTTGCAAAAATCCGGCAAGGGTTATGGAATGGGTGGCCGACGTGAGTTAATCCTTTTTCGCACCACCCCCACCAGACTTCCTCCCAGGCCTTGGTGAGTAGACTGGGGCTGGTGGGCGACATGGACGCCCCGACTAACTTTGGCATCTCGTAGATGGACGAACCGCACATGGTGGTCCTCGCCCTCACTCGGTGAACAACTTCGATGACGCTCGTGGCTCTCAGGGCCCCAACCTGCAGAATTTCTATGCCAACCAGCGCCACCAGCCTTCCAGAGGCTCCAACGAGGCGGAGCAGGTCATGCAGGCAAAGAGAAGGATGGCAGCTCAGCGGGAGCGAGAGCTCCGAAATCTGCACACGGAGCAGCAATACCAGCGAAGTAGGCCTCCCTCTACTGTATAGCACTTCCTACTATCGCAAAGAAAAAGAGCACAAATAGAAAAATTCCTGGTCATGGGCGGCTCAGTATCCCGTGGCTGGATGCCGTCCATGGTTTTATTCTCTTCCCTTTCAAACAATTTTTTTTTCTTTTTTGAACAGCACGCTGTAATCGATTACATCTCCGTTAAGCTCTGGCTAACAGATTCTCTACGTAGCTGTCCTCTCTGACATGTCCCTCGGAACCAACAATAACAACGCCAACAACAGCAACGCCAACACCAGCAAGAACAACAACAACAACAACAATAACGCCAACAACAGCAACAAGCCCATGTCAGAGGAGGAGAGACGCGAGTTGATCGCCCGCCAGCACAGCGCCTTGTATGGTGAAGGCATCTTCGCTGATAAGAACAGCTATGTTGATGAAACTGGCGTCGTCCGAACTGGCCGCCCCGGCACTGTTGGCAGCGGCCCCTCCAGTATCCGTGGCCATTCGCCCATGACCTTTGAGAACATGGCCCGTGTCCCTCCCAATGCTGAGGCTGGCACCCCTGGCTCTGAGAACGCCCCTACAATGGAGCCTACCTCTCGCCCTCAGAGTACTGTTAGCCCCCAGGCTGGCGTGCCCACTAACAAAGTCTTTGACAACGCCGTCGGAGCTCAGAGTCGAACCAGCACCTCCAGCCCTACTAGCGGATCCCCTCCGCGTGATCTTGCCCCAGGATCGAAGCCTGGCCAGTCTGGCAACACTGTTGCCCCTATTGGAACACGACCTTCTGGAAACCCAGCTAACGCCGCCTCGTCGAAACGCTCAACTACCCCACTTGCCTCTCCTGGAGGTTGGGGTCGTGGTAATGGCGTTTGGGGTCAGTCCTCCGGTCTCGGCGCCCCTGCTAGCGTTTGGGGTTAAGAGAATTAAAAATACTACCCAAGGCCTAGTTGGAAATCTAGGACCGAGGCGTTGCGTGGTTAGATGGGATAAGGCGCTGAGGCAAGGGATCCTTTGGTGTTGTCATGATCAGGTGATCTGGTTTAGGCGGAAACTGGGTGCTGGTACTTCTCGCTCTTGTTTGCCCGTGGGCAAGGTTGATGACAGTTTCGGACAAGGAAGGAAGGGAAAATTTATATATATACTGTCACTGCTAGGGTCCGGTTGGAGCTGGATGGTCTGATTAGGAGAAAGGGTATGAAAGGAAAGGCATGCGCGAAGGAGTTGATTTTTTTTGTTGCGTCACGGTGTTTGGTCTGGTCGTTGGTCTGGTTGATCGTTTGGAATGGTTCAATTTGGAGTTGCATTCATCGTCACACAGGGCGTCTTTAAGTACTCAGGGTGTCGATTTCTGCATGCATACGGGCAATACTTTGAAGATGGAGAGGATGGTTGTCAAGTTTTCGGATGGTATGGAAATTCTTGGGATTAACTCGGAACGGAACTTGGGAGGCATGGTGCCTACGGCGCTCGTCATCATTGAGGGACTAGCAACGTCCAGGTGGTCAACAAATACCCCATATGGAGCGGACATGGAGGCGTTTACCAAGGCTTCCTCAGGGCAGGTCTGTGAATCGACTGCAACATCTACAAGCATTCTGGTAGTGGCGTGATTGGAGTCGTTGTCGGTCGCTGTATTTGGTTTGTTGGCGCGACACACAGACGGGACCAAAGGAATGGTTTTGATACGGACGGTTTGACAATTCTCAACTCTCCAAGAAGAAGGAACACACACGAACGGCCTTGAAATTTGATTCATGAAGAAAAGAAAAAAAGACACCAGAAAATTCAAGTCATCCGAAATCAAGCAAACAAAAACAAAAAATAACAGCAAGCATCAATATGGGGTTCGAGATGGATTTCCTTGGGATGGTTTTATTGGGGTAACTTCTATTTCTTTTCGCTTCTCCTCGATTTGGGATGGGTTCGGGACAGGTTCGGGTTTAGGGGTTAGGTCTTACATAGTTTGATGGGAGGAGGCAAAGGTGTCTTGTTGCCCTCTCAGGAGGTTATTTGAAATACGATGGGCATCTTGGGGATGGTACTGGGCAGAACAGGAGGGTAATCTCGTGAGGATGGCATACATCGGAGGGGTTAAACCGCCTGGAAGAATACTTATATGTATTTGGCAGAGGGGTTGTGATAATTTGACACCGTTGCAGAAACTTTGATGTGCTGTGCTAAGTTTATCACGAAGTTTGCCCCGTGTTCCGTAGCCTCGTCACCTTGCTTGCTCCACGACACCAGACGGGAGGTAACGGAATGGCTTCTAATATAGACGAGGAGTACCTGCGTAATGCTTTTATGTTCGAGGGGTACGGGGTCTAAATGATATGTAGAATTAACTATGAGCGCAGAAATAAATATTATGTATCACCTTTGTCCCTCTTCAACTGAGAGCATAGGCTGTGTTGGATTTGAGGAAGCATAGTTTGAGACCGTGTAAGTCGGGGAGTTGGAGCAGATTGAAGATGTCATGAGAAGGGGGGGGGTCTAGAGGAGGAATGGAATTTGGCAGATCAAGGGCCGAACGGGATGAACATAGGGGGAGTAAGTCAACAAGTACCCCCCTATGGAATGCAAGGACGCTCTGAATAAGCTGTCTTGGTCGAGCTCCTTTTGCTATGTATCCATTCACAACTTCATTGCCGTGAGATATGTTGCGAGGGAAAGCAATCCATCCAGCCAGCAGCCCTGGTGCTCCCTGAAATGGGAAGATGAGAGGAGAGCAAGTAAACGAGTTCAGACCGCGAGGTAACGTGAAACTTCAGGGATCAAAGGAGCTTACGGAAACTATTATTTGTTTATTCTGTTTTTTGTATTTTTTGTTTGTGTTATATAAGTATTGAGAGATATCCTTCATTACAAAAATCACTACACAAACGCCAAATAGAACAAAACATAAAAGAAAGAATATTAAAAAAAAACATTGTAAAAATAGATAAATCCCACACTATCGTTCGTTGACTTCATCATCATGCCAATATAGCAACAGCAACAACTCCATTCGCGCCATTTGGGTATCAGCGGCCTGGATGCCAGAACCCGCCCACCACCTGTGTCCAAAAAAAATCTCATCTTTCCCAGAAAAAAAAAAAAAAAGGCAAGCCACACCATCTACCTCTTTATCCTTAGTATTATAGGATATACTGGTGCTGAAAACTGGCCGAGACTTTTTTTTTTCCTGGTCGTCAAATGTATTTCCCAACGCGGACAAGGCGCCATGCCAGTCATGATAAAAAAAAAGAAGAGGAACCCAAAAACAAGTAGTCTTTACAATTATTTGCCCTCCCCATCCTCTCCTGGAGCATCTTCTTTGCTCTTCAGAAGACCTATTCGTCTGTCGTGTTCGATTCGAAGCTGTTTCTCTCCGGTTGGTACCAACGTCTTATCTTCAAGGCTCTTGACCAGCGCGAGGTCACCGACTCGGAACTTCTCGCGCAACCCCTCGACGCCGAGAGGAGGTGCCGAGATTGGCGACTCAACAGCCTTGATAGCCTCGTCAGGCCACAAAATCCTTCTCGCTTCTTCCTCAGTAAGAGGGGGCTCATCAATATCCTCCGTCTTCGTGATGATTGGGCTCTTGGCCAAGACAACCGTTGCCGTCACACTTTGGTCCACGGCATTCTGGCGTGGTGTCGTCGGTGAGCCCGCGCTAGTGGACCGTGCCGTCGAGGTCTCGGATGAGAGTCGCCGAACCTGTCGGGGGCTTTCAGGTGTTTCAGCTGAGATCTCCTGCGGCTCTACTGATCGTGACACATCCGTGCCCCTAGAGAATGAATCCCGTCCAACCGTCAGTCGGTCCTCCGAGGGCGCCAATGTCGAGTACAGACTCATGTCATCGTCTAGATCTGAATAGTCACCGTCGTCATCATCTTCATCATCGCTACGAAGGGTCAACCCATCTGCTACGTCTGCAGCGGTTGTCTTCATCACATCTGATTCTATCTTCAGAACCTTCTCCTCGGCGTTCGTGACACTTAACGGCAAGGTCTGTCGCACCGATCCCGCTCGCTTCCGATCCATTCGGAGAATGTTGCGCATAAGGAACAGCTCGTGTTTCTTGTATGTTTCGTAAAACGCCCTGTTGGTCATCGCCGCAGCGTGCAAGTCGTCAAGCTCGCCAATTTCACACATGATTCGTAACCTGATGCTCTCAGGAAATTCTGTAGCGACAGTATATGCCTTGTCGGGGGCTGCCATACGTCCTAGACCTTTGTTGAGTTGGGTCTGTGGCTCTGTTTCTCGGTGCTTTGATAATGCCCAACCATGACTCTTGCCGCTGATATCGAAGAGAGTCAGTCCTAATACGCTATTATAGACATCGTTGATCGCGGCCCGAAACGCTGGACTTGGGTCGCAAACACCCTTATGGACCGGGGTTGGCGGAGTTGGTATCTTCCTTAGTGTGTCAACGATCTGGGCTAAACTCCTTGCCGGAGGCTGTGCTTCGGGCAGATGAGCGAGAACATTAGGCCGTAGGAGGTGGGGTAATAGGCTCATCTCGTTGTATACCAACATCAACCAGCCTAGATTCGTCGCGTCACACCAGTGGCTTCCCTTCGGGCACCTCGGAGTGCTGGTGAGAGGAATAGTCGTCACGTTTGCCGTGCTCCGAGGATCGGTAGCCGGCAGGGCATCGAGCTCCTCAGTTGGTGTGCCGCTTGGAGGGCGGAGATATTCCTGGGTTGTGGCAACGCAGCAGGCATGGACCTGTGCAACTTTTGCGCATCTCACAGCCCAAATCTTGTTCTTAATCTTTTGCGGCCATGGCTTTGCCTGTAGTTCCTTCTCATCCACAAGATTAAGAATAGCAGTCTTGGACATGCGCGAGAAGAGTTGTCGAAGGCCGAACGCATAGCTGATCACTAACAAGCCGTCGGGCATATCGTCTGCGCCTTTGTGCATCCACTGGGGAAGCCATCGATGCTCGACAATCAGCTCTAGAGGTTGTGTGCACTTGTACTTCATACAAGAATCGGCTATCGCCACAAACTGCTCAAACGTGAGCTCCCGAGGTACCCTTTCGTTATGCATGTGGGCAGCATGAAGGAGAATCTCGAGTGAGCCCAACCGATTCAACTCCCGCTGAGGCATGCGGTATAGCTTCGCTTCTGATCCGTCTTTGCAGACGTATTTCGTGGGAGGGGGAGGCAGCTGGGGCATGATGTCATCATCATCGTACACCTGGAGGCTGCTTGAGCGGCCAGCAAACATGCGTCCGAAGATGGGAGAGGTCTCACTAAGCATGTGAGATGAGACCCGAAATCGAAGAGCGGGATCGTTAGGGGACGACTCGGGAGAGTTGTTTGCAAACTCAAGAACTGCATCGCCTCGAGGAGCAATAGCATATTCTTCCAGCGTGCGATCAGGAGATATACCCGACTCAGCAGCTTGTAGCAGCCGTCGGATCTCTATCAACTCCTGCTTCACTTTTTCGAAATTACGAAAGCGGATTTCATATCTGGGGAACTAAGTGATCAAATGTTAGCAGGAAATTCGAGTACAGACATTGGATTGGGAAGAGAGACGTACAAATTGAGGGTCTGCCGACATCACCCTAGTCACGCTGGCGTTGCGCATACGAAGAACAGCTTCTTTTCGGAACCGCTTGCTCGCAAATAGGGCATCAATCATATCTTGGGTAGCGTCGCGCTCGTAACTGCGATAGGTATCGGCTAAACTGATCATGAATGCCTCGGCCAGGGCCTCAAGATACGTCTTCCAGTCACGAATGGCATTCAGCCAGGCATCATTGTTGAGAGGTTCTTTTACTATGCTTGTAGACACAACCTCGGCGAGGCTTCTGCCACTGAAGGAACTCCTGGTATCAAAAACAGCTCCAGGGCTCTGCGGAGATTCTACGTAGGAGTCCTGCCGGCGGAGGGTCTCGTGGCTCGTTATGGAGTCTCGGTTTCGACGAAGAGCATCTTGGAGAATAAGACGGCACAAGTTAGAACACTGATCCTTGACTTTAACCAGCTCCTTGTATGCGGCATCGACATGGTGAGGACTTGAAGGACCGGCGCGCATGCGCTGGACGATGGTCAGAAGCTGGCGAATATTCGATTCGGAACTTTCGAGTAAGACATTGGTATGGGATTCGGGCGACTTGGAGTGAAGAGAGTCGCTCTCGGTTTCGAGGGGAGTAGGGTGCAGTTTGCTCTGCATGTTTGACCTTGGTTAGTGGCTTGGTTCAAGAGAACCGGCTGGTGATGCTAACGTACCGACCACTTCTCCTCCTTACTCGTAGCGGAGATATTGGAGATCTTGCGAAGGGCAGAGCCAATGCGCCACATTTTGGCACCAGCGGGTGCGCTGGTGCCGTCGGTGGTGGTCTTCTGGACCATGCCGGGCTTGTTTTGGGGGCCGTCCCGTTTTGATCGATTCTCGTGGTGCTCGGAGTGGGCAGAATCAGATCCGGTTCCTTTGCGGGGTGGCATCAGGCCGCGATCAACACAGCATCTGCATCAAGAGTGGGCTCGAGCATGGTAACCACTATGAGGTTCCGAGGGCACCTCGACGAAACGAGGGCAGCCGGGCGGGGAGTTTGAAGAGTTGGGTTTCGAGTCTGTCTGATCGTAGTTGTCGGCGAGGGATTGACAGTCGGGGCGGGTAATTGTTAATTAAGGTGAGGTTATGACTGAGGCAAGGCGAGAAGATCTGAGGTCAGATAAGACCAAAGGTTCAACTCGACAGGTCGGTGATGAGGGCTAGGGGAAGCAATGATGACGTTTTTGGCGCGGGCACTTGGATCGCGGGTCGCAAGTTCGGTGGCCAAATCGTCCGTTTGGGCAGAGGTCGAGGCTAGAGGCGACCGAGAGAGAAGAGCGGACAGTAGGACCAACTTAAGATGGAGGAAGAGAAGGAGGATTGACCGGCGAGGTAAATGTGGTGGTGGTGTGGCAGGAGAGAGAGTTCCCCCCCCCCCAGCTGGTCCGAGATCAGCGGACGCCCTGGACAAGCAGAAGTGCGGGATTCGGCTAATGATGGCGGAGGGCGTCGAGGAGAGAGCAGGTCTGTGAGTTGGGTGAGTCGGGTGCCTTTTTGCCTTGTGCCCACTGCCCACTGCCCTCTGGCTGCCCACTACCCAGGGCTGTGGCTGCGTCTAAAACTGGAACTGACTGAAGTTTGGGGTTGGTCTGGGGGTGGATGGCGCGGTGGGTACCTTAGTTAAGGTGCCTAGTTGCGCTAAAAGTCGGGGCCAATCCATCCGTAAGGGTACCTACCTTGCCCACCTTGCCCACCTTGCCTCGGGGTTGGCCAGTAGGACTCCAGGGCTGGGACTAGGTAGGCATGCAAACATGGGGAACGACTCGGGAGCTGAAGGTTCCTGGTCTCGCTTGTTCTTCTTGCAAAAGCAACAAAGCTCGTAATAGATTTAAGTCGCTGCCAAATTTGACTTCATGAGCAGAATACTTGTCGCATCCAAGTACCACAACACTGCCTGAGCGGGGCAATGCCAGAGACCCGATGACGGGAAGCAGTCGAAACATGAGGGGCCTCCTCTCCCCAAACACAGTACAGAAGCCAGGGGTCTTTTAGAGCGCCCATACTGTATATGTAGGTACCTAAGGTAGCTTATTTATAGCAGGGCTTTCGGAGTCATCTTCAAGCGAGCCCTATATAAAAATCGCAGGGTGCGGAACCCTCAAGCCGCGGACACCATGCTTGGATTATAATTAAATTTTTTTTAATTAATAGTTACCTTTTACTTCCACCATCTTCTTTTGAAATAAAGAAGGGTGTCAGAAGATTCTTTCATTGACTACTGAAGCCTTTGAAGGGTTCCTACATAGCATGACTGGTTGGAGGGGCTCGCCCAGCTGACGGGGACTGCATCAGCCAGGGGATGCAGTCATCCAATTCGATGCCTGCCAGTTCTTCAGAGTACGAACAACCATGTATGTACTATAGTATGTATGTATGCGTGTTTATTATGACCAAAATTCAGGGATTGTCTCCAGATGTTCAGACGTAACTTTTCTCTCAATTACCGGATGCAAGGTGCCCATCGGTCCGACGGAAAGGGAATAGAACAAGCAGGCAAGCCTGTCACGAGACCATCCTTATTTGTATCTCACGCATATTTCTCTGCCTGATCAGGATATACAATCAGGGCCTACTGAGAGCACTCAGGTACCGAAGTCGGTAGGTAAGATACGTAAGGCACAGGATATTATGCATATCGCCTTGCAGGCCATCCAGAAGTAGTAGTTTTTGCCTTCAGGGCGACCTACCGGTCTGGGTGCTTTGCCCTGGTAGGTAGGCGATTGAGAGTCCTTCCTTGATTGGTGCTTCGCGTTCCTTCAGGACTCGACTTGTCTACTGCTCTCCGTCTATCCCAGTACTCCCCCCCTCCCCTCTCCACCATTAGCGAATGATAGATGATCTGACGAGTTTCGTCGTCTGTCTATTTCTCCTCTCGCTGCCTATCTCGGTGAGCAGTGAAATCTGTCAGATACTTCGTGTCCCAGGCTGCATTCGCATCGACAATCTCACCTTACAGTAGGGCGTTTCAAAATCCAGCCTCTCAGTCTCAACAAAGCCACCCAAAATAGTTTCTGGCCTGCATGCAAAACTACATCGTATCCCAGGCAGCTTTCTGGGCATTCTCTCAGCTGACGGATTCCTCGTATGCGCAGTTCGCTCGAAAACTCCAAGCCCAAAGGAACACGCATGTTTCATGATCAAAATACGAAAACTCACCCGCTAAGCCGTTTGCTCATTGGTTCCCGGCTGCATATCTAGCACAACGCCAATGTCTCACCAGCAATTAGGCACCCGAAATGTTTGAATGGCAGAACGACACATTGACGAGAGAAGAAGAAGAAGAAGAAGAAGAAGCAAAAAAAGGATATACGTGGGGACCCTGTGATCGACACGTCCAGAAGTGCATCCCTCGCTTTTTAGAGATCGTCTGCCCTCTGTGTCCCGCAATGAGACAGGTCTATCCCAGACCACCACCCACCCCCCATGCATTGCCGTCGCAAGGGGCTCCATTCCACGCCTTGGCCTCGCCTTGTATCCAGACGTCAGCTAGGCTTCCAAATAAACTCGATCCTGATTCCCCAGATGCTCAGCACCAGCCCCAGTGGACATCCCCATAGCATCTCGCGCGTGCCCTGCCCAGACCTCCAGCTGGCTTAGGTTCTGGGACTGGCGAATCGAGATCGGGCATGGCTCGATCGCATTGCCCGCTTTGCTGGAGGCGCGAATACTCGGCATCGAAAAGAGACAGGCAGGTCCCTGCATACGCCAACGGCAACTATCGTCAAGTCCCGAGACTGTTGTTCATTATGATCGTTTTGGTGGATCAAATAGAAGCATGGGTTGAAAGGTGTTTCTTAGTGATCATAGAGTGAGGTTCCAGCATCATTTTCCAGAGCCGCCTCGAAATTGGGCGCTCTCATGAAATCTTCCTACACCACCAACCAAAATCTCTTTGTAGATAAGTAGCTGAGTTTCTGTCGGTGCTGCTTCGACATTCTGCAAGAGGGAGCTGTGAGAATGAATTCAATGGAGATATTATACTATGATATCTACCAAACAGGCGCATTAAGTAAGTTTATCATATGCCATTCTAATCACCAGTTTCGTCCTCCCTTCGTTCCGAACCATACCGGCCAAACGCCTGTTACTTTTCCTTGCCGAAAACAAATACAACCCTTCCCTTCGTCTTCACATCCCACTCGCTCTCCACATCCTCTATCTTCACCTCCTTCACATCCTCCTCCTTCACGCCGACTAGTACTCCCAGCATACCGGCCTGCTCCTCACTCAGCTCTGCGAGGCTCCACGCTCCCGGGCCGGAGCCCCGCACCGTGACATTCCGTTGCCGCAGCCCCGCTGCTGGCACGGCGCCCTCCAGCCCAGCCAGGGAGCCGATCTGCACCCACGTGAGAGGGTTTGTGGCCGGGCGTGTGGCCGGAGATGACAGGAAGGCGCTGATCCACGGCCCGAAGAGGTAGTCAAGAACAACATCTGCCTCTGCCGCGCTGGTGAAGTCCGTTTCAGTAGGTGTGTCCTTGAGAACGATCATGTCGTCGAGACCAAGCGCCTGCAGAGCGACTTCGTTTCTCGCGGCGCCTATGACACGCTTGGCCCCAAGCATACGCGCAACTCTGATGGCAATTTTCCCACTAGCAGTTGTCGCTCCCATGATGAGAACAGTCCAGTTCTTATTGCCTTCCCCGTTCTTGACGAAGTCGACCCTCTTCCTCAGCGCCATCCAACTACTCATGACGGGGTTCATCAACCCAGCCGCCTGGATGGGATCTACACCCTCTGGAATCTCCACAGCGTTTTCCCTGGGAATGTTGATGATCTCACTGAAGCTTCCTGTGCTCATGGCATTGAAGTAGACGAGCTTCCCGGTGCCGATATCGATGCCCGTACCATCAAAACCGGGAGTGTGAGGCAAAGGACCCGAGGTATAGTGCTTCCCTACGGCGCGTGTGCGCACGACCTGGTGAAGGCCTGTTGCTAGGACCCGGACTTGTATGGTGGAAGAAGGGTCAGAGGGAGCGGGAGGGGCAGAGATCTTGACGATCTTGGGGGCTGAACCCCATTCAGTAACTTGGGCAGCAATGATGCTCATTTTCGGGTTCTGTAATAATGAAAGGTCGTGTTGTGATTACGACTGTGTGAGTTGGTGATGTGACTGTTTATTGTCAACTTCGAATCTTTGGAAGGATCACAGAGCAAATATATATACATAACGATATCAATAACCTTTCTGATCGTATCATAATTTCCCTCAATTTGAACTACCCAAACCAGCGATACTGGAGTCGTTCAGGCACGACTTTCAGCCGCTCGGGTACTCAATTCGGTAGCCTACATATCATTAAGCTTTTACAGGCTGCTCTCGGCGGATTAGTTAAGCTGCCTGCTTAATTAACTGATGATGACTCATGCTGTCGGAAGTACGGCACCGCGATCCATTATCTCCATCCCATTCCATTCCATCCCATCGCATTCCGGGTTGCACAGCTTCCCGAATATTGGTCATTGCCTCTCAACAAAGTTGCTATTTCAGACGTGCAAAAACGGTTTTCGTAAATCATCTCTACACGTGGAAGCTGGTGCCATCATTATACAATTCTACGCTGGCAACCAGTGATAAGGTTAGTAGCCCAAGACTTGGTGAGCATTATCTCTACTTGGAGTCAACATATCTTTCATAAACTCGAAATCTAATTGCCTAGTTACGCAGCCTGCCGGGATGTGAGTGATATCTGATAGGTAAAGTACATTGCATCAATACTCCAAACTATGCCTCCGACCCTTGTCCCAAATCATGATCCCCATCCATCTATCTTGTTGTCATTCTCTTCTCTTCTCATCTGATGTCATGCCATCCTGCCTTGACATCACCAACGGACCGGTCAGAGCTATATTTTAAAAGTTTTCGCTATTTCATTTTCGTGCTCCGTTACATCCGTCCATGCTTTTTGTGACATCCATCTAAACCGCTTTGCCCTATGCCCCGTTGTAGCCTGTAGGACATATCAAATGGAGTTGAGTCCCTTTTCCTCCCAGATGGGCTGTCTGAACGCAAAGTTGCATGTGTGTATATAAAACGCCTCCCCTGCCAAGTGTAGAAGACGCCAACGCCGCTCCTCCAACCAACCAATCCGCCTGCCTGCCATTCATCCATCCGCTTGCCCATTCGACTACATGTTTTCTGCATCTGAGCCCGCGCCAAGCTTCGCTTATACATCTTCATCAGGTTAGTTGAAGTGTCCGTAAACACTCATTGTCCGAATTGTATACACGAGGGTGCATCCATCCACTCATCTACTGTGAGCCTGGACGTATCCAGAATGATGTCCAAGTCTCCCACCCGCTCCACCCTGCTGGAACATCGTATATACCCACTCCCTACTTCGGTTGCTTTCCTGACGTCTTGTCCCTGGCCACGGTTTGTACTACCCAAGAGACACATCCTCACGTTATGAAGGTTGGTGCCATCGAGCCTGGATCAAATACTGCCAACGCCGTCGCAGCACATCGTCTGGAGGCGGGACTTTCATTCTGTCGGTGGTTGGCTAGTCGGATCTCACACTCGCCCATAAAATCAGCCGCCCTTACGCTCCGACTCATGTTTGGGAAGCTGTTCACCAGCTCCTTGCAACGGTCCGTTTGCACTTTTCTTTTTCCCTTTACCAACGGCTTTCTGCCATCCTCCATCGCTTTCGCTCTTTGCACCACGAACATGGCCGTTTTCTCTGATACCATTGACACGTTGAACGTGGTTGCCTTGCTTTTGGGTCTTCGGCGATTTGTGACCTTCATGAGAATCCGGCGCTCGCTCCTCGACCTTGGAAGCCGGCTTCGCCTTCGAATTGGTTTGCGTGCTGGATTTCTCTGACTTGAGGAATACATCAGACTTTCGAACGACGGTTGGAGATGGCGTCCTGGTCTCATAAACAGGCGAGAGATGAGAGGCTTCTGGCCCAGCTGAACGATCGATTCGGTGGTCTGAAATAGCAAGGTCAAGGGGAGCAATAATCCCATTTTGTGGTTGTCTAGACATCAAGCGCTGCCGAGTTGAAGGTGATAGGCGTGACGCAGCAGGCTCCTGCATGATATGCGGCGTGTTCATATAGTATGCGCTCATCATAGCAATGCGTTCCCGGAATGACGATTCATCCGCTGGTGCGGGTGCTACAGCAGCAGAAGTGGGCGCGCTTGAACCATTTGCAACGACCGGCGACTGGTCCTGCAGCTGGATTGGCGAGGCGTCTTGCGTGCCAGAAGACACCGAAGCTGAGATTGAACCCTCAGGTGGATACTCAGGAGCCAAGTTACTTGTCTTGACACGAAGCACACTTGGGTCAGCATTTGACGTCATCGACTCCTCCGAAGCATTGCTCTCCGCTCTAGACGCTTGTCTGGGGCTAGAGTTGGTAATACTCGTCTTGAGGCCTGAGCCGTTCACAACCAGGGGACGTCCGAGATTTCGATTTTGATTGCTGGGAAACGGAGCCGGCGCACCAGAAGCTGAAGGACTCGCCGAAAATGCTCGGGAGTGTCCAAGAGGTGAAGGAGAGCGCGAAGTACGCCTCATCCTGCGATCAAGGATGGTTTGAGGGAGCTGATCTGTTGACAACCGGCGGCGACCTGGGCTCGCTGACTGACCCGAAAGGTCGCCAAATGCGATACCATTGGAAGTAACTTGTGGCTGGCTTGTCTGCTTACCAGGACTTGAGTTTTCTTTCAGGTAGAACGCATTATACTTGCCCTCATCTGAATGTGGTGAATCAGCATGTGCTTTCGGAGTCTCGTCTGAATCAGCGTCGTCCGACATGAAGCTTGGAATCGGCAGGCCATTCTTCAATTGAATATTCCCATTGACTGGGGCGCTTCCAAAATATCCACCAGTGGGTTGGTTTGAAGACGGTGATCGAGATGCAGGCTGCGAGTGTGATCTTAAGGCGCTACCTGATGCGGAAACCCCCGCCTCATCAGTCACAATTGAGCGCTGGAGAGAGCGGCGAAAGTCTTGGGTTGACCCAGCTGTCGCTGCTGTGTGCGACGATGGGTATGTTCCATAAGCAGTCCCGGCCTGGGGAAACATTGAAGATCCGAATCCCATGCCATAAAGAGCATATATATCAGGTTGTAGAGGAGCACTGAGCGGAGCACTGAGCGGAGCATTATCAAACGAATTTGTTCTGGGTCGATCTGAATTTTGCTGCTGTGCGGAACTGGCGTTTGTTGACATCCTTTGTTGATTCATCGCTTGATGTTGCATAAACGCCGGGTTTTGGGCATACAGGTGCAGTTGCTGCTGCATATGTACCTGATGATAGGCCATTTGAGTCATGAGATCTTGCTGAGCATACTGAAACCTGAACTGCGGGTTTTGATACCATTGCATCTCCTGGGGCATGCCTGTTGGTTGAATAAACATGTTATTGGCATCATAGGTGGCAACGCTTGATGATGCCCTTCGGTTCGCGTTGTTATTATTATTTCGATGGAAATTATTCGCATGCCTTCCGCCCCGATGGTTCCCTCGTCCACCGCGGCCTGAATGAGTCTGCGAGGAGCTTCGTAGCAAGACAGGCCGAGACTGTGGTGGTGGTCTTGACCAAACCCGTTCCTCTTCCTTGGGAAAGACGTACTGCTCACAGGCCTCTTCAAATTTTGCCACTGATACTAGATCGAATGCTCGTCGTAGCTCCGTATGTAAGCCTCGGAAAGAGTATTCGTCTGCGGTATTGCCGAGATTTCGAGATGTATTAAATGGTTCCTCCACACAAAGCGAGTTGTTGAGAGCATAGTGCCATTTTTTCTCCGTTTTTACCAACAGCTTCCCCAGTCGCACTGAGAGAACGTGTTTATCATAATCAAATTCGTGGGCGTAGAATCGAAAGAACTGGAAAAGGAGCTCGGCCACCGACGACTTATTCTTACTGCCGAATGTCCCTAGCTTCTTGATATCATCCGCAAAGTCACTCGGTGTGCCATCCGCTTTGGTTAGCTTATGTGGTGATAGATGTAAAGAAGGGAGAACAGGGGGACTTCGAAGTTGTAAAAAGGCAATGATCAGGCATATCCAGGTATATGAACTCAAGGTACCACCAAATGCTGTAACGTCGTTAGTTTCTTTCTTTCTCTTTCTCATCAAACCAGATCTTGAGACGGGGCAGTGCTTACCTGCATCATTGACTATTCTCCTTCGAGTCCAGTATTTAATGATCATCGCCAATTGTCGAACTCGAGGATCGATTTCAACATATGTTCGAACCATTCGAGTATTCTCGAGAGCGAGCGTGTTGTTCACGTTCATGTCGCAGGCAAGGCCCAGTTCAGGATCCCAGATCTTGACGATTGGTACCTTGGCTGCGGAAATGCAAACCACCTTCTCCATTCCCCCTAATAGAAACATTAGCCTGACTTGATTTCAGGCGTATACGGGACTATACATACGTTTTGCCAGGAGGTTGGCAATCATACAGACACCCTCCATATCAGCCCACGGGGTCGTGATACAGATATCAACTGAGAAAAATAAACGTTAGACTGCATTTTGACAAACCAAATTACTCGAGGCGCAAATCGACATACCATCCGAGTCATCAGAACAAAGAAGATTCCCCGACGAGCCAAAAAGATGCACCTTGATGTCATGTCCTGGCCATTCATCGTTGAATATCTTCTCCAGTTTGAGGACGAGCTTTTTACGGTTCTCTTCGACTGCATCTGTAGGCAAGAGCTTCTCGAAAACTCTTTGCATGTCAGCCGCGAGTTTCTTCTCTTCCTCCTCCGTCAACTCCTTCTTGACCGATCTCAAGTCTTGCTTCTCCAGACGTTCATTTCCGACAGAATACGGTATTCTCCTCCTCGAATTTATTTGAGCAGTCTCATATTTGCATCCTCCAAGGCGGGGAGGCAAAGGCCGCAATGATGGCAGAGTGCTGTTGGTCTCGGAATAGGCTGAACGAGGAGAGTGGTTTGTGGTTGCGGTGGGTGACGGCTCGCGATCTTCGAATGAGAATTGACGGGCATGTTGGTGAGGTGTTGAGGGCACAGAATTCGAGTGAGACTGGCCTTGTGATGGAGGGGGTCGACGCGGAAGGTTCTTGGACTGGTCCGCCGCTTGCTTAGGAGGCATCTTTGACGGACCCTCCTTGGAGGTTATGACCGAGCGGTTCTTTTCTGAATTCTGATGTGACCTGCTCCCATGGCCTCCACCTGGATTTCCCTTGCTGTTTGAACCGTCCCTGAGCGACACCTTGCTAGAAGATCGCGACCTCGGCGCGGCTTGAACGCTTGGGGATGAAACTACAGGAGGAAGCGGTGGCGTTTGCAGCAAACCGCCTCCTCGAGAGGGCGAGATGAGTTTGTTGTAATGGAGGAGCTGTGCTTGGTAGAGGGTGGACTGCTGAGGTAGTAAGAGGGGGAGGAAGTCGAGATGGGGTTGGTACTGAGCGGCGGCGACGTCGATGAAGTGGGAGCCGTCAGGGGTCAGGGCAGAAGCGCTATGGCTACTCGGGGTTGGGGGAGAACTCGTAGATGTCGTCGTGGTGGCGGCCGTTGTCAAAGTCGTATTTGTCGTTGGAGTCGTGGCCCAGGGGCTATGAGAGTAAGGATGTTGGGATTCGGTCGCCGTGATCTGGGTGTCCATATAGAACGAGCGAGCGAGCAAGCAAGCCCCGGGACTGCAGTCGGTTGCGGGAGCAGCAGGCCGGCGTGATGCAATGTTGTGGCTTCAGAGCTTCAGGGGATGCTTGATCAATGAAGAAGGGTACGTCTGGAGCAGAATTGGCGAAGAGGGGGATCAGTGACGTCGGGAGAATATGAGGACGAAAGCGACTGCTGCCGGCTCCGCATGCAAACCAGCTCAATGGCGACGGAGAACCAGACGGGATGACAAAGGGAAGCGAATAAAAGACAGAAAGCCAACGGCGAGGCGCTGTTCGAGGCTGGATCGAGACGGCTGCAAGAGGGAGGGAGGAGGATCGTCGGCGTTCAAAAGGACAAAAACCGGGGAACCTGAGGTCAGACGAGACGGGAGCAGGGAACAGCGCCTTCGGCGAGAGGGCAAGGCAAAGAGAAGAGTCGAGAAAAGGGCCTCTTGGCGTCAGTGCAAGGCAGGACGAGGCGCGAAATAATGATGAATGGAGGAGAGAATGGGGATATGGATATGGTACGGACGGAGGCGCTGTGGGGGGGGGTTCTGCCCAAAAGGGGTGGTTCGGTGCGAGAGACGCCGGGTTGAACGCGCGTGGGGGATATGGTAGAGGTTCTGGTAGGAATCGATGGCTAGCGGGAAGAAGGGGGGGAGGAAAAAAGCAGCAGCAACAAAAAGGCACGGTAGAGAAATGAATAGATCGAAGAATTTTGAGTGAAAACGAGGTAGGGAGCAGCGAGTGAAGCGGGCGACTTGTAGAGGGAGAATCGAAGTCAACGCTTAAAGTGCCATTTGCTAGGACAACCCAGAATAGTTGGTTCTGAATCTGGCTGGGATTGGGAAGCGGATGTGGGTGTGATGTGGATGTGGACGCAGTGCAGGTGAGTTGTGTGTGCCCGTGTGTGTCAGTGAGAGCGAGTACCTGAGAAGGGTAAGTCCAGATGGTAAGGGAAGTACTTCAGGTACCAGGTACCTGAACCTTGCTCAGTTCAAAGGGGGGGGTGTGTGCTGGAAACGAGACGCACTGTATATTTCCCCAGCTGCCCATATGTGTTGGATAGGTACGGTAGGTAGAGTAGGTAGATGGGTAGGTAGGCAGGTAGGTATGGATGCTACGGAGTGAACTGGGCATGCGACTTTAGGGGATTGATTGTCCCTTTCTTGCCGACCTCACCTTCTACCTAGGTACCTAAGGCACCCTCACCTTACATTACATGCTCAATGGAACCTGACGGCGCACTTACCTCCACGTAGGTAAGTTAGGTTTCTTAGGTAGCTACGTTGATAAACGATCTATTTGCCATGGCTCAAGTAAGTGCTTATTAGGTAGTTGCCGCAGCGTGTTGCCCTCACCTCCTCGTGCTTGGCATTGGCAATACGGAGTGCGAGTACCTTGTACTTCATGTCGTTGTCAAGTCTCTCCACAATTACCTCACAACACCAAGGGGTACAGGGACCGGACCAGAGAAGGGCACCTCTAAATTTACCCAGCACCGGTGACCTACGGTACATACTATGTAGAAAGCTGGGGTGGTTACCTCACCTCGCGTCCAGGCGATATTGCTGGATACTGGACCGCGCCCTGTCAACCTCCATTAAATCCGGAATGGAACCAGGCGCTGGCCAACTGACGGTGGTCAAAGGGGGCGGCGAATTGGAGGGGTCGACAAGCCCCCTCAGATGAGGCCCAACTCCCCAACTTCCAGTTCCAGTTCCCTTCCTTTGAAGGGAACAGGGAACTTGAGGACCCGCACCGCCGAAGCCCGATACAGTGCGATACCGTTCAAGGGCGCACCGGTAGTCGACACCTGAACCCTCTCTGTCGGCCTGCCACGGGAACCAGAAGGCGAATAGGCGTTCGAGCTGGGGGCGAAGAGGGTGCTCCACCAGCCAGGTCCCCCCTCTGGAGGCTTCCAGCATGGCTTCCAGCATGGTCTCCATAGGGGCTCGAGCTCGACCAGGGCTTTGTCTTGGGGCCCTGGATGGATAGCTTGGACGCAGCATGATTTGGTGCAGCATTCAGGAGCGTTGGCCGTTTGGCGTTCATCTAGATCCCAAAGGGGGGGTTTCGTCGACCGAATGGAATGAAATTACGTTACTGTTTGTATCTAACTATGTACGTACGTACCCCGTATGCATGAACAGATTGATGGAGAGAATGAATGACTGAAATGACCGTATGAATGAGCGTGTATCCACCCAAAACGAAGAACTCTCACGTCTCGAGTTAGCCACAGTCAGCAAGCCACAGAGCGAGCCACAAGGCGGTATCTCCATCTTGCTTCGAATTCCAACAACCCAGAGCGTTGCTGAACAGCCACGGGGCCATAATCATGACGCATCACTTCGTTGGTGATCTGTACGGTACATATGTATGGGGTTAGGGGGTTGGAAGTAGCCAGCTAACGAATTAAATGAGTCCATACTCGATATCCAACCCGACAACTGTAATAACTCTGCAGGTATCACTGCATCCCCCTCAAGTCATGATTCGGCACAGTGGAGAGTCACGATTGGATGGAAGAAATGGAGATTCGCAAAAGCCGAAGGAATCGGCCCCAACGAAAAACAACCAGAGAAAAATCCAATCCTCACATATCATAGATCCCGCACAACCCGTTGCCCTAAAAAACACGCTTTCCATTTTTTTACTTTTCCAAAAGTGTAAGTCGATAAAATGGATCTTGCGCTACGATCCAGTACAATAACCAGGAAGGGCAATGGACGACATGAGGGGGAGGAAACTCATCTACTGGCGAGAGACAGCCACTGTATTACCGGCACCAATTTCGGAGATAAAAAGCCATATCAATGAGAGAATCAGTTCTTCCATTATATACATATATATACATATATTTATATATACCTTTATATCTAAGTGCTTCCACCCGGGCTGTCAGGTCATCGAACTTCCCACAGCCCAAATCGCAGTCATGGCAAATGCCATGCCATGACATGATCTCCCTTTGCCACGTCCAAATTGGGTGGTCAGGCGTAAGATAGTTTCCGGGGATAATACTACACTTTCCTACCCTCTTTTCCCAGCCATCAATGCTCCATCTGGCTGCCCACTGAATCTCTAGGCGGGTTTGAATTCTCGTCGAATTGGATTCCATATCACATGTGGGAACGTCTCTGGTTAATTGACTGCCACCTTTTGCGCCTCTCCCTAAACTCAAGTGCCCGTGCGCTGAGTCGAGTTGGCGCCCACAATCTTTGGTGGTGGCGAGACGTGCGTATTGAGTGATGATGACGGCACAAGGCAAAACCACTGACTGATCTTTGGTAAAATAGCCAGAGGCAAGGCAAGGCAAGGCAAGCTAGTGAAATGCCAGCGAATTAACGAAAAGAGGAGAGAGAAAAAAGCGTCACGGAGCTCTTCACCGAAGGAGTCACAGGTCATTCGATCGACCTGTCTCACGCCCCGCCTGATCAGTGGCAACAGAGCTTTGTTTCTCAAGCTCCAGTGCTCAGTGCCTCAGATAGGCTTTCTTTTAGGGCTCGACAACTCCTGCCTCCGCTCACAGCCCAGGTACTGTAGGCCCAAATGTTTGTTTAACTGCAGCAGACTCAATAAACAGTGGGACGGAGGGGACGAAGATGGTCGGTCGGGAACCACTGTAGACAGCCGCCAGTGCTGCAGACTGGAGGCCAGAGGCATTGACTCCATGTAGGTACCTGATGATGAACTATCACCACTACGAATAATAAGTGACCATGTCCATGATGATCCCATCTGCACGTCAACTTTGCGTTTCTTCATTCGAAGGGTGACGGCTGCTGTAGATGTAGCTGTCCATTGAAATCTGCAACTAATTATTCCGTTCGCTGTGCAAGGTCGATCAACCCGAGGCACAGCAGCCAGTCCCGGATATGGAACCCTGATTATAGTCGCTCCCAAGCCCTTCTGTGGCCCGTGACCAAAGCCTCCCTATCCCTATCGCCCACTCGCTCAGCACAGATGGCCACCCAGTCCCTCCAGGGAGGCCACGAGCGACCACACACATACAGATAAACACCCCCAAACCACAAGCCATCTTTCATCTACCCGTTTCACCTGGTATCGGCTAGCAATACCTAGACGCCTCTCCGTATTCTACTGTCTCCTCCCCCGCCCATCTCGGAGCGAAGCTGAATGAATAACTAGTGTCCAGAGACCAGAGACGGGAGGCGCTCACTTTTTTTTTCAATGACGGCAGGCTGAGCGAATCATCATTTGCTTATGCTATGTTCCATTCCTTTCTTCTGGTTGGTCTCGTGACCTCCTCCTCTTACTCATGCTAATCTTACCGCTCGACTGAGAGGAAATGACAGTTCCCGGATTGTAAATAAGCCGTCCATTCAAACAGCTATCCATGAGGTTGCAGCTTCAGCTTAATTAATCTCAAATCTTAGCGCAAGACTCCGGTTCCCACCTATTCCCCAATTCGCATGCCGGAAAAAAAAATGGCTCCCTCTCTCCCCATCTCCCAGAGCTGCTGATTCATTTGATAGGGTGCACATCTCGCGAAGAACGGTTACGGAGGAACGGCGAATAGCAAGGGGGCCAAGGGAAGGGCAAGGGACAAAAATAAAAGGCGGGGAAGTCAAAGAGAAAAGGCAGAGGGGCTGGCATCTCGCTCGCTCTCCAGCCCTCAGGTTCCTTGCCTTCTTTCTTGCTTGCCCTTTTCCTTTCGACCCTTCCCTAGCTTTCGTTGTCTCACGCATTCACCACCTTCCATGCCTCGTCCTTGTCTTTCCCACTCCTGGCCACCAAGCTAGTATCACAGGTGTTTTTTTTTTTCTGTTTTTATCTCTGTACGTTTCATTCAGCGTAGATTTTTTTGGAATGATTTCTTATTTTCTCTCATTGACTAGCCTTCACTCCTGCTTTCATCTCCTCTTCTAGTAGTATGAAGCTCGTACTGTGCTGAGTTGACATGCATGAACATTCGTCGGTTATATCCGCGATATTTACAATACGCGCCACTCGTAAAAGAGACAGCCCCAGGATAATACAGTAAGCTGCTCAATATAAAAAGGCTAATTGATGCACAATGCAACACGTCGGCGGGATCCCATGTTCATCTACAGAGACAGTTTTTCTCGGACTGATAAACGTCCCATCATCCCAGAACCAAAGCAAAGCATCCAGCAAGGTGTCTCGGCGTGTTATTTGACCACACCCCTATCTCAACATTTCGTTCTCAGCCATTCTCATAGATGCTTGAATGTTCACCACAGTCTCATATGGTAATACATCTCTCAACTAAAATAGTCCGACACACATGAAAAGCAGCATGTAGCACATTTCCAAGAATACCTACATCTTGCAGCATGAAAAGGCGACCAATTAATCATTCCCTGCATTTTCCACACCCCTCTTGGCCCTTGGGATCTCTTTTACCTTCCTGCCGCTCTACCTTACCTCTCTGATCACCTCCGGATGGCGGCGCAACCTCCGTGTCGTATTCTCGTAATTGTCCGTGATCTATTTCTGGTAGGCCACTCGCTCCGTATCTTCTCGTACTCGACGGATCTCAGATCTAGTTCTCGCGTACACTCAATCCCTTAGCACACCAACTTCAATGCTTCTATGCTTTCCCTGTCTCCATCATCTCAAGCAAGCCCGCTCAGCGACCTCAGCTCCGTTCAGATCTGCAAGCCACCTCTCAGGCGTGGCCATGTGTGTGCTGGCTTACGGTTCTCATTTGCCGCCTATAAGCACGGCGACATATTTCATCTGCATATACCTCCGTGGTCAAGCGCTGCGTATTATTACATACAACAACCTTCTTTTTTAGACACGACAACCTCAACCCCCTCCATCCGGGTTGCCATGAGAGCCCGACATGGAAGCATGAACAAGGCAAGGCACAGTGCGAGGTTGTGTTGTATATTGGCCTCCTCTTTCAAACTTTGGTTTATTCTACTGCGAGGTGAAAGTCTGCGACACGAGCTGACGGTGCTGACTCTCCAGAGCTGGGACGTGCCATCACCTCAGCTTAGATGAAGGCCGCTGAGTAAGGGCTGTCGTAGAAAAGCACCGAAGTTCAAGGGAAGAGGAAAAGAAACCTCTTTTCATCCATTATATTTGATGGCCATCTTCCGGTTGCCTCAAAACACAGTTAGGGTTAGTATCTCGAGCCACGAGATTGCGTAGTACCAATCTGGCTTTCATGTAGGACTTTGAGGGAATGCAATGTAGCGAGCGTCTCCAGCTCTCCCGATCAAGCCATACTAGCTACTACCATGCCCTCTCTCTTCTTCCCAATTGAGTCAGCTCAGATGAACCGCTTCGACCATCCACCGCAAACTCCTCACCGTAAACGAGTGAGAGGGACAACAAGTTGCTGCATCATGCACGGTGGGCCAACTCGCGTTAGTTTGTACGAGGGCAAGGATGCTGCATCAACAAATTGCATGTACGAAGTATTTTCACACGAGGTACCTTGAATCGGATCAGAGGCAACACAGAGCTGGGCTTATATGCCATGATGCAGAAGCATTGAGAGAAAGATGACAAGGTCAACAGAAATCTTGACTGGTCCGTTGAGTATCTACTAAGACGGCTCACTAGCAAAAAATGCCAAGATATGATCGCCAATATCATGTCCCTGGGAATGACTAAACAGAGGCACAATTCCGATATGGTGCCCGAGATCGTCAGCAGATCTCCCCAAAGTACTCGATGTTTCCGATGAGACACACCGCGGCCCACCTTTGTAGATACTTTGTAGAGAAGTAACTAATATTTGTGCGGGAGCACTTTTTTACAATGGTATATGAAGCAATCTGCGGTGCAAAAAGGATCCCTCTCGATGGGGAGAGCAAAAGCAGCTGAGACTTCTCTAATGAAGCCTGGATTCAGCTATACTGCCTAGGTACTCAAACACAGTATGTGCGACTGGAAGACGCGGTCCCATCACATGTTTCTCACCCAGAGATGTTGTTTTTATATTATCATTTTTATTCAATACAACGACAAAGAGCTCGTTATCTTCCTTCACATTGGATGGGTGGTCATAACCGTTCACAAAAGCCTCATTTAACGTCATGCTCACCTTGGCAACTTTTGTTTGCTTGTGGTAGATACTCTGACAATACTACCCGGTGTCACTGTGGGTGTCCTCTCACTACCCAGATTCTACAATCTTGTTTGCAATATCAGTTTCTTCTGAAGCTCAGCTGAGAGATCAGCACCTTGTTTATCAGGGCTGAGATTAAGATCTAGGAACCCAAGAAGAGTGGACGATTTGAAGCAGTCCTGTTTCTTACAGGGTTTACTATCCATTGACAGTCACTTTTCTTCCTACACTCGCCTTTTTTACTATTGTATCTCTATATCACCTTCCACAAACAATGCCCCAAAGTGCTTTCGTACTTAACCGTCTATATTTCCACCAAAGCCAAAGTAAGTGCTTTGCTGGCTATCCGACCTCCACGGGGTCGAAATCAGCACCAAGTTGGAACGATAAATTCCCTGCTGCGATATCACTCGTTTGTGTTTAGCAACTGTGGGATCTTCAACAGCATATAGTCCATTGCAATGGATAGCTATTATGCTTATTACGCACTCAGTTGAAAGGATCCTTAGGGTACGCAAGTTGAGGAAAATTGCTTCCTCCATTTTCTCTAGCCCATCTCACGAGTATGTAGACTCTCAACGAGGAGATTCCTTTACAGTCTTCAATTGTCAACATTTGAATAGTCGCATAACAAATACCAGTATAGTCTGCACATGTTCTGATATTCAGAGATAAAATTCCACAAACAATATCCAATTGGAAAGCCACAGCAGTCCCTACATGTTTCTACTCGAAGGCGGCACCCTACAATATTCTAGCCTGCCGGGTTTTGCATGCACCTGAACAAAACAGCTTTTTGGAGTCGCATTTCCATTCTCCACGAGGCCAGAAGGTCATGTGGGTGCATAATTTCTTCCCTTCGCATATTTGCCCACAAGAAAGCCATGCGAATAAACCCTTGCCGCGATGACGACACTTATCGTTCTACTCACCTCAATTGCTCTGCCCTCCTCCCCAGAGATCGCCCGCTGCAAGGCCCCCATGAGGGTCCTTGCAATCCCCTCCTGCTGTGATCTAGCGTCGTGGGCAAGCCCAAAACACGCTGGTCAGCCCCCTGGTCAGACCCTCCAAACCTGGTTGCTCAGGGCCCCATATAGTGCGCAGCGGGGGAAACTTGGACACCTTCATGTTGGTGGACTGGGGCGCAGTTTCACCATTCGGTCAGCCTCAACCTCGAGACACTTTTCTGATGGAGTACAGAAGCCCCTTTTCAACCCAACTCCAGTCTGGCGTTGGGCAACTGAGAAATCTTGAATCCTGGCCAACCGCGTTGGCCGTTTAGCAATCACATTTGCATTTTCCTTTCACTCACTCCTTTGTCTTGCACTTTTAGCAAATCGCTCCATCATTCAACCATAGCCCCCCCCCCCCCTAGTTCCTTGCTCCACGTTGTTATTACCGCCCCAGTCTCAGGAAACATCACCAATGCTGTCAAGCTTCACAACCAAGCTGGCCCTGAAAAAGGCCGGCCTGCCCAGTGACATCCTGGACTTTTCCGGCCCGGCCCGCACTCCGAACAAGCTTAAGAAGAGTCCACCTGGCCCAGAAGAGATCAACGACACCAACGAGTCCAGCTGGGGCAGTTGGTTGTCCGTCAAGTCCTTGCCGTTAAGCGTTCAGCCTTGGCTCAATCCGCCTCCTCCTCCCGTCAAAGTCGCTTCTCACAGCCCCGGCATTGGTGAGAAGGCACCACTAGATCCTAAAGGAGATCTTGTCTTCGCCGGCGGCCGCCGAGTTCTTCTTGTGTTCCTGCGGTGCGTTGGTTGTGCGTGTAGGTTACCGCCTCATCCCATCTTCACATTTCCCCTCATTCGAGGCTGAATCCCATGTCAAACTCACACTTGCTCTCTATTTTCCTTTGTTCTGCAGTCGCCCAAAAGACATTTCTCAATCTTCGCACTCTCGCGAACCGCCATGGCGACAGCTTGACTTGCATTGCCGTGTCCCACTCGTCCGAGCAGGCCACGAAGAAGTGGGTCGATATGCTTGGAGGCGCCTGGAGTGTCCGCGTCGTCATTGATGAGGATCGTGCTCTTTATTCTGCCTGGGGCCTCGGCCTAGGCAGTATGTGGTATCTCTTCAACCCAACAACCCAAGTGCAAGGTTGGAAAGAGAAAGGGTGGCTCGGGGACAAGGTAGCCGGAGCCATCCAACGCAAAGGTATCGAGGAGAAGCCAAGTTTGCTTACGAGTTACGACGAAGAAGATGGCCCGATGACAGTTATGGGCAACAAATGGCAGGAGGCTGGAGCCTTCGCCATTGATGGGACTGGCACAGTTGTCTGGGGTGGTAAGGCCCTGCGCGCAGACGATGTGATGGACTTGGACTATGGAGCCAGGATATTGTTGGCTTAGGCTCCCTGACTACTACAATAAAAAAGAGTGTGGTACTTAACGATAAACATGAGACCAGGAGTTTAGAGCTGGTTTAAATTCAAGGCACTGAGGATCCTATCTTGCCCATAGTGAGTGTTGGGGCTGAATGATCTAACTCTACAGGATTGCTTATGTATGCTATAATCTTCAGTGACCTTAGTCTTATGACGATAATGCGATTGCTCAATCTCCAATTTGATACTTGAAGCTTCTCGCAGATATTTCCTGGAGGAGAATAAATTTGGCAACCCATTCTGGGCTCTGTGTTGACTCCGTTGCGGTGATTTGATATTGAGTTGGCACGCTTTTGGTGTCTTCCGTGAAACTGGGAAACTCGCATGTGAAATTAAAGCAGCGGAGTATATAATTTGTTTTGAGGACTTCCTCAACCAATCTTAACATTAATAATTTATTGAAATGCTACTGCTTTCTTCGCTACTCGACTCGTAGCCTTTCGATTTTCTGAGTGTCCGAGGTTGATAGTACAAAAGGGCATAGTCGTAGTAGAAGTGCCACGAGGTCTGGATTCCATATATCACGGCTTTCCATGTCTTGAAAAGGAAACGTGAGAGTTTATCAGCAAGAAAGAGGCAATCGTTGCCGAATATTTGGTAATGTCTTACTGAAACTTCGCAGCTTCTTTGATGTCGGTATGATATACTTCCTCGTGATAATCGTGGGATGGTTCGAGAAACAAAATTTTATCCCTCTTCCAAATTCCCGACGAAATACTTTGAACTATATAGTTCAAAGTCGTTCGAAGTCTATAGTCGACACTGCCAATGTCCATTTGGATCACTATTAGTCTTGAGTTCCTGCTGGGTTGCTTCAGCTGCTAGGCATACCGTATATAGTTTCGCTTGCTACTAGGGCTGATCAATTCCCTAAATAAAGTTATGTAGGCTATATAAGATCCGTCGAAGACTTAATCTCTCTCTGTTTGTTATGCACTTCATCAGCATGAGCTGATAAACATGAACGACATCATCGTGTGGAACAGAGAAATCGACATGGCTCAGCATAGCGGACCTATTCCACGCGCTATAACGAAGATGCGACAGGCTTAAAGCTATGGATAAATGATACAAGATAGGTAACGTGAGAATATCATAACTTCCCGAATATCTTGAATTGAAACGACTGGTGTCAAATTGCTCCATCCCGACTCACGATTTCAGCTCAAAGTCGCTTACTTTCCTGCGTCTAAGAGTATGTGCACTATCCACTTCTTCTTGTAAACTCCTCCGTGTTTATTTTATCATGTCTTATTTGCGGGTTGAGATGTTTTTTTTTTTCTTTTTCTCAGAATAGACCACGTTGCTAATATGCGTCGCTCTGCTGACGATATCAGAAACAAGCTAGGTGAGCTGTGCGGCAGAGGATATAATTGATTAGTGAAAAGCCCCCAACTTCCTAGTGAAAACAATCGATTGGTGCCTCTTTCACATTAGTATTATTTAATTTTTCGACCTGCCGTATCAAAGGATGGATTGAACCCAAACCCACAAAATTGGTCTCATATATTGTATGTCAATGATGTATATATCCTAGGTAGCTCTCGGGTAGCTCGTGTAGTCCACGAACCGACCCCCATGACTATTGTCTCAGTAAATGTGCATCAGAAGGAAGAATTGACTCAGTAATCTGTGGTCTATTAAAAGGGAGAGACTCAGCCCCCGGCAAGCTGACGTGTCATGCGTACTGGTATTTGGTGGTCGAACGAGGGGAAACAGAGCCCCCCAACTCATCCGGCTCGCATCGCACCCGACCATTTCAGCCCTGTTTTTTGGGGGCCATCTTGAAGCTCTCTATTGTTGATTCGCCAAGGCAATGATTAGGTCAGCAATTGGTTCATTTCTTGCTCATAGATTTTGAGATGAGCTAGAGTATTCAACTAGCAACTTGTTGGCGTTTGGATAAAACGCTGGCACGGGAGAGAGACAGGAAGCAAGACGCAAGATGTGGAAAAATTGAAACGATCCTATTGAGACGGTATAATTTGGTAGCTTTAGAGCTAATATTCTCAAACGATCTGACTTCATTCAGGTTGATTCTAAGATACCTACGATGAATAGATATATGTCAATATGTATATCTAAGAGCCCCAGACGAATTCCGATGAGTCGCCGACCATTGTTCGTAGCTAATGAGGAAGATAGGCCAGAAAAAAGTCTTGGTATTGATATTCCATGTGATGGTCAGCTGGACAATAAAATGATACTCCGCAGATCTGACCGCAGTCTCCGTTTATTTCGGAGATGGGAGAGCTCGAGGCTCGAAGCTCGGAGAGGATACATTTTGAGGCCCCTTCAATTCCTAACTACGGCTAACTATCTGGCGTCTTGCTTGTGGCGTCCTCCGCCGAACATTCGTGTCAAGATTCAGTATTGGGCTGGGCTAAGCCGGCCTGTCGCTCATTCGTCTACTAGCGATAACATTGAGTTGCCTTTTGATGCAGAGCTGGAAGAGGCGCGCATGACAGTATGGTTCTGGGCCCATTCGGTCTGCAGCCTCCAATAAAGCTATCCGACGGCCCCCATCTTGTAGTATCGGTACAACCCAAGATTCTCTTGACGTTGGTGGCGATGGGCTTGCGAGTATACTAGCTGTGATGGTAGAGACCGACTCCTACTGGCAGCTGAGACATACACTGCCTTAGCACTGCACATTCTACCCGGCTTATTCCTCAGCTGGGCACATGGCGAAGCACTTGATGTTGGCGTGGAATGATTGGGCGAAATATTAGGAATATGCCCGAAGCCACCGCCTTGTCAATCCCAAAGACACTTCTCGGCAATGCATCTCAGCATGTTTGCGTAGTTGGACTTGCACTTGCTCGAAATCGGCCTTGGCTGGGATGGAGTAGGACAGCAGACGAACCGAGATTATTCGTCCGCGTTTCCGAACGATTCTCAAACCCGGCTTTTTACTTTATTAGGCTGTTGTTGTCTATCTGAAACGTATGAAATCGTTTCCCCTTCGCCTTTGACAGCTTCCAAACTTCTCCGCAGAGCCTCATTTTTGGACCATCGACCATCTCTGCAAGATGGCTAGAGGATTCTCTCGTGACGAGGACCTCGACCTCATCTATCCAACGGATAGTCCAAACCTCATGACATTTTCCTCTCCCGAAACCCCTGCTACTCCCTTTATGGGCAGAGGGCTTCGACCATTTCTGCTCCAGTCTCCAACTCAATCCACCGATGGCGGCTCAACCTTGACACCGCCAATGGATCTGAACAAATGGAAATGGAGCCCGGTCTATCCAGGCATTCATGCCGAGGGTGGATCTCGAACTTCTTTTCCAAGTCCAGGCTTGGTCAATAAGTCTGAGTCGGGCAAAGGTTTAGGGTTGAACATATCTAACTCTACTCTTTCCCCCGGCCATCCCCGTCGCTCTCGGCTGTCTTGGTTTCAGGAACTATATATGGGAAAGCGATCAATGGTTATTTGCCTACTTGTTGGACTTCTACTTGCCATCGGCCATCACTTGTTCTACAAATCCCTCGTACACAAAACGGCCACTCAGACTCTTCAGCTTAGGTACCTTCGCATTGGATCAATTTTCGCTATTTCCTCCAAGTCATTCCTTATTGTCGCGGCAATCTTGGCCTACAGACAACGAGCTTGGATGGTTGTGAAGGACAAAGCTCACTCGGTTAGGGCAGTCGACACTTTATTCGGAGCTGCCGAGAACCTCATGGAGCTGCTAAGTTTTACAATGCTGAAGAACGATGTCTGGTGTTTGGCCATTGCAATATTCATATGGACTAGTCCTCTGATCATCGTATTCTCGGCAAACACTCTATCCATCGAGCTGATCACCAAAGGCGAATCTGGTTATTGTCCTTCTATCAGAACACTGAACTTTACTCACGAGGAAACGAACGAGTGGGATAAACCTCGAACTCCTGTCAATCAGACAAGAATTGGACTCTCGCTGTCAACTTGGAATTCGACCATGGAGTATGAAAAACGGAACTGGAGCGATCCTAATTTTTTCGACTACTGGACCTCTAGCAGTCAACAGTTCCAAGTGGTGGCGAGCCAAAGCCTCTGGGGAGACCAACCTCTGATGAGAGAAAATGCGAGTCAGGAGATCTGTGGCATTGGCTGGAACTGCTCAGCTGTCGTTACCTTTGTTGCTCCGGGGTATAATTGTACAGAACTCGCCCGTGGGCGGAACTCTCCAATAAGAGCTCTGGATGGCCAACTGCCTCCCTTCAATCTCAGCGAACTGGCTCCCAGTGGAAACTATACTTATATAGCTGCGGCAACTGGTGGAGCTTATCCAGCGCAGTTATTATCAGAAGTCAAGAACGGGGGCATGCCTTTATTCGGTCCACCCTATCCAGAACAGCTTGGCTCCCTGAGGACTGACCCGGTCATCTGGGTGGGATATACTGCTGTGAAAGACCTCCAGAGGCCACTCAGCAGCATCAACAAAACTACCCCAGAATGGAACAACTCAGTTACCCCAATAGTTTTCGGTTGTGTACACCATCAGACCAAGTATACGATACAGTTCAACTGGACCACTGCCGGCGAGACCTACAAAGTCTTGAACAGAACGTATATGGGGAAGATGATTAACACCACGTTTCTGCCAAATGAAAAAATCGAAGGTTATCCACTGTTGGATATCACTGTTGCTGAGCCAAAAGAGAACTATGTTCTTCCACGGGACAAATACCGGTACCGTTTAGCAGCAGCTTATTACTCGATGGGTGCAAGGCTGCGGGAAATGATAAATGGGACATGTAATACGCAGAATGTTGCACTCACCCAGGCAATCAACACTAGGCTCATGGATCCCCACCAATCTCTACCAGTGAAAAACATGCAAACCAAGCTACGAGGTTTGTACGAAGATCTCATAGTATCTCTCATAAACAACCCCCAGTTTCTCGTCGTCTCATGGGCCAAAAAGCCCTGGAAGCGCACAGGATTAGCCATTGGACAAGAGGAGACCAATTTCCCATGTGAGCGAGAGCACACAATCAACGCTTTCGTCTATCATGAGATGACGCTTTGGTCTATTTATCTTTACGCTACCGGATTCACCTTGATCTCAGTCATGCTTGGTTTTATAGCCGCCAGAGAAGACGACCGAGGCCACCTCCGCGAGATGATCTTTTCCGAAATCGTGTCTGCAACCCGGGGCCAGAACTTGGACGAGGTGCGGTGGGATCAGCACATGGATAAGAAGAGAGTCAAGGTTATATACCAGAAACTCCCAGGTGATGATCCCGGCAGATTCGTGCTGAAGGATAATGCTAGAATGGAACAAATGAGTACGTAGAGAAAAATTGAGCCAGGAAATGAACAGCATGGGGGTTTTACGACAATAGGTAATCACAATCAGGGCATCTGCAGCTTTGTTTAATTGCTTATGAAGATGGTACCTTGGGACAAGTTGCTTTGGAAATGTGACAAGATTGATACTTTGATTGGGGATAATACAAGATAATCTGCAGAAGTCCATGATTTCATACAGGCGATGCCACATCAGCATGCAATCATCGATCCAAATACTGATGTGTGTTTAATTCATATCCATCCTGGCGAATAGGAACACACGGCACAGGGGTATAGCATCGTATCGCCTGCGTGCCCTTGGACCACCGCGATGAGTCACACCGTGCCTTCAGCCAAATCTCCCCCCATGCACTTTCAAAGTCGCGAAGAGCACCACCTTCCTGACTCAGAAATCAGTTGGTATATCGCATACATGAATAATCTCCGAGTGAACGGCTTTCCTGAGCCCAGCTTGGAAAAGTTGAGGCCATGCAGAGGAGTGTAGTGTGACAGGACAGTCGGGGTTCAGGACTTGGCGGTGGCCGAACGCCGGTTTTTTGTTTATGGCCACTAGCCGATGAGTCACTTAGGCTAAAATAAAAGACCTCAAAAGATGAAGCGATGAAGTAGCTAGGGATAATGAAAGGGGTTGGCGATAATGATATGATGCGTTTTGATGACAAGACACGGCGGAGAGAGGAGAAGAAATATGCCGAGCATGGTATGCCGAGCAAGGTATAAATCATTGGCCTACCACCTCTGAGTCCTTGGATCAATAACGATCCCTCACCACAATTGGGAAATATTGATCAAAGAAAAGGTGAGTGTCTCGTGACCCTTTGTTTGACCTTCTGGGTCGTCCCAAATATGAGCCATCATGATGAACGTAACATTCACTCGCCGTACCGAATCACAAATTTGTGGATATCTGTTTAGGCAAATGGTTTCGCCGTTTTCTGATTTCTCCTCTCCTTTACATCAATTTGTAATACACTTGGTATAACCAGTTTATGAATGCTGACACGCTCCAACTTGTCACAGGGAACGCATGAAAGCGAGCGCACATAAGTTTGCTGCATCAAGCGGGTACTTTTAACACGTCTTTCAATAGTGAAATATGATATTATCCATGAATATTAAAGCAATGAATGGCAATAACTTACCTTTCCCTCGTCCAATTGAAGTCAAGATCATCGCGTGGCTAGCAGAAGTGACTCACATGAAGAGCAGTCGGGGCGGAGGAACTAACACGGAAAGATTACATTGGCATATCCATAGACTTCCGAGTTGTCTCCCTTTATTCTCTCACCTGTGCTTCTTATGTCCACCAATCAATCATCATTCCTTTTTCGCAATTCTAATCTGACAAGATTGTAAGTATCCTTCTTCATAAGGGCAATTCAATTCATCTTGAGCGGAGACATTGAATAATTCACTCCTGATTAATGTGTTTAAGAATATCCTAGAGTATATCCTAAAGTATATATATAGGAGGCATATTATGGGGCACATATACCGCATTCAATCACACCGCGCTAATCAAAGCATAGGGCAATAAACACTACAAGATGGCAGACTCCAATCCTTCTCTTAGAACGTTGATTCGCAACCTTAAAGTCCTGCAAGGCTCACAGGATGCAGCAGACGCCAGCTTCGATGGATTCCCCGACCTTCCCCACGAGGCTTTCAAGATCTGGCTCCTGAATGCTATTGACCAATGCGTCCCCGAACCGCATGCCATGACAGTTTCCACAGTAGACCAGGACGGCTGGCCGGACGCTCGTGTCCTGATCCTGAAGAACGTTGACAGCCGTGGGTGGCATTTCGCTGTCAAGGCCGATAGCCCCAAGGGGAGACAGATCGAGAGCAATAACCGCGTAGCCTTGACGTTCTACTGGCCGCAGCTTGCCCGCCAGGTTCGTATTCAAGGGAATGCCGTTGCGCTTCCAGAAGCCGAGTGTTCCGAAGACTTCGACGCACGTCCGTTCGAGTCCAAAGTCAGTGCCCTGGCATCGAAGCAGAGCCAGGTTCTTGAGGCACCCAGTGACCTGTCTGATCGCATCACCGAAGCTCGTGCACTCTTAGAAAAGGATCCTAAAGGGGGCCAGCTGGGCTGGAAAGTTTACGCTGTGCAACCTACGAATGTTGAGTTCTGGCAGGGCTCCAAAGACCGTCTCCATCGCCGACTACAATACAAGCTGGACCCCAATGAGAGGGAATGGAAGAAACAGGCTTTGTGGCCATGATTGCATACTGTTCTGCGACTTGGTTATGAGTTTGGTTTACTTATAGTCGCAGAGGTGATGCGACATAATTACAAGAGCAAGTTCAAAGCTGGAAATGTCATTTTCTACAGTGGTCAACAAGTCTTCACTCATCAATCAAGCAAGGTAAAATCAAACGACAACGTCAAGGTAATAGAAATTCTGTAACATTCTGATAGTTATATCTACCATGGATGCTCTAGCTGCTCCTGTTTCCAAGAACTTATAAATATCCAAGAGCGAGGTCTAACTACACCTGTTACTGTTACTGTAGCCTATTTGGTTGAGGCATCACCCCCAACCAATCTCATGGCTAGTTACCATTCTCAACGACCCATTCCTACGTATATTTAGAAATTGGCCGTGCCATTCTCAGGCTCCAGCTGCGCCTTTCGGGCAGCGTTAAGAGCCTTGAGCTTGGCAGTGCCAAAGCCAGCAACACCATCCTCCTGGTTATCTCCGAGCCAAGGCTTCTTGGAGTCACCAAGCATGCTGCCGGAAAGGAAGTAACCAACAAGACCAACGATGATGAGGACGAAGGCAATTGGGTAGAGGTAGTGAATGGTGTAACCGAAGACGTGGATGCCGATAATGACACCCCAGAAGTTGGCCGTCAGCAGGGAAATGTCAAAGAAGGCAGCGCTGCCCATGCGAAGGATGAGGGGAGCAAGAGCGTAGAACACGTTCAGGCAAATGGTATATCCAGCGAGCCAACCACCAATATGGGCGTTCCAGGTGGCGTCTCGGAAAGACTGGCGATCAAAGATGGCGGCCTGGATACCGTTGATGATCATTCCGAACAAGCCCATGAAAGACAGAACCTGGTAGATGGGAGCACGGGACACGAGCCACTCCTCGAAGACGTTGCTAACACCGTACAAGGTAGCGCCAAGCAGACCAAACAGATCACCCTTGAGCATGTTAACACCGGGACCACCATTGGAACCAGTGATGTGGTCAGAGGCCAAGAGAATACCCATACCACCACAGCAGATCAGGATACCAATAACCTGGAAGAGCTTATAGCGGACCTTGAGGAGGAAGAAGGAGATGATGACGACGCAGACAATGGACCAGAAGTTGAGCAGCTGTGCCGACAAAAGGTTGGTGTATCGGTAGGCCAAGACGGTGAAGTAGTTGCCCTCGACATCGAGGAAAGCCATGATGAGGTATCTCCAACCATCCTTCTTGGCAACACGCCACCAGCCATCGAATCCACTCTTCCAGAAGAAAATGGGCGTGTAGATGAGGAACATCAGGATGTAGTTGAAGACGGTCTGGAAGGCAGGGATGTTGGTACCGGCGATGGCAAGGAAGGTGGAGAAAGTGTTGGTTCCCGTAATGCACAGAGACAAGATCTGGCCGATAATCACGACGATCCAAAAGTCGGCAGTGGTCAGGTAGCTGTACCAATGAACCGACTTGGCCTGAAGAATGTTCAGACCCTGGCTAACGGCAGCATCCTCGTCATTGCCAGAGCCCTGGTTGTGCACCGGGTTGGTAATGGGCGATTCGAAGCCCTTGGTATCCTCGGCGGTCATGATGGTGTTGTGATTGGTGGTATTAGTTCCGTACGAGATGTGGGGTCGTGATGTAGATGCTGAAGAGGTTTCTGAGTCGTTCAAAAGAGTAGAAATCAGACTGGATTGCTCGTTCATATATAACTGATCGTCTGGAAATAGGCATATCGTTAGTACTGTCGCAGTCGAGGCATCTTTGCGATGGGCAAGCTGATAAGGGAATCGCATGCTTGCGCGATCCGCAAACCCAAGACAGCATTGGAGGAGGGGACATACTGTATGCTCTTCAGTGATTTTCGCGAATAATATTCGCAAGGATATGTTCAATATCGTTTATTAAATAATAAAGTCTTTCTAAAACGTCCCGTAGGAAGTTTTACAGCAAGCGCAAAGACTTAAAGTCGCTCGCTAGTAGGCTTATCGGCCGGACGGGCACATGAACCAATGCGCCCAAGAGTAGAGGTTGAAGAAGAAGGCCGAGTTGGCACAAATAGACATGGGCGTTTCAGTGGTATGGAAGAGGAGGTCAGAGGATCGAGAGCTTCTCGCGAGCGAGAGCTGAGAGGTTGAGATGCTGGGCGCGCGGGGGGGTTGGTTCCCAGGAGGATTGATACGGCGCAGAAGATGCAGCACCTAACTCAATAGATCTGGAGCAAGATCGACAAAAGAGGCCCGTGGACAGCGGAAAGAATGAAGGATTCCTTCCTTGTTCTCTGGCAAGAGTCGGACGG
The DNA here is from genome assembly GCA_024336345.1 of Mariannaea sp. PMI_226. Classification (NCBI taxonomy): domain Eukaryota; kingdom Fungi; phylum Ascomycota; class Sordariomycetes; order Hypocreales; family Nectriaceae; genus Mariannaea; species Mariannaea sp. PMI_226. The sequence continues at coordinate 4,664,454 of JANFOG010000001.1, read as the reverse complement.
TGAAGAGCGAGAAGAGCAGGAGAAGGGAGGAGCAAAAGGATACCTTGGTGTAATAAAAAAGGTGGGATGGTAGCCTCAGAGATGGTCTCTCAGCTTGGAACTTCTGATCATCTGAACTTGCTCCAATTTTTTTTCTTTTTCTTTTGCAGTGGGTCGAAGAAAAAAGCAGAGTCGACAGTTTTAGTCCACACTTGAAGTGTTACTGAAGCGTTACTGGACCGTTCATCTGGGCTGGGATGATAAATTGGGTGGGGGGACGGCACTGGGCCGGGAACCAAGAGCCACCGCTAAACCGCAATCAGCAGCGAGCCGTTCAGTAGTGTCTTGGTGGCGTTCATTACATGGTGGTCTTCGCTGAGCCCTCACTGGCTCTTACTGGCCCTTACTTGGCCCTTCCTCGCCCTTACCGGTCTGCACTGCTCATCACTGGTCGAATCCGGGTCTTTGACTGGTCTGCACAGGCATTCCTGTAAAGGTCATTTTCAGTGCGGGGTTTTTTCTGCTGGAGTTAACCGAAAAGGCCCAAGCTCCCGTTGCAGAGGTGGATGCCCCTCGGGATCCTCTGTGCATGTGCACGCGTATTGCACCCTCCATGCGACATCGTATCTCTCTCTCACGTTTTCGGGGTGTAACCAATATTACGTTGGGAACGACCGTTATTAGCTAACTCGCTGGAGGCCATTGTACAATTCTCCATAACTATCTTTCGATACACAGCAGGACTTGGACTATCCTGACAGGAAATTCGACAAACAGCTGACTCGGGCAAGTATGCTTAACCAGTCTACTATGTATGTAGGAATCTATCTGGCTCGTCTCGCTTTTGGTGGCATGATAGACCCCGCCCCCATTTCTCCCAAGTCCAACGTGTGTCACCAGTTGAAGAATTGTGGCGGCGGCAGCTGCGCGACCAGCCGCAAATTGCATGAACTGGTCCTAGTGTATAGGTCCATCCGCCATGTCTATTAGGTAATTATTTTTTGGCATACTTATGCATTTGCACTCATATCCCACCCTCAGTAGAAATGTGTGATATCCAGAGTCTTGCTTCTTCTTTCTTTAGCCATGATGTCTCTTCTAGTAGATGCTGGGTGGTGGGGGCACTCTTGGACTGTACCCCCTTTTCACAAGCCGAGCTTTACTTTTAAGCATATGGATGTGTTCAAACTCGTCATCCGTTGCTATCGTACTACTACCATGCATGTAGCACTGAGATGCTTCATACAATTTCTCATTGGTGGAATCCTCTACTCCTCCGTTCAGGTACAGACGCGATTAACGCCCGAGAGCTCGCGCCTCTCTCAACCACATACGACCAGACAAGACCACATATCACAAGGAACTCAAGCTAATGGCTGTAACATCTTGTATGATCTTTTAATATCAAGATACTGCATATTACAGACGCCAGCGCACGGATTGAGATGCATATATATCTTTGTATATAGAGTAGTATACATGGTTCATTAGTTAAGTTGAGTTGTACAGTAATCTACAGAGCATATCCCTCTATTCCCTATGCCAATCAGAACCCAAGTCATGTCCGTCTATAATTAGGACCCCATAAATGCCATCCGAATCTATAACTCCATTAATAAAAGGGGGGTTGTATCCATATTCATCAATTCCTCTCCGAGAGTTGCGCTGTCTATTATCGACCCTGGGAGAGTCGCTGTAGCAGCGGTAAACCAGTATCACTGCAACGAATGCTCCATGCGCTCATTAAAGCCCACGTATCATTGACCGTGGAAGAAGGTGCTAACTTCTTTAATGGAAGCCTTGGCGCGTTCCTGAACAACGCCAATGGTTCGTTTCGTTGCGGGTTTCGATTGAGTGGGGATTGGAGACCCCTGGTCTCGAGTGAATGAAGCTGCTGGCAAGCCTCATCGCAAAAAAATAAAAGGGAGCGTTGTACGAACCCCGTCTGTCTCATGGCGTGGGTATCATTATGATCCGTTTAGGATATCAGACATGGCAGATCGTACTGTGCGACCGATCCAAACATTGGTGGTAGTTCCGTCCTGTTTCGTTGAGTTGCCTTTTGGATACATCAGCATTTAGCTCAAAACATGAGTGGATGATTTAATCAGCTAATTGACCAAGGGGATCTTACGTGGAGGTATGGAAACTCTTGTCTCTGTAGGGGATGATTCTTGACTAGTAACTGGTATTTCACGTTCTGGGAGTGCCGACACTTCTCGCAGGAGAAGCTCCCGACAGTCTTGCTCGGACTTTAGAGCAAGTGTTGAAGGGGCTTGAGTTTGGGCTAGAATGAAATAAATTAGTCTTGTCAATCAATCGATGATGATGATGTTAAGGGTCCAAAGGTGTCGAGTTTTCAATGACCCACAACTTGATGCTGTTTCAAGCAGATTCCAGTGTGAAGGGTCCACCAACGGAACAAAAAAAAATTGGTAGTGGGTAACGTACTAAGTGAGGCGGGTGACAGGACCTTGGGCATTGCAACTGCCAGCATATTGGTGTTTCCCTCTTGAGGTGTTGAAGAAGAAGAAGGTTTGTTTTGAGGCATAGAACCCAAGATTTGGGAGTGATGTAAAGGATCTAGTTATGACGTCGGGTAGTAGGTCACAAGTAAGTTGAAGTCGGCTGCGAACGGGACCGAGGCGGAACAGAACCCTCCGATGCTGACAATGTGTAGTGTGGAAGTGGTCGACGGCTTGAAGAAGGTATCCAGTGCATGAATTTTTGTTCTGTTGATTGATCTCGAAGACAGACAGGAAGATGCCTTTAAGACTAAATATAAACGGAAACTTCAAAACTCCGACTTATATACTTCTTATTGACAATGTGTCCCTCGGGGTCGAGCCGCGATTCACAACTCCGCCCGGAGGGAACAAGCCTGGGCTCTGGCGGGCGAGAGTGGAGAAACCGGCATGCGTCGTATTTCGTACCGACACGAATAGATCCACGAAGAGTCGAAGCGGCCAATCAACATTCTGTAACTGGGGGAAACTCGCAGCATGATCCCCCAAATAGGCAAGGTTGAGACAGGACCTGGCCTCCAGGGGGGTCGAGGGGAAACGCGCAACACTGACCCAATGGGATGACTTGGCGAGATATGGGAAACACCAGATCGGGCTAAGCGATAACGAATTGTCTTGGGAGAGCGCTGCGTATGCCTCGCTTTGAGCCGTGATCTGGTAGGGCTGGTGCCGAATTTGAGTTGTCGCATTCCTCGGTTCGAGATTCTGGGGTTCAACTATGACGGGTAAAATGTACGACAATACGGTTTTCGAAAATAAACCTGTAACTAGATGGACTACTAAACCACAGCATTCGCCGCTCAACTCACAAAACTTACAATCTTCCATCTTTCATGGCCGATACCAAATTCCTCCTGTTTTAGGCGGCAGCCAAAACAACCCCCCCTCCCCTTCTTCCCACCCATGCCATGCTGTCGTCGTCGTCGTAATTGTCGTCGTCTTTTTTCGGGACTGTCGGGGTTCTCGCATTTGGATGCGAATAAGGGAGCAAGGCCCAATCGGCGGCTTTCCGTTGAATTTTCTGGTCTACGTCATCCTTTTCATCATCAAAGGGGACTAAAGCCACTTGGGGATGTTGCATTTTCTCGATGATTCATACCAAATTATTGAGGGCCTTGAGGGTTGTGTTGACGAATCTGTCTACGCGAGGCGCCAAGGCAGCAACATGGAAACGGAACCATCGGGGCTCAAATGGGTGATGGGAAATGAGATGGAGTCGACACGAGGCCTCAGAGAAGAGAAAACAAGCGAGGCCCAAACTAGGGGACCGCGAATAGTGAACGATGAACCAGAATACCTCAATTTCACGTACGACGCTTGCCGCGTATGTTCGTCAGAAAACCCTGGGGGCCTTGTGTTAGGCGTACTCCAAGGCGAAACTGCCCGCGTAATGCAACAAGCGATTTATCGTATGAAAGGTTCACATATATGCTTCTTTCCTTATCAGATTTTTGGATGGCAAAAGTTATTTATGGAACTGTATCTTCAAGCGTGAAGCGACAACAACCTGATGATCATGCGGTCTGCCTGGGGAAACAACCAGGCACTACAGTATACAGCGCAGTAAAGTTATTGCTCACACGAGCGCAAGCCTCAACCTCGCCTCATCTTCCTCAAAATAGACTAGAAACAACCAAAGAGACTGCTACGTATTGGGTTGTGAATGTGACTCACTGGAGAAATGTTGTCCCTTTCCCCTTGACTGTAATGTGATGCACGTGGCTGACCAGCTGAGTGCGTGCTGGGTCCACTGATTGACCACGAGCGACCCCCTGAAGTCCGCTAGGTGTCCGCTAGGTAAACGTTCATGACCGCTGAACTGGTCCGAGACCCCTACAACTTGGCTTACCTAAATACACTATCCATCCAATCACCGCATGCTAATTAAGCTCAGAGGGTACCTGTGCGTTCCGGGATCCGGCTGCGTCTCACGTCATTGCGCCTGACCCAACTCCGCAATGAGAGCTCCATCTCCAACCGCCCTCTTCATCCGTACGCGAAGCCCTTCCGTCTTGGGGCTATTCTTTCAATTACCATTGTTCGGTGCCTCGACGCCGGGGATTTCTTCTAACCATCCTAAACACGGTCGACTCAACAGAAAGCTGTCCAAGAATACTGCACCATGATACTCAGGGGTTGGATCACGGGAGCCGCCCTGGTCTCCCTCGCGACAGCCGCCCAACCCGATGCTCCTCAACCGGTCGCCGCTCCCATGAGGGACCTCATTTGGGGTCAACTCAACTTCCTGCACACCACAGATACTCACGGCTGGCTGGGTGGTCATTTACAAGAGTACGAGCTTCACATCCCAATCACTAAGGTTATTGTAGGCTGACCAGCTCCCTTTTCTAGACCCCAGTATTCTGCCGATTGGGGCGACTATGTCTCTTTCATTCATCACATGCGAAAACAGGCCGACAATGACGGAACCGATCTCCTTGTCGTTGACACTGGTGATAGAATCGAGGGCAATGGACTTTACGACGCTTCCGAACCCAAAGGCTCATACCAGTACGATATCTATGCCAAGGCCGATGTCGACATTATCTCTGTTGGGAACCACGAACTCTACAAGGCATACTCGGTAGACCGTGAACACAACACTACCGTCCCCAACTACAAAGAGAACTACATCGCATCCAATCTCGACTATGTCAATCATGAAACTGGAGAGCGCAGTCCATTGGCACAGCGATATCGCAAGTTCAAGACTAAGAACCAGGGCATCAATATCGTCGCCCTAGGCTTCCTCTTCGATTTCAAGGGTAATGCGAACAACAGCGTTGTCCAGCCTGTAAAAGAAGTCATTGAAGAAGATTGGTTCCAGGAGGCAATCCGTGAGAAGCCTGATCTGTTCGTTGTTATTGGCCATGTTGGTCTGCGAATGGAAGAGTTTAAGGCCATCTTCACTGCGATCCGTAAACAGAACTGGCACATTCCCATCGTCTTCTTTGGCGGCCACGCACACGTCCGAGACGCTCGCAAGTTTGACTCTAAAGCCTTTGCCATGGCCAGTGGTCGCTACTTCGAAACAATCGGGTGGATGTCAATCGACGGCTTGAAAACTGGTTCTGACGAGGTCGAAGCAACTTCCTCACCCTCGTTTAATCGCCGATACATTGACAACAATCTTTTTGGCCTGCACTACCACACTGGACTGAACGATACCACCTTTCCAACAAAGCAGGGGAAGAAGGTCAGCGATATGATTACCCACGCCCGCAAAGAGCTTGATCTTGGTCACCTGTATGGATGTGCCCCTAAAACGCTATGGATGCGCTCCGCGAAATACCCCAGTGAAGACAGCATCTATACTTGGATCACAGATGAACTTTTCCCTGATATCATTACACGCAAAGGCAGGGAGGACAAACCTAGACTTGCCCTCACGAACACGGGTGGCATTCGGTTCGACATCTTCAAGGGCCCTTTTACCCGTGACAGCATCTACACTGTTAGCCCGTTCCAGAGTGGATTTCGATACATCAAGGATGTTCCATACAAGGCCGCTGCCAAGGTTATTGAACTTCTAAACAGTGGCGGCGTGATTTTTGAGAAGCAAGACCTCGATGTCCGTTTCCTCAACATGCCCCAGCAAATGTTCCCCAACCCAGCTATTACCGTTGAGGAGGTTGATGACGTTGAGGAAACTGAGCAAACACGTCTTGAACTTAGAGGCCTTCAAAACAAGCCCGCTCTCATTGCTGGCTACACTACCAGGGATGATCTTGGAGACGACGGAGACGACACTGTCCATGAGGCTGTGAAGCTATACGACCAGCCCAACTGTATCCAGAGCAAGATTGCCTTCCCGGAGGAGGGTGATCCCGAGACTGTGGATTTTGTCTTTCTCGACTTTGTTGAGCCATGGATCATCCCGGCTCTTACCTTTGCTGGCTTCAGCTGCAGTAAGGACGATGTTGAGGTATACAGGGAAGGTACGTTTACCTCTTTGATGGCTGACTGGATCAGTGAGAACTGGAAGGGAGATTGTTAGATGATTGGGTTTGATACGGCATACTCTTATTTTCTCTGGTAGCTTGGGGCGTTTTTGCGGTAGTTTACACAGATTTTAGAATGAGACAGTTATATGGACGACGTCATAGAGAAACGTGTTCGATCACATATTGCACATGAATATTATATGAAAATTATGGCATTTTCTTACCACACTCGTGCACCTTTTTTTTTTATATATAACTATTGTTGCTTACTATGTGTGATGACTGCTCCGCTCAGAGGTCTACCAGGTGAGTTGCCTGTCATATTCTTAAATTCTGAAATTGGCAGCATGGTCATCAATCAAGCAAACCCCAACTCCAAGCTCCCCACCTCCTTGTTGGGAGAGTTCCACCCGATTCAATGTCGATCACAGCTAATTATGTCAGCTTACTGCGGATTGTAGTTCTCCACGATCGTCATTCTGCCATGTGAAGCCAAGATCTTGTGGGCCAATTTGTGGTAGATTGCAACGCAACTGCTCATGCTACCTATCTAAAATATTTGCTGGCGCTTTCTGAAAGCTTGCAGATGCAGAAAGTAGAAAAAATGTTTATAGTAAATAAGAAAAAATCATTGTATACAAGAAATAAGGACCGTAGACTCATGCGAACATGATTATAACATTCAAAACACCAACTCATGTATTCCCGAAGCCATCCAAAAGCAAGTCTCCAATTTCCGGTCTTTGCAGATATCCGCAACCATCATCCAAAAAAAGAAAATTGATGGTTTAAAATAGGGTTTTTAAAACTCATGGTGAACGAGCTATCAAGAATTGAAATGCAGAGAGCCGTGCGTTGTTTTGAAAACGGAAGAGATCAAAAAAGTAGAGGAAAAGACTCGATGCAGAAGAGGTGAGCTGGAAGAGATTTGGCAGAGTTCACAGCCTGGCTCGATATTTGTTGATGGAGCGGATATTGCAAGATGGCAAAAAGGAGGAGAGGAAATGAAGCCCTCTTTACTCCTTCTTGAATTGGAAGCCGGGGGGAACGCAGTAGGGGCTCTTGCTGGGAGGGTAGAACTTGCAGACGGTCTTGGGGGGGCAAGTGCCGCCGTTCTATCATGATTGTTAGTTTGCTGTGATGTCTGTGTGTATTGTAATGTAAAAGGACTTACCACCCAGCGACCGGAGGTGTCGCAGACGTTCCAGCCATTGGTCTGGGAGCACTGGTAGGTGCCAGGAGTGCAAGGGCGGTAGTTGGGAGAGGCCTCGGCAGAAGCGAAGGTGGCGATGGCGGCAACGATGACAGTGGAGAACTTCATGATGATGGTTGTTTGGTGTTGTTGATTAAAGAAGTGATTGGTGAAGAGCGAGAGTGGTTGTTTTGAAGATTGCTTGAAAGTGATTGCTTTGCTTGCTTGAGTTGATTGTGATGATAAGAAGAGTCTGGTTTGAGGAGGGATATCGACTGCCTTATATAGTTGAATGAGATATACCGAAATAGGCGTCGTTCCTAGAGTTCTCTTGGACCATGCCCACAGCCATAGCTATGGCGTTCAACACGAGGTGAATGCTGATGACGTCCCATGCTCCCGTTGGACTAGTCTTTTGGCACAGCCCAAGCCTCAATTTTTTTACTCTGCTCGGGCCGATCGTGTCTCTTACCCAACTGTATCTTTGTGGAGGGCATTGATGTCTCGCTAGCTGCCGTCGAGGGGAGGGCGTAGACCAAGCCACCGCCCACCCCCTCCATCCTACATAATGCATAGTGCCCTTCTTTTTTTTTGGCCGTATACCCTACCCTCCATCGCTCATTTAGCTTCCCCCGCAAACATACCATGTAACATTCAAATCGAAGTTGGGGTTGACCGGCTTACACAGTACTAAGGTGGAGGCTTTTCTCACTTATTGAGAGGGTGAACGGGCGAGCGATGACCCGATACGATGTGCGGGTACCCTGGTCACGAGGCTAGGCGACTGATCGGTGAGGCGGGAAGGGAAGAGAAGGGAATTGTCTTTGGGGGGGGGGGGGGGGGGGGGGGGGGGGGCGTGTGCCCTTGTGCTTCTGCTTTGTGCTTGTGCTTCTGCTCGTTCTTGTGTGCTCAGGGAGAGGTCAAGTTGCTCAGATCGGGATATCAGGTCAGGCTCAGGTCATGAGGAACAGCGGATTGAGATTCTATTTGCTGCTGCGAAAGCTCGTATCACAGCGTTAGTTTGTCTTTCAATGTTGATCCATTCTTTGATATTTGCCTTTCTAGGGTGTGGAATTCTGAATTGTCTCTTGGCTTTTGGATGATGCTGTCTCTCTTGTTCTTGCTTGTGACCTCTTCCTCCACCTCCCCTCCGTCTTCCTCGTTTTCGCTTTCTCTTAGAGGAAAACTTGGTACGACACATACCTTTGTTGACATATTCTGTGGCCCCCCCCTTCCCCTCTACAAGGGAATTTTGGTCCCCCGAATCAATTCAGATACAAGAGCATAGTAACAAAAAAATGGAACTCAAAGTGCGGACGATTCCGGTGGCTGATTGTTAGAGGGAACCTAGTGCAGAGACGGCTTGCCACAGGTGATGTCAAAGACACACACTCACAAAATAGTATGTACACACAAGCACGAACACAAGCCCACACGCACCACGCGCAGCCCTACAGCGTAACGTTCCCATCTGGTCAATTGCTATGGATCTCTCTCCTCTTTCCTGCGCTGTGCTATGGCCTTTGGTGGAGGCTATGACGACAGAAAACGCACTGCGGACGGGAGCGCTAGAACGTCGCTGCTTCTTTGGCATCTTGTTTCTTCTTTTTCTTTTTTTAGTCCTCACCACGATATCGACATGTAACCAGCTGCAGGACTTCTCCGAGTGGATGCAACAACATGGACCACAGTAATAAGTAGCTTTCTTGGGGTGCACAGAGAGATACTATGTAGCTAAGACAGGCATGTAAGTCATACAGAAAGAGTGGTGGAGAGGTAGACTGATGTGTCATGAGAAACTCGGGCCAATGACTTGCAGAGGGTGTTCTAGTTCTGCGCTGGGTGGGCGAATGATCATCATCGCTTTGAAGACACTTTGGACGGGCAAGAAAAGATAAGGGACTAGAAGGAAAATGTAGAAATGAAAGGAAAAAAGGTGCCCCTAGAAGCCGAGACATGCCGCGGGTGACGACGTGAATGCCATCGCGGATTGAAACCTACCTGCTTGGAAATTACGTACAATACGTACAGCCAGTTAGAATTGAGGAAGAGGGAAGTCTACTTCGTTGAGAGGTAGGCTGTAGGTTGGGCTCAGTTATTCTCTTCGCATGTCAAAAAAGGAAAAAAAAGAACATGATCAGCGGCGACCTGTGAATTGATACGCCAATTGCTAAAAATAATTCTCCACATCACCCATTAAAGTGGCATGGCAGCTGGCTCTCGTCCAATGGCGGACGTCAGAAGCAGTCGATGTCGATGCGATGCGGCTTGCGCTGCTATATTTACACTTCGTACTGCTGCTCCCCCAAGTCCCTTAGCAACTTAGTTAGGTACCTACTATAGCAAGGGTCCCTCAGCCAGCCTCAGGTACCTTAGCCCTTGGCCTTAGCCTCAAGTTATTGCAACCCCCGCAAAATCCAGCCCAAAAGCAGACAGTCAGAAGAGGATCCCAGACCAGTCTGTTTCCGGCTACGACCCTACCCTTACCTCCTCTCCTCCCCTCCACACCCCAGCTTCGAGCTCCTCGTTTTTCTTCTTTTTCGCTCTGATCATAAGTGGTTCTTCCCGCTGATTCGCCCCAGTTGTCTCCAGCTATGCAACCTGTCTCGTGTTTCCCGAGCCTGCCTCCAGCTCCGAGGGTCCGAGCTGATCGCCTGCCCAGGTCTAGGTCTAGGTCGATGTCGATGTCGATGAGAGGGGTTTATTTTTTGCAGAATTATAATTATTTAGGGGAGCTGAATCCAAAAACTCAAGACCTGATCTACGTTAATTTAGCCCCATCGATTCAACACATGGCGGGATGGAGAGAGTACAGTCTAGAGTAGACAGGCAAAGCCACATCCATACGACTATGTAGGCGTTTTGGGAACCCTGACAGTTGGAGATAGATACAACCATCTCGGCAGCTTTTAAGCATAAGAATGAAACACCATGCATTCTCCGGGTTGATGAAAGCCTCTTCATACTTCGTTTTTGGGGGCTGAGACTGGGTTGGCTTTCCCCCACCCAGCGCCCTTTCGATCAATGCGCTGGGCGTAATAGATTTACAACACATGTCCCTGATAGCATCAATCGTATAAACATGATCATCATCGTCACCCCCCCAAGGATCAACGAGACTTTCCCGTGTCTGAGTAAGACTTGTCCCCGTGTCCGTCAATCGCCGCCCCATTCCGTTGAATAAACGGGGCCCGTCATACCCTTTCTTTTGCTTCCCTTCTCCTCGCATTCTTCCTCCGGCTCGTCGCTTGGTAGCACGGCATAGCACGCAGCACGAATCATATCCAGAGTCCAACACGCACTATTTCATCATATTGTCGTCTCCTCTTCAGCTACTGTGGAACGCCGATTATGGCTGCTTACAGACCTTGATTCTGCTTTTATTGCGCCGACTTATCCGGGGAGGAGTCGACACATTTTCACCCTCTTTTCTATCTGTACGAGAGTGGACATCACAGCTGCCAAAAATTGACAGCGGGTATGGGACAAAGGAAGTGCATTTGCCAACGAGGAGAGAGACAGAGTAAAAGCTAGACAAAAACATATCAAGGCTATCCCGGCCATGCACGCTTACGGTGGTTGGTGAGCTTCCCGGCCCAAGCATCATCTACCAAGCAGAAGAGAAAGCCGGACAAACAAAAACGGTGGATAGGTTCGGCATAACCCCATCGCCGATCGAATGAAATACCCTCTTCGTTTTCTTCCCCCCCTCCAGCTGTCATGTCTGACCTGCATCGCGCACGAACACGCGGCCGTGTCTCTGCAAGTTGTTACCGTCTTTCCACGACTGTGGAAGGATTTCGGGCATTAAAAACTAGCGGCCATAGCCTCGTCGCCTCAAAGCAAACATCGAACCCCCCAAGCCCTTCTACTAATAACTTACTTTTTTGTCCCTTCGAATGCCACCCTCATCAGCCGCAACGGTTACATCAATCAAAATCAGCTACCAATATGCCGTAGAGCAACACACAACTAAACTGCATTCAGAATAACTAACTGCGGGTATCTGCCCAATCTGATTCCTTTCCCCAGAATAGCCGAGCCACCCAAGATATATGCCATTCAGCCCAAGAGCAAGCAAGCCCAGCAACACGCTTCACGGCCTTCTCCTGGTGGCCTTCGACGCCTTCAACTTGTTCCATCCATCGGGGGTCCCGTCTGTCCTCCTGTGGGAGCCCCGCAACGCCATGACGTTCCAGCCGGCCTAGACTGCGCCTCGAGTAGTGGTGAAGGGAGGGAGAGGGAGGGGGGAAAGAGGATCGGCCAATAACAGGCCGACTTGCTCTGCCGCTTGTTGATTGGAGGATATGTTAGAGCGTGATGACTCTCTGGGTATCTGCTTGTAATGAAAAGGAGCATCTATACGATACATCCATTCTCCTCCCACCCCCCCGTTTATCCTCCTCTCACCGCTCAGGTTATGATTGGACGCACTGTAAACCGAGCCCGTCCAGTCGAATGTAGTAGCTTCCTATTCTTGGACCTGGAACAAGAGCTGAAGTCCAGTTCCGCTGTCAAGTTGCGTTCAGCTGCAAACTGATGTTGCTATGGCGAATCTATAGTGGTCAGCTCATCGCGGAGACATCTCAGATGTGAACAAGAAAAAAAAAGAGGAAAAGATCCCCATTTTCATTTACAGCTTAATCATAATTATTGACTTAGTTGCCTCCTCCATTGGCCGTGTGGATTCCCCTCCTATAGTAGTCGACCGACTGTGATGTATTTTTAAGATATCCATACGTCATGCTATTTCCCACTCTTACTCTCTTTACATTGGTGCCTCCCATCTCGTGTTGATCTGTTTTCTTCGAACCTAGAGGGGAACACGGACGTTAGCTTCAGTTGCATACGCGAAAGACGGAAGCGTAGGGGGGGCGAAAAAAAACAGGAGGGGTAATGACAAAGTAAGTGGTTCAAGGACTTACCATAGGCGAGAGAAACATCACACCGCCAAGCAAAGCCACTACTGTCAACACGAGCGTCACCTTGTTGAAGCCGTTTCCAAGAATATCGAACACGCCGCTGGGTGCAACCCTAGTACCGAACACATCCACACCATAGGCCACCATCAGGCTAGTGCTTTCAACGATGGCTGGTGTTGCCACAATGCCCTGCACGCCTAGAACGTTGCGCTGGTGAGACACAATTGCCCGAGGGTCAATTTCAATAGCTGGAGCATATTGCATGAGACCCTCGGCTTCCTTTTCCTCATTGGTCGAGTCTCGGCCAACGGGTCGTCGAGGATCAAGAATCTGGCGCGCGAGGCCGAGCACCGCGTGAGCGTCGGGAAGGTAGCCCAGAAGATATCTGTTGCTCACTCCCTGTCGGGTCACCGAAACCGATAAGGTGGTGAACGGCTGAGAGAGGACATAGGCCTGTGAATCAACCCAAGGGAGGGGAGGTCCGGTGGGAGTATCCACAGGGTTCAGGGAAGAAAAGTTGGCGGCGTCACCAAGAGGGCCACGGTCGTTGGGCGAGGGAGACTCGTACAGGTCGGAAACCACAACTTGGTAGCCCTTAATGGCTCGGTTGGTGCCATCATTTGAGTGATAGTCACCAAAGAAGGTGCAAGCGTACCAGTTCTCGGAGATGGCACAGGAGATGGCCTTGCTCGAGTCGACACCAGTGTAGGATTGCGATACGAGGATCTGGCCAGAGATGGTGTCAACCAGTTGCACTAGGAGAGACGAATCGGCCTCATTGGTTGAAGCAACCACAATGGTGTTGGCGTTCAGGTACTTGTAGCTCACACGTCGATCTGCCAGGACACGACCAATCGACGCAACAGGGTCATGGGGAGCGTGTTTGGCAACGGTCACAATCTTTTGGCCAGGCAAAAGCTGCAGCTGCCAGATCTCTTGCTCAACAGCCTTGGTGTCCTTGTTGACAAACTTGATTCCTCGAATAACTTCTCCCTCACCACGAACCACGATGGTCTGCTCAGGAGCCCAACCAGCGGGGATGTCACCGGCATTGCCGTTAGCTCCAAGAGGCAGAAGCCACTTTCCAGAGGCGCTGTCAACTACAACAGTGCTGGAGACGTCCGGCAACGATCCAGGAGGCATCACCTCAACAATATCTCCAGAGTCGCTCTTGACCGCAACATATTCACCCTTGGAACCACGTACAGTCACAACTCCCTCATCCTTGGCGTAAATTCCCTTCACATCCAGAGTCTCACCAGGAGCTTGAGGAAGGACTGTCTTGGACCAAATCACAGCGCCGTCGTTTCCAGTGTTGAGACCGTACATGCGACCGCGTCGAGTAACGAGCACAATAATCTTGTTGAAACCGAAAGTATCACGGTGAAGCTCCTCATTCTTGTTTGTAGTCGTTCCTCTCAGGCTGCTCATAAACCTTTCTGGGATAGAGGCAAGATAGTCGGGTAGGTATTGGAGGTCATTGATGTGGCGCTTGACACGGTGAATGTAGGCTTCGACAGGGTTGGTGTGAGCCTCCTGCTCCAGGACCTTGGCCAAGTTCTCGCTGGTGGGAATCTCCGCCCAGACAGCAGCGACAGCAGCAGTCAAACCCTCAGTACGCTTCCAGTCCACTTCGCCATTGCGAACCAGTGCCCAGTCGTGGGACTTGGTCGTGACCGCGGCTCGGACAGCGAAACCCTCACCGGAAGGCTTCTTAATTACCTCGGCAACAGCATGGAGTGGCGCGACCTCTTCGGTTGGCTTGAAAGGCCAGCGAGCAAGGACTCCATGGGACTCAGAGGAGACGATGAGAATCTCATCCTCAGTAATCCGAGTAAAGTAAACATTGGCGCCGTCAGAACTGGTGGAGATGGCGCCGGGCCCAGACAAGTGAGGAAGTTCATAGGCTTGGGAAATATGGCCGTTCTTCAGGTTTGTATGGTAGACTTCCACCTTGTTTCCCTGCTTCGTGCGGGTATGGACCAGGAAGTGAGGTAGAGACTGGGTAAGATGAGGGGCATGAATGTCAACTGAGGTGGCGTCGATTGGGAGCTTAAGTTCCTGGGTCGACTTGGTGCCGAGGACATTAATCTTCAGCTTGGTAAGAGCGCTGTCGGTCCATGCTAGGATGGGCGCGGCTGAGTTGCCTCCAACGAACATGACGTCCTTGGGACCATGGACATCGCCCTTGGTGCCAATGGAGATATCATCGAGACGAGTTCCCGCCGCGGTATCGAGGGCCGTAACCTTGAGGCTATAGGAGGCAGGAGAACCGTGAAGGCTGACAACGTAAACCTTGGCAATATCTGTCGATACCTGAAGAGGAACGTTCTTTGCAGTTTCGCGAAACTCCCAAATGACTTGTCCCAGTATACCATGGATGCGTCGTACAACAGTCGTTCCGTTTTCGTCGAAGAGCACGAGGACGTCCTTTCTCTCTTTCTCAGTAAGCTCCAAGATCTCTAGATCCTTCACCTCCCCCTTGAACTCGCTCTGCCAAACATTTCGGCCCGTCAGGGCATCCCAGGCGTGGACTCGCGATCCGTATGCAGCGGCAACCCAGTGCTCGCCTTCAGGTGCGCGCAAGAATCCCCCGCCATTGGTGATGTCGTCTGCGATCTGCTGGCGCCAAACGAGCGCACCATTGCTGGGGTTTACGGCACCAAGGATGCCTACGTCGCTGAGGGTGTACAGGAGGCTGGCCTTGTCGGCCTTTCGAGGACGGTGGAAGAAGGTGGTTTCGGATTGGGGAAGGCCGATTAGGGCATGATGGAAATCGATCTGGCCGACTTCGTCCTGGAATACGGCAGCTCCCAGTGATGAGAGCCCCAGGAGAAGCAACGGTTGTAGTGAGAACCGCATTGTCAAGGGTGGAGGGGGCGATGCTGCGGCTTCACGCTTGATGGTCCATGGAGCTTGGGGGGGAGCTTGTCACAGTACACGCATCATCATATTGGCGACCTGTTCCCATCGAGTGCTTAGTCATCATCTAGCTCCCGGGTAGTACAGCTCTCATTGGTGCGCAGACGAGTAGTTGCCAAGAGGGGACATTCGGGATTCTTGAACTACCTATGTAATTTGTGCCAAGTCGATGGATCTCTATATTCCTCGTATTACTTGTCAAAATCGGATTATTGGGTTAGTCGCTGCTCCGTCAAATATGCTTACACGCCTCCTAAAATCCTCATCAATCCTCCATACTTGGGAAAGGGGTTGCCATCGCTAAGCGTGAGCTATCAGTCTCATAGAGACAGGGCAGCTTCTCTTACCACCGCTTTAGTGGTATTATTATATTATTAAATTAAACAGTTTCGGAGCTCCTACAACAATTTAAATTCATTTGCGTGTCTTAGGTTTTTGGACAGGGCTTGAATGGTTAATGAAGTGGCAATAATGTGTTTTTCAGTATCACGGCGTGCTTCCCCACCCACAATGTCTCTCATCCCACTCCCGTACCCCTCCCGTTCCCAGCCCCTGGCCATTTCATTCCTCTATCACAATGCAGCTTCGTTGTATCCCTTCAATTTTTCCAAAGTCGACCTTGTAGCCCTGTTGAACATTGTGGGAATAACGCCACTGTAAACTGCCGAGGTCATTCTGCATAATCTGCCCAGATATTTTCCAAAGTTGGTAAGTTACATCAAAGATGGAGCTATCTGTTACTAAGACGATATAGCCCAATATTGTCCAGCAGGGTAATTCCCTCTTACATCATTCAATACACCTATTGCGACAAGGCTATTGTCCCGAACAAGCAGGCACTAAGCATTTTTTTCGTAGACCACCAGACTCAATAACGGACAAGCCCGAGGACTGGCCGGCCATCGCGCTTCCCAGTAAACAGGCCATGCTGCCACACGTAAAATCATAAAAAGGAACCAGTTATGAGTGGCGGGAGGCACAGGCCTCGAGGACTCGCAGACCTCAGGTCACCTCTGTTGAAATTTGTTGATAACCAAGGATCCTACAAAGGCGACGACGACGACGATATGGGTTTGGATGTGGAATCGGCTGCGAGCCCGGCGGTCGAGTCTTTGCCGCACGGGGATTGGGATCGGGATCAAGATCAGGGCGCAGTCGGCGATGTCGTCACGGCCGCCGAGCAGCGAGACTTGAAGCGTGGTCTCGCTGAGCGACATCTATCCATGCTTGGTATTGCTGGCGCGATTGGTACTGGATTATTCCTTGGACTCGGCGGCGCTGTGCAAACCGGTGGCCCTGCTGGTGCACTTCTCGGTTATGCAACTATTGGTCTGATTGTGTGTGCGGTGCAGTTTGCCCTCGGTGAGGTTGCTGCTCTGCTTCCAGTTACTGGCGCCTTTGTGCGACACGCTGAGCTCCTCGTCGATCCCGCTTGGGGCTTCGCTATCGGCTGGAACCTTGTGTATGGTAACCTCTTGTCAATACCCTCCGAGATCACTGCCATCTGCGTCCTTTTCGAGTTTTGGACGGATCTAAACCCCTCAGTCTTCATCATCGTCTTTATAGTCCTTACTGTGGCTGTTGGCATCTCCTTCGTCCGGGTTTTTGGAGAGGTTGAGTTCTTCTTCGCCTCACTCAAGATCCTGCTCGTTGTCTTCCTGATCATTCTTGGTCTAGTAATCGACCTCGGCGGAGTTCCGGGAACGCCCCGAATTGGATTCAGGTACTGGAACAACCCTGGACCATGGGTAGAATACATTGCAACCGGCAACTGGGGTCGCTTCCTTGGATACTGGAGCGTCATGACCAGCGCAGTCTTCTCATTCGCGGGCGTGGAATCTCTGGCAATGGCGGCCGCTGAAACGAAGAACCCGCAGAAGGCTATTCCCAAGGCTTGCAGGAATGTCTTTATTCGGATTGTAATCTTTTACATTCTTGCCATCTTGATTGTCGGGATGCTAGTAGCTAGCAATGATGACCGCCTGACCGGCTCCGACACTGCTGCACAGAGTCCTTTTGTTATTGCTGCTTCAGCAGCTGGACTCCCTGCGATCCCATCAGTCGTCAATGCTGTTGTGATCACTTCTGCTTGGTCATCATCAAATCAGAGCTTGCTCGCTGGAACCCGTGTCCTGTACGGCCTCGCCCTCAAGAAACAGGCTCCTCAGATCTTTCTGCGAACTACCTCGTGGGGGGTACCTTACATGTGTGTTCTGCTCTACACCGTATTCATGTTCCTCAGCTTCATGAGTCTTTCAAACGGTGCCATGACTGTCTTCTGGTGGCTTGTTGACTTGACAGCTGCGGGCGTCTTGGTGTCGTGGGCATCTATATTATTCAATCACATTCGGTTGAGACTTGCAATGAAGAGGCAAGGGATCCCAGTTTCAAAGCTTCCCTGGTCAAATTCGTGGACCCGTAAGTGAAATATTTACCCGGGGTAAAGTTGAACTGGTAATGCTGACTTTATCACTTCAGTGCACAGCTCGTATATTGCGCTATTCATGTGCATTCTGATACTCTTCACTGGAGGCTTTACAGTATTTACAAAGGGCAATTGGGATCCTAGCAGTTTCGTTTCGTCATATTTGTGAGTTTTCCCATCAGGGGTTTAAATTTCAGATCTTCGTGACGGGCTCACTAACCATTTCCTAGGGATATTCCTCTGGTGATAACGGCGTTTTTGATATGGAAATTTATGAAGAAGACCAAGTTTGTGTCACTGGATGAGATTCCACTCCGCGAGGTGTTTGAGCAGTCCCAGGTATCTCAACAACGAGCTGTTGCAGAGAGTCAATACTAGAATAGAGAAGACCACCATATAGAACATGCGAATTCAAAGATCTTAGAAAGCTTTGATGTGGTATAATATGAATTGGGGATGGTGAATTTCACTACACGAAGGAAATTACCAAAAGAGAAAAGAGTACCCAGCCTTTCGCGATAACGTCAGCTCAATGTCTATTTACTAGAATCGATGTGCATTTATATGCCTTATGTCTGGTTTGTTGACAACTTTTCTAATTTATTGCGTCGATCAAATTCATGAAATTATATCCGCTATTGCTTTCTGATAGACCATCCTGGGTTAGCTTGATAACGTTATATGGTCCAGGGTAGGTGACTCTGGTTACTGACACAATTTACATCATGGCATGGTATGAGGCATAGGTATCACATGGAAGTTTCTTACTTTTAGTCTACTTTCTTCCAACACTACAGATTTCTGTAAAGCTCTCTGTATCATATATTTCTTCTTACGATATCCATGGTGCTCACGTTGGCATTTCTGTATACCCAACACTCAACTGGTGGCGGTGCTGGCATGACCCGTCAAATTGTCCCATGCCAGCTTCATTTTTTTATGACGCAGACGAGATTAATCTAATATTATGTATACATAATGCAGTCTGTTCCTATTAGACTCTAGGTCGATCTACTTCGGCGATTTTATTTAAAGTCGCGGAATTTATTTTGATGGTAGATAGTGTCATGAGACTCGACGCACCTGATGATGTACACCATCCCGTGCCAACCATCACAGTCACGCACTCAATACTACATTGCAAATTTTCTCCGCCTCCCGTCAGATTTGGCTATCCTTAACTCGACATATATGTCTCGGTATACGGTGGATAGCGTCTTATGACATGCCGCGCACTAATCCTGGCTTGTCTGTTTTATCATATCATTTGAATCGACACGTCCGTACTGGCTCATATATACGATGCTTTGCCTAACTCAGAACACGAGATTTCTTCTTTCCAGTTATAATCACCATAACCATGGAAAAGTATCATGGAAGTATCCAGACCTCGGTATTCAGCGGTACACACATCAGAAGCTATTGTCTCCCCGAGAGCTCTCATCGCGGGATGGAACACGACTCCGTTTGGCAACTTGACCGTAACTACCAGCGGCCTCGTAGCTTTGGCCGATCTTCGAATCGTTGCCAATAGAACCGCTATCAGAGGCGGCTCGTCTTGGATCGACGCGATTGTTCTTGCTCCAGGCTTGCACTACCAGCAAGCATGCGATTACCTCGACCGGGAAACGCCGACAGGCCTCTTCGCAACCCCAGTGCCGGCAGCGACTGATGGACAAGGACGATACGAGATTAGGAATAATGTTATGGCAAACTATGTTGCTAGATTATCTCGACAGAAAGCCCGTGGCCCCTTCATCCTCGAGATCGGTGCCGAAGATCCGTGGAAGATCAAAAGGCGACTGGTTGCAATGTTCAGACGTGGGGAGAAGACGACCGACAAAGGTCTCAATCTTGGGCTAATCATGGTTGACTGGCTGAGTCATTTACTATTCCTCCTCAGCCCAGTCTTCACCATTTTTGTTTTATATATGATGGTACTGTTTGAAGATATATGGGGGGTTTGCCTCGTCGTTGCCCTCATCATCTCCCGTCTTCTCAACATCTGGGCCATCAAGAATCGCACAGAGAAAATCGAAGAGAGCGCTGGACCACTCGTCGACCACAGTATCACAGAATATAGTATTGATCTCGGCGGCGGCACTATCGTTCGATTGCGAGGCCAGGACGCAGACCTTCAAGCAGTGACAACGAAGACCTGGGTGCGGGCGCAGTCTGTGTTGGACGGCTATTTGGAGGCCGTTGCGAAGATGATGGTGTACCTCGTCGCAGGCCTGAGTGGCAACATGACGCAGGTCGGTGCCTTGACCTTCATGGCGTTGCTGCTCGTGAGTGCCATGCTTCTGGGATTGAGTAATGCCCATGCAAAAGGAATCCGGATTGGTGGGCGGTATGCCATACTTGAGACGGATCGATGGAGGAGTAAGTCCCAGAATGGGAGACTACGTAGTGCAATATAGAATTCTGTTTTGGCATGTATGACACAATTCACAACGATATCGACCTGGTGCGTCAACGCCATGGTACATACACAGGCAATAGACAAGGAGCCAGCAGAAACCAAGGTGCATGATCTAATTGCAATCGTCCATCCATGGCGGCCGTATATTCACTCAACTCGACCTAGTTACCCAAGAATTATCTCCTGTAGCAAAATGCCTTTATTTGCTGTTGTACAAAAACTCCACCCAATCCCAGACCCAGAAGCTAATAAGACACGCAAGACTTGGGAGATAGACCAAATCGGCCCTGGACATTCCAGTTATCCAAATCCCAAGGGCTCACTTTCCAAATATTTCGGCACTGCGTGCCCCTATCTGCCATTTCAATTAGGCTATTAGAGCATCCTCCTGTTTCTCCGTCGAAGGCTCATCGACCGGTGGAGCGTCTACAGCAGGCTCCTCAGTGACGGGGACATCAATAGCTGGAGCCTCCTCAGTAGCGGGTGCGGCTTCAGCTGAAGGAATCGATGTAGATGGCTTTTGAGCAGGAGTCTCAGAGACAGATTCATCGTTCTGATTCTCCACAGGCTCTTTAGCTTCGAACTCCGGGGCCTCTGAGTCTGTAGGCTTTTCCGAAGGCTCAGGCTCATTCACAGACGCCAACACCTCCGAAGACTCTTGGTCAGGGCCCGGGATAGTCTGGGGGGTAAGCTCCGCCACAACCTCCGCCGCGGGCTCGGCTGGAGGTACAACCGGAGGCTCGGCCGATGGCTGCACATCAGCAGACTTAGGGCTTTCTGCAACGGGTTCGTCCACCGTGTCCATGGACTTTGGAACAGTCTCTGAAGACGGTTCTTCGGCAACCTCTTCAACCACATCCGATGCTGGTTCAGGGGCCGGTTGAGGAACTGACTCGGTAGCATCATAGGTCTCAATCTCCATCATCTTACCAGTCTGGCGATCCAACTCACTCATCAAAGTAGTGAGCAAATTGGGTTCTTCACTGCCTCCTGAGGGCTCAGCCGTTGGAGGTGTAGTCGACTGTCCAGATGTGGTTGGCTCTGCTACTGCGGGTGGATTTGTCTCTTCTGTTGAGGCAACAGGGGCATCAGGGCTTTTAGCAGGGGATGTGACACGAGCGTCGCCCATTTCGACATCCTCCGTCTCCATGGGTTCTGCGCCAGCCTCAGGCACGGGCTCTGATATAGGCTCTGCGGAGAGCACCTCCATCGTTGCGGGCACAGGGGCTTCTGTAGATTCAGAGTGCTCTGGCTTCATGGCGTCTTCTGTCATGATCGTATCAGCTACCTCGGCACTTGGGCCAGTAGGAACTGCCTCTTCAGTTGACTGAGCTTGCTCAGTAGGCTTCTCCGCGCCATCTGGAGCAGTGCCAATTGAACCATCAGCGGAGGGGGTGGAGGCAATGTTGCCAACCTGTTCGTGTGGAGGGGGTAAGAGGGCTGCTTCCTTTGGTGATTCAATCTTCAGAGCATCGCTCTCGACCGAGTTAGAGGCAGGGGCAGGTGGTGCCGAAATTGAAGCAGCGGGCGCAATATCCTCGGATGGCTGGATAGGGGGTACAATAGTAGTCGATGAAGGCTCAGCAATGTCCTCTTTTGTTGCTGTGATAGCTCCTGCGGGTTCAATATTCTGGGGGGCCTCTGTTGTCGATGGAACGTCAGTTTGCGCCTGGGATTTAATCTCTGGAGGAGCCTCCGTCGTGGGAGAGGGCATGATGACGTTCTTGAGCGGGCTACCCTCAAGCTTGGGCACCATGGGACCAAGACTGAGAGAGGGAGAGGTATTTACGGCATTTGGAGGCGCCGGTAGCTCTGAAGGATCTTCATTGCCTCCCATCTCGACATCTAGGTGATCGGTGTTGGCGACGTTGGGTGTGGGTTCTGGCACAGGAACGGGCTCGGCATCGGTCATTTCGTGATCCTGCTTATCTCCTTCGACATGCGAGCCCTCGGGATGCGCGCTATTCGCCGGAGTTGCGCCCTCTTCACCCTCGTCGCCCTCATCTCCATCATCTCCTTCATCGTCATCGTCGTCATCGCCCTCAGCCATTTCGCTATCTTGATTGGCATGGTCATCGACTTCTTGTTTGATGTCCTGAGCATAGTTAGCGACATGCGAGACATTATACTCTTACAGTAAAACATACCACAGCACCGGGTTGCTCAGATTTAACCAACGCCGCTGAAGCATCATGACCCGCAGGCGCAATCGCGACTGCGGGTGCTGCAGCCGCTGCAGGCTCCTGCGCACCGGCAAGAGGGAACTTGACTCTCTTCTTTCCTCGGCCGGGACCACCCTTGGGCTTTCTCTTCGGGGGAAGTGGTCGTTTCCGGACCGGCGCAGGTATAGGGGCAGCAACTTGGCCTTGAGGTCCAGGCGCAGCCTCGACTCTCGTCGAAATAATTTCGCCCACTACCTGCTGGCCTTCCGCTAGCGTCACCTCTTCTGTATAAGGGTTTCCGGCGGCATCGACTCGCTTCACGGTCGCTCGAGTAACTGTCGGACCTTGGACCTTGTCTTCCACTGTCTTGCTCGCGATCGTCACGATATTCTTTTGTCGCTTCGCCAGATGTGATACGGTGGAGGTTTCGACATTTTTGTTGACTTGTTTCCATATTTTCATCGTAAAACCTTTGCTGCTTCCCTCTTCCTCCTTCTTTTCTTTATTCTCGGCGAGCGCGTCGGCGTCTGCTTCCTCCTCCTCAGCAGGGGCAGGCCTTTTGTAGAGTCTTCCAGAGCGGGCGGCGAGGAGAAGCTCTTGACTATGCGGCGGAAGGAGATTCGAATCTTTGGGCATGCCATAGAGAAGTTCGACAGACCAAATATCATTCGGTTTCTGTTGTTCCTGTTGAGGTGGCGGCTCGACGGTGACCCAGTCGTGGCGCCATTGTCGGACCGGCAGGCCTAAATACAATCATCAATAACCATCACGATTATACGTCAAGAATGTGTAGGATCACCTTCGAAGTCGTCGTGCTCGGCGTATCCGCTGCGATTGGCACGTCGCGTCTATGCTCGAACGTTAATTAGCGTTGCCAGAGGGTCGCGAAATGGGCACTTACGCCAGGAGCCATCGCAACGAATTTTTAGAGCGCAAGCGTTCGCGCTAGAATGATGATGAAATTCAAGGTAAGAATATCAATCAGCGATTGGGCTGTGCTGCAAACGCCGTTTGGTGGTATGCCAAACCTGATCCTGGTTTGGTTTTGTTTTCCAGGAGGCTGAGAGGCTGAGCTTTCGTCGCGATTTGGCGTGAGGATTGGAGTTGACATTTCGGCCAATCAGGGGTGGGGGGATGATGACATAAGCGCTCAGCTTGGTGTGCTGCGAGCGTCCAGGCCTTGGCAGGATCTCCCAAAGTGCAGGAAACATACGAAGATGAGTTGAATTAGACGTTTATTTTTGTTTATTTGCAAGAAGAGTTAAAGCAATCATGTCCTAGCATCTAAAAATAACCATTGCTGGAGGGGAGTGTGGGCAATATGAGACCCATGAGCTTCTCTTGTTCCAAAGCATTTCATCATGCTCGTAAAAAAACGGTCTAGAGTACCTCGATACAGGAGGCGTCAAGATATTGAAACAAACATGAGATTTAAGTTCATGCCTAATATCTCAAAGAACGATGTGCGGTCCTCCTCTGCGCACACAAAACTCATCCATGAGCTGTTTCGCCCTCGCCAACCTGTCGTATCCGATAGATATGCATCACTATCATATTCCTACTATTGTACACTTCTGTTTCATCGCTTTTGGCCAATGAATTGAAAAGGATTCTGCGCCAGTTCGGGGATGCTGGCTTTGTCTATTTGCTTAGGAGAACCTTGATGGTTGCATGTCGATATCCCGCTTCGGTCTACCGTTTAGGATGTGGTGAGACTTGCTTAGCTGCTGTGTGACTTCTTCTACGCAATTGTCAGTATACAAGAGTAGAGCTCAAGGGGCGGATTGCGTACGGAGATTGAACCCTCAACAACCAAGCGATCTGACTGGTAGAACTGGCTGATTACGGTTTGTCTCTGCATCGGATGTCAGTTCCATCATAAGAAACCAGAAATAGACATTGATCCCGACCTTCAAGCCCTGCAGGTCTCGCAAGCCCTTCTGGACCAACTCTTGGATTTTGCGCGGGTCCTGCTCGGTCATATGCTCTCGGAAAGAGTCTCTCGTCCGTCGCTTCGCATATTCGCGGAAGTTATAGGCGGAAAATTGTTCGCCTTGCCGCAATAATTGGCGGTACTGCAGCAGCCATGAAAGTCAGCGATACAATTCATCCGTGTTTCCAGAGTTGACGCCTGG
Source organism: Mariannaea sp. PMI_226 (assembly GCA_024336345.1). Classification (NCBI taxonomy): domain Eukaryota; kingdom Fungi; phylum Ascomycota; class Sordariomycetes; order Hypocreales; family Nectriaceae; genus Mariannaea; species Mariannaea sp. PMI_226. The sequence goes on along the minus strand of JANFOG010000001.1, from coordinate 4,639,826 downwards.
GGATGCACAGGCGAAAGCGGCGGCCATTCGCTTAGCAACTGCCTGTAACTCTGCAAACGCAATCTGGCACAAGGTCCGGTGATGCTCAGAGCTTCAGGAGGGTATAAAATGCAAGGGACCTGATACTTACGAGTGATCGAACTTGCTGGGGCATGTTGCCTTTCAAAGGAGCCACAGCTGACATTCTGGATATCGAGAGGATTGAGAGATAGCGGCAGGGAAAGAATGTCGCGGCAGTCTTTTCGTGTGACTGATGATGCAAGGTAGATGCTGATTGGGTTCGGTGTTAGTCGGTGCGGAGAAATTTGCCGCTCCGGCCGGACATTCCATGGCGGGGGAGAAGCATCTGCGTAATTCAGCGTTTATAAATGCACTGTGACGACAGCGGAAATGAAGCTAGAGGTACAGTGCGCAACAAGCAGTCAACATATTGTTTTTCGTACTGTCCTCCAATAAGTCGGCTTGTTAATTGCAGTTGATTGTAACAAATAGAAGAGCACACCTCTCTTCGGCTTTTTGGTGAATTTTTTTTAACGTACCTTGAGTCAGAGGTAACGCGAGATGCGATCAAGATTGTCTTCTCTCTGATAGATTGAACAAGAACACACTCCCTGCAGACTACACTAACCTGCGCCGCTTCCCTGCGTCGCCCTTGGGGTCTTTGGAAGTCAGACTCGTGTTTGCTGACTCAGGAAAAGTAGATGCAACAAGAATCATTTGTCACAACCAATAGATATGGAAACCAATATGAGCTCCTTAGTCTATGCGGGGAGACTCATCTGCCTCTGTAAGGCTTCAGTCTATTATGTGATCAGACGCGCCTCCGCAAGTCTCGACCCAGCCAAAGCTCTGAGAGGCAATTTGCAGTAGTAGAAAAAGCAAAGATGGCAAGCTAAGTGCTATTCCGATGCAACCTCCCATAGTTCACGACTCGATCCCAGTGTCCCACGTTGCCTTGGGGTGCGCCAGTCCAAGCTCTCATTCTCCACGGCAAGAAATATTCCTGGCGAGTCGGCATGCCAGTCTGCGGCACCAGGGCGGATATTCCTGACATATCAGGCTCGCCCTGCATACGTCCCCTCCGTAGTCGACCCCTTACAGCTATACTGCAGTTGTTCAGAATGAAGCCACTGTGGCAGAAATTACTGGAAGGGGTTCAGGACTATGAGAGAGGGGGGAGGGGTTGTTGGCATCCCCGTACTAAGTGAATTTTGTGATATCTGAGCAACATAGAGAACCGGGTAGGCCTGTCATGGCTGGATGCCCCAGAATTTGGATACGGAATATACAAGTTACACACAAATATGGACAGTCGCAAGCAGGTCCGCTTCTGGATCCTTGGTATGCACCAATTGTAACAAAAAAATTGTGGTTCTGAAGTGTATTGAGGGTTCAAGCTTCTCCTTTTTCGCAGTTTCCTGCGAAATGCATCATTTGGTTAAGCTAGTCTTCTCTGCCTAAGGCCTTGGCTACCAGAAGTTCCATGCAAGCCAATTACCCCGGGTACCGCATGCGTCTTGTATGCTTTGAGGCCAGCGCAGAAGGTAACCGTCACGTTGAGTTGCATATCTCGACAGTGTTTGTGTGGCCAACTCTGGGCCTTGTACGCCGATGGCTGCCCAAGTGTAACAAGCGAAGGTTGAGAAGACGACACCTTGCGCCGGATAACATCTACCATCTATGCAAGATAGATCACAACTCCTGCGCATGGTACCCCGCTTGCATTGAACAATCCCCAGCTCTGTAGCGCGCCACCGACTAGACACCGTCTAGCTCCTATGTATTGGGTGAGTTGCACCGCATATGTGCAATGTACCAGTTCTGACATGCTCCTCAAACTATGCTACAAAGGTGTGAGGCTGATGGGAGGGATTGAACAATTGTTGTGAAGTGGACGCTAGTGTGGGAAGGGTTCCATAAGTTGTGGGTGGGATTGCCTCCCTGCATCAAGACCACATCAGGCGGGGCCTTGGGCTACACTAGTTTTCATAAACTCAGTCGAGTTCAAAACTTCATTGCTTTTCATGATGGCTCTGAATTGAAGATTCTGCTTTGCTGATTCGGCATCCTGCTCGTCCGAGACACTAGACTCCAGAGGCGTGGCTACATCAAACGGCTGGGCAGTCCTGAGCAGCTGGTTGAACCGGGACCCTAGCCCTAGGTCAGTGTCCAATTGAGCAGTAAACGCATACTGCTTGAGGTTTTGATTTGGCTTTATGATGTTAATGGTCTTGGTTGGCTCCTTGGATGGTAAGGGAGGGATGAAGTGTATGTTGGTGACAGATGCGTTGAGGTTGGCTAGTTCTGCCGGGTGGGCATTTTCCGCCAAACTCCATCGCAATATCTTCCCTTTCGTGTGCCCAGATAGGACTGAGGTGCCGTCGTAAGTCAGCGCAAGACATGACGGCTGACCAGCCTCTGGATCTGAGACAGCAAGCGGGTCGGTGACTTGCACAACAATGGAGGCCGGCTCCGTGCAACGACCACCAAGAATCGGTTTCTTGCCACCGAATAACTCGACGAGGTATAGAGCACCCTCTTCAGAAGCAACGAAGAGGGCTCGAGCACTTGGATCAAGACATATGGAAAGAGGTGGCGCGGGGAAAAGCAAAGTTCGAAGGACCTGACCAGTCTGGAAGTTCCAAACTATGCATGTCTTATCCTTACTTGCAGAGACGCAGATGCTAGTCTCTGGGTTGGTGCTCGGGCCTACGACCAGGCTGGTGATGGCACCGCGGTGGTTTGACAAAATCAACTCCGGCTCGTGTTCTGAGTGAGCATGCAGGTCAAGCAGGCGGGACAGCGACCAGACGTTGATATTAGAGTCATCGGAACCAGACAGGATGTGATGGGGGGTAACAGCCAAGCAAGTAATGGCTTGGACATGGCAAGGGGGGGTTGACACTTGTCGGCCCGTGCACACCTATTTCAATTGTTTGTCAGTCTTGAAGGGGAAAGAGGGATGATTTACAACCATGTGTGTGTGTAGGTAACAGAAGTAAATGGAGGTGAAGAGCGGAACTGACCTCCCATAGAATCAATCTCCCTTCTGCGGTACCCAGGACCAGGACCTGGCCAGCGAGAGCTACACTTCGAATTCTTTCGGGAAAGGGGACAAGAGCTTCCTGATTGCCACGTAAACGAGAATAGACGTGAACGTGGGCCTTTTGGTCTTGGGCGGTAAAAATGTGAGTGTCACTGACAGCCAGGCAGTTGACGGGGGTGGAGCTCTTCTTGAAGGTTGCTTTGACAGCGTGGGAGGGTGTGAGAGCGTGAGTGTAGATTCCGACGTCTTTGGAGATGGCTGTATTAGCAGCAAGAGGAGGGCCGCAAATGGCCGAGATAAAGTCTTGGGAGAGCATTGTTGAGATTGGCAATCTATTTGTGTTGCAACACTGCTGTCGAGTTCCAGAAACCGAAGCTGAAAATTGGACCAACCAAAAAAATAAGAGCCCGCTGAATGAAAACTTTTTGGGGCGGTCGACCTGGAGAATCCACTAAAGTAGCTGGCAAAGCCAACAATTGATACGACAGCTGTTCAATTCGGGCTGATAATATGAATAGAAGGTAGGGTAGCCAAAATGAGGAGCCAAATAAACTATGAGATGAACAGAGTGAGCAGGAGTTGAACTAGAGCAAGCTGGAAGCAAGCTGGAAGCAGTGGGCCTGGTGAATGGAAGATTTTTGCGTGCGATGATCAGGAAGCGTACAGCTGATGACGCCGTGCCTGGTCTGTGGGCAAAACTTCCACAATTCTTCGTACGAGGTGGCGTTGGCGGAGCCTAGAAACGTGCGATAGAAACAAACCGAAAAAAACAAAACCAGACTGAGGTTCGAGTCGTGATGCAAAGCACAGGACTCTCCGTAATTACAGATGTAGTTGTCGTTGAGCATGGCAAGGAAGGGATTGAGGCGGAGTGAGGGAACAGGTGGAGCAAGCCTGGACGACAAACCAATCATAGGGCCCTCTCAGCTGGGACTGATTGGCTATGGTGGCTTGGGCAGGAGTGCACTGGAAAGACTCTTGCACTTCCATATTCATTGCCGCCACGGGCAGGGTCAAGGGCTTCACTATCGTGAAAAACAAAAAAGAAGACCTTAGAATCAGGATGGCTTTTGTCTATTGGCTTTTGACTCTGACAGGAATGGAATGCTGCAAACGCCCGCCGCAGGTGGTGTAACAGGCTATTGGCACCGGTGGCTTGGGGTTGATATGTTGGTGGTGTAGCTACCATCAGTACCTAGGCAGGTCCTCTACATACAGTATCGTTCAGCGCTTTCCCTTCTGTTCTCACGGTCTTGCGCTTACGTAGTATATTTTACTGGGTGGCCTTTGTTCCCTGGGCAGATGGTACGTAAAATCTGGTGATAGCCATTTCCCTCTGTTCTTTTTCCCTTTTTTTTGCTTTTTCTTGCTTTCTGAGACAGTCCGATATTATTGCTGTCAACTTTTCTTAGGTGTGGTCCGATGTTCCGCAAGGGTATTAATTTCGCGGCAATCCGTTGATCCATTCTATAAGTTTAAGCTTTCTCCAGTTTATGATGTATCTTTCGAAAACAGGATACTACAACGAATACCGAATCACGCATTTCAGCAAAAAATAACAACATGATTTTATCTTGACCTGTTCGATGATACACAGAGAAAGCTAGAAATATTCGCTATTCTGTCTAGGCTTGTTTTTATTTTCAAATGGTTAAGGTACCGAACGCGGCTTGCGAACCTGTCCAAGTAGAACTGTGATTTAGCTAGCCAAATATGTGTGTGTTGCCCATGGCCCAAGCTGCGTATTTGCTTTTTTTTATTGAATTTTTCCATCACTTCTCATTATCACACAACAGTCTGGGTCATCCCTCGTGCGTACATCCTTGAAATCGTGTACGTCCTGTCCGTAATTAGGTACCTTGAGATAGGTAGGTCTCTCGGCTCCCCCACACGGGCAGGATGGCTTTGAGCTTGTCGTGCTCGCCTCGTGTGTTTAATTGACATGTAATCTATCACATCCGTTTACCCTTCGTAAACCCTTCACAGTCCCCAAGACACCAGCGCTATTCAAATTCAGCATAAGGCAACGAGAAGCACCTTGCTTGGCTCACCTGTCAGCTTGGATTTGGGCCTGTCACCCTCTCATCTCCTTCTCCACACTGAATGGATGGCTGCCATGCGGACGCCAGAAAGCCATGTGGCAAGGGCTCTCGCCGCAAGACAGCACCATATCCACCCTCAAGGCTTGATGGCACAATGCTATTCGTCTATTTCTTTACTTTCTTGATTGTTTACTTGCTTGCTTATTCTTCTTCTTCTTGTCAGCTTCAACTGCTGCCAGGATTACTCCCTGCGTCCAACGAGGTTGATGAGATATTCATACAATATCCGCCACTCTCCCCTGTCTTGGACCAGGAAGCCTCGAGCTTAGACGAGTCATCCAGTCACAAGAAGAACCCCTTCAAAATAATGGTTGGTGTCTCTCGTTTCAGCCACTGTTGCTCAATCCAACCTGCCGTCACTCACAATGTCTGGTCTGGCTTCGGGCCTGATTGCAGAGAGCACGTCACATGTTTCACTGCTTCTTGAGCTACGGTGACTGCGTGCTGAGGCACACCCTCCACCCCAGCTGTGTTGTAGCCGACGCGGTTCAGCAATGGGAGCCGAATCACAAATGACAGCATTGATGGTCTTCCCCCCTCCCACCTCGTTCTCAATTCTGACTTGCTCATTAAACTATCCACCTTTCGCGTCTGCCACTACGGCCGCTGGCCCGTGTCACTAATAAATACTAAGCACACCACGGCCTCTCAATCGCGGTAGGGGTTCAGATCGCTGCGCTGTATTTGGCACGGCTCCATGTGCCCTCCTCGATGCTCTTGAGGGGCGTGAAGAAGGATTTTTTTTTTGGCACAGCTTTCTCATGTTTTTGATTACGTTAGCTATTACTCCGTAGTTGTCGATGATTGAATGTTGGTAGTCTGTGTGTCCTCTTCCTAAAGAGCTTTAACCCAAATGCTAAAACGTCTCACCCAACTATTCACGCCAGTCTAGAGAGTGATTGACTATATCACCGAATGATGCTCCCTTGCACTCATGTTCCCATGACCAATGAACAAGACGGCTACTCATTCAGCAAGAGGGAAAATGGCAAAAACAAACACTTCACCTCGCTTCCTTCACCTTGCAGGGATGGCAACCTTCCAAACTTCCAGAGCAAAAACTATCGAGGCCCGCTGAAGCTATCATCCTTGTTAGTCACTGGGTGGGCAGCATTTGCTTTTTCGCAAACCAAGTCCTCTTTGCTTTTTTTCTCGCGGTGCGACTATCACCTCCCCGGAGTGCCACTCAACTCCATACTTCCTTGCTCATTACCAGGGAGCCGTTAGTTACATTATCTGTTCTGCTTTTCCTCCGTCTGCGTATCACTCTCTTTACCCACCATGTGCGACAGACCCCGCCTAGGTCTCGTCTCTTGTGGCCCATCGTCTCTCGCTTTCGAGACGCTCTACTTCCTGGGTTGCGCGACATACGAACTTGCCTCTCTCCCTTGCGTTTGATTATCCTTGTCTCCTCTCTTTATCCAGTCCGTGTTCCTCGATCCTGGTCTCCACTCCCTCCGGTCCACCACTGCATCAACCACTTCTCAGTCACTTTTATTGGGATATAACAGTCGTCGAGCCCTGCGCCTGGTCATTGACCAGGAGCTATCATCAGTCAGTTTTGATACTCAAAAAAAAGTTTGTATCCCCCCCCAATTCAGCCTCCATGTCCGGTCCCGGTCCGAGGATTCCAGTGGCCATCTACTTATACAGGGAAGATCCGAGTATCACTCGCAAGGCCCTCAGACGAAGATCAGAACCACCCGTCGCAAAGGGTCGATCCGTTTCAAGTATGACAGACTTAATGCCGTTCTCACTACCGAAGCCGCTTCCGACCATCAGTGACGAAGGGTCCGAAGAAAACATGAGTGACGACCCTGAATCATGCTTTCCAGAGCTCCTAGCCAGAGATCTGGAGATTTCAAGTTCAATATTCGAAGCAAAGAATATGACCTCTGGCACCCCATGCAAGACTCTCATCCATGAAGAGAAGACCAAGCAGAGAACCTTGTCATGCCCTGGCCGGTTACTCACATCACCATATCAAACCGCCTCTCTCCGAGTCCAAACTCTTGGTGCGATTGAGGAGCGAGATTCGGTCGTTTCATTTCTTAGTCCTGGTGATTATGGAACCGAGATGATCTCTGATGGCGATTCCATTCATGGTAGTGAATCATCAGGCGTTGAAGGTCCCTCAATCCGATTCCGCCAACAATCGATTGTTACTGCCGCCACCTCTCTAACATCCAACAGTGGGAGTGCTCCTTCACCAAAGGAGTTCATGAGCGATCGACACAGTCGTGGGCACAGCTGGATCGACGTTGACTCTGACGATGACATGATGGAGGCGGAAGACGAAGAGCTAATTGCGGAACGGCATTTCGCTTTGTCTCCAAGACCCCCTAGCCCTGTCGCCTCAGAGGGGCCTTTCAGCATCATGGAAAATCTACAAGACCTCCCTAGATCTCAGACAGTTCCTCCGAGAAGCTCTCATGCCATGAGCAGTGGCAGTCTATCAAGACAAAACTCGCTTCGGTCATCTGACATCCCACGACGGAGAGCCTCCGTGTCATGCTCAATAACCCCATCCAACACATTCACAACACAAGAATCGTTTGGTCCCAGGCCTACATCCAACTGCCGAAAGAAACGTTTATCTTTGCATCTTCCCTCCCATGCCCGCTACCTGTATCAGGTAGAACCATACCCAGAGATCAGCCCGCCTCCTGACAAGATGGGTGGATTCGATGCTGAGCTTGGGGACCAGTATGAGGACGACAGCATTTTTGACGGCCATTTCAGACCTTTACAAAGACCAAACACTGTTTACATACAGACAACGCCTCCACCATCACCCCTACCGTCAGTGCAGACCTGGCTTGACCGAGCAAGGCCCTCTTTCGACTCTCAACGTCCAGTAGATGATCTTGTAAAGGCAGTTCCACTACCTCCTGACATTATTGAAACGTTGAGAGTATCCATCGTCTGCTTCCCCGAGACGATGCTGCTCACGTCGAGCCTTACCATCGAGACCATTCGAGCATACTCAAAGAAAGTCAGACATACATCAACTGATGGCTGGAGGGAATCCATTGGCAGTATGCCACCACATAATCACCGGAGATCACTCTGGAAGAAAGTCGTGTCACATGGTCGTGAATCGCTACACACATACCTCCACCGCGGCCAGTTACACAATGATATTGTTGCCGGAGACGAGACGCCCAGAGACCACAATGCGTATCCCGACGCTTGGACATCTCTAAGACATGTCTTCGGTACTTGCTCAGACTACATTTGCGACGCCCTGTATGCGCACATTGTTGCATACAACTACATTTCTCGTGTTCCCCGCAGCCAAACCCCTTCTTCTCCCCGTATCTCTATTTCAAGCTCCAAGAGGTCGCAGAGTGATGACATTCCAAAGAAGGCCGCTTCTCTTCTCGGAATTGATAGTCCACAGCGCCCTTTTCAGACCAACCCCCCTATGAGTCGGATTGCCAAGAAGTTCAGCATCCCACTCACCCGTGGTTTCGCCAAGGATGAAATGACTGTCGGGAGCGGAACTTCAGCAGCACAGGACAATGCCACACGGAACATTGAGGCTGGCCTGCTGCGTTGCATCATGCGACTAATCGCTACGGCGAAGATGATGGCTGAAGGGGGTGGTGGAGAAGAGAGGCTGATGGAGATAGAGCCACAGGAGCTGGATATGATTGTTGTCCGAAGCCTATGCGAGATTGTGAGAATCTCGGAGGAGGCTATCGTCACGGTTGGGTAGATGGCCCACACATTCCCATCACGCTTGTTCTTTGTGGGGATTCCTTATTTCTTGTTACTTCTTTTTTTTTGGTCAGGTTTGGGTTGGATGCCTGAAAGAGTCATGGCTTTAACGAATTTGGTTCAAGGATACAGCGGTGCTTTTTACTTTTGATATTCATGTTTACTCTACTTTCATCTCATTTGGGGCGGCGGGCGACTTTGTGGTTTGAATACCCTCATTGGCAAATATCGGTTATCTTGAAGGGCTTCTGCGCGACTGTTACTACTTCCTTAATTATAGCACGATAGCTCTGGTACATGTGTTACTTCTCATATCAAATTCAAATGTCCATTCTTCTCACGACTGTTGACCCAGTCGCCAATCTCGGCATCTTGCTGAACCGACGAAGCCATCATCCAAATTAAGCACTGAGACAACCGAAAAATCTCGGTCCACGGATGGAACAATGTTGGCTCACCTTTGCCTTGCCCCAGTTTGCGTGCCGTGTTGCTACACTACCGGAAAGTGGAGGCTGTTGCCTTTTACCGGATTCTGGGACATTACTACGATGCGGTATTGCATCTGCGAGTGAATGGATAAAATTGAGGGTCCTACCTGGGTGGGTGTTGTAACCCATTTGTGGTCATATTAGTAGTAGTAGTAGTCTAGCATGTATGGAGGAGCTCGATGAGGGTCACACGGGATGATATGCATTTTTGGTGAAATAAATTTGATTTTACGTGTAACTTATAATAAAAGATTCTCATATAGGTTATTTTGACCATTGGTATATGTGCAAGTAGAAATACATGCAGCGAGGTTCAGTTCCATTTCCCATCCACACGGGACACCACAGAATGAAGCTTCCCTGCGTTCATTATTACAGGATATTAGGCGTTGAAATTCAAGTCATTTAGACATCGAGAGGACCATTGTCGTCCCCAAACAACTCGTCATACCACCTCTTCGATTCATGCTTCTTTTGGCATACACCGTCCCAGGTGATGGGTGTTAGTTTGTGCTTCTTGCCGTCCTCCGTTGCTGGTTCAAACACTCTCGCTGTCCTGCTCTTATCTTCACGGGGCGCCCAATACACAACGTCCTCCCCTCCCGCCTTCTCCGGGGGGATCGTCGCCAGCGATACGGGCTTGGTGTCGTCTCGTTCTTCCTCCTGAAGTCGCTCTGTCACCAGGTCCCGCAGCTGGGGATAGTACCACATCTTATCCCACCAATTCTTCAAGCGCCACGGCTTCAAGCCACCTACATACGCGTTGTGATGGATAGCGACGGGTGTGTTGCCGAAGAAGAAGTCTGAGTAGAGTGGCACGTCACCCCATTCAATGTTGGACAACAGCGGGTCTTGGTCGGTACTGGTTTCGAGTTCATGCGGGATCCCGAGAAGACGCACGTCGCCGGGTACGCCTGCTTTGGAGGACTCTGCTGCGACGGCAGCCTTATCGTTAATTCTAACAAAGGCGCCATCTTCTTCGGCGGAACAGGTTGGTGGCATCGTTGTGAAGTTGTAATCGAGCCCAATGCCGAATTCGAATCGACGACCCTCTATGGCTGCGTGGGCAATCTTTCGCATATCACGCTTCAGCGACGAATCTTTGGTTTTTGAGACTCCGCCGTCCCATGATGATTCGAGATGCTTCACCCACGCACGCCACATCTCCTGCTCGCCCATGACCTCTGCCAAGAGCGCCTGGTCGCTCCATAGCTGCCGCCCTCCTACGGCGACGGCGTCGACCTTTTCTTTACACCTGCGGAGAGCATCTCTCAGAGCACCCATGGTGCCCATGATCATGCCAGTGTTGACACACCGCGGGCGAACCTTTCTATATTTACGAGCTGAGTCAAATGACCAGGCCACCTGGTCAGTTCCCCTTCCGTATAGGTCTTTCGGCATAGGCGACTCCGGCCAGTGTTCGTAGTGCGGGTTTGACCCTGAGTTGCTGTCTGGGAAGCAGTCTTTGGCTGTTGAAACGACGATGTTCTGCCGAGGGGGTGGGATTGGAAATTGCATATCTTGGAGGTGGGGGCGCCAGTTTGCGGCGAGGCGCTCGTCGGCCTCGCGGTTGAGTTGGTGGTATCGCTGGATCAGAACGGAGGGCGGCAACTGGAACCAGATGTCGTACGCATCCATCATGATGACCAGGTCATCCTCGCTCACGTCATCGCTGCCATCGGCATCGTCCAACAGCGCCTCAATGCCGCCAAGGAGGCTCTCCAGCTTAGCGATGTGACTCCCAGCAAAGTGCCAGGATGGGCGGTTGTACTCGCGGTTCCAGTTCAAAAGCATAGGCATAGGATAACCTAGTGCTATAGCGGACATGATGGTCTTGCATAGGTTAATGTGTGGTGAATCGGCGGGCAAGAACAGCCGCAGGCGTCGCGAAGTACTGTTGCCTTCATGTTGTGGTGGCGTTAACGATTGGAGCTCAGAATAGGTGAGAATTTCTGGCAGTTTGCCTTGGCTTGGCAAGATGTGGCTGAAATGATTTGTGAACTGTAGGAATGTGTTTGTGAGCTTACGGGTTCGCAGGCTCCCATATTGGGAGGATTTTGTCTCATTGTCGAGACGAATTGCTGTTCAACGAATAGCCAACGGAGTATGTATACTTACGAATGAGAGGTAGGCCGACCATATGAACAGCGCCAAAGTAATAAGCGAGAGAGTCACCTTTAGTGATCTCAAGAGACGATGGCAACCCCGAGACCGCCGTACTGGCTTGGGCTCTTTCGATGATTGAGGTTGGCTATAGGGAAGCTCATCGTAGTCACCGGTTCTCGGCCGGGAGGCTGAAGGGCGGGGGAGGGACTGCCAGGCCATTTTGACAAGCCGACCAGTTTCAAGCCGTGCTTGAATGAACCCAGCTGAAGTCTTAGGCCGGCGGCTGAAATCAATGGATAACAATACGAAATACTTGCACGAAAGGTCAGATAAATAAAGAAAAAGATTGATGGAGGTAAAAGGCAATCGAGGGTGAGAATGAGTGAGTGAGTTTGGAAATGAGAGAAGGCATGACACTTGACGAATGCGTGGGCGACCTACCTACCTTATTGCTTGCTGGGGAGGCATAACACCATGTGCACATGGCAAGGAACTAGCTTGGTCAACGACTCATGATACACTACGCCGTAATTGATTTAAAGACGCAGGTACATAGTTTGTACATGGCCCTTTGGCCTCTGATGGCTGGTGATGGGAAGTATCGAATCACTAACTACCCCATAAATGTGCTCCAGGTAGGGATCGCGAAAAATACCTGGCCGATCTCAGCGGTTGCTTCCCAAGCCGCAATAAGCCTAGCAGTATTAAATGATTATCTATTTACCGGCATGGCACGAATTACTACTGTGTAGTTGAACGATTTTGTGCATGTGAAGTGTGGATTGTGGGCACTATTCCGCGTACATTGAAAGAAAACTCCCAGAATGGCGATCACCATGGTGCTCGCGTCGTCAAATTCACCAAACGCCCGCCAATCATTTGACACCGTGACGCCTGGATGTGCAAATGGTTTGGCCTTGTTCGGCAAGATCAAGCCGACACGCCACGTGCGTGGGGGGAACGGCCTGAGAGGCTGCTCTGTTCGACTGTTTTCGACGTCGGTTTTAACTAGGTACCACCATGCCACTATAGCTGTCTAGTCCGGCTGTCGGCCAACTTGACACTTGGACTAAAAAGCCCGGAATAGGAGGAGTAATGTAACCCAACCGGCGTTGTAGTGCTAGTACGCCGCCGAAGGGTACTACGGTAGCACATCAGTCCGTTCCTAATGTCGCGTCGATCTCTGATAAGGAGCCTCCTAGCGATCCTCTTCTTGCTCGACATCGTCCATACAACGTCGATTCCGACACCCACATGCCCCTTCCCATGGCCCACGACTCATGATGCTCTCGGAGGGGTGGTTATTCCCGGATCAGCCCGCCACCGCTGCCGCTTCAAGAGAGAGGGAAAAGTAACCATGCGCATTACACATGATACTCTAATCTGTATATGCTCGTACATGGCAACTTCCAAGTGATTGGCTATGCCGTAACCTGTACTCTGTACAGATTACATAGTGGACAGTACCTATTGCTGACGGTAACGACCTAAGGTACAAAGGGGTCACTCCCACAAGTGTTCAACCCCCCCCACTGCATGCACAAGTATGGTTAAACTCAACCAAGTATGTACGCGTTCCCTGCCCTGTCCCTGTCAGTTTTCCCCGACAACATTTCCTCCGACAGGCTGTACTTGGGGTGGTCACGTAGCGTTGCCAATGCCAGCATACATATACTGCCGATACGAAAGACGGGCACATGGCCCAGCCTCGATGCCTTTTATTCAGCTGTCGCCTTCAAATCTAAAGAGGCGAATACCAGAGGGAGGGATAAAAAGACAAAATTAACAAGAGCAAGAAGTCTATCCTCCGTCATCGCCCTGTCCCAGCTCCTTCCCCATTGGAGATGCTTGCGGAGCGAGTTCCCTCATGATTTTCAATCTGTTCATGTTTCACCTTAACTATTGAATTTGTCTGTTGTTGGCTGCCGAAGGAAGGGAATACGAGATTGAAACAAAGGGCGCCAATTTTTTGTCGCTTTTTTTTTTCTCCCTTGCTTTCTCTTCCATCTTTTGTTCTCTCCAACAAACACGATTCATTCCGTCTTATTCGTCATAATTTTCGTCCCACGGAGTCAAAATAGGTTACGGACGCCAAAAATCGACCCTTGGGCAACTCGTGAACCATTATGGGGTCAACTAACAAGAGCTGCTGCTGTGGTGTCAAGCTGCCAGCATATCTTGGCTTCGCTATCCTTGGTATGTCAATATATGTCACCTTTGAATGAGATTGGAAAAGGAAATAAAAATCTCATATCTTTCCTATAGGGCTCGTCAACACCATCATCCCCTTCATCGTCTACTCCGCCAATTATTTAATAATTCCGTACCCTCAATGGATAGTCTTGTTCATCGAGACCGTTCCGGCTCTAATTACGAAGATTTTTCTCCCTCACGTCATCCACCGCGTCCCATACTGGATGCGACCACTCTCCGTCGGTGCATGCTGGATCCTTGTCGGAATCATCACCAAAGCTACACCTCCCAATGTCGCACCACCAGCGAGAGTATTCACGTCCATTCTGGCTTCGTCAGCCGCTGCAGCCATGGACGTCTCTTTCCTCGGCATGACTCGCTACTACGGAAAAGCAGGACTGGCTGGTTGGGGAGCAGGAGTCGGAGCTGGCGCTTTGTTCTGCGCCGTGCTGCCCTTTGTTTTGACGGTAAGGATGGAGGTTTTCTTGCGCAGCTGCATTGACCTCATCTACGCTTTGACTGGCGCCATGTTGTTCGCATTCTTTGTAATCCTCCCAGGAGCGCCGGTGAACTATCCACACACTCTACAAAACCGTCAGCGCAAATCCGACGTCGAGGATGGCCAGGAGGGCTCAATACCAGTCATCAACAATCCTCTCGAGGAGTTAAATCGCCTGATGAGCGTCGAGAACCGACTCGGTCTCATTGATTCTCTGATGCGAAGCTCGATAATTCCGCTTCTCATCGCCTTCGCCACTCAGACGATTGTTTTCCCCGGTATCACGCGGGCACTCTTTGTCTCACCAGTTTTTGAGAGCTTTTTTGCCTTCTCTACAGCCTATGGTTTTGCCTTCCAGCTTGGCAGTTTCATGTCGAGAACACTGACTCCGATCTTTCGGCTAAAGAGCACTGGACTCGCATTCGTTATTCTGAATTTGGCGGCCATCATCCTGTTGGCGAACGTGACTTTCGCCTTCTTCACCTCTTCTACGGTCGCCGTGGTACTAGCCTGGAGCGCTGGAGCTATGGGGGGATGTATTTGGGTGACGATCATGGGCAATGTGCTAGAGGAAAGTTCCTCGGAGCCAGGCATCAATCAAGAATTTTGCCTCCAAGTCGTTGGTGCTGGCGAAGTGGCAGGCGTGATTTTTGGTCATATCCTGGGCGCCTTTTTAGAGGGAAGCGTTTGCAATGTAGACGTTGGTCCTACGGCTAGTGCAGTGCAGAGATGGTGTCGAACGAACAGATGAATCTTTTAATCTAACTTAATGATATGAAGCGAGGAGTTAAAGTGCGATTTTGTCAAATTTACAGATTACAATTATGACCATTTTAGGGGAATACACCCCAGCGGTTGTTTGTCTTTTACCCTCCACCTGATCTTGGCTACAAGGGCCCTGGGCACTACTCGGGGCTCTGGACCTCTAAATAATAACAACCACAACGAGCACTACTTGCCAGACGTTTTCAACCCCCCATTGTTCAGAGGCACCATATGGGTATCGAGGTAGAACGATGTATTTCGAAGGTGCAGAGCTGCGTCCGATAATCTGCCAATCTCCTGTCTTTTTACATGGCGAAAGCAGAAGGCCGCGTTTTTTCCAAGCCACGAGCACAGCCACACTGTTTCAAGGCAGCCTATTCTTCAAATAATTAGGCTCCCGATTTTCTTTACGATCCATTCCCATCTCCTTGCTCACCCTGCTGTTCTCATTGAATCGGTTCATTTGTTCTAGGCCACGAATTTCTGCCTGTTGCATCTCAAGAGAAATTGCCTGTGGCCAAGGACAGATCTCAGTTTTTATCTAAATGCAGAAACGAAGACCCCATAATAAATCGCGGAATGGATGCCAGAACTGCAAAAGACGGCATGTTAAAGTAAGGTGGTAGTTTCTATCAATTCAAAAGGGAAAAAAAAATGAAGGAAGACATTTGTTCATTTACTAACATAGAGAGCCAGTGTGATGAGGAGGGGCCGCCTTGCGGCAACTGTTACGTCCGTGGTCTTGAAGACTGCTCACTTCCACACTCACAATCCGCAACCCCCCAGGATGCATCATCAGCAGGCTCGCCGAACAAAACTGCCAGCTCGGTCGTATCCGAATCTTTGCATAAACTGGAGCTCGAGTTAATGCACCGTTGGGCCACGTCCACTTACAAAAGTCTGTGCACTATACCGGAAGATGAGCAGTGGCTTAGAGATGGCGTCCCTAGATGGGGCCTCAAACACGAGTTCTTGTTACACGGAGTCTTTTCCATCTCAGCTCTAGAAATCGCGTTGTGCGACAATAAAGCCACGGTGGATGATACGAAGATTTATTTCAAGCATGCGCTAGAATACTACGATAGGGCTAGTAGGGCGTACCGAGCAGAACTTGCCAACATTACCCCGGCAAACCTCAAAGGCGTGTTTGTCTTTTCATCCATTGCAGTGCTAATCAACATGGCCATCCCGCAATGTGAGCGATTGGTGGGAGGCGACGAATCCCAAGACATCTTGGGCCGCATGATAGCACTCTTCCACCTTTTACAGAAAGCCTCACACATTGTTATAAACAATCTAGAAGCTCTCATGTCTGATCCTGAGGCGGCTCCGGCTATCAAGGCTGGTCTTGAAGCCTTGCACACGGCCCCCAGCAAGCCACTATGCCGTGACGTCGAAACTGCGCTCTCACGGGCGAACACCATCGTTGAAGCGAGCATCCCCATTCCCACCGAGGAGGCAGATGCAACTGCGCAAGAAGAAGCGCTGTCGAGGCTTCATTCGCACCGCGTAACGGTGTCTGCGCTGCGCATGTGCTTCGTTGAGGACTCAAAGGAGATGATCAAAGGCCTCGCCATTGCTTTTCCTTCTCTGTCAGGGCCGAACTTCGCGGTCGAGCTGAAACGATCAGAGCCGGTGGCTATGTTTTTGATGATGCACTGGGGTGTGTTGCTTCATCACTTGGGCCAAATTATTTGGTGGGCCAAAACCATCGGGAGGAGGTTGGTGTTGGAAATCTCCGAGATTTTGCTTCAGACTCAATCAGAGACTGAACTTGGTGGGCTGACAGAATGGCTTGATGGGATTGCTTGGGCCAAACGCGAGGTTGGAGAATTGAATGATGATAACAACATGAACAGGCCATGATTTATACGATTTTCTTGTGCCAAACTGGAAGTTCTCATCTACATATACCAATAACGATATAGGGTCGCTCAAGACATAATCTCAGCATTTTCTAATCATACTCGTACACGGAATCTGCCTTGTTTGGGCAACCCTTCTCCCCATCCTTCAAAAATCAAACGGACATATTAGCATCTACATGCTTCTCACTTTATTTCGGGCATTATCAACGATATTAATAATATCAATACATCTTAATCATAATGTTAAGGCAACATAATCTCTTTGATACCTTTTCTGCATTACTTGCCGAACCTGTCACTGTTAATCCTTTTTGTTGCCCAGCATCTCACTGCAAACTCCAATGGAGTGATACCAACGAGACCTTGTAAGTGCTGGTCTCACAAAAGTGTGCTTCTATGATGTGCGGAACTTCATGCTATTTCCATTTCCATAAGAATAGCACTCTACATCTGTTCTCAACACCGTGAAAGATCATTTTGTTTGCGTTCTATCACTTCTACCACTCTCAGGAAAGTATTCATGACAGTAGCCTACAATGCACTTCCGTAGGAATTCTCAGCAAATAAATGTCGTCAAACTAAGCAATTAGCAGAATGTAATCGGCCTTGCGCTAATGCCGCAGTGTGTCGTCTACCAAACCTCCAAGGACGTGGCTCGCATTCGGGCCAATCATTCAAATTTGAATGGAGCTTTTGTAAAGGTGATGAATTAGTTTCAGCCAGTTCCTTTCTACTCCTCGTACTCCTCGGACTCATCATCGTGCCACATCTCTCTGTCTACTGCCTCGTTAAAGTCATCTCCAGAAGCCTCTTTAGCCCATGACGAAACTCGCCACGTCATTACTCGGACCTTTAGTTGATTTTTAGACATTCCAATCTTCTCATACCAACTAGATGCAACATCAGAGAGACCATCTACAGTCTCCAGCAGTTTCTGGTGACGTCCAGTTTCAGCTACCAAGTTCGATGGAACCTCGAAAAACTCCATGTCTCGCCACCGGAAGGTATCAAAGGCCCGTTCTCGCTGCGTTTCAGTTGACCCATCCGTATTCTCAAGAAAACTGGGTTCCGAGAGGTTCGGCGGACTATCCATGGCCTCGGGGATTTCTTTTGGATGGAGGACGAGATATAGAACGCGGAGCTGAGGGAAAGAGATGAACAGATTGAAGAAGCCCCTTGAACCCAGATTGCTCAAATCGCGATCGGCCACATCACGCACCCACAGTACGCCAAGATACCTAAGTCTCGCACTAGACTCGGTGTAATCCATCAAGCCCTCAGGAATTATTTCTTGAGGGGGAAATGGTCGAGCAGAGACGCCGTATACGGCGAGATCAGGATGGAACAAAACAAGAGTTCGCGAAGCATCAACCGTGGCCTTGGAAATTGGTGGGGGGTCCAGAATACGGAGGGACTTGGACTTTGGACCAGGTGGAACCATTCGATGTACATTTTTCGGGCCTTCTTGGAGCTCTACTGGGATATCTATGTGATGCGCGTTTGAAGCAATATTGCGAGAAGCACGACAGGTCCTGCGAAGGACTCCACGAGGAGTCATGTCAATCGGATCCATAAGGCAAGGAATGATGAATTCTGGTGGCACTATTCGTTGAAGCTCATATTGGAAATGCTGCCACCAAGGTCGAGGAATACGATGGCCGGACCCATCATTACTTGGCTGGGGAAGTGATGGAGCCAAGTGGAGGACAGCAAAGAAAGCCCTCGGACATTCGGTGTGATAGGCCAGATCCCATATGTAGTCTTGAATCTCGGTAGGTAGATTGGAAAAGCACGTAAAAGAGGGATCAACGCTTGGGACAGCCGTTGGAGCAGCCATTGTAGCGGGCTGATGACTCATGAGGCTGTATGTCTGGTGGCGGTTGATGATTGATGAAAATGGGTCTATTACGATAGCTACTGTGTGGTGTTGCAATTATCCCCGCACCATTTTGTTTCATTGCATATGAATCCCGGTCGTCCGGATAAGCTCCATCACGCTTATTGCATACAGCCATGTCTAGATTCCTTGGCCAATAATGATCAGTTTTGCAAACTGGGAGGTTTAAGGATCGTTTTGTTGACAAAGACAATATCATGGTTGAGAAGCATCCATCATAACGTTGATTGCTCTGAATTGCTAATAGGCGCAATCAAGTCTTCTAAGGAAGTCTGTATCCGACACCCGTTTGATTTTGTCTCTTAGCGCGATGACAGTTCTTGGTACCGTCAAAAGTGCCGATCCAGCATCTATGATGATTTTGCAGATTCATTGAAGCAACGCCATGATTGCCCCGGCGGCCCTGCGAGAGATTCGCCTGCTGCCGAACCCCTGAACGTTGTTCTGTCCCCAACAACCATAGGGGAAAATAAACAGCCCCTCATCTGATTCGAACATCTATCGAATAAAAATTAAACATTGAAAATTTGACGCTAGAGTAGTGACAGAGACACTATTGTCTGAGGAGAAAATAATTAAATGGCGATCCCCTTTCTTTCTTTAGGTTAATTGTTGAGCTGCCCACTGAAGATTGGCCAAGCGTCCTCCACATTGTGCTGGTGGTGGTGTTGGGGAAAGTGGAGAAGAGTGCGGGGTTGCAGAGGCGAAGCGCTAAGAGTGGAAGAATTCAAATGAGATGGTCAGCTGACCTGGTTCATCGACTCCCCAGGAGACAACCCCCAGGTTCATCAAA
This sequence comes from Mariannaea sp. PMI_226, assembly GCA_024336345.1. Lineage (NCBI taxonomy): Eukaryota > Fungi > Ascomycota > Sordariomycetes > Hypocreales > Nectriaceae > Mariannaea > Mariannaea sp. PMI_226. Next base: position 4,620,346 of record JANFOG010000001.1, on the reverse strand, counting down.
GGCCAATCTGCTGGCAAGGCATCAGGAAAAACATCTCTCCGTCTTCGTCTTCCCAAACACCGAATCCCGACCTCTTTGAAGGCGGAGAGGCCGTGGTAGTGACAAGTTATCTAAAGCCTGCCCGAGCGATGCATGCAACAGTGTCTCTATTCTCCTGACTGAGTGTCTTCTCAACTCCACGATGGCCTCATCGCCACCCCCGCGTCATAAACGCCGCAAGGCTTCATGCAAAGAGTTTCCTTGCACCCACGAGGGCTGCGGCAGGACGTATTCTCGGGCCGAGCATCTGCAGAGGCATCAGCTTAATCGTAAGCAGAATCACATCACTGTGAGTTTTGCGTCTCGAGATCACCATCGCTGACCCCTTGCAGATTCCCCAAAGGAGATTTACTACTGTGACTACCCAGGATGTTCGTTTTCTTTTGTGAGGAAGGATCTTTATGCCCGTCACAAATTAAGGCACGAACGCCAAATTCAGCAATTTGGAAATGGCCGCTTGTCTCAGCGACCCAGTAGCACGCAACGGGAATTTACCAAGATGCCAAGGCATCGGCCACGGTACACAGCCAGCGAAGATGGGTCTACCTGGAGCGATACACAGGATGATGCGAAGGAGGGCCCATCCAATTCGGGGAATGCTGACAAGACCAACGATGAGGCTACTCAGGCTGACTTGCAGCGAGACACGGAGAGCTCAGGAACACAATTGACCCCTAGTCAGGGAAATGAGATTCATGAAGATGTCCATGAGAGGCAACTTCGAAGTAGAGAGTCGTCGACATCTCCAGACAAACAACCACTGGGATCTCTCCCATTTCATATGGATGGGTTGCAAAACGGGGATATATCAATGGCGATACCTAGTCCCGACATGGGGGCGAGACCAGATCAAGCCAGGAACCCATCCTCCTTCGTGATGCAAAGTGGACTCACACCAGGCCACGGTAACACACTTCTCGAGGAACAACCATTCGGAGTATCGCCCTCTAGCACGGATGAATTCACATCGTGGTTGTTCAATGGACAGGGTATTAACTCTGGCTATTCGGTTCCTCCTGGTAGCGGCTTTGGAGGAATGAGTAGCTATTCCAATAACTTTGGTCAGCTCTGTCCCGAGTATCCCACCCAAGCAGGGATGCTAGGCGGCTCGTTTATGGAGCCGATGAATTTGTGGTTCCAATCGGAAACAATCCAAATGTCTAATCCAGTGATCGATATTTCACAGTTGGGAAAGATCGGCATGTCGGAGCATAAACGACAGTCTCTCATACAGTATATGATGCAGCGATTCAACGAGATTGGCTCTCAAGGAACGAAATCGGCTACAGATATAAAAAATGAGATTTTTGGAACCGATAGCGAGTCTGATTCTCATGTGTTGAGCCTGGTCAACGTGCAACGATATATCAACTCCTACTGGGAAAACTTCCACGACCAACTTCCGATTCTACATCGACCAACATTTGTTCCAGAAACAGCCCACGACTTTCTCTTGCTAGCAGTATTGATCATGGGAGCGTCTATGCTGAAAAAGAATGCCCATCCTGCTGGCATGATGGATAAAATATCAAAATTCACCACATTTGTTTCTTGGAACTTACGATGGCAAGTCTTCATGCACGCCGACTCTCATCCACCCGCAAAACTGTGGGTTATTCAAACCCTTCTCATTTTGGAAGTCTATGAGAAACTTAACGCAACGCGTGTCCTCCATGAGCGAGCTCACATCTACTTTCCTACGACACTATCGCTGATGCGCCGTGGCAGCGCCCTCACCGGAAAGCAGTCTTCGTATGCTTCACGAGTACCAAGTCCAATGATGAGTCCAAGGCTTGGCGGAGGACCAAGGCTTCCTTCTGCTGTGTCTAGTCGACGGGAGTTTGATCCATCATCACCTGAGAAATGGTGGGATCATTGGATAGCTCAGGAGGCTACGCGACGAGCCGCAATTGCCGCGTTCATCATCGATGCTACACACGCTGCCTTGTTTGGGCACACGCCCACGCTGGTCATCCACGAAATCAAAATACCTTTACCTTGCGACAATACACTATGGTCATCTGATTCACCATCCGAAATTGGTTGTGTTGAATCTAGTCTGCATGCAAACGGAGTTACACCAGTCACTTTTCTTGATGGCTTACAGAAGACGCTCAACGGACAAAAAGTTCGAACAAGTCCATTCGGACGAATTGCATTACTAGCTGCATTGCTATCAGTAACCTGGCAAATGCACCAGAGAGATCTTGATCGATCTACACTTGGAACAGACACTATACCAGGTGTGCAAGAGAGGTGGCGCCCAAAACTGCTGCGAGCATTTGACTGGTGGAAAAAGGACTACGACGATGGGATTGCCCATGTCAGACATGCTGCATTTGATTGGCAAAGACTTGGATTGAGTAGCAGGGGTGGTAGTGATGATGGGGATGCAATCCAAACTCTCGGAACTGTGCTCTATCATCTCGGACATATCACAGTTTATATCAGCATGCCTGAGCTTTGCATTTTCGCTGGAGTGCCACAGATCCTCGGCCGAACTGTTACATCTCTTGACTGGAGACGAACGGAGGCGAAGATCAAGGAGTGGGTGGCGTCACCAGGTGCGATAGGCGGTGTTTACCATGCCCTTCAGCTGGTTAAGCTTATTCTCCTACAAGAGAATCTGCATCAAAATGCTTTGGGCGAGGCTACCAATTTCAATCCACCCCCATACCCCACTTACGATGCTGGCAACGACAACCTCCTGAATCGAGCGTGGGCTTTGTACTACGCCTCATTAGTACTCTGGGCGTACGGCTATGTGCAAGATGGAAGCCTTGAGCCCTTCCCTGAGAACCTCCAATACCCGTCTGATAGTTTACCAGTGCCGCGAATGACTATGAAGCAGAGCATGCATTCGTCCTCATCTGGTACATCCCTTGCTCAAGACGCAACTTCAACCCGCAGGAGTAACCAGGGCCCTCTGTCATCGTCCCTTGAGGACGAATCTTTGTCGCTGAGTCCTGATTTTGAGACTGTGAAGCGTAACCGCCACGAAGATCTTAAAACATACTTGCAGATTATGATTCCGCCGACGATAAACTCGATCAAGGCATTCCATGTGCACCAGAACCAAGCCGGGGTAGTGGGCAATCGCAATAAGATTATCGGCCTCCTTAGTGTGGTAGACGAAGCATTGTCAACAACTAACTGGGAGCTTTTGATGGAAGCAAGGCACCGACTTCGGATGGCGGCGTCTATGATGAAGAATCCAGGTGAACCGAGGATCTAACACGCAGGTCAAACCGCGAAAGGTCGAAATGATTTAATCATGATAATACCCCTATTTGTTTTTTTTTTCCCCTTTGGCGCCTGTGGAAGTAAGACAAATGTAGGAAAAGGAGTACTGCTTGCTAGCTTTTGACCAAGGTATGTAGGATAGCCGTAGATGACGACAGTAATGCATCACAAGTATCTTATTTTTCCTTGACGAATATACTTATCATGCCGTTACATGAGCACGTAGACCCTGTGTTGTACGAGCGAACTTTGAAACGGAGCCTAGGTCCTCTGTTGTTGATGCTGCTCGTCTCTTGATATTCAACTGTGGTTCTTGACTTGATAAAGTTGAATTTAGCGAGAAGTTATCATCTGTACAGGGCTTAGACTCGCTGGCAAGACATTAAAAACAACAATAGAGAGCTTCCAGTTATTACCTAATATACCTTGGTAGTATACGTACATTTTTTTTTTTACCCTTTGTGTAACCAAACGGACGAAATGGTGTTTTAAGGAGGGAGGGGGAAAGGGGAAATTCCGACACAGACCTTACTAAGAACATTCCTGGCCATTATTGTGCTATAATTGGAACATGAATTCAATGGTGGTGAACACTAGTAACTCTAATGGCCAAGGCGGCCACTCTTATGAAATAACGCGTGAGGTGATTGCTATCGTCCACGCTTCAGTGGCCAGCTCAATAATAGCATTAGAGAACTCTACTTAATCTTGTTTCTCTGACATACCCTCAACCAATTGAAAGTCACGTCTAGGTAGTGAGCTTACCTTCTTGATGTAATGGCTAACAAGTGAGCAGATTCCACAAAAGGTTCCATGGTTACCATGTTGCCAGGACTATTGCTATCATCTCGTCAATGCGACCCGGCCTGATTGGCTCTTTAGCGGTTTTTCCCAAATAAAGTCTGACATATGCAACTACTTTTATTTTAAGATTCTTATATTTTATTAGAAGCTTGAGTTAAAATTTCGGCATTTACATGCTAAGTGTCAATCAAGCATCACCAGTGACGCCAGCCTCACAGGGTAAACTCTAACAGCACCAAGCTAGACATGCCGTGCGGGCCGTTTAATGCACCCGACCGATTCTCAACTGCCGTAGAAACGGTATGAAATGTTCTAGGGGGTGGCGAGTGGTGGTTAGTGGTGAGTTCTGGGCGAAAGAAAAAGAATGATGCTTTGCATCTCATAGCCACTTCAATCCTACTTGTAACCTTGCATAACTGGTAGCTAGCAGCCTTCTATAATAATATTGCAAGCTCACGGTCGTTCATAGTGACGCAATGACCTCAAATCTGGCGCGGAGACATTTGGATCCGAAATGGCCAGTATCATGATTGAAGGGTAAATCACCATAGAGACTTGTCTAGATTGTTCTGAACATCCTTCTCTCGCCTTCATGAGTTTAGTGCAATCTACCGGTCTTCACACGAACGTCGTCATCTTGAAGTCAAAGACGCCCATCGGCTGATCAGGAACTACCTACGATTTATATAATAGGCGTCGCGTTGCCAGAAAAGGGTGTGTTCCGTATCTCTAGGTCATTGCTATTATGATATTGTATTCATAAGGTGCCACCTGAGTACAGAGACATACTAAACTGGTGATTCACCTCACCTCACCAATATGCACTTCATCAGCATCCTCTTTCCCCTTCTCCTTGCCTCGGACGCGCTGGCAACCCCCTTCCGCGGCCACCAGCACAACAACGCCGACATCTTCCCCGATTTCAACACGTACTCCGACTGGGCAATCTGCAAGGGCGTAATCACCAAGGCTCGCTTCCCGACCTTGCAGGCGCCGAATGACAAAGGCGGCTGTGTCCGCTATTACCAGGGCATCGATATGACAGGCGTCGTCACGGAACTGCACTTCTACTTCAAGGATGGTTTCAAGTCTGCCTGCGATTGCGCTGCGGAGTGCTTGAAACAATCGGCAATATGCACGAACTGGGTGTGGAAGCACACCTTCATGGCAGGGGACAGCGGGAAGAGATCGTGCACTTTGTATAGCAGCCCCAACCTGCCGAGCGGCGTGACGCTTAAGTATAATCTCGCGAAAAGCATGGGATTCATGCCGTTGGACCCAGGAAACAACCCACAGATGGGAGCTCCGGCGCCGTTGACCTTCCTGGACAAGGCAGGGAAGATACCAGATAAATTTGGTGTGTCTGGTTTCACGATGCTGGATCAGGATGGAAGGCTGTTCTGTTAAGCAGTTGAATCAGGCGGAATAATTAATCTGTCTTTAGGATTGGAAAACAGGCTGCCCAGATTGTGATGATATATATCGGCGCTAGGTCGTGCAAAATGGCTGAGTCGTTGATCCCAAGCAGTGCGTCACCTGCTTGGGTACACAGTCCTTTCAGGGATCGTCGCTTTGCACTTAGGATAGTAGTCACTCATTGACACACATAAAAACATGATGGCTGTTTTAGTTGTCTCACTGATATTGATCATGCTCCATGAGAGGCGGTTGATATGTAACCTGTATGAACTAATCAAGGGAAGAAACGCGGTCCAATCTTTGTTCCAATCATAGTATCCAAGTTGCTTGCAATCCTTGTAGGTCTTAACCAATCTCTACTTCAGAAATAACCGCGTCATGAACAGCCATGTGATCCATGAAGATTTCACGAATAGCCGCGGGGCGTTTACAGCATGGCTGAATCATCAGTCTCAATGTAGCGCGTAGACCCTTGCTCTCCAGTTCACACTACTATTCCCACCTCACTGGATCCAGCGTTTTCTCGACAGGCGGGGAAAAAGACTGTCCATACTATAATTGTTGCTCGCCCTGGGCAAAGAATAGATGTTTTAGTCGGCACAAGACAAGTACCCAGAAGGCGACGGAGCGGGGACTTGAACGACCAGTTCGCATCTCCTTCAAATTACGAGTCAGAGCTTACTACCACCTCCACAGTCTAAATTGGTCGTCCGGGGGCGGTCCCGATATCGTCGAGTTGACTCCACCGAATGTCATCCATTGAACTACACACAAGTACGTATGAGCCGATGGGCGGCATGTGGAAATGCTTTCTAAGGTGGCTCCATGGTCTTTCTTTTCTCATCGTAGCAAAAGTGACGACGGTCAATAAGGACATTTTACTTGGACAGAAAAAGCTTAGTTTGTGCTTGAACAACCACACAATACGCTTGGCGTCGCTTGTATCTTGGACTACGGAGATGAGAGCAGTGCGGGCGTGAATCAGAAGAATGGGTACTCCGTACCATATAACATCAATCGTGTTTGTTGAAAGATGGGGCTTGAAAAGCGCGGTATTCGTGAATCCGTGATATTGCCAACCTATTGGCGTCGCCTGAGGCACAGCGGCTACGGTAACTCCTTTGAGTAGCTTCGTTAAGCAGCCTCTATCTAAGCCTCCACCTCCCCATAAAGATGCGACGGAAACTACTTGCCGGTAGTTGATCCCCTAGTGGGCTCTTTCGTTGTCATCAATACCGGCGAGGTAAGGCAGCATCCCTAGCGTGCCGTATAGCTTCGGCTTTTGCTCGTCATGTACGGAGGAAGCATTGAAATATTCCGGTCATGAACTTCGCAGAAGGGAACGAGAAGCTAACGGCCTTGTCCTTTTTTCCCCGTGGGGGGGCAGGGAATTGATAGGAAAGCACGCACAATACTGTGGTCTGTAGCGTCAATATTGATCGGCGCTTCGTTACCAACCCCGAGTCAGTGTGGCTGAACTTGGCTGCATGGATCTCCAAGAAGACTTGTCATGAGTGTGTCACTCAGCATTGCAACACGCCGCCCTTCAACCCAGCTTGTGTCAAGAATGTGACCTTGGGAAGAACTATTTTTCTGCATTGACACACACAGCTTGGTTCTTTTGTTCTTTTTGTTTTTCCTTTTGTTTTCTTTTTCTTCTTTTGGTTTTTAAACTTCGCAAGTCTCTTAACCTTTGCACCGTGCCTGCTCGGTTATAGGTGTCCGTATCGGGAATTATTGGAGTAGGACCACTGTAACTCAATGATGAGAGGGGAGTTCAAAGACAGCCAGAGAAAGAGGGAGAAAAAGGGACGTAATGAAGAAGAAAAGGCCTCAAGCTTAATATACGTATACTCAGAGCAAATTACCTCATATATTGCTCTTGTGAAGGATTCTCGTTGTCGCCCTACCCAACCCCAACCCCAACCTCAAAAGTCAAAACACCCATTGTCAACAGTTTATTACTACTCCGTACTGTGGTAAGAAAAACTTGCCATGACTAGCCGCCGTTCAGCCTCGAATTGCCGCCTCCCGAGCCTCTTCCGAGCTTCGGTGCGCGCCCCCGGGCACCTGGATTTCCCGGTGGACCTGGCGGCGCTCTGGGGGTTGCTCTGGGGGGCAGCACCCGATTTAGGTATAGAAGTGGCGCGGCTCGCCAATGGAAGCGCCCAATTCGTACTAAGTCATGCTCGTCATTGTGCGAGGCAGCACGTGATCGGGTGTTACAAAGACCAGCCCGTCCCCCCAGTCTTTCCAGAAGTTGAGTTATCTCGGACCTCTATACCGAACATTCCGTTGTGCGCCAGCTTTTACAACCATCGGGACCGCTCCCGATATTTGCTGCTGCCTTTCAAGCAAGAGGTTTCCATTCCTCTTGATTGAGCGAGCGAGCAAGCGAGCGAGCCCTGGGAGAGAGAGAGAGAGAGAGATTATCGCATTGCATCCAGTTTATGCAAAAGCCCGAAATAATAATAATAATTATTATTATTATTATTATCATATCGCCCTTCCGAAAAAGCAAACCATGGCTCCCGGATTGGACCGTGGGCGATTGTCAGACGCTGGAGTCAGCAAGAAGGATATACGCAAGGCCTCTTCGGCGTAAGTGGAGTTTTCTCTCTGTCTTTGTCTACTCGACTATGTTGTACAACCAAAAGCAGATCATTGTTTCCCCCTGGGACATGTTTCTCAAGCCCAAGCAAATTAATCTACCTCCTTGCCTTACGCTGCCTTACATCACCTCACCTTACCTTATCTACCCTTAACCTACCTTGTGCTGCTGCTGCTGCTGCCCTGTCAGCAAAAGAACCTGGCTAGCTAACCTTTTTACATGGTAGTTGTCTCACATGCCGGAAGAAGAAAGTGAGGTGTTCTGGAACAAGTCCCTGCCAGTACTGCGTCAAGCGCGGCTTGGACTGCATAATTCGGGGCCAATGCCCCAAGAGGGTATTCTTAGCCAAGTGAGTGTGTCCAGGGTGTTGTTGTTGTTATCATGTCTTGTCTAGACACAAACTGGCTAACACATAACGTTATTAAAAAAAATTAGTCGGGTCGAGGAACTCGAGAGTCGTCTATCACAATACGAAAGGGTTGAAAAGATCCTATCAACACCATCAACCTTTCAAAGTACTACTCACCTCCTCACAACCCCCCCATCTTTTAACCCCGTATTCTCCTGACTTGTCAGGACTAACACCAGATCCTAGATGCCCCCCCTCAGAAGGATAGTCCTCCAGCCTTAACCATCTCGGCTTCTGCCTCTCTGCCAGAACTATCTCAACTTTCCCCACAAACCGATCCTGGGCGGGGTAACACGCCTCCAAAATCACCTGTTCTGCCTCATCCCTCTCCCAGCTTCTCTGCCCCTTCGGTGAGGAATGGCTTACCCCATACCTCCCCGGCTACAAGTTCGTTTCCTCACTCTCATTCTATGTGTTTCTTCGCGGACTAACCCTTGCCAGCCATCCCTGTTGATGCATCCATGAGTTCCAGCCGCATCTTCTCATCCCGCGTGCAGGATCTCCTATCACCTTCCGGACAAGATGGGGCGGACAAAGCTTCCAAGTCTCCTGCATCTGAACATCACAAGGATACAGTGTTCAATGAATCCGGCATGCAGATCTCCAGCAAGAACTTCCCGAGGCTACCCTCACACCAAGAGGCACAAAGGCTTTTGGAGGTAGCCATGTTCTTCATGGGGCACACAACACATCACATTGATGCTCGGGACTTCTCAGACCGGTTGTGGTTCTTTTATGCCAACAAGGATGACAAGTCACAACTCAAGACACCCTGGTGCTATGAGATGATGATTGTCCTGGCTATTGGCTGCCAGTTTGATGCCAACCCGGATAATGAAGAAAATGGTGGGTTTTCAGGTGTAGAACTGTTCGAATACGTCCACAAGAACATCCCAACCCTGAGTGAGCTCTATGGTTACGGGCAACTTGGTGTCGAGATTTACGCCCTGCTCTCAATCTACCTACAAAACTTCCATCGCAGAGAGGAGGCCTATCTCTACGTAAGTTACACAACCCCATTTCAAGCTCTAGCAAGCTCACTACTGACCTATTTTTTTTTCTTGTTTTCAGATCAGCACTGCGCTCCGGATTGCAATCACGCACAAGTACCACCAGGTTGCTGGGACCAAGCATTTGATGAAATCCGACAGGGTTCATCTGAACCGTCTTTGGTGGACGGTTTACATGCAAGAAAGGTACACAAAAAAACACCATCGGCAAAAGCCCGTTTTCAACTATCGCTAATCAATTTTTTTTTTGTTAACAGGCGCCTTGCTGCTGCGACTGGAAACCCGTCTGGTATTAGTGATGAGTCCATTGACCAGGAACTACCCACCAACTCTCCTGGATTTGCCCCAGCCGGTCCCATCTGTATCAACATCAAGATTGCCCGGGTGACCGGACGAATCTTGTCTGGTAAGCTTCCATTCTTCTCCGAAAAATAAATATTGCTTTTTTCGGTGTGTATCAAAATCATGGAGTGTTATTAACGACTCATTTTCCAATGGTTAGTGTTGTATGGCACGGAGCCTCATACCGAAGACACTTTCGTTCCAAACGTCCAAGAAATTGTGAGATCCTTGTACGAGATCTCCCAGGAAATCCCATCCGATTCCGCAAAGGATTTCCAAGGCATGGGCCGCGACCTCTGCTTGCGAACGACCGGATCATTGCATCTCATGCTCTATCAGGTACAACTACCTCCTTGACTTTGTTGTTGTTTTTTTACTTGGTCATTGAAGTATACTAACCCCTGTTTCTTTCACAGGCCACTCTTCTCACTCTCCGACCCATCATGCTGCACGTCGCTAAGTTGGTGCTAAGCGGCGATGGTCCCAGCGGCCCAAGCCTGGACACTTCCCCCCTCGGACGCCTCTCCAGGACGTGCTCTGAGGCCGCCCGCAGGCTGCTGAAGGTAGTATGCTCCCTCCGCGACCGGCACATCCTGGCGATCCACGGTTTCTTCGACTTTGACGCGGTCTGCTCCTCGTCCTTTATCATGATCCTGGTCGCCATCATTGACTCCGTCGTCGACGAGGGCCAGCGTTTCGGCCCCTCGCCGGGACTCCAGGATGCCCTGGAGACTATGCAGTACCTCGCCGACAACGGCAGCAAGCACGCTCTCCAGCGTATGAAGGACTTGAAGACCATCTGCAAGAACCTGTCAACCAAGATCCAGTCCCTCAAGGCGATGAACACCTCCCCCATCTCAGTGGACGCCCTGGCCCAGAACATTACCGGCGGTACCGGTACCGGCAGCGGTAGTGGTAGCAGCGACATCCCCAACGACCGAAACTTCGCTTCGACCCCGGCATCCAGCAAGAATCTCGACCTGCGGGACCAAGTAGGCGGCCTCGACCAGTCCGTGAACAGCAGCCAGCAAAACTCTCGGCCAGACGATACGCCTAATCAAGAGATGGGCCTTGAGCCAGACCTGTGGGATAATTTTGCCCACATCTGGATTCCTCCATCAGACAGCCGAGGAGAGAACCTATACCAAGACGTTTCCATGGCGGATGTCTCACCAGATGAGTACTACAAAGCGTACTTCTCAATGTATAATAATGCCGACTGGAGCCTCACGGGAGAAGAAATGGGTGGGTTTGCCGAATTGGGTCGACACATTCAGGATGTATAGTTTTCTTCTTTTCTTTTCCCTTTGGCGAGGGAACCTCAGAGTAGATGTGATACTATTGTCTCTGGTTTGGTTTTGCTTTTCTGATTACCTTTTCATTTGTCATGGGGGAAAATGGGGTATCCTCAACGATACCAATCACGATCTGTAGCGACTTTATCATGAGATCACGTCTTTATTCAAGCTGAAAAAAAAGTACTGCCTGTTGCAGTTAATGTCTGCCAACTTCCAATAACACATCACTTCCAATCTCTCTTCAATAAGCACCATGGCTCTTTTTGCTCGCCAACGCCATGTCGATTTCAAATTCCACCAAAACCCCCAGTGGATGACACGTGAATGCTTAAGCTTACAATGGCCGCAGGCTGGGTTTGATCAATTGCAAGAGCCTGTCCTAGTCGGGAAATGCGGGTATTCTGTTGGGAGGCATAAATTGGTCCCCGTCAAATTTCTTGATCCAAGATTTAAGCCCAACCCGGTCGTTGTCCAGGATCTCTTCCAAAACAGTACATCCATTGTCGAGTCCAATCCAAACGGCGAGTCGGAGATTTGGAAGCCCCCCGCTATTGCGAACATTGAGGAGCGGTTCAAAGTGCTTGAGGTATGATCCCCAAACAAGCGAGTCGATGCAAAGAATTTCTAGGGATGTTGGGAGAAAGTCACGTAATCGATTGTGATCCCAGTCCGTGTACGGTTGGGGTATAGGTGTAATATGCCATATCATGGTCGCATTTAACGTCAGAGACTTGAGCTTTTTGAAGCTCTTCATACTTGGGATGGCATCGTCACCTACCATCACATTCGCGACGGGGCAGTATTTCGGAGCGGTGGGAACGTAACGCGGCCACTAGACCAGTCGCCCCATTCCCATGTGAAGCTCTTGTAGCTTGTCGCGGTGGTTCCCCAGTGCATCTATGATCTCTCTAGACAGAGGACCATGCTGATTGATCGAAGAGTAGTTGAGATGGGTCAGGCTTGGGAGGCCGTACATGAGCTTTTGTAGCATTCTAGGCCATGGTCCTTCCACTGTCAACTGCAATTTCGTCAACTCGGGGCGAACCGGAAGGTTGTCAAGGCCTCCAGCGCTGCAGCAAAGGACCTCAACATGTGGGGCGATGTCCACGAGAAGTGTTTCGACAGGGCTCGCTGGAGTACGAGTGCCGCACTTCTTTTTATTCGTAATTCTGCAGGTATGTTCATAGTCGCTGTGCAGAGACAAATCCATATGCCTGACGCTACTCATTGAGTACGTGTCTCTGTATTCGATTTTGTCACTGGGGCTGCTCTTGATACCCTGACCTTCCAAGCTGATGGAAGCCATCCAAGTTTTCAGCGAATTGAAGGTCCAGATCTGAGGAATGTGTAGATTTACTTCCTCCAAAGTAGGCAAGTCAACCAACCGAAAAAGGAGCTGGGTAAGAGCCTCCTCGATACTGATAGTTTTGCAGATGAAATTCAGCTGGAAGGAAATGCGGTTCACTAGTGAAACTGCGGCGTCAAAGTCCGCACGAATAGGAAAAACAGGTACACCGTCAGGGAAACCTGCTGCCTGCAAGTCGATCAACCTAACGTAATGTCTGAGATTTGGGCACTCATATAAAGATCTGATAAACCTCATGAGTCCCCCCAGAAGCCTGTGCGTTGATTGGAAATAGCACGCATGGAAGAGCACTTTCTGGGCGGCCTGTCGCAAGATGGGTGACGTACGGCAGAGGGCCCTCAGAGTCCAGTCATCTTTGGCGCTCCAGAGTCTTCGGGTAGGTTTCAATGCCATAATCTGGCGCAATGGACGCGGCCCGTAGTTGCAGTGCGAGCAAAGGAATTCACAAATGCGCAGCCACAGCTCGGGCGGCAGGCGATGATCATACCTGATACCCTTGATAGCAGGATGTGCGTGCTGGTCCATGGTGTATTAAGTACACTGGTATACTCGATCGTGATGTTGGAAACAATATCTATCTGGTGTTTGTTGATAAAGGAAAAATTGAAGGAGCCTGGAGAATGAATATGCATCAACTAAGATAGGTACTCAAGATGTCTTGCGTAGTACCTGCCTTGAATACTTTAGGCACCTTATCTTTAGAGTAGGAAGTTCCCTAAGGTACCTTAGATATGTATCTAGATAGTGGCGACTTAGGAAGGTAGTCACAGTACAACACAGCTTAGACCTGCTATCAAACGATCTGAGGGAAGAGTCCGAACTACTTTCAAGCCCACTTAAGGAAGGGAAAAGGTGCGTTGCTACGTTAGGTGCCTTACTCTTGGGCTGCCGAGGTACCTTAGCCAGCACCGCTGATAAGTCAAACAAAGTGGAATACAATGAAATAAAGTGAAGCAAATAGGAATTTAATCATCGGCCGAATTAATAAAGGGAAATAAAAGAAACCATGGCCACTCGATGCTTGGATAGAATGTGGTGATTTGTTGGTGCTTCCGCTACCCTATAGACGACCCACGGGACATGGCCTCGTCGTTGCAATAAAACCCCTAGGCAAGGGTTTATGCTTATATAAGGTTAACGCACACTGATTACCATTTCCAGTTAAAGCTCAGAGTACCGAGTAGATTGATAATGACGGCCCTGGCTTGGGCTTGTTTTACATAGTGCTTTCTCCTCCAATTCGCGCGGGGAAGTTCGAAAACACCCCCGCCGCTTATCCCCTTGATGGTAAGATGTACGTGCTCGCGCCGCCTCATCTGCCCTTGACAATCTTACAGAGCGTGGATGTAAAGACAGACTAGTGTGTGCACATCCAGTCTATGTACTTATCTGCTTTTTTTCAAGGATGCCTTTTGCTTTACAATGGTATAATGCTCCCATAATCAACAGCCAAAGTCATAGCAAATACCAGCGCGTAACATGGGCACCAACTGAGAAGCACTCTTAGGCGACATAATAGATCATAGGCAACACAGGATCCCTCGTAATCACAGTCATCGTAATTTCGTGAGGGCCTAAAAATCACAAGCAACGCTAATAATGGCCGGCCATTGACTGTATGATTACTGTAGTCTCCAGCCATCGTCACTCTAACCTCTCAATTCAAGGGTGATCAAGTAAGATCTCCGCGAACGAGCGCTCAGATTAGATAAAGCGGTTATTGACACACCCATAGTCGTTCAGGCTGAGTTGTGTTAGTGGAGCCAGCGCTGGAATCAATTTAGCTGTGGTGTGAAGCATCATCAAAGTTTGAACTAAATGTCAGCGCTTGGGCTGTCACCATATTACTACTCCTAGCAAACTCCAACTTTAGAGTGGGCTCGAGAACTCGAATGTTGTTTATTTAGCCAATATCATAAGTCAACTCACGCCTTACTAAATTGTCTGCCATCATTATCCGTGGTCGTAAAACGGCTAGAAGTAAGTTTCGACGGTAAGAAGAGGCTCATCTGGACTCTCACCATAACTGCATTATGAAACAACTGCGGAATAATAAGATCAACAGGCAAGACTTTTGGGATCTTGGCTCACAACGCTCCATTACCGGTTTTTGGGTAGCTCATCTACCGAAATCCCAAGTCAAAGCGGCTGATAATTGATAGACAATATCTGACCAAGCCAAGGCATTGACTATTCTAAGCTGCTGATACTATTAAAACTCGGGTATATGATAGACGTAAATTCTGCCTGAAATGGAACACATTGCAGTCTAGTTTGATGGCCTGATCGATAATAGAAAGGGATTTCAGACACCTTGATCTACTAGTCTCCGTAGAACCTTATTAGTTTGCGTTGGTGGATCGCACATGGCTTGAGCAAGTTCATTATCTTTTGCCATTGGGTTCTTTAGAATGTCAGAGCGAAAGGATGAAATGAACTTCATCTTGGAGAAAGCCGACTCGTGCCACAACCAAGTGTTTTGACTACCGCCGGGTAAATCACTCAACTGCCGGGAAGAATAGGCAGAATACAGTTCTCTTAGCTTTGGGTGCCGCGCAAGCAAGTTTCAAACCCTCCACATGCAATAACAAGCGGGCTTCAAAGCGTTCGACTATTCTCCGTCAAGACAATGGGGGCCTGTGGGGGTGACCATTCTATGAGGAGCAAGAGTTGGTTGCGCCAGTCCAGGCTTGTGATGGCCGGAAGAGGCAAATTTGCATTCTGGCTAAATGCTCAACACAAAATAACCGCCCAAGCGAATCCAGTCCCTTGGGTACTCGCTAACAATCACAGACAGGACGCTTATACAAATACTCGGCCCCGCTCTTTTGTCGAGCTGCGAGTCGTGCGCTTCCATAAAATTGTCTGATATGGCTAGACAATATGATGGACCTTTCGTTCGTGGGGTTGTGTCTCGCATATCCGCCCCCGATGAGGAACCCAACTAGTCAAGGTCTCCTCGGAAAGTGTTCAGAGGGAGCCGATTTCATTTTGGGGGAGAAAAGAAAGACGAAACCCCGTGAACTGAACATGTCTGCTGCTTCCCTGTACCTGTGCCGTGATACAAAAAACAGGAATTCAGCGTTGCAAGCACAGATGTGCCAGCAAAGATGTTAGTGTACCTATGCCGGCGAATGATGCCGTCTTGGCGGCTCGGTAGTCGACAAACTTCCCTCCCCGCCTCTTCTCCAATTCGAAGAGAAGAGGGGAAGATTCCATAGCAAAATGCCGTCGGACTCTCCGACCACGAACTATGACTGCGTTGATGCCATGCGACCAACTGATACTGGCTTAGAAAAACCTGACCATAACCTCGCTTGCAAGGGAGAAAAGCGGAATCTAGTCCGGAATGCAGAAAGGCGGCTTCACCATGAACAGCACTATCCCCGGTTATACCCCAGATTCCCCACTCCCTCGCCAGCTCACGCCCTTCTCTTTTTGGCTTTTTGAGTATTATGCTCTTGTGCTACCCCAAAGCTATCCACAAGGTTGATTGGCGATCATAGGCTTTGACAACAACTGAGTCGTTCAAACCCCAGACCCAAGTTGTATCCGGTCCACTCAAGTTCTGTGGGCACCAACCAGCTCCCCAGCTGAGAGTTCGTCTCCTCAGGATAATCCACCAATCGTCATTTACGCCTCTCATTGGGAATAGAGCATACCATTCTGTGGTCAGTTCTCTTCTCTTTCACGGCCCGAAATTCCTAACGAGGAGGTAACTGCTTTCAACGACGAGTGCCGGCACTGCTCTGAGAGATGGTGGGGTTTTGGGGGTGAAGCAAATGAGTCGGCGATCCTAGGCTTCATCTGCTACTCCACAGACCAGAATGGAAATCTTATAACTAGTCCTCTCTCCCGCCGACCTTTGATTGAGAACCAGCAGTCAAAGGATTGTGCAATTCGACCTGGTTTAAGTTGACTTGGAGTTGACTTGACGACACAATGGCGATCGAAAACAAAGCCGGCCCTGACCACATCGAGAGCAGCGATGCTGGTCTCGACCACCTCAAGAATGTCGACATCCATGACAAGGCCCTGACCAACGCCGCCCTTGATGCCACCGCCCATGAGCACAGCGTCAGTATTCTCCAGGGTTTCAAGACCTACAAGCGTGCTGCGCTATGGTCGATCCGTAAGTCATTCCCAATGGCTCTCACAAACATGATGTGAAACTAACTGTAGTTGCAGTCATCTCGAGTACCGTCATTATGGAGGGGTATGTAGCTGGATCTTTTTTTTTTTTTGACTTCTTCCGGCGTAATTCCTTGATGTCTAACAAGATCTAGTTATGACGTTACGTTGTTGGGTTCCTTCTATGGCTATCCCAGTTTCCGTGCCAAGTATGGTACCTTCCTCGACGACGAGCACGGCTATCAGATTTCGGCTACCTGGCAGCAGCGCTTCCAATCCCTCGGTGCTTTGGCTAACATCATTGGTGCTCTCTTCAACGGTTGGGCCACTGCCAAATGGGGTCACCGCAAGGTCCTCATGATCAGCTTGGTCTGGCTCGCCGGCTGGGTCTTCATGAGTTTCTTCTCCCCCACCATCGAGATCCTGCTTGTCGGTCAGTTCTTCTGCAACATCGCCTGGGGAGTCTTCGCCACCACCGGCCCCGCTTACGCCGCTGAGGTTACTCCTCTCGCTATTCGAGGATACTTGACTGCCTACGTCAACCTCTGCTGGTGCATTGGTCAGTTCATTTCTGCCGGTGTGCTGAAGGGTCTTGTCAACAACCCAACCAAGTGGAGCTACAAGATCCCCTTCGCCATTCAATGGGTCTGGCCTGTTCCCCTGTTCATTGCTGCCTTCCTGGCTCCCGAGTCCCCATGGTATCTTGTCCGCACAAACCAGCTTGAGAAGGCGAAACACTCTCTCCAGCGTCTGTCCGAGCCTGACCACAATGTTGATATCGATGGCACTATTGCCATGATGGTCCACACCAACAAGCTCGAGATCCAGGAGCGCGAGGGTGTGACATACTGGGATGCTTTCCGAGGCACCAACCGTCGACGAACTGAGATTGCATGCATGGGTTTCTTGTCCCAGATCACCAACGGTGGAGCTCTTTGCTACAGTGGCTCTTTCTTCTTCCAGCAAACCGGTATCAGCGCCAGCGCTGCCTACGGTATCTCCCTTGCCGGTACTGGTATCGCCTTCTGTGGTACTATCATCTCTTGGTTCTACATCTCCAAGTTTGGCCGACGTACCATCTGGCTCAGCGGCTTCTCATTCCTTGTTGTGATTCTCTGGACTATTGGATTCCTTGCTTTGCCGAAGCAGACCAAGTCACTTGCGTGGGCCCAGTCTATTCTTTGCATCGTCTGGCTGGGTGCTTACTCCATGTCCGTCGGTCCCATCATTTACACCCTTGTCTCCGAGGTTGGATCAACTCGTCTGCGAACCCAGACCGTCGTCCTTGCTCGCTCTACCTACTATGTAGGCAACATTATTTGCGGTGGTTTGATTCAGCCTAAGCTCCTCTCGCCAGGTGCTTGGAATGCCAAGGGCAAGACTGTAAGTTTCCCTGATTGCTTCCGCAGGCCAATTGCAAGTATGTACTGACATAACTAGGCTTTCTTCTGGGCCGCTCTCGCTTCCTTGACCCTTGTTTGGGGTTACTTCCGTCTCTTCGAGACTAAGGACCGAACCTTTGGAGAGTTGGACCATATGGTAAGAGAATGCCTTCGTCTCGTGCCATTGCTGCTATGCATATGCTAATCTCATTCTACAGTTCCAGAAGAACGTCCCAGCTAGAAAGTCGGCCGCGTACCAGATTAATGAAGAGGAGGTCTATGCTGCTCATGAGAAGGCCGAGGATAACTAAGTTTGTGGATAAAATGTATTGACCTTGATGTGTTGAATGAGCGAATTGGCGACTGCCGCGTGAATCATGTGCGGAAAGAATAAAAATCCTTCATCCAGCAAATAAAAAAATAACAATGGGTTGAATTGGTAACTTTACTGTGTATAAGCCAGCGATATCTGTGTGTAAATTGAGCACTACGCATTGAGTCCCGGAAGGGTCTTGGGCCATGGTAAGATCCTGTTTATCTACCCGATATAAAGTCACTACTCATGCATGAAACACACTTAATAAAGTCGATCCAAGTTGTTGGGACACAGAGGTAGAAGAGCAGGTGATGTTTGTTATTTGAATACTCCATTTCAAAGGTCTCTTTCAAGTGCCGTATCAATTGTGTCAATTTGGTTCGTATTTGCCCCCGACTGTTCTCAATGTGTGACAATCCTTTCTAACCAGCTCAGCGGAAACCGAAGAGTCTCCCACAAGGTTGTATCATCAATCTAAAAAAAAAAAAACGACCTAATTAGGGAAAAGAAAGGATAGGTTCGGCCAGCCTATTCAAAATAGAGATACGTGAGAGGTGCATAAGATTACATCTAATACATCTATTGGCAGATTCCAATTAGTTGAGCCTGTTGGGTATTAATTATCACCGTTCCTATTTGAGGCTGCCGTTTGTAGTTGGGCCCATGGACGTGGATGTACAAACTCAGAGCCTTGAACAGTTTGCGACGTGTTACTTTTTAGACTAGCGATGGGAAAACTGTATGGCAATTGCTAGAGACTTGGATGAGAAAATAAAATATGATTCGAAATGGATGATGGGGAGTGGGAGCGGGAGCTGAGAGATCACTTCCATCTGCTCAGACACCGTAATGATGCGATTACAGTTGCATTGTTTTGCTTTAGCCGATCTGGTATCTCGGTGGCTACAAGGAACATTCTATCAATTCAAAACTTGGACGTTGAATGTGGAAGGGTGATGCTGGTTTGAAACAAGACCTTAATCAAAAGTTGTTTATTCTGTGTCAAGAATAACCACCACTAGTCGCCCAATACAAAGGGGCATGGAGGCAGGGTGGCAAAAATCCAAGGAAAGGATTTCAGGACCGAATACACAGTGAGCAGCGATTGGAACCGTCAAGAGGATGATGAAAGACAAATGATACGCCCAACTGCAGGAAACCGGCCATCATTCCTTTGGCCGCAGTACGGTCGAATCGCCGAGGCTCACGCTCTCCACTCAAATCAAGGGATGAATAGCATCTGGACGCTGAACCAACCGATCTTTGAGGTGCAAGGAGGCACCCCTGGCGCTTGACCAAGTAGCCACTGCGCACGGCTTCCTCTCGGCACAATGGGCACGTTCTTTGTAGTTGTGGCATGTTTCCATAATCATCGATGAAGCGAGCCAGAGAATAAGTTGAAGGAGTGTTCTTCAGGACTTATTTTTTTTTTTAGAAGATGAGTCCCATATGTAGTGGCTTTGTGGTCAAAGCCAAACAGGCGAGACTAATCGTCCTACTTTTTTTCTTCTCCTTAGTTTAGAGTAAGCAGTAGACATTTAACGGGCCGTGGCCGCAAATATGTTGCCTGCATGATGGTAAGGCAGCGCCACAGTGATATGAATTGCATCGAACAAGGATAGTTTTGATGGTTGAATACGATAGGCGGATAAATCGTCAAATGCATGTATGGAGGTGAAGGCGGGTGGAGCCCGGATTTCATTCTGCTGGTGGCTCCCCGTTGCAGGCTGGTCATGTCGATTGACATCTGGAGCACGGAATTGAGTCAGTGTGTAATGGAGCCATCAACACACACGATTGTGATGCACATTCCATTCACGCAAGGAAAGCGTCGTTGTCGCTACGAACGACTAAGAAGTACGCACACTATCACGCTATTATGTGCCCTTCCTCAAGACGTCATTGTCCTGCTCGCCTCAAACAATGAAAAGGGAGTCAAAGCCATGAAGTCGGCGCAGTTCAGCTGCGTCACATAAAACTGTAAGACACATCCGCAAAGACGAGACAATTTTCATTCCTGAGCCTTTGTTTTCCTTGTTTTGCACGAATGGAACACTCTGCAAATAATCGTCACAGAGGCGGAAGCCAAATTAGGCACCTAAATTGGGTTAGTGGTCTCGCAAGGCACTGGGCCGCCAGACAGGGAATCTCTACTCCGCCATTGGCTAAAATACTCCCTTGTTTCTATTCTGGGCCTCACCACCAGACACCTGCCAATCCCAATCATTCTAGAGGGCATCGTTTCTCCACTTGATTGTTCCTTCCCCTGCCAAGACATCGGAATCCAGGCACAACCAACCCAGTTTGCTTGTTCTTTCCCAGTTACGGAGCTGTTGATACGAAGTGCTGCATCCACGTGATAGGTTCGCGTCGTGGTGGGTCGAATCACCCCCTTGATTTACCGCATTCCATATCATCCAGCCTTCTCACCATCTTCAACTTACAGTCCTTTTCTCCATTGCTCAGTTTTTTTTTAGTTTCTTTTTTGGAATTCATCTTTCATTATTCAAGTCATTCCTTGCCCTCGAGGCTTTATTCATCCGCTCATTCCCAGATTTCGACTCTCGCTCTTTTATCCAAGTCGACTTTGATACCGTCATCCCTGTGTATGACATTTTGAACAATAACATCCATCCCCGACCTTCGAATCGAGTTACCCATCATGCGTGTTTCTTCTACTATTGCCGCTGGCGCCCTTGTCGCCGGCGCCTCAGCCAAGAACTACCTGGGTTTCAACTCCGGCGCCACCCTCGCCGACCGATCTGCCAAGTTCAAGGCCGATTTCAAAGCCGAGTTTGAGACGGCCCAGAACCTGAAGGGATCCCCCGGTGACTTCAACGCCGTCCGACTTTACACCAACATTCAGGCTTACTCCAAGAATGACCCCATTCAGGCTTTCGAGGCTGCCATCGATACCGACACCTCCATCCTGCTTGGTGTCTGGACTTCCGGCACCGATAACATCGATGAGGAGATCACTGCCCTGAAGACTGCCGTCTCCAAGTATGGCAAATCTTTTACTGACCTTGTCATTGGTATCTCCATTGGCAGCGAGGATCTCTACCGAAACTCAGTCACTGGCGTTGAGAACAAGGGCGGTATTGGTGCCAATCCCGATGTCATTGTTAATTTCATCAATGACTTCAAGAAGGAATTTGCCCACACAGGTCTTGCAAGCATTCCCGTCGGTCATGTCGACACATGGGATGCTTGGCAGAACGGTTCCAACAAGGCCGTCATTGATGCTGTTGATTGGCTTGGTGTGGATGAGTACCCCTACTACGAAAATGGCAAGGGCAACAACATCGACAACGCCGGCAACCTCTTCGACAAGGCTTTCGACATTACCGTTGCTGCCGCTGGTGGCAAGCCTGTCTGGGTCACTGAGACTGGCTGGCCTTACATTGGTCCCGACTGGGATGAGGGTGTCCCCAGCGTGGCCAACGCCAAGAAGTACTGGCAACATATTGGCTGCAAGCGCCTCTTCCACCAGGTGCCCACTTTCTGGTATACCCTTCGTGACTCCAACCCCGACAACAAGATGAAGTTTGGCATCACCGATAACCTGTCGACCACTCCTCGATTTGACCTATCTTGCCCTGCCCATATCGATGAGCCCACAAGCACTAGCGCAGGCGGCTCAAAGCCCACTGGTACCAAGGGCAGTGATTCCACTGAGACCAAGGACAGTGATTCCACTGAGACTAGCGCATCCAAGCCCACTGGCACCGAATCTGGCTCCAAGAGCAGCTCGAGCTCCGAGTCCTCTTCCACACCTAGCACGGTTGGCTCTAGCGCCTCCGCTATCCAGATGTTCTCCGTCGGTAGCATTGTCGCCCTTGTCGCCGCTATTGTTCTGTAAACCTTCGAATTGATTGTGGGTATATGGGGCCCGTATAAAGTGTATCTTTAACTTACATCTCTTTAACGAGATGTATTACTTGTATTCAACTATAGACCAAGGATAGACCTTAAGGATGTTATTACTGTTGGGTTTGCTTGCTGCCATGATCTGTCACATACAAGACTGTTGTTGCGCACCATGTTTGTGGTCCAATACAGTACGCCATAGTATATAACGGAAGTTGGCAGGTATTTTTGGATGGGGGTAATTTCCTGGTGAAGTTGTTGTAGGCGCTTTTTAGGTGCCTCTTATATACTCCTGAGTTATATTGACGTTCCTCTAAAATCTCATGCCTTGGACTGCCCTATGATATGTGTAATTTCCCTGAATAATCTGCGCCATTGGGGATCGCCTGTATGCCAGCCAGACCGAGCTAGAAAGCCCATTCTACCATCCATGGGTTGGGTGGGATGTATATATGTTCAAAATTGCACCAATTGATAATTACGTCCTTTTTACTGAATAGCCACCATGTTAGTCCAATTGTTTGGTTGTGCAAGTGGACTTGATAAGGCAGAGAGAGACCAAAGAGCTATAGCAACCTGATCTCCAAACAATAAAGCACCACTCAGGTACATTCCTCCAATGGATGTACTACTCCCAGCCAGCTTGGATCTGCCACCAGCCCTAACAATGGAATATAATAATCAGTTGCTACTAAGGCCACTAGCTACCAAGGTACCTAAACTGTTTAAGCTGAGAGGCGAACCGAGGAACTGAGGACATTGTGGAGGTACCTAGTCCGAACACGGAGGGGCTGCGTTTTGTGGGGTCAGACTTTCCAGCCTCATAGCCTCTGGAACCGGGAGGGAGCCCAAATTCCGATGAACAGATGATTTTTGGTTGTAACCTTTCTGTCTGGTTTTCATGGCTACTTATTTGTTGAACGGTTATATAGCTTCTGCTAGAGGCAAAAATGGCCTGTAAATGTCACGACAGGGTTGGAGTAAGCTGAGGTCATCATCAGTTTCATGGAAGGGAGGAACGGAGACAATTGGTTCTGGTTGACTTGAACACTTTCTTTTTGTTGTCAGTTATATACCTGGGTACTTCAAGTGCCCTCAACCATTTGATGCAGAGGGGAATTTGTTGTTGTTGTTGTACCTGATTCTGTGACACAAATAGTAGTAACTTGCATAGTAACCTTGCTATTTACACCTGAATAGAGTAGGTTACCTCATACACGTAAGGATTGTTGGTGTGTCCTCCATAGTAACGCTCTCCCCCATTCCTCTGATTTCGTATACAAGAGATCTACGTCTGCTCTCACATGTACAAGGCAGAAAGTAAAAGTAAGGCACATACAAGTTGTTTTCCACAGAGCTACGGCATAATCACATGATGTTGTACCAGAGAGCGCCTTGCAGCTCCAAATTTCCACATTTCTCATGTAACTAATACCCATGTCAGCCTTGTTGGACTCAAAAAGTCCCTTTTTCGCTTTGAACATCACCCACTTTTTGAAGTTTGGCAGAAGCGCTATAGGCCGATTAATCATCTTCATTGGCTGTGTGCCCTTGGGGCCTTTCATCTTTGGCCTTTCGTTTAGACTTATGCTTACTCTGGGATGTAAGAACCTGACAAAGTTCAGAAACGTTAGCATTGTTGCAGGGCGTCTGAGGCCCGTGTCAGAGGGCCCTTTCTCAACAGTAAGTGGGGTTATTTGCTGTTCTTTTGCTTTGGGGAGGGAGCCATGGTTCTCTTATAGATTCGGCCGTTCCCCTTCTGAAGATTTGTATTGATTCATCCATCCATCTCTTCATCCACTCTGTCCATCTCTCTCAATTTCCCTCTCGTCGTCCAACAATAGACTCACACAATGTCTCTCAGCCCTCTTCCCCGCGAGATTGGTATCTTCAGGAACCACATTGCCCGCCAGCCTGAGGCGCTCATCCTGCGCGAAAAGGTCCTGTCCCTGTCGGGCGACAGCTTTGAGATCAAGCTCGCCAGTGGCAGACCGATTTTCAAGGTGGAGGGCAAATTTCTCACCATCTCGGGCCGTAAATGTCTCTACGACATGGAGGGCAATCACCTATTTGACATTTACAAGGAGCATTTCCACATCCACACCACTTATGCAATTGCTGATCCAAACGGCAACAAGATCGTGAATATCAAGAACGATATCAAGCGTAGGTAGTTCCCATTTCTTTGGCTTCCCCCCTATATTTCGACCAAGTGGCTTGCAATGGACGGCGCCAGCTATGCATTCCCTGTCACCGTGGACATTTCCCCCATCCCAAAGTACCGATGGGGTTAACACGCTAACATGATGCAGTGATTGGATCCAAGGCCACCGCAACTTTCAAATCTGCTGACGGCCAGGAAGACTCGCTCGTCATGAAGGGCAACTGGCTCGACTACGCCGCAGAAATCCACGACTCCAAGAGCAACGCTCTCGTCGGTCGCCTCAGTCGCAAGGTCTTCAGTGCCAAGGATATCATCTTCGACCAGCAAACATACTGTCTCGAGGTCGCGCCCGGCGTCGACATGGCTCTAATGGCGGCTCTCTGCATCTGCATGGATGAGAAGAACAACGACGATAAATAATAGTGAGGCGGGTGGAAGGAATAAGGATGAGAGAAACGTTTGATGAGATACCCACATGATGAGCGGCAGAAACAAGAAAGAGGTAACAAGGCGGATGATGTAAATAAACTGGGCGCTAGCAATTCCTAGCTAGCACTTTAGCTACGAGTGAATGTTGAGCTTCTCTCGCTTCTTCACGATGTACAATGCTAGGAGTTTCTTGTATCAGAGTCTCCAAGTGTGAGAATAATTTACGGTGTCTACTTTGTTTACTTGTATCGGCGCTTGACAAGACTGTTTCGAACATCAGGTCGAAGGATATGTAGAGAGATACCTCAGCTGGCACGCCGAGCAGGGAGAAAGTGCCAACCCACGCCTTACTCATCTCTCCCTCCATGGACTTCCTGGCCGTCGCACTGATATCGTACCTAATCAAGGTAGTATATAACCCGTACTGCTTAAATAAGTAGGTACCTATAGAGAAAGATCCAATAAATAAATAATGCATCTTGGCACTTCCTTTGGCCCTCGCATGATGCACTGAGCTTTGTTCAATCTGTCCCGCAATGTGCCTTACCTGTCTGGGCACCTACGGACCTAGATAGTGGGCCATCATAGCTTTCGCCTGAGTAGCTGTGGTACCCTTAAATGTAAGCATATAGCTTAATACTGGTTTCTCCCCAAAGCTTGATCCATCAATTCTTTATCCATCAATTCTTTTTAAAGATTGTACCTCATTTTTTTTATTGTACAGAGTGACAAAGGTAATTCTCGCAAATCATCCTATCAGGGGGGAATATAGTTCAGTGTGACTGAGGAGCATTTTATGACGGGTAACTGGTACCATAAAGTATCCCCCTGTACCTTTGTGATACGATGACATTACTTAGATATGCACAGAATTGAGCACTGTACCTAGCTAGGTAACTTTACCAACCCTGTGTGTGGTAGAATGCACCATAGCCCAGAACCCTCTAGTAGGCCAAACTCTCCAGATACATCTACATCTATCTATATATCACCTTATTTATCCCCTCTTTGTTTTATCATCGCATAAAACGCTCAGTTCTGGCTATTCACCCTTGCGACTACTTTCTTTCTCCTGCAGCTCGGCATCCTGGTGCCGGCTGTAGCATGTCGGCTGCCTCTTCCAATGCAGCAAGCACGATTTGAGTGTGTGGGGTGTGCAAAGCTGACATCCAGTCACGGTGGCACATGTTTTTTTTGTTGTTATGTGCGATGTAAACACAGACATAGTAAGCTGCCGATAAAGGAACAAAGCTGAGGGCGCGGGGGTTATGGGGAGAAGACTCTTGCGATGTTGTGATATTTCCTTTCGGCTTGGGCAGAAGCAGTCCGCTGAGGAAGCTTGGAAAGGTGTATCCGTGCCTGTGTCAACGTAGATCATATTTTCTCGCTGTTGATGTTGTTCAGCCTCCACGTCATGATCAGACTTAACAGGAGCCACCTACATGCCAGGACTAGGGGTTCTGATGCACAGGGCGGAGTGGATCACATCTGCATGTCAGCAGCCATGCCCCCTGGTAGGTGGACAGGCAGTGGCTATTCACCCATCCCAACAAGGGGAGCTGCGTAACAGACAGCATTACAAGCAGACTTACTGCAGCAGTGTAAAGATCCTGCTTTGAAATGGAGGCTTTACATGAGCGCTTATCTTGAACATCATATGGAGAGTGCCTAGACCCTGACCCAGCGCAAAACGCAATGAATGAAAAGAGAAGCAAAAAGAAAACTTGTTCTCAAAGCCTAGTAACTACTTGATCCTCAATAACAATCTTTATTCCTTGGTGTACCACACCAAACTCAATGGATATCAAATATGTCGTGCTCGCATGCGCATTATGCAGTCATTTCTCATCAAGAAGAACAAAGGGGCTATTTTTAGTCTTCATAAACCTCTTCGTACTCCTCTTCATACTCCTCGCGTGCCTCCTCAATGTCACTCTGACTAGCATCTGAGTCGGCGAGCACTTCCTCGTACTCCTCACGGGCCTCCTGGACGCTTTCACGATCGCTTGATGAGACCGAGTGACCATCAGCATCAGTGGCAGGAAGAACAGCTGGCGGGCCGTCATCATAGCCGCGGTTGTAGTCACCGCCGTAATTTTGAGCCGGAGGCGCATCATCGTAGTAGTAATTGTTGACCACCGTCGTCGAGCCAGAAGCATGAGGGGCAGGAGCAGCCTGATGGTGTTCGTCGTCGCTATCATCAAGGGCGTTTGCAATCAGGGCTCCTCCAATGGCGCCTACGGCAAGACCACCAGCAGCACCAAGAAGCATGCCCTTCTTATTACTCTTCTTGTCCTTTTCACCAGATTGGTAATCGCCATGCCCGCGGTTGTCTTGACCATAGCCAGAAGGGGGTGCGCCTTGCCCACCATACCCGTAGCCATGGTCTCCACCAGCGGGAGGAGGAGAGTTGTATTGGTTATATCCGCGGGAATCGTGAGAATCGGCAGGAGGGGGGGAGTTATAGGGGTTGGAGTTGTACCCGCGGCTATCATGTGCATCGGGGGGAGGGGCTTGATAGCCAGGAGCCTCCCACTGGGAGCGTCCAGTGGCGACTTCTACATAGAACCAACGCTGGTGTTGTTGATCGAACTGCGCAGTCCATCCGCGAGGCAAAGGCGGCTTGTCAGAAGGGGGGTTATAGGAAGGCTGGGGAGGAGCAGCGTGATACTGGGCAGGAGGCTGCCCTCCCTGAGACTCATTGTGGTAACCATAGCCACGGTCATCTGGGCAAGCTGTTAATTACCTTGAGCTCTGACAGGAAGAACACCGGAGCAAAATAACTCATCAATACTTACTATCTCTCTGAGGAGGAGGGGTTGAATATTGGTATTGCTGCTGCTCCTGCTGCTGCTGCTGCTGTGGCGGCCTTTCCTTGTCGCCAATTCCGAAGTTCTCAAACTCGGAAGTGAGTTTCTTGAAGAATGACATTCTGAGAAGTTGGAGGGGGGGTAGGAGGCAGCGATAGAGAGCTGAGAGAAGAGTTTTGGTGGGAGATGCGAGGGTTGCGGACAAGGAGGGAAAAGGAAGAAAGGAGATGAGAGAAAGCAGGATGAAGATATAAGGCCGTCGAGGTTGGCGGCCTCTTTGGTTGTGTGTGAATGGTTTTATATTTGGGAGGCACGTAACAACACAATGCAGGTGGTTGTTGACAGATGTTGGTGGGATACAGAAGGTGCAGGGGTGGTAGGACGGGCGCCGACCGGGCAGTCACGATACCAGCCATTGGGGCTTCAGACTCACTGCCAAGAAGAGGGGGTGGTGGTGGTGTCCGCCGGTTTATCCAGAAGCTCAAAATTTAGGCAAGGTACCCAACCTCACATAGGTACCTAGATGTAGTACAGCTGTTTAACAATGGTGTCATGCATGAGTGTTTTTTTTAACTAGCATGTATGGCAACCTTCTCTTGAGAGATAGCTACAACGGCAGACTACCTACACATCCTATTACTGTTCGGTCAGACAGTAGGTAAATCTTGAGTATGGAGAGTCTGTGTTGACTTTGTGCAGTTTTGAAACTGGAACCTGTCTCAGTGCTCATGCTCCCTAAGCACAGGCACTATGTACCTACCTTTTTGAAGCCTAACTACAGTATATGAAACGAAATAACCGAGCATTCCTATTTCACATGCGCGGGGTCTGGAGCTATCCAGCTCCAGTGCTTGGGCGAGCACCAGTACCTTCTATTCCCTACAGGCCAATCTCAAACAGGTACCTACCGTAGTCTGGCGGGCCGTCCCGGCGGGGTAGGGGACCTATTCAACGAGAAACCCCTCCATATCTGTCCACTATTTCCACCTGGCCCATCGCCGAGAAGCCCAAGCGTTCCCGAGCTGTCCGGCTCTATCCATATTACTCCGGAGCATCGTACACAATTCACAGTTGAAATTATCATTTGGAAGACCCATATTATGCTTGGCAGCCAAGAATTAGTCACAGCATTATACTCAAAATTAGGAGAAAGCGCCCAACCAGCGGTGAATGGCGGGTCTCTAGGGCGAGCATGAAGTGATGAGCTTTGTACAACTCTTACCCGTCTGGTTGGCAGCGTTCTTAGATTTGAGGTGCCAGCGGACGTTATCTACAAGTACTACACTTTCAAGGCAAACTGTGCTATCCCACACAGACTCAGTGAATGGGTGTTTTATTTCCCCTTTTGGAAGGGTCGGACAATTGGAAACGTGGAACGAGGTGAAAAGAGAAATGGATAGAGAGCCTGTCAGGGATGCACCCCTCATGATTGCGGTGTTTATTGCTAGTGTTGAAGGTGAAATTGGTGGAGGGGCCAGAACTCCACGTAATATGGGAACTGTGAGACCTCTGGAGAATACTGCGTCGGGGCAACAGGCGACCAGGCTTGGCACTTGAGTGCAGTACCTAATGTACCTACCTACCAAAATGAGGGGTAGTGGCTGTTGGTCTGGCACCGCACCTTGGAGGCCGCCCAGCCTTACCATGCACGTCTGCGCCAACGGCCACCTCTCAGCCCAGAGCTTCATTGATGTGTTTATGCTTCGTACCTGTACCCGCCAAGTATCGATACAGGCACCTGTGATTCTGCGTCAAATCTATCAGTCGATAGTTGGAGGACGCTGTTCAAAAGATCGGTCTCATGAGAACGGAGAGCCCCTGATTTGAAATTTTGGCCATTTTCCCATTTTCTTGTGCAAGCTCCATGCCGAATGATGCACAGGAAAATAGATATCCATGATCAAATTTCACCACTAGTGACTGGCTCTTGTTTATCGCGCCAAGCTGGAAGGACGGCTGACGGAGTGCAGTTAGCAAGTAACATGAGATGTTGAAGCTGCCAAGCTGAGCTGGTCTCCAGCCGTCCCGAGAACCCCGCTTTGGCGCTGAGGCCTTCGAGTATGAGGTGCCTGGCCTGCAGACAAGCTGGACGTGATGCGACAGCCATCTTACACGATCCGTTTAATCCACCTCGCTGCCTCTTCTCCTTGTCCCTGCTTATCTTGAGATTTTTTTACGGGCAACAAAAAAAAAGGTCCTCTACTTCCTTCTCGCATCTGACTTTCCCTGTTCGTGCCGCATCTGCACTGTGTCTGCGCCCCCGCACATTCGTCGAACCCGAAACCTCTCCTCCATACCATTAACTTGCAACCTGTCCCTCACAGCGCCGCTCCACCCCGAAACTCCATATCCATTCGCAGGGTTCACTCACCCGAACTGAACAACATGTCCTATTATCCGGGTCAAGGATATCACGGTTCCCAAGGCCACCAAGGCGGCGGCGGTGGTGGAGAGTACGGAGGAGGTTATGGAGGACAAGGTAACTACGGAGGACAGGGCAACTATGGCGGACAGGGCAACTATGGCGGACAAGGCAATTATGGAGGACAAGGTGGTTATGGAGGGCAAGGCGGCTATGGCGGCGGTGGTGGCTACGCCCCTCCTCCAGGCCCTCCGCCATCAGGATACGATCGTCCCTCGGGATATGGTCAGTCGCCCTCCGGATATGCTCCTCCTCACGGTGCTCCTCCATCCGGCGGCTACGATCGTCCCTCCGGTGGTTATGCCCCGCCACCAGGCCCTCCTTCGTCCGGCTACAGCCATCATTCCGGCGGCTATGCTCCGCCACAAGGTCCCCCTCCTCCGCAACAATACGGTGGCCAGCAGAGCCATAACCAATATTCTCCTCCCAACTATCCTCCTCCTGCAGGCCTCGATGCCTACGGATATCCTCTCCAGCGGCCGGCCTATGCTTCTCGCGCCCAAGCCGGACCTCCTCCCCCATCAGCTCCACAGCAGTTCGGCCACGGCGCGCCTGACGGATATACCTTCCAGTACTCCAACTGTACCGGTCGTCGCAAGGCTTTGCTCATCGGAGTCAATTATCTTGGCCAGGACGCAGAGCTGCGGGGTTGCATCAACGACGTCCACAATGTCTCTAACTTCTTGATCGAGCGATACAATTACAGGCGGGAGGATATGGTCATCTTGACCGATGACCAGTCCAACCCCGTCATGCAGCCAACCAAGGTCAATATCATTCGTGCAATGGGCTGGCTTGTAAAGGATGCTCAGCCTAATGATGCGCTTTTCCTCCACTACTCTGGTGAGCCATAACGGCATAATTAGTCTTTTGGACCTTCTTCTAACCTTGCTTGCTTGCTCTAGGACACGGCGGCCAAACAGAAGATCTCGATGGCGACGAGGAGGATGGATCTGATGAGGTCATCTACCCCGTGGACTTTAAGAAGAACGGCCATATTGTCGATGACCAAATCCATGACCTGGTGGTCAAACCCCTTCGACAAGGTGTTCGTCTGACGGCTATTTTCGACTCATGTCACTCTGCCAGTGTCATGGATCTGCCATACATTTATTCTACCAAGGGTATCCTGAAGGAGCCCAACTTGGCCAAGGAAGCTGGCCAGGGTCTGCTGAGTGCCTTTACATCGTACGCCCAGGGCGATGTTGCAGGCGCTGCGGGTGCTATCTTCGGCTTGGCTAAGTCTACCTTTTCGGGAGACAAGGCTTATGAGAAGACCAAAGCGACCCGAACGTCACCAGCCGATGTAATTATGTGGTCTGGAAGCAAGGACGACCAAACCTCGTGAGTAGCACTGACCTGTTGCAAGCAAGGAAAATGAACTGACGAATTGCGATCCCAGTGCCGATGCTACAATCAATGCCCAGGCCACAGGCGCCATGTCTTGGGCATTCATCTCAGCCATCAAGGCAAACCCTAAGCAGAGCTACGTCGAGCTGCTCAATAGCGTTCGCGAGATTCTGGAGACGAAGTATACACAGAAGCCACAGTTGTCTTCGAGTCACCCACTTGGTAGGCAGAATTGCCCTCTCTCCCTTACTCATCTCTCAGCTTCTTCTGACAGATCTTACAGATACCAACCTTCTCTTCGTGATGTGATCACGGATCGCGATCTCGAGAGCTCATAAATGTTCACACAGTTGGGGCAGTAGAAAGCTAGCGTAAAATTCATGATTTTATGAAATGAAACCAATTACTTGTATTATCGATGCTCAACTGAAGTCCAATATTTGTGGTCTGAGACACCATGGCGCGGTCAATTTGTATGCGGCTGGCTAACTTGAAAAAAAAAAAAAGCAATTGGCACTCTAACGAACCATGTACGTGGTTCTCGAAACGAACGGTATAGGAACACATCAATTAAACCCAGACGAGGGGAGAAAAGCAAAGGCGGACCAAAAAGATAGCTTGTTGAGATAGAACAAAAAAAGAATTTCTCAATCATCTTGATATAGGAATAGCCCAACGTGGGGCTCGAACCCACAACCTTGAGATGTATGCATGTACGGAGTACTCATAAGAGTCTCACGCTCTTCCGATTGAGCTAGCCGGGCAACCGGATTTTGTTGGAAGATGCGGGTTTATTTGCTTTGATATAGTATCCACGGTGTTGGTAATAATCCGCTCCGGGGTTCCATGATGGCTATTGTTATTGAGCTGGGAATATAACAGTATCTAGGTCGTCAAGAAAACGAGGGATCAGTCTCGTAAGTTTCAGTGCTGAATTCTTCTGAACTTTTATCAAATAGATATCTAGGTTGGGTAAAGAACTTATCTATAGTATTTAAATCATCGCTGTTGTGCCTTACCACAATCTCATTCGGACCTGGGACTGACTTGACGGCAAGGTGATGGACATAGTAATGGCACTAGGCTGACAAGGGCAAATTGCAAAGGCCGCTACACGAGTGCGATTGGTCATGCGATAAGTGATTTTTGTATAAAGGTACCCGCGTGGCTGAAAATCTGCTGAGTGCCGAGGCTGCTCAAGGGCTGCATACGGGTTAAGCTAATATACAATAATCTATTCCTTCTATATTCACTCTTATGTAACTACTCTCAGGGTTTCCTAGTGAATGTAAATATATATATATATATATATATACCCTAGCCTAAAGAAGGAGGTCTATCTTACTATACAGGAACACGCAAGCTGGAGGGATTGTCAACTCAGGTTTAGTACTGATGTGCAACATAGGATATAGACTACTTAATATGGAAATTACAGGAAGTATTTGGCATGTTCAAAAATACTTCCTTGTAACAAGCTCTATCTTTTTATAAACAGAACTTCTCCCCTTCTCCCGCTTGCCTCATTCTGACATACCTTTGCCTTAACTTGCCTCAACGACACATAGCCTATTCCTCTTGTCAGTGGATATTCCTACATCGTACCAATATAAATCTTCTGTCCGTCCTCTCTGCCATTCCGTTTCGACTTATCAACATCATGTTGTTTACTTGCGTCTCGGTCCTGGCCGCCGCCGCTTTCATCGCTCAAAGCTCTGCTGCCCCAGAGCCCAATGGACTTAGTCTTGAGCAGTCTGAGCCTAGTTTATTGAACACTAGAGGACCTCAAATGCAGAGAACCGGCCTCTGAGTCTCACAGTGCATACCTTCGGGAATGCAAAATGTTGGTCGAAGGACTCAACAATTCTGAAGTCGATACTCCTCCCGTCATCACTCCTCGATTAATGTGTCTAGACTGAAATGGTCTTACGTGTTACATCGGTTCGGCCGACGCCATGACAGAGAACATGTCAATTCTTTACCAGCCAGCCTAGGGTCTTCGGGGTGCTTGTGGGCATTATAATGGAATTACCACACAAAGCCCCGGTATTTGCATCGGTGGTACCTGGAATTCCGTTTCCATCTCAAACCGAGCCTAAGGGTGCCGGTGGTCTTAAGCGACTGAGTTCGGCACAGAGAGAAAGCTTTGTCTTCGATTATTTTAAGGGAGTCGCCTCTTGTAATGTCAGAAGGAACCAATACTAACGCAGGATGTTCCCACGAATTCCTGTGTATGAATATAGTCACACACGATCAACAAACACTCTCCAAGAGCCCAATGAAACCCCCGTGATGGTAGTTATAAATTTTGAGCGTCACAAGGACGAAGGGTCAGTCGCTTCCCGGTAAGTTCAGTCTGGCCATGTCTCAATCACTACCTTTCAGATCCTGGGCAACGCCGTAATCGATAACTTCTTCCATTCTCCCATTTACATCCAAATAATAATTACAGAGAGGTGCTGTGTTTCATTTGAGGGAAGTTCAATTATTATTTAGGGGGCTGACACAGGAGAATCATGTCTTGTTAATCCTAAGCTGCAGCCTGATCTGGTACATACGACCATAGCTCTCAGAATATACTGGATCCCGTCTGCTCTCCGTACGTCAAGCTGAGAAGCGGCGAATTAGTACTCGGGTCGGTGACGACCGGGGAATCCTCGCTGTTGTATGTTTCTTTTTGCTGGTCTCGATGGATTTGGATTGAGAGAAAGCCTCTATTATTTTAAACGGAACTCTGAGAATGAGTTGCTATTCGAGCTTGAGTGTTTGTGCGAAGCTTCTTTCAGGTGAATAATTGTATACAAATCTATATAGATAACTGAAAGAGTACAGAAATGAGAATTTGGCATTCTTGCTTAAACTTGTGAACAAACCTCTGGGAGCAAGGCGACAGGGCTGTGTGTACTAGGAAGAGGTGTCCAGGTTTCCCAACTCTTCAAACTTCCAGGAAAACTCTCTCTTTGGTTTCATTAGCTTCACAAGGTCTGTACAACGTGAAGTATTGCAATTTCTTTTTCCTTTTTTGCTGTGATAAACCAAAAGTTGCTATATGAGTAAACCGTCTGAAGCAATCCTCTCACCTAATATCTACACATCCTCGGCATCCATGTGGTCCGTAAGATACGTAGTAAACTATACCGACATACCGAGTGTACACAGGCGCTGTCTCCTTAACCTAAATAGTACCTATTATTCATTCTCTGGTTCTCCCAAAATTCCTTCTTCGATAACCTTGACCTTGACCTTTAATCCCCACGGTTCAGGCTTGCCAACCCAATTCTTCTTCTTGCCTGCCTTCTCAACTTCCTTCGAAAACTGCTCAAGTGTCTCCTTAGTTCTCCCTGGGTCATTTGCGGTCTTCTGCACAGAAATGGTGAAGATGATGCCTTCTTTATCCTTCTTTTTCCCCATTGTCCATGACCATTGCGCTGAAAATACTATTCGTGCCTTGCTCTTGTCAATCTTTCCGGTCGGATATAATGTCGTAATCAGGTATCCCACCCTGCCAAGGTATGATGCCCACCAGACCTCCTCCGGAGTGATCAACCTTTGCAAAGCAGTTCTGAAATCCAACTCCCGAGGCGGAAGTTCGCCACGATACCTGGCCTCAAGCATCAGTGCGAGTCTAGCTCGATCTTGATGCGACACGCCGTGCACTGTGGATAATATTCCTACACTGGTGGAAGAGAGTGCCGCTGCCGAAGCTGTTTCTAGTGACATAAACATGTGTGCGTACATGGAGTTGGCAAACGAGTCAATGACATGATCTCCAAACGCTTCTGGGAAATGCTTCGACTCATCCTTGGTCGGGTTGGGGATGGCGTTCCTGAGCATCCGCTGGATCGCTCGCCGGGCCCCTCGCGCGAAGGGGCCTGTGGCTACTTCTAAGGGGGCCTGTCTGCGAACTGACGCGGGAAGCTGTTTGAAGAGGTAGCCTTCGCGTACGCCTCCCTGACAGAAGTGCGCTTCCTTGATGCCGTGAGGAATAGCTTCCGCAAGGACATTGACCAGAAAGGCGACGGCGGGGACCTGAGATCGTCGGCGATCCGAGACGCGGAAGACGTTCTTGGCGGCTTTAGCGACATCCTTGAGTGTTTCTGTATCTTCAAACTGTTCTTTGCCAGCGGTGTATCCGTTGATGATGGAAATGGGGTAGTGCTTTCCATGCACTTGGTTAAGGTAGAGAAGCAGGTATCCCCAACCCCGAAAGCCGCCTCCAGAGAGATAGATTTGAAAGCCGCCATTTTGCTTCG
The DNA here is from genome assembly GCA_024336345.1 of Mariannaea sp. PMI_226. Lineage (NCBI taxonomy): Eukaryota > Fungi > Ascomycota > Sordariomycetes > Hypocreales > Nectriaceae > Mariannaea > Mariannaea sp. PMI_226. The sequence goes on along the minus strand of JANFOG010000001.1, from coordinate 4,584,678 downwards.
CAGAATTGATCAACTCCTCAGGGATTTGCAACCGATGATAGGCATCTCTAAATTGCTCAATCATCTCGCCGCGGAACACGTTCACCGCCACCTCTGCCTCCTCTTTGCTTTTTCCGTGCTTCAAGTCGCGCAGCTTCTTGGTAAGCGCGGCAGCTCCGTATGGGAAGCTGAAGCTACCGTGAGGGCTGATTCGAATGTCTGAGCCTTGGCTAAGCATCCAGGTAATTTGAGTGCTGCCTCCTCCCAAATCCATGACGAGGCCAGCCATTCGGGAGAAACCACTGGCAATTCCCAAAGCTCCAATCCTACCCTCCTCCTCTTTAGGGAGCAGTTCCACCGTCAAGCCAGTCTTTTCTTTAATGGTCTTCAAAAATTGGTCCGAATTGATAGCTGCACGAGTAGCTTCCGTCGCCAGGACGTGGACTCGGTCTTTGGGTGTGCCAAAGTCATCGCAAACGTGGACGAATCGGCTCAGTGCCGAGCAGATTGACGAAATCACATCATCTGGTATCGGCACCTGCTCTCCTGTGTCTGAGTCGTACTGACAGTCGTACAGCGAGATACCAACCCTATACATCAGTATGGTGGGCATGATGCGGGCAAGCGGAGGCGTGAGGTCAGATATGGAGAAGCGAATGCCATTGCTATGATATCATGGTCAGAAACTGATGTCACCTCGTCATTCCCCAAGCTCAAGCATATGTGGACGCTCACCTCCCCATGTCTACAACACCAACCAGTTTGTCGCCGTGGCCGAGCCATGGTGGACGCCATCCTCCTCCTCCGCCACCCACTTCCGCTGGAAAGGAATCGATGGTTTGTGGGAACGCCAAATTGTCAATCATTGACTCCAAAGGCTCCGTCTCATCACATTCCTGATCCTCGGATTCAGAAATGGCGCTGATCTCTTCAAAGTCGGAGAATTCTTCCATTTTTGTCATCAGATGCAACTTAGAGCGGTAGGGTGAGAAATGTAACTTGAGGAGGAGGGACTGGGGTTACAGCTGAGGAGAGATGCACCAGCTGCCTTCGCTTATATACGTCACTGCACGCCTGCATGAGAAGCGAAACCCGCTTTATTTCGATTGACATTTGACAGTCTATTAACGACTAGATCAGAAGTCAAAACTTATGGGCAAAAGCACTGTCGCGTGATAAACGCCAATGGGCCGTCTCGAGGGTGTAAGTGAGTTCATACTAACCTCCTCGGGGAGGAATATGGCGGAATGAGAGCGCCTCCACGGAGATATGCTAACTTTATTGACCTTTGATGGAGCATTCAGCTGGCCTATTGCCCATTTTCCCATTTGCCCAATCTACCGGTGTGCTTTGCTTACTATACGGACTGGGTTAATCGTTTTTTTTTGGGGGGTGGAAACACATAGCAAGCCATGCTCGTAAATTGCGTGGCGGGAATGTCTCAGCTTTTTCGCTGTCAGAATGACGTCGCCGGAAAAGGTGTTGGCGCCGCGTGCGATCTGGAACATTGGTTTCATTATTTTCCGCCTGCTGTAGTTTGTAAGGTGTTGCTATTATTACAGGAGCATCTCATTGTATGTAGCCTTTATACTGTATCTCATCCAATCAGGTCGTAATCCTTCATCATTCGTGCACGGCCAGAGCTATCTCTCCAAACCTCTATATCGAATCCCAGCCGCCCGATTCATATACAGACGCCTAGCTTGGTATAACAGGGGCCTAAGTTAGAATATCCGGGGTTCGATAGATGAACTCTATTCGGAGTCGGAGTAATCAGACACATGCGGCCTCTCAACCGGTCGCGGCCGCGGCCGCGGCCGAAGCGGAGGAGATCCGGAAAGCGGAGGAGATCCAGACGGCCTCGATGGCCGTCGAGCGTGAGACGTACGCGACGAGAAATCAGGCATCCGCAAGTTCGTGTACACAGTGCTGGACTCCCTGCCCCCTTTGCCAGCCCCCGGCTTCTGGGCATGACTGCTCGTACGCAGTGGCTTCGATGAGTATCTGGGGTCCGTGGTGATGTAGACTGTATCGCCCATCGCTGGCTTTGAGTGCAACCCAGCTGCATTGTGTGGAGCTGGCGGCATTGGAGGTCGAGGCGGGAGTGGGATACCTTCACTTCCCTGGGTTTGTAGTTTTACAGGAGGAGGCCTCGAGTGCGGCACCCAATGAGGCGGCGGAGGGACGCTCACATAGACCGGTGGCCGTGCCGACGGTCGATGAGCAGGACCGGACGAGTCCGAGCCACTCGACGAATCCTCATCCACGTTGGAATACCTCGAATCAATTGATGGACGCCGGCCTTTATGGTGAGCGTGTTTGCGGCTCGGCTTGCTTTGGCCACCGCCGCCACCTGAGCCTCCCTTCCGTCGTTTGAGGCCGGCAATCTGCGAATAGGGCATAAGATGTAGCAGACTTTGCAGTTTCTTCGGACGCAGACCGTCGTCTAGTCGCTGACTTTTGGTAAAGATATAGTAACAAAGACCACATGAGGAGAGGAAGACGGGTACGATTGCCACTCCGAACCATTTTGGGTCTACTTCAAGAGTAGTTATGCCAAAGATAGACTGGGAGAAGTGTATGTATCGTCAGCAACCGAATAAAGAAAGAAAGAGGGTGAAGAAAGAAGAATAGCCATTGAGGATCACAAAAAGCTGAGCATAACAAAAGAAGTACGACATGGAAAGAAACAAACAGATTCACACGTACAGCTACAAACGCCATCGGCGTGAAGATGATGGCCACAAAAGTAAACCACATCATAACCCAGCTCATTCTCTCATCCGCCACGCTAAACTCCTACAACACCAAAGTCAGCAAGGTGTAACGAAGTGTCCAGACTCTCTAGTCTTCCGAAAAGGAAAAAAATTGCTTACCAATTCCAGTGAAGCCTTGAATCTTTCGAGAAACATGTCAACTTGTCTCTCAAAGTCGGTTACATCATCTTCAATGGAGGAGAGCGTCATCTCAGTCTGCTCTATGGCATCTCGAATACCTTGGGACAAGCCTATGCCCCGAATCCTCGGTGGATCCTCATTATACTCCCTGAGCCTCCTTAACAGAGCCCTATTCTGCAGGATGTCAGGTAAGCTAAATGAGATCTGAATCAGGGCCTGGTTGAGCAGAAAGGACCGGTCAGAGACACCCCATGTTGTGCGACCCGTGATGGTATTCTACTCATGTTAACATATGCGTCCTAGTCCAGAGATGTGAATTTTGGTCGAATTGTCCTTACCGACAGCTTAAACAACCCTTCATAGCATTTCAGAATGTTATTGAAATCGTTGAAACACCGATGCATGTACAGGTATATCAATATCGGATGATCCTCAATCGCATCAGCAAGGCCAATGTCGCTGTTGAATAGATCAAGCAAAACCTCCGCAAAAGTGTCGGCGCTTTTCGCTCTCGCCTGCTTCTCAAACATGAGGACAATCATGTTCGTCAAGCGCACCCTGCGAATAGGGCGGAAAATACTCGTATCCGTGCAAATCCAAGTTGCAACTCGGGTGTTGGACGTCAAGAGGCGGCTTTGGCCTTCGAATACGTCAGTTCGACCTTCAGGAATACAACCCTCCTAACTACCATTTTCCGGATGAAAGAGGTTTTCTCTTACGCTTCAAAATCCTGGTTAAATCAGAGCTTCTGTCATCCTCAAACCTCAATGGGTTGCCCCTCAGGGAGCCATAGCCCCCACGATATTTAATGATCGACCACATGTCGCTTGAATCATGGCTGGTGTACTGCGGAATCTGGCAGTCAGCTTTGAAGGCGAGGTCGTCGACCATAGTGGCTGGAAATTCGCCACTGCAATCTGGTCGAAGTAGCTTTTTCATCGCAGTTACAAAATCTCCACCAAAGCCATCATAGTCTTCGACAACCCTATAGCAATCGGTTATGAGCGAAAATGATGTTGTCGGTGCTTTCCCATGACGTACATGACGGCCGGTCCATTGTATCCCGTAGGCCCAAAGTCATTAGCATAGATGTCATCGCATAATCGAGGATTCGAGATGAAGCCCTTCACTTCTACACATAGAGTGTTGGGTTTTCCGAGAAATTCGGGCTGTTTAGGATATAAAATTGAGACTCGCGGCATCCTGATACTGGGGCCAGGCTATCCGCCTCCGTTACTGAAGAACGGGGAGGATATCGAGGGTAGAGGCGGGGTAGATAACAGAGCTGTGGACGAAGGACGAATTACAACCTGGTCGCGGCCATGCTTTATATGTTACCAGGACAATAAGCTGGGGGAGGTTTGCTACAAGGCGCAGCCCACTGGGCTGGCCCATTGATCCTCCAGGACAAGGGTTATGTTGCTGAGCAAATAGCGCACCCTTGCCTCTCTCTTTGCACCTGGTTAGTACACTAGCTCAGCCCAAAGGCTCTTCGACCTCCGGTTCACTGCCTGGTGTGATCGAATGAGGGTTATGCATGTCAGAAGTTACATCGCGTCCCCTTTCGGCTAGAGTGGCTTACACCTGACGGATTGACATGGGGAGCTTCCAATAATATGAGAGATGCCTACGTCAGGCTCTCGGCGAGAATGGGAGCTGCATCTGGCGGCTGGCACACAAAAAAAAAAAAAAATGTCTCAGGGACTCCGCATGAGCTCTCTCATCATGACCAGTCAGCTAGTGTCATGACGAGTTTTCTAGATCTTCGTCAATAGAGCCGGTTCGGGGCAGTGCGAGCTAGAAAATATAACAGCAAGCTAGAGGGGCATTGAATATTTTAAGATGCACGAAATATATACGATTGCGCATGTAAAAGGAGGGCTATACAAACACTGCCGAATACTCCTCAACAATACTTTTGCTACTTTCATTTCTTTCTAATTCTTTCTTCCACTCCTCGAGTTTCATTTATACATTGATTTCGTTCGCTGCTTGAAATCCTTATATTGTTAGACGAGCAGCGGAGGTACTCTAGTTTGTCCAAGGGAACCTGTTGTAGTAGATACTGGCTTCTATCTCTACTAACATAAAGTATTGCAGACACATTAAACGCGAGGAAAATGCGCACTAAAGCCTAGTTAAGGCGCATTATATTCGTTTTTATCGTTATTTCTCTTTCCTATCCAGCTGCTAGTTGAACAACTTGGTCGTTGTTTGCCTCGGCACAGGTGTGGAAACTTATCCACAACTGACTCCGTCCATGGTTTCCCTTGCTTATTAAAAGAAGTTCAATTGGACTGTGGTGCAGTGTCATGCATGAGTCTAACCGTAATACCCTGAACCGATACTGTTGATAGCTGACAATATTTATTCAGACAAACTCACAACGGTCGGCAATAAAAAAAGAATTCAGCAAAAAAAGAATTCGAGAGGACCGAGCGTGGATCGAACACGCGACCTAGGGATCTGCAATCCCTCGCTCGTACCACTGAGCTATCGATCCTATTCGTTGGAATGCGGGGTAAATAATACTAGCTATAGACCTTGGAGCCTAGCGACTTTAGGGCATTCTTGAGAGCGACATCCATTTTGGTGCACTACTATCATCCTCCCAGCTTCAACACCTACCATGAACATTTATTCCTCTCCTCAATATTCTCGGAATCAATTCTTTATTTAGTATTTATCATTCAAATCACCGTTTCCTTCTCTCCAAAGCCACTCCCCAAAACGCTTACTCAACGTGGTCACCAAACAAGATCTCCCCGTTCTCAACTGGTGCATCTATGCGGTTGTTGAACTCATCACTCGGGTCAGTGAGGAATCCCGTGACTTCAAATGTGCAATGATTAGCATAATCCCTCACCGTTAGATATATGATATACACCACCTACTAACTGCTGCAATAGCCACAAACGCTGCTGCTGTTATCCACACATGTTGAAACCCAGTTACGTAGTTGCTCAATAGAGCTTGATGGCCAGCCTTGATAATAACAGGTGTAACGCCAGGAGTTTTCTGAACGGCGGTCTCGTTGTGGCTGATTATGCTTTCGACAAATTTTTCAAGGGAACCAGTTGGAAGTCCTGCCTTTACAGCTGCTTCAGCGACACGATTGCCAGCGTGGCTGGTCTCATCCCTCAGCACGGCGTTGTCTACGCGTGGTCGAAGTCAGCGAATCAGCTCCACCCTTTATTGGTAACCCGGCTTTCCAATACTCACAAATTGCAATCCCTACGTTTCCTCCGAGAGATCGAATGCTGATCATGAGGCCGCTAGTAATAGATATCAGGTGCGAAGGTGTGGAAAGTTGCGCCGCTGTGACAAGGGTGATGAGCGTCATCCCCAGTGCTGAGCCCAGGAGAACTGGATATCCCCACACATGTGTACCTGATTTCTGATCCGAAGTAGCCATACAAGCGAAAAATGCCACAAAGATGGTGAAAGAGAACACCGTTATCCACCGAACCTTTCTGGTGACCGTGCAGAAGACGCCTGTAATTATGGACGCCGGGATAGTGGCCATGAAGGCAATGCTGTATCGGACACCGACAAGCAATGGATCGCTTTCGTACAAAAGTTGAACCTACAGTTATGTCAGAGCACCACTAGTCAAATCTTGTGAACACCGACTCACCTGGAAGGGGTAATAGACCGTAGCAGCAAAAAAGGCGAGACCCTCGCAGAAGACGGCAACCAATGAAATAGCAAAATTCATGTTCTTGCCTCGAAATAGCCCATGGTGGAACATTCCGTCGGCCTTGAATTTTGTCTCGTACACAACCAGTACGACCGCCAAAGCGAGTCCAACCGCGAAGGGAACCGAAGTGTGAGGGTCTGACCACTCATATGGGTTCTGAGACCAGACCAAACCCATGCAGAACAAGACTAAACTCGATGCAAGGAGGAAGTAGCCAATCCAATCAAGACGTGACAGTTTCTCTGATGTGCTAAGGGAAGACTGCAAGGCAGTCTGAGGCGGTGTATACGCGAAGTGGCAGATGATACAGCCCAATGCGAGCAGGCCCGTTGCAATGTAGAAGTAGTTACGGAATCCTTCTGATTGGTCGACACGAGAAAATACGCCGCCGATAATCAGTCCAACTATTAACCCAAAGGAGTTTGCTATCATGACAGCAGCTTGAGCCGGAGCTCTCCATCGCCGAGGTAGAATTTCCGATGGGATTGCATGAAGAAGTGGGAGTGCGCTCAATTGCAATCCCATGACGACCATTCCGCCTATGAACATGGCGAAGCTATCAGCTCGTGACGATATGGCACATCCCACAGCACCGAGGAGAGAGGTTACGACCAAAAACCACTTCCGGCTCCAGTAGTCAGCTGCTTGTCCCACTATTGGTCCTAAAACAACACTTGGGATTGTAAGACTGGCTGTTAACCAGACGGCATCTCCAGGGTGCTTCAAGTAGGTCGCAATCGACTGGCCTTGCTATAGGTTTCCACAAGTCAGAACAGGCTCCTCTCCATACGCACACGTTACTCACAGCTCCGGTGCCTACTAATACGAATGTTTCTGAAAAGTAGATGAGACAAACTGCGAGCAAAGCTAGCCACGTTTTCATGTGAACTCCTGGCTCGGGCTCAATCCGTCTGATTCGGTCTTCTGCAAGCTGTCCATTGTTTGGTTTTTCGGCGGCTAGTTGAATTTGATCTTGAGAAGTATGAATTACAGATTTTGTTTTAATTGGAGAAAAGGATAACTTTAACATTATCAAAACGTTATATCAGGGATCTAGTTGTGTGTAGTTGGACGGCTATGTCGAAGACAAACTATCTTGGTATAAAATAAGGTGAGAGACTCGAGTTTTTCTTGTCGCTGAGGAAAACGTTGTATATAGGAGATGTCTGAAGGAGATTTCTAAAACACATGTCTGGAGCATAAGCCGAGCAATTTTTATAGATAGGTATATAGACAAACTAGTTACTTCATAGGTCTTAAGGAGCCTTAGCTACTAACAATATATCACATTGACCCTCACACACCTAAATCGGGTGCCGACCCGGCGTCCACAGATGGAATAAGATGCACTTTCAGTCATCTCCAGATAAGCCCAGCCGCCACGTAATGTTTATGTGAATAAAGATCCAATCAATGCCATTATCTCCCCCAAATATTGTGATACATATCAGACAGAATCTTCTGTGCGTACCAGTTTTCAGCTTGGCTTAGATAAATCATGCAGGTTTTTTCGGTTCACACCCTCAGTTGCACCTCGTTGTGTCACCTGTATTGTTCCGAATCTCACAGCTGGGTTTTTTTTCCTCTGTTAATTGTGCATCGAAACAGAGAGGTACGTGTACATCTTCGTTTTCAAGCATAGTAGGAGAGAAAATTGGCCTTCGTATCACAACAGTGTGCTCGCTGGAATCTGATTTATGCTGTGTAGATTGATCCCGCTCAGCCGGGTGTCGATTAGCATGTAGTCTGCGGGCATCACTGAGGAAATGCAAGTTAGACTGCATCTCAACGGACACTTTTGACAATCCGGCTTCGAGTCGCCTCCACTATACCACAGTCATCAGTTAGGAGTTCCGTACACTCAGCTGTCTTTGTATTCAAATTTTGGATTTTACGGCAAAGAGGCTTGAGCCACCAACGCCGACCAAGCGGGGTCCCAGTTATCATTACGTGAATGGCAAGATCTCCCTCACACATCCACGTACTACAGGGCCATTGACATCCAAAATGTCGTCAAAAATCCTCATACTCGACGGTGGGCTTGGTACCTCACTTGAAGCCAAATATGGCATTACATTCTCCCGTTCAACCCCACTCTGGTCGTCCGACCTGCTGATATCTGACCCGTCCACACTCCTTGCCTGCCAGAAGGATTTTGGTGACGTTCCCGCCGACGTCCTCCTCACAGCAACCTACCAGGTTTCCCTGCACGGCTTCGCAGGCACTCGCTCTGATGAGTTCCCTGATGGGATCCCGGCCGATGCCGTGCCTCGGTTCGTCAACGATGCGGTAACCATCGCGCAAGAGGCCACGGGAGGCAGAAGGGTTGCCCTGAGCTGCGGGCCGTACGGTGCATGCATGATCCCCGGGCAAGAGTACAGCGGCAAGTACGATGCTGAGCACGATTCAGCCGCTTCATTGGAGGCATGGCACACGCAGCGCATGCAGCTCTTTAGTCGCAGCATCCCGGATGCTACAGCGCGCTTAGGATACATCGCGCTTGAGACTATCCCTCGATTGGACGAGATCGTTGCCATGCGCAGGGCGCTTGCCGCAGCACCAGAGCTGACGGGCGTGCCGTATTGGACGGCATGCCTCTCACCCGGTGAGGACTTGAAGCTGCCGGATGGAAATACCATTGAGGCTGCTGTTGAGGCGATGCTAGATTCCAAGCTCTGCTCAGCTATACCTTGGGGCATTGGTATCAACTGCACGAAGGTTCACAAACTCGACGCTATGCTTCGAATTTTCGAGTCCACTGTCACTCGCATGATTGACGATGGCCGTATCTCCTCATGGCCTTCACTTGTGCTTTATCCTGACGGTACGAATGGGGAAATCTACAATACAACAACACAAAAGTGGGAGCTGCCAGAGGGGTCGGTTCAGGAACGCGGGCCGTGGGAGGCGCAGCTCGAAGAAGTTGTCAAGGCTACGCAGGAACGTGGGAAATGGCCGACGATCCTTGTCGGTGGGTGCTGCAAGGCAACGAGTGATGATATTGGGAGACTTAGAAGTCGCCTCCTCTGATTATGTAAAATGACACAAACTGTGAACGATGAGTCCTATGTCGATTAACGTTTCTATCTCGTTAGAGCGCGAAAATGAATGTCGCCACGACGCGTTCAAACCATTACTACTGATCGTCATGGTAAAATATTGACGACATCATTCAGTCCCGTAACTCGTTCAAATCCTTCCTATGGTTTAGATTAATTCAGAAAGGTGCTTTGGTTAAGCAGCATTCAACCCACAAGAGCGCCACTTTCTTGTGAGCTGGTTCGAAACAAGCAGACAAACTCCGCTTGCTAGATTCGAGATAGGGTTATAAATGAGAAGGGTTCTACTAGGTAATGATGCAAGCTGAAGCCCCGCCATTGACTACCTAGCTAGCTCTATGCCCCACCATCTTCTCCCCTCCTCCTCCAACAGCTTTCACGCGATTCTCTCTACCAACTGTACCAACCTTTCATCAGCATCAGTAAGCCTTATAACCACATAACTTACAAAACCATGGCGTCAAAGGTCTTCATCGTCACAGGTGCCAGCAAGGGCATTGGTGCCGCCATTACCAAGCACCTGCTTGAGCACTCTCATAAAGTCGTCATCGCTGCGCGCTCACCAGGTCCCCTGGAGGATTTGAAAAAGTCACACCCAGACCAAATACAGTTCATTCACGGTGATATGACACAACCTGATGTATACAACACCAGCCCATTGAAGCTCGTATGTTCAAGGTTGCTAACTGAGAGGGAAAAAACCAGCTACCTACAAAACTAACCGACTTGGCTGTGTCGGCCTTTGGTAGACTTGATGGCGTTGTCATCAATCATGGTGTCTTGGAGCCAAAGCGGTTCGCAGACACTACCCTAGAGGAATGGCGATGGGTTTACGATGTCAACGTATTTAGTGGAATCGCAATGGTAAATGTCTCATCTCCCCTCCCGCGAGAATCACGGCTCACTCTAGACCAGGCCAAGGCAGCGCTCGCTGAGCTACGCAAGTCGAAAGGATGCATCGTCTGGGTGTCATCTGGTGCCGCAACTGGCGCTTATGTGGCCTGGGGCTCCTACGGCAGCGGGAAAGCTGCCTGCAATTCCATCGTAGCCCATATCGCTGCCGAAGAGCCTGACATCACGAGTGTCGCCATTGCCCCTGGCAGAGTTGACACGGACATGCAAGGCGTGCTTCGGTCGGCTGGCAAGGATACGATGGACAAGGCACAATACGAGACCTTTACGGAGGCATACGAACAAGGAACTCTGCTACGTCCAGAGCAACCAGGGAATGTTATGGCAAAATTCGTCGCCAATCCTCTCAAGGCCTTGAGCGGCAAATTCTTCAAGTACGTCACGTCCTATCTCAAACTACCTGTGCGAAAACTAACATTTCTACTAAAGATGGGACTCACCTGAGGTTGCAGCATACCAGTAATCATGTCGAGTAGTTTTTCAGATTCCTATGTCAGACACATGTTAGCCTCAAGCTTGAAACAAGTTATAGACAATGTCATTGAAAATGAAAAATGCAAAGTCAGTCGAAAGATGAAAAGCTCTTATTTTACTCCACATGCGGGATTCGGTATTAGCATGGAATGTAAGTTTTATCATCATTGCATATCAGTGAGAACAATAAAATAAAAAAAGTTTCTTACCTCACTTGATGAGAACCGTGAGCAACGGGACGCATCCACATATCCTCTACGAGCACGCACAGAGCCAAGTGACTGATCCCACTGTTAGCTTGATGTTCTTCAATAACAAGCCAAGCATGAAAGTGGGGTAGTGAATTGCGCTCAGGCCATCGAAATGTTTCCGTCATGAGACGTCGGTATTTGATAGTACCAGATAGCAAAAGGCATCACGGCAAGTCGGTCGGTGGAATGGGGTAGTGAGGAAGCTGGCATGGGGTTGTTTACAGTTGTGATACTGGTTTCTGAACTTGATGGATGTTAGCAGAGTGCCAACACGGATTGAACCCGCGACAAAATCGAAAATGAGGGTGGTCGATCAGATATGTCCATTGGCTTGGACTAGGTCATTCAGCATAAAGAGGCTTGTCGGACCTCTTTAAGACTGGGGCGACAACGTATCTCGTCATTTGACGCGCTTGAGCTTGTCGCAGAGGGCAGTGAAAAAAAAAAGACTGTTCAGACTTACCAAAGAAACCAAGAGAGAAAACAGAGCAGCAGGACCCAAAAGCAGACCGGAGCAACACTCCCTGATTTGCCAAGGGAACGCTTTGGAAGATTTCAATCCGTTCCATCGCCCTTTCAGGCAGCGGAGAAAGGCAGCATAGCGACCATTGTGTCACTGTTCGACGCCAACACGGAGTCTTTGGCATTCGAGAAAGCTGGTGTTGGGAAAGACAAAGAAGAAAGGGAAGAAGAAAAATTGAAAAGAGGAAATTTCGTTCGAATAAAAGTAAGAAGCTAGCTTGATTGGCCCGTGCGCATTGCAGGGTTTCTCGGCGCGGCGACGGATTAGTGGTTCATAATGCAGCACGGAGTACGTATCCCCAAACGTCTGGTGTGGCGCGTGCTGCCACCAATGCGATGCGAATTACTGGATACGTGATTGATTGTCCTCTGAATCTGTGGTGTGGTGGCTTGGACAGTAAGATGGCTCTACGTTGCTCTCATTGTGCTTCGAGTAACTCAGACTATGCAAAGGGTTTGTTCAGAAGGACAAGGGAGGAGTGCGCAGCCATCAAAGCAATAGAAGGGCGGTGGAAAGATTCTAATAAGATCCATATTTCTTTCTCCCCCAGTGGATAGGTAGAGAGGAATTTTCTCAGCCCCAGGCGAATGCATCCGTCTGATGAAGGCCTCCACTGAAGCCTGGCAATGGGCAATGACCTAAACTCTCACTGTCAGAGGTCCCAGCCGCCGAGCCGTATGTGGGCCCTTGGGTTTGGTGGCAGAAAGAAGAAGCAGTGAACGCGGGAGCACAAATACAAAAGAGTCTGCCCCACCACTCGTCGTCCGTCTCGAGCAATCCATCTTTTGATTTACTGGACACGCGCAACAGCCAACAGACGAACATCCGCGCTTGCTTGCGTGCACCGCACGAAGCCATATCAAACCGACAATAATCAAAGAAATCAGGCCCTCCATTTCATTCTTCTATCTCCCCCTTTTCCTCTTCTCCTCTTCTCCTCATATTATCTTACTACGCACCCATATCTCATCATCCTACTACCCCTCTGCTCCAGATTTCTGTTGTTATTCCTATTCGCCGCGACCGTACCGGCCCTAAACACTTTTCTATCCCATCTACGCCTCTTCTCACTCGCACACTCCATTGAGGGAGTGTATTCAATCCAGCATCATCCGCGAGTTCTTGCAGCCTCATCACCGCCCCCCGCGTCAACGTTTCATCTTCTTCCCTAATTCATAATGTCGGATCACGAATTTGGAGGTAAGTTGTTTGACGCCATTTTTTGCTTGTTTTCCCAACTCCTAGACACCGCAACACCTCGCGAGATGAAGCTATCATCGCAACACTGGTCACCATGTATCACCCCCCGTCCTTCGCATTCATTCAAGATATCATGATTGTGAATCAGAGTCGACTTGCGACTCGAACCGTGATTCAATGCAACCTCTCTCAAGCGACACCTTTGCATTCATATTTACTTTCATCGCTTCCCTCATCGTTTTCTCTCTATTATTCTGTGCAGGCCTTTTAACCTACTCCTTTACCTCTCGTTCCCTGTTCATGCTCACTTATCACAACTTCTCGCCCTTTCATCATGCGTCGAAAGCCTGCTCAAGATCGATACTGGGCTAGATTTGATGCTGGTATCAGTGCGCCTTCACACATTTTGACTACCCAAGCTCTTCGACCTAGTACTAACATTTTGTCTTACAGGCAACGATGACCTGTCGCTTCCTAAAGGTAAGCCTACCTGCCTATGAGTGGCCATTGATATGAACAGTCTATTAACATTCATGAATAGCCACCGTTCAAAAGATCGTGACAGAAATCCTTCCTCCCTCAGCTGGTGTCGCCTTTGCCAAAGAGGCCCGCGATCTTCTTATTGAATGTTGCGTTGAGTTTATCACCCTCATCTCTTCTGAGGCCAACGAGATCTCGGAAAAGGAGGCCAAGAAGACTATTGCATGCGACCACATAACCAAAGCCCTCGAACAACTGGGCTTCTCTGATTATGTACCCGCGGTGATGGAGGCAGCTGCTGAGCACAAAGAAGTTCAAAAGGTACTTGTTCGCTGCCTAGCACATTGAGGAATAAAGCTAACACATGCCTTGCTAGGGACGTGAGAAGAAAGCCGACAAGTTTGCTAACAGCGGAATGTCGATGGAAGAACTCGCTCGCCTGCAGGAGGAGCAGTTTGCCCAGGCACGACAACGACATGGTTAGCTGGCACTTGTGCACTGACGGAATAAGCTGAGGATAATGGGACTTGACATCGAATTTGGCATTGCTTTGGCGTTGATGTACACAGGACGGTTCTGGGATGGGCTTTTTACTTTTTTCCGAACCTGGTTTCGGCTTGGTTTATTTGATCACAATCGTTTATTAGAGACACTTTATTATTGTTTTTGTCAATCGAGATAGTCGCGCAGACTCCTCTAAGATATCATATATATCCTCCACTTTTGTGTGATTGAAATTTGTGGTGAATTTTGACATTAATCCTATCATTTGACCATTCACTAGAGTATTAAATTGAGCTTATCACAGACTGATAATTAGCTTAGCAGTTAACTTACCAAGAGACCAATTGCCTGCGTTGTCTCAGGTTCGGAGAACTAGGATGTCCTGCGACCCATAATTACAAAAGCGCCTGATTGAACAGAGAGGGGTCATGATGTCCATATACGGAGTGTATTCAGCCAGCTTACTTCATTCCATATGTAGGCGAACTCGTAGGCATACGGCCATTACTTGCTAGGCAGAATGCTACCTGATTGCCTTTGAGGCTCCCACTTGCTGTTATCGATAAGCTACGGCGCCGACCCCGCGAAAAAACGGCCAGCACAAACTCCCCCACCTCTACTCTGTACAGACTTACACTTCGCCTCTTTCTTTGCATCATCAATTTTTCAGCTCTCGCATTGTACAGAATTTCGCCAGTGTTTTAACAAAAACTGATTGAATCTGGTACGCGAACCCTCTAATTCATCGCCAAGATAGGTCGACGTCGCAAAAACAAGAACAAGCCAACTCCCAGTGTCCCGCGTTGGCGCGCTCGCAAAATGGGACAAGAGGAGTCCACGCTCGTCGATAATGGCCCGCCCAAGACGCTCACCGACCGGAGCCTTGCCGCAGTCGCTGAGTATATTAAGAGCGGGAAGTGCAAAAGGATTGTAGTCTTAACAGGCGCGGGAATCTCCACCGCCGCTGGCAGTATGTGCTATCCCATCTTCAGCAAATTCATGTCTGACCATCGTCTTGTATAGTTCCTGATTTTAGATCACCGAAAACCGGCCTCTACAATAATCTTGCGCGTCTTAATCTACCGTACGCCGAGGCAGTTTTTGATATTTCCTACTTTCGCGAGCATCCTGAGCCCTTTTACGTCCTTGCCAACGAGCTGTACCCCGGAAAGTTTCACCCGACCGTCTCCCATGCCTTCATTGCGCTCCTCGCCCAGAAGGGCCTTCTTCAGATGCTATTCACCCAGAACATCGACTGCTTAGAGCGTGTTGCTGGTGTGCCCTCTGAAAAAATCATTGAGGCGCACGGTAGCTTTGCGACTCAACGATGTATAGAATGCAAGACTGAATTCCCTGACGACAAGATGAAAGAGCATGTTTTCGCCGGAAAAGTGCCACACTGTGGCGAGAATGACTGCAATGGGTTGGTCAAGCCAGACATTGTGTTCTTTGGAGAACCACTCCCCAGGAGCTTCAACCAAAATACACCTCAAGCCGCCATGGCGGATTTAATGTTGATCATTGGGACGAGCTTAAGTGTCTATCCCTTTGCGGGTCTCCCAGAGCTCGCCACCCAAGAAAAACCTCGTGTTCTCTTCAACATGGAGCGTGTAGGCCGAATTGGTCATAGATCTGACGATGTCACCGAACTGGGTTCATGTGATGCTGGTATTCGTAAACTAGCTGATGAGCTTGGCTGGCGCGACGAGCTAGAGAAAGTTTGGCGACGTGTTGTTGGTGATAAAGAAGCAGACAGACAGCTCGGAGACCAGGAAACAATGCAAGGAGAGCTTGAAAGGGAACTGGAAAAATTGGCTGCCGAAGTTGAATCTGTCCTTATTACCGACAATAATCAAGACGACGACAAGACCCTCTCCCAGGTAGCCGAGGACAAAAAGGGTGGAAAAGAGGACATCCCGGTCATTGCAGAGGAAGATGGACCACGAAATGAGGATGAGGTGGCGAAAGAGGACAACAAGCAAGACGAAAGCACTACCATAAATGCTGATGAATCAAGCAAGCAGCCAACGTCAGCGCTTAACACGAACGACACGGATTCGGGCAATATCGCTACCAAGGATTCCAGAGTGCTAGAGACCAGTCCCGAGAAGCAAGATGATGGGAAAGACAAAATAGAAGTGGGTGACTCCAGTCGAGTTTCTGGAGGAGATGCAAACTAGCTCTCCAGCGAACTAGGGGAGGCGGAATATCGTCCGTAATAACATCTTTGCGTTAATCGGTCTGGCTACAGTACGAAAGAACGCAAGGAATGACCACACTGTTTTTCTTTCTTCTTGTTGGATTTTTTTTTTGGCTGGGAAGAACAGTATATAAAAGGGAAAATCGAGGACATTTGCCTTGGTCCTCACAGTCAAACGCATCGATACATGGCATGACAGATTACGATAGAGATATGAACAGTTAGGGTAGCACCAGACCATCTGCACCCTATCTCTCGGTTAGATTTGCATGGCATCCCTCGCCTGGACATAGTTTTTGCCCGGAGGAGCACTAACAGAAAACAACACCATGAAAAATAGCAGGTGATTGCGAAAGCCAAATATATTGATAACCATAGATAGGGTAGCATCCTAGCTATACTGCTTAAGATAAACGAAATTCATGAGTCACGAGATACATGTTATCATGTCAAGGCGAAGTGTCTGAGAGATCATCCAAGCGAGCCAAAATTTGACCACAAAGCGGAGAAGTAATCTATGTTCATCGCAGGACCACTGCTGAATTCATATGTAGTTATATATGTACATGCCCTGTTTAACATAGCGGAGCTTTACTTTCCAAACCGAAAATAATGTACTCGAAAAAGAAACTAGTGTCTCATCTCGGCGTAAACAACTTTTTTCCCGTGTAGTTATTAGTTTACACCAGGTCTCGACAACCGGATCATGACAGCCCTGGCTACCTCGCAACCTCAGATAAGCAATGGTCGGTTGGAGGGGCTCTAATATTGATCCAAAGAGAAAAAGAATGGCGATGTAGATGTGAGACCGCAGGCGAGCGTACTGGGGAACGCCATTGAACAGGAGTTACAGAGCTCAATGCTTCAAAACCCGTTCATGGGGTGCGAAAATCATCTGCGGGCAGCTTACAGGCCACTATCAATCTGATCTGGGATGTTGGTAAAAGTCCATTTGCCCCAGTCGCGACAGGTCTGAGCTACGGTATTGGGGATGCGATACCGCTTGACCTCGGACGGTGCGGTGAGGAACTGAACTAGTAGGCCAGCTGAGACATGCCATGCGATGTGGCAGTGTAGGGGCCAGACACCTGAAAGCAAGGAAGTAATAAAATGGGTTAGCAGTGAAATATTGTACATTAGCTCAGAGACGAAGGGGGAGCTAAGGAAGCGGGAAGAAGGGGTGAAGTGATCGACGTACCTGGATTAGTAGCGGCGTCAAACTGGACTACAACATGGCCATTTGCACGAAGCTGGATGACATCTCGCCGCATTGGGTTATTGCTGTTGACGATAGTGCCGTCCCACTCACCATCGCCTTCGCTAAGGATGTACATGTTGAAGCCGTGTAAATGCATGGGGTGGCTGTCGCAAAATGGTGCCTCGTTAGAGTTGCTCTATGTGTCTCCTTGGGGAAAGGGGGGGGGGGGTTCTTCCAACTTACGAGATGGGGGTATTGTTGATGATATTGACTCTCACGCTCTTAGCACTACCAACGTTATGAACATTCCACTGTTTTTCAAAGTGATGAGTCTCGCCCAGTTTGCTGAGGAGAAGAGTAGGACTGTTGTAGTCTGTTCGGAAGCTGACATTGTCAAACTTGAACAAGTTCACACCGCTCTCGTTTTTGAAAAGTTCAATGGGAAAATCATAGGTCAGATCGGCCTTGGGCACTGGAAGCTTCATGAGCGGTATGGTAGTAGCCAAGTCGTCATTAGCACAAGTGCCAGGGTCAGTGGAGTCCCAGGCTGTCGATTGGGGTGGCTTGGTTTGGTCAGCCCTGTTGTAGTAAACGGCCGCGAGTGCATTTGGGTTATTAGACAGGCTGCATTTAGCCGAGATGTTGGAACGCATCCAGTAGGAGTCAAGTTTTCCGTTGGCCGTGACTAGAACGTCAGCACGCTGGCCGATTCCCAGAGTCACCACTTCAGTCTCATAGGGCTCTATCTGGATGAAATCGTAGGCAATCACCTTGAGCTTGTGGCCATCGATGGAAAAATGCTGCAGACCTTCCGCACCGGAGTTGATTAGACGCAGACGGTGAGTCTTGCCGCGCTTGAACGTGAACTTTGACAGTCCGGCCGCGCTGTTGCATGTCGTCTTATCATCTGCTGGTAAAGAGGAGCAATTGAAATTGTTCTTGCCATTGATGAGGTTATTATCTGAGAAGACAATACCAGGGCCATCGGGGTCCATGACGGTCTCGACGAGGTCCAAATACGGCTTATGGTACCAATCAGTGAGCAGAATAGGACCAACGTCAATGTCATAATCTCGATGCTCTCGAGGGCCGTGAATGACAATAGGGCCGACGAGACCAGCAGCATATTGAGCAGAGTAGTGAGAGTGATACCAGGAAGTGCCGTACAGCTCGGCGATAAATTGAAAAGTGAAGCTCTTGCCAGGGGCGATGGGGCACTGGGAGATTCCAGGGACACCGTCCTCCCATGGCACTCTTGTCTGAAGGAAGCCATGCCAGTGGAGAGAGACACCCTCGTCATCGATGTCATTGTGGACAGTCACCTGTATAGTATCGCCCCAGTTGGCCTCAATAGTCGGACCGGGGAAGGCTCCGTTGACCAACAAGCCATCAATCTCATAGCCGTCAGGGGCAATTTTCCCACGAGAGATTGTGAAATCATAGTGTCTGATGACACCTGTGTTGGGGTAGTCCTTGTAATAGTTTGTGAAGGCGTTCCTCTTGCTCCAAGGGAAACCGTTGGGAGTAGGGTTGTTTGTCAGAAAGTAGGGAAGCGTGGGAGCATCTGGAGTTCCGAGGGTAGATTTTCTAGAAGACATGTCAGCGTTCTTTTGTGGCATGACTTCAGGATGGTAGGACAATACTTACCCATTTGTTCTACTCTGGGACCACGACCCCCCAAGATCATGCGGGGAGTAGTGATTGAGATGGGTTGCTGCTCGAGCAGCAAGGTGAGTATTGGGAACACCCCCTTGCACACTAGCAATATTACCCATAATAAAACGAATGAAGAAAGAGAAAGATCGACTGAGCCGAGAAAGTGAGGGTAGAAAGCGTTGTGTCCGAGAATCATGCAATCTTTCGCGGACTTACACGGTTTATATATACCACGGTCCGAGGAGAGACAAAACTGAAAAGCAAAGCGAATTTGAGAAAACAAGGCATCTTCTTTTCAGACTTACGAGCTCTTACGATACGAGACACGACCTGCAACCTCAATTAGGGAGTTGCCGAACAGCCGTGGCGGAAATGCATCATCCTCTCTATCTACAACTCATCATAAACGGGCGGACATGTTCGTTCGCTCGATCTCAACGTGGGAAACCGGTCGTACGCGGATATCAGGAGCTGTTATTCTCTTCACTCCCCCTCCATTCCTTTGTAACCCCCTTTTGGTGGTGGGGCCTACAAGCACAACTCAGGTGAAGCTGCAAAGCAAGTTTGATGTCTGTCAGCTCAGGTCAGCAAGGGCCAACAAGAAGATGCTCGTGAACTCAGATGGGAGCCTATCAGATGGTGTCATCATATCCCACTGACTCTATTGTTTGAACGAGGCGAGGGCTAAAGAGAGAGCATGTGGTGGCTTTAGTCTTCAGTCTGAGGCAGAAATAGAACAAACAACAGGATCGTCAGTCATGGTCAGGGGCTATTGCCAAAGTTCAGAGCATAGTATAGCTTCAATGGAGCACAAAAAAAGCTGAAAGTGTATATTCGACCAATATCGAAAGGGTCTCCGAGAGTTGTGAGGGTGTCTCACGCCCGGGCCTCAATGATCTACTCGGTCCCGTCGGATGCATTACCCATACATACTCCGCAATTATCATGGATGCTTGGACAAACACGATGATTACCGGCCACCCGAACACATGAGTGAGTTGTGGAGGTTGAAAGGTAGCATTAAGCAAATGACTCCCGTCAATAAAGAAGCGCAGTGGACCCCTGGGACATTCTTATTTATCGCAATGAAAAAGTAAGTATTAGATGAGCATGAAGAGTACACGAAAGGCAGCATTATGATCCGCATTATACAATGTCCTACAACTCCCAAGCTTTCCCAGGTGCATCTCTTTATCATGAAGCGAGGTTCTCCAAGCCAAGTTGCCCAAGTCTAGCACGCCAGGTCATCACGCATCTTCGTCCTACGCATAGATGCAGACTTATGAGTTTCTGATAGTTTAATTTATTCAATTTTTTTTTTCATAATGCACCCCATCTCACCCTCTTCCCTCTCAGGATTCCCGTAACACGAGCTGAGGTCACAACCAGAAAGGATCCACGTCGAAAAAAGGTTTGCAATCAGCCCGTCTTACCCGGAGCCGGATCCGATAGACACGAGCGCATCACAACTGAGACATCCATCTTTGGTCCAGGGGATGTGCCGAGTTGAACGGCGATTGGTAAAGACGGACAGGCTCAAGACCAGGGGGGTCCCAGCAAATGTCTTGTGGCGGAGAAAGGCCCCGAGGCGGCCCCATCTCTCAAAATCTGGGTCTCTCCAGACAGCGGCAATAATAGCCTCCCGTTGGTGCTGTCGTCAAAAGGACCTGCAGGAGCTAGGGCAAATGACGGCATCCTCCACCCTTGATAGGCCTCGCTCTGGCGCCACAGGTCAGATATCATAACCCTTAATTGGATCGAGGGAAAGGGGAATTTGATGGTGCATAACATGTTTTGGCATGCGAAGCTCAATAGCAGAGCGATGTCAGAGGACCTCATCTCAAAACCTGATTGATAATCAGCTTCTCTGCACCACTATATCACACCCACTTATCTATGTGTGTAGACTTGCCAGGATGTTGTATCACTTACTGGGGGCGTCTTGGGTATCGTTTCTTGCTACTATTAGCTATTGTATCATCTAGCAAGGAGGATTGGACAGGTAACTAGTCTTCCTGGCGTCTTAAGTTTATCTCGCAGGTCTTTCCATGTTGGTGCGACCAGGGCAAAACATCCCAAGCATTCTACGCTTTTTTTTTTTTCATGTTCGAGCCCGGAGTGGGAGTCCCCTGCGATCACTGCCCAGGTTTGGCCTGGATCGTGTGCAGTGTGTGTGGTGGGTAGGTGTTGTACAATGCCGCCGGTCAGGAATGAAGGCACCGCACATTGGACAGCAGACTTGAATCCTGCCATATCGAGGTAATCCCGGATCTTATCCTGAGAAGCCGTCCATGTACCGTATGTCCCGCACAAGAGTGAGCTGATGCCGGTGGTGCTTCGACGTTCGGCACACCCTTCGATGTTGGTTGAATCCATCGCCATATGCAGGTGCCTGCTTGAGAGCCGGAACGGGCCAACAGCTGCACGGCGAACAGCACCCCGCTTGCAGCAAGTAAGCCAAAGCTATACGTCTCGTATCAAAGAAAGCAGATCATCTTCTTTCCCTGTAAGGCGCACTCCGTCATAATGGTCCTAGCACTATTATGCACCTCAATCCATCCATGCGGGCGACTTCAATTCACACCCTCACATCAGCGCCACAGCTGGCTTTGTGGAGATGCTGTCCCACAGAGAAGGGTACCAACTCTCGCCGTTCCTCTGCCCACGAGGCGGCCATGCTTGCGATTTGCTTCCCGCTCCCACAGGAAGACCAACTCTTGAATTGTTACATTTTTCACTTCCACATTTTTCGGGTGGGCAGTGCACTTCCGACGTAGCACTCCCTGTATTCAGCTGAGGTCATCCGGCCAATATTCACACGAGCCATAGATGATCCATGAGGGACCTTCTAGTCTCCAATAGAAACTGCCATCTACCAACAGAAAACGGGCTAGTATACTGCATTGTCAGATTTATTTATTTTTGTACCCTGTTCCTGGTTGGTAGAACTCTTGATTGATATATTACAGAATGCGGCCGTAACGGCCAGACTGTACATGGGGCGGAAGATCAGTGTTTTCTGGGTATTGAACATTTCGCCCTAAATGCAGTGATCATTTCGTCGCTGTCGCTGCCATCCGTATCACCTCTTCCAAGCCGGGTTTGCCATCATGGTTATAGGCCTTCGCTGCGCTCGCATGTACATCTCGTTCAATTTCGGGTCGGCGTCGGAACGGATAACGCTTCCAATAGACATAAAAAACCTGCAGTCCTTGTTAACACTCATTTTTGGAGAATTGCTGAAAGTAGCATCCAGGTGTTCATACCCAAAGGTAGCTCCAGAGCCTAGCATGAACTGGCCTAGGGTTCTCATGATTCCGTTAGAACCGGCGCCATAGCGGAAGATGTGGACGGTTCCTAATAATATGTTAGCTTAGCCTATCGAAGAAACCAGCTACTGAAAGATTGCCTAGAACGAGGGCAAATCTAGCTCCTCGGCTCCGTGGTCGATGAGAGAGTGCTGGTGGCTCTTACCATAAAGAAAGCCCATGAGGCCGCCCACAGCTACAAGCATGTTAAAGGGTGCACCAAAACTTCAGGTAGGTTGAATATATCATACTTGTACCCATGATGGCACCCATCTTGACTGCATTGTCATGGTCATCAGCAAACTGTTGCTTTAGAGAACCGAGGTCATTGCAACATACACTTGTCGAAGTTGGAGGGGCCATGCTGGCCACCACCCATGGGGACGACAGGAGGCATAGTGACGGGCAAATGGGGAGGGGAACTGAAGAACTGTGGAGTGGTAAGTTCCGTTTGGGTATGGACGACTAGACAATTTATCGCGACGGTGCTTTCTGGGATGATGCTCTCTCGTCAGGCTAATGTGGTACTGGACCTTCAATGTCCGTGATCTTCAATCTATGTTCTGATTGGCTATCAATCTTAGACAATGAATGTCGGAATAATACTTCTTCCGGAAGCCAAATACAAGTGGAGCTACAGATTCTAGGTGAACACAGTAAATTTTAAAAGAAAAACAAATGCTGAGACAAATGTTAAGAGGCAATTAACAAACCTGCATTTGAACTTCTACCTAGGATACCGCGTTCTTTGCCAAATTGGCTAAGAATACCCATAACTCCCTCCGGTCTTGAGCAGAGCAAAACTTCGTCATCAACGGAAAGATGGATGACGGCATAATACTTCTTCCGTAGTACAGAGCACGGACCACATTCGCACAGTAGCCGTGATTGCCCGCGAGTCAGAGGCCACTGTGCAAAAAGTATCACGTGGCTCCTTGAAGTTATCGTGGGTCAACATTGAGGCTCCACAACGCGACTATTCCATGAGAAGAGGCATTTGATCGTATATCTTTTTGTTAAGCTCTCAAGAGCCACCAGACAATCCTCTGTCTGATTGTTAATTTTGTTGCGTGGTGCTGGCGCTTTCTGAGCACATGCCAGCATCAATGGGCGTGTGCTCCACTGGTCCCTCCCAATTTGGACACGACGAGCGGCGTTTAGCGAGAGAGTGAACCTCCCATCACCTCATCATCACGCTCGCCCATCAGTCATTACAACACAAACCGCTATAGCCATCGCAAACACTGTCTTCTTGGTGAGTTTGATCTTGCTATTGCCATTCACAGCAGTTTTTCCCCCTTGATAAGGCGTCTAGCCGCCGGTGCGTGCGTCGCCAAATCGAGACAGCCCCCTGACTGCCCTAGCCGCCCAGCCTCAAACTGACCTTTTTTTCTGATTCAGAATAGTGAGCCACGCGAATAGACTCCTTCCTTCAAAAGATCTTTTTTTCTTCGAGGATTTTTCTTCCTCAAGGCCCTCTTTCTTCCTGGACTCCGTCTCTCTCTCTTCCTCACACAGCCCAACATATCGTACCGCAACCTTGCTGATTGAGTTGACCCACGGCGCGACTCGGTTCCCTTACCAGCCTCGGCGATCTACCCTGATTACCGTTCCAGTCCATATATTAGCCTGATCTGTCCTGATGACGGCTGTCGCGAATCCACCGAACTTTCCGCAGATAAACTCACGGACAGCATGGGGTGCAATTAACGGAAACCACCAAATGAATCAAGACGACGGGCGAGGAGGAGGTATGGGCATGTTCGCGCCGCGCAAGACCCTGTCGCGGAGCAACTCATCGTCCTCCATCTCCTCAACCTCCTCCACCTCTTCCGCCACTACCGTAGCTAGCAACGGTTCACAGCCCAATGGCACACCAATGTCTTCGACTACAGATTTAAGCCAGTGGTCCGCCAACGGGGCTCCTCGAAAGCGACCTCAACCCAAGAGTTCCTGGCCCGCTGGGAAGGGCGACTTCCAACAAGAACTCTCCAGACTCCCCGCCGGTCGAGGCGCCGGTATGATGGCGTCACATGCGCAGGTACAAGTTGGTTCTGGCCAGGTCCAGATGACACAGCAAGGCATGATGCGTCCCCCTGCTCAACCAGAGCAGTTTCCTCCTGGGCAACCTGTCCTCTACCTTCTCTCGCTAAATGGAACATTTGAACGGAAAACCATCGCCGTTCCCTTCGCTCCTGACAGTCTTCGAATTGGACGACAAACAAATCAAAGGACTATCCCAACCCCAACCAACGGTTTCTTTGACAGTAAAGTGCTGTCTAGACAACACGCTGAGATTTATGCTGAACGCAATGGGAAAATTTACATTCGCGATGTCAAGTCATCAAATGGCACGTTCGTCAACGGCACCCGATTATCACAGGAAAACCGGGAATCAGAACCGCACGAACTCCAAACCGCGGATCATCTCGAGCTCGGCATTGATATTGTCAGTGAAGATCAGAAGACCGTTGTCCATCACAAAGTGGCTGCCAAGGTCGAGCATGCTGGGTTCCTGAGCTCATCAAACAATGTCCTTGACATGAACTTTGGAGACCTAGATCCTGCTAATGGAGCTATGATGATGCCATCGAATGGAATGCCGATGCGAGGACGAACCGGCAGTAATGTATCCATGGTCGGCAACGGCCGAATGATGCCTAATGGAGGCGCCATGGGCATGCAGCCAAATGGGATACCTCAGCAAAGACCTTTCTATGTTACTCCTGTTGCTACTGATCAGATTCTGAAACGACTTGCGGTATGCTAATTCACTTTTACGCGTTTACGTTTCCCTGCTAACTTCCTTCAAAGAATGAGATGCGAAGTGCTCGTTTACAGGCTCAAGACCTTGGACGAACTAATCAATTTATCAACACGCTCCTATCCAAGGACGACTTGAAAGACCTCGACAAGCCCGAAGCTGCCCAACCCCCCAAGCCGACAGGAATGGTTAACGGCAACGGAATCGCTTTCCCTGGAAATCCAAAGGCCCGTTTCTCTGACCCTCCTGCACCGCCTCCACAGCAACCTCTTCCCGAGAAGCCTGATGTGCCCTCATTGAAGCGAGGGCCGACCGAGCGACCAAAGTCTGGAGCCCCTAACGGTTCTCCTGTTCGATCAGATAATCTCAGTCAAATTATCCAGCTCACTGAAGCACTAAATAATGCCAAACGAGATATTGACACGCAAACTGCTCGTATGCGCGAGCTTGAAGAGATGCTCCAGAAGGAACGTCTCGCTCGCGAAGAGGCTGAGGAACTGGCCAAGCGATTGGAGGAGTCTACTCAGAGCCATATGAACGGCACTGCTGTTTCAGGTGATGAAAGTGGCAACGCCATCTCCGGTCCCGTTGACGACAAGGATGAGATCGCCGCTCCTCAAGCACCGGAGGCTATGAAAGAGGAAGTTCCTACAATCGATCCCGCTCAGGAGACGGCCAATGTGTTGCAGGCTCGAATTGATCTCATGGATAGCCAGATGCGAGACATGAAGGAGCAGATGGAAGGGTGGAAGCTACGATGTGAGAAGGCTGAGGCGGAACGCGATGCCGATCGGAAAACACTCGCAGAGATGGTCGTCCAGCTTCGTGCTGAAGAGGCCGCACGAGCGGAGGATCAGAGGAAAGCTAGGTCACGGTCGAGGCAACGACGGGCCGAAGCCGCTGCAACTAAGGTCAAGAATGAGACCCGAGTCACTGAAAAGACCTCGGAAGACATGGTTGAGAAATCCTTGTCGAATGACGCTAGCGCTGGCACCGAATTAGCGGATGCCCCGACTCTTTCTCGAGCCAGTACCATCAAGCCATCAACGCCGATGAAGGGACTTGATACCCGCGATAGCTACCTTCAGGCAAGCGTGCCTTTCGCATCTATGCTTGGAGTTGTTCTCTTCGGCATGGGACTGATGGCTTATCTTAATGGGTGGCAAACCCAACCTCCTGCTGCGGAGCAATGATTGTCAGTCAGTTGTATGAAACGAACTATAATAGGGGTTTCCCATGGGAATGTGGGCAATGAGTGGCTGGGGACTTGAAAACATATTTAGGGGATCTGCAACTTTGTCATGAGCAGGTTTCATAATGCAGCATACGTCACCACTCTGGGGACCTGGATCAACGACGAAACGATACGAGACCATCATGGACATATCCGACAAACCAACTGTTTCATTTGTACCTACTATACTTTTTTCTCTCTCTCTTTCTTCTATTGTATGGTGTACCAGATAGCAGCTAGGCAGTGGGCATGCCAGGGATCCCTCTCGAGCAAGGGCCAGGCGTGACGTTGTCCTTGTTTGTTAGGGGATCGGCGTTAATTTCTAGTTATTCGACCTTGATACACGGATTAAAGGCGCATTGGAAGATAGCAAGCTAGCGATGTGAGCAGTGGGCTGCATAGGACAACAGAATTTTAAGATGTGGTGGGCTTTTTTTAAATATCTCTTTTTGGCGTTGTCTAGGTGGCCCTGACCTGTATCTTCTTTACTGTGAGAAAGGCTCAATACAAGCTTCAATGTTTGTTTATTCAGAGTTCTGCGTAATGCGAGGTCTTGCAATATTCATCTTTGTTGGCCTTGATAGATGATGCACGGAGGTCGGAGGATGCAATGCGCGATATGTGTAATCAGCATCGACGTCATATTGCACAGACACCTGTGTTTCAGCCCGAGTCTCTTCAGTCAACCAGTCACATTTGTCTGGACGGCGGGGGACGGGAAGAGCGTACTACCACAGTACGCGGTACCAAAGTCAGCGCGTTATAATTACTCCGTAAAGGTCGGCGTGAACAGAGGTCCACTCCGCCGGTCTTGGGATCACGTGACCCTGAGAATACCTTTTTATTTCTTCGACATAATTGATTTCCAGGCTGACAAATAATCAAACACGTGGCTTCTGGTATGATGTAAAGAGTATCGCGTTATTATTTTCTAGTCATGTTAGTTTCTGGTTTAATTATCTTTGATCCCGTAGTTATGGGCCGATAGTCTCGACCTGGTCTCTTGTAACGGATTATCGGAAAGTCGCACTCGCTCCGCTCCGACCAAGCGGATCAACCCGCCCCGGCGCTAACCAGCTTTCGTATTCTGCGGCAGCTTATTGAACCGTTTCCCCCATTGCGAGCCCAAGATGCGAGAGCGAAAATGGTCCTGCAGATGCTGCCAGATTTGCGAACGATGAAGGGGGTAGAAAATTCAAACAAGGCAATATCGGCAACTCGGGCAATGTACGAGTGCGAGAGGGCTCGAGGCGCCAGCTGATGATGTTTTAATTTAATAGGGAGAAGATTTTGATATATAAAGATGGAATCGTCTCTCCTTCAATGAGGCCATGGGATCTAGCATCGACTCATAGCAACTTGCATACATACCATAGCTCGAACCAAACACAGCAACTCACTGATACCCCAGTGTTAATCCCGCCCATTATTTAATTACTCATTTACCCTTCACATTCAAACATCCAAATTTTACAATAACACCAAAATGGTCGCCCTCTCCAAAGTTCAAGAATCCAATCTCAAGGCCTCCTCGGCCCTACCCGCCGGCCTCGTGGCTGTCTTCGCTGGTGGCACTGCTGGCATTGGCGAGATGACCATGAAGAGCTTTACGAAGCACACCGTCCAGCCGAAAATTTACTTCCTTGGTCGTTCGCAGCAGGCTGGTGATCGGTTGCTCCAGGAGCTGAAGACCTTGAACCCTGACGGAACGTACCACTTTCTCAAGACCGACCTCAGCCTGCTGAAAACAGTGGATGAGGTGTGCAACGAAATTAAGAAAAAAGAAAAGGCCATCAATGTCTTGTTTATGACCCAGGGCACTCTGAACATGTCAAGCAGTAAGTTATTGTCTGAATCTCTCATCGGGGTTTCACAGCTAACGCATCCTCCTTTTTTTTTTACGACTTATAGCCACGGAAGAAGGTCTTCGTTTGATAACTGCCTTGTCGCTTTACTCTCGCTTCCGAATGGCTGTCAACCTACTCCCTCTTGTTCGACAAGCCACCTCCATTCGCCGTATCGTTACCGTCATGGCTGGCACAAAAGAAGGCCGCCTCTACATGGACGACATCGCTGGCGAAAAGGTTCCCCTCACCGGCTCCCGTGCCCATATGTGCTCTGTTATCACGCTAGCCCTCGAGGAGCTGTCTCGACAGGCTCCCGAGGTGAGCTTCATCCACAACTACCCCGGCGCCGTGGAAACCAACCTGATCAGGCCGGGCGATGGAGCCATGATCCGAACTGTGGGCATGGGAATGCATGTTATCATGAAGGCGTTGCACGTATACATCCCGGAAGCGGAGGTCAGCGAGAGACACGCCTGGTTGTGCCTCAGCGGGAGATACGCGCCCAAGGAAAAGGGCGAGGGCGTTCAAGGCGTGCCATCGGACGAGATTGCACTAGGCGCCGATGGAAAGCGTGGTAGCGGCTTTTACAGTATCGACTGGAACGGCGATAGCGCGGGGGAGAAGGTTGTGCAGACCCTCGACAAGTATCGAGCTGAGGGTGCGGTGGCCAAAGTGTGGGAGCATTTCAACGGTGAGTTCCGGAGAATTACGGGGAGTGACTTCGCTTAGGCAGGGCTAGGCAGGTATGCCTTGTGACCAGATGGATGGATAGGATGGAATTTTCGGAATAATGACTGCAGCGAAATGAATGATGCCATTGGGCTTGCGTTTTATTGGTACAGCAAATAATGTTGGAACTGGCTTGCGAGAGAGAGAGAGAGAGAGTACATGCGAAGTAATTAGTATATACCTTACATCAATTGCCTATCCACTGTAGGTATTTTGTTTAATTTAATCAAGAGTCTTCAGAGTCGAGGGTCAAGGTGACTGCTTCTGACTGGTGACAGATGATACATACCCAGCTGGGTAAATATGAAGCAATAGCAGCTGGAACTAGCAGACACTAGACGTTCATCCTCCTGGTCCAGAAAAGTGAGCTTCGGTCTCGGCGAGGGAGAGCGAGAGGTTGCCAGAATTGAAGTCAAGTACGGTCCAGGGCTGGTCCCAAGCCTGTTGCTCAAGCCCTGGACAGTTTTTTTGTTTAGTGCTTATGGTTCAGTCAAGTTGACGCCACATAGACCATGATTTTATGGAGAAAAATGGTGCTTTGTCTTCGGACAATTCAATTTCGACTACAATCCCATGATAGCACCGACATGTTTTTTTGTTTTTTTTTTAAGTCTTACATGCCGAAGTCAGCACAGGGGCCAAAATTTAAGCTTATATAATGGGTACGACGTGGGTTTCTTCTCCTATATCCGGCTAAATTAACCACTCAACTCCGCGTAAATGCTCTGAACACCGCCTCATTCATGCAGCCAGCTAATTTGTTTTTTGGAGGGTAGAGCCGGAGGGAATGGTCAAATCCTTCCCGACGACATCCAAACCTGTTTGTATCGAGAATTTAGCCGATTGGAGGTTTTATGGTAGCTTCAGCTCTACTGGAATCAACAGGGGTTTTTAAACTACAGCACCTGTAAACACCAGCCACACACACACACAAATAATGTACGGAGATACGCGTCATGCTTCAAGAACTCCAGGCAGATTTGATAAAAGACCTAAAAATCCAATGCTTTTCATGCCCAACCAACACCACAAGCGAGACTTGAGGTGCGCTGGTCCCATATGCTTCCAAGCCAGTCATAAAGTAGCCAACTACCCGACGCCGCCATAAACAGAAAATTGGAAAACCCTAATCAAAGTCCACTCTCGAACACTCTCTAGCCAATATCCTTTACTGAAGTATAGAGAGGTAACTTGGTGGAGAAATTCCAAGTCAGGTTCGACATGGCCTGCATGCCACTCTAGGATCATCGTTCGGCACACTTGCCGTTGGAGCATGTCAAGTCGTCGGCACAGTCGTCGGCGGATTCGCAAGTAGCTCCTACAGGCAGGAATATTAGTAACAGTGCTCTGCTAGAACTGATAGCATTACAATAGGTAAGTACCTTTGCAGTGGTCGATCCATGAGCAATCAACAGTGCTCTCTTCGAAAATTCCCTTCATCTTCTTGGCGATGTCATCATTACCGACGCGGTTGACAAGCTTGTTGCCCAGGTCGGTGATACTGTCGTGGAATTCGTTGAAGCTTCCGGCGTCCCAGGCAGCGCCATCCTTGCCGGGTACTGCATCTTGTCCGATGAAGGCAATGTAGAGGACGTCTTCTTCGTTGTGGCTCGTGCCAGAGCCGTCGCTGGACGACATGCCCTTGCCGTAGCATGCCGTGGCGAGGGACAGGGAGGTTTCGCCGACGCTAGGTCGGTCGCTGTCTCCATTGTAGTCTCCCCAAACACCGTAGAACTAGATAAGAAGAAAAGACTCGGTCAGTATTGGTCTGCGTGTGATTTGATCGATTTGACTTCGAGGATGTTGCGGAGAACCTACCAGCTGATCACCGCAGATGACAGCCATGACACTGGTTTCGTAAATACCATACTCATGGGGGTCGAAGTCGTTCGAGCCACCAACGTTTCCAAAGACGACATAGGAGTGGAGATAGGGGTCCAGATCACTGATTCCGACGTCGTACGACTCGATGACGGATTTGACGGCTGTTCTCGACTGAGTGTCATCCCCGTGGCTGCAGCGTCCATCATTATCGTCACCCTGGTCGCCGTCGCAGTCGACATCTAGGTTGGAGAAGCGACCATTCTTGGACTGCAGGTAGATCACGCCGTATTCATCAAGATAGTCTCCACAATAAGCCGTATCTAATGATGAGTAGTTAGACAGGCTGGAACATGTTGAAAGTGTGAAAGGACTTTGAGACCCATGTTAAGTGAAAAGAAAGATCAAAGAAAACTGACCTCCATCGTCATTGAATTCAGAGTTGTAGAACCCGCTGGCCAACTTGTCGTCGCACTGGCCCTTGGATTTGAGCTTCTTGTAAAAGGACTTGAGGTTGTCGGGAATTTCGAGAGCGTTTGCAGCTGGAGAAGCCAGGAGCAGCGGAAGGAGAGGAAGAAGAAAACGCATTTTGAATTTTGGGTTGTTGTTGTTGTTGTTGTTGTAACAAAAGGAGTGATACGCAAATGTGTGTTGCTGAAGAAGAGAAGTTGCCGTAGCTTCTCAAGAAGTGAATGAATGAATTAATGAGTAGGTTTGGGAATGAAGGAATGGATGCGCTGGAGTGAAGTGAATGAGTGGCTTTGATCTACAAATCCATGATGGATCTGATGGGAGAGGAGGACGGCAGCTTCAACTTATATCGCAAGCGCTCTTGGCATGCCATCCCAAAGACACAACCAATATCTACCAGACATCGACTGTACTGCACATTGTACCACCACACCGGCTGAGAAAGCGTCAAAGTGAAGTGGCAAGCGATAAAATCGCTCCCCTTTCATCTCCAGAACATGCACTACCCCAGCAAGGGGAGTTACATCCCGGCTTCCCGCTCTCCCAGGGCTGTGATTAAGTTGGGCCCAGTCTTGTTCTAGCCGTCAATCACGATGCCTTCATCGCCTTGGCGCCCTGATTCATGAAACATGATGAAACAATAATCCGAATGTCGAGCCGCCACGTTTTGTTCTTGGCTGCTGCACCAGCTGCTGCTCCTGCTTTTTGCTGCTGCTTGTGCTGCCGCTGCTGCTGTCGCTGACTGCAGATACAAAAGGAAATAAAAATTTTTAAACTGTTTACACAGACATGCCAAGAGACGAGCCCTTTCGTTTCTTTGCTTGTTTGTTGGTATATCCCTGTATGGACAGAAAGAAAATCCAACCACTGTCGTTTGAGCCCACTTGCACAAGTGGGATGCTGTTGGTGGCGAGCCTGTCACAGCTCAACCGCCGTTTCACACCCTGGTGGAATCTGCCCATATCACTGGTCCGAATTGTCACATCTATCAATCACCTCCCTCCTGTGCCTGTTGGGATGAACCAACATGGCACTATTGCTTCAAATCGATTCACATCGATTCATTCATATCGATCCATGCGCCCTCGCTATTCGGTGGATAGGGAGAGCTGATTTACTATGCACGTTTTATCTTTTGCTGAAACAAACGCCATAAAACGCTCGGTTCTCGTCCTTGGCTTGAGTAGAATGTTTTCTTGGTTTATTATTTTTTTTTTGCTCATCTTTCCCAGTTTCGTTCCATGGGTACCGGTTGACTCGTGATGCATGCAGTAGCGACTTATCGCCAAGAAGAATAAATGAGCTTTGTCACCCATCACGCTCAATATTCTCCCCTTCTCATTCGGCTCCTGCTGCATAACATGGCTTGATGGTATGTTTGAGTGTATGCACCGTAAGATGAAGGAGTTTCCGTGCCCAAAAGAAGCCGCAGGCCGGTGAAGCGATAGCATCACTCATGCATTGTTAGTGCGCCGCCATGCACACCACACCGAAGGAGAAAGTACTTTCAAACCAACCCCAACATGACATCAACTGTTTCTTCTCTTCAAATTTGATGGTCAATTCATCAGTGCCACAGAGAAAAGACAACAAGACGATCCCGTATCATAGTCGAGGGAGGCTTTCGGTGCACATGTTCTCTGCGTTGCAAACGAAACCTGAGCATGCTGATCGGATGGCTGTAAAACAGAGAAGAAACTAACAATGTCGGCTACGCGCATTGTGTCTGTTTTCAATATAAATTTTTCCTGTATGCAGCTGCAGAATGCTGCAGGAAAAGGATCCTAGGTCTTCCGCATTACGCGTAACTGACGAATCCACCAATATCAGTCGAGCATCATCACCCAATGACAAAGCAACCCAGAACTGCCAAAGCAGGCATAAACATGCTGCACAGCGGGTCATGTCCCTCTTGGAAAGAGATGAGAGGCATGACAGCTCATCACGAAACTCTTTCCTTCATTGGCTCTGGTATGGATATTGCTAATCTGAAGGGCCTATATCATTTAGAGAAGAACCCGTCCTAAGTTGGCAGCCTTGATGCACACTTCTTCATCGACAAACTCGGTCTTGGTCTCCAAGCTTCTTCCCTCACAAATACGAAATGTTCGCAAGCTGCATATTGATATTGATTCAAATAACAATACAGCAGGCGCCTCTATTTGATACACGCTGCACAAGAGAGCTTGTCAATGCAGCCCCCATATCTGGGCGTTACGTGGCACTGCATAGTTGCAAGGCTCATATTTCCCTCGCCCTAGTGTGTTGAACAGATTGATTAACTCGAAAGCCTGCAAGCCTGCTGCATTAGAACTCGCCGAGACTCAAGTCACTACTGCAGTTATCCACTGGAGCAATCTATGAAGGCCTAGCCAACTATCCGTGGTCACCTCAATTACCAATGAGCTTCTGATGCATGTCAACGTGAGAGATGAATCATGCTTTGCAAGTATTAGGTGATAATTAGCGGCGTGGCACTTTTTTGCTGTTTCCTGAACTCAGGATTGTTATTGATGAGTTCATCTAACCATCATATTGATGAAAGTTCTTTTGTGGTACGAAGACAGAATCCACGACGACAGAAAGGAGATTGAGCAATGAGGCGCTTGCCTTCAGCTCGTAACCTGAGTTTTGGCGCTCTCTTTGCATCTGTGATTCCTCCAATGATGTGACAAAGATTGTGGAACGGTTGTTATGGAACTTTGAGGCCAGTGAATGCGCTGGCCATCGGCGAATTATGAGCACAGAGCGTGGGTAAACAGGGGCGCCCTTGTCACACAAGAGCTCTGAATGAATAAGCTCCGGTTTAGGCTGGGATATGTTGTACATGGCGCTGTGGCTGCGTATGGAGTTGAGTTGTTTGCACAGTCTGTTTCCTCAGTCAGATCAAAGGCTTTACAGGTATAGTTTTCATGCATCGGCATCGTCCACTCGTAACAGAGTCCCGGGAGAGCATGAAGTGGATCTTAGATTCTGTGTGTCTATTTCCCTCTTTATCATCTTTTAGTTAACAGGTTGAATGAATAGGTTGAGGGTAGGACAACCCTGAGAGGACTGTGCCCACCTCATCAATTGTTGCCATCTCTAAGTGGCGGATGTCTACTTGCCATTCAAAGTCTCTCTACAGGACAACGAAGTTCCATTTTTCTGACTCAGTAGATGAGTTTGTCTGCTCATTATGACGCATATTTCGGAGTCTGGGGAGTCATGAGTGGAGTACTGTAGAACTCGAGCTCCGGAGGTAGAGGCACCGTAACAAGAGTGACCCCGTTACTCGCGTGCGTTTTAACGGATCCGAGAACGACCCCACTCCGCCTCCGATCAACCCGGGAAAATATATTCGCCGCACAGGCCAACCTTTGAATGGCATCATGATTTCTGTCTCGTGCCGAACCGAACAGAAACACCTTGTTTCGCCCACAACAAACTGCGATTGCGGCAAATTGTCAGGCCACCCTTTGCGAAACTACTATCCGGAACGTACCGAAGAATCCGCTCCCAGTGCATTGCACTCCCAAGCCTTAGGTTGAGCTACCCGGGAGACCTTGGCGACATCTTCCCAGCTACTTATCCAACCATCACATCTTGAGCAACAGCCTCACGTCGTCCTGATTCCCTGAATTCTCCTCCCCGACCGAGTCTCCACATCATACCGACTGTCCGAACGACCCAATTGTCCCGGCTAGACCTGCTCAGACTTCCGTTCAGAGCTCCGATTAATCCCCACCACCATCAGCAAAGATGCCCGCCTTTCAGAGCAAGCGCTTCCGGTCTGCGGCCGATATGAATTCGATCGGCATGAAGTACCGTCAAATCATGAGCAAGCATCCCTTCCTACTCTTCGGATTGCCCTTTATCACCGTCATTGTCGCGGGCTCTTTCGTCCTCACGCCCGCCACCGCCGTCCGTTACGAACGCTACGACCGCAAGGTCCGCCAGTTGACCAAGGATGAGGAGCTTAACGTCCGGCGATCTGCGCGAAAAGTTGACATGAAGGAGGAGTACTACGTACGTCATATTACCCTGAAAATCCCCCCATACTTTTCGATCGCACACGCAGCGCCACGATGAAGACATCAGACATTTCGATAGTATTGTGATTCAATTGACTGACTTGAGCTACAGAGATTGGCTGGTAGGGACTTGGAGGACTGGGAGCAAAAGCGTGTGAAGCGACTCCCCGGCGAGAATGATGGCATTCTGTGAGATAATTATGTGCACCCCTTGCGTTATGCTGGTCGATCGACCTCTTCGTGGGCGCCTATCAAACACTTGCCACACGAATCTCATCGCGCTGTGGTCAAATGATGGCGTACCACGCGGCTTTACTCAACGTCATTCGAATGTGCATCAATTAGAGGGCATTGACATCATGGATATGATTATTTTAGGATCAAGGAGGTTTGGGCGTTTGATAAGGAGTTGGATGCAGGGTCTTATTTTGCTTTTCTCGGTTCATTCGGCGCAAATACGGAGGAAGAGTTGACGGGTTGAGCTCTTTCAATCGCATGGCTTGAAGTAGGAACCTGATACATGCAGAGTCAATGACGGAATATCAGCTTTCTAGAGGACACTTGCAAATGGCCAAAACGACGGGCCGTGGCCTTGGATTCGGCCTGTAGTACGCGGGAGCTGGTTTGTTCTGTTTCAAACTTGGAGACACACGGATCGTCCAACTTACATCAGCGCCCGGCTCTGTGTGTCTGCTCACTTTCCATTCCGAGAAGGCCGTGTTTCTTACCCCTGGAAGTGGCGGAAACGGGATGATTGGGAAGAAACCAGGGGCGATGAGAGAAATGATGGTATTCGTGTCGATGACCAGATGGCTAGAGCATCATCTACATCGCCACCATCGTCCAGACTGAAAAAAGGTCCCAAGGAATAGTGATAAGGGTACAACCCCGATCCGATCCCCAGCTGCAGCGATCGCCCCATAGAAGGATGAAGCTGTGCAGGAATCACCTGTACGACGCAAGCACCTAGCCCATGTACTTTGTAGCTCATAAATTACCTACTCCATCTACCTCATTACTGTTGCTGTGCATTTGCGTAATTATTTTCGATCTCGCTAATGCATCCAACGGCCTGCAAGATCGTTGATAGACTTGTAACAAGCAAGCAGTAAAGTGCTTGAACACTGGTGTCAATCAAAGTCTACTCCGTAGTGAGCCTAGTATTGACTAATCCCCTCCCCCCCTGTTGCGCGGGGGTGGCCTCATGAGAGTCCCAGAGGGGACTACTCATGCAGGGCTGAGGAGCACAATGTCAATGAGTGTGGGTGCCGATCCATAGCCTTCAAGTCTCGAGACCTTCGTTAGCCTGAGGCCTAATCTAGTAGCTTGGGGGGCCGACCGGCCACTATCGAACGGCTGCTCCCATTGAGGCTTTTCGCGCAGCATGGACTGGCATTCCTCAGCGAGGGTAGCAAGCAAAGTACCTGCTGGACCCGGGTACGGAGAGGTACGACGGTGGTTTTGTGTTCATCATCACAAAATAGCCTTTCAACGGGTTGCAACGGGTTGCTGGATCTAAGTGCGCCACTGGAGAAGCCGACGGCACACAAATGTCAGGCTGAGCCTAACTGACTCTCTGATTGGATGAGATCCGATGCGATAGAGTTCATCACTAGAGAGCTCAAGGAATGAAGGAGGGGAAGATGACAGTCAATATGTCACCCAGGGGATCCAGATTTACTCTTCCTCCTCATGTGTTTGCTTGATTAGTTGCGATCAAACGATTGAAAGCTGGACGACTCAAACATGATGCGCTACCCCTTTCATAGCTAGAATAACGTTGCGTCATGCAAGTAACCTGATTTCTTGATGATCAACGAGGGGGTGACGCGGGGGGAGGGGGAGACGGAAGCTATCTTATTGGACGGCTAGACACAGCTACTGCCAGGGACCTGCGTCGGAGAGAGGGGGAAGAGGGTTGCGAGGTTGGTTCAGTTGGGTCACTTGGTTGACGATCTGGACAATCAGTTATCACATTCAACGGTAGAAGAAGCGGTGACAACAGTCTTGCATGCTGCATGTCTCGGGACGAAAAGTTTACAATTGGTTGCTTTCTTCTTTGAAGCACTTGGATATTTCACCTACTGCAACTGGATATGCGAGTTCTGAGGGAGTGCGTAATAGGTGTATGCGGTGTCCAATGTCCAACGATGAGGAATAAGAAAAAAAAGGGAGCAGACCAAGCAATATCTCGAAGAGGCATGTGGTATAGGGTAATCATTGGCCAGTACACCTTCACCGCAACGGTGGCTAGCTTTCAATGCGTTGATGGCCCAACGTCTGAAAAAAAGGAAAAAAAATTAAGAGGTGAAAAAAGAAAGAGGTAGAGATGGGAGAAATATCGAGAAGAAACAGAGCTGAGGCATATTGAATGTAGTTTTGTTGGTTGCATATATCTAATGGAGGAGACTTATTAGACATCGGCAGAGTTTCCCTAGGATTATCAGGTAAAAGATACCTACAATACGATGAGCATCAAGTGCACAATCAAGACTATGGCTTGTAACTAGAAACAACAAGAGAGCAAGGACAAACCCCTACAGCACAACATATGGTACAGATGCTTGAGAGCCGATTGCATACAAAAAAAAAAAAAAAAAAGCAAACTACAGGTTGGGCATCGAAACACCCCCATGGCGAAGGGCTGAAGATGTCTCCTTTGGAGGACGATCTTTACTTCTCAAAGCAAACAGCTTACAAGTCACAATCTTAGCAACATGCACCCCGTATGACAAGCATTTATCTGGCATGGAAAGCTGATACAGAGAGGTGTGCTGAGAACGTAACCGAAGCAAACCGGAAGGCATACCGGACGCAGCCCTCTTTGATGTAAGCTGCACGCATGTTCTGATTTCCTGAACACCTCGGGTTGACAGCCTCCCCTGCGAACCATACACACGGTACGCCGTGCTCCCGGTATCGTATCCCGGCTGACATCCCAGCCTGGGAAAAAATTTATATGCATACCCAAAAAAATTACAGTCCGTCAATCAGAAACTACAATTGACAACTTGAGTGGTCAGGCTGATGCAGGCCCCTGTTAAACGAACTGGAACAACGTTGCACTGCTTGACAGCAGCCACAAAATTCCGTCCCAGCTGGATGGAATTGAATGGGGCTGGCTGAGAACCAGGGTCACTGGACAATTTTTTTTTTCCTTTTCCTTCCCCGATGACAATCTCATCTCTTTTTTTCCTTTCTTTTGTCAATAACTGGAGCAATCTTGCTTCGGAGGCGGGAACCTCTCCATCTTGGGTGATAGATTTGGAGAGCCTTGAGATGTAAATGAGATATGACTAGGGTCGGTGAGAGGGGACTTTGGATGATGGCTGCACACAATCTACACGAACACGAATAAAGCAACGTAAGAGGGAAAGGCGAGGTGTGCTTCATGACCCCATCTCAGAGTTTTTTTTCCCATTGTCATACAACTATGCAAATTTTTTTGGGGGGATTTTCAACCCTCTGGAGGGATGATGGCCTAAATGCTCTTCACAACGGGCCTTTATCACAACACGACGCCGATTATGGGGACTTCGTGACAGGGCCGTTCTGGACGTTGACTGGCTAGCTGACCCCGATGGTCCGGGCGATGGGCTTGGGGACGACGCCATGCCCGGAAGGCTGGGGCCAACGAGAGCCAGTCGATGCCATATGTGCAGGGAACGCTCAACTTTAGATGGGATGACGGATACCGGCACGAGCACGACATATTGGGCATACGTACTATGTACGTGGGGAACAGGACGTGGACTCCTTTGCTTTCCACATCCTGTGTTACGTCGTGCTGTGCGAATATCAATGGGGAGGCCAGACCGCGCTGAGTGCGGCTGGTAGACTATTTCGTTGGCATCCATGAGACTTCAGCTACTCCATTCTCTTAGATCCATAGACCCAGTTCTTAATACCTTCGCGACAATCGAAGAAGAATCTTGAACCATCATACATACTTTGACTTCGCTAAGACTTCTCCACTCTGATACTAATCATCTACTATATAGTCGACGTACTAAGCATACATTATCATTGGGCACTTACTAGCAAGCTGAGTAATGAACTCTCCATAGTATATGGAGAGCTACGGGGCGAGGAACGGGCTGGTGGGCTATTACGGGGATAGAGTGGGACAAGATTGTTCAGTACGATCTGGCGGTGAATGCCCTCTAGTCAAAGCTGGCGTGGGGAGGGCCTCAAATCTCGAAGGAGGGGGAGAAGGAGGGGAACAAAGGCCAGCCTTTTTTTTTCTCCGCTGCTAAAGGGGTAAAAGATGTAATAACCAGAGACACGTTAAAGAACGCACACCTGACTGCCGGGAGAGACATTCGTGGCGAACCCCGTGAAAAATAGTGTGTGGTTTTTGGCGACGAATCCGCAATGAACATAATTTACGCGTTCGGAAAATGGCGGTGGAATGCTGACCATTGTGTCGTCGCGAAACAGGAACTAGAGACATTGAAGGGGAAGAAAAAAGAAACAATTACTATGTACATAGGGTGCTCTAGCATGCGAGCGTTGTTGCGAGAAGGGGAGAAGATCGACAGCAGGGACGAATTAGAAGCCGACGGGATAAGAAGATGCCCGCACTTATAAGACATAGCTAGAAGACTAGCAGACCGAAACGAGACACCGTCAAAAAAGTAGTGAGAGAGAGAGAGCATTCTCGACCTGCATTAGGCTGTGAAGAGCGAGAGAAAGAGAGAAACGCGGTGAATGGGTGAGACATTTCGGGTTCAGTTGACGGAGAAGAACGGAACGTGAAAGGGAACCAGGCCAGCCCGGCCAGCCAAGCCATGCAAGGCCCATGGACTGACCAGGCGTTCCTTTGGGGGGAGGAAACGGAGCTCCCGGAGGCGCCATCGCGCAGCGTCATCTCCAAAACGATCTCAGAAGGCGGAACCAGAGCTATCCGGGACCTCACAGAGAGCCTCGACCTCGAACTGGCTTGAAGCCCCCCGCTCTCGTTGCTTGATTGAGAACGAGGAAAGCTGCTATTGTAAGACCCGGGGTGTACCCCTCCAAAGCTTACTGCCAAGGAAGAGTAATCTGTACGTAGCCTGGTATGTGCATACAATGAGTTGCTGCAAGAGTCCAGAACCGTCCTAGGGGCAGATATTTGGACAGTGGATGAGCATGGGGGATGGGGGCAGCCCTGGGGGAATAGTCTCAGGCAGCATGCAGGTGAGATTGGCATTTCCATGGGTCCAGGCTGATGTGGCTCTGTCATGTGTGTGATATTTCGAGGCTGCAGGTACAAGGAACCAACGACCGGGCCTGGATTGTATCCCACCTCTAATCCATCCATCTCCTCTTGATGTCTGGTATTCTGTTTGGAGGCGGCGCATCCTGTTTTCTGGTTTGCTGGCTCCGTCCGTGGCACACACTCACCTAGCGTAATGTAATTGTAAGCACCTAGCTCTCTTCAAACCACGAGGGCCCTTTTTGTTAGTAGATGACCAAACACTCGTGTGAGCGGGATGCGGAAAATGCAAATGCCACTTCAAGCGCTACCCCTCAGCATCATCCTGCCTACATCCGCGGTTATTCAAGCTCGTTTGAACCGTGCGGAGGCCTGCCGAGAGAATAAAGTGTGGGCCGAGCGAGAGAGGCACCTCACTCACGCTTTCAAACTCACAGGGACAGCGGAGATGGAAATCACGAGGCTAGGAAGAAGGCTCTCCGATCCATCGCCCAGAGAGGCCCACTCCCGCCGTTTTCCCTGTCTGGGTTTGGTCTAGGCGGGCGCGCCACGGGCGACAAGGACAGGACGAGTTAGGGTATTGTTCGTACAGAGGTACTGAGGTACCCTCTTCAGCTGCTGTGAAGTAAATTAATAAGTCAATTAAGTTGAGTTACATAGTACCTCTCGCGCACACAGGACCAGCTCAGTCATCTGGACACTGCCGAGCCGCACACCATCGGACGCCATTTTGGCGCTGGTGTCAAGGGAGGGGGGAACGGACAGCGCTGGCTGTAACTCTGAGAAGGAAAAAGTAGATAGATAGTTAATTAATTTACTATAAGAAGAGTCGAGAGCTTTGCCAGAATCAGATTGACAAAAAGCAATATTAATTTTACCTGCGGCTGTAGCTGAAATGAATAGCGGTGAAGATGGACAAGAAAATCCTTGAGAGAGAAAGTGAAAGTGATTTTGGGTTGATCGTCTAGGAGAAATTCAAAGGTACCGCTTGTGCGGCTGAGGCGTTAGAGTTGGGAGGGAAGCCGATGCGTTGAGGCTGAGCACAGGACTCATCAGTTTTGATGACTTATTATTATCGTCACTCATCAAAACCCGAGCCCCCTCTTCCGAATAATACGGAGTAAGAATACGGAGTAAGACTACAGAGGGTGGGTTTTCCCAAAGTACTTGCACTGGAATGTAAAGGACTAAAGGACTACAGGACAGGTAATGGTGAGGCTGTGAATAAAAAGACCAAATACTATTTTCGTAAGTGCCAGGCATCACTCTTTATTGGCCTACTAGTTCAGAGGGAAACACGGTGCCTGGCAAGGGACAGAATGCAATTACCTATAGGTACCTACTGTACCTTACCTTACCTTACCTTACGTGTTATCTAAGGTATGGAGTCATAAGGCCAAGATGGGGCGAACACGCGGGTGCTTCGAAACAATCGAAAGGGTCTGGATGATTCTGCCTGGTTCAGAGAAGAGCATTGTCGTTTGTGCGCACGCAAGTAAAATTACCAGGGACGTACACAGGCATGCAATTCTTTTCCATTTTGTCTTTTTTTTGTGCCCGCTCCATGTTGAAATGTTGAAACGGTGAGGAACAAGAAAAAGGGACAAGCCAGAAAAGGGGAAAATAGAAGGCTGATCATCAGCGGAGAGTCAGGCACCATAGACTACCTACCTACAAACCTCCACGGATGCAGAAGAGGCGAGACAAGACATTGGTGATTCACGTGCTGGAAGCATCCAAGACATCACGGGGCGCAAAAAAAAAAGTACGTACGTACGGCAGAGAGACGGGAGCAGCGAGATATGCGAACATGCACGCACTCAAACTCGCGCCCACGCCCGCGCTCAAGCGAATACATCACAGAATGATCCACCAGAACCTCTTGTCATCCTTCTCATTGACAGCATAGCATTTCCCCAGGTAGTTTTTAACGGATACTGAACAGAGACACACACAGCACAGCTGCTGAATGAACATCCCTGAGCAAGACAATTTTACTCAACACAAGTCAGGCGTCACGAGGGTTCGTTTCTCGCGAACAAGGCACCCCTCTCCATCGACTACTCTTCCGCTTCTCTTTTTCTGT
Organism: Mariannaea sp. PMI_226; assembly: GCA_024336345.1. Lineage (NCBI taxonomy): Eukaryota > Fungi > Ascomycota > Sordariomycetes > Hypocreales > Nectriaceae > Mariannaea > Mariannaea sp. PMI_226. Next base: position 4,542,175 of record JANFOG010000001.1, on the reverse strand, counting down.
CATTTGCTTTTTCCTTCCTTGCGATCAATGTCTCCGCTGATTGAGTTGGGCGGAGAGCGGAGCGGTTACTACCTTACCTGATCGTTTTTGCTTTTTCCCACTATTACAAGCTCAGGACAGGCAAAATGTGTACATTGGCATGTACTTCTGTCCTATCCTGCGCAGAGAACGAGGCCCAGCCCGCCCATCTGTCTCAATTGATCAAGCCCACAATGGATGGAGCCCCATGGAATATGCAGGCGTGACTATGAGTGCCCCCAGACGCAGGGATGTGGCATGTCCACGACGTATTGTATTGTATTAGGAAATAAATAGTCATGGATAGATTGAAGCCCATGAAGATATGTTTTACGAAAAAGAGATGGCTGGCCGGGAGACCTTTGGTGACGATGTAAGAAATCGCCCCGTTGCTGGGCCATGGGCACAAATGAATATTGCATAGTAACCCTAGGCCGCAGCTATTGGCCAGGCAAGGCCCAATTGGTAACAGACAACGCACAGCATAATTAACAACGTAGTAATGCTACTGCGTTGGGCACAAAAAAACACACAGACAATTTGACACCAACCACTACTAGTTGATGGTTGCTTTCCAGCCCTCATCGTGCTGGCCGCACCAACACCGCAGATGACCGGCCCGGGATCTGGCTTTGGTGGCGTTCGGAAACGAAGGGAGAACGGAGGGGGGGTGTGTGTGTGTGCGGTCTATGTGAGTGGACGTGCGTACGAGCAAGCGTGCTTGATGATGAGGCAGTGCGCACGGAGCATTTTCTTGTGAAACAAAAGATATGAATGGACGAAATAGAATGACTGACTGAATGAATCGAATCGAATCAAAGGGGGGCCGAAGGAGAAAGGAAGAGAGATAGATTTGACGAGAAGTCGGTGAAGGGAGCCAGCTAACGACAGTGATCCAACCCAAGGCGGAAAAGGCTCAGGAACGGGTGAGACATGGTGCACGATGTTTTACATTTGGAGTCTCTACTTACGAAGCCGGGCAATGAGAAACCTCACAGCCTGGTCTGGCCCTCCTCCGTGAGTGGGCGGGAATGAGTTACGAATGTGTGCATGTAACGGACAGCCCGTAAAACGATGCTTGTAAAATATTCCAGTGGGGGGAGAAGGGGGAGGGGAGATTTTCGGATTTTGAAACGCACCTCCTGTCATTCACCAGGCCACCACTTCTCTCAGATGCAGTCGGTAGGCTGGGCGATCATTTGATACGTAGTTACAGACCACCACCTGCGTTACTAATAAACGATGATTGTATCTGGTTGCCTGTCTGTACCTTATTGCCCACGTTACTTACGGGTACTTCGGCCTTGTGTGTGAGTAAGTGAGTGAGTGTGTGTGTGTAAGCTCGGGCAGGCAAAAAGAAGCGAGTGCCTTACTAGGTCCCGCTCGCCGGGCAAGAGGCGGACTCAGTGGCTCATCAGCGGGCCCCTGTCGATTTCTCCTCAGGACCGATCTCATCATTATGATGGATGACTTGTTTTGATGATTGCTTTTACGAAGCTGCTGCTGCAAGTAAGAAAAGAAAAAGAAAACAATCAACAATCAAATGCAAATGCATGATAAAATATTGACACCAAAAGCATGTGGTTCTCTAGGATCAATAGGCCCACGATGTAAGAATGGCCCATGTCCGTATATGTTTGCTGAAGTCATAGACTGCAACCAGATTTTTTTTTTCAACCTGCCTACAGGACTGTGTGTCTTGGCATTCACTCATTCATCCTGACTCTCAGGTACCGAACCCCCATATCCATGTCCACTCTCCTCTTGGCCGCACTCCAGGTGGACAGGGATCGTTCTGTAAGTGATGTTTTTGTGGAGGCGTGTGTGAGTGGGGATGTACGAAGTTGAGCCTTGGCCAGGATGGTGCTAGTTGTGCGAGTTGTCTTAGAATCCACTCACACGCTCACATTCCAGGCTCTCGTCGCCCACTCTTTCACTCTGCCTGCTTCCAGGCCAGGTACCCCGACGCCTGTTCCTGGGAGGGGGGCCCTGGTTCGGTTCTGACGGATCGGTGACGTCTGGTCTCGTACTGCCCGGCTGCTTTCGTCTGCCCATCCCATTGTGCCCTCGCCGCTTCTCACATCGCCTTTTATTTATAGACTTGCGATGCCCCCCCCGGATACCCTTGTGTGTCTGGTCTCGTCATTGTACAAATACCAATAACCCATCACTCACAATAAAGTTGCCTTGAGAGCATCCCTGGGTTGATCCCATTGCCATTCCTTTATTAACCTGTGCTTGGCATCTCTCACTCTCGCTTCAGAAAAAAGGCAACTTCACCGTCCACCACTCTCACTACCTACCAACCCAATCTACTATCAACTCTTCTCACACTCTTACATCAAGAGAAATACGATCGAGTAAAACGAGTCAAGGACGATACATATTCGATTAGACAACCACATACAACATATTTCATATACTACCTGGCCCGCAACGACGAGCCCTACTTTATCTCACTTACACACCTCCCACACAAAAACCATCACCATGCACGTTCTCGGCCACGGCTTCGGATCTCGACGGAAATCGTCAACCAAGCGACCCCGTGATCTTCACATCCGAAAGATCTCCTTCTCAGGCTCCTCTCTATCATCTGCCTGCTCTCTCTCCTCCTCAACGTCTACTCCTGTCGCTACTCCTACCGCCCGAACTCCCACCACCGCCACATCCTCCACCTTCCGACCAGAGTTCGATCCTCTCCAGCTTAACCCAGCCTTCCATGCTCCTCCTCGACTATTTGAGCGACCATTTAAGAACATCGACCCAGTACCAGAAGTTTTCGGCTACGACAACGATGAGGAGGAGGACATCATTGTGCACGAGGACGCTGAGGAGCACACACCACAGAAGGCCCTACCTGCTTCAGTAAATCATGACGAGGACTTGCACTACAAGACGCAAGAACCATCAGACTATTTCTTTAATGCACTCGCCCCTCCTCCTCAACCACAATCTCGCCGCCCTTCTGCCGTCAACCTCTCTCGCTGGTCCGAGTCCACTATTGCAAGCCTCGACTTCGAGGTGAATCAGGACTCTGAATCAGAGGAGGAGGATACCACATCCGACTTTGAGGATGACGACGACAACGACGTCCTCGAGATGCGACGCCTATCACGGCGAGCATCACATCGAGCAGCTGCTCTCCAGACCCTCAGCCTTAACATTGCATACACTGCTCGACCAGTGAACGCTCCCAAACGACCTCCTATGAGATCTCTCGACTCTGTCGACAACTACATCCGACGAGGCGGATGGAAACGACGAGGCATTGTCTTCCGTGCTGAAGAAGCTGAAGACATGGAGAGCGTCACTCGCCAAGCTGAGAGAGCAAGCTACTAATCCTTGCTGCTCTCTCTTCCTTCCCTACCACTGGGTGTACTATTACATCTTTCTCTTCTCTTCCCACCTTACTCATTCACTCATATCATTTTTTATTTTTTTACACCTTGATCATAACTTATGACTTCTGCGATACCCATATTCTTATATTTTTCCTTCTCTATCTCTCGTTCACTACCATTTTTTTATTACGCGACATCAATCCAACACAATACTCTATCTCATTTCGGTGTTAGCTGGGAACAACTGCTATCAGGATATCCGCCCATCGACGGGTCTATTTTTTCCTTAACTTTTTTCATTTAAAACTCGGAGTTACAAACACATGGGCTGGGTAACGGATCCCAACAAGATGGATCCTTTTTTTCATGACAAAGCGGGCTTGGAATTTTTCTGGATTATAAACGCTGGGTTATCTACTAGGCATGGCATTTTAGTTATGACATCGGGGTTCGCCCCCCCCAAACAATGGCAATACACACTTTCATTCTCTTGATGCATTACATGTCTTCATTTCCATTGAGTGCATGTCCCAAAAACTCTGTGCAATCCAATTTGCTTTTTTTTTTTCTTTTTTTTTTGTGTGTGTTGTGGTTGGTTGCGTTATCATCAAGATTTGTCATTCGTATCTTACTTCATAATCACCATCTTGTCAGAAGGCGTCCCTCCAATCACTCTAAAAATGGAATCTCACTCGGGCATCTGGCATCCACTCCATTTCACGATGTTTCCAATCTTACTGTGAGATGGACCCCGGACCGGGGATTAACTAACACGATAAACTTACACACACACAGAAGATGAAAAAAAAAAAAAGCAAAATCCTCGCATTTCCTATCTTGTCTTTGTCATCGTTGGTTTCTTGGTTCCAGGCAATGAACGAACTCCACTCGGTCTTGGCCGAAACGAGACGCTTCAGCTCGAAACTAAACAGACATGGAGCCCTGGTCCCTGGCCCTTGGACGGTTGTTTATTGTTTCAAGGCCCGAAAAAAAAAATACTTCAAGAAACCCGGGTTCTAGGGCTGAGAAGAGATGAATTTGAAAAAAAAAAAAAAAAAAAAAAAAAAAATAGTAATCAATAGTAATAGTAAGATCATTAAGATTATGTTGATTAAATAAAACAAGCATCATCTACCAATCGCTTAAGCATTCGTATACGAAAGTACGAGAGGAAGTGCATACGACGTGGCATCGTAAACACCACAAGGCTGACTGACGCAAGATTGCGGACGTAAACATGCACAGACCGGGCACTCGCTCACGCGAAAAAAAAAAAAGAAGACGGCAACGCCGCTAAGTCGTCTCATTCTCTTACATTCTACATGATGCTGTGGGAGCAGCACGCAATCGAGGGGCGTGAGAACTCACTTTCGTCTGGAGATTACAGAGGCTGAGTGAGAGATGACGCGTGTGCAGGCGAATGTTTGAAACAACGCGCAAGGATTGAGAGTTTCTGTTTACAAAGGGTAAGAAAATAAGAGGTTTGTCGCGATTCTCTTGCGATGGCGGGCATCGCCGCGTGACAGGATTAAACATGTCTTACAAGAGATCCGGATGGAATGGCATTTTTTCTTTATTTCTCGCCTTTTGTTGCCCTTTTCCACTTTCGCTTCAATTTCCCCCCCTTGTTCATCAAACATGGGAAAGTGAATTAATGATGAAGGGCACAGTAAAAAGAAATAAAAATTAGAGACATTGACTGATGGAAGAAAGATGGAAGGGGGGAGGGAACTTCAGTAGTTAGATTTGATGACATTTCGCTTTGCTGGAATGTGACAAACGACGTGGGGGAGACCGGAGGCGGGAGGTTTCGTGATGTCTTGGTCTTGGTGTTGACCCTGGTTCTCCGCGGATTTTGAATGCCGTCCTCCTTTACAGTAAAGAACCAATCCTCACCGAATTCCTTACTTAGTCTTGGGACATCATGTAGTTTTGCTGCTGGAGGACTAGGCTTCATTTTGAGTGTATTACTAAAGTATAGCTTCTTTAAAAAGAAAAGAAAAAGAAATCTATCTACTAAGCAGATAGTTGTGTACCTATTTTGTTGCCGTCAATCTAGCAAGAGAGAGAGCCCATTGCCGATTATTATTGTTATCCGCAGGAACCGGTGAAAGTGCCAAAGTCACTGTACTCATCAGGCGAGCTGTTCGCCGATCCTCCCCCCCCCGTGCTGTCGTCCCAGTGCGTGCAAGTTGAAGCAAGGCCGTCAAAAGAGAAGACGTTGCAAAACGGGTCATCGGAGCAGCCTAGGAGACATTGAGATAAGCTTGTGACGCCGGAGTAGACAGTAGAAGTCTCTCCATCGACCGAAGTAATTCGTGAGCCGCAGGATACCAGGAAAATGCAGTCATAAAGACCACCTAAAAAGAGCGCCAGGTCAGTGTGCTGGGACAACAGGATTTTTCATAGTGGATGGCAACATACCGGCCTGCTGGCTCCCTGCAGTACAGGAGGGCGTGGGGATAACGGTGTAGACCGTGGTAGTGGTTGCGGTAGAGACGGTGACAGTTTCGACGACGCTGTGATTCATCATGTATTAGATGGGATGCATGAAGAAAGAAAGAGTGGAAAACTTTGTCCCGAGGATGTTCAAACTTACTCGTCAGTCAACGTCTCAACGACTCTGTGAAAGAGGATATTGTCAGCGTGTTTCCTCAACTAAAGGCACACAATATACTATTGGTGCATATTCGATGCGCTTGCTTCGTTCTCCGGACCCGAATCAAGACTTACGAGACAGTTTTAGTGTCAGCTGTGAAAATAGTCACTGTTGCAGTGACTGACACAGTCACAGTAGTTTCGACGGGAGTAGTGACCGTCGCCGTAACGTCTTGGGTAGTTGAGGCACCGCCCTCAGTCACAAACACTGTTGAAATACTGGTATCGGTGGGCGGCTTGGTCTCAATGCACGAACAGGCGCTCTGAATAACGGATGCTGGCTGATCTGTAAGGCTGCTGAAAAGGCTCGCAAGAGGGTCGACCGGGATGCGGCGGAAGTTCCTGGCATGTGCGGCAAGATGGGCACGATTCTGTAGAACGGCGTTCCTGGGAGGAACAGAGATAGTTGCATGGGGTGCGGCAGTCCGCTTGGCATTCTGTTGAGGAGCTTTGTCCGTTGTAATAACGATCGTGGCTGTCGTTGTGAAAACTGTTTTCGTTGTCACACTCGTTGTGTCTGTCACGATTTGAGTCGAATCCGTAACAATATCTAGCTGGTGTGAGCGCCACAACAATAGCAAGTAGAATCAGAGTTGCTGCCTCACCAGTGTTTGTTGCTGTAACATCTGTTTCTGTCGTGGTCTCGGATGTAACGAAATCCGTATTTGTCCCTTATAACGATTCTTAGTCTTCGAAATAGTACTAGAAATGTAGAAGGTTTACCTGTGATGGAAGTGATTGTAACAATAGAATCGGTGACAGTTACGGTAACTGGAGTGTTAACCTCCGTCACGGTTGCTACGACCGTTGTGGTGTCGGCGGAATTAGGGAATCTGGAAGAACAGAAAGATTGAGCCGGAGGGTACTAAGCCAATTGAGAGGGACATGCTGGTTTGCATGGCGAGCCGGCATAGGTCGACGATGCAAGTGACAGCAGCAGCGCGAGGGCCGATTGAGAGAACTTCATCTTGGCGCAGGAATCCTAGACAACTGTCGACACCTTCTAAGTCTCAAAAAAGTGCCAAGTGCCAAGTGCCAAGACTGGGGGAGAAGCCGTGATTTAAAAATAAATTCCCATTCAGACTGTAAGTTCTCTCCATACTCTCATCTCAAAGCACAGGAGCCCCTTTCTCACAAGACTTATCCGCGCTAGAAACGCCACATTGATTTATCCCTGTTAGTGTCAGGAACAGAAATGGTAAATTCTTGGACCGAAAATGGATCTGCAAGACCTTTATATCCTTGAGATTGTTAGACACTTCCAGCTTAAAGCTAGCGGTCTGCCTCCTGTCAGAGATTTATTTCTTAACAAGGACTAACTGAAGAAAACGAAGAAGAATCCTATGTTTTGTGCTTGTTTTTTTTTATCAGTTATCTTATAATTGTTGCGGTTTCTCCGGTGAGAACAAGATTTTTGCAACATATCTCCATAAGATGCAGCTAATAATCTATGGTCTAATAGTATTGGGACCAAGTACGCACTAATGTAGATGTATAACGAGAATTGATTGAGCGATCTCTGCAACTAAGTAAAATGAGTTGCCTTTTTCGAACCAATAGTCCCGGCTGGCCAAGTGGACTTGGGCTAGGAGAGGCTGGCAAAATTAAGAGCTGAATTGCCCCCAAAGATGCCGTTATTGCCGGCGAGGGTCAGCTCAACGGCACTAGAGATCGAGAAAAGCTTCAGCCCTACAGCTGCGACTTTGTGATGCTCCTCAAAATAAAAGTTGAAGTTTTCATCCTCCTTCGCGTAAGCGGGCAATGTCCCTGGTGTGTGTGTGCTGGCTACGTGTGACTGATGGGATTGGTATCAGTGAGTGCTGCCTCAGTTCGAGCACCAACCGAAATTTGGGCGGCTTCATGCAATTCGACCATAGTTACCTAAGGATGATGCGCCGCACATCATCATTAGACGCGGTAATTCTTGCACGCGCTAATTGGGAACCATTACTAGTTGTATTTAGAATCGTTTGAGGACGAATCTGGATGGGGTATCAGTGAGCGTCTTCGTCTCGATATACGAACAGGCGATCTGAATAACAGACGCCGGCTGAGTTATGAGGCTTCTGAAGAGACTTTCAAGAGTTTCGATTAGCTTGTGGCAAGATGGTTCGGTGCTGCAGAACGACGTTTCTGAGAGAAATAGACACGGCTTATTGGGGTATGGGCCGCCTCCCTTGACGAATTCTGGTCTATTGTTTCCGCAGGATGGAAGCTCTAGCCTGCTGTCAGTCTTTGTCAGTGTCTCTGCCATCAAAACTGTGGAAGCGGGCAACCTCGTGCGTGCCTCGGCCGGGTTGTTGTCGAGGAATCGAAATGAGTTTCGCTACTTCTCGAGTAACGTTAGATTGATATAATACTGCAACTAGTAGGCGACGGTAAGCGGGGCATCTTATACATGAAAGAAACGGAAACTAAGCAAGCAATGAATGCCACACATGTTACGTTATCGTCGCGTGAGGGGCTGGGGAGCTTCGACCACATCTTTTTCAGTAGACTCTACTATCTAAAGGTAATATAAGGTAATTAGGTACGACCAATGACAAAACCAAACGTGAATTCTAATTGGAGTTCGTGGCGGCAATGGTCCCGCAGTATGTACTTGTTACTATGTTTGAGATAGAAGAGAATTGGTAGAAACCTAAGAATTTTGGGCTTCAAGGTGCTGAATTCGTTGATGATCCTGTTTGATACTTCCCGCTTGGCTGAGCTCAGCCAGAGGAATCAGTACGAACAAAGGGCTGCCGGGTGTGCACTAGTTATCGGGTGCAACTTGCACCGTACTATTTTCAGCGTTAACTAGCGAAGTTCGGTATACTGGTAAGCTCAAGTAATACTTATACGCGGTAATTGTTGTCGCACCATCCGACACAGATCTTCTAACCCGACACTCTGCTCATGTTATGATCTGTACACCGCAGCCCAACCGATGACCCCTTGTAATTGATGTAGCACCAGGAGCTCGTACTATTGGCTGATCCCCATATTCAATAAGCACCACGCTCCTCAAATGGTGCCCATTCCTCAATATTTGTTCCCGTAGTCGGCAATGCCAAGCCTAGGGAAAAGAGAGCTGGGATAATGACAGTGAATCTCATATTGAGCTGGAACTAAATCAGTCGGATGCCTTCAGTAGCAATGCTCATCTCCGCTTACCAAATAGAATGGAAATAAAGGAATGTGGTGAATAGATACGAAAAGGAATGAAGGTGATGGGATATTTTGTTGCCCTGAAATGGAACTATTCTTGGCATATATATACTTGATTTTGTGACACCCAAGCCAGTGCAGATCCCGTCCATAATCGAGGGGTTACCTACCCAGCCTGCTTTCAGCGTTCTCTGTGCGTTGCTTGTGACTGACGGGACTGGCGTCACTGCCATCGCAGTTCAAGCACCAAGCACCAAGCACAGGAAATTTAAGCGGCTTCATGCAGCTTAGCCTTACCTGAGGGCTATTTTCTGCATGGCATCAAAGGCCCAGAAATCCCTGCGCCATAATTGAGACCTTACTCGTAGTATAAAGGAGAGTGTGAGGATCATTCTGGATGGAAAGCATCTGCGTGCAGTGACATCAAATTAAGGTATGCACATCACTATCCTTCCAGACCACTTGACTGGGGATCTCGAAAGCAATAAAAAAAACCCTCACTGCGCGCTCATCAGGTAGCCCTTAAACCTACCTGTGTATAGCATTTCGTTACATCTCCAATTAATACATAGCGATGGCCAAGTCAACTTTGGCTAGTACATAATATGGGCTAAAGGCAAGGTGATGTTTGATGTCGACCCCACCAAACAGTTTTAGTGGAGCCCTCCGTCGAAGCTGGCGGCTCAAAAACCCGGGGCAGCAGCTTCGTACCTGTATTAATTATACTGGGCGGCCCACAAGGCATGATCGCACTACACTGCCTCAACCCAGCGAAAGGCTCAACATCGTATTCTTCATGTTACCCGTTTGCCCCATCCTACCGGAAGTGAATGAAGAGAGAGTTATTTTAGGCTCCCATAAGGAGAGTATGTTCTTTTGATCTTGTCCACTCGTCGCATTAGTGCGGGCGGCGCGCTGTCTCACCGTGCTGTTTTGGGTTGTTCTACAGTATACAGAGTAGCATTCCGAGGAATTTGAACGTCGGGTCCATTCTGTACACGGCCCTATTTAGTCTGTTTATTCGCGGCCGGTAAGCGGTAAAAGGTATGTACTTTATACGATTTCTCGATCGAAGGTACCCCGTGACTACACCGTAAGGAGGCAGATTCTATCAGGCCAATTTGAGTGACCACCCGAGAACAGGCATATATATGCATAGAAAATTCTTCTTCTACTCGTCTTTGTCTCATCCTTTTCCTTTGCCCTTTATACATTGCATGTTTCCGATGCTTCTATTTTGGTAGCACATAAGGCTGAGCACTGTAGCTTGGCGATCGATCTCCGAGGGAATGGCCAGAGAGAAAAATTAGGAAACACTTCACGGTGTAAGTCAGTCATGTTACGCACTCATGACTACCAGCACAGGCCAGCAACTTCTCCGACATTGAATCAAGAGATACTCACTAAGTTAGCCTTAAATTGATGGGTGAATTTTTTTTTTTTTTCGCGATTTCAATTGGTAGACTGATGATGCATGTCGAATGTCCTTGTGCTCTGGCCCAATCGTTTCCGGCTCTACATTTGCACTTTTGACCCAGAGCTGAAATGGTTCTGCGACGTACTTTTGCCAAAACTGTTAGGTCCTTGGCAATGGAATATGCACTTTGATGCATGTCCTTGTGTCTACAGCCAATCGAAGATGTATCCGCGCAGCATGGCTATCATGAAAGGCGAGTATAAAGACTAGCTACTTCTTCGTTGTAGAATCTCCCAGGTTCACCTACTCCCAACGCACATGTTCTCATAAAATCCTCTGGCTTCATTTCTAAACACAACGCTTGTCCCATCATGTCGCTTGTTCCTACTTCGACACATACCCCCTCCTCCATCGCTGGGAGAGGGCCTAGTCAGGCCGATTGGGAAAGGCACAAAGCCACACTTTCAAGACTCTACCTCCGTCAAGGCAAGACTTTGACCGAGATAATGGATGTCATGGCACGAAAACATGGATTTTATGCCAGGTGAGTGTAATGTGTGCACAACCTGAGATTCATTCATTGTCTTGGCTGACAAAATGACCGCTCTTAGTGCAAGGATGTTCAAGTTCCGCTTCAAACACTGGAAACTGGAAAAAAGTCTCCAACCAGATGAGGTCCTGGCCATGGGCCGTGTTCAGGCTCGTCGGCAAACACGTGGAGTTGGATCCGACTTTTGGAGACACGGCCGGCGCGTCTCTGCTGCGAATTTTGAGCGATACCTTCGAAATCATCCCCAGGTCGCCGCCCGCCTCAAAAAGCATGTTCCAGAAGACCTACTTATGAAAGGGCACATTGAGGCTTTATTACCTCCTCATATTGTGGTCCTTACCCCTTCACCGTCACTTACTGCCAACAAGGATCTCCACTCGCTTGAAAACTTGGTTATCACTTTCCAACACTATACGACCTCGTACCTCGAGCCATATTCTATAGAGTATTATGTTGTGCCGAGTCTTACTTTTCTCAGTGACATCAATGACTTGCCATTGACGGCACTTAATGATGCACTCCAGAAGCAGTTTGACAAGTTTCAGAGTTTGTTTGCACAACCTTTCCCCCACTTCTTGCTTGTCATTACAGACTATCTTTACGCAAGAACTATGAATTGGCCTGAACTTGCACAGCTATGGCTGTGTCATGCACAAGAAACAATTGTTGCCGTTAAAGGTCCATTGCATCCCCTGGCGTTGCTGTTTTCCGAGGTACATCAATGGTCAACCAGCCATGAAGAAGCAAGCTTCATGGGCACTCTATGCGATGTGTTATATGAAACTCTAGTCAAGATCAAGGGAGCAGTCGACATTACGACACGTGGTTTGAGCGACGAGATGAGATTTATTATGCGTTGCCTCGGAGTCCCACCTGGGAGCTACCAATACAGTATATCATCTCAGTTGACGCATGATATAAATACCCTGGAGACAACGGCATATCCCAAATCTATGGGTGCTTGGCTGCTGCGCAACCTTCATAACGGTGAACTGGATCAAATTGAGGCCGGGATAGAAGTCTTGGAGCGATGCCATTGGTGGAAGTTTGCTCCTGACTCCCTCCAGGCCTTACCAATGGCTTCCTTGTACCTCAGAGTTGGAGAAGCGCGACAGAGCTTCAATCTAGCTATGGAAGCCCTGGATAGTTTAGCAAGCCAATGGGAAAAAAGCCGACTTCTCCCCTTTGACGTAAGCAGAGAGGTTTCAGCGATGGGGGACCTAAATTCTGTACTCGACCTCCTTTACGAGTTGTCAGAGGCAGGTTTAGAAGAATGCTTAGAAGAGCTTGAACATCTGAAAAGGCGGGGCGAGGATTTGCTGGACTCCATTAAACAGAGGATCATTACCGAGGAGATGGCGTCTGTTCAGCTGGAGGACTGAGGTTAGGTATCTAGCGGCTGGTATGAACAACTCACTCATCTTCTTGAACTCCATTTCTTATTCCCCATCTAACAGCATGATACACCATACATTTTTATTCACCTTGATATAAACTGAATACGTGCATACGCGATACCCTTATCCTTAAAAGCAAATAAAACGCCTTCCTTCCCGGATCCTCATACCTGTTTACATTGCGATGTCCGTAACTCACTGGCCAGCCAGTCGTACACCTATTACCACATCCGTCTTTGGTAGTACAGACCATCCTCCGCTTGCGCTGACCGTTGCAAATCCTGCTTGATCATCTTCCGCCTCTGTGCTCGAGTGAGAGGCTTCTCATTCTTCACCGCAGCGTCCGGCTCGCTCGCCGGTGCCATCTTTGCCTTTACCTTGGCCTTGAGCTGTTCCACTATATTGATATTTTCCTGCTTTGCATTCTGATTTACTTGGAAGTCGAGGTCTTTGCCTGCCTTCTTCAGAATCTTTTTGCCGCTCTTGCTGTTGGATGCTGGCTCTCCAGCACCAACTAGTTGTAGCTGTTCTCTTGCGTCCCGGTCTGCCTGACTCTCCTCTATAATAATAGTTCCATCATCGAGCTGTGTCTTCTTCTCGCGGAACTGTTCGGGGAGGTAAGCGTGGGCATATGGTGACGGGCTCGAGACTCGATGGCGTTGTGCGCCACCTGGAATAGATCGGGGCTGGATAGCAGAGCGTAGCTCGTTGAGGGTGCGCTGCTGGATTATATAACCGCTGAAGAAGAGCGCGAATGTGCAAAGGATCACTAAAAACAGGACATGAGCAGACTGGACCTGGAATGCTGTGGATTGTGGAGATTATGAGCAAGTGACTTACCGACGAGCCCAGAGGCGATGACTTGGACTTGTGAGGATGTCAGGAGCAACTTTGCCATTTTGAATGGCTGAACAGTGGCAATAAATTAATCGATAGTTCTTAGATAATTCGAGCGCAATTAATATGTTGAGGATATATATTGTTCTGTCTGCGTCGTCGTCATCGTCATGCTTCCACTCACCCATGAAGAGAAACCTGGAGACCTGATTGTTGACTCGGTCGGCCCAGCAACAATCGATAATCGGGCGGGTAGCTAACAACTGGCCCGTGCTGATAACTTTTCCAACACCAAGCTCGAACTTCAAGCCCCACTACCATCATTGCCATCATTGACGCCGCATCCTGTTCGTGATCGTTCCTCGTGTTCTACGAGCGTCACGATGGCCAAATTTAATAATGATACTATCCACGCTGATGCGCGTCGCTTCCTCGACGAGCGTGGCAGCAATGCCGCCCTCGCCCCCAACGGCCTCAATCCTGCCACCATCATGGAAAAGGCCGTGAAGGATCGCATTGTCGACTCATATTTTTATAAGGAACAATGTTTCGCGCTCAACGAGGCAGACATTGTCGACCGCGTCGTCGAACATGTTCGATTTATCGGCGGCACACACGGCACGACTCAGAAGCCGAGCCCGTTCCTATGTCTAGCTTTCAAGCTGCTCGAGCTTGCGCCAAGCGACGAGATCTTACTAGAATACCTCCATTATGGTGGCGAAGCATTCAAGTACCTACGCGCATTAGCTTGCTTCTATATACGATTGACGCGACAGGCTAAGGACGTGTATACAATATTGGAGCCGTTCCTCGAAGACCGACGGAAGTTGCGACGTAAAACCAGAGAAACTACGAGCCTGACCTTTGTTGATGTGTTTGTGGACGACCTGCTCACAAAAGACCGAGTTTGCGCCACAAGTTTATGGAAAATGCCCGCTCGAGAGACATTGGAGGACCTGGAACTTTTGGAACCGAGGGTCAGTGCTCTGGGAGACCTAGAGGATTTACTTGAGGAGGATGACGAGGAGGACAAACAAAATGGCGACGGAGAGGAGTCTGGCGAAGCGTCAGATAATGATGAGATGGATGTGGACCGTGAAGGACGTCCAGGAAGTCGCAGTCGCAGTCACAGTCGAAGTCCCAGCCGAAGCCGCAGTCGGAGCCGATCGCCCTGAGCTTGAGGTCTATGTCCAATCGATCGAACCGAGACAACCGTCCAACCCGTAAAGGCTCCCTTTGGATCCTTGAAGCCCAACTTCGAGCTCTATGTATAGCCTTACCACTTTGAGTGGCTGACTAGAACGACCTTTCACCTCTTCCAAAACTCTTAGCTTAGCCTCTTGTCATCCCCCAGTTGATTAGCTCGAGCCAAGACATGATGGAGGAGGATTACTGAACTCGACGAATATCTGGCCAATGATTTGCCAAGCATCATTCTGGAACCCCCCTGATGCTATTCCAGGGCTATGCAAGAAGGGAAGGGTTAGAATTAAGAGCGCCTAATGCTTAACCCAGCTTTGTGGCGGACGCTTTAACGACATGAAAAGAGAGATGATATGAGAGAGTGCTAGTTATAGCTGCCAGTGCAGCCAATTTCAATTCTCATTTTCATCATCAAGAGCTATATCATACAATAATATGTCACAAATCGCTAGTAAATGTTACATCTTAGGCAACCATGGCCTCCTGGAGCTTTTCTGCAAAAAGCAGTACTCTCTGATCATCCCAATACTGTCCTATCACCTGCAACCCAGCGGGGAATTGACCTCCCTTCACAATTGCAGGAACGCTCACCGCTGGTAAGCCTGCAAGACTTGCAGGTACCGTGAAGACGTCATTCATATAAACGTCCACACTACTCTGGCCTTGAATCTCGTCCAATCTAGGCGGGAACGTCGGCGCTGTAGGGCAGAGAATGAAATCAACCTGCAATGGACCGCGCTTATCCTCCATGCCCGTCGCTTCAGCCATGTCGCTGAGATCGAATTGCTCAGGCTCATAGAGAGGGTTGTCGAGCTTAAAGACACGGTCAAAGTCTTTTTGTACCATTCGTCGAACTTTTTGGGCCTGGATGAAGTAATTATCCATAGCTTCAGAGCTAAGACTGTACGTGCCCAAGAGAATTCTTCGTTTAACCTCCTCGCCGAATCCAACGCCGCGAGCTTCGGAGTATAAAGTCTCGCCAACCGCATCGCTTCCTTCACCTCGAACACCATAACGAACGCCATCGTATTTAGCCAGATTGGAAGATGCTTCTGCAGGAGCCAGGACATAGTAAGCGCAGAGAGCTTCCTTGGTAGAGGGTAGGGAGATAGGGACAAGGT
This sequence comes from Mariannaea sp. PMI_226, assembly GCA_024336345.1. Classification (NCBI taxonomy): domain Eukaryota; kingdom Fungi; phylum Ascomycota; class Sordariomycetes; order Hypocreales; family Nectriaceae; genus Mariannaea; species Mariannaea sp. PMI_226. The sequence goes on along the minus strand of JANFOG010000001.1, from coordinate 4,526,480 downwards.
TGACGCCTAAAGATTCGAGTTTGAAAGCAGCGGCAATCCATGTATCGTGAATCGACGGGTCAAGTTCTGAGATGTTGTATTCGAGAGGAATACCAATATTGATTTGCGAAAGGTTTGGTAGAGTGGCAGGTGATAGTTTGGTGCAACGTCTGCGGGAGACTTCAGGAAGTGATGTCGGGTCATTAGAGTCATGTTCCTTATGGAGGCCAGTCTTGAAGACGACGTCGTAGATATGTTCGACTTCGTTTGCCAAGAAGCCAACTGTATCTAGAGAATTTGCATAAGGTACGACACCGAAACGAGAGATCATGCCATAGCTAGGCTTGTAACCAACGGTGCCCGTATATGCTGCTGGCAGTCGGATCGAGCCACCAGTGTCTGTGCCAAGTGCAATATCTGCATCTCCAAGTTTGACCGCTACGGCGCTCCCACCAGAGCTCCCACCAGCTGAGACATCCTCACTCTGGACCAGCGGGTTCTTTACAGCACCGTGGATCGAGTTTATGGAGTGTGAGCCCATACCAAACTCATCCATGTTGGTTTTTCCAATAACAGTCGCTCCGCGGGTGCGCAGTTGCCTCACGATGGTAGCCTCAAACGGTGAGGGGTGAGAGGAAAGGATGTGAGATGCACATTGCGTTGGGAAGTCGGCGGTTGCGATATTGTCTTTCACAGCGAGCTTAAAGTGCTTTGCATCACTCCGTAGAGGAAGAGGTTGAGAAGAGGACGAAGCATCGGAGGTAGTGTTGTCTATTCAATTTAGTTGGCCATTGAACAGACCCAGGAAGAAGTGCGGGAAAACGGACTGGTAGCAACAAAGTGGTTGTAGCTGCTAAGTGAGCGACATGATGCCACCAATTGCGCACGACATGGTATTGAACAAATCTCTTTGGTGATTAGAGGTCGAGACCGAGTCCTCATAGCCAAGCGGCGCACAAAAGCGGCGCTCATTGTGAATAGTTCACCATGTAGATGTTGTCAATGGTTTGGTGATTGTAAGTGGAAGCGCCGAAGAATTGGAAGCTCCAAAAGAAGGTCACCCACTCCATTCGGAAGCGGGACGGCTTATCGATAAGGCGCGTACAGCAGGCATCCTTCTAGCTTCATTACTCTTTTTGCGAGCTATGGCTTCCTCTGCTATTACAATCACATCGACGAGTTCACGAAAATTTATTTTCGATCTTCAGATGTAAGAAAGCCAGCGAAAATGACTTCAAAGCGAGAACTCGATATCGATGACGGCGACATGCTTGAACCCCAGCAAAAGCGCCCAAGGAAACAAAATGCCAAGTCGCGACAACATCAAAACTCAGGGATCGATCCCACCTGGGGCCAGAAATATGTGTTTTCGGCAACAGAGCGCTCAACTACGATTCCAGTCGGCGAGGAAGATGATTTCGAAGACGATGCGGAAGCCATGGCCTATCTAAAATCTGTGAGGTAACATCCCCCAGTCAATCCGCTTCCCCTTTCCTTACCACGTCTCGTCCCATGCTGAAGATTCCACTACACTCTAGCGAAGCGCCCATACTGATATAGTGAGTATTCTAGACAAGAAGCCGGCAAAATGCCTCATTTACTTGTCGCGCCCAAAGTGCGGTTTGGACCACAGTTGCCTGCTGATTTTCAGAGAGAAGATGGCAGGAACTCTGACGAGGACGACGAGGAGCCCATAGACAGGACCATATACGATGATGGGACCGGCGATACGAGAGGGTTCTATGAAGACGGTGCATATACAGCCGTACCCGAATCTTGGGGGGAGAAAGGCGACTGGGAAGAAGGACAAGAATTCGATGAAGAGGAGGAAGAATACGACGAGGAGAAGGCCCTGCATGAAGCCTACTTCGACTCTGTTATGGACCAGTATCTCCATCTCCGATTCATTCTTCACTCCAAAACGCCTTCGAATGCCCTCTCCCGCCTTTCCCGATCTCAACCTACCCATGCCAACCACGCATCCTCCGCTATAGCAACCTGGTCTCGCGCCATCCGCACTTCCGACCCGCATCCTCTACAAGTCGCCTTAATGTCCAAGGACACTGTCTTGCAGATCATACGCATCCTCCTCGGAGGCAAGTTTCTGCGCCGCGGGTACACCCTACCGGAGCGAACAAGTCGCTGGATCTGGGCGCTGCTGGCTCGTCTCCCGGATAAGGGAGAGCTGAACTACAGCGAGATCGGGTGGGTGCGCGATCTCGGCCGTAGAGCTGTCCTTTTAGGACGTAGCCTTGCAGAGATGGCGGCGTTGAGGGATGAGTTGGCAGAGGGGGGGTTGGGTACTCACGAAGCTGTAGACAGAAGCAGCACTGACGAGGATGTCCTCGCAGACATGGACGAAGTGGACGCCGAAAGCGTAATGGGCTCCGGTGATGATGATCAGGAAGCCCCAGAGCTGCCTCCTGAGCCCAGCGCGGCCGAAGTCGACGAGGGAAACCCTGCCGAAAAGTCCGATGCGGAAGAAGGTGAGGTAGATGAGGATGAAGTCGAGGATGTGGCTATGGATCTCGAATCCGACTCCAACTCCGAAGCTGAGGACGGTGAGATTGCCGATCAGCCCAACGGAGATTTGGAGGATGCCAAATCCCGCCTCTTGGCTCAACTGGAGAATGCTTCGTCTTCGTCTCAGGACGAGGAGGACGAGCAAGAATCCGCGAAAGCTCGATCTCGAGCGAATCTGCGAGCGACACTAAATATGATTTTGACTGTTGCGGGTGAGTTCTATGGACAACGGGATTTGCTCGAATTTCGAGAGCCGTTTGTAGGAATGTAAGTATGTAATAGACTGTTACGAGCATGGAGTTTAAGGGATAATCCAATGCGCTGAACCCGGGCCATTTTTTACGTTTTGGAAAAGTAATAGTTTCTTTTTCTGTCTTGTCCTTATGCAAGGGACTAATCCTAACCCATGAGATGGCGTTTGGCCGTACTCAAAATCCCAAGCCGGCTCTGAAGCTCCCATGTATATGAACGCCATACACCCAAAATCCCAATTGCTCAACCAACATAAACTATCATGTGGCAGCCAGACAATAAAATGAAACAGATAATACACCTAACCAATTTCATTCTTCATCATGCCCTGGCTTGAGCCTCATTCATCAGCCATATCCATCTCACCCTCGTCATCGTACACTAGGAACTCAGCATCGGCAAAGTCGTTGTTGGCAGACATGTTCGCCCGCCCAATGCCCTTGAAAGGGACACCGTGTTTGCCTCGTGATCGTGGGACAGCCATGGCTCTACCGTTGCCGAGGCTGAGCGAACCCGAGAAAGTCTCAGGGTACCCATCGGCTTCACCGATGTCCTCGTCAAAGATGCGCTTGCGAGAGCTCGCTGAGGGCTCGATGCTGTCAGTGCTCTCTTGAGATGAGGTGAGTTCTGGAATAGAATCCAGCTCGGGGATATCGTCAAAGCTGTCATGCTGAAACTCGGGCTGTGTGTCCAAGCCGCCGACCTTGTTGATACCACAGAATGGGAGAAGCTCCCTGGACAATGCCTTGGTGGGCGGCCGGGCTATGAAAGACAAGGTAGTGGTAGAGGTGGCCGGCACGGCGGAGTTGTCAGTCCAAATCTTGAAGCCGCTGGGCCCAACAGTCTTGTAGCCTTCAGGTACCGACTTGCGAACTCGCATGCCAACGCTCAGGAGATTGGCCTGAACGGAATCGGGGAGTTCGGGCTGACGGGAAATGGTCCCATTGGGAGTGTCGGCGGTAGTAGATTTGTTAAAAAACGAAGTAATCTGGCGCTGAGCGGGATCAGCAGAGGCGCCAGCGAATTGTCGCTTGGTTCGAGGAGTTGACATGATGACGCTGGTGCGCTTTTTGGCAATTGCTGCGAAGGTACTGAAAGTTGGGTGAAGGTGAAGAATTGGAAGAGAGGCCAATTGCGATGGTATTAGGTGGCCAACTGAATAAATCAAGTTTCTTGAGGCTGACTGAGATGACGTCGCAAACGGATGGCCGCTGATCAGGATGAATCAAACACCGGCACGAAGCAAACAGCAAGTAATCGCAGTAAAAGAGACTGATTGAAATCGACAAGAGTGGAGAGTGTCTCAGAGCATAGCCAGCAATGACGTTTGCAGCCAGATGAGGGGGATGATAGCAAGCACTTAAGCCGCAACCGAAGCGAAAGGAGGGGTTCGTCGATTGTTGACGTGGAAACGAGAAGATTGAAGGGAAGGAGAGAGCGCAAGGACCAGAGGCTGAAGGGGAGAAAGGGAATAGAGGGACCTGGGGACACACTTGACTACCTTCAGATTACCTTAGTGTGCCAAGTGAGGCAAAGCCCAATGTTGGGGCAGCCAATGAACGAGGGCCGTAAGCAAATCCAGGACCTAAAACAGGGAACTTTAACAGTATTGGGCAGCCAATGCCCCTAGGTCCCGAGAAAAAATAAGCGGGTCACCAAGACGTGTCTTGACGCGACCGGTTCGTGCCGCTTTCGCGTTAAGTGGTTTCTGCTTGGGAAAAAATTTCCTTGGTCGCTGAACCTGACCGGCTCCAAGGTGAACTCACTAAGCGCCTAGCTGCACACCGATCAACACTCTTAGCGCACGCCGCTGAGACTCGGCTATTGGACTTTGCTGAGTCACCTAAAATCTATCACTGAAGTCGCCAGCGATGTAGTCTATTCACCTGTTGTAGATGATTATGACTAGCAGCACGCAAGCAGCACGCAAGAAGCTTCAAAACCCAATGTTGGTCTAGGAAAGGAAATTTATTTAGAATTCACGTATTGAAAAAAAATGATTCGTCTCATTTTAACTCTTAGCGGTAGCAAGTGTCAAATTCCCTGTTCTACTCACAGCTCCTTCTTGGCAACCCTGACTCTCGTGTCATACCAAGGCGGTGTTGCAAGCAAAATGTTCGCTTCGGTTAAATATTTACCAGAAGGATCAGAAAGATGATTCAAAAATAAACAAAAGGAATCATGAAGATTCAATACAAATTACCTAATTTAGATACATGTAATTTGGTAAAGACGATGCAAAATTATATAGCAACAGTCAACGGTCAGCCGGACTAGACCTTCCGCCTATCACCCACCCCGGACTTTCCCAATTCCCCGGATACGCTAGCGTAACAGCCTTACTTGATGCATGACATTTACGATGACTCCTTGATGATTCGGTTCGATTCGTCAATATATACTGATTGACCAGAGTTACCTCAAGGCAGCCATGGCATGGTTTTGACTCACTCAGCGGCCCCCGATATTTTGTCGTCACGCATAACGGCAGCGGGTCTTTTTGTGGCACCTTCAGCACAGCAGGCATGGGCTGCATCTGGACCGGAGCATCAGGTATGGCTACTGCAAGACTGGGAGAGCCAAAAGAGAGAGCAGCCACAATTACAAGCTGTATTAGTACAAGAATACTGTTACACATAGCAGGCACATTGAGGCACACAGAGATCAAGTCATGGAAAAAGCGCATTGTGGAAACCATTGTGAATTTCGCATAAGCACAGTGACCATCCTCCGTTACCCACTGCACCCGGGGTATGAAGCGATCCTCAACCAGCGGTTCCACGTCCTCGCATCCAAGCCGGTCTTTCTAGACCACCAGACACTCGTGAAGGCTTTTCTCCAGCTTTCCACCCATGCAGTGCTTTTTTTCCTTCCAGCCTCGAGACAACGACTCTTTGGTACAAGGCGCGCAACGGAAAAACAAAAGAAGAATGATGTGCCATGCAAGATATCCGGAGACCCCAAACGCCCCTATTCTGGGTGCCCCATCTTCTATCTGCAAAGATTTTGTTGATTATGTTCGCAAGCTTGGTTGTCTATACGCCCATGTCGAGGTTGTTGTTTTGCAGATCCGAGATGACCACCATGAGATGAACCGTAAGAGTCATGACAACCAAAGGAAATAAACTGCTACGGAGCAGTTTACTTTCTTCGGAAAGAGCAGCCCTCGGTAAGGCGGGCCTTACCACCGGTGGGCTGGCACAGCACAGTGGTGCATCCCTGGCAGATGACAACGGTCTGGGCGTGAGAGAAGACGGTGGTGATGGTGAAGCAGCCGGGGCACTTGACGTCCATGAAGAAGGATCGGGGAGCGGGGACAAGAGTCTGCAAAAAGAGCAATATCGTTAGTCGAAAGTCGTCGAGGTCGATTGTCGCTGGTTGCTATTTGTTATCGTACCTTGAGCTTGTGCTTCTTGGCCTCGGCGGCCGCGGAGGGGTTCAGGAGATCAACGGCGAGAACCTGAAGGGGAAATGAAATTAGCAAAATATCTCAATCGGTGCCGTAAATTATCCATAACATCTCCAAGCATATTATCGAGGTTGTCGTCAAGCACAGTCTCCGTCGTTTTGGTACTTTTTGCCATGGTCCAGTCTTGGAAGGAATTTTCGACCAATTTCCCACGTGTCCGCCCTTTTTTTTTCCCATCTCGTCCATCGTCCATCGTCCATCCATCGATGAAGGAATCATATCAAAGTGTAGTCGCTTACCATCTTGACTAATTTTCTCGGGGAGAATTTTCTGGTCGAGTCTTGCGAGAAGAGGGGTGCTTGACGAAATCCGGTGGCAGCAGATTTGAGGCTCGCAAGATGGGTGGGAGGAGGTAAGCGAGTAAAAGTTCGGTGGACTTGAGGGGGAGGATCTCGTTGCTTCCAGCTCCATTTTTCCAGCAAAACTGGAATAGTGCTGTAGGGCTTCGACACCCATGAGCACGTGATGTGGGAAAAAATAACCCTCTCTGGCCCAGAAAAATATCAGTGCAATCCAACGCTGGTTTTATGCATGGATAAGTGGGTCACATAACATATACATAGTACTTCTTGTTTATGCTGGTGTGGCTGAAGCGCCCGACTTCGTAGTATCAAGCCCCCTCTAGCTTGCTACGTAATCAGAAGTAGGCAGTAGTAGGCAGTAGCAGGCAGTGACTTTACAGAAGCTACAACACACCACCACTACTCCCTCACGATCCTTCTTTCGAGAGTTGTACACTCTCACTCTCTACTTCACGAACCACAATAACCATGGCGGCTCCTTCAGATCAGCGGATTGCTGTTCCTATTGACGATCCCAATGCCGACACAGAATGGTCCGTCAAATTATCGTTTACCCCTCCATTGTCAATTGGAGCTCTAACCCCGCCATAGGAATGATATTTTGAGAAAGCATGGTGTCATCCCTGAGAAGCCCCCCAGTCCGACTCCTATGATCGAGGAAGCCATTCTTGAAGGCCGGAGACTAGCATATGAGAACCGATTAGAGGGCAAAGATCTGGACGAACTCGATGAGTTGGAGGATGATGAGGAAGATGCTTTCCTCGAACAATACCGACAGAAGCGAATGGCCGAACTCAACAATCTTCAAAAGAAGTCGCTGCACGGAAGTGTATACCCCATCTCGAAACCCGACTACCAGCGCGAAGTCACCGATGCTTCTCAGAACGGCCCAGTGTTCGTGAACCTCACCTCATCCATGGGAACCAATGTCGAATCTAGAGTCTTGTCGGAGCTCTGGAGACAAGCTGCCAAGGAATATAGTGACATCAAGTTCTGTGAAATCAGAGCAAGCCAGGCGATCGAGAATTACCCTGATCGAAATTGCCCAACCATTCTAGTGTACAAGAATGGCGACATCATCAAGCAAATCGTAACCCTCGCGACCATCGGTGGCGTGCGAACCAACATGCAGAAGATCGATGATATGCTTGTTGAGACTGGTGCTGTCCTCGATTCAGACCTGCGAGTAGTAAAAAGAAGACGAGCGGCCGAGGATGCTGAGGAGGAACGTTTGGCTGGTAGTAGCATCAAGACTGGAACCGCCGGGAGATCTCGCAAGGTTGACGACAGCGACGATGATGATTGGGACTAAAGCATCTTATATACCTTTTACAGTAAGCCTTCTTCGACGAGTCAGCGATGGCAGATATTCGCGGACCACCAAAAGCACATTTCCTTCGGTCCAAGGCTCTTGACAACATCTTCTCGATATATCAACTTCTGATCAATTATTCGCGTAAGCAGCGTTGGATGCAAGACCATCGTGATGCGGCGTGGACGGCCATGTTACACGCAAGCTGATACTGGCGTTATCAATAGTCGACATTGGTTGGCTCGGGGGGGCTGCAGAAACTAGCATGCACCCCGCGAACCAATATATCAAATTTTCCGGCATACAGGGCGATGCTCAACCTTACCATGACACAATAAAAGTACGACAGCGCAGTGACACCATCGCCAATGACATGGGCCCCGGCTGCAGTACGTATAGTCCCAAGGCTGTGCACCTCTTTATTACTGAATCCTTTGCTGCCTGCCAACCCTGCGCCAACCGGCTCCGTGGTTCATGTGGCACGTGCGCTTCGGTAAACTTGGCCATGCGTTCCTCCGTGCCCAAGTGGGGCCGAGGGCCTGGAATTTAGATCCCCGTTCAGCACTTAGCACCTCGACGTCACGCGCGTCGTTCCAGTCAAGACCCAATTGACTGTTGTTTCCTGCATCTCTCTAGTCGGTACTTTACCTGTTGTTTTGTTTCAGTTGGCTTCAATCTGATTTTACGGCGCGTCTGTTACGTGACTTGTTTCTATCTCAATGTCTGAGGAACCATCCCTTCCACGGCTCCCGGGTGTCTCTTGGGACGAGAAGTCACAGAGCTTCAGCAACAATCCCCGGAAACGCGTCCGCTATCCACCAGGCACATCAAACGCGCCTTCTTTGAAGTACAACTCAAGCGATCCAGCCGTATTTTCAAGCGATGATGATCCTGCTTTGGACAATTATGTAGAGGGACGGCGCAAGAAACGATATGTCGGCTCGTGGTTCCAACAGCAGCCAGCATCGTCGGATTCGACCTTTGGTGACACACTTCACGTCCCGAAGCAGCGGCGACAACGGCAATGGACGCGACAGGCCGACAGTGGCGTTTTTCTTGGCAGCGATGGTGATGAGAGTGATGATGTGATGGAGCATTTGGCAATTCCTCCTAAACCTCGTTTACAATTGGCTAAACGGTCGCCCCTTCGAAGTGTCTCGAGGGCCGAACAGCTTGTGCGCGACAAGGTCCGTGCCTGTCTCGATCTCGGTGAGGAAACCGTCGACTTTTGGTCAATGGGACTCGAAGAAGTCTCCAATGATGCTATCAGTCTCCTCTCCCAATTTTCATGCATCCCCGTTGTTGCCAAGGATGTCGCTTTTCAGCAGAAGGACCCAGAGCTCAAGATATACCTGGCCATGAACCGACTTACACGGGTTCCAGGCGCCATTTTTGATCTCAATTACTTGACTATTCTCAGTCTCAGAGGCAACAAGCTCACAGAACTCCCTCCCGCCATCTCCAAACTTCACAACCTGACGGAGCTCAATGTCTCTCAGAACCGCCTCCGTCATCTCCCTATCGAACTTCTTGACCTCTTCAGGTCGGAGAATCGTCTTAATACCCTTGTCGTTCACCCCAACCCTTTCTGGCAGCCGGAGCGTGGGTCAGAGGATAGTATATTAGTTGAATCTGAAGCCAATCCAGCAAATACCATCTTGCGCCTGGCCGGAGAGGATGCACGAGGCATTCCCATTCCCCATTTGATCAGCCGGTCTCTTGGTCGCTCTCCAGTACAGCTGTCCAACACGGGTGGCCGGTTCTTTTCAGAATTTTCTTTCCCCTCTGACTACAGACGCCGCATTCTCTCAGTCGAAACCCGCACTGATGAGAGTTCTGAAGTCACACGTCGCAGTCTAGCCAACGCCACCCGTGTGCCAAGTCTCGTCGAGGTGGCTCTCCGTGCATGCTACCGCAGCACCCAACTGCCAGAAATGGCAAACTACATGCCCGATGGCTTGGGACATCTCCGTCGTCTCTTGGAACGGGCCACAGAACAGAAAGAGACTGGCGGCCTAATGTGCTCCAGCTGTAGGAAGTCGATTGTCGTGCCGACCACTGAATGGGTTGAATGGAAAGAAATTAGGACCTGTAAGCCGGCGCCCTCGCTCAGCCCATTGGACCCTGTGCGAGTGGCACCGCTTAGCATGGCAGAGGGGGAGACTGCGGTACCATTCATTCACAGGGGATGCTCATGGCGATGTAGGCCATCAACCGCAGGACTAGGAGACTGGGAAATTCCAGAGGGATTCCCAGCTTCCCTCCATGTAATAGCTACTTGACGATTACGCGGATACCCCACAAGATAAATAGCAAGCATGTTTCATTGACAATGTATATATGTGTCCCAGCCCTTGGCTACCCCTTCTGCATTGTGCAATATGGAAGTCGTGATGTTGATATATTATTGAAAGCCCATGGTTGCGAAAGGAAACACTCGTGCAGTGAAAGCTGGCAGACCTTTGTGTGATGAATAGAATGGCTTGAGTCAAGATGCAGATACTCGATTGATTGCCTTAATAACCCAAGATTTGGTGTGCCGGCCGTGAGGTAGAAATGGATAGGAAGTGCTATTCCACATCCTCGCTCGTGGCCAGGGCCGAAACTCTCAGGTCCTCACGAACTACGGTCCTGCATGCAGGGGTACGCTTTGCTGCCTGTCAGCCTACGCCAAAGCTCGTCAGCCTAATGGTAGCTTAATAAAAGCACTCTTAGTTGTCCACTCATCAGCGAAGTAGTTGCAAGAATGCCTCAGCAGTGAAAGTGATTGACTCTTTGGAGATTAATACGATTACAGTGTCCCTTCCTTTGGGAAGCCTTCGCTTTTTGTCGCTACTGCTACCAGGGAGGCTTTGAGCTCTCGGGTTCGATTCTGGAAAACTCGACTCTTGTGTTTTTTTTTAGGTAAGAAACAGTAGTTATAGTAGCCCAGAGCATAATTGCTTGACCTCTCAGCTGATTTTCAGCAATTATTTTCTTCTTCGTTCTGTTCTTTTGAACGGTGTATTGCCTTCGACAGAGCATTTGGTGCCATCGTGAGACCAACCCGTGAAGTACCCGGATGAGACCTACAGACTTAGCACAGCAAACCATAATACGCCAATTCCCAGCATCCTATCGAGCACATTATTTTGGTACACAGATAGTATTTGTAATAACACATAGTTAACCTCACATTCTGCCTCAACCGTGAGAAGTCACTTCACGCCTCAGTACAGGGTAGCTCGGGTTGCCGCATTAATTATGGGTCACATAAACTCCAGCACATCTTCACGGCGTCCGAGTTCCACACCTACATCTTTCGCCCTATCCAAACCGCCAGCTGGATTCAATTTCAGCTCAACATTTAAACTTCCCGATTGGGCGCTGTCAGTGGCACATAGATCGTCTACTTCCCTGCGGCTGTTTAATTTGCTATCAAAATGTCCGCCAACCGCTTGGCTCCTATCGTTGTCCCCGCTGCCAAACAGCACACGGCTACGGTTATCTTCGCCCATGGACTAGGCGATACAGGCCACGGCTGGGCGGGGGCTGTTGAGAACTGGCGAAGACGGCAGCGATTAGATGAGGTCAAGTTTATCTTGCCTCACGCGCCTAGAATCCCCATTACCATCGTACGTCGCCTCACCCTCACCCTCACCAAGAATTGGTATGACTGTCGGACTTGACCACTAACATGATGGCAATAAGAACGGAGGCATGGCCATGCCGGGATGGTTTGATGTCGTAAGTCCCAAAAATAGTGTACAGCCTGTCCATAATTTTGCGATATCCCATTCTTACCTTTTCTTAGATGGCCCTGGGTGGTGACGTTGCCAGTATGGTCCGCCGGGAGGACGCTGAAGGCATCAAGCGTAGCCAAAAGTACTTCCACGACCTCATTCAACAAGAGATCGACTCAGGCATCCCCGCAGACCGCATCGTCATTGGAGGTTTCTCCCAGGGCGGTGCCATGTCTATCTTCTCCGGCCTCACCTTCAAGGCCAAGCTTGCTGGCATCATCGGCCTATCAGCCTGGCTGACCCTCTCCCAGAGCTTCGCCAGCATGGTATCTCCCACCGACGCCAACCGCCAGACTCCCGTCATCATGTATCATGGCGACATGGACCCTGTCGTGCCTACCAACCTAGGCAGAATGAGCAAAGACAAGCTTACTGAGTTGGGATATGATGTTACCTGGAAGACATACACGTAAGTAGTTCAGACCTGGAGGACCTCATGTGTATCCCAAGAAGGATGGGCTGACGATTATACCTAGCGGCATGGAGCACTCTGCATGCCTGGAGGAGTTGGATGATGTAGAGGCCTTTTTGAGAGCACGACTCCCTCCTCTTGGTGACAAGAAGGATGAACTTTGAAAGACGTTTTCCAAATGTGCAAAAAGAAGCACCCAAGTTCAGTCACATGGCAACTTTTCCTGATAGATGATACCTGATTAAGACATGATACAAACGACAATAGAGTCGGTGGACATTTAACCAAAAAAACCCTTGACCTCAAAAACTATCTACGTACAGTACTGTAAGCCTGTGCACATACCTACTGTAGGTATTCGCCTAATGTCCTAAGATATACTGTTTTACTCAGACTAAGTCAACCGGGAATGTCACATATGACATGCACGAGGTTCCCACTTCTACCCAATCATGGTCTACCGTATGGCCACATGCCGCGTGGCATCCCTTTGCAAAAGTGGCTCATGATTCTGAAATGCGATAATTTTCGTGGAGTATGTACTCACAAGGCAGCAAATACTCCTGTGCCGTATGCACGATTAATCCGATTTCCGATTAGGCCGCGTCTTTTTTCGCTGCGTGATGACGTGCGTTCCTAGACCCTAACGCTCTCAACTGGAGCCCTTTACTCGACCACCAAGTGCCCCTAACGCTCAGTGGGGAACAGCCAAAATTACAGGGGGGTGGATCTGCTGGAATCGGGGGCTTGTCGCTTGTCCAGTGAACCTAAGCAACCTGGTCGTCTCCAACAGTTCGTCCACTGACATATTGCTGGTCGCGCACTAGAGGTAATCTGTTATCCTCCCGCTTTTGCTTCGCCTCGTTCCTCGCTTTGAACTGCAACCCTCCTCCCTTTGCTTGGCTGGCATGCCTTGCGTAGAATATTGAAGTTTGTCGGGAGCGAAATGCTCTTCGTGTCATCTCGATCCTGCGCGCCGAAATTCCTATCCTGTCTGAATCAATCCTCCTGTTCGAACCTGAGCCCTGTGATGCCCTCCGTCGCCTGTGTGCGCCTAATATTCAAATAAACAACAAACATGGCGACAAACGTGGCGACTCCAGAGCATTCTCGTCCGTCCTCGCCGACGCCCTCTCAACTACCTCCGGTCCCGCGCTCGCCCGTGTACTCGATTGCCTCAACTGCCAATCCCCTATCCCAATTCAGCCTACCACTTCCTCCTCCTCCTAGACCTGGGCACGCTGTCTTATCCAAGGCCGATCTCGAACAATCCCAACAGGCGTACTCCGATCTCGTCTCGTCTGCGAAAGCCTACCGCCTCGCCCTTGCCAGCCTTTCCAATGCTGCATCAGCCTTCGGAGCTGCACTTGAAGCATGCGCACGACTCAAAGAAGCCCGAGCCGAGCCTATCGGTGCGTCTGGCACGGCTAATATGACAGCCAGCTTCACCACAAATGGCTCCTGCACTGCCGATTTGCTCATGTCCGCTTCGGGCGTGCATCATCTGATTGCGAACCACCAGCAGATCCTCTCCGAGACTGTTTATCGCTCTTTCGAAGTGCCCTTGTTACACGACCTTGATAAGTGGCAGACCGTTATCGACGATGAGGAAGAGACGTACAAGCAGCGGGTCAAGGCGCAAAGCAAGGAGATTAAGCGTCTAGAAAAGGAAGGCATGAAGTTACACAAGCAGCGGAGGCGAGATGTCGGGCGCTTCCGGGCACACCTGGTTGAGCTGACCACCAAGCTGGACGGTTTGACAACGCTACACGCAGACCACGCGGGAACGCTGCTCAGGGAAAGCCAGGAAACGAGCGGGAGGATCGTCGACGCTAGCTGCAGTCTGGTTCGAGCGGAGGTGGACATTTTTGAAGGGCTCGCTAGGAAAGGTTGGACCGGCGGCGGCTTGGACGACCTCCTGGAGAAGGGCCAAGATTTGTTCGCAGCCGAGGAAGAAAGCGCAGCCTTGAGCGGTGCTGGAGGTAGTGCTGATGCACCCAAGCTCTTTTCTATCTTGCCGCCGAAGAGCATCCTCGCCGACTCAGGATCCGACGTGTTGAGATCAGGCCATGCTAGAAGCGATAGCCTACTCGTGGACACGGAACGGTACCAATCTCTTGCTGCCCTGGCTGATCCCAAGCCCAGCGGAGGCGACAGAGACAGTGCCTTCTCATCCGACTTCAACAAGCCCAGGAATGCCCGCCCCTTTTCCCCTCAGCCGATAAGGAGGCTGCCCACGGACGTACCCTTTGATTCTCTCGGAGCTGTGGCCGCGGGTTTAGATCTCAGCAATAATGATGATAACGGAGATTTGCACCACTCAGAGCTGCTTATGCCACTAGCAGAGAATGAGGTTGTTGAGGAGAACGAAACTTACCCGAATGAAACTTATGACGAAAGACCGGGCTTGGAAGAGAATGAGGAGGTGGCAGAGGAGACACAAGCTTGGAAAGCTTCTGAATCGCCAAGATCAGACTAGAGGTCACTACAGCTTACCGCAAATAAGAGTTCGATGTGACACGCACACGGAGAGAGGGGAAGGAGAGAAGAGGCAAGTGAGAAAGCTGCACCAAGGGATTGTGCATTGCACCGGATTATATGGAGGGCGTTGATTTTGGCATGTTGGAGGCAACCTGGCAAGGTGCTGGTCGGTTCGTTTTCATCTTTGGTACTGGTAATAGATTTGTATAGGTACTCTGTGTAATTGTACAAGCATTATACGGATTCTTTATATGTTCCGCTGATTTCTAGTCCCCAAAAAGAGGTCCTTCCCCTTCGTATATCCATTCATTGACACGCCTGACGCCTTGAAATTGCCACGTGAGGTTGTGATCATTGTTGAAACCCGCCTCCCATCTCGTACAATTCTGATCTGTTCTTGATATTCGTCCACTCTGCAACACCAATGCTGTTTTAACAACTAGTCCACTGGCAATTTTATGCCTAATCCTCTTTTTCCACACTGAACACGTCGCCCCCAAATAGTCCGAAGGTGGCATCAAGCCACCAGATGAGCTTCCAGTACAGACTCGCCCGATTCCAGTCAAACTCGCCAGTTTCAGTTCGAGGCACTTGGTTGCCAATCATGCTGCCACCGAACCACTTGACAAAGGGGATGGCATTAACCAAGCGTTGCATGACTGACTGCTGGGGCAAGAGAGCCTGCTCAGCAGGGAGGATAGTGGCGCGGCGGGCGGTAGGAATGCGGCGGCAGAAGACGCTGTCCTTGTCATCGATCTCAATTGGCTCGATGCTAGTGGTGGCAGCTCTAGGGGTTGTGGGAGTGATATCAGTGGCGGTGACGCTTGAAGTGTGGGAGTTGGAAATAGTGGCCGTGTCCATGGTCAGGCTTGAGGTTTGGGAGTTAGATGGTGATAGATCGAGCAAACGGCTGCTGAAGGATGTGGGCATATTGTTTCCGTTTCTGCGTCCGGAAGTTGTGGCGGGCATGCTATTAGAACGGGTATGCTCGCCAGCGATAGTGTCGACATCAGGGTACGCCTCATCCTTAACTGGAGGGTGTCCATGGTAGGGCTCAGCGTACACCAAATGTCCCAGTATTCTTTGAGGGCTGGCAAAAATGGCAGCATCTGCCGCGTCTGAAGCCTCAAAGGTGACCTTCACCCAGTGCTCTCCGCCATCTGCTCGATTCACCAATGCCCTCTCTTCGGGGTTCAAAGTCCGTCGTCGCGTAAATGCCGGGTCTCGCAGCTCAGACTTGTATCGGCGCTGGGACGCAGGGGGTTCTCGGGGATAATCCTCAAGGATCGTGCCCGCAAGCGACTCGTAGTGTGAAATGGCGGCATATTGCTGAGTCGATGACCGGTAGCCACGCAAGATAAGTTCGATGGGGGAAGATGCCTTAGGTCGCACAGGCGCGGGTTCGTCCTGGAGCATGCCACTGCTCTTGCGCTGCACGGTAGCTGCAGGGGGAGCTTGATTATTTATCCAGTCGCCAAAGAGCTTATCGGCGGCGGCGAGAGTTGGGTTTTCGCGATTACGAGCGGGAGTCCCAGGGCGTGACCGTGAACGGCGGGTGGACTTGCCAAAGGATCCTGACTCGGCGGCGCTGCGACGTGACCGAGAGGTTCCTGAGGGCACATCTTGTCTAGACAGAGAAAGTCGGTCAGCTTTCGAAATGTTACGCGAAACGAAAGTTTTGTCATACTGATTAAAATACATGGCGTATGGCCGCTTTACACCATCATCACCAATGTAGCATTCGTCGTCAGGGACGTTGTGAAGGATGAGAGGAGCCATGGTTGGGGTGATGGCACCAAGGCGGCTGAAAGAGGTGACGGAGGTCTGTGTGGTACGGATGAAGGACGATTATTTTTTTTTGGGAGTGAAAGAAAGTCAAGAGGCGTTCAAAATGGGAACAAGCTGAATATCAAGCGACGTAGAAGTCCTTGGCTGCGGAAGCTCGTCTCGACCCTTCGATAACCAAAATCTGGCGAAGGTGAACTTTTGACATTGATTTTCCGGCGCCATAGCAACCATACAAAGATGGGAAGGCTAGTTGGAAGGAGCTCATTTGCGGGAGAATGGTTTCTCCGTGACCCGCTCTTAAAGGCCTAGCAGAGAGCTAGATTATTACCCTTACGTTCGCTGCCCATCAACATTGTCGCGATCCTCGTATTTGAGAGATCGTTGGAATTTTAGGCCTTTGATTTATCAAGAAACTGAAGAGCTTCTTAAAAGGAAAAAAAAATAAGACAAGCAGTTTATTGACGGAAAAATTGCTCCATATTAAATTCACTAGATCAAGCCATCGCATACCCTGGTTTGGGTGCAATACTCGAAGGAGTCTTAGCTGTTTGAGTCTTGTATGTTTGAAAACGAACTTTTACAAGGCTTCTCACATAGCTCAATCTAAAATAATTGTTACCAACGTTTGCGTGGAAGCACTCGGGAGAATTGGGCTTGGAGCGTATCTACCCCCTTTCTCACGGATGTTACACCATAGGGTCTCATTAAACTATATAAAATTCTAGCTGATCCTATGATTCCAACCACTAATGGAAAGTATGATCGAGACCTACATGCTCGAAATATAATGGCACATTATGCAATATGATATTTGGCTCTGGCTATGCTTAACTACATTTTAGAATGGGGCTGTGTAGCCCTCTTCAAACTTGTGAATATACATAAGTCTTCAGTTATAATAACAAACCGTGCACCTTAGTATTTTTGTCAATAATAGTTTAGAATAGGTGTGATAAGAGTGTAAGGTGCCTTCAGGTTCCTCAGTGAACCAGTTATTATTGGTACATATGCTTCTCAACCTGCTTATTGCGGAGTCATATATCGTTCTGGAAAATCGACTCTCATTTTTTTTTTGTCTATAGAAAGCTGCTTATATTAAATATGCTAAAACCCAACTACTGTAGTGGCATGAGTTTGTCTTTTATCTTTATACATATTCACACTTCATCATTCCGCGACATGTTGCGGCACCTTGTTATCTAATATAGTGATCAGTGTAACAAAGCCCCTTGGTTAGCCTATGATAGTGAAATAGAGAAGTAACCTACCCAATAGCTTAGGTTTGGTTATTAGTGCTTTATCCTAATAGAATAGAGAGACAAAGGCCATCTAGATAAGCAAAGATGCAGATACCAAGCTAGGCAGCGTTTGAATATAGCATTTAAAACCGATAGTTAGAAAAGCCACATGAGACAAGGCATCCTTTTAATTGACTAGATACTTTACCCCAACCGGATAGTTGCTGATAGTTAAACGGCTAAGGTGAGTGTGAAATGGTATGCCTAAAATGATTGACTTTATTATGATGTTTGCTACTAAAGAGTAAGTCTCAGCTACTAGAGACAATAAACGGCTGCCTCTTCAAAGGCGGGATGGTACATATTGAATCCATTTCTTTGTGGATCGCATTATTGCGTCAAGCATATCGTAACTCACACAGCGACAACGGGCTAGGCAGCAGACTTCATCCCTTGGGAGGGGGGCACGGGGTAGGCGGATACTTGCCATTGCTGGCGAAGATGGAGTACGTCCCAACACACTGTGTTTTCAGGTAGAATACTACGTAAGAGCGAATTATACAGATTAATTATCCTTCGAATATTGAATATTGTCGATGTACAACTTTTACCAAGAACATTTCTCAAACCCGCCCCTCCTTTGTATTACTTAGGTGCCAAAATTCAGGATTAGGCTTCAGTTGAGGCCTTCCGCAGAGCAGAAAAAATTTCATTCGTTGTATTTGATACACATTTTGATATTATGATGTGATGGCCACTTGTCTTTTCTTGATCGCCCTTATGCCGCGGATAGATTTGCAGAATCCGCATCTGGAGTAGAATGTTGGAGCCACGTAAACGAACCATCATCCCACTCATTGATCACGATAATATCCGAATTTTTTTCCATTGGGCATTTTATTCAAAATTTCTCAGGGTAGCTAATTACAGTCTGACTAAATGCTTCTACCCGAGGAGTCAAGGCAGAAATTGGAGCGAGCCAAGACTAGGCTCTTAGGCCCCTTCCCCAAAGAGTCGCCTGACTCTGCCCTCAAGTAAATGAAATACCAGCCCCTTTGACCAAATTCCCCTTGTTGTAGAATTCAACTGTAGGGAGAAGTTGACTCACAATATATCTCGCAGTCTTCGTGTGCAAACTCCCGTAGCCGAAGGGCTCCTGGGTCTTTTCCCTCCTCATTCGAGAGTTTCCGATATCCAGGTTGCCCATTGCATCAATCAAGATGTCTTCCGAAGATTCAGCTAGGACATTGCCACGGGGAAATGACGAATATCCCTCACAGAGAGCTTGGTAACAAATGATTTGATCCTGCAGTTGTTCGTCGAGCTCACCACCTACAGACACCTCCTCATACAGTTCACGACATAGCTTGTGCGAGATCTGAGGGATGAAGGTTTGGCGCATCTTGGGCTTCTTCGGCATGGAACCTAAGTAGTCCTTGCCCCAACGGATGCCTTCTTCCGAGATGGCGACGAGGAGGATATACCACCTAGTCTCAAGTTGGGAATCCTCTACCAGCTTCAGGTTTACCTCAGCACCAGGGAAAAGATCACCAAGATCCTTGACCAAGGTGTTCTGCAGCTCTTCATGCATGGAGCCGGGCACCACCATGCTGACATCTACTTTCGAGACCTGCAACGAGTCAGGTCGCTTCCTGGGGGCTGCTGCCTTGGCTCGAAGTGGTCTACCAATAGGCAGTGGAGAGATCTTTAGCCAAATCTCGCCTCGAGATGAGGGTCCAAGGCTCCAGCCGCGCCCTTTCAGCTTACGTTCAACATGGATGGCGAACCGGTCTTCCAGCACAGGCAAGAGAACCTGATCCAGGTATTCGTATGAGAGCGAGAAAGAAACGTTCGTCCCGCCGGATATGCTCACTTCGATTGGTCCGCCATCGCTGTTGCTTGCGAATACGAAAAATGGCAAAATGGCCTGGAGTATCAGAAGGGTGCTAGCAGCTCCAGATGCAGCTGATAATGTGATGTTTCTTTGAAGCAGCTCGCAAGGGCCACGACGAGGAATAAATATCAAAGTCTTGGATCCTACATGGAGGCCATCTACACTCGCGTTCGTGAGGTCGGCAAGGCACTGGATCGATGTCACATGCTGGTTCTTCAGTCCTAGAGGCAGCTAATGTCAATCTTCATCCTAGAACCGCCACTGAAGCATCATACAAAGGTGTCACCAACCTCCACCTTTAGGACCCTCTCGGTTTCCGCGAATATTTGTAATTTTTACCGGTTGACTTGTTAAAGCGGCAAGTCCAACAGCTATCCTGACGAGCTGGCCACCGCCTTCTCCGGTTCTACCATCAATTTCGATCGCCTTCATGGTCGCAGAGTCCAGACTTGCAGGTGGCCAAAAAAAATATGGTGGGACTGGACAGCAGAAGTTGGGGCGAAAAAAGAATCGATTTGAGTGTACAGCAGGCTGGACGAAGCTGTTGGAAACGATTCCACCAGATCGGCTGGCCAAATATATCGTTGACTGGCAACCAAGTGTTGTTGAAATCCAACGACGCCTGTAGGACGGCTGAATGGCCCTGAGTCACACCGGCTAGCGGGCATCCACTATCAGGCGAACTCACCCTTACTTTGGCCAAAAACGTGTGAAGGATTGATACTGAATAGTCATTATTCCATGGCTAATTGGGAACCGTGAATACATAGTAGATGCATAGAGTCATGAGACTTTGAAGAGTTGGTAATCAACAATGTTGCCGCGACTTCAGCTCTACTGCGCCTTCTGCTGAGGACCACATAAGTTCTCAAGCTGCCTAAGTACGGTACCTATCCCAAGTGAGTATGGAGTACGAAGAGACGCGTGGACGAGCCGGGGCATCCGAAAATAATATAAACAACGACAGATCCAATTGCTGATTTGGCCTCCCAGATTTGTTTCGAAGTGTTTGAGCACTCTAGTTGTTTCGAGAATTGTTTACTCTGATGCGATTGCAGGTGTTAGTTGGATGACTTCGGCTTTGAGATACCTACGTATCTTTGTCTGAGGAACCCGAGCCGGGAACAGGGAAGCCCTGGATCAGTACGTACCGCTTGCTTCCCTTCCGGGCAACTGTCTAGTGTCTCTGGCGCTTCTGTCCCGTGTTGGTGGCCGTCAAGCCGTTTCCATCCGGGGTAAGTGCCCACACTTGGAAGCGGGCCGCCGTCGAGTTCCACAACCTAAGTTCCGGAAAGTTTGCCGGACTCTCGGGATGCTTGCTTCATTGGGGACCTGTACTCTCTCTTGCAATGCTGTCATTGCAGACTTCAAGGTCATCCAAGGCCACCCATCTGTTCCATACCATGTAACAGGGAACTATTGATTTGATCAGCGGATATGCCAGGCTTAGTGCATGGTTAGTCATTTCCCATGCTTTCTGGCAAACATGCTTACTGATTTGGTTGCACTGGCGAATCATCTTCCCCCCACAGCTATCTTTGCATCGCTGCAGTGGTGACTCGGGATCCTGACTCGGTTTGACCGATTGGAATACTACGGGCTGAATTTTCACGATGACAGATAATCTTTGCCTCCCACTGACGAATAGATTCGCTAGTGGCAACGAGACTCGTGCAAGCGAGCT
This sequence comes from Mariannaea sp. PMI_226, assembly GCA_024336345.1. NCBI lineage: Eukaryota > Fungi > Ascomycota > Sordariomycetes > Hypocreales > Nectriaceae > Mariannaea > Mariannaea sp. PMI_226. The sequence continues at coordinate 4,505,364 of JANFOG010000001.1, read as the reverse complement.
GAGATCATGATTCTGTGCACCAATAAAAAACATAAATGCAGCAGGTAGTGCTCACGGGACCTTGAACGCGACTAGTATCGCCACTGATCAGGGGTTTCACTCCACTGGAATCAAGCCAAGGCACTATTGAAAATTTACGGTCGTATTCGATTCGATTCTTGGAGTAGATATAATAACAATCTTGTCGTTGTTGGATTTCCCCCTTGATTCCAACTCAACGGTCACTGATGCGAAAGCAGAAGCAAAAAAACACCAATAAAACAAAAACCCTGAAGCAGTACACGGCAGACACAATGCAACAAATACCAATGAACAATTCATAGCGACAATCCAATAGCGACATACCTCTCTATGAATCCATTCAAGCACTTCACTCTCTCCCCTCTGCGAGGAGACGTCACGAAGCAGTGTTGTTCGTGGGAATCTGGTGATCTTGGAAAACACCAGGGGTTGGCAGGCGCGATGCTGCCAAGTCTTGTAGCTTCCATGACTGCCTGGTTTCGTATAAGGTAGCAGCAAGTCAGCACGTGCAAGACTATTTAGTCTCCCCCATCGATCTCCTTCATACCTTCACCGTTTTCTTTTCGACTTTTTAGAAGTCGATCCAGACGCTGAGCGTCCTGATCTAGTCCCAGAGTTTCCAGATTCCAGGTTAGATCGGGACTGCGATGCAGCTGGCGGTCGATCCCTGGATCGCCTGGGGGGCCCTTCGTGGTGCTCATTGCTCCCTTCTTGGCCCGCAGTATCAGAGAAGTCAAGATGCGATGCATAGTACTCTTGTTGATCAACAAGGTCCGTACGAGGAAAGTGTCTATCCGCCATTCCCATAGTCATTTGGACCTCAGCAGGGCCTGCAGCTTCGTCCAAGTACTGTTGCATAGCCCAGTTGCGGGAGCTCTGGCGATGGCCGTGTCTGGATTGTCTTGAGCCCATGAAGCTTTCTTCATCTTCGTTTGGCGTTGGGCTTGCGGGGATAGTGCTTAATGCTTCATGAGTTCAGCTCCCCTAAAACTTATGGTAACAACGAACCTATTAGAACTGCCAAAGTTGGCCGATGTTGAAGATGGAGATGCATAGCGTGGCTCCAAGCCCAGCCTTCCTTGGTGTTGCCGCCGTCGCTCCATGTTCGATGCAGTCGGGGCTGCATCCGAGACCACTGATACTGGTATCAACACACCTTCATGGTTGGGATAATACCATATGCCGTTGGAGAACCAGTACTCAGTGCCATCATATGAGTAATAGTGCCCGTCGTTATGGGTTAAGTCAGACATGATAGAGTTGGGCTTGACAGAACGATAACGTCGAAGTTTCCCAGATTTCGATCCCGGACTCGATGCCAAGCTTAGCGTGCACTTCGAATAAGTTTACAAAGAAGTCTTATCTTCTTGCTAGACGCAGAATGGGAATGCTTGCAGTGCGACGAGATAGAACTGCTGATTTTGGATTCGAGAACGAAGAATGAACTTGGTGCCTGAAAGAGATGTGAGTCGGAGGTTGAAGATTTTAGGTGTTGACTAGGCAGGCAGCCACGACGATGGAAAGACGCACCCATGCTATTGGACTACCGTTAGATGACGAAGCTTCCCCTTGATTTGCTGAAGGATCGGAAATTATGTACTGCGCCAGTGGGAACGAGCCGAACAACAGTGAAGCGGTGAGCATCCAAGTTGACTTTCGAAGAACTTTGCTTCGGCATCAACCTGCTGGAATTTGGAGGCGGCATTCCTGGTTGCGTGCTGCGGTCAGTGGTGAGGCGGTGGCCGCGTTTCCGTGCCATTCTGGAAATCAGCCAGTGAGGGCGGCCCTGGCATCGGGATCGACCTTCTGGTAACAACAGACCTTAAAGAATGACTCGCTGCACAAGGCGAGGATTTTAGAAATGGACCGACGGTATAGGTTAGGCATAGGGGATGGTAAATGCCGGATGTCTGCTCATAGCTCACCTTCCTTTGGCTGCCTCCATACTTGGCCATACGACTATGGTAGGCCCGCGTTGATGGAGCAAATCATATGCGCTGCTTGGGTCGCAAGCAGAAGTTGCGGACGAATAGGCGCAGGGAACAGCACCAAAGGGCATTCAAACTGGTGTCGAGGCAGACTAAGAATGATACGGCGCCAAAGGGCGTCCCGGATGCCAGAGGGAAACAAAAAAAAAAAAAACCAAGCCAGAACAGCCGGAAAGGGTGAAGGAAACTGGATTGAAAAATCAACTCGGAAAGGGGGGGTTATAGCCAGCCATCGACCAGACAATTTGGTCGCAGGATGGCTATCCTGGCAGTGGCTTCCAGGCGCATGCACAATACTGGAACTACTGAAAAGGTGCGCTTCATTATGCGTGGTTGCCGGAAAGAGGGGTTACACTACTGGAGGTTGTTGGACGATGATCATTGTGTGGCACCAACTTCAAAAAAAACATGCATGACCTCGAGGCGATTTGCTTCAGAGGATGACCTTTACTGGCGCAAGTACGGGCGACACTCGAAAATGGTACAGCACCTTGTCCCGAAGGAAGTCTCTATTGAAGGGGGGTCATGCCAGAAGCGAAGTGGGATTGCACAAACACACTGTTGCGGATTTGCACATTTCCCTTGCCTTCAGCTCCCCGCCTGCACCAACACTCAAACTTGATTGGTGGTGTGATTAAAAATTCGCTTGGCTCATGGGCAACTCCGGGGCATTCGCCGATCTTCCCCCCTAACGGTTCTGGACGTGTGTCGTGGGATAGATAAAGCGAGGCCTTTGTTGGGGATAGGCCTGCAGCGGCTGCGTGGATGACCCATTGCCAGTCAGGTCGAATGCCACACTTGATGCCCCAAGCTGGCTATAGCTCGACGGAAACATGTGGAGAGGAGATAGTCGACTATCCAAAACAGGAGTTTTCACAACAGAAGGAAGGGAAAAGAAAGAAGCAGGAGTCTCGCTTGTTGTCTATCTACCTATGAGTGTCCAGTCTAAATGGTTTAAGAATACACGAAGACAACCTCAAGAAACCAAACGACCTAAAAAAGAATATACAGCGAACCCGAAGCAATCTCGAATTAGGTGCAACATGTAAACAGGCGAAAAAAACTCCAGCCAGAATCTATAATTGACTTTCTACCGCTTCAAGACAGGAGGGAGAACTGGTAGATGAGAGGATCGGCTGCATGATACAGGGAAGACATGCCCAAGAACGCATGTTGTTGTGTGGTATCAGAGGCATGTCCTTGAATATTAGAGAATGTGATGCCGATCTACTCATCAGAAAGGATAAGCGTTCAGCATTGCTACTTCTGATGCTTGTTGTCAAACATCTTATCGAACTCTTCGATTCTCTCCTTGGCCATACGTCGATGCTGATTCTTGCTACGACCTGGCTTGAATTGCCGTCCGCCAATGCGGTCCTTTTGATCGTGGTCAATATGTTCTTTCGTATCTTCCATTCGCATGGAGGAAGGGTTGTATCCCCACGAGTCAGAGCTTTGTTCGTAGTTTTGGCCGTTGCTGCTGCAAGAACTCTTAGCCTCCACTCAGCAACTACACATCTTGAGTACCAACCTTCCTTGTTCAGCGCATATATCGGAGTGGTTACTCTTCATTTTATAAGGTGGCTTTTTTAAAAGGGAGGAGGAGGAGAATACGATGCGATCTAGAGAAGACTCTTGGTTCAGGGTGGGAAGGAAGAGAGATGGTGGTGGGTTGAGTATCGTACCGGTCATTTCATCGAGGAACTGACATGTTTTATGCTTTATCGTCGAGGTAATTTTCGAATATCATCCACAAGTACTCCTTGCAACTCTTCGTTGCAACAAGGCATCGTGCTCAGCCTAACGAAGGCTAAACGAGGACTTCGCCATCCCTTGCAGTGTTGTCGAACTGAACTGGACAAAGGCTGTGCTTGAGACCGTTTCGATAATATTTGGACTAATGAGCGTTAGATGTCTAGGATCTGGGTCTGAGAAAGCAAAGATACAAGGCTTGATAGCTTCAAGCCCACGACTCAGCCTCCCGAAGCAATGATATTCACCCAACCAAATGATATGGGAAGAGAGCCGACCAGAGGGCCTCGCAAAATGCCCCTTTCTTCCTAGTCCCGGATTCCACCCTATGCTACTGGAGCTGCCTGGAAGCCATAAGGCACCGCGGTGGCGGTGCTGAAAGGCGACTAGAAACCGAGTTGCCGTACATCAAATTCGGGGTCTTGGCGGGTGTCCCTTCTATGAGGAGGAAAACAAAGAAGGAGGCAGTGCGAGTTGAAAAATGGGCTGAGAGAAACCGATAGAGGTCGAGAAACATGAAATCTTGCGAAAACGAATGATAGCTGACTGGTTGGGCAAGGACTGAGGTCGTCAGGAGCTAGTTGAATTCGAGGGATACATTATGCCGTTGATTGACGATTGGTCGCAGAGTGGTTCGCCCAGTGACGCAACAAGGCAGCCCGATTGCCGTTCACTGTCTGAGGATACGAATAGGAGAAAAAGAAAGACATTGATGAGAAAAGCAGGAGCAAAATGGCCGATAATGAAAGGATAGGAAAATCAGGGAGTGAAGGTCGAGCAAGGGAAGAGGGGAGAAGTTCAACCGGATGCTCCAACTTCAACACCCATTTTGGTCACAGCCATGTATCAGCGGGGAGGAGACTCACAAATGTTAGGGAGGCTGGCTGGACCAGCATGTATGAACCCAGCAAGAGACTGGGACCACAGAACCACAACAGCAGACGGGGGGGTGTGCAGGTTACATTTTTTTTTTGTCAAGGACCTTCCCGCCTCGTTTGCCGCCTTCTTACAACCAAGTGGGAAAGTATTTTGCTCTGCACCATCACCGTTGCTGCATCGCGATGTAGACAGCGGAGAAAATGGGGGCAACAGGGAGAAAGGAGGGGGTGGCACAAGACAAATTGAGACATGGGGGCTCCTCTCAGCGGCATACACTATTGCCCAGCCCGCTGCAGATAAAGCCAGTCACGGCCAGGCGACGGTTCTCTCAGCACCCCTCACTTGGCCATCCGAAATGGTTTTGAGATCCAAGACTGGACTACGAGGTTATAGCAGGGACCACAAGGACATGAACGTGGATGTTTCCTCTTCTGACTCTGACAAAAAGGCTGGGGGCCAGGGAGAACCATGGGGATGATAGCGAAGAGAGAAGCAGCTGCATGTGTTTCCTCCTTGACTTGAAAGACGAACGGCCGGCCTATTTCGTGGCTAGCTGATAGTGAAGGGAGATTCTCTTTTGAGAGATATGGTGTTATTGCAGCGAGTTGGCTTTATCCTTTTGGCAAGATCTTCAGTGGTTCTCAGTGTCGCCATGCCATCCATGCCATGCCTTCGAACCCCTGTGGGGTGCGCTCTGATGCGATGCTGAATTCAATATCAGTATTATTAATATTCCAGGGTCTCTTCCATCTTTTTTTCTCATCCACTCATAACCAGATCAGGCTGAGACACTGCTTCTAGGTGCAAATCAATGTCTCTCCTTTTACCACCAGCTCAATGGCATGGGATAATCCTGCCCAATCTCCTCCCCCCTTCTTCTTACAACATGCAGTCTTGGTCTTAACCTTCACTTGCGCAAACAATCGTCTCCCTGTTTGTTGCTCAGATCCCCCGCACCACGAGAGATTGTCATTTATTATAGCTATGCAGAACCAACAAACAGAACCAACAAGCCACAGCGCTTCCACCTCCTACACTTGGTACTACGCATGGAGTAGTATGCAACATGTGCCGTAAGTGACGCCAAAATGTCTCGCGCCGACACTAGTCACCGTCAATTTTCCTTGCACAGCGGGGTCTATCTGCACGAAAATCACCTTGGACCCCGGCGGCTAGAGCGGTGCTACGCAACTAGCAGGGTACTACACTGCACTGTACCATGCCTGTTGGGAACAGATGTTGGGTCCTTCTATCGCCTTTCCGGTAGGAATGCTTGGGGGTTGCCATGATGTGACGAATTTTTGCTGCTGGAGCGGATTTGCCAGCCTATGTGCTTATCTGATCTTGTTGGAAGTACATAATTGCTCCTTTCCTGTTTTCTTCTCTATTTCGAAACGATACTTTGTGTATTAAGTGACGGCATTACGCTCCGTGACCACACTCGGGCCCAGGACCAAAGTCGAAATCCTTTGAACCCCTCCTGTCCTTTCACTCAAAACAACAGCCGACGGCTGCATGTGTAGCTCCTTATTAGTGATCCAATGTGACAGGATAAGGCTGGAGATGGCGAGGAGGGGTCGAAGTGTCTGGCATAATAGCTAGTAGACATCCCGTATATAACCCCACTGATGTTGGGGGCTCCCCTTGCCCCCTCTTCGGCAAAGTACCCTCGGGGTTGGACTGAGGATGCTGCTCTTTTGGAGGTGTTTGTTCGGGTATCCTCCTCAGATTTGCTATTTGCGCTTCCTCCTTCCGAACCTGATCAGGTTTCTCATCGTGCGTCGTGGCCGGATGGGCTACTCCCAATCTGAGGTGATCCCATGCTTGGTTCGAGTCGAGTAACCATTCCCACACACGGGGAGCAACCTTGTGGCCAGAATTTCGCGATGGCTTAATGATGCGATCCTTACGTGCGCGTCTGAATTCCTGCTTCCTCCTACTCCTGGACGCACGGCGGCTACCGCATTGCATCAATTGCTATTAGTTGCATTGTTCCACAACTCACTAGTTCATGTAGCAAAGGAAATGCAGAAAAGATGCGGCTAGGAATACAGAGCGTACCGTGGGCGTGCCGTTTCATGCTTAGTTGAGAAAGACATTTGATGATACCTCAGGACGGGAAGATACTGTAGGGTTGTGCTGTTTTAGACTGCTGTGTGACAGAAAATTATGGCATGCATGCGTTTTTGTCACACACAAGATGAGGTGCTGTGGTACGAACGTGGATGACAAGACGGGGAAACGGAGATGCCATCCATGTTTATAGCAACGAGGAGCTCAGAGATCTTCCACCAGGCTGCACGAGAGATAGCAATTTAGGATTGATGGGAAGAGAAAATGAAAGCGACTTGTTGGGCTTCACCGATGCACCCAAGCCCCCCGTCAACAGCAGCGATAAACCTCCCGCTTCTTCCTCGAATGACATGGCTACGTCTTTGCCGCGACTTTGGACCGATCGGATTATGCCACGAGAAGAGGCAAATCGACACACTCTAGCTGCCGAACCAAACCTGTCACATTGCCTGGACAGTGGAGATATCGTCAGCACCGTGGGCAAGAGGACCTTGCCGGCAGTAAGAGTGAGTGCGGATCGGCCAACAGCAGCTGAACATTTCCTCTGAATCAGTGCCTCATCTGAACTCGATGGACTACATCCACACAAGGAACTGCCAGGACTGTCGTACAGATGGCTGTACATCACAGACCTTGCAAAGCCAACCTCAGCCCCTTTTTCGAGCGTGACAGCTGACCATTCAAGAACATAGCTACACCCGGAAGTAACCATCGTGACCGCTTGTCATGACGAGTAGTAAAATGAGATCATGTATGCTGATCGAGGCTCCTGGGTGAGGGTCTGGGAGCCTCAATCAACGGGCGCAGACTCTCTAAGGAGAAGGGATTGCGAGTATCGTAGCCAGTCAACGCCACAGGGGAACACTTAGCCGGTCGAGGAAGCCGTTAGCAGAACTCCGATTGCCCAGCTCGATCATCGCATATGCATGGCACAGCCTCTTGCCAAAGGTCTCGATCATTCACAATCATCGTGATTAACCTGGAGAAATGCACTGCCGTTACTTGCACACCAAAGCCCCTCCCGCAGCCCCCTCCCCCCTAAAGCCTGAACTTGCTCACCGGTTTAGATGAGAGTGTGAGTTGGCAACTTTTGTAATACATGAAATCTTCTGAGTGATTGGCTTGTGCGTCAAATCTCTTCTATTCCAAGGCTACGACGCGTCCACCTCGTGCTATGCCTCGCTGGCAACACACTCTGGGTGCCCGTCCCGTTGAGGGCTTGGGTGTTGCTCTTTTCTTTGATGGTCCAATGATTGAAGAATTGGCCTCAAAAAGCTGGGGGCCTAAAATCCGGTCTCCTTCACCGGTATGCAATGAATCGGAGTTATGACGAGTTCAAGTCGAGTCATCACACTGCATCAGAGGCAGACGATGACAAAAAACTGACGAAGTTTTGCATGCGTTTCTCATGTAACTTGCTGTGCAATGCACGAGGCAGTCATGGCTCCTGACCGCCAGGATTTTTTGCCGCAGTCGGTTTTCTACACACCGAAAACAAGGCTGCCTGACTACTTGATAGACCTGAATGTTTGATTTGCTAGATAGGATCACAGCCTAGCTTCTTAACTTCGGGATAGCACCGTTTACACATTAGGATGTTATACATGGTGGATTTTGCTATCAACAACAGTCTGAATGAGTATGGAATGACACTGAAGGAGGATAGGCCCCTATTCCTGATCATCGAATTTCATGTGGTAGTGTACGAAGGAGTTAGAGATAATAATTCTTTGCCAGCACGACTGCACGTCCGAGGTGCCTGATTCAGGGGTCTCGGAGACAAATAGTACAAGTGATGTCCCTCTAGAACCATCCAAATCTCCAAACCTGAAAATTCTGCATTTCGAACTTTTCAGCCGCATCGATTCCTACAACGCAATAGATTTTGAGGCCCGCATGGCTAAGAAACACGTGCGCGATGAAGATCAACTGAGTTGTTGTAGGTCAAAGAATTACATACGTACCGACTAAGGACCGGGGTCTCAGCCTCATAAACTGTTTTGTGTGGTCTAAAAGGTATCAGGTGTGGAGAGGGTGTCTTGTCGTTGGTTAGGTAGTGCTTATTCTGCCCAACCCAATGGATAATTCTTCGTCTTCACCGCTACATTGATACGAGACAGTCTCGCTGCTGCTCTGGCTGTCCAGCTCATTGGGCATTCGACAGTGCAGTATCTGCATCAAGATGATGTCTTTTGCAAGTAAGTTTACGCATGTGGGAGGCTTTCGTTGGTTAACACGTCCTCCAATCACAAATCGAGACGTGAGACGGCATGGGCTGAATGGCAACGGCAGAGTTTCAGTAGCAATGCCCAACCAACCTCATTGAGATGAACATGCATATCTTGAGCTGCCTATTGTGGAAAGATTGCTTCGCAAGTTTGCTCATGATACGGTGAAGGTGATGGCTCGATTATGCACACCTCAATGTGAGATGTGATGCGACTGTTGATAGATCAGATTAGGCACATCGAGAATAGCAATTAGCATTCGTGAAAACCAACAATTTAGAGAAAATTACGTTCAATTATGCATCAATATGAATCCCTGAAACTTGAAAGCTTGCATCGGTACTCTACACTGCTGCGCGATCTAAACTCCTCTCTCACGCCAATGTAGGTACAGTGGACACTGGAACCAAGCCACGCGAGACAAGGATGTCGAAAACAAACTGATTAGATAGTATATGCCGCTATAAATGTACAATGACGACCAAGGATACGATGGATACCATGCGCGTGATGATGAGAGATGCGAAGCCTTGAGTCATAACCCCGGAGAATCGAGTGGCTCGCCTTACTTTCCCCGCCTTATACCTTGACCGCCAGGAATTTTGGAAAAGATCGCCTTAGAAACGGTGTATACTCTCCCTCGTAGCTTTAGGAGTAAATTAAGTATTTATGCTTCAAGATATGAAAGAAGGTACAGGAAAGAACATTAATATGCTGCCTTCACATGTATCGTGAGATGTGAATTCCGTGATTACAGATGGAACAAGTCTACCACATATGTACAAGCAATGGAGTGAGAATGACATGGCTATCTTCAAATGAATGGATCACATGCTTGGGCCTCATTCTTAGTATCCCCACAGATATGTGATCTTCGATGTACGTATGTTGGGGAGACACTGGGATCCCATGACATGGGGGGGAAACGAGGACCGTTGGATGATGCACTGCCCTGGCTGCTCATTGGAAGTGCAGTCCTGCCAAACACAGCCATCCTGACTCGAGTCTTACGTCTTTATTGGCCAGACCTGACAAACGCCAGTGGGAAAACTAGTCCGGGGTACTACGCTGGTGCTTTCATCAAGGACCTGCATGTACGTGGCTTAAAAGCGAAATGACAGGCCGCCAATCCCACTTGGGTCTGGGTTCATCGGTGAAGATTTTGAATTGGAAACCCAAATATGGTGTATCTTCATAATTCATAATCTACCTCCGTTTAAAATGATATATTTTCCCCCTCCCCCTTATCTCTGTTTTGACTCATAAACACCCAATACCTACACAGGACGTGTAAAGATATTGGACCGTGCCAGGTCTAATACAAACTTCAATCAAGTGCTCACAAGGGAACCCTTTTTGGGTTCAAGTTAAATCATCTGAGCAGCCTTCGAAGTTTTACGTTGCTGTGGTTTCGGGTTCGCTCAGTACATTCTGGAGGTTACTAGGCAACATTAGCATGGCCTTCGAGTTCAACTGAAATTGGGGCTAGCAGTAGTTGAATTATTCCACCGCTATATGCTTTTATTGCTGTACTTCGAGTGTAACATGGAAGAGTCAGGGCTGAGTTACCGTTGTAAGGTAAAAGGGGCCAGGTTTGCGTCGATACAAAGTAATTAGCACCTGAATAAACAGCCTTTTTCATGTGTTCCACGGTTCTAACGAGACACCCTGTCAGACATCGGCCAGCTTCTTGGATTTATTTCCCCGAACTGAATGCCCCTTTCGAGATTTAGTGAAGTAAATATATGCTGTTTTCACTTTAAGCCCACAACACGGGGTTCACGAAACAAGCTTGGTTGAGCACGAGGTGAGGTATATTAATCAAGTGAAGAGTATGCAAGCCATTGTAGAGTTGCCATAGATTTCCTTGGCAGGGCAGGCATTGAGCACGTATGCGATGCCTCCATGAGACCAAGATAGATGGATATCTGGTCCCCGTTTCTTCGTTCCGGTAACGCCCGGTTGCAAGTACATCAACCAAGATGAGGAAGCGAAGAAGCCCGATTCAACTGAAGCCATAGAGCTAAGATTAAGCGGAGTATTAGCCATCAGTCCTCTAATGGAATGGTATTCTGCTGAGTCAAGAAGTGGCTTCATCATGCCCTGTAGTGCATTCCATATACAACTGTACTATGTAAGTGTGGACAGCCTCTTTTCACTGTCCGTGCCCATTACCGGCCAAAAGGCCGCATCTGCCCGTTGTCTCTGCCCCGCCATCGGAAGCCCCTCCCCCACCTCCGTCCGCCAATCCACCCACTGTCCGCACATCCGTCATTCCGTCATCCGAAAGCGTTTCAATCCCCCGATTCTCCAGACTCTCCAACTCTCAACTCTCTTCACTTCCCTTATACCTTCGACTCTCGCCCTCCTCTTCCTCCTTCGATTCTCCTAACCCCCCCGCCAGCCAGCCGCATTCACAATGGCCTCCCCCAACTACGCCTGCCTCCTCCCCCCCTCGTGGAAATCCATCGTCGGCGCCTGGCTCGCTGAGGATACGCCATCTTTCGACTATGGCGGCTTCGTCGTCGGCGACTCTCCTCGTGTGGCCACCCTCTGGGGCAAGTCTGCCGGAATCATTGCCGGGCGTCCCTTCTTCGATGAAGTCTTCACCCAATGCGGCTGCACCGTCGAATGGCACGCCGAAGAGGGTACCAAGCTCGATCTCTCCGCCAACGGTGGGAAGATGCGTGTCGCCACTGTCCGCGGACCGACTCGTGGCATCCTACTCGGCGAGCGCGTCGCCTTGAATACCCTCGCTCGGTGCTCTGGAATTGCCACGCAGAGCCACGATCTTGTGACCCGCGTGCGCGCCGCCGGATACACTGGCATCCTCGCTGGTACTCGCAAGACCACACCGGGGTTCCGCCTCGTCGAGAAGTACGGCATGCTGGTTGGCGGCGCCGATGGGCACCGGATGGATCTGAGCAGCATGGTCATGCTTAAAGACAATCACGTATGGAGTCGCGGTAGCATCACCGATGCCGTCAAGGCCGCCAAGTCTGTTGCTGGGTTTAGCATGAAGGTTGAGGTGGAGGTACAGAGCGAAACTGAAGCCGACGAGGCCATCGAGGCCGGCGCTGATGTTGTAATGCTGGACAACTTTACCGGCGACGGCGTCAAGATTGCGGCGCGAAACCTCAAAGAGCGATGGCAGGGTAAGAGACATTTCCTCTTGGAGGTGTCTGGAGGACTACGAGCTGACAACGTGGAGCCATATGTGTGCCATGGTAAGTTGCGCATAGAAAGTACATGCTTTGAAACTTGAGCCCCCTTGAGCTAACATTAATTTAGATGTGGATATTATCTCGACGAGTTCCATTCACCAAGGAGTCCCTCATGTAGACTTTTCTCTCAAGATTGAGCACTAGACGCAAACTGGAGACGAAATAGAACAACAACAAACGAAGAAAACGGAGAAAGCAAAGGATATGGGAACCTGATCTCTTGTGACATGTTCATACCCAGGTTAGCTAGATAATTACCTTACCATTCAACCATGTATCCATCTCCATTGGAGACGATCATGGTTCTCGATTTGGTCTGATATGTAATTCACATATATACATACAAAAGTAATTCTGTAAAAAGCTCTTATGCAACCCCTTGATCACAATCGTAGATGCTATGCGAATGAATATGAATATCATACCATAACTTGTGTTTCCCTCGTTTAGCCACCGCGTTTACCTAACACATCACACGCATGCGCATTACGTCCTCTAAACGAAATGATGTTGAGATGAAACAGCAAAAGCAACAAAAAACGTAGATCTCATGCTACATCCACAAGGCGAGATGAAGAAACAGTCAAGTTCTCGTAACACGAAACATGGAGAAAACGGAAAACTGAAACGAAACTGACTTGCACACCAGAACCCTTCAAACGTTGCAAACGAGCGAACCCGTTTCTCGTTTTTGTTTCTTTGTTTCAGAAGACATCTAACACTCGTATCACCCTGGGAGAGCTCTCCATTGTCTCAGGCAGATCTCTTCATCATTCATCCGTCAAATTGCACTTCTTCTCACGAAAGAGGCTTTGTCCAGCAAGAAGTTCCTATTTTAAGGTTGGAGTCATTGATGGGAGAATCATAACGTGTGTCTCCGCAAAGATCAGCGGGCAACATATATATATATATATTCAATAACGATTGGAAATGATGGGGAATGATGACGAGTATTTCCTAAAAGATGCAACCCTAGCTTCTAGGCAATACGCTGGTGTTACCTAATGAGCCAAGTCTTCAATCACAGTATTAAGTTCATACCAGAGAACGTTTTGCTTGTAAACTATAGACATGGGCCGTCCTGTGTTCTGCAATAGAATGGCCGTCCCTTTGATCGAAATCGCTTCATCAAATTACCTTGGTACCGGAATAACTGGTGTCTACCCATACCGCCAACGCTCAACCAACTCTATCATCATGTTTACTGACACTCAAGTGTAACTATTACGTTTCTCTAGAATCACAACGAAACGAAACACACATCTTGGTTTTATGCCCATGCACAATGATATGATATCAACGCGACAAGAGTGCAATTGATTGCGACTATCAACTTCTACTCCAGATGCCAGAAAAAAATGAATAACCCCCAGTTTTGTTTAACCCCAAGCCAGACTTTGGACACTCGGTTTGTCACTGGGCCCTGAGCTGGCCGTCTATGGTCGACAATCACCTCCGAGGCCAAAGTAAAGAATTGAATGTATGCAGTACATGGAAAAAGAATCAAGGCCATCCACCAACACCTGGTCACTCCCCATCCCTTCTCTACGCTCCAAACACGCCTTGTCTATTCGACAATAGAAATCATGAAGAACACGAGACGAATTGCGAAGATGATTTAACGAGAAGGCGACCATATAAGAGGCCCATGTTGTTTGAGAAAATAATCGTTAAGTACGACGTGGCATAACGTACAGATGAGAATCGAAATCAGAATGTTTTGTGTCTCGATTGCGGTCTCTTGGTCACGCTCTGTGCACTCACAATAGTGAGTGCTATGTCCAACTCCAAAAGATCGGCTAGGTTGCCCGACCAGACAACTCATGCTTGTTCCGCTCAAGAATGTGCAGAATGAGTCTCTTAGACAGTGACTCTCTTGTGGCCCAGGGGAGGGAGGACATTCTTGCCATACTGGCCACCATAGTTGCCTAAAGAATTTATCAGTTTCATATTGCAAATACAAGTTGAATAGGCTATTACTTACCAGGGCCCTGGTAGTTGCAGACAGTGAAATAAGCGTTCATGCCACCGCTGTACATGGTACCGGAGGGGCACCAGGCGGTAGCGCAGCCAATCTCGTGGGAACCCTCCCACACAACCTGGGTGAAATGGCCGAAAAGATCGAGGTCCATACCAGCAGGGGGGTTCTCCTGGCCATAGAAGGACCAGTTGGGCATCTCACTGTTGTACCACTGCTCGGTAACAGAGACAGCACCGAGCTTGTTCCGGTTGCTGTCGCTCTCGGTCAAGTCGGAGCGACCTGTGGCGGCAATGTTCTGGCCATAAGCTTGACCACCGATGGTACTGTGAAGCGTCAGTACAAACCCCAGACCTTGAAGAATCCTTCTGTAAACTTACATGTCGTGCTCAAACTTGCATCGCTGGGCCAGAACCATGGCCCAATCAGCAAGGTCGGAGTTCCAGGTTACAGCGCTGACGGAGTGGTTGGCTCTGTGGACGTTGTGGTAGTTGGTCATGACGCTGGAGTAGGAACCAGACAGGGACAGGTCGATGTCGGAATCGGAACCGGAGGAGGAGCCGGAAGATGGGGGTGGGGAGGCGGCAGTGGTCTTGGGCTTCTCAGGAGCCGGAGCCTTGGAGGTAACCTCCTTGACAGCGACGGAAGGAGCAGGAGCCTTGACAACAGCAGCCTTGGTGGTAGTGGGTTGGGCAGGAACCACGACGGTGGTCTTAACAACTGGCGGAGCAGCGACCAGCTTGTCGTTGACGGGCTTCTTGACGATGGTGGTGGTGGGCGCAGGAGCGGGAGCCTCTTGGATCTTAACTTCGGTGGTAGGAGCAGCAGGAGGCACAGTAGGCTCCTGACCGGCGATGACAGTAACGGTCACGAAGTCGGTAACCCACTTGGTGTGATAGGCACGCTTGTGGATGGGACTAGCACAGGCAAGCATGGCGCTGGCGCCAGCAAGGAAAATGGAAGCCTTCATGTTGATAGAGTTGAAACTGTCAAGCAAAGATTAGTGACATGAGCATTAGGTGGCAGTTTGCTCTAGCGAGAAGAGCTTAAATAAATGTGTGAGAGAATCGTGATTCACTGTTGCTTGGTGTTGAAATGTGTTGCGATGACATGAAAAAGCAAAACGTGTGAAGCATGTGCTTGTGATCATTGCGATGTCCAGCTGTAAGACAGGTGTGGCTGCAAGACACAGGGCTCGATACTGATCATTGATCCATGTGACAACTGACGCAGCATTATGCTCTTCCATGTTGAGTATGCTCTCCCCATCCGGCTTCTTCTCTTTTCTCTCTCTGTTCCTCTCTCGCCGCTCGTAACTGAAATCTTCCTGTTTTCTTTTGCTCCCAAAGGCAATACATTGAAAGTATGCTATGGATAGCTTGGACGCGCATCGAGTCGTGAAGTGTTGGATCCGGGAATGTAGGAAGGAAACAAATAAAACAACTACAGCGTCACAAAAAAAACCAAGCGGTACACACCTTTGTTTGTATGTTTGATTGGTGGTTGGTGATTGGGAGTTATTGGCTTATTGCAGAACCAGTCTAGGACAATAAGCGGATTTGCTGAGATTGGGATCCGTCAAGGATTCCTAGGAGTGAAGTCTGTTTGGAAGGAAGGTGTGTCTCAAAGAGCGAGACTGAATGAGTGACTGTTGAAAGAACCGAAACAAGGAAAGTCGGTGACCTGAGGTCTTTTGCGTGATGTCGTGAAGATGGACAAGACGTGAAGTGGAAAAGAGACCTTGAATTTGGGGGAGGGACTCGACGTTTATTTGAACCGGTTCGACCAGCGGCAAGTGGATGTGGGTAAGGAGTGGACTGCGGTGTTTGAACACGCAACAAAGGAGTGTAGAACAAAAAGAGCAGGGTCTGAAAAGCGGTGGACGCAGACTCTGGGGTGAGAGAAAGAAAAAGGAAAGCTTCCAACTGGGCCGGGGGCGGGCAGCGAGGTTAAAAAGAATGCACAGAACCCGCGAGCGGCTGCAGAGGTCTGCAGAGGTCGGCAGAGGCCACAGGCTTAGCTAGAGTCGCAGGGATTGAGGGTGATCCTGGATGATTGGATGAGGGGGTTAATCCAGGGGTTTGACCCACCGCGGTCACTGGCGCCGCCAAGGGAAGAGGGTGTGGAATCGAGAGTGGGTGTATGGATAAATGAGTGGGAAAGGGCCGCTGGGTTATGGGGGATTTTGTGGAGTAAGTGTCGGTGATGTTTATGAAGGGGATGGCCCAGCAGCCAGAAGGAGGGAGGGGTTGCTCAATACGCAGTGCTGTGTACTGTGTAGCTGGAGCCCTGGTCGAGCAGGGTCACGACCTGCAAGGGGCCACCGATGAGCAAGCAGATTCACAGATGAAGCTTGGTTGAATCCAAGGTACGTACATTGTAAGAGCCAATAAAAAACGGAGTTCGGCCACCAATACAGCGGGTTGCAACACTGGGCCGACGAGCTTTTTGGCCTCTTGCTGCAAGGTACAGATTACAGATTACGAAATCCCAGGAGGGGCAGGTATGCATGTCCTTCGTACCTGACTTAGAGCAGTAACTAACATAGTACTGTGTAACTACAGCATCAGTACTACGTACCTTCTGTGGCTGGTGCATGTCCGCCAAACACCGCCCACTCTTGAAAGCTGCCCTCTTTGGATGCTACCCACTGCACATATAACTAATACAGAAGGAAATTTATTCCTTCTGTTAGTGCTCTGCAGCAATTTCTCAGAAACCCAACCGCTAACGTCGGTCCCTCGGCAGCGTGCACGTCCCTGCTACGCTTCCATGCGATTTCCCCTGGCAAAAACAAGCCTGGAGGCATCAGCACGAACCAATATGGCCCCCCGTCTCACGCTCTCAATCTCCTCATTTGAGGCGCTTTCCAAGGAAGCCAGGCCGGCACTGTAATTAATTACCCATCGCTGACAAAGTATGTATTTATCATGTACATACACAATCCATATCATGTAGTGCTCGTAGTTGAAGCTCTTCATATACGAGGAGTTTGCAGGGCCTCAAACAACACCAGTTCCCCCGATCAAGCACTGGTTTGTGGCGTATGCTCCTCTCCTCTTTCGCTTGTAGTGGCGTAGCAACCAGCCCAAACACAAGTCATCTCGCGTCCTCTCCTTTTCCAACCTGACCAAATAAACGCCCGGTAACCAACGACTCGAAAGGATCTAGGCTTCAATTAGGTACACATTAGAGCCGTTTAGGGACAGTTAGTGGCTGTTTGCACTACAGTACTTTGTATACGGGCTAAGCAAGGTTTATTCGGAATTGGGCCAGTCACCAGCCCAGACAGGGCGTGGTGGCGCACCAAAATCTCAAACAGAAGCGGGATGAGGTGTAATCAACCACAGACCTTGCGAATTGCTTACTTACATACAGTTTACTACGCGGTACTTATGTACGTACTTAGGCATCATGCCGTACCCTGGGTTATCTGATTACTTGACGTGGAGCTCAGGATTCTTCACTCCCCATTCTCCAGGAATATATTCCAACCGTCCACCATCGAGAAGAGCAAAACCAACTGTGCTCCGCCGTCTTTAACTAATCTCTACACAGTACCTTTTAAACAGGCTGACACCTGTTGTCGTCTTGGTTCTTGTCCCTGTGGTCAAGATTGTCTCTTGGCTACGGGAATTTCCATTTCCGAGCTAGCGCAGTCGCTCACCTACATTCATAGTGCTGTTGGACAGCATCGTATTGGACAACGCTGGCTCCGTATTATTATATTTCTTTCCATTTCCAGCTGTCCCAATTTCGCCGTACTCTATCTCGTACTAGCATCATCTCCGTGAGGGCCTGACAGCCGGGCTTAACCGGATTAATGTACTATGTAGATTGGCTATGCAATTACCATCAAAATGGAAAAAAGAGCCATACTAGGGCAACTGCCTTTTTCCTGAGAATCCGTTCTTTCATGATCTTCGCATGCAAATCGAGTTCTGTCCAGCAGATCCTGGATTCCGTAGTTACCTTGGATGGGGCTTAGTTCGTATTACCTCTTGGTAGCAAGCCTGGGCATTACCGAAGAGCTAGTCCTCAGCTGTGCTTGGCTCGCACTTAATTACCACTATGGTATGTGGAAGTAATGAGCCAAGACTTTAGATCAGAGACGAAGTCATTCTGACAAGATTATTGGGTCAAGGATGGCAATTAGAAAATACAGCAATTTAGTCTTCGATGTCAGCGCTTGCCCCCAGCATTGTGCCCCAGACTTTCAGCGCCTTGCAAACCCATGATACCGATTCTTCTTCCCTTCATTGCTTGATGACGTGAGGCTTGTGCAATCTCGTAGATTTCAGGACGTGCTATGGTTATCAGATAGCCACAGCTTAAAGGACTGTAGTATCAACAGTTCCATGCCATATCAGCCACACTATTGCCCTCACAGATTTCGCACCAATTAGGGATCTTCCAGAAAATCAGCAGGGAATTGAATGCATTCTCAGAGCCAAGCTTCGGAGCTCATCAATTGATAATCATTAGCTGACGGGCTAAAAAAGAAAAGACTGAATCGCGCTCGCTTCGTATGGGTCAAGTCAAAGGGGGCGGGCGCCAGCAAAGAAAAAAAAAAAAGGCACCTTCTAGGGCAATCCAAGTAGCAATGGCTTGACCCCTTCTTGGTGTGCAAGATGCCCAAGATCCATCCCCCTGACGGGGATCGCTTTTATTGGATAATTAGCCCCATCCCATCTTTGTCTTGGACCCATCGAACAAGCTCCCCCTGATGATGCGCCTTGAAGTGGAGAGCCGCATCTGAGGTTTCAGCGCCACAGGTACGTACTCTTCACCTTGAATTACCTTCCTCACCCGGGCCTTGCTCCTTGATGTCACTATTGCACACCCCCCTTTATTTTCTATCTCCACACCCGAAGGCCAGGTTTGGTGGCTCCCAGGCCGGCACTCCATTTCTTTGAAACGCGCCTAAATGCAGTGGATGATCCTCAATTCATCTCCCCAGAGAACCGTGCTGAGAAGCATTGTCCAGTGCCTCGTCGCTTTCCCTTCCAGTGTCAACAGCAGCCGTAGTTGCGTGAGTTAGTTGATTCAAGTGCTATTCTTCACGTAGAATCTCTCCGAGTTGGACATGGCCTTTGCATTTCATGACGGCCTACTTGCATCGTAGTATATAGGTTAAGTAATTGGCGATGCACGATGTCGAACTTGCCCATCAACAAACTTGTATTTCTTCCTCACTAGTTTGCCACTCTCTCCTTTGCTCCTCAAGGCCTGCATCTCGTAATCTGTACAGCTCCATAACTTCGACCCCCCTACCCGGCGGGTGCACTGGCGTGTCGCAGAATAACAGCTTTTCCTGCAAGCCAGTTGTAACTTTAGTAGAGTGACAAACAGGCCATGGGCGGTCCCCTTTCCCCTCCTCCTCTCGCTTCGTCCTGCTCATTGTTTCACTGCTTGCGAACACTATGTATGAATCACTCTATGGATTATGCGGCAGCAGCCTTGACATCTCTTGTCTCTGATTCAAGACAAAGGTAGCCTGACGCTGCATGCCTGTTGGCTTATCCCTTTCCTTTCCAGCAGTCCGATCTTCATCTTCTTCTGCCCTGTTCCAGGCGGGTATTCTATTCTGCGCTATTTCTTTCCCGTCATGCTGATGAAGGCCTCAAATAACGTGGGTGACACCTTGCTCAGCTGTCACCATGAAACCATAGCGGATCATGGCTCAATAATAACGCCACGACAAATACCAAATCCACTCCACTTCGCACTCAGACCAAGATGAGATCTCTTCCCACGCAGAGACTACAGATGTATAATTACAGCGGTCTATATTATTCAGTTATTCTATTTGATGGTGTTTGCCCCTATGTTAATTAGATACCAGTACCCTAATTATTTTTTCCCTTTTCTTTCACCCTTGTTCAGTGCGAGATTCCCTTGACGAACTGATCTCCCTTGAGTGCATTCCTATAACCTTCAGCAAAGGGAAAGCAGCGAAATAATAGCTTATTCTTTACCCTGTATTGGATGAGACGCAATAGACCAATATTGAAAGCATAGAGAATTTACCCTTTGTCTCCTCGTTCTAATCAATGCGTTGCAGCCAGAGGCGTCAACCACGGCAAGGCCGCAGGGTAAGATCAAAGGCCTCCCTCTCTATCGCCCTGGAGTCGATACATCAGTCAATTGGATAGAATATTGGACGTCAGGCACCCCCGCATAACTCTCACTCTCCCTCTTTACCAAATGAAGAACATTGCTTCACGTTTAATGCCCCTCTCTTCGACCAGCAACGCTGGTATCGGCAGCCAAGCCGGAGGGTGCATCCTGCAGTATCAACCACTGTATAATATGCCGTTGTCGTATTATATCGCCAATCATCCGAACTTCCCTGTCTCGGTTGTGCCAGCCAACAATGGGTCCCCTGATCAGAGTGGTCAATCCCCTTGGTCCACGTTGCGGATGCAAGATGAACGTAACTCACAACCAGGCGCGTTGCTGGCCCTACAAGCCTACCTTGTCATGTTTTCTTGAAAATGGCGATACCATGACCCTTGCTCAGGTTCGGAATCATCGTAGACAATTATTGGTAAAAAAAAAATGAAGCCATCAGTCTTGTTGGGACTCCATTCTTCAAGTGCAGGGACCCGAGATAGTCGTGTAATTCTGAGCCCGCCCTTCACACCTTCAGCATCTAGTCACTCAACTAAAAAGGACGAGGCCAAGGCCCGAAAGTTTGCAGACAAACTATCAATTTTCTACATTACAAAGACACATCATACACAGCAAGATACCCTTCTCGATCCTATAACTCGCCCCTTGGATGCATATGATGCTCTGGGGAGGATGTAGACACACGATTTCCATATACTTCAGTCTCCCTTGCAAGGCGTGCATGAAGCACAGTCAGACTTTAATTTTCGCGTACATTTCGTCCAAGTCAACAACAGGAGCCAACACACAAATGTTCCATCAGCCATTCCATTCGAGGCATTTGAGATGCATTGTTTGCTGATCCCCGCTCCCCTCAACCTGCATCTCACGTGGCCGTGCAGGATGCATTCTCAGGAACAAAACCTTTCTTACGACTCTATAGGTAGTTGAAAGGAAACGAAGGGGGGGAAGAGGCGTGTTTCTCCCTACTAGTAAAACAAGACAAATGTTTGTCATTCAGCCCTTGTTTCAAACCCTTTTTTCTTCCTTCCCCCTCATAGAAGCCCCGTGCCTTTGTTTTCTCCCTTCTGTGTTTTCAGACCCCCTCTCCCGTGGCACTGGGTTTCGTTCAGTGTTACACACCCTCTAGCCAACCAAAAGTGGTTCCGCCAGCTCTCTTGGTTCAGTATGTGAGAACGGTCTGTTTCACGAAGCGCGTAGAAGCGCCCGACAGCCCGAAACCTCTCCGGATGGAAACTGTGGGAAAAAAAAATCCAAAAGCAGGGACCAAGAGTTTGAAGAAAAAGATTTGGGTCACTCTGGGTCGTAATGGTCGACTATCTTGTGTCTTGCCATTGTTTCTAGAGTGACAGTAGCGGCTTTATGTTCGAGAGCCACCTTTGACCCTACTGGACCTAAGTGGTTGACAAGACTCTCAGTTGACTAGTAAGCGCTTCACTTTCAAGAACCCATCTCAGTCTAGATTGAGAGTGCTGGGCATCTGGGACTACATCAAAGCCCTCTTCAGTGACAAGCGACCGGCGATGGAATCACTTATTGATGAGCTTGTGGATCCGCATCGCACCGGACGTTCCATATCTCGCCTTTTCTTTTTTTGTGACACATGATTCAGTAGGAGGCTCAGTTGGTGGCGTCTTGCAAAGCCGGCTAATTGACCCATCTCGGGACTTTATGAGCAAAGTCGTGAGATAAGGGGTTTGTTTTCTTTACCATAGGGGATGAAATTTCTGTATCACTCATCAATGTATAAGACTGGCTACTTGGATTATGTCGTCCGAATGGGGAAACGTGATGGTCCATATTGCGATATTAACTCGTCTGCAGGGTAGCTTGATTGGAGCAGGTTTTGAGTCAACTTGGAGGCCATCAAAGTCGGCATCGTTGTAGAGAGCGCCATATCTTTTTTTCTTTATTTATTTGCTATAACACTTGGAATATTATTGATCCTTTTTCAAAGTTTAGTCTTTCACATAGTTTTCCTGGATCTCTGTGGTCAATCCAGATACTCACTTATCAACTCCATTTAGTGCAATTGTCGAAGCTCTGAGAAATACCTCGTGATAGTCCATATTGACTCTGCTGTGACAAACGCGCGTATTGTGATATAATATAACCTAGTTAATATCATACCAAGGGCTATGCCAGCAAATCATCGCAATCCTATTGGAGTTGTCGCAGACATACTACAGACCTGCGAGACGCGGCATCTCTCCGGGAAGCAAATGAATGCAGTGTATCGATGCGCAAGGATCTGTGCGTCGTACCCATGCAGGACTAAATGATCGATCCGTTACTGCGTATCAGTTAGCGATGCCGTAATTCTCTGAGCTCGTGCAGGGAGGAAGAAATCCAAATATCAGGTCATACATGTTCAAGTTTGTTGAGTTGGAGCAAACAGCCAAAGGGTGAGTGACTGGAAGGCTGCAGGCAGGCAGATGTTCTACTCACGACGACTATCCTCGCGTTTGCTGGGCATTAGCTTGAGAAGAAGCCTGATATCAGAAATAGATAGATATTGGTCTTTTTATGGCTTTGAGCTCATCTTCTCAAAGGGGTGCAACTATAAATATATGCAAAATAGCGGAGTCTAAAACCGTTTCATACAGAGATACTTTCATTGATCTCTCACCATTTTTTGACCTCTTGTTGTTACACCCCCAGTCAATCCACCACACCCTCGATATGAGATCAAAGGGTAAAGAACTTCTCAAAAGTCTTGGATTCCAAGTCATCCTCGCTATATTCTTCGTCGTTTGCCACCATCACCTTCTTCCGTCGCAAATAAACCCTCTTTGCCCACTTCCACGCCTCTACTCCTGCGAAGAAGGCAATATTCACAGCGAAAATAACTCCCCATTCACGCCCAATGCCATCGTGTAAAAAGACAATGTGGTTGATCACCGGGATGTAGAGAGTTGGCACGACGCTGATGGTTCCTATGGCGACCGACCAGAACAGGAACGGGTTTCGCCAGAGCCTGAAAGCCCACTCACGCGTGTTGGTAAATGCCCCGTAGAGAAATGAGCGCCTCAGGTCGACTAGCTCCCAAGCAAAGAAGAGGAAAACCCACATCATGCTAGTGAAGCACGTGGAGCGGGCACGAAAGACAGCATTGCATGATTCGGAATATTTAATGTTGCAGTCCTGGCCGAGGTCGCCGTCGTACATGCCGAAGAGAACAATGGCAAAGCTGCTCAACAGACACAAAGACATCAAAAAGCCATAAACCAGGAGGTCAAGCAAGAATTCAGGTGTAAAGACGCCATATTTAAGCTAGGAAGTGTTAGCTTGAGACTATAGAACCAGAAGGACAAGGTGTAGAACTGGGAGCAAACTCACGCTCTGAGGCGGACGACTTAGAATATCCGGCGTGGCTGCCTCAAAGCCAAGTCCCGTTTCTGTAAATGCACCCGCAACAAGAAGCATAAACAGGATCTCAATAGGCGTGACTTGGAAGATCGAAATACCTTGGGAATCCTTGTACGCCAAGCCTACCAAGAGAGTCACGACAAAGCCTGCGTTTGCGACGAGGACATGAAGAATGAACTTTTGGACGTTGTCGAAGATTCGACGACCTTCCTCAACCGCATTGAGGATTGATGCAAAATTATCGTCCGTCAGCACAATGTCCGAAGCACTATAAATTATTAGCTTTAAGATCTTGTACGGGAATACCCAGTGTGTCCGTAGGAGCAACCTCACCTCTTTGCCACATCTGATCCAGCCAACCCCATAGCAATGCCTACATCCGCACGCTTCAAGCTGGGAGAGTCATTCACACCGTCACCAGTCATGGCAACGTAGCAACCACGTCGGTGCAGAGCATCTATCATCCGTACTTTTGTGTTGGGGGCACAGCGAGCGACGACAAGGGGAAGTTGTGGGAGCTGGTCTAGCTCCTCATCTGACATGGCATCAAAGTCGTGCGCCGTCATGACCATGAGCTTGGCGATGTCTGCTCTCAGAAGTTCCATGCGTGAAGGTAAAATCCCAACTTCCCGGGCAATAGCACGAGCGGTCTCTGGGTGGTCGCCCGTCAACATGTGCACGTTGATACTGGCTTGATGACACTTGAACACACTCGGCCTGGACTCAGGACGAGGGGGGTCGTAAATTCCAATCAAACCACAGAGTACCAAATCGCGTTCAAACTCATCTCTCTTGAGAAGGCCCTGTCGAACGTCGTCCTCCAATACCACACTCTGCTCGATCTTGCTTGCCAACGCCAACACGCGAAGGCCCCTACGAGCGAGGGATTCCATGTTCGAGTGTACTTCATTGATGTGAGTTTCTGAAATCGGAACCGGCATGTCAGTTTCGTTCATGATGTGAGTACAGCTTGCTAGGACACGCTCTACAGCTCCTTTAGTGAAAGTGTGAGTTTCGCCAGAGGCCTGGTTCCGGCACAGGACGGACATTCTCTTGACGGAAGAATCAAATGGGAATTCTGCAAGCTGCTTCCATTCGCTGCTACTTTCCAGGGCTGCCTTTCCGAATCTTGTGGCGAAGACTCGAATTGCAATCTCGGTCGGGTCACCTTGCGCTTTCCACTGGCTTAGGCCGTCCGGCTGCTCCCCAGTTGACCTCTGTAACTTTGCTAGATTGGCAAATGAGGCCACGTTTAAGAATTCCTGTAACAACAAGCTTTTACAAAGCTCATTCTTTGGATTAATAACCGAAGCCTCCTGCTTCTCGTTCGTCATATTGCTTGGTTGAGCACGTGTGAAGCTGACACTTCCAGTCTCTGGATCATATGGGCTGTTTGTTGTGTCGACTTCGTATGTTCCATGTCCAGGAACCCAGGCCATCCTGGTTACCATTTTCCCTTGAGTGAGAGTTCCTGTTTTATCAGAGCAAATGTCTGGGGGTGGGTTAGCAAATTACACCAAAAGTTTGCATAGATGTGCAAGACGGGCAACCAACTTGTTACACCTCCCAAAGCCTCCAGGCTTCTCATATTTCTCACAAGAACGTGTCTTTGCACCATAACTTTGGTACCCGCTGCCATTGTAATGGTTAAGACCAAGATAAGGGTGACTGGTATAGTGCCGATAGCAGTAGCAACCGCATAGATGATTACATCTCGACGCCCTTCAAAGCGATTTGCCGCTAACACCACAATGCCGCAAATAATCGCGAATGCAAAAAGATAAAGAAATAGACGGGCTAGCTTGCGCTGCAGGGGAGTTCCATCCGTTAGACCTAGGAAACTACCTAGGAAGTCCTGAACACTGCCACACCAAAAACTGAGGTAGGCTCTGACAGAGGCTTTGCCATCATCATCTCGTTCGAGAACTCTCTCTTCGCCTCCACTTTGCAAAGCAGCTGCAATAGCTCCAATCTCAGTATGCATCCCGGTGCTAACAACGATGGCTCGGCCCCGGCCTTTGGTAATCGTCGTCGAACTGAATGCGATGTTACTCCTATCACCAGGGCCGGTGTCATCGTCATGTACCGCTTCGGGATCCTTGCGTGTCGGCAGGGATTCTCCGGTGAGAAGGGCCTCATCGGCTTCGAGATTTACCGCTTCCAAGATTCGGACATCGGCAGGCACTACATCACCCGTCTTGAGATCAATTATGTCACCAGGGACGAGACTGGAAACAT
The DNA here is from genome assembly GCA_024336345.1 of Mariannaea sp. PMI_226. Lineage (NCBI taxonomy): Eukaryota > Fungi > Ascomycota > Sordariomycetes > Hypocreales > Nectriaceae > Mariannaea > Mariannaea sp. PMI_226. The sequence continues at coordinate 4,479,479 of JANFOG010000001.1, read as the reverse complement.
CGGCGACTCGGCCCTCGCTTGCTCGAAATACCCATGCTGTCGGCGAGTTCAACGATTTTAGGGATGCAATCGTACGGGCAGCTTGTAAGTCTTGGAGGAAGCCAATGACAATGTTGATAAGAATAATGAAGGCAAGTACACCACCAGCAATCCAAGACTTGATGGCAAAACTAGCAGCTAGAGCGAGGAGAAGCACCTACATATTCACATAAGCTAAGCTCTACAGTGATGAGTCTCAAGGATGAGTTGAGATACTGGGTGAGAGGGAAAAAAAGGATAGCATTGTAATTACCAGTGTCATGGCATTGACAATCTGAGCGATGAAGACTTGGAGTGGTTGAACTCCGTGTTCCTTTTCGAGCTCATTATGCCCAAACTTGATCAATCGATCGGCAGCCTGTTCGTTACTGAGACCTGTGCTTAGATCTGTCTCGAGTTCCCGGCAAACGTCTTCCGCAGTCAAAGAGTGGGCAGGCCGAGAGAGGAGGTTGTCCATCTGACCCGTGGCGTGCGTACCATCTTTCAGCTTCGGTTCGGACATAAGGCGGGCAAAATTGAACGAAGCTTGGCACTTATATGGAAATTGCTATAAGTAGCAACTCTTTTGATCAAGTAGATGGAACGAACGATGTCAATGAAACGGCGGTATGTTATCAACCGAATTGGATTTATTGACATCAACTAACATGTAGAAGCAAGCCATCTTTATACTTAGTAGAAGAGTCAATTATGAATCACATAGGTTTTCCCACATATTCTTTCGTTGCAATCCATATTGGGTGGGGTAACAAATGAAGCCCCAAGAAAACGTCATCAGCCAATCCGCAACAACAGCCAAGACTTAATGAGAGAGATCGGAGGCCGCGGACCGTCTGCGACGAATCAAGAATTGAGCTTCTCGGACTTATTTATGTGCGTTACTGGCAATAAAGGCTGGTAATGGGTCACTATCCCGAAACTGGGAGTTACAAGCGACAACATAACTGCGTTTCTCGAAGCTCAACTCGCCTTCGCTGTAGGTCGTCATCAGAGTTGCGATCGGTGGCTTTGGGGGGACTTACACATGGAGTCGGCATAACCTGCTAAAAGAGGACTAGCCTTCTTCTTTTCCACGAGCGCCCCGAATGAGGTAGTCAATTCGCCTCAACATATCTTCTGGATTGGGTAAACTTACAGTTACATTGAATGGTTGCGTTGCTTTCTAATCTGCAAGTCGCTTATCTGTATCTCATACTCTGGGGGTTTAGTGTGAGTGTGGTAACTTACTACAAAGCCTTGGACAACGATTAGGGTGCTATACGATATGATAAATGACTAACATGGAGGTGTAATACCTAGACCTACAGATGATTTTGGAGTACTTTTTTGCATTGCCTTCGAGTTTATAGTCGGAGTGGTCTGTTCTGTGATAATGCCTGAAGTGATTAGTATTGATTTCAGCCCCTCGACAGGATAAAGTCTGTAAAGACAAGGATAGACACTTAGTCTGTACTACATAACTTGCGACGGTAGATGTAGAATTGCATGTTGATATCTAGCTTGACTATTTACGTACAAAAATTGACGTTCTGGAATTTTAGTAGAATTTTACAGCTTCAACCAGCCATATATGAAGACACTCTTCTGGTGCTTTGTTGTTCCTCCGTTGCACATGGTAGTTGTAATGCCGGTGCATAGCGTGGAATTGCGAATAGTGAACTAGTATGTCAGGATCAGCTCAACTTCTCGCTCAATGATTTATTTTTTCAAAGTTGGTTCTTACTTGCTGCGTTGCTCAGAGTTGATTCTTGTCAATGAATAGCGGGCCGCGTTGTGCTATTAGTTATCTCGATAATTGCACCAAAGCTCTCGGTTTCATTTTTCAGAATTTCTCTAAACTCTCAATAATCCAATCCACGGCCTGCATACTCTCTTTTAGCCTATACCTGGATGCAATAGGGAAGCAATGCATCTGCCCTTTCCACCGCAGCCATTCTCCTTCGATGCCGTGCTCTCTCAATTTATCGACAAAGGCAGCAGCCTCTGGGCCGAGGACATCATATGTCCCAATTACTCCATGAACTTTGACACCGTATCGAGTAAGCACGCGGAGGTCAGCTTGGATAGGAGACACCCGAGGGTCCTCAAGATCCCAGTTAAGGTGGTACAAATGGCCATCGGGCTCTGTGACCGTAATGTCGCCAGTTCCAGGCCGGTCCGGCACTGGACACCAGGTCCTCGCTGTCAAGTTGATGAATGAAAGTGACATGATAGGGTCAAGGTTTTCCACGTCCTTTATTTCCGCCATGGCGTGACGGAGATCTGTTGTAGGGCTAATAGCAAAGATAGCAACTGGTGCCTTGATAACGTCGTTCTTCTGGTTCAGCAAGGTCCAGGTGACGAGGCAAAGGGCAATATTGCCTCCTGAGCTATCCCCAGCCACAACGACGGTCTCACCTGCGCCTGTAGCCTGCCTCAACAGGATTTTGTATACTTTCTCGATTTGAGGGAACGCGATTGGGGCGGGGCTCTGGGGAGCCAACGGATAGGATACGATTGTGAGAATTGTGTTTTCTAGCCGAGTTGCTACTTTCGTGCAAAAGGTCCAGTGACTGGCGCTCGGAGGCATCTGCCAGCCTCCACCACAAAAATATAGTATTCTTTTCGGAGGGCGATCACTGTGATCGGGGTGCTCCTTGGTGATATTGACTTCCCGATTGGCTCGCTTGCGCGTCACATCGTATACAAAGACACCTTCAATTTGACGTTCCTGCACATTGCAGGACTTTAGAGTCTTCTTGGGGGGGCTCAATCGTACTGGCTGAGTAGGAGGTTTGCTATGCTTCACCATCCGGGGCTTCCACGGCTTGAGAAGGGCCTGAACTAAGCGGGTCATGAAGTATCGCTCGTCGCGCTCGTGGATTATGAGGCCACCGGGTACAGATGCATTCTCAGTCATTTTGAAGTGAAATCAATTGAGAAAATGTATCGCGCCCGATTAGGTCATTCAGGGAGGGGGTCAAAATAAGGTGCCCAACAGAAATGAGAGGATTGATGGTGCTTCGCACAATTTGTGGATAGATGTGTATTATGTCGTTCAGTTTCAATAATGCGAGCGTTGGTTATTGAAAGAAACATTTGGCTGCTTTACTATGTTGGAGTGCTGTCATGCTGTATTTCTTTCTGCTTCCCAGTGATGAATTTCTTATTCACCGACGTCATTGGGGGCCCTCGACGTCACGTCGACGATTTTCTTGTTGGCGCTGGGTGATAATCCACCCGATCTCCCCGTTTGAGGTTTAAATACGTAGGTACATTGGTTACCGCGAGAATCTGTTCTTGAGAGGAGATCGGGGGGTAATCCATTGGAGGCAACCAGTTCTGTCTCAAGATATAAATCCTGGAAATTTGACATCCCACCATTGCACCATTTAATTTAGCATGGCACCTCAATATGACAAGCAACCGGCTGATTGTTTGGACCTCCGCCCGGTGTCAGTGGCCGCCACCGTCGTCACCGGGCCGAGGTGTTGTGGGTCGCCGCCGGCTGGTGGAGAGAGGCGACCCCAGATCATCATAGATATCTACCGTACAGTCCTATGCTGCACAGATACCAATTAAACGCTGATGGAAGTGTTTTGCGACCCCTGAAAGGTTCGCCGGGAGTATAATGTTATACTGTCGTTTTGACGTACCCGAGACAGAAGGAGGGTAGGTTTAAGAATACCTGATAAGTGGGGATCTACACGACAGGATGACAAGAATGCATCGAGTACTTTATGAAAGGGACCCCCTCAAAGGTACCAGGAGAATAAGTTGTAAGATCCCCGAAAGTTGGCATAGGATGGAACAAGTAGACATCTTGGCATGAGACTTTTCTTGGGGATCACAGAAGACATGAGGAAGTTAATCATAAAATAGAAGGGCGCCCATCACATTGGCGCCAGAAACCATGAGTGGTAATCATGAATTCCTGGATGTAACCAGTCTTAGGTCGAGTCACGTTGAAATCAACTTCACCCAGGCTCCAGAGGAAACAAGGACCAGCAGCCAACGGTTCGGCTTGTAGCATTGAATAATTGAAATGAACCAAACGTAGATTTTGTGTCAATATTTGTAATGTCGAATGGACGCTTGCAGAACACAACCAAATCCCTGCTCTTTGTGGTGGGATATGCAACGCCATAACTCAGCGATCACTTTGATGCTAGGCCTAATAGCCTGTATTGGAGTGTAACCCAATTGCCGTAAGCCACATGACACTAAAAGAGACCTATAGACGATCTAAAAGAGCGGGTGCGCACGCAGTGTGTTAGAAGCATTCTAGATGTCTTCGCTGTCAATTGCCCGCTTTGTACTAGTTGCCTCAGCAGATACCAGGATTGCCTCATTCAAGAAGAGTGTTGGAGGGCTGGAAGATTATCAATACTCACCAATCACATTGATCGAGATCTCCTGTGCCGATTCTCGAGATATGCTTATTCCTGCTATGGGATGTGAATACGCGGTGGCGGTCAACTTCCTTGGGCCCCGCAGAGAAATTCCTCGTATCTCAACAGCTCCCAGCTAGCCGGCGATAAATTGTGCCGCGTATTTGTAAGTCTCCTTGCTTACTCAAATTCATTAGTAGCGTGCATACACTTTTCACAACGCGCGAGACCAATGAGTCTATCTCCGATTATGCTACCTATAACCTTGCCGGTCCTTAACCGGGAGGCCTTTCCTGAACAGGTTGTTCCGTGGACTCGTCTTGGTTAGCCAAAGGAAAGAATACAACCTGAGGAGATGGTTAGTACCATGGCTCTCATTAGATCCAACCTGAGTTGATTTCATAGTCGCCGCATGGAGGAATTGAAACAACCTGCGGAGAACGTGAAACCCCGCAATCATTGTCACAAAATTAATAGGAATCAAGTTTCAACAATCAGAAATCCAGTCTCTTCGATTTATTTGCGAATGTACATAATCGATCCCGACCCACAACACTTTCACTGCTCCTTTATTGCTTCGCTTCCTGTCCAGGGATGAAAGGCTTGCCGTCGCCGGGGCCAATGCGCACATCGGCAAAGATCTGCTTCGGTCGGAGCTCGACGGGGGTAGTGTTTGCGGGCTGATCGGGGATCTTCTTCTGGAGTTTCTGCAGGTCCAAGTGTCAGTCCAAAGGGAAATCGGAGCGGGTTTGAGGAAGGTGAGGGATCGAGCATATGGTGGAGGAAGAATTCGACTGGAAAACGTACGAGGTTGTCATAGACACACTTGTTGAGCTTCCATTCAGCAGGACGGCATTGCCATAGCTGGTGGTTACGGTCATCAAGGCACTCCCAGTGTTTGCGGAACTCAGCAAGGCAGTGGGTGTTGATGTCCTGAAGACTGTTATATAGAAGTCGGGTCAGCGGATATTCATCGTTGGGATTATGGCGCAGCCAATGAAGGAGAAAATCGGGTTCCTATGCAGAGGGAAGTAGTAATTCGGGGAAATCGTACACGCTGGAGGCACATCGGGTGACTCGTCGGCCCTCCTTCAAGCAGTTGAACTCTCCTCGGCCGGGGTTCTCGGTCTTGCACTGCATGAAGTCATCGTTGTAGTCGCGGCACCGGGCGCCAATGAAGAAGGAGGCCGAGAGAAGGGGAGCAGAGGAGGCACCGATCTCCTTGACGGCGGGGACATCCTCAGGGAGAGGAGTGGTGTCGATGAGCACCTGCTGGTTGAATCTGATCGAGGGTTAGCCATTTATTTTCCCTTTGTCGTATGCCCTGGCGCGGCCCAATTGGCCTCTAAGGTGGCCGCAAAGGAATCGGGCCTTCATGAAATCACGTACTGAGCTCGTCGGGAGGCCATGGTGCTGGTTCTGGTGCGCGGCTGTGCAAGTAGCGATGCGGTGATTCCAAAGTCGAGAGTTGATGCTTAGGCCGATCGCCTGGGATTTGAGTGATGTTGGAATTGGTTCTCTGTGATTGGTCAAGTGGGGGGCGAGGCTGCGAAAGGTTCTAGCGGTACGGTACCTTAGGCTGCGGCGGCCGGGTCTAAGCTGAAGCCACCACTAAGCCTAAGCTATAGGGTACTCTGTGCCTATGTTTTTCGCGTTCCAGCTCTGATAATTTTGAGCCGCCAACAAACAAAGCAGCCTTTCAATCTCAACATAACCACCCTGTTTTACACAACACCATCGCGCAACAATAGTCGGGAATTTACGCCCTTCATAAGCTGTCGCGATCCAGCCTTGAATCTCAGCTGAACTCGAGCGCGATAGCTTCTCACCCCGAGGTGGGAACGATACACACCACCTCACCCGACCTCGGATTTTGCGACTTCTCCTAGCCATCACCATGTCGCTCTTCGGCCAACCCAAACCCTCCCTTTTCGGGCAGTCACAGCCTGTGCAGAATCAGCCCCAACAGCAACAAGGGAACGCCCTTGGCACATCCATCATGGGCCAACAACAACAGCCTCAACAGATGCCCACACTCTCTCAGTCCAAGGCTCAGCTATCCAACTCGCTATGGCAACCTGGCATGGAGACTCCTCGTATGTTATCCCCAATGCTCTTCGTGTTTCTTTGTTTTGGCCAAGATATCACTAACCGTCACAACAGATCAGAAACCCATTCTCGAGCAGATGAAGCTAGTTACCGAAAAATGGGATCCTGCGAACCCCAACTGCGTCTTCAAGCACTACTTTTATAACAAAGTTGAGGAATCACACGTTCCTTTCTACAAGCCCCAACCATTTGAGGACCCCCGCGAATGGGAGGAAGCCCTTCAGAACAAGCCTGCACCAGGCTTCATGCCTGTGCTGTGCTCGGGATACATTGGCGTTGCCGATCGCCTGAAGACACAAAAGCGAGCCGTGTCCGACTTCAACACCCGATTGCACCAGATCAACAGCAGTCTCGATGCCATTCTCCAGCGCCATGAACTTGAGACTGAGGTCAGGGCTGTGGCTGCCAGGAGGCGCCAGACAGCCATCAGTGAGCGGTGTCTAGCGCTGGCGGCACGTGTTCAAGTGTTGAGGAATCGGGGTTATGCACTAAGTGGTGACGAGGATGATTTGAATGGCCGACTGCAGACCTTGGAGCGGGAAGTCCAGGATCCTGCTGTCAATGCTCGCGAGGAGGAGCTATGGAGCAGACTCATCGTCCTTCGAGGGTATGCGGATCAGCTAAACAAGGAGATGGACAAGCCCTCAGGCGGAGAGGGTGAGGCGCTGGATCCGGAAACAGAAGCAAAGGCAAAGCGGGTAAGTTCAAGCTTTCTCATCTTCATTGGGCTCTTGAAAACTGACACACGAGACTACAGGTACTGGAAGATTACGAGAAGCAGATTCAACACCTGAAGAAGGCACTCGAAGCCTTGGGCGTAGATTACACCGAATGGGAAAAACACAGAAACGCTCACGCACGATCGAGGTAATAGGGATAGGGGAAATGGTTAGCATTAGATCAACGGAGGGGTATATGGGGGGTTGTTCTTTGAAGGATGTACTACTTTATAATACCGCGTAAAGGCGAAGAGCAAGGAACCCGATGCGTTTCTCGTCTCAAACACAATACTATTAGAGGGCCGTGTTCGGATACTGTGCTTAGTCGGGTGCCCAGGATGTCAAAAAACAGCGCGGATGGTCCGTGTACTTTTATATTGCGTCTTATGCAGTCTCGGTTGTGTATTTGTGTGTTTGATTCGTAGTGGAGGTATGTGAAGGCATTGCATACCCCTTCATGCCTCTGGGAATAATGTACAGTCATGATCGGTGAACCATTTCGCCGTCTATCCAATCCGTCCGTCTATCGTACAAGAGCGAGATATCCGAATTCCCACGGTATCAAGGCTCGTCATTACCGGATCCTCCATCCCCATCACCTGGACCGAACCGTACGTATCACGACATTATTGGTAACTGTGTAATGAGTATGCAGCCTCGTGAGTGCTGGACCGTGACGTCTGGTATCTAGAACAGCTTGCCGGCGAGTTCGATGGCGAAGGGGGCTGAAAGGTCAGTTAGCGTTTCTAGTTGGGGTTCGACTGGTAAAGGGAGAGCGCATATCGGTTAAACATACAAAGGTACAGGACCACAGCAGTTGTGAGAGCTCCTTGAATGGTGAAGCTGGCCTGGGCCTCAAGGGCACGAATCTCCTCTCGGGACTGCTGAGGGGGGGCGACTAGGGAAGAGTTAGCATGTGAGGGTTCAACGGCGACTGAGGGCGGTTGGGTTTGGCATACATCCACCGAACATCTTGGCTTATGGTTTGATAATGAGGTTGTAGAGAAGAATTTGAGTCGGTGCGAATTCGGCGCGGGTGGAGGAGCTTCTGGTATTGCTATGATGCTTGATGAGCGAGTGCTTCAAAAAAATTACCATATGCAATATCGCCGTGCACAGACCATTTTATTTGGCGCTGCGGTTCTTTGGGTGGTACCTCTGTAATGCCTTCCAGGTTACGCTGGCACACCATCGGGCCGAAGGAGCCCCGACACGTCGGTACGTATTCCTCCCAAATGAGGTTCTGTATCTTGTCTGGAGAAGAATCCACAATGGACTACAATACCAGAGCGGGACGAATCTCATGATGACCAGAGTAGGATGACGAGATGAACCTACAAGGTATAAACAAGTAGTTGCTTTGCGTCAAATTACACTGAGAAAATCTTTCCTAAGAAGTCTTGGCCTGGAACAGTTTTCACCATCATTGTTGACAATATGAAGCGTCAAGTGGACTTCCAAGTAATGCGTACGCAGGGGTATCAATCCCCATGATTCTATTCTCATTCATGGGTCGTCGTAAAACCTCGCAGTCATCTGGCTTCTATATACACTCGAAACTTTTTCTCATCTACATTCAACGCTCTTCTTTTTATTATTCCTCATATTCTTTCTCATATCAAGCCTCGAAGACCAGAGCCAAACCGTCATCACCAGCGGTCACCAAACGCTCACCAGTTTCACCTTGCACAAATCCGAGAACACCACCGCCCTCTCCATCGCCACGGTGACCCTTCCACTCCTTTTGCAGACCAGCCTCAGCAGCTGTGGCAGCAGCGTTAGGGTTCGTGGGGCCAGCGCCACGGATGTCCCAGCGTCGCACAACACCGTCCATACCACAGCTGGTAAGCTGCCATGAGTTAGGGACAAACTCAAGCTTAACAACGGAGTGCTCCTCGTGAGCGCCGGCGATGTGACGACGGACGGCAAAACGGCGTGTTGCATCGTAAACGACAATGGAACCATCGACGGAACCAGCAGCCAAGAGGAGGGTAGGAGGCGTGACGGAGGCGAGTGCCACGGCGAGGGTCTCAACGCTATCGGAGCCAGTCTGGAGGGCTGCGAGGATCTGGCCACCAGTGGTGGGATCAGCAGAAGCCTTTCCACCGGCACCACGAGCGCGGGACTGCGGCTGCGCGGCAGCAGTTAGGCGAGGGAGGGAAACAATCTTGATAGCACCATTGGCACCGCCAACAGCCACGAAAGTGCCCTTGGGGTCGATAGCAATAGAGTAAAGACCTCCCTCGACCTCGAAACGCTGATCCTCACCAGTCAAACCGACAGCAGTCATACCATTATCGCTAACGATGCCCTTAGCAGCGGCCTCACCCCATACGTCCCAAACATAGAGACTGCTGTCCTCGGAAACGGTAGCGAGCAACAGGCCGTCCGAGGTCCATGCGCCAGCAGTGCAAGAGCCGGTGTGAAGGAAGTAGGACTGGACAATCTGGAGAGGGTTTGCTGAGTCGGAGGGGTCAATAGTGTAGACCCAAACAGAGCCATCTGAAGCACCCAGAGCGATGGTATTGGGGTTGGTCGACGATGGGCAAGGAGCAATCCAGTTAACCTCGGGAACCTCCTGGGCCTCGCCGAGGAAGGTCATCTTAAGGGGTGAGTTGGCCTTCGCCGTGGCCTTCCAGGCACGGAGTCTGCCGTCGAGACCGCCACTGACAAGAACGTCGCCGCTAGGCAACGTCCAGGCAAGTGTGTTGATCGAATCGGTGTGTCCGTCTAGGCTGAAGAGCGACTCGAGTTGTGTGCTCTTGGGTAGATCGGTGGCGGCAGGGTCGCTGGCATAGCTAGCGGGCAGCACAGGTCGTGAGACTGCAGCAGAGGTATCGAACACCCAACCCGCACCAGGAGCATCCTCCTCCTGGCCGGCCGATCCGCCTACTGCAATGAGAGAAGGATGGACGGGGTGCTGAGAGATGGCGAAGAGGGAATCTTGAGGAATGTCGAAATAAGCAATGGAGTCGTTTTGGAGATTCAGTTCGAGCTCTTCATTGTCCGAGTCCATGGCTATGTCGTCGCCCTCGATTATTTCTTCGGCAGCATCATCAGCATTGAGGAGATCCTCATCGTTTACTTCGTCGATGGGTTGGTTGTCGCGAGAGGAAGACATGATGGCGGGGTAATTTAGGAAGACGAGACGAGGGGGGAAGAGGTCGTGGAAGATTAACGAGAAAGGAGGATTCTATGAACAGCCCGATATGTCTTTCGGAGGTGCAACAGGAATGTTTAAAAACTTCGGCAAGCCGTCCTGGTGGTAAGCTTGCTTGATAAGCAACCTTCGTTGTAAGTTTTTTCTGGTCGTCGATAGATTGGACAAGGAATTTTTTCGAAGCGGCGGGGTGGTGGTGACATAATGCGGGACAACAAACAGCCCACTTTATTTTGACGGCTTCTCAAGTCGGTGGCGCAAAAAGTAGCTTAGTAGTATACTACCTGCACAGGAGACGCATCTCACTTCATACGAGGATGATTAGAAAGCACGAGGAAGGCTGTCTTTTGCAAATGTAATAGACTGTTTTCAATTCCTCATATCAACTTTCAGCCTTCCAAAATTCCTTCAGTGGAAGTCTTGACTAGCGTGTTAGCAAGAATGCCCACAAGCAAGAAGTTTATAACTATGTTGTACAAGGATGTGGGCCACTATGCTAGGTGAGACGTTGAACAGAGCACCAACACTGAATAGCAGCATGGTTAAGTCAGGTTTAGGCAGGTTAAGAATTATTCAGTTGCAACTGGTAAAACATTCTCTCGGTATCCTAGTCAGCCTCTGTCAATTCCTGGAAGCGTGAGGAACGGGTAAGTCGGAATGACTGGTGAAGGACAAGCGAGTCAAGAGATAAGTAATACATCTATTCAACTAGGCTCCACTGAATGAGAGAAAGGTGCTCTGGCGTATAATGTTACAGTTCTGTACAGTTCTATCTGGAGAACTATGTACATAATTATTTACAAAAAAACAACAATGAAATGATCTGATTCTATCCAGGGCAATTCTCCTCTGCGTATGCTGTGTATTATGAATTCAGATTAATCATGACCTTTGCGGTCGAATACCAATAAGCTTCATTCGCTCAGTTATGCCGAAAACTTGACTAGTTATTCCTTATTCCTCCCAGTGCCTTAAATCAACAGCATCATTCTAGCACACTCCCCTTGGCATTTCGCTTTCAACCATCTAGTACCTCTACCCAATTCTTTTCTGCTCCTAACCTCCGAGCCCTTTCTCCGGCCGCCTCCCTGACCACCCTTTCCTCCTCCGCGACCTCCTCTGCTTGGCCTGCCATCTCTCGGATTTGGTATTTAATACCCAGAACCAGCATCTTTTGCCAGCCCTGGTGAACTTTGCACCTTTTTCGCTCGCACATACCTCGTACCTCATCGCCCTCGCTAGCTGGGTCTCCTAGCTTTCCGGTCTTGAAAATGGCCTCACCATCGGGTGACATCACAAAAGCGGCGAAGGCGTCTCGGGCGCTAATTGTGTCAAGTCTCTGGTCGTAACCGCATATATCCTCTGCAAAGCGACCTGCTTTGATGGCGGCGCGACGGCGCTCCTGAGCATACTCGATGAGTTCCAGCATTTTATGACAGAGCAGCGTCTCCTCTGCTAGACTGAAACGCGCCTTCGCCGCGGTATCGAGGAACCGGATTTCTTCTTCAGAAAGGCCTTTTGCTTGGTCTTCACAGTCGGCTGCATCCAAGTCAACAGGCGGCAAGGCTATATGAACGGTAAAGGTGGACGTACCTGTTTGATCTTCAATTGACTTCTTCGGTATATCAGCGGAAAAAGGATCCTTGGCCAAAGACCATTCTCCGTGCTCCCCGCGCCTGGGCAGCTGACTCTCTAGAAGGGCGACGAAGTCTCCTTGAAGAAGTTGGTCATCGAACCCAGTCTTCGTCCTCGATTTTGGCAACTTCGAGACTGTACGTTCCCACCAAGTTTGGGCGTGCTCATTTGAACAGAAGACACTGGCGGGGTCCTGCCTTAAACGTGCAGGCTTTCGACAACCCTTCAGAGCGCACGTTTTTTTATATAGTGAGGAAAGTGTTTCATTCGTGCAGTTAGGGCAGACGAATCTCTCAATAAGAGACTCACCAATCTCCTTACTGAGGTTGATGCACTCCCCGTGAAACCAGTCTTCACAGTTTTCGCAGCAAATCATCCACCTGTGGTCATCTGGGCCTCGACAAAGGCAATAAGGCCCATTGTCCTCTTCGTCGGAATCATCGCCGTCCGACCCTGCTTCTTGAGAAGCGCGGCCCGGATGGGAGAGCCTTCGCTTTTTGGCAGCTTTGGGCCCACTCTTATTTGACCTCTTAGGGGTCTTCTTCACAGTTGCCGCAGTTCCTTTTTTCTTAGGACCAGAGGATTGCTGTGTAGGCATGTTTGAGGGCTCAGTCGATGATGATTTTAGAGGAGGTTGGGAAGGAGATGTTGAAGAAGAGGGAGGAACTTCTGAGGAAGGCTGAGGAGTTGATTCCTTTTTAACATCTTCCTTTGTGAGCCCAAAGCGAGCTTGTTCACCTGATGTTGTCATTGACTCCGTTTGCTCCATTAGGAAGATGGCCCAAGGGTTGTTGATGTTTGTTCGCGCGCCTTGCTCAACGTGTCTGAGACCAGCCCAATCACGAACACTTTGATACCTAGAGATACCCAGCAAAAAGAAAACTAACAAAAAGAATACAATTTTTACTTGAACACTAGTGTGCAGTATATCGATATGAAGTTTCGTTGTTTGCGATTAAGATTTTTATTTCATTGGTGAGGCCGACTTGAAGTCTTTGATACTCGGGCTCAGTACTGCAGCAGACAAGAGTGGCTACCGGGATGACTAATCTGACACCTTTGACCAGGAACTGGCACACCCCTGGCAAAAATTCGGCTAGCAATTTCTGGAGCTTGAGATAATCGAAAGACGTGAGTTGACAAACAGGTGACTTGATTTTGTAATCGATCTTGGACGCATTTATTCGACTTCACCCGCGATGTCTAAGTCAATTGCGACCTCAAAGGCCCTGCGGGGATTGTTTTCCCAGCTTCCAGGGCGACAATGCCAGCGCTGCTTCTCCAGCCGGGCGCTTCGACCGACTGTCCCGCCGTCGCCCATCCAGTCTCGACAGCCGATTACCCAGCGGCGAACAAAGATGAATACGATTGAGCAGGCAAAGGCCCGGTATAGCAATGGGGTATGGTGAAACCAATCGCAGAATCAGTGCGATCGAAGCAAAGGATTTTAGGCTGACAATACACTGCAGCCCTTCTCTTGGAAAGCTGGTATCCTGTTCGTGGGTACTTGTGGTGGGCTGGTGTGGTACTTCGAGCACGAGAAGGATCGTATGCAGCGAAAGAGAATAGCAGAAGCAGCAAAGGGTGTTGGCCGGCCAAAGGTTGGCGGCACTTTTGAGCTGACTGATCAGAACGGACAGCCCTTTTCCGACAAGATGATGAAGGGCAAATACTCTCTGGTACGTCGAGTTTGGAATCGCATTCAAGTGCAAAAGCAACCACTTTATACACTTGCCCATGCTGACGCTGCCTCCTTAGGTCTACTTTGGCTTCACTCGTTGCCCTGATATCTGCCCCGAAGAGCTAGACAAGATGGCGTCAATGTTGGATATTGTTGAAGCGAAGGCTCCCGGCGCTCTCCTCCCCATCTTCATCACCTGCGACCCCGCACGAGACGATCCCAAGGCTCTCAAGGAGTACCTTGCCGAGTTTCACGACAAGTTCATTGGTCTCACCGGCACCTACGACGACATCAAGGCCCTCTGCAAGAAATACCGTGTTTACTTTAGCACACCGCAGAACGTCAAGCCTGGACAGGACTACTTGGTGGACCACAGTATCTACTTTTACCTGATGGATCCCGAAGGAGACTTTGTAGAGGCTCTTGGCCGACAGCACTCGCCCGATCAGGCGGCGCAGATTATCTTGGCTCACATGAAGGACTGGGCCAGCAGCAAATAAAAGACTACGAATCATGATATTGATATAACAGAAGGATGATGGGGGAGAAATGTCAGGTAGGGAGATCTGTAAAAGTAGTGTATCATGTACCACCCAAAATACCGTAGTTGATAGAAGGATACCACGCCGGTAGGAACCACTCAATTCATTGTAAATTTTCTTGTATCATTATCCAGAAGCACGGAGGCAGATTCCTAGCTATTCTACTCCGTATTGAAAACGAAGTCATGTTGCCCAATTGATGTCGCAACGTTCATTCATGCTCGCCCAGTCTCAACTGCTTCCAGTGTTGTGGTGGATAGGCAGTCAGCACGTTTACCAGCGCGCGCCGGATATTGGCGGGTTATTACCGATGACACACACTGATGGATGACCAATGCTACAGTAGCAGTTGGACTAGCACAAGCCCTCACCAATTGCAAACCAACCCGACACGACACTTCTAGTTTCCTATCGTTATCCAGTTCCTATATTTGAAGAATTGTGTTGTTATTATTATTGTTATTCGAAGCCTCCTTTAAAGCGAAGATGCGACTAACTAGCGCGGTCGGCCAGTGCCGACACATTGCGAGATGTCGGTCTTTGCAGCAGCGCAATGCGATGAGTATCTCCGGTCGCATTGCGGCCAGCCCCTACGGCCTGAGCTTTGGCATGAGAAAGTTTCATAACTCTGCGGCTGTGAGATCGAAACCAACCGGATCGCTGGGTGTGAATCCCGGTAACCTTCAAGAGCCGAGTGACGCGTCTCACAAGATATTTTCCGAGTTTGGTTTTGCTTTCGAGTAAGTTGGTCACTACCAATATAGAAACACCCTGACATGAAACATCATACATACAAGAAACTATCCTTGAGTTAGTTGATGAATTTCGTCAATCGATTCTAACGATATCGCAGTATTGATGGCGTTTTGTATCAAGGTCGAAACCGGGTGGAAGGTGCTGAGAAGGTCCTCAAGATGATCAGAAGCAATGGCATCCGATATGTGTTTTTGACAAATGGAGGAGGGGTTTCGGAGAATAAGAAGGCAGATACTTTGCAAACAAGGCTCCAACTCAGCAAGCATGACGATTTGATACGGGGAAGGATGATCTTGTCACACACCCCGATGAGTGCTTGGGATGAGTCAATAAAAAACGAAGGTACCGTGCTCATTACCGGTTCTCACCCTGAGCAGGCTCGTCAACTAGCTCTCCAGTTCGTTACCCAGCATGATGGTCTTTAAATGGGAGATATCGACTGACGTCAGATAGATACGGTTTCAAACGGGTTGTCACACCCGGCGACATTCTTGCAGCATGCCGAGACGTGTATCCGTTCGAATTGAACAAAACTTGGCTTCACGGAGACCATGTCCCATTGCCAGACGGCAAGAGAATGCTGAAACTAGAAGATCCTTACACCACCGACATTCCCAAAGATGCCCTCAAGATTGATCAAATCTTTGTTTGGAATGATCCTCGGGATTGGTCCGTTGATACCCAGATTATCCATGACCTACTGATATCCCATAAGGGATACTTCGGAACCATTTCGAGAAAGAATGGAGTCACCTCGCTGCCCAACAATGGGTGGCAACAGGACGGGCAGCCCGGGTTGTGGGTATCCAACATGGATCTCCTGTGGAAGGCTGATTATCCCCTCAACCGATTCGGTACCGGTGCCTTTATGGAGGCGCTGAAGGGCCTTTGGTCGACTACTACAGACGGCATGAATCTCCAGTTCAACGCCCTGGGAAAGCCGTCTAACCACACCTACAAGTATGCTCATGACCGTCTTCTCAAATACTATCATGATATGGCCTGCGATCGTGGCGAGGCAGAGCACGATATTACCAAGTGCCATCCTCTTCGCCGGGTGTATATGATTGGCGATAACCCAGAGAGTGATATCCGCGGCGCAAACGATTTCAATCCAGATGATGGCACAGAGTGGATTTCCATCCTAGTGCGAACGGGCGTTTGGCGACAAACGGCAATGGAGAGCGAGCCACGCTACAAACCGGCCGTCATTGTTGACGATGTGGTGGATGCCGTAGTGTGGGCGCTCAACAACGAAGGCGTGAAGGCGTCTAGGGAATGGCTCCTGTCGGCTTTGTCCCACACCAAAGGCTACATCAAGTTACCTGAGCTGGAGGTAGAGCAATCACGCGGTGTATCAAGCGAGTCAGAGATCTCATATCCGAGCAAGGCGGAAGCCGCCGTGGCAAAACTATGAAGACATTTCGTTCCTTTGTGCTTTAAGACAAGAGGTCTGACCTAAGGGAATCTCAGATGACACACGAGACGTGGGGGTTAGAGCATTAACGGCCTGCCGCACGTCTCCTCCATCTCCCGAGTCTCATCTTTCTTCCCCACGGCCTCGGTGCACGAAAAGATGGCTTTTAGTCTACACAAGCGAAGAATCGGGACGGGCCGATGAGATAGAAATTTATTACAGTAAACAATGCTCATGATGTAGCGAAATAGAAGAAGCACCCTAGAAAGAAAATGCAAATCCTTTCATCCTCATTCGGTGTTGGAGTTATAATCCTGGTCCTAGTCGTGTGACATCAAAGAGCTCTCAAGTGGCTGGCCGGAAGGCGGGGGGCCACTTCGGTGTCCCGACAAAGCCTTCGGTGTGTGAGTGAGCAATGATATGCGAACGCCCACTACTTTTCGGCACCAGGGTACAGGTACGTATCAGTTTGCAGATACGCACCCAGGAATACGAAAAATCTCCTTGGCAGGGTATGAGAGATGAACCGGCCGTGTTTAGATTTAGACGGTACACAATCAATTCCGATAGGTTTGGTCTCAAAAGATCTGAACATGCAACTCACTTGAGACCAGTATCCTGGCCTGGCCTCTGATTCCGTCTCGACTTCGCACTTTTTTTATGGAATGTTCTGACCGTTACAAGAACACGAGGCCTATTCTCCTCATTTCCTCTCAAGAAATTGGTGCAATGACGTGAACTGTCAAGTGTCAATCTAAGTGACTACAATCCCACTTACATAACTAACAGTAATGGCCGCCTCCTAAGCTCTAATGTTCTAGGTCTCTTACTCACTGTTTCTGAAAGCCAATTAATCTCATACTTAGAATGTCCAAGTTGATAATACAATTGGTCGCAGGGAGGTTCGGCATAGGCTGTATGATACAGAGCAGCGCTGCTAAATGGCCTTTCAACAATATGTAGTTGTCAACTGTGCACCAGGGGCCATCCATAATGCTACATTTTGAATATATCCTATATTCGTAAACATGCTTTGTTCTAAGCCTCTAGGGGTCGCCTAACTTACACGCTCTACTGGTTTTCACTGACGTCAAAGTCCACTAGCAAAATGAGTTAGGGTTAGATCACCGCCCGCCAGTGCTAACCAACGCCTCACGGAATGCATTTCTTGGCGATCCGTACCTACTTCTTGAGCAACGGGTGCTGCAGATGCTTGAAATAAAATAGGTACCTTGATAACATGAGGGTTTGACTTTTATAGTTAATTGACAACAAGATGCTTAAAGATTGCTCTGCCTGAGTGCACCAATCTTTTGCTACATAATCTAATGTGTCATGGTTTTCTGAGTGACAATTTACCAACTACCCTATTGATACTAGACCCTGAAAGCCGAAGGGGGCCATTCACAATGTCCATGGATGTGTTAGTCATATATGCAGTCATGGAGACACCCCGCCAGAAATCCAAGTTGAGGGAGGAGGCAATATAAAATGCTGGGTGTTGACGTGGACCCAATATCTTCATCTCACCAAAAGGCTATTCAAGTTACTGAATGAGAAGTAATAGTTTTGAAATAGGGCCGGAATAGGCAGCGTTGTCATCAGAGTTGTCGTCAGGGTTGACAAGCATTAGATGTCTTGCACAGTGGGGATCGCCATGCGGGCTGTGGATTTTCGGGAAGAACTGGCTCCCTACAGGACGCCTTTGAAAGTGGCACAGCATGAACTTGTGTAGTCCAGAACATTGAGTCGGGCATGAGCATGTGAGACACTACCAAAAACTGACACCGAGCGTGACCGAATCGCGCTAGCGTCTTCTTGCTACCAAATGTCATTACGTCACGTGGACATGGGCTGAGATGGTTTCGGCCATGCCAATGGGTGTGTGTCCGTGTCTGTTCACGACTTGTACCCGAATGGAGCATGTCGTGGGTGACATGGATACACTACGTAAATGGTCCCCAGCTAGGTGCAGAACGGGCCTAGACGGGCCCCTCGGACCAGTCCCAGGATCTCCTGGCGCGGGCAATGAGCGCAGTGGGCGCCGTGGGGAGTTGTTTGCGGCTGCGAACAACCGAGGAGCCAACCAGCAGCGGCAGAGACGTCAACCACAATGAGATTATATCGCAGTTTTTGTAAGATGCCCTTGTCCAGGCGGGAGTCCGGGAGCCCGGGAGCATGGGGTTGCAGGTTCCGGCAGGTCTTTGTGATGAGAACGGTGACATCCCCTGGCCATGATGACTTCCCAGACATGGGCACCTACCTTGCATGAGGTCCAATTGAGAGTCAGCTCGTGCTCTTTTTAATACTCAAAGTCCAATATGGGATCATGTGGCTGCCTTGAATTAATTGGGGAGTCCTTCCTGTTGTGGGCTGTTCGATTGTTGAGTGGGATTTCAACCTACCATGCTCGAAGTTGCAGGTCAATTTTTTCTTCTTTTTTTTTTCTTCTTCCCAGATTCCTCACCGAGTACGAACTAGCTACCTGTATCAGCTCCTCCGCCTTTCTTATTCCCCACGGAGTCCCGCTCTCGTATTTCTAGATTCCTATTCAGAATATCTGCTCTCGTGCTCTCATCACTTACGGGACCCTTCTTAAATTGCACCGAAGCCGAGAAGACCCCCAACCCCAGCCCTCTTATCGCAGTCGTTGTGCCTGAACTAGCCTTTCCAGTCGCCACCCCGCCGCCCGATAAGCACCCTACTGCACTACTTCAGCCGCTTTTGGCCCTGTCCCTTGGGGTCTCCAGGGGGGGAAAGAACGGCCCAGTTCCTTGCTTCCTGCCCTCCTGCATCTGCATGTGCCTTTCCAACGTGCCACCGCGCACTTCACCATCTCAACCTGTCAGTTGACTCCTCCCTACCGTCCCCTTTCACCGCGTTTTTTCTGCATCTCTACGACTTCGATTGAGCTCGCTTCTCTGAGCGCCCGTCTTGCCTACCATGTCTCCTGCGTCGCCACCAAACCCCGCATCGAGCAATGGCCAGGCCTCAGTTTCGCAGCCTTTACGATCGGCTCTCAAAAATGACGATGATGGCGACCGCCCCTCACCCGCCAGTGGCTCCCTCAAAGGTATGTTTCGATCGCCTCTCTCTCTCGCAACTCGCCCATGTGCTTTCACCTTGTCGCTTCTCGCGGAAACAAATATGTCTCTCCTTTCTCACCATGACCTCCCCCTTGTCATGCGCCGATTCTGAACCTTGTCCAACTCGAGGCGAACCGCAGCTGCTGAGCCTACCAACCAACAGTTGAAGGTGGCCTGGCCCCTTGTCCTCCCTTATCACAAGTGTGGTGGTGGGCATGGCATGGTCACGGTAATTGGGCAGCGCCTCGCACGATGACCAGCTGATTGCTGCCGGCATTCCGTGCTGAGTTGACTTGGTTGAGCTTCTCCTTGATTTTTTTACGCTTTCTCTTCATAAGATGTTCTCGCATCTCACCTTTCCATCTCATTCTAGTCCTTTTTGCCCCAAACCCCACGCGTTCGCTGCCACGTCATAGATGAATTCCTACACCCAAACAGATAAGATGGAACTTACTCTGACTGAAACAGCTGTGCAAATTGCCGACACAGATCCTGAAGTTCAGCTTCTCGAAGATGAATCCCAACCTTTGAGACAGTTTCCTGCCGGCCCAAAGCGTCGTCTTAGTGGAAAGCTCCCTCCTCCTCAATTCAACGGTTCTGCGAGGTCTTCGATGAGTGAAGGCCCTGTACCTAGTCGCTCTCAAGAAGAAGGTTCTCAAAACCATCACCGCCAGTACTACAGTGAGAAGCTATTGGCTCAAGTGAATGACTGGCTTGAACATGAAAAGAGAAAGGCATCAAGCCGCAGACGAAAAACTCGTCGCCATAAGTCCAAGTCCCCTCCCAAGGGAAGTGAGCAGGACAATGATCGCAGCAATCGTTACGACCAGGAATTCGATAGTCACATTCGGTCTGAATCTGTCGATTCCCAAGGTAGCGACGTCTCTTTCGACCGACTTCAGCGTATCCTAGAAGACTCAATGGCACACATGGGATTGGGCTCTGTTCCAAACTTCCCCCCGAAGGCGTCCCGGCACCGTACCCGCAAATCCAGCTCCCGCAACTCCCTTCGCAATGCCTCATCCGACACAGACTATGTTGATGGTGATGTTATTGTACCCAGCTGTGATGCCTGGCTCGATAACTCCAAGACCATGAGCTATGGAGGTGGTGGTCCTGGTACGGAGGAGTCAGGCTTGTCCTCTGACAGTAAAGCTGAGAAGGAGCGCGAGGCTTGGCTGACCTTCAAGAACGAAATCATTCGTATCATGCACACCTTGCGTCTGAAGGGTTGGAGACGGGTTCCTCTGGGCTCCGGAGACAAAATTGCCGTACAGCGTTTGAGCGGCGCTCTGACCAATGCTGTATACGTTGTGTCGCCTCCCGTTGATCTTCCCGAAGCCATGGGCAAAAAGCCCCCCAAGAAGGTTCTCCTTCGCGTTTACGGGCCTCAAGTTGAGCATCTGATTGACCGAGAGAATGAGCTTTCAGTTCTCCAGAGGCTCGGACGCAAAAAGATCGGCCCCCGGATGCTCGGAACTTTTCAGAATGGACGCTTCGAACAATTTTTCAATGCCATTACTTTGACTTCCGCGGACCTTCGCGATCCATTTTACTCGAGGCAGATCGCCAAGCGTATGCGTGAGCTTCACGATGGTATCGATCTACTCCCTCACGAGAGACAAAATGGACCGGGCGTATGGAGAAACTGGGATCAGTGGGTGGACAATGTTGAACGAATTACCACCTTTCTGGACAACCAACTGGAACAGGAGACTGAAGCCACACGGCCAGATTCTGTTCTTCATGCCTGGAAGGCCAATGGATACGTTTGTGGTGCACCCTTCCCTCAATTCAAACAGGCAGTGAACAAATACCGGACTTATTTGGAAAGCCATTACAATGGACGTAAAGACATGAACAACCGCCTTGTCTTTACTCATAGTGATGTAAGTTTAAAAAAATCTTGAACTCCAACGCGTGATGCCCTGTTAACACAAGATTTTTCAGACCCAATACGGAAATATTCTCCGAATTAAACCTGATGATGAGAAATCACCGCTGCTGCAGCCGGCAAACCAGCATAAGCAGTTGATCGTCATCGATTTTGAATACGCCGGTGCAGGCCTCCTTGGCTACGAGTTTGCCAACCATTTCAACGAGTGGACTTGTAACTACCACGACCCTCTCACCTCGTGGGCTTGCAATCACCGCCGATACCCTACACTAGAGGAACAGAAAAGTTTCCTGAAGGCTTATGTTGAGCACCGACCTGGTCATCAAAGCAACACTGCAACTCCTCTGATGAAACCTATTGACAGCAGTCTCTCATCCCTTGATCAACCTAGCACAACTGCAAGCTCTAACTCGATCGTCGATTTTATGCTGGATGCGCGTGTTCCTCCTGGCGGATGGAGTGCTGCAGAGCGCGCCAATGAGGAGAAGAGGGATCAACGTGTGCGAGAGCTTTTGGACGAGACTCGACTGTGGCGTCTCGCCAGCCACCTCCAGTGGGTTGCATGGGGTATCGTGCAGGCCAAGATCCCTGGGCTTGACGTCTCCTTCACCGAGGACGACGTGAGCCCAGATGAGTTCAATTACCTCAGCTACTCCCAGGACCGAGTCCTGTTCTTCTGGGGCGACTGCGTGCAGCTTGGTTTGGTCAACAAGGAAGACCTGCCTGAGAAGGTGCAGGCCAATTTGAAGATTGTTGAGTACTGAGCTAGAGCCGATGGTCACAAGGAGACCACAAAAGACTAAAGAAAATCAAGGAAGTTCACGTTTGGTGTCAGGTGGACGTCAGCGGATGGCAATCCGAACAGGCCCTTGATTGGATAATCAGCCAGCAGACTACCTAGATTCGATCCCGATGAAAGTGGGTGGCCATTGAAATTATTGCATTGACTCAGCGCTTGGCGTCCTTCCCACACCCTCCCTATTTCTGTATTTAGATTGCAGTTTTAGTAAATTGGATAAAATATTTCTTAGAAGATCATGGAACGAAAATGACAGCCTTTTTGTTTATTTGTTGAATAATGATTGTTTTATAATATTCCTTAATGGTCTTGTATAGGGTACGGTACCTATGCATGTATATACGAAAATCTATATGTTGGTCTTTTACCCTGAGACAACCCAGGTACTAGGCATCCAGCTTCAAGCGAGCCAGCATGGCGTCAATCTTCCTCAGCAAGATTTGGTAATTGATGGCGTCCGACTCGAATTCATCCTCTGCCACGTCGCCCTCTAATGTTCGGACCGCACCAACCTTTGGCTCCTCTTCCGCTTCTTCTTGGCTCTCCACCCCAGACTTCGCAGCTCCGTTTCCTGTTCTGCTGGCTGCTGGCTCGGCGCTGCTGTCTTCTATACCAGCGGCCGCTTGGTCAGCTAAAGCGGCGGCTAATTCTGCGTTGATCTCGCCTTCTTCGTCCATCATATCCTCAAGTCCGGCGTCCTCGAAGCGTAAGCGGAATCTTTCGCCTAGATAGTATCGTATATCGTCAAGAAGTTCGATTGTATCTGTCTCTTCTCTGTTGCGGAGGCGTTGTGCACTTTCGTTGATGAGATCTTCAAATTCTAGTTCGTCAATGTAGTCTTCTAGGCGATATGCGAGGTACCGGGCTGCGAATTCTTCGAGGCGCTGGACTCGGAGGTCCCACGCTGCGTGGATGACGTCGTAAATGTTGATCGGCTCTGTCTCAGCCTCCAAGCTTTTCTCGGCGTCGACGTCGTCTGTTTCGCCTGCGGCTTGACCGTGGGTTCGATCGATGAGGAGGTTGGATGTTCCGCTGCCGAGCGCGCTGATGGCTACGGCGGCCTTGGTCTTAAGGCTGTCGAGGAACAGCATGTCCGCTGCGTACAGCAGGTCGAGCGCGTGCTCAAGCGGACACACCACGGTTTCGGTGTATAAGAATGCCAGGATGATCTCGAGAACTGCGGGAGTGCAGTCAATAGTAATGACCCGTAGGTGATCCGTTTGCTGCGACTCGACAAAGTCGCCTGAGAACATCTTCTCAAAGTATTCACTGCGGATAAGCATAGCTTTGTGGGCTGGATATAGCATTGACTTGCGTTTCTGGACAGGTTCGTCGTGATCGGCGGTTGGGCCGATGGGAATCGTCGGGGTCTCTGTGGCTGCAGTTTCCGCCTCATCGAACTCAGCAACATCAATCGGTTCGTCCGCACGGAGGAGAACGTCAGCGAAAATGGCGTTTCCGTGCTTCCACTTTACATCCCCGACCCGGTCTGTGTCGACCACCATCTTGTGGCCCAGCACACTCTGCTGGAAGAAGAGTTCTAGCTGCTTCCGTGCCCGCTCGACCTCATCCTGATACCGCTGTCTCGCGAGCCGTCTATCTGTCCCTGCTAAGATCGCCTCCCAGAGCTGCTCGACTTCGAGCTGCTTGCTGATCTTATCTAGACCCTTGAGGATGTCTTCCTCTGAGGTACCGCTGCCTGGCGCTGCGAGATCTCGCGGCACCTCTCCGAGATACAAATATCTGAGCACGACGTGGTACGCCTCGGGAGGGACGGCAGCAGCGAGTTTCCAGGTCTCCACGTCTGGTGCGGTGGCGAATTTCCGGCGGAAGTAAGGCGAGCGTGAGGCGAGAAGGAATTTGTGCAGCTCGAAGGAGCGGTCGTCCGCGACCAGGGAAATGTCGGCCGTCCTGGGTGAGACGCGGCCGATGAGAGTGGTGATGTGTGTGGTCCAGTAGACGTAAGGATCAGAAGATTTGGAGAAGTCATATTGGAGTAGGAGATTGCGGATGCGGTCATTGAGAGCGTTGTATATGCAACGTTCACCCTGGAAGGTGTTGCGTTCGGCGAGTGCTCCTAGT
Organism: Mariannaea sp. PMI_226; assembly: GCA_024336345.1. Classification (NCBI taxonomy): domain Eukaryota; kingdom Fungi; phylum Ascomycota; class Sordariomycetes; order Hypocreales; family Nectriaceae; genus Mariannaea; species Mariannaea sp. PMI_226. The sequence goes on along the minus strand of JANFOG010000001.1, from coordinate 4,455,187 downwards.
AATGATTGTGAGCTTGAGCCTGGTTGTGAAGATGAAGCATGGGCTTGCGCTTGCAAGGACTCTTCAAAGGAAACAAGAATAGGATCGTGCTCAGTCCTATAGCATACCTGCTTCTAATAGTAGTTGAACGAGCTCATAATGTCCACACAAACTTGCCTGTTACGAAGTCAGCGCATTTACTCTCAATGTCCTTCCTGGTCATTCCATGCCATCCCTCGTCAATGATCTTACTCCAACATCCCAAATACAAAAAACACTCTCTATCTGTACAGGGAACTGACAAAAGATGATGACATACAATAATCAAAGGCGTGTAATCAAAACGGTCTTTGCCATTGATATTCACGCCTCTGTTCATGAGCTCCTGGCACGTTTTTAGATCTCCTCGGCGACAAGCACTGAGGAACTCGTTAAACTCCGGGCTGTCGTCGAGCGGGTTCTCATCCCGAAGGACGCCCGTCTTTATAAGAATGGCCTCCTGGGCGAGGGCGCCTTCGAGTTGGTCTTTTCTGAGGACCATGGTTAGGAGTACTGCGCAAGGCTACAACAAATATATTTTAGTATCTGATTTTACTTTCGGTCACTCTTTTTTTGACGCTTATTAAAGCTGCAGCAGGTTATCGTTCCTTCTTTCCCCCTCCAAAAAGTCGCCATCTCCAAATTCCACTTTCGAAAGCCAACCAGCCAATCAGTGACGCCGCGTCCCTCCAATCTAGGCCCACCTCGTTCGCCGACGTCATGTTATCTCCGTCGCCATCGCCAAAAAAAAAAAGAAACCCCTTGACTTTGGACTCACTGGACTCTTCAGCGGGCTTATCGATAAGCTAATTAAACCCACAAGCTGGGTCCGGCTATTCCCCGGCAGATCTCCCCGTCACCGCCAACACTCGGCCGCTACCGCAGCGACCCCACCCACCCGGTTGCCATGGCAGCTCGGCCCAGCTGTTTACTTTCCATTCCTGGCGAGCTTGGGGTGGCTCCGCAAAGAGTTTCGGTGCACGACAACCAAGCGATTCCTCCAACAAGAACCGTTGTTATCCTTCACGCTGCTTTTCTTCAGACCTCTCAATCTTTTGAGAAACAAAAACATCCAACAAGTTTGCTACTAACAAAAGCAGGGTTTTTTTCTTGTTCTTTTGCATGTACTGTTCTTTTTTCTAATTCTTTTTCCTGCTTTTTTTGGTTGTGGTTTTGCATTTGCGCTGCGCACCATTCATTCATCTCGACGACGACAAACCTTCCATCGTGCACACTGCCGGCGCACACTCGAACAAGACGACAACATAAAAACTTCGCTGCATGGGTCGGGAGTTAAGACGGTTTGCTCGACCGTGAAATCACAATCATCATGTCTTCCGAAGACAAGTACGAAACGCTGGAGAAGATTGGTATGTCCAACCGTTGCTCTCTTTTCACCCTCCAACCTTGACCGCCACCGTTCACGGAGGGGGCCAACACCACCCACCATTTTATGCGCCTGGAGGGGAACCATGAGGCTGACTCTAAGTTTACATCTACAGGCCATGGATCCTTCGGTGTGATTCGCAAAGTGCGCCGCAAGGCGGACGGCTTCATCATGTGCCGCAAAGAAATATCCTACCTCCGCATGTCCCAGAAGGAGCGCGAGCAGCTTCACGCCGAGTTCCAGATCCTATCACATCTCCGCCACGAGAACATTGTTGCCTACTACCATCGCGAACACCTCAAAGTCAGCCAGGACCTTCACCTGTACATGGAGTACTGCGGAAACGGTGATTTGGGACGGGTCATCAAGGACCTCTCGCTCAAGGGTCAACGGGCCCAGGAGAGCTTTGTCTGGGGCATCTTCAGCCAGCTGGTCATGGCCTTGTATCGATGTCACTATGGAATTGATCCTCCTGAGCTCGGATCTAACATTCTAGGAGGATCTCAGGACGGCATTGCCGGAGGACCCAAGGTTCCTGCAGGAACCATGACGATTTTGCATCGTGATCTGAAGCCTGAAAATGGTGAGTCGCAGGACCCTTTACTTGGTGTGACTAATACCAATGCAACACCAACTAACACATACGCCAGTCTTCTTAGGTGAGAATAACTCAGTTAAGCTGGGTGACTTTGGTCTTTCCAAGATGATCAAGTCTCACGACTTCGCCTCTACTTACGTCGGCACTCCATTTTACATGTCGCCCGAGATCTGCGCCGCCGAGAAGTACACACTCAAGTCAGATATCTGGTCTCTTGGCTGCATCATCTATGAGCTCTGCTCACGTGAACCTCCCTTCAATGCTAAGACACATTTCCAACTTGTCCAAAAGATCAAGGAGGGCAAATACCCACCGTTGCCTGAGGTGTACTCGCCCGAGCTCGGCCAGGTGATAAAGGACTGTCTTCGAGTCAACCCAGACCGAAGACCTGACACGGCCCAACTTCTCGACCTACCCATCGTGAAGTTGCTAAGGAAGGAAAAGGAGGTTGTTGACTTGAATAAGTCGCTTCGAGTGAAGGAGGACTCCCTCCGAAAGAGGGAAATGGAGATCGCAGACAGGATGGCCAACCTTGAGCGAGAGAAGGAGCTTATCAGAGATGAGCTCGACTCTTCACTAAGACGTGAGTGGGAGGTCAAGGCCCGGCTCGAGATTGACCGTCTGGCAAATGCCGAGCTTGAGCAGCTCCAGAAGCGTTTTGAGTCCGAGGTGCAAGCCCGAGTGGCCGCGGAGCTGCAGAAACAAAAGACCATGTCCTTCATTCCCACATCCCGACCTGCGAGCCAGGATAAAGAGGTGCCAGCCCCCAAGTCCGACTATCCTCAGTCATCGGTTGGCACCAGCGGAGACGAGTTCCCGTCAACGACAGACATCTCTGAGTACTCAATTGATAGCCCCGACACCTCTCGGGAGGTCAAGAAGACAGCCCGCACCCCCTTCGCCCGAGCGCAGACGATGTTTGTGGGCAACGCCGGAACGCCCATGGATATTGAGATGGGATCACCCAGCCCCATCGCCATCGCCTCGTTGTCGCTATCACCGCGACGTGGAGAGACCACCAAGCCCCCCACCCACAACTCCGGCAACATCTTCGTAGCCAACGCGCAGGGCAACCCTCATGACCCTAGATGGGATCTTCCCCGCGACTCCTCATTGACAGACTCAGATGACGAGGACATTATGCCTTCGCCTACGCGCAACATCAAGTCGTCCAAGAACCCCTTCACATCCAAGTCTCGACCTGTCCTCACATCACAAAAGACGGCGCCCATCAACAGGTTGAAGCCGCAATCATCCAACCCAGGCCTTGTATCCAAGTGTACTCTAGCACCTTTTGAGTCCGGGCCCCGATCGCCTACTCATCGTCTTAGCAAGATCCCCTCAGCCGCTAGCCTGCAGACAGAGAGCAGCCTCCTGGGTGGCCTCATTCGCAAGTCGTCACTCAAGAAGAAGAGCGACGAGTCTCTCGGGAAGATGGCAGCCAAGAACAACATCAAGGGCCGCACCCTCGTGGAGCTCCAGCAGGCCCGCGCTGGAGGTCGTCCACTAAGCGCCGTGGTGCTGCCCACAACGGGCGAGAATGTCAGCCCCAAGCGCGCGTTCCGCGAGCGCCTGGGCATGGAGCGCAAGTCCAGCGGCGATGAGCCCGCGGCAGTATGGGATCCCGAACGTGACGAGATGCCCAGCCCGTTCCTTGTGCGTGCGCGCCGCATCGCGAGGGTGTAGTCCGCCTCCGTGCTGGCTGCGTGAAGAAGAAAAATAAAAATCATCACATCACTCACAATAAACTACATGAAAGAAAGAAATAAGGGACACGCACATTCTTTTCTCACTCACTTTCTTGTTTTCTTTTCTTTTCTTTTAATTTTCCCTTTGTCAGTTACAGAGTGGACTGGACACCGTGGAGGAAAGCAAAATCACACAGCAACCCCTGGAGAGGTTTCTTTTACAACACTAAACCTACCTACTTTACTTATTTCACGTTCTCATGACCCGAACTGGCGGTGCGGCGAAACCGAGGGAGGGAAAGGGGGGGAAAGGGGGAAGACGGAGGAGACATGGGCAGACGGACGGACGGACGGGACGGATGGTTGGATGGATGGATGAATGATTTGTTTACTTCATTCATGAGCAAAGTCGGAGGTATTGGAAATGAGCATGCAATTGGTATTTGTTTTGGCTGGCAAGCAAAGGATGGGAAATCTGGAAGGGCGTTTTTTGGCGTGCGCGCGCGGCGTGCAAGGACAATTATTAGCACCATTCATGTTTCTTTTTTGTTTCTTCTTTTTTTTGCTTCTGCATTACTTTGTTCTCAGCATGATTTGCATTTTTTCTTCCTCTTCCTTCATGCCTCACCCTTTTTTTTGTTGTTGTTGCAAGCATTGCTTTTCCCCTCTCACTGTTCGCTCCGACTCTCACTCGACTCTTCTCCTGATCTGCTATGCTTTTTATTGCTTGTCATAACCACTTGGTTAAGTTGGGTTCGCTTTTTGCATTCGCATTCACCCATGCATGAGAGGAGGACGAAGGGGGTTGCATGGTCATTCATGGTTTTTTTCGATCTGGCTCGAGGGAAAGCCATATGAAAGGTGTTGACGGGAAGCCAGGACAAGGCTGAGTTCTTTGTACATTGTTTCAATAGATGTTGTAAAAGAGTACGGTCAATGCGTACGTTTACTGCTTTCTATTTGTGTTTCTTTAAGGAGTGAGCGGCGTGAGTGGAGGATGATTTTGTCGTGAACTGGCACGCTGTGCTGTTCAATAAACCCCCACGGTATATCACAATGGCTTCTTGGATTGAGAACCCATTGAGAACACCTCTAGGGCCAAGTATATATGGATTGCTTCTCCAGGTTTTTCTTCCCTTTTTGTTGCTGAGCTTGGCATACGTAATCGAGTGATTGCAAGTAACACCGACTCTGTTTTCTTATCGTCATGTTTCTCGAAAGAAGACACCGTCTTACTCATGACCAGACTCCAGTATCAAGTACTTTCAACAACCTCATTTTAATATCTACCTTCATTCACATATGCAGGCCGGCGTACACTATTTGCTGACTATCAATTGAGACCAGCACCCCCAAAATTACAACTCCCCGTTGCTCCCCGTTGCATGAAGCTTGGAAATTGGCACAGTTCCTAACTTGATTAGAGCAATCAACTGCCTACTACTGCACTGCATGTTGCCACGATTTGCTGTTCGCGCAGCCAACCACCGGTAGGGTCCCCCGCTCTCGTCGGGTATCATCACGACTCGGCCGATAGAACCAAACCTGCCACAAATCCTACGCGGGTCCTGCAATACTTGGCTGTTGTTATCATCAATATGTGACCCCCATCTTCTCTCTTCCTCCCTCTCAGTTCTCTTCTCTCCCAAAAGGCCTCCCCCGATCACCTGTTTGACGATATGCAAGCATGAGTCGAGCAGACTGTCTCAAGCCCATTATCAACTGACTACTATTATATCGTAAGACCATTAACAAACTTGGTTGTCTCGGCGGACTCCTCGATCAGAGGCAGCAAAGGAAAAGTCTCATGACGACATAACAACGTTCCAGACATGACAGATCCTGCAATCCAATCATTCCTGCACCGGGGAGTCGGATCGTCCCCGGACTGTGCGGAGCTTTTTTTTTTTTCCTTTTTCCTTTTGCCGATGTGAATTATTTGTTCTGTTACTGTATTATTGTTTTTTTTTCTTACTTGCTAGCGTTCGCTCCGTTTCAAACGTCCAATCATTGGTGTGCATCCCCCTTCTCGGAAGAGCACCGTCTTACACCCGACCACATATCGAGGCCATCCACACAACAAACTCCAACATGGCCTCGGCCAAAACTTGGCCGAATGAGATGTATCAATTCCGAACAAGCAAACTCGTCGCAGCAAATCCAGCATCCCACGTCATTCAAGCACGCAGAGCCCCAGAGACCCGATGGTCTCCTCCCCCCACCCATCCATCTATTCCCCCCCTACTCCTGTCATCCGCCAGGGCGCTGTTCCCTATGCCGTACTATACGTCGTAGACCTGCACGTTCTCGCCCGCACCACATGCACCAGCGTTCCGGCCGGAGTTCACGTTGGGCATCACTGCGTCTCACCCCATTCTTCACCTCCGACTAAATCGGAGCCCTTTTGCATGGGGCTCCAACCCAACCCGCGCAGCCGCTAAGTTAAAACCACTGTCAGAACTGCTCGCCCTCCCTTCCTATTCGAAGCCAGCAAGTCCACGCAGCCTGTTGACCATGCGTGCCCAGCTGCACCCCGACCAGTCATCGGGAGGCAAGGCGGAAATAGTTTCACGCGACAACGGACTGGGCCAAGTGCTGCATGCGTGTTACAGACCCAAGTCTCGCGGATTGCGCTGTAATTCTTAGCTGTTAAACCATGTAAAGACGCGAGGCATCATTAACATCATTTCGCATTAATCATGGCTAGGAATTCAGGGGTCCTTATTCGGCCTTTCATGGTCACATTGCCTGTAATGCATGCATGAGTGGTGCATCATCATAATGGGGGGAGGGGGGAGGGGGTAGCCCATGATCGTGAGGGTCAGATCATCTCGCTCTGATCTTGATATTGTGTTTTGCATTTTTTTCTTGCTGTCTGTCTGCCTGCCTGCCTGCCTGTCTGCCTGTCTGTCTGTTGCGAAACTAGAGTTTAGATTTCCAGGGATATCAAGTTCAAAAACATAGGAAGGGGTATTTTCATAACAAAGACCACAAGTTATATCCGACGGTTTCGTCCAAAAATAATAATAATACGCAATGGCGTTAACAAGGCTGTACGAAAAAAAACGCCAGGAAGCCGAAAGCCCTGATAAAACTGAGGAATTGTGCCGCCTGAAGTAAAGCCATTTCAGTTGTGATCAACGCCGCCTAGTCACCGACCCAGTACAAGACATGTACGGCCAAAAAAAAAAAGGACAGTAAAGAAAAGAAAACTCCAGAGACAGCAACCTCGAAAAGATCCGGCAATAAAAATAAAATACTAAGAGGAATAGAAAAAAAATAAACCAAACAAACATTAACCAGCCGTGAGGCCAATTCCATTCTTGTAGCCGTGAGGCCCATCAATCTTCAAATTCCCACGATCCCTGCGCCCTCGTAAAGGAGTCCATGTCATACCATTCCCAAGCGGCGGAGAAGAGACAAGAAGCCCCTTGAGTCTTTGAATGTTTGAGTGTGCGTGTGTAATTTTTTTTTCCGGTGGTGTGCGTGTGCATATGCAGAGCGGTCCTGTGTAAACCCGCGCAGGATCCTTGCATTCTCCTCCAATAATTTCGTGCGTAATTTTCATGTTTTATTTTCTTGGCAAAAAGGAGAGTTCCATAATTGTCGTAACCAATTGAGTGTTTCTATTATCCCCCGACCCGAATGGATCGGGTACTGCATTGTTGGGGGTGTGGCCATGTTCAAATATCATGACTGGAGAAGTGGGGGAAGCATCTGTTGAATTTTAACGCCGTGATCGATGGGAACTGCCATGGTGACGATGGGAGGAGTGACGAGAGGACGAGTGATGTGATGAAGAATGCCTGCGGCTGGAGCCGCTGTTTTCCAGATCGCGATCGAGGGATTCGACCCTCGACCTAAAGCCTTTGACAATCTCCTTGATGTGTGCAATGCGGTCGAAGTCGACTTCGAGCTCGTCCAACTGTTGGATGATCTCGGTGTAACGGGCAATCTCAGCGTCCGCGCCACCAATAATGCCGTCGGCTTCGTCATATTGCAACTGAGTAAATCTTTGAGCTTCGTAGCTAAGGTGTTGGATTCTCTGTTCAATGGTTGCCATAAGGTGATCAAAGTAGCGTCCCAGCGCGGTAAGAGATGAGCTATCAAGAAGCAAGAGACCCTGGCTGCTAGCCCGGCTGGCGGCGCGTGAGCTGCTGGACCCCCCGCCTCCCAACGCCGCCTGGCCCTGGCGAAGCAGCTGGACCTCCTCGGCGCTGAGCCCTAACTGGGTGTCCGGAACAGCTTGAGTCGACATTGCGGGCAGCCGCACAGGGGAGGCGCTATGGCGCGGGGGAGGACGGAGGGGTCACGGAAGCGCCGCAGAGGAAGCCGAGGTCGGGAGGATCGTGAGGCGGCTCGGGATGGAGGCGATGGTAATTATTATTGCTGAGAATAACCGAATACGAGTAGAGTGGGAGGTCGAGGCGAGATGCGATGTGAGAATATGCTGGCGACTGGGGACATGAGCCGCTGCAGACGGGGTGCAACGATGTCGACAGGGATGGGCGTAGGTGAGGTTTTGAAGACAATGACGATGACAATGGGTGCAGGGATACCAATGAGATCAGTGATAGCTCGGGGTAGGATATTGAACTTGGTGAAGCTGGCGATGACAACAACAACGACGACAAGGGCCTTGAAATTGGCGAATGCTGTGCTGCGCAGAGCATCATGATATCGGGATGGTGGCGACCATGAGTAGCGTCAATGTGGGGGAAAGAACTGACAGAAAAGTCTTGATTTGTTGAAACAGTGAGAGGGAGGGGGGGCCACGAAAGAAGAGAATCAAAGTAAGGAGAGGGAGAAGATGAATGAGTCTTTTGTCTTCTAACTACCCTACGTACTGGTGGCAGCAGTAGAGGGAAGCTAGGAAACAAAGATTGGAGCTGAGGTAAAAGAGGGTGGAGGAAAAGTAACGGAGAGAGTAAAGGAGGGGAGATGAGGGCAAAGAGATTACAGAAGCGGGACAAGGAAGACAACCAAAGGCACCGAGAACGAGCCGGTACAGAGTTGCTTTGCTTCTGGAGAGTAGAATACCGGTGTTGATTGGAGAATGGAGAAACGGGCAAGACGGAGAGGCGGGAGCAGAATCAGAAGCCGAATCCCAAGGAGGGGGGTAAGTGTAAGGTACTTGATAGCTTGATCAGGTAAGTCGAAGAGTATCTGTAGCCGCAGGAATTGAACTGGTGTCGTAGTACTGTGGTATACCGACAAATAGAGGGGCGGTCCAAGACGGGCGGCGCAGATTTCGGTGAGAGAGGCAGGGATGATGGGCTGCTCTAGGCGCAAGGATGGTGTAATTTTGTTTATTTTTTTTTTCCCTCTGGGCGTTGGAAGGTCTGAAATGACTAGGGTGGTTGAAGGGAAGTTAAGTGAATATGCGAGTGTGTGCAACTTTGGCTGGCGACTGGGTACCGACTGGGGAAAAGAGCCGGGACTTGGGCTGCTTCACTGCTGGGGGTAGTAGTGGTGGAGGAGGAGTAGGAGTGGAGGAGAACTGGGTGAGATGTGTGGGATTGGCGATTGAATTGGCTATAAGAGCTCAGCAATAACTGGGATTGCTTCTTTTGCCGGTTCGACGTCCCTGATTTAGGACGGAAGAAATAAAGGGCGCGTGGGACAAAAGCGTGGGACGGTATAAATACCTTTTAGTCGTAATCGGTCCCTCGGTGAGAAATGAGGAGAAGATGAATTTCAATAACGTGGATCAATTCGTGGTGATAACATCAACCAGCGCTTGATCACTTGGGAAACACACGGACGACGCAGGGAAGCTTGTCTTGATGCAGCACCCCAGTTCCAGCTCGGGCAGTTGGTTGGGTGGTTTTTGATCGTAGGGTGCGCGGGCGTCTCTTTTTTTTTTCTCCCTCTCTTTCTCGCTTTCTTTATTTTTTCCTGGCGTGGGGAGGATCAGAGCGAGAAAGATGGCGGCGGACCCGTGAAATGCATGAGCAGGGATGTTCTCGGGTTTGCTTTTTGGTTGGTCTTTGGGGGGGTGAGAGGTCCCAGCGGAGGTGAGGCAGTTGGAGTAGTGGGAGGAGCGACGACACCAAACAGAGAGAACAAGAAGAGAAAGAGATGACAATAGAGAAAGGAAGATGGAACTGTTCAGGTGAAGGCGGATGGTCGGCGGTTTTGTTTGATTGATTCCTGATTCATGGGCTGATGAAGGGCTGTCGGATGTTTGAATTGATTTTGGGTGGAGAGAAGGTAAGGTACGGAGTACAGTACGGCACAAGCACTGTGACGTACCTATTACCCTCTGCCGCTGTGACGAAGGGTGAAGAGTGAAAAGCGACAGGGTTCAAGGCCGATGCGATGCGACAGGTGAGATGTGAGAGGAGGTTAAAATGGCAATGACAGTGTTGCACGACCCAACCCAGTCCGACGCAAAGAGAGGGAAAAAAAGAGGTGTGTGTAACTCGAGTTGGAGCAGCACGTGCAATGGAAATTGCCAATCCCCGTTGTCGTTTTGTCGTCTGGGAAAGCCCGGCAGAGATTTGGGAGATGATGATAACTAAGGTACCTAATGACCGAGGAGGGTTGCAGTCTGAGGGTTTCCTGCTTTTTTCTTTTCTGGCTCCTGTCTCTGTCTTTTTTTTCTTTCTTTCCCCTTGGCCTTTTCTCTTGCTCTTTTTATTTCCTTCTCCCGGGGTGTCTAATTTCCACCAAGCAACGAATTGGTCGTGTGATGGTAGATGGCCCTGACGCTGAGTAGAGGGCGCGTAAGTTCAGTGTGTAGAGGTCGCTCTCGCAGCAATTATCGTCACGAAACAAGCGGTGCCCACGAGACTTGCGGTTTTCCCTTTCGGTGCACTCTAGCGAGGAAGCACCTAGTCGAGACCCCCAGTCGACCACACCTTGCTCGATTAGCTTGTCAATCGCTGACCTAGGGCACGACGATCTCTCCAAGGATTCGGCTGCTGGGACAGCTGTGAGAGGGAGAAAAAAAAAGCAAATACACTGGGAAAGTGAGAAAGGCGGTGGATCTAGTTGTTGCTTTTCGATCCCCAGATTGGAGAGGAAAGAGAGAACACGGAAGGTTCAGTTCTACCCCCCGGAGCTACTAGTTAATAACTTGATCCGTGGCTTGGATCTTTGAGTCGTCTGCGTTGCTTTCTTTTACCTGTATGAATTCTATCGTAATGTTTCTGTTGGGCGATAAGGGCCTCGTATCGGACGCACGTTGAGACAGGCTGAGCTCAGGACTTCACAAGAGCCAATTCAGAAGTTTCACAAGGAAAAGAAAAACAAGAGCGAAGGAGACAGAAGGAAGCCTGGAGGAGAGAGAGCACAGAGGGGATGGAGAGCGAATAAATCAAGTTTGCACAAAGGAGAAGAAAAAGCAACTATGAGGACATACGTAATTCAAGCATGCAGCATCAAATCAAAGTCAAGATACATACTGCAAGACAACACATTACATAGGACTTGAATCAGCAGCAGCAGCGACAGCAGCAACAGCAGCAGAAAAAAACATCACCGACTTTCCTCGGTGTGAGGTGGCAGCCGAACATCAACAAGAAGGCCATACATGAGACGATGAGTCAAGGGAAGTCGGATCTAGGGAAAACACCATAACAACAAGGACGTCCATCAGTGGTCTTGGGATGGGGGGCAAAGCACACCAGAAACCACGGTTCCGTGAAAGAGGTCAGGAGACGGTCATGATACGCAATGCCGACTTACCTTACCATCAGCCATCCGTTTCCCACCGCAAGCCGAAGCATGTCGCAATCCCATGGCCCTGCAGCTCCGTGGTTAAGGTTACGTATATACGGCCTGCTTACCGTAGTAGTTCAACCCCCCTCCCCTCAGTGCCATTTATTTCTCCGCCCAATTGTCAAGGATCAACACTGTCCGTCGCAAATGAGAGCGCAAGCCAGAAAAGGGAAAGGCAGAGAAGCAATCAGAGAAAGCCTCTGGCACCCTTCTGGCGAGTGACAGTCGTATGTTTTGTCCAGGCTCCATGCCGTTGCCCAAAGCTCCGGAATCCCGGATCATAGGCCGCCTCGTGGTCCACCGCCCACCGCTGCCGGCCGCCAGATACAGTAGTACTTCCAACGTTGCTGGGTTTATTAGTTTTTTTTTTTTAATCACTGTGCAGTGTTCTGATGGAACGAAACTTCTAGGATTTCCCTTTCTCTTACCTCCTTTCTCGCTTCTTTTCTACCGAGAAAATTGGCATTGCACAACGTTCGCTTATGTAGGGGGACGTGGATACACACCTGATCCGTGGGGTGAGCCGAAGACATGAGATTTTCTCAACATGCATGCATCGTTTTAAACATCAAAAGACATTGCAACAACGACAGCAGAAACAGCAGCACCAATACATGAAAGTAATAATCCGGAAGGCGGTCAGTCTGCAGCTGAGTATTCGGTTTCGGGAGTTGCTCCATCCATCGAGCCACAGCCGCAGCGAGGACCCAAAAACAATTCCTTACCCCCTCCCTTTCTGTTCACCAGTCTTCAAGCAGTGAAGGAAGCCTCTCTAAACAAGGATAGAAGCCTGTTTCGGTCTGCTGGGCGTTTCTCTTCGCCATGTCGGTGCTCTCTCGGCTGACCATGACGGAACCCGTACCACCATCCGGCGAACAAGCCCACCTCGGAACATTGACATCCTGGACAAGAGGGAAAGGATGGGGAACGGAGCCGTCTGGGTCCTCACTCGAGCCCCAGTTCAGCTCAGACCAACTTCGTCAACCAAGTTTTACCACCTGTCGCTATAGAGGATTTGCGAAATACGGTGTACGCAGTAGTAATGCAGCGATGAGTATATGATCAGATGGACTAGACTACCAAGAAAGCACCATTCAAACCAGGGACAAGGAAGCGAGAATCCACTATTTTCTACACCACCAAGTTCAAGGGGAACTGGGCTTAGCTGACAACGGGGAACAGCCATGAGGAGCCCCGAGCTCGAGATACGACCCGACAGGACGGACACACCAGCATGACAAGTTGAAGACCCGCGAATACGGAGCCCGTTAGGTGCCAACTGTCCAGGCCCGGACCAGGAGAAGAGAAGAAGCCGGGAACAGATCCCCGTCATTTCAGGTCAGGTCACCATCTAGTCTTCGCTACCGAGAAGAAGAGGCAATAAGAGGGGGGAGGGGTAGTCGACTATTTTCATGAGACAGTCCGTCTTTTTGGATCCCGCCATGTTTGCAGCTCAATTCACCCACCTTCAACCCTACCTTGTCCTTACATCTGCTTACGTATGAGCTGTTAGCAAGTGCTCACTAATTTCCAATGCCATCGAACATGGCCGAGGGCGCAGAAATGAGTGGGTTCTAAGGGGTGGTTGTTTATATTTTTTTTCATGATCTTTTTTTTCCTTGCCTTTTGCCTTGTCGGGGAGGGGCCGAGTGGTCGAAGCATGAGGGAGTTGTAGACGGATATCCGACCAGTAAATCACTGCCTCGGGTGATGCAAGGCCTCCCGAGGCGCGATAAAGGGAAGAGGGAGTGTAGGAATGGTGGTGGTCTGGAGGTCTGGAAGCTGTTGGCTTTTGGCTTTTGGCTTTTGGGTGTTGAGCTGAGGAAGTACAACTCAACAGATTGGTACCTGTCCGTTCACACATCATAGGCGGTAGGAATGGGTAGGCACTCAGATGCATAGCAGGTATCACCGAGGTATACGGTGTAGGGGGTAGACAGAGACGGATGGAGGGGATAGATGGATAGAGAGATAGAGGACGGCACGCAGGCAGCCAGTCACCCGCGAAAGCAGAAGATGCAAAACATAGCTACCAAAGGACCTTCTCTCGAATGGAGATATTCCCATCCAACCGCATGTACACCCACAGGCATATTCTTGCCCTCGATGGCGGCTTTTCAGCTGCTCAATTGGGTAGGTGCGAGATGAAGATTAATAAATCGAGAGTGAAAGTGAATGTGCACGTGTGCTCCCAAACCCGAAAACCTCCATCTCTACCCACCCATTCATTCACCCATCCACCATCAAATCACATCATCACATCAACCAGCCCCAGCCCAACCAGCATCTGACGGGACTCTTGTCATTCCGTTATTCCTCCCGCACTCCCATAAAAATTTGGGGTTTTTCTGGTTCCTCCCACCTCCGAGGTTGTGCATTACCTTAACCAGGCAGAGCCAGATTCACTCCGCTCGTTTCCGCCCGTTTTCTTTCTCATGTGCCCAGTACTAATCCTATTTCCCCCAAATATCGCCCATGTTATGGGAAACGAGAAACCGATTGATGAAAGCGAGACAAAATAATTCTAAAAATAAATATTTAACAAAACACATACCCAGGCCCTCTATGTACGCACACAAAAGAGAGGAAGAAGAGGAAAAAGGAAATCTCAAACTACAAGAGCCGAGACAAGGACCTGGGGCTATTTGTCTCACTCTCGACTTCAGACATGCAAATCACATCTGAAGCCACTGACTCAAATGGGGAGAGAAAAAAAAAGGAACTACCCCAAGTCACCCTTCACAGCCGCAACCGCCAACCCCTCTTGATCTTGTTTGCGTGACGCTGAGCAAATGCTTCGCGCCCGGCATGTGGCGCGCGCTGAATGAAACCATGATCCTGGCAAAGGGAAATCCTTCTCGGAGCATCGCTCAGCAAGTTGACAAGGTGGAATTAGTATCTATGCATCTACCCATTAGTACGAACAACAAGAATAGCCGCTCGATTCACAGACGAACGGTCCAAGCAGTCAAACAAACATCAATGCAGAGCAGGCGAAAAAGAAGCAATTGACTATGACGCACAAACTACTATAATTAAAAAAGCCAACTTAGCTCAGCGAATCAGGCTCTCTTTCAACGGCTCACTCGCATACATAGATCCTTTCCAGTTCTCCTTCTCTCTCTATTTTTCTTTTTTGCTCCTAGTCTCGTCCCAGCACCCACCAACGCCATTCGTCCATACGACCTACGCTGCATGATGCACTATGCATCTCGCCGTCCCGACCTGCAGCAAGCCTTGAGCCTCATGACGATGGTGACTTTTCCCTTCATTCGAACAGGGCGGATGCCGAAATGGAGCGAAGGGCTCTTTTACTTCTTTTTAGATGACCACATTCTATTTGTTTTATCCCCTCCTCCTTTCTGTGACCATCCTTCACTTGGCTACCCATCCTGTTACCCTGCTACCTCCAAATTCACATTCACCATCCATCCACCAGTTCGGACCTACTTACCAAGATAGATTAATCTTTCACCCATCCTTCGTTTTCTATCCTCCCTCACCCTCGCCTTCGCCCACCACCAATTTGCTGCTCACATATTCTTCATCGCCCACCATCATCCAACATCGCGGTAGCGGGTCCCTCTTCCCGAACCACGGTTGCATCATGCATGCTCCTGAAGGCACGAGGACACGAAGGAATCGCGTGAATATGCATGTTGCCGTCTGCAAGCAAGCACACCTCCAATCTGTGACTCGTCCCTCGGCTTCCTCCCCCTCCTGTCCCCCCCTCCTCCTCCCACCCCGCCGAAGCCCAGTCTCACAGGCATCCCTGCCTGTCCCCATGGAAGAATGGGCTCTCGTTGACCAACCCCCTGGCTCTTTAGAAAACCCACGGATCTTTGCAGCCCTCGCTGGGTAGCTACGTTACCCAACTGATTCTCTTTCTAATGTCACGCTTTGCCATCATGCCTATTGGACTTTATTCCAGACTACTGCGGTATCTCCTTTCCCCAAAACCCTGGTGTTTTATTGTCATACTTGTTCGGCTCCTCTATTCCGTCTCTGCCTCGCTTCCCCAGTGTCCACCTTTTTGCCGCTGGGGAAGGCCTAGGCGGACTCTTGTCATACCTCGTACTCACAACCGTCGTCACTGTCGATGTTCTCCTTGTACTGTGTACTAAGAAGCTCGGAAACCCAGCCGTTTTCATTCCCATTTTCCGGGCGCTTCATCGATCAGCACCCGATGGCCCTGAATATTTAGCCGTGATATCTGTCCAGCTGCAACTTTACCCCTGCTACTCCTCCCGGTGACACACCTTGCGGCTGACCATGCCGGCGATATGGAACGCGGTCATTGTGTATCCTTCTTGTGAACTCCCAAATGGATATCTCAAGGTTTAAATAACCCTTCCACTTAGCTACCTAGCCATTAAGAAGATACAACAATCTCACGGGTCTCCCTCAGGGACCGGCCAAGACAACAAAACAAAATAGGGTGGGCGATAGCTGGTCCAAGATTATGGGCAGCAATCTTGGAAAACTCGGTCCGATTGAGCACTTGTCGTATTGGCACGACGGTAAACATCCTTGGCACATGTGGTTTGTCCCGCTTCACTAGGAACTAAGTTTTGCTATCTTTGACTAGAGAATTAACTAACCCAGCAATATCTGTCTCATGAGAAGACACTTGTTTTGTGTTTGTGCCAATTTGTAATCGTAGAAGCCATAACCCATCCATAGCGCACCTGAACTGAATTTCGAATGCCTCAGAGCAGATAGATTCAATCGTATTAGCCGCGTGAAATACGAAGTGATCCCAAGGACACTTTGTTGCCTTACATTCGATAGAGAGCATGCGAAGTTGGTGTTGCTAGACCCAATTTCTAAATAGGGTGTGTTAAGTGGTGCCCTCTATCCTTTATGTATATAAAGATCAATATCATAACCTGTGAGCAAGTAATAAGAGCATGGCCCATTCCTGTCCACTCGCTACGGTTTCTTGACAGCATATTCTACATATGGACACGAAGACCTGGCACTTTAATGTTCAAGAACTCTCTGTTCAGTTTGAAGAGAGCCCATCTCCCTTCTTGAAGGTTCTTGGGATTTGAGCTAATTATTCTCGACTGGTCTGACTTTCAGTTATTTAAGGGTGTCCGTAGAGGAAAAAGGGATCTCTCATGTCACTAGTCAAAATTATACGAGTAAGGTTAACTTGCGGACGGCCGACACAGGGTAGGTAAAGAAACAGAGTCTGTTAAGGAAGGTCTGAGTGGAAGAGATTGAAGGGAGGGTAAATAGAGACCCTGTTCCAGGCAAGTGTTTGCCATTATTAGTCACTTTCTGCTTGCAGAAAATGAAATGTGAGAGTTGTACATCTCACTTTTGCCTTCGCCATCAACTCCCTTTTCCTCACCCAACTATGATGGGCGGAGACACGTCGATGACTTGATAAGATTTAATTCCCATAGAGGGTAGCTTTTCATTGTTCTGAAGGCTCCCTTTGTGAATAAAGGGCGAGGTATCGTAAGAGATCCTATGTTTAAAGTAAGAAGGAAAGTTCCTTGCCTTCTCGATAATGTGGTGAGGACATCCCCGTGGCTCAATATTATTGAAGGGCGAGCATAGCATGTTCCAAAGTTGGCAAGATGGACAAGAGGTATGCTGCCATCTATTCCTAGTCCGAGTAGACTAATATGGGACAGTAGGGAGATTATAACCCAAATAAATGATTCAAGAGCAACTTGTCGCTGATGGACCGACTCGTTTTCAGAAACCCTCAGCCTTGCTAGCAATGGCTGCTAAGAGGCAACAGTGATAATAGCCTTATACAAGCATATCCTGTTTATAATCAACTGCAGTAACTCTATTCAACTATATTATATGATTAGAAAAGAATAGAGTCAGCAAGGAATGTATGGATAACTTCTGGTGATGATTGCTTGGCACATGTGAGGAATGATCGCGACGACCAGTCTCATCTCGCCAGATTGGAGTTCGAGAACCTGCACTCTTAGATAATATTTGAAGCGTAAATAGCCTAGGCATTTAGAAAGCTTTGAATAGATTGAGATTTCGGATCCGAACGTGAACTTCTCACCGCCGTCATTGTCAGGGTGATAATGCAGGTTGAAGATAAGGTGGAACGTTTCGGACTTACAGACGCGAAGAGTTGTCTAAGACGATCTACCTTGAGGTAAGATCGGAGTTTCCAAATAAACTCTTTTCTAATCGTTTTAATATTGCCGAGCCCAACTGCTGGCGCCCTGAAGCTTCTTCCAGACAGCTTCACCGTAGTTCAACAGACAGTCCAATAATTGAGAAACGTCAAAGTACATTGAACGAAATCTTTCAGTAATGTTGATATCGATAATCCTACGACAAAACATGGTCTTGCGAAGATGTATCGGTGCCATAATTGTGAGGATCTAGAGGTAGAAACTTGCGACTGCTCTGCGTGTATGTATATTGGTAGTCAGGTTCACATTCTACGCCAGCTCAAAATCGACATCGATTGGCTATCTGTGAAGTAGCCCACAGGTTACTCCTTTTATTGCTGCCTGATTAGTACAAATTCTGTATGCTTTGACTGGATGTTCTGCTATTCTGGGGGGGTACTGATCGCATGATACTCCAGCTACGTCCTGGGACGCGCAACTACGCTGAACCTGATGTCACGAACAACGTTATTTCAACGAATAGTCTCAACACGGACGGCATCTCTCCATTTTCTCAAGCATTACTCAAGTTCTTAATTTTAGTACAACAAAAAAGCTGCAAATCTTCGTCACTAGCAATCACTTGCCCGTGGATATCAATGTGTAGGAGCTCCATAGCTATCTCAATACTCTACAAGGTGACCTAATCACCTTTTGCCTAACTATGAACATCTGGAACGCTCTAACCTGATATTTGCCGCGTCTCTTTACAAGTCCTTCGAACTCAGTCTGGTTTACTATCCCCAGGAAGGGACAGCTACCCTATGCTCGGTGAATAACAACTCACAAAGATAGACTAACAGGCAACCATAGTCGTGAAACACGAGATTCCAGAACTTTTTTTGGTGAAATCCAATTGGGAAGGAGTTCGAGTCAACCTAGCGCGATAACACAAGTTCTGCAACAAAGCACGTGGAAGGGTGTAAACCTCTTGATGATAATGCCATAAATTCGGATTTGTAGGTTCTACTTCGAGCAGGAGGCTTCTACGAGCAACTATCCGCAACTGGCCTTAGTCTGACTCTTCTATACTGTGAACTACGCCCCCATGCCTTGATACGGCAAGAAGATAACGTTCTGCGACAGCTCCAAGTTGACTGACCTTTCCATATTGAAGTAAACAGCCCCGGATGCTGCTGTGTACTATGCTTAACCGGGACCCTCGGGGCAAGGACATCACTGTGCTGAGCCACCAAGCGAACCCTGCGACGAGTCAAGGGGGAGGGGGAGAGGGAGAGACCTAGGTGAAGATCATTTACCGGGACATTTACCGGGTGGTTTGCCGGGTCATTTCCCTCATCGATGCCGCCTACGAACGTAGTAACGTGTGTGTTCGTAGTTCCTTTCCTTCCTTCCCTTCTTTTCTTTTTCCATCCACCAAGGATAGGAGTTAACTTGGCATCCCTGACAGATTCCGGGACCTGAAACGCCCCAGAGCGGTCTAGGCGATTTGGTTCAGGAGAACTAAGGAGAACCGACGGCAAATTCCGTTGGCCTTCAAAGAAGGAGGTTGAATGAGAACGTATTTAGTTCGTGAGCTAGCATCGGAGTTAATGAGACGGCAATATCTCGAAGATATGGGGTCTCAGACACTCGTTTTAGATTGTTGTCGCTACGGATGGACCATTGAGCCCTTATTTTTTGTTAGCGATCGGCATGGCCAGTCGGCTTCGCCTGAAACCGCAGCTTCTCTCGGGTCCTCTCCAACTTGGGGTGTCTCTACCTACACGCACAATGAATGCAATACGATTGAAGCCGGGAAAGGAAAAAGAAATTACTGTAAAAGAATACGCAGGGGAACTGGAAGCTCTGTGCCAAATCAGTGCACAGCTGCCAAGGCATCCCACTGCGAAGAGAAAATGGGTCAATAGTCGGGACGAGAAGCCGCAAGTTAGTTGCCACCGTGTTAGGCTATAAGCACACCAGACGCCAACAAGCCCCCTCGCTCTCCGTCTGGGGTACAAAAAAAAGGTCATTCAAGCGTCACGAATCATTCAGTCCGCCGAGACGCGGCGACTGCGGTCTGTTGTCTTGTCGGCCCACCGAAGCGCCGGGCCGGAGTAACGGCCGAGTGTGAGACGGCCGTCGGGGTTTGCGAGGGGGGGAGAATACACTGTCCGGCAAAGCCAAAAAGATTCGGGTGAAACCTGAAAGGACCAGCGCGAAAGGCGGTAAGAGGAAACGAAATGGCTAAAATGATAGTATACATGCTATTACATTACGGCCAGGTACCGTGCCGTGGGTGAGAGTCGGGGACTCGGGGAGCCTCAAACCTCTAGTTATCAAAGAAAAGGCGAGTCGACTCTCCATCTAACTAACTTGGGGGTTCCTAGTGATTAGTGCATTTCTGTTTAGGGGGGAAAGTCACAGCGATCATACACAGTAGACGTGCATAAAAGAAACTCCGTCGATCGTTCTCGGGGTCTCGACGTCAATTTCGTTAATGGAGAATGAAATCATGCCCTGATAGAGATCACCATCCCCACTGATGTGACCGATAGCGCTGCTAGAACTTTTGGCAAAGGTCGCCTAACTACTCTGGTAAGCAGTCGCCACACAGGATTACACGCCGAAGCGAGCTTCCTGTCAAGGATATGGTGTAGTCTCTGGAGGACTGAAGTTGACGGTGGGCATGCTTACTGTGCATATCACTCTTCGCCTAAGGGGAGGAATTTACCTCAGGCGCATCAGAACACTAAGACAGCGGAGAAAGAGGCGGTGGATAAGTCTATACGGTGGTCACCAATCTGCGTCTTAGACTCCCTCTCACACAGGCCACGTTCCCAGGGCCATCCCTGGGCGGAATATCGTGAACTAGTCTCGGTGAGGATGGACTTGCCATGTTCAGCCAGTAGAAGGGGAGGCACCATGTCTCGAATCTCCCATCAGCCAGCCCTGCAGACAATCCAAGCGCATCAATCACGGAGAATTAGCCAGCTACATTGAGGTAGGATACCTAGACCAGAGAATTAAGAAGCAGATGGACATGCAAGGGGAAGAAACAAGTGATGGTGTTCATCCTGCGTGTCTCAAACGGCTGCTGCTTCCTTTTTTCTTTTTGTTCACCTAAAGCTGATGATACGCATTGGTCACATTGAGCATTGAGGCGCTTTGTGCATCTTATTATTAGTCCCTCGCGTGTGACTTTTGCATAAGACCTGGTAATTAACGCCTCTCTCATAAAGCAAAAACTGAGCATTGGTCAGCTAGGCATGACATCATGACATGATATCAAGCTAGAACCATGAGACTAGCATAGAAACATATATGCATGAATGGGCCAAGTTGCCTGTACATCACTGTTTTCGCCAGCCGACTATAATACGTCTTGAGCACTTCACTGCATACAGTACCTTGCAGGTTTTTTTATTATTTTTTTTATTATTTTATTTCTTTTAGTACTTCAGGGGACCGCGCATGCGAGTATGAAGTTGAGAAGGGAAGGTCCAAAACAGGAAAGAAACAATCTCAACTTGGAAGGCATACTGTGAAGTCACTGTTCGACAGGGACAGGAGTTATCAAGGGTGATGTATACATGGCATCGGACTGTCTGTTACCCAAGATCCGGCCGTTGCAGTGCCATCGCGTGTGGAAACTTGGGCAAGCTCGCCGTGACAAAGGGGGGGAAGGGGGGGTGAAGGGACCACAGCAGCATATTTCTACTGTCCGCTGGGGCGTGGGCCACCGCGACAGTGGGCAGACATGAGCTTCGGTCGGGGGTTGTTGTGGAGGACCTTGGTTGAGGCTCTCCTGCCCCTTGGGCTGTGCTTTTTACTACGTAACAAAAGGAGACAAAAAGGGAATTCGAGCCGCGGGGGCGGATATGGACAGGGATAGACGAGTTGACTAGGGGCGATTGGCAGGCAGGGGTGGAATAGAGGATGAATACTGTGTATTTTAGGACTTCCTGGGCAAAAGCATCTTCAGGCAGAGTTCGGTCTGGGAAGTGGCAAGCTGTGAGAGGACCATGAGGAAGAGGGGGCGAGATCGGGATAGCCGTCGAAATAACAATCCCGCTTCTAAGAGAGGAACCGCATAACAGAGTTGCCTATGGAGCAGAGGGGACAATAACTGACCCAGATAATACACATGTACTACAGTATTATGACTATGATGGTACAAAATGTTGTTGATACGGAGTACTGTACCCGTTCATGGCACAAACATGCGCCCAGAACTAAACAAAAGCGTATAGCAACTTATATCTTCAGGGCTCTTCCTCGTCGATCCCAACAAACCCTGACAATTCCCACTTTAGCTGCCTCGCTTCCGGCAGAATTCTAAGTCCTTTTCTAACGTGGTAAGAAAAAAAAAAAGAAGACGACAACCCACACGCCCACTTAGAAAACCCCCCTCCCCTTCTGGAGACTCCGGCAGGGAGACTCCGGCAGTGAAGAAGAACATAGAAGCAGCCACTTTTTGAAGCTGGGGCGGGAAAAGGACCTACTTGGCCTTCTCCGTTGGTTAGTACGCTGTTACGTAGTATTTCGATTTGTATGCGTGCACAGGTGCCAGTTCGACCGGGTCTTTTTTTTTCCCACGCCGTCGCTTTCCCGACTCGGGGTTTGACTCTTTAGTGTGCGGGCGGCGGCGAAAGAAAGGTCTTTGGTGAAGGGCTTTTTTTTTCTCTCCCGCATCCCGAAGTCATCCCCACTACAGCAAGCCGCTGATGCCGTTTGTGTGCACCCTTCCTCTCCAGCAGCACAGGCAACCCTTGCTTTGTGCAATGAACTCCCTTGTGAACCATTGCCCACCTCGCTTGAAAAGAACAAGTTTCACTACATGTTGACATTACTTTTCCCTGCAGGGAACGGCACGGTAGCATCGGGCAGGAAGGCAGCACGTGGGCATAACTCGCTGATGGATTCCGAATGCCTCAGGCAAAGAACAAGAGCCGTTGGGGTTTGATTCCTCATTCTTGGTACCACAGTTATAACCGGCCGTTGCAATCAGTCCCCTTATTAGTTCTACCAACCTACGGATTCCTATCCGTCTTGGCAGTCTACGGAATAATAATAGTAAATAATATGGAACCTGTGTCCCTCCCTTCGGTGACGGCGCCCAGCACCGAACAGCGTCCGTGCTTATACCTCGCCAGTGGGATAAGTCCAAAAAGCCCATGGAGGCGAGATGCAAAATTGCGGCTCCAAAGGTATGGAATTTTGTTCCATACTCTAGTACCCGAGTACAGTATGACCTATATGGATGGCCCACTGGGTCCAACTGTTGCCCACATGCCGCTTGCTGTATCGCCAGCCTCATTTCTTAGGGTGGGTTGCTTGCTCCATTCTGCTGCTTTGATCCGCCACAGGGATTACGCCCATCCAAGTCACCTGAATCGAGGTGGAAGAGAGGGGAATGGGGCAGGGGACAATACATCGGAGAAGAACATCATATCATAAACGTAATGCACGTGCAGCTGCCTATCATGTCTCAGATATCACTCATCGTTGTGTGCTTTGCTGCATTCAGCGTTGTAGTCCGAAATTCCCCATCCAATGGGAGACAAAGCTCGCTCATTGACGAAAAAGAAGCCAACATAATTAATTCGGATAGTTATCGACTACTTCTTTGCTGCTTTGCCTTCCCTCTTCGCCCATATGTAGCAGTTGTTCTTCTTTTTTGACTTCGGCCCATGCTAGTTGTCCCTGTCTGTTATTATACGGTACAGACGTTATATGTATAACCATACCTTGCGCATATTTGTGTGATGTACGAGTTGTAGCAACTCAGTGCGAAGAACTGTATAACGCCCCCCTTGTGCCTTGTGGTTCTCCCAACACCAAATGCTCACATCATAATGCCTGCTTGTTCCCTGTCTAATCCCATTCCCAAGCTAAAAAAGAACAAAAAAAACAACAACACGCCCTTCGGTTTGGACACCACCCCCTCCCCCCATTCCCCACTCCAGAGGATCTTCGTCCACAACGTGGCCCAGACGGGATCCTCACTCCTGTACAAAGTACCTTCAAACTCGCTCACTCTGAAATTAAGCTATTGGGCTTGTGGCGTTTTTTTCCCTCTGTTCCCCTTGGTATTGTCGTCAGCGCTTGTCTTTGGGGGGGAACTGCTTTGCGTAAATCGGCCAGATTTGCGGCCTCATCGAAGCAAGTGACCCCATGCCCATGTCGTTCTGCAACTTGCGCCCAGACTATTCTTTTGTTTCTCCGTCTCTCCGCTTGTTACTGTCCGTCTCTCCCCTCTCTCGGTCACATTGGGCGGGCTCCTTTCCCACACCACACCACACCTCTCACTAACCAGTCGCTTCACGATGCCCTCGTTATTGGGCCCTTTCTTGCAAGACAAGCGCTTATGGGGGCGGACTCGACGTTGGTCGGTTGGCGGTAGTGCTCAACCTTGGCCTTGTCTTACGGGAATGTCACACAACTGGCAGTTAGCCAGTTGACTAATTGAGACAAGACTTTCTGCAAACTAATAACATCTCCTTCTCAAAACGTGACAAGTTCAACGAGACAGGGCTTGATCCAACCGGCGGCAAATTATCCTTCTCATCCAGACAGCCTTGGTACATTCGTCTCGCTTCCAAACAAATAAGAAACAACTAAGAACGGCACAGCCCAGTTTGCTCAGGCCGAAAAGGAACCTGTCACCAAGGCTACCAAGGGTAATAATAATAATTACGAAGGAAGGCCAAATCTGCACACACACACGCGCACACACACACAGACACACACAGCTCGCTCCCAAGAGAACAGACCCTTTCTCCCCTTCGCTTCTCTCTCCGTCTCTGTGTCTCCCCCGCTCACGGGTCAGTACCCGGACGACCCGCATTATCCTTAGTTCACCACGTCTCCTCAACGATCGCCGCCGTCTGTCCCCTCCACCGCCCGTCTCACCCTTCCATAGCTTCGGGAATCCGGGCCTAACAAGCAAACGCCCATACAACATACGCCTGCTCACCCATGACTCGGGGGGGCGTTATAGCAACACTACCACTGACAAGGGGGGGTATGGATAGTGGAGGTCCTAGCTTTTGTTGACTAGAACCAGCCTCGATTTTCCAGATCAACCAACCGCTTTTGAATCATTCTCCCCGTCTCTTGTATTAGTGCAGTGGCACTGTTTTTGTGCTCCTGTCCCATGGAATGGTTTCTTTCATTTTCTCTCTGCTTTTTGGCCTTTTTTATTTGACCAAAAAACCCGCCCCCCCCCCCCCCGGTCCTGGGAAAAAAATCCCGAAAATTGCTCCGCGCCCGGCGGTAGATCCTCAAACAGGGTTATAAAATCACTATGTTCGCAGGGCGTCTTTTAGTAATCAAATATCCATTCATTGTTTAGTTCGTTCCGTGATAATAATTTGCTGGCCATCATATTTGAAGAGGGTGTCATTGCAGCACACAAGACAATGTGTGTGCTGTACGTAGGTAACAGAGGTGGTATTCATTATGTATTCTGCAATGCTTCACATGCTGCTTTATCACTAGGAGAGCTGCATGGCCACAAAAAAGAAAAAAGAAACTTGGAAGAATCATCACAGAACGTGTCTTCGCCGGAAACTTGCTCCGTACTCGTGCATTGAGATGGACAATGAGTACCCACCTAGCGCGTGGTGTCTCAGCGCCTCCATCGTTCCGTGTGCACCTCACGCACTCTTCACGCCGCAATCTCCAGCTTTCGCCCACTGATGAGTGTCTGAGACATGCACCATCCGTCCAACCACGTTTGCTGCTGTACTTTTGGGGTCCAAGCTGTGATCATCCGCTAAACAATAAGGTGGACGGACCGCTGATCAACTCACATTGTGCGTCCGCATATCCCTTCCCTTCGTGGATGGCCGTGGATTTGGTCTCAAGGACGGCGCCTGTATGACGTTCACTCCTCGGAGATGACCGCAATTGATTAAGATGCACACAACTATATCGCACGCACAGACACACACACAAGTCAATCATCAAACGCATGAAACACCAATGTCTCGGTATACTGTCATTCTTTGCCCCACGACTAACGCTGCCGGCCAAACTGCCGCTGCTTCAGCTGCTAATCCAAATCCATCTTGCCTGTTCGTTGCTGCCCAAGGGAACGCCAATGTAAATGCCACGCTCAAGTGAATTTTCCTCCCAGCGCCGAGATGTCTGTTACCACAGACTGCCGCCATGATTAGAGAAAGCCATGTTGGAAAAAAAGAAAGTGAAGAGATAAAAGAGAAAGGATCCCAGCGTTATAGAAAAAAAAATATATATCCCGTTTAGGTGAACGTTGAAACAAATGGCCCCTCCCCACACCGCCTTAGCCCTCCGCAACTATTCCATTCATATCCTTAAACGCCGTGCCAGTAAACCATGCCCAACGGGCCCAAAATTAAGAAATAATGCCTTGCTGAATTGTTTTGCCGTGTACTAAATATGTCGAAAAAAATCGTGTCAGAGGTGTCGGTCGTTATCAAAAAATATAGTTCTTTAAGCGTCGTTTCCCCTTTGAGGTTGAGGAACGTGGGCATTAGTTGTTCCATCATCTGCTTTCACTCATTCCTGATCGTTCCAAGGGTCGAAGACCCGATCCGGGAGGCTTGAATTCCAGGCTGTGACAGCCCCTCTCGTGTCTCTTCATGTTGCTTCGTACACTAAAGGCCTTTCCACAACCTGCGTGAGGGCATTTGAATGGCTTCTCCCCAGTGTGCGAGTGGCTGTGGATCCGCAAGCTGCTGGGCCGGCTAAATGCTTTGTTGCAAGTTGGGCAAATGTATCGATCTTGGCTCTGAGGAAATGCTGAGCCATTGGAAGAAGCTGAGGGCGACAGGTAGTGGTGATGTTGCCATGGGCTGGCTCCATTGGATGCTGGAGGAGCCATGCTAACTGGGGGTGGGAAGGATTGAGGGAGCGGCCGCTGGTAGTATCCACCAGCTACCTGATGTTGAGTAGATTTGGGCATTGAGGGATAGTAGCCGCTAACAGGAGGCTGCGGATGCCCAGCATAGGGAGCTGCCAAAGACTGTTGAGGGTAAGGCGATGGAGCAGACCGAGGAGCAGAGCCAGGAGCCATGGCTTGCCGTTGCATATCAGATTCCAAGGGAGGTGTCGTCTCGTAATAATAGCCCCGAGAAGCTGAGCTAGAGTAGGCATGACTGCCGGGCTTTGTGGAAGGAGAGGCGTAGCCATCGAAAGAGGCATCTGTGCTCATTGGAGGCGTTGGTGGCAGTCCACGGTGAGCTGAAGATTTAGCATATCCGGATCCCGGTCGACTTCCCGATCGTGAAGTATGAAAGCCGGCTGAAAACTGGTCAGTTTTATTCTGAATTTTTGAAGGGTTCCCAAAAATAGGCCGCAAGGCGAGTCTTACCCTCTTGCTGTGGAGAGTGCTGCCTTGACACGGGAGCACCTTCACCAGCTGTTGTGCCAGCATCGGCCAGGCCCAGCAGGTTTGAAATGGAAGGCAACGAGCACTTGTAGTCGTCCATGGGGGGCGAGGGCGGATGTTGTGGGGTTTGATGAGCAACGTGGTATCTTCCTTGTTGAGTAGTGTAGTGACCAGTCATGAAGGAGGCGGTCGTGATGTGCATTTGAGTGCAACTTTTTCTTCGTCGACCAATGGAATATAGAAGGAAGTCGATTGTGACGAGAGTTCAAGGCCAGTGAGAGAGGCGGACAAAGAGATGACTCCGGGTGATAAGATTAGGAGAAGAGATAAGGGGAGCGATGATGGTGGTGGCTAAGGAACCTGGAGTCTTTTGCTGAATATCCAACCTACGAATGATGCCTAAATCAAAGATTCCAGGGATATTGTGCCAGCCACGTTGAAGGGGGCTTCGGGAAGCTTAAGTAGGTTTCTCGGGTGGGAAAGAAGCTTGTCAAGGGTTTATGGAGAAGGTAGGCCCGTATATCAAGATCTGAAATCGACCAAGGCTCCAACCCCCCAGCACTACCACTAAAAAGATTTGGTTGTACCAGGACGCAGAACCTGGGACGAAAAGGGTCAGGGCTTGAGAAGGGAAAGGAGGGGAGAGGGGGGGGGGCCAGAATGGTGACGGAGACTTCCCTGACTTGGTGTCGGTGGGGGGGCGTGAGGAAGTCTCCGGCAGTGAAGCCTGCACCCTATCAGTCAAAATTACAGTGGGACGGCCGTTGATCCTTTGTAGGGGGAATGGGGAATGGGGGAGGAGGGGCGTCACCAATGCATCAATAGGGTGTGCGCAAACTTGCGTCTGAGGGCGTGGAGGGCGTTGGACTGGGTGTGGGTAAGATCTACTGTCCTGCACAGAGTGCTATAGTGCAGTAAGAGTGCGTGGTCGGTGCGACTATGCGGTTGAATGGCCGTGGATCGCTGTGGGTGGTACGGAGTAGTCAACGGTCAAACAGGAAATCATTAGGATCCCTGTTCCTTGACGTTAGGACGATGGCTCTTCCTCTTTGGGGCTAGTGGAGATGTTGATCATCGCCAACGGAGCTGCTCATAATTCTTCCCCTTCCTGACTCTTGCTTGGTAAACTTGGTTGACTGAGTCGAGTTCCCTCTGGTCGAGTTGACATGACTAGTTGGCAATCACCGATTTTTTTTTTTCCCCAGCTGCACGCGGCCATCAAATTTGTATATACTAAACAAGGCGGCCCCCTTGCGGTCCATCAGTGATTATTCATCTTGGGAAAATATTGGTATCATCTAGCGACAGTGACAGTGACGGCGACGGCGACGGCGGCGGCAGCGGCGTAGTTTTTGGACTCCCGGACGACCGTTTCCTCTTTCGGACAGCACCGTTCCCACGCACTTCGGTCACCAACTGTGTACAGATGGATTCCCAATTTTGTGATTTTGTCCTTTGTTGTTCAAGACAGGGCGTAATATCCATTTGGTCTTTTGCTCGAACTTGTAATCCTCTAATTGTTAGAGCGAGCCCCAACCAGAGACGATAAAGGAAAGTGAGAGCATTGTTATGTGTGCAATCATACTCATAGTTCCCAACTTTCCTCGGCATTGGGTTCTTCATTCGAACATCATAGCTTTGTCGTGCGCTTTGACAGGATATCGGCACAATGGGTTCTCATCCCACAGCATGTGATTGTCTCAGACATCCTTTGTCGACCAGCAATGCTCAGAAGTTCCCTTCACTCTCAAATGTGCAGAGAAAGTCAACGGCCAAGCTTTCCCAAGATATTCCCTTATATCGCGCCGCTCCGTATGTGCCGCAAGGGGAACAAACTCTAAATCCCCATTTGTTTAACGTCGTACACTCCATAAGCGGCCAGCGACGTCATTCAGCAGAACATAAAAGTTATGGCGAACTGAATACCCGAAAATAAATAGATATTGAGACTGTTCTCTGTTTTTTTCCTTTCAGGGGGAGAGGGCTCACCGATGCGCAGTCGACAGACAAGCTCATCCTGGGAATAAGCACGGCTCCAAGGCCGCCTTTCCCGCCATCCTTGTATTGCAATATACCTTGAGAGGATACCATTGGCATGAAATATCCCATTGTCCCCTTTGTGATGGCCAGGCCAAGACTTGACAAGTAGCTACCGTTCTCATGAGAAACCCAAGATGCCTCTGCAAAGCCGGTCGTTTCTCGACAGGAATTGGGGCGCGCTTCTTGCAGATTCCTTGGGCTGGTCGCGTGGGGAGGTACTAAATGTGCCCGTCTGTAACCGAGTTTCGACAGAAGCAAATAATGTACTGGCACACGATGCCAGCGCGTGGGTTGGGGGGCTGGCCGCAGCCTGCATCTGCCATTGTCAGCCGTCTTCCGCAGCCACCATCCCCTTCCTCACTGAGAAAGCAGGCTAATGTGGATGATCGCCACCCTAGCGGGCGCCTGCCTTCCCTCGCTTACACTGGTGGCATCCCTTAGCATAACTCTCTGATCGACAAAGCGTTTGAAAAAAAGGAGTGGGTTAAACGTCCTGGTCCCCTCCTCTGTCCTGCTGGCTGACTGCCAATCCCAGGAATAATCTCTGACGGCCCTTGAAACTCCCCATGGAGGTGACAGCGCCAGAGAGCGCCAAATCTTCGCAGTGCAACTTCAGGCGCTCACTGTTGCTGGTTCTTGCTCCTGCAGAGGCGGTTTCAAAATGACCAACAACACTTATGCTTCATGCCTGGGTCGTCTCTGAGACACCGCCATCCATCAATAATCCACGTGTGTGAAACCGTGAGCGACGCCACGTGCGAACTTCGTCTCCGCAGGCGCCGTGCGCCAACCCTGCACATCAGCCATGTGCCAAAGTCCTGAGAACATCTCTACTGGCAGAAGCTTTGAACCCCCCATCGGCTTCAGTGTGTTCCGAGTCCCTCGGATATCTACGTTTTAAAACCGACTATTTGGGCTAGGAAATGCTTCGGACGCTGTCATCTCTGAAGTATCAGTAGTTACTGTAGCTGGGTGGGTTACACCGGGTTGTTGCCATCGCAGGAATTGATGTCAGGCTGCAGGGCTGCCCAACTTCCTGGTTCTTGCAAATCTAGATCATGCGCGGTGCCATGTGACCTTTTGGTCAGGATTGCGTGCAACATAGTAGTGCGCTGCAAAAACTTGACACTTCTTTTCAGAATCCCTAGCAATGGGACAGAGTATCCCGTGCGAGCCTACGGTCCCCACGCCCTCATTAGGAAAAGCGACTCGGATCGGATCAATGTCATACTGAGCACCCCGGGGATCTTGAGGAAGCACTGTGGTAGCTGAGCATTATTTTTCGTTTTCGCCCTAATAATGTGATCGTAATGATTATAAAAACGCGACAGAGAATCAGGATTCCGAGTGACGTTCCTGCACAACTAGTATTGAGGCACAGTCGGTTTGGCCGTCGGTGTTGATGGGATTGAAATGCTGATCGGTGGAGTCGTGGATTCATTGGGTGGGCCATCCAGGATGCTCTTCATAATGAATTGTCTGCGTGGCTTTCGTTCTTAACACGAGATCACTGGAATCTTAGAAATCAATGGTTGGAGACAAATTCTCTTCCTCATGTGAATGAGGAGAGGCAATTAAACGCTTGCAGCCCGAAAGGAAAAACGGGCCGTCAGCATGAATCACGGAGAGGGTTCATCCCGGAGACACTATAGAGGAACTGTAAGCGCAGTGAGCTGCCTACCAAAAGAGACAAAGAAACTCTAAAGAGTCGGGATTCTCTATTTCATAAATATTTTTTTTAAGGAGCCCCAGAGGGGGTTCTCCTGAGAACGTCAGGAGAGGCTACCACGCATAGCAGATCCAGTACGGCCGTATTGAATTCTCAACAACACGCAAATAATAGTAAAGAGATGAACTGGTTACTAGTAGCTACAACACACGAAGTAGCAGTAGTATTGTCTTAGTCCAAAACAACCGATACGGATGCAAGACATCAATAAGTATGTATTCTTGGAACATCGAGCTAACGAAGGGGCTTTGTGACGCTAAGGACAAGAGTTACAGGCCTAGTGGCAACATAACCAAGTATTGAATGAGAAGGTATACCATCGGCATTTGATCACCACCAAGTTTAGGAATCCATCATGTGGTGAGCAGGTCGATTCGGCGAAGTAACGTTAACTGCCTTCCTTACCTGAGGTACTTTGTCTAGAGCGACTCGGATGTCCACAAAAGGACAGAGGGTGAAGAAATTGAAATTGGGGGTTATGATTGGCCAAAACTTTTTCCGAGCGGTAGTGCCGGGGCGACTTCCAGAAACAGATGATGCGAAAGAAGGTCGAAGGGTGTGAGGAAAATCCGTCGATCAGTACAGGAGTGGCAGACAGGGATGACAAGCCTCCCGCAGAGTTCGGTGGGTGCCAAGATGCCAACTTGTGCCGTGACAATTGAGTCAGGGGACCGAAGCGGAGATCCCAGTGGACTTGGTGGAGGCAAGCGGATGACTTGTTCCTACTAACACAAAGCCGAGGAATACAAGACAAAGCCCAAAATTGTGCTGAGTGCGATGGAGCATACCATAGCACGCAACTTGCAGTCCGTCCCGCATGAGGTGTTTAGAGTCGCCCGGTGATAGCGTCAATTTATGGCGTGAGATGGACGGTGAGCAAAATACTGTGGTGATTGATGTTGAAATTAAGCATTGAGGACGATCCATTCAAATTGTGCATGGATGACAGGTGTGTACGCAATTGAGAGCCTTCTATTAACTAATTAATCTGTAAGTATGAGAGGGAGAGAATGATGTTGTGGCTTGGCAGCTCTGCGACCTGCCTGTTCAGTGAAAGCGGCGTCGTGACATCGGGCGAGGGTATAACGGTTATGGCGGGAGGACCCTGGACAGGCCCATGGCGCACAACTCAGTTCGCACAACTCAGTTTGCACGCTCCGATCTTCACCAACCAGACTATCTACCTAACAGGTAGGTAAGTATACCATAATAAGTTACCGCCATGTTGCTAATGACTTATTTCACCGAACAATAGTCCATATGCTCTCGGTACGTGCTGGACAAGGCGAATTTGACCTGGGGTTTCGATCCGACAAAGGTGGGCCTCCCATCACGGACCTTTATTGTAATAGCAGGTAACGGAAGAATAACGTTAGGTTTGAGGGCGAACGCAAGGCAGTGAGGGAGTACCTACTTTTCTTGGATAAGGACCTTATCTAAGCTATTGCGTATGTGAAAAAGAACTGGTGGGTAGCGAGCGCGCGCAAATAAGACACGATGGTGCTTCTACATAAATCCAGTTACCTCAATTGAATATTAAGAAAAACTTATGAGCATTTACCAGGAAAGTCAAGGCCCTAGAAAAAAGCGCCGACAATGAATGAATGAATGGTGGAAGCTATCTTCGCGTCCTGCGCAACCGATGTTTCAATAGTTCCTTGCAGGTATAGACCTATGGTACCTCAGGGGCGTTAGGTACATGGGTACCTAGATACGCGAAGTCATGAAATTCTGGAATCTACCTACCCAGGTACTCTCTAGATTGAGGCAGTACTTGCCCGTTTGACTCCTGAAGGCTCAAAAGACAAGCTGGATACCTCAGGTAGGAAGGAACCTTGGTAAATGGCGATTGAGTATGTTCACGTTTCCAACTCCTTTTTCCTTGAAGCCTCGTCATCAATTCTCTGACGCGGATCTATCCCATTTTTATGCTCAAGCAGCCTGTTTCCTCACGGATCACCAGTGCACATCGCCCCATAGTCCAAAACAGGAAAAGACCAAACCAAAATAATGGAGGTCAAGGTCATCATCGACCTCCCTCCGTGTCCAGGAACCCGAGTGAGCAAGGAGCCTCAGCTGGCACAACCAAGGGCTTCCCCGTCAATTCGAGCAGCAGATCCCTTCAGTTTGGTAACTTAAAAAGAAAAAACCTGCAGGTGTGCTGAACGGGTCAAGACGCAGGAACACGCTGCGCTGACGAATCCGACTCTCCGCAAACAGTTTGTCAACTAGGTAGCTTATATTTCAGTATCCGCGCTGCTCACCTTCGGATCGACGAACGAAACTGCTCCAGAGGAGGATAAAAAGAAGAGCATCCAAGGATCGAGGCCAAGTCATGGCTTGGAGCCGCGACATTTAGCCCGTTAGCGGCCCTCCCCCGAGAGCTTCTTGCCTGTGATCTCCAGAAAGTCGCGGCGATCGCTCAGGGATGACCCTAGTCAGCCCACGCGAGATGTGGATTTGCCTCGATTTTCGGGGGCCAGCCCCTCATCATCAACGGTTCCACTGTAAAGTTGGTGGCCTGATCCTACTGTAATCTCTTGCTTACACAAAAATAAGTTTGGTGAGCTCAAGAGCCCTGTCCTAGAAACTCGTGGAGGTGCTGACTGGGATATAGCCACGTTGAGGTCTCTCCTTCACATAGTATCATCATAATCATCCTCATCATCACACACTCAACCCAGCAGACCGAGGCTGTTTCGGTAAAGCATTTTTCCGGGTTTTTCAAAAGGAGTTGGCCTAGGGCCTCGGATTCGTCCCTACTCCAAGTTTTACGACGAGGTTGTT
Organism: Mariannaea sp. PMI_226; assembly: GCA_024336345.1. Taxonomy (NCBI): domain Eukaryota; kingdom Fungi; phylum Ascomycota; class Sordariomycetes; order Hypocreales; family Nectriaceae; genus Mariannaea; species Mariannaea sp. PMI_226. The sequence goes on along the minus strand of JANFOG010000001.1, from coordinate 4,421,735 downwards.
GAGGATGATGCATACTAAACCCCCCTGAGACCATCTGTCATGGCAACCCAGCTTGTAAATTTGGTCAACTTGAAAGCCGAGCCTAGACATCGCCAGTAGCGAGCCCCGGCCGAGCACCAATATCACAACCCAGAGATTCATCTCTCAGCAGTTCACCCTAGCTAATCCTTTCCTTCCTCGGTGGAAGGTATCACTTCGTCCATCAACGTCCTTAGAATTCTACGCACGCTGAGATTACTCTTTCTGGAAACTCTCATCCAGGACAGGGGCTGTTTCTCGATCGACCTTTCCCTCTCCTTGGGAAATGCACGAACACCCTTTCCTCGGGATCTGTGTGTATAGACTTTCCCATCGTGGTATTTCTACTTCCTATTCGTCTTTAGTACGGACTACACTGGCCTCGGATCCCCTGCCCTGACCGTCAAAAATCCCTGTTGCGGCAAAACATGTCCGCTCACTTGCCTGCCAAGTTGACATCCAGGGGGCATGCACCACAAATTTCTCAACACCACGAAGCCGAAGCTTGACAGGCCTTTCCCCATATCCCTGACTGATAAATGGCCTTTCAGATTACACAACATTGTACGAGGTACGGATACAGTATATGGATGTTCTCACTGAGCGCCAGTCCTTTGATGCTCCCGCCTTTTGCGCTATATTTAGGCGCCCAAGCAAGAAACCATACTTATCATCACACATCGGTTGGGGTTTTTCTTTGTCACCAAAGAAAGAAAAAAAGTATTCCGTAATGGGCCGAATCGGCGACCGCGGTCCTTGACGTTGCTACTACGCCACCCCAACAGCATGCATGCCGTGGTATACCTCACAGGCGGGCGTATAGCAACCACTTATTGATATAACCCTGTTCTTAAACCCCGTACCCTGGCAATATTCTGCCCTTGCGAGTCGCCAACCTCGTTTGGCCGTCTAATGTGGCCTCTTTGCTAGCGGCTAGGGCCGCTAATACATGGCGACAGGCCAGTATGGCGTCAGACTCTCTCAAACATTGACCGAAAAAAAAGAAAAGAAAAAATGAAAGACCGCAACTCCTTTTCTAGTAAGGACCTCAATAATATATTTATTTAGTGTGTACAAACCCGATTTGCTTGTCAAAGCTTCAGGTAACCCCTGTCAGTGAGAGACTTCATATAAAGTCTCTTAATCTGTATTCCTTGCGGTAATACTCTGTACTATTCTGATGTTTACCAAGGGCATTGAGAATACAATGATGGATCGGAAAGGGTACAAATGAGGTAGGGGGCTTGAGCCTTGTCCCCCATGATCGATTGCCTCTGATCTGACATACCGTGCCCATGTCAACGGTTTCGTCTCTGATCAACGCATTTCGCCCTCCCAATAGCCTAATTAGCCTTTATCCAACGGGTAGAACCGAAGAATTTGGAAAATTGCTGGGTCTCGACAACTCCTGGACTCGTCAGCGTCTCGTTAACGTCTCCGCATCAATTGTTTTTAGACCTTGCAAGATAAGCCTTTGCCTCTCAGTTCGACTTCGACGGCGCTCTCCAAGATTTTAGGCCCAAGGCCAAGTGTGCATCAGTGACGGGATGTGTAATGCATCTTCTGAAGGTTCAGGATCTGCTAGGTGGTAAGAGTACAGCTCCACAAGATTTCTCCAAGCATGTACAAGCTGCGTGCCACGTTTCAGTCAACGTTTTCGTGGATAGAAAGCACAACGATGGAGACGTTAGGTCTCAGCCTTCGGCCCCCTCACCCCAACTAGAAACGACTGCTGTCTCAATAACGGGATGGTGTAGGAAAAGAAATCAGTGAAGTTTCTACCTAATTCAATGCCCAAGGTCTGGACTTGGTTCGAGGTGATATTCAGAGGAGGGGGGGGAGATATGACCAGGTTTGCTTGAATGTGTGTCTAACTTATTAAAGGAGTGCTTGGCTTCAAGTGGCACTTTGTGTCACTGTGGCGTACCTGGACCAAGGTTAACAGAAGTTATCAATGTGCCACCAGAGACTCTTTGACTGGTCATTTCATCTCTTACTACATCCTCAGCGTGGTTGGGGGGGCCGACGAAGGCGCTGACTCTGATTTATGTCCACCCCTCATTCGACGCCTACGGTGACAACCCCCATGTCAATATTTTGTTATAGCGGTAGCTTGACGGAAACATTACGCCAGTATCCGTGATTGGCGGTTTCTTTTTTTTTTTCCTTTGCCCTAAACTAACCAGCTCCTTCGCTCAATTCAACCTGAAGGGGTCAGTGAAATACCCTCCATGAGGATATGCAAGGCCGTTGAATGTCAACGCCACACCTGAGAGATATGGGTCCTCTGGGGGGATTGAGGATGGCCACTTCCGCACTGCGTCTGAGCTGCATCCTTTGGCATCAGCTTCATTAGGCAAAATACACCATTACAGAAACTATCGTCATCACAACCTGCGAGGAACTGAATGCCAGTTGGTTGTTCGAACAAGATGACTGCGGTGCTGGGTGACGTGTGACCGCACCTGGTGCCTCGCCACCAGCGGTGGATTGCAACAGCATGGCCTCGTGATTATGCGAGGAGGTTGAAATGAACGTTGGGGATGACGGGAACGGGACGTGTCGCTGTGGAGAGAGACTTAGGGTACGCCAGGCCCATTAACCTTGTCTGCATTCCTGGTCTTCGGGATCGACAGTCAGCATCGCTGTTCTGGGTATGAGCTGCGGGAACCACCAGCCAGCCCTGCAACAACGTTGGCAGAGGCATTGACCACACAGTACATGACAAAAACATACTCAAGTGTTCCGAGGCTACGGTGCGGTCCGTACAGATACATGTGGCAGCGTGAGACGATGCTGTTGCAACGGCGTGTCAGTACCCACGCCCTTTGACCGTGCTTCTCCCATTTCAGACCGATTTTGAGGCCCATAAGGACTCGATCGATTTATTTTTCTAATGAACATACTAACTCCAGTACCTCTTACAACACGAGTCTTTACGGCTACTCTTCCCAAAGAATGGCGAGACAGGCTTGCAAAGCCCTGTCCATACATGGGCAGCGCATGTAAGGATGTAGAGAGGCAGGTGTCCCCGGGCTCAAGATGGACTTCGCACAGGGACGGCTGAATGGCACTACCTTGGCTTCTTGCGTGCCCTCTGTCAATCCTCACCTGCTGTGGTGCCATCGCTTGTTCCGGTCGTGCGACAGACAAGGTCCCATCAAATTGAAGATCGGCATGTATCAACAGGGTAGGTATAATTATGTGTGTATCGCAGGTTGAGGGACGAGGCTCAGCTCCAAGAATTTCGCAACTATGCACCAATGCTACAAATACCAGCCAAGTTCATGGCTTTGAAGGAACATTTCTCAGTCAACTGTGTGATTCAAAGCGAGTTCCGTTCCGAGCCCATGGCAATGCTTTCCTGCATCAATGTAATATGCGTATCGATCTGTAGCGAGATGCCTATTGCCAAGAAGTTCGCAAGGTCTTCCCTTGAATCTGAGACACAGGGAGGTGACATCACAGATTCGCCTACGGACATGGAAGTATTTGCCATGTTTGGGATAATCGCCAGAAAACGCCCCCTCCCCCCCGGTCGTTCTGCTCTTCAAGTAATAAATAAGTAAATCCAATATTGCCGACCTTGGGTACCGAAATAATATGTGTTCATCATTTACGTCTGAGGATACCTATGGTAGACTGGAGGATTGAGGGTCAAAAAGCGATCCGACCAATCCGTATTTGACGCTCTCAAATGCGAGGCTCGTGATACACCAACTCAAACATGGATGAGCCTGCCCCAACACTTGCTTAACCTCGTGATCTTCTGTAAAGAATTTCATTACGTCGATCAAAGGCGTCTTGTTTTCTTCCCTGTCTGGCGTGAAATAACTGCTGCTAGCTGAATGAGTTCCTCCAGAAGCGCTGAACTCACTGGCAGCTCGTTTTGGGGGAGGTATCCTTCTCCTTGAAGCGGGCGAAAGTAGTGGAAGTGCACATGTATTGGACTGCTTGGCTGCCAGGTCCAGTGCAACATCGGAACAGTAGAAGGATCTATGGATACTCTCGTCCTGCACCTCGTCTTCAAAGCCCAGCTGTGGAGCTTCACCGCTATAGCGAGAAGCCGCGGCTCGTTCGACTCAAGATCAAAACTCCCTCACTGAAGACGTGCTTGTACAGCTTTGACGTTCTTGCGCCGGATGAGTCGGAGTATAGGCTAGGTATATGTCATGCAAAGACGTTATCGGTGTTATTGAGGACCGGTGAAACTCCACCGCAATAAGCGTATAGGGTCCGCCAGACAACCTCGTTATATAGGTCGAGCACAAAGCTTCCATATTCCTCAGTCGCTTCATCTCCTAGTGGCGTGATGCTACAGAAGGACGTAAACAACTTCATAAACGTCTTGCGTTACTAGATAAAAGGGTCGAGGTGCAGACCAGCTACCTTGTCGCACAGGCACATGCCATGCCAGGAGAAGCAGAAAGCCTGGGTAGCGAATGCAAACTGTCCGTCTCTTGCTATGTGAAATCTGAGGTCAGTATTGGCCGAGCCATCTGCTGTCACCTCTGGGACTAGCATCATTGCTGTCGCAGGCTCTTCGGTATCTCCCCGCCTAGCGTGGATGCTCAACATCGATATGGGCTTGGAGAATGCACGCCGAAGAGACCTGAGCCACGCAGCCCCTCTACCGAACGTCTTGATGATTTGGTATGCCTTGTTACAGAGACCGAGAGATTATGAAGTGGTTCTTTGTGCTAAGCTGTTGGATCTGGAATCTTGGCATGAGGACGTCCTAGCAAGTCATGCGCGAGGAGTGACTAATTGACTAATTTTCCCTCGCTAACATAATTCCAGCTGAGGAGTTTTAGGTTCTCTAATAGCGATGAAGGCACGGCAACCGTTGCCTAAACGGTTTACTCTGCATTTGATCCCCTCGGACTGGTGGATGTTTCCGTACCTTTTCTCCAGTACTGGAATTCCAACTTCACAACTGAGGGTCTTGTGCAATTATATCTACGTAGGAAAAGCAGTGCTAGCTAGGGGGGTGGAGGCAATGCTAGAGGAAGAATCAATAGCAGCGTCGATTGCCTCAATAGCCAAGGTAAAGGGTTTGGGTTCTGGGATCGGGGAACAGAGTGACCATCCCCCGCTCGGCGAGACAGAAGAAGAACATAAAGATTATCATTTCAGACTCTGGAGGGCATATGTACACGATCTAGCATGGGCTATAAAGCTTGATATTAGCAGCCTTAGCCAATATCTTTATTATTATTGGAGATGCGTCTCTTATTCTCCTAGCAATTCTTCTAGCATTCTGGCTCAAGTATCTGCTCTATTACTTTCTAGTTTCTCTCCTAGTACCTCCCCCAGTATCCCCTTCGGTGCCTTTCTATAAGGAGTTTATCTCACATTTAGATGCATGTAAATTTGCCATATTATGGTTGGCACCCTTCATCTTCTTAGTCTATTGATAAAGTAGTTATATCATTCTATCTCACTTTGGACTTGTAATTTTTCTTAGGATATAGAATCTCCTATTTTCTTTTTATTAATAATACGTCATCGGTGTGATAATCCTTTGGTGGTACATCAGGGCGAATGTTGGTGACCTAACTTTTGAAGAAGCGTACTATTGTAGTAAGAGAGTATTGGATATCACAATTAGGACTGAGGCTAGTGAGGTGTCCTAACTCTTCTTAATTATTTGACTGCTCTCAATGTCGTAAGCAATTCTTTCATTCTTATCCATATTTCTGAGTGCGATATAAACTAAATCTATACTGGTGATTTAGATTGCTGCGGTCACTTCTAACACATCTTCGTCAGACTTTTGCAGCCGAATGGAAACCACAATACTACGCAAGGATATACATCGCAATATCATGCTCTGATCGCCGGTCAATATAATTGGCCTCCATCACTAGACATACGCCTTATATACTGATAGCGATTTGCCACTTCGACGAATTGCAGAGTTGTTCAACGTTAACCATTTCTTTATCAGCTACGCTGAGCCCTATGTAACTCCCTTTCTGCAATCCGACATGCATGGCCCACCATTAGTCGGAACCCAAAGACAACTCAGATGTCTACCCTGTAAGTAAGAAGGTTAGGTTAGAAAAAGCACTACCTATGTTAACTATATACAACATTACTGCGTTGTCCCATTCATTCAGAATGATATCACTCTAAGATGTGAACTGAGAAGTTCGTTATTAGCGAAGTAACAATAGGAGATTAAAGTCACCCTTGTCTTCATTTCCAATCTAGCAAAACCTAATTGCCGGGAGCTGTCCCAGATCTAGAGTGTACACGTCTCTAAGATATTTCTCTGTTGCTTGAACGGAGAGTATTGGGAGGGGTATGAGTAAATGCTCTGAAGAAGTAATCAGCATCATCTCAGTTTTATATAAACATTGCATTGTATTCATTGGCGTCTTTCCTAGACTTCATTATACAATTGCTACACGGGCACACCAGACTGTCCTCCTATATATCTCGCCCAGAAAGTGCCTCGTTCGTGGTGCAGGTTTTGATCATGTCGCGATTTAGGTGACAATGGATTTACCCTTGAACCGAGAGGCTCACTTGGGCTCTGGCTAAGTGTAGGAAGTAGACTCTCTTGCTTTATATCTTGATGCCTTGAATAGCCAGCACTGAGCACTGGGATATACACCATCGATCAGTGATGAACTCTCCAGACGTGACCGTGGTTCCATTTATTTGTGCCATTGAAAGATGAACTTTGAGATCATGTATCAATTTATGTATGTTTTTTATCACATGAGTCTTTTCTCTGCTGCCTACGTAAAGTAAACATTGGAATAGCGGCAGGATATTTAGCAAGCCACTTCCATGGTATTGACTTCAGGTTAAGCAGTAGGATTCACTTCAGCCTTGGAGTCACCATCGTTCCGTACAGAGCATATTTCCTCAAACTGATCAACCGTCCGGAGATGAGTGAATAACATGGCAGGAAGGCAGCATTTCATCGACTGGTCGCTGTGTCTTGGTAATCCGCTGTGAATATACTGCAAGAACAATAGAGCTAGCATAAACATAGATGTACCAAATAGCCAAGATTCCTCTGGAACGGCCAGTGAATCGTGAGCACGCTTGGACTTTGTGTATCTTCTATACTTAGCAGCGAAGCCACCGCAATGGGAACACTCGCCACAGAGACAATATACCCAGCAGCAATTGTCCCCGTCTTTCGTGATTCCATCACCAGCTCCATTGAGTTTCGTTCAATGCGATACTTCTTTACTAATAATGTGGCTATTTAATACAAGGATCTAATTGATTGACCAGGAACATTGAGATAATAGACCTGGTAGTTTTCCGAGCCATAGTTAACCAAAGATGGTCGCACCTATGTTGGGTGTTCTAGCCACAGCACCAGTCCTGGTCTGCGTAGCAAAAGTCTCCAAGCCCAAGAATAAAATAAAATAAAATAAAAACGAGGATACGTACAAGACCCTTGTTTACAGGCCAGCAGAGTGCTGGTCGTAGTCATCATGATGTTCTTTCAAACCTGCTTCGGCAAGTCTTCATATTGCAGCTAGGATCGGCATGCTACATGAATTGCCTAACCTACACCCAGAAATGAATCTTGGGCAACACAACAGCATGCGCATAGCCGAATACGATCATTTGTGACGCTGTTTATGCCCTTTCAGCCCCTTCATGACCAGTGATTTGGTCAAAACTACAAAACGCACCTTGGAATAGAAAATTTTCTCTACAATCCTACCGCTTGTTTGTATGACAGGATGAAGTTAGACAAGTGCAGTGTAAATGAAGTAAGAAAGGATTTATGCCCCCAAGCCAACCCAGCCAACTAAGTTACTCTCAAATGTGCAGTCCGGTGAGGACTGCACCTTATTGCTGAGCGGCATGCAATAGGTGAGAGAAAAGCCACAGGTGATCACCTCAGTGACGACATCATACATCAATCACATTCAACTACCTAGATATCACCCTTTGGGGGAACATTTTCTAATTGTTTCGGGCACCAGCGGTTGCTCGCAATAGACCATTTGCTACCCCTCAGTGCAACTATGAGATGCACTTCTCATGAGCAGCTCGGCAGAGGGAGAAAGAAGAGGGAAAAAAAAAAAAAAAAAAGTAGGATTGAGCTAGATGCCCAACCTTCGGTCAGCTACAGTAGTAGCTTCGCCAACGCAAGCATGACATTCTTTTCTTACCGCGTACTGTGAGATTGTCTGAGCTAGTCCTGACGGTAGTGGCTTGGATGTATGATGTAAGGTAGGGTATATAGCATGTGTGCTATGGACGGTAAGCTCTCGCTGTGACAATGTTGAGATTCAGCCCCGATGCAGACGCAGACGCAGACGCAGGGAGGGAGGGGAGCTTGAAACCCGGCCGCCGCCAAGGGCGCACCCAGGGCGCAATCAGGGCGTACTTCTCACTTCTCACCCTCTAAACAGCCTCGCACCAAGCGCCGTTGTTCAGCAGCTGAGTCGGTGAGGAAAAGACGGCGTGATTAGCTCCGCATCGTGTCTCGACCTTCTTTGCAATACGCCAATTAATTGGGGTCGCAAAGGTCCCGTCCAGCCGTGTCTCACTGTAGTTAGCAAATGCAAGTCTCTTTTTTTCGATGACCATCTTTTACACCTATGCCAACAGAGCACAGCTTCTACTACTGCCCCGGAAGCACCCTTTCGGATCGACTAGTCTCGTCGTTTCCGAATCAAATGGTTTTTTCCTCCTCGGACTGCGGGAAGGTAAAAACAAAAAACAAAAACAAAAAATCTTTTTTCCTTTTTCCCAATGGTTGCCTAATGAGAAAACTTTCGTTATTCTTACGCAGTCATTACACCGTGACTTTGTGGTGGTTGGGGTTGAAAACCATTGGATGGGTTGGCTCCATCACATACGCGGGAAACGGCAGGGGGGAGGGGGGAGAGAAGCTACAAAATGATATGTTCTGTACCATAGGACAGGCTGCGAAGCAACATCCATTCGCAAACATGGGGAGAAGCATAAAAGTGAACCAAGCAATTTCAAGAATGAGCTTACCGGTAGGGTAGCTCGGGTGTTACATGTGTTTGTGCACGAAAACACTTTCTTCAGCTCAAGGCAGAGATGCTGCCTTTGTCATGCAACGAGAAAATTGCTGGAAGAACCCGGGTAAATATTGCAGGAAAAGGGGAAAAAACCGGACTTTACAAATTTCAATTGGTTAAAGTTGGCGAATAAGGGTCGATGTTCATACACATTGCAAACGAAGGTGCTGGCACGGGGGGAAGTGCGTGTAATGTAATTTCGGCTTTCCAGAAAGGTTTATGCAATTTGATGATGCCACGGCAACGCTGATCTTGGAGAGGTTCAATATTTGTACAATGTGAGCAACTGAGAGCATTTTTTTTGTACTCAGTAGGAATGAAATGATATGATCTCATCGATAATTGGCCATAGGTAGATGATGTGATCTCAAGATTTGCTTGACTCACAATTTTGGCGAGATGTGAGGACCTACATTCTCTAGCCATCCTCGTGATGCTTCAGTTTGTCCAATACAAACAGCTACCCTAGACTTTTCTTGGATGCAGGTGATAGATCTGTCATATAATGGGGGCCGGTTTGCGCCTCGTGGTTGAAGACAGAGGGTACTACTGGCACTCCCGAGGCTTGATATCACCCACGGCAAGCATCGTCTATCAGTTTGCCTTGTTTTCCCCAACAGCCGCAAACTCCGCGACACAAACTGTTCGCATCCGACTAGTTTCCCTGACACACAAATCGTCTGCAAGCCTTTACCGCAAAGTCCTACGTATGCTCGCATCTACAAACCGGTGCTTCCCTCATCAAACGCAAACTATATATAGACACGGTGTGATACTCACGCGCCACAGAACGTTCAAACTCGTTGACTAACCTGCATCAAGCTGAGATATCACTGTTGGAAATATAGGGTAAAGCGCCCGCTTGGAGTGACAAGGCTGTTTACGTGAACCCATCATCTTGCTTGATCACAACTGCCCCTGACGGAATGTGGCTTCCGAAGAGCCGGGTAGGGTTTAGGAAATAAGGAGAACAATCTACTGTAAATGTGCATTCAATGTCTGAAGAGTGACGTGCTCAGATGATGGCACCAGCCTCTTCAGCCGCATAGGCAGACAGACAATGGCATGAGATATGCCTCAAGCGAGCAAAATCGCTAATGAATACAGTATGCGGCTGAGGCTCTTCCGCAAGGCTGCCATAGGCGGCCAGCGTTTACCAGCATTAAGGCAACTGTGATAATTAACTAGTACACTTTCAGAGCTCAGGTTTAAGGGGGATGGAGGGCCTGTCTTACATGGTGTAAGGGCCTGGGGTAAACCCCAAACGTTGTAAGAAGGCGTCAAAGTGTTCATTTGGGCGCAATTATATGCCGTCCTTGTGAAATTGCCCTTGAAAAAAAATTGAGGTAGAACATTGGCTGCCTTGTGCGGGGAAGGAGGCTCCTTTGCGCGATGATTGGCACAAGAACCCTGGACGGATGAAAGTTGGAAGTTTGGTCAGGCAAGCCGCTCAAAAGGAATGGTCATGAACGATCGCCTGTTCCTGTTTCGTAGAGCATGGAGAATGGAGCATGGGGCATGTAAAGGTTTGCTCCATTGGTCCGCACTGGGGTTCTCGATTCCTTCCTTTTCCGCGTTGGCGCCACCTCCCCAATGGTTTCTTTTCCTCCTTCAAGCTTCACCAGAGCCGAGAAGGTAACGACGTCTCTTGTTGTTCTCGTTGATCGTTGACCGTACGCCGTAATCAGTCGATGCGTTGTACCAAGTTTCACTGCAGAGAATTGGCGGCCCATGTCTAACATGTTTGGAATTGCCATCTGAAACACATGGCTATCCTTCGTAGCTTCGACTTCGAATACCTCTCTTACCTGACCTGACTGGGCTGTATTTGTATGAAGTAGGTACTTTGCCCAGGTACCTTGCCAATCTTTGTACCATAAAAGAATGATGTGTGTGGAATGGATGGGTCAGAGCCGCCAGAAGGAAGGAAAGGTAAGGTACTTTTGTAAATCGGTGATCTGGGTTGCAACTGTAACGGGTGGACTACAGTTCACTCCTCTTCGCTTAGTTGCCTATTTGTTGCTGGTTGGTTTTAGCATGCAACTACTTTGGTACATCGTAGGGCAACCAGCCTCCCTTCAACTAAATAGCGGCCCCATAATTACCCATTTGTCACGTGATTTGGCGCGACATGGCCGAAGGCGCACACGCGACTGGCATGATGAACATGATCTTATTGGGGACCCTTAGGTTGAACCGCATGTGTTTCCCATCTACCAAAAGCCTCCTTGTCGGCGACTGTGAGCGCCTTCACACTAGTTTATGAAAGCACAAATTCTGCTAAAATTCTCACAATGACTGGCTAATTTTCTCGAACATAGGGTCTCCTTTGAAGGAGCGAAATGGGTCTGGTCTACTACTTTAGCCGAGGGCACCTTATATGTGAAGTACTAATTTTGTCCGTTATACAGCATGAATTACTAAAGTTCCCGAACGTTTTTGGTGCCCAATCAATGCTATTGAACTACCTACCCGTGTCCATGGCAATGGAGAAGTTTTTGAGCTGTCATTGGGATTTGAGGCCAGCATAGTGCCAATTACGTTGGGCCTCAAAACAATTATGAGGCTGTTATCACTTATAGCCTTCCTGCTGAGTTGGCAAAAGTTGGCCTCAGTTTGGCGAGAAAACCCATCATCTACTTTGTATCAGTTGGTCATTTTCCCTCCTCCCGGATAAACTCGGACTGTGCACGTAGGCGTCAATAAGCGGCCAGGCAGGAATTGAAGAGTCATAGATGTTGACACACTTTCACGCAATGCGTGCTATAATTCACGGTGCCTCAACTGCGTGATGTCTTGTTCAACCTCGAATGGCTCCAGTGCTATCTTTGTCGCGAGGTCTGTGAGGCTGAACCTCTCGACGATAGATCCTGCTTCACCCCTTGCCACGTATTTGATTCAACTTGGTGGTTTATGCGAAAAGGAGTCATAGCAGAGCCGCAAAGGAAGCAATATCTGGGTCGCATGAATAACTATTCTTCAAAGTCCAAGGCAGCTAGCTGCTCGTCAGCCTTGACGCCTCCGACGATCCTCGGCTGTTAATAGGTGAAGTCTCAGGCGGGGCTGACTGATAGCCCGTAACGTCAGGATGAAAACACGTCCTCTCAGGCGATAGAGTGAGAAGTTGCTTCCTGAGAGAGGGCGACTTGATAATCTTGAATATTTCTATCCAAGTTGAAATGCTGGGCTCTGATTGGCTTTCGACGATCTTTATAGCCTGTTCATAATGAAGAACATTGGCAAAACTTGGAAGCTGACACTCTTTTGCCGTTTTAGGCGGCTGATCCTTGCCTAAAACCTGATATTGTAATTGAACGATTAAACACACACAAAAAAAAAAGGCATGAAATTCGCCTCTTTGCCACTTGCCTCAACATAAGTCCGGAATAAAAGCTTTGAGGGAGTGGCCTCGGCATGGTCGTGTTGAGCTGGACCAGGTGTAAAAGCCCCCATCGTATAGCCAGATCTGGACTGTGATTGGATTGCTTCCCCTGCACTATTGATAATGGCTTAGCTGAGTAATGCTCGAAAGCTGTCCTTGGATTCTGATGAACAGTCAGCTTTATTGAAAGCAAAATTGGTTCTTTGTTTGGCTGACGGCTCGTATTGCGAAAGGGACGTTGGCATTGGAAAAGGAGAATTGTTTAGGTGGCTTGTCAGCAGAACGCAGCCACTCACGCAACACAAACAAAGCATATCTTTCGAGCAGGGTTGCGAAAAGAGGCAAGGCCAGAAATGACACCGAGGCTGGAATGCGAAATGGTTCGCTCTGAAGAGATTGAAGAACCCGGCGAGCTCTTCTAGGTTATTGACAAATGGTTCGACTGAGCCAATAGAAGGGACACAAACACAATCGATACAAGAGGGCAAGGAGAAAAAGAAGGGAGGAAATGAGGGTAGGAAAAGAGGGGGGGGCAAAAGGGAAAGGGGAGAGAGCTGATGATGTGATGATCAAGTTAAACTGGTACTGAACACGAATTGGAAGGGTAAAACGATAATCCTTGAATGTAAAGGAAGGCAGACTATGTAGGAAAGTTGTGGCTATCTCGGTAGATACGTGAGATAGGTGGTTCGTGTCTAATATTTTGATTGCAGGAAATGGACTAAGGTAGTACGGAGAATGACGGGTTGATCTGGTGCATGGCCTAGTCAATTTACTGGGAAATATCAATGTCGTGCAGGTGACATATTCACGAGAACACAGCGCTCACAATCAGTCAGCTGCTTGCATAAAAGAATAGGTTGGTAGGCATCCCATTTTAATACTTCATTAATAGAGAAGCAGGTGCGACCCAACTCTTTGGTGATTACAGATTACTTTTAGCAGGGCTCGCCTTGGGAAAGGGAAGGGAGGGGGTGTGTCTCTCTCAGTCAGGGCGCGAAACTGCAAATCGCTGGACAGAAGGCAATAGAGGTGGTGCGCATCAGAGGAGATAAAAGGGTGGTATTTATCTGCTCTCTGCTCGAAATAGTCTCTGTTTTCTCCTGCCCAGAACATCTCCATCTCCATTCCACAAGCCGTCAAATGCCAGACTCGTCTAAGCTCCATCATCTTGTCCCTAGCGTTGTTACTGGCCGGCGAACTCTGTCGTTCCAGTCAGCCCCTCCCTGTACAGCACTGGCGCCCGCGGATGTGTGTTCTTCTGGTCCAGGTTCACCGTCGATGTAATATTTATTCCTATTTGTCGTCCCATTTATTCTGTTTATTTCTATTTATTTTTTTTGTTGAAAATTCAGGATTTTATTCCCACCAATTTTTTTTTTAAAACCACATTTCGGACGCCGGTTACTGGTTCATAATTATCCGTCGTGACTCAGTTCACTAAGACCAACTTTGCAGTATCCGTGGGAAATCTTTGGTGGGGGACATCCGTTGCAGCGACTCGAGGAGCAGAGCCGCATTTGCGAACGGGCGAACTCTGGCGAACTACCGCACCCAAAAGAGGCAACCTTCAGGACTTGTCAAGTGGGGTGCACACAACAGGCCCAACCAAGGCCAAACGAAGGTCGCACTGGGATCACGAGTGTGAGAGCAAGGTGCACTTCTGCCCACCAAGCTTTGGCGAGAACTTATCACTTGCATTCTGCCAAAGCCATTGGGCTGCAACTCACTGCTCGTGACGAGGTGAGTCTATTTTTGCAGTATGTGCGTTATTGTCGCCCAGCGGCCCAAATTTTCCAATTTTCATGATGGCGAGGGGGGGAAGAGGGAAGAGAGGCAGGGAGGGGGGCAGGGAACAACTCGGCGAAGACCTGGGTTGGCGGCTGGATGGCCTCCTTCACGCTGACGCGAACCACTCCCCGAGGCTGGGTTGGCGTTGTTGTTGGCTTGCCTCTGTTACAGCGCTTGAATGCTTTCTCATGCTTTTCTGGCTTTGAATCACTTCTTCAGGCACTCACCCGCAGAACCCCCTCCCTTCTTTAACCAGACTGCACCACTTGCATGCTTTTATTTTCCTTCGCTAACCTCGTTACCGGGTAACTTGATAGTATCTCCATTGAATCCATCGAATGCATAGCCGACCAAGTCGTCCCCTTCAAAACTAGCCACGCTGTCGGTCTCCAACTCCTCGTCGATTTATATGCCCCCAACATCATCAAATAGTCCGATTCAGGATGGATTTCCAACAGAGATGGGTGAGCCACCTCCGCAACAACCACAAACAGGAGGTTGCCGCTACAAATACGTTATTGTGTCCCCTGTGCGGGAAACAAGCTCCACTGGAGCTGGATATGTTCCGTGCCCATGTTCAAGAAGATCCTGTGGTACACACGGCTTGGGATTCAGCAGAAGCTGTTGAGAATGCCTGGAAAAGCCTACAACCAAGAAAGTCGTACGTACCTACAACCCCCCCTGCTACTTGTCACATGCCCCATTCGAGATCAATTTGTCTGACACTATCCAGTCGTGACGACCCTCGACCCCCTCGGAAGAGACCAGTGGATGATCCCGGGGATGGAGACCCCGAGAATCCCGACTCTAGCCCAGAATACAAGAAACGTAGTCCACCTGCATCGGTGGACAACCAACCTGAGATCTCATCCTCGGCGCCGAATAGGAGCCGCGCCCGAAATACATCGGGCCGGCAGCTCTGGACGGATGAAGATGGCCCCCGTTCCAAGGAACCGCAAGGTCGTTCTACTCCTGTTGCCTCACAAAATAAGTCGACCAATAAGCCTGCTCGGCAGCCACAAGCTGTACCGCAGAACACCCGACCTCAGCAGCTTGGTGAGGGGGACACAACATCGCAAATGATGCTTCAACCGGAAACTAGGCCCATATCACAGGACCAGCTTGTTGCCGAAGTCAAAGGCATCTATGCAGGCTTGGTCATGGTCGAGACCAAATGCATAGAAGTTGACAACGCACAGTCGTCCAACACTGATGCCAATAAACTTAATAATGAACAGTGGCAGGCCCTGATAGCGCTCCACAGGACCTTGCTACACGAACACCATGACTTCTTTCTTGCAAGTCAACATCCCTCTGCCAGCCCACCGCTTAGAAGGCTTGCATCCAAATATGCTATGCCTGCACGGATGTGGAGGCATGGAATTCATTCATTTTTAGAGTTGCTTCGGCATAGACTGCCTGAGTCACTCGAGCATATGCTCACCTTTCTTTATTTAGCATACAGCATGATGGCTTTGCTGTATGAAACCGTACCGGCGTTTGAGGATACCTGGATTGAGTGCCTTGGTGACCTTGGACGCTACCGGATGGCCATTGAAGATGACGATATCAGGGACCGAGAGGTCTGGACTGGAGTGAGCCGTCATTGGTATAGTAAAGCATCAGATAAATCACCCACTACGGGCCGTCTTTATCACCACCTTGCTATTCTGGCAAGGCCTAATGCTCTTCAGCAGCTGTATTATTACACAAAATCTTTGTGTGTACCAATACCTTTCTTAAGTGCCAAGGAGAGCATTATGACCTTATTTGACCCGGTTCTGGGATCCAATACCTCACGGCTGTCTGATATTGACGCAGCCTACGTCAGAACTCACGGGATCTTGTTTTCTGGCAAAGCAAAGGACCGTTTATCAGAGTCTATGGACTTATTTACCAGGGATCTTGATCAGCATATTCACAGAGAGTCCAAGCGTTGGCTTGAGGCTGGGTTAGTACTGCATCAGTCTTTGGTTTTCGGGTGTTCTTCTAACATAAGACTTAGCTACTTCATTGGTATCTCGCAGGCTTGCTCACTACTCTGCTATGGCGATGAGTCTTCAGTATTGATGACCGCTACCAGCCGGAAGCGGAGCCAAGCAGACACCACTATGGAGGGCAGCAATATTTCTGATGCCCCGGCCCCGCCTAGTGAGGAATTTACCCAGGCTCTTTCGTTCGCGGTCCGCACATATAATATTGTTATCAGTAGATGGGGTGATACGAACATCCTCCCCTACGCGCACACCACACTGGTCTTTCTGCAGTACATGTCAAATTATCCTGCCGCCATGTATTATCTCGAAGACCAATTTCCATGGAAGCTAACGGCAACGCTGCTAAACTACCTTTTTGAATCGTCTAGGATTGAGCCGAACCTGGATGGCCAATTCCCTCGACCGGAGAAGGATGAACTTCCCAGGGCACTTCCAGAAGACCACGCAATGCGTGGGCTTATTTATAGCGAAGACTACTTTCCGCAACCTGGCTGGTTCTCGAACGATAAGATTGACGAAGACGAGAAATATTTCGAGCTCAGTTCGATGGTGGAAGAGCGCAAGGCTCGCATCCTCTACCTTGGGCATCGGATTGCCTTGCTTCAGAAATGGCTCACTTTTGATGAGACCACTAATCGCTTTGGCGTTGTCGGCAAATACGACGTAGACCTTGAGGAATCGCTTCTGGAACCGTCGGGGCAGGAACACTCTTCCCCTTGAACAACGAGAGCGCAAGTTCGTCTTGACGAACTTGAGTTGTCGTGGTAAACCCCTTTACTAAAATAAAAACCATCGCGGTCCTTTCCGAAGGGCTCAAAGAGTGGATAGACCTTGGTTTGTGTAACGAGTTGCAATTTGCACCTCTTTCTTCTCCAAGAAAATGGAGAAATCTGAAAATACGTTGCCCTCATAAAAATGGGCCTATCACAAGGTTCGCACTGCATTTTGTTTGTCCGACACTTTTTGCGGCATTGATCTGGGGCTCATGCTATTTGCAGGACACTCATTGAGCTTTAGACTGTCAAAAAGTAAGCGGTACTCTTGTGCTCTGCGCAACACTTGGTTTCTAAGGAGCAACGAGGTAGTATTGGGGTAGTCCATGGACTCTCGGTGCTCGGGGTGCCGGTACCCTTATCATCGGTTCCGTCTACCATACTGTTTGGGGGAAGGGGGAAGGGGGGAGGGGGGTTTGTTATCTCTCTTTATGGGAGTTCAGCAACTAGTTAAATGCGACAGCATAGCAGGCTCAGATCCAAGGTCCAAGTCGACAGGTTCTTTTGTTTATATTATTATGTTGAAGCTATCGTGCCTCTACACAACATACATATACATACTTTACTTTAGCATAATATACCTTAATATTAAGATTCTACGCTACGATCTTGATGCTGGTGAAAGTAGGGAACGTGCAGCAATGCTTCCCAACTCGAGCCGTGGACAGTGGTTCTCGTGGCAGGCGTTTGCGGATCCCCCACACTCGCGGTGCTACTGGCAGCTCTGATTCGAGGATTCCAGGGCGTCAAAGTAGTTGACCGGGGGCGGATGGCAGATCCGATATCCCGAGCTGCAGATTGGACCCCTGCTTTGGCTGCTCTGGCCCCCAACCTCGATGCACTCCACCTAGTTGGGGAAACGAGGCTGGGCTTGTTCCCGGTAGTTGTGAGTTTCCCAACGTGGTCTCAGTACCATTCTTGGGAGAAAACCCGCAATTGTGCGTCAAGATGGGACGTGAATGCTATACATTCGTTTGATTTTCGTTGCGCGGGCCAAATCGATGCGATTTGGCTGGGTTCGAAGCGCCCTGGTGCGGTGGACCGAGAGCCCATTGCTATAGGTTCGGTACGGCCGCTGCAGTAAAAATTGGATGCCTCCAGGGGGGCAAAAAAAAAAAAAACAAAGCACAGCCAGAGGGCGAGCGAAACTTCCGCCCCCTCTGCTTGCGTACACGAGGACACCCTTGCGGTCATACGGGATGCGAGAGGCAATAATATGATGACAATATCAATAAATGTCGTAATGGCACTTTTGTTGAAACAAAGAAAAGTTCTGACCTGCGCCTCGGTCGAAGCATGCTCTTGAGCTTCCCTTCGCAGCATGGCTCTGGTTGCCTTGCGAGGGTGTTTCTTCGGATCAACTCTTACGGGTGGCCAATAAGCACAGGTAACAAGCAGGGAGGCGAGTCGTGATGCCATTTTTTTTTTTTCAATTGAGGGTGTATTCCCGCTCGGACAAAGTGAACAAGGCATCCTTCGGAACGCGTTATCTCCAGGAGTCGTCACCATACGGCGTGGCGATATGAGTGAGGAGGGAGGGGGGCATAGTGTTGATATTGGACATTGGGCGTGGGCTGGTCAGTCGTGGAGGGCCTTTGGAGATTCCAGACGGCCTGGTTCGGGCCTTCGGCGTAACGCCTCCGGCCGCCGGGCGACCAAGATGAATATCAAGACACACGCATTACGAGATAGTTGGGGGGGAAAAGGGGACAAAATTAAGGAGAAGGCAGGGGATAGTGTTGAAGGAGCTTACATGATCGGTCAACATATCTGTCGTAGTTTCGTAGACAATTGGTTTTGACTATGGGTTTTGGCGGGTGATTGTGGGGGCGAATCACTGAGAGCGTGGGAGCCGTGGGGGCGGCAATGATGGAAGTTGGGATGGCGAAGAAGAAGGGGGGAGGGGAAGGGGGATAAGAGAGAGATATCGAGACTTCGCTATCAGTGCTGCTTTGGAATCCGCTCTGAGGAGGTTAGACAATGCTTTATTTTCTCCAAACAATTTTATTAATAGTTGGTTCTCCATGAAGATAGCGAGAGAGCGCAATTACAAATTGGGGGCTGGTGGGCTGGCGTTTTTGAAGAAGGTATGGCAACAAGGCTGAACGTCGAGTAACCACCATTGCGTTGTAGCTAACTGTTGTGTTTCAGAAATTACTATGATATTGGGTAAAGTAGACTATATATGCATCTAGTTGCTTTTGTTGCATGGGGGGCCTCAAAACTATACCATCGTGTGTAACACTAATCAGGACTGGATACGGTGATGAACCTCTACTAGAGCGCATTTTCCCCAAGACTTAAAAGAGTTAGTGATGGAGGTAGAAACTGTACCAATATAAATATTATGGAATTTGTACTCGCAGTACCGAGTCTGTCATTTTATAAACATCTTTGGCGCCGTAAGCTCTTCTTTGTTGAGTTACAAGTTGGAACGACCGTTGACGGCACGACAAACCCATCAACAGTCGAAAACACCATGCACAATCAGGAATTTAACTAAATACCCATAATCAATAAATAACACATAAATTGAAAGCAAAACTGAATTCAATGCATTGAATTATATGTATTGTTCCCTCCAGCCGCAAGATGAGCCTTCATATCAACTCGGGAGCAGATTGCACGACAGATACAGATCAGACGAAGAGAGCAGTATAGCCTGTATTGCTCGGAGAAGAAGCTCTAGAAAAGTCTACAAGACTGCCAAGCGTGTCCTAGAGACTCACAGAAAACGATACGAGTTATGGACCCAATTCTACCCTGCACGACGAGCGGTCCAGGCTCCATGCTTGGTGAAGGGCTTGAATCCCCTCACATCCCACAGAACGAGACTTGGCCATTGCTCGACTCTTCACCGCCACTCGAAGGGACATGCGCAAGCTTGGCCCCCGACATGGAACATCCTGGACTACGGAGGAAGAAGAAAGAAGGAGAAAAAATTGAATGCACCCTCCTTTTCCACGAACTCCACCATTCCTTCTTTGACGAGGCTCTGAGCTGGCAAAACTTGACGCTCTATCCGAAGCTTTGCAGTGCGCTAGACTATAGGACAGGAACAGTTCATGGTTGCCTTCCGCCACCAACTGAGCCACAAAAAAGGTTGCCTAAATAATGCTTTTCCTTTTTGCCAATCAATGAGCCTATTTTGGTAATAAGGCAATGGAGCCATGCATGAGGAGTAAAACATGTGATGCCATGAATCATGTCCTATTCTGTCTAAATGGAGTACTTTGTACACGATCCCAATGTGAAAGAGAGCGAGGAAGTCCCGAGGTGAGCGGAGACTAACACCAGAGGGGCTTCTTCTTACAAGGCAGCCGTACCATAAGCGGGGTGGAAAAGGGAATTATTCGTCCAGATGTTTCGTTACCGGCGGTGAGAATTGGTCATCCCGGTGGGATTGTTGGCAATCCTGATGTCCGTCTGACTACCTGCATGGGGAACAGGGCTTGTGGCTGAGGGGAGCTGAGAGGGAGGAGGGGGAAAAAGGAACAAGAGAAAAATACAATTGGCAAAGTGAACAAGAGAAGGGAGAATGGTTAGAAGCAGAGCCCTCTGAATGGATGTGTTAGTCTTAGACGAGTGAGCCAACCGCATCGTCGAGCGGCGTGTCAGCAAACGACAGGAGGATCAGGCATAATAATGATGACTCTGACAGACTTGAAACGATTGGCTTCTTCTACCCCGGATCTTCGGAACTCTTTTGCAGTCCGTCAGGGTTGCGCGTTCAGCTAAACGCACATGGGAGTTCCCCGAGCCTCTCGGCCGGGAGAGAGGACTGCAACGTTTTTTTGTTCTTTTTTGCACTTTTGAGAGTAAGCGACTCCCTCCTCCAGGAAGCATGGGACCCAGCTCAGCAAATATCTAGCCTAAGAATAACGTTATGATTCCAGAGACGAGGCTTTGCACCGTGAGAAAATATCTGACTAATAGAAAGGTGATTGATAATACGGAGAGAAATAAGACGCCATCATAATACAGCCTGTAGATGGTACCGTGCTGTCGCGGAAACTTGCCTGGACGGATACGTAGCATCACCACAGCCCTTCTCGTCTGTTCAGGAGGATGAGTAGCGTGCGCCCAACCCGCCTCACTTTTTTCTTCATGTTTCCTCTTTTGTTTTCCCTTTCTTTTTTCCTTTTTGTCTTTTCTCTTTGGTCAGGGTTGAAAAAAAAAAAAAAAAAAAGAGGGAACGACACGTAATTCCCTCGGCTGGACAACTCTTGTCTGCGCAACTGCGCACTGCGCGGGACGCGATGCCTTTTGTTGGTGGAGATGGAGAGAAGGGGGGAAAGTTATAAGTGCAGACACAATTCAGCCGCACCGCAGATCCTGCCAGCAGCAAGGATAGATATCAATGCTGCCTTTTTTGGACATGCCACGCCTCGGCATAAAATGACAATCATGATGATGCTGAGAATGACCTGCCCATGATATGGATAATCCCCCACACTAACTAACAGCAATACTACATACAGAGTAGTACACAATAAACTTGCTACATACTATGTACAAACATGGAATGGGCATGCAACCACCGGGAACAGATTCCCTCGACACGTGCAGAACGGGAACCTACCCGGCTGTAAGCGTTGTTGGCCTCGTGTTTTGAAGCCTAGGGTGGTGCTATGATATTGTTCGGGAGTCTGTGCAAGTCACAGGCAAAATGGGGTGACATCAGGAGCTTTTTCATCCTGAAGATGCAATTGCCGTGGTTACCTATTACACCCCCAGTTCAGCTCCGGCAATTCAATCGACTGACTGACTGCTTCGGCAAATTGTACACTAAGCGAGAACAATAAAAAGGAAAAAAAAAGAAGAAG
The DNA here is from genome assembly GCA_024336345.1 of Mariannaea sp. PMI_226. Lineage (NCBI taxonomy): Eukaryota > Fungi > Ascomycota > Sordariomycetes > Hypocreales > Nectriaceae > Mariannaea > Mariannaea sp. PMI_226. The sequence continues at coordinate 4,399,913 of JANFOG010000001.1, read as the reverse complement.
AAAAAAGAGAAAAGAGCAGAATGATGCTGGCACATCTTGTTGCTGATCACTGACCGAGCCAAGATTCATGCCCGATTCTGGCCCAACTTGAATCAGAAACCACCTCGTCTCCTTTTCTTGCACCCTTTTCTTGCACATCGTCCTGCTTAGAGAGATCAGCTCTTGTGGGAGTGCGTCGTTGACTATTTGAGGCAACGAGGCAACCGCCCTAATGCAAGCATAGACGTCTGTTTGGCCCCAGGAATACAGCCCTGCAGCGTGGTTGGGTTGGGTTCCTTATTGGCTGGGGACTAATTGATCAAGCGGAGGTTCGGTGATGTGGTTCAGACACAACGAATGCAAACGCATAAAAGGCCTCATACTCGACTTTGTTAGGCAAAATAAACGTGCCAGCTATACTACGTATGTAGCCAAAAGTGGACGTGGTCGTTGGTATTTGGTCAATCCAAAGCCCCCTGCCACCTTTTCGCTAACCCTCGCGTCGGCCCGGTGGGTAGATGAGGGTGTGAACAGGGGGAGGGGTTAGTTATTTAGGCGACAAGAAGATATATTTCAGACAACGTGGACAATCGCCAACACAAGGAAAAAAAAAAAGGCAAAATGTAGGGCTGTTGCGCTGAATGAGTCAATGAGTCAAGAGAAAGGATGATATGGAGAACCGACAAAAAAAAAAAAAAGCGAGGCGGTTGCTTAGGCAAATGTTGCCAGACTCTTGACAGATTGCCAGCTGCATGCATGGCATGGCCTTTGATGCATGAATGAAAACGCACGCCTTCGGCCGGAAGAGGATGTGTGCCTCGTTTCAAACCTGAACAAACTGGAGAGACAACGAACCAATCACTCAACCGTCATTGACCGATTCAGTCACGTTTCAGAACTTGTTGGGCGCTGAAGTCGCTGTTAGTGTTTGGCAGTATAACGATATGCGTAGGAGAGATAATGGAAGGCAATTGTTCCGTGTAGAGCACCATGAATAGATTTGCAAAAAAGAGAAACCACAACAAGTAATATATTAAGAACTGTAGAATTTCGCGAATAAAGAAGCCAGTACCGTATATTTTTTATTATTCCTTGATATTTTCTCTCCTAAGTTCTATGAAGTAGTAGTAATCCGACCGTTGGGTTACTGGGTTATGATCCAGAGGGCCATCGACGAACCAGCTATCATAACTGACGGGTTCAAAGTTCCTGCTAAATGAATCGCGCAAAATATTATTTAAAATGAAGACAAAACTCTATGTTTGTATATTATGCTACCCCATCTGTCTTGAATTTGTGGTCAGTTGAGAACCCAAGATATCCATTCGCAACACGTCTAAAGTTGCTGCCAATAATTGTCTGCAACACACTTCTGCAAGGTGCAATTTAGAATAGCTCATAGACATCTTAAACTTGTGTACAGATCATTGCTTTCCAGAAGGAACCTAAGTGGTATGCTTCTTATCCTGCAATAGACTATCTAGAATTTGAAGACGATCATCTATTGGTGAACCCTCCCATACACCAATTGAGGCCAGTTTTTCAAAACCCCCTCAGTGATATACCACGAATTGATATCAAACGTAGCAGACTAAAACAAACAAGATTCTGTTAAGATCTATTCAAACAAGGACAAACTCACTCTTTGTAAGCGCTCGTAGACTCAGGCGCTTGACCAGGAAGCTGATTTCTCTTGAATTGTAATATATTCCGTTGAAACGAGTTATGGTAAATGTGTTACTGGTATGTGAGCGGATTATATCATCACTTGTGCCTCGAGACAGACGAGGCAAGAAGTTGAGCTGAGCTGGCTGGCGGCCTTCTCGTTCACGGCCTTCCTCAAGTCACGGATCTCTCATTGACATGAACACCAACTTCGTTGCGTTCAACTTGCGAGAAACTCAGGGTAATTACCACTGTCATTATACTCTTATGGCACGTCGTCTACAACAATAACCTTGTTAGCCCCTTACCGCAAGAGCCTCACAGCTTGTGTGAAGCTGAATGGTGGGAGAAACCTTGTAAAGGCTAAGTTCTAAACGGCACTTGGAGAGAAATTTAATTTGTCTGTGCTATGTGAACTAGTGTACAAATTAGTGATGCGTAGTGTTGCTGAAGTGTAGGATAGGAAGTAGTATGGACAGTTCCAATCTAATTCAAGCATTTGCACATCGCAACTTGATATATGAGGCTACAGTGTTACTGCTCCTTGCCAAACTATTCATATCCTCTAGGCTATGTAATTGGAGAATGGAACCAGTTACGTATCTCCGAAACTGGAGCGATATCAAATCAATCTGAAGGTCGATGTTCCAACATTGATTGATATATGTAGTGAAATTTGACCAGTCACAAATTGCATTTCATTTCTTCAAGTTCCAAAATCTATGTTTGAATGATATATATAAATACACGACCACAACTTTTTTTTGACCAGGGAATCAAACCATCGTGTTTGCCAAATCAATGAAACGCCTCATATTGCTGGGCTTCTCTCTGCTTGGCTTCTACATTCTTAATCGTAGCTGCGTCGTACAGCTCTTCCAGGGGCTTTCCTGCCCGGAAAATTTCCTTTTCGTGACGGATGGCTTCCTCCTTGGTCATGCAGACGAGGTCTCGCAGCTTCAAGGTCGACCATTTCTGGACATCTTTGCCCTCGCCCAATACCTTCATGCTACTGCTCGTGGGTCTGCGCCATCGGATGAGAACCAACTTTGTGGGAATGCCGGTGATGGCACTGCGGCTGCGATATAGCTCCTCGACCAGGAAAGACACCTCGCCAAGAGTGAGAGGCACCTTGAGGCCGACCGTGTCACCACCGTCGGTGAGGCGGGCTAGCTTGTCTTCGAACCCCTGAACAGCACCCAGAATACCTTCGTACATACGGTCCCGTCCCTTGGCGGGGACATAATCAAGCGGGTAGCCGGTAATGCTGAGTATGACGTGGTTGGCAACGGTGAGGCCGAAAATAGAGGGCATTGTTCCTAGCACTGGGAGGATTCGCGCGCGAAAGTCAGACATTGGTGCAAGCTGCTCCACGCGGCCCTTCTGGAACTCTTCTTCGGGAAGAGGCAGTAGTTCCGCTTTTCCTTCGCCACCAGCTTCGGTTGAGTAGACTGTGGGGATGCCGCTGGTAACGCCCAGAAGCTTGAGTCGCCGCCGAGTTGCCCGTGATAGTCCGTCGTCCTTTGTGGTTCCGATGTCACCAACAACGATCCGGGTAGGGTCACTCTTGCAACCTGCTCCCATGGCGCTGATGACGGGCAGCTTGTTATCGTAGCAGTACTTTAGGAGGGCGACCTTGGTCTCGATGTTGTCGATGGCATCAATGATAAAGTCAGGGGCGCGGCCGTCCTGAGCCCAGGGGCCCAACAAGCGCTCTGCAACGTCGCCGTCGAACTTTTCCTGCCGCAAGTCATACTGAACCCAGGGTGCAATAGCCATGAGCCTTCGCTGAAGGCAATGCACCTTGGAAGTTCCCACATCAGCCAGGGTGGCCACGGCGTGGCGGTTCAGGGAACTCAGAGTAACCTGGTCAAAGTCTATCAAGCGAACTTTTGACAGGCCTGACCGCACCAAGGACGCAGCGCAGTGAGAACCAACACCGCCGCATCCCACAACGACCACGAACGAGTTGCGCAGCTTTTCCAAGCCTTCTGGGGTCAGGAAGACTCGGTTCCGCGCCAGTTGCTCGAGGATGAGCTCCTCGTCAAAGTCGCCAGCTATTGCGCGGCGGGCTAGTTCTTGATTGCGTGCATCTTCCTTGTCAACAGGGGGTACATATGAGCCACCATAGCTAGTTAACTAAAATATACGTGTAAGTCTACGATAGAAATATGATATTGAAACGTGATGAAGTGGTGAGTGGTGGATGGTGGGTAGTGGGGGTAAAAGAGATGGGCACAAACTCTTTGCAGCTCAGAGTCATCTCGTGGAATGGAGTTTTTCAATTCAGAGACCCTCTCATCTCTCTCGAGAGCCTGGTAGCCAAGTAGCAAGGATGCTACTGTGGCTCCAGACAATACAGCTGTAGCAAACAGCTGGAAACGAGGATTGGAAATCGTATCAGAAAAGAAAGAGGCCATTCTTATTAGAAAGAGAAAAAAAAAGACTGGGCGAATGAATGCCTCTTATTGAATACAACTCAATGAATTAATTGCGTCTTACAAGAGACCCCTCCAACAGCATAATTCTTAACCCACACAATTGCGCTCTTAGTCAGCACCAGTACTGTCAACCATTGGTGGGGACGATCGGGAAGTTTGTGCGCTAATCCGGACTCGGTCGAACTCAGAGACAACCCACCATCGGTTAAGTTGAGTTGATGGTCGCTTCATTTCATCGTCATTCTTCCTCTCGATTCTTTCGGCGGCGACTGGCATCAACAGAGTCAGTTACTCTCGACCCCTTTCCCCCCGCGCCATGCGCCCTCGACTCGTCGTCCGTCGCGCCAGGCTCGGCACGCCTCGGCAATCACCGCGATCCCGGACGCAATGTCTCCGGACCTTCACCTATCACACACAGCTCACCACAAAGTCCCGGCCGAACCTGCCTTTCCTCACGATCCCCATCTCCAACCATTCAGTCCGATGCTTCACCACTGAGCGCAGAGCGTGGCTGAAGCATGAGGCCAAGATGGCTGTGCGGTACACAGTCAGCTTCTGGGGAATCCTCGCATGCGTCGGCGTCATTTACTGGTTTTACAACGAAGAGCAGCTGGAAAGAGACTTCCCCACGCCGCACGAGTGGGGCTTCATCACCAGGAAGTTGTTTAGGGATGCGAACAAGGGAAGATATCCAAAGGACGGAGTTGTCAATTGGGCCGAAGCCATGGAGCTCTCTCGCGGCTGCGTCTTGCGCTTGGAGGATCCCAAGGTCGATGGTCAAGGCGTGACCAAGTTGTCTGATATTGTCGACCCTGATGCCCTGATCCCCGGCGAATTCAACGCCTGCGACATCTCCAGCAAAAGCGAGGAATGGCGACGAGGATACTTCGAAGCGATCATGCTGGCGGCGAAATCTGCTGAGCATACCGACGGCTGGGTTCGCGACATCACTCGCAATGTCATCTCACCACCAGAGTTCGTCATTGGACCTTCCAACCCGCGGCCTGTACCTATTCCTCCCGGCCAGCCGCATGCGCCTCGAGAGGAGAATTGCGAGATTGCGTATCCAGGCGCGGATAATTTCTACATGAAGATCCTGGCCACCAAGGGTTTTACCGCCCGGCAAAAACTTGAGGCTGCGCTGGAATATGCAAGCTTCATGGAGTTCAAGGAGCGCGCCGAAGGTCCTGAAGCCTTGTATAACCTAGCCCTCGCCGAGGCCACTCAGGGTCTTGACATGTCGAATCCTCCCTACAACCTAAAAACATTCGTCCTCAACGAGAAGACTGGACCCCCTTCCCTCAATCTCCTCGACGCCATCACCGCCATCGCCACTCAGAAAGCCCGCAGCGGAGACATTGCTGCCGCCCTCCCCATCTATCTATCTCTCCTCAAGGCCCGCCGCTTCCTCCAGAACGAACCCCCTCGCTCCGCCCGACAACCTGCTCCCGCCAAGTCCCTCTGGAGCCAACTTGTTTCCACAGTGGCCCAACCTGATTACCCACCACCTCCCCCAGATGGCACACAGCCTCCATGGCGCAGTCCCGAGGAGCGCTGCCAAGAAGCTTCGCTGAGCCTTTGGATTGGTGAGATCCTGTATGCTTCGTCCTCTCACGATGACGGCCTCTCCTGGACGCGCGATAGTGTCGATATCGCGGAGGAGCAATTACGATCCCTTGGCCCTGCCTCAAACGACAAGGACGCCAAGAAGACGTGTCGCGAGTGTCTCGCTGCTGGTCTTGACAACTGGGGTAAAATGGTTGTCAACCTGGCCAAGGAGGAGGAGCGACGCCGCGACACCGGCAGGTCTAGCGTATTTTCATTCTGGAGCAGCAATCAGTCTGTCGAGGGCCGCTGGAATGTTGAGGATGCAGTTGTCAAGGAGCGTGTGCGGAGGACTAAGGAATTACTGGATGATATCAAAAAGGAGAACCCCGGTCTGGCAGGCTATTTCAAGGCTTAAAATTGTATGCCCCGGGGTGCACCCCACAAAAGAGAGCCTGGCGTTTAAGTTCTAGGCCCTGTCCCCAGATTGTATCTTCAATCTTCTGTATCATATATCACATGTCACATCTTGTGTTCTTCCACCTAGCTTCGAAAGCGTTTGTTTGATTCAGTAAATGAGATGAATGAGAAACGCCCTTTGCTGTATGTATTATCACCACGCCTCTTTCGTGTCCAGCTTATTCCCATCTTGATTTTCATCCTGCTCTCCATCCGAGTCTGACTCTGGAGCTTCTCCTGTCTGCTCAAACTTTCTCCAATATCTCAAGTCCTTGACCTGCTTTATCATGGCCTCATTATCAACTTTCTGGACGATGGGTTTGTCGTTCTCGTTGAGGTTGTCCCACTCATCCTGGGCCATTTGCTCTGTGGGACGGTCAATAACAATGATAGGAGGATTGACAAAACTAGCAGTCGTAGAAACATCCTCTAGATAGCCTAATACCGACTCAATGGCTCGAATAGCAATGACTTCGGTGTACTGCGCCTCAGAAGAAGAATAGCAGGGGCATCCAAGAGACTGGATGGCAAGCGACGGGTTACCTTCAGGCGGTGCAAGGGGCGTGTCGAGAGGCTCTCCGGAAAGAAGATAACCTCGTGAGCGCTGAGATCAGCTCGTCAGTTACGTGTGCCACACTGCGTCAACCCAAATACATTCTGGCGTGGCTTACCTGAGCGAGAAACTTCTTGAAGGCATCGTTGGACAAGTGACTTGTTTCAAAAACGGTGCCGAGAAGCACCATGGCACTCAGCCGGGAACTCCAGGTGCTCCAGTTGCCCTCATCATCAAAGAAGCGCTCTATGATGTCACAAGACTCTCCAATCGCAATCACATCGATTTTTATATCGTTATTAGGAAGGTTCCCGATGACATCGTTGAAGACCGTTCCAAGGTGACGAAGTGCCGTCTCACTTCCAGGAATATCATTCAGTGCGGGTACATATTTTGTGCCCGAGTGCACCAGGCTTGGTAGTGGTGTATCTGCACTCGCTGAAATTGTCAAGGCACGTTTTCCTTTGGGCCACCAGAACCTTTGGCCCATGTTTGCCAGGATGATACCAGGCGAGAGGGAGGAGGAAGCAGCTGCTGTCTCACGAATGGCGTCGACGACAGATACCATGCTGCCCTTGGTCAATCCTCCGGGTCCGTTCGCAACGCGGCCTGCGAGGATACCCAGGTCCTGGGTTGGTTCGCCAAGAATGACAATGATACGGGAGTACGAGGCGAGATTTGGTGTAGTGAAGATGGTAGTATGCTTCTCGGAAGGCAGCGAATCACGAGGAAGAGCCATCACTTCGAGACCTTGCTTTTTCAGGCGGTCGTGAATGACTTTTTCCATTGCTCCTGTTCGCTTTGATTTAGCTTCTATGCACACACAGCCGTATTTCGCACTCTCGATCCTAGCATTTGTCCAATGATGGTGAGGGAGAATACCATTGAAAGCGAAGCGCTGACACTCATTGATGCGCAGGTTTTTGTTCAAGAAGAACTTGAAGTAGCAGTCAGGGTTCTCAATAGAGCGAATCTCATCCTGGTCGTTGACAAAGTATCTATTAATCGGAGGCATAAGCAAAATGCTCAATGTAGCACAAGAGCATAGGGGGCAGAAAAACAAACCCTAGACCGTCAAGAGTCGGAGGGAATTCGACATCCCTGGGAAGGCCGGACCAACGACGATAGAACATTGTGACTGATGGTGATGATGATGATGATGATAATGGGAATAGTGTGAAGTTCAAGAAGAAGAAACTCGACCTAGAGGTACCTAGGTATGTAGTTTCTGAGAGGAAATAGTGTGAGAAGGAGAGAAATGAAAAAAACAACAAAACAAAAAAAAGCAAAAGGGAAGGACTGGAGTGGGTAGATGGAGTGCCTCAGTGTCGTGCAGGTGGTAGCCTCGTCGTCAGTACAAGCAAACCAAATTGATTGTTTCTTCAACTTTGTTAAAATTTCCCTCAGCCAGTGAACGTAGGGAGTCAGCACATCGACCGAGAAAGTAGCAAATAACTCGGAGCTTTGTGCCTCTTCGTACTCATCAAGCCCCGCGGAGGTTACGTGGCAGATTGTTCCATGAAATGCGCAATCAGTTGGACAGACTGTTCAGGGTGTGTCCTTTCCATTCAGGTATATATCCAGAGTTGAGTTCTTAGGCAATCATTTATCCTAAACTCCAAATAATGCATCAAGAAATATCCAACGCCCAACCATCCTGCGTAGCCAGAAAAACCAAAAAGAAAAGCCCACTGCTCATGAACCCCTAGCCTAAGAAGAAATTGGGGAATTGGTCCAGCATTCTAGTGTTCATCGACTGAGAATCTTCAGCCGCCCTTTTCACTGTTTCGAGCTCGGATTGTATCGACTTCGGAAGGCCTGGCTGATACTGAATCGGCTCCCCGCTCCGCGATTCATATGACTGGCGAGCGCTTCCTCCAAAGCAGACTGTGTGACAGAGGCATCTGTTCAATCTGTTAGCAGGGACTCCTAATCAAGACACAGGATTGACAACCTACCATCTAGGTCACTGAAACTACTACCCATACTGGGTGTCCCATCGCTACCTTCGCGAGAGTACCCCCGGCTTTTGCTGCCTGGACTCTGTGCTGCAACTTCAGCTTGGCGTGGTGATAAAGGGCCAGGCTGCCGTTGATCACGCGATTGGCTTGGACGTTGTACCATAGCCGCTGAGCTAGCCGAGGAGTCAGAGGTTTGAGATTGATAGAGAGCTTTGCCCAGACTGCGTGGGAGTTTCTTCGATGCGCGTCCTTCTCCCCGCAAAGTTGATCCTAGATCCGAGGTCTGAGCCTGATCAGGGGCTTTGTAAGGTTGAAATGCCGGCTCGGATTCATCATCTTCGTCATCTTCGTATGATGGTGCTGCATCGTGTTGCTGAAATCGAGGGGGACGGCGGATGATACGAGATTGGGCTGGACTAGATTCGTCGTCGGAGGTTGCTGTCGAGCTATCCTCAGCAGGACCTGGTGAAGGGCTCCCTTCAGGTGCTGGTGAGTGCGGTCGCTCAGCGTCTCGCTGTGGGGATTTTGCAGAATTTGAAGTGATTGGCAGCGATGATAGTCGACGGCGCTCTCCAGCCCGACCAGTCATCATCGGGATGGGTCCTGTCGGGCGAGGCGATGCGGAACCTCCTGCCATATCTCGCAACACTGTAGTATTGGTGGAAGGGTTTCGCGATACGATAGGTCTCATCGATGAGTTAAGAGGCGTCCCAGCACCACTTCCCAACTCGTTTCTGGGCATTGGTGACTCTCTTCTTACGGATAACGATGAGGGTGCTCGTTGATGGCCGGGGCCAGCCGAGTCGGCGCCTGGTATAGGTGATGGAGCGGCAGATCCTCTGGCGGCAGCCGTGGCCTTCCGAACTTGAGCGCGGACCTGTGAAGCATGTCGCTCAGTGAGATAGGCGACTTGTTGAAGGAGAAAATCGACAGGAACGTCGAAGCGATCGGCACTGCGCCAAGGTCAGTTCCGTTTTGCGAATCGGGAGATGCGATCTACACATACACCTCGTTCCCTGTACACCAGTTAGGAAATGGATCAATACGAGGCATATAATCATCAGCGTACAGTCGATTTCTGTTTTGGCAGCTCCTGAAAGGATCCTCCATAAAGATTCATCTTTGTTTGAGTCCCATTTGACCTGTTTGAGATCAATGGGTCAGATTGCCTCCCCCACCAGCCCGACTAGCGGGCGTGTGATGTGCAATGGGCGCGACGAGCTTACCTGAGGTGGATCAACAAAGTCACCGCGGGGCATGGGCACCCGGATGAAGACGGTGTATGCAGGGTCGGACATTCTATGTTGGATCTCACATGTGGCCTGGAAGAGATGGGAAAAGAGGAGGAGAAGCAGGGCTGGCTGAAATGACAAAAGAGGAAGAGGATAAAAGGCTAAGTTGCAGTCGTGACAGGCCTCACCTTACCTGTTGCAAGGATCCGGGGGTGGACTTATCGATAAGCAGCCGCTCTCTAGGGCGCCATTTTCACATCCTACGTAATTGCCTAGTTCGCACTCCGCATTGTAAGCTACGTAATCGCCTTGTTTGACTGTAGGCAACATTGTTGACTATTTTGCATACCTTGCTACCTTACTGTAATTGTAAAGGAAATGCCTTGTAGGCTCTCTGCCCGCACAGCTACCTATAGTGGCAGACTATCGTCGTCATCTTATTAAGGTTAGTACATCATGGCATCTACTTGGTTGGGTACACGTCCTGAGATGACGGTCTTGTCGGGGCCGTTGGTTTGTGGAATGAAGTACAGTTTGTGCAACCAGTCGGACATAGATTGTAGAAGGGCTCCTGAAGAATGTAGTTACTTTATTCCTTAATTGGATTTCGGTCAATGAGCATGATGTACAGTTACGCTTTTCCCGGTTCTGACCAATCTAACAAGATCAGCACAGAGCAAATGGGTGCTGGGCTCGGGCATCACGGTCATGATCAGACTTTGAGGTCAGACTCTGACGGAGTCAAAACAATACTACTAAAACTTCTTCCTTGGCAAAAAAAAAAAAAGTCCAACCTCCAATCTAGGCGCACAGTCGTTCTAGGCCCTTCGGCATATTATGCAGCGCAAACGCACGTTTGAGTAGGTACTTTGGTTGGTAGCCTCCGATGCCATATTGCGGGGAAGAGGCTCATGAAGCTACCCATGCCTAAAGGATGTGGTAGTATGACGATCTTCCCGTTCTTGGCCTAGTTCTCATCCTCGATGTGTAGACGCAATAACTACGACAGATTTCAGTAGTAGAGCACTACAGTGTGTAGTGAGATTTATGGGAGAATCTTTACATGAAGCTGAATTGACAATTGCACCGTTACACTACTGAAATGTTTGATCAGAATGGTAAATATTGAGTCTACAACATGTAATCACAACGATGCACCGACATGAAGGTAATAGTTAGCTTAGCACAAAGATTCACACTTCTCCATACGCCGGGACGCCGGGACGCCGAGACGCTGTAATAACCGTGATAACTGTGATGGTCTAGTCCGTTGGGTCCAGCAACCCCTTCCCCATTCTTAGACATTTACTATGCCAGTTTTATTCTGTTTAGCCCTGAATGTATCACGGGGATGCTGCCTTTTTATTCACATATCCTTTCAGCCTATACGCTCTTCCTTTCATTGATTCTAGGCATTCTGCCAAATTCCCTGCAGAGGGGGGATTGAATCTATCTTTCACATTTTTTATTGGATACCCACGCTACGCTCTCTGCCACTCACACTCAACTGAGAATGATGAGTCGTTTGCTGTGCAGTAATTTACAGGAGTTCATGATGAGCTCAACTATTTTCCCGGTTCAAGACGTGTGAAGGCGCAAAAGCCTCTGAAAACCTTGATAAACTTGAAATATTTACTGGGTGTTGTCATCATATACCCTTCCGGACTCGACATTTTAATTACAGGAAAAATATCTGACGATACATGCCTAGATTTGTGACTGAGCGGTGAGGGACAACAAGAGTTGGGATAACGAGGGTTGCCGCGGCGCGGTCACTGTGTATCCACGGAGACTGTGAATCAGTCTAGTATTTCCCATGAGATGAATTGATCGCATATGCAACTTGTTTGGCGAAACAAGACTGCAAACGCTGTCACTGCATTCTATGTGCTTAGGTCGTTTGAAGCCACTTAAGTGGATGTCATGCACAGGGACAGAGCCTCCCCATGACAAACCTCGCTAGAAAGCAAAAAGATTGCTTCAGGCACGAAAGCAGATTGTGTAATTGCCAGTCGGATGCTCCAAATGTTTTCTTTGTTATTCTGAACAAGTCAAATGGCTTCAAGCTTTTAGGTGCCGGCTTTGGCTAGGGAATAATTTAGGCTTTGGAGGCAGACTGTCAAGCTCATTTATTTATTTTTTCCTTCCGTTTTTAGGTAAGCACTTATTATCATGAAGTCTCCCTTGGTTAGCAAAAATAGTAGACGAGGTACTTCGAGGATGAGGAAGGACAAGAAGAAGAGGAAGGGCGAAAGAAAGAAAACCAGCAAAAATAATACTTATTAAAAAGCCTCAACTAAACCCCGGGATCATACAATTCAGCTTCCTAATTTGTCTCCTCCGACTATCTCCTCCTGGGGCCGCAAGTGCAGTGCACGTCTCTGGCCTTGGATGTATCCAGTAAATAAAACCTCCACTTCTACTTCCCCCCGGACTGGTCAACCAACTCCCTTAACATTACGGTATCAACCCAATCAACCCCACCTTGGCTTCCAAACTCACGCAGGCCTCGCCTCGCTTCCCAAACTCCCTTCCAGACTTTCTCCCTTACACAACCTCGCCTTACACAAACTGCTGGCTTGGACATTTTCTCGGCAATTCGGAGGTTTGGCTGCCGTTTTACTGACCTATAATACCCCTCCACTGGCCTCCCTCCCCCCGCCCATCCAACTTACACTGGGACCTTCTGCGACAGCTCTACCTCATTGCAGCTTACCCCTCCATCATGGTCGCCTCAGAGCTCGCCTCGGCCATGGCCATGCGCTCAGCTGCCGTGCGCACCGCATCTGGGGACATTGCTACACCCGCCTCCGCCCCTGCGCCTGTGCCTTCTTTTGCCCCTGGCCCTCTGAGAAATCGCGCGGCCGAGAGCAGAAGCCCCTACATCAAAAACCAAGCAAATGGTTTAGTCTCATGGCAGTTGCTCGACGACGAGACCGTGGAGCGAGCCAAGAAGGAGAACAAGCTCATCTTCCTGCACATAGGCTACAAGGCATGCCACTGTAAGCTTGGCGAAGGATCACATGAGTTTACATGTTACCCCCCAAAGCTAACGCAAACGCCCCAGATTGCCGACTCATGTTTCTCGAATCTTTCTCTAACCCAGATTGCGCCGCAATACTCAATGATTCGTTCGTCCCTGTCATCATTGATCGAGAAGAGCGCCCTGATATCGACACCATTTATATGAACTATGTGCAAGCCGTAAACAATGAAGGAGGTTGGCCTCTGAACCTATTCCTCACGCCCAACCTCGAACCCGTCTTCGGAGGAACCTACTGGCCGGGCCCCGGCAATCGACGGCGCGTGACCGATGAGAATGCCGATGAGATCTTAGACTTCCTTCTAATTCTGAGGAAAGTTCGAGACATTTGGATCGACCAAGAGGCTCGGTGCCGAAAGGAGGCCACTGAGGTGCTTGGCCAACTCCGGGAGTTTGCAGCCGAGGGCACGCTTGGAACCAGTCGTATTTCAGCAGCCTCGACTCTGACTCCCTCCCGATGGGGTGCGCCCGCACTAACTCACAGCGAGGCCAGCAAAGATAAGGATGCTTCTGTCTCGACTGAGTTGGATTTAGATCAACTGGAGGAGGCTTATACTCATATCGCTGGCACTTTCGACCCAGTCTGTGGAGGATTTGGCCTGGCGCCCAAATTCTTGACCCCTCCTAAGTTGGCCTTCCTACTTCAGTTGGCCAAGTCTCCACGCCCAGTACAAGATGTTGTTGGCGACGCAGAATGCAAGCATGCAACAGAAATTGCCTTGGATACTCTACGCAAGATTCGCGATGGCGCCCTGCATGATCATGTCGGTGGTGCGGGCTTTTCACGCTGCTCGGTTACCCCTGACTGGAGCATTCCTAACTTTGAAAAGCTGGTCGTGGACAACGCTCAGCTCCTTTCTTTATACATTGAGGCGTGGAAAACGAGTGGAGGTCAGGCAGAGAGCGAATTTTATGATATTGTGCTTGAGCTGGTCGACTATTTATCATCCTCCCCGATTGCGCTACCGGAAGGCGGATTCGCATCAAGTGAGGCGGCAGATTCTGCAGTTAAGAAAGGGGATCAGGAAATGCGTGAGGGTGCATACTACACTTGGACAAGACGAGAATTCAACTCCGTCCTGGACCCCATAGATAAGTATATTAGCACTGTGGTGGCCGTCCACTGGGCTGTGGAAGAGGACGGCAATGTGGACGAGAAGCAGGACCCCAACGACGACTTCATCAATCAAAACATTCTTAGGGTCCATAAGAATGTTGAACAGCTCAGTCAACAGTTTAGTATCCCCGTCGAGACGGTTCGTCAGTACATACAGACGGCGAAGGAGGCTCTCAAGAAGCGAAGAGATCAGGAGCGAGTCAGACCGGAAGTGGACGCAAAGCTCATTGCGGGCTGGAACGGCTTGGTCATTTCAGCATTGGCTCAAGCTAGCTCCACCCTCAAGTATTTGGACACAGAGAGAAGCGAGAGATGCTTGAGCGTGGCCCAAAAGGCTGTGGCGTTGATCCGAGAGAAGTTATGGGATGCTCAGGAGAAGGTGCTGTACAGGATATGGCATGGCGAAAGGGAAATCAAGGCTTTTGCAGATGACTACGCCTATCTCACCAATGGTCTATTAGATCTTTTCGCAGCTACCGGGGATGAATCTTATATCCAGTTCGCCGACGATCTTCAACGTGAGTGCCTATACACACACCCTACATATTACAACAAACATTAGCTAACCTTCCCATCCTTCAGAAACGCAAATTTCTCTCTTCGGCGATCCAGAAGGTGCCTTCTTTTCAACAACCGCTGGGGCTCCACACACCATCATTCGCCTTAAAGATGGTATGGACACTTCCATCCCCGCCACCAACGCCGTGACCGTGTCCAACCTCTTCCGGCTCGCTGCCCTGCTCAACGACGATGCCCTTGCTGTACTTGCTCGTCGGACCATCAACGCATTTGAGGTCGAGATGCTCCAGCATCCTTGGCTATTCCCTGGTCTGCTCGCGGGTCTGGTAGTGGCGCGGTTAGGCATGGAAAAGGGCCAGCATAGGGTGGCGTACAAGCCTGCGAGATTAAATGTGTGATTCACAAGGTGTGGCAATTTTGTACAGGATTCTGTCTTTTTCTTTTTTTTCTTTTTTTTTTTAGTCTTCTATTCTTTCTGTTTTGGGGGGGTTTTTGTATGTATACATCAAGGCTTTCATCTCGCCTGACATTGCTCAGGGTTCAACAATGGTTATCTGGAAGCCCTCACTCTACCAATAAATGTTAGTTTCCAATCTAAAGAAGAAAAAAATCATCGCAGGAGGGCGTGGTTGGGAGCTTTCTAATCCATGTTTGATATAGCACAAGCATATTCTCAGTTAGGGTGTATGCATGTCTTGTGCAAATGTTGGTGTGTTGCTCAGGGGTATCTAATCTACAGCATCTACTCCCCAACCCGCCCGCTCCCTTAGCCTCCACCCAGCTCGTTTCCCCAGCATGGTTGTTTTTTTCATAAAAGGCGTCAGACAGAACACCACAGCACAATAAAGCAATCGGCTGGAAATCTTTGCTTTGAGATGACAGCGTAGCCTGTCTTTCAGTCTGTCTTATCACCGTTCTTCGACTTCCCGTGTCGGGTGGTGTGTTACGCTGGCCCCTTCCTACCCAAGAGACCGGAGAAGAAACTATGCAACTGCTCGTTATCAAGCTCTTGGGGCACAGTATCGGTAGAACTCGCAGTCTCTTCGGCTTCTTCAGAGGTTGTCGAGTACGCGTTGCGATCCTATAATAGGTTAGAAGTGCTTTATTCCCTTGCAGTGGGTGTGAGTAGGAATTATTTACCTTGAGACGCTTCAACATATCATCGGCATCAACTTGAATACCACCCATGTTGAATTGCACAGGACCAATGTGCTCACTAACTGTCTTCTCATCACCGAATTCGAGATGCTTGATGGGACGGATGGCGCTTTCCGGGGCTTTTTCAGGAGCCTTGGCCTTAAAGGCCTCAAGGATCTTGAGTTGGCGCTCAAGGAAGGCTTGAGTATCATCACTATCAACCGTAATCCATTTATCGCCAAGCATAGCCTTCTCCACGACAGCCAGACCGCCGCTGTTAGGGTCCGGACACCACTCCTCATACCGTGTAATGGCTGAGTTTCTGGCCGGCTTTCGCGTTTGAGGATGATCATCGTCATCGTCCTCATCGTCTTGTTCCTTCGCATCCTCGAGGTCTTCTGGGGAAGAATTAATATCTTCCGCCCAGGCATTCGAAATGAGTTCGGCATCAAAGTTGCCATTGAGGACTCGGATCTTGCCCCATGAATCCCAGTTAGGCGGAACGACAATCTTGTCTCTGTCGATCACATTATGTTTGAGGGGGTTGCGCTTGAGAAGAGAGGTGATACCGAGGGTTGCATGAATGAGAGACGGTAGTTGAGAAGGACTGTTTTGGGAGGTGTATATGAGAGATGCACCGTCTATAAACAGATTAATGTCTTGTCTCAAAGTTGGGTGGGAAATTGAGTAGTGGACGCTAGACTTACGTCTCAGTAACACGGTTCGTAGATATTGCAATACTGTATCAAAGTCGGGTTCTTTCCAGCGCTGACTCCTTTCCAAAAACTCAATCTTTTGGGCCTATAGGTTCGGTCAGTCAAAGAAGGAAACAGTGATTCACAACAGGAAGCCTTTACATTTAGGCAGACAACACATAGTGGTAAGCCAAGCGGCTCCTCCCATTCGCCCGGACCCAAAGGCAATGAACTATCCCCATCCCCGCTTGTTGCAGTCGCAGATGGCGTCCCGTCGAGGTTGATGGCTGCACCGCCGCGACCTCTTTCCTTCCAAGTGGCCATGACCTCCTCCATTAGGTCATGTTGTTCCGAATCCACCTTCTTGAGAACTTCCTGAAGCATTTGAATCCAAGTCCATAACTGACGAAGCCACTCTTGTGGCTGTGACCAGTCCAGAAGTATTATAAGAGCGGTATTGGGAATGGTGTCGGGAGTTAGGAGAGGAGCAACGAGAGATGCGAATTCAGCAGAGGGTTGAGAGAGGAGGTGGATAGATACGCGCGCAAGGGTGTCTAAAGCCGTTAGTTTAAAGAGAGAGATATTGGTTTGAGGGGTTCGAACCATCTTGATCGGCGTCGAGAACATCGTAGTAGGTATATCCCAAGGCAAAGTTATTGGCAAGGGGGGGCGTTTTAGATCGGTCGGCATTGCGTCGGGACTCTGGACTCGAGATAGATTCAAGGAAGTCTCGCTGCGATTCGGGGGTGCCGCCTGTGATGACAAGGGGAAATCATGATTAGCTTCAGTTGCTTGTGCCAGCTTTTTCCAACTGGTATTTGGACATGACAGCCCTTGGGTTTAGGGGAGTTAAACTGAGCAGCATACCTAAGACAACGAGATTCTTCTCCGGTAAGCGCTTTCCACTGGCGACAGATTCTAGCATAGACGTCCAAAGATCCTTCTTCTGTTCGCCATTACGGGTATCGGGATCCCCTGACCCGGACCCGGACCCTGATGTGTAGGTCGACACTCGGTTGGCGTTTGCCGTCATGGCGGATTGCGCGTTTGGCACGCAGACAAATGCACCGTAAGAACCAATACCGAAGCCGTGGGTGTTCAGGTCATGTGTGTATGTGCAATGGATATAGGAGTGTCGATGTCGATGATCCGGTCCAAGAGGCCGGCGTCTGAAGAGGTGATGGCGAAGGAGGGAACGCGGTGGATAAAACTAGAGGTATGCAATAAAGAATAAAGACCGGGATATCGTCGTCACAGGAGAGGTCGTGCTTGATTGTCTGCCTGGAAACTCCGTATGGGCATTGTCGCTTGCGATCAGCGAGGTCGAGAATTGGCTGAAACAAGGCGGTCGTCACAGGGTTATTGTCAGCCCCGAGGTTAAGCAGCTGCTTTGTTCCTTCTCAGTCTTGCTAATCTTCACAAAAGTTGAACCTCCCCTTGATGCCAGTCCGACCTTGGAACAGGAACCAGGGGGGTGTTGTTTAACAGGGTGTCCAGGTGCACCTCTACTACTATTGGTTGGTCGGCCGGAAATTGTCCCCCGCCGTACACCGTACATAGTACAGCAGCTTGCTCCCTACCGCAATTACCGTCCATAAGGTGTTTGGGTGCTTAGGTGCTTGTTACCTCAAGCTGCGTCCCCACTGTGCCTTCATTCTTTGGATGCGGAACGCGCACAGACCTCACACGTGAAGCTTCAGCAGGCTGTAGGTACTTGGGTTCAAGTCGCAACTCTCAAATCTCTTCTACAAGACCTGTTTATTTTTCCTTGACTTGGCCTCGCCTTTTACCTATCAATCCTGCAACGTAGATACCTACCTAGGTTGAGACAAGTTAAATCGACACAATGAATCAAATACGCGCGATTCAGGCGCTCAACAAAAAGGAGATCGAAAACGGAATGTACGTCTTTCCTAAAAACTCGAAGATTGTCCAGACAGGCGCTGACAGTTGCAAACCACAGTTCTCCCGAAGCTTCATGGCATACCGATTACCGCGACACAGCCTTCGTATACTTTGGCGGCCTCCCTTACGAGCTCTCTGAAGGCGACGTCGTCACGATCTTCTCCCAATTTGGCGAACCCGTCTTCCTCAAACTTGTCCGTGACAAGGAAACTGGCAAATCAAAAGGTTTCGGCTGGCTCAAATACGAAGATCAAAGAAGCACGGATTTGGCCGTCGACAACCTTGGTGGCGCAGAGATCAGTGGTCGACTAGTACGCGTTGATCATGCGCGGTACAAGGCGCGAGACGATGAGGATCCTGAAGAATTCAAAGTTGGGTGGGAGGATATGCAAAAACGGGAGGGCAAAGCGGTGTCTGAAGATGAGAGCGAAGAAGAAGAGGAACGGCGACCTATGCTCCCTGAAGAACGAGAGCTTGCTCTGCTCATGCGTGACCATGACGATGACGATCCCATGAAAGGCTTCCTGATCGAAGAGAAGAAGAAAGAAATTGAAGAAGCGCGGCAACGAGAAGACAAGAAGGATCGCAAGCAGACGCACAGGCACCACAAATCGCATCGATCGAGAAGAGACGGGAGCGAGGAAAGACATCGAAGGTCACGACGGGACCTCACTCCGGTCGACAAAGAAGATCGCCATCGAGATAGTGGACGAAGGAAACAGAGAGATCGTGACGACAAGGAAAGAAGGGATGACCGTCGGCCAGATTCCGACAGAAGGAGAGGTCGAAGAGATGATAGTGAGGATCGTTATCGAGATCGAGACAGGAGGCGGGAACGAAGAGAGGGCGAGGAGCGTGACCGAGCCAATGATAGAGAACGGCGCGGAGATTCAAACCGGGACCGAAGAAAACATGATCAAGAAGGTGGTGAAGAAAGAAGAAGACACAACAGTCACAGAGGCGATCGTGATAATGATAGGAAATTACATCGGGAGAGAAGTCAATCGCCACGACGGCAAAGGGACTAGAGAATAGCCCATAATCTAACACAAAATGCATACAATTGCGAAAATACAAATCCAAAAGGAATAACACGCAATCCTTTCCCAATCCATCCAACGCCTCCATATTCGCCATCCGTTATGAAATTTCTGTATCATCCCTTTGCTTCTTTGATGTGCCAAGCTCACGTATTACCAAGATATCGTTTCCAGCCTTCCCTCACGCAATGCCGCTTTCCATCTTCCCCATCCACAATAACAAACTTCTCCCATCTCGCATCGCGTCCGGCCCCAATCACTGCGAGGCTGTCTTCGCTGATCCACCCTATGACACCCTTGGGGGGTCGTGACGTGCCCAAGACAGTGCCTTCTGAGAAGGGAATACCACCGATCATAGACTCATCGCCAGCTTGGAATGGTATAGAAGCGAAAGAATAGATATCTGAAAACACGCGGGGCATTAAAGGAATCTTGCTAAGGATGCCCCATTTCCCCGAACCGTCGCCATTGTCCCCTCCTGATGAGCCAAGCTGTTGGCTGCGGGTCATGGCGGGCCTGCGTGGATGAGGGACATCAAAGATATGCAAGGTAGACTTGTCGGAGGTACAGGCCAGCATGGCGCCGGAAGGAGAGAAGGCGAGAGAGAAAATTGTGGCCGGGTCGATGCCACGGCGGAGTTCGCATATGCGAGCACAGCTACTTGTCGAATAAACACGAATCAGAGTGCCCATCTCGCTGGCACTGGCAAGAAGGTCACCGTCTGGACTCAAAGCGATAGCTTTAAGCGCGGATGAGTGTGCTGGGATGATGCTGACGTTGCCTGTTGATAACTCCACCACTTGGATTTGACCAGCGGTGCGGCCTGGGAAGGCGAGTTTCTTGTCAGACATACAACATAGACCGAGAAGGTTATCTGCAGTTTCGTAGGAGTGGAGGAGATCAGGTGGTTTCGCAAAGGCGTAGACTCGAATCTTGTTCTGAAGAACGACAGCGATGTGCTCCCGTCCCAGCTGTACGCCACGAACTGCAGTGAGTGCAGCAATTTCGATGGCAGCTTTGCCCTTCATGTCATCCCATATTATCGCCTAAATATGTGATGATTGGCGAGAGTCTCAGTGAATATCAAGATGGTAAACTTACCTTATTCATGGCAAACTTGGGTGACCTGCCTCCGCCAACGAGGGCAAGGTAATTGGTCGTGCCCATCATCTGGACCAGGCCAATGCCTGCATTAAAATCTAAGGCGTAGTCCGTTAGGCAATTGACGTATGTGACGGTGGTGTGTCATGAGTAACTGTAACATACCTCGGGAGGCCTTGAGAAGACATGACTTGGTGTGGAAGACTGGGAAATGCCCGTGAGTCTAGATCCAGGAAATCGTCATACAAGCGGTTCTGGGGGGAAGCTTACTGCACATGCCTGATTCCAGGCCGACGGCAAAGCAACTCGCATCATTGTTAAATGAGACAGAGAGCACGACCTCGGGGCTAGACGCCTCTATGGGCGGTCGGACGTTCATTTCGAGAAACGAGGGATGTGTGATGAAGGAAGGACCTGAGACTCAGCCTTGAGAGTGAGGGGTCACGTTGTAATAATAAATGGCCAGCCAGGCAGGAGATGCCCCGAGGGAGCAGGAGAAGCAGGGAAGCAGGGCCTGTAGCCGTTTATTATGCCCGCCTGCAGACAGATGGAAATTGGGGGGGGGGGATAAGCTGTAAGGTTATTATCAAAGGTTGATAATATGCGGAAGCAAGCCAAGAGAGACCGGTGGCTATAACTTACGCCTCACAAGAAGCGGTTTCAATGCTTCCAGAGGTTCCACCTGGTTAAAGCATACGTACTGAGCACAGCGCATTAAAAAGATCACCAGGGAGTTTTCGGCTGCTAAAAAAGCTTGGGTCACCAGGTACCGGTGCGGCGCTGGGGTAGGTAGGTTGGCAGGTTGGGTGGGCGCTAGGAGAAGCCCACGGGGATTGTCAGCGGGGATGTGCAAAGAGCGCGGCGAAGATGGGTTGCAACAGTAGGTAGGTAGGTAATAATTGAACACGTTAAAAGTTGGCAGAGTGGCATGAGGTGGACGGGTTGGGGGGGTTATGCTCCGTACCTACCTTAGGTAGGTAACTTAGGTAGTAAGGATCTTGAGAGTTTACCGCCAAACAGTCGAGACGCAAAAAGAGAACTTACCTGGTCTGCGATTTATTTTGTCTTTGCATCGACTTGCAGTGGAAAGTTGAGATATCAAGTCATTGTTGATGTATTCGTATAGGTACCTTGGTATAATTTATGCTGTAGGCTTGCTCCCGAGCTTCAGGCATAATACAGATTAGACCGATGTCATTTCAACTGGATCAGAGCATTCGTTGATTTACATGCGATACATTCCCCTCACTGACGTGTGAGGTACTACGAGGCAGTTGTGATAGTTGCCTATACCGATTACTTTAAACTATGATTAGTGAATGTTCTCAGGTCTCATTCACTAGACAACGCCCCCTTGGAGCTTCCCTGAGGTTGGTACCTGAGATCCATACCTAGGTACCTACCTACCTTATGCAGGCCAAGGTGCTTGAGCCACTGAAATGGGTGTTTACGCAAGCCACAGTTTTAGCTCGTGCCACGCCAACTGAGCCACGAGGCCCCTGCGTGCCTATCACCATCTCCCAGCTCAAGACCACCAAGACCACCAAGCTGTGCCGTTTTCCCATAGTAAATAAACCGGGATCGAACGAAACAACAGCATGAGCCGCACATGAGCCCTCACGTGATTGCATATTCACTCAGAGAAAATCAATGCATGTGTTTGTTGTTTACCACACCCATGTATGTGTACAGTACAAGAGAAAATGATATTTTGTACCATTTTTTTTCGACCTTGGGGCGACTGATTGACACTCCGTACCATAGCAATTACCCTGCCTAAGGTAAGGTAAAGCGCGGTGTTACTATGGTATCTGTACTTCCTGAAGGTAAATTTTGAATAGTACGTATCTTAGCTGCCAGCCTCTCACAGAAACTGAGCAATGGGGTGGTCGAGAGTCTGGCATTGCACTAAAGGGGCGGGCAGGCGGTCTGGGAAAACGGACACCAGTAAGGTAATTCAGGGGTGGTCAGTTAGGGACTTAGCGTGGACTCCCGCCCAAGAATTGGAGCTGTCTCTCTCGTCCATTGCTCTCTGAGGTGGCTTCTCCTTCTCTCACCCCCTCCCAAAACCCGTTGTCCACCCCTGAATCTCCATCCCAGCAAGCCAGTCCCCAGTTCCCAGCACAGAGCAGGAGCGATTGGCCAGAGCCGTGAAATTGCTCCAGACCCCATCAGGACAAACCATCCTCCCTCTCCTTTAGCAATTCTCCCCTTGCTTCACACCCACCCACCGCCAACGCATTTACATTTCGACGGCTTCAACTTTTCCTGCTTCGTCGCTCATTCACTGTCCGACCTCGTCCGCTACCTTCGTATACAATCATGTCATCTGCTGCCGTACGTTGCCCTGATCCATCCTCACACGCGCTTGCTGGGAACTCTCGCCCTGTCTCTGCATTATCGCATGCCACCCACCCCCAGTGAAGCTCCCGCGACTGCATAGAATCATGTCGAAGCTTGAGCGTGCCTGACCGCACCCTACATTCAGCTGGCTAACTCGTTCTCTCCCATCCAGAAGATGATCCGCCGGAAGAAGAACGTCAAGAAGGGCATTCAGTTTTGCCTGATGGTCTGTGGTGCATCAGGCACTGGTACGTGGCCCCATGAGAGACACGCCGCTGCCCTCGTCCATATACCGCCGGTGTGGTTGCCATCGTTACTCTCCAAAAGCTCACCGGTTTTGTCTAGGCCGAACTACCTTCGTCAACACCCTCTGTGGCAAGAGCGTCCTTCAGCATAAGGACTCTGATGACGCTGGCAGCGCCCACGTCGAGGATGGTGTTAAGATCAAGCCCATCACTGTCGGTGCGTACTCCCCAACTCTCTTCGTTACGTGATGCAATAGGCTCATCTCATCTAACTTGCTATGTAGAGCTCGAACTCGATGAGGAGGGAACTCGAATTTCCTTGACCATTGTTGACACCCCCGGCTTCGGAGACCAGATCGACAACGAGGCCAGGTGAGCTTGATTGCCGTCTCAACTTTCCACCAACCCTTTACTGATAGGCGTTTTGCAGCTTCTCAGAGATTGTTGGTTATCTCGAGAGACAATACGATGACATTCTTGCCGAAGAATCTCGTATTAAGCGTAACCCTCGTTTCAGAGATAACCGAGTCCACGCTATGCTCTACTTCATCACTCCTACCGGCCATGGGTAAGTGTTCTGCAAGCTCAAGACCCCAATAAAACCTGTCTAATAATTTGCAGTCTCCGAGAACTCGACATCGAGCTCATGAAACGACTTGCCCCTCGCGTCAACGTTATTCCCGTCATCGGCCGCGCCGACTCTCTCACCCCCGCTGAGTTGGCAGAGTCCAAGAAGCTGGTCATGGAGGATATTGAGCACTACCGAATCCCCGTCTACAACTTCCCTTACGATATCGAGGAGGATGACGAGGACACTGTTGAGGAGAACGCTGAGCTCCGTGGCCTCATGCCCTTCGCCATTGTCGGCTCTGAGGATGTTGTTGAGATTGGTGGCCGCAAGGTCCGCGCCCGCCAGTACCCCTGGGGTGTTGTCGAGGTTGACAACCCTCGTCATTCCGATTTCCTAGCCATTCGATCTGCCCTACTCCACAGCCATCTAGCTGATCTGAAGGAGATCACCCACGACTTCCTGTACGAGAACTATCGTACCGAGAAGCTGTCTAAGAGCGTTGAGGGTGCTTCTGGGTAAGATAACGCATATCTGATCTGCCATATCTGGTTAGTTTTACTAACGAAATTTTAGTATCGACAGCTCGATGAACCCTGAGGACCTCGCTTCTCAATCTGTGCGCCTCAAGGAGGAGCAGCTCCGACGAGAAGAGGAGAAGCTGCGTGAGATCGAGCTCAAGGTCCAGCGTGAGATTAATGAGAAGCGACAGGAACTTTTGGCCCGCGAGTCCCAGCTTCGGGAGATCGAGGCTCGTATGGCCCGAGAGGCTGCTGCTCAGGCCAACCCCCAGTCCGAGACCAACGGCGAAGAGAACAACTAAGATCGATCATCTTACATCACACACATACTGGTTCTTTCCGCGGTGCTCCAAAAAAAGTGCGACGTTGGACAGTTGTCTATTTCTGGCGTTGGTTTTCCTCTCCTACGACTAAAGAGAAAGAAGATGAGAATATTCCCCCTACTGCTGCGAAACTGAGAGTTGTCTTTTTTCTATTTTCTTCGTCCGCCCTGCTACACTCGACCTAAGAGCGAGAAGGCTGCCCACAACTCTTGATACGATGGTAGAGATACCCAACTGCGAGTGTTTCCCGTGAGATCTTATGACGGAGGACGGCCGTGGGCATGGGGGACTTTTTTTTCATGTGAACGTTGCAAAAGGACGCAGCCGGGTAAGGAGAGGAGGAATCTAAGAGGAGTTTAGGGGGCAACCAAGCAATACAACAAAGTTGGCGTGCTCTGGGGCTACAGCTTCTCTATCTCTTGTTGATGTATTTCTCGGGCTAGCCAACCGACCAAGTCAGCAAAAATCCCCCGTCTCAGCTGCATTGGTAGTCCCTTTCTTCTACGGGCACCTCTCTTTTGGTTTTTGTTGTTTCCCACTTTCTCTAGTCGCCTTCTAATGCTGATATCAATACATTCGATACTTTTTTTAATCGCGTACTGAATGACCCAAAATGAATTGACTTGAAGACTAGATAAAGCTGGCAAATATGAATAAACGGTTTGCGAATCACAATAAAAAACCAAGGCACCTCACAGCATGTCAGCGCATGGCGCACGATAATCAGTGTGTATGTCTGTTGACTACGAATTTATCTCATAGTAAGTAAAGAGCAAAACCCGCGAAATCAATCGAGTTAATGAAAGCACAAGCAAAACTGAACGCCGACCTGTACGGGACCATTATTTCATCCATCCTCCGATGCTAGTACAGCATTGAAGCTTGAAGAGTAAGCAAGGTACAAATAAAACTGAGAATTCCTCCTACTGAAAGAGACGCAAAACATCTACAAACAAAAAAAGGATTCGTCGGTAAGGAAAACCCCCTTTGCCGACATCGGAATCACAAGTGCACATACTCGGACGTAATCACTTTTTCCCATCATACTGCAGATCGGCTTAGTTGTTAGACTGGCTGTTGAGAATACGCAGAATGGCGAGGAAGAGGTTGATGATGTCAAGGTAGAGGCTGATAGCGGCAGCAATCTCCTCCTCAACATGGTGGTGGCGCATCACAAGCTGAGTGTCGACGAGGATGTAGCCGCTGAAAATGAGAGCAGTGACGAATCCGTAGATAAGATCGGTTGTGGAGCTGGGAGGGAAGAACATGGCCATGAAGCCAAAAAGGATGACACCCCAGAGAGCGCCGAAGAGGTAAGGCATCCAAGAGGTGAAGTCATACTTGGACTGGCAGGCAAAGGCAGTAAGGAAGACGAACATGCCCGCAGTAAGAATGACGGCGTTGAGGACGATTTCGGTCTTATAAAAGGATACGATGACGGAGATGGTATAGGCTTCGGCAAGGGTAAAGAGCGACAGGAACAGGAGATTGGTAGGGTAAGACTTTCGCTTCCAGTAGGTGAGGCCCATGAAAACCATAGCTCCGATAAGCTATATACAGCGTATTAGCATGTTTGTCTTGTTGGATAATCTTGAAGCGATCGAAGTACTGCAGCAGGATTACTTACTGAGACCCACACGACGCCGGGGTGGCTTTGAATCCAAGTCTTGTAGCCCTCGCTGAAGAAGGTGAGGGAGCTGACACCGGCGGTAGCAAGGAGCTGGACGGTCAAAATGGTATAGACCTTGCGGACGAACTGGTTTCGAATATCAACGGTGGCCTCGGCCACGGAGCCGCCAAACTATTGTACATGTTAGCCAAGACATGTAAAGTGCCAAATGATCATCGTAGAAATGGCAGCTCCAGCATATCATTGACAAGTAATGGTAAGCCTTACCTTGAAGTCGTCTGGAATATCATCGTCGCTGTTGCGAGGAGGGCCAAACAGGCCTTCGGACTCGTTGCGCGATGAGGAAGCACCGTAGGAGGGGGGAGCCTGTGTGTAATCATCAGGGTCCTGCTGCGGAGCAGCCTGATATTTGGTGGCAGAGGCCATGGCTTCTAAGCAACAGCTATTATCGTGTATGCGACAATGGTTAGTCGGTGTGCGGTGACGTTTATTGACGGAGGAGCGTCGATGGCACCAGGTCGAGGTTGTAGGATAGATGTTTAATGAAGCTCAGAGTGATGCGACAGTGATCGGATAAGCGCTCTGAAGGGGGGTGGTCATGTGGCGAAGGAAGTGTGGCGGTGCTGGTGTTAGAGGTAAAGAGCTGCCTGGTATGTGGCGTTGTGAATGTGGCACTACCTCATTGTGGAGCAGGGTCCCTCAGATGAAAGATCGTTGATTCATCACGTTCTGATTGGGATTCTGGCAACAAAACCTGGGATGTCTGAGGTTGCTGTAGTTAGTCATGCATAGACCGAAGCCGCACCAGCCGAATTGTTAAAATACTATTCTATGGTCACAATTTTAAAGAGTGTTACGTTTGCGGCCTTCTTTAGGGCTTGTAGGGTAAATATTGTCACGAAAATTGTATGCAGTCACCAGCCCTTTTTGGCCACAACCAAGGTGAGAAATATCAGTTGAAAGAGTCTTGTTCAATTGCAAAGAAAACTTAAGGGCCTAATATTATATGGCCCCTGATAGTGCTGGACTTGAAGTTTGCCTACCCTGGGCCAATGAGAAGTTACCCATCTTTGCATGACAACAAACCGCCTAGGTAGGTACCTAAGTATGATCAAATTGTAGCTACTTCCTTCGCCAGTAACCAAGTACGTTTTTTTAACATAGCAATGGTAGAAGGGGAGATAGAATGGCCAGCCTGAGCGGATCAAGATTTATCAAACATGGTATGAATTGACTCGCTGTCCTGGAATTGCTGTTCTCGTACTCTCGAGATGGGCATGGTAAGGTACGGTTTCTTTTACCAAGTCACATCTGGAAAATCAGAAATCTACCCAGATGCATATGCCCGTAGCTATGCTAGCTTCTGACGTAATTTACGCCTCAAAGGGAGCTCCCGGCTCGGGGAAAGCAGCACGCTTACTTTCTACACCCAACGCCAACTCTTTGTTTGGTACCTCCTAGTTCCCTTTCGGTGATAAATTACAAGGCGCCAAAATGATACCGCATTGCCGAATAACGCAGTCTTGCATGCAAAGGTCGTGGGTTCTCTGCTCTCCTTGGAGCGGGTGAGAATGGCAGCGGGTAATTTTCGCAAAGTTGCCGTAAAGTGGGGTACAGATTTCGTGTACATCTGTAGAACTGACAGGCTTCAGCTCGTTCCTAGTCCCCTAACAAAGTAGCTTGACATTGGTACTCAGAGGTACATACGTATGTCTTTCAACAGACGCGATGATGGCCTCTATAATATCCAATATATTTTCCCTCGAATCCTTTTTCCATCCCCTTGGTAACGATTCAATGCTCTAAATATTGAGCCACCAGTAATTAGAGAAACAAAGTAGCGGTGTTGGAAGTATCTGAAAGTTAGAGCTCGTCACCACAGATGATTACCGTGCAGCATGATGCATCTACGCAATCGTGATGGCGAGGCCCACAGCAGAAGTGAGCTATTCGTCTGGTCTCGTATCCCCACGTTTCCGAAAAGAGCGAATACGGGCTTCCAGAAGCAATTGCGAATCTGCCGCGCTCTGATTGACGACGTATGCATATATCATACTCAACAGGTCACATCGCATATAATGCAACGTGATAAGAGGCTTTGGTGAGCACTTGGAGCATGCAATATATGCAACGGAGAGCAAGCAGATGTGGAAAGTGGAAGTGGAAACAACATTCCACGGGGATGGCCGACGAAGTCTGATAGGCTGCCGCGTTATGCAATGTATGAATGTGGCGCGCGGGGTTGGGCCTACAACCCTCTTGACAGGACTCGAGGGGAAAACATGGTGTGGAAGGGAACGGGTCGCTGGATGGTGGTCTTGCACAGGCTGGACATTGTATCTAGCTATAAGTACTGTGCAAGAGTATTGGGAGGAGAGTACAGTTATGAAATGTGTCTACCTAGTAGATGTAGGCCCATGATAGGTTGAGTCGGGATAGTAAAAGAAAAAAAAAACCAATGTGACGGGAAGGTTCTAAATAGTAGTTTGATTGACATCGAGATCGATTGGAGCTCTGCAACTGATATAACTCCTCTTAGCCGACGTGTGGGGGCGACGACACTTGCTCGGGATATCAAACCGCTTGGCTCACACAGCCGGGCGGAGCAAATGGACCAGAGATCAAGGAAACTAGGGCACGGGCACCTGATTTATTGTAAGACAGCTGACGGCGTTTGTTGAGTTGCCCGTAGCATGTTGCGGAGCATGGAAAGAGGTGACAAAAGGGCTGGAGGCTTCAAGCCTTAGGCAAAGCCCGGAACTGTACTGAAGGGGCCGAGGCTGCAGGGATAAAACAAGAGAATGACACGCGGGCGGTTTTACAAAAGAGAAATCAAGATGGCTACTGGCCAATCAGGGGTGACATAATGACCAACATTTCTCAGGCTGCTACCATCCTCTCCTTGGATGTATCTGTCTATGGATGTACGAACACTGCATACTGCAGAGCATTTACCTGTGTATCCTTTAAGAAGGGCCGAGATAACCTGGCGCCTAAATAAGTAAAGTTGTTAGGCCATACCCAATGTCGGCTGCATGGTTGGTGGTGGTCGTGGTGGGCATATTTATCGTCTCCAAGCTCACATGGACGGGACGGGAGCCTCTCCAAGGTTCAGTCTCCACAAATAGCGAGCGGCAGTCAACAGAGCTGCGGACCAAAACGGGACACCACCAGGGACATGGATGACCAGCCTTGGGGGGGGCACAGATGAGATGCAGTTGGTCTGTTGCAGGATTTGAAGACGCCAACCTACCTGACTTGGAAACTTGATGCCACCTGACGTATATGCCTAGTTCAAAATTATCTACTCAAACCAAACACTGAAGTGTGTTTCGCAAGTCTCACTGGGTGACGGGACCATCAGATGGTGGGATCTCGAGACCAAATTATTTCCGGTACGGCTAGACGGACCCAGGGAATTGTCCTTTTTCAACCTTCTCTTTCCTATAGGTACCTACAGCGGGTAGGTACCCCAAATGTACCCAACCTAATTTTTTCGTGTCTTGCTCAGCGCTGGCATTGAGCGCTTTAGGTTTCGGAAGGTGTGCCACCACCATCCGTTCACACTTCACCCATCAGGGGTCCATCCAGGCACAAGGATAGCGCACACCATGAAGATGAAGGAAGGTTTTCAGTGGTTCTTGTCCAAGAAGATCAGTGCAGCCATTGTGCCATCGCTAGCTGGAAGTGGGCAAGGCAGATGAGGAGTACGGTACCGCTTCGCTTAAAGTCTTGTACAACATTACAGCCACCTTAGCATCTCGCAGGCATCGATTCTTAGGTTTTCCAGGTTTCCAACTGGGAATTCCATTTGTCGCCTGGTGCTGCAGAGAGGACCGTGCACAGTGCTTGTTCGTGCTTGTTTTCTCTGTTAGCGGGCGCTGTGCTTCACCTGAAAACAACCCGACCCGGGCAGAAGAGAGGAGGAGGGCGGCAGCAGGGAACAGGGGCCTCACGCACGGCTAAAAAGTAACTACTGTGCTAACATGGAGCAAGGGGGCTAAGGCGAGGAGAATATAATGGGGCCTCAACGTTTTTGGATTGCGCCGGCTTGTATCCGTCCCAGTGGACAGAGAAGCACTTGATGCCCTGAGTATTTATGAAGGCACAACCTGTACCTGGATTCACAGTTTGTGGTAGCCTTATACGAAGTGCTCCGTGCAAATACTCCATATTAATTGGCTTCCAAGCCATTCAAACGGGTCTGAACGTGGCTCAAAGCTAGGCTGTGACAGCGTTGCCAGTAGCGAGGTTTATTTCGTTGATGGTTTTCCGTCCTTTATAGTGAGCACTAGTCTCGATGTCTAGGTACCTGGGCTCCCTACATAGCAGAAAATGATAAAAACAGGAGAAATTTTCAAGTAATAATAAAGAAATACCTGACTGTTGTGGAGAGCGCAGATCAAGTAAATGACAGAAGACATTAGAAGGCCGATCAATTAAATGTCAGTGTCACCATTAATTACCTAAGGTAAGTTACTATCTAGTACGTACAAAGTCTGCACTGTAGAAGCAACTTATGTGTGTTTCGAATGTACTGTAGGTGCCATTGCGAGAACCCGTGTCATCCCACAGACTATTGGAAGTACTGTGTAAGATCCCAAGATCCACTTAGACGAATCCCACAACCAGAGCCAAGCTTTGAAATTCCACCTGGCCTGGAGGGAATCCAGCAGTGTATGTACGTATGTACTATGTATGTATGCAACATCAAACAGGAGACAATACCCATTGGCACACACATGTTCCGAGGGTCCATTGGATCTTACGAGCCATGCTTAGTTTATTCGGGGACTGATGTGAGGTGGAGATGAAAATGTACTATCTATGTATGTAAGAGTCTGCATAACACATGGGATGTGACGTCTCTTTTTGTTCAGTGTCCTCAAAGAGCTTCAATGGAAGACACTGCCGTCGCAAGAAGCACCAGGTTCCGTAGCGTCGCAACACCCTCCTCACCCTCTTCTTCCTCCTCTTACTCCGCGGCCTCCTCTCTCCTCTCCTTCACACTTTCTCACTCTCCACATATATATGCATTTCTCTCAACACACACCTGCGCACACACCCAAGGGGACCCGCGGACACCAGAGAATAAGAGACCCCTTGCCCGCTCACCGCCTAGGGGATTTGCCTGCTGTGGGGCATCTCCTCCTCACTTGCTGCAAGCTGTGGACCAGACCTTGGCACATGTGGATTTTTTTGGGATCTCACAGAGCCAAATCACATCTGGCTGATAATTTAGGGACCCAGACTTGAGGGGGGGCAGGTTCTTTTTTTGGTGGTGGGCAGCTAAACTGTGTACTCCATTACCTACCTCTACTAGTTACAGACTCCGTATTTACTTGCCAAGTTTCCTTCCCTCTCCTCCCCCCTCGTTTCTTCAATTGCTTCTTGCTTCTTGCTTCCTGTTTGCTCCTCACGCCCTGTCCCTCCTGCTCTCCTCTATTTGGGGGCTTTGGTTCTTTGTGAGAACGGACAGTTGAGGGATTCTTCGTCCTTGGACCAACTCTTCCTGCTCCCTCCTCAACATCCTTTCCACTCTCCACCTAGCGTACCTACCACCACCCACCAACCCCGTCCTTCGAGAGCATCGAGCCCTACCGACGAAACATTTGTCTTCCTCCAAACCTGGCTTCGATAAGGCTACAAGCCGCCCCAAGAAATTGTCGTCCCTCCTCGATATCCATTTGACCTCCTCTCCGATCGACCTCTATTCTCGTCACAATTTTTTTTTTCCTCACCACACACCTGCCGTCTGGTATCCTGTCTGCGCTCCCTTCTCCCGCTGCCACCCACTTCCACCCCCAACCAACAAGCAGACGCAGCCAGCCACAACGCTTTTCAACCCACACACCCCCTCCTCTCCTACCAGTCGAGCCAGGACGGATCGCGAAACAATCCTATAAAAATCGGGACAAGAACAGGACGCGACCAGCCCAATTCCCTCGTTTCCTCCCCCATCATATCTGCCTCCACCCTCGAAGCTGGCTCAATCATGAGCAACTTGGCTTCTCCATCGCCGTCGCGGGTCGACGACAAGGTCACTCCTAGCGCCAATGGTAACTCAATTGCAACGGCCACGGCGACGGCACAGGCACCATCAACATCGACCTCGGCGGCACCATCCGCAGCGCCTTCTGCACCACCCTCCGCAACGGTTTTGGCCACCTCCAACGTCGGTGCCACAGCCAATGGGCTTGTCCAGAATAACATCAAATCGACCACCGTCCTAGCCCCGCGACCAAGGCTCAAGTCGGGTCACAGCACCCCTAACATGAACGGGCCGCTATATATGCAGACTTCAGGAAATGGTGTCGTTCTTGTCCGTCGACTTAGGCGCAAGGACGAGGGCACCTGGAAGCACCTCTCGCGCTGGTTTGTTGAGAACCAAGTCGGTACGTCGTCTGCTGCTCCGAACAATCATTTCCCTTTTCGTCTGCCAGTTCTGTCTTCTTTCCATTATCTCTCCGCTGTCCCCTCCCCCCCTCCTTCACCATCCCGCACATCTATCAGCCGCTCTATTTTCGTGGGGTATGTCAATGAGAAAGGTCTGATGCATGAGAGCCGATGCGGATGAATCCTACACACCCCCGCATGGCACAACAAGCCCCCCCTCACGGACACCGCCGCTTTGATGATGTGATTTGAGACCCCTCTTCTCTATTTCCATGCCGATTCAATTAAGTTTGGACCCTGCTCGGCTTATCGCGTGTTGCAATCTGGATCGAGATTGTGAACGTGCATGCACGTCCGTTTTGGATCGTCGTACTGACCGTGAGACGTTTCTTGTAGGCCTTTCCTTCAATCTTCTTGCCCTCCTGTTCCTTGCCCATCACTTCATTCCTAGAGCCAGGACGCACACGACCAAGTTCTTCCACCTCAGTTACCCGAACTCGAAAACTGGCAAATATGGCGTTGGATTTGACGATGTGTACTTCCTCATCTTTGGCATTGTTGTCTTTACTGGTCTCCGAGCTGCTACCATGGAATACCTTCTTGCTCCCCTCGGCAAGCTGCAAGGAATCACTAAGAGAAAAGCCTTGACCCGGTTCAGCGAGCAAGCTTGGTTGGCTATTTTGTACACTGCTTTTTGGCCTCTGGGCATGGTGAGTTTCTTATTTGATGAGTTTACGACCGAGAAATTGGAGGTTGCTAATTATATGGAACAGTATATCTACTACACCAACCCTCATTGGCTAAACATGAGAGAACTCTGGACCGCATGGCCTAGCCGTGAGCTTGGGGCCATTATGAAAACCTATCTTCTGGTTCAATGGGCTTTCTGGCTCCAGCAAATCATTGTAATTCACATTGAAGAGCGTCGCAAGGACCATTGGCAGATGCTTACCCATCACTTTGTCACCTGTACCCTTATCTGGGCGTGCTATGCTTATGGCCATACCCGGGTCGGCAACTTGATTCTCATTCTCATGGATTTCGAAGACCTGGTCCTTCCCGTAAGTTTTACTGTATAACCGCGCCCCCTCAAAGGTAACTCTCAACTGACTTCTTGTGGTAGTTGGCCAAGTGTCTAAAATACTGCGGATTCCAAACGCTATGCGATGCCATGTTCGGTCTTTTCGTCGTGTCGTGGTTTGTGACTCGTCATATCCTGTTCATGATCGTGTGCTGGTCTATTTATGCCCACACTCCCGACATTATGGAGACCGGGTGCTTCAAGGGTGAGGGCGACAACCTTGTTGGGCCGCTTGAGGCGCCTGAAGGCTTGGCATATCTGATCGAGCCGTTCTACAACTCCAATGGCCCAGTTTGCTATAACGAGACTGTCAAGTGGGCGTTCTTGACACCCCTGCTCTTCCTCCAGGTGCTCACTCTCGTTTGGTTCACCATGATCGTCCGTGTTGTGATGAAGGTTCTCAAAGGAGATTCCGCCGATGACGTCCGAAGTGACGACGAGGGCGGCGAAGAGGAGGACGAAGAGGACGAATTCATCTACGAGGAAGCCCAGCCCCTTGAACAGGAGGTTGGTGTTGAGGAGCTTGATCTTCGAAACTGGGAGCGCCGAACCGGTCTCAGAAAACAGGCTAGCAGTTCTGGAGTCAGCCTACCGGGACACAGCGATCGCAAGGAGTTATTGGGACGCATTGGCTGCGAGAAGCAGGTTGAGTAAGGGTAAAAAGGAATTTGGAGTTTGCGCACATGGTCACCATCATGACGCTGCACAGGATTCCCCCCCTTTTTTTTCACCCCTCACCATCACAGGTCATTATGATGTGTCCCTTGTTTTTATTGTTTTTTTTTGTGCGAAACTACCTATGCATGCGCTCTGTATGCAGAGGGTTTCGGCGTAAGGAAGGTTTCCATATGCCTTTCATGATGTCAATTTTCTTGTTTGCTTGTTTCTTGTGCGGCGCGCCCTATCGCCGCATGGCGCCTAACGGAATGGGTTGGGGTCAGGCACCCTTTATGACTCGCAATTGCATTGGGGTTTTTTCAAGAGACCAGAGTGCTCTCATAGATGACGATATCCTCCATCAGTAGAAAGAAAGAGTCAAGAAAAGTTTGCTTGCGAGCTCTAGTCTTTGTTGTATGCTATGATGCGCCATGAAGTATATATTTACGAATAGCGCTTTTTAAACTATGGATATATAACAGGGGAACACGAGAATTTGGATACCACCACTGTGCTTCCCTTCGTATTTGTTGCAGTTGAAGGCTCGTTGTATCGTCAATCCCTCCTCATTTGGCTCCCTTATCCGTGATGCCGAGCTTCTCCTTTGCTATATCGCGAAGCTTGTACTTTTGGATCTTTCCGCTCGCAGTCTTAGGATACTCGTCTATCCAAAAGACATACTTGGGGACCAGGTGCTTGGACAGTTTCTGGCTCACCCACGTCCGCACAATATCAGGTGTGAGTTTGTGCTCCAACTCGAGGGCCGCTATTGTGTCCTCGTCTAGAGGGGTGGTTGATGGGGGAGGCGACGAGGGCGTCCAGCCTCGTGCAGGAATGACAAAGGCTGCGACGGCTTCCCCAAGACGCTCGTCTGGAACGCCCACGACGCTTGCTTCGCGGACGCCGTCGTGGGTCATGAGGCAATCTTCCACCTCGAGGGGATGGATGTTTTCTCCGCCACGAATAATCAAATCTTTGATGCGCCCCGTGATTTGCACGTAACCGTCGGCATCCATCTCAGCCTCGTCGCCTGAATACATCCATACCAGACCGTCCTTTTCGTCAGCTTGCCTCACCTCCGCCGTCCTCGCTTCATCTCCGTAGTATCCCTTCATGACCAGATAGCCGGCGGCTGCGAGCTCACCGCGCTCCCCAAGGGGTAGCACGCGCGAGCGGTCGTGAGGGTCTACAATCTTGACGCCAGTGTGAGGCATTGGCGTGCCGACGCTGGACGTTCGTTTGGATAGAGGGTCGGAGGGCATCGTCATGCAGTTGACCGGGCTCGTCTCGGTCATGCCGTAGCAGATGACAACGTCGGCGAGGCCCAGGCGAGCGTAAAGTGTGCGCATAAGGGACTCGGGAACGCTGCTGCCGGCGACGATTCCCTTTGTCAGATTCCTGGGCGCATGGGGCACGACGTCTCCGGAATCGAGGGCTTCCAGAACGGCGACGAGCATGGTGCTCACGCCGTACAGACCAGTGGCGTCGTGGTCAAAGCACATCTTCAGCGTGGCGACGGGGTCGAAGGCCGGGCTGGGGAAGAGAATAGCAGAGCCAGTGGTGGCGGTGGCCATGTACCCGAGAACACTGCCAAAGCAATGAAACAGCGGAGGTGGCACGACGATGCGATCAGAGGGGACGAGGCCCATACGATGTGCGATCAGGGCGCCGTTGTTGAGTATGGAGTGGTGGGAGAGCATGGCTGCCTTGGGAGCTGATGTGGTGCCGGATGTGAATTGGATGTTGACTGTTTCGTTAGGATCAAGGGGAGAATCGGGGGTGACTGGGCTGGTTGAACCCTCGAATAGAGTTGTGAAGGGCGTCAAGGCTGGGTACGCTTCCAGGTTGAAGTTGACATCTGGATGGCTTGGCCGGTTGTCGACGACAATGACCTTTCGCAGTGACGGGACCGTGTCGCTCTGAATCTTTGGTGAATGGAGGTCGCCCGCGATGCTCTCTAGCAGGGGCTGGTTACATCTTCCCTTACCCGGCCTGTACGCCAGGTCTGTCACGGCGCCGATGATGAGGACTTCGACGGCGAGGTGCTTGAGCGCGGCAGCAACCTGGCGGTCATTGAAGCCAGGGTTGAGAGGTACCAGCACCGCGCCGAGCTTGAAGATGGCGTAGGTGAGCGCAGCGAAGTTTGGCGTGTTCCCTAGGGAAACGGCAACGTGGTCGCCTTTGCGCACGCCAAGCGATTTGAGCGAGTCGGCGAGGCGGTTGGAGAAGAGGTCGAGATCGTGGTATGTGAGTGACGTCTCGGTAGCTGAGACAGATAGCAAGGGACATGAAGGCGAGCGAGCGATCACAGCCGGGCGATCGCCGTGGGAAGAGACGACGGAGGAAAAGTGCTGGGGGATGGTGCCAGAGTAGAGGGCGGGCTTATGTGTGAGAAAGGCTGTGTGTTAGTGAACAATTGACTGAGAATGTATGCAAATAGATGAGATGAGATGAGGGGTGGCTGGCACATCTCATGACACTGCTCTCGGCGATGCGATAAGTGAGACCACATCCTATTGATACTTTTATCATGACTTCATGACATCATGTTCTCAAGCAGAGCCTCAAAATTTGAAATAGCAGCAACCAACGTACCTCATTCGGACCCCATCGAAGACTCAAGCCTGCTGTTGCCAACCCTCTCTTCTGCTGTTGTCCCGTTCTCCTACCATGGAAGAGTCCCCGCGCGACGCATTGGCGTGACAAGCCTCGAATCAGAGCCATTGCTTCGGGTTGAATTGGATGATAGGAGTGAATTAGAAAAGAAAAGAAGAAAAAAAGGGAGTCGTTAAAATCCAGACCACCAGAATATGAAGTTTGCTGAATATACTACCTAGAGATGGTATATAGCTAGACAATCTTCGATGAGGTTGCGGTTGGATGGATGTCTCACAAGGAGACGGGAGGGGGAAGGGAAACAGGGTGTGAGTTGGGTGGAGTGAGGAGGAAGAAGAGGAGGTGGTGGTGGTGGTAGTGGTGGTTGAGGTCGAGATGACAATCGAGTGAGAATGGGGTTGTTCGTTTTTAAGGAGTGAATTATATATCCTTATGTCTTGTTCCTCGTCAACTCGAATCTCATGTAGGTCAGATGCCACAGTGACAATGAGGTCGGAGTAAGCAACAATACTACACACTGCAGTGTACAGAGACACACAGCCAAAGCAATGTCTCATCCGCCTCGGCTACCATCGCCAATGGGAAGGCTAACCCCCCTCGGGCCTCCGCTGCTCCTCCATCTCTCTAATTATTACAGATACTCCATAACTCCATAACTAGTACAGGCCATTGCAGCTGTTGGGGTGAGTGGTCTGATGTACCCCAATACCCAGCCAAGCAAGCTCAGCTCAGCTCTACCAATGCGCCCCCCCTCTCTCCTCCGTTTCGGCGTCGGCCCAATCAAGTGGAGAGAGGTCACCCGCGGGAAACCTGGGGGATAATGCGGGGTCACCTTTGGCCGCTTGGAGGGATAATTATTTTAACTACCTGGCAAGGGGGGGAACGAGCCTTTATGGTCCTGTGTACATACATTGTGGCAGAGCACATTCCATAGTAATATGGTGCCGCATTGCAACTTGGGTTATCAACTTAGCAATTAGGTACGCATGGTAGCTAAGGTACAGTAGACAGTTCAGCCGTGTAGAAGCTGCCACAACATAATTTCGCACAGAACAGCCCAAGTAAAAGCAAACATCCAGCCGAGGCACGGCACTGTACTATTGCCAACTGGTCAAACCGAGCCCAGCCCTATTCCTGCTACAGAGAGGGGGAGGGGGCGCAAAGCGCAAAAGGGAAGGCTGATGTGCCTTGCAGTAAATTGGTTACGTACTACTAATAAAAGAAGCAAGAAACAGAGAATATTTGCCCCTCTTTCTGCATAG
Organism: Mariannaea sp. PMI_226; assembly: GCA_024336345.1. NCBI lineage: Eukaryota > Fungi > Ascomycota > Sordariomycetes > Hypocreales > Nectriaceae > Mariannaea > Mariannaea sp. PMI_226. The sequence continues at coordinate 4,361,879 of JANFOG010000001.1, read as the reverse complement.
TACTAAGTATGTAGGCAGGTGTGGCGCTCCCAGTAGATATTATCCACCTAGAAGAGCAATCATCCTTACACCGCACAGAGAAAGCTATTGTTACCCCATAGCTTCCAAGAGTTAAGGTAAAGGTTATGGATTCCATGTTCCTGGTCTAGGTAACGTAAGGTAGGTGGCTTCCATAGTGGGCCGAGTTGATTCTCCTTTGTGACATCACCTCCCTCAAGTGAGCCTACCCTGGACTCTACACTGGGATTTTATACCCCAGTCGTTTCCGTTTCATTTGACATATTGTGCCAAGAAGGCAAGATAGAAGGTTAAATATAGGATTTGTATTCTTGATTTCGCTTTGATGTATCAGGATACAATAGTATCACTAACGTATTTATTTATTTTCTGGCTAAGATATGCAAGAATTCGAAGCCATTTGAATACATCGCTGCATGTAATTAGCAGATGACTTTGTAAAGAACAGACCTTGCCAAAGGACGAGCTGAAAGGAGTATATTCATTAGCCAACCAGATTTGCTGGCTCTGGGATTCATCTTCACTACCTTTACCGTCCGCTGGCATCGTCACGACATACGATTTGTACTTACTTATCCAAAGTTTAAACTCTGACCAAGTTCACAAACTGGACCTCAACAAGGTCGAATAGAATTCTTGAGAAAAATCACATCTCAGGAAACCGTACCATTGCGGTTTACACGTCTTCTCTTCTCACAGCATAGCACGGAAAGGCACACACGGAAAGCGTAGTTGTTTCTGGTCTGAAAGCCATGGAGCATTCAGCATCAGCTTCTCCATTTCCCTCCCCTTCTCTCATCGCATCATTCGTAACAATTAAAAATAAGACAACAAATATATGCACCAGCCAATCGAATGGAACCGGCTGCCCACAATCAAAGTGGTCGCTCTCAACTCCTACTCCATGAAAGTATTGCCCTCAATACCTGAAAGACTGAGTATCCTCGTTACCACCAACGAAACCAACTCGAGCCAGAAGAAGCCAAACAAAAATGAACCCGAACCAAAAATCTATCCAGGATTGTAACAAAAAAGAAAGGAGATACATTCTCTCTAGCAGAACGTTGAAGGAAATCCAAATTCAAGTCTAAACCCTCTTCGCCCTCAATTTTCCCGGTCTCCTTTGTAATGCAAAGTATTTGTTGTAAGCAGAGGCCAGCTTCGTGCTGGGATGGAGGTAGTTGCCATTAGAAATCAAGTAGAGGCTGAAAATATACAAGGTCGAGAAGCATAACTTAGGTATATCGTCGTCGCGCGGCGTAAAATATTCTCGTTTGGTGGCGAGCTTCAGGTGGCAGATTTTCGAACGCGATTTGCTGGTTTTTAGTGCACAACTACGTTCTTGTCGAGAAGCTCAACCTCAGGCTCGTCGCCAATGTGTCGCAACCATTCGGGTTTCCATGTGCCTAGGGTTATATGGTTTAGCATGACTGCCAGAAACATCGCCAAAAGATGAGGTTTGTTGTTACCTTCGAAATCGTGCTTCACGAAAGCCATGGGATCATCGGGCTCTTTGGCACCCATCTGCCCTACACCAGGAGAGAAGCTAGTAATGGGTAATACCACAACATCTCCCACACGTCTTCCCTCCTCCATTCCTGTGAAGTTGTGATAATCGATCTTGCCCTTGCTTGATTTCATGTCGAAGAAACGCTCGTCATTGAAGTATTCCATAATGATGTCCGTCCAGATTGCAGGCCCGCTGAGCTCAACAACGTCCTTATCTTTAAAGTTGACAAACTTTCCAGTACGCTTGTATTCCAGTGCGGTCTTGGTGATGCGGGCAATGATATCTCGTAGAACAGGGTGTCCAGGTTTGCTCTGAATAGTCCACTGACAAAACTGAATGCGACGGCTGTACCAGTCAGCCCAGTCAGGGCGATCAGGGTCAGCCTCGATGCCAATGACCAGACCAATAGTTTCGTGGGGAATATGTTCGGGGATCCATTTGGCGGCACTCTGAATAGCCCAAGTATCAATATCGGAGTAGATACCACCACGAGCAAAGAGAATGAGGTAGCGGAAGAAGTCGGCCTTGATAACAGGCATCGGCAGGGCGTCATAAGCTTCCAAGACTTCAGGGGTTGTGGCATAGAGGAGATGAAGAAGGTTGACAGCATCGTTATCAGTAATGACTTCATGGATGAACCCGGGGTGCCAGTATCTCCAAGAATTCAGCTGATCCTTGAACTTGAAGTTCGCATCGTCGGCGCTTTGCTTCCAAGTCTGCCAGAGGTAGGCAGGAAACTTGATCTCGACATCGTAGGGGTATGCGTAAGCTAGTTTATCGTAGATAGACGCGCCCGACATATCAGCACTGGGCCTCAAGCGGAGAGTCTTTTGGTCCTCTGTCTTTTTGAGTTCCGCGAGAGGAGGTTGGCTTTTAGGATTTGAGGGAGGGGGGGCAGCATTGTTTGAATCGGGCGCATCAGCAGGAGCGGCGGCAGGCTTGGCAGGAGAGGCGTTGGATGAATCGTGTGATCTCGAGAGTAGGAAGAAGAATGTGAGTATGAAGATGGCAGCCACTACGGCGCGTCGAGAATTGAGCATGGCTGGCGACAGGCGACGAGAATTGACGGTGAACTCGATGTGAGGTAGCTTTCTGTATCGGAGATGTTCAGGCTAGGGAGTAGTTTTGTTGGAGCACAGGGGGTGGTGGGTAGGGGAGGATCCTGTGGAAGAAGGAGTATGGAAATGAGGAAGTAAATGAATGAGGGTAGAGGAAAAACTAGAATGGATAGAGAAGAGAAGCATCAGGGGGAGAAGAAACAAGGGAAAGAAATAAAGACTGGATGCATTGGGGGGGAAAAAAGTGTCGTGGTGTTTGCGACGAAAGCGTAACGTCGGGAAAGGGACAAGCGTTGGATCGTTTCTCAGGGATCCGCAATTGACGACGACTTTGGCCTTGAGTGTGCCGTCTTCGTGGTTACATTGGATGTACCTATCTCCAAGGTAGGTACCTATAGATAGCATCAAAGCTCGATGCTTGGGCTACCACTTTGCGGGGGGTTGCGGGGGGTAACTTCACATCTACTTTTCCCTAGGTGCCTTGTCTAGGTACCTAACCAACGAGTTGACTCTGCATAAAAAAAAAACCAATCCGCATCCGAGATTTCTATTGCTAGACAGGTAATTCTCATTTCATTTTGGGGCACTGCTAGCAAGATGCAAGATGAAAGTTGAAAGTTCAGCTCTGGGCAGGGAGCAATGCACTTAGTGGGTATGTACCCCCAATGTCCACCGCCATGGGTTTGAGGCTACGCAATCGATGTTTTGTATGTATCTGAGGTACGTAAGCATACAGGACAGTGTATATGAGGGTGCTGTAGGAACCTGCCTATAAGTGCCGAGGCAGGGTAATTCCTGTGATACAGTACTTACCTATTAACGGTGCCTTACGAGGTATAGCACTTCCAGGTTATGTGCCTGTGTCCGGAAGTTGTACTCCATATCTGTAGCGCAGATAGCGCAGGATGATCGTCAAGTGCCCCGCTCATGAAGAGCCAAGGGGTAATGGATGGCTCCAACGACAACGACACAGAGCGAGTAGTGACAGGTTACAGACGGTTTTGTTGCAGATAATGTGTGACGACGCAATGTGGCCACAAATTTGAGGTTTCATGGAGGCGGAAATAAGAAAAAGGAGTGAGGGTGAAGAGTGGGAATGGGGAGACTTAGAATGTGAAGGAGGTCGAGAAGGAGGTGGGAGGAATAAAAAAAGGGACGTTGGCTGAGGCGGGGTGACGATCATTAAAATTGCATGGAGGTTTCCAATGGAAATGTATGATTTGAATTATAAATGCTCTATGCAACAAGCCAAAAGAGAAGCAAAGTCTCAAAGGTTGAGAGTTGAGGTTGAGGCTGAAGATGAAGTTGGGCTGCGTGTACGCGCAGCCAAGAACGTATCTCCTAAGGAAAATAATACGAGAGAGGTAGATGTATTGAACCCTGGTCCACATAGTGTTTGAGATGGGCATTCAATTTATTGACGTGCAGCATGCTGCTAGTGCCGATAAAGAGTCGTTCATCCTCCATGGACTGTAGATCTTCCATACACGCATAGTACAATTTTATTGTTAGCTTGACTGCTCGCCTGGATGTTCTACCACCAGAATTCTGGAGTGGCAATCAGTTCGGCGTGAACAGAGTAGCAACTTTCACCTCCTTTTGCAGGTAGAAAAACGATATGGCCTTACATTGGTCAGTGCAGATGCAAGTCATGACACCAGCCACCATCATGACATGATGCAGATTCAGAGCTGAACCCAGAATGCTAAACTGGTATTGCTTAGCTCTGGCTCAGCCACCAATGATGAAAAGGGCGCAGATGTATTTTCTGTTCATAATTTAGAGACGGAGACGAGAACTCATACGATTTCGTATACACAAATAGGTAGACAGAAACAGGGTCAGGTTGCAACTGGCACGCAATATCTGATCGAAACCAGAGCCAGCCAGATCCCTAGCCCAACACTGTTGCTTACTCCCCTCCCGAGTTGCGTTGTATCCGCGATTTTGGCACTTCGGTTTTGTCAGGTCTCTTCTAGCGTTGTAAAGTCTGTTCTTACACTACATCTCGTAATGTTGGGTCAGCAGATTCAAGTGTATCCGTCTATTTGACAGATATTGCACTGTACATGATAAAAAGAAAATCACCAAAAAGACAGTTTAATACTTGTGTTGTATTGCACTCGTGATTTGATCTTCTCATCTTTAGAAGCGCGATCGTAAGTGCATCGTATCTTGGAACCAAAAGTTGTCGTCATTGTTACAACCGCGCGAACTCGTCATGACAGGGCCAAGTTGATGTCAAATAGGTAGTCTAGGGCAAAAAAATGTGCTATATCGAAACGAAATATCTCCCTATTTCAGTGACTTACATGAACGTTGAATTTATTCCTGATCGTTTCGGCTATGAAATACCATTCAGACTAGGATAAGCAGGAGGGCTTTAATTGTAAGGTCATATCGTTTCTCGAGGCAATGTTTAGGACGCACTCTTAGACTGAATGCTTTCGTATTTTCGATAGGCGCTCAGCATTTAGATCTCTCCTAGGTGCTTCACTTCGAGTCATCTAGGAACGACCTGGGCCGGATATGCATCTGAAACTGTGGTATGGTAGCTGTGCGGCAATTGGTCAGGGTAAGCGAAAACGAGGAAGGCCTCAGAGCAATGGGAAATAATGAGCGCACTTGTGACAGGGAATTGATGGCTACCAACCGTATGAATTTGGGACTCTCTCCTTTTCTAAATCCCGTACGACTCAAAATCAGGTTTGGGACGCGCCTCCCAAGCTTCCTTGACGTTCCTAATGAAGTGCATAGATATTATCACACCAACAAAGAGTGTTTGAGCAGCCAACTTATCGAAACTTGTGATATCTAGTGTCCTTGTAAATGGTGGCAGTTACTAATGCACTGCGAATATGGAACATTATGTTTACAGATCGAACTCAAGTTTATTCCTGGTCTCTCAGGGATGGCCGTAGGAGAACGCTCAAGCTTGGCATGATAAATCAAACGAAACAAACAAGCACAGGGGTTTGATGTCTGTATTGACAGGTCGTTGTTCCTGGACGGTGGCTCCTTGGTCTGCGACTAGGTCTTGTTCACACCCTCAGCTTTCGTGGACCCAGCTAGGTTATCAGTCTTAGCATAGAAGTGAAAATAGAAAGCCCTTTGCACCGATCAATGGAGATGGTCAATAGGACGACCACTGAAAGTTCTCTTCGTTATCACTGTTAGTAAATATTCGCAGGTATGTTACCAAGGGAAACTCAGTTCAGACAGATTGCAAGTCATCTGTACAGTGCTTCCAAAGTAAACAACACAAACATTCACACAGAAACAACAAGTCACATATATTCTGACCGGCCTCCTGTTGCGTTAGGCCAGTGTATGATCTTGACACCCAACTTGGTATATAACCTACGGTTCAAAAGTGAAGGAACATCTCCATTAAAACTTCGTGAAGCCCAAATATATCACGAGTAACGTCGCCGCTATTAGAAAATATTAGAGGTGAGACACTGTCGGTGATGAATAGCCAATGCAATGATTTGCTGCAGCTGTCAGGATCGAGTCTGGGGTAATCCGACAGTGTTGTTTATGGCATGATGAACTTGAAAGTGTCAAGGTCAAATAGCAGATAGTATAACGGACGGGAAAAGTTAAAGTGAAAAAAAAAAACTTGCATTGTAAGCTGCCATTCTGTCTACTCAGACGAGTCGCGACGTAGCTGGAGAGCAAGGACGCCGTCCAGGCAACGTTATCGCAAAGAGTATGAATGGCGAATCTCTGCTGCCTCTCGGACTGAGGTAGGCTTGCCAATATACGCTCCTCCAAATATGTTGACCGTTTTTGAATGAACATTAGTGTTGGGAGAGCAAATATTACACACAGCGCATCAACATCATCGTTCTCAATAGGGCTAATATATTTTGCGCCTAATACTTTCTCATAACGTCATGCCGATGCCGGTAGGGAAAATTCAAGGCTTAAGAGAAGAGAAACTATGAGTCTTGGGGTGAACGACTCGTAGAAAGCTCTTAGACTATCGTCACTCGAATTTTGCATTGAGTTTCGTCCGGCTTCTTTTGGAGACAAAAGTATGGCAAAAGACCATGAACATTAGTAACCAGATCAACACACAATATTACTCTTCGGGGTAGATTTGAGTCGCAAAGTTCGAGATTACTATTCATGAGACTCCACCGCTGTGTAGAGCTGTTTGAAGTCTTTGGACTGGAGAAGAATCGGGCTCTTTTTTCTCTTTCCCTATGTCGACGCCTTCAAACCTGAAAATGTTATGATTCAGAAGTTATTCCCGAAGTGAAGCGAAGGAAGAATGCTGACTGATCTAGCGCGCGCCCATCAAACTGTCCCAAACTGACGGGCCAGAATGCTTGCTTGATCAGCAAGCCCCGGTACTCGACGCTATCAGCGGGAAGGGCGCCCCCCCCGACACTTACAGGAGCTTAAGGGCTCAAGGCCATGGTTTGGCAGCCTGCAGTTGGCTGGGCTCGAGGGTGTTGAGACGAGGCAATGGAGACAAATTGGAGCCTGCTCCATGGAAGCAGGGGGTGAAAAGGCGCTATGGTGACATGGCCATCCGCGTTTGCCAACCACGACAATTTTTGACCTTGTCGAGAGTGCCATGGTGAATGATCATTGTCGGGTTGCGTGACTATTGTGGACGGGTTAAGTTTTTTTCGTCTTTTTTCGTCTTTTTTTTTTCTTTCTTTTTTTTGTTGGTGTTGTTTGGACTTGTTCTGGATGATCAGCCACTGCTCCAGCCTCATGTTGTAATATTCTTGCACATTTACGTGCTTCGTGTTTTCCTTATTTCCCCTATTTTTTCCATTTTTCTTTATTTGGTCATTTTGGAGGACGCCATGTCCCACCAGTGAAATTGTTGGATGTTCTATTCTAAACAGGTACGTGGGATGGCCAACGCATTTTCGTTGCTCTTGCAATGTCATGGGTAGAACACCACATATGTAATCCATAGCTCCACGGAAGTTACTCTGGTAGGGTGCGAGCCCCATTTGCATCTCCATATTCCCCAATTGTCATCAGGCCTAGTTATGTATCTCCGGATAAGTTACATGTTCACGCCGTCCCCAATCACGAGTGATGACAAGGAGCTATCTAGTTTGGGAAGCTCGGTGGGATGTGGGAGGGGGGATGGGATGAGTGTCTCTCGTGGGAGGGTCATGGGGATGAGGCATCAACCGTCGCGATTGGGATAGTAACAAGTTGCTTTCGAGACATGATGGAAGACTATGAGGCCAAGCCAGTTGGCATGGTACAGTAGTGTACGAAGTCTTCATGCTTTACATTGGACAGAGAGCTTTTGGCTATCCCTTGTTGAGACTTCGCGACTAAGTTGAAGGGCGCAGATGGTGGGCGCGGATGCGGATGGATGGATGCCTTGGAAAAAGTCGGGGATTGCAGAGCAAACAGGCGTCTCGCTTGGTCTTTGGGAAGCTGTAGACAACCTTGCTGGAGCGAGGTCCTGCTTTGGTTTGCGTGGTGATTGCAACTTCATCCTGGCGACAACTGACAACTTTGTGCGTGGAGCACACTAATGGTGTCACTACTGCACATTTGCTGCAACTTTTTGCTACGGAGAACACAAATAATCAGATCCGGGAACGCGAGCTGCATCCGCGCGGCTCATTTAGAGGAAGTGGATATTAACGGTTGGGCTGTTCAAGACCCATCGAAGCCAATGCATGCAGAGCAATGATCAATAACGTTGGAGAGGAAGAAAGAGAACCAAGAGCTGTCGTCCGCAAGCTTTCTTAGGTGGAGGGGGATTGCCCTGTATTTCGAGTAGAGAGAGCGCTGGGCCAGCGGGCTATTTGTCACTCTTCCCGACATGCACCACCTTTTGACACAGAGTCATTCGGTACTTCGGAATGATGGGTTATTCTTAGCGAGCCAATGATTCCATCCGTCGCCCAAGAACCATTCAATGGAAAAAAAAAATATTCCATGACATGATGAGCAAATCATGAGCGACGGAAGGAGGTAAATCCGCTTTTGTTCACACGCCTGAAGGACGGTGATTGCTATTGATTGATTGCATTTGACTCTGCTGCTTGGTTATTGCACAAGTGGTAACAGTTAGGGGGGATAGTACTATGTACTCTATCGTGACTCCATCCTTATCGCCATTTCGTGTTCGAAGAGTGCAGTAGGTTGTTTTTGTCATTCTCCGCCCAAGATTCCCCTCACCAGGAGTGATTACTAAATTCAGTACATACCGAGCAACTTACATTCGTCCGGTACCGTTCTGAGCTATCCCATGCCTATTGTTGCTGATGCCAAGGAAAACTCGGAATCCGGGGTCTGTTGGCTACTCCGGCGGCGGAGTGGGGTGCCTAGGTTTCCTTCGTGCTTTGTCTTGCATGGAGGCTCCTAGTGATGACGGAAACATGACCTTTGCGAATCCGAGAGCGGGCACATAGTCACTATAATTGACAGAGAGAAGGTAGAATGGAGGCTTTGAGCGAGGCATAGGAGAGAACGCCCGAGTAATCATATAATATGTATGTTACGTACTCAAAAGGGACAGAGATGCTCGCGAAATGCGGCCTCGCTCGCACTTCCGACATGGCCAATGCGGGCATCAGTAATTCTAATCCCCATGTCCTGGACTGGTTCGTTTGACATCAAATCAAAATAGCTGCTTGCTTGCGATTGCAACCCTTCTCGGCAGTAAGTGCGAGGTATGAAGTACAGGAAGTACTGGGCAGCAAACTTACAGTGCGTTCGCTGGGAATCAAGTCGGCCTCGGGACGTCAAGATGGTCCGAGGAGTTCCGGCGTAACCCCCCCACTTCCCATCGCGGACTTAAGCCCAGTAAAACCCAGCGCGAGAGGTCCCTCCCGCATCGAAATGGGCTGAATGCGGACAGCAGTACGAAGTACTGTATGGATACAAGCCAGTGAGCATGAGCACCGTTGGTAAGCCTCCGAGGGCAGCTAGGATCTCTATTGGCGTTGTCGAGATATTGGTGGCCAAAAAAAAAAAAAGAAAAAGAAAAAAAAAATAGAACAACAACTAAACATCGCAGATGGCTTATTAAACAAGGATCAGGTTTCAGATGCTTCAAAGTATGTGCCAAGTCAAGTTACAATTGTAGTTTTGGGTTATTCTCGATAATTCTTACTGCTTCAAGCAGGTCAGATTCGGTGGATTTCACACCTCCATCGCTCGTTAAACTCCAACGGTACTCCAAACACGTATCTATCTTCCGCAGCAAAACGGCGGAAAGTATCACGTCTATCTGACGTAGGAGGAGGGCTTTTTTCGCGTACGGTTTTCGTTGGTACCTAGCGCAATTGTACAAAAATCATCCAGAAGCCTCCCGTGTGTGGCAGAAACGCCCACGAGTACCTGGGCTCTCTTACAAATTCCCATAATGACAAAGCCGACTCTCTCCTCTCCCTCCCTCCCCACTAACCGCCCGGGTCGGCGATTATCCGCAACGCACCCGGACCTGGAGCGACTCTTCGAATCCCACGGAGAGATTCAAACCAGCGGATGCAACACGGACTGTACCCGTAAATACAGGCCCTTACAAACCGTAATGTAAATTACGATGCTGTAGGCCGTCACCATTGCAACGCTTATTGGTACGTACCTGCCTACTGGACTGTCAGTCCCTCGGTTCTCTCCGTCCAACGCAATGGGTACTATGTTGACTGCGCTGAGGGCGCGCTGCACTGCAAGCCACCTCAGACAGGCGCACACGCCTCAACTAAGTAATGGTCGCTCACAGGAGGGGAGAGAGGGGGGGGCAAGCAGCAGAGAAGGGGTGGCACACCAACCCGTCTAAAGATCCATTCCTTCTTCCCTCTCTGCTACCGCATCGAATTTTGGCACCGATGGGTTACAGAGTTGCTCGATTCGGACCATCCCCCCGCAGCATGTTGTACAATGTAGATACGAAGTACATACCTGAAGGGGGAGGGGAGGGGCGGGCATTTCGTCACTGTCTAGTTCAATACCTATCTAGCTAGAGCAGCAAGACTGCCTAACAATGGGTGATTTACAATACCTCAGGTAGGACATTGGTGCTTAGCAAATGGGGGCCGTCTTGGGGACAAATCCGACAGACCGGGAGGCGAAAGCTGGTCGTAATAGCGGTAACAGCGAACCGCAAACTCCACCCTCCCTTGGTCATGTACATGCTGTAATCTGGACTATGTCCGTAGCGCTTTGCTTATGAGTAGGTGCGCTGCTAACTAAGCAGCGGAAAAGAGGCGTTTTGTAGGTGGACATGCGAGCTGGGATGGGATGGGCTGGGGCTTGGGCTGGGCTGGGCTGAATCGGATAGCCGATGTACGTACCCTGTCGTAGTTAGGAGGTAGAACCTGTAGACATGTCCGTCCGATGTTTCGGCCATGCTGGTCGGGGTTCGGGAGGTGGGCGTATTTACTGAGTATGTACTCCGTAGGGTACCTATGGCACTATGTACGTATGTGTGTATGGTAACTTAATTTATGTGGTGTGCATGTGTTTGCGTGTGTGTGGGTAGACAGGGAGCTGAGTTCGCTGATCAAATGGGTTTCTGATAGCCACTGCCCACTGCCCAGGGCCAACGGCCGAAAAAAAACTTGGCCCATAGGTGGTGACTTTCGGAGATTTGCAAGCATGACACAGAAAATTAAGCCCAGGCCCAACACCCGCTGGTCGGCTTGGACGGGATTCCCACACTCCCACACCACCAGCGACCCTCTCGCCTTTTAATAGTTCCCTCCTCCCCCCCCGAATCCTTTCAGGTCAGCTTGTATTCGTCTGTGTACTTCCGGCTGTTCAATTCAGGTAAACTCGACGTCAAAAACATCCGCCCATCGTCGCCGCATTACAATACGGAAAGAAGGAAAGAAAGAGCCTTTTTTGGCCATTTGGGGTTCATCCCTCACACTCTTCATCGCTCGCTCTTACACTACTTGACATTACCTCCCTGTTCACCGAAGCACGAAGAAACTTGGGGCCGAGGCATTGCGGTAGACACTCTACGTACTTACACACCTGGGGAGGCCGATCGTCCACGCCTGGCTTGACACATCTTGACGCACATCAACTCTATATCCGAGACCATTGATCAAGCTCACCACACGACTGGACCATTACTTATTTTCTCTTCCCCCTCTTCCCCTCTTCAATTGTTTGTAATCACGCGACTTGAAGCATTCCCCATGTCTGCTTGAAATACTTGGTCGACTCCTGTTGTCGTCGTCTGGAATTACAAACCAAAAAAAAATAAAGGTCATCAAATCGAAAAAGGAGCGAACTGCCAAAACCAGTTGGTGTACTACAACCTAAAGATTACTAACCGCCTACATATTGGCTATCCACTTACACAACATCAACACCATGGCTACCGAGACGGACACTCTCTCTTTGCCTACAAGCACCGCTCCAACGGACATTACCGAGTCAACTTGTCTCCCTAATACGCATCCTGCTTTTCAGTCCACCGACCCATGTCTGCCCAATGCTTCATTAGCCGCGGCGGTCGAGTGGGACACCAATATCACAGTATCGGACATGCGACCTCCTTCGGCATTTCACCCACCTGGACCAGCGTCACCATTCGACTGCGGTAATGGAAGCGCAAGCGGAAGTGCAAACGGCAGCGCAAATGGAAGCAACTACAATCCCGGAACTGGCTGCTTCAAAGATGGAGGGATATTGTACCGCGCCCAAGCTGAGATGGAGATGAGAGAAGGCCCTGGCAAGTACGTTAATCGCTTGGATCTTAGTTTTTTTTTCCCACCACAATGGAAAAAAGAACTGCTACATGAATTTTCTTTTTGCTGACTTGTTACTCTTGATTTGTAACGATATAGGACCGTCGAAGAAGCTTGCCAGCGCTCCCTTAACCACTTCCCTTGTCCCGGTCTGGCCTTCCCAATGCCTGCCCTCGACTTTGATTTCCGTATCGCCGTGCGCTTGAACCCGGATACGGCGCGCGTTGAAACTGGCTCGACAAAGGAGATCACCACTGTTGCAGCTGGAGTTTGGTCTGGCTCATTTGGCCATGGCCGTGTCATGGTACGTCATTCTGGTTCCCAATTCACAGATCCATCAGAAAGTGGACAAGATCAGATATTGCGGATGTATTTTTTGGCTGACTAGATGGTGTCATGTATTGACATATAGGCCGGAGGGTATGATCTTGGACAGGCTCGCGGCTTCCGACCCATGAGACTTGTTGAAGGAGCCTTTGTGGTGCAAACGAGCGACGAAGTACCTGCAATGTATGATTGCCTTTGAACCCTTTCCCCCGTCTGACACTGAATTTCCTGCTGACCCGGATGTAACAGACTCGAGATGCGCACACGTGGTTCCCTTTCGGGTCCTTCAGACGTCTTGGATGCCCTGCTCAACCCCCGTAACCCTAAGGACATTGATCCGCGTCGGTACGGTTTCCGCATGTTTGCCACTATCAAGACCGCCGACAAACGGTATGCGGAGATTGTGAACTGCGGCCTCTGGGTGGCCAGTGGTGCTTGGCGAGGCGAGCACCTTGTTATTGAGTAAGCAGTCCCCCCGGTTTCGAACTCCTTTGCCTCCTGCGTCCAGTTCCGTACTCTTTTTGAGAGCTTTAGCGTCAGTGTAGATGTGAGATAAGATGACTAACAGTCAGAACCTTATAGTGCCTACCGCGTCACTTAAGCGTTGACACGACTGAGACGATTGCGTATTTTCGATGAGATTCTTTTCTATTTTCGTTGGAGCATTGCTGGGAGAGATGACGACTATCGAGGCGAATTTTGTTCAATGCATAAGGATCCAGAACTGATTTGGCGTGGATTCCTTCGGAGCTCGGCGCAGTCAATTGGGGGAAAGCTGGCGTTTTAAATGGAATGGGGAAACAGCGGTGCATTGGGAACCGGCGCAGAAACGGTTGCTTGATGTTTGTTTGGGGATGATTTTAATAATGGTTTCATTTGTGTTTGTTCAGGGAGGGGAAATGGAATGGCTTCTACGAGATTTACGACAACTCTGGTCTAAACTACAGCGTTAAATGCTGAACTCTGCAACTCATCATGATCACCTTTTTTTTTTTGGGTTATAGCGGCGTCAAAAGTGTACTCATCACCAACTGCTCGATTGGGATATTGATTTAATGATGAGTATTTCTGGCTGGGGAATGGAGGGTGAGAGGTCGAGAGATATTGCCACCTCCAATTACAATGTACCTAATATAATATAACGCTTCGAACAAAGAGAGCATTACTAAACTCCAGGTTTGTTCTAACTCCAGGTCCGCCGGCAAACGTTACCAATCTCCGCCTATTTTCATATCACGACTTGAATCAACGGCACAGCCGGCCCGAAGTTAAAACCCAACTTCCTCAAAGGAGGGGGTCAGACAAGCCATCCTGACAGCTGAAGGAAGGTCGTCCAGTTGACAAAAGTCGCCGCCGTAGTGACGACTATGATCCAACGGTCGCCACTAGGGAGTGTCCACGAGCAGGCAGATACGAATCCTGGGAAGTCACGAAACCCACCCGATCGTGGGGTCCAGATATTTAGCATCCAACATCAAAGGACTGGCCAGCGGTTGACAGGCGGTGAGATGGGCGGGATTCCGAAGTCCCGCGGGGTTCGTCGACGGAGAATCTGAGATGGGAGGGCATACAAAGGGATTGGGATTACCCCGAGCCATCCGATGTGCTTACTTGAGGAGCTTGGCGGACAATTAGGGCCAGGATCCACGGTCTTTCTGTCGACTTTGAAACGGGCCCATCGGCGATGAAAGTTATCATCTGCATGGTTGCAATTGCAATTAGTAAAGATCCTTCCGCGGCGGAAGAACTGAATTGCGCACCTTGACAAATCCACATTCTTACCGTCGTAACAAGAGCGCTAGAGTCCTGAGGCATCTTCATTAAGAGAGATATGCCGAGCGTCACCGGACATTCACTTGAGCTTAATGGAAACCTCCAAGTAACTCAGCTTCCTTAATCGGCTCTCATCTTCCACATCAGCGTCCTCAACCACCACGTCGTCGATGGTGGCCGCAGTCCCTGTTCTGACTTCAACAAGGCAGTCTCCCTGCTGCTCGAACCAGCTCGCCACCGCCAGGGTCTTCTCAATAGCCTTTCCGGTGCCCATTACGGCGACTACGGAGCCTTCACCCCTCGTCTCGCCCCCAGCCCGTTTCAGGGCCTCCACGCGGGAGTGTACTGACGCGTTCTTAGGCGCTGCTCCGACTCTCTGCAAGGAGGCGTCGAGCTGCTTGCGAACTCGCTTGACTACGGCCATAAAAGGCGTGCGCGAGGACACGTAGATGATACGCGACTTGGACGAGGCCGGTGGTTGACGCCGTGTGAGCGGACGCTTTTCGATACGGGCGCCTAGGTCAGCTTGTCAGTTTTCCGGCCGGGTTGGTCGAGGTGGTGGTGGTAACCGAGGGTGCAGCGTACCGCTAGGGATCGGAGCCAACTTTTCCATTGTTCCAGGCAGCCGGGACGAAGAAGGCGCCGGCGTTTCGGTTGAGGACATGTTGCTTGACTGTGATGTTGCTACCTGGGTGAAGGGTCCAGGCAGACAATTTTTGAAGAGTCGAGGCGACAATGAAGAGTTGCCTGAATTGGTAGAATTTCGCTCGGAGGACACTCTTAACTTTTGGTTTAGTTGAACGTTGCAGGTAAGTTGAAAGTAGCTAAAACGGTGACCTGTCCTTTATATGAGGTCCGGTGTTCCAAAACGAGGGACAGCAATAGAGCGTAGAAGTTGTGAGGTGGTCATGATCAACGTGACAAGTAAACTTTTCATATGCCTACAGCAAAAAGTGTACAGAGCTACGGGGGGGACCCCACTAATAGATTGATACCCGGACGTCGATTTTCCAGCGGGTCTCCACTGTGCCCTGGGCCTTTTCGCGGCGCTACTGCAGCGCATGGGCGGGCAGCGGGTTCCACAGCGGCATGTTCTTCCAATGGATGCCACTGGTCTTAGTGGTTTTTAGGTACCTACCTACAGAAGCCCATGTCCCTTGTCAAATACCTACTCAGCTCGCATCTGGATCTGGCGATTCTTCCATCTGCCACTTGCTCCCCGTCGCATCACGTCACTCCACTCGCCCAGCATCGCCAACCTCTCCTCCGCTCTAGCTACAAGGAAGCCTTACACTACTCTTCTTGGCTGCCTACCACCTGGATCACACATACACACAAGACACATACATTCATAGGCTCTATAGGCCACCATGTCCATTGCAGTCTGGCCCGCCGTCTCAGCTTGCGATCTTCGACTTAAAGCTGCAGAAACCCAGGTATGGTGTCACCAGTTTCCGAATGCGCTGCCCAACATTCCCCGTGTCGGAAACTGCACGAAGCAACCTCTCTCAAGCTTTTTCACCATGCTAATTCAAGTAACCAAGGCACGAGAACTCCAATGGATTGTGGAGGAGACCCTTGAAATCTGCCGCGATCTTAAACATGGCCTTGACGACTGCTATGCGCTCCTCGCCCCGATCGACCCCGGAAGCACGCTCGTCGTAAGCACGCCGCGAAATGAAAAGGTGAAGGGAACGCTCACCCGCGTGGGCACTCGTATCGTCAAAGGAGTAAGTATCAAACCTACCTCCAGTCTCCGAAGCGTTGGCTAAACCTTGATACAAGGCGCTCAACCTACAACTTCGAACTATCCCCGCTCAACAACTTACTCTCTCCCAAAACGATGTGATACACATTGGCGCTTTGGAATCGCTCCATACACATCTTACCCAAGCCACCGACCTACTTTCCATCACCCTCTCAAAACCTCAAGACCCCCGCTCCCTTGCTTCGACACTCTCCATCCTCGCCGACTCAATCACAGATTCAATTGCGCTCCTCAAGGGCCCCCCACTCGACAAGCCTGACCCAGGCTGGCAACTCTCCTCATGTCCGTCCCACCAGTTCCAACCAGTCGCAGGAACGAACCTAAGCATATACATCAACATTCAGGAGAGCTGTATCGTGGTATGGCTCCGCGCCCTCGAACCGGTCGATGCGCCTGTTCACTTCGGCATGAAGCTAGGTCTCGCAATTGGCACATTTCGCCGCCTTGAACACGATGAGATGGATATTGTATTCAAGTACAACACTCGAGGTTCCGATTCAAGACCCCGAAGCGCGCGACATACACCAGAACCAAGAGCCCCTTCGTCGGCATTTAATGAGACTAAGGATATACAAGAAGTCTACGTGAGGGAAAAGGTTCGCATAGAGAGTGCCGATCCTAGTCTGATTTCACTACACTCCAAGCTCAGCTTCCTCAGTCACATGCTTGTCCAGACACGAAGAAATCTTAGCGCAGTCATGGGCGTGGACTCAGACGATTGAGGAGACGGGCAAAAAGAGCGACAAGGGCTAGCATCGGCATTGGATACCCATTGGATAGCCTCGGCGTCTAAAGGAGGGGAAACTTGAAAATGGCAAAAACACACGGGGAACTGATGACGGCAACAGACAGCCAGAATTGAGATAGAGCAGGTGGATGTGTTGGTTACAGGAGCTTCCATTCACAAATTTATAATGCGGCTATTACAATTGTACATATGAATCAACGTCTGTGCTTCGCTTCAAGCTCCCATCCGGTGCGTACGTCCTTCTTGACGTGAACAAAGCTATGTATTGGCAATACACAAAAGAAAACCCAAAAAAACCACGGCCTAGCCTGCCTCTATCAAAATGGCAAATTGGTTAACGCCTAGCTCAAGTCTGTAGTCATATCAACTGAGGTGAGATGTCAGAGGACCTAGTTTGAGTCTGACATCTTGTGCTCGTTTCCCTCCCACGATTGTAAGCCTAGGCAACGGGAGACCAAGGCATGGGAATGAGGATGCGAGACTTCATGCTTTGGATCAAGGGCACAGTCTTGTGAACCGTGTCGCTCCACCCCTCAACCTGCCAGCTCTGCTCGCGGCGAGTTCGACGCTCCTCGAGGTTGGCAAACTGCCAAAGATGATGGACAGTGTTAAGGTCGCCGATCTGAACGAACCAGGCACCAACACCCTCCATTACCTCACGACGGGCCTTGAGGCCACGACGCCAGTGAGTTTCCCACTCAAGGAGGTTGCCAGGGTGTAGCGTGTAGGAGCGGAGCTCAAAGACACCACCAAGCTGTCGGGGTGGGGTGGTGGGCCAGAAAGAGAACTCCTGCATCAGAGATGACTTCTTGGAGTTGATCAACGTCTTGAGCTTCGCATCGAACTCGGAATACTCGGGGTGGTGGGAAATGCTGTGTCGAGAAGCGTGGTAGCCTTCGTACTTTTGATATTCCCAAATGTGAACTGTTACCCCGCATCTCGGTCAGCGAGCTCCCCTTGTGAGACTATTGACAAGAAAACAAAAAAAAAAAAAAAAAACAATTGATGCAAGGGAGCAAACATAAACATACCAAACGTGTCACAATCGCCGACTTCGGTTCGCCAGCTTCCTACCAAATGCACCTTATTCTCGGGAAGGTTCGCCATCTTGGGGTACCATTTACCGACAAGCTCGACGTACTCATCGACCTTTTCGGGCTTCACCTCGTGAAAGACAATGGAGTGGACGTACTTGCCGCGAGCTAGGACCTGGCTGAAGCTGGCCTCGATCTGCGCATCAAGTTCGCGTCCTTCCTTGGTTCCGTAGATGAGGTTAGTCAGTGGCCCAGCCTTGCGGTCAGGCTCGGGCTCCTTGACTTCGGCGGCGCGCCCTGCGTTGGTTGCCTGTGAGTCCTGGGTTTGCTGCGTTGGGGCGGCAGCGTCAGCGCGAGGTGTAGAATATCTAAACTCACTTGCTTCCCTTTCCTTCTGTGCCGTTACCAAATGCTCGCGAAACTCTTTCTGCCTTGTATTGAATGTGTTCACAGCTGCCCGGGAGGGGTTGACATCCCCCATGGAGGGAGTCCTGCTCTGCTGCCGCAAAGCACTCGAGCTGAGAGCTCGCGCGTTGGATCGCGGGGCGCTCGCCACGGCGCGAACAAAGTTACGGCTCAACATCTTTGAGTGCGAGGGTTGAGAGAGGCAAGGTGTAGCAGGTAAAGTGAGGGGTTGGGAATTTGTCTGTGTTTTGGCTCCTGCGAAGAGAGCTTTGAGACACGAGACAGGGATAAGGACAAAATGGGCAAGGTCAAATCTCTTGATAAGGCCGAGGTTGCAGGATCGGCAATCAGAGTTGAGAGGGAAGAGAGAACAAGAATAAAAAAAGGGATGATGAAAATGGCAGTAAGGCAGATGGTTGCGTCAGAGCAAGCGGCAGATTGAGACTATGCAACTGGCAGCTAGGTGGCAGCTAGGTGGCAGTTGGCAGGTGGCAAGGCACAGGGCGAGGGAGGGAAGCAAAGGTGTGGTTTTTGTTTTGAGCTTGGGCTTTCGGAGCTTTGGAGCTTGACCCTTCCTGATTGCAATGTAGCGGCTTAGATTGGCCAGATGGCGGTTGGGATTGACGCAGAGAGAAGAGGGTGCAAACTGTATCCGTAATGGTGGTGTAGTATTGTACGTCTTGGAGGGACGGAATGGCTTCTGTTACGCTCCAAGGAGTTTCACCCCGCTTTGAAGATCAGAGTGACTTTGAGTGTTTCTGACGAGTCTGTTCAGGCGTTACACAATAGGCTGAATGTAAGAATCATGAACCCGAATGGGAGATCTGATTGACAACACTACGCATGCCTCCTTCTTAAAGCTATCAGCTTGCTGGAGCTCTTCCCTGGCATTACGGGCCCAATGATGTCACCCCTTATGCCATTTATCACGTGTAAGTGCTTAGCGTTGCATGAAAACGCGGGGTTCGGCAGAATGGTTTCTGCGCTGCTCCGTGAAAGGGCTACTTGGATCCCCGCCAGGTCACCTGGCTTGGGCCCCACCTAGCAAGCCCCTGGAACTTCTCCGTTCTGGACCTTGGGCTGACGGTGGCTGCCTTGACCATTTTAAATTTCTGCCTCAGGTTAGAAACTGAAAAAAAGAAGGAATTGGCCTCCCGTGCTCGGCTTCGGCAAAACCCGGTCGGAGCTTTGTTGAGTGTGTCGTCGGAAAAACGCTCGTTTGAAGCCTCTCTCAATTCCCAAGCAACCTCCATCAGGCCGAATCAACCCCTTCCTTCACGATACCCTCCAACACCGTCAAAATGTCGTGGCTCGGCGTCCAACCCCTCAAGAAGTTCAATGCTCCCTTCTGTACGTCTACCCCGGAGGCCAATTGCGACCCTTTGCGCCCTCTCAAAGCGATACGTCCCGCTAACTTTAGCTTTCAAAAAACAGTGAAGCCTTACTGGCCCTTCTTCGCTGCCGGTACGTGATTTTTTGCCGACTTCGCCGACGATGCCGTATCTTGGACGAGCCTATCCTTATGCGCCGATCTTGGATTGACACGGTAGACGAATGTGGACGACAATTGACACGGATGCAGGAATTGTCATCGCCTATGGCGTCAACTCCGCTCAGAGCGCTCTCATGAACTGTACGAAATAACCCTCACGAGAATGCCATCAGGACCATGACGAACTAACAAATTCTTGACAGCCGCCGAGTGGAAGAACGACCCCCGCAACCCCAACGCCAAGACTGGCGGCCACTAAGTTTGACGACGAGGAGGAAGTTGGGATTTCGTCCAAGCAAGCACAATCGATCTGCTCAAACTCGAGCCTTGGATCTTGTGAGATGGAAATGTAACATAGAGTCGCATAAGGGCCTTAATTGACCTGCTACCACGCCAACTTGACCGAGAACTCCTTTGCGCCATGATATTGAAGAGTATGCGTGCTTCAATTTATGGCATTGTGAAAATTACCAGTCGCCTCTTTTCAACCACAAAACGACGCATAGTATGAGTGGATACTGCCATCTTCTGGAAGTTACTGTTCGTTCTGTCAAGTCTTCCAGACAGTAACGAGATTCCTTAAGATCTGATATTGTAGAATCCCACGTGACAACCCAGACCAGCATGAATGTTTAATGTTTCTGATGACTCATCCATCGCCTAGCTGCATGCCCGCAGTTATAGTCAACGACAACAATGAATGGATACGAATTGACAATAACTAGGTACTTTGGCGAAGAATGTGTAATTAGTTTTGTCCTGTATCACCAGTATATCAACACATACAGTCTAGGTCGGCAGTCGCTGTATATATAACTAAACGGACCCAGATTAAAAATGTCAACCCTGACAAATCACAGCCACCGCTTAAACCATGCCGAGCGGGAAGCGAAGCCCGGCAGATATATCCTTTTACGCTCTAACATAACTACCATAGATGCGTCTGCACACGGGTTTCTTTTTCCTTACTAGACCACTCGCAAGTAGGATTGATACCATTTTTGTTGCTAGAAAGCCTGTTTTGAAAATGTCTACGATAGCCAACGGCACGAACGGCCAAAAGGCCCAGAACAAAGGTGGCAAGAGAGAGGTCAAGATTCTCATGCTTCATGGTAAGTCATAAACCAGGGAGTTATCTCAAATTGCTTCTCTTCATTAAGTTGGGGGGTATGGACAAAGCTCTGCTGAGGATTTTAAACTTTGAGTCCCCTCACACAAGCACACACATACGCATATACTTTCAGGTTGAAATCTCACTAATCCCCTCTCCAGGCTACACACAGTCCGGCCCCCTGTTCCGGGCTAAGACTCGTGCCCTTGAGAAGCTTCTCGCAAAGCTCCTGGCGCCAATCTCTCTACTACCTGTATGCATCTACCCCACTGCTCCCAACCGCCTCAAGGCCGAGGACATCCCCGGCTACGTGCCACCCTCTGAGCCCCAGGCTGAAGAACACCAACCCGACACCTGGGCCTGGTGGCGCAAAGATGAGGCATCGGGCGCCTACCGCTACCTCGACGAGGGCATGGCCACCGTCGCCGATACGATCCGCGAGGCTGGCGGCGTCGACGCCGTCGTGGGTTTCAGTCAGGGTGGTGCCATGGCCGGGTTGGTTGCTGCGGCTTTGGAGGACCGAGTGCTACCAGAGGGCAAGGACGGTAGCTGGGCCCGAGGGCTTCGGGAGGCGAACAATGGAAAGCCAGCCAAGTTTGCGGTGTCGTACTCTGGCTTCTTTGCACCCATCGACTCACTTGGTTTCTGCTACGAGCCTAAGATCAAGACCCCAACCCTGCACTACCTCGGAAGCCTAGACACGGTTGTCGATGAGAGCAGAAGTCAGGGGCTCATCGACCGCTGTGAGGATCCCGCTGTAGTGACGCACCCTGGTGGACACTACGTGCCCGTATCCAAGGAATGGGCAATGCCCTTGGCGGGCTTCATCAAGCAGTACTCACCGGAAGAGCCTGCTGAGTAAGGAGGGGGGGAACCATGTCCTGCATCAACAAATATACATCATAGATAGACCTGATATAGACACGAAAATAGACCAATGCACTCAAGCGCCCAAAATGTTACATATCCTCATCCTGAGGTCTATCTAACCTGTATGATTACAGACTCCACCCAAAGCCGTTATGAATGTGTCTAACCGTCCCTTACATCGCCAATTTCCACAGCTTTATTTTCCGCCTGCAGGCTGAATACGCGCCATCATCTCCTCCTTGGTGATGAGGTGATCAATCCTCTCCAACAAGCCCAATAAGCTCTTCATGTTGTGACTCCATTCGTTCAGAATATCATCAGCATCTCGGGGCTTCGCAAAGCTCACCACCTGTGCTGGTCGGTCAATCTTGGCGTAAATAGTCTTGGAAGTGACAAGCTCGCTGATATATTTCTCTGTTTCGTCCTCGTTGAGATCAAGGAGCTGGGTGAGGCGACCCATTTGGATTCGGGTGTAGTACTTTGCAATAACGCGAACGTTGTGCTCGATAACTCGCTTGCGGAGGTCTTGCCAGCGCTCATGCGCCTTCTCATCTGATGACTGACCAGGCTGAACATCAAACACATCAGTGCTGCATAGATGCGGGCCAAACTTCTTAGCAATCTCGGGCCATCGCATCAATTCGTGCACGGTGAAAAGTCGGAGTAGCTCGGCATCAGCTGCAACTCCAGTGTTGCGGGTGTCTCGGTGGATGCGGTGGAGGAGATCGTGTTGTTCATTATCGTGCGGGGCGAGGATGACGAAATAGATGATCCGTTGCAGAACCTGGGGGGAATGGTAAGCAACCGGGGGTTGACAATGTCAGGGTGTGTGATACTTACGGGGTGGAGCTTTGCAGGATCCTCCTCAACGGCTTCAGTGTCTAGAACCTGTCGATAATGCTTACAAACATCGAGATACTTGCTCTCATGCTTGGCCAAAACGATCTGTTGCTCATAGTATCGGAGCTTCAGATCAGTTGTGTCATCTTCCTTCTCTTCAGGGACTTCCTCGCCACGGGCCTTCTTCTTCTCGCGCTCCTTCTGCTCTTTCTCCAGTTGCTCGGCAGTCTTCTTGGGCTTTCGTGCAAGATAACGTGTGCTGATCTTGCGAGCAAGAATGCCGGCCTGTGTCCAATCCCCGCTCTCAATGCAAAGAGAAACTTGAGCCAAGATGAACTCTGTCTTCTCCCTCCTTTCCATGGAACCAAAGGTCTCGACTTGGAGTTCGCACAGAATCTCGGTGGCAGCCTTAATGTCTCCCTGCTGCTTCTTGATATCGGAGAGGATCTTTGTGACGCGGGCGCGCTCAACTTCCACGAAAATCTTGCCTTCTGTCACTGTGCGCAGGGTTTCGATCACAGAGAGCTTGGTCTTTAGGTCGGGAGTATCGTCGAGGAAGCCCATGACGGTTTGCACCATCTTAGTTATAGCTTGCTTCAACTGGCTGTGCTTCTTGGACAAGACCAAAGTCTGGTCGTTCATCAAGCTCCAGTCGCCGGCATTTTTACACAATGTAACGATCGAGATGAGTACTCGCGATGTCGAGGCCAGATCGGAGGCCTATTCTGAGTTAACAGGTGATTCGTCGAACTCTGGAACAGGGAAGCTTACTTGTCGGGTCTGCTTTTCGAGGGCAACGAGCTTCTCAATGGCACCTTGAAGATTATTGGACTGAGCCCATGGTTAGTAAAAAATGTAATGGCCTAGGAAAAGCCTTCCATAGCATACCGCAGCCAGCTTCTCGGCTTCGGGAAGCTGCTGATCGACCTCCTTCGAGAAGTCCTTCTCGGGCTTCAGAGCTGCCTCAGACATGGTGGAGGAAGCCGGATCGTAATATTATGAATCGAATAATAAGTCAAGGTGTTGGGTAGTGCAGACCAAAGAGGATTGTTGTGAATGGCGCCAATGAAGTTGAACCAGAAGGATGTTGGAGATATCGTGGGGCTTGTTTGGATGGCTGGAGCTGGCTTAGTGACGAGGGCGCACGCAAGAGGCTCCTGCCTGCCCGGTGCCCACAGACCAGGCTGGAGCTGGGGAAAGGTTCGACCGACCTCCGATATTCTCAGAGCTAGCACGTGACGCACCAAGCGCCACAGCCTTCGTCTCGATGATTGACATGAAAATGCCTAGGAACTATCTCTAAACATGAAAATAAAATAAAAAATATTAGATACGGAGTTTTTTCACACGAGCATATGAGTTCTTTATCTTCAATTTGTAATGATGGAACTGGGAGAACCAAACGATTATTGGCATTCGCTAAGAGCTACTATCTCATCCCCCAATCTCAAACTTTTAGAACATACCAAACTGTCTATTTCATATTGATAGGTCATTAGTAACATGGGATAACGCTTGGTTGAAAATAATACCAATTGTATGATAACTTCATAAACAAGAGAAGGCTTATTTGAAGACGTCAAATACTCGTGATACCATAAAAGGCGAAATGGTGCAGAAATTTAGGCAGAGCTTGTAATCAAAGAAACCAAGTTAGTTCAGGGTATCTCGATATATATATACTGTACTACGAAATGAATTGTCAACTTAAATCCAATCTCTTGGCAAGTCTTCTTTTGTGGCTATGTCTGTATCGTCTACTTCAGTTTTATCTGTGCTGGTTATGGCGATGCTGCTAACATATGCTGGTATCTATCCTGTCTGGGTTATTGGCTGGCCAAAAAGCTGGCGAATTGCAATGGAACTGGTAATAAAGGGGATTGAGAAATTTCATCATCATATGGGTTTTATTTTTGGGTTTTCTATATTTCCCATTGCTGCAAAGTCTTCATGTAAGGCTCCTCCCAAAGGTAACTAGTTTCGTCTGTGCTATTGCTTAAACCCTGTCTACCATTTTCTTCCCGACCATGATCCAATTGTTCCTTTCAATAGATCCTGAGAACAGTTAGCCCTAAATTTCAACTTTGATTTACTTTGATAGTATCCTTTTCTGACAGGACAGCAGTGAACGGACCTGGTGGCTTAGAGATGACACTATTGATAAAATATTACTCTCGCCCAACCCGTGGGGGATAATTTTAAGTCGCTCACATGCAATAGGAGAAACACGATCCACCTCGTTGACAATTCTGTTGCTGATCTGTAGAAGTACTTCCCAATCAGTAAACGAAGCTCTATTGAGTGATGGATATTCTCCCGGATATGGAGGATACATACCTTCTTTAGAGGGTTAAACTTGAATTCGTAGGGCTATCCAGTCATCAAGTCAGTGGCGGAAATGGCACGGGTATGACAACGTATCCTTGAGAGATCAGCCAGCTTCTTTTTTGAAAGGGGTTTGTCTGGCAAGGTAGGAGAGAAATCGGAAAGGATGCTTAGAAGCATACCGTAAGAGCGGTTAGCCGTTAGTACCTTGAGTTTTGATAAGATAAAGTTGATTCGCTCGAGATTCGAGTGAAGAAGCCAGATCGAAAAAATGCCCATTCAGTGCAAGCCAACATGGTGACATACCTTTGTTAGTATCGAGACCAGCGTAAGGTTGGGCCATCTATATATCCAATTGCAATCGTACAAGTTGAGTGAATATTAGAATCCTACCTCTTTATAGATTCCGGCCTTCTTGATCTCGGTAATAAGGATGTTATCAATCTTGCAGGCAATAGCGACACGCTCAGGCGTCACTTCTCCGACACATTGGATTGCAATGCCTATCGATTGAAGTTAATAGGGCCTTCTGCCAGGGCGAGCGAGTGGTACTCTCCTGGACCTGGGAATAGATGACGCATAACAAGGTCATCTTCAAAGATACCAGCATATTTCATCTAGAAGTCATGCCGAAATAGTTACTGTGAATTCCCAACTACCGTTCCATAGCTCTCACTTCATCCTTGAACTGTTCAAAGTCAGTTTGGTATCATCTTTATGGTTAGTTGCCGAGAAAAACATATTCGGATTCCGATGTAATATGCGGATTTTGAACTGGATCTATCTTATGGCAAAGAAGAAACGAACCTGTTCTTTAAGGAGCTTAATGAGCTGAATCTTGGATTCCTAATTTCAATTCTATTAGCAGACGAACATTGAAGAATCCTATTGTACGTACTCTGTTCATCTTGCAAACTGGGAGACCTCCCACATTGTGGTAGGCTAAACGATGCCGGTCTTCAGCAAGTGTCCAAACTTATGGGGCTTATGCCCTTGTGTCAAGAAACTTACTCCTAACCTCACATCCTTGAATGTATAGTCTCTACTACTTTATACCATGTTACTTCCAGTCGAAGGATATGCAAGAAGTTGCTCTAATCTGCCAACAATGAACTAGGAGAATCAAATGACATATTTTCTTCACTTCCTCTATGCAATTAGCTCCATTCATACTGACCAAAGCCTGCTCAGTTTCAATAATTCAGTGATAGGATCGGAAGGAACACTGGAAATTTACTGTAGCAATGGTAGTAGGCAGTTAAATATGTAGTTTAGATGGTTGTCTGGTGTCCATCCAGGACATGAGAAGTCAGACTCCAGTTCAGTAAGAATGAGGCACCTATGTTAACTTGAATTGAGGTGGCCTTCGGATATATCCAGTTTCCGTTGTATTTGTTTGAAGAAAAAGAAACATATGTTAAAACTGAATATATTGGTTTCATATTTCGCATTATTCACTAATCGCCTGCATGATGTCTAGAGAGTGCCTTTCTTACTACTTCCCCCCGTAGACGCAATCTTGGTGAGACAGAATAGCAGGTTCGAAGACCTGAGTCGCTGTCTGATATCTATGCAGTACTAATCAATTCCATGTGCATGTCCTCTCCCTAGCAGGGGGACACGAGTTATTATTCCTGAACCTGGAACCACAACCGCTTATAACCTGCATGACCACTGCATGAAGAACCGCATGATCAACTGGTCAGCACTGGTACCAACGTATCTTGACAACTGACTCCCTGGGGCCAAAAACGATAACCATAACATTCCCCGAAAGGGGCCCAATGACAAGATGACAAATGTAACAGCGAATGAAGACTCTCAACTAAAAATTATTCAGACCAAATTGTGCGCAGTGATGCATGCTTAGTAAAGTGAGAAATTACAGACCACAGTTTTAGGCGCTTCACGTATACAACCCCTTCAGAACGGTAAAACGGGAGCGCCGTGACTAGAATCCTTCTTCATCTTCTATGCAGGGGGGTGGTTTCTTTCTGAAATGTCGATCATTTGGGTTGAAGGACTCTGGATCCCTGTCCAACACCAGCACCACCCTGACTCCCGTTCCCGAAGGGATGCGGATTTAAAAATATTCAGTCTAGACCCCATAAGTCCATACAGAAATTACGGTGCCCTGAATACATACAGTAATGTGGTTCTGTGCAGGACATGGATACATGAATTTGGAGGCCCCCTGAGTCCGCATCAGGTAAATGCCGACCTCCTACGGAGTAATATGCGTCAGTGATTTCCTGAATCCCTGCATCGCATGAGAGTGACTTCACTCCACTTCAAAAAAAATTATTCCGTCGCTATCAGTTTTCTCTCTCCTATTGGAAGTGAACAAAATTAAGCATATTTTGTTCGATCGTTGTGGAAGCACAGACTTGCACGGAAAACTCGAGCAATAAATACCACCTCGAGCAAAATTCGGACTCGGGTAGCCAATACATATAATACTAGTTAATACTGGTTATTCAGGCTTTGCAACTCTGGTAAGGAACTGTCAGAAGCCAAAAGGAAAGAGATGAACATGAACGGGCGACATAGATTAGGATATCAACCTTGAAATCAACAGCATGATTCTAATTCGTCTCAGGAAATGAAAACGAGCTGCATTACTCGATTGGAAGAAAGAACAAGCTCAGTGTTTCTGTACCGATATTAGGTTCGCATGCCTCTAATGTTGGTATTTTATAATCGTACCGAGATCGACATAGTGTTAATCCGCCATCCTGGCCTAGTACGGAGTACCTTACATAAGGGTTCCTTTTACCAGCTAAGAGGAGAGAGGAGGCTCGAGTGTCTGGGGCTCACGATTTTAGTCTGTGAATTTTCTCTCGGAAACCCGCTTGGGTTCGTTCAACGCTACCTGGATTATTCGACAACGATTCCAAATGGAAAGGGGAGAGAGAGGCGGGGACGGCCCTTGAGGAAATGCAAGGTTTGGCCAAACATGCATTGGAGGAATTTATCGGATGTGTACAGAATAGATGTGTAATCAAGTCTGTAAGCAATATGCAGCGCAACCCAACACCCAACCCGGAATCCAACAACCTTTGGTGATGAACACACATACTATGTCTGGCCTGGTCTGAAATGGAACATGATTTATTACTGTGTACTCTTGGCATACGTATTTTCATGGCAGACTTATATCAGTTTGGGGTAATTTAATCACTTCCATCGCAAGTTTTTTATTTTTTAATCGCCTTGGAGCATGATGCACCCCCGCCACAACCGTCCTTCCTCGTATTCCGTCAATAGCTTCCCACCCGTGTAGCAAATGACGGCCCCTGAAGCCAAGATCGCCTACCCCAGAACGAGCGTAGAAGCGCCAAATCTGGGTGGATCGTGAGGACAGGCAGTTTATTGCCCCGTTGCCACCACTGAGCATGTGTGCTTTTACTGCTAGATATTAGGCTAAGCGACCAGGCTTCTTGCCAGGTTCTCTAATAGTGCGGCTATAGATAGAGCCAATTGTGGGTTCTCTGGTTGGAAAAGGGGTAGAACGGCATGGCGCTCACACCATTTTCGACAAGGGGATGGAACCAACCCTGACCAAGCTTGAACGAACATGTTTTTTTTTTCTTCCTCTTGGGTTTGCCTCTGGGTCAAAATGGTCTTCAGGATCCCGTATTTCAAATGGGATATCCATCTTGACACCGACCAAAAAAAGCGGCTTGGTCCGTAGCCTTGCATTCGGTGGCGGCCATCATCATCCTAACTCCCCAAAGAGGAATTTGTGCACCTCCCTTTGTCGGCACCTAGAGCCAGTCTATTGTTATTGTATTTGTCTCCATCTAGCTCTACTTATGTACTTTGGACAGAGTACGCGTGGACTAAAACCAGGGTCCTTCTCCCAAGTACGGAACGATTCCCCTATTGAGCCGGTCTGTGGGCCAAGCGCTTCGATGAGTGGCCCAAGTCGAGGACTAATGAGGGACGACCCTGACCAGGCTCTTTTACATAGCACGCCCGTTAACACACACACACACAACACGCACACACACCTAGACGTGGTATGAGTCCCCATGATAGTTGAGCAGGGCCATTTTTGCCGATGGAGCCGAAAGCCGATAAGGACGGTGGGTTCGCCATGGGAATTTTCTTAAAAGAGTAGACGTTTGCCCTTGTAGGAGATCCTGTTCTTGTTTGGCCAGCTTCCTATCGCTCCCTACACTCGTTTTTTTTATACTATAACCCGACACTCGTTTTTTTATTTTATCTTCACCATGAAGGTCTTTACTACTATTCTTACTTTCCTCGCCGCCGCGCAGGCCTATGCGCCCCCTTCCTACAGTGGCTACAAGCTGGTCTGGGCCTCGACTTTTGAGGGCAAGAAGGACGCTCTCCCTCCCACCAGCGAATGGAATATCATTACCGGAAACAACAACTTCAACAATGAGCTCCAGACTTACACCAAGTCCGTGAACAACCTCCGACAGACCGGAGGCGGTACCGTTGAGATCATCCCCCACGGCGACAAGACCGCCCTCCACGGCTGGACCTCCGCCCGCCTCGAGAGCAACTACAAGTTCACCCCCGCGGCCGGAAAGATCACCATTGCCCAGTCGCGACTCCGTCTCGCCGGCAACCCCGCCTCTCAGAAGAAGGGTCTCTGGCCCGCCTTCTGGATCCTTGGCAACTCGCAGCGACACGGAACCAAGTGGCCCGCCAGCGGAGAGATCGACGTCTTTGAGAACATCAACGGCCAGAGCACTGTTTATGGCGGCCTGCACTGCGACGTTGCCCCCGGTGGAGTTTGCAACGAGCCTTACGGCCTTGTCGGACAGACCTCCCTGCCCGACAACCACTTCCACAGCTGGAGAGTCGAGTTCAACCGCAAGAGCAGCGACTTCAAGAGCCAGTCCATTACCTGGTTCAAGGATGGTGTCCAGTTCCACAAGGTCACTGGTGCTCAAATTGGCAACTCTAATGTCTGGAAGACTGTCTGCGGCTCTGACCTCTTCTTCATCCTCAACATCGCTGTCGGCGGTGACTTCGTAAGTGCATTTCTATGTTGGAAGGATAACTACTACTACCGGCCGAGGATTTAAAAAAAAAAGCTAACAAAATCTTTTCTAGCCCGGTGCCCCTAACTCCAAGACCGTTGGTGGATCTGGCAGCATGATGGAGATCGCCTACGTTGCTCACTACGTCTCCAACTAAGTGCAATATTTTGCGTGCGTGCGTGCGTGTGTGTGTATGAATTGACCAGAACATAATGCTCAAGGTGGAGAAAACATATAGGCCACTGATTTTCTAGATGTTTTAAAGAATCACTATATAATGTGGGACAAAGCCTATATTACGCCGGCTTTTTTGTATACTTTCATGCACGATAGAATCTATATTCCCAACTGAGACAAACCCATCTTGGAGCCTGGTGCTCGCTTTTCATTTTGCCCTCCTATCCTACCACATATACCACACGGTATATATATATATTCCCTTGATTGATACTAACTAGGAGGTTTCAGAGAGGGTGCGTTTTCAAGTGGCCAATGACGTCAGGTAGCCTACATGTGGCAGTGCAGCTCTGGGACTCGGTCACATATTGGAGGAATTGAGTCGACGAGTTATATGATTTTGTCTGCCTTAGCTTACCTGAATTGGTCATTGACGTCCTCGGCTCTACGAAGAGTCTAGTAACAGGGGTGCCATGAGTGGCCTAGGAGGCCATGGTCTTTGCGCCCGAAACGTGTGAGACTATCGTTCGCCACTCGCAACTACTAAGCTTCGGGACACATTATGACAATACACCGCAACCGTTGCATAAAATAGATCTTTTTCATTGGACGACACGACGCACCTGCTACTTCTCCATAGGTGAAGAGCACAGTTCTGATCGTTCGGATTCCCTTTTGGATAACTTGTCCAATTCTGCGTGGTAGTTGTTTCAACAACCCTCGAGCGAACCTCCTTCATTTCCGTCGATAAAGGCATGCATCAAAACAACAATTTGTTTCTCTTTTCAAACTCGTCACGGGTCATTGCAGGTCACGCCATTGACTGACAAATTGAAGTCGGCTTATGGTCACAAGGGCCCGTACAGTAGTAGTAGGTGGCGGGTTCTCTCTCTACGAAGTACTTGAACGCCCGCGGCGAAGCCGCGTACCCCACACTAGGTGCTTGGGGAATCTGGGGAAGTGGGCTCTGTCTACCATGAGTTGTATCTCTTTTGGAATGTCTAGCACGTTGTAACACTTCATAACGAATTGACGAATCTATGTTGCACTTTCATCCCGCTCTCGGTTCAGAAACTATTATTCACGAATGTCAGTTAGGAGCTTAGCCTGGGTGCTGTTGGGCCACGTAGTCATAATGGCGGGAGCGAAGCGCCGGACTCGGGGTCAGGGGTTCTAGACCTGGTGGTTGAAAAAACAACAACAACAAGGGTCAACAGGAATCTCACGGAGACAACAAAGAACTGAAGTCGGTCGTGATGAGAAAATTTTCTAGTCTTGCAGCATCCAACTATACTTCCAGGGCGAAGGAGTACGGCTCGGCGAGACGCAGCTTGCCCCCATCGGGCAGGCTTAGGGAAGCTCTCCACACGGCTCGAGGAACTAATTACCCCCATATTACCCTCACAAAACTCCCAAGCGTCCTCACGACACCACGCATGTTGAATCCTTGCAGCGACGAGGCGGTCCACGTGAACCTTCATTCTTTTCACATTAGATAATAATAACGTAGATCGTCATTTTGGCTCGAGAGGTGCATCTCCCGAGATCGGAAGAAAATCAATTATAAGAACTGTGTTGAAAGAGGTGAAGGTGAAAAAAATAAAAACGCCACAAACTACACTTACAAGACAAACTGAATCAGCTCCAAGCCATACACACACACAAACATACGCACACAGGGAAAGAAAGAGAGGAAAAACATGCCTATCGCAATCCCCGTGAGTTTTTCGTAAAATCTAGGCACAATATCAAAACATTCAAACTTATCATTTCTCTCCTCTCCCATATAGGTCACCCCAACCGCCTCACCTATCCTCCGACTAGCCGTGCTAGAGTTTGAAACTCCCCCCGACGACATATTCCTTAAGCACGGCACATACGGTGATATTGCCATCAAATCGCTTCGCCGAAACATTGCTTCCACCTCCGATCACCCACCTCTGTTGAAGACCACCAAGATCAGCGTGCTAGAAGGCAACTCATGGCCAGACCTTGACACCATAGACGCTGTCCTGATAACTGGAAGCAGTAGGAAAACCCCTTCTACAATCCCCGTCAAGAATTTGGTCACTGACAATGCTGTCAACAAATACAGTGCACACCGCTTCAGATGACGATGTCTGGGTTCCCTCGTTGACCCAGTTTATCAGACAAGTATACAATGCCAGAAAGCCGCTGGCCGGCATCTGTTATGGCCACCAAATGATTGCGAGAGCCCTAGGAGGGAGAACCTCACGCAATCCTCAGGGGTGGGAACTGTCCGTTCACCAGGTAGACTTTGCACCACTTGGTGTCGAAACTTTCGGTCGAGCCAGTTTTGTAGGTTTTCTTTTTTCCGAGGATTCCTTGCCTGTCGGGCAAACAGAGAGAGCTATGAGACTAACCGGTGAATTGTAGAATATTTACGAAATTCACAGAGATGCCGTGATCGAGACACCGCCAAACGTCCAAGTGATTGCGTCCAGCTCTGGTTGTGACGTCCAAGTCATGTACCAGCCTGGCAGAGTGCTGGGGTTCCAGGGACATCCAGAAATCGACAGGTCCGTCACAGAGTGTATGTTGAGGCAGAGGCTCGACGAAGGAATCCTCGAGCTCTCGGTGTATGAAGACGCCATGTCACGGATTGAGATCAAGGAAGATGGAGACCGTATAACCACAGCGATGGGCAAGTTCTTCCTGGGTGCCCGTAGCCTAGTTAGCTGACAGATATCGAACAAATCAAAGACAAGTGAATTGAAAATCTGGTCGCACTTGAAATATATACAACATCTCGACCTGCAATGCGTGGTCACATCTGTCCTAGGAAATATCAACAACTCCGCTATATCCATCCTAAATCGCTTCTCTATTAATGTCAACCATCAACTCGCTTCCATTAGCAGCCTCCACAACCACCACCTCCTCCTCCTCCACCACATCCACCGCCACCACCACCACAAGCTCCTCCCGCCCCGCCACAACCACCAGCGGCACATCCTCCAGCGCTACCGCAAGCACCAGCAGCCACACCGCCGCCACAGCTTCCAGTTGCACACGCTCCCCACCCCGCTCCGCCAGACACCGCATAGCCAGGATCCCAGGCGTAGTACAAACCAGGCGTGAACCAGAGCGGGTACATCCAGGGGCCATACACTGGAGTGATGAG
This sequence comes from Mariannaea sp. PMI_226, assembly GCA_024336345.1. Classification (NCBI taxonomy): domain Eukaryota; kingdom Fungi; phylum Ascomycota; class Sordariomycetes; order Hypocreales; family Nectriaceae; genus Mariannaea; species Mariannaea sp. PMI_226. Next base: position 4,328,562 of record JANFOG010000001.1, on the reverse strand, counting down.
ATGATCAGCCGTCTGAAATGACATCGTTTTGACACAAAAAGGGAGTGTATGCTTACTGTAGTAAGTGTAGCCCCAGTGATCATAGTATTGATCTCGGGGAGGTAACGTGCGGCCTTTCTTCTCGGCACGTTTGCGCGCTTTCTGGTAGTTTTCCTCTAGCCTTCGCTGGTGTACTTGCGAATGACGCTCGAATACCTTCTGCTCCGCGGCTGAAAGGAAGTTGGTTGATCTCACAGCGTTGTGTGCCGACATATGGGCGGAATTGTTGGGCGGGCACAAGTTGGCGGTTCCTGACGTGTAAAAGGCTTCGGAAACTGAAAATTATTTAGCTCGCCATTTCTCATGAATAGGTGCAGAATCACCTAGTTGACAAAAATGGCAACTTACTTTTTTCATTGTTAGACTTGCCGAATACTTTGCCAATCGTTGAGATATGCGAAGTTCGGACTGATTCACAATACCAGCATGTGCACTCCGAGTACACTTCGCCATAGGTCTCCTGATACACCTTACTGGTCCATTCAAAGCTGTCCTGGAGCTTATCCTCTTCTATCTTATCATCGTGACGGACAAAGGTCTTGGCAACGGCCTTGGTGTAAGCAAAGTAGGCCGAGGGGGAGAGTTGATGGGTGTGCCAGGCAAGATCGACATCAAGAGTAGGTACTGCAACCTTTGCCGGATGTCTGCCCATGATGGAGAGAAAGCGTTTGTACTTTTCGCAAAGTCTTACCATGGTATCGCGTGCGGTCGGCGCGTGTAACCAGTCGATTTTGTACATCTTCTCCGAAAAGATACCCTGACGCATAACAGCACCGCAGAGATCTAGTGCGAATGGGCTAAAGTTTTCCCAGTAACGGCTCATCATCTTGCGAACGCTGAGCCTTGCGACGGGCGCCAATCTGACCCTCCCCAGGGTTGGTGGCTGCTCAATAGCACGGAGCGACCTCTGGTCCTGCAATGTCTGCTCGACCAAATCGCGAACGCTATTCATTGTTGGCGGCATATGAAGGCTCGGTGTGCTAACCAATTCTTGGATTGAGATGCGAAGAACTAGCTGGATCATGCGATTAGGGAACGTTTGCGCGTCCCTTTGTATTGAATACCGGGGCGGGTTGTACCTCTCAGGCTCTCCATTTGTAGGGTTAATAATAGTACCTGGCATAGGGTAGTCGTTGGTCAAGAGATCTCGGGCGTCTCTGCAAAACTTTGCAACACTGAGGAACTCCTTGTTGATTACGGTAGCGCAGTTGTCACATCGGGTGTCGAGCTTTCCGTCACCATAGCCGGAACCGACGAGGCCGGGGCGCTCGCTAGTCTTGGGGTGCTCATCAAGTCCGCAGGTAGTCCATGGGACGTGTATCCGTGTAGAACACACGGGGCAGGTTAGGATTTTGGTGATGGGATCTTCGGTGTTTTCCCATGCGCGACCGGTGGTTTCAACCCAGCGAGCTTTGTCCTCATCAGTGGCATCGTAATTGAAATCGGCGTCAATGGCCGAATTGATCTTATCCCAGGGCAGTCCGCTCCTCCAAAGCCTCCTGTGGCCAGCACGAAGACAGTCTTCGAGGAAGTTGTGGGGATTCAACATGTGAGAGTGAAGAACCATGAGGACATCTGTAGAGCATGATTATTAGTCAGAGCTAATCTCATGGGCGCTATTGATACGGGCAGGCGTGTTGAAATCCGGGTTGTCTTTGAAGAAAAAAAAGAAAAAGACAAAAAAAGAGAGAAAGGGAATCATATTTTACCTAGTGGTGGAAGACTCTGCGCTTGCCAGTATTTAGAGTCGTGACCTTTGGGAAAATCCTCGAATAAAGGGGAATTAGGCGTTTGCATGAATTCTTGTGTCAACCTTGGGCCATCGGCAATCGCTTTCCACCAAGCTTCATATCTATCGACGGCGCGAGCGACATAAAGGGCCCAGCGCTTCTCTCGGATTTTGCTGAGGACCAGCAGCTGCTCTTTCGGATCTTTGACTTTGGCGCCGGTTCCAGAATCCTCTTGGACCTCCCCCTCAGCCGTGACCGTCATGTTCCCCTCAGCACGGGTGTCCCATAGGCCCCATAAGCCGTCGGTGTAGCCCACATCCTCCCTGAGATTTTGGAAGGCAAATAGCAGTTTGAGATGGGCCAGGCATGAGTCTGACTGAGGATCGGCTGGTCCAGGAGCAGGATTGAGGGAAGGGAAGGTTGCGCCTGGTTCGCCTGGAGGTAGGTCGTCCTGTAAGGCTGGGCCGGCGGCCTCGACAGGCGCATAAGGTGGTGGTGCATCAGCTCCAGCCATGGCGGTGATGCGAATATCTACAAATGCAACTGCAAATGCAACTTATAAGTTAAGTTTTGAGTCTTGGTGAGAGAGGTGCGACTTTGCCAAGACGCTACTCCGTATGCCGTAGAAAGCTGGAAGAAGTCGAAGGTCTTGGCGAGAGCATGACAAGAAATAAGAAGAGGCTTGGGGTCCGGGTTATGTGCTTCTCTTGTCCAACCCCTAGCTTGAGGCTGCGCCACTCCAATGGACGCCCGGCTTGTTTATTGTGCTTTTACTATCCGATGTCATTGGGGCGAGTCGGGGTGTGTAAGGGTACATGGAGGGGGGATAATGCGGATAGTGTGGATGGTGTGGGATGGTTAGGGATGGTTCTCCCACTAGAAGCCTGGGCCCCCGCTTGACAGCCTGCGGATAGCTAAATACAGCCAAAATCAGAAGGAGGGATTCCAAAGAGTTGATTCCACATTCCCGCTTATCCAAAATTGAGAGACACAGGCAGGGTGGGGAGGTGAAGAAAAGGAAGAGAAACCCCCCCCCCCAAAAAAATTAAAGAAATAAAAGAGAACGAAATAGAGAGAGGCAAGAAAACGATTCATATGCGTAATTATTATTTCGTCTGAAACCAAAGGGGGGGGAAAGCCCTATCTTACAGATGTGATCTACCTTCCGCACTTTGAAGCTAGCTACGAATTGGTTACCGTGGGCGATGATGGCGATGTAGAGGTAGCTAGGTCATGTGCAAGATCTGGAGGGATCTGGAGGGGCGCAGCCTTGTACTCAAGCGTCAGATAGACGCCACTCATCAAAGATCGTCATCCATTTCTGTCACATCCCTCTCACCTCCCGCAGGCTGCTACACTCCCACTACGTCAGTCCCTTGCCTACAAGGCTGACTGCAATTGCGCCCGACAATCTACACCAGATCAGGATATAACGTAGACTATGCGCATAACAAGTGGCTCATCCGCCAATCAACATCAAACCAATGCTACAAGATTTCCTCGGCACGAGATAAAATTCAACGAGATCAGATGCCATTAAACAAAGATATTGATCTTCAATATGCGAGGCAGATTCATACCGATGCATGATTTACACCTATCATCTACTGTTCGTGGAATTGGTTAAAAGTAAAGACAGTTTGTTAGCCAAGGCTCGAGCCTCCCTACGTGGATTATCTGTTGCAGATAATGTTCCAACATTCGAATTACTTGGGCATGTGTTCATTGCGACTAAACTAGCCACGGCTTCCAGGACCTATTCAATCATCAATGACATCCTGATTGTATGTTTTGCCATTGACCTTTTTTATATACTTTGCGAAGTTCAATTAGAAAAGATAGATGAATAATGTCCCTGAAAGGGTGCCATCCGGATCCAAGTCAAACCGGTGATTTGAGGAAGAAGGCTGTGGTTTGTGGTTTGCAATACCATCATCGGCTGAATCACCCGTCAAATATAGTATATCTTTAGAGTATCATTTCAGAAGATCAAAAGAATTTCGAATCATATGCAAAATTTAATGCATGTGAATCCTAGCTTCACTTATCATACAGGCCTCAATAGCAGCGCTCCGCTGACGGTATTCTCAGGCCAATTCTTAGTACAATATTGATTTTTCCAACCTCCGGCCATGCTTCTGTTTCACCTTCACCTCCACCTCTGTGCCTTCTTCAAATAACACGGAACATATTCGCCTTGACTCCCCGTGTTAGCCCTACAGCTTTGCCATCCTCATATTCAACTCCAGCACCACCACCCTCCCCTGACAAAGCCTCCAGTTTCTCGCGAAGCTCCGCATCCAGCTCAGCACTTGTCTTTTTATCCCTGGAGACAGGGCTCATTTCATCAGTGGTCGATGTGTCCGTCTTCTTCGGTGAGGCAGCTATCGCGCCATCGGTTCTAAACTCCGTAGATCCGCTGGCTGATTTGGTTGATGACGACATCGCCCGCGGCACAGCGGCTTGAATGAACCTTGTGGGACACGCCCTGGAAATTGGATATTGTAAAATGCGCTTCATTTTCTCACGTAATGAGTCAAGTTTCAGCTAGGAATGGCTGATGGTGGGAGGTAGTAAGATATTTAGCAGAAGAGGCGAGGAGAAAAAAATTCAATTGCTGTTCTGAGCTCTATTTTTTCCCTATTGGTTCCTATACTGGGTACGTCTTCTGCGTGTCACGGGATTCTCCCTGGTGGTAGACAACAGCTCAGGCATGTCTGCTTGCATTTGGCAACAACAAGAACCTGCAATAAATACGAGTCCTTTTATATCTCCTGAAATAGCTCTCTCGCATTAATCAATACAACCACAAGTTAGACTTGTAATGTCAACAGACCAAGTAATTGGGCCGACGACAAACTTAAGAACCAACAGACACCTGACAATCTGTTTTGACACACGCTGTCATCAATTTTGCTCTGTCTACCCAGTACTGTACTTGTGAATGCAGGATAGATACAGCCCAACATTTTCGGCAATGATCGATTTGCCTTCGAATGGTTCGCAATACTGGACAAGTCTCGAATGCATTGCTAGGTTGCCCACATCGTCGCTGGCAACTTGAATATGTTGGCAACTAAACGTCATATGTAATCATTGGATCTCCTATCTCGCTCATACTTCGTGTCAATGAATCAGACACAGACAGTATACGAACCAAACATTGATGTGAGAAAATTCAAACACAAGTCACGTATCATTTGAGACTTGGTCGTAAAAGTTACCAGGTCTAGGGCGATACGCGTTCCGAGGAAGATTTTATATTTGTGACCTTCAGTTGTTTTTACAAACTTGACTTGTTTACCAGCTGTCATGATTTGACTGCCAGCTAGAAACATCTAACTACCTAGTTGAGCTCCTCAACATTTCGTTTTCTTCTCTTGCTTCCGTTGCATTGGATTCAAATTCAAGCCCTCGACCGACTTTCCAATGGCTGCCTCCATCTGCTTGTACCCTGTCTTCAACACCCCAATGTTCTCCAGCTTTTCCTTTCATGGTGGCCACAATAATTGACCGTACCCAAATAATGAAGGCTCTTCTAGGCATCCAGTCTGGTCGCGATGATGACCCGGTGGAAAGCACGAGCTCACCTAAAGAGCCGAACTTGTTGAGAGACGCCTACCCAACGCCATACGTTCTCAAAGTAGTGAAGTTATTCTTTACCATATGATCTTGGTTCACGCCTGTCCTCGGAAGCCGCGCGACTGGTATTGGTGAATACTCTCGGAATCTTCCCTTGATGCATCTAAGGCGCCGTGATCTTCCAACGAAGCAGCTTCAGCAACGAGTCCCCGACTCTGCTTGACGGTGGTGCCTCACCCAGTCATCCTTTTCCAGATAGACGACGACCGACCACCCACAGTGATCATACAGGGTCCTTTGATTGCAAATAGTCTACTTGAATCCGGCGCAGACCCAAATTTCACGGATCGTCAAAACCATGCTCCCTTGCTCTATCGACAATTCCTTTCCACGATGAACCCGGCATTGACATCAAGTATGAAACGTTGATCACAATCTTGCTTTGTTTTGGGGCAAAGATCAATCAAAAGTCACGGTGCACTCAAGACCTCACGAGGCTCATGCTTACAACTGGCGATTTTATAAACTATTATCCTCCCAAGACTCTGCTCGATGCAGGAGAAGAGCGAAATTTCATGGACCAGGTCTCCCCGTAAGACCCAAGGTTTACGGTTCTTCAATGCCCCTTAACAGTTTTCAAGAAACCAACTTGTCTGTCAGGAAGACTAGCGACTTTTCCGACAATATCAAGTAGAGTATCTTGTTAGAAGCCTGGGTGATGACACAAATAGTCCTGCGATTGTACATGATCCAAATTTCGAGGAGGTTCGAACAAGCGTATTTGCATGCGTCACCACCCTGTGGGTGAACATTTCGCGCTTCCATACTTGAGGCACGAGACATGTCATCAATCAACTCATTGGCAATCGATGAGGCCGCGGCTTGATTTGGCCTCTTCAAATGTTTTCCCTCACTAGCGGTTGCCAACCGGCAATGAGATCAGTTCCTTTACTTTCTTTGCTCAGCATCGAGCAACCGAGTATCCGAGATTTTTAACACTGGACAAATCTCACAAGGCAATTAAAAGCGATAAATGCACACGGCTTTGATAAATACGAAGGAGAATAAATGTGAGATATCCTCGGGTGGATTTACAACTTTCCCAGTCCATTCTCTTTGACTGATGATGCCCAGAGATAAGAATAGGTACTTCATAAATTAAAACGCAATCTTGACCCTACCGAGTTGTTCATCAAGCAAATGCTAAAGGGTGCCGAGATGGGTGGGCGACCGAATCCCATATTTGATGTCCCCTTTCAGCTCGTGGCGAGATCTGTGACCAAATACAACTAATACCGACGCAGAATTGCTAGCAAGCTAACCAGAACGTTCCTCACAAGATGCATCACGAACCTTGAGACCGATGGCCTTAATAAGGAGAAAGTCCCTACAGCCATTCGCGGCACAGCCGAACTCGTCAGGACTTGGCCATGATGTGGCGCAACCAGGAGAGAAACGACAGTACTAGGCCCAGTTAGCTGCTCAGGAGACTCGATTCGATAAGAAAATATTGTGTTCAGGCTATCCAGAGCCTGAAAGTTGTTTGGTGTATGTTCCAATGTTGCGTTCTAGGAGGGTAGAGAAATTGCATGGTAGGGCAAGTACCCCGTTACCATTTCATTCGTAAGTAAATGTCTATAGACAATATATACACCTGGGATGTCATCGCAGTCTAGGCATAATGGGTTGTTTTGACTATCAGCGGAACTTTGATCCAGATTGAGATGCAGATGTATTTTCCTCCCTTGAGCTCGTCGCGGGTTATCGCTCAGAACGCCCCAGTACCGGCGTCGATCAAGCAGCCTCTCCCCAGATCAGCACGCTAGCAGCACGGGAAGAGGAGATAGCATCAGATGATCGATGGCGAAACAATTCGATAACATGTTTTAGAATGACTTGTCGACACAACCAGGGGCGCTCCGCAATGACCCAAAAAAGCCCTCTCGACTGGGTTACCGATGATTCAGGCCCACTCATGCGAAGATCTTCCATCTTCCTACTCAATCCTCACCGAGGCATGAAGAGACTGGCCCCGCAACCTGTCAAGAAGGAATATTTTATTTGGTTAAAACAGAACAAGGATTTCGCCACGAGTGCCGGGCGTCTCATGGCTCACGTTGGAGAAATCCTTTTTTGCATCATGGTTGATCAACAGCGGAGTGCAAATGGAGGTTTGGTGCGAGTATGACGCCCTCTGTATCGTAGGTCAGGAATACATGACAACAGGGCGGCGAGCTGGAGTAAAACCTCCTTTGTGGACGGAGACAATATTACGCTGATTGGTTCGGAGCTTCAAAGAATATGTTTCTTGAACCAGTGCAACATCGGATGAGCCGGGCGAACGAGAGAACGTGCCCAACGTGAGAAGGAGCCACTCTGGTTGACAAAGACACGCCGTTGTTACAGAAATGATAGTTGCTCCAGTGGGCAATAGGTGAAAGTTGGGCGTCACCTCTTTACGCCCGTATGCAATACGTTTCTTGTGTATAATCTTGCACAGCGGCATGTCTTTCCAAGTTGGCTTTGAACCCCTGGTAAGTATTTGATCAGTTCAGTTCACAACGTGTACTCGTTCAATCACATAAGGGAGCGCCTGTTGTTACTTGACCGCCCTGTTCTATACAATAATTGACATGTCCTTGGTCATAGGGGCTGCAGATAGGATACCTAGTCAGTGGTATATGGTACCCAGCTCCATTCAATATGTCACCCCGAAACTGAGTGGAAATCATATCAAATTTTATGGACACGAGGAAGTACACCTAGAATACAATGCATTACATGCACTACGGAGGCTATGGGGAAAGCACTGAACAACAGCTGCAAAGAAAGAAAAAAAGGAAAAAACCCGAATCGCTGACAGGTTCCAGTCAAAATGCTTGGTTTCAATAAGCTCCTAGCCATGCTGTGTAGCATTTGCTGATCGCTTTTTCGATTGGGGATATGATCTGCCACGGCCAGCGGCAAGCCAGACGCATCTTGACACAGCTCTAGACGGGCTGGAATGGGATCTGGAACGGCGGGATTTAAGAGGTCTCTCCGAGGCGACCATCGAGTGGTTGACGCGCCCCACGTTTCACATCGCAAACTCGTTGAGAGAGACGCTGGATTGGACCGGATCGGATCAAGCCGTGAGCCTGAGTGTGTCTGATGTTGCATTGGGGTGAGAAGCAGACATCTCTCGTGCGTGAAAGATGGGCACAAGGAGTTAGAATCACGGGGAAGGAAACGACATAGAGACAGTGCAATGTGAGCCCCTGAAAGATTCAGCTCCTAAAAAAATGTGTCACCCGCGATAAGAGGATGGGTTGGATGGAGAGAAGCACATGAAGCGTCTAGAGAAGCAGTTTGCGACGAGGCGGATAATGTCTGACAGATGTGGGTGCACCATGGCCTCCTCCCAGCTCCGTTGTGGCGAAAGTGCCACTGGAAGTCCGGCCCCAGCCACTCCTTGGAGCTGGGCGAGAGCGTTCCTTTGCACCTGTCGATAGTTTGGTAGCATACCCATCACTCTGGGAGAGTACATGCGAGGGAGACTCACAACGGCGAATTAGCTCTCGTTTGCAGGCCAACTACTTTGTGCCTAGAACACTCGTGATTTTTTGTTTTGTCCCGCGTGCTTTGTGCCCCAGCCGCCTATAACCGGCAAAGGGACTTGGGAGGCTTACATCTCACTTGCAGCACGCACTAGAGGAGCCCTACGACGCAGCCAAGAGGCCCGTGTGGCCCTGTGAACTTGCGGCTGGGTGGGCATCGATGAAACTTGGGTGTGTTCGGATCTGCATTTGTTGGCTGTCCCCGTCCCAAGCCTTTGTGTGTACGACGTACTGCTGGCTGAGCAAGGTACTGGACGGAGCCGTGTGGGTGAGTGAACATTGTACCTCGAGACCTCATAATGCTCCAACACCCACTCAGGACCAAGTGGCACCGGTTCGAGGTAAAGCACTCTTGGTAGGTACATAGTAGTTAGTGACCAACCTTGACCCCATAGCGGCGTGGTTCGGGAACAGCATATTGGTGGACAAGTGGCAGCACCCCAGTCACATCTCAAACAGACAGGGTTGATAAGATTTGTCCACCTTGGCCCCCAGATCCCTGGCTCGTCTAGATTATTGCACTTCATGCGATTGTACCGTACCCGGACGTCTGGCCCGGTAGTTGTGGTATCCGTACGGAATATCTCTGATCAAATCAAGTTATACTTTGTACTTCCTCAAAAAGTACGCAATAGTGACGAGAATGGTGGTTTCATTGTGTAATGTGTTGTCATCGTGCCCAAAGCTTCATTGTTGGTATCCCTGGTCGTCAAAAGTGGTATGCAGCATTCCTTGATAGGGCAGTGAAGGAGGGGACAAAATGCTGATGCGCAATTGGAATTATTGGATGTGGTTGACTGTTCACCTCCACTGCCCAAACCACCGACAACCAATTCATTCCTGAGTGTGTCTGGTCCTCACTCAACTCGTCAAGCTGTAACAGATAAGTTGGCCACGCTTCCCGGCTACCATCCTGGCCGTTGGTTCCTGATGATCTCCCAACTTTTGTTCTTTTATTTCACCGACACCAGCTGCCACGACTGTCACGACCACGACTACGACCACAATCACGACCTTTATGAAACGAAACGACCTTTCTTTTCCCTCTCACCTGTCCAAGTTGGCTTGATTGATAAGTAATAGAAAATTATATCCACCGACTTTCCTGGTCCAATCATTTCTTTGCCTTCTCAGACTCGCCACGGCCCACTCCAAAGCTCCAAAGACACGACAACGACAGGACCCATTGTGTTCAATATTGGAGTTGGCTCTTCCATACGCTCTACCTGTACCTACCTAGTGGCAACAATCCAGCCCGCCTTTTTAGATCATCCCACAGCTCGACGGGTACGCGCACAGGCAAACAAAGGGTTTTAATTTATCTTTGTTTCTTAAACTGCCTCTTCACGATACGATCTGTCCAGGCCAGTGCATCTTGCAATAAGAGAAAAGGCCCCCCATCCCAATTACGCCCCAGGGGCCAAAATCAAAGGCCCTCCCGATCCACACTTCCACTCCACCTTGAGGGACGCAGCAAGAGCCAATAATCGTGCTTGTTCGCCCATCCTCAAACGCTCCGTTTTGTTCAATTTCGCGACCCTGAACGGCCGCTAAAAAGGTATGGAGCACAATTCCTCGATGCCCCAAGAACATGACCATACAGTCAGGTCTAGTCTGTAAATCTTGTGCTAACTTTTGCCGTTGCGGAGCAGGTTGTTACATTCACTAATCCCGTGTGTTCTGAGAGAGGACTTGTTTTCATCCTCTACTGCACGATATACTTCCGAGGAAGAGTTAATTTATTGGCGAATTATTGGATCCATATTGGTCCCTTGTAAAACAACTGGGAAACCCATTCTACAGGTGCGAAGGCAAATCGACATAAGGTCTCAGTGCTTATCAAGAGAGCTAACCAAAATTACTTATACGAACCAGGCCAGAGCTCTTGTGCTTGTGCGTGGCCTTTGTGCGTCCCAATATACGTACAGGCATCATCTACCACACCTCGCTCTATCTCCTATTCGCGACTCTTGGGCTGCGCCTCATTTTGCACAAACCCCAGTCTGATCCATCGCTCTCAGCTCAACGGCTGGGCCTAATTTGGAACAGACCATTTGAACTGTTGCCCGTCCCGTCTCATGCGCGTTTCTCCTTTCACGTCCATCTTGACCTGACTTCTTGCTGACGTCTCAACCCGTCTTCTATTCCCCTTCCCTTATTTTGCCCTTCTTGTTCGCCTTGATCCCACTCGTAAAGCGCCGTGTCGCTTTTTCTTTTCCCTGCTCCCCTGCTCTGTGCTCCCTGCTCTCAGGACGAAAGGCAGCCAACTGCCAATACCAGCAATAGCACCTGCATCGGAGACAGCATCCCGCCGCTGGACCAGGCCTCCTGCTGTCCTCTCTTACCTTACCCCTTTTGTCTGTCAGCCGATCCGACATCCAACGGGGCCTTCGAATTGGTCTGCGACTCATACCACCCCCCGGGCAGGCCTCAAGGAAACTCGACCTTCTTTCTGCTTTCTGTTCCTCGGCCTCTAGGGTCCCTGGTTATTTCTCTATTTTCATTGTTATTTTTTTTTCATTTCTTTTCTCACGCCAAAGAACGGGCGCCGCCAGCCAGAGAGGGGTTGTGCAAACCACCTGCTCCTACAGTACGTACTCACACACACACACACACCAACAAAAGCACGCCGCCAGGACCCCCTGTTCTCCACGCTTTTTACCTTGTGTACGGAGTACGAAGCCCCCGCTACCCTCCAGCACCAACTTGGCCCTTTGGCAGGCTTACAGCGCCCTCCCTCTGCGTTGCCTTTGGTCTCGTCTGTCCCAACCTCCTCCACATTAATCTTTCCTTCGTCCCATTCCATCAATCCCCCTTCTTTCTCTCCCCCTCGAAGCGTTTTGGACTATATCGTCCCAACCCAGTCACTCCTTTGATACTATTCGGCTTTTGCTTGTTTTTTTTCCCTTGTTTTCCTCCGACTTCCTCTAGTCGTTTTGTTTCATTGGTTTCGTCGCCGTCCTCTGCTTTTGGCCCAAACCCTCGCTTTTGCGCCAAACGCTCATCCTTCGACGAGAAGACTCAGACGACGAGCCCACCGTCGCCGAATGCTCCGGTAGCAATCGCACCCGCGCCAAACCGACGACTTCCAAGAACCAGATCTCTATTTCCATTAACGAGGCGTCCATTCTCCTCGTGATCGCTTCTGCTCTAAGCTACAACCTTGTCTCATTCCTGCCTTATGCCCTCGTACGGCTCAGTGGCTTCGCCGTCCCTCCAGAAGATGGACAACTCGAGAATGATGTACGGTCGTGCCCGCAGGGGCATCCAGATGGGCAACATCCTCGGCGACCCATTTGCTCTGGCCACTCTCTCCATCGCGACGGTAAGATTTAGAGGCCAACTAGATTTTGATTGCGCAATAATAGCTAACGTTCTGCCAGCTGGCATGGGGCATCACCTTCGTCGGCTCCATCATCGGTCAGATCCAAAGCGGCAATGGTGACTCGTTCCCGACCTACGCCTGGTGGGCCTGCGTTTATAATCTACTTCTTATCATCGGCGTTTTCGTCGTCGTAGGCAGCGATGCAATCCATACTTACCACGTCGCCGTCACTGGTTTCCTCGCCGCAGGAATCATCACCACCACCTCTAGCATTAACCTGCTACTGTATTCCAACAGCGGTCCCCGACAGGCTGCTGCCGCTGGTTTCATCTTGCTGGCCATGGTAGTGGTATGTTTTTCTCCCCCAATTTGGATTTCCTCTGTGCGCCCCCTCCCGCTCTCCGGACATAACTGACGAAGAAAATTATTAGGTCCTGTGGACGTTCTACTTCGGCTCGAATCCCTCGTCTACCCCCCGCGCTTTCCTTGACTCGTTCGCTCTGGCCAAGGAGTCTACGACCATTCACCGATCAACAATCAATCCCTACGGCGGAAACGGCCGCCCAGAAACGTCGAACTCTGTCCAGCCACCTCAAATGTACACTTCCGCTCAGCTCAACGGCTTCGAGAACCCTTCACCGGTCGTCGGCGTTTCCCAATCCAACGGGCGTGGATCTGCCGCTCCCCAAAGCTTCTCTATGTCTTCGCCGCAACCTCAGCCAACTCAGACCAAGACGACCAACTCTCCCGCAGCAGCAGATACGGAGGTTGTGCCGCCTACAGAATACCCGTACCGGGCGAAGGCCATCTACAGCTATGAAGCTAATCCCGATGACGCCAACGAAATCTCTTTCTCGAAGCACGAAGTCCTTGAAGTGTCAGATGTCAGTGGACGATGGTGGCAAGCCCGCAAAGAGAACGGGGACACGGGTATCGCACCCAGCAACTACCTCATCCTATTATGAGCAACGACTCGAAAAGCAAAGTTTATCTGGGATACCCGCATTCGTGCAAAGGCGGCCAGCCATGTTCTCGCAGCAAAGTGTTGGGAATAATAGGTTGCATGTTCATCTGTTTTCGTTAACGTATTAGAGTCACGACTCCTCAAGTTAGTTCATTACTGGGATGGGAAATGTGTTGGATGGTGTATATTTGGGACGATAGGGCCCCTGTTTCTATTTTACAAACGGCCCACGGCGTCTTGGCAAGTCGCTACGTTCATTCTATCTTCAATGTCTCGTTATTTTTTTGTTAACAGTCATCATTCTTCTACTCGCTTGATCTTGATATTGTGTGACTGTCTTTACGTATATAAATTTGACGGGACATCCGATTTGTCCAATTCATGTTTGCCAGTTCAGCACAAATCAAAGCCCTCGCACTCAGCCGGCAAAACTACTGTCGTCGGTGCTAGAAAATTGATGAGACGAGAGAGAAGAGGAACCGGCTGGGATCCTAACATGACGAGGAATTCTTGGGACCTGTTCTGGCGTCGGGCTGGGCGCTTGGTTGGTTGGTGGGGAAGCGGTTTGTTGTCATCGTGAAATGAACTACCTACCCAAGCTGGCCGACTACGTGGCCGTCAGGCGCGGGAAAAAATAATTACTGAGCTAGAAAAGACAGTAGCTAGCAATTGGGCACTTCACGATGTCTCTCTCGCTCTCGCCTTTGGTGTACATGCGATGGGTTGTTGGAATGAAGAAGCTGAGCCAGGCTCTTGGTGTGGGTGGTAAAAAGTCTTAAATAAAAAAGACAAGGTGCGGCACTTGGCAACCCAAGCTGGAGCACAAAACCCTGGGGTTCACTTGACCAGAACAACAGTGCATTGTATTCCAAGATTCATGGCGAGAGGGCTGATCATGAATAGTGCTTTATCAATTGATGATTCGCTTCATCATTAGAGACTCTATATAAGAATTGACTGCGAAATATGGGATTATAGGTATTTGCTGGTGCATGTGTGTACGCAAGCGTTGTGTATGTGGGTGCATGTGTGTGAGAGATACGGGAGGGGAAGAGGGAGGGAGAGAATGAGAGAATGCGCGTGTAAGAATGTGTGTGCACAGGCACCTCCCTTGATCAAGGAAAACCAGCTCAGAAATGAAGCCATCGTGAAGCCCCTCCTCCCTTATTACTTAGACGACCCCGATGGGGTACTGCTAGCTTTTCGACGAACCAACACCTCCCGGCCACACACGGACGCAACGGATCTCACGATGCCGGTTACGGACTCGATGGGGGGCTGGAAAGGGACGGATCAACATATGTAGTGCTCCGTCCTTTCGATCACAACGTCCATCCCCTGCGGTTGTGTGCTCGTTGTGCCGGCCATTGCAACGGGTAAAACTGACCTTTCGTCTGGATCGATCCATGCCAGTAGTAGCATTATGCACCCATCGGTCCACTCTATTAATTGAACCCATAGGCAGCTCGATAATCGGTTGTTCTTTCAAGGATTGCATGAACATGGCTCTTCTGTCTGGTATCATTTGTCAATTTTTACTTGGTAATTCCTTTAGCTTTCTAAATGTCTTCTAAGCTCTCGTTCTTTTTGTAACACTTCAAGTTCTAATCTCTCGACACCATAACGGAGTGCTTCCTTGCGTTGGCGCACTGCCCGGGCACGGAGTTTCTCTTCAGCTGTCAGCCTACGGCCAGCCTGCTGCCGCGACTTCTTATAGAACTCTGCTGGGCCATCATTAGAGCGAGCTAGGCGGCCTTGTTGCAGGTCGGCACGGGCCTTGAGCGTCTCTATGCGACGCTCTTGACGCTCAATTTGAGAATCAGCACGGGCGAGCAGGAGTGCAATGTAAGGGCCAATATCATCGCGGAGGGATGCCTCTGCAGCGGCGAGTGTAGGCTGGGGGATCAATTCGTAGTGCTAAAGCATGCAAGTGAGCAACAAGGATATAGAAAGAAGTTGACGAAATAAAATAAATGAAAAATGAATTAAAATGCGAGGAAGGCAGAAAAGAGTGAAAGAAAAACCTACTCGAACAGACTTGAGGACGCCGTTCAGACGAGGGAAGTCAGAGACGCCATTGTTGAGAGTCTCGACAGAAGATTCAAGAAATTTGAGAGAAGTGCGTAGCGACGTGACGCAGTCAGCATAGGTAGAGAGGTTGTTGGACGCAGTGGTGGTAGACATGGCTTGCTCCAGTACCCGCAAATTTTTTGGGCTGTGTTGCTATCGTGAGCGTGTTGTTGTGGTGGACGCGGGCCAGGGGACGAGAAACTATCGTGAGTCTGGTGTCGACTGCAACATTCCCGAGGGTTCCGGAGGAGAGATGACGGTCGCCCGCAGCCGGAATTTGGCGGTAATTGCAAAGGAGACTTTGAAGACAAAATGCGTGCGTGGGCGGGTATCGTGAAGGGAGATTTTGGCGTTGAGACTCGAATGGGGTTGGATTGTTGTGATATCACGATCTGTCGTACAGCAAGGTGAGCTGCCGATGTGCACGGACCATGCCAACTTCCACCTTGGTGTGGGGGAATGGGCCTTCCTTCCCCAGTGACAGGGCCGCTTGCCCAAACAGGTAGAACCACATCTCACATCTTGTGCAACGACAGCTCCATTTGCTCCTCCAACATCTCGCAGTTGTCGCCGTCTATTGATGTTGAGGAAAATGCCACTGGGAAACTCGAGCCTCGAATTCGAGATTGCATCTCTTCTTCTGTCTCATAATTAATCGGTAACAAGTCACATGTTTATCGAAGGAGAAGCTCTATGGCGGCCAACCCACTTTGAGCTTACCAGGAGGCCTATCTTTGTCTTTGTCTCCCAGCAAGCCGCTGGAATGTCAATTGCATTCCGGGCCTTCTACACTGCCTGTGCCAGCAGGATTCTTTTGTAGGTAGCACAGGGCCGTCAATCACCGGGCGAGGCGAAGTAGTGGCCACATGGCAGTTGCTGCCGCCCGCCTGGAGCAGTTGGGCCCCCATCCTGCCAGCATCGTGAGATTTTCTTTTGTCGGCTTCATTGCCGACATGTGGTGGATTGCTGCTCGCTCAGCTGCTGTCATGTGGCCCACTACCCAATTCCTCGGAAACCTGAAGCCGTCTCCGGGCTTCTGACCTGAGAGTTGTGAGCTACGATGCTCGCAGTCCTTTTTGCTCGGGGCAGTTCATCATATTCTCACCATATTTACCTCTGCATATATCATGCATGGAAGCCATGGAACATATTCATAGGGATATGAAGTATCGTGATGTCGGATACCAGGACTCATCCGTGAGGTCCTTATGTAGCATCTCGATCCTCAGCCGTCCTGATTGCCAGCCATCCCCACTCGGTGATTCATGGATAATGACAGGCAATCCCAGAGGGGACCGATAACTGGCCACGAGGCCACGAGGCACGATACCACAGCAACTGGGAATGGCAATCTCTTCTAATAGAATCGTCACTCTAACCAGTCCGATGACGAACCACACCTCTCATCCTTCCAGGTCCCAGTGCACGGCTGCGACTTCGCCTCGGCGCTTTTCTTGCGGCTAGATGACTAAAAAGACTGACCCTCCCTTGCACAAAGTGAGACCTTCATCAGAGCTATTCTTCGTGAAACCCCCCAAAAATCTTCACTTCACTTGGCTATATACTACTTAATACCCTGCCTGCGCTGCTGCCCCCCCGCTGTGCATCCGGAGACCCCCACCGATTTGGCTGGGTTCCCTAGCACGTCGGCTCTTTTACCCACTTGTTCTTCCTGTCCTTCAGTCTTTCTCTTCTGTATTTCAGCTTCCCTGCATCATATAATACTCATACATATCATCCTTCATGTTGAACGGTCCTGGCGCTGCGCGCCCGTTGGAGTCTGATGGCTATGGCCTTCGCTTTCTCAACGAGGAGTGGAACGAGAGCATCTCCAACGGCCAACCATTCACCCTCCTGTGGAATGAGTCGATTGACGGGTCCAGAGCCCAGCTGGGCGTATTCAGAGTCACATACCCCGATGATGGACTACTGGAGTATCAGTTGGTGACAAACCTCACAGGTCAGTGTAGACCACATATCTCCATGCCTGCACCGCGCTGCGTTCTGAGAGAATACTGACCGCCGCTGCAGATATCATGGGACCAAATAAATGCGAATGGACACCTGATCATTTAGATGATAATCTCTACGCCCTCTGGCTTACCGCGGTGAGCGATGGGAACCAGAGTTGGACCATGTCACCTCCATGGAGGCTAAGGAATTATGTGAGTCCGCCATGATACCCTTGTTTGGCTCTCATCTCTTTCATTATCTAACAAAAATGCCATCACAGGAACACCGCGGCCTTCACTGGGCCGCTCCTATCGGCATCCCAATCGTAGCAATTCTTGCTATCTATTTTATCTCCCTCACTGTCTGCCTCTTATGCCGACGCCGAAAGCGCCTGAAGCGTGAACGTGGCGCCGACCGAAATACCACCGCGAACCGGGCTCTGGAAATCGAGGACCCCGCAGGTCGGCATCCTTCTGTCAGCTCTGTTGAAACGGCTCAAACATATGATGAACCCGCCTTCAAGAAACCTGAGACGGTGGTACTGCTATCCCACGAGGACCGAGATTTACGCACGGCTGAGCGAGAGCCAATACGCGAGCCTCGAAGGAGCTTATGGCTTGAGAACACCCATTTCAACAATTTTCATTTCGGTGTTGGTCGTGGGAAGGACCGTGTTCGCGTAGTGAATGAAAATGGCGAACATCGACCAACAAAGCCAGAAGACATGTACGTGGCACCTGGGACGGCCATATGACAATCGATGAGGATGCGATTTGGGACAGCAGATGCCCACTCGAGCCAACCGATGCAGTTGCAAAAACAAAAAAGGTGGAAGGGTTCAGATAGAACAAGCCTGGTCCTTTGGATGGTTTAGGCCAGACTTGGACGAAGTACAGTAAACTGTAAGAGCAAGAACGGATTATAGTGCGAACAAGGATACCACCCTCAGCTTGAGCATGATGTAAGATAAGGAGTTTTTCTCAATTTATCGGGAGCATATTGGAGCAATTAATATCTGCTTTCTGAGTCAATGATTTATTTTATTTAGAGCAATCTAGCAACGCTATATGTGCATGAGTGGTGTCAGGAAGTGCCTGTGTTGGAACACATTGTGTGTTTGAAGTGAAGCACGTCTTACTGGTTTGGCGATGCACATGGGAGAAGTCGTTATCGACCACCGAACTGCATCTTTGTGTAAGAAACATGACACAACTCCCGTGTACATATCGCAGAGTGCTTGTTTTTGTCAAAATTAGGACAATATTTTGCTTTTCATCCTTAGTGCAGAGTCAAGGCGACGTTCGCAGGTTCATCATAGTTACTAAATCCTGTGATGCACGATTGAGAGCCCATCTTCGTGCCCCTCCACCGAAGGACTTCGGCAGAGCCACAATATTTATTATTAAAATATCAATCACCAGTGTCAAACCCACAATAGTATCATTCAGGAGATGGTCTTCATTGCTTCATGGGAGTCCAGAGTCAAGATGTAAGAGACGTCAACTGCTACCCTATAGCATACAACAATGACGCGTTTTTGCTGGAATGTCTCAAAATCCAACACGACGGATAACCTAACGAAAGAACTCCCGGGACTAATTATATCCGACAGAAACTCCAGCATAAAGAAGGAACCCGATTTTATAAAAAATTGGTCGGGCAGCGTCCAGACTCCGAAACTGCAAAAAGAGTATTTGCGTTCCCCGAAACCTGGTTCGAACAGGTGACCTTTCGGTAACGATTATGCCATTACAGCCGAACGCTCTTCCAACTGAGCTATTCGGGGATGAGTTGATGCGTTCCCGGATTCATAATACCATTTATATACATTTCTTTCTAAGATGGCGATGAAACCTAAACAAGGACGTCAGGATAGCATATCGGTGCGAGAAAGGCATTCGTACAAGACATCAGTTGAGATTCTTATGTCGCCGCCAGGGAATTGGGAGAAAAACGGTATGGATATCATTTGACTTTATTCATGTTTCATCTCACTCGACGAGTGCTTCATCATCAGCAGCCTTCTCCCTTTGCAGCTTGCATTACCTCTCATCAGCCTGTGAACTCGCTTGGTCCCCCAATATTCGAGTATGTGGAGACTCAATAGCTCATTGCAGAAGGTCCCCTTATATCAACTGAGCCCTTCTCTCGCGCTCCTATTGCTTTGGGCGCGGTCTATATAGCTAGTAGCGGTCGCGTTTGAGCACAAATTTTGATGATTATGTTTCCGAGCTCTCGCTTGACCTTTGCTAGCCTAACTTGGGGTACTCTCTCTCCCTGAAGCCATTCTAAACTAGAAGTTCGGCTCACGATCGAGTACTTCATATATCCTCTTCCTCCATCTCCCTCTCGGCTCTTCTGACTTGTCGTTCGGCAATTTCAACCCTGGATTCGAGTTCTGCCATTAAAGCAGAATTACTCAGGATGCCTCCCTCGTACCAAGCACGGACAATCTTTTCGCTGCGGCGCCGTAGATCTGCTATCTCAGCCGCTTGTGCAGTCTGAACTGCGTCGATAGCCTTCATCCGATCCCCCAGCGCGATGAGGGTGGCGCTTTCGGCGGTGTCAGGTATTGGGCTGTCCTTAATCGCGGTCAAGGATGAGAGGGTAGAAGGGAAGGCGGAGGCGGACGCGAGGACGATGGACTGGAGGGCATCGGTAGAGAGTTGCGAGGGGGGTTCCGACGGATCGGGAGTATGGAAGAAGTCGGGATGCGACTTGTCTGGAAAACGACTTGAGTACAGTACTTCGTTATGGGAGATCAATTTGTGATATCGTACAGATTTTAAGTAGCTCGCCGTAGACGCGGATTTTGGAGATTAGCGTAGAGAAGCGCTTTTCTAGGTCGTCGATCTTTTCAACGGCAGAGTAATCTTGGGCGAGCGCTGGCGAGACATTTTGGCCGTAGAGGAGATGCTCGACACGTAGCAGTCGCGACTCAAGAAGGTCGAGTGTAGATAGTGTAGTCTCGTCCATGATTGTTTACCAGACTATAGGTGGAAAGAAGGGCGTTGTCTGGTGAAATAGTATTTGATAAGGGTGTCGACAGGAAAGGGTGAGTGTTGGGGAGATTGATGGATAATTCTGTTGCTGGCTTGGAATATTCCAGACTACCAGGCTTTCCTAGACTGGAGGAGGAGAAGGAGGAGGAGGAGGTACGTATGCGTCTCACAAGTTTCTCGAAGCGGGAGCGATATGGACGGAACTGGAGTTGTCGCAGATGGAGATAGACATGGGCCCGGTTAACCCCTGGGGGAGAATGAAGCTTAATTGAGCTCCCTAGAAACAGGTTGTGAGTCGCTTTGAGGCCTGTACACGTATGCACAAGTGCTCAATGATCTTGGCCCCTCGATCTGACTTTGGTGGCCGCTGACAGCGCACTTTGTTGTCCTTTCTCTGTGATGCTGGACTGGACGGTGAGAGCTGGGATTCTCGGGTTGAAACAGCGTTGATGCACCAAAGACATCATATTTCAGGTACGTACGCAGTCCTACGTACGTACCTTTATTAGTATTTAAATGATCCCCAAGTTTTCGAGACATGCTCATGCCATGATTGGTCCTGTTACACGTAAAGTTGGGTCACACAGCACACAGTGGCTCGGCTGGCCCCGCTGCTCGCTCCTGTACCACACTCTCTGCCACCACACCAACAGAACAACAGCCCAACCACACTGTATCGGCACTCTTCTAGACAATCTGACCGCTTTCGCCGCATTGGCTTGACTTGGCTGTCACCAAGACCCGCTGGGCTTTGTGGCTTGGCGCTCTCGTCTCAAATAGCGTATTATCCATCAAAGGCTCGTGGCCAACCCAGCCTGCCCATAGTAAACCAGTGCTGCACAGGTCGAACGGACCAGCGAATTTCCTCCTGACCCTTGGCATCTCCTGACTGACGGGTTTTCTTCTCGTTCCCTTCCAACAACCCTCTTCTCAACCACCACGTCCGCCAACATATTACTCTGCCAATCCGTTAACTGGGCTTATTGCAACCCGAAGTCTCATCCTGAGCGTTCTAGGGGCCTCTGTGCCGCGGGACGGTGCACCCACCTACTTGGAAGTGGCCATCAGCATCACACTAACCGCGAGCGTTGACGCCATCCGGCTACCCTCGCCCCCCTCGCTCGCTTTTTGCCAGGAATGAACTTCTCCTCCTTCGATCCTCCACCAACGACAACACAATCCTGACGCCGAATGACCCATTGAATCATTTGCGCCACAACGATTCTTGCATCACCGCCATCTGCGACAACGAACCGAAGATCGAACCGACCACGTGCCTATGACGACCTACTCTACCATATCTGATGGAAGTGCTTCACACGGACGAAGCAACGGCGTCATGTCAAGGTTAGACAACCCCGACATCTCAACCACGATCGTCTTACGCCTCCTCCTCCTCCTCCTTATACTGACGGCAGCATGCGCAGAAATCGAATCCGCGGGCACAAAGATGGTGGCCAGGGCGGCCAGGCCACCACGATTAGCAGTGTGGTGAATCTGCTCAATACGAGTATGTCGATAGACTTGAGCCTCAGGCTGTCGCAATCCCTCCTAACCCGTAATTTCCAGTTGTCGGAGCCGGAACGCTTGCTATGCCCTCCGTAATGTCCCACATGGGGATCATGCTTGGTGTTCTGATGATTGTCTGGTCTGGCATGACTTCCGCCTTGGGCCTCTATCTCCAATCTCGGTGTTCTCGATATCTCGATCGCGGAACTGCTTCGTTTTTCGCCCTTTCGCAAATCACCTATCCGAACGCCGCCGTAATATTCGATGCCGCCATTGCGATCAAGTGTTTTGGGGTGGGAGTTTCTTACATGATCATTATCGGCGACCTGATGCCGGGAGTTGTCCTGGGGTTTTCTTCCGGAGCCGCTGACATCCCGTTTCTCCTTGATCGAAATTTTTGGATTACTGCTTTCATGCTGCTTATTATACCACTGAGTTTCTTGCGAAGATTAGATTCTCTAAAGTATACGAGTCTGGTGGCTCTCGTATCGATCGGATATCTCATTGTTCTGGTCGTGTATCATTTTGCAGTGGATAAACATGCCGACCCCCGCAGCATTCGAGTTATCCAGTGGGGGGGACCTGTCGAGATGCTGAGCAGCTTGCCAGTAGTGGTATTTGCGTATACCTGTCACCAAAATGTTTGTCTCAAAAGTAAACCTGATCAAGGCCTTCCTTCGCTAACCAAACCTCTTCTTAGATGTTTTCCATCCTAAATGAACTCAAGGACAACTCTCCTTCTAGTGTTATTGGAGTTGTCGGCCTCAGTATTGGCTCAGCTGCGTCTATCTACACTTTGGTTGCCATCACTGGCTATATCACATTTGGCAATGCTGTTGTTGGAAATATTGTCTCAATGTGTATGCACCCCCGAATTTGTGGACTCTGGAGCCATCTCACTAACCTTTAATTTCTTGTAGACCCTACTGGAGCAGCATCAACCATTGGTAAGGCGGCCATCGTCATCCTGGTGACCTTTTCCGTTCCATTACAAGTCCACCCATGCCGTGCATCTCTTGATGCCGTCTTGAAATGGCGACCCAATCGCTCCCAGCCTGCTACAGGACGTTCGGCGTCGCCTCTGCTGAACACAGGTGCTGCGCCGCGAGGGGATCACGGAGGCGGCAATATGTCCGACCTTCGATTCGCCGTCCTCACCACTTTTATTTTAATCCTGGCATATATAACAGCCTTGTCTGTGACAAGTCTCGCCCGCGTGCTAGCTTTTGTGGGCAGCACTGGATCGACGTCTATTAGCTTCATCCTTCCTGGTCTCTTCTACTACAAAATCAGCGATCCAGACAGTAGCTATCATCAACGCTTAGTCAAGGAGGATGACGATATTGATGAAGAGTCCTCATCTGATGCTGAAGAGACAGCCGCTCTTGCGCAGAGCACGACTAGTCTTCGAAGTGCCGCGAGCGTAGCTAGTCGCCGCAGCAGTCACAGCGGTACACATCGCTGGAGGTGGCAGAGGAAGTTCCGATGGGACCTCGAGCATATTCAACATGCCCACCTACGGCGCTTATCACTTGGCCTGGCCATCTACGGCATGGTAGTCATGGCCGTGTGTTTGGTTCTCAACATCTTCTTCACAGTTTCTCACTAGACATAACGCTTGTTTTTTTTCCCCCTGGAACATGGTTTCCCCTTCTCCCTTGTTTTTTTTACGGCCGTATCGGAGACAGGTAGATATGTGTCGGCCACGAAGCGGCATGATTGGTGGGCATAAAGGCGTCCTGACAGCGCACATGTAATCGCTTTTTGTTTGACGGATATTAGGCCCGGCGTTGCATTGTAGACAGTTGCTTCTGGACACTAGGATACTATCCAAGGCGTCAAATCATGGCTTTGAAATAACCTCCTAGGATGAGGTTTTCTTTCTTTTTCTTTTTTCAAGCTCTTAGTTAGGGTCCCATTCCTTTTTCAATAGAAATACTGTACATATACCGCTCTCAGTTGACCAGGGCGTTAAGAACCGGTCCCTTTCATCATCCTAGGTTGCCAGGTTCATCTTTTCAAGACTCTCCCAGCATTAAATCTGATCCAACGCCCGTGAAATGCTTTCGTACATATCATACAACCCTCGCATTTGTTGCAAAAAAAACCAAACCACGCTCATTCCTTATTCATCTTGTTTTCCTTACCCCTCACTCCCCCTTCGTTTTACCATGGTCGTTCATTGTACCCGTACGTTCTTTGTATCCACAGTTTTAGACTTTTCGTTCTTCTTGGGACCAAATTCCTTCTTGGGGAGAATGTTGACCATTGAGAGCAACCTCCAGGCGGTGTCAGTAGGTTGGGCACCCACACCGATCCAATATCGTGCGCGCATCATATCCAGTTTGATATCCTTGTGGAGCCGGCCGGAGTCATCGTAGGGGTCGGGCTTGGGGACGGGATCGTAAGTGCCGATGACTTCAAGAGGACGGGAATTGCGTGCGGTGCTGTATGAATATGTTAGCGATTTTCCTGCTGATCCTGAGGGCCCTCTGCAAGCTGCGAAAAAAAAAAAACTCCTGATCGCATGAGCAGGTTGTAGTGCAGCGTACCGAGCATGGGCGACGACAATGTTGTATAGTGGCTGGTTGCGACGCCCAAAACGGGCGAGACGGATTTTGACGACCATGATATGCAATGACTATTTCCAGGATCGAGTGAGGTTGATGCAATTGACCACCACCCGACAAAATGTCTCCGAGGCTGTTGGAAGCTGTTGGAGGAGCCAAGGTGGATAATTTCGATACTCGGAAGCGGAGCTTGGGTTTTGCCGTGCTGGCCAATTAGGTAAACCCAGGTCATGCCCCCATCCCGTCATAGTAACGTGAGGTAGTACAAGGATGGCCAACAGACAGAACGATTGGTGATGTCAGTTCTACTCTACGACCAGGAACTGACGACATCAACCTTTTACCCCCTCACCGATCATAATTACTGAGATCTTTTGAAAATTATTTAATCATTTCGCATTTATTACATCAGAAAACGCCAAGTTTGTTGATCATGGCAATCAGAGTATGTGTCTCTTACGCAGGGAGCCGGTTTGGAGACGCGATCTGATGAACAATCACCAGACTCTCGGGGCGAAGGCCGCCGCCGCGCTAGATCAAGAGCTCATGAGCACAGGCTCGTTTTCAATCGATCAGCTCATGGAGCTTGCTGGTCTCAGCGTCTCACAGGCAGGTTAGTTACTTTATTAGCCAGGTTGTAGTTAATGGCCACCTTATAAGATGTTTGGGCGCTGGTGTATTGACATGTCATTTTAGTGTTTCGTTTGCAACCCCCCGCCATGGGTATCAGAATCCTGATTGCGTGCGGCCCAGGAAACAATGGTAAGCGCCTAGGTTTCGGTATCGAAACTGCTTGACTTATTCTCTTGATGTTATAGGGGGTGATGGATTGGTTGCCGCTCGCCACCTTCGACACTACGGCTACCAGCCAACCGTCTTTTATCCAAAGCGGAGCAAGAATGAGTTGTACCAGGTAAGTTCTCGATCTTATATTTCAAATTTGAACACGAAGAATATGCCACGGGTTTGGGTTTGACCGGAACCCCGGGGTCCCAGTTGTTGTATTGTTGCTATGGGTGTTGCTGGCCTTTCTCGTGTATTATTGCGTTGCTCGAGGATATTATGAACCTCCAGGCGGCATTCCGGACCACAATTCGCTCCCCCATGTCCTATGTTGATAATAAAAGAAAACAAAAAACAAAAACTCGCTGATCATATACGTAGCGGCTTGCAAAGCAATTGGAAGATTTGGACGTCCCGTTCGTGGATAATTTTTCGGCAGCCATTGGCTCAACTGACCATATCGTGGACGCAATCTTTGGTTCGTTTTTTTTTGTCCCCCAACCCCTAATATCTGCAAAAAGAAAATAAAATCTGACCTTCAATGCTAGGGTTCAGTTTTTCGGGCGAGGTTCGTGAACCATTTCCTGCGGTAATCCAGGCCCTTGAGGAGACCCAATTGCCGGTCACGTCGATTGATGCTCCCTCGTCCTGGGACATTGAAAATGGGCCTCCACAGTCAGGTACCGGAAGCTCCTTCATGCCTACTGCCCTAGTCAGTCTCACGGCACCGAAACCTCTAGTGAAGCATTTCAAGGGCCGTCATTTTATCGGTGGACGGTACATACCATCCTTCAACCCATGTATGAAGAATGTCTAACAGAGGAGCAGCTTCGTTACGCCCTCCATCGCGAACAAGTACGGTTTCGACGTTCCCCACTATGAAGGTGTCGATCAAGTTGTCGAAGTTGATTTGACGGGAATGAGACTCTGAGGTCGAGACGAAACCATCGGAAATGAAGGTTAATTTTTGCCAACTCCTGGTATTCCCTGAATGTGCTGGCCGGCCCCGTCTTCAGATGCTCTTACATGATGTAGCATCCACCTCGCAAACTGTTGGGGCATACCGGACTGGGGCATTGGCCATCACGCATAACATCCCGCAGAAAGCTCATTCCCTGCAGGCAGACGAGGAGCGGAGGGTGAAAATAGTGACAGAACTCAACAAGCACAAGATAATCTTTCCCGCAGACCTGGCATTCGGCCGTGTACTGCTTGCACATTTATCGTGAGCCCAGGTATTGTCCAGTAAGCTTTGAAGACTAGAACTGAGGGTGAGGAGGTTCGGTGAGTGGAGTATAGAGAGGGCGGATCTCCTGGATAAACGACATGGACGACGATGCTCTAGCTTCCAAGAGAGTGCCTTGAAGGAGAGGTGATGAAGTGTTGTCGACAAAAGGAGGAGGTGGCCCAAGGATGGGAACAAGGCCGAGCTTTTGACAAATGGCAGGCTGACAAGGTTTTTATCTGTGTGTTGTGCGTGTGCTGTGTGGCAGATAAAAGGAAGGGGCTTGAGCAGCAAGACAAGGCAAGGCAAGGCAAGGCAAGGCAAAGTAATAGAAGGGTCCGATCGGTAGGGCTGATAGACGGGTTGTTTGCTTGCCGTGAGTCCAAGATGTTGGCCCTTTTGAAGCAATAAGTTGCCACCGACGAAAGCAAGTGGAGGGTATCAACCGGAGGTTAATCAAATGTCCAAGGAACGTACAGTACAGGGTGTGGTGCAATCTGAATGGACACCCTCACACCTTAACTACCCTCTAAAGATGTCAGACTAGGCGTACTCGTGGCGAAAGAGACATGGCGGAAAAGGAGAGGGCAAAAGTCCTCCCACATGGCGGTCGGCATGCGACCATGAGACATTTTGAATACATATAATTTTTTTTTCCCCAGAAAATAATAAAACCATACTAAACAACCGCATGTGTGCGTGTGTTTGTCTAGCACTCCTGGTCAGGTCACAGAGCGTCTGATCCAATTCGGGCTCAGAGAGTCCCAGGAGCCGGAGCATTTGCTCCTTGACCCGCCTGACAGGCGGGGACGACGCGATGCAGAGCGCGCTTACAAACTGAAAGCCAGTGCAATTGACAACGGTCCGCTTTTCAGAGGGTTTCTACATAGTACGATGCAAAAGCGGTTCCCTCACCATCTGTATGCTACGGCGTGAAGGATCGAGAAGCCAAAAGCAGACACACACACACGCGCGCGCGGCGGATCCGGTTGCGAGCAAGGCGACCGATAGGGGGATGCATCTTGAGAGCCTCCTCGAATCATCTCGAATCTCGAACCTTGTTACAAGGGGGAGAGTGTCAAGTACCTTGACGGCGCGGTGCCACCTCGGGGAAGCGGCCTCACAGACTGCGCGTTTCCGCCACAGTTACGGAGGCGAGTGTTGCATGTCATGGCCATTGACTGGTTGGCTTTCCTCGTTGGATTTCTCTTTACGCAGTGCTGCATCGAGCTTCTTCTTGGGCTCTGTACCCATCTTTCATTTTCTTTTTCCGTTTGGGTTGGGAGGAGACCAGGTGGGGGAGATTCCTTTACCCCTCCATCACTTGCACAGAACTCCCTTTCTCAGTCGCACCGGGGGCCGTTATGGAAGGGCCCTTGTTTTTTTTGGCAATACCAAGACTGATACGGCTGGGTCTCGATTCGCTCCATACGGATAGTCTGGACTCGGGAGAGCTAATGGAACCTGAAAAGGTCCCCCCCACTAGGCCATTTCACTGTGGCTCCGATGCGGGGAGGCTATGATCGATCATGCCCAAAATCCAATGGACTTTCTTTGATAATAGGCTGAAGATGACCCATTGCATACCCAATTTGGCCATTTTCGGGGTGCTGAATTGCCTAAGGGCACCGAAGAACAGCAAGGTGTAATTCCATGGCTTCTTTTTCAATGCGTAGCTACACTGCGGAATCACTAACTTTAACCATTCAAAGGATGCGGTACTGTTTCTAAAAATTGACTAAGAAGGTTTCTGTGAAGTCGTTGATCGTCGCCCATCGTCGCCCATCCCTTGCTTAAAATAAAACAAAAAATATGCAACCAGTATTAAACGGTCGAGATCGGGTAGGCAACCAGGGTTTTCAACCCAACTGCAGTACTTTGAGTACACTGGGCTGGTTGAGCTTTCTTGGGTAGCCAGCCAGTTAGTTGCCTGGCTTGTCTACACGGCGTTTTCCTTGGCTTGTGAGGACCCGATTTGCTGACTTCAAGCACAATGGGCTCGGCTAACATCCCTGCATGATGCGTGAGGCTTGACGGGGGTTACACACTCCATAGCGTTGCGCAACCATGTGGAGCTTGTGGCGTTGGCAGAGACCCAGGTTTCAGGACCATGCCGTCCCGGCAAAGCCACAAAATCAACGGCATTCTTGCTGTTCTGGGTGGGTTCTGTTCTTCCCCCCCAACCGGTGACTTAAGACTCCGTAAACTCCACAGCGATTATCAAGTTTTATTGTGGCGCAAGAGGCCAACAAACACAGTAGGTTAGAGGTAGTGCCACTAGAGAAACAATTTCACGGTGTGCAACTGTGTTGAGCTGGAAGAAGAACTTGTGTACAAGACAACCATGGATGGTAGAGCCGCGTCAGTGAAATCACATGCCTTGTTGGGGCAACGTCATCCAGCCATGCATCAGGGCAAGCTACAATGAGGAAAATTGGGATGGACAAGACATAATTG
The DNA here is from genome assembly GCA_024336345.1 of Mariannaea sp. PMI_226. Taxonomy (NCBI): domain Eukaryota; kingdom Fungi; phylum Ascomycota; class Sordariomycetes; order Hypocreales; family Nectriaceae; genus Mariannaea; species Mariannaea sp. PMI_226. The sequence continues at coordinate 4,299,757 of JANFOG010000001.1, read as the reverse complement.
CGGCTTGAAGATTTTTTATTGTCTCCTTGCGAACTTGGATGGTTGTATTTGGGATGCTGTATCTAAGCAGGCAGCTCGGCACAAGTGGTGGGCTCCCTCGGCTGCCTCACTATAGTTACCTATCGGATACTACTGTAATCTGTAGTCTGTAAAGTTTTCGAGGCTCTTTGATTGCATGTGCTGGTGCCATCCATGCACCAAGGGCCGCCATTTCGCTCCACTCATCAGTACAAGAATGCCACACCCAAGTACCTTAGTACTCTCCTGACGGCCGGAGAGGCTTGTCCGCTAGTGGGCAGCCACGCTGTGTGTCGCTCGGGATTCTCGTCGGAAGCGACACGGTTGACCAATATGAACGCTCAGGGTCCTAGACCCGCATGCGTTCCATTGTCCGTTGGAGGAATTGCTCCTCCCATTGCCCATTCTTTCCTCTTCTAAACTCTCCGCTGGAGACCCGGCAAGCTGGATCCCCGCCCGAACTGAGTGGAAATGTGGATGGAGAGAGTGGGGGGACGTAAAGGAGGGGTTGAGGAACTGGAACTGGGAGGAGACGCCGCATTGAACGCCAGCAGGATCGATATTTTGCCACACAGTTCCAGAAGCTTCATTGACGTCACTGGACCTTCTTCTCGGTCCGGAACTGTGCCGGGAACTCTGCTATCGCTTTGACAGGGATTTTTGTCTGACGTGATGCGTCTTTGGACATTTTTGACAAGGAAGCAGTGACGTCGCATCGCTTTTGCTTCTGCCGAGTTGATTTACCATGTTTAGATGATTGGGGATAGCACTAAATTTTTACTTCATTTCATCCCGAATTCATCTACTTACAGAGTCTCGTGACGAGTGTCAAAACGACCAATACCTGCGCGACCCCACTGTTGGTGATGCTAGTTGGTGCCGTGCAGCGTGCTTGACCAACCTCAGTTGAACAGTTGTCGCCGGCTAGGGCCTTAACCGAAGTCTCATGTCGGGCATCGGCGTGGTACCTTTGCGACATCAAAATCACTACGATTTGGAAAAACATGTTATTGGGAAACTGCATGCGTTTCTGACAACCGCGTTGCCTATCTTTGTTACTTTTGGAGTTTTCTGGACCTTGTTTAACATCACTATGATATACCAATTGGCATTCAGCATGTACAAGTTAACCTCATTAACGAGCGATGGCAGCTAGAAGCTTTGTGATTAGATTTAATTCTCAATCAAACACCAACCCCCCCCCGGTACTGTGGTTGGTGACAGAATTATTTGGCTATCCACACCGGAGACAACAAGTCGGGCAAAGACAGCTTGATTGACATCTGATGCGCTGCACCACAAGCTTGGTTGCCAAATCCTCCGCGCCTTATGCGAAATCATGGCTGGTAGTAAGTGGCATATATGTATTCTGCTTGCTCTTCAATTGTGAAGGAGGATTTGGTCGTGGTGAGTTGGTAAGCTCTCGTATCATCGAAGTGAATCCGCATATATATGGAATATTGCGGAAGACTTGGAGAGATTTACACCCTGCCTGTTAGATTATGAGATGAAATGTATGGTTTGTTAGGACCTCAATGGCTTCAAGGTCAGACATATCAATATGGGCATACAAGGTGAGGCTGGAGTGCCAAGATCCAGTTTCACCTTGGATATTGTCCTTATTATAGACATACGCGTCCGCAAACCATCGTACTCCTAAGAGAAGAAGAATAGGATGATTTACTTCAACTCAGGCATCTGAATGTGAAAGTGAGTATGCCTCATGCTCATCGCTTACTCTTTATATGCCCGAAGGATCGTTGCCAAACCCGAATATGGAATTAGCCTGTATAAGTAAAAACTATTGGACGGCTTCCAATACAACCAAGCCTAAGGCGTGGTGGCAGAGTGGTCTAATGCGTATGACTAGAAATCATATCTCTTCGGAGGCGTCTGTTCGAATCAGGCCCACGTCGGCTCAAAGCCTCTCATCTCAGATGGGAAACCTTCTTTTTCTAATTTTTTCTATTGAATTCTTTTTTTCTCCATTTGGGCCACTTCAGCCCCAAAATGGGTTGTCTCACCAATCTCGTGTCACGGAGGCGCTAAGGTTCTACCCGTTGGGCTTGGTTAGCATTTTTATCTGTAAACGCAGTTGACTCATTGCGAGCAGCTGATATTGACTTGTTTCGCGAACTGATCACGTTTACTGTTTTCCCATCTTCGATAAGATATCATTTCCCCTTATTTCGTCTGTGCGATATTCTTTATTCTACACCGAGAAATGCGTACAGCAAGCCAGAGAAAGTTACGGTCAACCACCGGCATATTCTGGTCTTGGCTACAGGTATCAGCAGAAGCCTCATTGGACCAGTCGTATCTGAATTTTCTCTAACACGCACAACATCACAGCAGACTAGCTTGGTAGCTTTGACGTCGGGATTTCGCGGATAAGCTTATTGATTTTAGGGAGGCCATGGTGGTGCATGATTGGATTCAAGCCCGCCGCCATCCTCCATTTTTTCTTACGGCACTTCGGCTACTGGGAGAGCCGCAGAACCATCCCCGCAACATCGGGAACACCCTGAGTTCAGGAACCCTCAATGTCACCGCAAGGTAGAATGCCAAGCTCGGTAACAACACACCATGCATTGACTCACCGAGTATTCATATTGTTTTATATTAAAGGTTAAATTCTTGCTTCTTTGCTTCTTGCTGTCCATTCGTGCTCCAGGACCGACAAAAATATCCATCCAGCCACCTACCGTGTTTGCCCGAGCTACGAGTTTGCTAGCGTATCTGACAGCGCTGCAGGAATAAGCTCTTAGGCTAAGAGGAGCCACAACCAGCTGAGGAAGCACGCGACATTCACTTCCGCCTCAAGCCTCTTCTCAGCAATTTCTAATACTCCTGCTTGAGTCCACGCAACATCACCAATCGGCTTTCCAAAATGAACCGCACCTCACGCACAGAGGAGCCTTACGAAGGGGACGGCCTTAATCAAAGCCCCAACCCTCTCTCCAACGATTTGATCACCAATGAGGATCTGAATGGCAGAGCCAACTTTCGTCAGCTGAAGCGAGATGACAAGCATGGCATGACTGATGACGCAAAGCCGATTGCACCAGACATATCGAACACTGACCCAGAGCCGGGCAGTGAGGGAGCCACGCCTGGCATGGTCAATGTCTCACCCATTGGCCATCGCTTGGGAGAGGAAATGGCTTCCATCTCGGCCTCTCCTCTCCCACCTCCATCGCCATCTTCCGCACCCCCTGACGGACTTGCCCCAGGGGGTAGAGATGGCAAATCTCGGGTTCGACGCGTTAAAGACATCGTTGTCAAGTACGGTTCCTTTATTGGACCCGGATTTATGATTTCTGTCGCCTACAGTAAGTTATCCGTTCACCTTCAGGGCTGCTGACCCGAGGATGGGGAGCATGATGTGTCTTTTCAACTAATACCTATCTCTCTGTCAAGTCGACCCGGGAAATTACTCCACAGATGTCGCTGCTGGAGCTTCATACCGCTTCAGGCTGCTCTTCATCGTTCTTTTATCCAACTTGTTTGCCATTCTGCTTCAGAGTCTCTGCATCAAGCTCGGAACTGTTACCGGTCTCAACCTCGCCGAAGCCTGTCGGGCTTTCTTACCGCGATGGCTCAATATCATTCTGTATCTCTTCGCAGAGGCTGCAATTATTGCGACAGATATCGCAGAGGTAACTAAAAATGCTCCCTGGGTCAATGATCTAGTATGTAGACAGACAGCTTATCCTTCCCACTAGGTCATTGGCTTTGCTATCGGATTGAACATGCTTGCTCCAAAACTCCCATTGGTTGCCGGATGTGCCATTTCAATCCTTGACGTTATGATCATTCTGTTGTTTTATAGACCCCACGGGTCAATGAAGGGCCTGCGCATCTTTGAGTATTTCATCGTGTGCCTTGTTCTTGCTGTCGTCGTATGCTTTTGCGTCCAGCTTTCTCTGATCAAGGACACACCTGTCGGGCAGGTTTTTAAGGGCTACTTGCCATCAAAAGCGCTGGTCGAGCAACAAGGGTGGGTTGATATACATCCCTCGCATGATTAACCCTAGCTAACACGTTCTAAGCCTCTACCAAGCCTGTGGAATTCTTGGTGCAACAGTCATGCCGCACAGTCTCTATCTTGGTTCAGGAATTGTGCAGCCTCGTCTTCGAGCATACGATGAGAAGCATGGGCTGCTTCCACCTCCTCGAACAGCATCATCAGATGATGCCGGAGATGAAAAGGCTACTTATGTACCATCATTAGCGGCCATCCGCTACTCCATTCGCTTTGCCACCGCTGAGCTGGCCATTTCCCTCTTCACATTTGCGCTGTTTGTCAACTCAGCCATTCTCATCGTCGCTGGAGTCTCATTGTACGGGAACCCAGATGCAGCTGACGCGGACATTTTCAGCATCCATACATTACTTTCGGAATCCGTATCGCCGGTCGCAGGCACCATCTTCGCATTGGCACTGCTGCTCTCTGGTGTGTCGGCAGGCATTGTCTGCACAATTGCTGGTCAAATGGTGAGCGAGGGAGCTCTAAACTGGAAAATGCGACCGTGGCTACGTCGGCTCATGACCCGAAGCATTAGCATTACCCCCAGCATCATCATTGCCGGAGCAGTCGGCCGCTCTGGTCTCACCGCTGCGTTGAACGCGTCGCAAGTTGTCCTTAGTATCGTGCTTCCGTTCGTCACCGCTCCTCTGATCTATTTCACCTGCCGTCGAAAGTATATGACTGTTCATTCAAACAGAGTTGGCTTCCCAATCGGCCACGTCATGGATAGAAGAAGAAGGAGCACTGTGGGATCGATGCACAACCCTGATGACGATGTGACAATGGCGAACTCGTGGATTATTGCGACTATCTCAGTCGTGGTTTGGCTCATCATTGCCATCATGAACGTCGCAAATTTGGTCCTTCTCGGCAAAGGCGATGCCTGAGCGCACTTCACCAGTGGCTGTGCGTGGAGGACATTACATGAAGGCATCACGTACATGAGCTGCTGGAAGAAGCGATCGGGCTGTCATTTATGCAAAACAGCAGACGCAACGCAGTTATAGGCGGCAAGAAGGGATTTTCGGTTTCCCTGGCCCCAAGGCAATATTAGATAGCGTTTTGTCTCATTAGAGAAAGGACATTTACAACTGTGAGCCTAGAGAGATCTGACTGTTAGCCGTATCTAACGAGCTGCACTCAGCACTGAACAAGTAACTTAAATTCTCGCAATTGATCATGCTTCTTCCACCCGCAGCTGTGACATTTATTTGGAATGAGCCTTGGTTCGGTAAGTCCTAATCATGCTGAGATAAAATTATTGCGGCCTGTTTGGGTTCTCATTCATCCCAGTTGCTCATGCTCGAGAATATCGTGGGAACCACTCTCTCAGGTATCAACCTCACGTAACACCTCGGGCGTCCAAGACAACACGCAACTTGAGAGCAATTCCCTATCAAGAAAAACAAGACCTTGAAAAAGCACCAGCTCGGATAAATGATGAATTTAGAAGGCAATTTCGTATAACTGGCCCGCATATCGTGAGACATCATTGTTATGGTTGGTCAGTCTTCTCTCTGCGTCTTGCATCCTTTTTGCGGTCCTAAGGGCAGGTGGAAGCAAGAATGCTAGCAAATCAGATATTCCAAAGCATAAAGTACTTAACTTTTTACTGTATTTTGCCTATGTAGAATGTATCAGAAATATCCCCGACTACAGTTCAAGAGATTATCCTCATCACATAACTCTAAGAACAACTCTCAACTCTCAATCGACCTCTGTTATTTGATGCAAGTGACTATCTAATTTCGCTTTTGGCCAGCTGGGGGTGATATGGAGCCCGGTACACTCCACTTGCCTTAGGACCGCGAAAGGGATAGTAGAGCGGAGAGCTACGATGAACAATACCGGGACCTCTCGAAGTTAGTGAATGTTGTATGTTATGCCATTCTGGGGATAGATGAAACGTGTGTGACCACTTGCGTAGGTCAGAGCACAGAGACGGGAGTTTTGCATTACATCGACAATTGAGACTTCCCTGCGGGGAAGCCAGTGTAGAAAAGATGAATTTAAAAAACCTTTCATTAGAGCTAACTCGATTGCGAAGGTCTGTAATTGGTTTCCCCAGGGCCGGGGCCAGTTCTGGGGATCAACCATCGGCCAGTGTTTGTGGACTTGGCTCGCTACGGCTCAAGGGAAATTGTGTTCCGGAGAAAGAGTCCGGATGAGATACATGCTTAGGAATATGACGTAACCATCGGTATTTGCAGGGAAGATTTAAACTGAAGGCTGTTCCGGGGCTGGTTGCTCTAATTGTATTCCCAGCAAGGAGCTTCCTCATTCATGGTGGTGCACGGCGACTCCGGCGGCCCTGGGACTCCCTGTCAACACTTCCTCAAGACACCGAAAGCCATTCAATTGAGCCCTCTGAAGTAATTAGATCATGGCTGCCACGCGACATGCACGATAGAGTTATCCAATCAACAGAGGATGCTTCCTTTTTGTTGTTGACGAAACCAGCATTGGGTGAGGCCATTGGCCATTCACCTCGACAAGCCCACTTATACGCAATGCCCGATATTTCGAAATCAGGCCACTTTCTACCATTTGGCCTCGGACCGAACCCATGTGACTCTGCGGGCGTTACCGGTGCCGGAGAATATCACCGATCTTGTCCTCGACCCTTCAGAATTTTTTTTTCCAATTTTGCCAATTGCGTGTGTGACGTGAGCTGTGCCTTGGAACCTCTGTTGAACCTAGCCATACGACTTGGACATCGTGCCCAACAGGTGTATCCTCTCCAGACTCGTTACGGTCGATTCCAGCAATACCATATCTGATTACGATCCTGTCTACGTCAATCCTAATCTCCCTGGCCGGGTCTTGAGAGACAGAGCCATTTCTCGACATAGAACAGACCAACCAGCACATATTTTAACGAAATCTGTGTGAGGTCATCGACCGCCCCCCCAGAAACCATGATAGTCACGCGAGCCATCTCAGTTACCAACTTCTTGGTTGCCAGTTCCGCCTTGTGTTTCCAAGTCTTCGTTCTCTACCCTTGGCACAAGGAGCTCGATGCGGGATTTGAGGACTTGAAGAAGGAACATCTGAAGGTCCTCAACGCCGTGGGGAGCAGCATCAGCGAGCAGCAGCGCGCGACGTTCTCCGAGAAGTTTAACGATCTCAAGCGGCAAAGCGCCAGCAGATGGTGGTGGTCCTAAGCGGCAGGGTCTCTGATGGCTCTTTTCGAGAGGGAGTCACGGCACGACCAGCGGGTGGGTGAGACAAACCACCCAATGGTATTTCAAGCAAACAAAACTAGTTCGCTGATAATAGGTTGGTAACTCTATGATTCTCAAAAGTTCAACCTTCATCGACTATCGGCCGAGCTAGCATTCAGGCGGGGTCACATCGCGAACCCCATTGGAAAACATGGGGGCTAAGATTGATGCATTTCCAGATTGGTCGGCAACGGATAGAGAAAGAAAGATTCATTACCGGTTGGCAGTCTGTATAGAGGGCCCGTGTTTCTTGAACGGTCCATTTATTTGTTGTTTTAAAGATAAAGATAGAGGCGTTGCATTTATTCTTTCTGGTTAGACATGGTATTGCCAAAGAATCTATCGTCTTTCCATGATGCCAAACTAAGATGTGATAAACTCCTCACAAGAACTGTTTGTTTCCCTTGGTGAATCTGTGTCGTTAGTTAAAGGTAATGTAGCGTGATCTGGGTACGGACCGGTGGGTTGACGATCGCTTCATTGGATGCAACAAGTAAATTGTGCTGTGAAAGACAAGTGAGCTGGGTACCCAAGCTGGGCAAACACTAGCTTCCAATCCAAAATACGAACGACCTAAACTAATAATAGAATCACAATATTAGAAATTGTCTGAAGCGGAAATGGCGGAGCTCAACTCTGTCCCCGAGTCATTTGCAAGCCTGTTAGGGGGTCATCTCGAACACAAAACCGAATAAGACCAATAACTACTTTGCCAGCATGGAATTTATATACCAAATCTGTCTCTACTCCCACTCTTCTCATTCATTACCATTCTTTCTCTCTTCCTTTGCTGTGTATTCGTGCGTTTATTGTCTGGCCTACCACTCCCCAATGACTTGATAGGTAATGATGTGGCTTACCTAATTTATTAATTGATGAATTTCCGTATATGGATAATAGCTTGTGTCACTACCTATTGTTGATTGGATATGCGCGATGAGATACTTGATAACCCTTTATCCTACCTCAATACGGATAGTCCTATCTGATTAATAGAATCCTAAACAATTTGAGAATCGTGACAACTAGTCAGTCATCTGGATTAGGAAAATGAACCTGATGAGTCAAAAGAGTAAGTGGGCTTCAGATGGGCCGCATCTGAGGTGATTTCACTGGAGGCTGCAGACATTCTCGCGCAACATGATCGACCGCACGTGTTGAACACCGGTGGTAAGATAGTCTAGTTTTGCACACTATTCTCGCGTGAGATTGATCGAAGACCAGTGTGAAGCCAAGACCTCTGACAGCGGCACGTTTCCGCCATGAGGGCGATAGAATGATTGTGGATCAAGAATTTCCAACCACAGGAGAGAAACCAGCCAAGAGTCAGCGATTTGGTCTCTCCTAGCATCCAAATGGCCAGTTGATGAAAAAGGAAAAAGCAGAAAGAAGAAAAAAAATCAGGCATACACACCTATCCTGCGAAGAGATGTCAGCTCATCTGAACCATGCCCTTGCAGCGCGCACAAAACCCATGCCTGTGAGCTGTAATTTCAGAACAAGTGGCCGAATGACCTCGACGCCCGGGTTCCTTTTCAAAGAGTAAAGAGAAATCGAGATAATGAAGAGGCAGACCTTCCGTCTTTGGGTTCAAATAAAAAAAACGGCAATCCTACATCTACTGTTCGCTTGATAATGAAATCGGGAGTTACCCACCCGCGCACCCCAAATATATCCTAGCATCTTTTGCATCCCGCGTCCTGATGGGAAGGGGAGGGGGGGGCGTGTTTAAAGTACTCACGGTTGGCCAGAGAAATGGTCGAGACCTTTATTGAGAACTGCGTATTATGAACTAATCTGATTCAGCCATCCAGTGAGTTTGGTGGCAGCCCACTGAGTACTATATAGGGTCTAGATTACTACGGTACTACCGTACGTACAGTAGCAGCTCTAGGGGAGAAATTGTCTTGCAGATATATATCTACAATTTATGTACGGTTTACCGGGCCGGAAGTTGAGGCATCTTCAGGGTCCTGGACTAGGCCCAATCACCTCCCGCATTGGATATAGCCGGGCGAAGTCTTCCGCTTAACTAACCCCCATGACCCCATCTTTACCGTCCCGCCTCGAGTAAATTCCAATTGGAGATGGCCACAAGGAGCTGTTAGTTCCCCGCACGTGCGCTGCTTGATGTTGCTAGTCATACTCAGGGTCGCGCCCGGGCCATGAGTCTTCTCGGTCTAATAGGGCGGAGATATAAAATAGTGTGCACAAACAGGGATGTTCAAAAAAGATTCTTGTCCCAAATCGGGGGGCAGATCATCCAATGTCCTTTCCGCCGTTTCCTTGTACCTTGTGATTAATTGGATAGTTAACGGTTTTGCTCCGATGTAGTTACTTTGGCTATGCACTTTGGGGCCAACAGGGAAGCTCAATGTGCTGCTACTCGGTCTGCCTAGGGTCTTCTCTCGGCGTTGTCGCTTCTATTGATTGGACAGACAGCATGGCATAAGTACTTTAAACTAACTTTGCTCGCGGAACCGGGTACGATGATTCAATGATGGATGGATCGTCGCGTGTGCTATTTTGCCACATTTATGAGCGGCAATGAACTAAAGTGAACCCACAATCATCTGACAAGTCCTGAACCCCTGGATGTCTTCCTGGTTACGTGCCCGTGGGGGGGTTTGTGTGTGTGTGGTATGTGCTGACTGGACCGGAATCTTGGTAGGGTGTTGGCTGGATAATCCGGTGATTGCGGCAGATGGATGAAAACAAACTAGGTAACTTAGAGTGGCGCCGAGAAGTGCGTGTGCAAATACCGTCCGCAGTTGGCGAGATAATTGCCCAGCCTACGTACTCCGTACCTTATGTAGAATTGGGCAAGGAGAAAAAGAAAAAAAGACTGGATGAAATCCTTCATCAGCCGCCTCACACGTGGGCCGATGCTTTTCCCAATGCAGAACAAATCACGGCATGATGCAACGTGAAGAGAGACGATGGATCGCCGACCCACGCACGAAGCCCCTGCTCTCAGTATTGAACTGCCGGTTCTGTGTAGAAAAATTTCCCGAGTGTCGAATTTGGCAGAGGCTCAACCTGGAGCTCAAGGTTTTGTGCCTGACATGACGCAAGGAGTTCGATCCCATTTGCTCCACTCGACTCAACAGATGCCATGGTTGTCTAAGTAGGTAGGGTGTACATACAGTAGTAGACTATGTCCTATGTTCGGAGTAGCCTCTAGTTGAATCCCCGATGACTGGTTTCAAAAGTCCAAAAGGCCATAATCCCAAACTCCACCCCCCATCGCTCTGCTCTGGCCTCATCGAAAGCCTCATGCCATCAACCCCGCCGTTCACTCGTTACTAAGGTGTGGCCAAGCATATAGCTTCCCACGTGGTAGGGGATGCTTGGCTACTCCTTCAACCGCAACTCCCCAGCACCTATGTAATGTCGTTTTACGCAAGGATAAAATGACAGGCATGGCCGCGGCGGTTTGAAGTTTCGAACTAGGAGGACGGGACGGCAGAGCTACTTCACAATTCAAGGTCTTGTTGAAGTATTAAGGTAGCTCCACCGCTACTCCTTCATCTGATAAAGCCAAACGGCGGCCTGACGTTGGTCTTGGCTTATTCTCTCCTTTGACCTTTTCGTTTCTTTGTGTTGTCTATTTCTTCTTCTTCTTTCTTCTCGTCGTTCGCCATCCACCATGTCGAAACCGACTATCGACCCTCTTCTTCTGAAGATCTTTGGCCCCCCACCACCTGGCCTGGATCTAACAGAGGAAAAGTATACGGTCTATGATATAGCATCGGCCATTGTATATGCTGTAGCAATAGCGTCAGTCGCCTTACGTCTGTATGTGCGGCGACGAATGGGGCCCAGGCTTGGGGCCGACGACTATGCCATTGTGATTAGTACAGTGAGTTAAACAGCCACAGAATATAGCTTCTTACTTAGAACAAACATTTAGATTACTGACAGATGGTTCCCTTGATGATAGTTATGTAACTCTGCTACACTGGTGATGCTTATTCTGGGTAAGCAACACAGTCTCCTCCTACTCGCCCTGAGTTCATCCTCTCTTTTTCATGTCTAACCTCCCATCCTTTCACAAAAGCTGGCAACTATGGCGCCAGCACTCACATCTGGGCAAACGAACTTTTGGGTTTAATCAAACTACTTAAGGTATGCCACTCTCTACCGCCTCTTGCAATTCAGCCATATATAGCCGAGCATTGAGATTGACCACAAACATGAGTAGGTCGTCTATAGTCAGCCATGTATATATGCCTTGGCTGTTACAACAACCAAAATAAGCATCCTTCTCTTCTACCGCCGCCTCTACTATTCCAAAAGCGCGAAGAAGAGTGCCTTCTTCTTCCTGTACTGGGCAGCTGTCGGTCTCACCGCTGCATATCCCGTGGTGCTGTGGATAACCATGGCTTGTGCCTGTCGACCAATCAGCTTCTACTGGAATCAGTATATCGGAGCCGAGGGCTCCTGCATCGACTTGACGCGCTTCTTTCTTGCTGTGGGAATTGTGAACATGTTGAACGATATTTTCATTCTGTTCGTTCCAATCCCTAGAATTATCGACCTGCATTTGACCAAGAGACTGAAGGCGTCTGTGATTGGAATCATGATGCTCGGAGGCCTGTAAGTTTTGCACAACCATCTTTCTGTCTCTTCTCAGTCGCAAGAAGAGCCAAAAAAAATACTAACAAGAAGTTTCAATTATTAGCGTTTGCCTGGCTAGCATAGTTCGAATCTACTATCTTCACGGCCTATTTGTACACCACGACCCCACTTGGTGGTTAGGATCTGCCATGGCGTGGTCAAGTATTGAACCGTCTGTGGCAATCATCTCCGCCTGCCTTCCGACATTTGCTCCTCTGTTCCGAGTAAGAAGATCCAGTCAGAAGGGCAGCAGTCCATTCAACAGCAGCGGCCGGACTAATATATCGAAGCCTGGGACCCAGTTCGGATCGAGGAACAAGCGAAGTTCTCTGCGAGTGGGAAAGCCGAACACTCGGAAACACGGCACGAGCTTTACGAGCGATGACGACGAGGTCGAGTTGACCAGCAAGGGAATGGCTGTGGGATCTATCTCGTCACTAAGCCATGACTTGGAAAGAAAGGGAAGAATGGAAGACGAGCGGGCAATCATTGTTAGCACCGAAGTGACAGTGGTCACATCTGAAAGGGAAGAATTTATTGAGGAATTATTTGGCACGAGGGTAAACGGTCTTAGGTAATGAATAAAGACTGTAACTCGAGCAGATGTAATGTAATGTAATATAATGAGATACCAAATATTCCCAGCATAGAGGAGAAATGCCAAACCAGAATAGCAAGTATGTGTGTGATGAATTTGCGTGCAATTTGCTGAAAGTACTACAGTAAGTGAGTTAGGAAGGAATTGACACCACTCCTTGGGTCAAGGGAATTTCGCTGGTTCATACTGACTTGTTGCTTCACCATCAATGCCAACTCAAGCTGGGCTTAAAGGACGCATGTTTCGTCGGTAGACAGATAGATGGTTTCGAGACAGAGTTATGGATTCAGATTTTGTTTTTATAAAGAAAAATCCAGAACTTTTTGACTCAGACCTCCATCTTATCAATTGCCTCTTTAGCCTTCTCTTTCCAGTCCTCTCTCCAGCGGCTCAATGGTGGCTTTCCTGTAATCGCTTCCTCCGCAGCCCACTTCATTCGCTTCTTGTCCAGCGTTTCCGTTACCTCATTGTCAGGGCACACAACCCAGAACTGGCCCTCCTCCATCTTCTTCTCCAGGTATTCCACGACTTGATCCGGCAGCCAAGCTCCGTCGGGCTTTGTAGTCCCTTCGTTGGCACGGTTCCCGTTCAGCCCAGTGTATGTCCATCCAGGGATGAGGAGGTAAACAGACACGTTCTTTTCCCGCATATCCCAGCTGAGGTGCTCTGCAAGTGACTTGACTGCTGCTTTTGAAGAGTTGTACGCGGGGTTACCCGGAGGGTTGGTGATGCCTTGCTTTGAGCCAGTGATCACAATCGAGGCGCGAGCCCCAGACGATGCGGCTGCCTCCACGAAAGGCAAGAGGGCCGCAATTCCATTGACCACTCCCAAGATGTTGGTCCTGTAGAGATCTTCGAAGACAGATGCATCAGTCCAGCCTCGCTTTGCTCCTTTCCCAGCATTGAGAGCGAGGAGGTTGACATGACCTGACAAATTCAATTAGACCATGAATTCCACCCATTGCCATTCTTTGATTACTTACCGCCAAAATCCTTACTCACGAGATCCTTCACCTTCTCCCAATCCTCTCTGAGCCCGACATCAATCTTTAGAGGCGTAACTGCATCCCCCAGGATCTTCACTGCACTGTCAAGAGCACCTTGATCCCAGTCGGCGATAATCACACGCATGCCGTGACTCTGGCATTTTGTGGCCAGTGCCAGGCCAACTCCCGAGGCTCCTCCAGTAATGACGGCAACGCCGTCTTTGGTAAAGTTTTGAGACATGACAATGGCAATTTGGAAAATTGACGTAAAACGCTCGGTGTGATTTGAGTTGAAGTTGTGCAATTGTTGGACGCAAAGGGGGGGAGAATGTATTGATGATGTAGTAAGACACAACCCCGCTTCAAGTTTGGCGGAGATAACGTTGAGTAGCTTGGTGCAGTTAACGCCGATGTCAGCATCTTGTAATTTTTCGGGGTAATGAGCGGGGTTTTTGAGTTAATGATCAGGTCAAGAAGTCAATTAAATTTGAAGCCGATAGAAGTGGTTTGGTAGTCAAGGTTGTAAGGGTTGCAGATTTTATCGATATATTTTTCGCCAAGCAACAAGCTATGATATCGCTTAGATTAGATCCCAGGCTTTCCCCCCCCTGAAACCAGCATCTCCATCCTAATTTTCTAATAAGAATCTGTCGAAGAAGTAGATGATCTTCGCTTTCGCCTAGAACTCGATTTCGGCTTCGGCTTAGGTTTCGACTTTGGATGTTCTACAGTCTTCGTTTCTGCCTTCTTCCCGTCAGGCTTGGCAAGTTTCTTGACGAGTTTCTCCAGCTTCCAGATGAGGTAGTCATGCTCGTCCTGGATTAGGTCCCGTAATTCGCTCTTGGAAACCTCCATCTTCTCAGAGACCTCAGATGTATGGCTCTCTTGGGATTCGATGCGAACGAGCGCTTTCTCGTCTGGGTCCGAGCTGGTGGTGGCTTGGGGAAGCACCGGGAAGCGAAACAGCCACTGCCCAATGTAGCCAGATATCATGGGTCTCAGTTCTCTCATGACCCATGTGTGGAGGTTTTCAAGAATAGCTTCAAGTTCGATGATGCCTATCGCGGAAGTTACATCTCCTTTCCACACGCATACCATTCTCTGTTAGGACTTTGTTAGCCATTGTGATTCGTCAAAGCAAAGGGGCATGCGTTTGGATTTTCGCACATGGTCTTCCCCATTATTGCAAGCATACGCAATCCAAACGCGAATATCCTTTCCAGCTGTCGTCATTGCCACCACTGGTGGAACATGAATATCGTTGGCCTTGTTCAAGGCATGCTCTCCAAGGTTCTGATACAGCGTTAAAGCTGCATCTGCTGCGTTTGCCGCGCGGCAGTAACAGCGAGTCTCCCTATCGCGCAAAACATCTTCCCTGTGCTCTATAATGAGCCAGGGAAAGCATTGGTAGTCTGACTTGGCTAGTTCGGTTTGCCAGCTTTTTCCAAACACCCCGGCAGTGCTCGGCTGGAGCCCACAACGCGTCAAATGCTCGAGTACTTTTCGTGAAAAGTTCATAGCCATACCCTGTTTGGGGTTGCTGGGCCACTGCCATCTATCTACTTTCTGTACTTTGCCCTTTTCTTCAAGGTCGTATATGGGCAAGTAGGCGACGCACTCGGGACTTGGCGTTGGGAGCTCCTTTTTGCTCTGTCGAATCTCTGGATCCTTCTCGAACAACGTCCAGGGCTTGTCTGTGGTCCTATTGACGGTATAAGATGGATAGCCACCGTGGCTTATGGTGCGGAGTAAAGGGCTCACCATTCAAACGCATCGTAGTAGGTCTTCACTCGAGATGTTCTAATACGAGAAGATAGCCAGAGTCTTCGTTAGCCATTCCGCCACTATTTGATAGTTGCCAAATGCACAAGGGATACGGATACGAACCGTCTTCCATCTCCTTCAGAAACGGCCACTTCCTTTGCAAGGGGTTCAAGGAAATATTCAAAGTAGTATTGCCTCCAGTCGGAGTCACGGTCTCCTCCATCCTCCACCATTCTTGCCTGGTGTTTGGTGCGGCGATACTTTGTGAGACTCGCCCTGACGGCGTCGCATTCAGGCTTTTTTGCACGGCGCATTCTAAAAGCGTGCTCCCAGTCGAGGTTTGTGATATCGTCATCCTTTTTCAGATTGAACTGGTCCGAGATGGTGCAGTCGAAATCCAGGAGTACAGCCCGCAGGTAGGTGACGTGCTGTGGCGGCTGCTCCACCTCTTGAGGGTCTTCATGCAAAAAGATACGATTATCCCGTAGCAATTCGGGCGTCAGATTTGGAGCGGACATCTTTGAGCCCTTCACACTTGGGATATTACTTGTGTGGAAAGAAGAACCTGTAACAATAAGAAAATCGGTGAGATCCCAACCATTGACGTGTTGCAGATGAAGTTAAGAGAGGAGGGATAGTTTCATATGGATCTTGGACATCTGACACGTCGGCTTTGGGCAGTGCTGCTTTGGTTGATTGGCTGCTTTGCCTATCAGTCAGGGAACATTGCATACCTAGTCCAGCAATTGGGCCCAAGCCAGCTACAGCCCAATCAACCCAATCAGGTCAGCAGAGGCCGAAACTGAAGCCCATGAGCCATTAATTATGTCATTAACGCAGTTACTATGCGGGTAATTTTAGTTGGGTGTGTGAGATGTGTATTTCACAAATTTGGTCTCGTCAAAGCACCTACACAGCATCTTATCCACGTCAAGTATTGTCGACACTGGCATAGAGGGAGGAAGACGAGGCCTAGTACAAGCAAGTTACGCACATTACGATGCTTCAGACAATCTCATCACCCAACTCATATGTTCTCTCTGCAATGGCTTAATATTTGGAGCATTTTCATATGTCATATATCATATAACTAACTCCATGGGTATTCGGCTCCAACAATCCAAAACGATACTTTATTCAATCCCAAGACCAAGGCCCAAAACGACGTGAGCCATGGCTGAACCCTCAAGCGACATGTGGTCAGTAACCTACCAACTGTATCCCAATTCATAGCTGACAGGAATATAAAAAATACACATAAACACGCACTCAACAGTTTGTGGGGGCTAACCTAGTTCTCGCTGAGGGCGCGGCGATGTGTCCACTCGTGGAGCGAATCCGATGGTGTGGAGGGCCCTTGTGCTCATCCATGAATTCCGTATGGAGATATATGGTCTTGTCGGGTCCTTGGACAAAAAATCCAACCAATCTTCCAGATAATTCGTGGCCTCGAATAGTCGCATCGACCGAGAGCGTAGATTCTGTCCAAGTCTCTCGCACTCTATTCTCGTCAGGCGGAAGATTGGGGGGAGATGACGCTGCGTCAACACAAGAATATATGTCATTCAATACGATCTCGTGCTCGATTTCAACTACTCGTCTGCCGAGTGCCTGCATCATCCTTACTTCCCAGAAGTTCTCGCGAGGAACTCCAAGTACAGACATCAGCTGCAATGCCTCAAGTCTCGTTTCCAGGCAGCGACACTTCATGGCGACGAACCAGAGTGTGGGAGTGAACCCTGTTTCGAACATGAACTTTGGGGATCGGGAAGTGATAATGGGCGGCTCACCTGGTGGGGTGAGCCGAAGGTTCGCGCATCGAGAAATCAAAGCTCGAAACGTATCGATATAGACGTCGTAGGCTGTTTCGTCACTGGCGAATGCCATATCTGACCAGATGCGACATACTTCATAGCGTAGTGATAGAAACGTGCGTGTCATCTCTCTCATGTACAGCTCCCCGAGTTGGAAATGTTTCACGACTTCCGTGATAGGCAATGCGATGGGCAACGTAGCTTCAAACTCATCGAAGAGCTGCTGCCACCGGTCTAGCAAGGATTTGATCTCCTCTCGTGACTTGATGAGTTCCTGTGGGACTACCCCGTATCCCGGGCTCCTCAAGCGATATGGATCGCCTTTCCGCACAAGCTCCATGGTTCGGCTAAAGATGCTGTCCATCACGGAATGTGCATCTGTAAACGAGGAGAATGTCGCGGGCCAGGTGGTCTCCAGAGCACTCAGGCTTGGGAAATCTGCAGGGTCATCGCCGAAAAAGAAGGGGAAAATGCTCAGTCGTCGGAAAACAGGCACCATGTATTCTTTAACCCAGGGAATATCTGGGCCAATTTCTTCCAATATGGCAATTCCATGTTTGCAGTGCTTGATGGCCGTATCTCTGTTAGATTGCAGGAATTCTATACATATGAACAGAACACAAACCAGCAGAACAACAGGCTCGTTTTTCATAGACTTCAACCCGCGGATCGCTGCGTTGTACTGTCCCAAAGCAAGCCTACTGTCTCTGACTTGGGCCGTAGGTTGGGGATTGGCTTGGACCTGCTCATACAGCGTGCTGATGGCCACGACAGATTTCCGCACCACAGGCTCGAAATTGCTGAACTGCATTACGAGCGAGGTCCAGAAGTAAGGGTCCGCAGCCCCAGATAAGTAAGGCCCAGCTATTTCGCAGAAGAACTGCAGGGCTCGTCCCTCATCTACAGACTCAACGCCCTGGAATCCCTGTGTTGGCGTGTACGAGAGCAGTCCAGGTCTCACACTAGTCATGTAGCCATCGCATTTGCGGCCAGTCTGAAGACATCGCTCGCAATGTGGCTTACCCTCATCGCATTTGACCTTGCGGATCCTAACGGGGTTAGATCGACCTCTGGCGATCACCAGATCGTATACGGACCACTCACTTGCAAGTTAAGCAACCCGTTTTCACCTTTCGGTTTCCTTTGCGAGCCATTTTGCCGAGACAAATTGACTGAATTGAGCCTCGGACTCACAAACGAAGGTAACTCAAGAGATCCACCTTGAATGGATTATAAATGGCTGGAGAATGTGTATCTTAGCAATCTTAACAACCTTGGAGAAGGGGTGTCTGGTTCCAATCCAAGAAAATGAGACGGTCTCCGTCTTTATAGCTCCAGTTGCTGAGCGATTCAAATAAGTACCTATTCATGTATAATACCGCCAAAACACGGTGAGATTTGGGTTAGCGTCAGTGGCCGCTTTTAGGTCTACTTTTGACCCGGCTCACTCCTGTCCACGAAGTGTTATCCCCGCTATGTGAGTGACGACTATTTATTCAGAAAAAAGCTCTACTTCCCTTGTATCCAGCATCTTCAATTGCTAGTCTTGTGGTCTACGGATTGAAGATGTATATTCTGGGGGCTGGGTTGGCTGTTTTCCCACATTCAGCAGGGGGACGATTAGCGAGGTCGAACAGAGATGAGCTCAAGTTCAGCCAGCGACGGGTGGTTTTGCAATGATAGGTAGGGTTCGAAATCATTCAACCAAAACATAGCTGTATAGTTGATCAGATTTTCCCCGCCCAGTTCGGTTGTAGCAGTGTTAATGTGTTTTTACCTCAAAGGACAAAAGATATCATTGACTTGACCGTCAGTCACATGAAAGTCGCCTGTGCTGTGCCACAATTGTGGCCGAGTACCTGGTTATTGGGGCTCGGCCTATATTATATGAGTCAGAGCGCGCAAAAAGGCTGAGTCACTCGGGAGTCTGAGATTGATTGTAACGTCAGGTAGGTAGGTATAAGTATAAGAGAGCTAAGAATTGGGGTATCTGGAGGACTTGCACTTTAGTACACCAGCAACACTAGCCGTGTGTGAGCTAAATCATCATGAAAGCCAAGATTCTGAAGCGCGTCTTTAAGGAGATTGAGGATGTCAATGCCGATTTCTTCAATTTGCGGACTGTCATCTCCCCCGATCCTGAGGATGATATATCACGATTTGGTTTTATCATGCTGCCAAATGACGGCGCTATGGCGCATCTGACCTTGGTTGGAGCACTGTATATCCCCGATTCATATCCCGAGTCGCCACCCGCGGTGCATCTTTATACCCAGACTGGACGATATAACGTTGACGTTTTTCGATCCAGGTTAAACGACAAGGAGAGCAGCACCCTCTGCTTCAACATTTTGCGTGCAAAAACGAACGGCGGCACCTGGACAGAGGACTTCACCATCTCGGCGCTCTTTGCGTCGCTGATGTCAGCGATTGTGTCCTTCTACGTCCCGCAAGAATACGGGAGCGACCGACCCGAGTACGTCTCGATGGAAAAGCTTCGTGACGTGAAGCGTTATGCAAGGGAAAGCTATAATGATCATAAACATTGGATACCGGCCATTCCTCAAATTCCGCTGGTAGAAGCCACCATGGTCTCGGCCCAAAACTTGGAGTTTCCCCAGGAGATCACCGCCGGGGACAACCATAGGGTGATGGCGGGCCCAATTTGCCTACAGACCAATGACTCGATCGTCCATACGTTTGCGGTAGACCTCTCTGAGCTGCACGAGGGCATCATCTTTTCCGTGATCTTGACCAATTCAAAAACCGACCTCGTTGGAAAGAAACCGGAGACGGTGCTGATTCGAAACGGCGTGACGGCGACGGCGGCCCGGAAGCGGGCCAACGAAACAACCAAATGGTTCTACCACGGCAAGCCAATGAACGATGGTGATATGCGATTACACGTCACCATCGGGGCAGATCAGATGACGCTTGCCTACTATTCCGATGGGCGCCGCTACATTCACGGCGATTGCCCTGTGTCGCGGCTGACGGCCTCCGAAATTGGCGATGTGCGTGGAGTTCCATTCTATGTGCACATTTACACCAAGAAGAAGAGCGGACCACTAGCAAAAATCACCGTACTAGACACCCACCGAAAGGGTTACTTGCATCGGGATGCGGAAGACAAGGACTGGGAGGATCTCGGGTTTGAAGTTGTGAATGATCCAGACGACTCTGAGGCGCTTTCGCGGCACGCTGATAGAGACAGTGAGTCAGGGGAAAATAATAATGACAAGCAAAGCCAGGATGGTAGCGGCGTAGTAGAGGCCGGGCAGGAGTTGTGGGAAAAGTTGGATGAGCTTAAGATCTAATGTCGAGCGAACTTGAGATGATTAGGATATTGGCTAACTTGGCCAACAGCCACTGGGATTTATTAATGTAAATAATACTTACAACATTGAATGAGGGGTCATATCGAAGCCGTGCTCTCAGCCTGATCCATAACTTGAAGCTGGCGTAGTTGCAGGCCAGTGGGGCGTATATTAAAGCTGTGCGACTGTACCTTGTCCAGAGCCTCAATCTGAGCGCTACAATCCCGCAGTAATGGAATTCTACTAACAGTTTCGTTCCCATTCTTAGAAGTTTTGTCCACCGAAGTACGACGCGGACCTCCCGTCTCTGAGATTATAACTCGCCATCGGACTCAATTTGAAACCCTTTTCATGGAGGAGCGCTACTATGAATGTGGCCCTAGAATATCTAATAAGTGGAAATGGATACCAAGACATTAAACCAACAAAGCAAGACACTATGGAGTAAAAACGTGGGTCGATCGAGTTCAGCTCAGCCCGTGGTGGGCTTCAGACTGCTCAGCCAGCTACTTCGTTAGTCATCACGTAGCGGTGCTCAGCCTAAGGCGGCGCCATCTCAGCTCCCAGAACGGAAACGGCTTTTGGTAGGCCTGTACATAGTATCTCCGTGCCTGTGTACTGAGTATAGTGCTGATACATTGCTATTGGGGGCCAAAGGTCGATCCTAAGCGGGGGCTTCAAGGATTAGTCCGAGCAGGCCAATTGACATGCGCTAACATGCATTAACCTTGGTAACCGCAACATTAAGATCCTTGTTTTAGGCCTGCTAATAAGCAGCCAAAGATGATGCTGACTGAGTGCATCTGTAACTAGGATCCTTCGAGCGTTGATGACACTACAGCTCAGCATATCTCAGCGGACCATTAAGTTGACGGAGATGGGAAGCATTGTATAGTATTTCATTCCTATTGCTAATTCGATGCTAGCCATGCCTTCAGGGTCGTTGGTGACCCATGCAACCAGTTGGATGCTGCTTATTTATTCAAACCAGACTATCGTACTTTTTCAGTCAAGGAACCTAGGTAGCTTCACTGAGCCACGGAATGCCTTCTCCGTAATTCACGAATCACAGTTCAAAGAGCTCACCCAAACTGAAATGCCCAAAATCAGATGAATAAGACAATGTGTGGAAGCATTAAAACGCAAACAATCAAACGAACTGCAGAGATACGTAAGCTTGGGGTTTCACAACTAATAGCAGTCGTGATAAACACAAGAGTCCTAGTTATCATTGTATTTTACCTTTTCTAATTCAAATGTCATGGCCTACGAACAGATTCATGAGATATCTTCCCATTCATCCAGTGCAAATTTCTTTATTGCCATCGTTTGACCGTCTTGTCAAACACGAGAGCCCAACACCATGTCACCACCAACGAGATAATGGGTGTTTGTGATGAACTAGCTGTTTGTGTATAAAATTCCTAATTATGATGTTCTTAATCTATCCTGAATTGCCCAGGCTTCCCAAACTTACAACTTTTTTGACACAGATTCAGATTCGGCAGCGGAGCCTGGGCTGACGAGTGCACAGAAGCTACGGCTCTCAGCAATTGAAGTACGCGCAGTGAAGGTTGCTCACACCAAATACGAGTTGGTGATCTGATGATCTGGTGAAACACTGACAATTCATCCAGCTTATCAAATTCCCGAGTCGGGAATTGTAACTATAAAACGCGAATGTGCCCTGTCCAACTGGGATTCGGACTTGAAGCAACACCCACAACTTAAAAGCCAGGCATACAAATACAAATCGCCTAGGAAGACCTTAGCATCAGCTTTCCACACAGATCTCAAGACAACTCCTACTCAATATCTGTAATCATGACGGAAGCTCATCTCAGAGTCCCACGACAGAGATGGACTCATACCATCCCCGCCAACCTTGTTTATGATCGTGAAACTTTCATCGTGGCTCTGAAGGATATTTACGGCAGGGATCGGTTTGGAGACTTAAACTACGTTTGGAGGATGGATGACGATAACACAAATATCATTGTCGAGGCTTTTATTGAAGAGCCGAACGACTTGTTGACGTTGTTGCAAGATCGTGGTGAGATTACCCAGTCTGTGAATTGAGTTTAAACGGATAGCTAGACAATATCGACTTCGATCAAGTGCTGAACCAGATTGATTCGTATTACTATTCTCTTGATGCGACACCATAATTTTGAGCCTAGGATAATGCTGTCCACACTGTATTGGGTCGCCTGTCCATTTGATTACTTACTACGCCGAAGAAACCAACAGCGGTGATATCAAAAGAGAAATTAGACAATATACACTGAATTGATGGGAATGGATCGTCCTAAATTACCGATTATACAGTTATAGCGGTGCGGCTGACAGGGGAAGATCCCCCTTCAAACTGTGCGCAGAGTCGATGTGCCGCCAAAGTAATGAGTGGAACGACGAATGTGAGATAGAAAGACAATATCACAACGGCGCATGAAACCGTATTGCAATCTTCTAATATAAATCAATTTAAATCTTCTATGTAAGCATCAATCTACGAACTCATCATGCGAACCATTCACTGATGTCTTTTCGTGTGTTTTCCTTTTTAAAAACCAAACCTTCCCAAAAAACCAAGCAACCCATTTAAACACCCATCAATAAAGCATCATCTTTCATCAACTTAACCTAATTTACCCACTTGCGGGCGTTCAAGAACAACTGGAACCAGGGACCAAACTGACCCCATTGGGCAAGCTGGTCATCAGGCTTCCAAGAGCCCACATCTGCCATGATGGTTCTCTCGGGGTGAGGCATCATGGCCACGACACGACCGTCCTTACTCTGTACACCAGCAACACCCTGAGGGCTGCCGTTGGGGTTGTAAGGGTACTTCTCCGTGACGCTTCCGTAGTTGTCAACATATCGGAGGGGAATGAGACCTTCCTGTCCAAGAGCCTGCAAGTCACCAGCAGAAGCAAACTCAGCCCGACCCTCGCCATGGGACACGACGATGGGCAGGGAGGATCCGCTCATGCCAGAGAAGAAGACAGAGTTTTCAGACCTGTTCTCAACGGTAACCAATGAGTATCGGCCCTCAAACTGTGAGCTGGCGTTCTCAACTACATATGAATGTTAGTAGACTGCTATCAAATCCAGGGCAAAGAAATCCAACTTACCAAAGGTAGGCCAGTGCTCGGCTCCAGGAATCAACTCCTTGACTAATTATTACTGTTAGAATCTCTTGATAGCCAACATGAGTCAAACAAAACTTACGTCGAGTAAGCATCTGGCAACCGTTGCAAACACCGAATGAGAAGGTGTCGGGTCGCTTGAAGAAGGCCTCGAAGGTCTTGCGTGCGCCATCATGCATAAGAATGGACTGAGCCCAACCGTTACCAGCACCAAGGACATCACTGGGAACAAACTATTAGCAATTGCCATCTTTTAGGTAAATCGAAAACAAAAGGATCACTTACCCATATGAGAAACCACCACAGGCGGCCAGACCACGGAATCCATCTAGAGAGAAGCCGTCCAGGATGTCTGACATGTGAACATCGACAGCATCAAATCCAGCGGCCCGGAACGCAAAGGCCATTTCGGCATGGCCGTTGACGCCCTGTTCTCTGAGAATAGCGACTGTTGGGGACACTATTAGACATTTCCCTTCATCATTCCAAGGGTTATGATCATATCTTACCTCTGGGCTTATATACGAGGCTCTTCAAGTTAGTCAAAGTGGGCAGGCTAATATCGGCAGGGTCAAAAGTCAGGTTGTAGTGGAGGCCTGGGTCCTGAGGGTCGACAATAGTCTCGAACTCAGACTGAGCACAGGCCGGGTTGTCACGAAGCTTCTGCATCTCGTACGAAGTATTCGTCCACCATTGCTGCATCTCAGCTCTGTCCAAATCAACGATGGTCTTCGTCTTGTACTTGACAGTAAGAGACTGTTTGGACGTGGACTTGACGTAACCGATGGTCTTGATCAGACCATGAGGAGGGCCGCAAGTGGCGAAGCACCGCTTAAATTTGGTCTCGTCACCTTGTCGGATCTGGAAAACAGCACCGAGCTCTTCGTTGAATAGAGTCTCAAGCACCTTGTCGTCAGACTCAGCGACGTTGTCAAGGGAAATCTCAGCACCACATCGACCAGCAAACATCATCTCAGCAACAGTAGTGAGGAGACCTCCGTCGGAGCGATCATGGTAGGCCAGGACGATGTTCTCCTTTATATGCAGTCAGTAAGGAATCATAACCCTGGGTAAATAAAGGTGCTTACCTGGTGCAATTGCCACAAGGCATCAAAGAAATCACGAATGATCTCGGGATCGCGGACGTCAGGAGCCTCGTTGCCAATCTGGCCAAGACACTGGGCCAAAGCAGAACCACCCATAGCCTTGAACCCTTGTGCAAGGTCAACATAGACAAGGATGCTGTTACCAACCTCTTCGACACATCGAAGCTGGGGAGTCCAGGTACTGCGAACGTCCTCGACCAAGCTGAAGGCGGAAATGACAAGAGAAACTGGTGCGGTAACTGTCCTGGACTCTGAAGTCTCCTTGTCCTTCCAGGAGGCCTTCATAGAAAGAGAGTCCTTACCAACAGGGATGGAAACACCCAGCTGAGGGCAAAGCTCCATTCCAATAGCTTGAACAGCTTCGTAAAGTGCAGCACCCTCACCAGGATGCCCAACAGCGGCCATCCAGTTAGCAGAAAGCTTGACACGCTTGAGGTCACCGTTAACCTTTCCAGGCTTGATATCGGCAGCACCGAGGTTCATCAAGCTTTCAGCAACAGCCATTCGGGCAGAAGCTGCCGCGGAAATGAGCGCGAGGGTAGGCTTCTCTCCCCTGTTCAAAGGTTAGTAGCTATCGGCTGAAATAATAATAGATACTCACATAGCCATCGCTTCACCTCGGCGGGTTTTCTCGTCAATGCTGAAACTGGTCAAGGTGACAGCAACATCGGCAACGGGAGTCTGCCAAGGGCCAACCATCTGGTCACGAACTGACAGGCCACCAACAGTACGATCACCAATGGTAATAAGGAAGCTCTTGGAACCAACGGAAGGAAGCTTGAAGACCAGCTCCGTGGCCTTGGTCACCATTTCTGTCAAACCAGAGATATTGAACTGTTCCGTCAGGCTGTTGGCGGCGTTGAAGGGCTGTAGGGTCTTTTGAACCGTTTGGACGTCCTTGGCCATCCTGCGACCAGGAGGAAACAAAACATCCATAGGCAAGTTGATGGGGTCAATTGGTGGCTGAACGGTAGGCTCGCGGTCGGTAAGAATTAGTTTGGCAACACCGTTCTCACCCTTGGACACAGCAGTTCCGACAACGGAGAAACCGCAGCGTTCACGTCGGCAGATGCTCGTGAAGCGGTTCAAGCCGTCTCGGTTAACAAGGAGAACTGTTTTTGGAAGGTTAGCAACACGACAGGATAATTAGAGGGTTGTTGCATACCATATCGCTCCTGAGACTCATTACACCAGATCTATAATAAGATGTTATTAGCCGTCTGATTGTGCTGTGTTTACATCCCCAGCTGGAAATACCTGAAGAGGAGACATAGAGTTGTCAGCACTCTCAACTTGTCTGAGTTCAAACTTGCCACCGAACCCGGCGTCCTTCACAAGCTCTGGAAGAAGTTAGTATCAATGCATACGAGTACTTCCAACGATTTTGCTTATTCTGACCTGGCAAAGCATTTGAAAGACCTCCAGCACCAACATCGTGAATGAAGGCAATAGGACTCTCAGAACCCAGGGCAACACAAGTGTTGATGACCATCTGAGCACGACGTTCCATCTCAGGATTTCCACGCTGCACGCTATCGAAATCAAGATCTGCGGTGGCTTCATTACCCGTGTTAGATGAAGCCGCGCCACCACCTAAGAAACCCGATCAGCGATTTGACTAGCGAATATGCACCTAGAGAATTACTTACCAAGTCCGATTAGCATGGCAGGTCCACCAAGAACAATGACATGGGCACCATCCTCAACATAGCTTTCTTCCTTCAGAGCATGTTGTGGTCTAACACTTCCAATACCACCAGCAATCTTTGTTTTACGTTAGTATATTATCTCCGGCTTGTATCGGAATAGTTGTCATCTGAGATGAAACGGGTGGGGAGGTTGGCTGACCATGATAGGCTTATGATAACCTCGGTATTCGGGGGCTTCAGACTTGGCGTCATTGGTAAGAAGAGTTCTGAAAGTTCCAGTAAGGGCAGGGCGGCCAAATTCGTTATTGAATCGAGCAGAACCAATAGGGGCCTCAAGCATTATATCGAGACTGGAAGCGTAGTGGGAAGGTCGGCCAATATCAACCTCCCAAGGCTGCTTGTTTCCAGGAATCAAAAGGTCAGAAACCCAGAAACCAGTAAGACCAGCCTTGGGCGCCGAACCTCTTCCAACAGCGCCTTCATCACGGATTTCGCCTCCGCTACCGGTTGCTGCACCGGGGAAGGGAGAAATGGCAGTCGGGTGATTGTGAGTCTCGACCTTGATCAGGGGCTGAACGACCTCCTTCGTGAGCTTCCAGCTACCAGTGGAGTAATCAGGGGCCCAGTAGTGTCCCTCGTCGCCATCAAGACTATCATAGAAGAGTTAGAATTAGGGCTCAGTTATATGGCTTGCCACGTCGACTTGGGGGTTTAATGGTCGGATTTTATGGATGAGCTTACACAGCGGCGTTGTCGGAGTAGGCACTCACGACGAACTCAGGGTTCTTCTTGTGGGTGTTCTTGATCATGCCGAAAAGGCTGTTCTCTTGGCTCACGCCGTCAATGGTCCAGGAGGCATTAAAGACATGGTGACGACAGTGCTCTGAGTTGACTTGAGCAAACATGAACAGCTCAACATCGTTCTACAAAACGCTATATTAGTCATTGTTTTGCCGACCTTGCGGGATATGACGCATACAGGGGGTCGGCCAAGAGCAGTGTACTGCTTAACGAGGTACTCCATGTTGGCCTGGTCAAGACCAAGGCCAGCTGTCTTATTGTGCTCTTGGAGAGCAGCGAGGGGACCACGCGCATCGGAAAAGATGTCGACGACAACGAGCGGGTTTCGGGTACCGTGAGCGAAAATCGTATCGAGAACAGGAGGAGAGGTGGTGAAGTATTCGGTCATTCGATCATAGACGACATCACGGAAAGCCAAGTCCTGCTCGCCCTTGTACTCGCCCTCGAACTCGATGTTCAGGACTCGACCGCGTTCGATGCGCTGGACTGTCTTAAGACCGCAAACCAGGGCAATGTTGGAAGCCTTGGAGCTCCATGGCGACACATTTCGGGGCGTGATGAAAACCTGGACACTCTTTTCGTTGGTATCGATGGCGGAACCGGAGGTTGGTTGGTCAATGGCCCCGAGCAGCTGCTTGACCTTGTCTAGAACGGTCCGGTCTTCGGTCTCGAGATCGACATAATATTGCCACGAGCCAGAGAGATTGGCGACCTTGACAGGACTCTGATCGTTGATGCGCTGCACAAGCTTCTGAAGCTCCGAGGCCGTGAAGCACGACTCGCCGACCAGAACCTGGTGCATGGTGGATAGTTGCTGCGTTGAGCGTTGGCTTCAAAGCAGAATGCGCTTTGACGGCTTTTTCGTTTTGCGACTCGGTTGCGGGGTGAAAAAAAAGTCCATGATGGCGGGGTCCTCCATAACTGCTCATACCTTTTACAATTGAGAGTGGGATGAATTTCCGGGTTCGGGGTAACCTAACTCCGTACCAAGAATAATAGACTCCTACCAACCAGGTCCAAATATATTCTCTCACTGGCTTCGAGAAATGTTTGAATCTTTTTTTTTCAAACCTATCTCGCCTCTTTTCTTTTTCTTTTGCTCGTTTCAGATCTTTGAAACCTTTTCTTCATCTGCTCGACCCTTCCGCGTGACTCAGTGGAGTAGTCAACTGTGGGCTATCCGGGCCCGGGCCGGCACTTTTTGCTTAAGTAGTTTCCGGAAGCTCCGTGCGCAGAAACGGCATACTAATCATCTACTGATAAAACTTGGGGTGAGCTGGAGGTTTATTGAAGTAAACTTGGCTTGACTACATGATTTTTGACCTAAGAGAATGACTTTGCAACCTTATCGGGGCAATGAAGCATCTGTGACGAGATATTTATGGGCCTTTAGAAGCAGCCAAAGCACCATGGGTTGTTATGATATCTATATTTTTCGCTATCGTTGAGTTCTAAGATAAGGCAGCTCTGACTGGTTACTTTTCTAGGTAAACAAAGGAAACGAACGTAGAAAGGGAGTTTGAAGAGTACCTATTATCTACGTTATGCCCATGTTGCTATCATATTTCCCATAGATGAGAGACTCTTGTAGGGAGAAACTTGGGTGATGAACAGCGCACTTAGAGTTGCTCGAACGAGATAGCGAAGCTTTCTAATCTCTATAAGGCTATTCAACCTTCCTGGAAGATGGACCAAAAAAATGAATGCAGACCGTAAACGGTTTATGGTTGCAAAGGACCAGCGCGTTACCGATTCAGTGGCAGGATACTACTGGCATGTTGCGTTTGCTCACGATTTGCACTATGTGGCCGAGACGTAGACCTCAGTCCACACTGGTTGCATCCAAGCTTTATTAAGAACGAGGGCACCCTAGTATTTCCGCTCATGGCAACGAGACTATATTCAAATACCAGGTTGCTTGCAATCTTGGAGATTAGGAGTGCACCGCACTCCTTGTTGGTCTGGTCTCCTGTTGACTGTGCCCGCCTTTAGGGAGTTGCAGTGCAAGGTTGAGAGATTATACTACGTCAAGTTGTACCCGAACATCCTTCATCACCACAATCTCTGTGGACACTTGGCCACTCAAGGCCTGAAGCTTAATGGACCCAGACTTATCGCCAGAAGCTATACTGCGGTCTGACACATCATCTGCGAGGCGCGCAAATGGATGCTCATCGGTTTCCGTAGTTATGTTTGTCCCTCTCGCGTGAGTATAGAAAGAACCGTAGGTTTCCAAGCGCCAAGTACCCGAAAACTAACTTCGCCCTTCTTCGGTTGGTGACTTGTCTTATGTTTTCGTGCCGCGTGACAATGGGGTCAGGTCGAGCAGTCCAAATGTAATCTTGCGTAAAACTGGCTTTGTGAAGGGTAGGCAAGCTGGGAAAAGATTAGATCCTATAACACACCAACTCCCAGATATGGAGAATTAAGGCAGACTTACCACAAGCAATGGCAATGTTTCCCTCGATGATGGTTAGAATTCAACAGGGATAAAGCTTCAAATAATGTCTGGGTCGGCGAGGTTTGTTTTTACGAGGATAACTAGACGCACGGTAGACACGACGGTGACACTGGCATTAATCAATAATTATACCCAAAATAAGAGTGTTTCTAAAAGGGCCCAAAGATAGAAAGAGCATACATACAAGATGCCGGTGAGCAAGATGGCCGACAGAGCAATCTTGCCGCCGGTCGGCAAATGAAGCTTCCAGATATACGGTATTGGGAGAAGTATGAGCACAATGTCGGTAGTGATTGTAGATATGGAATTTCCGTAAAAGAATTGCTTCGCGTCGACAGGACATTGATATTTAGAAGGAGGAAGTGGGTTGTAGGGATTAAATCGCTCCCAAGTTGCTCGAGTTGGTGTGCATTGCACCAATGTGAGAAGAAGCTATAATCACGTTAGATGATGCTATTGATACAAAAGAGAACAAACAAACCACAGCGATGTCCCAAGCACACACGATGCCGGAGAGAATTATTATGGGATATCTCATTGACCTCCAGACGCCAAACGACCTCCAATAGAAGACCAGAGTTGACAATACAGTCACCCGTATACTAACTGTGTAACAGATCTCAGTAATGAAGAGGCCCAGAGCCCATGCGTACAGAGCGTCTGGTTTTGCGGCCCAGATGCGTTGGCCCACTCCCCGGCTTGTGGCTTCAGCAAGTCAGCATTGAGGGTTATTGATGCAAGTACGTCCTGCAAGACGATAAGAAAGCAAGGCTGCTCACCATATCCCGCCATTCCAATAATATGTCCCAGGGCAGCGACCTGCGTAGAGAATAAGCCCTCCTGTTATTCCTCAGCGGAGTCCAATGACGCCTTCCCAGAGCAGCAATGATAAACCAGCATCCAGCCATAGACTCAAACTCTTCATCCTCCGCCCCACGATTCTCATGATCAAAGTGCCCAACGCCAGTAGCCAAGTCAATACAGAGATAGCAATGAACATGGACCGTCTGTCATCGCTGAGGTCGACCCCGGGAGGCGGCTTGAAATCCATTGGGAAGGAGTGAGAGACGGAAATTATGAATCACAATTCTCCAACATTTTTTCAACGACAAAGAGGCTCAGAAAACACGGACGCTGTTCAACTATCTATGCGTATAGATTTGAGACTTAGAAGCAGATCCGGTCCTTGACTCCACTAATGGACCGGCCCCTGTTTGAGCCACTCAATTTTGTGTGACTTTCCTTGATGAGCTACTGGCTTTTCTAATATTATCAATATAGTTTGCTTGAGAAGAGATAGACCGTCTGTCATAGCTGATCAAGATTCTTATTTTTGATGTCTGATTGTTATATGTTCGATGTCTCGAAGACATCACCCTTCTTTATGTTAGTGAACTAAGACATAAAGCTGCTGTACAAATATATCCATATATATACACATTACATTCGTAATTATCCCGAGATGGAGCAGTTAAGATCCAAATGTTTACACACCTGCTTACAGTGAACACGAAGAGTTGATGGAAACCGGGGATGAATTGTCATTGCCGGGGCGGTTGCCTCTCAGTCAAACTATTCTTGACTAGGGACCTCCACAAAGAATTTTCCTACGTGGAACGTCACAGGGATGGCAAATGTATCACGTAGGAAAGGTACTTACTAGTGTTACTGGTGATCTATTTTGACTGGAAGATGTCCGATCGAATAATGCATTGACTACTCGTAGCCTGATTCGACACATAGCACTTGATCCCCTTGGTGTAAATTGCAACCCTCAATTGTCCTCCTTGGATGTGTTCCTCGCAAGAGGAAACTCGGAACATACCGTCCATTAATCACCAGCACATTTATCAACCCTTCCCTACCTCTAGGATGTGAATCCCCTGATCAAAAGAGCTACGTACGTGTTTATCTTACCTGAGTCGTGCGTGCCGTGCTGCTGTATGTGCCTTTAAGTTAGTTTGCAGCAACTTTTCCCTGGATTGAGGACTCATAACATTACAATGACATTGACTTCTGCTAATAGAGGCAGACTTTTCTCGGTTCATGATGGTCTAAATCATCGTATTTTTGACTGCGTTGGGAATCATGTAAAGTCTTTTACAAGGGTGTACTTGAATGGTAGCATTCGGGTTATTGTGATGAGGGCCTTGAAAGCGGCCGATAACAGAGATACCAAGAAATTGTTGAATACTGACGCGATCGAATTTTGTTACGATGTATGGCTAGCTGCAAATCATTGAAGTTTCAACTACTTTAGTAACGTCCGCCTAGTTTAACTGCTAGGGGTCTCGCCTTCAGCTGTTTTGGAACCTCTTCAAAGGACAGCCACAACTACGACCGTTCGATGCCATCGTCAGTCCGGCAAAAATGCAAAATAGAGACTTTTCGGCCAATTAATAAGAAATAAAGAATCTTTGTGCGTAGCAGTTATGCAGCTGAGAACGCTATCACATTGAGCGGTATCTAAATGCCTTCACTTGTGACACGGTTTTTTCTTCCCATGGAGACAACAGATTTTGCAGAGGATTTGATCACTGAAAAGCCGTGGGTCGCTAAATTATCCAATCCTTGAGGCTACACCTCCTGAGAATGCCAAGCAACCTAAGGGTGATACCTTGATGCATATGTATTGCAAACACTCTAACGCGCATCTAATCTGTTCTGAGTGAAAGCATCGCAGTAGCTAGACAAAACGCAGTCATATCAAGCCCAGACCAAAATTTGACTTGAGTATGGGAAAACTAGACGCTCCAGCCGCTGGCTTTCGATCAGTCAATACAACAGCAACCGAAATAGCCACCAACAAATAATTAGATTTCTATATTTAGGTCTGACTGAATAGAGGGATTATAAAGAACAATATTGATTAATGAACAAAGAAATAAATATGATGTCAATCGAGGATGAGTGATTCGCTATTCGAGTAAGTGAGCTCATGAGTTTTTGTTGTTCACCCACCGCCAATTTCCAACGTTTCAAGAACCTAGTGCATCTTGTGTTTGATTCGAGCCACTGAAGGGTAGCCTCGTATAACCAAGTTTTGAGAAGCCTATTTCTTCTTTGTAATTGTATTGATTCTGATAAATTCAGAATCATGTAATAAATATACATTCCAGCATTTACTAAATCACGCAGAGGGCAGCCTCCAGCCCAGCCGTCGATCGCTTCGATGCAAAAGATGGGTGAATCCGCAGAAGTCAAAAAGAGAAGAGAGAGGAGCGGTAATCGATCAGTAACTATCCCTCCCTCGCTCCTCTATCCTTATTGAGGTCTTGCAACGTGTCACCAAGGCTCCACAGTGAAGATGAAAGGGTAACATGACGTTACAGGAGTAGTAGAACAATTATCATGGTTCGTATTGATGGCATCACATATGCTACGAGCACCCAGAAGCAAAGTAGAGCAGGTACACGGTGGGGAACACCGGGGGAAGCGATACTTTCAAGTCAGTGCGTTTCGGGCCAAGGACGGCATCTCTGTGTGAATCCTTCCAACAAGGGGACAAATGGCTGGAGGGATGACATCGCCTGTTGCAGTTTGCGGCTACCGACTTCTACAAATATAACATAAGTTAGTCAAACTAGTGTCTTGGCTCTTTCTCGCGGACCCAGCAGAAGGTGGATGTAGTACACTACCTAATCCATCCCTTTCCTGGTCCTAAGGCAAGTGGAGTGTACCGGGCTCCATATCACCCCAACTGGCAGGGAGTGACATTAAACAATTACATACAGTAAATAGCAGAGGTGAATTGAGAGCTGTTCTTAACGTCATGTGATGAGGATAATCTCTTAAGATGGAGTCAGATATATTGTTAGGACACATTGTGTAAGTAAAATACAGTGAAGAATTGAGTACGTTATGCTTTAGAATATCTATTCTGCTAGTATTCTTGTTTGATATTCTCCACTTGCCTTGGGGCCGTGAAAGGAATAGTACGTAAGGTGCCACTCGCTCTCCAGGTTCCTAAGTAGTGCATTCGGTCACTATTTTAGCGCCTTCCTCCAAAAGGAGTAAAACTGGGTGAGGGTTGTTTTCTGGGAATTGCCTCCTGTGCAGAATAGAATCCAAAATCAAGACTGATTATTGGTCTCATTATCTATGGTTCAAGGTGTTTCAAATTCCCATCCCTGGCCGCGTTCTCTCACTATCTCATTCTCTCTCGCCTCCATCTCCGTATCTCGCTCTGTGAAGTCCATTTTTCGAGCTTTCCTCCTCTCATGACACTCTCGTAAATCAATCTGCAGTCTGCCCCTGGTGTATTCTACGATACTTGACGACCTTTGATGAGTGGAGAATCACTATCAAGGGAACGACCAACACCTTCAAGTTTACCAGCTAGCCCTCCCTATTAGTAGCGCAAGCTCCGGAAGACTATAGCTTCATCAGCACCTAGGTAAGGGATCGTACTACTCCGTAGAATATCCTATACCCAACTCTGTCTACTTCTTTCGATATAACTATCCTCAATGGATAGTAGCATCGTCAGGTTATTCATGGGTTACCATGGCGTAATTTATCGACCCTGGGTTATCTCACAGCCCTTTCCTGTCTAGGCTTGATAAGACTGCATCGCTTATCGCGGATTTGATCGACGAGTTCCAGTCTGTTCAGTGAATAGAATAGCATGCTTTGGGGTTGGGTGACTAGAGGGTGGAGGTTGAGACCTGAGTGACTTCACTATCTATAGTTCACTGGGATAGAATATTGTCATAGATGACAGCATTCCCTTGATATCATTCAACACAATGAGGCTGGCACCTTCACAACGGTAGACTGATAACAAAAATAACATGGCAAACTCGGAAACTGATGCTCTTCCCGTGACTTCAAAGCAATCTATTTCCAAGTACGATGCGGTATCTCCCATCAACGCAAAGGCTCTGTTCATGGCCAAGTGAATTCAAACTGTTTTGCATCACTCGTAAGTAAGTCATAGTAGGTGGTGGTCGATCTAATACTCATCAACCAACGGGAAGTAATCAAGTCCTCATCCACGAATAGCATCGCATTGAAGTTCAAGTCAATTCGGTGCTCGATTATGATATCCTTCTATCACAGTATATTTGCCTTAGAGTATTTATCTCACCATAGGGGATACAGCTATTTAGAAGACGAGATTGAAAGCAACTATTTATAATATCAGCCCTAAATATATGATTCCAATTCTTATCGGCAAGGAGTTTCCTAGAAGTGATGTTGAGCAAAACCTAGCTCCCCTATATGTTTCAATACCGTTTCCTCCAAAGGTTCATTATAAACTTTTCCAGGGCATATCTTTTGCCTCAGCTCATATCACAGTACAGTACGCCTAGGTATTGATGGCTGGATATTTTTGATGGATTATTTTAAGGTACTTAACTCAGGAGTAATCAACGGCCGCGGAAGGCTAGTCAACTCATCAACGCTCGTTGTGCCAAGATAATAACGCAAAGAAGACCCCTTCCCTATTGCTATACCCTTTCTAAGGAGCTCGAAGGAAATACTGACGGCTTTGGCTGGTGTAAGAGGGGGAGGTCCGGTTGAGTTTCGGCATAGGATTCAGCCTGAGGCCTGTCATCATTTCTTCCTACCCAATGCGGTCATTCTGAGCTCGTATGTCAAGAAGAAAAAGAACACCTTCCACTGGCATGGTAGGTGTTAAAATAGTATGTGGAGCACTTTCTTCTGGTCAACCTGACTCCCAGCTCGGCTTTCCTGGGATGGATAGATGCTACATTCTGGTGGCTTCGATAATACCTCTCCACTGTGTCTTTCTTCTAACATCTATTCCTTTCACTAACGTCGGAGTTTTCTCGAAGCAATGTGGGTTAGGAGTGTCTTATTTCGCACATTTCTTCGAGATCATGAGGGTAGAGATGTTATTTTTACTGCTATTTCAATAACAATCAGCCTAGGAAGGTAGTGGCCAAACTTGTTTCTCGGATAGCTGAAACCCAAGTTGTATGATGATGCTAATTTTTCGGTTCCAAATCTCAGTGCAATCAAAATTTGACTAGTTGAGAGCGAGTTTGCTCAGACCTTACTGATGAATGATTTCCAGTTGCTAGAACTCATATACGCGTCACAAGTTGTGACAAACTGCGGTAATCAAAAGACAGGTAGGTAGTCTCTGCTTTCAAGGCCACTAAATCACCAAGCTGTACGTAACATACTCTGTCTCTGCATCGGACTCTATGTAAGCACAATAGACTGCGTAGATACCTGTAACTGGCTGGCTTAGCGGGGAGAGTTAGCACTAGCGCAGCTCACCCGGATACCTCTGGCTGCGCAGTAGGTTGGAACGCTAGAGTAAATGGCTCATGCTCCTCCTGATCAGGCAGCCGACGGCGACTTTACACAGTCTCTACCATGTGGCACGTCGGCCGCGGGAACTGGGATGTCTCGGCAGAGCATGAATGGTGTGGGTGGTGTGGGCGATGTGGTGGCATCCCTGCATGCCGGAGGATCAAATAGGTAGACGTCTTCCTCTTTTGGGACCACCAAGGTAACATAATGCATTGAGGCTCTCAAGGCCCCTCCCGAGTGGCTTGAGATCGGCCAGGGTGAGTGCAGTTTACTGCAACGTCTGCAACATTGCTCCCGAAACTGGGCCACCGGATTACTTTACTGTTCACTCCAATGGGTACAAACCTACGCCGAATTGAGACATGACATATTTGTCCTGTATCGTCGGATCGAATGCACTCCGTCGCTCCGACAGATGACCATCCCCGTCAAGTCTGCGCTAGGGAGTGAGCGACATCGTCATACAACCTAAGCTTTTTTTTCTCTCCCTCGCCCATTTCGCAATTCCGTTCGACTTTAACCACAAAAGGGGTTGAAAACGGGAATCAATAACGACAGGGCGCGTCGGTGAGGGACAAATAAACGAGAAAAAGGATCTTTGGATTGAGGCAAGTAAGCCAAGACTCACCACCAGTCCATATGATGACAAGGCTGCAAGCCTGCCCTTCCCGTCTAGGGGCTTAGCATGACTTGCACACAGATTCAAATCGCATAGCTTATTGCTCTGCTATGTGAATTTAGGGCCTCGGCCGCGCTCGCCTTTCAGGGGATCGATGACACCATCGACGGTTCCTCAAGCGTTACCCTCCCAGGACTAACTTGTCAAGTTTTTCTTCTCTGGCCATGTTCACATTCTCCACCCTGCCTCTTCGGCTAGGTGGCTTTAGCGCTACTGTGTACATACACCGCATGACAGCCATCTACCGCTCTGCTGGGAGAGCGGCTGATGATGTTAATTACTTTACGTTTATTACACGCTATCTTTGACACTGATGCGCGGCCTCAAGTCCCGTGTGTGTGTCAGTCTCCGGAGCCGCGCGCCGTTGCCGTTGCTTGGCCCTTGTCAGATTCTAGAATTCAGGCGGCAGCTACAGCACTTTTCGCACAATACATACGAAACAAGCGATAACTCCTTAGCGGCTACGAGGACCCTGGTCGCTTCAAAAGCGGCAGTATAGTTGTCGACAGAGTGTACTGTGAGCGGAAGATGTGCTAGGTATACATATCGTCTCGTAGATTGCTAAGTGAGAGTTATTCGTAGAGAATCAAATCTTTCTTTGGGCGGCTAAACTGAAGCCATCCTGTTAGCTTATCATCAAAGAAAATCACACAAACATGAGGTCAAGCAAGGTTAAGCCCGGATGTCATCACCGCATAGTATCACTAAACGTAAATTCAATCCCTGAACATTGCTAGTGACCCCGACCGATTCCCCGCTGCTCCTCCTGGCAGCGAGCAAGCACGACATCGCCTTGACGATTTGTCGCCATAATTTTCAAGGATGATTCCCACTTTGACGCTCTTCATGGTAATATCAAAATGGAGCACATTTGGCAAATATGCTTATCAGCCCCGCTGTTTGGCTTGCGCGTAGCACTATGGTACTGCTCAAACGCTTACCTACTATACTTAGGTCGTGGATTACTTTTCGAATGGATTTTACCGCCATTACTCGTGGACCGTGAGATATGCCCAATTGCCTACTGCCTACGTATAGAATTCCCATGTAGAGTCTGACGTCTATCTCGCCGAGATGCCATGTTGGGTAGTCATCAGCCAAAGCTCAATGTCATGGAGCTCCTAGCTTTGGAAATTGAGTGTCAGTAGACCATGCCTCGACTTACTCCAGACCCTCGACTACAATATTTTACGTCTGATCACTTGTCGGTGACGATGCCCTATTTCTACCATGAAGAGAGAGAGAGAGAGAGAAATTCCCGGCTAGACATGCCCCGAGAGCCGCACTCTCGCTACATTCCCCTTATGCCATGCTAACGGCCCCAGGTTTCCTCCCCCAAAGGACCCTCTCTTGTTTGGCTTTCCTCAACAGGTAAGGCAATGTTTGGGGAGATCTATTCCACATATGCCTCCACTTACTGGACCCCAATCCACTGGCAACTTTAATGCGAAGATAAATAAAGCTATCTCCCTCCTCGTTGATCTACCTGCTTACCTCTGTTTTGGTGTATCATCACTCCTGTTTCCTTTTCCTGGATACATCAGAAATCATGGCCGAAAAGGACGTGCATCAGTCTAGCAATGCGTACGAAGTAAATCCAGAGTCGGGCAGTGACGAGGCCCACAACACTGAGTATAACCTAGCCAGCTCTCATGACCAGCTTCACCGAGGTCTGAAGAGTCGACACATTCAGTTCTTGGCTCTTGGTAAGTTGCACTATGCCTTGCAAACAAAACAAAGGGATGCCACTAACACTACACTCGTGCAGGTGGTACTATTGGTACTGGTCTTTTCATCGGATCCGGTGCTATTCTTGCCCGAAATGGACCGGCTCCTCTCTTCATGGGCTATTGCTTCATGATGCTGATTGTGTGGGTAATGATGAACATTCTCGCTGAAATGGTCACCTACCTTCCCATGCGCGGTATGAGTTCTCGCCTCAGAAGTCATTTATCTGTCTTGTGTGTACTAATGCCATAAGCAGGTATCACTATCCCTTACTTCACCGGCCGATTCGTTGATCCTAGTCTCGCCTTCGCTTGTGGCTGGAACTACTGGTATGCTTATACCATGCTTCTCGGAGCTGAATCTGTGGCGGCTGGAATTGTTGTCGACTATTGGCAACCTCCAGTCAACATCGGTCTCTGGATTGCCATCGTTCTCATCATCATCCTGCTGCTCAACATCTTCGCTGTCTCATTTTTTGGCGAGGCCGAGTTCTGGTTCGCCTCTATCAAGCTCATCGCTCTCTGCGGTCTTCTCATCCTGGCCGTGGTTATCTTCTTCGGTGGTGGCCCTAACCAGCACCATGTTCGAGGATTCCACTACTGGAAGGATCCTGGAGCGTTTATCGAGTTCAAGGCAGAGGGTGCTACAGGCCGTTTCCTCTCTTTCTGGGCTGCATTCATCAGCGGTGGCTTCGCTTTCATCACTGCCCCCGAGCTTGTCGCCATTTCCGCCGGAGAAACTGTCGCTCCTCGCCGAAACATCCCCAAGGCTGCTCGGCGATTCATCTACAGACTTGCCTTTTTCTATGCCCTTGGATCGCTTATGATTGGTATTCTCGTTCCCTCTAACGACAAGAAGCTTCTTGGTGCCTCCAACGCCTCTGCTTCTCCATTCGTCATCGGCATCCAGAATGTCGGTATTCCCGTTCTCAACCATATTATCAACGCTTGTATTTTGACCTCCGCCTGGTCTGCTGGCAACTCCTTCCTCTACTCCGGCAGCCGAGTTCTCTACTCCATGGCGCTCAACAACCAGGCTCCCAAGTGGTTCGGAATCACTAACAAGCGTGGTGTCCCCTGGGTTGCTGTGCTCTTCACCTGGGCCTTCGGTTGCCTCGCCTTCCTCAACGTGTCCAACTCCGGCGCTGTCGTCTTCAACTGGTTCGTAAACATCTCGACCATCTCTGGCTTCATCGCGTGGATCGTTGTTATGATCACCTACATCCGTTTCCGCAAGGCAATGGAATTCAACAACATGTTGGACGTTCTGCCCTATAAGACCCCTCTTCAGCCCTACGCTACTTGGGTTGTCCTCGTGGTCATCACCATCCTCACTCTCACCAATGGCTTCGCTCTGTTCATCCATGGCAACTGGAACACACAGAGCTTTATTGCTGCGTACATCACCCTGCCCATCTTCTTTGCTCTCTACCTTGGTCACAAGCTCTGGTATCGCACGTCTTGGTACATCCCGATCCCAAGCGTTGATGTTATGACTGGAAAGCGTGAGATGGATGAGCTCGAGGCAATGGATGTGCCTCCAGTTCCTAAGAACTGGGTCGAGAAGGTCTGGTTCTGGATTGCCTAAAAATGGCTAGTTGCGTTGATTTTCGTCTTTACATACTAGAGCACGTCCACAATGTACATATATATGATATGCCTTATAGAATAATATGACTTATGAAAGTACCTATACTTTTCAGGAATATTGCGGTGATTCTCTTGTTACCCAAAAAATTTCAAAGCGATTGCCAAGTGGCACCAGAATAATTCAGTTGTCGTCAATTCGCACACACGCTGCAGGACGATTGGATGTCATACAATGTGCCGAGATGGTGGCTATCAATCCATTTTTGTAACCAACCGTGCACGGCCACAAACGGAGCGGGGCCCAATTTAGGCGTCTCATGGTGGTTCATTCTCAACCAACTCTTCCACATCTCTTCCCGGCTTCCAGCTTGTGGCAAAGATGCAGTTCATAAACCCCCACGCCAACCTCTTCGAAGCGCTGACTGAGTTCTATACTCTCCTGGTTCAACTCGCCCTTGTTCCTGCCTCTATGCTGCGCTTCCCCGACCCTGTCAACGTGTCCGACGACTTCAACACTGAAGCTGCCCTTGAAGCCGGGTTTTCAGCCGAGGCCGCCAGGCTGATAGCAACATTACCATATGTAGACCTCTCCATTGATAGCCAAGAAGAAGACATTGAAATCAATGGCTTCTTTGAAATCATGCCAAGCACGCAGTTCGTCGATCTAGACCGCTCAGGCGACATGGTTGCTTTTGAGTGGCTTCGAGATATAGATCAAGATCCATACGACGACCGTAAAGTCCCAGGCACAGTTATCCGGCTATCAGTTTCGGATATATACGGCACAGTCCTACTATATGACACCGAGACACGTAAGTACAGTTGCACACTCTTGTGCAAACAGAGATGTACTAAAGAAAAATGAAATCAAGGTCTAATGCGAGAGTGGCAACCATTTCAAGGCGAGGATGACTTCGGCTATGATTCTGTTCCCCAAAAGCTCCCTACTGAAGTTCTGAGGCCATGGATTGAAAAGTTTCGCAAGCTAGAGTATCTCAGCGACTCACGTCAGATGCATTTTTATCTTGAAAACGACCCTGTTCCATGGGGCACGCCCTCCGAGCAGGAGTTGGCGCGTTTAAAGGCTGCCGACGACTACAGAATAGCCATACTGGGGCTTCAAGACATATACCGCGAATGCGGTTGGGATACCGAGTCAAAAACACAGGATGGTTTTGACAAGGAGCGCTTTGTGAAAATGCGGAAGCGATATTTCAATGCTGTGCTTGAACCACATAGTCATTTCGTAGACGCCTTTGTAGGAGGGAGTCATCCGAAATGGGAGCCTGCAGTAGAGCCATGGAGAGACGAGTTATAAGCCCTACTACTAAATATACGACAAGTTTGTCTACAAATTTCCGGCACAAACGTTGTCCCAACTTTCGATGCACCCTCAAATCGAAAGAATTTGAACTCCAACCACATGACTATAGAGCAAACTCTGGTTCATAACTTATGCATCGAGTACCAAATTTGAACACTCACAGTAATTTCAACCAACATCTCCCAGTGTCGTGTCACCGGGATTCTACATAGCATGCGTTGCAACTTACAGGAATAGAACCACTCATTAATGGCATTTTACTGCACGGCTCCCCTGTCTGCCCTTGCACCTCTCCCACGTATCATTTTAAGACAGCCAATCTCTCTGCGTGTTGGGCCAGCGCATCAATCCTTAAGCCCGGGCTATTTCCGAACTCATATAGATTTGCTCCCCCATTGCCACTCCTTTCAAAAAGTCTTCTCGCCCGCGGTTCAACATCCTCGTAACTGAAGAGCAGAAAGAAAGAAAGAAAAAAATTATGCTGCGCCATCTTTCATTCCTCGCTTTACTCAGCGTTGCTAACGCGGTCACGCAAACCACTCTCAAGATTAATTTCCCCGGATATAAGCAAGAAGGGCTCAAAGCATCGGTAGTCGACGTCGACCATGCTACAACTACAGTTGCACTCACTTGCCCAACCGGCGTAGGAAAGGGGAAAGGGGCTAGACGAGTGCGGAATGCCTGATAACCAGCTCATCACATACGCTCCCAACACGTTCATCTACCATTTTTCAACCGTCTTGTTGAGTAGCATCACCAAGTAGGCTTCCCCAATCCGCACGTCTAGGAACCATCCCTAGAGCTAACGATTCTGCAACTTCAGCTCCTACACTATCAAATGTCACTTGGATCTTGCGAAGGACACGGCTGATTGCAATGCCGTGATTCATCAGACAGTGCCAGGCAAGACCACAACAACAAGAAGTATGGAGACGGATTATGCCGGGTTCACGTCCACTCCTGTCTATGTGACTGTCACAGCTGGCGCCGAGAAGCTCAAGGGAGAAGAAAATAGTGCGACCACCTCCAAAGAGACTGGAGCCCCTAAGACTGCTGCTGCTGCTACTACTTCTTCAACTGCCACTGCCCTATTCAGCACAGCCAAGAGCAGCAATCCTGCCGCGCCTGCTGCTACCCAACATGGACTAGTAGCTGGTATTGCTG
Source organism: Mariannaea sp. PMI_226 (assembly GCA_024336345.1). Lineage (NCBI taxonomy): Eukaryota > Fungi > Ascomycota > Sordariomycetes > Hypocreales > Nectriaceae > Mariannaea > Mariannaea sp. PMI_226. The sequence goes on along the minus strand of JANFOG010000001.1, from coordinate 4,257,448 downwards.
CTGTAGTTGGTGGTGCTGCGATGATCCTCTGAAAAACTAGCATGAAAAGAGCACTCAGATGGAGGGATTCATACGATACTAGGAACAAGTGCACTATCTACGAGGGCCAAATGTCAATTTAAATGACTGTTACCTAGGTAATGTTCAGCAAAGTTTCCGGTTACTGTTGGCCTGAGCAGTTTCTTCAGAATTCTCGAAATATGTCAGCACTTTGGAATTGTTCGTTACATATCTAGAATAGAAACAGATAAAGTAGAACTCAGATACGAGCCTGATTTTAAGACGACCTAAGAGCTTCAAGACCCTTCCTAGTCCATTTCAGAAAGGCCCATAAATTCTGGCAGCCACTCGACTAATTCAAATAGAACATAATACTTTGAAAGTGCAATCTATTTACCAACTGATTGTAACACCAACCTAACTATGTGCAGACTCTTTCCAAATTTTCTGTGCCTTAATTACTATTGCAACTCTGTTCCCTCTCCCGTGATGAAGGGTTGCTTATTTCCCTACTCCAGCCTCAGAAATCCACAGTCTCGATCGTTTCGCGTCTCAAAGTCTCAGCGTCTGCTGGGAGCAAGAATCCAGATTCCACTTGCCTAACAAGGCTCTTTCCAGCGAGTTGTCGGTAGTTAGAGACCGAGCCGTACAAAGCCCGTAATTTTTCGGCTTCAAACAGCACCTCAGATCCTATTGTGAAACGTTAGCAATTGTCCAAGTATCCGTGTTCTCCGACCGTGACTTACCCCAATACCAGTTGGGTCTGCCCCTTGGTGTTGCAGCAACGAGTCTAGACACAGGAGCTTCTACATGGAAGGTTCTCACTCCCCCCATTGCGTTTCCATGTTCGTCTCGCACGATCTCATCGGTTGTGCCAATTGTTTGAATTGTAGCACTGGGAGGGGGTTGGGCCCGTCCATCAATCCATCTCAGCATTGCTTCAAATACGGCATGGTAAATGAATGAATTGGAGAAAGTACTCCATTCCATACCTGCTGGCTTAGAAACTGACCATCTCTTGACGTCTATAGCTGAAGCATATCTGGACTCACGATGAGCCATACCAGCAACCTCGTACACTCGGAATGATCCACTGTCTGGGCGCCGGTGCGTGGTACCCTTTTGCTGGCCACTCACGCCGCAGGGAAAACGGACAGATGGGAACTCTGACTCTCCGAGAAGTTCAATGATTTTGGCTCCTCCAGATGCGTCAGGCAGTGCAGCACCACCAGATTGACATGGAATGAACCCCTCAAAGGGCAGCTCACCGTCTGGTAAACGCAAATGAGGCGCTGAGTGTGTGATAAACCGTCTAGTCAAGCCTCCGGTCTGTGAAAGCCCACTGAGGACTACTCGCGTAGCCATAAGCCCAAGCTGACCAGATCGAAGTGCGTATGACGCAGCGGCGATGATCTCTTGGGATTGAAGGGTTGCGGGCCACCACAAGGACTTGAATGCGTCATAAGCTTCTCCAAGTGACTCTTTTGTAGCATCAGTCACAAAAGGAATGTTTTCTTGAAATTCATCTGCTAGGGGCCCTGGAATGAAGTGCATATCCCTGTAGCGCTCTGGGTCGATGTTCTTGATCTTCCCCAGAGCTGAGGGTGCCTGCGAATCGACTTCTAGCCAGGCATGGCCTGTTGAATATTGTTAGTTTTGCCCTCATACTAAGTCAAAGCATAACTTGCCATTGCGCATCAGCCAGCGATTAATGTGACGCCAGATACTAGTTCCACCCCACAGGTGGGAGGGCTCCTCTACAACGAATCCCGAGAACTTGGTCACATCTGCTGGACATCGCAGGAGGATCCGAGTGCAGAAGGGCTCTCCAGCCGCCACTCCACTGATCAGGTACTCCCGACTGACGTAGCAATACTCTGGGAGGAGATCCACATGGTAAGGCTCAAGGAGAATAGTCTTAGAGGTCTTCGTTTCAGGCAGGTAGGTAACAGTCGGCACCGCGATGCGCTCTACGGGACGAGTTTTGTCAATAGCCATATTTGGAATTGGGTTTAACGTGTAGCTTATACTGATATCATGACTCTCACCGACAAATCCAAGAACTATATACCTGCGTGCAGGCAAACTACTGACTTACACAAGGTCCCGACAGTGTTGTTAAGGGGCCGACAAGGTCACGTGATATGATTAGCCGATATAGTCGGCTCGATAGTATCGGCTCGACTGACTCGCCAGTGACGACAGTCCTGTTCTCTTCAATACAAAAATCCAGAATGGCCTCTCATTTCAATGACTCTATTGACATTACGAGAAAGAATCCACTTTTATATTTTATTAAACTGGTGTGACCTTCTTGCCTGTATATTGAGCATTGGAGATCCTCCCAGGTTGTTGGGACTCTGCCTCGAGAACATTCGTAATGGAGACCCCATTGGATCAAAGAAACGTCGAAGACTACGAGAAGGCCAAAGATCAAGCCATGAGTGACCACATTGAAAAGGGCTCTCATGTAGAGGTTTCTGGTATGCAAGTATACGGACAATCTGAGCCCATCTCAATCTCGGATGAAGAGAACAAGGCAGTGAAGAGGAAGATTGACTTCATTCTTTTGCCACTCCTATGTGGTTGTTATATCTTTTCTGTAAGTAAAGCGAAAACAAACACCGAAGTTTGAAGTTACGAGGGCTGATTATTTGGTCCAGTTTCTGGATAAGACAATTCTCAACTATGCCTCGATTTTCGGAATCAAAGATGCACTCCATCTCAAAGGCTCCAACTATAGCTGGCTTGGAAGGTAAGTGCCTCAACCTTATATATCATCTGCGAACTTACTGACGTTCCAAAGTATCTTTTACATCGGATATATGATTGGCTCTATGGCTTGGGCCAAACTTGTCCAACGTTGGCCTCAGCATTGTGGAAAGTTCATTTCAGCTGCTATCCTCATCTGGTCCAGTATCGTTCTGCTCACCCGTATGTCGCCAGTCCTGCTTCTACAAACAAGGGTATCTAACAAATCACATAGCCTTGTGTTTCAACTTCGCTGGTATCATGGCTGTCCGCTTCTTTCTCGGGCTCGTTGAGAGCATCATCGGCCCCGTCTTCGTCATTGTTACAAGCAACTGGTGGACTCGAAAAGAGCAAGCCTTCAGGACAGCATTCTGGCTAGGCGGTACCCCTGTATGTGTTCCGATGAAATACGGTGGTGTTCATTTATACAGTAGTTTCTAACACTGGGCCAGATTGGAAACTTCATCGGTGGCGTTCTCACATATGCCTTGGGATCAAGTCAGTTATCCTCCTTCACTCACTTCACAGCATTCTCACATCATATTTAGTCAAGGGAACAATTGCAACTTGGAAAATCTTTTTTGTTTTCTTTGGTGCCATCAGCTTTGTCTTCGGACTGGTTCTCATGTGCCTTATGCCTGATAACCAGGGCAACGCAAGATGGCTCAACGAGCGCGAAAAGAAAGTAGCTATCGAGAGAGTGAGGGAAAACCAGACTGTGACTAGTGATAACCAATGGAAATGGTCACAGTTTTGGGAGGCTCTGAGAGATCCTCAGACTATCCTCTTCTTCATCACTGCTGTGTAAGACACTGCCCAGGCACTTAAAACGATTGGGTATGAATGATATACTAAACGCGCATTTAGTGGAAATACAATGCCTTCAACATTCGCAAGCCAGGTCAGTAAAATACAGGTCGTGATAAGTCTGGTTTTTAACACAAGAAACAGTTCTCCAGCCAAATTGTATCCGGATTTGGCTTTCGTCCTCAAATCACCACTATCATCTCAACATGCCCTGCAGCTGTCATTCAGTTATCTACATTCCTCGTTTTCTCTTACATCGCTTCTCGTTTCAACAACATTCGCCTAATACTGTCTATTCTCGTTTCTATTCCTCCTTTGATTGGCGCATCGCTTCTTCATGTGTTGCCAACTACCAACGTCGCAGGCAGACTCGCCGGATACTACCTCACTTACACGTTGGTGTGACTACCCTTGGTGCCAGAATATTGAACTAAATCTTAGGCAGACATACAATGTCCTTCACCCTTAACACTGGTCTGATGGCTTCAAACTATGCCGGAAGCACCAAGAAATCGACCGCTTCAGGTGTCATCTTTGCTGGTTGGGCAGCCGGTCTTATTGCTGGTCCCCGTAAGTACAATTATTCAGTCACGAGCAGCATTAATTAACAGAATGGGTCAGAATTTTTCCTCGAAAGCGAAGCCCCTACCTACCAAATGGCGTTTGAAATGTTGAGTAAGTTTCCTTGAAAAGATTATTGGAATGGGTTACTGACGAAATTGTCTCTGAAGTGGGATGCTACGCCCTCATGATTATCATTCCCATTCTCCAAATCTCATGGTACAGATACGAAAATGGTCGTCGTGACCGTCTCGTTGCAGCTAGAGGTGAAACACTTCAAACTGGACCGGCAGAATTCACTGATAAGTCGGACTTTGAGCAGTGGGAAACCTTTAGGTATCTGATGTAAGCACATGAGAGTAGTTTTGCCATTCAGAGAGTGAATTTCGACGTAGATAGTCTATCTTTTTTATTCATATAGCAGTGGAGGAAGTATTTCTAGTCCTGCTAAACATACACAACCAAGTCTTCCGCTCAACAAAGCATGCATATATAATAGCGGTGACTCATTGACACAGTGCCTTTCTCTTGTTGATCTTCATGTTGTGCCGTTGAAATCATAACGAATTCTTGGAATTATCCATATCAGGATTTTTCTTACCTAGGCCCTTGTTACAACGCAATATTAAATACCTCCTCTAGTAATCCATATCCTTACCTGGTAAGACTTATGATAAGCCCGTATAAAGACCGCGAAAGGGGACCTCTGATAGTCATTTAAAGACAGCGTTTAAATGATATAATACTAAATAATAAAACGACCAGTAAATTTATCCATGGCATCGCATACATCCAGCCTTACTCCACGAGCTTGCATCTTGAGCATTGCTTCAAGTAGTTCGCGAGTTTTGCGAATGTAGAGCCCCCATTGCTCACCTGTTCGAAATACCTTGATGATCCAATCACGGTGAATCGGGTCCTCCGTTAATAAGCCAGCAAGGAAGAGAGAGGAAGGTAAAATAGAGGACGGTGAGTCAGCCCGCGACGAGTCACGATGAACTCGGAGTTGATATTGGAGTATTACAGAAATGGACAGTTCCTGGTTGATGGATGGGAGTGGCTGGCAAATGATTAGTAGAAGGCACTGAATGAGTTCCAGGTCTTGACTCACGTATATGTAGTTCAAGTAGAGTAATGCCGAGTGAAGGGCCGATACGATGGCGTAGGAGCTGTATACTCTCGAATCGAGCACTTCTTCGTCAACTGGGTCTTCGACCGGTGATTCATCATCAATGTAACGTTCCCAACGATGAATTTCATTTCTAATATCGGAATATAGTCGTTTAATCGTGTCGGTCCGAATTGGCCGTGAGGTGATGAACTCATCTTCCAGTTCGTGTAGACGCAAGTCCGTTTCCGCTACCTGCGCCCGGAGGATATTGGCGCGGAGCAGATTAACCACAGCTCCCAACGAAGCGACCTCCTTGATGTCATGGTCAAAGATGAAAGACAAACAAGGTATTCTCTTGAGTATTGCTATTAGTGTGCCGCCGCCTAAGCGGTAGCACGCTGCCCGAGAATCCAGAATGGCGAGCCGGAGAATGATGCGTCGAGTCAAGGCGGAGGGGTCCTTCACAGCTGATGCACCCTGCTCAGTGGCAACAATTTCTGCCGCAGCTGCAATGAGTTCGAGGAATGATTTTGTACTACCTCCCATAACATGAACTTGTTTTATACGGACAAAGAGGGCTGATAGAAGACCTTCGACTTCTGTTGCGTGATCCCGTTTGAAAGTATCGAACGAAGTGGCAGCTAGACGATCAAATGCGGTTGCTTGATTGGTATACGACTCATCCTGTATTGACAAATGGGAAGCTGAGAAAGCTAAAATAGCGTAAAATAACGGAGGGAAGAAGAGGGATTGAGAGAAGGTGGAAATGAAGAGGTTGTTCACATCCTTGGAACGCTCGTCAACCTTGGAGTAGCCCTTCATTACCTCTAAATAATGCTGGACCAATTGGCGATTGTCATCATTAACAGACGGCGAGAAATCGCTTTCTACCACAAGCGATGAGCTTTCGTTACCGATTGCCATCTGATGTCTCGTCATATCCGGGAGATGGATCATCGGAGGCCATTCTAAGGACTGGGGAGTTTGATGTGTCAATTCCGAGCCAGTGAGCAGCACTGAAGGGTCAACTGTCGGTACGGGTATGAAGTCTAGCCCTTCTCCAGCAAGGTTCAGATCAAGAGGTCCAGAGCCAAAGGCAAAATTGGAGTCCAGCATATATTCTTGAAGAAAGCCAGATGAGAGATCTGCCGTTTGACCGGGTAGCACCTCGAGGCCCTGGCTGGCGGGGAGAGCCTCGGGCGAATGTGCATCCGTGGCGTGGGCATTCTGCTCGTCATCTTGCGACTGATTTAGCTCAATGGGGGTCTTTTTATTGCTGGTTCCTCTGTCGTACGTGCTTCGACGCCCAATTGTCCGTCTTCGTTTCGGTGGCGGAGCGAAGGGTTCGCCAGAGGCTGGCGCAATCCACCTGCATTGAAAGCCAAGTCTTTCACAGTTTGGGCAGTCAGGCAGAACTCCATCGTTGTTCGGTTTCTGACTCGAAACTGCTTCGCATCTAACCTTTCGGAATTTGCAAGTATAACATCCTTCAGCTCGCTCGGTCAGTCGTTCTGGGCAAGGAACTGGATTGGGACAACACACTGACCTGCACGTGAGCGCTTCCGGATGGTCCCAAGTTGGGTGGAAGACTCTGCATCCATAGTTGAGGCAGCGGGCCTTTCCTTCCAGAATCTCACACCGATAAAGTAACGAAGTAAAGGGACGGTAATTGAGACTTATCACATTTCGTCCAGAGAGAGACGCTGACTCTGAAAAGCTGGGGGGATGGGATTGCACGATGCAGCGGTGGAGAATGTCAAGCGTGATCAGTGTGGGGGAGAGCCTAATTCATAAATTTGAGGCACCTAATCCGTAGGCGTTATTAGGTACTCCGTTTAGTAAATCCGGGGCCGTATGGCACTAACCAGCCCGCTATTTGACGCCAAGACGTGTCCGGGTTATTAGGTATTTTGAAAACTTGACGGTCAGAACACTTCACTCGGTAATAATTGTTGCGAATTTTGAGGCCAGGTCTCATAGTTTTCTTTTTCATGGACTGGTATTTTTATTATAAGAGAAGTAATAATTGCCGATACTTGGCTAGTTAGAGTACCACGGAGACCGGGAACTTCAAGTATCCAGTTCAACCAAGCCGAAGCCCAGGATCTTTGAAATGCGTAAATGTCAGTGGCTTGTGCACAGTATCAGACCAAAGACGCCTCCTCATCTCGGACCTCACCTGCCCACTCACCTTCGGTGTTGGCGTTCAAGTAGGCATGTTATGGGTTTTCTTAATCCCGTCGGTGATTCAATGACAGTTCTCAATTAATCTGTTCTCAATTAACCTGGTAGTCAAATAGTGGCTTGATACAAATATACATGAATAAATACATGGTGGGCAAAGTAACACCCACGGTTGCGTGTGTATCCTTTTATGACCAAGGCTCAATGCGCAAAGTATACCTACACGCTCAAGGATAGTGCAAGAGCTTATTACGTAGATTAATCCATCTGGGAATAACACTGATCAATCTGACGGTTAAGAATCACGGGTAGTCGTTGTCCAGGGCATGGACATCGTTCATATTGTGGTGCCAAAGGGCCGAGTTCAAACGTAGGTGTGCTCACCTTTCATTTATCAGCCCATCAATTTCTTGTACTTGACATGGAATTTTACATCCCAGCAGCTCACAGGAATATATTTTTTCCCTTTTATTAGATTCTCAAAGCGCCATTAAAAGATGGGTCGTCCTCGACCTACAAAGCCTTCGTGTTACTTTGGACCAGGTCAGCAATCTCACATCTGAGTAGTATCCAGCTCAACATATTGGGCTGGCTAGTTAGCTAAGTTCTCAATTTATTGCTAGCAGCCTTTTGTTTACTGCTCAGTCGCTTGATATCATAATGTGGAAGGTCCCTCGAAAACAAGGACCTTGGGATTGTTGAGCCGAACGCAGAAAGAGACAAGCGTTGTTTTAAACTGTTTGAATGGTTATTTGCCCATAAAGAAACTACTATGGCCTACACATATTTGATCCAGCTCTTTGCAAAGTTTTTGGATCCAAATTTATGAAGCAGGGGAGCAGGAGTGTCCCTTTGACACGTAACGATTCGTCGCAGGACGGAAAGCAAACTTGCAGACAGGTAGCTCGCTTCAATTCCAGGTCCATTCAAGTGTCGTATAGTTCAAATAGCAGGATTTACTTTGGAACGTGACCCTCATTGACATCTGCATTATCATCTCCAGAGGCTAATATCAGGTCCCCAAACGTCGTCTAGGCAATGATGGGCAAAGAGACGAGGGCGAGAACAATTAGCTATGCCATTGAAGTTCAATTTAATAGGAGGCCCAACAAGCAATATATTTTAAGTCCTAGGTCTGTAAGCCGTTGTATCCCCCGGAGCTACGTTCATTCTGAACCGAAGAGGTTAGTATGAAGCCTTTTGGACATAGCCACTTTCTACTTAGCTCATTCGATAGGTCACTTTGAGCACCCTTCAATTATAATAAATCACACGGTTACGATGCCACCACCATTACATCAATCGCTGCCTCCTGCCTACCTCTTGCATCTCTAGTCTGGTATGGTTGGGCTGACACTGGATTGGAGGCTGGTGCCTGGCACCATAGGATTGTCGCGAACATATATCCACATCTGATAAAGGAAGGTCTCGTCCCAAGTGAATGTGAGTTGAGAGAATATGAACTATTTTTTGGCATTGAGTGGCCAGAAATTTGCATCAAGTCTCAATCTCCCGGCAAAATTGCCACCTCGATTCACCTTTCTAGAGCATTCTCTCATTCTCTTCCTTCAGCAACTCTAGAGCCTATCATCACGCAAGAGTAGGTGCTTCTCCCAATATGTATGTGTCAACAATCTAATGGTTGTAATATAGCTACCAGGTTCTCGACCGGGAGAAGACGGTGGAGTTTGGACCAGATGCTGCATCGGACGGCTTTTCAGGATTCCTTGGCCATCCTTCGTATCTCTTTGGGTCACCGAGATAATTATCCACCCAAATCCGCCCTGATCCGTCTCAAATATTGTACCCTACAGCACAGGCGACTTGGACAACGAGAGACAGTCGAACCAAATGTCAGGGAGAGTTATAATATTTTCTTCCTGGAGTGGAATATTCTACAGAAGATCAGAATCTTGGCAAGGATTTGAGGTTGAAATCAACCAGTTGGGGTCCGAGCCAACCGAGCCAGTCAGTTTGCAAGACGACAGCCAACTGCTATATCAATCACTATCACCTTGGGCCAAGGATTCGCGGCGCTTACGATAACAGAAACACCCAACGTCTTGATGTTGTTTCTAATTCCCCCCCGGTAAATATCGTCGTTCATTACCAGAACTGGATTTCTTTCAACTGCTCGTATCATGGTTCTAAGTGCCGTGCACGATTCAACCCTACTACAAGTCGCCTCCGTAATATACGGGATGTTTGGGGCGCCAAAGTCGCCGAAGTTCCTACCACAATTGTTGGGTCCACCAGCTTTCTTGCCACCACCCAAACTCATAAAGAGCCCGCGCCGCAACATCTTTGACTTTGGAGGCCACTCACCCACATTCATAACATTTCGATTCCAATGAAGCATTCTCTAATCATCGGCCATCTGCCAATCTATGCCTCGTCCGGCCCAATGGATATCGAGGATCGTGATGAGCGACACGCGACCAAGTAGAAGAGTCCATTGGCCATCACAAACAAATGTGGCACCAAAACCCGGCAAACAAATCCGCCAACCGAAAGCACCAATGAAGTCATATGCCTGGAGCACTCGCGATTCTGCTACGTGCCCATTGCAGAGCAGTCTACGGCAGCATCCAGAGATGTCACGAGGCCCGCTGAAGGGTTACACCCTCCATTCGGGAAAAGGCTAGGACCGGCGCTATGGCGCATTTCTGTCCTCGCGCTGTCATTTGCAGTACACAATAAACCATCGAGATTGGCAGGATTTGGAGAAAGGAGGGCGAGAGCCCCTCCCCAGGGAATCCGTGGTTCGCAAATGGTTCGCACTGGAAATGCGCTCGGTATTTTACGGGACCGAGGATCAGTGAGGCTAAGCCTCCCACTCAAAGTATTGCGAGGCGAGCCGTCCGCCGTGCCCCTCTCCCAGCCTAGATGGCGCCGCCCAACTTTTGATTTGGTGATGGAAGCGAACAGCCTCGACCGCACCGCACTGGACGAGCAAAATAGGGGTAAAATGAAGGGAGGTGAGAGAGAGTGGGACGGGAGGGAGGGAAAGGCAAAAAGCTGAAACAGAGGCAAGCGGTGAGTGGTGCTGTTGAGGCTCTTCTAACAGTACATTGACATTTCAGGCGCTGTTGGTGAAGGCATGTTGGGCCTCCAAAGGCTGCCGGAATAATCTTCTCCATGTTGGGACTCTGACGTGGCCCTGCCCGATCAAAAGTCGACATGGGTCTCATCACGGCGATAGGAGGTTATAAATGACTGGAAGGGCTGAACAGAAGCTTCCAGTGTGGGACAGGCTGCTGCGCCTAGTATCGCTCCCAAAACTGGCCCCCCAAGCGGAAGTTGATCTGTGTCGCTCCGAGTCTAGAGTTGCTGGTGATGACCACTCACCTACGAGCTGCCTTACCTGAACTTACCTTAGGTACCGTTACCAGCTTGGAAGCTCGCTATTACAGTTGGGCTTCCACATCGCTAGGAACACCCTGTCAAAATACGCACCTCCGCTGCCGACGATCAAGCTTGCGCACCAAGAAGCAAGCCGTCACCTGCTCGCCCGCAGGAAGATATGCTGCACTGCAAGGCCGAGTGATTGGCGTATTTACAGGGTGCGGGGGGGGGCCTTGAAAATACCATGCAGCCTCTACTTTCAAGCCCATGGACCGATTCAACACCAATCCTGACGCTTATAGAGGGGAGTAGACACAGAAGAAGCACTAGCCGTCATATTGGGAATCAATACATACCGCGCCTTAAGCCTGACCAAGAAGCTGGGTAGATTTCTCAAAAGGCAGAACAAAACCATGTCTCTGCTTGCCTCATCAAAGCCTCGCCTCGTCTTGTTCTCTCTTCTCCCGCACGCCGAAAACGAAGCAGTCCGTTTGCCTACCGTACCTCGCCTTGAAGCATCATTTCCCGCTCAACGACGCTCACATTTTCACTTCATCGCACCTTGCTGCACCTGACTGCACTTTACCTCACTTTTTTTTTTTTGACGTGTTATCACACAGCCCCCAAGTCTTCGGACACAACTACCTTCTTCCCACTCCTCCCTCCTCTCTTCCTCTTCTCACTTTTTTATTTCCTCGCCAGCACCAAAAAAAAGGTCGTGCTTGTGACAGTCCCCCGGTTCGGTATCAGTGTGAACACCGTGTGTGTGGTGGCCCCTTCAGCCTAATATACGCACTTGTCTACCATACCATCCGGATGGACTTACATCTTATGATACCTCGTGATCGCCACCCAAACGCACCCCAGACCCCAAGTCCAACTTCCTCCTTCTCGCTTCCCTTCTCCTCATCGAAGCGCTTTGACGAAATGTCCCATCTACATTCTCCCCTCGGCCATTACGCCGGCTCTTCCCGCACCACCAACCTCACCTCCGAGTATAACCCTACCCGGCCCTCCTCCTCGGGACAGCCGGCTTCCCCAAGCGAGAGCTATAATCTACACGCGCTGTCCGATCCGAACCCATACCAGAACAGTGAATTCGCTCAACATTTCAACCCAGGCTTCGCTATGTATGGCAACAGCATCCCCGAAGAAAACATTGATATTGGTCTGTGGATAGGGGACGAACCGACAATCCCTACAGGTGGAGTCAATTCGTGGGAGGTTGTCACAAAGAAAAAGGCGCAGGGTATCATCGATCAGTTCAATAAGTGTCTCCCTCCCGCTCAGAACAAGAGAACATGGTCAAAGCATCGAGCGTATGATGGAAATGAGGAGGAGGACACTACTTCACGGAGGAGGAAAAAGGGCCCTGCCGTCGCCGAAGCTCCTGTATACGCCCTCAGCATTGCGCAAGATATTCGCAAGCTCGTGGACAGCGACTTCGAGTTCTCAATGGAGTGGTGCTCCTTTTACCTCCATGAACCTCTCAAGTTCTTCCATAAGCCATGGACATCCTGTACCAAGCAACGAGCGGAGATCTCCCACATCATCACTCACATGATAAGCGACCACGGGCTGATTCGGGGGTGCAACTCAAAGCGGAAGAGTCAGCGATACCTCACCCGATGCAAGAGCCATAACGAGACCAAGAAAGGGAAGTCGGACTGTGGCACATGTTCTCAGGTTGAGCACTGGGCTCCAGAGCAACTGAATGACCAGAGACATGCTGGCCCTTCGCTGTGTTTGCGTTGTTACGCAGAATTAGGAACCAAGGAGGAGCTATATCAACATTTGCATGAGGCTAGTATCTGTCTATATCAAGAAGACCTCCCGATGATCCAGAAGTCGAGAATCTTATACACTGTATTCTGCTCCTCCACCGAGGTCCCCAAATTCCGCCCTCCTGCTGAGACATCAGCCCCGAGGGATGGAGCACGAAAACGCAACATGAAGGGAACTCGACGGCCAGCCACAACGACTGATCCCAAGAACACTCCCCAACTACCCACACAACCTATTGCCCAGGCCCCTCATGGGTCATCAGGGCCATCAAATGCCCATCTACCGCCTGCGCTTTGTCTCTCTCCTTTGTCGAGTGGTGGTAATCTGAAAAGGGAGGAAGATTTCCCGGGCAATCTATTCTCCCCAACTCAGCCCACGCAGCCTCTCCAGATCGGACTGGCTCAACACCAAACGCAGCCGCCCCAATACTCACAGACGTTGATACACCGACAACCAGTGCCATCGCACATGTCCGAGCTTGATCTAGAACTCCATTCTTACTACCCTCAGGCATGCCAGATGACCCTCGGTGAAAATATGGCTTCATTACATACCACCACGCTGAATGATCAATCTCTTTCGGCTGTTATGCAACCAGAAAAATATCCCGCCTATGACTCTGCAATTGGTTCTGAAATGGGCGGTATTCTATCACAGCCGTCTTATGAAGAGCAAATTTTTCCGGCTGATGATACATTCGACATGACTATGAATGAACCATCATTTCATTTCAACGAAGCTTTTGTATATATGCCCGGCTGGTGGAACGAGAATGACACCTCAATGGGAAATGGGCAATTTCAGAACTGGTCATGATATCGATGGAGGAGATTGACGGCCTATTATCCATGATATTAAAAGTGGCAGCTTGCCACTAACAGCCCTCTTTTTTATTCTCTTTCTTCTTTTCTCTTTCGATCCTTGAGAGTTGCAGAATCTGCGATGCGAGTATGTTTCATGTCACGTCACAGATAAAACATGGTTTCGGGAAGCGACACACATTAGAAGCTGGATCCTCGGCGAAAAAAAAAACATCAACGCGTTTCAACAGCGCGACATCATTCATCATTCCTCCCATCCATTTAGTAGCTGCTCATATCAGCCGGCTATGCAGCCATGCGAATGCACAGCCTGAAGCAGTGAAACTATGGTATGTGGCTAATGTGATTTTTTCTCTTCTTGTTCTTTTTTTTTTTTTTTTTTTCAAGGAAATGATGGCCAACGAAAATGACGGAGATCGACATACCCACTTGATTTTCATATGAATTCTGTATGAATACGGTTGCTTTTGGTGTTTTAGACAGTGGATGGGCATACCATTCGTTTTTTTTTTTTTTTTTTTCAAGCGGTTTATCTATATCGTTATGGAAAGGCGTTATATGTTCTGGTGTTAGCTATTGTTTATTTTGGCAAAATTGCTCGAATTTGGAAAGGCAAGGCAGAGGATACATTATCTAGGACAGTCTAGAGAGCACCTACAATCTTCAACACTTAGGTTAGATGCTACAATTGAGGTCAGCTGGTATGGCTTGATATCCTAGCAAATGTCCCTACTATCAAGTAAATCCGTGTCCCAAGTAAACAGCGCCGTAACAAGAACAGAACGGTTTACAATATCCAATTAAATAAACCCTCTCTTACACACCAAAACAATGAGCCATAAATAAAAAAAAAATACAGACGCTCTCGCTCCAAAGCCATTTCCTGGGACTCCAAGGGCCAGTTTCTTAGAGTCAGAACCAGAGTCTCGCTTGTTGTAGGGTAGCGATATCGGAACTGGAAGCTTGCGGCTCAAGCATGCATGCCCAGCAAGACGCTTGGCCAAGGACACAACCAGAGAGGTAACGAGGAGCCACGCAAGGGGGGTGAGCAACGTGGCTCCTCTGGAATGGACTTGATTATCCCGGGCTTTCGGTGAGCGAGATCAGTCGTGTGTGTGGTCACCTGCCAACCTAGTAGCAACTCTACACAGCCTCGGAATAAATGAATGGCTACCAACTCTTCTCACCGGCTGGCGCTGAAGGGGCAAAACATGACGAATTTTGAGCGTTGGACGAGGCGACCAGAACTATTCGTGCCGAATACTTTCTTCGTGGAACCTCAGAGGTGATGCGTTGTCACTGTGCATGCAGACTTCTTTCGGGCGTAACAAGAGACACGCCAACCACAATATCATGCCGCCTTGTTTCGTGACTCTGTGCGATTAAAAGTTGACCGGTGAAAAGAGGGCAGAGGGGGTAGAGAATCCTTGACGTCAGCTCGCTTGACGGTGTCGATGTGCCCAGAAACAGGGCTGAGCAAAACGCTGGGCGCCCAGAGAGACGGCCAAAGCACAAATAGCACTTTCGTATTACGGCACAATATTTACATTAGGCGCACGAGGCAGACACGAAAATAACACCGGCGTGGACGCTGGGCACGATGGAGTCAGGCGCACAATGCTGCATTGGATGAAGATGGAGAGTCGCTGCACCAATGATCCGTACATGCGACAACACTGTAAAACAATGTGTTACTGTAGTGCAAGACTATGTGTTGGCCTCACGAGACTTGGCCACGTCTGAGCCCCGGTGAGCGACTCGGAGAAAGCTGGATGACGCATGCTTTTTTATCATTCACCCACAGGTTGGGCAACACAGGCACATTGTCAGTATTGCCTCACAACAAACAACCCATTCAAGCGAGAAAACCGGGAATGGCATACTGGTGAGCTGTGTAATACCTACCAGAGGGAAGACACATGCTTACAGCACCCGATAAAATGCACAAGAGCTTTAGTCTGGGTGAGGAACTAACCATTGGATGGATGGGGGAGAGGCAAAGACGTGGTCCGGCGGAAGGGTGAGTTATTAGGGAGCTGAACAAAAAAATGCACTATTATCTGATTACAAACTCCCACAGGACGTTCGCTTGACCAGAGACCGAACAAATAATCAACACACTGGGGACTCACGGACGCAGACACTGTCACTACATACAGGTGCGGCCACGTGAGGCGAAACAGCATGTTGGGCGCGGGTAACCGATCAGTGCTGACGGGCTGGAGCCAGTTCTCACAGCCACTCACCCAAAATACTGGAGCCTACCTGATGGAAGTCGTGGCCTCGCCCGCTCATTGTCCCCTCAAACCTGGTTTCACTGCCTTCCCTCAAGAGCTGGAGGGATGAAGTCCCTAGACCAGGGGGGTTCTGGGGTCGGTTGGGCTGAAGTGCTCAGTATCCACCAGGATCGCCCAGTGGAGAGAAAAGACCAGGATACCTTACTGTAGGCGGTTGTCGCCATGTTTCAGCTCTGAGTGTCAGGCCTGTTGTGCCACATTTAGAAGAAAAAGGAAGATGATGGTTGATTTTTCGGAAAATACCGCAGGGCTTTTCGCTCAGACAACCATGAAAAAAAAATGAGTTGATAGGCCACATACACATCCTTTGCTTCTCAATCAACACGTGCACACATCAACCACGAGACATATGAAATGAGATGGCAACTGGATTCGACGGACACGATCCTTGGTAGAGCCTAAGAGCATAGAGAACACCGAAGAATGGTTCGGTCGGTTTCGCCAATCTGGAGCTCATTTTACTCTTAAAATTATGCAGAAATAGTGCGGCTTGTGTGGGACGAGTCTGCTCTTCGATCGGCAAGGCAACTGTTTGCACTTCAGTGTGCTTTGGTGAGTGCGGAGCCATGAGAAATCAAGGTGGGAAAACAAAGTTGGCAGCTATTACATAGTAGTGAAGACTCATTAACTAGTTGGATCCGCCTCAGGTCAACCACCAGTTCCCCATCAGGCAAAGTGTCAGGGGAAATTTCGCAAGGGAAGTGAAGTGGCAAGTGGGAAAAGCGAAAAAAAAAAGAAGAGCTACAACATGCTGGGGCGCCGAAGGAAGCGAATGGAGGTCAAGCCAGGAACGCGCCCAAGATGGAGCAGGCTAAGAAGGACGGGAGAGACCTTGGGGTCAATCCGTAGCCAATCACATCCGAGTAAAGAAATTATGCAAATCTTAGCAGGGGCCATAGTATTGTGAGTGTTTGCATATGAACCACACCAAAACGAAAACTAATGAGCCATGTGCTCTTTGTGTTGAATGATGTCGACTTAATTAACAGAATTAGCGCCGACCACAATGTAATTACTGTGTACTACCTGCCATTTGTGAAGAATCGATCAGGCCAATTAATCGTAGTGCAAGCCACAAAGTGGAGGTGGCTGTTCCAGTGACGAGCTTTTTCGACCATCTTGGTTGATGAGAACCCCTCGTCTCAATGGCGCGGACAAGGCTGTGATGCGGGCGAGTTTGCGCGACGCGTTGACCGACTTGACATGGACCGAAGGATGCAAGCCGATCTTTCCCTTTCCTTCATTGTAAAGTTTTACTCAGCTTTCAGGGGTTGATCTCACGAGCGGTGGAAGCTGGTAAGTTGTTGCTGTCGTGAAAGTGGTTATCATCTCCCTTGGGCAAGAGTGGAATGAATGCCCTCGATCCCAGCCCCTCAACCCCTCTCGCAGACTCGCTGCCCCCCCTCCTCCTCGCCACTCTAATGTATTCTATTCGGAGGGAGTTCAGTGTATCAAGTATCTACAGACCGTAGATGGCATTGACTCGCGACTTGATAGCAACCTGTCTATGATCTAGGTCTAGATGTCAGAGTTGGAAATTAGACAAACCTTTCCTCATGCGCTCACTGTCGTTTTGCCGCCGACGATGCAACTGACACACCAAAGAAACCACTAGGAACCCAAACAAGAAAATAGGTCACATCCTAGGGTTAATTAAATGACAAGGCACAACCTGATGCTCTTCAGGGAAGCTTCCCCCAACGTCTCATTGCCAGAGAGGATGGCCCGTTCATCCTTCTGCCCCAGACCCTGGAACAGCTTCAGACAGAGCGACTGGGCTTCAGGCCGATAGGCGGGCACGCGCCGAGCTGGGGCCGGGAGCATGCCTGAAGTTGGGAGTGTGTGTAATTTCCGCGCGACGGCTCTCGTCGTTGGCCGTTAGAAGCGCGTTCTCTGCATAGCAGCTGAAGCTCGCCTCCCTCGTTGCCAGGTTACCAGTACTCGAAACACGCTTGAGGTGGTGGGCACATTCCAAGTCACAGCTACGACATGTTTCCCACCTGGTCCGTTCTCTTCCCCCTCCCCCTCCTCTCGAGTTCCTGGCTTGAGCCCTCTCTGTATGTCATCGTGCGGTCGTTGGTCCACCTTTTGGGTCCCTGGTGGCAGTTTGGGGCCGGCGCCACACCCACCCTTGAACGCTGAACCCTTTTGGGGAGCCTTGGTCGATCTCGGCTGGTTTCTGGTTGTCACCCATTAAAATCTTGTCCCGGAAGCTGGGCTGAGAACAGAAAGGTCTGCTTTGATTTCATTGGTGTGCCTGGCATATGTTGCCCTGATGCGCAGCGCCGTCCTCCCTCAAGGAGGTACTTCATGCATCCCTTCCCCCCTCTCCCACTGATACCCTCTTCTTGAGATCCTCTTTGCACCTCACGTTTCAATTTTGCACTCCAAAAGACTTCGTTGGCAAAGTCTACTGCTTCGTACATTTCGTCTGCTTCGCACATTACATAGCATTTGCTATTCGCATCTCACTGTTACGGATATCGAATATCCTTCGCCTTTCACTCATTCACACTTCGGCTTACACACGCCAAAACACACAAATTGTCCACAGCCTTGCGCCACCGGCTCGCAACGACTTCGAACAACTATCCGCGATCTGTTCTTAACTGATTTCAAGGATTGTCCCATTTGAGATTTCCTCGTCATTGAACCAATTTTACTCGGCTCTACGTTGAGAAAAATAAACACCCTTGCGCGCCAGATATACGCTGCTAGCTTTGAAAGCACTTACAGGGACAACAACCAACCGCGGAATTTTCAATATCAATACAGTCAAAATGCATTTCTCCAAGCTGGTCCTTGCCGTCCTACCGGCCTTTGCTCTTGCTCAGGATACCACCACCGAAACTTCCACCACTACGCTCACCAAGACGTACAGCCTCTCTGTGATTCACACCGTGACCTCCACCTACGGCCATGGCACCCACGCCGTCACCACCCACAGCCACAACAACACGGCCCCTGCCTCTACCATGAGCACCCCAACCGCCTGGAGCACTCCCAGCACCCCTACCGCCCCCAGCATGACCGGATCTTCTACTACTATCGCTCATCCCTCAACCACTGGCGCTGGTTCTGCTCTCGACGCGGGTAAGGTTGTCATGGCTGGTTTCGCCGGTATGGTTGCTATTGCCCTGATGTAAGCTTTCCAATGAAAGCTTCGTTGGCGGCGAGAGGGACTGGAACGAGGGTACGAGAACCCTTGTGGCTGACTTTGACAACTGAAACGAGCTCTTCGATGCGATCATCATCCCAAACCATTCCCTTTGTCACTTGTTTGTTCTACTTTTGTTGCCTATATTTCAGGCCCTGCCCCCAACGGCTTGGTCCAAATACTTCTCTGGCATAACGATGAAAACGATGTCAATCGCGACACGACGATACCAATTGCATAATGGCATAATGGCTTTCGCTGTCTAGTAAACCTCTGCTTCACTTGACGAGTCGAAATTCTTTCATCTTTTGATTTCGGACTCTGCCTCATGATTTAGAGAGCTCGACTGCCTGCCCTTCGTTCATCGCGAAGCAACACCCGCTCCTTGTCGACAACTCCTCGCGGGCTTCAACTCTTCTAATGTTTTTTTCCCCGACTTCATCCCCAGCTGCACAACACCCTGCGCGCGTTGACTACGCTGCGCCTGACCTCAACCTCTGTACCTCGTTGAGAAATTGTTTGCCTTGGCTTTCGCACTGGTGCATCTGGATGGGTAGCTGCCAACTGTCAAGGGTCCCCAAATGCCTGTTTCTCTTCCCATTTCTACATACGTTTCACGACACCCCTTTTTCATCGCTTTTCATGCGATGTATACCAGGCTTTGGCGTGACCGACAGATGGTGGCTTTGAGATGACAAAATCCCCATCAGACTACTAGGACGACAACATGGTTTGTGCTAGCTGGCTGGACTATTATCATTGTTATTCCATCAAAATCTCTTCACTTGCCTCTGTTGCTTCACTTGGAGCTCAGGGCTGAGAAGACGGGGGGACGAAAAACGTCGGTGACGCGGAAACAATAATAACTTCTCTTCAACGAAACTTGGCCTTTTCGACCAAGCCACACATTTTCTTTTATTTCTCTCTGGCGATACCCCCTTCATTCGGATGGCAGGTGGTCCAGAATTGGGCAATCGTCATTTCACAGGGCTGGCTACTTCTTTGCGAGGTAGCACCTCGTCTGATGAGTTTGTCAAAATTCTTGGACGGCAAGGATTGCAGTTTGAAGTATGAGCTTTCTCTTCTTTTCGGTGGGGTAGGAGTTGGTTTACAGAAAAAAATGGGGGATTGGTGTTATGAGCGTCCTGTGAACGGATCACGATTTTGATGAGCCGTGACGAGATGGCAAGCTCAAGATAGCGTAGATAGGAGAGCAATGGTACTTTCACGATTACGCTTTGCTCAAATCACTTTGACCCCGCAATTCTGTCTCGAATCAATGAAGCTATGTGTGATGTATCGATGCGAAAAGGTTCCCTCGGTTAGGGTAAGGAATATGTACTTTTAGGATAGTCTCGGACACTTTGTCCGGCGTCTGGGGTATCGAGATGCTATGCGCTTTATAGAGTGCATGGCCTTGTTCGGTGTCGTGCTCCGGATATACCACCTACCAAGTGAACATGCCCGGCTGGAGCTCAAAATTGGAGCTGATTAAGGATATTCCGCCCGCCTGTTATTGGCCTGAAGGAGGTGGCGTCGCCGGCTTTACTTCACCGGGCGGGTCTCGTCGGCTTCTAGATTGCCAATCTTTCTGCATTACTGTACATGCTGCAGCCAGCTTTTATTCCAGTTCTATCCCTGTTTGAACATCCCACCATCTGACGAACTTTTTTAACTGTCGTCCCTTTGCCCCGGCCGGGAATCTATATATTTTTTCTTTCATATTTTCTTTTGCACCGCCTGGCCAAATTGTCATGGCATCGGTCGGCCCTTCGCTAAAGCGGGCTCATGCCCCTCTCCGACGAGCTCTGTGTGCGGCATCTTCCACTCGCTCTTTCGCAACAGTTCCCTCCGAGCCAAAGCAAGCCGGCGAAGCTACCCCGAAGCGCAAGTCATATTTTAAGGATACTCAGCTCGCATCGTTCTCCGATTTCGTAGCTACATCACAACCTCTGTCTCCTGCTGAGGCCTACTCACTGAAGACTGCTGAGGTCGGCCCCGAGGGCAAGAAGAAGACGATTACACGACTACCTGAATGGCTCAAGACCCCAATCCCCGCCGGAAACGATAACTTCAAGTCGATCAAAAAGGATCTTAGAGGATTGGGACTACACACCGTCTGCGAGGAGGCTCGATGTCCCAACATCTCTGAGTGCTGGGGCGGTTCCGACAAAAGTGCTGCAACCGCCAC
The DNA here is from genome assembly GCA_024336345.1 of Mariannaea sp. PMI_226. Lineage (NCBI taxonomy): Eukaryota > Fungi > Ascomycota > Sordariomycetes > Hypocreales > Nectriaceae > Mariannaea > Mariannaea sp. PMI_226. Next base: position 4,236,438 of record JANFOG010000001.1, on the reverse strand, counting down.
AATTATGCTTATGGGTGACACTTGCACCCGAGGATGTCGATTCTGCAGTGTCAAGACAAACCGAAACCCCGCACCCCTCGATCCCCATGAACCAGAGAATACCGCTGAGGCCCTGGCGCGTTGGGGACTAGGCTATGTTGTTCTGACCAGTGTAGACCGAGATGATCTTGCTGATGGTGGTGCAAGTCATTTCGCCGAGACCATCCGAAAGATTAAGCAAAAAAAACCCACATTGCTAGTCGAAGCATTGACTGGCGACTTCCGTGGAGATTTGGACATGGTGAAAATTGTGGCGGATAGTGGACTTGATGTCTATGCCCACAACGTCGAGACAGTTGAGGCGCTCACACCCTATGTGCGAGATCGCAGGGCGACTTTCAGACAGAGCTTGGCGGTCCTAGAGCACGTTAAGAAGGTGAGAGGCAAAGAAGGCATTATTACCAAGACAAGTATTATGCTAGGTCTTGGAGAGCAAGAGCATGAGGTTATGTCGGCGCTCGAAGGTAAGATCGCTCATAAACAATCCACCACTTAGCTCTGAAACTGACAATATGATTACAGAACTTCGAAAGGTCGATGTCGATGTTGTCACATTTGGCCAGTATATGCGACCAACCAAGCGCCACCTCAAGGTCGAAAAGTACGTGACTCCTGACGAGTTTGAGATGTGGCGTAAGCGAGCTCTTGATATGGGATTCCTCTACTGCGCGAGCGGGCCTCTCGTCCGCTCATCGTATAAGGCTGGCGAGTCCTTTATTGAAAACGTCCTCCGTAAGCGCTCTGGGGAGAAGAAGGTGGCCGACAGCACACTGGCCAAAGCCGTCGCCTTAGACGCGGAGGCTCGCTCGACTATCTGAGCTGTACATAATTGTTTTATCTTTTGTTCATTTTATAAAACTCCCAACACTAGTTATCGCTTTCATAGTGGGATTATGACCATGGCGCTGGCCTCAATGGGTTGGCGTTGGAAACTGGAAACGGATTAATAGACCTAGTCTCAACTATCAAGTCGCAACCTTTCAAACGGTCTAACTCTGTGTATACATGTATAACGGTGTAGAAAGTTTCATCTAGGAAGGGGTGGCATGGTGTCACCTCGTTCCTACTGCCGTCCTGCTGTACCATGGAAGAGAAAATGTTGACTTCGAGGCGCACTCGGGGCGTTTATTCATACTCCGTCTCCATCTAAATCGATGACAAAACATTACCAAGATGACTGATTGACAGTCGATGGAACTGGAATTTCTATAGCTCTCTATCACGTAGCGAGCCACACGATGCTTCTCTACTCTTATCACAAGGTACACCCTTATGTTGGAACGTCATTTTGATGCTGAAGAATATGAATCACTGTAAGACTCAAGCACTCATCACGCGCGACAAACAACCGGACATTTGATCTGCCAAATAAATTAGTATTGGAGACTGGTAGCTTAACTATCAATATTCTAGAAATAATAATGAAAATGATCGAGATCGTGGACTACGTCTCATGGGTCGTGATAAAGTTGGTAAGGTAGTCTGGTAGTCACGGCCTTGATCGTCCCTTCTCATTTGGATGATTCAATTAGCCCACGACTTCCATGCTGGTTTGCTTTGAGGCTAACTTAAACAACTTCATACCACTTTGTCTATATCCAACAAGCCGTGAACTACAGAAACGCGTTTCCACCAACGCTCGTATCTACTGCACCAACGGCCTCATCAGCACTAAGATGCAGATACACCTAATCCTCTCCCTTGCCCTCGCTGGCACCACAGAGGCCAAGTATTGGATGGAGGATATCGAACACCATGGCCGATCTCCCTACTTCCCGGACCTCACTTATCGCGTGTTCAGAAATGTCAAAGAGTATGGCGCTATGGGAGACGGGGGTTTGTACTTGATGACAAGCCCTTCAAGTCGACTACTTACAAATCGCAGTCACTGATGATACGGCGGCTATAAACGCTGCAATAAGTGCTGGTGTGAGATGTGCTCCTGGAGTGTGTATGGGCAGTACTTTGTCTCCTGCAACCGTTTACATTCCTGCTGGGTATTCCTCGTCGTGCCCAATGTCTAGTGTCCGAGTGGAAAGATCTTGAACTGATGTTGTTTAGTACCTACCTAATTAGCAGCGCCATCATTGATCTTTATTATACCCAACTTGTGGGGGATCCAAATGATCGACCCGTTATAAAAGCATCAGCTTCTTTCTCCAAAGAAAGTTTCAGTCTCATTGACGCAAATCCGTACCTGCCAAACGGTGCCCTTGCCTGGAACTCAACTAATACATTCTTCCGTCAAATCCGCAACCTGATCATCGATACCACTGCCCTCCCACCAGACCATCCAGTTGTGGGAATCCACTGGCCTAGTTCCCAAGCTTCATCTATCACCAATTGCGTTTTCCAATTGTCGCAAGTGCTAGGAAACCGCCACACCGGGCTTCTCATCGAAGAAGGCTCAGGAGGGTTGTTGAATGACCTGTACTTCTATGGGGGAGGCAATGCGACGGTGCTCGGAAATCAGCAGTATACGGCTAGAAACCTCAGGTTTCAAAATGCAGATATTGCTATATGGATGACCTGGAACTGGGGCTGGACTTTCAAGAGTGCTTACTTCAGAGACTGCCGGGTTGGAATCAAAATGGACGAAGCCTCGAATGGCGTTGGTTCTATAACCTTACTCGACAGTCAATTCGAAAACGTTGAAGTCGCCATTTCGACATCTCGCAGCAGCAATGGAGCATTAGGAGCTGGGGGATCATTAAGCCTAGAGAATGTTCAGTTCCACGGCGTGGTGGGTGTCCTAGTTGACCGAGACGGGGTTGATCTCCTTGGGAATATTTTAACAGCAGGTAGCAACGATGTTTTCATCATGGTAAGTGACATTACACAGTTTCAAACGAAGTCGGGCTTTTGACAACGATTAGGGACATTTAGCTTATGCTGGGGGCTTGTTCGACGAAACGGGATACTTCAATGTGCCTACTCCAAGGAGTGGTAATCTCTTAGATGGGGATAAATACTATGAGAGATCTAAGGTCTGCAACTCTATAATATCAAAGCTACGTAGCTGACAGCCCGCAGCCTCAATATGAACAAGCGACATCTGAATATTTCCAATCTGCCAGGGTTAATGGCGCGGCTGGAGACACCACTCATGATGACACGGAAGCTCTCAACAACTTGTTTAGTTACACTGCTGCCAATAATCTCGTTGCATTTCTCGATGCAGGTATCTACATTGTGACAGATACAATATTCATTCCTCCAAATGCGAGAATTGTGGGGGAAGCCCAAGCATCGATCATCATGGGTACAGGACCTAACTTCCAAGACGTTACCAATCCTCGCCCCGTCGTTCGAGTCGGTAATCCAGGTGATGTTGGCCAAGTTGAGTGGTCAGATACCATTGTATCTACCCGTGGCCCCGCAGCAGGAGCAATTCTAATTGAGTACAATCTCTTCTCGCCAGACGTTCCTTCAGCCATGTGGGATGTACACACCCGAATTGGGGGATTTGCTGGGACTGCTTTGCAAGTTTCTGAATGTCCGGCTATTAAGAATGCCAACGTGGTTAACACCAACTGTATTGCAGCATACATGAGTATGCACATCACAACATCTGCTGGAGGCCTCTTTCTGGAGAACTGTTGGTTCTGGGTCGCAGATCATGACTTGGAAGATCAGCAGTATCATCGAGTTGCGATATTTGCTGGACGTGGTCTATTAATTGAGGCTCAGAGAGGTCGCATCTGGTTAAGTGCCACTGGCTCCGAGCATCACGTTTTTTACCAATATCAACTTGTCAATACTGTCGATGTATACATCGGCCATGCTCAGACGGAGCAAGCGTATTTTCAGCCACTTCCACCCGCGTTGTATCCCTTTCCTTCCGAAGCATTCTTTCACGACCCGAATTTCCAAATGCAATGCCAGAATGACTCTGATCCGACTTGCAATATGGGATGGGGCATGAGGATCCTCAATTCCCAGAATGTGGTTGTGTATGGAGCAGGATTATACTCGTTCTTCAATCACTATAACGACACTTGCGCCAATAACAAGTCTCCAGAATACTGTCAAGAGAGAATTTTAAGCATTGATGGCAATGCACAGGGAACAAAAATCCTAGGATTGAGTACGGTAGGCGCAAGAATCATGGTGCAGAGGAATGGCGTGGATTGGATCGCATCCTTTCCAAACAACAGTACATTTGCTGACACATTGGCTCTCTACCTACCTTGAGAGCAGCTAGATTGACTACACAATGATGAAGCATCGAGGGGACTCAATGAGAAAGTTATTCATGAATCTGGGGGTAGGTATCATATGAATTTGAACAATTTTGGTGCCAATCAAATTATAAGACCCCATTGTTGCCAAGCAGCTACATCAATGAACAAATTGTTTGTCTTGGATGGGTTTGCGTGAACGTAATGAATTCTATGGATCGGCCCAAGTTACCTTTGAGACAGATTTGCGTTGAAAGAAACCATTGTATTTGTGAGTCACAAAAGACACGGGTTGGAGTCTTTACTGTTCTCTTCAGGTTCAAAGCCCAAGCTCTTTCAGATTATTAGACGACCTTTTTTCTTTCCAGGCACGTCCACTGTGATTGATACCAACTTTGGTAGTCTAACTATTACCGTAACGAGAGCTGATGGGTTGTGGGGTAAAATGGAAGTCAATTAACGGACAGATGGAGCACTGATGTAACTGACGTGAGCTCCTGAAGCGGGACATCCGGCAGGATGCCTGGCTGTTCCTCACCGCCTTCCATTACTGGCCAGATTGTGAGTGCCGCCCCCATCTCGCTTGGTCATCGCCATCATGGCCAAATGCCGGGCGCATTCAGATCTGGCTTCTTTGCGCAATCCAACTGCACTTCCTTTTTCTCAACGTATTTAGCAGAACAATCAACATCACAGCCATGAGTATCAGCATCGGATCCACGTCAGAGTGGGAAAAACTGCTGTCTAGCACCAGCATCGTCGTCGCAGATTGTACGTAACTGACAGGTTTTCCCCCTCCGCCCTCTTCATGCGACAGTCCAACTGACACCTGCGTGCTCTATAGTCTATGCCGACTGGTGTGGACCCTGCAAGATGATTGCTCCGCATTACGAGAAGCTCGCAAACGAACATAGCCGTCCTAAGAAAGTAGCCTTCGCGAAGATCAATGTCGATACCCAGTCCACCATTTCTCGCACACAGGGTGTTTCCGCAATGCCCACTTTCAAGATCTTCCACAACGGCAACTGCATCGAAACCATCAAGGGTGCCAATCCTCCTGCCCTGACACAGGCTGTTTCCAACGCTCTCAGACTTGCTGGTACAGGAGGCGGGCAGCGCGGCGAATCATTCAAGACTCCCGGCCGTAAGCTCGGCGGCGAAGGTCTTTCACAGAATGCGCCTCGTAACGTTGCGAGAGCCTATCCAGGCCGTTCTTCTTGGAATATTGGTGGTTTGCTGAACGCCATCGTAGCCTTTGTGGGACTATACCTGGTGTCTCTCTTTTCAGTAAGTCACCGATAATAGGATGAGGAAGAATTGACACGGGCTAACATTGCGGCCAGTTTGATCCGTACAAAGCAGCAGAAAAATCCATGTTCAATATCCATCAACAAGCGCAACAGCCCAAGAACCAAGGAACCGGTGTAAAGGTGAAGGCTCCCGCACAGAAGGCTGCGTTCAAGACACTGGCAGACTTGGGTTCTGAGTGAATTCGAGGAGAAAAACGTGAGGATTTGGGTTAATGGCGTTAGGGATTGAAGTTACTCTTTGGAATCTTTGTGTCACGGTAGCGTAACTTGTCTTGAAGTTGAATGCATTATTTGAAGTTTCTACTAGATAGGAGTTCGTGGGCTTATTACTGCCCGATTTGATAGCCCTGACCCTCTAGAAGGGTTTTGTACACGTCTGGTCATGAGCGCTTCTCGTTCAACAATTTCACCTCTTGTTTGACTTGCTTATTAAAAAAGCACTTTTGGTCTCTCAATTACTCTACTCATGGGCTGTTGATTTCTGGTTGATATTTAGCGTTCAAGGATGTGTAACCCCCCATTCCTAGCAGTATTCCCATACTACTCAACTGGTCGAAGGAGCGTTTCAACGGATTGGCGTTCAAGTAGGTGGGCTTCCCACTAACTATCGTGTCCCGTTGAGGAAGGCAGAAAGGAATTTTTGACTGAAGCGCCCTCTACAAACTACGTCTCAGTGTCATAGTCCAGAGATAATTTTGAGCTCCCGCCGCTTCATTCGGCCTTGCTTGTAATCATTGTTCGTTATTTGCCTACTCGAACTCTTGGTATTGGGCGTCTTCCCTTTCCTCAATTAAAAATGCAACAGTAACGGTTATGAATCAGTCTTCTGCACTATAGTGCAACAGTCGATCCCAACTATTTAAGCTAAGAATACATTATCATATCTTCATTATAGAGTAAAGTCGACTTTTATATACAGATGTAATAGAATGCGTGACAGGTATACTGCTCTCAACCACCTATGCTCGCACTGCCCCAAGTCCTTTGCCACGAAATAATCAAGGGAGAGAAGGCGGGAGATTGTCACTTCCGAGTATAAGAGCAATAACTTTCTCTCTTCCACTGTCTTCGGGCGCACTCCATTAACCGTCCTGTGAACTGCGACCAGGGTATTTTACTTCTGAAGCCATATGAGACTGGTCGAGAGTCTATCCGCGAAATGCCGTGATCCATTTACGCTCAAAAGGTAACCGAGGAAGTTTGCGTATCCATGACGTAGAGCTGGTCATTGGCCAACCAGTAGCCGTACTCCTTTCTCTGGTTAATCTTGCATGACTGAATGATATCCCTGTGGTTGTTAAGCATAGGTAATTTTTAAGCTTATAGATGTACTCACATGGTAGCTTCCTATTATGCACGTATTAGCAGATAATCACTCTCCATCAAGGAGGGATACGGGAAAGAAAAAAAAGAAGAACATACCCAACAATCCTTGAATCCTCCAACGCCTGTCGTTGACTTTCGGCTTATGATAACCTCAACGGTGACGTTCATATGTTTTGCTAGAGGTCCAGCTCCCAAGGGACTAGTGGTGGTGAGTGACACTTGGGCTGCACAGTCTTCGTTATCAGGACAAACCGTGCCTCCACACAAGTGTTGTCGAGCGTCTATATAAGCTTTTTCATATTGTTCTAATTGGTCATAGGTGTTTCCAAGACACTCAGCAGCATAAGTAGATGCACAAAAGGCGCCGAGGACAGAAAGAGTAGTGAATCGCATATTGAGGATTGACGCAACGGCCGAGGGCAGCTGTAAGTTTTTGGAAGAGTTAAAAAATGAGAGACGGGGGGTTATAACTCATACTCACGATAGTTCCTAGCGAATATCATTTTTCCCACTGATTTCTTACCAGGTTACCAAGGATTGAATAAGATTCCTTTTGTTCAAAGTACAGTCAGCGGCCAAACGTTTGTTTCCACGAGACGTGACCGCATCGCACCACGATTTCTTCCATGAGGAAGGTCGCGCTCCAATTCAATACCTCATGTATTGCTATTTCTGTAACAGGAAAAACCCAACCCCCAAAATGCCAGCCGGGCCATGCAGAAACCCATGTGATATTAGCGTCCCGCCACCTTTTCTACACGACGCCCAAAAACACCCACCAACGCAGTTCTCGTAATGAGGAAGAACGATGTGTGAAACGGTCGCGACAGGCGGCTCAGAACAGCCACACCACAAATCTGGAAAGGGAAGGAAATTAGTCAAACAAATTAGATAGAAATAAAGAGAACCATTTAATCAAATGGAAAAACAAATCACAAGTTATATAAAAAGCCAAAAAGTCAGCAAAAACAAAATATATTCAATAGTATAAAGATGGCTTATCCGCTGTATTTCGCAGTTATTTTATAAGGCCTATAATTAGAAATGCAAGCTAATCAAATTATAGTAAGCAAAGTGAAAACTATATTAAGTACAGATTACTATAAGCGGCAAATACCAAAGAAGTGAATTTTACCACAAACCAAAAATACCATTTGTTCTCCTGTCTCTCATTCGTGAACATCCCTGATCCAATATGCCCAGGTTGTCTTACTACTCTCAAAGGGATGGTGGTTTATGTCAAATCCATCCGATGCCCGGTCGTATACGACAGGAACCTGTAAAAGAACTTTGGAGCAGCAAACATCTTTACATACACCAAGGATTTAGTCTGTAACAACGCAGACCCACCCTTTAGCCTTCTACCTCCATTATAATATCATATATCTACACGTGTACTCCGTATTGTATATAGATAAAGGAGACTGAATAATATAACAATCAGCATGATGTAGTTCTTCCAGCAATGGCCTCCTAACCCATGAGGCCAAATAATTAACCCGTTTGAGCATGCTAAGCTAGATATATACCGCAAGAAATTGGTAAGAGAATAACATCCATCGTCACAGAAATTGCATGCCACTAGTCACAAGAGAGTGCTATTCATTATGTGCTTACTATTAGTTGCGCATGATGGTAGTATTCACAATATATTAAATCCAGTATCAAATATACTTCGTTGCCTTCCCTTTTCTTCTTTTTGGAGTTCGATCCTGAATTGAGCGACTGATCATGTTTTGTTTTGAAGATGAGTGATAGTGAATCCGGCGATGGTGAATCTGTGGCCGTGTGCGGAGACTTCTGCCATTTTCTATGCCGCACGTGACGACGCGACTTCATGGACCAGGTTGGGGCGGGTCAAAAAAAAAAGCTCCAGATCTTGAAGACGGGGTGAATCATCAGCCCCAAAGACCTGTCCAACAGTAAAATGCTGTCTGCACGAGGAATTCGAAATGTCTGTCCAGGGCGCAGTATTTCCCCTTCACTAAGAACGCTGCAGTTTTCGGGTATCAATCGCCCTTTGACACGAGTCCAACCTGTTACTTCTGCGAGAACTGCCCAGACCAATTGGAGCAAGGCAATTACACAAGCCTTTTCGACTTCATCATGTTTGCGACAAGACACTCCGGCGGATTCGCCCACCCCGCACACGCCACCCGAAGAAATTGAAAGGGTTGTTCGAGAGGCTAAGCAACGATTTCGAGACACACTTCCTAAGGATTACTTGAACAAGGAGGAGTATGCGTTATACGAGCGATTGTACGGACCGCCGCTGCGAGAGACCACCCCCGAAGATGTCGGTATCGATACCCACGCTGACATGGGACCGCAACCCCCACGACCTGATAATGAAGGAATAGTGCTCCGGGAACTAGATGGTGGCGAGTTTGAGGAAATTGCGTACCAAATCCCCCGCGAGGAAGCAGACGATGCAAGCGATGCACTCCAGGAGGACGAGTTGGTTCAAACAGGCACAGAGGATCTTATCCCAACGGCTCCTGGATACATTGATTTAGTGGCCAGAAACGAACGTGAATATGCCGCAATGCAGAAGCTTGCGCAGGACTTTGAAACGGCACAAAAGAAGCGTCGCGAGGCGGAAGACGAGGCGGCGGCAGCCGAGGAGGAAGCGCACGAGATGAATCAAGAACATTTACATTTATTGGCCCCTGAAGAGGAATATAGCCAAAGAGAACTGTCCGACACCCGAAGATTCCACCCCCTTTCTGTTGAGGGTCGCTTCTACGACGATTTAGTTGAATTGGTCCTCCCGAGAGACGAGCTTATCACGCCTATTCGTGACCTTTTGGACCGAACTCACATCGATCACGTCAAAAAGGCCGCCGAGGAGGCATTTGGTGGCGCTGGTCTACCGAATTCCCCTGCGACACCTTCATGGAATAGAACTGGGCCAATGAAGGGCGTCGGTCTCCCTGCAGACCAGCGTCACATGACTGAGATAGAAGCAGATGCCTTTATTGCTGGTTCTCTGCCTCCTTCATATGCTACAGGCATGTCTGTGTTTAAGGAAGTAAGAAAACGCATTGGGAGTGACTGGCTGCAATCGAAGCTGAAGGCAGGCGGACTCAGTATCCTTGATGCGGGATCAGGTGGTGCTGGTTTGGTAGCATGGCAAGAGATCATCCGGGCCGAGTGGGCATTGTTGAAAGAGAATGGCCAAGTCAAAGGTTCTGAGCCTCCCGGGAAAAGAACTGTCGTGATTGGATCGGATCGGTTGAGACACCGTGTGAAGACCTTCCTGGACAATACGACCATTCTCCCCAGGCTTCCTGACTATGAGCACTCTGGCGAGATGCGTGGTGACCACCTAGAGGCCGGAGACAAGCCCCAGCCCCGAAAGAGCTATGACGTTATCATTGCTTCCCACCTATTCCTCCAGGAACAGCAAGATCATTACCGACAAGCCATTCTCAACAATCTTTGGAGTCTGCTCAATCCAGATGGCGGCATTCTCGTCATTGTAGAGAAAGCTCATCCTCGTGGATTTGAGGCTGTCGCTCATGCTCGAGACACTATTCTTAAACAGTTCCTCCAACCACCCTCTGGCCAGCCTGAAATCAGCCCTGAAAGCATAAACCCAGCATACGAGCGCGAGCGCGAGCCTGGGTATGTCATCGCTCCATGCACGAACCAGGGTGTGTGTCCTATGTATCAAATTCCAGGAAAGAGCAAAGGTCGCAAAGACTTTTGCTCTTTCAACCAACGATTCGTTCGCCCGGCCTTTTACAGTCGAGTACTGGGTTCTGGTCAGCATAACCAGGGCGATGTAGATTTTAGCTACGTCGCTATTCGACGAGGCGTGGCAAAGAGCAGCCAGATGACGGGCAAGGAGGCCACGGAGGCGGCGTTCAAGGGATATGAGCATGCGGAGGAGAAACCCGATATGCTGACTCTTCCGAGAACTGTGCTGCGTCCGCTGAAGCGAAAGGGCCACGTCACACTCGATCTCTGCACGCCCGAGGGTCGGCTCGAGCGGTGGACAGTGCCCAAGAGCTACAGCAAACTAGCTTATCATGATGCCCGAAAGTCTCGATGGGGAGATTTATGGGCTCTAGGAGCTAAAACTCGAGTCGCCCGAGAAGCACGTGCTGGTAAGGGACCTGACGACGGCGGCAAGCGAGCTGCCCAAGGGGGGAAGCCTCGCCGGGTCGAGATTGTCATGGGACCAGGTGGCATTCGAGCCGACGAGAAGAATGCTGGCCGGGAGAGGAGAAAGAGCAGGAATTCCCGCAAGCAGGACTTGATGAAGGAGCTGCTGGAAGCCGAGGAAGCCGAAGAGCGCCTGATCGGGAAGCAGATGGAAGAAGAGGTGGAAGCTGAGCTTGAGGAGGACGACAGACAACAGAACAGAAGACGGAGGCGAGGCAGGCAATGACGTATATGACGAAACAAACTGTAAAAGTAATATCCAAGTGTACAAAACAAAGAGCAGAAATGCCTGGTTATGGAAGTAAGGTCACTGGCAATCATGAACAGAGAGACGGCGTTGGACTTAGAAAAAAACTCTAGGTGGTGTACGATAGAAAACCCTCCACAATGTCAAAATAATGCCTGTACTTTTTTTTGCCCGACACATCTCACAAGATATGTATATGTACGTATGCGTGTGTACAATACTAGATAACGTCGTAAGCTTATGTGTCGTGGCCTACGGAGATGGCTATTACGGACCTTTTCAACGCCAACTATCCTAACAGAACTCAGTTGTTCCCTCTGGTGAGTATGATACCATACTACTTATGGTTGGCTAAGGGTATTTCAAGGAAACCAAGTGACATCGACTCTGAGGTTACGACTGTGATATGTGCGACAGGTAGTCCCCCGCCTCCCACGCAGTCATTTCCAAATTTTTACAACAGCAGAACTTATGTTGTCTGGGAAACTTCGTACAAAATCACGGCGAGCCTTGGTAAGCCCATACAAGATGAAGGATAAATACACTTTGGTGGTATTTGAGATGTAATAGTAAATAACTCCTGAAAATGCTGAACCCGCTGAACTCCTGTCCTAGAATCCCTCTAAATCCTAAGGGAATAAAAATGCCAGCCATCCATGTCCCAAGTTCACAAATCTAAAGAATAAATAATGCCCCATCACGCGCTCAATTTCTCCAAGCTAGTAGTGAAATCCTGTAATTCAATACCTCGGAATCCCTCCTCAACCGTCCAGGCGCGGCCCTTCTCCTTTGCATGCAGGAACTCGCACGCACGACCCACGACAAGGAGACCTGGCGGGCGGCTGCCCTCAGCCTCGATGGCCTCGGCGACGTTTGCGAGTGTGGTGCGGATGACGCGCTGGTCTGGACAACTAGCTCTTTCAATGACAGCACAAGGAGTATCGCGCGGCCACAGAGTTCGTTTAATCTCACCCGTGAGGGGAGAGACCAGTTCTGGCGATGGGGGAGGCGGCGGTTGAGCTGTGACAGACTCTTCGTTCGCAGGAGCAAGCGGTTCCAGCTCAATGGGTGTGGTAAGTTCGCGAACAAGACCGACAATGCGATGTAGTGCCATGAGGAAGACTACAGTACGGCTAGGCACGAACTCTGGAGGCGTTGGAGCCTTGCCTTGCTTTCCAGTGCCAGTGCATATGAGGACTTGGTCGGCAACATCCCGTTGGGTTGGAGGGATAGCTGCAAACAGCGGTGCGCTTAGGGCACTAGTAATGCCAGGGAGGACAGAGACGTTTTCGCCGAGGCCATGTTGACGGAAGTAAGCCACCTCCTCGCCGCCACGACCATAGATAAAGGGGTCGCCCTGCTTCAGACGGAGAACAGTCTTGCCCTCTCGCACGCCCGCAATGGCCATTTCGAGGAGCTCTTCCTGAGCACGTTCGGCGTTGCCAGGGAACTTGCGAGCGATCTGGACGGGGGTACGGCGAGGAATGAGGTCGAGAACTCCGGCAGGGACAAGCTTGTCAGCAAGAATGAGGTCGGCGGATTTGATCGCCTTATGTGTAGCCTGGGTAAGGAGGTCGGGATGGCCGGGGCCGCTGCCGGCGAGGATAAGATTTCCAGTATGTCTTTCAGAAGCGTCGTCACCATGCTTCAGGTTGGGCCCTGTAGAGCCAGGGTATGACTTGAGGATGGCCTGAACATCCTCGTCGTTGATGGCAGCAAGACGCTTCAGAGGCCAGTATTCGCAAATCTGTCCGAGCCAGCGAATACGCCGGTTCTTGGCGTCCTCGTCCCTGACCAGGTGGTTGAAGTGCGCGCCCTGGTCGACCGAGTCCTCCACGGAGGACTCCTCCTGGGCGAGATGGTCTTCCTCGTGGATTCGACGACGGACATCACCCAGTGTAGAACAGGCTGGGCCAAGATTTTGGGGAAGCGAAGCGGCGATTTCACGCCGGATGCGCGATGCGAGTTTGCAGCCGCGGCCATTGGTAGTAACACCGATCTGAAGAGGGCCGTCGGCGTAGGTTGACAAGAGTGAAAAGGTGCAGAGATGGGGGGCGTCGACGACGTTGACGGGGATACGCTTGCGCTTGCAAAGATCGGAAATGTGAAGACCTAGAAGTGCACAGATGAAAATATGTCAGCCTCATATCCCTCTTCCTTATCATTGTCTCTTGCGCTTCGTAGAGAGGTTAGGGTTGAAAAAGAGAAAGCATCTTCACTTACTCAGAGGATCGCGGATTCCGGAAGTAACAAAGACGGCATCAACGACACCCTCAACTTCCTCACGGCCAAGACGTAACAAGTCCTCGTCTTCAAATGTCTTTTTGTGCCACTTCACCTCACCGTCATCGATGCGCTTCTGCAGGCTGTAGTGAAGCTCGGAGGTCTCGGGGGCGATGAGGATAGGGCGAGCGCCGGCATTGAGCGATTGGCCGCAGCGAGTCGCAGCGAGAGGATTTGTGCCGATGACGAGATGGATGTTGTCTTTGCAGTTGAGTGCTGCAAGGAGAGAATTTGGTGGTGGTTGTGACGGTGCTGGAGGCGATGATACAGATGCCATCTTTGGTGGTGTTGACTTGGATATGTCCCTAGCTGCCAGCTGAGCAAATGAGGTAGGTTGCGACGCTACTCAATGGCAATTTAGAAAGGGAGATTGTCCTTTTTGAGAACCAAGCACAATCAAAGAATGCATGAAAAAAAAAGATTATCCTGGGAAACGTTGAATCGTCAGTCACACTCGGAGGTCAACGACGACGACGTTTGGCGTTACTAATAGGCGACTTACAAAAAGATGTCGTCTTACAACACCCATGTAAAAACAAGGCCAACCCTTGGAAATGCCCCACGCGCCTACAGGAAAGAAAAAAAATAGAACCCCGCGTACGGCTCAATGGCCTTCAATTGACCCCTCACTAAAGAGAGTAATCAGTCCCCATATCCTCTTCCTCATATTGGTCAAAGGTGACGCCATTCTTCCCTAGGTGTCTGTGGATCCGGTTCGGGGTTGGTCTCGGGCTGTCGGCGTCCCACTCGTCACTTGTGGGAGCAAAAGGGGTTTTCTGTGCACATACCGACTTCCGCGGGACCGCAACCGGAGATGTCGAAATCAGGACTCGATGTGATAACAGAGCTGTATGGAGATGGAGGGAGCATTCTCACGCGATAGGAGATGCTTGTTCAGGTGGGAAAAAAGGCACAATCGCTTATCGGGAATGATTAGATTGCTGGGAACGTGCTGCGGTCGTACTGTATGCTCTGTAATCACGACGATGATCACGCCTTCGCGAACTTGTGAGGGCTTATCTTTGTACCTAAACTGCATCGGCGCTGTGCCGTTAAACCTTCATATACAACTCCTCAATAAGGAGAAGAGCCAAGAGATAAACAACCGTTATCTGACTTGGCCGCTGTTTGATACCTATCGCTTACAATACACACATGTTAACGACAAAAAAAATAAGGAGAACGATTTCTCAAAAAAAGACAGACCACCACTCAGTGTGATGATGATATAGGAATAGCCCAACGTGGGGCTCGAACCCACAACCTTGAGATGTTTATATTGTACGGAGTACTCATAAGAGTCTCACGCTCTTCCGATTGAGCTAGCCGGGCCCAATCTGCTAATTGTTGAGTTCCAGGCGTTCCAATTCTGATTGATAAAGGCAATCTCATTCCGTTAAAGCGGACACTCGCCCTATTGTACTACTTCTTCCTCTGCACCCGCTATTGATTTCTCCGAATCAACGAACTTCATGTGTGCTCAGATTGTATCGATCGAGCTATGGTAGTTCATAAGATATTCCATCGGGGATCGCAAGGATCCTGCCTTTTGTAATATAGTATCGACAGCTCTCCTTTTTGTAGCATCCTATGCTCATCACGAGGTGTGCAACCCAAGGCTGTAGGCTGTGTTTTGATAGAAACGGAGTTTTATCGAATGTGCAAAAACATGAATGATCCCCCGTACGGTTGATATCCGCAAACTAGCTTTCTTCGGCAACATGTCACACAAACCCAAACGTCAATCATGCACATGATGTATAAAAATGCTACCTGGGTGAAATACAGACAGTTCAGAACTCACCTCAACAACCGATAACGACACTTCAAACGGCAACAATATCCTCTTTGTGCATTTCCAAGCGGGCTAAAGAAACTGGATGCACTTCATACTTCCCTTAGGGGTTCACAGCAAAATAGCGGCATCGTCCTGAGGATAGGCATTCGGGTACACATTATTCACAACGACAGACTGTGAAGGGGGCGGCCTATTGGGACCATGTCTTCTTATTCATGGACTGGACTAACAATCCACTGGCCTTGGGAGAAGCCCTGCGCACACACTTGCAGAGAGGTATGAATCACTGCAACCATCCAGCGATGACCTATGAAGAACACAAATATTAGACGTTTCAAGACAAAAATAACGAATACAAAGGCGATGAGCCTAAAATGAAAGCGAATACCTCTTCAACTTGACAGAGCAAGCTACATTTGTAGTACAGAACATGGTACGTCATGATCCGATACGTACCTATTAACAGTCGTGGGCTATACTGATGATTCGTTGCAGAACACAGATAACGTACTAAAATTAATCTGCTTGGGCCAGATATTTATGGTATCAGATCCCAAGAGCAAATAAAGTGGTTTACAATACATGCGATGAATGCGATAAATTTATTAGATGGACAACCTGCATGGGAAGAATAATCTTGCCTCCGTAGCGGTACTTTGTACTTCCAACAAAAGGCCGTGGGTAGCCAATTCCGGATCGTCCCGTTCCGCTTCGTGAAAGAGGTGACAAATGTTTGCTGCTTGTTTAAAATTCAAACCATATCCATAAAAAAAAACAATCTACGAACGCTTTCTACCCATACTGCGGGAAAGAAAGCCTTTGTGTAAGGCTGTGCCTGGTGCACCCTGGAGTCTGCCTCTCTGGAGAAGAACACCATATTACAGCCCTACGTCGTCTCTGCCGACGCACACTGCCCCATTGGGTCGTGCCTCATGTTACAACATGCTCTATTGGGTACTGACGTACATAACATCACATCGCACCAACAGCTCCACCACACCAACCGGCTTTGATGGCATGTGACAGACCAGGCAGTCACCTCAAGCCTCTCCGGATGGCAAACTACTGCATTCTGTACTTTGAGCTGGGGAAAACATTTTCTGCAGAAGCCGAGCCTCACGGATGGGTCGGGCCACAGAGACCTGACGAATAATCCGAAGACTCAAAAGCTTGTTAGTGCAACTTTCAACCATGTTTCCCAAGACTCGACATCAAAACACCACAACCCACTTCATTGGGCTCTCATAGTGGTCTTCCTGGTCCTGGTTGGGCTTCTTGAAGACCAGCAAACATGCTCGTTGACGGGGGGAATTTTCCAAATTTGAAAATGGTCCCCAAAATCGCTTTTTCTGTTCAAGCTTTCGGTTGGATGCCTATAGTACGGGGGCTAGTATGGGGGGCTCTGTTATGATTCAAGTGCTTGCCACTTGTGAAGTGGCTGATTGCGATGGGCTCGCTTCGACTTTTTCTACTTGCTGGCCATGCAGTTTCATATGTAGAAGGGTTGTGGCCCATTAATGACAGGCTCACACCAAGTCTTTCTGTTGGTTTCTTGGGTGATATGGTGATGAGAAGGGAAGGGGGGGCTGTGTGGCGTCACCAGGGGATGATGATTTTTTCCGCCCTGCTCTGCCACTCGCGAGACTCAACTTGGGCTGGCCTATAGACGTGTGTATTGTAATGCAGGACAACCAACGGAAGTAATGGGGAGAAAGAAAACAAGAACGAAGGGGAAAACAGGAGCCGGGACAATTTGGCAAGGTGGCTTGGCAGGTTTCCAGGGGCTCCAAGGATTATGCAGAGCTGCTGCATCATTGCGTCAACCAATATCCACACCTGAGCGATGGATCTCAAAAGTTATCCCGTATCGAGACTTTCAACCAAAGCTGCTGGAGGAGATCTGCCGTCATTGTTCTCTGCTAAGTCCACCTCCTTTATTTTGGTCTAGTTCTTTTTTTTTAATCCCTTCCCCTCTTTCAACCTGACAAAGAAGAAAAAAAATTTCTTCGTGCAGTAGAACACCTAGGAACGTCGAGCTGGAGAAGAAGTGGATACGGGCATTGCCTGGTCCTCACTGGGCGTCATCAGGTTGGATGGTCGCATGTTCTCGCAAGCTGTGCGACTGACCCTCCATCACGAAGTTCGCGTGGGTGAGGAGGGAGGCTTATTGGGCCGCCATGACATCCCTGTGAAGTGAGACGCCTGATGACAAGCTCGAGCTTGTTGCAAGCCTAAACAGTTTTTGGCCATGGCAACGGCGGGAGAGCAGGCAGTGAACACTGATGAATAATGAATAAAAAATATGTACGGAATTGGAGGCGGCCTGGACTATCCCATGTGGCCCGCAAAGGAGGCATCTGATGGATGAGGATTGCCAGCATTCCCTTCTTTTTTCCAATGACGTTGTGATGCAAGCGCCCGTCTTTGATGGCCTCAATAAAGAATAAGAGCGTTGGCCTTCCCCGTCTACGCCTTCCAACATTCTCTGATCTCCTTTTTCTTCCTCCATCCTCAAAAGGCTCTCTATCTCCGCTCATCCATCCCACCAACTCAAAACTCATCCGTCCATCACACCTTTGAGTTTTGCGGTCCGCTGCCACACACTCGGTCGTTAGCTTGCGATAGCCCTCCCACCCCGCCGCTCAAACTCGACCGGGCTGTTCCAGCCCCGCCACTCAGGTCACGGCTGACGCTATTTCTTGGCCGGGGGGACCTTTCACTATTGCTGTCTGATGACGACGTTTGCCCGGCCTTGGTTTCTCTGACGGGTGTCTTGATTCCCATTCTGTTTAATCCACCTGACGCCCAACTTGTAAAACCATTGCCATTCCAAGGTTTTCTTTTTCTTTATTCATTCCTCTGTTCTTTGCTCTCTACACCATCGAGTCTTTTTAACTCCTTGGCTTCTGCCCTGCTTTCTTCCTCGCACTGCTTCCATAGCAGCTCAAAGCTTCGAGAACAACGAGCTTGAGCCTCACCAACAAAGGACCCCGCCCAGCGGAACCGCGCTACTGCCTATCATCCGCGCATATATTGTCATTACATCATTGCCCGAATTGGGACAGTTGGTTGCCTTGGTTGAACCGCCATAATACACTTACACGACAGCCAACGGATTTTTTCCTCTTTTCAACCTCGATTTTTTTTCTGATCAAATAAACATGTCCCGCGTGGTCAAGACCACCGATTTTGAGGAGCGGGACTACTACCCAGCTCCTCGCCGTTCAGCTCCCGAACTTGATGAGCATGACTATCGTCGACGCACCGTCACCATCAACCCGCCAAGCCGGGAAAGGGAGCGAGAGAGCAGAACTCCTGCATTTCTCCGAGAGGAAAATCGCCGAACTGAGGCAGGTCCAGTGGTACTTCGCACGCGTCAGATTGAGACCGTTGATCGAACACGCCCCCGAAGCCCCAGTCCTGTTCGGATCCGAGAGGAGCGTATCATCCGAAGGCCACGAAGTCTTTCGTCATCGAGTAGCTCTGAGCACGACCACGAGCATGAGCGCTCTCGCACGAGAGTTATCGAGCGGGAACGCATTCGTGAGCCATCTCGTAAGAGATCCTCCTCTCCTCATATCGTGAGATACGTAGAGAGGCCCCGAAGGTCTCCTTCTCCTGTGGAGCAGGAGCGTGAACTTATTCGCACCCGTATTATTGAACGGGAAAAGGTCCCCTCTCCCCCACCTGCTCCTAAGCCACAGCCAACTCCCCCGCCTCCACCGCCACAAGTCATTCGCGGGCCGACTATCGAGAGAGAAGTCATCACTCACTGGCGCGACATTGATCATGGTAAAAGCCATCAAACGTTTCCGTAGTCTGCTATCATTATGAGCTAACCAGATATTAGGAGTTGTCAGGGCAAGACCTCCCACCCCTTCTCCGCCCCCCCGACCCCGTGCTCATTCACAAGTGAGAGAACGAGAGACGGACATCGATATCAATTTGACAAAGAATCACACCGAAGTAGATATCTCTCGAACTACTCGCACCCGATCTAGGAGCCGTGAGCGACGGTCTCATTACCATGATGATGATATTGTGCTTCGACGAGATTCGGAGCATGTCCATTTTGATGACCACTCAACTCGACGCAGATCCCATTCCGCAGGCCCTACCCCGACTCCTAAAGATTTTGATGAGGAAGGGGATTATCTCACCTCTAAAATCGACTCGCGTGGTCGTATGGGCGAAGCCTACGGGGGTGCCACGAGAGATTGGACCATTGTAGACGTTCCTCCAGGCACAGAGCGCATCAAGATGGATGGTGTTGGCGGCGGAAGCACTGATACCACCTATACCCGATACAGTGGTGTGCGCAGGACCAAGTTCATCCCGGAAAGAGACGGTGCTCCGATCCCCGCTCCGGCGCCCCCGGCCCCCAGGGAGCCCTCTCCACCGCCGAGCCGTGACCGCGTGAGGGTGGAAGTCTTTGATCGTGAGCGAGAGATTGACATCGAAAAGGTGACGGATCGACGCGTGCCGCGACATACTCCACAACCCGCCAAAGACATGTGGACTGAGATCACCAAGGATCTCGTAGTGCGTGAGGCCATTGAGGAAATGGGCTACGAATACGAGGAAACCAGCCAGTTTTTCTACATCATGGACTACTTGCGATATGTAAGTGCACCTACCCCCCAACGAAAATGCTTCACAGTGATCTAATTGACCAATTCCAGGATGACGTGCTGCAACTGGTCGATATTTCCGACGAAATCCGTCGAGCGCGGAAGCATCGAGCCCGCGAGCTTGAATGGGAGCGAGACTATCAAGAAGACTGGGAGCGCAGCCGTCACCGCTCTTGGGGTCCTCGATGGGAGGAAGTCGTGGAGCGCGATCTGGTCTACGACGGACGAGCGCCACCCCGGGGTTACATCCGATAAAGTGCTTGTGCATATAAGCGGCCGGTATGGCGTTTAGCTGCTTACATCTCTTTTCGGCGTTGTTGGGCATGAAACAATGAATCTTACGGGACGATGAATTACGACGTGCTTGCTTATTTGGAGTATACCTGTCAGGCAGTATTAAAGAGTTACCAAGTCATGTTGCTTCTCGGCAGGCTGGCTAACATCTGAAGAGCGTTTTGAGATTTGTCGGCAGGGTTGATCAACCAGGAAATTATTGGACGACTCGATTCTTTATTTGGGAGATATTGGGATGGAAAGGGGAGTATGAATCAAATTTGAGATTATGAGTATTGTCTCATGGTACCCCGAGGAGTATTCAGTCTGAACTTGAAATGGCGGAAATCAGGATTCTTTCAGATTTGTAGATTTTCAGAGGCAAGGATGAGAACAACTAAACAATCACGATTTATGACCTAAGGAATAACAAGACCAAGAACACTGTACAAGGTATGCTGACAAGCCAGTTGCGTGACCAAAAGAAATAAAAAAAGGAGCCAAGACGAAGCCACCACCACAAAACTACATTCAGCTTAGCACTGTATGAAGTAGTATCTATGTGGTAGTTGACACGCCAGCGCTGGCATTTGCTCAAGTCATGACCTATACCAGCAGTGAGACACTCGCAGAAGGAGCTGGCGCAGTCTAGTGCACTTCAGAAGGTGTCCGGTGGGTGTCCAGTGAATGATTGGGTGGGCGGCGCAGCTGGTGACCTCATATCCGAAGCAAACCGGGGGTCTCAATGCCGGCTGGGGCGGCCTTTGAACCCCCTGTGGATTTTCCCATCGTCCCCCACGCGGTGGTCCGAAATACGGACCGGAGAAGGCCTCAAGAACTTGGAACGGCCTGTTCGGAGTATAGCAAGCGTATCGGCAATTTGAGAAGAAAGGGCGGGATCTACTATAGTAGACGTGGAATGAGCCCAATGGTCGCGATTCACGGAGCGGAGATGTGCACTTTATGGCTGCTTAGAAGAGCAACTACCAGCCAATGTAACGGCGGATATTTATTTAAAGACACTAGCTGTGCAGAATGCGCAAGTCCGAAGACACAGTGATTCCAGAGTATGGATTTCTGTGCGAGACTTGACACAATCATCGAGGAGGCACTGTGAGGAAGACGGATGCATTCAACTGACCAAGTAGATACTCATGATTGGCCCCGGTAATAGAGTTCATACTCGGCTCACCTGTCTGCAGTCTGCCAAGGTTCCTTTTTTGGGTGAAGTGCCGGCGCCGACGCCGACTCCGACCAGTCAAAAGACAGCGGGGAAAAAAAGAACTCAAAAAAATGTGCGAAAGAAGACGGAGAGTTGGCGGGCAGTGAGGGGCGGTTTCGGGGCTCTTGGTGTCCTGGAGGGCGCGGGTGCTGATGGATGAATGCATCTCCATTTTCCCAATTGTGTGTGACTCAAGTTTCTTCAACCTCCCCCCCCTTTGTGACTCTTTCTTTCTTTCTGGAAGTACATTCCACCGCCAGATCCTTCTTGGAGTCATAAGCTCCCTTGCTCTTTGCAAGTATAATAGGAATCCAGAGCCTTTTCCAACTTGTCTGCTCTGACCTGCATCGGATCTCCAATTCCTTCTCTCGCTCTTCGCCACACCTCCAACAAAACAAAAGCCATCACTCGTGCTTTACGAACAATTTATTACACACCTCATTCATCGTGTGCATACCCTGCATTTAATCAAAATGGTGATGTGAGTAGATCCATTCTGCTCTTCTCTTGCAATTCTACTTTAAATTGATCGCATTCTCCTCCAAGGATGGACAATGGGCTTTTCCTTCTCAATTCCATCACCTCCGTGACCGGATGGTTGCTGACCAGACATCTCGCTGCCCCGCAGGCTCAAGGACCCCTCTACGAAATACAAGCCATTCCCTCCTATCAACCTCCCCGACCGACAATGGCCCTCAAAGACTCTCAATAAAGCCCCAAGATGGCTGTCCACCGATCTCCGAGACGGAAACCAGAGTCTGGTTGACCCCATGGCAAGTGACCCCAACCACGACCTGTTCTTACTAGTGGTGTTTTTCTTTTCTTCCGAGCTAATATCTTTTACTCTTTCAGAACGGCGAGGAGAAATGGCGATACTTCAAGATGCTTACCGAGATCGGCTACAAGGAGATTGAAGTCTCCTTCCCCTCAGCCTCCCAAACCGATTTCGATTTTACCCGCCGTCTGGTGGAAACTCCTGGTGTGGTACCCGATGATGTCTGGCTGCAAGTCCTGTCTCCTTGCAGAGAGGATCTTATCAGACGCACCGTCGAATCCATGAAGGGTGCCAAGAAGGCAATTATTCACATCTATCTTGCCACAAGCGACTGCTTCCGACAGATTGTCTTCAACTTCACTCAGGAGGAGACTCTGGAGCTGGCCAGCCGCTGCGCCAAGCTGGTGCGCTCCTTGACCAAGGATGACCCCGAACAGCAGGGTACCGAATGGGCCTTCGAGTTCAGCCCAGAGACCTTCTCTGATACGAGCCCCGAATTCGTCGTCCAAGTCTGCGAGGCCGTCAAGGCCGCCTGGGAGCCTTCGGTCGAGAACCCCATCATCTTCAACCTCCCCGCAACGGTCGAAATGTCAACCCCCAACGTATACGCCGATCAGATCGAGTATTTCTGCCGCAACATCACCGAGCGAGAGAAGATTTGCGTTTCCCTCCACCCCCACAACGATAGAGGCTGCGCTGTTGCTGCCTCCGAGCTGGCTCAGATGGCAGGTGCTGACCGAGTTGAGGGCTGCCTGTTCGGTAATGGCGAGCGTACTGGCAACGTTGACTTGGTAACCCTGGGCCTTAACCTATACACCCAGGGTATTCACCCCAATATCGACTTCTCCAACTTGGAGCGCATCATCGACATGGTTGAGGTGTGCAACAAGATTCCTGTCCATCCCCGTGCTCCCTATGGTGGCTCCCTGGTCGTCTGTGCCTTCAGTGGCTCGCATCAGGACGCCATCAAGAAGGGTTTCCAGCAGCGAGAAAGCAAGGGCCTGCAGTTCGAGGATCGTTGGCAGGTCCCCTATCTTCCCTTGGATCCCGCAGATATCGGCCGAACTTACGAGGCCGTTATTCGTGTCAACTCCCAGAGTGGCAAGGGTGGTGCCGCTTGGATCATTCTCCGCAAGCTCGCCTTGGATCTGCCTCGCGGCCTCCAGGTTGCTTTCTCGGCCATCGTCCAGTCCAAGGCCGACCAGCTTGGCAGAGAGCTTCTGTCAAATGAGATCACTGATCTCTTCGAGCAGACCTACTACTTGAGGGAGAACCCTCGCTTCAACTTGGTCGATTACAGTATCAGCACAGATCGTTCTCAATCACCTGCTCCCCCTGCTCCTGGTAAAACGCAGGATACTAAGAACCTCATGCGAGTATTTGACGGTGTGGTGGCTATCGATGGCCGAGAGTACAAGCTACACGGCAGGGGTAACGGTCCCATCTCCAGTCTTGCCAACGCTCTCCGCAACCTTGGCGTGGGCCTGGATGTCAGCGACTACAAGGAGCACGCCATTGGCAAGGGCCGCGATGTCAAGGCCGCTACCTACATCGAGTGCACTACCAACGAGGGCAAGCAGAAGGTCTGGGGTGTTGGTATCCACGAAGATGTGGTCCAGAGTTCTTTGATTGCGCTGCTGAGTGCTGCTAGCAACGTATGCCCTCCTTTTTGTCCCTCCTGTATCGGTGAAATCTTTGCTAACTCTATTTAAACTGTAGTTTGCCAGCAGCCGTCCTGGAAGTCCCTTTATGGCTAAGCGTACTACTGGAGAGGCAGTTGATCGATCAATCGAGCACCTAAACTTGAATGGAACTAACGGTCCATCTGTGGTAAGCATCTTGGAAGAGAAGGCCAGCAATATGTAAACGGCCCGTCCCTTCCTAGGCAGTGTTTGCGCACCATTCTCAGATGAGTATGGAACGAGCTTAAGTGACAAGAGTTCCTTATAAGCAAAAGAGAGAAAAAGAACAAAAAGGAGTGGGAGGGAGCGCCTGTTTCGTTGCGTGGCTGGATCCAGAATTGCTGTGTACAAGAATTTGAGGGTGGTTTTGGACATGAGGAGTCCCTCTTTGGCCTATCTGGTCTTACCTCGCTTAGTCGTGGAATCGTGCATTTACAAGGGCAAGGAAAAAATATCAAAACAGCTCTACCCCGTCCACGAATAGGGATTACGGAATGTAGCTTGGCATTTATTAAGTAGTTTTGCAAGGAAATCCAAAACATTTGTGTTTGTGCTCTCGTGTTTGGCGTATACGTAATTACGTTCACGGTGATGTTGAGTCTTTGCGTGTCTATCCTGCTCCCCGTGTTTGACTAGTCTCCTCTATGTACGTCTACAATAATATCAGCAATGGTATCTCAGATATTATAATAAAATAGTTCTTTAAGGAACAAATCAGATGAACCCTATTGGATCGATCGACACTCATTCCACGTACGTACGACGTAGCAGTAACCTGTTGATATGAAAAGTAACAATTGTTTGGTTACGTATTCGCACGAAAACTAATAATTCATCCTCCACCAAAGGTACTTCTTAAGCTCCAGTATGCTGCGGGTTCTTTAATAAGATTTCATGAACCGCTGGCCAGGCATGGAAAGGTCCGCGGGGACGAAAAAGCGGTTGCTAGGGAAGGGTGGGGACCTATGCAAATTTCACTAGGGAACAACTGTTTATTTTCTTGCTCTTATTCTGTAATAAACAATGCAAACAATGAGGAAATAATTTGAGTGAAAATACTGGTTATTAAAAATACGGTGGGGAGAGAGGGGAGTGGGAGAGGTTAGAGCAAATGGACAGATTCAAAGCTTTGGTGGTGAGTGAGTCAGAATCGAAATTAGGAGCTTATGACGAAGCTCAGCACAGAGGCATGGGTGATTAGTCTACCAGCAACCTGAAGTCTTGGGCTGTGTCTGAGAAATACGGGCAGAAGGAAGAAATAGGGTAGGCAACCTGAAACTTGTATGGAAACGATGCTGTTTGAATCCTACGCCTTTGAATCGTTGGACACGCCACTCTGTCCAGGAATTGGGTATGAGAAAGCAGGAAAAAGGAAACTTCCGCTCCTTTACGAGCAGTTTGTGACGTTGTAGATTCCCTTATGATTCTGATGGGATTCTACAAGCTTGGGAAATAAGAACCCAGCGAACGGCCCGACAAATTACGTCTTACTTGGGACGGGGCGGATGATAAACTCGGGTCATCATCGCACTGTGCTCTGCATCTTACTACCTTGGGTATGAGCAGCCGAGTTTCAATTGCGGTGGACAGTGACAATATACAGCGCTCTAAGAAAGATTTACGCCAAGTTCTCCATCCAGTGTTGGGAATAAGACATCAACAGAGCTTCCAGCGACAGACTCTGCTGTGACTATCACACTCCCAAGAGCTGAGTGTTGAAGGAAGCTCGATTTCGACCACGGACCTCGGAGGGGCAAGTTATCTCGCTATCGAGGTTAAGCGAAGCCTGGCCGGTCGAGTTTTTGGGCATTTAATTCGCTGAGACTCACAAAATAAGTGGAGCAGCGAACGGGAAGGGGAAAATCCTGGTCCTTGATTCTTCCAAGTTACTTTCTCAGAGTGTCTCTCGGCGTCTTCGAGAATGTCAGTCATAGGGACGGACATGATTTTTTGTTCCCTACTTCTTTTTTCTTCTCTTTCCTATCCCCCCTGCATTTCCAAGGGCGGCTGTTGGGTTACCAGCGGTCAACAGAAATGGCCGGGAACGATTCGCTGTTGAATGGTCATGGGTGCTTGCTTGGTGATGCAAGACGCTCCAACTGCAAAAAGCCCCCCCCTGCACGGCTCATTGCTGCACAGGGCATCCACCTGACCTTGCCGTTGGTGATGCTGGAAAGGTGGGGGAGCTTGAGAGAGAAGGAGGGGGAGCTAAAATGAACGAATCAGTGGGTTGGGTGCCAGGTGGTTTGCAGCGTTGCCGCGCCCCTCATTGCTTGGAAGCCTGAAGAAGAATGGCGGTCGGTCAGCATGGCGTTCTTTGTTTTGATGTGTGAACCGAAAAGGAAAACTGCACGAAAGTTCTTGGCATCTTCTTTGTGTCTGCCCTGTCGATATAAACACCCTTAGGGCAGGGCAGTGTATTATGACGGAAGGGATTTTCGCCATCACGGCTCCATACCTACTATGTACCAACTCAACCAGTTGGGAAGAGAGGGGACTCTCGTCAAGTACCAACAGTGAGGAAAAAAAAAAAAAAAACCTGAGTACAGTATGGGCACAGTGCTGTGCCTATGAGGCTCACCCAAAGATGTGGCAGATTGAGAGCGGCCATCCTGCCTACCTACAAACCTATGGAACCTTCGGTGCCTAGTTAGTTACCTAGAGATAGATAGTACGGCTGGTGGGCAGACGTTAGGGTCGAGGAGCCGCAGCGGCACCTACGTTTTACCGCTACTACGCACAAGACAGAGAGGCCTGGCAGGGCCTGGTAGGGCCTGGTTGGCGGTAACTCACAGCAGGCATTGTTTGCACTTCTGCCCCGCCCCATTCAGCTGCTAGCTAGCTACCTTAGTTACTCTGGCAAATTACCCTCCATCTCGAACCCCAAAAGCTCTTCTTCTACCGCGCCCGAGACGTGACTTGAACTCTCTCCCCATTATCTTCCCTTCCCTCCGTCAGAACCGTTCTCCTTGTGCGACCACAAAGACAACAACCATCTTTGTCTGTATTTCCGTCCGGCCCTCAAAGCTACGGAACAAAGGTTCATTTTCTCTTCTCTGATCTTCTTTTTTCTTTTTTTGTTGCAATCAGAGAACCAAAAAAAGAAACACTCTCCCTCTCATCACTCTCTTTATTCTGGAACTTAGTTCCTTCCCTCGCTCTCTCGCCGCCTCCGTTCTCCTCCCCCCCCAAAAGGTTTACGCCCCCAGTGGAAAAAAAAACCCCCGCGCCTCCGCCGCAAACCAGTTTTACCTTGTCGACACGTGCGCCTTTCCACGACGTCTTTCCTCGCCTGCTCGACTTCGACCTCTACTCTTCTCCTTTTCGAGTTGAAGCCGCATGACGACGTCGTCTTAATACTGCCAAAATGTCGAGCTCAGAAATAAACCAAGTGCTCGCGAATTCGCTGTCGCCCGGTCAGTACTTTCGCCTGCATCTCTTCGCCCCTCCCTATTCCCCTCTCTCCCCTCCTATTGTCGAGGACTCGTCCTTGACCATTTCCTCGGTCTTCGAGGAATTCTCGTGCTAACTCTTCGTTTCTAGACGCGAACCTTCGAAATGCTGCTGAGCAGCAACTCGCCCAGGCTGCCGAGAGCAACTTTGTATGTAGCCCCTGAACCCATTCCCCTCTCGCCTCAGCGTTCCGTGAACTCGGCTAACTCTTTATTTTTTTTTACCCTTCTCAGCCTTTATACCTTGCCACCCTCGTCCAAGAACTTGCAAACGACTCTGCTGATGGTGCTATCCGAGCCGCCGCCGGTATTGCCCTCAAGAACGCCTTCACAGCCCGCGATTTCACCCGCCAGCAAGAGCTGCAGTCAAAATGGCTACAACAGACAGATGACGATACCAAGGCTCGGGTCAAGCAGCTCACCCTGCAAACCCTGAGCTCTACCAACGTCCAGGCTGGCAGTGCTGCTGCTCAAGTCATCGCTTCTATCGCCACCATTGAGTTGCCCCGGAACCAGTGGGCCGACCTTCTACCTTACCTCGTTAAGAATGTTAGCGAGGGTGCCGACCATCAGAAGCAGTCTTCTCTTACCGCCATCGGTTACATCTGCGAAAGCCAAGATTCTGAGCTGCGCATGGCTCTCGTCACACACTCAAATGCTATCCTGACCGCCGTTGTCCAGGGTGCCCGAAAGGAGGAAACTAACCTTGAGGTCCGTTTGGCCGCCATCACCGCTCTTGGTGATTCGCTCGAGTTCGTCGGCAACAACTTCAAGCACGAGGGCGAGCGTAACTATATCATGCAGGTTGTCTGTGAGGCCACCCAAGCGGATGATTCCCGGATACAGCAGGGCGCTTTCGGCTGCTTGAACCGAATCATGGCTCTCTACTACGAGAACATGCGATTCTATATGGAGAAGGCTCTGTTCGGCCTCACCATCCTGGGCATGAAGTCTGAAGATGAGGATGTTGCTAAGTTGGCTGTCGAGTTCTGGAGCACCGTGTGCGAGGAAGAAATCTCCATCGAGGACGATAACGGCCAAGTCGAAGCCTCGGATCAAATGCGCCCCTTTTACAATTTCGCCCGTGTTGCTGCTAACGAGGTCGTTCCCGTCCTGTTGATGCTTCTTACCAAGCAGGATGAGGATGCTACCGATGACGAGTACAACCTGTCTCGTGCCGCCTACCAGTCTCTCCAGCTTTACGCCCAGGCCGTCAGCGCTACCATTATCACCCCCGTGCTACAGTTCGTCGAGGGTAACCTGCGATCAGAGGAGTGGAACAAGCGAGATGCTGCCGTGTCTGCATTCGGTGCTATTATGGAAGGTCCCGACGAGAAGGTTCTGGACCCTATTGTCAAGCAGGCTCTTCCTATTCTCATTACCATGATGGACGATCCATCTCTTCAAGTCCGGGATTCAACTGCCTATGCTCTTGGCCGCATTACGGAAGCGTGCTCCGAGGCTATTGATCCCGAGACCCATCTCCCTACCCTGATTGAATCTCTTTTCAAGGGTCTTCTCAGCAACGCCAAGATGGCTCCTTCATGCTGTTGGGCCTTGATGAACCTGGCTGAGCGCTTCGCTGGTGAATTCGGTGCTTCCACTAACGCCCTTACCCCTCACTTCAACCAGGCTGTCAGCTCCCTACTCGAAGTTACCGCTCGAACTGATGCTGATACCTCTGTCCGAACTGCCGCCTACGAGGTTCTCAATGTCTTCGTAATGAACGCCGCCACCGAGAGCCTGCAGCCCATTGCTTCGCTCTCCGATGTCATCATTAAGCGTCTCGAGGAGACTGTCCCAATGCAGAGTCAGGTAGTCAGCGTGGAGGACAAGATCACACTCGAAGAGATGCAGAACAGTCTCTGCACTGTTCTCCAGGCCATCATCAGCCGCTTGGACAAGGAGATCCTTCCTCAGGGAGACCGCATCATGCAGATTCTTCTCCAGATTCTGGCCACTGTCGGAGCTAAGTCGAGCGTCCCTGATGCCGTCTTCGCCACTATCAGCACCTTGGCTACGGCTATGGAAGAGGATTTCGTCAAGTACATGGACACCTTTGCTCATTTCTTGTACAACGCCCTCGGAAACCAGGAAGAGCCCAGTCTCTGCTCCATGGCTATCGGCCTGGTCAGCGACATTACCCGATCCCTGGGTGAGCGCAGCCAGCCATACTGCGATAACTTTATGAACTACCTCCTCAACAATTTGAGAAGCACCACCTTGAGCAACCAGTTCAAGCCCGCCATTCTCCAGTGCTTTGGCGATATTGCTGGTGCCATTGGTGGCCACTTTGAGACGTATCTCTCCGTGGTCGCCCAGGTTCTGGAGCAGGCTTCAACTGTTACTGCTACCCCTGAGGGTCCCTACGAGATGTATGATTATGTCGTATCCCTTCGTGAGGGTATTATGGATGCCTGGGGTGGCATTATTGGTGCCATGAAGATTAGCAACAAGAGTAAGTGAAAATGGCTTTCAATTTCCCGAAGGCAAGGTCGAACTAACGGTATTACAGCCCAAGCTCTCCAACAATATGTGCCCGCCATTTTCACCCTCCTTGGCGTCGTTGCCAACGACTTGAACCGAAGTGAGCCATTGATGCGCGCCGCTATGGGTGTTATTGGGTAAGTCCGCTGCGCTGCGCAACCTTTTTTGAATATGAGACTAATATAATGACAAAGTGACCTCGCTGACGCCTACCCTAACGGTGAACTTGTGGATGCTTTCCGACAGGACTGGCTCACTGCTATGATCAAGGAGACGAAGACCAACCGAGATTTCATGCCTCGAACCATCGAGACGGCCCGCTGGGCTCGCGAGCAAGTCAAGCGCCAGCTTGGCGGCAGCCAGACCGTGATGGCTCAGAACTGATCTCATTGAACTTGTGCTTTATATTTTGTCACGCATGGACGTGAAGAGGCCACCCACCTGGCCATGAATCCGGCCTAGGGCAGACCTGATCGGCGGTTCAAGGTCTGAGAGAGACTCCTAGCAATGCGATTCATCCCCCTTCCCACCCCCTTTTTGTCACATCATAACATGATCCCCATGACGCCTCAATGTATATAGACCCCACACGACACTACAGTAATTGAAATACCCCCCAATCACGAACCCTTCACATCATCATCCATGGCATACTCCCGCTTCATATGTATTCACTTCCCCAAATATCCCAATTCACTACACAAAACACCCACATCACGCACCCCATTTTTTTTTTACTTGATTATTTGTCAGAGACGCAACGAAGGAATAGAAGAAGTCATGTATGCCCCGCGCGGATGAACAGCGGCGGTAAACCAAAATTCATGTAGAGGCTCGGGGAGTCAAGGCGGTCGGTTCGTTTTTGTCTGCTGCTTTTGTTTTGGCGTCTCGCCTTGCGGCCCTATTAGGAGTCGTTCTTGGATCCTCTGTCAAGTGACTGTGAGGAGCCCGGATGCGACGTGCTCAGAAATTCCCCGCCCGCTTCCCACTTTGTCAGCCAAGGAACTGGGTAGATCGATATAAGACAAGAGGAACGGAAACGAATACTTCGGAGGGGAATGCCAATTCAGGAGCGTGTAGGGGAACCAATTTTTTTTTGATTTAGAAGAAATCAGAGCGAGAAGAGAGCGAAGCAGTTGCGGAATCAAGACAAAGCTGGATGATACATGTCGGACTCGAGTATCAAGTGAACTCGTCCGATTTGCCATAAATAGGCGGTAGTCAAGTGGTATGATAACTAGTTGACCCCCCACACTATTTTCACCTGCTAGCTACCCTTGTGATCTCGTCGATCCCCATGAGGCGACCTTTGTGATTGCAGAACATGCATAAGAGTAAAACCAATAATTGGTTAGATGATGAGACCGTTGAAATATTGCAATTTCTTAGAGTCTAGCTTCGTAATGATCCGACTGCGTGTATAGCTCCAAAAGCGATCTAAACGAAGTACTGCTATCCGTGGTATATCCCCCAAACCTTTTCCGTCATCAACATGTCCGTATGAATATGTATATATATGTGTGTGTGTGTTTCTGTATGAACATATTTTGCCCAATGCTCGCTAGGAAATAAACCTATCAAATTTCGCATAACCCCCGTACTCCAAACATTCATTCTCCTAGCAACACTGTCAATTTTATTTTCGAATGAGACCCTTGAAATAAGACAGATTGGAGCAGGCACCAGGAAAAAAAAAAACGAAAAAAGAAAAAGAAGTCCGAGAACAACGCCACCACTCTATAACCGGCCCATTACAGCGCAGTGAATAATGAAATTGATGCACGAATCGGCCAGGCCAGATACAAATGTACGAACGTGTCGAATCAAGTTCCAGCAATACGAAAGAATTTGCTAGCAATATCCATCAAAGACGCCGCTAGGAGGCATCCAGTCCTGAGTGCCATTGACATAAAACTCGAGTTCAGCATCGAAGCCATCAGATGAGGTGTAGAACATGTGAGTATCTGCCTCACTAGCGATGGCCGAGCCTTCGTTCGGCAGAGAGTATCCCTGTGCAGCTGCGGCCGCGGCCGCAAAAATAGTCGGGTTGTCTTGAGAATCCATGAACATGCCGAGGGTGTTGGGGTTAGGGGGTTCAGCATTGATATACATTTGAGTAGAGACCTGCGAGTGATAAGGTATATTATCTGGTATCGGGAGCGCCACAGGGGTATGTGGCCCTGGATGTTGCGGCTGTTGTCGTTGTAAGGCAGCTTGTTGCTGTTCATGGTGGTGATGCGTATGATGAAATTGATGCTGATGCTGGTGTTGATGCTCTAGTTGCTGTGAGTGTAATAGCTGTGAGCGATGTGGATGTGACTGTTCCGTGTGTGACTGGTGCGAAGGTAGTTGTTGCTGTTGGGAGAAGTATGAAATACTTTGGTTGGGGGTAGCTGTTAGTGGCGATGCCGTAAGCTCAGTTGACGATGGTGACTTGTGTGCCCCAGTAGATTGAGAGGCATCAACGGAACCGCTAGGTCTGGTATACATAGATGATGGTGATGATGAATGAGTCGATGGTGTAGCACTAGATACCGCAGCAGCCATCGCGGCTCCAGTCCCATGCGTTAGGATTGGAACAATAACGGGGTTAGGGATCGGGTCCTTGCCATCTGCCATTCCGTCTTCAGTAGCAAGAGAGCCACTTGGGTCTTGAGTGAAACGCTCAAGAGAGTCAACCCAACGGGCAGCCAGCGGCCACACTTCCTTGCACTCTCTGAGGATGGTAAGAGTTCTATGAAGCATCATTGGGCCATCGCTGCTAATAACAGGATCTGGACAAACTATGACGAGGTCAGGACCAGAAGAAACGGCTTGACAGGAGAGAATGTAAGTAAGCATACTATTGGGATATCTGCATAAATAGGTGGAGAAGAGGCCACAACAGTACACACAAAAGGCAGCCATCTGAGCGCCCACGCTTTCATCGGGGGTACGGCCTGTGAACTGAGCATCGATCTGTTGAAACAATCGGCGAACGTTATAAAAGAGCTCCAGGGAAAGCTTTGAGAAGAAGATTCGCTTCTGTTCGTCATTGTGGCCGGCAACAATAAAGCTAAGCTGGGGTTAGATCATAACAGTAAATGGGAGGCAAAGAAATTTCTCACTCTATCAGGTATGGTCTGCGGCAGACAATATTGCAAAGACGCGGGATCATGGTGACCCCGAGGTATGCCTACTACGTGTTAAATTAATCAGCAGTTAACAATAACCGTTGACTACATACCAAATCTTCGCAATGGGCCTTGTGGTGCTTGAAGACAGGGACTTCCCACCGATGCTCTGGGGGTAATCCATCCTCCCATAGACGAAGTTTCTCGATGATTCGAGCAAACTCACTGTTGGGGTCCCAGGGGTTAGCACTTCTTGCGAAATTGACGGCACGGCGGCTAACTGTGCCCCAAAAGTGATGAGATTGAATTAATGATGCGAATAACGAGCGACCCGGCACAGTGATAAGAGCGGGGTTTTCGATGGCTGGCGGTGTGCCTTCGAGAGCGGCACGAGACGCAGGCTGTCTGCCGACTGCAAAGTCGACTTCATCGCAAGGGAGGAGGGCTGTAATGTCAGTTGCGGCAAGTGAAACAGGCGAGCAAGGGCCAGAATGTAGCTGATCCTGACTGTGAAGCATCCACTGTCGGTCATAAGTCAGCTGAGATCGTCAGCACTGTTATAGGGCCGAAATACCAATGTTCTTCGTGCAGATTCAGCTCGGATAATGGTTTCGGTATTCGGATTCTGGATTTGGTACGTCTCTTCCCGATGAAGACGCATCAGGGCAGCCATACGCATGGAGATACCCATATTGATCTATGAGGTGAGGTCAACCGAACGCTCTCATGGAAAATATCGATTTCACACTAAACTTACGTAGCTGTTGTTCCTTATCCCACTTCCCTGTTGGGCGATACTCAAAAGATAAAATGCCTGGCACCGTTCTAGGGTGGGCTCCTGATAGATCTCGCCGTACGCGAGTTGCGACGCGCGGTCTATGAAATAATCGGCAGCCTTGAGACCACTTCCATAACGTTTGGCGATAGAGGGTGTCAGCCTTGCCGAAATAGACAGAATACTCAGAACGAGAAATATGTTCATAGACTGGTGATCTGTCCGAAGCCGCCGAGGAAACTGCTCTTTAGGAATGAAGCCGAGCTGAAAGTAGTGTTGAGTAAAACGATTGACGCCTTCGATGATGTCTGATAATGGAGGAAGGCTATCCCAATCAGTAGCAGCTGCATTGCTACGCGGTTGAACAGTCCTAGCTGGCCGCACCACAGGAGTATCTAGAATCTGCCGACGAACCTTGGCGGGATCCCGTCGCGACGCCTTGTCGGCTCTCATACGTGGGTGACGAAATTCACGATCGTTGTCAGGCTGACCTCGTACAGGAAAGACACTGTCAATGGTTGGCAAAACAAAACATTTCCTTGGCACGGCATCCGAAGGAGGAGGTGACCTGTATATGATGTGAGGGAGGACGACTTACCATTCAGAAGGTCCCAAGCCAGCATCAAGACAGGCCCTACAAGGCGGCACAGCCTTGTCATGCAGACATTTACTTCTCATCCGACGACATCTAGTGTTGACGACAGAAGGAGATTAGCTATCATGTAACATGCCACTAAATGTGCCGTTATGTGCGGAGCAGTCGATCTCAAGTGAAGATCTGGGGGGCCGTAACGGCAACTAAAGCAAGGAACCCACCTTCGACAAGCGATTGGGGCTCGACGTTTGATGACAACACTTCCAAGAGCAGAATCGTCGGCATCAACGTCAGCATCAGCGACCGCAACTTGAACAGAACCGGAGATGGAAGCAGAAGTAGAAGTTGACACCGAAGTTGTAGCTGTAGCTGTAGCTGAAGTGGAAGCAGAAACGGGAGTGGAAGTGGAAGTAGAAACGGAAGCAGAAGCGGAATTGTTCACGGAATTTTGGACGGGGGTTTGCAAAGGGACATCGAATGAGCCACGGTGGAGGATGACTGGGTCGCGATCAAGCGTATAGCGAGGACGGTGAGTAGACGCAGAATCGGGAATGAAAGCAGGCATCTCTGCAGGAACAGCCATGGTAGATGGAGCGCCGTCCATCAGTCGTTTATCCGTCCAAATCAAGGCAAAGGAAGCGCGTCATCTCCCTCTGTCCCTGCTGGAGGACTCTCGCGGCAGGCTTCTCTTCGCTCCCAGCACGCGTAGCGATAGCGACAGCGACAGCGACAGAAAGGGATGCGTGTGGTTGTTCGTGCTTTTTTTTTTTTTTTTGGGCTCCTTCTTACTCCTCCCCTTTGGACTAGGGGGGGTACTGTGCTGTATAGTGAACGAACGGGTGGCCCTGGCCCTTTGCGCAGAAATGCAGAAATGCGAAAAGGAAAGCGAGTGGCTTCAGCGAGCTCGGCAGGTGGATCGATCTTGTAAAAGCTGAAATATGTCTGTCTCTATGCACGAATGTACAGGGCAGGACAAGACAGGACAGTACTGGAGTGCACTCACTCGCTCACTCTGAATGGGGGAATGAAAAGAGGAATGCGACTCGGTGGTCATTAGTCTTCCCTCTGATACAAGAGTAGGGGTTTGAATATGGGTCATAATGTGTTGGTTGGGTATGGACGGATGGATACCTCAGGGACCGTCAACAGCCCCCCTCAGCCCGGAAGCCAGACACGGGAAGCGGGAGGGCGGGAAGCTGGAGATGGGCGCCGATGAAGTTCCCTGCAGATCGAGGGGATAAGGAATGCACAGTACCAACATATGGCGTGCACGGCATTGAATGAAAACACTAAAAAGCCTCTCTATGTAGGGAGGAAAAGACGTGGTGGGTTGGAAGGAATTATTTAGAGTCGGTGGTGGTGAGGGAGGACGATGGATTTACGATGGGTTTACGATGGATTACTTTGCTACTACTACCTTCGGTGCCTCCCTCCACCTATGTAGCTACCCAAGCTACAGTAGTATCTTGCTGCCTTCCGTACCTACCTTAGTAAACTTAGTTAGCTACTTCCTTGCCTTGCCTTACCCGGACTCGTCAGCCCGTCAGCCTCCCCGAACGGAGTATCGTGGAAGTTAATCTGTCGGAGTAAAGGTAGATACCTATTTAATAGGTAGTGAAGTTCGGAGAAGGTGCAGTCCGGGTGGTACGGAGTCCCCGATAAACTAAATCCATAGCGCCCAAGCTACCAAAGCTACCAAAGCATCAGGCCTCTCAGTCGCTAAACATGAGAAGGAGCAATGAGAGGGTACTTTGGCGCAAGGTATTGGAAGTGGGTCCGTTATTTAGTTAAAGCCCTACCACAGGGCCACGGGACTACAGGAGAAAGCGCAACGATATTATGCGGGGAGCCAGAAATCGCACGATTGGTTCGCTCACGCACGCGATAGTGGCCAGCACAAGACTGATGGGGCCAGCGAGAGAGGCGACTGGGAGGAGGGGAGACGGGAGATGAGGGAGAAGGGGGAACGGAAGAGAAACGAGGGAGAGACAATACCCACAAAGATCTGACCAACAAACTGATAACTGATCATGGACGAAACAAACACAGGCAGTACATGTCTGAGACGACCAGCCACCAACCCAACGAAGGCTCTCAAGTCCACTGCTTAGGTAGGTAGCCAATGGTAATGATGGCGGCGCCAAAGTAATGCCTGTAGTAACTAACTTGAAACAGCAACAATGACATCAAAAAGAAAGCACCACACAGCTAACAAGTGTCTTGACAGCTCGCCTTTAAGAGATAAATGTCTCAGGGGAAAAGGGAAATCGAGGAATCAAGTTTGTAACTGCTGGCAAGTAGGCAAGCAAGTGGAGGGCAGACTCACAGCACTCTCTCACTCATGAATAGGTTCCAACTTGCACACAAAAACAAACCCGCCCAGAAGGTAAGTCAGAAGGACGGTACAGGTTATCAAACGGTTTAGAGCACTGCATTTCAGAAATGATATGATAGGGCTGGATAGCACGGAAGCAGGCTGCAAACGTGTTGGGAGGGAGGGGAATCCGATCAAACCAACCATGTTTCTTTATCAAAACGTCCGCCTTAGGGCCAATCAGGGAGCATGATGGGACACGTACAGTACTCTAAGTACAAAACTAGCGTCCTAACTCCGTACAGACTAACGAATACCATTAGCTAAACCACTAGGGCCTCTAAGATATGCGCACAGTATTTTAGATGGGGCACGGGGCATAGCAAGTCTTGCGCAACCATGACTTGCAGAATGAGCAGCCCTGGTGATGATCACATCTTCTTGGCTGGCCGTGTCCGGCTCCGGGCCCCTAGGATTTGCCGACATGTGCAGCCGGTATCTTTAGCTACAGGAGTCTACACAGTAGATTGCCTGAATGAAATACAGTG
The DNA here is from genome assembly GCA_024336345.1 of Mariannaea sp. PMI_226. Lineage (NCBI taxonomy): Eukaryota > Fungi > Ascomycota > Sordariomycetes > Hypocreales > Nectriaceae > Mariannaea > Mariannaea sp. PMI_226. The sequence goes on along the minus strand of JANFOG010000001.1, from coordinate 4,199,217 downwards.
AAATACCTGCCAAGGAGCCTAACATCACCCACGTACAGATTAGTAGATGCTGAAGGTTCAGTACCGACTGCTTACAGCATTATTTGGGAGTGCGTTGCAGGTGCGGGGCAGACCTCAAAAATCAACTCAAAACATCCCCGTTGCTCATGCTATCTTGGTCATGCCACAGTCGAGCAGCACTGACTTTTGTTGTGATATCGGCGAAAAGGCTTTGTCCCACTGCTCACATTTCGCTTCACTCAGGACCGATGCATTGATGGAACCAGAAATAATCTATACTGTTGACTTAGAACCTTGCATCGAGACCCTCCTGGTTCCCCACCTCACACGCTTTGATTCCCCAGGCTTGAACCTCTTGGTTGCTCCAGGCCCGCGTGCGTCATATGAAATCACGGTTGGCTCTAGACTCCGCACGCAGGTTACATGAAATGGATCCATTTATGCCATTTGCATCCGAAATGCACTCTGCAATGTTACCTCTCAACCTACCTAGGCCCTTGAAGCCTAGCAGCAAACCGGGTCAGTCAACCACTTACACCCGGCAATCTTGTGTCCTGACACGCCCATAACCAAGTCCTGCCTTTATTAGCGAATCCAGAACCCTCTGGTCCTAGGTTTTGGTTTTGATACAGCCTCATCCGTGGCCTCCAGCAGCAAATCAATCTTGTCCATGGTCAGCTTCAATGATTTCTCAGCCATCTCTCGGCTAACCACGCCCTCCTCGCAAGAAAGATGAATGACTGTGTCGCGGCCCTTGACTCCAACAACATTGAACACAAATCCACGACTGCCCACGTTGCCGTTGACGGAAGCTGCTGAGAACTGCAAGTCCTCGATAATCCACGACTGTTTAACACTCGCTTCCTTTTCCGACGCTTGGAAGCTGAACGCTCCAAGGTTAGAACACAAGAATGTCATGCTAGTGGCATTGCCAATCCCGTCGAAAATCCAGTCAACAAGTTTCTCAAGGTCCTTTGGTAGCCATTTAGCGGCTGCCCATGCTCGCATGAACCGGGACGGCATTCCTTCCGTCATTTCTCGTCGATATGTTCGGGCTAGCTTCCACACAGCTTCTGAGTCCAAACACGTGACCGGATGCCCTTCATTCTCAGATTTAGTCATGAGCTTGCGATAATTCTTCAACCAGTGGGTGAGAAAGCCTCCCGAGCCGCCATTCAACATAATCCCATCTTGGGCCACCTCAGGATGGAGCTCAGGTATTTTGAGATAGGGCCTGATATCGAATGCAAAGAGTGAACAGCCGACCCAATCGTCTGGGAAGAGATCGACCGCAAAGGTAGTCAGCAGCATCACCATGAGAAGTCCCGTGAATGTTGTATTGTTGGCTCTGCATGCTGCCAGGATACGGTTCATCTTCTGTGCTGGAATTCGAAGCGCAGAAACTGTGGTCACAGTCCGCATATTCAAGGGTGCAACTTCAGATACCGATCTGAAATAGGGCTTGGGCTGTGGCAAGCTTGTGAACATCAACCCGGATCCCAGCAGAAGGCGAATGAGTGAACGAGTGATGCTTGTCCAGAGTATTTCAATGATAGATGCCTTATGCTTGGACAGGGCCAGCGCATCACAACTGTGGGTAGCAGAACTCGGGTTGATAGAGACGATGGGGTCCAGCGCGATTGGCCTTTCTGACATATAAGAGTTGATTCCATGGAGGAACGTCCTATGGAATGGAATACCCGAGTTGGCATCACACACTGCGTGATGTGAAACCCAGACAACATCGCGACCTCTAACCACATACACCTTCCACCACGGGCGGATAGGCTCCTCCTCGAGCCATTCCCACGTATTGTGTATCTTCTGGAATAACTCTGGCCCCACGATGTCGTCCTCGAGAAACTCGATGCATTGGTTCAAGTCGATGGTATGAAGCATGGCAAGCTTCAGATAGTGCTTATTGTTCTTGGGAGATTTGCGAACGACTGCAACTGAGCGGAGAACTTGATGGGTTTCAACGACGGACCGAAGCGCGGCGACTACAGCTTCCCACGAGAGGCGATGTTCCGAACTGTCTTTAGATTCCTTCCGTACTGGACTATACCGGGCAGACACAAGAATGTTTGATTGGAGGCCGAGGCGGTGCGCCATATAGAAGACACGGTCATAATGGTCTATCGGGACCATATGTCAGTGTTTCTTGCAATTTCACGCAGTGCTGAATGTGGTGGAGGATGGTCTGACATACTGGGCTCCTCAAACTCGAGGAGGGTATAGGCCGGTTTGGCTGTGTCACTGTCTGTAGCCATGATTGCGTGTTCAAGAATCACCAGTACGACTACCTCTGGTGAAGAAAGTTACACGGGCGAGGATGGGTCAGTTTTTACTACTCTTTGTTGAAAGAGAGCGAAGGGAGAAGTGTAACTGCCAGTCAACGCGGTATCCAAGTCAAGTTTGCTAGAGAAATGGTGATTCATGATCGTTTTATAAATGGTAGCCCCAACTACATGGTTAAGTGGATGTTATACAAGAAATACACGACGCACAGCAAAACGACGCATACGTATAATTAAGGTGCTGTATTAGTTTTTGCCGCTAGACTCACAGCACCTATTATTCCAGCAGGCACAATCAGTTGCACCCACCATCCTGGGAATCTAGGGGGTAGCCACTTACTTTTGTGGCTTGGCCATATGATCTGTGTCGACAAAGAAACAATACGAAAGAGAATCATCGACTAGGACTATAGGGAGCAGCCTAGTTAGCAGTCTTGCAAGTCCTTTGTCGCTCTTCAATAAAAACTTTCTTTATCATGGTACTCCCTTGATGGACCCGAGCCCAAGCCTGGCCGACGCATTTGCCGAGAAGAAAATGTTCCAGGACAGGCCGTACCATTAAACCTGAGGCGCTTCTAATGGGCATTGCTTGATAATAGGCTGGTTTAATTATAGGACACAGAATAACAGATATGATCACTGGGAACCCAGCCAGCGGTAGAGTTAGCAGGACTCGGCAATAGACATACACCACAATTTTCATGGCACACCATATTCTGAGCTGACGTACCGGTGTGAATATAGCAAGATTTCTTATGATGTAGATAACTTAGAGGATAATGTAGACTGATGATGCGTAGCAGGAAGCTATGGGTACTTAGCTATGACTACTCATGGTGCTGTATTTGGAAGCCAAAAAGCATGTTAAGCGTCAAGGGATACATGCACACTCAGTTTCGACGTTGGGATATGGTCATACCTAATCACAGGGCTTTTAGTCATGTTTGTAAACGTTGCTCAGGGCTTGACCCAGTCATCTGTTTTGTGAATATATGCATCTCCAGACTCTAGAACAGCGTCGCGAGGTAAATCGATCACTGAGAGTCGCTTATCCACATTTCAGTCCATGGCAAAGCATTTTAATGTTTTCATTATGCTGCGTCATATTTTTTGCCAGGGCACAAAAAACATCAGAATGTTTCAGCATCTAACAAAGATCCTCCCTTACGTGCTCTTGGTCCTTTGTCCCTTGTCCATTGTTTCTAATTCTGACAAAACAAGAAGCAGGGCACCTCGTGACAAAGCATAATAGAAAGAAAGAACATTTCTATCCTTTGAGGATGCAATCAGTATCCTTGATGTTTTGAAAGCGTGTCGGTGTTCCTCCAGAGTGATTTAGAGACTGGAAACAGGCTCTGGACGGGCTCGCAGCATTTATCGACATCGTCTAAATCAGTTTTTGTCAGAATAGCGTTTTGTTGATTCACCCGGTTGCCATAAATCGTGCACTCTCGGCCGTGATAATGGAACTTTCAGTTTTGATTTTTTGCTCAACCCGCATTTCCCAGATTTCAAAGTAAAATTCCGGCTCCCCTTCTTCTCGCTTACCTCTAAAATTTATCTTCCATTCCTTCTTTCTCCTCCAAGATCAGACAGCTATCGTTGATATTGACAGTCATGTTGCAGAGCCCAACGCCATCTCATTCCCAGCATGGTGTCTCTGGAAGGGTAGCAAAACTGACGGATCTTCCCAGTGAGCTTCTCCTCTGCATCCTGGAATTTTCCCCAGACATGTCCTCGCTAATCAATGCGAGTCTCTCCCACCCCAAGTTTTACAGCCTCTTTAAAGCGCATGAGAAAATCCTTGCAAACGGTGTGCTCAAGATTGAGATTCCCGAAGATGTTTATATACATGCCCGGACTGCTTTTTCGGCTCCAACTCTTTTCATGCCTAATATCGATACAATTGATCACGCAACCATCACGAATTGTGTTGAGAATGTTGCTAAGCTTAGAGATAGCGGAATGTTCTCCGAGTTCCTCATTCCCGAGGCCCTATCTCTGTCAAAAGCACACCGGAAAGTTGTCGAGCTCACCGACACCTTCTTTCGAGAGTGTCCGCGGTGGCGACAGCAATGCTTTTCTCCTCTCCAGAAATCACTTGTCTTCCAGAAGGAATCCAGAAAAGAAAGGACGAGAGTCCAGCAAGCCATCTACATGTTCGAGATCCTCAGATGTTTATGTGGTAGCATGTACGTGGCGAAAGACATGGATGAAGCTTATTACATGAGGTACATTTCAAACATCACATTTTTACAAACCTGCCTGGTGAGTCATGCGTTTGCACCTTGGGAGATGCACCAGGTTATCGCCATTCAGGCCTTTTTTCGACGCCAGCTCCAAAGATTCGGTAGGTTTTCAGCCTTTGCCATGTTATCTAAAATGCTAACCATCGGGTACAGATAGAGAAGGCCATTACACTGAGCGAGCAATAGCTGCCTTGTTGGCCAAAGGTATTGGTTTTCTCCACGCTGCTATCTGTGATGTCGCATACGGTGATCGCGACAGCTTGCTCGACATCCATGAACAAGAAGCTCGCTGCAAACCTCTCTGTGCTTTCGGCATGGTTCTATCTAGAGGCGATGGTCAGACCTGGACACGAAAGGTTCCACGGTCTCTAGACACGTATAATCCCTTCGGAGGAACCGCAAGCACGCATGGAATCCCAACTTGGAAGCGGATCGAATTGAAGATGGCGATTCTTATTGCCGCCAAACCAAGCTGGGCCGACACCTTAAACTGGGAGAGGGATAGCTTCGAAGGACGCCTTGATCTATGGAGTGCTTCTCTCTGGGATGAAGTGCGCTGGGAGAATGATATCGAGCCGACACTTCGAGAAGGCCGGGTGGAAGCCTCCTGGGGCAAGGACCAACACCAAAATCCCTTTCGGCTTGGGCTCCATCTCGCCAGAAATGATACTTTTCACTGGTTCATGGAAGAAAATGTCCAGGGCTAAAACGTATTGTATCACCATGAGTAACCCTCCGTAATTATCCGCGTCCGCACTTGACGGAGTTGGAAGGGTACCCCGGTGATTTCAGCGGCCATTTCTATGATCCATCAGATCTATCAGGCAAACAAAGTAAAATATAGCCTGAAATCGGTATGTCTTCAAAAAGGCCTGTGCATCTGAAAGTCAAACTCACCTAAAAATATAGAGCACTGGTGAGATTCTTGCGGGCCATTTGAGCAGAGCAAAATCTAGGCTTGTTGATGTGTCAACATATGTATGGATTCCAAGAAATACGATAAATTAAATAAAATATGCAGAAACAATCCTCCAACTTTGTCTTGAATCTGTAAATAGAACCTCTTTAACTTGCCCCCCTACTTCTCGGCAAATACAATACATAGACAAAATATCTTATACCCTCTTCGCCATTTTCACTACCCTACAGCGAAACGGATCTAGCTCGCTACGGCAACAACACCGTTCAAGTGCAATAAGATACGCTGACGACGAGTCTTCTCCCATCGAAATTACCTAGCAATTTCAGAGTCCAATTCTTCCCTCAGCTGAGAAGGGAAAATCTAATGCAAATCAAGGACTCTGCAGGTCCAACGGAATGAGTTCCTAGCCTTAATCACACTCTTTCACGTAGCATTGTCTGCATAGGAACATAATACAACATATTTTCATTTAAAAAAAAAAGAATTCATTTCAATTAAATAAACCTGTAGGAGCGAGATGCGTCTTTTTCTTTTCCCCCCATGGGGGAGTTGGAATTGAAATACCAAACTGGGAATACCATAAAACAATCATGTCCGTCACAAACCACGCTTCACATCCTTGGCAACCAGGCCCGTCAAGTTCTTCTCCGGCTTGGGGTAGTCAGGTCGACCACCCAGCATGTTGACAACCTCAGACAGGTCCATCCAGTGGGCGGTCTTGGGTCGTCGGTTAGGCCAGTCGGTGTCATTTTCCTCGAGAAGCTTCATGGGGGTGAAGACAACTTCGGAGCCTTGAATGCCAATGACAACAGTGCTCATAGGGTCATATTTAACATGGTTGTGAGCATTGCAGCCGAATTTCTCAAGATGCTGAACACACTTGATAGCCAGGCGGACAGCTCGGCAGCGGTCCATGGGGGACGGAACACCACCCTGCTGGACGTGGCCGGGGATGCTTTCTCGGCTTTCAAAGCGGTCGTGAGCTTCCTCACGAATAATGTCAGCGATGAGCTTGGCGTTGTAGACTTTGCTAGCCTTCTCGTTGACGAGAATGAGGCGTCCAGCACGCGACTGGCCCTTGTCCTTTCTGAAAACCTCCTTGAGATGTCTCACATCAGCATTCAGCATCTCGAGGCTAATTCCCTCCTCGGGGATATAGACGGCTGAAGCACCGACGTCTAGGCCAGCCAGGGTCGCAACGTAGCCGGATCGTCCACCTTGAGTCTCGATGACGAAGACACGGCGACGGGTAGCAGAGGCTGACTGCTTGATCTTGTCACAATAGTTCACTAGCTCGTTTAGGCAAGTATCGGAGCCGAGAGAATACTCGGTTCCTGGAACATTGTTGGAAATGGTAGCAGGAAGCAGGCACATAGGAATGCAAAGTGATGGGTATTGATCCCTTGCCTTTCGCATTTGCGAAATAGAGTGGAAGGCCTCGAATCCACCCACAATGAAAAGAGCATCAAGACGGTACTCTTCAATGAGATTGGCAATCAATTCCATGCCAGACTCGCCAGGGAGCTCTCGGTTGGTACCAATCTCGGAACCGCCCTTGCTCGCCCAGCTGTCGACCTCAAGCCAGTCAAATGGACGAACGGAGCCAACAGGCTTGTCGCCATGGTGTCTGGCAAAACCGGCGAAACCGTTGTGAATGGCAATGGGTTGGTGGCCTCGCGAAAGGCAGTAAGCAACGGCGGCGCGTACTGCGGCGTTCATGCCACCAGCAGGCGCACCTACGTTGATGAAGCCGACCTTCATGCGCTATGAATACTGTTAGCGGCTAGAGCAGCAGCACGGGCAAGGATACGACCCACCTTCTCTTCGGATAGTAGCTTATCTTCGGTCAGGACATTGGTTGTGAGCTCATAAGACTTCCACTGGTCCTCAAATTCGGAGTCACGCAGAGACATGGCCTTCTTGAAGTCCTTGCCATCGACAGCTTCAGCAAGTTTCTTGGTTTCAGCCACAGCCTTCATAAGAGGCTTTCGAATAATCTTGTTCTCGGTAATGGCAATGAAGGGCGTCTCAGTCTCGGGAGTGGCATCAAGAACAGCCTTGACAGCTTCCACACCTTGAAGAGTGGCAAGCATTCGATCGTATGCTACGGCGGTGCCACCTCGCTGGACATGACCGAGAGTAGTGATGCGGGTATCCAGGGCGAGGCCGCCCTCAGATTTGTCGGCAAGGAGTTCCTTGATGTCTTCGGCAGTAATCTTGGCGCCGTTCTTGTCGCGAGCACCCTCCGCGACGATAACAATGGTCTTGCGCTTTCCGAGGCTTCGGTGCTGCTCTATGTTAGTACCTTTCCGTCAAGCTGTGATAGAGTGGTTGTGGGGGTATCACGAACTCTTCTAACAACATTGGCCATATCTTCTTTCCAATCATGTTCTCTGGGTCGCTCGGGAATGAAAACAAAATCAGCTCCAGTGGCAACACCAGCCATGAGAGCCAACCAGCCACAATGTCGGCCCATGACCTCGATGACGAAGGCACGAGAGTGTGAGGATGCAGTGGCTTCGATATAGTCTACCATCTCGCAGATACGGGCGAGAGCTGAGTATGCACCGATAGTAGCATCGGTGCCAGTCAAGTCGTTGTCGATGGAGCCGACAAGACCGACAATGTTGAGGTGTTTGTAGGGCTTGATCTGATCAGCGGTGAGCTCGCCAGCGTTGACGAGGTCTGCCAGGAGAGAGGGCCATTCTGCGCGGAATTTGTCGGCACCAGTGAGAGAGCCATCACCACCGCAGATGACGAGGGCGTCGATGCCAGAGAGAACAAGATTCTTGGCGGCTGTCATGCGTCCAGGGCGCTCATAGAAGGCCATGCATCTGGCCGTTCCAATGAGAGTACCGCCCTCGGACAGCCAGCCTCGAACGTCATCCCACTTCATTTTTCGAATGAAATTTCCGCCTTGCACCAGGCCCTCGTATCCCTCGTAGACACAGTAGGCATCACAACCCATGTGAATGGTGGTGCGCACGACGGCACGGACAGCAGCGTTCATGCCTGGGGAGTCACCTCCCGAGGTCATGACGGCAATCTTCTTGGGAGCCATTGTTGTAGCCGCGACGGCAGGTCGAAGAGTCGCGGGAGAGGTCGGTCGATCGAAACGCAAAGGGAGAGAGAAGTTGAACCAGAGTTTGTGGAGGAGAGTATGCAGAGGCCCAGTCAGGAATTCGAGGGGCCACGAAAGTAGCTGCAGATAAGACAACATAGGCATTCAGCACCGGGTCATGACGGTCAAATAAATGCAGGGCGGGAACACGCGGCAACGATCAGGTAATCAGGAGAAACAGGATGCTAAGCAAAGCCACAAAGAGATCATAACACAAAAATCACATCGTCTCACCTTCGGAGAAGCCTCACTTATGGCAGGGGGGAATTAAATAAATATGGCGCCAGCTTCACGAGCCAACCTGAGCCGGTACGTGACGCAGATGGGCACATCAGCACAGGGGACAGGTCAAGGGCAAGTCAGGGCTGCAGCAGGGCAGGGGCAAGCACGAGCACCAGCACCAGCACCAGCAAGCGGGCACAATTGTCACCTCACTCACACTTGGCTGGGACACTCACACCTCGACTGACCGAGAGCAAACAGTAATGTGAGGAGGGGGGAAAGAAAGAAAGCTCTTATCGCTTATCGGCCCGCGCGGGGGAAGCAGAAAAAAAACAAAACTGCTAAGATCCAAGAAGCTAAGAAGGTAGGAAGGAGGGGGTTGAGAGAGGGGTGATAACGGAGCCCCAAAGCCAAAGTCAGAGAGCTTCACGAATCATTGGAGCAGCTTTTGGCCCTAGCGAGCTTAGTAGCTTCCTGTTGCTGGAGCTGTTTACTAAAGAGAATTAACCATCAACTGTTGGATAACACCAACAGATCCAACTCTTTTACCTAACCTGAGCCTTTCGCTTTTGTCAACCATGTCGAATTGGATGCATGCAGCCAAATTAATGGCTCACTTTTCGGTGCCTCTTTTTTTTCTCTCTCAACTTGTTGGGGAGCGAAGCCGGCGCCGGCACTGGCTTGGACCTATAAGATCCATTCCTTTGCGGGATAATTAATGTGCACTATGCAAACTGCCGCTGCGATAAGACGACGGAAAACAAGAAAGATACACACATATGGAGAGATTGAGAGAGAGAGAAGAGAGATAATTTGCAGGCTGGCAAAGGACCCTGGTTTAAAACAACCGCTTGCCATCCTTTTTTGGGAAACATCAAAATCGATACCAAACAACCAAACCCAACGACGCCCATTGCAACACAATTAGCCCCAATAACGCACCACCATCTAGTCAAGCTTCCAACTGGCGCAGGTATGAAGGACACTCGTCTGCATATAGACAATGCATTCATAATATTGTTTGGGACATCTCCTGGTAAAAGGAAAGCTGTAGCCAGTGGAGCAGTTCCTCACGATTGAGCGACTGAGCGACCACTATGCACGGTTGGCATCTGCCGTCAATTGGGAAAACACGCCCCATCTGTGCCCTAAGACCTGCCATGTCTAAGATAGTCTCGTCGCGGGTCCGCCCCCATATATGCAGCTCAATGGCACGCAAGAGAGGTTTTCTTGCAATGTGAGTTGTCCAAGGGAGAAAAACTAACGTGGCTCAGATCGTGAAATGCAAGGATGTGCGGGTTCATCAGACAGAGATCTAGAAAGAGATCCAGATGCAGTCGAGATTGGGACGGCTCAGCTTGACCGTTCCTGCGAATGATGGGTGTGCAGCATTGGCAGACGAAGGCTGTTGAACCAACCCCCACGATATGGCTTAAGAGGCAACAACGCGGGAACGCGGGAACCTGCATTTCAAGGCAAGTATTCAAGACTCTATCGTGCCGCTTTGTATTTCATGCAAACAGAAAATTCAACAGTTCGCCCGCTCTGTGAGTCCTGAGTTTTGATGACGGTCGATGAGCTACTACGCATAAGGTGCACGATTCAGCTGGTGGTAGAGCAAAAGAACAAAGCATTAAAAACAAAAACAAACCAGACCGACTATCGTAACGTAATCACTGAACATAGAACTACCTTGCCTGATAAAAAGGAAAGGATGGGAAGGGAGGTAGTAGCATTGCCTGCCTGAGCGTTATCATATCCGACCCTCAGGTAATTACCAAGTAATTAATCAACGGACAAAACTGGATCGATGCATTGAGGCCGAGACAGGTCTCCTTGCTTCACAAAGCGGACACATTCTGCTTGCCCAAACAATTTGGGGATGGTGGAATACAAAGCAAAGTGCAGCACCCCTACCAAGGAAAAGAAAAGGGTGAAAGAATAGAAACAGGCCTCTTAATTTGGATCTCGATTACAGTCATGAGATTGGCAAGAGTGCTTAATGCGTTGTCAAGTCTGTTCAGCTAAACGTGTGTGATGAGGATAGACGCCTTCCTATTGGAATACAGGCGCGTCTGATGACCTATCCTGGGCCGCCTACCACGCGCCTTGGGAGACAGTTCCCGCGAAAGTGAGTGACGCCATCAAGGCTGAGGCGCTTCAACAACTTGACTCCAAAAACAGGGCCAACCATCATGACCAGTTATGCGCTGTCAATCCGCTGTAACGCTGTGAGTGGTCGGCAGAACCAGGTGACCTACCTGCGGTCTAGGCACCATCACGAAGACATAGCTATAATGCACACGTTCTACAAGACCTGGCGAGATGAAGGCGAAATTCCCGGATAAGAGTTGCTGCGGTCGCGACATCATCGGTCGGAGCGGGATACCCACAAGGAGGGTGATGACCCTCCCACAATGACTGCTACGTAGCATCTCCCTACATTATCGTGCCTGTCACGCAGGATCGGACTCGAGATGTCCACATCGTGGACCCATCTGCCTGACCAGCAAGCAAATGGAGGCTCCCGTGGCCTGGCCTGGGCTGGCTCGTCCGATCTGTGGCATCTATGCATGTACGAAGTACGTACAGGTACAGTAATTACGCTTTTGCGGGTATTGGCTTGCATTCTGATCCCATGATCTCGACCTTGCGTGCTTGAAGGCGAATGCTTAGAGCATTGTCTTCCTAGCATAGAGAGCTCGACTGGTCCAGACCTGTTGAAGCAATAGAGTAGTTACAGTCAGGCGCAGCAAAACGGCGATCAGTCAGCATTTTGGAGCCATTGAGGATGTCAACTTGGCAGCTGGGCAGGGATACACCGAGTCTGGAGGCGAGGTGCAGCGCTGCGGATGGCGGCGAAATCTGGGGCTCATTAGTGATGGTCACCTGAGCGCAGCGGCTGGGCCGTTTGGTGTCTGACCATTGACCACTGCTGGCCGGGGTATTTTCAAGGCACATCACATCTCGCTCGGGACGTTTGGAGCTTCGTCACCGATGAGTGTGCAACAGCAATTCGCCCAAGGAGCGTAACATTTGTCCAAGGAATTGGGGGCAGTGAGAGACAATATGACATGAAGCTGAAGAAAACGACCAAGTCGTTAAACCAATTGATTGAAGCTGACGAGTAATCAAGCGGTCAAGGGAACAAGCGACGGCTAATAGCAGGATAAGAGCTGGATAGATTCATTTCACCCGATCATCCGCAACATCCACATCTCTTGGTGCCCCTGATCCGCCTCGTGTATTATTCCATCTCCCTACATCAAACCATCAATCACTATCACGAGGGTTGTGACTCGATAAAAGTAAGGCGGCGCTTTGGACCTTCGAGGCCTACCCGTCAGCATGAGTCGTGATGGAGCCTTGGTTGACGAGTCTCGGGCAGCGGGCCACTCATCCGCCAGTGTCAGGGTTCGGGACAGTTGGGAGAATATCCGACAGAGTGCCCAAGAGGCGAGGTGGGGGCTCAGCCTTTTTTTTTGCCCTTGGGACTGAGCTCGTGGCAGTTCAATGCCCTCACTATGGCCCCACGAGCGGCCATAATTCCAATTGCCAAAAGCCCCCGTATGGGACCTGAGCCAATTTGTGGGAGACGGCAACGGAGCTGTTTTCGGAGGGAAGCTCGACCCCCGTGACCACGAAAGACACAAAAATCGACTGATGGAGCTACCGTTTTGTCTATTCGGAACAGCTCACGCGGTCTCTGAAAGGGACCACTCCGAACAAAGGCCGCCAAGCCTATTGAGGTAATACTGAACGGTCCAGATCTGGACAACGGATACTCACTGAATGGGGTAATTGGGCCTGGACGGAGCTGTAAAAAGTGTGGCATATGTCGACCCGCAAGCGTCTCGGGACATGGAGAACGGACGCAAGGAGAGGAACCGCCATGTGACAGGAACAGAACTGTCCGTAAGAGCCGGGGACCTGACTGAACCCGAAAAGGCAGTTTGCGGATTGCCTATTAAGGAAAAGATGGAGATTGAAGATCTAGACCTAATCAAGCACTGTACTTCTCCGCTGCGAGGAGCACGCGGACAGGTGAATTACCAGTTTGAGCCAAGCGGCAGTTCCACTGGTCAGCAGGCAGGGCGAAATTCGCCTCCCCCTCTCTGGTATCCATCAGTCCTTCTGGCTGGTACCTCAGGCCTGTGCTTCTTTGTCTTTCACCCCCAGAAACACCCTTGTCCTTGCAGAAAGGGCTTCGGGACACGCTGTGTCGAAAAGCTGGGAGCCGAATCACCCTTGTGTTGGCTTCTTCCTTCGTAGAATCGCGGACCTGGCTGGAGTCACAAGGGAGGTCCATTGCCAGGGGCTGAGAGGAGAAGTCGTAGCATAGTAGAACTGAGGTTATTGGATTGAGCAGCCAGGCAGACGGCCAGCCAGCCAGCCAGACACTGGGCCAAGTGTTTTTCACACGAAGCAAGAGTTGATAACTACCTACTATAGTAATTAGAGAAGAAGCAATTGCCCATTACTACATAGTACACACCCCTTTCACTCTCTTTGAGTGCAAGCAAACTCCACGCCAGTCGGTCACTTACTTGGGAAATAGACCCCACCCTCTCCCATTCGCGCGCCAGTCTGCTCAGCGTTCTCTGGCACGCCTCCTCGCGCTCATCCCAGTCCTGGCCGCGGTACTTCCGACCTGTACTTCGTGACTTTGTGCCTCCCTGGCAAATTGGGTACGTACCGAGTATGCCCCCATGGCTTTCGTTTGAACACCCCCCTCCTTCCTCGACCCCGAACCCCCGGCGTGGGCTCTGCCTGGGGCGTGGGGCGTGTGCGTGGTTCTTGCACGCACTCCGTTGGGTAGGTACATTACATAGCACACACCGCGATTCCTCCCCTTCCCCCATCGCCTCTCTTCCCGCGCTCACCCACAACCCCAAACAAGAATATCTAACAAGCCTCCCCCAGACTTCTTCCCGCCCTTCTGGTTCCCGTTTCCACACATCAATACTTCCAACACTCCCCCAAGGCCTTCACTTGCGATCGACCTTTCTTGCTCCTACCACTATTGGTACAATCGCAAGCTTCATCTGCGACTTCGCATACATCATAATACCAAAGACTCCTATCACCTTAATCCTTGACCACTATACGTTCCGCATCCGTCTGTGCCGCCATCACCAGCAGTATTCACAACCTACTCGACGACGAATTCACATAACATCGCGCGCTGTATCACTTGTTCGAAGGATTCCCCGATTCACAATTTCTCATATTCTGCCCGATTAATTATTCCAACACACTCGTCAACCACGCTTCTGGTGCATTGTCAGCCACAACTACGATAGCCTTCGTTTGTTCGGCCGACGGAATTTTACCTGAAAGTCAATATCAACTTGTTGAACCCTCAGCTCCACGACACCGGGTCGAGTCCCACCTCAATACCTTTAATCCCCCTCTGTCCCCTGCTCGAGACAATCGGCAGGCTGAAATCGTAATGCCCTGTCGCCTGGATACACACGTTCTCACTGTGGATGCAAACGTCATTCACAAGGTCGACACTGGAAACCCGGCCAATCTCCATAGCATGTGGACTGGTGAGTCCCAACCTTTTTGGTATCTATCTGCCATTCATCTTTGATGCTGACCAATTCATTCAGTCTTCTCTCGATGTGCCGATTCTGTAGAACAAGGTCGAAGACTTGAGAACCTTAGCTGGCGAATCTGGCAACGAGAAACATTTGTTGTCGACAACGACCGCAAGAACGCTAACTTCGCCCAATCTCTTCCTAAAGACATTCCAGGAGCTCGTCATCTTGACTTGCCCCAACTTTCTGGCAGCGTCGACTCTTTCGCTGACGAAGAAGCCGTTGACTTCCATACCGTATCAAATAACGTCGAGAATTACCCTCGGATACAGCGACAAGACTCGTGCATTAGCCGACGAGAGCGACACATCAGTTCCGACGACTTCGAGAAAATGATTGTTTCGATCGTGAAGGACAAAGGTCCTCTGTCAGCACCACCACAGATCCCTACCATCACTGCTCCTCAGAAGGAAGCGAGATCCACTCACCCTTTGTTGGAGCGATCGGGCTCTACGACAAGCGAGTCCCAATCTCCCACCAAGTCCATGGCTTCCGATTCTTCTGAAGCATCACCAGAACCTTCCCCCCAGACTCCTTCGAGAACTACCGTGGTCCGTGGATTCTCGCCTTCCCAAGTCCCTGCTCCCCGAACCATCCCCAGTGCTTCAGAATGCACTGCTACCGACGCAATTCCTGAACCCAAGTCCTCGCCCGCGCCCAAGCCTGTGCAGTCTAAGAAGCCTGCCATGTTTGCTCTTGGTGCATCTTGCTCTTCAAGCGAGCAAGATCAAAGCCTTGATAATCGCAAGCCCATCATTCCTGTTGTTAAGAAGCCCATGTTCCAGATCGGTGGTTCTTCCGAGGAAGAAGGCTCGCTGAAGAGTGCACTGGCTTCACCTCGACATAGCTCCCTGCTTTCCTCTCAGAAGAAGCAGGCATCGTTCAGCAATCGTGTCATGACCCATACCATTGAGGACGAGGCTGCTGTCGACTCCGACACTGACTACATTGATGAGAGTGCCATTGATGATGAAGACGACTCATCAGAATGGGAAGACTCTGTGGAGGATAGTGGTAAATCTAGCATGGATGACAAGTTCTTTCAACGAGTCGACTCGAAGGCCAACCTCACCTCGCGCCGATCCCTTATTACTCTCATGCTTGCTCAGAACGATCGCGCACGGATGTTGGGCAACCATGCTTCACAGTCCACTTCTGCTCTACCAAGGTCACGCATGGCTCCCAATGGTCCCTCACTAGGAGCCTCACCCAACGACTCCGATGAGGCCCCATTGATGATGAAGGGTATGCGCCACCCTACTCTCAAGCCCATCCACGAGATTCCACGATCTAGTGCTCAGCCCATCGCTCATACGAGCCATGCGCACGGCCAAGCTGCGCTGTCGCCACGAACTACCCGCCGCAATATGTTGGCCACTGAGCTGACTGAATCACTTCGCCGCCACCTCCTGTGGGAACGACAGCAGAAGTCCTCAACCGCTAATGCTGTCCTCAAGCGAAGACACACCTCTCACGATGTGGCGAACCTCAAGCAGTATCCCGATAAGTCTTGCATTAAGACTAGCGAAGATGTCAACGCTAGCAGCTGGAACCAGTACTTCTCCAAGGAAGCCAGTAACGGGTACCACTCCAAGGGCTGGTAAATGCTCATAGACCTTTTTTTCTCATCACGATATCCAAAGACGGATAACGTCAACACACAAACACACACACATCTAGTTCATACCCTTACGCGGAACTCATTTGGCAGGGCCTCTTGGAGGGGCCTGCCGTGTACATTTGGGCGGCGCATGAGACGGCATCTCACGAAGCATTGAGCGTTTTATTTGAGACTGCATTTGCAGCTCCTTTACGAATTCTTCTAATCAGGCGGTTTGCCTGACTCCCGACGCAAGTCGTGTTTTGGTCATTTCTGTTGGGTTTTTCTTGCACTCATGGCGGCGTTGTTAACGTTACGATACCATGGCTCCCATCAAACGGCCTGATTGGCCCGGATCTTTTTTTTATTCTTTCTCGCGATTTGGTTTTTTTATTTCTTATTCATCAAGGCAGTTATCACAAGCCTGGGCAATGCTAGTGTGTGTACTTTTATGGCCAAGGGCAACCTTGAAGGGCGACGGCGAAAAAGTGGAGGGAGGGACAAAAAAAAGCACCAAGAAGAGAAGAAAGTTGGTTGGGAGGGGTGGAGGCCTGGGTCCCGTGGCCTGGGAACAAAAAGAAAAAAGAGCGGTCATTTTCGACGAAAAAACTCGCAAAAGGCGACATGTCCATCAAAAGAGCTTCTACAAAAAAACATGAATAAAATTCAAATTAGATCTAATTATCTCTCGCCTTGGAAAAATTTCTTCTTCACCTTTGCTTGAACGCGATGTGACCCTTTGAGTTGAGTTGGACTGTGTAATGATGCTTGTATTGATGACTGTACTGATGAACATTCACAATTTGTGAGCCGGCCGTGAGCGGATGATGAATGATGACATCGAAGCGCCGTCATAGGCTGAGAGCATTCTTTGGGCCCTGAACGTTTCCAATGGCTGAGAGGTTGCAGTCAAGATGCAGACCCTGGAAAGCTCGTGACTAAAGGTGGGCAAAGCACCCCGATTTTGTGCTCTTTCACAAGCTTCTAGCGTTTTTTTTCTCTCATTTGTTTTGAAAACCTCAATACGGTAATAGACTATAGTTGGAGGGGCTGGCTGGAGAAAAGGCTTGATGTGATGAT
Source organism: Mariannaea sp. PMI_226 (assembly GCA_024336345.1). Classification (NCBI taxonomy): domain Eukaryota; kingdom Fungi; phylum Ascomycota; class Sordariomycetes; order Hypocreales; family Nectriaceae; genus Mariannaea; species Mariannaea sp. PMI_226. The sequence continues at coordinate 4,182,123 of JANFOG010000001.1, read as the reverse complement.
TTACGTACTTGTGACGCATCAACTGGAGAAGAATTTTTTTCTTCTCTATTCTCAGTTTTTCCAGAATGTCTAGTATGTACTCGTAATGACAATTATGCCGAAGAAATGCACTTATTAAGCTGTCGAGTCACTGGTTCAGTGTTCCATTGCATCCCCATCTCCACATGAGTCGGCGGGGGTTCTTGGTTGTTGAGTGACTCAACATCGGATTTTCAGATGGGACGATTTGATGGGGGGCCATCCAGTATGTACTTTGTACTATGTATATGTAAGTGTGTGTGTGTGTGAGTGTGGTGTGGTATTCCTCTTAAGCTACTGCACCACATCGACTAGCAAAGCCTCGCTCACTTGCATTGGTGCTTAACAACGGCGCAGAAAATCTCAGACAAGGTGGATTGGACTTTGTAGCTCGCCGTCTCCGCCGCCGCCGGGGGGGAAACACCGTCATCCAAAGAACGCAAAAGGGAGAAGACGGCGGTGAGCAGAAAGGATGAGAGAGCAGGGGCCAAGTTTGACTGGGCTTTTTTTATGCATCCATATGCGTAGACTGAAAGTGGAGGTTGACTTTTCGTGGAGAAGAAGAATTGACGAAGTGGGAGGGTGTGCTGGTGGGAAAGGGACCGATAGAAAAAAAAAAAAAAAGGGTACGTATAGTAGGTAGATGACTGCCCTCGTCACTTCGGTCTTCAACACCGAGCTGGAACTTGCTGGCTGCCAGATGAGGTTTGGCGTGAAGATGCAAGAGTATCTCGTGCCTGGCGCAGAGACAGGATCGAAACATCTATGATGAAGTATACGCAAAGGCCCGACAACAGAATATACTGTAGATTGATTAATTACCAGTCAATCTTGCTAGGGGTTTACAACGAGGCCTGTGGTTGGCGCTGTTGATTCTGTCCTTGTTGTTGTTGTCTTCAAATAGCGAACGAAGATCACGCCTCATCAACCTGATTGGACCGCATCGCTCTCCTACATCACCAATTGAACCCACCCCCTGCCCGTCGTATCTCGTTCTCGTTTGCATCCCCTCTCCCCGTACATAGTCTGACATGACATATGGACAAAGGTTCATCAGCGATCGATCTCTTCTCTACAGATTAGATGTCTCCTCCTCTGTTCGGCAGTTTTCAAGCCAAGAAGAGAAAAATACCACTTCTGTCGGTCAAATTGAAGTCGCCCTTCTCTTGCAAGTCCCCGCTTCCGTCTGATTCTCTTTTATTCGCTGCTTCTTTTTCCCATGCGTCTGGTTCGGTGTACCTCGGCCTTTTCAGAGGGGGGTGTCTGAGGTTGTATGAGATCATGTCTTTGGCCAGCCGGACAAGGCCCCGAATCCCGGATCTTGGGGAAGGGGGTGCTCGTGATTGAATTGATGACAGAAACGTGTGTTAGAAATCACCTTGAGTTGTGCGGCGTAGCATCAACCAAGCCACGAATATTCTATTGTCAAGGCATTGGACCTGATCACCAGGCGCGCCGCATGAAGATCTGTGGCGCTGCTGCCCCTGTGCCTGGTTCACTCTCACCCGCATGGTTGAAAATGATTGGATACCTGAGGCTGAGCGTCCCTTTTTAGCAGCAGCTGTACGAATATGCTGGACTTTTGACGAGAGCTTTTGAAACAATTAAATACATAGTAGTCATCAATCACCGGAAACTGCCTTGTTCACGTGCTGTAGATTTGGAAACAAAGTCGCGCGTCCTTCCAAGGTTATGACAGATGTATACACACGCAAGCAGCGAACTGTGCCATCACATCGGAGAGGTGACCCAACGGGGCACGTTGCATCCACCCACGCCTCATTTGCATGCATGCACTCCGTACCTAGTTCCTGGACTGAACCATCCTGTGACGTAGCATGTGAACCCATACAGACAGAAGTGAAGCCAATTCCAAAATGAAAGGTTCCTCGGTGGTAATCCCATAGAAGGACCATGTAATGATTTTCTTTGCATGTGGCCTCCCAGTCCCCAGTTTCATCCAAAGTCCAATAAACTGGGTGCTCGCTGTGTCAATCAACGGGATTCCGAATTGGGATGTGCCGCACGGTTCCCGGTGTGGCATTACCGAGCGTAGATATTATATGGAGTACATCTCTACTCCTATGGAAGATGGTGTACATGTTGGCTTAGAAAAGAACGAAAAAAAAATGGACAAGGCTGGGTGTGAGAAACAAGCCGATGATGGATTGCCGGCAATTGCGGAGCCGCTCTGAGACTTTTCCTGAGGGCGTGCGTGTGGCGTTCGTTTTAATATCATTTCCCTTAATTATTGTTTCTATTTTTTTTTTCTTTTTTTTTCTTTTTTTTTCTTCCCCTTTGCCGTCGGCTAACTTGGTTCACGCCTAAAAGCTCACTGACCGTTTACTCACCTTGGATAGGTAGGCACACTTCCCCACACATCCATCCCCTCGCCTGAGAGGGAGAAGAGGCATGGCAAGGGAGAAAGAAACCAGGAAATGGGAGCCGCTTGCAGGGCCAGGGGAAAAACATGGAGTTTGGTGCCTTGTCAGGGATGGGACCCGAACAAGCTGAAAAGGCACCAGAGTCGGAATGCGACGATGTGTGCATTGCGTTCCGCGAAAGGAAGGGTTCGCAGCTCGCATAAACCTGGTTAACGGCAGAGTAAGCTTCCAGCTCCAATGTTTTTTTCTTTCTTTCTTTCTTTCTTTCTTTCTTTCCTTTTGCTTGTAGGCGAAGCGAGTATAGTAAAGAGGAAAAAATGATGAGTGAGCGAAAAGGGAAATGTGATTCTCAATCATTCCCAGCTGCATTTACTTCTTGCTTCAGGTGCGTGCTCGTGCCATCCCAATAATATGACATCTTACACGTAGCAAAATGGTAGCGAGTGATCTGAACCAGGTGGCTCAGGGTCCTCTTGAGTGAGACAACGACGCTTCTCCGTTTTTAGGGTTTCCTGGGGAAACCTGCAGCCTGTAGCTACGGCGTTCTGTTGCATGCGGGCGGCATGCTACGGTTACAGCCTCCCCCCCCTCCCTACAAGATCACGTAAGGGGGTTCGAACTGAACCATTCGGCGCAGTACACCGTATCTGGCGTGAATAACTGTATATTCTCTGGACGCGTTTGCGGCGCTGTATATGGGAAAATAAAATTAAGAAAAGAAAAGAAAAAAAATTAGATACCCAGTAACTGTGATTGATGGCTGTGTTTCCCTGTTCATGCCGTGTGTTTTTACCTCACTTTTCTCTTTACCATATGCCGATTTCCAACCCCCACTGAGAGAGAGGGGGTGAACTCACTGCTAACAAGAAAAAAAGTTTCTCCTATGGTGAATACTCGCCCCTCCCCAATAAACAACTCGTCTCGTGAGATGCAGAGAGTCCTCTGTTGTCGGACATGTCACCACGGGTGTTGCGTGTGACCTCTTTTTGGGCGGGGGCGCTCTTTTTCTTTTCTTTTTTCTTGCTTTCTCACTTTATTTTTTCTTGACCCTCTTCCTTGGCTGCGGGATCGCATAAGGACAAAAAAAAACAAAAAACAAAAACGCCTACCTACTCGATCCAGAGAGGGGTGTATATTTGTTATTTTTGTTACTTGCTTTTTCAAATATCATCCCATCCCTTCTTTTCCCCTTGCTCTCCATATCCCTTATTCTAGCATCTACTTGAAATAATTAACTTGAACTAGCTCTGGGATTAGGCTATTCTCTGCTGTTTTTCATTAATTCTTTTTCTTTTTCTTTGCTTCAGCCACTATTTCTATCTGAACTATTCTTTCAGGGTGAGATGGCGGCTAAGTCATTATCCCAACACCAAAGAGAGGGAGGGGTAGGGGGGTGTGCCCTTGCACAGAGCTTGTGGATATTCATACACCTGTTTTGGTTTGGAGGTAAAATAAAAATAAAAATAAAAATAGCTAGGATTTATTAAATGACGGAGTTACTCCGCCCTTTAGCCTACTGACCCCGGGTAAATCGGGGACAACGGGAGGCGGTATCGGAGCCTCCGCCGTTGAGATCCTGCGAGTGAGCGGCAATTTATGGTACAGAATTGACATGGCAGAGCAAGTCCATTCAAATCAATTGATTATTAAAAAGGCGGATGGGGGTTCTTGGCATTAAATACGACCCTGCATGAATAAGTATGGGGGGTCTGGGGTTTGCGTTGCCTTGCGGAGAGGCATATTGATCAATGGTAACAGCGTTACGGAATTTTATTGATAGGGCTGGGATTGATGGTGTCATAAGGACATGACAGAGATTGACAAGATAGGACTAATGAAGATGTTCATTTGGTATCAATGCTGGTAACCCAAGGCAATAGCTATGCACGCAATTCAAACAGGTAATTGATCAATTGAATGGGTTGTGGTGATTTGCCCCGGACTTCTCCATCTGTTTGTTGTCAACAATACTTACTCTGTACTAGTAGTCAAGAAGATTCAACATCATATCGCTTAGCCAATAAAGTACGCAACCCTAACACGTGAACAATGTATATCATGACTGGCAGAACCAAGGGACTCTGCCCGCCATTGCGTATTGTGTCATATCAACAGACCCTTGTCTTTGCGATAACGGCAAGCAGCCTGCAACTATGGCGGGATGCACCGCGCTCCTCACTCGCATAGCATCCTGCAGCGTTGAGTAACGTAACAGGAAAGGTAATGAGTTTGTCAGCTGTAGAGCATGTGTTGGACGAAACCTTACCGTTACTCAGTTCGCTCTGGATTGGTCTTCGTTGACCCGACCTAGCCCGACTCGGGACTTGTCGGGAGGGGGGGTTGCTCAGGACCCTGAACTAGGCACCATTCTGTCTGGCAATCACGAAGAGCACATCGATCTTACTCTCTTCACCCAAGCCTCTTCTTCTCCGCGTTTCCGCGACACCACCCCGCGCTAACCCGAGGCTCGGATCCTGGGGTTGAAGAGCCAAGGCTTTTATTGTGGGATATTGAGATTCTGGCCCGAAGGCCGGTTGCAAACCCGGGGCAAAGGTCGATGCTTTTTTGGAACCCAGGGAATTTCTTCTTTCTCGTTCTGAGGTGGACGGGCGCATGACTCTTGTCGGATAACAGCGGCGCAAAATGCTGTTCTGAGTATGCTCGTGTGTTACGAGAAACTGGGGTGTGAGTCTTCTTTCAAATTTTTTTTTTCGAGGTCAGCCCCCAAGAAAAAAAAAATAAACAGAGGGCGTGTGTAACCAGGATGGGAAATGGAGCATGCAATGATCATCAGGCGCTGTAACTCAGCAAGGGTTTGGCAACGGCATTGACAGCTGGCACTCGGTTTCTAGATGACTTCCGAGCGTGTTACTGACTATTGAGCCGGTATTGCTGCCACTATATGCACTCCACCACAAATAGGTTGCTAGTTGTTTTTTTGAGACCTTCGCCTAGGAGCTCGATAATACCGGCCATAATAACTGCAGCTTGCCGTTCACCGCTCCGAAGGTCGGTCAGTCCTTGGCTGACAACTGAGCACATACAGTGTACGAGTTTTGACACTGCCACAAGGAGGGGGGTTTTAGTTGTTCACAGGACAAACTATCCGACGAACGACAAAATTCGACACCCCATGTCAGAAATCCTCCGATGCAAAACTTCCCGTCTGCAAGCAAGCAAGGGCTGAAAAGACACCTTTCGCTGCTGGGGGGAGGAGGGCTTGATTACAATTCGATCAACATCATCACCGTTTGCTACGATATCTGACGGTTGCATGCGTAATGATTACTAGAAGTAATATCTCCGAAGTACAAAAGCCAGTAGTGCCTCCTTCTTGTAGTCAGCAACAATGCTTCACTCCATTCACACCACTTGAGAATCGGGAATGCGAAAATTACATGATTATGTCTGATCGATCTATGATCTCGAGGGCTTCTCAGCTCAGCCACGAAGTCCTGGCAAAAGGTCGCGGAACCGGCTAGCAAAGGTCCATTGCGCTTGGCTTTTGTATGTCTCCCGTACTCGAACCAACTACTGGAACCGTGTTTGGAGTCTCACAAGGGCACGAGACGGTTCAAAAGGACGGCAGAGGAGGCTCCCTTAAAGCGTATTTACCCTCGGCCAGCCATGTGACCGCCCATTAATTGAGCTTCAGGCTTTGCCCTTCCGTCATGGGCTTTGGTCATGCGCTTGAAAGGGTACACGCCCCGTACGTCTCCTCAGCATGGTTTTATTGGCGGGGACCGTTTTTTTTAGACTCCCAGGCAGGTTCTTTGTCCGGCGGGTTTGATGGGGGCGGGTAAACCATCCCCGCTCGCCCGCCAACTGTAACTTTCGAGCGGCTCTGAAAAGAAAAAAAAAATTAAATTAAATTAAAGTAAAATATAATAAAATAAAGATCAAGAACGGTCACAGATAGTACCCGCTAAATTAATTGTTGAATGCTTCCCTAGTACAGTTCAAATGTACAATACTGTGGGCTGGTTACAGTTTCACATAATACAAAGCACGGTGCACTCTCTTTGCAAAGTAGCCTAACAATCCTATCATATATGTCGTCTTTTGCTGTTGTAGAAGAATCTCATAACCCTTTCAATCGTATAAATTTCCAAGAAGTTTAGCTACTGGATTAAGAATGATAATTAAGAATAGCTCTTAGAGCACACCAACACTGTATCCGCGGGTGGGCCACCTCCAGGATGTCAAGATACGTAACTCGAATACATACAGTGGCTAGACGTACAACTTGCCGTCCACAAGAGCAGAAATAGCCAGTTATAATAGTATATATTTAATCCTTTGGTATTGAAAATGTTATAAACCACGTTGAGATATTGAGCGTTACGATATATATACATCTCACTTTGTGTGAACAGTCTGTACCGCCTCACGAGTAATTATCATCCTCATCCACAGAATAACAAGGCAGTGCCAAAGCGTACATCAAAACTAATAATGAAAACAGATATTCGAATTAAAGAAACAGCAAAAGAAAGACCGTGAGGTTATAAACACTTGGGAAGCTTGAGTACGTTGCGGTTGAGGCTGGAACTTGAGATTCAGCTTCCAGGCATAACAAACAAGGCTATGGCATATTATGCTGACTCAATGTTATCATCAATTGCCTGACAGGTTTGATACATTAAGCACTCAGAGATTCTTGGATTACTAGATTGTGCTCTAATCTGGCAGATAATAGAAGTACCGGTGCAGGTTTTTCTCTTTACTATTACATCGTTTTCGTTGCATGCGACAAGATCTCTTCCGCAACCTGTGGTCATTGTGGGATCAAATTTGAGGATAACACAAAGCATCAATATAGAGCCCTGGCGCCTTAGTTATGGGTTGGATTAGTGAGTTTTAGGCGTGAACATGATTGAGCCGTCGCCAGCTCTGTTATGCTCGTCAGTTCAAAAGTTCGCCATACTACACAGTGTCAGCCGCATTGCACCACGCGACGATTATTGAATGTACAGAAAACCATTCTATATTGCATTAGTGTCACTACCGTATAACAATACGAATTGGTTTAAATTTATCAATTTTTTTTTAATTATTATTATTTATTTATTTATTTATTCATGAGCTCCGTTTCACGGTTGGGAATAGCGGAACCGCATCGATCTTAGCATCCACCGGTTTGCTTGGCTTGGTTTGGTAGCCGCGCTGCATGAGGAAGATTCCGGGAGAGCTGTGGAAGCAACCAGGAACAGGGCACATCTTGACCGGTTGTTCTACCCAATTGCTTGACCCCAATTGAACAGGCTGGCTCGGATGGGGGGAGACGGTGCGAAAGGATTTGATTGTGGGCAATCCGGGGAATTACCCCATTCGCATTCGCGGTGGGCGCGGCACAGCTCACACAGCTACTATGTACATGATCAAGCTGTCTCCCAGACCCTTGCTTGGTTCTGCACGACAGCGGTGAGGACGAATAGCAGGCACACCCTTACGTCGCACAGCGGAAAACTCGGGAGGACATGATAATTAAATGATATGCACGAAGGGTATGCAACCTGGTTGGGCCAGGACGAGCTGTGGCTGGGCCTTGGCCACCGTTTCAGTCATCAGGCCCGTACGGTGTACACCATGCGAGGAGGTGAGGTAGGGTGAAGGGTTCTTGTGCTGAACGCCTCACCGACTTTCTCTTTAGTCAACACCTACCGTTCCGATGAATAATATTTTACTTATTATGCGCAAGGCTTCCTAAACGGGTAATGAGAGTGGTGATGGGAGTGGTGATAGAATGATGCGTCCACGGTCAAGTTCCGACACGCCACGCGCCCGAACAAGTTGAACCGCAATGGGTGCGAATTGATTTCTGAACACTCAAATACGCTGCACAATTTCTTTTGATCATTGGCGAACATTGGAACATCCTAAAACAGGGAAACGCTTCTTAGTTGACTACTCGGAGTGATGGAACAGGAAGGTCTGCGCAGTCTAATTTCGCGGGAAAGGGTGGAGGACAGAAGAGATACCATTTCCAGACTAAGGCTCGTGGCGATCTCGTTGAGCAAAGACGTCAGAAAATCGCAAGGCTGTCACCCAGCCTGATCTGGAAAGCCGTAAGGTTACTCTCAAAGATCCGGGGTTTCAGTATTGGGTGGCAGTTAGGGCCGAAATGGAGGGGCGCGAGCGAGTGATCACTGATGTGCGGGCGGAAAAGGCCCTGCTACGTCATAATCTGGGGGTAGCCCTGTGACCGACGAGTGTGAGAGGTGCGAGCTGTCAGCGATGATGATACCTATTAGGGAGACGATCAAGATCTCTGCCCCGGATCCGCACGGTAATTACATCAGACGATGTGCTGCAGAAGATGTTGATAGCTGACACGATCATCGCAGAGCCAAGTGCTATGTATACGATGATGATCATGATGAAAACCAAAGTGTGAGGGGTTTTCCCCTTTCTATTACATTTTTTTGACGTTGAAGCTGTCATCTGGGGTGAGGTGTGTACGCATGGACACTTACTGGCAGGGATATCGAACGATGAGGGGGCTACTGAGAGTGTTGGTGATTCCTCCTCCCCGCGGACGCGCAATGTTGATTTGCATGAGCCGAGGTGGTTGCAAGCACGGTCAATTCTTCCACGTAAGAATAATATTTGTGTAGGTAAAATAATTAATAAAGTTGATACCCTGCTCGAGGTCAGCCGGAAGCCCCTTTGTCTTGCATCTGCAGATGCCATGCTGATGGGATCACACTCCAAAACACACTTCGAGGAGCACTGGGAATACGCCGAATAAGTTGCGAGCCTAGTAGTGTGTGTTGGCGAACCTGGGGTAATGTAGGAACTCGAGGAACTACGGCTTGCTCGTAGCATATACAAAGACCTGGAGAAAGGGCCGACCCAAAACGGAAATTAGTTCTCTGCACCATCTCCGAAAACTCGCGAAAACCAATCACAGCCAGCTCCAGTACACACACCATTGTTATCGTTCAGAAAGCCCAGAGTATGGAGGGTAGAGCTGCCACTCGGAAACTCCACGAGAGTCTTCTAGAAGCCTTCTCCCGCGCAGTTCGGGCCTTCCACTACTAGGACGCAGCCATGGAGGATTGGGTGGCTGAAGCATGCATCCTCTCCAATCCTCTCTTCGTGATCACGCGGGTGTCATGTCATGCCCCCCCTCCCTCTTTCTGGTTTTTGTTATTGCCGCTATGCATGTTAAAGCAGGTGGAAGCGTCTAGACACCATCATTAAAGATAACTCGACACGGGCTATTCAAGTATCTTTCTCGCCTTCATCTTCACGTCTGTGTGTGTCATCTCTGATTGTAGGGGGTTATTTGGCATGTCGCCAAGCCGGTGAAGTGAATGGTGTGGAGCACCAACAGAGGCGACAGTTGCCAAAAAACATCTAGGGTCGATAAAATGAGCGTCCATCCTGTATGTGCTAGCTTATACTGTGTATTGATTAGGTACAAGGAAAATAGGTACGTTGGACATACGGTTTTCGAACGCAATCCGGATGACTGGCCGAGTATTTCCCCGTTCCTCGCCCCCAACCTCACCGTTATTATTCACACGGAGCCTCAATTCTCCCACTAACGCTAAAGATCCTCTAAGGGTTTATTCTTCCATACAGTGCTTATGACCTCCAACCCTTGAGTGCTGTTGAATCCCTCATATTAAAGATGTGCGGTAATTTTGACGAACAAAAATCCCGAATGCCCGTGTGAGGGGTAGTAAGTACGAACTGTTGCTGGGGTACTATGCAGAAGTTGAGCTTCCTGAGATTTCCATCACATGCCTAAAAAAAAAAAAAATTAAAGAAAAAGAGGACCATGGTGAGCCACTGAAAAGAAACATAAATAAATAAACAAATAAAATCATAAAAACATATTTTGGTGTGGACACCAACCGTCCCCAACTTGATCAAGTAGCTGCAAGAAATTCTGGGCCAGGATGGATTATCCCTCTTCCTGAGCGTAATTCCATCTCTGACAGAACCCGACTACCCGCGTGTGTCTAAATTGCAGGCAGCGAGAAATGGACCCTCAGGCAAAGCTATGGGCCATGTACCACGTGGAAGTATCACTTGTACCTCCTCAGGACCATCATGTTGGATTGCTTCATCATCCAATGAGATGTCCATGACTCTGTCGGTCCGGCAGGGATCCCCGGGTGCTCCGGGTGGGGACAACCGGGTCTCGGTCCGCTGGTCGGTTCAACTGTGGCACTCCCTGATTCCCAATGCTTGGGAATCATCATCTCCCGAGCTTCTAATTTGGCCGGCCTGTTCTATGGCGTCGAGGCCTAACAGTTCGCTTCCATCCCTTGGGCCTTGGGGGCGGGGAGGGGGAGGGCCAACGCGAAGGTTTGGCGCTACAGCCTTTCATTGCGGTGACTGGGACCCGGCTTCCAGGACCCTCATCGGGGAGCAGGATTCCCCCTTCGTGTGCCCTTCGTGTCCGGAGTTTTCCGTAATATGTTTGTACGTTGCGACCCCAAATACGGCACAAAGTACGGACTGCGTACAGGGCTGCCCACGTCGGCAGCACGTGGAACTCGCGTGGAACCTCAATTCGCTAACACAGGCGAGAGTGATCTCTGCCCTCCAGGGGGTCTGCCTCTCACATAGGAAGGAGGTGTGAGATTTCAGGACTCCTATACTATTGCTAATCGCAGTACAGGTTGCTACGGGCGCAGTAATTTCTATTCCATTGAGAAGGGCCGAGATCATGCTTAATGAGGAGGGAGTTTTGTAATGGAGCATTGTTGTGGTGCCAAACGGATGGGGACGATGGACCACGATCTTCAACTACCTTGGGTCATTTTCGTGGAGAATTTTGTAGCCGCAAGCCATCATGCTCGCAAAGGGAAAAGGCGCCAAAAGGCGCAACTCTCTAGTTGGGATTGGCTACAGTTTACTTGATAGTTTCGATTTGGCCTGCACCCCATCTCGGCTTCGAAAAACTGCTGCCTTGCCTGGGTCTGCACCTGTCGGGGCTCGTCGGGGTTGTGCGCGAGTCGTTTTGAGCAGTAGACGGCTCAAGGGTTTCCAATACCCGACGAATTCTTCATCTGGACTTAGTCATTAGGAGGAGCTTCAGTACCATCCTCAAGAGATGAGATGACGGGTAATGGACCCGAAATGGCCGACTAGATATCCGCACGCCGTAATCCGTCATATTAACTACATGTAGTGTTTCCAAAGAACACCCGGGAATTTAACAATTTACCGACGGAGCGGCTCCGGGGGGTTGGATTTTGAGGCCTCAGCATCCAGAACCGGTCTTTCACTTCCACTTTGGGGGAGAATACCGGGCCTGATTTGCCGGGCATGGAGCCTCTCCTTTCCATCTCTATACCGCTCAACTCCCCTATCAAATCACCGAGCTGGCCGAATCGTGGGGTATAATCCGTGTGCTTCAAACGGTCAACCTTTTCCTAGGGCCCGGTAGTTAGGCAAAACATTCGTCTACATCGTTACAAGATGATTTGCAACCCTTCTGGTTGAGGGTTCATCCAAGGCCACCAAATATTTCAGAAGAGAGGGGTGTGGGAGCCGCAAGCCTTCTACGTAGTTAGCTCCTCATCTAGTGACTACGTTGACTCGTGAGATGTAATGTTCCCTCTACGTGACTCCAGCGGGACAGCAGCTTAGTGGCCGAAGGTATCATTATTGCCTGGCTTGTGCCAATTCCCGCTTCAGGACAATTTCACCGTCAACGCCACAAAGAAGCTTCTGCCCATCCCCCCCAATCTGCCACAGTAGAAGCCGAAGTAGAAGCCGAAGTAGAATATTCTGTGGCAAAATTATCGGCGTTCTTTACCCCATCAGCAATTTTTTTTTCCAACGTTACTCAATGGCGTTGGGATCGGCGCCACGTGTGGATAAAGAGATCGCGTGCAGAAAGTTGGGGTAACCCATCGTGAGCGTCAAAAGTGGCAACTTTCTGCCTCTTGAGGGGACAAAAATCGCATTACGGAATTCGGAATTTATTCCCAATTCCCGGGTTTACTCGAATTTGGCCCGTTTATTTTGTTAATTAAATTACAATTAAACTACTTGAATTAATTTATTAGTTTTGATTGAATAGACTAATGATTTCTTTTCCCATCCGTGGATTGCCTACACCGTTTTGACCGTAACTAACTTGCTCTTGAATCGTCTCCGTTTGATGAATTCGTCTTCAAGCCCGTGAATACCCAATCGCGTTCTGATCGATCTTCATTGTTGTTCTTCGTTTTTGAAGTAGGTATATATTTGAATACAGTTCTCATTGTGTATAAAGACAAGTTGTTACGGGAGGGATTCTTGCCCTGAGTTCTACATGTATATCGGTTCTTCTTGTGATATCTTACTCCGTACAACTCATCTGTTTTTCCCCCTCTGGTATTTCCCTTGGATGTTTTACTATCCTGCCTTATGCCCCAGATTTCAGAGTAGGATGAATCAGCATTTCAAATGTTGATAACACCCCAAACTTCGATTCAGCCGTGCCGCGGGTCGAGCACTATTCCTTTACCCTCCTCTTCCGTACATGTGACCTGGAATCGCAGACGTGTTAATCATATACGGGTTAATAACAGACCCTTCAGCTCAGCACGGAGTTGCTGTTTCTAGATCGAAGACCGCGTTCATGCAAACTGTGGGAAGGCCTTTGCTTCTGAACTCGGGAGTAGACCGAGGCCCTTTGTGTCGTGTCTGAGTCACTTGATTGCTTCAGTCCCTCAATAGAGATACCTTCTTTCTTTCTTGTCATTTCATTTCTCAACTTCAGCCAGGCCTCCTGTCGTATATCAAGTTTTGCCCAGACCGCAACTTGGCGGTAAGCATTGAAGTAAGCATGCTTGCGTCTCCCTTCTGCTGCTGATCTTGTGGAAGAATGTTTACCCAATAACACCATGCCACGCTCGTGCCACCAGGCAAGAATATGTTCAGTTCAGCCTGCTGCAATAACACGTGCTGTACGGCTCATCCGATCTGGGACGAAATCATGGGGTCAGCCAGCCACTTTGTTGAGTGCCTGCACTTCATCGTGTTCAGGTGTCATGATGGACTCGATGGATATTATCCATGTGATGAGATATTTCCTAGTTATTTTAAATAAATATAAACATATTAATATTTATTATTATTATTTCTCAACGAGCTCCATGAAATACGATCATTTTGTGTGTTGGCCGTGGAACTCATCTGGCCTCCCGTTTCCCGACCCCTGTTCCCTCCCGCACACACACACACACACACACAGACATCATACAACACACCAAACGATGCTGGCAACTTTCAGCGTTCCCCGCGTCCAGACTCCGGGGCTCTGGGGTAACAATTGCACCCCAGAAACCCTCATTCGATTCCTGTCCCAAGTCCGCGGTTCTCGAACCCCCCCTGCTGACCCAGATGCTCTGATTTAGGGGGTAGGCAATGTTACCAGGCAATTCGATGGGGCGTGTCCCGTTCACTATTAGCCGACGGGGATAATGGCACCGCCTAGCGGAACCGCGCATTTTCCCCCAGGGGACAGGTCTCTGTCCTTTCGGGTGAAAGGCCCGCGAGTGGAAGACGGAGGAGGGTCATGAGCTCCAACACCCGGGGTTTCTCTACAGCGAACAAGTATTGAAGGAAATAACAGGTGACAGCGGAGATCAAGCCCTGGTGATGCGGAGATGGCTTGTTTCGTTGTCCTTACGGTGCCAATCTAATCGATGCGCGGGGATGTTGAGAGACGGGCCGGTTTCGAGAGACTGAATGACATGGAGCTTGACCAAGGCATGCTGATATTTGGCCCGATCCAGTATCCTGACAGGCCCTTTGAATAAGAAGCGCCGATTACTCGCTTGTCCACCACACAAAGCGTTGATCTACACCTTTTTCTTGCGGCCCGCGTATCAAACCAGTATTGAGAGCGCGGTCGTGTGACGGGCGTATTCTCGAGCCATGGGGGGTGATGCGTTGGCAGCCACGAGGAAAATGAAGACACCCCTCTGAAGCCCAGGGGCGCTTTGGTTGCTTGAAGGTCCTGCCCCGATCCAGCATGTGAGCCCTGACATGACTTTCTCATAGAAAATCCGGGGAACGAGGCGATTGCAGCGCGGCTGCATGAGGGGCCTGCACCAAAGGACCGCATTGTGATGCAACATCATGATCATGATGGTGCATGAAAACGGCACCACGAGGCTGAAATCGAACGGGAGACAGCTTCGGGAACGTTTGCGGAACGAAACACGGGCCGCCATCCGTTTTAATGCCTGACAAAAAGGTGGTGATCATGGGGGGAAGTGACAGGTCTATTTCAACCGAGGTGGTGGGATGAACGACTCAGTTATCATCCAAGGATGGATGGCCGCTGAGACATTCAGGTGAATTCATCCGTGTTTCCGAACCTCTTTGCAGAAACTATCAGTGTTTATCACTCTCTGGATGAGATGGTTCTCCATTTTGCCGATATGGGGCTGCCTTGGTGATGTTCTTTTATGATGTAGGCAGAGACACAGGGCATGCAGACCACATGATATGTTTTGCAGAAAGCGGAACTGAACAGTGGACCAAATATCCCATTGTCTATCAAGAATACATGAAGGATACTATGCAATGGCACCCAAGATTCAAAACCCCTGGTCTCCATCATGACATCATGTCTGCAGTAAAGGCTCTGCACTGGGTCGTTCTTTGTAAGCTCTAACTATCTCCATGTCCATTATCTTTAGCAACAAATTAGGCATGATACCGGCTGCCATAACTGCAGTCCAGACAGTAGGACTCTTGAGAATTTTCATAAAATTAGCGAACCCAATGCCAGGCTTTGCCTCGGGTTCAGCACCGGAGTACCTTATCACCTCTGCTCCTATGATGATTTGAGCATTGAAGAGGGCGATGCATGTCAAGGAAGATGGGCTTAGAATACCGCCGCGCTTCTTTTTCGCCTTGGCCGTGAGAAGTTCCCTCTTCTCTCTCTTATTCCAAAGGGTCTTCTTGGGCTTAAGAATGAATTCCACGGCAAATCCAGCTAGGATGGTGGTTCCCATCATAAGGGCCCAGCTGATACTGGTCGAAGTGTTGGCGCTGTCTTGAATCCGATTCTGGCGACTGGAGACATCATAGATAAGAATGATAAGCCCCAAAACAACCCCAACGCAAGATAAAAGAGCATGCAGGAATGGCGCAAGTGAAAATGTATCAGTTAGAGAGTCGTATATCATACGCGGACTTCGAAGCAGCTGGCTTAGAAGAGTGGCCCCAAGTGCAAGACTCCCTGCTTCTGTGCTATTCAGGTAGTCGAATGACAATAGAGCGACTGAGATGAAGTACATTGTGAAACTTGCTTGTGATGTACCGATGTGCTCTTTGAAAATGTCCTCTGGCAGCTGTGCCATGGCTGGAGCCGCTGGTATAGGTTTTTCATCACTGGGCTCCAAATCTGGCCAGATATAGTATGTTGCAGCGTCTTTGGCGGAAATGTAATGCGAGAGTTTAGACACGCCTTGATGAAGAGGCACATTAAGAGCCAAAGAAGCCATGAGCGTTGTAGGATCGATTCCCGGAGCGGATGCCGTGCCGCTGCATGCCCACCAGCCAACAATAAACATGGCATAGTGAAGATAGATATCTCTTCCCCAAGGTTCCGTCTGTGGCGCCTTGACCGGAAGCAAGGCCCTAAGTCCCATGGCACTTGTAAGCCCAACTGCCGCCCCTAAAGCACCAAGAACAGCTAATGCCTTAAGATCAGGCTCTGTCAACGGTGTTTCGAGGTTTAGTCCATAGAGGAATAGTGTCGAGAGCAACGTCATTCCGAAGCCGAACCCGAGTACAAGACGAGAGGTGGACACATGTAATCGGTCGCAAACGACAAGACTATATGGCCGTAGAGGGTTTGAGTTGATAACTCGAAGCCACCTTAGGTTCTTGTAAACGGTCAAGATGCAATAAGCGACCCAGAAGAGAAGGCAAAAGACCCAGATCCAGTCCCTCACTTGGTAGGGATTAGTCAATGAATTCCCCGCCGCCCAAAGCCCGGCGGTGACCTTGGAGCCGAGAATCCATCCTGTTGTAGCCAAAGTGAAGCCATAGAGGAGCTTGGACGTGTTGGGTTTCCGACCTGTCATTTTGAGCAGGAGGATGCCGCAAGGCGGTAGATCCCCGAGCTGAGTCGCAAAGAGGATATAGATCGGGCGGATAGGGTGAACTGCTGGACTCCAGACTACATTTGCCGTAACAACGAGACAAACGATGTGGTGAAGAAACAACTCAAACGAAAAAGGTAGGAGAAGGCCAAGTTCGGTTGACCACACCGTCACTTGTGAAGCCATACAGATCTCCCCAGCTCGGTTGAGAGGGACGCCATGGCCCCAAGGTGCAGTCAGTGCCGCGTAAGTGCAAGTAGGAAAGGTGATGAGTAGGCCATAGAATATTCTCATGAAAAATAAGATAAAGGGAATCAACCGTTTCTCTCGACCTTCCTCCTTCAGTCGGTTGTAGAGCGAAGGGTGGACCTTGAGGAAGATGGGCTCAGCGGCAAGATAGGTGAACCACCAGATAATACTGAAGCTTATCGTTTCAAAGAAGAGAAGTGTTCCGCTATTGAAACCTGCGAACTGAACCTCCATTTTGGACTAGTTAATTTGAGCGTTGAGATATCAGAGAGAGAGTAGAGAGTGAATTATAAAGACCAGCAGCCACACGAGACAGAAGACAGATATATGCCATCTGTCCAACTCAGAAAGCTACTTCTTCTTGACTTGGTTAACCTCTCAAATTCTCAAGTGGAAAAATTCAATGTGCGTACGCCACTTTTGTTGAGTTCATATCTGCGTTGTTATTGTGCACATCATTGTGCAGCCATGTTGGCAATGGTTGACCTAACCTCCTCTCTTCTTGGTCGACAAACTCCTCCACTTACAGAAAGCCTATCTCAGCAATTTGTTCTAATAAAGCCCCATGGCACTCCATTATATTCCTCCTTCATGGCCAGTCATTGCTCGAGCAGACCCGAAAGCCCCCTAAAGAATATTCACCATGACCTCCGCCCCTGAAAATAAGGCGTTGGTAGTTCGGGCGGACACAGCAGCACCGCCGCCGCAATACCAATCTCGTCCCCCCATTGCCAAGGAAGAACGCACTTCGAGAACGCAGTTGCTCATCTTTTTTATCCTCAGCTTGGTTACTCTGACGCACGCCTTTGATGCTACGTGTATCTGCGTCACCCTCCCAGTGAGAAACTTCCATTCCCCGTCTTTCTTTGTTCATTCGAGTCATTGGAATGAGTCAACTCATGCACATGCTAAGTCTATCTTACAGACAATATCTGCAGAGCTTGACGCAACTGTATCACAAAGTTTGGGTTTGGGTACAAGCTTCTTGCTCTCAACCACAATCGCCCAGCCTATTTACTCAGAACTGTCTCACGTCATCGGTCGGAAGCCAGGATACCTTTTTTCGTTACTCATCTTTATTGGCGGTACCATCATTTGCGGACTTGCTCGGAGCAGTTCTCTGCTTCTTCTCGGCCGTACGGTTCAGGGTCTCGGTGCTGCGGGACCTCAGGCGTTGTCAGCAATGATATTGACAGACCTCTTTACTGTGCGAAGGAGAGCACTATTCTTGTCGCTACTGAATATACCTTGGGCGGTAGGAACGGTATCCGGCCCAATTATCGGCGGTCTCTTCACCGAAAAGGAGAATATCGGATGGGTGAGTTTCTGGTGGCATGCCCTGCATCTGGGTTTATACTAATGATATGCACGACAGCGGTGGATCTTTTGGATCAACCTTCCACTCCTTTCTGCAAGCTTTACGGGTGCATGGCTTCTGCTCGGTTACGATAAACCTACTGGACGCATGCATTACCTACGAGTTCGTGTCGACTGGACTGGCATGGTTCTCTTCGCCTTCTCGGGGGTGGCCGTTCTTCTACCTCTCAGTTGGGGAGGTTCGCAATACCCCTGGAACTCTCCTCAAGTTATCACGCCAATGATCCTCTCTGTAATTGGATTTGTCCTTCTTGCGCTCTATGAACGAATGTATGCTGCCAATCCTATGTTTCGCCCTAGTTTGTTCCAAAACAGGTCGACTGTGTTGCATTTTGTCAACGTAACCTTGCACGGAGTTCTCATGTGGATGGTCCTCTATTATATGTCGATATTCTATCTTGGTGTCAAAGATTTTTCTCCTATGATGACGGGAGTATGGGCTTTGCCCGCTACTCTGACGGTAGCTCCATTGGCTGCGATTGCTGGGCTTGTTGTCTTCAGGACAGGGGACTATCGTTTCTTCCTGCACGTCGGCTGGGTAATTATGACCGTTTCATTAGGGGTTATGGTCCTCATTGATGAGCATATGTCAAGAGTGGGCTTAGTACTAATCACGATGATATTGGGCATCGGCATTGGGGTCTTGATCCCCTCAATGACCTTCGGCGTCCAAGCGACAACATCCAACGAAGACGCCGGGCATGCCGTCGCCATGGTATATCTATTAAGATCTGCAGGTCAGTGCTTGGGAGTCGCTATCGGGCTCGCCGTCTTTTCAAGTCGGCTCCAGCAAGAGCTCCGGAAGCTTGGTAAGGATGAGGGCACCGCCCAAGGCACAATAAAAACTATGCGGCACTCTCTCAGAATCGGCGGACCCGAGGACACGGCGGTACTGGAAGCCGTCGTGGCCGCTCTCAGAGCCGTCTGGGTCACAGGGTGTGCCATGGCCTTTGTAGCAGGGATTCTGACTCTGGCTATCAAATGCCCCCGTCTACCAAAAGATGAAGAAGAAACTCAGCCTGGTACCCAAGCGTCTGGTTCAACAACCCGATCCGACGGGGCGGTCTATCAGCTCCAAGAGTTGAATGCTGGCCGCTGCTGGCACGAAACATAGATTCGCCGGGGGGTTAGATACCTCAGCAAGCAATGTATCCCCGCTACAGGAGACGGCTTTGTTTTCTCAATGTCTAAAAGCCCACGAGACAACCCTTAAGCGAATCACCAATTTCGCTACCAGGAGCACTTTTTTTTTCTTTTTCTTTTTCCTTTTACAAGCGTACCCGATGGCCGGGAACCGCTTGATAATAATTAGCCTCAATCGCAATGGAACCCGTGAGCTGTCGATGGGCAGTATTGAATACGTGCCCAGGTACGGAATCACCAACGCGTATCGTTTATTGGATTAATATCTCGCCGTCTATGTTCAGAGCCTCATGCTGTAACTCAGTCAGCAAAAGCCTGATTGGGGCTCTATTTTAGGGACTCAGTCTGTGCGTAACATGAGACAAAAACCGTTTGCGGCCCGCGTTAGGTGATGACATCTCTAACAAAGAAAAGAAATCAGCTCAGGCTCGCGCTGGTTGAGATTACAAAGTACGATCCCAACCTCCGAGTCGAGAGGGACAAATTTGCCCGAGAATAATTATCTATGTAACCTCATGAACAGTAGTAGAGTCGGGCTCTCGGTGCCAAACGACAGTCCTTGGTGGACTCTGCGGTATGGTCCCAAGTCGCCGGGAGAATAGTTACCCAGAATCCCTGGGGGGTGTTGGAGGCCAGCATGGTCAAGAGACCGCTCTCTCGGTTGAGGATGATCATTCATGTCGCCATCAACTAAAGTGCCGGTGGGAGGAGAGCTCTCTTGACAGCTTACACACGCCCCCCCTCCCCGGTCGTCGTCTCTCTATCTCCTTCCCTTTATCCTCCCGTTGGAACCTTTGCCGATTAAGAACTGAACCTTTGAACAACCGGGTCTAAGTCAAGACCAGGATTCACAACCTTGACAAGATATATGGAGGAGAAGAGGTCCAATCACAAGACTTGGCCGTTCATCGGGGAAATCACTCGTCCATCCCAGGCAACAACATAACTAACAAAAGGGACGGTACAGCTTTGGAAAACCCTCCCTCCCCCCTCCCCTTCCGGTGGAAAACACGTTGACCGGTTTGCCGGGTCTGGATCCGACGGCACTAAACAACGGATCCTCTCTCAGGGTGCTCGCGGTCAACTTGGAAATGATTCCAGCAAGCCTTCTCCAGAAACCCGGGGCTGCCAAAAGTGCTGGCTTTGAGGCCAGGGGCGATGATGGTCTAGACAGGGGACTAGGAGGGAGCACCAGTTTGATGGAACTGGTGGTGCGATTTTGTGTTTGCGGCTGGGGATGAAGAGGATCCGGTTCATTGATAAAATTAAAGTGTTGATACTTGATTTCTTGAGTATTTTAATTAAGTTAGTTAATTCTTTTTTTTCCCTCCTCCCAAATATTATTTTATTTTATTTTTATTTTCTTGAATATCTCGTCGAATACTATATCCTAGCCTTCCCCTGTAATTACCACAGTATACTCTGTAGCATTCACATACGAAGCTCCGTATTAACCGTCGGGGAAAATCCCGGCTGTTGTCGGACCGGGTGGATCCGTTCCCGCCCGTCAGCATTCCTCCATTTGCTTTTTGTACAACTGTCTCTGACCCGCGTCAATTCTCAGCGACGAAGTCGACAGAAGAAAAGGGCTGTGACAATATCGTTCCCAACTCGGCGCATGTGCACATTTGATTACCGCGGCGTAGCATAGTTCATATTCTCCTTCTCTCTGGTACCGAAAGAATAATTTTCTATCCAAATCTGGCACCGTTTCGTCACGAATGTCCTCATCGGGTAACCGTTGTAAACCTGGTTCGATTAATTTGCATGGATAGGAATTAAAAAAAAAAATCCATTAAAATAAAATAACTAATAAATTCTACCCAACATAAATTAACATGATCCTTGCGGGATCATTCAAGCCCCATGAATTTCCCTCCCCCTCCCTATTTCCACAGCTTCTAGAAGGGCTCCAGCTCCCATGACCACGGCCCCAGACAAGCCAGGGGCATGACGATAACCCTTGTCTCCGGAAGCCTCTCCGCGGATGAGGGTCTAAGCAGGGTTCTCCCGACGGCTTCCGACTCAAGGAATTTACTGAGATAGCCGGGGGGAGCGCTGGATTTCCCAAAGCCAGCCATGTGACTTGGGCATTGGCACCGCCATGCATCAGAACAGGGGGGAGGACACCACACGCACGGCTCTGGGATCGCCCACTGGTCTGGCAGGACAGGGAACCATTTTAAGGCACGGTGCTACTCCGTAGTAGCAGTGTATTCATAGCCTATTTATGATTTACAACTGAGATAGCACCAGGGTGCTTGGCGTTGGATTGAGCTGGAGCCCAGTCATTCAAAGGCAAGAAGCTGATGGTGTAACGTGCTCCATTTTCAACTTGTCTTCCAATACCCAAATCAGGACAAAATCTAGGGGCTACTTCAAAGAATTCTAATCATGATGCTACAGCAAAGGTACGTAATTGTACGGCTCTGGGTTATAACTACTCACCCAAGAGAGGCGCGAGGGTAGGCATTTGCAACAGCTGCCAACCGAGCCAATGACAGGGCCGGTATATGGCTTGTGGGAGAGAATACGCTGTTGTTACGTATCAATCAGCTCCTCCTTTGGTAAAACAGAACTGGTTGACAGGGGACCAGGGTGGTCACGGATTCTGTGTAATGCTCTCTCGCTCTGCTAATAACGCGTAGAAATAGTATGTTCACATCTACCGCGTTCGCGATGATGCCATTACCATCCAATAAAGAATGGAGTATCTCGATTTACAAGAGGTCATACGAACTAGACTTGGCTACACAGCATTGTACTAGTGGGGGTTTTCCAAGCTCCTCGTGTATGTCTAATACAGGAGAGAAAGAACGCGACAAGCGCCAGATCAGCCACAGTTGTGATCGGTGTACAACGGTGATTGCCTCTGCCTTGGAGGTGCGAATGGAACAACACCATATTCTTCAGTGCTTACTGCACTTACCAACTTGTCCTGTCGATGCGAAAACAACGCCGTCTCTTTGCTCGTCTATAGTACACCAACCCCCCCTGACAATACGGTCCCTATGATTTGCAACTGTTGTAAGTGGCGGCGGGACTTGGCTGCGGGACTTTCCTTGCAACTCAGGCGGGACGAAAGCCCTGGCGGGACGAAGCACAGAGCATCACGCACTCCCATACGGAGTACACCACCATAGTTTACGCTTTTCCCTCCATTCCTCAGTATTGAAACCATTTCCCCCCCTCCCCGGTACCCCCAGTTGTATCAAACTCGGTCTTGTGACGGCATCCGTGGCGCCCCGTGGCGTCGTCCGGGCGCCTCCCGCCAGGCCTCTTTTGGGCCATCTCTTTGTCAAGATGCAGCGCTACCAGTGTGCAAAGGGGAATCTTTTTACTCAAGCATTTCGTGGTTTTGCCTCCTCTCCAACGCAAATTGTATCTAAACTGGCATGTGGGCAACACAAAGTTGCGAAAAATGCGTCTTGATCACGTTGTCGCCTCCTAGCTCACGGCGCAGCGGCCGGAACCTCATCTCTTACGCGAGCAGGGGATTTGACGGCAACGTCACCTTTGCGTATCATGGCACATGGCGAAGATGCCATGAGCCCAGGACCTTGATGCCATGCAAACGAAAATGCAGGGCGATTTTGATAAGTTACATAGATAGTATTTGAGTCATATCCCTTTCTCTGTGCATGCTGAAGTGTTTGGAGTCCGACCGCTCCGTATTGTCTTCTCCTGGGGTTCATGCACCTCCGCATTTTCATCAACTGGTTTCGACTCAGCCTTAGGTCGGGTGCTTTCGTATGTAACTTACTGCATGTGCGTCCTTGATAACGGGGTTTGTCAATGACCACAGAGTTGCTGTAAGTCAGGAGGAGGCGCCGATGACTGTGGGGTAATTCGATAGTCATTGCAGCGCATTGGTCTATCTATGACCATGAATGGGGTCATGAGTTATCGAGTTATCGACTCGCCCCTTGCCTCGCCTCGCCTCTTCATTGTTGTCCTCCTCATCTCCTTTGCTTCACCGGGACGGGGCGTGCAGGGCTCATCTTTCGGTGGTTGCCAACCAGGACTCTCCGAGACCTCCTTGACCTCATTCATAACCAGACATGAGTCTGGAAGAATAGATAGAACGCCGCTATCAGCCTGCTTGACTAGTCACCAGGGCTGAGAACCAACGCATGGCGGTTAGACGGATCGCGATGTGGTCAGTACCTTGCATCATGCCAGTTACTGACTCGGCGTGGCGAACCCATGTTGGCCCCCTTCTGGAAGCTACTCATGTATGTAGTATGCTGTAACGTTAGGTGGTGAATGACCTACTATAGTAGTTGTTGAAGATTATCTGCCTGACACTACTGTACCTTGCGCAATCTCGCTCGTGGCAACTTCAAACTTCGATTGGTAGAATATAACGGTACATCAGTGACAAGAAAGAATACCTCTTCCAACACACAGACATTCTGAAGCTCATAGTCCAGACACACTGGCCTGTGCAACGGGTTCCAGAAGCCGCTTAGACACCTTTTACCATGGGCCATTACCAGCCTTTTTAACACGTGTGCTCTCTCTAACGAAGCCTAGTTATATCGTTCAATCTCCTGCCCTCCCGCATCCCACGCCCCCATTACTTATCTCATCACCGAGATGGACACACATATTCTGGCACACACTCGTAGTGCACATATTCATCCCACCCATCAACGATCACAATCAACAAATCGCTACGAGAAAACAAAAAACACCCCCATGCCCTGACGGTTCGGCAATGACGATGACCAACGCCACCCCCATCCTTCTCTTGCGCCTCCGTTCTTGAGCCACTTCGTATGTTTGTCGTTCCCTTTCTCCAAAAAGGAGTCCATTGTCTGAGTTCCTCTTCTGGAAGCTCGTAGTCTACCCCCTCGCCGTCCGTAATGCCAGGCAGTGGGGGTTCACACATGGTGGCACACCACGACTTCACACGCGCCTCCAATCAATTAACTTGAGTAATATGTATACATAGTACCCAGTAGAGCTGTCGCACTGCGTCCAAGGCGTGCGTGGGTGGGTGTCTAGGCCTCCAAAGTGCGTCGGACTCTGGAGTTTGAATATTCCCGTATTGTCCCGTCTCGTCTCTGCGGCTCTTCCCGTATAGCTCTATCACATCTCACAACAATCCCCCTTTGGACCTTTGTCGAGAAAGGAAGGATCGTTAGTCATGTGTAAAAGATGAGCTGGTATCTTTGTCTCGTTGTGTAATGTTTTGTCAGATATACAGTATCTTGATGACATGTGTCCATCCTTCCCCTCATCCACCTCCCTCATCAAGGGAACACCCCCCCGGTGATCCTGCCCATTAAACTACTCCATCGTGCCATGCTACAGCCTGTCGTAAAGTGTTGCGATGCGGCGGATCCGCATCAAGGGCTGGGACTGGCCCTGCATGATGTCCCCCGTATCTGCTCGATCCTCCAAGATGAGCTTTATCTGTGCGCTGCTTTCTGGTACATGTTTCTCCAACTACAGCACGCGATTGGCCCTCTTGTGCACTTTCATATGTCGATTCGCCCCCTCTTGGGCTATTATTCTTGGTCACGTTCTACACTACAACACCACGCCCTCGGAGCCCTGACCATACACTTTCGAATGGGGATCCCTTCCCATTCCCCGATCTGATCCATCTTCCCCTCACCGGTCAGCCATTTTCTCCAAGCGGCTGCGTCCCTCATCAGGCCAGAACCGCCTGCCAGCCCGAAGCGGTACCCAATCTTGGCCTCAAATTCCCCCGTCCATTGTTCCCCGCGCGGCCCATCACCTGATGTCCTGTGAGCCCACACCAAGCGTACTCCATCAACCTGCGTCTTTGCTGGACAACAATGGAGTAAAGTAAGCACTGACGAAAATACCTCCCAAGAATATCCATTAGTCATTATCCTTTTTTTTTTTTTTTTTGGTGTGTTCAGACGACTGGGGCTATTCCTTGTAGTATGGGAATGCATATAGGTTTACCCCTAGTAATAAGTGAATGTTTTGATTCAAATGGAAAGGTAGACACAAGAATATTTGAAGGCGAAGAGAGAGACTCAGGAACTTTGTATGCTCACAAGGCCGAGAGTAAGACTACAAGAAACAAGAAGGAATATGCCCCTGACGGATGTTTGATTTTAATATGGCACAGTAATAGTTCAATTTTTCCTAAAACAAAATCAATTAATCAATTAATTCATTATTGAATTCGAATATTCTCTTTTTATTTATTTATTTATTTATTTGGGGGATGTTTTTTTTCTTTTTCTATTTATTTTTTAATTAATTGAATGATAAACGTAATATCTCAAGATAGGCGGTACAACACCCCCAAAGCCTAGGTAGCCTGGTAGCCATCTGACTTACACCTAACCGCCTACTCAGCCAAACGAACAATCGCTGGCCCCTCCATCACTTTACTCTTGTCACATCTCGCCCGTATCACAACATGCTGCAGGCCGTCAAAGACAACTCTCAAGTGACCTTTCACAGCCTCAATCACCGCGGTACACAAGCATATTGACCATGTCACCCAATAATAGAACATCGCGTTGTCAAGTTGAGCCAAAAAAAAAATGAATGAAAAAAAATGATGCGACTTGACAAGCGCATGCCATTTAAACGCCTATCACTAGCTTGCCGCCCACGTACAGAATCATATCATTGGTCTCTGTGACGACGACCACCTGATCAACCTACATAGAGAACAATCAACGTCACTCGGATTTTTCTTACTGGTTTGTCACAGAGACAGAGGCAGAGTGAGACGCTGAGACTGAGCGGCTGTGGCCATTTGGTGGGTGACCTGGGTCCAGCCGCTGCACTACGGGGGAGGCTTTTGTGACGGGAAACGGTGCAACCAACAGAGCCTTGTGATTTGGGGGCCAGAAATATATTCAGTATAGCATCAGCTGTGCCGACAACTTCTCCTGGTCCTGTTCGTGGTCACCCACGAAACGCCACAGTGATAGATAGATAGGCAGCCAATGGCTGATGTACAAGAATCATGACCATGAAATACATGTCTTCTTTATTCCTTCTTCGCGGCCTGGCTGGTACCAATCCGCTTGTATTTCCTCGGGTCCTTCCTACTCATCATCCTCTGATCTCTGGTCCCCTTTCCGCCCTCCCAAAAGCCTTTGCCCTTTCTTCCAATAACACTGCGTCCGCAGTAGCCGCACGCCTCCACTGCGTAGTTTTGTTCACGGCTGCACCAACCACAGATCATGCGGTTCGCCCATTCATTGATGTGGTCCTCGGCGTCATCATGACACTTGTCGCACGGGTGCACTTTGCTGCAGCACGAGAAGCGGAACCATCGGTACGACTTACGATAGTGCTGGCATGCGCCCTTACCTGGCAGCGGCTCTCCGGCGTGGAGACCCAGCTTCTCCTGCTTGCGCCTTGGGCCAGTGGCTGGAGGCGGGAGACTGCCTGGTGTGATGACGAAGAACTTGACTTCAGGGATCTTGAATGTGAACTTGGCGTGGCAGTCTCGGCAGACATTGGTCACCGTCTCACCCCTAACTGAGACAAGGCCATGACTCTGCGTAGAACACCTCGCACAAGTAGGAACAAATGTGCTCGGGAGCATGTCTGCCACTTTCCCACCTGACAGGTCCAGGAAGCCAGCCCTGGACGAATGTTCGTGAACAAGTTGTGCCCGGAACTTGACCGCCATGACTGTAGCACACTTCTTGCAACTCAAGACCTTTTCTGTATCTGGTTTCAGACCGCCGACATCATTGACTGTCTTGCACCGGTCACATTTGACGCTGATGCTCAGAATAGAAACCTGGATAATCTCAATGCCGTGGAGTTCAATGGATGGAAACGACATCATCGTTCCCTTCTCCACTGGCTCAGAAACCACAGGTGCAGGTGTAATCTCGGGAGTTTCCACACCTAGAGCAACACCGCCTCCTAGTTCGTCCTCTGGATCAGTACCTTCGTCTGATGAATCGTCGTCTCCGTAGACCAAGCTCCACTCCGGAGGCCTTGGGATGACCTTGATGTGGCTCTTATCATCCAAAGCCTTTTCCTTTCCGTCGTCATGCTCCTCCACAACCTGGCTCGTCAAGGCCGCAGCTTGAGCGCTAGCTTTGGCTGCTTGGATACGAGCCTGGGTCTTCTCCTGCGCCTGCTTTGCCAGCTTATGCATATTTTGGGCAAGGTAATTCAAATGGCTCATGAGCGTCATCTGCTGCTGCTCTGCCGCCTTCTCTGAGAAAAGGTCTTCCAACGGCTCTGCATCCTCCGGTTCAGCTTCATTCAGCTGAAGGCGGAGATTTTGCAGTGGATAGAGAAGGGGGATGATAAGATGAATACTGGCCACAGATTGCAATCCATGAGGAAGCTCTGATCGCCGCTTTGGTTCGATGGGAAGAGTATACACAATTCCATCAGGGGATCGACGATACAATGGCGTTCTCCCCATTCGAGCCTCGAGTTGGCGCACTTCAGTGGCCCTCCTTGCCTTTGCAGTAGCAATCTGCTCCTTGGAATAAGAAGGCTCGGGTACATAACGCAAGGGCTCCAGTGCCGGCTTAGGCGGCTCAAGTGGCTCATCAACTGGCTTCGATTCAATAGCCCCTTGTGCAGTCAGGTGTCTCGTGTCCTTGAAGTTAACAAGCTTGACCGTCTCCGTCTTCTTCTCGGATAAGAACTCTTCCAAGTGCTTATCGAGTTCACGGGTGAGTGCTAAGAGAGTAGCTCCAGGCTTTTCCTCCGCCAATTTATCCCAACCCCTCTCGATGTTGATGCCGAAACCTCTAGGGATGTCCTTGTTCTTCACCAGGAGTGTAGGCCTTTCCTCCGGATAGTCCTGGGGAACACGAAGGTCGCATAGAAGATGGTCCAGCTCAAAAGGGAAATCAGGGTCAGAAGGTGTCAGCTTAAAGACGAAGGACGTTGAGCCATGTGGAGCGTTCGATTCTTTAGGAGAATAACGTCGACGGATTTGCTCAATTTGGTAGCGTCTTGGGTCCTGAGCCTGAGACTGGGGGACAGGCTTGGGGACGACGCGGGATGATGAAGGCTCAGCCACAGCCTGTTGGCGGCCCGGTGAAGAACCACCAGGCTGGTTCTTGAGAGAAATCATGATGGAGGATAGTGTGCGCGGGGTGTTAATGGTGGTGAGGGTTATGGCTAAGAGTGTGATGAGGATAAAGCTAGAGAATAAAAGGAACCCAAACGCCAGAATAGGAAACTGAGATAGTAGATGTGGTTTTTTGTTGTATAATGTCTACAAGGATGGACCGGACCGGTGAGTTTTATACAAGATGCTCAAGCCGTGTCGACGTTTGTTGAAGTTCGGACTTGGAGTTGTGGCGAAGTCCTTAGTGAGGCTCATAGCTTTCCCCAGGCCAAGCCCCGCTCCCCCAACCAGATATGGCCAGATGCTAGCAGTAGCATATTTTCCTAATCCGTGCCGTGACTCATTCCCAGTCATTGCATTTTCCTTCGTATTATCCACAAGCAGCAATGTCAAGTGAAATTGGTTTCCATTTCCGCATCGCAAGGACACTCAGTTAATCAAGAATGCCGTAATTTCGAGTCATCCATGGTCGGGAAGTCCGGCGTTTTATAACACCGTCATCCGATGGATGAGTCACTATTAGCTACCTACCCTATTTGCATGTTTTCTTAGTCACTCCATCTATACCTGCCTTTCCTACCAAGGGAACGGAGCAGTAATCTGCACTATCTCGTGGACATCCCCTCGCCACAGGATTGGCGAGAAATTCGTAGAGATTCTGAATTAATTGATTGATTTGATTACCGTTCATAACGGTTAACAGATTGGGTTGAATCCAATTGGTAACCAATTGGACATTTTATACAATTATTGGCAGGTTGCACGTGGATTGAGCCAAGGTTGTTCTTGTACTCTCTCTCTCAGCGAAGAGCCAAAAGCTACATATGCAGGTCTTCAACATGGGGCACGCGTCCAATTCCTATGACGGCTGGGGAAGACGTGTCGGTACTCGTCCCGTCAGGCGGAAGAGATTATGCTGACTGGACGATCTCTCCCCTTTCGAGACAACCACGCGATCACTTCCACGAAAGGGTACATATTTATAGTCTTCCGACTCAGGCTCTTTGTTCGACAACAAACCGCCTTCGCAACCAGCATCACGATGGCCTAGAACCATCCCGCGAACAAATGGACTACTGTACCGTTTTCAACCGCTTGTTCATGCTAAATCCCCAATTTCAAGCACCCCCCTCCATCCCTTCGGACGCGGAAACCTCGTGCAGGTTGGGGTGACATGCAGCCGACCTCCGCGGCAGACTTGCATGCAGCGGGAAGCCGGAGAAGCCTCGGATTCGTGGGATCGCATCCCAAGACTCGAGTGCTTGCAGAAGCTGGGAACAGCAGTACGAAACCCCGAGGCAAGCTGACGGGGAAGAATCGGAGTACGAGCCGGGGATGAGGAGAATCTAAAACGAGATAGATTGTGCCAATGGAGACGAGTCGTTTACAAGTTCTCATGGCGAGGAGAAGAAGCAACAATGATATGATGGGTCACGGGGATTGCACGCTCTGCAGCGACTTTAAAGTACGATGTAACTGGGCCACTGGACCACTAGGTCAAGAGTGATTGATAAGTCTTAGTTACTATCTTCAAGGATTTTGACTACAGGTTGATGGCGCCTCGTCAACGTGGGTTGGGAAATTCCAGCTTCCCGGATGACCACTGTGCTAAATCACACACCCAGCGTGGCCTCCAACAGATCTATCAAAAGCAGTACACTCGCCGGATGATGCCGTTGGTGAATGCTTCTCCAACCAGGCCGGCAGGGGTGTATGGTCAGATTGATATTCAGGCTGACGACTCGCAGCAGCCCAATAGGGTGATGAAGCCCGAATTGTCGACTGAGCGATACCTGTGACAGCTCGTAGCCGGTGACGCCAAACAAGCGTCAGGAACGACAATATGACATGTCTAGATAGGGGGAATGACGACCTGAAATAGGGTCAAATGGCAAAGGTACCTCGGTCTGATAAATCAATGAGGATATCTCAAGCGTCAACAGGAGTGTGATGTGAATGTGACGACGGGTATATTTGCTGAACAATTCAAAATACGAGATCCTGTGTTGCTGTTGTGGGACGTAAGTAATAAATGAGGTGTCGTACATGCTTGAGTCAGCATTGGCATGGCGAGAGAACAATCACAGAGATGGAATAAGGTCTGGTGAACAAAAGAGAGAATATGGAAAAGATGGCTGGGCCTCAAAAAACGTCGCAACATGGGAGGGGGGAGACCATCCATCAGCCACCAGGGGGAGGTGATAGGGTCAACTGAGAATAGAAAAAGAAAGAAATGAAGAAAAAGAAGCAAAGTGATGAGTCAACGTGACCAGATGGAGCGGCAAATTTCAACCTACGAAAAAAGCCATTCGATAATGAAAGAAGTGCTTGCATGAAGTCTCACCTCTTGGCCAAACGTACCTAATGTACCCCAATGCAAGCCACAGCAAAGGGGTTGGACAACTTCGGGCTGCTTCACCGCAAATGCCGTGTGTGGGTGCGCCCTCGTGCAACATTGATCATTTACTTGACTGCATAAGTATTATTTTGCGTCAAAGGGTATCACAGCGGAAGCGCCCTTGTCTCGGGGTTGGAAGGGGGTCGTTGGTGATAGGCGAACAAAGGCGCCAACAGATGAGACAACGGCCGCTGATGCTGGACAGTACAGGACTGTGCAAGAATGGAAGCATGTTTGATGGAATGGTGATGGCGATGGCGATGGTTATGGGAGGGGGATGAGGAGTGGGATGGGTTGAGCCTGAGTTGAGTGGGTGGGCGTGACGCAGCAAAATGCTTTGTTGTTTTCTGGCTGGTGTTGAGGCTTGTGGTTTGTACCTATTCCAGCAAGGAAGAAAGCCCAAAGATGGTGGGAAGGGTGTGGGATGCCAGCTCATCACTCAACGGAGCAGATGACCTCTGAAGTGTTTTCATTAGGCCACGCCCCCGAAGCAAACAGAAGCCAGAAGCCTCGATTGTACTTCGTACTCAGGAAACGTCTTGAGCGATACATGAGAGAAGCAACAGAGGGAGGGGGGTTTAGATACAGGGCGGTGAGCCGGGACGGATGTGTGCCTCCCCGAAAACGGTGTGAGGCAAAGCAGCAAATACCCAAATAAAATACATTTTTGTATTCTTCGAGTTGATTGTGTACTTTTTTTTTTTCCTCCCCTGCCTTCTCCCTGCTCTCTCCTCCTATTCCGCGTAACGGTGAGACCAATTGGTTGGTACACGACACACCAGGACAAGGTGTGGTTGGGTTGGGGCGGAGGTGAAAGCGAAAACAAACCAGGTACATGGGGCTCAGATAAAAAATTCCAATTTTGAGGGGGCAAGAAAAATAATAATAATAATAAAAATATTCAGCTGAGAATATTAATTTTATTAATTTTCATTATTCTTTATTCTTAATTCATGGGTCATATCACTTCTTCGTTGTCCATGGAGATATATATAACTATCCATGGCTGCTGGAGACAAGGTCTAGCAGCCTTCTCAAGCCCTAATTCTCTGTCTATTTCCACTGCGTCGTGTGCACTATCATTCAGGCTCAGATATCGATATCATATGGATAGTCAATAATATCCTACAGTCTTGCCTTTCATTCGTGAAACGAAGAAAAAAATCACCAAGTGTATAGAAAATAACAATACGAATAATATTGTGAATTTCTTCAGTATTCTTCCTCTTCCTTACTTTTTCCCCCCTTCTTTCTTTATTTCTTTTTCTCTTTTTGCTTTTCTTTTGATCTGGTGAGCACTCGACATACACAGTACATACAAACCCTCCACCGCATGCATGCATCTGCCGTACCTCAGCCACTCACCTTGTTTGCCTCACTCACATGCCCACTGGCGTTCACTCCACCTTCAAGGCTACAGTACCGCATCCTACCTATGAGAAGTAGAAGGACTGTTCCCAGCTTCCGTTCCGACTGGGTATCTGCGACAAAAAAGCCCGTCGATGGCCTAGCTACATGGGCAACCCGTTTGGCGAAGCGGAGGCTGTCCAGTGTGTCTCGGTTTGAAACACATTGACCGTTTTCTTTTCTTTTCGTTTTCTTAGTTGGGGGCCTACATTTCCATCTAGCAAGGTCCTCTAAGTTAGGTCGAAACCGCTTTCGGCTTTGAAGAAGCAGCGGGAGGAACAGCAGGGGGGTGGGAGGGCTGTGCTAGGAGCTGCGTCGGGCTTCACCAGCTGGCATGGCCACGCCGAAGCTGCCTATCCTGAGGCCGAGTGCTACTTCGTACTAAACAGGCGAGAGCGGAAAGGTGAGGGTAACAAGGTGAGTGAGAAAGGTCAGCTTCACATGGGAATGAAAAAAAAAATCATAGAAAAAAAAGGTCTGTCATACGAACTAATATATCTTCTAATGGTTTCTCATGCAGTCATCTTGCCATCTACCCCTCTTGACTAGTTTCTCGTTTTGCCACACTTGAATTCATGTGTATTTAGTACTGATATTTATTTATTCATTTAATCAACTCCGAGTCCGTGTCATGTTGTATCGTTACTCTGTTTGTCTGGCTCTATCACATGTTGCGTAATCATTACATCGGCTCCCTCTAACATCTTGACGTTCCTTTCGAAACCATAGCTACTGTCGCGGCCAACATCCGGCCAAATCCAATCATCTGCTTCAATTGAGAACCAACACTTCTCCAATATTACCCACCGAGTGTAAAGTGTCTCAGATAGCTTTCCAGATTCGGGCCCGGGTGCCCAGCATTGGTTGGTATGAAGTGCACACCGGTTTGGAAATGGAACCGCATGCATCGCATAACGCAATCACAAGCATCAATGCCTAATGATATGCCACCAAGACAGTGCAACACCATTCAGTTGATGTCATCTGACCTCGAAGTGAGTACAAGTGGTTCATGTTATCACAATAGTGAACGATTTTCTCATGTGAATGTCTGCACTGCACGGGATCCTCCCGCGTGTAAACACTTGGGGTATCATACATGGTACCTAGTATAATCATACCTACTCAGCTCATGCGTTCTCAGGCTTCGGAGTGTGCTATGACGTGGTGTTAGACCTCAGCTGAATTGTTCATGACATGGCCTTGGTGAGACTTGAGTTTTCGGGATCGACTCCTGGCATGTTGTAAGCCACAGGCTGCCTCACCCGGGACAGGATCAAGTTGTTTCCCATTGGAGGGCGGATTCGATTTAATCACCAGCTTAGTGCGCTGGGGGGGGCAGATTGCACGCTTATTGCCTTTACCTTCTCTCGTACAGAGCCCCAACTCATAGATAAAGTGGTCAATAAGGATGCCAAGCATACCAGTCACTGAATATCACTGCCCCTACTATCCCGTCTAATAATAACCATTCTGCCATACTAACTTTGTCGCCATTTTAGCTCCTCATCTACGTATTAGCTTGCTGACTGTACTAAACAATTAAAACAATGAGCTTAGTTAGACAAGCTTAAATGACCCCGTCGGTTTCGATACGATATCTCCACTTCCATTGATCGTCTTCATTGGCTCCTCGCATTCATCGCTTTCAAATACTCGATGACGCGCAACTATTATTCCACTGTTGCAGACTACCTCCACCAGTTGTGATCTTGGGAGCTGGGAGAAAGTTGCGATATTAGCTTTGTTTCAACAAACTTCACAAGATACAGTACGCGTCGCTGTCGGATTAAATACGATGAAATGCGTGGCCATAGATTCAAGCACGGCTTATAAAGATGCCATCGATAGTCGAATGTTAGCTACGTAGGTAATCAGAGCAATCAAGAATATCAAGACTTTTCCCAGATCAATTCCAACATATCATTCGTCCTAATTCTTTTCAGCCTTGCTCAAAATGGCCGAATCAGATGACTCTGTTTGGATGTACAATGCCTCCTTCGCCCTGTCTCTCATCGGAACTATTGTCTACAGCATCATCTTCTTCATCATATCCTATCTGACCCTCATCAAGTATCGAGCTTGGTACTTCCTCATTGTTCCCATCGGTGCCGCCGTTGAAGTGGCGGCGTACATCCTCCGAACCTACTCGATCAAGAATGATACTGTATTGGCTCCGTTTGTGATGACATTGACCTTTACGGTCCTGGCCCCTATTTTCATTGCAGCAGGAAATTACCTTCTCATCAGTCGATTGATTGTCGCCGTCCTACCACCATCACATCACCGTATCCTCAAAATCCCCGGACGTTACCTCACTCCGATTTTCGTTGTCTGCGACATTCTCGCTTTCCTCATCCAGGGTAGCGGCTCTGCCATCGCCAGCGCAGATGACTGGCAAGGAAATGGAGAAAAAGTCGGTCGAAATGTCCTAATTGGAGGATTGGCTTTCCAAATAGTTTCCTTCACACTTTTCTTTTGCGTATTCCGCAAGTTCCACGTGCTCGGAAATCGGATGGCCGTAGCGGACGCGCCCGCTGGTTGGAAGATGGTAGTCAGGTCTGTTTATTTGTCGAGCACCTTGATCATGGTAAGTTCAACCATTAGCTAGTGCGTGGCCTCGTTTTTAATTCAAACAGATCCGATGCATCTACCGAGTCTGCGAATTCGCCGAGGGAATGAATGGATATGCGTTCCGTACCGAGTGGCTATTTTGGGTCTTCGAAGCCCTCCCAATGGCCGGAGCTATTGGAATCTTCTGTATCTACCATCCAAGTCGATATCTCGGGAACCGCAGAGCTACTCGCAAGGCACTCAGCTCAGACGACCCTATTGAGATTGAGGAAACTACTCTAAGGAGAGAGTCAATTTAGTGAGCATTGTACCTTTTGATGGGCATCGTTCATCACGGAAGTGAGGATCAAGCACTATTGAAGGATGGTGGCGTACAAAGTCGACTGTAGGAAAGTCTGGAATTATATAGAGATATATATTGGAATAGCAGATTTAAAAGTAAATAAAGACAATATAGCTCATTCTGCTACTCTCAATGCTGTATGATGATTGGTAGTAGTCTAGCTTGCCACCTGTTAAGCAAAAGTGGCTTCTAGACGACCATATCAGCATGAAAAGAAAAGGTAAGCTATCTCTCTGACAGAACTAACTGGCCACTCTGCATACTTGCGGCAGTCAATAGGAAGACGTTCCAGTAGCCGCTTAATTCAGAATTTTTGACCAGTCTTTGCGGCTAGCTATAACGTCTGCTCACGGGATGGATTAAAGGGTTCTTTGATGATCTTTTTTCGGCCTGTGACAGGGTTTGAATTGAGAATATGCATGATAAAAAGTTGCGAGACGTGATTTTTCAGAGCCAATAAGAATGAAAAATCTTCAGAAGCCAGATCGCCAAGCCCATCGTTGAGAAACGAGAGTTTGCGAAAGCCTAGCATGTGTCAAAGGTATTTCTAAGAAACCATATGCAAACCTACTCGA
This sequence comes from Mariannaea sp. PMI_226, assembly GCA_024336345.1. Taxonomy (NCBI): domain Eukaryota; kingdom Fungi; phylum Ascomycota; class Sordariomycetes; order Hypocreales; family Nectriaceae; genus Mariannaea; species Mariannaea sp. PMI_226. Next base: position 4,146,522 of record JANFOG010000001.1, on the reverse strand, counting down.
AGCGGGATCCGAAGCTGCGAGCTGAGTTCTCGTGTGCTAGCTATTTGGATACTTTTGCAGCTGTGTTATGCTCTATGCTACGACAGAAGTCCTCGATCATGACATTGTCAAGCTGGTGGTAGGATGTGCTATACTGCATAATTTCGAGGTTTTTTTGATAACACATTTCGATTGAGCAAAACTCGTAAAGATCTCGTGGCACAAGTCCAGCATCGGATGCATCCCAATCAAGAGGCCTACATCTCGAATCCCAATTGGTGGCAATTCTCAAGTTCAGGTTGAGAGCACTTACATCCCCGAAACGTGTTGGGTCTCAAATGTAAGCTCCGAGGCTCAATACAGCGTTGAACAAGTTATACGACTAATTTTCGAACAGCTAGTTGGGAACTCAGGATCCGCAGGTACCGTTGTAACTGCTCAGGGCTAGTTTGGACCTTCATCTGGGATATACATTTATTTTTCATTTATACATCAGGCTACTTGGTCAACTCTCTCATCTACATGGCCAAGGTGTGATGGATTGGATGCCCTCCATCACAGACAGATTGAAATGCTGGTTTGGGACAAAGCCGCATATTCTATTCATCATACATGCTTTTGATCTAATCCCATTTCCGACCCAAATTAAAAGTCATTGTCATCAGCTCCCGATACAATCACGTTGTTGACCTTCAAGACCATGCGACATAATTGTGTGGCTAGCTGAAGCTGCTGCTTCTTGCCGATCAAGGGGTCAATGACGAACGCCTCCTTCATGTCATTGTTGCCCCGTCCCATGCAATCCACGCCCAAAAAGCCACGGCCCTCGGGGCCGGCCTTCACTTGCTGACTCTTGACCTCGGCTAGAGTGGCAATAGGGTTCAGGCCACTGTTCTCAGCCAGGGTCATGGGGACAGTGTCAAGAGCCTCAGCGAAGGCTCGCATAGCATACTGCTCCAAACCAGGAGTCTGGGTAGCAGCATCCTCAACAGCCAACGAGCAAGCGATCTCAGCAGCACCACCACCGTAAACAACGCGGTTGTCGCGAACAAGGTTTCGCACGACGCAAAGGGCATCGTGGAGAGATCTCTTAGCCTCATCGATAATCTTTACGCTGTGTTAGTTACTGGTTAATATGTATTAGCGAAGAGAACTCACCATCTTGTTGCTACCACGGACGAAGACAGTCACAGCCCGAGTGTTCGCACACTCTTCAATGACAAGCATCTTTTCCCTCGTGGTACCAAAGCTCATCTCTCGCACAATACCAGCCGTACCCAGTTTCTCAGGGCTGAGATCCTCGAATCGAGGCACAATTCGGCCGTTGGTGGCGATGGCAATGAGCTCAATCTCGGGGCCGCCAACCCATCGGACAGCGGGGAGCTGGTTCTGGAGCAGCAAGTGGTTGGCCTCGTCATCGAAACCCCACTGGCAGATAGCCAAGTTCGCACCGGTGTCCTTAATTTGTTGAATCATCTCGATAAACTTGTCCTTCTCATAGTTTTGTAGCTTCTTGAACTCCTCGACGCTGGTGATATCGAGCTTGTGCTTAGTCTTGGGCTTTGGGGGCTCAAATGCACATGTCAAGATAGCAATCTTGGCGTCGCGCACCTCAGAGGGCATCTGGGGGTGGGAGAAGTCCTTGTCGACGATGACACCCTTAACAAGAAGAGTATCCTCGAGAGCACCTCCAACCTTTCCATCCACCTTGATCAGTTCGAAATCGACGTCTTTTCGCTCGAGGTCGGCAACGGAGAGAACGGCGTCAACGGCGATGTTGGCGAATTGGTCGTGGGCCTTGGAAACGATCTTGCTTCCCAAGCTGGTTCGAGCCACCTTGACGAGGTTGGCAGTCTCATCTTTGCTGAACTCGATAGTATCCGAAATCCTGTCAAGTTCGGCCACGGCAATATCGCAAGCCTGGTCGTAACCGTCAGCGATACGGATGGGGTGAATGCCCTTGTCGATGAGGTCGGCAGCTTGCTCTAGAAGGGCACCAGCAAGAACGACGACACCGGTGGTACCATCACCAATCTCATCATCTTGTGACTTGGAAAGCTCGACTAGTAGCTTGGCCACATGATTTGAAATCTCCATCTGCTGCAGAATGGTCGCACCATCGTTTGTCACGGTAATATCTCCATCTGGGGAGATGAGGATCTTATCAAGGCCGCGAGGGCCAAGGGATGACTTGACAATGTTCGCTACGGTACGGGCGGCGAGGATGTGGGACTTGACGGCTTCGTTGCCAAACTGGCGCTTCTTCTTCCCCTGACTGCGAATAGTTAGGAGGAGCTTCGAGTCGAGGGGTAACAGGGGGATGGACGTACTCTCTCACAACGATGAAGGGTCTTCCCTGCTCATCCTTCATCACAGCCGCTATTTTTTCGCAACGTTAGCTAGGAACATCTCATTGAAGTCGCCATCGTTGAGCAGTACCGTTCGACACATCTAGATCTGTCCCCTCGTTAGCTTCGACCCCTCCACATCCACAATATATTTGTGCGAGACTCACTCAATGCCATTTTGGCGGTCACTCGTCCACCGTGGGAGCTGTATTCGCTAGAAAAGTGACGAGTACGGCAAAAGAAAAGAGTTCCCACGAATGATAACGGCAGACTCGAGCTTCCAAGTTCTGCTTTGTCAAACCCGAATTTTTTGAGGATTTGGGGTTGCCTTGTACCACAAACGCACCAAGTACGGATAGCGGTGAAATGAAAAGTCCGGCGCGTCAGGGGCTGCCTGGTGGGAGGACGTCCCAAAAAAAGTACAGAGATAGACAGGATTATTACGTACTACAACTAGACCAGGAAAGAATTTATTGAGAAAACTTTCTGTATACAGACTAGCGAGGCTCAAATCTGACCAAACTACGTGAAAACTTTGAGAACAAGCTAGTCCACCAGCCGGCGTGACTACATCATTTAACCCCGCCACAGCTGCCTCCCCATGTCCACTACTTGCCCCGCCATGACTGCACGAGGTGCACAGAGGAGGAGCTTCTCTATCCTCGACTGTTTTGTTCATCGCCAGGTTTAAAGTCGACCATTCAAGTTTTGAGAACGTCGAATTTCTCTCGTGAAGCCTTGACATAAGTATCTCTCCGAAGAACCTTCCGCTGCCTATTAAAGCCCCCTTCCTTGTTCCATACAAGCTTGCTTTCCTTCAACCCTCGTTTTCCTTTTTTACCTCAACACACATATCAGCAGCATCCACCGAACCGAAATCAAGTCGCCCCAAACCACGATTCTTTCTCTTCCTTACACCATCCATATAAGTCACAATGTCTCGTCACCGAGATGTTCGGGCATTCGATGCAGATGAGATGGTGGATGAGTTCGAAGGAGACTACTACGAGGAGGAGGAAGATGAGATGAGCCCAGAAGACAAGGTTGCTATGGCCAATGGAACGGCAGCGGTTCGCAGCGCACTAGGGACCGAAGCCAACAAAGTCACAACAGACCAGATTCAAGAGGCTCTGTGGCATTACTATTATGATGTTGACAAAGCTGTCACATATCTAATGAAAACATTCATTGCCCCGCCACCAAAGCCAGCACCGAAGAAGGCACCAGAAGGTATGTCTAGTCATGTCTGTTTTTCTGCTTCGCGAATCCTTTTTGAGGAAGGCAATGGAGCAGACCAAGGGCGCCTAGGTTCCGTAGACAGCTTGGGCGGCTATCTGGATTTCACGCCATCTACAACACCATTTCCGGTTCGAGGGCCTCGTGTCTCCCATTCGTGGCTTTTTCACGACATGCCTTGGTTGAATGTACCCAAAGATCGTCAAACCGTCTTTATTGAGCCTCCTCGCCCTCGTGGAGGTTTGTTAGGGGGTGGCGAAGGAGCACCGAAAATGTCAAAACTCCAAGCTCTTGCCGCTGCAAGGAAGCGGAAAAACGAAGAGAAAAAGGAACAGGACAAGGCGCTCCAGGCGGAGACCGGCATATCGAAGCTTTCCATCGGCGACTCGAAGGAAAACCAAAAGCCTACGTTTGGATTAGCCAAAAGGCAAAAGGCCAATGAAACGCCAACTCAGGAATCCAGCCCTCAACTATCAATGTCCGCGAGCCAAGCCGCTCAACAACAGACCGTCCAGAGCGACATCCCAGACGGTCGTGCGGGGAGCCCAAGTAAAGGACAGAGTGATACCCTTCTGGGTTCTACGGATCCCATGGTTTTCCTGGCCCCAGCCCAGACTGCTGCCCCATCTGCGTTTGCTCAGACACTCTTCGGTTCTGCTCCAAAGACGTCGATGGCCCACAGGCCTAACGTCTATGCAATGCCCTACACATCTTCATCCTCCTTCTTTGCTCAGGCCTTCGCTGAGCCAAGTCCAGATGACGTTGTGCTGGCGGCTCAGGCGAAAGGTTCGAGTTTTGCTAGGACGAAATAATGAGCTAATTCTGACTCCTAATCAGCGGGTAAGAAGGCCACAGTGGCACCAAAACCATCGAAAAAGCAGCAAAAAGAAAAGACCACAACGAAGGAGCAAGAAGTCACCAATGACATGTCTACACTTCAAGTCTCGGACGCCCCGCCGCCGAAAAGCAAGGGTCTTGACGTTCTGAAGGAATTTGAAAAGAGCTCCAACAAAAGGAGCATTAGTTTTGTTGTTGTCGGTATGTGTCAAAACCAATACCAACGCTCTGTTAACTGTCAGATGACTAACATTACCAGGTCATGTTGATGCTGGCAAGAGTACTCTGATGGGGCGACTTCTCTTGGAATTGAAATATGTTGAAAAGCATACTATCGATCGATATCGGAAACAAGCTGAGAAGTCAGGGAAGCAATCCTTCGCCTTGGCTTGGGTTATGGACCAGAGAAGTGAGGAGCGAGAACGTGGTGTAACCATCGACATCGCTACTAACCATTTCGAAACTGAAAGAACTAGCTTCACCATTCTCGACGCACCGGGGCACCGAGATTTCGTTCCTAACATGATTGCGGGAGCTAGCCAGGCTGACGTTGCCATTGTCGTTATTGATGCCGATACTGGAGCCTATGAAAAAGGACTCAAGGGCCAAACAAGAGAGCATATTCTGCTCCTGCGAAGCCTTGGTGTTCAAAGGCTAATTATTGGTGTGAATAAACTAGATACCATTGGATGGAAAGAGGCACGCTTTATTGAGATCGTCGAGTATATTGGTGGATTCTTATCTGGCCTAGGCTTCCAGAGCAAGAATGTGGCATTCGTGCCTATTTCGGGTCTCAATGGGGACAACCTCGTAAAGCGAACAGAAAATGAGGCGGCATCTTGGTACACTGGTCCCACTTTGATCGAAGCACTTGAGGATTCGGAGCCATCATCCGCACGAGCTTTGAAAAAGCCCTTCCGAATGGCCATCTCAGAAGTGTTCCGATCCCAATTAGGCACGACAACAATTGCCGGCCGCATCGATTCAGGTTCCGTCCAAGTTGGAGATCTTGTCTTAGTACAGCCAAGCGGGGAAGAGGCGTACATCAAGTCAATCATGGTAGACTCTGATGTTCAGGACTGGGCGGTTGCCGGACAAAGTGTGAGCATTGCTCTTACCGACATCGATCCGATTCATATCCGAGTCGGCGATATCATCTGCCCCAAGTCGAATCCAATCAACTGCAGCGACACGTTCACGCTGAAGGCCATGGCCTTTGCACACTTGATGCCAATGCCTGTGGACCTTCACCGAGGACGACTACATTCAGCTGGGCAAATTCAGTCCATCACAGCGACACTTGACAAGGCGTCTGGCACTATTATTAAAAAGAAGCCTAGAGTTGTGCAACCAGGTGGTGTAGCACGTGTCGTGGTGAGGTTGGCGAATAAAGTCCCTCTTGAACAAGGTCAGAGGGTCGTGATCAGAAGTGGAGGTGAAACTATTGCAGCTGGTCTTTTAGAATAGTTCTGAAGCACAACGATTGGAAAGTTATTGCGTTAGCGAGCAGGAGGGTTAGTTAACCCACGACGGAATAAAAAAAAGTTGGATAGCATGTACACAAAAGCGATGGTCTCTGTATACTCGTAGAGAATACTGAGACATACTAAGTTCATGATGATTCATCAGCGAATGATGATATTTCGCTGAGCTTAGATATAAAAAGGTCATGATTGAGAAGTTGTGTGCCCTTTTTCCATCGGTGACTAGGCACCTGACCTACCCTAGAAGCTTAGTCTGATGAGCCGGGAGGGGCTTCACAGAGATCATTGAACCTCATGAGATGTACTATAGAGTAGAATATCATCATGGGTACCTGGCTGAGAGGCTGTTAAGTTGGCAGCACGGCGTCGTAATATCAGAAAATATATGAGTAGTGGACCTGAACATGATAGCATCGCAAACCAGCCCCTCGGCGATGGCGGAGCTCTCTGAAGCCAACCGCACCATGACCAGCCATCGCGCCATTCCACATTAGGAAAACAATCTGGTCTTGGCTGCAGAAGCGCCCGCGGCCCATGAAACTTTGGGTAAGGTAGTCTACCAGCCGACACCCTCGTCATGACGGTGGGAGCTCATCTACGTAATCTCCTTTGGGTAAATAATCTGGCTTTCTTGCATTTGCATTTGCAAAGAATGCCTCGATCAAACATGATCGTAATGTACGATATATTTCACCGTCTCTAGTCTCTTATCGAGTGATGTCCGAGTCCATGACTCGCCAACAACCCTCTTCGCGAACAGGTAAGTAAACAACTTTACAACTAACATCCAAACTCTTGTGCGACGTGCGGGGCTTGACCGGGACCTAATTGTGATTCAGGCCTGGCGGCCGGTCCATTCATCATCAGCACCTCATTACAAAAGCCTGATGCTGAGACACGCAAGTTCATTCGCAGCCATGTGATGCGCGGCAAGAATACTCGCAAGTCGAGGCGAGCCAAGGAGCCAGCCCAGCAGCAAAATGTGAGCAGGACTTGCTCCAGTGAGCAGCAACATGAGAATTTGTGCTGGACCCTGGTACAGCCTCGAAAAATTGCATCCGAGATTTCCCTTTTCGACTATGTAGATGACATGAAGCCTTATATGTTAGACCTCATCTACAAAGGTGCGTGGGCGTAGCTTTCCAACCGCTTTTTGAGACAGTACCTTATGACTTTGCCTTCACAGCCTTTGTACTCGTCAAGCCATCTACACACACTCTAGAAATTGTTCTCGTCGATGGCAAAAGAAACGACATGTTCTGCTTCTCGGATTTCCCTCGACACCCTGCTTTGTTGCACTCCATATTGTTCACTTCTCAAGCATTTTACGATCACGCGTTGGGGCTTCCATACGGAAAGACAGCGCAGTTGCACCTGGCAAAGACTTTATTCCACTTACAGAAGATTATATCTAGTGACGAGGAAGCAACTTCGGACTCAACCTTGGCTGTCGTCCTGTCGCTAGCCACAGCTGCTGCCATTCTAGGTGATATCGAAACTGTCAAAAGGCATATGAGTGGTTTATGCCGGATAATCGAAATGCGCGGCGGATTAGAATCCTTTGAGCAAGGGAGTATGGTCGAGCATAAATCCGAGAGGTGAGTGGGAAAGAGCAGGGGATTTAGGGAAAGGGGCCACGAGCTAATATGACGTATGCTACTGGCTAGACTCGACTTTGGACTTGCGATTGCAACTGGAAGCAACTTGCAGATTACACGGAAGGACATTTCTTGGGGACCGCAGGTTGCTCGCGGGACCAACGCCAACAAGTTGTATGAACTCGGCATGATAGAGCCACGACCCGACCCACGATTATTAAATATCTGGGCTGATCTGCAAGTTCTCACGAGAGCTGCAAATGAAGCAACAAGGACGGGAGTGAAGATACCACAAGGCTTCTTCTCTCTTGTTAGCTCGACAGTGCCCCCCCGTCTACTTGCTCTCAAATCTGATCCATCGTCACTCGCTGAGCTCTTGAGGCTTTGCATGCTCGCATACATGAAGAGTGTGTTGATTCAGATCGATGGTCTCGGCCCCCAGATGAAGTATCTCAGGGGGTCTTTAAAGTATGCCTTGCTCAGTCAACAATTCCCACCCGTACCAGCATTTGCAGAATTTCTGCTCTGGGCTCTCTTCGTTTCTGCTCTGTCCATATTTGAAAACCTAGATGAGGCATGGCTTCGTACCGCCTTGATACAGACAGTATCATTACTAGAGCTTGGAAGTTGGACTGAAATAAGAACTGCCTTGAAGAAGTTTTTATGGGTTGATATGCTTTACGATGGGCCTGGGAAGCGACTTTTCGATCTGTGGCTAGTTCCCGACAACGAATTGAGAGGAGTCGGAGAGTGAGTGACGGTTTTGAAAGATAGCAGGCGTGAAGACGAAGGGCTATGATATATGAACAACGGATATATCGCAAGCTTGAATAGCAACAGACTTGTAAAATCAATAACAAATGTAAGTTTGATCCTATGATGTAATAGTTAAGTACCTAATCTGTAGTCTTCTCTCAGACACAACGGAATTTTACTTCGTTTATTAGGTATCTAGTGATTTAGGTTAAAAATGGAATGGGCTGGTTGACACGCTATTTTGCAGCTACCAATTCGGTAGTCCCACTACAAATATTGAAGAAAGGACTTACATAAAGACGAGAATGCTCTTGATTATTGAATTTCTCCCAGCAGCACAACTAAGGGTACCTATATCATTGTTGTTTTTACTATGTGTTATTTTTTTGGGGGACAGGGGGGAGGCTCAAGAGCTACAAAGTGGCCACGTTGGCACGATAATATGAGTAATACGATTAGCCATGAATGACTACAACGCCAACAAGACATTCCAACGAAAAAGGGAGCCGCTAAGGCGTGGCGAATGACATAGTCAATACACGAGCTTACATAGTAAAAAGAATTCCAGGGGCAAGATTCCCACACGACTGAGATTAAGGACAGGTAGCAGGTTGTGTAATCATGTCAGAAGAGGTCCAGAGGATCGGAAACGTGCCTCCGCGGTGCCCCACTGCCTGGTTTGGAAGTTGGGAATATTCTCGAAGTGATTACGGTACGTGCAATACTGTAAAACAGACGGACGACGGAGTTTCCTCTTTGGAGAAGAGGCCACTTTGGCATGAGAGGAACACACCATATTTCTCCTAAAGGAAACTGCTGCCTCGCCTTTTGTGACAATCATTGATTGTATTCATGTTGTAATGACTCACAGGAGAGTTTGCCTCCTTGACCATAGAATATTGTAGAATGTTACTGTTGGTTTCGTATACGCGGAGAGGTGGACAGAGAGGTGAGAGAACCTAGAGTAAGAACTGTCCAAAGCGAATGGCTGGCGCATGGGCGTCTAAAATAGTAACACCGATCAACTATGTATCGCCCCCTGGCAGATCTGACTGTTCTCCCGCAGCCACCTCCAATCCAGCTGAGGCTGGTAAGGCATGTAGGCACGCCAATTCTGGTAGTTCGTACGGATCAATCCGTACAGATTGCATATTACGTCGTGCTTTGTCTTTTGTTGATCGCTGAGCCTCCCTGCCCTGGCTGTTTTTTAAGCGTTTGAGGCGCCAAGCTACCTATCCATACTCCCGACGTCGGGTGGGAGACAACTCTATTTTGGCACTGTGTCGCTCCGGGGTTAACGTATCATAGGCCATAAATGTGTGGGTGGCCAGCCTGTTCCTGACCGCATCATGGGCACGGAGCGCATGCCGTAAGGCTGCCGTACAGTGCGGATACATATGTCCCTTCGGCAACTACCCCTGTCACGTGGGGCGCAGACAAGGGTTGTGGCGGGTGATGTGAAATCTGGCCTCTTGTGCAATCTGGACACCTCGACTTTTTTTTTGGAGACAGGTCTTCATAAGCCGCCGCATTTCTTCCTCTCTTCCCAGAATCGAATCTTCCCAGATCATCGATACCCCCTCCCACTTTCGAGTGAAATACGCCAGACCGAGGATTGGAAATAGCCTCGCTGCGTTGGAGCATAAATCTTTTTTTTTCTTTCTTTATTTTCTTACAAACGCAGCGCTTGACGTCCAGACGTAACATCAACCCCTCTACACACTCACACAAAAGCTCTACGCCATGGCTCGCTCAAGGAGCTCTATGGCCTTGGGCCTGGGCCTCCTTTGTTGGATTGCCCTCCTCTTCTCCCCCCTCGCCTTTGTTCAGACTGCTCAGGCAGATGACGCCGACAACTACGGAACCGTCATTGGTATTGTAAGTTCTTGGCCATTGGCCCCCAGGGGCCTGCCAATTTGTCACAGCTATGTATGCTAACAATTGGACTCTCAGGACTTGGGAACCACCTACTCTTGCGTCGGTGTGATGCAAAAGGGCAAAGTCGAAATTCTTGTCAACGATCAGGGTAACCGAATTACTCCTTCATACGTCGCCTTCACTGAGGAGGAGCGTCTGGTTGGTGACTCCGCCAAGAACCAGGCCGCCGCCAACCCCCGCAACACGATCTTCGATGTCAAGTACGGCGAACCCTCATGACCCCAATTGTACACTACTCAGAGTAACTAACATCACGACAGGCGCCTGATCGGTCGCAAGTTCAGCGAGTCTGATGTCCAGAAGGACATTAAGCACTTCCCCTACAAGGTCATTTCCAAGGATGGCAAGCCCGTTGTCCAGGTTGAGGTTGATGGCGCCAACAAGCAGTTCACTCCCGAGGAGGTGTCTGCCATGATCCTTGGCAAGATGAAGCAGGTTGCCGAGTCTTACCTTGGTAAGAAGGTCACCCACGCTGTCGTCACTGTTCCCGCCTACTTCAACGTAAGTTTCAATTGGCCCTATTCGCCTCGTCTTCAAGCTTGCTAACTTTGCGCAGGATAACCAGCGCCAGGCTACCAAGGATGCCGGTATTATCGCCGGTCTCAATGTCCTCCGAATTGTCAACGAGCCCACCGCTGCCGCTATCGCTTACGGTCTGGACAAGAACGACGCCGAGCGACAGATCATTGTCTACGATCTTGGTGGTGGTACCTTCGATGTCTCGCTCCTCTCCATTGACCAGGGTGTCTTCGAGGTTTTGGCTACCGCTGGTGACACCCACCTTGGTGGTGAGGATTTCGATCAGCGTGTCATCAACTACTTCGCCAAGTCTTACAACAAGAAGAACAACGTCGATGTCACCAAGGACCTCAAGGCCATGGGCAAGTTGAAGCGTGAGGCCGAGAAGGCTAAGCGTACCCTGTCGTCTCAGATGAGCACCCGCATTGAGATTGAGGCTTTCTTCGAGGGCAATGACTTCTCCGAGACTCTTACCCGCGCCAAGTTTGAGGAGCTCAACCTTGACCTCTTCAAGAAGACCATCAAGCCTGTCGAGCAGGTTCTCAAGGACGCTAATGTCAAGAAGACCGAGATTGACGACATCGTCCTTGTCGGTGGTTCTACCCGTATCCCTAAGGTTCAGGCTCTGATTGAAGAGTACTTCAACGGCAAGAAGGCTTCCAAGGGTATCAACCCCGATGAGGCCGTCGCTTTCGGTGCTGCTGTTCAGGCTGGTGTTCTTTCCGGTGAGGAGGGTACTGGTGATGTCGTTCTTTTGGATGTCAACCCCCTCACTCTTGGTATTGAGACCACCGGTGGTGTCATGACCAAGCTTATCCCCCGCAACACCCCTATTCCCACCCGCAAGAGCCAGATCTTCTCTACCGCTGCCGATAACCAGCCCGTCGTCCTCATCCAGGTCTTTGAGGGTGAGCGTTCGCTGACCAAGGACAACAACCTTCTCGGCAAGTTCGAGCTTACTGGCATCCCCCCCGCCCCCCGTGGTGTTCCCCAGATCGAGGTGTCTTTCGAGCTCGATGCCAACGGTATCCTGAAGGTCTCTGCCCACGATAAGGGCACTGGCAAGCAGGAGTCCATCACCATCAACAACGACAAGGGTCGTCTCACCCAGGACGAGATCGACCGCATGGTTGCCGAGGCTGAGAAGTACGCCGAGGAGGACAAGGCTACCCGCGAGCGCATCGAGGCCCGAAACGGACTTGAGAACTACGCTTTCAGCCTGAAGAACCAGGTCAACGATGAGGAGGGTCTCGGAGGCAAGATTGATGAGGAGGACAAGGAGACTGTAAGTTGACCCGCCAACGCCTACCTTTTGAACAAACCACTAACAATAATGCCAGATCCTTGAGGCTGTCAAGGAGACCACTGAGTGGCTCGAGGAGAACGGCGCCGATGCCACCACTGAGGACTTTGAGGAGCAGAAGGAGAAGCTTTCCAACGTCGCCTACCCCATCACCTCCAAGATGTACCAGAACGCTCAGGGTGGTGAGCAGGAGGAGGGTGAAAACCTCCATGATGAGCTGTAAACACATAGACGCTGGATTGTAAAAGGGAAAGGAAAGATAATTGTTAAAAACGCTTTTAGGTGTTCGGCTGATTATTAAGGTTGCGCCTGGTTTTGAAACCTCGATAGGAATGTAAAGTAGAAGCGCATGAAATAAACCTTCAAACCCGTTACCAACTAAATATTATTGAGTTCCTCTATTGACGGTTGGCATCAATCCTACCAGTAGGGGGTATATAAAGATTGAGAGACGTCGGAACCTAGTCAATTTCTCATACATAATCTGTAATTGATGTCATTCGGTGCTACTTGATCCAATCTCATTTCGTATGACACTGGCCTCTTCACGTGACAGCGCGTCTCTCACATATGATACCGAGCTGCGTTGGGCACGCCCAGACGCGAATGTATGACGACACCATATGTTTCGAATTCTTCTTGCTTTTTTCTTGGTGCTGGGTTCCTGATACAAAGTTATCCAAATTTCTTGTCCATTGTGAATTTAATTAGCTTTCCTTGCGATATGCCCCCCCGAAAGCGCAATGCCGAAGAGGCTGTCACCGGTCGCCGCCGGAGTTCTCGGCAAACTGCTACTAAGAGCCAGTACTTCGAAGGAGACGATGATGAAGACGAGCTTGCTTTGGACGAATCAGATGGTATCGATTCGCCGCCTAAGAAGAAGCAGCGCGGGAGACCTCCAAAGAAGAAGGTTGTAGAAAAGGAAGAATCTGAAGATTCGTACCACGAGGAGGAGGAGGAGCCGAATGGGAAGAAAGCCGATGAGGACGAAGAAGAAGATGACGATTCGGATGCGCCACCCAAAGTGACAATTATCCCGCTGCCGAAGCTCCTCGACACCAGTGGGATTGAGTACGAGGATCCCAAAGTGCATCCGAACACCATGGAATTTCTAAAGCTATTGAAGGCGAACAACCGGCGACCGTGGTTGAAATGTGCGTAAATTGATACGCCACCTTACTCACTCAAACCTGCGACGCAAACACTCACCTGGCTACAGCGCATGACAAGGAATATAGGCGCGCGCTCAAGGACTGGGAGTCCTTTGTATTAAGTGCTACAGATACTGTCATTGGCGTCGACGAGACCGTTCCTGAGCTTCCTATCAAGGATGTCATCTTCCGGATTTACAGAGATACTCGGTTCAGCAAAGATCCCACACCGTACAAGGTTAGATCTCTCAAGAATCACCTCGAAAGAAGGGAGGCGATCATGCTAACAACACCATTTCGCAGACCAATTTCTCCGCAGCTTGGTCCAGAACAGGTCGTAAAGGCCCTTACGCATGCTATTACGTCCACTGCGAACCTGGTTCATCTTTCGTCGGCGGCGGCATCTGGCATCCGGAGTGGGATAAACTACGGGCCCTCCGGACCAGCATCGATCGTCGACCACGAGCTTGGCGGCGCATTCTGCAAGACCCTGCCTTCAAGCGGACTTTCCTACCACAGCTCAAGCCGGACTCTAAGGACCAGGCCGTGAAAACCGCCTTTGCCGCGCATAATAAGGAGGGTGCGCTGGCAAAGGCCCCAATGGTATGTCGAAAGAACCGCCAAAGTGCAAAAACAAAACAAAATAAAATGAGGTGTACTAATCCGTTGGAACCACGTTGATAGGGTTATCCAAAGGATCACCGGGATATAGAGCTTCTACGTCTAAAGAACTTTACAGTTAGCAAGCGTGTTCCCGACAGCCTATGGACTAGCGATGACGCACAGGAGCAATTTGCCGAGATTTTGCGGCCAATGTTTCAATTCGTAAGCATTTATTGATTATGTAGAGCATTCCGCTGCCGATTGCTAATCAGAGTGACTAGGTTTCTTTCTTGAATACTATCGTCATGCCGGACCCTGACATGGACGATGAGGACGATGAGGGTGAAGAGGAGGATGATGACAACGAAGAGGAAGACGAGTGATGTGTTCAGTAGAAGCTGGCTATTGTCAGCTGTGCAGTCAATCCGATTACATTGTATTTTCTTGCTAGTTTTAGAGGACCAAACACATTGATCAGCCTTTTTGGATAGGCTACTGAGCAACCTCCCATCTCGTCTTGATTTCTAATTTACATACCATTTGCCTCAAAGGGGACGATCTTGAAGGAGGCCTCTACCCAGTGTCGATCTATTACGTGTCTGGCTATGGATGCCGTTGGGAGACATTATCAATGTCACCCTGATAGAATCTTGAAACGATTACTGCACTTTTCACTCACAACGTTGACATCAGTCACTACGCCAAGGAGAGTCGAAATCTCTGGCATCCAGTTAAGCGGAGCGAGTTAGCTGGCGGATACGAGACATGTGGGCGAGGAGCTTCACTAACATGGAGGGCGATTAAAAAGAAAGATGTTCAAGGAAGGGGAGTGAGCCAACCCACCACATCATCCCCCTTTCCAATCGACAAAGCCCACGCCATTGGCGACGGATATTTCCGTCACTCTCCTCGCCCAGTTTGCCATTGCAACCCTCCCTTTCGTCCTAAAGTAGCCACGATTCACTTGCTGAGCGACGTCAGCAGCTCTCCCAGTGGCGGTAAGCCCAGTGACGTCAGTTCCGGTCCCGCCGTTGGCTGCTCACCAAACACGATGCAGATGACGGAGCTGAGGAGTGACCGATGGAAACAGGAAGGGCTGAAAGAAGCCCACCTTCAAAAACAATGTAGATTAGAGAAGGCATATTATTAAAAATAGAAGAGCGAGTATAATGAATAGGTAGTTTTGGGGCCCCATAGCTCTGGTTGCTCAGGCCCGGTTTCTCAGCTTTTGAAAGCACCCTGCTCTTTGTTCTAGTCCCTGTCAAAGGCACCATTGCATTTTTCTTGCATGAGTGTATGTATATGTTCGGGGTAGATATAATTTGAAAAACATTGAATCGCTAACTGTCAATGGTTAGGGGAGACAGAGATCTCTGGTTATTATTGCATTGGCCAGACCAACAATGGAACACGACGCCATGTTTCAGCTCGACGAGTCTGATGTATTGAAATTATAAGCTAAGGACTGCATGTGATGTATAAACGCCATAGTCCATGTATATAAAAATGTATGAGTATATATGTAAGTTATTAGTGAGTAGCTCTTTTAATTCAATGTGACAGAAATGCATGTATTTATCCAAATAACATGTCTGGTACATTGACCTGGAAAATGCATCCAAACGCTTCTACAATCGCTCTAAAAGAAATACATACGAGGCCACGAGCTAGCCGCGCAGTAGGGAGATCGAACCCGGCTGTGTTGATCCTGTAATGTCTAAATCCTGCAATGCTCAATAGTCAAGACGGATTTCCCGGCGCAGCGAATCCCTGGCCCTGATTTTTGTTCGCGGTTTCCTGGACATGCCCTCTTCGCTGAGCAAGCGCGCGTGCGCGAGTGTATACGTGCTCAAGTCCCATCCCAGAAACTTGCACCACTAATTCGGCCGAGGGCATATGGCGCTTTTAGAGGAGATCGGGATCGATTTTGGTTGATGGAAAATTTCAGTCTCTAGTGACTGCGCTCAACCGTTGCTGCTCAACCGTTGCTAGGACCAGCAACCGTCATACCAGAATCCGTGGTTCCCTTATCCTTGGAATATCTGTACATGTCGGCATCGTCTTGGTAGAGATGGTTTCCCTTGATGTGGCTGATGACATCATCAGGGATCCTAAGCAAGATAAGAGTCAGGGTCATGTCAGTGAAATAGAATCGGGGGAGGTTGACGTACAGATATTTGACACTTAGTCCTCGCCTCAACAGCAAGCGAATTTTAGTGCTGCTAATGTCGTTGGTGACAGTCTATTCATGAGGGGTTAGCCACGTGGTGCGGGGAGCAGAAATGCAGGGACAGCAAAGCTGGCCACAGGGTCACTCTTACCTGACGGATAATATGGATGTTCTGCTCCCACTGCTTGAGATTTGCCAGTGTCTGATCAATCTTAGTTCCCGAGCGCTCGATAGCAAAGACACCATAGTTTCCGAGGATATGATCGAGATCGTTAGAGTCCCAAACGCCAGGAGTAGACATGGTC
This sequence comes from Mariannaea sp. PMI_226, assembly GCA_024336345.1. NCBI lineage: Eukaryota > Fungi > Ascomycota > Sordariomycetes > Hypocreales > Nectriaceae > Mariannaea > Mariannaea sp. PMI_226. The sequence continues at coordinate 4,130,295 of JANFOG010000001.1, read as the reverse complement.
TGAATTAGGTCGAGACCAGCCAGAAGAACAATTCGGGCGCGCTTGCGGGTGCCATCGCTGCATTCGATGCCGCCAAGAACTTCGTTAACCTCATAATCAAAGTGGTCAAGCACACGAGCCGTTGGGATGTACGTCGGGCTTTCAGCTTCCCACGTATCTACCATTAGTGACTTGGAACAGTTCTCAGCGGCTAGCTCGCACATGCGAATTCGCTGACAGGCTGGGGCCAGGCCTTTTTTAACATAGCTATCGCTAACTGGGCTTAGATCTGTGAAAGAAAGAAAAATTCAGCGTTAGCAACAGTGCTCAGGTTTTCCCTCGTAGTTGCACGAGTGCGGTCGACAGCGTCGTGTATTAGCTTGGTTGAACTTACAGCTACCAATGACCTCAAAATCTGCAGTCCAACGTGTTAGCGCATGTTGAGATGACTTCAGGCGGAAGGCTACTATAAGCGGCGCAGCTCCAGTATTACTTACCTTCACTCTTGGCATGGTCCTTGGCCATGGGAAACATTCTTAAGTGGGCATAGGTAATGGGAGAAACTATGAGAGGAAGTGGTCAGTGAAAGTCGAGCGTCAGGGACCATCGGAGCTATCGTACATGATCCGCAGGAAACCAAAAGCAAAGGTGTACGGTTGGGATCGCAAGTTCGCCTCAGACGATGTAGTGGAAAGGAGTAACCCGGAAGGGTATTGTCCTTGACGTATTGATAGTCGCAGTCCATGTTGGGTTTTGTGAGTGTAGTCGTGAAAATTGAAGAAATCGCCCCCAGTTGCCTGACTGGTAGACTGGTTGAGGGGGGTTGCGGTGTTATGAAGTTCCGCTGCGCAAGATGGCGCTGAGGGGGCTTCCACAGGGAAGAAGACTCAGGTATCGGGGGGCGGCAGGGACCGATGGGTAAGCGAAGTGGGCGACGGAGGGGTCCTTGACTCCAAACGTGCCGGGGGATTCTAGGGCGCTCCAAACTCGGGATTATAGTGGTGATCGGGGGCTGGAATGGTGCAACTACAGTGCGGTTGGTAGGTCTGGCCGCTGGATAAAATGCCCTGGACAACGGAGGTGAGTCCGAGCTGTCGGGGGTTTCGGCGTCGCTCGGGAGGGGTGTCTAAACGACGTGGTGGGTATCGATTTTTTTTCTGTCGGTCGTGGTGCGCAGAGAGTTATCGTCGCAGGAAGGCGTTTGGGAATATCCGGTGAGCGGCAGTTCAATGGCAATTATGGAGAGGGAGGAGGAAATGTTGTAAGAGAGAAGAAGAGTAGAAAAGAAGAACGAGCAAGAAGATAGTTGAGTTCTAGTAATCCTCCGGAGTAAGGCAGGCGCATCGAACACCTGTTTGAGTTTTAGGAGGGAGGGAGGGGCAGTGAATGACTGGGCTGGCTAGCGAAGTGGGGCCCAGTCTTGTTCTTCGGCGGTCCTTAGGTGTCTTTCTAAGCAGAACATCAATCGCTCTCTGCAGCATGCATGCATCCCAGTAGCATGTCCAAGGTTCCGTTCCCATTGCCAGTCCCATTCCGCCAGGTCCAGTGCATAGTACAGTACGACGCCGCCCACGTACCCAGCTAACAGATTCCAGGCCTCGAACCATGGCTTGACTCGCTCGGTTGTTAGCACGTTCTGGTAATCCGGCACCGTCTTCTGTTACCCCGGGAGATGGATGTCAAGTCACTGAATGTACCCGTCCGACAGTCCGACAGTCCACGTTCTAGAGGACATGGTCTTTCGACCGACCACGGCAATTCAACTCTCCATTCCCCCCCTCGAACCTACGGTAGTTCACATTATAGCATATAGTACACATGGAGAAAGAAAGAGCGTTAATTATGCGTGAGAGTATCCGGGGCGACTGCGGGGGAAAGCCACCTGTCATCCAGGCCAATCCATGTCAGTCTCCTGCGGTCTCGCTCTCTCCTGTACTCTCCAGCTTCCTCACGTTTCTAATCTTCCGATTGAATGCTTCGTGTCTCTGCTTCAACAAAGTACTGCACATTCCTACCTACACACGCATGTACATACGAACACGACCATCCTTGTTCAATGTCTTGCTCCGCCCGCTCCAAAGGAACTCTCTGCCATTAGCTCCATGACTGAACAGTGTGCGTGATTGATGAGTGATGGCGTTTAGTGGCGGGGAATGACGAAGCTTGCCCGAATCTCCTCCAACAAAACCCACCAGTCAGTCTACCGGGTCGAGGGAAGCCAAACCAAGTGGTGCCTGGTAGAACTCACTACTAGCTGGTTAATTAAGCCTCATTAAGCATTCCCGTTGGTTGGTGTCTCGTCTCTCTTATTCGCAAGTAGAGATTTGGTTCCTTTCGTCAACGGGCTGAAACACAAACGATCTGATCGACGAGTGAGATGGGGTCTAGACGAGTGGCTCTTCGTCACCTCTTGGGGATACCAGGTGCTCCCTGTCTCATCCTATGGCTCAAAGGATCCGTCAATAAGGCTTCAACGGGGTCACCTGTCTGCAGGATACTGCGGACATGACGGTACTGTCCACCCACTCACGCGCCAATAAGCCAGTCAGCCTCCACACACTCTTCACTTGACAGGGCCAACTGCAGTTACGATTGCTCCGATCGAGGCCTCCGAATCTCTTGGGCTTTGGCCTACCTACACCCGAGCCAATGCGAGTAACTTGCCAGCTACCTCTACTACCCCGATAGCCTGCCCTTGACAGCAAACTTCGGAGTGCACGCCTACTAACATTAAGTTATAGCACACCCAGGTTCGCTGGACGTGCCCCCAAAGGTGCAAGATTTCTGTATAACACAAAACATGACAACTAAATCGAGAATAATCTCACCAACAATAACAATCACGATACCTCAACAAACGCAACCTTGCAGCGCGGAAAGCTCCAGAGCCACTTTCTCCCTCTTCGTTAAAACTCCACTTATCCCATTGTCACTATTTTATGCGAAGCGCCACTAGGAAGCACTCGCTTACTTGTAAGTCTCACCGTGCGGCCACATTATTATCAACACCGTTTTCGGTTGTTTTTTTCCTTTCCCCCTCCCTTACGACATTTTGCCAATGAACCCAGCAACACCGCGATCTGGCAAGGCAAAAATAAGCGGGCCACTTTAACCAAGCGCAGTTCAATATATCTACAAGTGGGAGTATTCCTATATCCATGCCCTGGAACACCTACTACTAGCCCGGGATTCCATTGAAACTACCCACGAAATCGCGTGCCTATTGCCAACCACAGTAGCCACCGAGAATAGTTTTTTTTTTTTTTTTTTTTTTTCCCTCTTCGGAGTTGTTTTCCGCCGTCGGCTGCACCATGGAATGGGACTTCCAAACAACTGCTCACAATTCACTACACGCGCAACTTTTACTTTGAAGAAAATATCTCATCGTACCTATTTCGTATAGAAGAGGATCCATACATTGTCGCCGTTACAAATCATGTACGAGATGCTACGCAAGTATTGAGTGATATATGCACTGTCTTCCTGTTTGAACCAGCCCCCATTCCGAGAGCTTCTTATTGGCAACGCAGCATGACAGGGAATGCATAATGTATGCAGCAGATGAGACCAGCTTAATTCCTCAGCTATTATGTCTCTGGCTTCTGTTGTTACATTTGCTATGAGGCACCGCATGGAATGCTGCATAGCTATCATGCTTCTTGCAGACGCCTTTGCTACGACGGGTTTGGAATAAGGAGGCGCCAAACATAATTACTTCCAAGCCAGTGTTAAATGCGAGTGCAACGGCTCAACAGCATTTCAGGACTGGTGCTCCGATTTCCTGACGGCGAGTTAACTCAACACAATCATTGTCGCTTAATGTACTCAATGCGTGATAGTTACAGTGTCTTTCTCACTTGATGTCGCACCTCCAGTGTGTGGAGCCTCGCAGCGCTCGCGGCTACTCGGGTTTAGTGAGTATGGAAACATGAACTGTAGGCAAAACATTGTGAGAGTGAGCGAGAAAACCGGTTTGGGTCTCATACTTCCTTCGGCAGCCTAAAATGCTTGGCCTAAGGGTTTCTATCTTTGAAATCACAACTGAATACTTTCGTATGGGAAACTGAACCTAAGAACAAAGCCCATAAACGGAGTGCACTTACAAAGGCTAAGAAGCCATGGTATTCAACTCAAGTTCTGGCTGTCAGGTCCAATATAAGCACGAACACAATCAAGGCTGCCAGAATGATAAAACAGATCCTTTTCTCTCGATCAATAACGCCTGGATGTTAGGTATTCGTGGCATGAACCTCTTACCTCTAGTCTCTTTGACCACCACTTCAACCGTGAATGGCTACCGCCCGGTCTGGTGCTCACCTCGGCAGCGAACTCCTATCCACCCCGGCTCCACAAGTTCGGTCAGCTCAGGTAGGGTACGTTGCGCGCACCATCGTTGGGCCACGCCGACAACGGAGTTTTGCAAAAAGTTGGGCTCATCTTGGCTTCTAAAAGAAATCAGGGGGTGTGGATTTGTGGAGAACTGAATACTCTAAGTTAAGACTCGTTAAGGACATAGTCGCTTTTTGCCGTTCAGCTGAGCGTCATGGCCAAGTGGTGCTATATCTGCGAATAATGAGAATAGATCAAAAAGAAATAGGGGATAAGAGCTGCTTTCTAGTACCATTGAGGAAGGGTAAGTGAATGACCTCAAGTGAAAACTTCTTGCCTCGCCAAACTACTATAAGTTCGACCGACGGTCGCCACGAAGTTGCCTCTCCCCCCATAAGTGGTCCTCATTAGAATAAGGGAAAAGAGTTGGCTCAGTAATCTCCTGTCCACTTCACTCGGCCTTTGACAATTTTCATCGTGACTATCTTTTAAAATGAGACTGTGAAACTTGATATCTGAATGCGGCCCGTCAAAGCACATAATCCTGGTTCTAGACCGGAGGCGTGCTTCCTGGATATCAGTTTGTATGAGAGATAACTAGTCATCATCATGAAAGGATTTCTGCATTAGGATATTTGTAAAAAAATACACATAGATAATATAATACAAATAAATTGATTATTCTGATTTGCTGCATCGTAAAGTAATCAGGGGGCCTCTGGTAACTTGAATGTACTGGAAGTGCACCCGAAGGAGACACATTTACCTGACAGATGTATCAATATCTTGGTGCCGATTGAGAGAAAAGAAGGCCGTGTGCGTACTATACGTGTATAACATAACCACAGGAGTTCTATCAACAAGACTACAAGACCATCATATCACTATTCTGAGGTTGGCACCACCTGGCGAACACAACGCCTCAAGCTTTCCAAGAGACGGAATGGCCCGATCTCCATCAGCTCAACGCATGTTCTAGGTTTCTGTAGAACCGACTTCTAGAGGACTCGACAACAAGGTGCCTTAGTCTAGGCAAACAAAAAGACACACAGCGATACGGATTGGCATAGTAACTCCATAGAAGCCTCTTCGATGTATTGAACCAAGTAGCTCACTGAGAGATAGCCAGAGTTCTTATACATCTTATTGCCTTCCTTATATTGCTTAACTAGAGGTTATTTAGTAATGCATGTGAAGTTTCATGGCTTCAATTGATTCTCCAAAGGTTATTCTTGGTCAAATTAGGAGATATGGCTTGTCATGCCAATACCAACAAGCTATACCAACATAGCCAAGAACATTCATGGAATTGAAAGGTTTCACTTGCCCAAGACTACGGTTTATGCATATTGAATATCAATACAATTCATAAGACTTTGATTGTAAAACAATTCCAGAATCAAAACAGTGGTTTCGCCGAACAAGGTTGTTACGAGCTTAGTAGTCTCAGATTTCCGGCTTCAAGGATCATGGTTCATGAAGTAACGGGAAAACCGAGCGCATGACATCTTGGTCTTCGCAGAGATAGGACAACTCGCTACATAGGAAGACATGCGCGCACTACCAGATGCTCTGTATTCTCGTCCCCAAACCCCGGCTCGGAATGATTCAGCATAATGAGCGTATGTAGATATCTTTCTACCTGTCGTCCCAGGTCCCCCATCCCACATCCAACTAACCACTTTGTTTTATTCCCTGACAACTTCCTTTTACGTGTACACTTCCCCGCACTGCTCGGACGCGCCATTTCACATCTGTACCAGACCACGTTGTTACATTAGTTTGGTCGGTGAGTGTTAAATAAAGAGCCCGATACTTATCCCCCTCCCCCGTTCGTCCCCTGCCATCCATTAGGCCGTAATTACGTGAGAAGATGACTTCCATCCAACCGGATGGAGGAAAGAGTGAGAGAATAATCAATAAATTCAAAAAGGAATGCGCCTGAGACAGCTGATGTTGGCAACCAGAACTCTAGTGTCTTTATCCAGGGACACACCAAACGTCTCACGAGGCTTCTCACACCGTTACCTCACGTTTATCGACAAAGTAGATACAAGAAAGAGACCGCAACACAAAGTTCATCATGAAGATTCGATTACTTTTACGTAGGATTAACAATTTATTTTACCCGCCCTTTTCATTAATATCCAAAATCTTCCCAAACAACGTCTTCGCCCTCTAACCACTCCCCAAGGGCGGACAGCAACTTCGGACTCGTGCAGAAATAGAACTTGGCCCCTTTGCCTTTCACCTCGTCTAAATCACTTGAGGTAATTCTCCGTGTCTTCACCTCCGTCGCCAAGGCATCAATCTCCTCCTGCTTCGGGGGTGTTCCTGTGATAAATAGGGTCGTGACGGCTGCCAAACCGGGGATCTTGGCGAATGTATCCACGACAAGGGCGAGGTCCTTTGCTTGAATCGTCCAGAACAGCTTGAACGGGACACCTGCAGCTAGAAGTTGCGGGGCTTGCGCGAGCATCGGTGTGATGCCTACACCTGCGGCTATAAAGATAGGCTGCGGTCCCGTAGTCTCGAGGGGGATGCGGAAGGCCGCTTCGCCACCAAAGCCGAGCACGGGGATGTCGAGGGGTACACGAAGATTGTGTTTCCACAAGAAGTTCGTCGCCGGCCCATGTTTCCTAGCAGTGATATGTATTTCGTTGCCTCCAGGAGGGCTTGAGATTGTAAAGGTCCTTACGAGGTCGTCGTTCAGGCTCTGCGGATCCTCGTCTCTCATGTGTGAATACCCAGCCCCCAGTTCGGGTTCAAAGTCGAATGTGATGTATTGGCCAGCTTGCCATGCCGGGATCTTATCCCGTGAAGATAGCCGGAACGTGAAGCGATTGATAGTTGATGTCAAAATCTGGCGTTTTACGAGCGTCGCGGAGATGTCTGGCTTCGAAGTGCTAGACGCAGCAATATGAGCATCTCGCTCTGAAAGGAGATGCCGAGTTGGTGGGTTATAAGGGGAGCGCTCGCCAGTCTCACCACGGAAGGGAAGCCCAGATTTTACGAATCGAGCTTCTGTAACGCTGATTTTTACCGCGAGCTGGCTTCGCGCCAAGAGTGAAGATGCTTCTTTGCCCATGAGTATGGATGCAGTGCCTGTAAGATAGATAACATCGGAGGTATCGAAATCAGGTATCGCAATACCAATCAGAGGGTTCAACCTCAAGTTGCCCAGGCTCTGATAGAGTCTGTTTCCAGAAACTTGTGTCGTGTTAGCTATGATATGATGTTTGATAACGTGGAAATCAGGGTATACTCACATTCTGGATATATCAACTCCAAGCCCTCGGCTGTGTTCTTGGCAACCCTCAAAAGACCTGGACTCCCTCCACGGTGGTTTGTATCCATGGTCTCTCCATTTGTAGTTGAGAGGAAGAACATGTCAGCCTTCTCAATGAGTTGAAGAGCTTCTGGTGACAGAAGCAAGCTGTCTGAAACAAGCTTGGGCTTCATTTCATTCAGCACAATGTCTTTCATGTTGAGGTACTTGGGGCAGTTCCCCAAGCTCTCTGTCACCAGCATAGCCATCTGGACGTCCTTTCCACCATTCACGGCCGCACCGGCAATCATCTTGCCCCCCAGCTTTACTCGATCCCTCGTCTCTAGATCGATCGACAACCCCGACATAAGCTTTCCTTGACCGCCGTCGGGTCTTATGACGGCATCATCTTGCGGATCCGCATCGTCCCACAGGGCCTTGAAAACAGGGTCATGTGCGGTGTCAACACTGCTGTTGAAGGCAAGAACATTTTCGGCCACTGGTCTCGCAAATCCGCGCTCTCCACCCCAGACGGTGGTCCATGGACGGCCCTCATTGTCGAGAGTGCCGAGGGCGACAAGTGAGGAGTAGTTAACGCGCATCCCGTAGCGCATGGGAAGGCCTGGCGAAGTAGGATTTTCCCTGATGGGAATCTTGAGGAGGCGGTGCATCGCACGCTCCCCCTCGTGAAATTCCGATACGAGGCCAGGCATTTTGGCTTGGGCAAGAATATTCAGTGGAAAGCCACCGGAAAATATAGGTTCGTACGATATAGGCGACAAAAACTGACAAAAGACGACGGATGATGTGAAGAACAGGGACAGATTCACATAGAGCTGTGTCCAAACAAAGGTGAAATGGCCCAGCTTCATAACCCCGGGAAACTAATTGATTAAAGAGAATTCTCTTCTGGTCCTGATGGAAGCCATTCGACCATTATGACGATGGGTGACATGGTTTCATCCAGGTATGTCATCCGTGGTATAGTGTTGACAAATCAACATTAACCAAAGGGCGTGGCCGACTTTACCTTTTGGCCGCTCGCGGCATGCAACGCTAAAGTGCAGGCCGACACCAGCTCCATCGCCGAGACGCCCGCATGCCGCACGCCGCAGACGATGCAATCAATCAATCAGGGACGTCGAAGAGCGAAACGCAAGCGAACCAGAAATGGCAACATTGTCTTACATAGCTAGCTTAGTAGTAGTAGCAGTAGTAGTATTTTATCTCACCCAGGTGCTTGAGCGATACTTGGCTAACTATAGTACCCCAATCAAATCAAATCTTTTACACCGTCTAGAATGTAGAATCAGATTGGTTATATCAGACATTAAATCCGGGTCAGAACCTCTCAACCCAACTCCGTATACTGGATCGTGAAAATCATACAAAAAATCCTCCTCTAACATCGACCCAGAAGTACCTAAAAAAAAATCTCTATTCTCTTAATTCCAATTATCGCGCCCTCTCTGAGATTCGGTGTCATATCCATAAGAGCTGTATCCATAGGATTGGCCGTCAGTGCCAGGTGATGGTCCAAGACGGGGTGCAGGAGACGCCCTCATGCCCATGGCCGAGGGAGGGGCAGGTCGAGAAACTGGAAAATTGGCCGAAGATGGCGTTGAACTCCTCTCGCCATAATCTCCAACAGACGGAAGAGTAGGCACAGGAGCTGTCATGTTTCGCTGAGGTGGGTGTTGAGGGCCTCGCGGTTGAATAGGCCCAGTGACACTTCGCAAAGGCGGATTCATATGCCTTGGCTGCTCGTCCCAATAAGAGTTGTCTGACTGGGTCTGGCCTACACGATCATCTGGGTTATAAGTTTGATATGCTTTAACGGGCGCAGTGGGAGTTGGTGTGGATCTAGATGGTTCATTGGGCAAAGAAAAGCCGTCCACCGGTCGACCAGTTGGAGCCCGTGGTGGCAGAGAGTTGAAAGATCCAGTTGGTTGAGAGAATTCATCCATTGTTCGCGCTGTTGGAGCTCGCGACGGTGGACCGTATGGCATCGTCTCACTATGCATGGGCGCAGGAGTCTCTGTAAAGCGATTTTGGCCCAGGTTGGACAGCATAGGACGGGGAGGTTGCTGGGGGTAATTGACAGGTGTATTTGCCATTGTTGTTGGTGATTGGCGATAGTCGCCAAAGTCCAGGTCAGGTAAATGGGGCTGAGGTGAAGGGGGCCTGCCATAGCCCATTTCTGAAGCATTTGAGACCAAAGGTGTACGAGAAGAATAGGTCGCATTGGTCATTCCGGTGGCTGATCTGGACGGGGGAGGTCGCCTCTTCTCCATGTTATTCATCTCCATAGCACCTGGAGTTCCTGGCTGAGACGAATAGGCGGGGAGCGTGGTCATGGTTTCGGTTCGAATTGGCGTTGGCATAGTTGGCAATTTGTCGTTGCCGATGGGCGCAACGTTTGGCAACGTTGGCAACGTGGCGACTCGGTTCATAAGTGGCTTCTCGCCATTTTTTCTCGCGTCCTTGAACTCGGCTCGAAGACGGCCAGCTTCCTGCTTGGCAAGCGCCTTGTTGACTGTCTTGGTCACAATCTTCATCAAGGTCTGGGTGACCTTACGTTCGCAGTAACCAGAGAGTCCGCCATCTGAGCTGGGAATCCAATGCCAGAGGAAGAAAACCCAAAAAAGAACAGCTGCGATAAGGAAGAGTGCAGAAAATACCCAGACAAGGAGCGTGAAACACATGCCAGACAGCGTAAGGGCCTGGCGATAATCCTCTTCGGCAAGAGCCTTGATCTTTTCAAAGAATCCGGTGATGGAGCCCTCGACGGTTTTTGAGTTGGCGGCAAGCTTAGACTCATAAACAGCCTTGATGGTGAATGCGTTGACGACCTGACGGGGGCCAGAGCAGATGATTACACGGATCCAAGCTGTAAGAATGTGGGTTAGCTGCCACAGTTGACAGAATCCAGAACAGTGGTACTCACATTTGAAGCTGAAGTAGGTGAAAAGAGCAATATACTCTGCCCCCTTCTTACTTTTGGTGAGTTCGGCGAAGACCAAGAACCTCCTGAAGCCCTGTCCGTTTCCAAAGATCCGGATTGATTCCCAACGAACTGCCAGGCTGTCCAAATAGCTCTCAGCCACATTCCCGCGCTTCATTACCCGGATAGCACGCCATCCTTCATATGCCAGATTGACAAAGGATAGAATGATGCATGAGGAGAAAATCCATTTACTAATATTGATGTCGATAGCTGGGTCGATGCCAGAAGACCAACGGTTGAAGGCAAGCAAATTGACTGCGGTGAAACTATCGACGGCGTAGACGGCGATGGAAATAAATAGCATAAGCCAGAGGTAAATGTATGCGAAAATGGCACCGCAACCCTTGGACTTGAAATCGTTGAGGTGGATGTAATCCCATTTCTGGTCCGGGAAGTTCTCGGTCTGCTTGCGCCGGTGACTAAGACAACCCATCTTTGCTGTGTTGATAAAGTGCCTAGTCGATAGCACACTCAATGAAAACGGCCTGTTGTAAAGGAAAGATTCGCCGTGGTGGTGAATAAAACAATCGGGGGTATCTAAAACGAAGTAACAAGTCCGAGACGGCGGAGCAAAGCGGCCCTGCCGTTATCACAAGTCGCTCCTCGCCTGCGAAGGGTCGACTGTGCTGCTATCCAGAGCAGACGTTTCGAGTTGATTCGAAGTTCAGAAAAAGATATCAAGGAGAGAGAAGAAAACAAGAACAAAGAAAAAGAAAATGAGGGGAGGGAAAGGGTAGGATGCCTCGAGCTGACGGGATGGGGAGAGGGTGTGGGTAGTAGTGAGTGGATGTGCAAGTGTTACACCACCAAGCCGCCAAGTCAAGTTGGGGGATCTGGTTGGTCGGTGCGCGTTTGTGGGTCGTCAGGATCGCAAGAACGAGGACATGACTTTTCTGTAAAGAGAGAGGCTGAAAGCTGATGTCAGAAGTTCGAGTTCAAGGGAGGCTGCTGCGGCAAGGCGGCGTTGGTATCAGATGCGCCAGAAGATACAGATACGGGGTCGAGAATGCGGAGAGGCGAGCGACCAGGCAAAGGCGCGAACGATAGATGGCAGCTTATCCCGTTGAGGATGGAGCGGATGGAGAGGGCGCCAAGAGGGAAGCGGGAAGAGAAACAAAAGACAGCGATACGGCCCTGGAACAAAGACCAAGAGAGGAGGCGGTTCGGCCTAAGAGCGCCTATTGGAACGGAACAAGCGAGCGACAAGAGAGACGGAGGCCTATTGTTGCGGCCATGACAATATTTACTTTGGAGATGGGGAGGGTGAAGTGATGGGGAATTGGGAGAGGGAGGGCGACATATTAGAGAGACGAAAGCGAGACGAGACGAGATGGGAAGCTCGCGGGCCTCGAAGACGGGCCTTGCACCGATTGATAGATATGACTTACTCAGTATGGATTGGACACCCGCCAGGTTGGCCCGCATCCTGGCCATTGATGGTGTTCTAATTAATCTATTCGGTTTGCTCTACTACCTTGTCTATACTAACTTTGCTGCACCGTAGGTACCATACTGAGCCAGGTAGGTAGACTACCTCCTGTAGGTACCTTACCTATCTATCAGACCATGCACCATGGTGTAAAGTAACTACTGTGTAGGACGTAATGAACTACTCGGGTGACTTGCTACGCGATCAATTTACCCAGAATCTGAACAACGTCTAATACTATGTAGTTCTCCCATGTGGGAAGCTTGAAAGCATGCGTCCCATGTTATTTTCTGCTTGGTCGGTGTCTCGTGCCAGGGGGTTGACAAGGGGCATGTTGTGCCGTTGTGGCACCAGAAAGAAATGTTGACGGAGCCCCAGCAGACCGGCCCTCGACAGATTACGCAGGTACCAACCGCCGCAATGTGTGCCACGAGCTAACCGAAAAGGTTCCCCACGGGTTGATTGGATCAAATACTAAGGTATCGAACAAAGGGGCTAATTATCCTATCATCGCTTTGCATCATCCCTCAACCATCTTCAGCGACGGGCCGCTTAGGAGGTCTTTCAAAAACAAAAGGCCCACTCGATGCTATTCTCACAAGAAGAAAATATGAGGCTCTAATTCTAGATTCGTTCGTAACGGTGCAGTACGCGCGCACTGCAAGGCTCGGTACCGAAGAACTAAAAAGGGTACACACAGCGCGCAGTGCAGTGGCTGGCCATTCAAAAGGCCCCCCTGCCGATCACCTCACGGAAATGCGAGTCTCAAACGGGGATCCCAACCGCCCCTGGGAATCCATCTCATCCAATCCCGGCTATTCTATCTGGGGGTTGGCGAGGAAGTGGATCGCACCAAATAAAGTACAGTGCAGAATACTCCGTACTTTGGCAGGGAATGATAGTTAAGCGCTCGCTTTTCACCACAAACTCTGGGTCTCACTGTTCGTCTTCGCTGCGAACAGGCGGCGAACTCACGAATGAATTGAGCGGCATTGGCATGAACCAGAACAATGGCTACTTGTTAGCCGCCATGCTGATCTCTAATACTTGAATTGGCTTTTTTTTTTTTCGGACGAAGTACACCGAGCATGGAGTTGGCGTCTCAGCTTTCATGACCCGTTTCAGACTGGTTGCACTCTCTCACAGGAGGAAGCTCCCTCATCGGTTCCTCGTCCGGCCCGATGGTCTTCTCACCTCACATTCCCACATTCTCATGGGAAGATGAAACGTGCTAAAATTCCATCCTCGGCTGCCTCCCCCTCCCCCGCGTCAATCCAATCCGCGGAACAAGCCTTGTTGTCTTCTCTAGGAGCCCTCATGAAAATGACGATCATCTTTGCAAACACACGAGTCTACGCTTGCACACAAGCATACAAAGCGTCTCGAGAACTTTTGTAAATGGCTTCCAGCGAGTGACAGCTTTGCAGCCATTTTGCTGTTTGACCCAAACTTGGAGACCAATTTTAACGCTCCCATGGTCAGCATTCACCTGACTGGTACTATTTCGTCGATGAAAACTCCTGCCAGTGTTTGAGGTCAAATTAAACCATCGAAAAGATAACTTGTCTTTCATTCTACCTAGTCGCAGATAGCTTTCTTAGCCCGTAATAATCAACAGTATAATTCGGAATTTGTAAACGGGTCCGAGGCACTCTTGGACCCAATCAAAGAGCCCTCATGTTTTGTTTGAAACAAAAAATGACATTCAGGATTGTTCGGGAAGCATGAACATAAGCCCTCAACAAGGGAATCCCTCCTATCTTTCCATCCTAACAGTCCACCTTTTTCCATTGGGAGGGGCATCCTGGTTTATAATGACGTCTGTTCACTCAATTAGCTGTTGAGCATCGAGGACTTGAAAGCCACTTTTCACTTTATCAGATGCGCTCAGTCACAACACATATGATAAGTTGCCCACGCATAGATGCGTGTTCTTTCACACCAACAACTTATCCACTGCTTCAATAAAACTCGTTCAACTAAACAAGAGCTTGTGTCGATCTAAACGACGCCATCAGTGGGTACAGATGATGGCGTTCTTTGTTCTCCAAGCCAGCCGGGAGGGCAATACTAACAAAGACTACCAACAAGTAATATGATCTCTCTTGCTCAATATGACCTCCCTCCCACTTGGTTTTTTTTTTCCTCGCAAGTGATTGTCTTTCTTCGTTAACAACTCACATGCGGTAGCATCAACTTGAGTTCTTAAAGACACCATGGCCGAATCCAGTGCACCTTCTAGCTTCCTGAAGTCCAACCTTGACATTCCCAAGTTTGAGCTTGTCAAGGAGATTGAAAAAGATGTGTGGCTTGCTGTCCGCCAGGGGGACCCCCATCAAAGGCCATATCTAGCCCGTCCTTTTCACACGTATCACGGTCTGAATGAATCAGGAAATCCAGAACATAGTGGTGCTGGTGAGCCAAACGAGGGCGACTGGACAACACTACTTGATGGAGAAAATCAGGGGGGTGCTCTCGCTCAGATTCTCAATCACGACAACCTCGTCAGTCTCGTTGGCCGTATTGACATCCAGCCATTCTCTCAGATCATGGAAGACGATAGTCGGCCTGGAAACAGAAAAACATATCTTGTCTGGGACTTTTGCGATGGTGGGAACCTCAGTACCATTCTGAACAGCCACAAGCCTTCCAGAGGTCCGGAATATTACTTGCCTGAATCTCTCTGCTGGCATGTCCTCAGGTCCTTGATACGAGCAGTCGTGTACTTGCACGATGGAATTCGGCTCAAGCAGCGCCCTGAAAAAGGAACTGATCCTGCCTGTAACTGGCTGAAATCACCAGACACGGACTGGTTGCCTATCTTGCACCGGAATATTGACCCAGCTAACATCTTCTTCCAGCAGCCTCGCGGGGGCGAGACCTACGGCAAGTGCAAGTTGGGAAATTTTTCTCATGCGACAGTGACTGGTCATGTTCTACCAAAGTCGAGCGAGGGATCTAGTGTTAATAATTCCCGGCGAGATGTGGCATTGGATATATTCCGCGGCCACGAACCTCTGCAAAGTCTGCTCACCACCAAGTTTACCGCGGCATGGGCAAGTTTCCCAATGGTAAGTATGGGCATGGTCCAAGGTGTTTCGCCGTTCCTCGCTAACGTAATATCTAGAACCAACGTATTTACGGGCTCGGCCATGAACTCTGGGCCATCGGCTCTATCCTTACCACCATGATGACTGGAAGCTGGCCTACGGTTTGCTGCAGCGAATGCGGCTACTCCCATATTGCACGGTGCACGCTGCGGGACTGCGTTCATATTGGAGCCAGAGGAGAGGGCTGCGAATGCATCTATGGCGGGTGCAGGCATCAGACCGACGATGACTGCGGCCACCCTGCATTTGGCCGGTCGAACCTGTGTCCGCCTGATCACCCTTGCGAGAAACCCATCATCAATATCGACACATATATAACCCGAAGTCACTACTCCATCATGCTAAGGTGTGCGGTCAATGAGCTTGTGGTTCATGACCTTGAAAGCGCACATCAGCTTCGGAGTGGTTTCGACACCTGGATGTCCATTGAGAGAGAATACCTGGCCTGGAAGACGGGAACTGCCGAGGGACGAGAGCATCGTGATCTTGAAGATGAAATGAGCGAGAGGTGGGAAAAGAGGGCTGCTGAGAGAGGGGCAGATGGAAATATGCAGGTTGACAACTACTAGGGAGTTGCTGAGTATCTGTGTCAAATGGGGCGAAGTGTTATTATTGAGGAGGTTGTTGTCACTGTTTGGATACAAACCCAGAATGAAAATTTATATTTGGAAATAAACAAATAATGAAGATATAGAAGAGAGAACGATCATCTTTTTTCCCAGTCTCTTCTCATCCAGATCCCGTGCTCCTCTCAAGAACCAAAAATGTCGGCCCAATGATCTTACACGAGCTGTGCCCATCTCAGTGAGCGGAGCCCAACATAGCACGCTTCCAGTGAGGGGGGAAGGAAAAGGACGAAACCCCGCACGTCCCCTCTGCCTTCTGGATGGCCGTCACTGTTCTCTACCCAATCGCACTGAGCCTCACCCGCCTAGTGCAAGTGTTAGTGCAAGGGTTAGTGCAAGTGCAAGTGGTTCTGACAGCGACAGCAACAGCGACAGCGACAAGTGACCGCGACAGTGAGAGTCGTCAGTCAAGGACGATCGTGGTAGGCACCGGCCCCGCCATCGGTCATTGCTGGCTCTTGCCCTTCCACCATTCCATTTCCACCTTCACCAAAGCTCGACCTCATATCTCTTGCAGCTCCCTTCCGATCCTCCACATCTCTTCACGCTATCACCCATGACCTTATAACAGAAAAATCGACCGTCAGCTCGCATACCAGGCGTTCAGCCGAGGAATCACACGATCGCTGAGCTATTGTCGGCTCCGCAAATCCCTCCACTCCCTCCACTTCGTCGGGCCAGCTCCAGCTCTCGACTACGTCTACTTCACGCATACATTCCCCCTCCTTCCGCACCTCACCTCCACGACAACTTTCCTCCAACCTTCGCCCACATGGCTCATTCAAATCCCACGCCTCCTCTACTTCTTACAAAACGCCTCACGGGCTTCCTCCACGCCAATCAGACACCCGCTTTGCCTACACTGCTCCTCACAACGCCCCATGGCAAGCTCCTAGCCCATGCCAGTCCTCAGCCTGTCTCAGTGCTGCGCACACACGCCACTGTCGCTGCCTCCCTTCTAACTATTCACTCCTCCTCCTCGCCTGCTCTACCTTCCGCCTTGCCTGGGTCACGCACGCCAGACCCTATCGGAAGCTCCCCGCCGCTAGCCGATGATGCCGACGATGATCAAGCACGAAGTGACGATGAGGATAGCCCGCTGAGCCAGTCACTTCACCAATATCCTCCTGCCCCGAAACCCAAGCCCATAAAGCCTACAACCATCACTGTCCAGCTGAGCGGCGGTACCGTCGTCATTCGCCGGCTTAAATGCGGTCTTCTGTTCGTCTGTGTCGGACCTGCTCAAGATGCTGCGACGGATCACGGCCACCTCCATCCACACGATCGATCCGGCGACGTCTCCCATGTCGGTAGTCCCAGCGAAGTTGACAGTATGATCAGCACCGGCGGACACACGACAGCCAGTCTCGACAGCTCGGCGGCGGGGACGACTGGAGCTTCTGTAATTGCTCTACGGCGCCATGCAGCTGAGCTATCCCGCTGGCTGGATGATAAGCTCGGTACTTTGACTGTTCCTGAGGAAGGCGTTGGAGTTGAGTAAGAAATGAATCGTTCTGGCAAGGCGGTATGATAACGCGGTGATGTACTTACAATATCGTACTCGTGGCGTTAGGATGGTCAGGGTTTTTTTTTTTCTTTTTCCTTTAGGATTCGCATTATTCCTTGCAGAATCGGGGCTACATCTTAGTTAACAACATCTTGTGTTCGTTCAGGCGTTTCGGGATTTTATCTAGGTAGATACCATAGACGAGGAGTCCTTTACCTCTATGTCTATCACAGTTACGAGATATCAATTGCTACAAAAACATTAGAAACCTTCGATTGGTATTCACAGTATTCTATTTATCCTAATTCTTTGAAGTATTAGTACAACAATAAATCTACCTAATTCGCCATGCTGTCCGGTAGAGAAATCCCTGGATATATTTGTCTCTCCAGACTTCACCACCTAACTGATAAAGTTGAGACACCAACAGTGGGAAAAGATGGAGCGTTGCGATGAATACAATAGACAACAGGATAAACCGAAGGTCTGATTCCTTGTAACTAGCTATTGTTATAAAGAGTAGCGTCTACGTTAGAAGAGCATACTGGGAACTACTTGTGGGAATACAATACGTGATGTCGGCCCTCCGAGTTGAGACGGAGATGATACTATCCGTCCCATTGCTGTCTTCATGCCGAAAGTGCAACACCTGAATGGCAACCATCAAATTATCTTCTGCCTCGGCTTCGTATTCGCTTCGTTTTGTCTCAGCCACGTAGATAATTGCTGCATAGCTAACATTTCGCTAAGGCTTTCGTCTGGCTCCTATGAATGCATGGGACATCATGGCTGAGCTACGCCAAAGGACTAAGCCCCTAATCAACTTGCGGGTTGATTGTTCAGCAAGCTGGAGGGTGGAGACAAAATATATTCCCAAAAGTGAACATACCTCTCATGGTAGTTCTTTAGGACGAAAGTTATCTCCATTCTGGCTAAAGAGTTATGCAAGTTTCCACGTTACCTTTCACATAAATTATATTCACTTATTGATAGCTTTATAATTAATTGATTGATTGACGAACCAATTAAAGTCAAAACGCGGGTCAAAGGCTCAATTTTCTGCCTTTTTTTTTTTATATATATAAAGCCAGGTGAAGGCCGTGCTGGAGGCTGAAGGCTGTCGTGTTGTTATTCAAGCACACTGTGAAATGGGGCATATTGTGTTGGGGATGAATTCATTTCGCTAGCATACGCCATTTTGATACATAAAACACTTACCTGCCTGGCTCAATTTGATTGCCTCACATATTTAACCGCAGGTCATATCAAACAACCTCCAAAAATAGGTCAACAAGGCATCAGTATACCATTCAATATATCTCTATCTTACTTGGGCCCTAACTTGTTGACTTTCCATTTGCTATATGACTTGTGATCCCATTTGATCAAATGGTTCTCTTGATTTCTATACAATTTGATTGGCGGATTTCCTTTCTTTCCGGATTTGTGGTGCGCCTCTCAGGAGCCCGCTGTCGCGACCCGCTTCACACATCTTTCCTACATTACGAACCTGCCGGCTGGTGGATGGTTTTGGGCGTCACATAAGCACAGCTAATATTAAATTAATAGTAAATTCTTTTCATTTTATGCTTATCATTATGGCTACTAATACTTCTATTGACTTTTTAACAAAGGAAGGTTCCACAGTTCTGCTAGTTAGTAATATCCTTGCAAGATCTTCAACTAGGTACCTTATCTGCATGCTGCAAATGATATCGATACCTCTTCAGGAGCTTTATGCTAATAGCTAATATGAGAATTAGGTGGTGAGTGTCCTCTTCAAAAATGTCTCTTAAAACTTACTGGGAGAGTGACTTTGGCGACATAGGGCTTGGCGCCTAATGGTTCGTCGCGCGCTGTTTAAGAACACGAAGTGAAATGCGCATAAGCGATCAAAAGAATTCGAAAAGACAGAAAATTTTCCGTCAAGAGATACGTGGGGACAATAAGCTGAGTGTGATGAGTCTGCGATAAAGCCGTCTTCCGATGCCTTGATTGATGCTATCTGCTAGTACTGGTTCCCAAGCGAAATACAGGATCATTCATAAATAAAGACCAATAACAAAACCCCAACCCAACAACGCAAACACTCAAACACTCAAACTATAAGAATAAGATGCCATCTGCCAACCATGTCTAACACACGATACTATGCGGCAACGCGGTTTTATCTAAAGGTCCTGGAAGAGTAGGAATCATAGGCTCCCGCATTAGAGAACGGAGGACCATAAGCACCATGGACTGCTGAACCAGTCGTCTGAGAACGGTAGGCTCCCGAATCAGAGGTTCCAGATCCGGAAGGGCCATAGGAGTCGTAATTTCCTGTAGGGCCGCCGGCAGAACCGTAGGTACCGTATGGAGAGTCAGTTGGCCTAAAAGCAGAGGCTGTAGACGCAGTAGCTTCGGATAGATGCGTGTCATAGCGATTACGGTAAAATTCTGCTTGTTGAGTTGCTTCATCAGCATGCCGTTCATGTTTCTGCCTTGCTCGGCCATTAAAATAGGCATAGGGATAGTCGTCGAGGAATGCGTTGCGGGTGCTTGCGTGCCTAAACCGATGTCAGCGAACAATATCAATCATTCGCTCCAGAATTCCCTTCACAAGTATGACACCTAGCTTATTAATATGTTGGCAAGCAGATAAACTCACATATTTGTGTCAGTGGCTGCCTGAGCTGCAGGCTCGACCAATGTTTGGTGCTGTTCTTGGTGTAGTGTCCCGATGTCGAATTTATTGAGGTCGGATTTCTTCTTGCCTGAAACGGCCTTTAACTTTTCGTTATACTGCTTCACTGACTTATTGGAATCTGTAGTCCACTTTGAGTAGGTTTCATAGGCTTGCTGAGCCTCGGGAGTGGGATGCGTCAATCGGACGGACTCGGGTCCATACACCTTCTTGCGAGTATTATCATAGTTTGCATACTCAGCAGCGGTGAATTTCCTGTGTGACTGGAAGTTTGATGACATAGTTGATCAAAAAAGAGGGATGATGATGAAAAAAAGTCGAAGATCCTTAAGTATGTATTCAAAGCATACATATAAACAAGGAGAGCGTAAAAGTGAAGAGGTAACAGGATCTCAATTGGTTGCTGTCAGAAGCTGCCCAAGTCACTACTTGATTTTTAACGTATCGGTGGTGATAGTTGACGGTTTTTATATCATAGAGATGAGTTGGCTAGCCGGGGTTGAAGCCATGTTTTTCTCAGCAGTGCGAACTTGGAGAAGGCACAAGAGTTTGTATGTTGGCCCCCAATAGAGGCCGTCTTCCGTTTACCACTGCCACATAATTTTGGGGCAGGCTGGGCTTCTTGCAGGCCGGTGGCGCGTATGTAAACCGAGCCTTGACTGATATTCAAGAGACCTCGCGTTTAGCTGTTCGCGCCGAGCGAGGGTAGCGAATCATTTTCCCAGCTGAAATTGGCTGGCCTTGATTTGGCTTGTAGGTCGTATGATGGTTGGGTTGCTCCCGGGTTATGGCTCGAACGCGGCCCAGCTGTATCAGGTGTGCGGCACGCCTGAGACTGCCAGACATCTGGCCAGCGGCATCTACTCTAATTGGTACAAAAGGATGGCCCTCAAGGTTAGCCGCCGTGCTACGCCGTAACATATTGCAGTCATCGGCGCTTGATCATCTGGGCGCTTGATCATCGAGGCGCTCTCAGCTCTCCCCTGGCCACACGTGACGATGCGACAGTAATGCGGGGCAATTTGGTCGTTCAACTTCCACTACTGACATGTTCCATTCAATCTTTCGACATATCCAACATACCAGCTAGATCAGTATTCTGAGGCAAATCTTCCAGTTTGTGTCCGCATTTCTGCCTTTCATTTGTGGCAATCCTCCATCGACATGGCTTTTGGGAAACTGGTCCCAGAGCTTCTGTTCATCATTTTGCAAGATATCGACTCGCCTCTTGATTTGTATCACCTCATCTCAGCATCGCCATCTTGTTTCCGAGCTTTTTCGAACTCACCAGTGCTCATTCTTTCATCCATCATCAAGAATGCATTCCATGGTGAAAATATTCAACATGCTCTTGCTATTCTGCAGGTGCCAGCTACCACCAGCCAAGTTTCATCATTTTTAAACAAATATTTCAACTCCCCAGCTTCCTTCGACTTTCCCACAAACAAAGCCGAGCTGGTAAATCTTTGCCTTCTCTATAATCGTTTGTCCTACTTCCTGGGTGAATATTCTGAAGAGAAAACGCAAGAATTTGGTCTTTCGGACCAATTATCATATTCTCCATCTGAACGAGTGCGGCTCCAGAGGGCATTTTTGCGATTTGAGCTTTACTGCAAAGTCTTCCCTGATGTGCAAACTGATCCCAACGGACTCAATATCCCCCCCCCCCAGGACCCCCCTCCCGAACCTGCCGATCAACAGTTCAGTCTTTTTCTGGCAAACCTAACTCCATGGGAAGTAGAGGAGATGTGCTGTGTGGAGCAACACTTCTATTCTCTTATCGGAAAGTTTATTGACGAACTTGAGGAGGAGCTTATTGATGCAGTAATGACTGCTCCTGGCGTCGTGCTTCCATTAGCAGCAGATGAGGAGCCCACACCGAAGACATCAGACCAGGACAACCTTGTTAATTTCGCTGCGTTAGATCTTACCCCTCTTATGCTATTCTCCCGCGACAGTAGATGGGAATCCCCAAGTTCTATCAGTTATATGACCGCTTTAGGGCTAGACTTCATGCACAGCTTACTTGTGTCGGATAAGAGCAAGCGTACGCAGTTGATTCAGTCAAATCATCCAGTCACGCGGGAATTCTTGCCTCAGGCATTATCCTATGCGCCACGGGAAACACCTGAGCCTGAACGACATGTTACCACAGCGGCAGAAATCCCACTGGATGATGATAATCCATCAAACAAAAACCTCGGCTATAGACTCTTTGGCGATACAAATTATATTGGTATCACCCACTCCGGTTCGAAATATACAATGCTACGACAATTAGGATATGTCTTTTGGGATAGCATCAGAATACAATCTCCCGGGGTGTTCGAGAAGCTGTCTGCGGCGAAGGCCATGAGCTGGGATGAAATTTACCAACGCTTCGATCGAAGACAAGATTTGAAATCCGCTGAGGTCCTGCTTAGGGGCACGAGACTTCCTTGGGAACAGATGAGGAGGCTCCATAAAGAGTTTGGGATTGTCGATGGCTATGAGGATGATTGAAAAGCGTCATGGAATTCTTCTCTTTTGTCAATGATCTCTACTTTCTCAATACCTTAGACGTGTGTGATTTTACGATACCACCCTAATAAAACTCATAGACATGGAATTCAAAAACACGACTCTCTTCCTTCGCCTCGTTTTCAAATTGCGTTTTCAACAGCATTCGTTAAGCCTATGCTACAGTAAAATTGAGCTGAATAAGTAATATTATAAAAGCAACATACAGCATAATCTAATTGATAACTCTAGCGCCTAAATCTAAATGATAAAATAACAATATCTTGCTGTAATCTCCTGGAAGATTGTGAAGCCATAATTATAGCTCTTGATCTAGTGATGTAAAGGAGCTTTGCTAGGTTTGCACTTTATCTTTAGAGAAAATGTTAACTAAAGTCTTAAAAAAGTTGTCGATATGACTCAGAATTTGCAAAACTTCACAATAGTAAGAGAAACTTCTAAGATTCTCGATATTCCCCATAAGATTATTAGTTGTCCCCAGCGAAAAAGCTCTTATCTCGACCGGTATGCCTGATAACCATAAATCATAGAAGACACCTTTTCATATTGTCTTCTATTATTATAAATTTTGAAAATATTGTAACAATTATATATTGATTTAAGATATATATTACCTAGTAAAGACCAAGCGCGCCCCGGCAGGGTAGACGACGGGCGATTAACGCCACTTACTTTACTATCCTATAGCTATTTGCCTTACGCATCCTTTCTTGCTGCTATTCCTTTTCCGTTATTATGCATCTCATTACTAATGCTATTAACTATGCGTTCTGGGCCGCTGACTTTGCTAATATAACGGTCTATTATATAAGGCATAAGATCCTGGTGTGATGCACCGGGCATCTGATTTGCAGCTTATATAAGGCGCTGTTCATCTTTGCAGCTGTCGGGCTGTAAGCCTCCCTCATTTCGTTTAATCTTATTGTAATCCCCTTCTAAAAATGTGACAGGGTTGCTTCAAGTAGAAAATATCAATCGCAGTGCCTAAATCATATCCCCAACACCACAAAATGCAGTTCAGAGGCCCAACTGCCAAAGATGAGCAGGGGTCCTATCAAAGAAAGAAAGAAAAAAAGAAGGTTATATAACAAGGCGACCATAGCTTGCTAAGCATGGGACGGGGACGTATCAAACCGGGAGTAGGAATGTTATTCGATGCTCATTCGCATTATACCATCATGAGTGTCATTCATGCCTTGGAATCCTATCCGCCCCTTACCATTCAAGCGACCCGATGCTGCGGCACTGGAACTGCCACCGGAAAGGTTCCCCGGTGTACTATTTCCAGCTTCGCTCGGGGCGCTGCTAGGTGCCTTCTCACCGCCATTGCTGCCGGGCCGTGAACCAGAGCCCCAGGGCTGGCCATCCCGCTGAAGGGGGCTCTGCATGATGGGCGAGTTGTGGACGCTCATACCAGGACTGACAGCGCGACGCTTGAAACTGATAGGGTCGAAATCATCATCACGACGGCGCTTGCTGTTGATTCGACGAGTGATTTCAGCAGCGCTAGGTGGCGGAGGGCCATTGTTTTGCGATGACTAAATTCGTGAATGTTGTCAGAATATGTATCAGAAAGACAAACAGGAACAGATATATGCTTACGTTTCCACCTAGGGATGGAGAATCCATGGCAACATCTTCGCTCACGCCCGAAGACGAACCTCGGGGTAAGAAAGCCGTTGGAGGCGGTGTCGTCCTCGCACCACCAATGCTGCTAGACTCGGAAAAGGTATCCCAAAAAGTCTTGCCCTTAGAGTTCTTAATGACTTGCTGCTTGAAACTGCTTGAGAGGCCAAGCGACAAGTCACCCATCATATCATCATCCCCCCCTTCTTCCATGGATTCCACCTGTGTTAGATTGGGCGAAGAAGGTGCCGTTGTTGTGGTTTGCGTAGATTCACCGGTAGCAGAAGGGGGCATCCTTGGCTCAGGAGCCATGTCGCTTTCTCGAACTTGTTTGACAACTTCTGCCTCTCGTCGGAACTCGGACTCTGCCGGAGCCCCTTCCTCCATCAGAGCAGCCCGAATTCGTGCAAAAGTCTTCGTCTTCGGCTACGGTATCGTAAGTAAAACGTGTTTGAACATGATGTGATTTTTTTGGAGGAAGAATGACTTACCAAGAGATTCCCTCTTCGCGTCACTACTCTTCGGATAACACCTCTCTGCCCCTCTCCAAGAGCATCAGGGTCACCCATCGTCCTGGCTTCGTCCACATCCGCTCCTGAGATATGGAGCTGATTTGCTTGCCAGCTTATGCTTTCTCTTCTAGCGCGAGCAACAGTAGCGGGCGGTGACTTGGAAATGGAGGCAGAAGAACTTCCGAATCCAAGACTAAACGGCCCGCGTATTTTCTTCTTTGATTGTTTGCGAGGCCGTTGGCGCTGTTGGAAACTAGCAAGGCTGCTCATGGCTGGAGATCCAAACGGAATGCCCGAACCCTGAGACCCTAGCGGTCGAATCTTGGAGACTTGGGGAGTTGTTACGTAGGCCTCGTCCATATCTTCGTCCATTAAGTCATCGTCGTCCGAGGAGCTTGAAGAATCCGACCCAATGGCATGTGTACTTCCAAGTGAACCGCTGATATGCATTTTATCTTGATTGCCCATGACGGACCACAAGGATGTTGAAGTTTGTTCTGTTCCCCCATAATGGCTTCTTCGGGCCGGTATGTTCATCGCCCGGCCGCCCGCGGTAGGCGAAGAGTCTGGGGAGGATTGCTCGGCGAGGGTCGAGTGGTGGAGACTAGTCGCGGCGCGGGAGAAGTCGAGGCCGCGCGAGCGACGAGGGAGAATGTTTGTCGGCGAAGCGTAGATCTGGGAGTGGTCAAGCTTTGGGGACAGAGGCGCAGGTTTCACGTATGGATTCGAGGAGCCGGCAGGTGGAGTGAATTCGCGAGAAGGCATAGGCAGCGGAAAACCGCGGGAGCCGAAATTAGGGCGACGAGGCGTGACGGGTGTTGGAACATCGGGTATGGTGCTATCGTCTTTTGCGGTCCTTCGAGACGCCTCGATAATGTGAGGCGAAGGCGACAGTCTGGACGGAGTGCCTCCTCCATCCGACATGGAGCGAGACTTGGTCAAGGGCGACCGAACTTGAGTCTGGGACATGGCGTTGGTGCCTGCCTGCTCGTCCATGACGGCCGAGTCGTCATAGGGGTCTCTCATTGCTGGGCTATGGCGCTCCATGGGACGACAAGGACTCGGGAAGCGCGGTTGTATTGAAGTTTCAAACGAGGGGATTGTACACACGACGTGAGAGGCTGTTCTGCTTGGGGGCGGTATGACGCTGGGGTTGACCTCATCAGTGCGCGGTGGTATCGGAAGACTAGGGGCTGATCTCAGCGACGGCAAGAAGAGAAACTCTCATTACACCATAAAATAAAACATAACAAAACTGTAGGATGCTACCAGGTGGTGGGACGAATGGGACAGAGAATGGATGAGGTTGGACAGTACAGTAAACTTGGGCGGCTAATCATACAAAGTTGGGAGGCGGCACGGTCGCGGTTCAGTTGACTTTGGCTTGACTTTACTTCAAGGTTGACTTTTGGCGGCCCCGCACTTTCATCTAGTTAGTGTCTACATGTACCTTACCGTCGGCTCCTCCTCCCACCCCCGGCAGATCATGGCAGCGCCCTAGCGACGGGTTGCCAGCAGGTATCTCAGCGAGCGCGTATTGGCCAACCGACCTGCTCAATCCAAAGACGGCAGTGGGAATACATTCTGAGTATGTTGCGCCTTACGTTGGGTAACTGGCCGTTTCTTATTTTGGAGGCAGTGAAGCGCTTCTCCTAGGTGGACTCAGGACTTCCGTCTAAAAGCGGGAGACGGACAAGCTTATACTACATAAAAGGGTATTTCACGTCCAGCATTGAAACTTATAGGTATCCTGACCAATGCAATTAGATTCTATTATTGAATTTCAAAATCGTCCACAGCCATGAAAAAGGCTATAATGTAAATTCCCAGATGTACTATTCTGTTCGAAGCGATTCCCCATTCTGTAGGGACACTCCGGACTCTTGTCATTCACCATTCTTGCTCCAGGGTATGACGGTTGCCAATGGGGACGTACCGGGTAGCTATCCCGTAATGCTAGTGACATTGAATACCTCTAGTATTAGTAGAATCAACACTTTCAACCTAACCTCTCACGACTCTTCTACACCCAAAAAAAGAAAAAAGAAAAATAAAGCAGTCAATTCGTCTTGCTCTTCTCGTTGCATACTGACAGGCCCATCTTACATCTCGTGTATCAGTCTCCAACCATTAGTGGCCATTCCCCTCAACTCCCCTTGACGTCAGCAACACCCCGCCAAGGTGGGGTAATCCTGATAGAGGGGTTCGGCTTCACCCACATCATATTGACGCTCAAATTGCGTCGACTGCTCGTCCCACAATCGGGTTGACTTTTACCTCCTCTAAATGAACGTCTCGAGAGCAGGACAACGCCTCAGAGCACTTCAGACATCTCTCTCTTTCCCTAGACCCATCCTTTCACACCAAGTGCCCAAGGGTAAGATGGCATTCGCCTTTCCATCCCCCTTCTAGAAGCCTCGGCACTCATTCACTCTCCGCAGGAAACCAAGTTAGATTAGTAACCATGGCTACCACCACGGATACCAACAACTACAAGCTGAACCACTCGATGTAGGTCTCAACATTCAACCAATAACTTTGCCCAAGACAGGCAGGTGGCTAATGTCAGGTTAGGATTCGAGTCAAGGATCCCAAGGAATCAGGTACATCCACCTCCCTACATACCCTTAATGATATGCGGCCCGTTCCGGCAGCAGCCCCTCCCCAGGATGTTGTCCCCATTCAATCACTAACTCGGTGATCCTTTTCCTCCTCAGTCAAGTTTTATGAATTCTTGGGCCTGAGCCTCATCAAGAAGCTTGAGTTCCCTGATAACAAGTTTGACCTTTATTTCCTGGCTTACGACTCTGCAAACGCACAGAGCTCCGGAAACTCTGTGTTTGATAGAGAGGGTGTTGTAGAGCTCACTCATAATTATGGAACTGAAAATGATCCCGATTATAAGGTGAACAGTGGAAATGCGGAGCCCCATCGAGGCTTTGGCCACCTTTGCATCGCTGTCGATAACATTCAGGCTGCTTGCCAGCGAATTGAAGATGCTGGCTACAAGTTCCAGAAGAAGCTCAGTGACGGTCGAATGCGACATATTGCGTTCGTGCTGGATCCTGATGGCTATTGGATTGAAGTCATTGCCCGCAACAGCCACTTGGATACGGTCGACGTGAAGGAGACCGATGTCTCAACCTACACCATGGTAAGGCCGAAGTGGTCAGTTGGCCAGAATGTCTAGCTAATATCAAATAGAATCACACCATGATCCGAGTCAAGGATGCCGAAAAATCCCTCAAGTACTACCAAGAAGTCCTTGGCATGAGCCTGGTTGCAACTCATGAAAGCAAGGACGCTGGTTTCAACCTCTACTTCCTTGGATATCCTGGCAAGAAGGATGTGCCGGACAAGTCTCATCGAGAGGGACTTCTTGAGCTGACATGGAATTATGGAACTGAGAAGGACGAAAATTTCCATTATCATGACGGAAACAAGGATCCCCAAGGCTTTGGTCACATTTGTAAGTTTATACCGGCTCCCCCCTTTTCCCTCACAGTTGGGGTTTGGATTCCGTCCAGACCAATGGAATAAAGTGAAATTGACCGTGCGTTCTTTTATTTAGGCATTTCGGTGGACAATTTGGAAGCTGCTTGCCAACGGTTTGAAGGTCTGAACGTCAACTGGAAGAAGAGGCTCACTGATGGACGCATGAAGAACGTGGCGTTCCTATTGGATCCTGATGGATATTGGGTCGAGGTCGTTCAGAACGAGAGATTCACGGGCCAAGATAACTTCTAAATTGATTAGAGGTCAGTATAAGAGTAAATCTTAGATTGATTATAATGAGACCGCTCACGTTTACTGAACATTTTGTCATCTCCCGGTTTCACACTGTAACAAGAGGACGATCACTAAGTACAATCGCCGGCAGAACAATTTGAAGGGTTGGTCTCATTAGGGAACAGGTAAAGGAAGTCGTGGCGATTAGGAGCAAGAGGAGCATGATGAGTGACTAGTCGGTTGCTCTATTGCTATCTTCCGACCAAACACTGACTGACCTTCATACCTTGCCATTGCAGTCAGCGGTGAATCAACTTAGCCTACCTACATCCCGATGTCGGACGCAAGCCTTCTGTGCCGCTGACCTACTGCGGTACTTATGCTAAAAGGCCGGTACCAATGAGAGGATCAAGCGGTATAACAACCCCCATACTACTCCTCCGTATTGGAGGATATGTATAAACATAACGACAAATCGAAGCTCTTCATAAGAAAACCTTCTGTCTTCAACCATGTTCTCGACTGATGTTACGCAGGCACGTCTATGCATATACTTCCGAAGTCTGCATTCTCTGCAGTGGAAAAGCGTGTTCCAAAATGGACAGTCGATTGGAGCAAACAGAGGTTAACATTGCGTGACACGGCATTTACCTTACAGGAGATCCCTCTTATTGGCCTGATCAACTCAAATCGCGCAAAAATGAGCGAGTTCTGCAAGCTCAGCTCCTATGATGCATGGCAATTTCTTCTGCTTATCGCCAGGGAGAAGAAAAAAGCAAGGAGAGAGGAGGGGGGTAAAATCATGTAACGCAGGATTCGCCGGATACGTGGCATGCAAACTCCCCTCCAATGATAGCCATGTTTGCAATCATCTGGCGCCCGCCCTCCTGTTCATGTGCAATGGTATTTATGCCACCACACGAAGAAGCGGTAATGCCGCCTTAATTCTACTCTGGACTGTATTTGCTGGAATCCAAGGTCCGCTGCCGGCAGCTGCACCACAGAGGGTCAACTTTGTTCTGACGGGTGGGGGTTCATTGGCAGCATCCGTCCAGTCGATCCCCGCGCCGCTCGGTGGCTTGCAGTAGTTCGACATGGGGAAGTGAGGGGGTGGAGAGGCTCTGGGGATGCTGCCCCGCGGTTCGTCGAATTCATCTTAGCCTCATCGTTGAGATGGTCCACCCCATGGATCAGCGCTCAGAAGTCAAGCATTGTCATTCTGGCAAACGCATAGGCAAAGGCTGCTTGGTCACCATCTGACTGCACCGTCCTGTATGTATCTGGCATAGTGCTGAGTACTTGGATACTGTGCAGCAGCTTCTACTACTGTGTAGGATGTGCAGACCATCTTTCATTCCAGCTTGTCAATGCAGGGATGATGCTGGCGTGCCACTCCGCATGCGCTGCCCCCAATCCAGGTGCCCGCTTTGCGTGGGCAACATGGTAGGCGAGTAATGGTTATGACAAGTTTTGTACAATATGTATGGCTTCGAGAACGGCACATAGTATAGGCTACCTCATCCCATTGCATAAGGAGGCTTGATCACAGTCGCTTGGGATTGGACACGGTTGAAAAGGTGGCGGAGCTTCTCGTCCCCAAGCTTCTCCTGGAGACGACGGAAAAGGGAAGCGGGAAGAGGAAAGCGGAAAGAGAGAAGTGGGTGGGAAAGAGTTAGGACGGCGCCTCTATCCTTCTTCAACGTCATTTCAATTACTTCACTTCCTCCTCTCCTTCTTTTTCTTCTTTCCTTCTTTCCTTCTTCTCTCCTACTTTACTCATACCCGTTGCGACCACATTTAATTTTGCTTACCATATCCATCGTATTCCTCTCATCCACTCGACCTCAAGACAAGTAACGAGTCCTAGTCAACACGAGGAGGAACACAACGCATCAAGATGGCTCCTTCAGCTACTTTCGATGCGCCTTCGTCGACGAGTTCTGGCCGTCCCCGGATTTTGGTACCTGAAAAGGTCTCCCAGGACGGCCTAGCTCTGCTCACTCCTCACTTCGACGTCGACAATCGTCCTGGTATCTCTGCTACCGAACTGATTGCCATCATACCTCAGTACAACGGCCTCATTGTTCGCTCTGAGACACAGGTCACGGCCGATGTCCTGCAGGCTGGTAGGAAGCTTCGGGTCGTCGCTCGGGCTGGCGTAGGTGTCGACAACATTGATGTCTCAGCTGCAACCACACAGGGCATCATCGTTGTCAATTCGCCTTCTGGAAATATTGTCGCGGCCGCAGAGCATACTATCGCGTTACTCTTGGCAACTGCTCGAAATCTAGGCCGTGCTGACGGATCTGTCAAAGCTGGTCTTTGGGAGCGCAGCAAACTCGTCGGGGTTGAGGTTGGCCGCAAGACACTCGGTATCATTGGCCTCGGAAAGGTTGGCATGAATGTTGCGCGGATGGCCAAGGGTCTGGGTATGGACGTTGTAGCAGTTGACCCTTATGCTAGTGCAGACATGGCACACCAAGCAGGTGTCAAGTTGGTTCCTGGCTTGCAAGATATCCTTCCTGTGATTGATTTTTTGACCATCCACACACCCCTTCTGGCTACAACGTTGGATCTTGTTGGTGAGGAAGAGTTGAAGAAAATGAAGAAGACGGCGCGAGTCCTCAATGTTGCGCGTGGCGGTGTGTATAATGAGGCGGCACTACTCAAGGCACTAAATGAGGGATGGATTGCGGGAGCTGGTCTTGATGTCTGGACATCAGAACCTCTGCAAGTAGATTCGGTGGCGGCTCAGCTTAGCAAGCATCCCAAGGTAGTCGCAACACCCCATCTTGGCGCATCAACTATCGAAGCACAGGAAAACGTATCTATGGACGTGTGTAAGCAAGTCCTTCAGATTCTTCAGGGCGGTCTGCCTACAAGCGCTGTCAATGCCCCTATTATCCTCCCTGAGGAGTACCGCAAGCTACAACCATCCGTAAAGCTGGTTGAAAAGATGGGTCGGCTGTACACACAACACTTCGTGCAAAGCAAAGGAGCTACGATGGGTGGGCGGCGGTTCGAACTCATCTACCACGGCGACCTAGCAGGTATGGGTAATACCAAACCTTTATACGCAGCATTGGTGAAAGGGCTGGTGTCGTCGTTCAGTGATTCACACGTCAACATTGTGAATGCAGCACTCATAGCCAAGGAGAAGGGTCTTGTGATCAGTGAGACTCACTCTCGCCAAGCCCAACAGCCAACCTTTGCCAACTTGGTAACGCTGCGATCATACAATGATGGAGTCGGCGCACCCAGGAGTGAGCAGGTGATCGAGGGGTACGCCTCCGACGAGAATGTATATATCTCCAAGCTTGGTCGTTTTAATGGGGCTTTTATTCCGGAGGGTACACTCATTATTTTACACAACTACGATGAGCCAGGAAAGATTGGCGGGGTGGGAATGGTCCTTGGTGCACACGGCATCAACATCAAATTCATGCAAGTCGCCAGCCTCGACATGCAACAGCAGGAACTGGCAGCGGCGGCAGCGATCGTTGATGGCCCGCTGGACAGACCTAGAGGTAACGAAGCCCTGATGATTCTGGGTGTCTTGGGCTCGGTAAGCAACGATGTTGTGGAAGGCTTGAGGAATTCCGAGGGTGTTTTGGATGTGAGTCTTGTGAAACTGTAGATAAGGGTCATTCAGTTCGGTAGATGGGGGATCACAGCCGTGGGGTGGTTTTGCGTATTCTTTTAGGTACCCAACACGAAGCCTGAAAATCTTGCCAGCCAATCTACGCTATTTGCCCCTCTTCTTAATTTGGGGTTGGAAGGGAAAATATGCAAGGTGCCATATGACTCGAAGGTAGAGGATATTATTCAGTGCTCGCCCCGAGGTTGTATGCACAAACCCTGCACAGGTAGGGGTTTGCATGTGGTGTCAGCGGATTTGGGTTGTGATACCCTGTGTTAAGCCGGAAGTGTAGTGTTTTGTAAACAAGTCAAGCTTTTGATGCTACGTATTAGTTTTAAATCTAATCCCTCTGCCGCCTGCTTCAAAAAGTCATGTACTGTACTTATCAACAAACAAACATTTGATGGGTGTGATGATGCAAGACCAAGATGCCGCAATCAAGTGGAGTGAATCGGCGGGAATTCTGGTTAGTGGCACTTGTTCGCGTGGTGGCAGCGGCTCATTAGGTAAATTGGTATGTAGGTATGGACGTAGTGGAGAGTGTCCTGGAAGAGGATGGCTCGGGACTGATGGATTAGCGGCTCTCGCAGCCTGTCCACAGTAAGATTGACGTACAGTACTCTCTCGGGGATTTGGACCTCTTGGCCCTGAAACTGGAGTTGAGGGTGGCACACGGCCCAATCACAATATAGTGAGTGCTTGCCCTGCGGCGTCATTGTGGTTCCCGCTCTGCAGGCCAGGTCCTCGTGGTCTATGATAAGTGTGCATCTTCGTCGCGCTGCTTCCACTTCCACTTCGTGTGCCGTCCCACCCGAGTCTTTTCTTCACTCACATCCATTGAACTGGGCGGTCGTTCTTCTTCCCAATCATCCGCCCGCAAGGGTCGCGAAATATTCCCGTCCTACTCAATCGAAAGCGTCGTCCTCTCAATTTGGATAATTGAATAACCGCACGCTCCCCTTATCGACAGGCAATAACTGAGCGCAGGGCGGCAAACCTTTTCGTCACGGAGGCCCTGCTGTTTTCCCTCCAGCATCGGAAAGCCCCAGGCTGCGGCTAGAATAACCTTTGCCAACGATTCAACCGTTTGTATTTCAGATTGCAACCTTGAGGCGAATTCTTTCCATCTTCCCTCTTCAAACATCCTCGAGCGACGATGCGACGAACATCAAGATACAGCGCCCTCCGGCCCGCCGTCCTCGGAATTGGCAGAGTTATCGGGACTGGCTTATCAGCTGCTGCCGCACATCCTCTTTCGAAACGAGATGGACACTCTCACGAACCTGGACATGAAAGCGGCGCGAGCCTCTGGGTGTTGCTCGTGGCCTCAATGACACTGGTTTTGCTTGGTGGTGCCTTTGCCGGCCTGACAATTGCGTGAGTTTAGTCTTGCGATTGCGCAAAGCTCAGTTTCCTGGTCAGAATGCTGACACTTTATCAAGGTTGATGGGACAAGACAGCATCTATCTGCAGGTCCTTTCCGGCGACGCCTCAGAGCCTCAACATCGCAATGCGAAACGCGTGCTTCAACTTTTAAACCGGGGGAAACACTGGGTTTTGGTCACTTTGCTTCTCTCCAACGTGGTCGTAAACGAGTCCTTGCCAGTCGTCCTGGACCGGACGCTTGGCGGTGGTGTCGCTGCTGTCGTCGGCAGTACTGTCCTTATCGGTGAGCACAAGCACATCAATTCGCTCTCGTGATTTGATTTTGCTAACTAACGGCATAGTCATCTTCGGTGAAATCGTCCCCCAATCCGTCTGCGTCCGTTATGGTCTTCCTATTGGTGGCTACATGTCAAAGCCCGTACTCGCGCTTATGTATCTTACTGGCCCTATCTCATATCCCATTGCAAAGTTACTCGATTGGATCCTAGGCGAAGATCACGGCACTGTCTATAAGAAGAGTGGGCTGAAGACGCTTGTCACCCTCCACAAGTCTCTTGGTGAGCTCTCCGAACGACTCAACCAAGATGAAGTTACCATCATTACCGCTGTTCTCGACCTTAAGGATAAGCCCGTTGCCGAGGTCATGACACCAATGGCTGATGTGTATACACTGGCCGAAGATCACATTCTGGATGAAAAGACCATGGACGATATTTTGTCTTCTGGCTACTCCAGAATTCCCATTTATCGTTCCGGGAGTCCCAACGACTTTGTAGGCATGCTTTTGGTCAAAACACTCATTACCTACGACCCCGAAGATAGGATACCCGTGCGAGATGTACCCCTTGGTGCTATCGTCGAGACGAGGCCCGAGACAAGTTGTCTTGATATTATCAACTTTTTCCAGGAGGGTAAATCACATATGGTTCTCGTTTCAGAGCATCCGGGTCTAGATCACGGTGCTCTCGGTGTGGTGACATTGGAGGACGTCATTGAAGAGTTGATTGGAGAGTAAGTCGAGGGCGACCTGATTTTTTTTTTCTCTTCTTCTTGATAGGTTACTCACATGATTTTAGGGAGATCGTTGACGAGTCTGATGTCTATGTTGATGTTCATAAGGCTATTCGCCGTCTCAACCCAGCCCCCCGAGCTCGCCGTTCCGCCCATATTGAAGCCCCCATCACCGCTGCCGTCGAAAGCAGACTTGCTAATGAATCTGCCGTCTTGGTCGAAATCACGCCTGAAGCGCCTCACGATGTTGAGGTCGGTTCTTACCATAGCAACTATGAAGGAGGTTTCCACAGAGCTGCCAAGACTGCTATCCATATGAAAAGGAGAACATCGGACGGAGGCATAGAAGGCCCCCCAGTTCTTGTCAAGGCAAACCTAGACGATATGAGACAGCATCTCCGCCTTGGCCCCGCCAACCGGGCAGCTAACCCCCTCAGCAATCGACGGGAAAGTGTGTTTAAGATCAAGCAGGGCCTCGATACTAGCAAAGACGTTGCCCGGCCCAACCTATCTCCCCGACCTGCATCACACCTTGGACTTCTAAGTCGGCATGCCGATGTGGAATCTGTCAATGAAAACACACCCTTAATAGCAAAAATCCAGCAGGCGACAAAAAACGGCGATCGTAATGGTGGGGTGAAAACAAACGGCAACAAGTCGGGAGAAACATAGCGATTGGGTTTTCTATACACTGTGGGAAGGCCAAAATGAATTTCAGTTCTAATATATGATGGAAAGAAGGTAGGGAATGGGTCTGGAGAAGCGAAGCCCATGTTCTGGTGGCGTCCATGACGATATTCGATTGCAGCTAGGGACATATCCGGGCAACGTTGTTCCACGGGAGTTTTGCAAGATGAAAGAAGTTGAGTCGCCTTTTTTGAAGGCTAGCCACCTGAAAAGAGATCCTAGTTGTTGAAACTCATAACCATGGCAATTCGCTCGATTTGCATGCCCTCTTTTATTATGAGTTTCGTGCTTTCTAGGGTTTTCTATACAGTCTATAGACTACAAAAAAAATACATGCTTATTTTTATTCATCACCGCCCAATCGACAGGACTTTTAACTATACCAGATGGCATTCATTCCGAAGCCTGGCTCTGGAACCCGGACCCTGGCCACACGGCAAAGGAACTCGTCCTGCCAGCGGTATATTTCCAACCAACCCTCCTGGTCATCAGTAATAGCTACCCACTCATCCGTCCACGGACAAGGCGCGACGGCGTTGCTGTGGCCGCCGCTCGTCGGGGTCGGGTTCAGTAGGATCTGTCGCTCAACCGATCCAGAATCGCTGAGCTTGAAGGCGGCGATGTAACCCGTCAGCTCGAACTTGTTCGCCCGCGAGGATGCGAACAGGTAGCGGCCAGAGCTGGACAGGGAGCAGACATCGGCGCGGTACTGCGTCCAGCGGTCCGACTCGGGGACGCCTGGCGGGATCAAAGGCCAGTGGCGATGCGTGTAGACAGGCATGTGCGTCTGCGGGTCGACGAGGTATTCGCGGATGCGATTCCCCTTCTCCATGAGCGCGTACAGGTAGTTCCCTGTGGGATGCATGGCAACCCAGCGCGGGTGATCTCGGGGCTCCGGGCAGTCGACGGAGCCGACGAGGTCGACGGTCGGGTCTGAAGCGGACCGGCGCTTGTGCACCCAGAGCTTGTTGGCGCGCAGGTCGGCCGAGTAGAGGTAGGTCTCAGTGGGGTCGAAGACCATGCCGTGGATGCCGGAGTTGGGCTGGTACTCATAGTTCTGGACATTTTTGTCGAGGGCGCCGGTCTTAGGGTCGGTGGTGAATACGGCACCGTGGCCGGCATGGTCGTAAAATGGGTTGCAGTAGACGGCGTATGGCGGCTTCTGCGCGGCGAGAAGGAAGATGGCGCGGGTGTTTGTGGTAGACAGGGAAGCGCTTGCTATAGAGGCTTAAGTGTTAAGAAGGAGAACAAAGAGAAGAAAGGAAGATGAAATCAAGTTGGGGTTTTGCCAGGCTGTCGGAGAAAGGAGGTAGCTGAGGACGTACGGTCATGAAGCATTGGGTGAGAGACCTGGTGAGTGATGTTGGTGGGAGCTTCGACGGCGTAGCTCGACCATTTCTTCATAGCAGCGCCGTAAATGGTGTTTCTTGTATGCTGCATGATCAAAACGTGAATAGCTTATTCAATTGACTGGGCCGACAATGCTTTTCTTTCAAGAGAACTCACGTTAAAAGTCATCCATGAAATGGCCTCGTCATGAGCAATCTCGGTGCGCTTCACCAGCTCCAGCGTGAGAGCCTCATCGTCGAACGCAAATGTGAAAATGGCTCCTGGAGGAGTCCAGGTCCCGACCATAAGATGATGAACAGGCATTGTGGGAGGGGACAAAGAAGTGACAAGGGATCTTCTAGAAACAATTGGACGAGTATGTGCAGCAAAGGGAAAAGTACAGCGAGGGGGCGAGGTCAAGTGGTAATTGAGATATGTTGAGCAGCAGCGTGGCCGAGGACGAGTTATGAGTTGCCGGTTCATATGCCGGGCTACGTTTCTCCCTTATAGCCAAGTTTGGACTCCCGGGATGCGACAAGCGGCAGAGGCGGCGATCGAGAGAGGGATGGATCGAATAGCCGGTTTTGAGGTCAGGAACATTTAAAGAATATTATGCCCGGATAGATATAAGTATTAAATGGGGGAGTCGTGAAATGCCGGCTGTTGAGTCGTTCAGCCAAGTGGAATCATCATGCTATAATATTATTCCAACCAGCGAGACGGTCAATTGGAGGGGCAATTGTTTGGTTAAATGTTTATCCACGACGAGTAGTTATCACCTTAGGTTCCAAGGTACAGTAGGGCAGTATCTCACTTGGGGGTCTAGAATATATATATTCAATGTGTGATTCTCAAAAACAATTTCAGGTCGCGTAGACTACATTGATGCCAATTGACTGTTAGTTCTGCGAGTACATGAACCTTGGGTCAATTGGTCTTTATCGGGTTTTGGGATCAGATATTTGTGCTAGTAAAGAATGACATCAATGGAGTCATTAAGCTAACCTAGAGGCAAGATACACAATGTTAGGTAAACTTCGGGGGATTTTATGGAGGGGGAGGGGAAACGATTGGTGGGGATTGGCGGGGAGAAATGCTGGCCGCCCTCGGTAGCAAACGACGGCATTTGCGCTGGCCAAGTGGTACATATGTATGTAGCAGAGAACTAGAACCTGCCTGATAGACAACACCCAAGAGGTCTAAAGTTAGGCCATTGGGCCGGGTACCTAATTCCAATAATTACCTTATTTATCTCGAAGGTGGCTACTGTACCTACACTTGATCTGCACGTTGGCTCTTGTTCTACCTATATTAAGGGTCCAGCGTTACCGGGACCTGACCTGAGCTCGGGGATTTGCTGGCTCAGTCACCTCCGACCATGTCGAATCATTGCAGATAATTGATTAACTCTGCAAGTAACGCTCTGGCCCCTTTGGGCAGATTTGCTGTCTGACTCCGAAAATCCGTACCGATATTGGATCGATTCTACCCAAGCAGACTGCAACCCCCCCAGCATATGGTACTCACCTTAATTAATTGGCAGCTAATTATGTCGCACAAATGGTCGTGGATTCCGTTCTCGTAACCGTCTGGCCAGTGGTGACTTGCCCTGTGTCTCTCAGCTGGCTCCAGTCGTTGGGTTGATTTCCTTGATCAATCAAACAAACAGAAGAATAAAAAAAGCAAAGGAAGGCAATCAGACAGTGGCGAAACAGCCTCATCTTGCAAGAGAAAAAAAAAAAGAAAAAAAAAGGCCAGTCTTCATCCTCGTCTGTAATGGCAATGTTATTCGTCTGTGTTTCTATACGACTTGACCAACTACCCGGTGCTTGGCTAGTATAAGCCCAGGGTCTTGTGCAAGTTAACAGCATGTTTCTTTGGGCAATGGTACTATGGTATCGAGATCCAGGACTAATAGCACGGTAATCCCTACAGTCGGTACTATAGCAAAGGAAATGAACCTCTGCTCTGATCTTAGCATTCAAGATATATATCCGCATGACAGGGGAAAGCCAGAACTAATAAAAGGCTGGTAGCTATCTACCGAAAAAAGGGCATTATATTTATTCTTGCCAATATCCCCCCCCTTCCACCCTCAATCTCTCTCTCTTTTTCACCTCATTATTGTTTCCCGACAAAATGCACATTGCTGAATGATGTTTCCCCC
Organism: Mariannaea sp. PMI_226; assembly: GCA_024336345.1. Lineage (NCBI taxonomy): Eukaryota > Fungi > Ascomycota > Sordariomycetes > Hypocreales > Nectriaceae > Mariannaea > Mariannaea sp. PMI_226. Next base: position 4,091,747 of record JANFOG010000001.1, on the reverse strand, counting down.
TCCCTGCATTCGCCTTGGTTGGGTCGTCTCCCATCTACTCTACTGTGCTTGTACTGTAGGTGCGTCATGATCCATCCACTCTCACCGATAAGATAAACCCAACCTGGACTCAGACACCTCGCGTCGCCCCGGCAACCTGTCCCAAGTAAACAACCCAACCCACTTCTGCCCACGCAACGCCAACGGCAACCAGCTGACTGACCGACCGAAGGGGCCGCAGCTTTGCACCCAACTCGAGTTGCTCATTAACCTGTTACCCCAGTTTTTGTTGCCTTTTCTCGCTCTATCTTCCCTTCTTAATCCAACAATGGCATAGTCCAATACCCGAAGCATTCTTCTTGGTCCTGTTAGGCTTGCTCTTCTTCCTCTCACCACCGGGTGGGAGCGAGCTTCTTTTCTTCGTTTTATCACAATCTTCTTCTTCTGTACACTTCTTTATCTTTTCTCATTGTCCATATCGGCATCTTTGACCTGCAGCCCTCCACCCTCCGCCCGCCCGCCACCTGTCGGTCTGTAACTATCTGCATAAGGCTTCTCTTCCTGCAGTGTGGCTTGGATTTCCTCTGCCATTGAGCACCGGCCTGCTCTCCTCTCCAACCAATCCCGGCATAACGTTGTGTTTTTTTCTTTGTTTCTGTTCTGCAGCCAGAAACCATGGACAACTTCGAGCTTCCTCGACGGCCACGGCCCAAATCTACCATACTGGAATCCTTCATGATGAATCGTCGCCAGGGTGCCAGTGATGGCACGACGGCCCCGAGGCCCTTTGGTGGTGGATATTCATTCAGCAGCAACGACGACATGGCCATTGGTAACTCCTCCAAGAACGGCCCCGGCGCTCTCAGTGAGCTGCAACAGAACCAGCAGGAACCTGCTGCTCGTTTCTACCGCCAGTCCCGACAAGACTTCCAAGCCAAAGACGACTCACGTGGACGATCTCGATCACCAACGAAGAACACCCTAGGAAACTTCACCATCATCACCTCGCCAATCAAAGCCGCCAAGTCTCGCGATTCCTCCCCAAAGAAGCCAAAAAAGACCAAGTCAGGTACCAACTTGGCGGGGTTATTTAGGCCCAAGTCTCTGAAGAACCTGCACAAACTCATGTCCGATGAAGAGATGCGCATGTCAAAGGACAAAGAAAACCGAAGACCGGACGAGACGATCGAAACACCAATATGGGCACAGTTCGCAACAGATCCTCTCTCGCAAAACAAGCCCGAAGTGCGTGCAAGCATCGACATGGGCAGAAACAGTGGCGATCCAGATTTGTACATGGATCCTCGTCAAAATTTCAAAATCAAGGAACGACCAAAGTCGTTCCAAGTTCCCCCAGCCGAGGCCCAAACAGACTCTCCCATCTCACCATCCAAATTCAAGTTCCCGGCCGATGTCCAGCGAAAAGGGTCCAAGGACTCGAGCGCTTCCAAATCAAGTATCAGATCCTTTCAGCGTAAGGGCATGAATGCTTTCGCTACGCTCACCCACGGACGGTCTAAGTCAACGACCGTGGGTGCTGCTGTTCCGCTTGAGACGGCAGAAACTATTCTTGATCCTAAGGACATTGACAAGCATCTTGAGGCAATGCTTGATCGACGAAATATTCCCGAGAACCAGCGTTACAAGATGCGAAACCTGAATGACACCATAAAGATGGAGTTTATCCGTCAGGACTGGGCGGAGATGGCGGCCACCAAAAATGACCGGCCAGGGTCTATGGGCAGCGTCAACAGTGCAGATGGCTCTGCAGTTATGGCTGCTAGCGCCGTCTCAACTGAGGAAAAACCGAAGCGCTCTCGAGGCAAAAGCTTCACTCTCTCTCTTGGGAAAAAAGAAGGAAAAGAACCTAGCTCACCGACGAAGAAGTCGAAGGGCGACGGTACGGTCGGCCGCCACTTCAGGAGCAAGTCGACCGACAGTGTGGCCAGTGAGGTTCCTCCTGGGTCAAGCGGATCGATATCAAACTCGAGTCTCCTTTCAAAGATCAAGCTGCAACAGGGACCTGCTGACTATGTTGCGTACCTGAGAAAAGTGCAGAAACCTGAACTTGTCGAAGTGGGCAAGATCCACAAGCTCCGGCTCCTGCTGCGAAACGAGACTGTTGCTTGGATCGAAGACTTTATTCAACAGGGTGGAATGGCGGAAATCGTGAGCCTGCTCAACCGAATCATGGAGGTGGAGTGGAGGTGAGTTTTTTGACCTGAGCCATTTGGTGAAGAAATGTGACTAACAGGATATTTAGAGAGGAACACGAAGATGCTCTGCTTCACGAGGTCCTTCTGTGTCTGAAGGCCCTGTCCACCACGGCCAAGGCGATGCAGTATCTCCACTCTATCCAAGGCGAACTCTTCCCCAAGCTGCTGCATATGATCTTTGACCCTGAAAAGAAAGGACCCAGTGAATTCACAACACGAAACGTTATTACGTCTGTATTGTTTACGTACATCGAATCGGCTACACCGGCCGAGCGAGTCTTCCGAGCCAAGAGCATCCTGTCTCACCTTCGCGACCCAGAACCGAAGGAGGACGAGCGCCCGGTTCCATTTGTCTTGGAGATGAGACGAGACAGGCCGTATCGTGTGTGGTGCAAGGAAGTCGTCAACGTCACTAAAGAAGTCTTCTGGATCTTCCTGCACAACGTCAACGTAATATCACCCTCTGAGCCGGCAAACGGTAACGGAGGCTCCAAGGACACTTCGTTTCCGGGAGATAACAGGCCCTACTCGTACATGATGCGACACTTCCCCCAGGAGCGTCCACCCGTAGCTGCGGCCCCTTATGTAGGCGGAGTTGAGTGGGAGGCTACCAACTACCTGGCCTCACACCTCGATCTCATGAACGCCATCATCGCCTGCGCGGCCACCAGGGAGGAGCGTAACAATCTTCGCGCCGGATTCCGCATCTCTGGCTGGGAGCGCTGCCTCGGCGGAAGCCTGCGGCTCTGTAAGGAGAAGTTTTACAGCAGCGTGCACAATGGCTTACGCACTTGGGTCACCGCCGCTGCAGAAGATGGCTGGGATGTCCGCGATGTTCGATATGGCCCGCCGCCTGAGACTCGCGGTTCGCCCAAGAAGGCTGGCGGCGGGCAGAAAGCCAAGGCCGAGCCGGCGCCAAAGATTGAGATGCCCAAGCTTGACTTTGGCCTGGAGAAGCCCAAGCAAGCTGTTTCAAAGAATGAAAATCATGATAATGACGATGGTGGGTGGCTTGAGGCTTGATACATTTAACTTCCCCAATCACCCACCCAAAAAAAGACATTTTGCTTGGAGTAAAGCGTTGTGAGAAAACAGAATTTGGCATACACACGCTACATGGCGAATGTTTCTGAGGTTGTTTGTTACATTGTCCTTTTTTTCGTCGTCTTATTTTCTTTTCTCTTGTATCCAGGTTGTTTTGGTTTTCTTGTTATTTTTTTTGGCTCCCCTTTTCCTTCTCTCTCGTAGACAAAGGACATTCTTTTTTTTCTTGGGGAAATCACGGGGTCTCTTGTTTGGTAAATCATCATCGTTTGCAGTTTTTCGCTCTCATGATGATACGTTAATGAACTGATGACAACATTGGAGTTGCTCTCCCAAAATGTATTTGTGTGACTTGCTACTACTACCTTGTGCGTGATGATTTGCTCATATTGCCAGATGCTCCTTGCGGCCAACAAATGACATAATCTAAATATTTTGTGAGGTTTTGAAATGCTGCGCAATCTCCTCACATCATAGGTTGCTTCTGTGTCGTTTGAACGCCTCAAAAACCGTTGCACCTTTGAGAACATCCTCCTTGACCTTCTCATCCGCTGCCGTGATCTTCGGCAGTAACTCTAACACCGCAGATACCTTGTCCTTGGGGATCACAACCACGCCGTTGATTGGATCAATCAGTGCCAAATCGCCTGGGGAAACAATTGTCCCGTCAATGTCGAGCGGCACCTGGGTGGCCCAGGGTGAGCTACCGCCGCCAGCACCAACTGTTGAGAGTCCACGGGACCAGATCTGTAAGACCTTCGTTTAGTGCTATTCTCTTTTGGAAATAACATAAAAAACAGAAAATCAAGAAACAGGAAGAAAATGAAAAAAGAAGAAGTAGAAGAAGAAGAGGAAAAGGAGGAGACTATTTTCATCATATAACAACACTTACGGGAAGCGAGGTGCTTCTCAGCTCCTCAATGTCTCGCACGCGGCCGGCTACAACGATACCCTTAGCCTCGCACACCTTCATGCGAACGGCCATGATGCCGCCGCAAATCGCATTCTTCTGGCCATCGGGCTGCTGAAGTACTACAATCGTTTCAGGCACCGTCAGGTCAGCCCAGTGGACGCCCTTGGGGATATTGGGAGCAGGCTCAGCAAGCTCCTGTCCCTTCGGAGCAAAGAGGACAGTCGACACCGGGGCCACGGTTACAGACGATGGTTCTCCCGCCGCGGGGCTCACGAGGCTGAGATCCGCGACAAAACCAGCCCCGGGGACTTTCAATTTGAGGAGCGCATCCGATATATCACATGCGGTGTATTGCTGGAGTTCGGCAATGGCTCCGGCTGAGGTCATAATGAATGAGTGATGTCAAAGTGGTCTTGGATAAGCTTGCATATGCCTTCTTGCCTGCACCACTGGATGAAATTTACAAAACAAAAAAGAAAAGAACCCAATCAGCTTGTGAAAAGCAAAACAATTCTAGAAAGCTCCGTTCTTTCTTTGCCTTGATGTTGAGACTGCGTCTACCGGATGCCATCGATTTGACTTCACACTCGGGATACGTCCGTATTCCGGCCAGTCTCCGTCAACCCGGCCATCCAATTAAACTCGGATACTACCGCATCCTGCACGTGAGACTGATGATAGCAAAGACTAGCTGAGCTTCCGTCCCTTCTGATGGTGAGGACGTAAAAAGAAATTGTGGGAAAAAGGACCTAAAAAAAAAGATTGCATGGAGTGACTCCATATTGAGTGATATATATTACTGCGCCTATTCATCATTGCATTTAATCCTTGTGTCGTATGGGTGTGATGTTGCCAATCGTCACTGTTGACGCGATGATGCAAAAAAAGAAACCAAAGTATGAGCACGCATATGAGGAAGAGGGTATAGTGCACGGCTGGGACCGGGAGGGGGGGGTCTTGAATGAGAACCGATGAATGTACGCAGATCAGCTTTGGTGAATCAACTCTTCCTTACTAACTTCAAGTTGACATGGGCGTTCATGCGTGGGATATCGTTTCTGACATCCATATACTATTGGTCCCTTACTGCGTACTCATGATGAACCAGTGCTTGAACGTACCATGAGTCCGAACACGAACAGGACGCTGCTACATGTGGTGCATGCTGCAGCGTTTGAGAGCAAGACCATTGAACTTACTTGGTCGCAGGCTGAAGCTGCAATGTAATTCAAGAATCACACCTGGGTCATCACGGAAAAAGAGTACATGGACGATATGGCATTCATATTGGTCGGTGAGGGCCTTGGCAAGTGACAATCTCGAGGCATGGGAACAGTCAAGACTGGCTAGTCTGGTCCATTCTTGCAGGGCTTGCTTCCAACGCTTATGCCATGTATCACCAAAGGGCCCGACTCCATGGATCAAGACCATGGTAATTGAGACATCCCATTCCCCTCGCATGGGGATCGCTAGTGATTTGTTGGAGGGGAGCTTTTGACCCTAGTTTTCCGGACCATGCGGCATTGGCTGGAAATTCGCAATTCTAGTCTCCCGTTCATCCAACCTGCAGCAGCCCGTGGGGCTAGAGGCTGGGTAGGGAGTAATGTACTGTACATAAAAGAGGGAGTAGAAAAAAGCAAACACGGGAGAAACGAGTCAAGCTAGGCTACTTCCCGTTCTCAGTGCTACTGCAGAGCAGAAGAGCACTCTGCGAGCTTTGGTGTCTTTCTTCTGTGCTCGCCGTGAAAGTGGAGGACTTTATCTATGGTCTGTTGGTTACGCCATCAGCGCCGATACCAGCCACCACCAGTGTAAGTTGGCGACTAGGACTCTTGGGAGAAGACAGCCGGTGAGAGAAAAAAAAAAAAGGAAGGTGACGTGTCTGCGAAAGACGGTGGCAGGGGAAGAGACGCAGATTTGAGACCAAACGTCTTTTGGGACATGAAAACCGTATTCTCATTTGGCATCCTTATTGCCGCGCTTGTCGTGGTCTTTGCAGGATGCAGCATTAAACCGAGTCATGGCAGTCATGTCCAGGCAAGGTTACGTCAAGGAGAAAATCTTTCCCCCGCCTCAAGAGCCGACGATTGAGAATATCGAGGGCAGAATCAAGTAAAATGTAACCATACTGTTAGCCACTGCCGTGTGTGCCTGTCGGATCATTACTTGAAATTGCTAGTTCGGGAGGAGGGGAAAAGGGTCGTCGGGAAGAAAGAAGCAAAGGCTGTGAGCATGGATAGATCTAGCAAGGAATATCATCCTATGAGATTCCATTCTGCAACCTCGGTGTAGAAGAATCGCAACATCATGGGCACCCCTACTCCTCAGGTTCGAGATAGACACACAAATTGTGCCTCAGCTTGACTAAACCCAGAACCTGGGGGTAAAGCAATTACCAACCGTCTCCGCGCTTCTGCAGTGACACGTAGGTCGCCGAGTGAAGCAGGGACCCCGCTAGCGGTAGCGGCAAGATGGGCGAAGAGAATATCCCAAGTGATGACATCTAGGGCTCGCTTAACAACGCAAGCAAGGAGACGCATGGTCGGAGTACAGTTACGGCCAATAGTAGATCATGTAGACTATGTCCCAAGAGAAGGGCACACATTGTAGTGTGCAGCGCACATTATCGTCCTGCGAGGCAAGTTCAATATTTCCTGGGTCAGGTCAGTCGGAACGTCTTCCTAGTGCGCTGTATCACAGATCTTGGAGGCTGGATTTTCATCAATAGCGTGTCCAAGCTTCCACTATCAGCTGTTCTCGGAGGCTTCCAGATATTTAAACCCTTCTCGTCAGCAGCTGGGGAGCGGGGCCGCAATGCCTACCATATTCTATTTTCTATGCCCTACAACGAAGCTGTGATATTGCCCTAGTACCTAAGGATTGGGTTGACCAGGGGGTCGCCGAAAGAGGGGTGAGTTGAGGGGGATCAGCACCACGTCAATTACCCTTCACATGGCGACCCCTCGCTGTGGCGCCTGCTGATAATGGACGGGATGAGCCACCAACTCACGTTCAGATATGGAGCTCGCCCAACAATTTCACTATTTGGGCAGGACAGACAAAATTGAGATAAAAATGTGGATGGGGACAGTGTATCACACAAACCTGATTCATTCTCCGGCCCCTAGAGCCAGCGGCCAGCCCCGTTGCTGGTGTCCAGAACCAATGCAGGCTAAAACAATGCATGCCATACATGATTGCTTTCGGCCTGGGTGATGGTCGTTTGAATGAAGAACAATGTAGGTAAACACTCCATCGGGAGAGGTGTGATTGGCAGACTCAGGCGCTTGGCTGTGGAGATACAAGTTCACGCTGGCTTCGAGCCATGCGTCTTTCTGCATGGTCACTAGCCGGCGCGCCTCTCCCAGAGACCACGATGGAGACCCATGGTAGCCATACAAAGTGTCTAAAATATGGCCGCAACAGTACTCTCACTTGGCGAGAGCCAAGGCGAGTTGACCGAGAGGACCGTATGATGCTTGGGTCGCATCTAATCGGGCTTGTGAGCAGCCTGTTTGGACTAGAACTCTTCGAAGTGAGGACCTCGCTATGAGGGGTGATGGATCTATTCTCGGATCGTCATAGTATGTACAGCGCATTGAAGTACTCACAAAGAGAAGCTGGGACATGAGAAGATAGACTGGTGTCTATTTGCCAAAGCTTGCTGAACCAAATATAATACTGTCAGAGCCCTGAAGGATTCGGACTCGGACAGCTCGGACACATAAGGCAAAAAAAAAAAAATATTGGCCAGGTCTTGAAGACCAGATAATCATGTATGAATGTGTAACGACGGGGTGGGAAAGGCCAAGAGGGGACGGAATAGCGCTGACAGGGCCGGGGTTTTGGTTGCAGGGGCTTTCGGAGTTGAGGAGAGGGTGGAAAGAAGTTGATGCCGTAATAGTAGGCAATATTGACTAATTATACCATTGGCAACGCGCAAGGTGAATGAGAGAAGCCATGGTGAGGGTGGGAGTAAAGCGTCTGGGATACAGTACTGTAATCAATTGCTGTGGTTGGTAAGGTGACAGGATCGTGTACCACCCACCACCACCACCACCACGATCACCACCACCTTACGTTAGAAGTACTACGCCTAACTAGCAGGTTTGGTTTGGTTCATGGCTGGCATAGAAAGGGTGGAGTGGACGGCTCATTTGGTTTGGCGTGGTGGTTTCTGATGCACCTGCCTTGCCCTTGCACATTGCTCCTTCGTTGCTCCTGCTCCTGCTCTTGCAACCATGACAAGGAAGGTAGATCCTTGATGAAACATAAGAGAAAGAGCTGCCCGACCCCAAAATGAAGAAAGAAAGATCCAATTTTTTTTTGCCACTACAGTATGTGCGTACGTACGTCAGGCAGGAGCAAGGACTTCAATCGCACGTGGTGAAGAGGCCTGATTCAGAGGCGGTTAGTCCATTGGCCGATTGACGATCCTCCGCGGGATGTGGCCAGAGCGGAAATGTTGCAGGGAGGAAGAGCCTCTCCTTTGCTCATCCTGTACCACACAGTCGCCTCTCCTGGTTTGCTATCAGGCAGATATCATCAGATGACGCACTGCCCGACTCGTTACCGGATCTCCAGGTAGTTTGCTTGGGTGCCTGGTAACTACTTGCGGTTTTATAGGTGTAAGTCCAGCTTAACTCCAGGGCATACACAGTGACAGTACAGGCTGCAAAGTGACATTGGCGGCTTCATGGTCAAGGGCTGGTGTTAGTTATGGGCACTCTTAGATTTTTAGTACTATGGTAGAAAGTTAAGGTTGAGGGTCACTCACACGAGCGTTGGGCACAGCACAATACCAGCCCCTACCCCGAAAACCAAACCAAACTTCCATCAATGGTAGCTTCGGTGGCTCACAAGCTCATCCTAGCAATAATTGCCTGCCCAAAGCACCTCAAGTCAATTTGGCAGCCAAGCAGCTCCATCTCAGCTCAGCCCAACACAACGCAAAGCGACGTAACGCAACGAACACGAACCAGAGGCAACGCAGAGCCCACTTATCGCGCCCAACTTGTCCAAGCACTGCATCACACTGTGCTCCGACCTTCTCTCCGTCTCTCACATATTCGCTCTCTCCCAAGTTCCAACCGCAACTTGTCCATCCCGTCCCAACCAATTCCTACTCTCCTTCCACCCCCCCCCCTCTTCTGACTTGCACCTCCGAGACACCCTCGTCCATTTGCTCCCCTCCTCCCCCCCCGTCAGCCGTTTACATCGTCACTTGTGAAAGGGAACCAGCAGCCCGTTTCCAGGCCAAGTTCACGAGGTCCTGGGACCTATGATTGGACCCGAAGCCGCACCAAGATAAAACCCCAAGATCCAGAGACCCAGAGACGGTCCAGATAGAAAGGCCTACGTACGGTCACATCGAGCACTAAACATCCATCACCCGGGGTTGCCTCTTTGCCAAGTACTGTACAAAGTACTTCGTACTCATTTCTTCATACTGTTCTTCCCCTCCCATCTGCAGCACCTTTTTCCAGCCTTCCCGACACCAGACCAGACCGGCCTGATAGGTATTCGCGCTACGGAGCTACAGCGACCTACATCTGCCGTACCTACTGCTTTGATCCTCTGCTCTGCTCTCACTTTGCACCGTTTCACTTTCCTCCTTGCTCTGGCTCGCTAATCCTCTCGGTTACTCGCTACTTGTTGGCCATCAAAGCGACATCACACCATCTATCGCCTGCCCACCCGCCCGTCCGTCAGCCGCTCCGCGTCCTGTTGCTTGATTGCTTGCTTGCTTGATTGCTTGCCTGCTTGCCCCTCATCTCGTCTCGTCTCGTCTCGTCTCGCTTCGCCTCAAACCGCCAGAAATCGCACCTGTCTTGCTTCCTCCACCTATTAGTTACGGCATCGCCTCCAGCCTTCAGCCACTAGCCACCTGCGCCTGGGTTCTCTCGTTGAACTGCCTTGCTAAAACAGCCTTGACACCAGCAAGCCCCCTCAAAGGCGAAGTCCCATCCGGCCTGACCCACTCCACCACGGGACCAGAAGGACCACAAAGGGCCACACGCTCCAAGATCTCGGAGCTACTAAAGCTGCCTGCACAGCGCGTCCTGCCGGTACGGAACCTGGAGCCATCCGTCCTTGAGCTAGGGTCTCTTGAACCCTGTCTGCGACAATGTCAATAAAGTAAGCCTCCTTCGCGGGTCTCGAACCTCCTCTCTCCATTTCATGAGCTTCTTCTTTTCCTGTCTTGCCACTCTTCACTATATCTCCATTCCCCGCCCCTTCGATCCTCCCGTCCTTCATCCGTTCCATCTTACCCTTATCCTCCCGCCACCTCCCCCCCTCCGCAACCACCGTCCGATATCCTCCCCCGCGTAACCTCCGTGTCTGTCCCGTCTTCCCTCCGTCCTACCCCGTCTTGCCTGTCCGACGACTGCCCCGCCATCACCGGCCCATGGAGTCATGGACCCCGCCTCCCTACCATGGACAATCCTCATGACTATCTCATCACGAGCCGTCCCCCTTCGCGGCCTATTGACCCTGACAACGTCGACAGCTGGGTTATGCTCAACCAGGGCGGCTTTGTGAAGCTCGGCAATGAGCGCATTCTTCAGAAACTAGAGTCCCGCATCTCATGCGATCTGTCTGTGCCCCAGGAACTGAGAGCGCGATGTACCTCCTTCCAACGCAAGAGTGATAAGGGCACCTTGTTCCTAACAAATAAGAGAGTATGTTCACACTGGCCTGGGCCTCGTCAGCGCCATTGAAAAGCTCACCATTGCTAGATCGTCTACCTCCCCGCAAAACCTACCCAGGAACCCAAGTTCGAATCATTTAGTGCGCCAATTCTCAAGTTCCAGGACTCCAGCACTTCATCCTCCATGTGGTGGGGATGGGTCTGGAAGTCCGATTGTGTACCAGTTTCTGGAGGCGGGATTCCTCCAGACATACCCCGAATCGAAGTCAAGTTTACTTTCTCAGATGGCGGCATGATGGATTTCAACGAAGCCTACATAAGATTACGGGAACGCCTATTTCAATATCAGGAAATGCGGCGTGAAATGGGCCCAGGTGTTGATGTCCCCGATGAGCCACTACCTGCTTATGAAGCCCAAGCAACCCAAGCGAGCGCACCAGACAGTTCCCTCACGGTCGTCAGGCATGATCGATCTGATAGCACCAATAGCCGGAGAGCTCCTGATGAGCCTCCGCCTGACTATGACGAAGCTCAGGCTCAGCAGCTAAGCATCCGGCTCGAGGATCATATTCGAGGAGAAATCGATAGAGGGACGCATGATGATTAACGCGGGAGTATCAATGCAATTCACGAAGTGGAGGATGCCATGTAGATGAGCCATGGCCCATAGATGCCGATATTTGTGAAGCAAATTCTCAACCACCATCGAGATCTGCTATGACCTCAGAATTGTCAGTCATTTTGTCATGTTCTATATAACGGTCGATTGTTTTTGGTTTTTCCCTTCAGAGTTTAATCATATGCTGGCGGTTGCTTGACATCGGGTTCTCATAAAAAGGCTTCATGAAGTTATACGTCTAGAAAATTATGTTCTCAAGATTTGGCGTTCCCTTATTACACACAATAGGATCACAGTCTCAATCATCCATGTGCAAATTGCGGCTGAAGTCCGGTTGCCGACTTAATCAGTCCACTCCACTGCCGGCTTACCTAAGCCAGAACCGAAAGCTAGAGGGACGCTTAGATGGATGAATCACGTGCGATATTTCGTGACCAAAGCCGGCTGGTGAGGACCAATCAAAATGCCTCAATTCCGCATCAGTTTTCATTTCGTGCCTTTGGCCGAAAGCTTCCGACCTCTTACGATCCGGAACGATATCCTCAATCGAAACCACCACTCGTCGTTGTGAATTTATTCCGCCTGTCGCAATGGGTATCTGGGACGCCTTTTCAGACATTGTTGAGGCCGTGACGCCGTGGAGCGTCGTTGAGGCCGAGGCCCCCGTTGAGGAGCCCAAGGTACGATTCACCTGCTGCTCCCGCCGCCCGACGAGCAGATTTCTGTCATCCTGAACAACACCACATACATCAATTGCGTCGCGCTCATCGCGGCCATTTGAGATATTTCATTGACTACAAGCTAGTCGCAAAAGAATTCCACTGACTGGCGTGAATAGGAGGAGCAGCCTGAGACCGAGACCAAGGAGTCTGCCGACGAGCCTGAGGCCGAAGCTGAGGAGGAAGAGGAGGAGGAGGAGGAGGAGGAAGACGAGGAAGAGCTTGTCGACCCTAAGGACGTCCTTGAGGAAGGTCCGTTATCTCCCTATCCTTTTTCCTTCACCACGAAGCCGAACACCTCCGTCCGACCGTAACGAGCCATTTAAGCTACACCTCTCTAAGCGGCCCGGATAAGAGCTCTGTCGAGGCCAATTGGTCGAGTTTATACTGACGTCAACAATGATAGAATGCCGGAACTCCGCCCAATGTGCTCCTGCTAAGCACCACTTCGACGAGTGCGTTGAGCGTGTTCAGCAGCAGGAGAGCGAAGGTGGTGCTAAGGAGGACTGTGTTGAGGAGTGTACGTATTGCCCGCTGCGTTGAAGATATCGCCAATGGAGTCCCCACGACCACGGCGACACCGATACGCAATCCCTTACGAACTTTGACTTGAAACTAACACTCGGAAAGTTTTCCATCTCGCCCACTGCGCCACTGCCTGTGCTGCCCCCAAGCTGTGGTCCAAGCTCAAGTAAAATATTCGCGTCGACCAAGCCTAGTCACTCAATTCAACGCGATCAGTCCCGACTAGATGACGATACCCATGTCGAAAATCACCTTGTGCCGGAACGGGGCGATGGCTGCCCACGCAGCACGTGGAGGGTCTCTCTTGTACGATCTATCTGCCTCTCCGTTACCGAACCTCATTTCGGCCCGGTCGAGAGTGGTAGCCGTCTTGTATCATATGCTGCAACGCCCTGAATAATGTTTTTCACCTTACGCCGGTTGTCTCTGGTGGTCTCCTATCACTGGGAGACAAATACGGACTCTTGGGCTAAACCCCGAGAGACACCTCAGAAGATACCGAGGCGTAGAGCCCTCGATAATGCTGTGAAGAAAGTGACAATTCTGGAAAACGCGTGACATGTAACCAAACTCAACCCTTGACTCACTCTGAAATTTACCATACTTCCCAGTGGTTCATTTCAATTTTTGTGCAAGGAAGATCAACTTATGACTCTATACTCACCGCGACATCCTGACAATGCTGTCACCATGGATGTCGAGGTCCATTAACAAAGCCAACATTCCTGTCGTAGCATGTTCAAGCTAGATATACCTTGATTTTTTGTAAACTCATATTCAAGTATACCTCAGTTGTGTATTCCGTTGCACTGTACCAATTCTTTCACTACAATAACCACTTCGCACCAATGCACTGATCAAAAGTAGAATAAATCTGACCCATACGTTCTACAAGGCGCTGCATCGATGAATTTGCCGTATCTGGGTTGTAGTATATAAGGTCCAGATTACGCCAGCAGCTTCGTCAGGAGTTCAATCTGGGCAAGCAAGCAGAGTATATATCAGCTTGGACTTGTTTGCTGCGGCTATGTTATTGTCTTCGCTGGCTCTGCACGCCCTTGAAACAAGCTGGCGTATGTTTCGACTGGCTGTTGGATACAAATGATCGGAGCAATGTTTCTGACTTTGTTTTTGAAAAGACGTGAACTGTAGCTTACACTTTGCTCCTGTTGAGTACCTAGGTGTAATAAGGAAATGACATGTATTAGACCAAAAACAAGCTTAGTAGGGCTAAAGTTATAGTCAGCGCTTAACAGGAATTGAGTGCTTGTGCCACTCTTCCCGCAACTTAGGTTGACAATTGTGACTTGTTGAACCCAGTAAAATATGTGGCATGTATATTAATCAAGAGCTTCAAGGCTGTTGTGAACATGGGTATGGATAATTAAAAAAAACTACAGCCCTTTTCAATTTCGTGAATGCTACCTTTTGGCCCTCGATATACTATATCTTCATATGTGAGCAATACATCGTAGATCAATAAGTTTTACTCCCAGGAACTAAGCAAATAGGACTCATGTCGACAGAGATTGCATAAGGGTTGTTGGCTGTTGTGCTTGGGAGGGGAGGTAATATCTCCGGTCTCAACACCGAGCTCGACTTGATGGTTGAAATAAACTTTTGAATGGACCAGATCATTTGTTTGGGTGTCCTAAGGTTTTCAGCGATGAAAAGGGTTCCGACCAATAAACATATTTACTTTCATATAGCACCGGACGTATATCATCTCCCCCGTCTACAACTTGGAATTTGAAATATCGATAGTAGGAGCTTGAGGGGTCGAGAAGCGCCTGTATTACAAGAGAGAAATGCTTTGGCCGAAAATGCCGGGCTTTTTTTCTTTCCAGACCGAGCATCATGCCATGTGAATGAGGAGACGAGTGCATGTTCAAAGTTTGGGGAAGTGAGTGTCAAAGCCGGAGAGACGGGCGAACAGGGTCCTCCTGCTGGATTAGCGGCGCATGTGTCTAGATGAAGGGTTCGTAGTTATGTACAGATTTGGCCAGGATGTGGATGGAGGGAGGTGCTGTTGGAAGACGTTGTGCGGCGTGGTCTCAAGGTATGACGATGTCAAGGTTTCTTGTAGTCCAAAGTAGCTGGAGCTTAGTCCACACACCCTTTTCCTCAATGAGGAGGGGGAATGTCATCCGAGGTTAAAGTTGAACCCATAATTAGACGTTGTTCCTGGCTGTCTTGGAGCTATTCCTGACTCAATATTGATCTCGGGGTGATCGTGGGGGGGCTATAGCAGTGATCTTCGTCAACTTGTTGACCTTCTCGTTGGAGAGCTAGTTGCCACAAAGAACCATAGATGCTCCTGGAAGGACGCATGTGTATGCTGTGGCACTGGAGATCTGATGAACACAAGCAAGGTACTGACGTGGAGAGGGGGAAGTGACGGGCAAGGTTGGTACAGTCTAACATCATGTGAGAAGGTGAATATCGATGGTGGTGAAGCGAACGGAGGTAGCTAGATTGGGCAAGAGAGTCCGCTGATGGGACGCTTGAGAAGCCGGGGGGGGGAGACCCCGCAGCATTGCCAAGGGCAATTCGTATAGAAACCTGTAATGGAGATTAGAGCGAAGACACATTCATCGGCTTTGGTACGCTACGAGTTAGTGAAGAGAAGGGAAGATGGGGGGGAGAGAGGCGTTGGTTGGGATCCTGCATGTATAAACGAGGCAAAGTAGAGCACGCGACAGGGAGCGATTGGACGGAATCCAGGCTTGACTGCAGGAGGAGTACTACAAAGTAATAGTAGTAGGAGAGGGAGTCTGGGGAATTAGCTCAGCTAGGTAGTTATGCCCAAAAACCCATATGCAACTTCAACCAAAATTCAATACTTATCCCAACGATTTCTATTTAGTTATTTTAGTCGATATTTTATTTAAATTATATGATGAACGCTCCCCACCCATTTCCCCGTCACCTTTCATTCTCCTTTTCGACCCCGCCAAAGTTATTCTCACTATCTTTGCCCTTGAATCCCCTTAACCCTTCTTTACTCCAGTGTATATAGTAGGCATCATATCTCCCTAGGTAGTAGGTAGGTAATCATTGCCTTACCTGGGTGCTTGACATCTTGTCAACTGACGCTGGGGCCGCGGATCCCGAACCGAACCACGTTCATAATTAACGGAGCCCGACAGCTGAGAAGTCTTTCCATCCCGCCGTCCGTGCTGCAAAGATTTACATCAGCAACTGGCAATTCTTGACGAATACTGCTGCCAGTATTATTGGGGGGGCTTTTGTGTGTGGCAGAAAGTGGTTTGACTGTTGAAAGGAGAGCCACTCATACTTATTAGAGAGGCACGGTCTCTGTAACAAACTACCTAGCCAAAGCTTCATTGGGTGACGTATTCATTAGCGGAACGGTCAATCAGTCGAGAGAATTCGCCAACGACGGTAAAGTAGGCGGTGCGAAGGAGAAAGCGAAGCGAATTAGGAAAAAAAGAAGAAGACAACACAATCTGGAGAATCGATAGAAGCAATTGTTTTTCTCTCCTTTCTCTCTCGCTCTCAGTCTCTCTGGCTCCTCCTCAGGAGCTCAGCTGGAGATTAAGTGGCTGAACCAAGGCGCCTGTCACCCAGCTGTTGGTTGCTGCTGCCTTTTGAGTTTCACTACTACTACTACCACCACCACCACTTCTCCTCCTGCTCGTCTCCTTTTCAACCTCATATCACCAACACGTCAACGATCCAACTTCTTCGCCCTTCTTTTCTATATCTTGTTCACGTTGCTCCACGCCATCGCGCTGCTGTAGAGCTGCTCCTTTCAACGCCTTTTTTCTTTCTATTTTTTTTTGGGGTTCCGCCTTGGATCTTTTTTGTTTACCCCTTTGCGCATTTCGAAACACCGTTTCTGGCAAGCTGCGTGGCCTCAAACAATCCCGCATCAGCTCCAAGCCTGAATTTTTCTGAATTTTCTGGCACATCATAGTCACCCCACGCTTCACGGACAGTCACCCCCCAGTCTCACTACATCAATCGACGGAGGATCTTGCAATCTTTCGGATGCCCACAGAGGAGAAGAACTCAGACCAGGAGCCGCGGACGCCGTCCTTCCAACAGGTACAGAAACGGGAGCAGGGGTTGGACCAGGACCAGGACCAGGAGTTGAGCCTGGATCAGGAGGAAAAGTGCACACAAAGCCGCCCCCTACGATTTTTTAACTCCATCACTGCCATGAATACTGACGGGAACCCCTCGTCCGGCTCACGCTTCTGGCCCAAGAAGAAGCTTGGCTCCAGGGACTACAGTTTACAAGACCGCAATATCGAAGCTGGTTCAGGCGATAATGATGGTGAAGGCGGTGGTAGTGTTGATGAAGGTCAATCAACTGAGTATCGCACCTATAAACGTCGGTGGTTTGGGCTGGCCCAGCTGACACTCATGAACATTATTGTGTCTTGGGATGTAAGTCGCGGATCTTTTTTTATCTCAACTATCGCACAGTGGAGCTGAAGAGGCCAAAAGAGCAAGCCCGGTCTCACACGCATGTACTGATGCTGATCATTGCTTCATAGTGGTTGACATTTGCTCCTGTCGCTTCCAATGCTGCTGAGTATTATAACGTCACTGAGTCAACAATCAACTGGATCAGCACTGCCTTCTTCCTAGCTTTCGTAGCAGTCTTCCCATTGAGCATTCTGGCTCTTCACCGGGGACCCAAGCTCGCCTTCAATATCGCCGGTGTTCTAATCCTCCTGGGCAACTGGATTCGTTATGCTGGCGCCACAAAATCCAGTGGTGGTCACATTGCCTATGCCATGTCGGGTGAGATCATTATCGGCTTCGCTCAACCTTTCATTCTTGCCGCACCCACTCGCTATTCGGATCTGTGGTTCACTAATAGAGGCCGCGTTGCCGCTACTGCCCTCACCAGCTTGGCCAACCCATTCGGCGCTGCTTTGGGACAGTTGATTGTTCCCCTTTGGGTGAGCAAGCCTAGTGATGTATCCAGAATGGTACTCTACGTCTCCATCATTGTAAGTCCTTCTACGTCTCAATTAGCACCTCTAACTTCAGGCGTGACAACTAACTTGTTTCTTACAGTCGACCGTCTGCGCGTTTCCAGCTCTATTTGTGCCTGCAAAACCGCCCACTCCAGTCGGTCCCGCCTCCGAGACCCCCAAGATGAGCCTCCGTGACTCTGTTGGCGCCGTATCCCGCAGCCTGGAGCTCTGGCTGATCCTGATACCGTTCTCCATCTATGTTGGATTCTTCAACTCGATCTCCTCCCTACTGAATCAGATGCTAAACCCTTACGGGTTTTCTGATGATCAGGCTGGAATCGGCGGTGCTATTCTCATAGTCGTCGGTCTTGTCTCCTCTGCTATCTCCTCCCCTATTATCGACCGCACAAAATCCTTCCTACTAGCTGTCAAGTTACTCGTCCCTGTGGTCGGATTAGCATATCTCGCCTTCGTCTGGATGCCTGAGACTAGCACACTCCCTGGGCCATACGTTATCCTTGCCATCCTTGGAGCTGCTTGTTTCTCTCTTGTCCCTGTCGCCCTGGAATATCTTATCGAACTCAGCCACCCACTGAGCCCAGAAGTCACATCCACCGTCGCGTGGGCTGGTGGGCAACTCTTTGGCGCCATATTTACTATTGTCAGCGATGCCTTGGTTGCTGGAAAAGATGCTCACCCCCCGAAAAATATGAAGAAGGCTCTGATCTTCCAAGCCGTCGTCGCTCTTGCTGTTGTACCCCTTCCATTGTGCCTTGGCTTGTTTGGCCGTAAGGATAAGGTAGTTCTTCGTCGCATTATTTCCGATGAACAAGTTCGACCAAACAATACAGTCGTGACAACGAATGAATAAACGATAATTGAAAGCACTTTGATGAAAATAGTATCACAGGAGGATACGTCACGTTCAGGTTTGTCATTTGGGTTGGCTTTGGCGGAGCCGGCGTGCTCTGTTCTGGTTTGAGAGGGGGCTTCAGGTAATAATCTTCTGTATATATTCTCTGGCAAAACGTGTATGTATTCTTGCCATTTGCCGCAATATACCCATCCTGTTTCACTTTGTCTTCGTCTTCCAATGCGATGGATTTGAGCCGGTAGCGAGCTAGGGTTTTGGGGTTTAGCTTTATGTGCTATCTTGGTTGCATGCAGATCAGATGACTGGCGGTGCATCGATGAATGGATAGTCTGATAGAATTACTTCACAGACCTGACGAATATGCATGTCGATGTGTTGAACTGACACAACAAGCCACAAGGACCTCGGACGCGCACGTGTTGGTAATTATTCTTTTTTTAGTTCGGTCCCCTCTATCTTTACGAAGAAAAAAGCGCTAAGAACTTGTTCAAAGTGATTGTAAGAGTTGATGGACTGGTGCAGTTGCTGAAGCAAAGTTGTGCACGCCAAGTCAGCCGGGACATGAAGCCCTCAATGATACTGGAAGCCCATCCCTTGTTCATAGTCTTGTTTATAATTCTTTTTCTTTCCTTCATTTCCACCATTAGTAGCCGATCATTATATGTGCTGTAGTTTCACGCTGCCTTGATCCCAAGGATTTTCTCCCATTCACGTCTCAATTCTTCCATCTTCTTCCAGCATTGCGCCCCCAAAGCCTCAAACTCCACAAGGTCTTCCTCTGTAGTATCGAGGCTGCTCGACTTTCTTCCAACGGATTTTGCGAGAAAGCCCAAAGTGGTGTCTGCCTTGGCGTCTTCAACCCTGCCTTCCCAGCCCCAGCCCGGCACTTCAGTCTTCTTCACGCCCACCTCTAGCTTGTGGTTACAGCTGCTACCCCATTTTATGTGCTCAGCATCGAGGTTATCGAGCTCTGATTGTTCCTGAAGGGCAACCCACGCAGCAGACTTGGCACCAATGTAACCGGTGCAGCCGTGCCAGGGAGACCCAAGCCAGCGGGCAATAACGAGGGCAAGGGAGTAGGCCCACATGAGGAACCACGGAAGGGGAAATAGTGTACTGGCGACGACACCCGGGTGGGTGAGGTACATCTTTGGGGCAATGGGCTTCTCTCTAGCTTGTTTGGGGTCATCTGGAGTGAAGAAGGGAGCAGAGTAGGCTTTGACAGAGGGTAGGTCGCTGGTCAAGGAGATGAGGTCGGTGAGTCGTTTGGAAGATTCATACGGTGTGCTGTTGTCGAAGCACTGGATGTCTGAGATGTCGAAACCTTCACGTAAAGCCTCGATACTGCTAGACCATACAATACGGCCGAGAGACTCGTTTTCGGAGCGGCGGCTCAACAATGGGAGGAGTTGGTGGGCTAAAACGTAGTGGCCAAACACGCATGCTGAGAAAACTTCACCGAGGCGGGGCTTGGCAGGCTATTGCTTTTGTTAGAAGAGAACTTGCCAAGATTCAAAGAGGGGAGAAAAGGGGGAGGAAGGGCGGCTTCATACATATTGATACTTGGGCTGTTCATTCAGGATGCAGGTTGGCAAAGCATTCTTGAACTCGGGCCAAGTCATATTCTCCACAAGATTCTTTGTGAGGACATTCCAAATAGCTAGAGGCCAATTGACGCCTGACCAGCCACCATATGCTGCGTTGAACACCACGCTATCAAGCCTAGGGATTTGCACATTCTGGAGGTACTCGTCGCTCAGGCCCTCGGGGTTGCTCACGGGCTCATTGACAAGACGCCGAGCGAAGTCATATACGCCTCGCAGGTCGCAGAGATCCAGCTGCAAGCTCAACACATGGATACGCTTGACAGTGTCCTCCCACTTGTAGCTAGGGCCGACCCTTGACTTCAGAGCACTCGAGGTCTGGGCTGCACTTTGGGCGTAGGTGCGTAGAGCGCTAATGGTCTGGAGGGACTTGGACTTGGATCGCGTGGTTGGAAGAAGGATCAGGTGGGATGTGAGGGACCGAGTAGCGAGAAATTCGTCGATAAGACGTTCACCGATGGCGAGGCCGATTCCACTGCAGACGAAGGAAAGAAAAGATATGTCAGCATTATTTGTCTCCAAAAAGCTTGGTGCTTGCGATTGAGCTTCGAAAATATATCTATACCTGTTTGCTCCTGTGATTAGCACGAAGAGTTGTTCCTGTGGAGGAGCTGAGTCCCAGGGCGCCTGGGGAGGGTGCAATTGAGAGCCCATCTGGTGAAGAATCAATCTGCGACTTGCAGCAGCTTGCGAGAGGTATGAAGACGTCAATATTAACAAGGCACTGGCGAATGCCTCGAGTACAATTGGGGGGGAATGGCGGACTCTTAAGTAGAGTCCTTATTCGGATCCATCTGTTTTGATGGGGGAGGAAATATCCCGGACGCTAAATAATACTAACCGTACCTACTAGTACCTACTACCGATGGAGCCTATCTTCTATTGGGTACCTACCTACCCTCCTTAAGGTAGGTACCTAGTCTCTCACACACAACAAATCCCTGAGACATAGGGGCACAACCTCTACCTACATTAACTTATTGGAGGGACTCATACCTCACCCCATCATTTGCTCCTGTTCAGCGACCCGGAATTTGGGCACGCACAACTTTGAGCTCGCCCTCTTCTTGTTATTCTTTATTCTTGATATTCTCGTCAAATTCAACAAGGAAAACAAATTTGCGCACTTTTCTTCTCTTCGTTGTTTCCACTTGCCGCTATTCCTACTTCTCGTCGTGCCAGATAAAAAGGTGTAGGTGTCTTGACGCAGGTAGTGTGGATAAGGCGGGTGACGTACCTTTCCACAGAGATGGAAGTAGATACGTAGTGTACTTTGGACGGCAGATCGATCTGGAGACAAGGTACACATTAGTACGGAGTACAGATGAACAGGGGAATGAATGCTATAAGCAACCCGCCTCTGGCATCATCACAAACTACGGTAACTTATAATCTGCCTGTATCCTTCAGGGGTATTCTCTCCCTCCCTCCATCCATCCACGCTTGGTCACTTATATGGTGCTCTCTTAATAAGGTGTGATGCGAATATCCATCAACGTCATGCCGCTTTTCCAATCACAAGACAAGTCCTTGAAAATTAACATTTCGCACATACATGTCTTACCAATTAGAAAGATGGTGCAGTGGAACAAGAATGCGAGTACGATGTTTACGAATACGTCAAATTTACTACCCCCCAAAGATGTTTCGTTCGCATTGTCAAGCACAAGGCATAGCGGGCAGTTACAATCCATTTCCCACATTAGCAAGCCTCGTGGAGCCGGCTTCTCTGATTCCGACCCGCGTCATATCTAGTACAAGGAAATTTAGACGAGAGGTTCTCATTGACCCATACCAGTAGATACTATTGAGAAAAGTCTGTTGGGGAACAAACCGAAGCGTCTGTTAGGTACTGAAGCGTTTGGTTCAAAATTCCTATCATCATTATAAAATGTTTATTTAATTACAAGGGCCAAAATTGTCGTAACGAGCGACTGCATCTCCATCACTTGAAGAGCCCATATATGACGCCAAATCCTACGGGTTCTGCTTCGTAGCATACTCCGTAGATATCGCCATCTTGTCTTGGGTAGTTACTGTACCCAAATGCTCGAAAGAGGGCACTCGACCACCCCCCTCTTGCATTCCCATGCATGTACCCGGCAGGCTTACTCTCGGGACTTGTTCACTCCATCTCGAACGGCTGCAAGAATGAGATCCTTGGCTAACTCAACGCCATCCTGTGTTCCAATAATCTCAATAGCCTCATCTTTAGCCTGGTCTCGGGGCACCTGGATCTTGCAGTTGCTCTGCTTGCGGATCGCATTGACCTTGGAACCGCTAGGTCCAATGACGTGGCGGTAAGTCTTTGGGTCGGGCAGTACCAAGTAACCGGTCGCGTCGTTCTTCTTGGCCTGCTCCAGGGCCTTGGCAATTGCCTCCTTGGCCTTGCTCACGTTTTCAGGGGTACCCTTCAGAACCCAGGGAATCTCGCCCTCCTCGCCAGACGAGAGCTGGACGACTCTCCAAGAGTGAGCCTCCGTAGTGGCATCATCGTCGTCTGTGATCAAGGGTAAGGCCCCAACGTTGGAACGGGAAGAAGCGTCAGCCTTGGCAGGGAGAGGCTGGCCCGCATGATCCACAGTAACCTGATGGTTGTTGCGCAGCTGACGGAAGAACTGGCCGCCGTTGGCGATAGAATGATGCAGGTTGCGAGGAATCTGAAGAGTCTCGCCCTTCTGCTGCTTGACCAGGGAGAGAATGTGCTCCTTGGCTTGAGCAATGTTCTCAGGTCGACCAGTGAGCTTTACGCCAGTCTTACCATCACCCTGTCGAGGAACGTCAATGGCCACACTGAACTTCGTCTCCAACTGGCGTTTGACGTCACCGCCACGACCAATAAGCGAGCGGTGGTTGTCAATAGGCACATCCACTACCTCAGTGATCTGGCTCTCACGTTCGGCAACAATTTCTTGAATACGTTCAATAATCTTCTGAACGACCTCACTTCGGCCTTCGATCTTGATCGTGTTTCCATCGGCCTCCTGCTTGGGGAACTGAATGGTGCGAGCAAGCTCACGTCGGTCATCAGAACCACCAGCCTTGACAACGATGTCACGAAGGTTGGCACCTATGTTGTGATTAGAAACGGAAATCTAGAGAGAAAAAGACAAAAGAAAAAGAAAGAGGGAAAAGGTAGTAAAAACACGTACCACTAGCGCCAATAAGAGACTTGTGGTGCTTCTTGTCAACCTCGATAGTTTGAAGGACGGTGTCATCGAAAACGGCCCGCTTCTCCTCCAAAATCTTCTTCGCCTTGGCGACCTGTGAAGCTGTACCCTTCAGAAGAATCTCCACAACAGGAGTATCCCTGTCGGCAGGCACGTCAATCTTGCAGCCAGTAGCCTGTCGAAGCTCATCAAGGGCAGCACCGCCTTGGCCGATCAAAGATCCAACTTGCTTCTGTTGAACCGAGATGGTACCAGTGGCCGAATGCTCCTCAAGGTATTTATAAAGGGAGAAAAGCTCGTCACGGGCCTCATCGGCGCCCTTCTTGGGGCCTCGGATCACAACCTCATCAGCGGGCTGTTGGCGACGGGGCTTTCCAGCCTCACTAGCGGCATCCGCGTTGGACTGATCATCTGCCACATTCTTGGCAGATCGTGGGAAGAAGATGAGTACCTTGTAACGAGTCTGGAGGCGGTTGATCTGGCTGCCTTGAGACCCAATGAGTTCACGGTGGTACTTAGGGTCAATTTTGAGCACGTGAGTCGTCTCGTCAGCAAGGGTGCGAGCAAGACTCTGAATGTGGGATCGAGCAGTTTCGGCCTTGGCCTTTGGACCCTTCAGCTCAACCTTTCCATCACCAACTTGAATTTCGACATCAAATCGATCTCGCAACTCTCGGATGTTGCTACCACCCTTTCCAATCAAATGATTAGCAAACTTCTGGGGGAAGTCGAAAGTCAGAGTGAAGCCACGCTCCTTCTCGTCTTCCTTCTCCTGCTCAACAAAAGCGGTGGCCTTAGCGTGCAGCGAGTTTACAGCAGAAGTAGGGCCTCGGAGCGTGACGGTAGTGCCAGCCTTGGTGACTCTGATAGGGATCTGATCAGCAGAGCGGCTTTCCTGCTCCTTCTTGATGTAGCGACGAAGCCTCTCGTGGAACTTCAGTGGGACATCAAGTGTGACCGTGGTGATCTGTTCCTGCTTGTTGATAAGATCACGGATGTGCTTTTCGGCATCTCGAAGGCCTTGCTGGAATGCTCGTGCTTCAGCCTCCGTTGGCTTGGTGCGGGGAAGCTGGAAGGGGCCCTCGGCTGGGTCAGGGCCCTCAAAGACGAGGAGGACAGGCAAGCTTGCTTCCGATGGTTCAGGAACAACGATCTGAACTCCGTAATCCTGCTTAACGCGAGGGGTGACGTCGTTTCGGAGGTGCTGGAAGAAGAAAGGATCAATAGGCACCGTGCTCATACGAGAAGGAGGCTGGGCATTGATAAGGCCAGTAATCTCGGATTGAGCACGAATAGCATTCTTTCCCTCTCGAGAGTAAAACTCCCAAGGCAACGCACCACCCTCTGAGAAGGGAGTATTGATGTGGGTGTTGTAAAGCTTCTCCAAACGCTCAATCTCCTTACGCTGTCGAAGATAACGGGTGACGTTTCCAGCATGGATCGCAGCGCCAGACGGAGCATTACGGTGGAAACGGGCAATATCGAGGTTCGACATTTGCATGCCCATGGCGAGATCCATGGCTTTCTCAAGACCAGCTTGAACCTGGTCAGCAGGACCAATGACTGTCACAGTGTCGTCATCTTCGTCGGTGGGCAGAATAATGGTGCAGCCAGTATCGTCGAAAAACTGCTGAGTCGGGATACCTCGGTCACCAATAATGAACTGATGTCTACCTCGCTGAATGGAGAGCTGTTCGGCTTCAAGCTGCCTGTGAAGCTCAGCAACCTGACGCTCAATTTCGGCGCGAACTTTTTGTACGGCAGCACGGTCACCAGCAAGCTGGATATGGTTCTCATCATTGCCAGCTGGGGCGAAGATGGGTCGCTGACCTTCAGCTGGGGCAGTGGGAGCTGGGGCGGAGGTGTAGGCTTGGTGAGGTGGAATACGGATTTGAATGCCGTTGTTCTCCTCCAAGGCATTGGCGCGAGAGTTACCAGGGCCAGCGATGAAAGAATAGAATGCAGCGGGGATGCCTCGAACCTTAGTCTGAACATTGGCCGATCGCTCGCCAGCAATCTTCAGAATCTCGTTACGAGCGGAGGCGGCCGAGAGGGCATTACCCTCAACGATGACGTCGATGCTGGCATCGTCATCGTCGTCGATAGGCTGAGATTCATCAACCTTGGGCAATTGGATCTTGGCACCAGTCTTCTCCTGAAGGGCCTTGATCATAGAACCACCCTTGCCGATAATGTGAGCTCGAGCAGACTGCGGGATGGGAACCGTGACAGTTTGCTGCTTCTGTTAGTGCATGTCATCAACACCATTTGAATCAGGAATGGGCATACCTTTGTGCCAATTTGAGAAACCAAGTCCTTAAGTGCCTGTTGAGCAACGTCTTGAGGACCGGTAGCATCAAATCTGAGGCGACCGTTGGAAGTGGTGGCCATATTAATAGTGGCACGGGACTTGCGGTTGATATCCTTGATAATGTCGGGAATAGGTCTTCTTAGCTGGTTTCGGGGCATGATGAACTGAGGCTCAAGAGTGACAGTCTCCACATTGCGACCAGGAATTCTCATTTCCGGTTGCTTAGAACCTTGAGGTGTCACAGCCCCAGATGCCGGGGTGGAAGAACGCGAACCGCCATTAGATGCAGCACCGTTGGACTTGCCATTGGCATTGTTCTTAGCTCCCCAGATGGGCGCAACGTTGGCGCTCTTTCCCTTAGGGGCACCAAGCTCGGGGAATAGTTCGTGCGATTGAGTATCGAGAGTCGTCTTAGGTCCCTGAGGCTGCTTGCCGGCGGCCTTGGCACTGATGGGCGCAGCCCAAGAACCAGAAGCATCGTTGGCAACCTTTGGGGGAAGGTCCTCGTCTGGGACATCCTCGACAATGACATGATGAGGGGCCTCAGCATGCTTCTGGAGAAGCTTCTGCGCAGCAGAGGGCTCGTCAATAACGGCTTCGACGGGGTTTTCGGAGGCCATGATGAAAGGCTTGCTTGGCTTGAGGGGTTGGGCGAAAGAAAATTAGATGGGCGATTGCAACAAGGAGATGGGGTTGTCTGTGGCGATAGCTGTTAGAAGTCGATAGAATGGCAGCTGTGATGAGGACACAGCATGTGATGGTAGGATAATGCTGGAGGAAGGGGGTGATGGGAGCGTACTGATTGAAACAGCTATTCAAAGCAGTGAAGCCTGTAGCCAGCGAAAGGTGTCGAGAATATGATGTGGAAGCTATTGACGGGTGTTTGGAGACGTCAGATGAGAATGACCAAATGATGCAGAGTCTGTGGTCTCTAGAACATTGTGCAAGAAACCAACAGACAGCGATGACCAGTAACCAGGAGGGACAACCAGAGATGTGGCAGAGACCGAGACGCGGATGAGGTTTGAAGATGGAGAAGGACGGATTGGAAGGTTGAAGGTGGAAGTGGGTGAGGTGGAAGTTTCTCCAACATCCGCTACTTCGTACACCGTCTCGGCTGCTTTATTTGCGTACCTCCACGTACAGGGGGCGGGGGGGGATGGATCTAAGGTACTGTGGCCAGTTGCAGGGCCTTCCTTTACCAGCAATGAAGAACAGTCCTTGCCAATGGATACTGGCGAAAAAAGAAGCAGGCTTTATATACTTGAATATTCCAACGGCATAGGCTACTTTGAATCATGATGGCAAAGTTTCTTGAGAGTTACACGGTGTCTGAAAAACCTCATGGGCAGTCCATAGAAATTCAATAGCAATCCCCAACTTTATTGTCACTGAGCGACCAGGTAGCAACATTGGCCGTCGGCAGTATGGAGCAATTACGGAGCCATTGGGCGGGTCCTCTTTTACTTTTAAAGCCGGAACCTTTCTCGATATGACCTGGCTTCAACATGAACTGGCGGCCTGTCAACGTAAAAGGGGTTGAGGTCACGAGACTTAGCATGTGATGAACATTGCACTCTCCCTCTACTCGAGGAAAGTCTGCAACTCAATAATGTCACATACTTACTGTGGCAAACCATTGGTACCTAATATGTCTCTCTATATGCCCACATCAGTGGGATCTATAACAAAGTTGCAGGGGGCATTTGAACGCGCTCTGAAGTTCAACAAAGAAAATACCTATATAGGTGTGCTGAGGCTAGCATTTTTGTCCAGGTGGCTTTTTCTGGCCTCCACCAACAACGTACTTACCCATGTGCAGTGAGCTCGCTTCCCCAACTGATACCCCCTGCGCTACTGCAGTTGGGCAACGTCCCCAGTTTCGCAGTCAAGCTGCACCGATACAGAGACCAAAAGAGGCCACGCATGCAATTTTTCCTTTCAATCACTACCACCGTACATAGACTGACGTGATTTTTTGGAGTCAGGTACTGACTAAACAACTCTGTCTCGAAACGGAAGCTTTTGAGAGGAAAACATATGTTTCCAAGGTGGCAACCTGCCGATGAGTGGTCAGATATCTTGTCTAGTCCGAGAAATGAAAAAACGTGTAGGCCAATTGACTGTGGAGTCGAGCGTCCACAGCCAACATCTAGTTCGGCCCTGTAATGTAGCTTGAACAGTAATAATCCTCTGTGATGAGTGGACTCGTAACACCATTATCTGCTTTCTTCCACTCGCTCTTTCTGTCGATGAGTGATGGAAAACTGTTCAGAGTCCTTCTCAACAATACAGCGAATAAGTTCGTGAATAGGAGTAGCGCACCAACCAGACAAGCCTGCTGGTAATCAGGTGAAGGACGTATATCCAATCGTTCACTGGCGGGCAACAATTGAGAAGACGACAACGGTCTCACAAAGGAAAAATAGAACGTAAATATGCTCATCATTTCAAACAGCCAGGTCGATGCTTCGGTTGTGGACTTTCACATGTATTCGACCTCTCTTTGATGTTCAACGTATCTTGCGGCGTGACACTTAACCCCTGAAATGCGATGCAATGCGACCTCTTACCTGAAAGAAGGGTCAGGACCTATTATTCAACCCATGAAGACCCTGTCTTGTATGCAGGTGAATTCGGATATCTCTCGATTCAAGAGCCGACTTAGATGATTGTGAAAGTAGCGATGTCTCCCTAGTGGAGTAAGAGTTTCCCTACTTGGAGTCACCTCCAAATCTCCAATACTAGAAGTGCCTTGGGACTATGAAGTGAAGTGACGAGAGAGTTGCATCGCAGCACAAGCTAATTTCTCAGTCTGCCACATTAGGCTCAAAACATACATGAGGGGTGCCCATTTCACGTAGTTTCTCATCAAACGATTCAAGAATGAATGGAATGGTGGATGTTGCCTCCGCGATGTCCGATCTCGACCGGCTTGGTGACAAAAAATTTTCGGAGCGGGATGGATGACGATTGACGGAGAACCGTGCATAACCTCACTCGAATAATCTACTTTAAATAAATAACTGTCCCCTTGACTCCGGATAGGCCTCAGCTTTCCTTTTTTCAATAATAAAAGCCTGAATAATATCCAAGATGTTACCGGCCAACTAGGTATACTGCACACCCCCTTCCCAAGAAGCCTATCCGTTTCCCATGGCTCAGCTACTGCAGGTACGGACTCGTTACATGCGATGCGGAAGGTAAGGTACTTTAGGCGAGGACAGATCTGGCGATGTGCGTACACTCGCACAGTAGCGGTAAACCTTTTTCTGGGTGTAGTCTTCATACTGTGCACATGAGGTCGACCTCCCTCGCTAATGAGTTTTCGACATCCTTGGTGTATTCATGTGTGACAGGAGCTTCGTTGGACCTGAGGCGTGGGGCTTGATGATTGGGGTGACATTTCACCTGCAGATGCACCTGCAAGAACACAGAGCGAAATTGGCACGACGACGTGGCCCTGGGAAGGATTGCGAGGCTGATTCTCGGGAACCAATGTCTTGGAGAAGGCTAAGAACAGCAGTTCATGACTTCGATTTTTTGGGCGGACTTGAAATATACGAACGCACACGTAACTAGCCAACCAACCTATGCTGACCTGCGGCTACGAGGCATGAGTGAAGGCACCCTCTCACCACAGCTGGGGCCAGTAGCAATTAGATTTGACTGGCTTACTATGTGTTTGCAATAATGCAACGGCATGGAAGCATTCTAGTACCAACTTGGGAGAAATGTGTGTCAAACAGGCGTGAGGTAGACCAGGGGCGGAAGGGGATACTCCCAGATCCTGCAGAGATGCTCCCATGAAGGTATGCAAGCTATGACGCGAAGGAGTAACTACCATACCATTGTTTGGCCGCTTTGGGTGGGATTGGGCTTTGTGAAGATGCACGTTGGGTGCCGTAATCTGAGTTCCCAGGGCCATTTGGAATCTACGGGGGATCCTAACACCAGTTCATTGGGAATGTCAACAAGCTCTTACCAAGTAACAAGGGGTAAGACAGCATGTGTCTTGTACTTGAAAGAGAATAAACTCATCATAGTTATTGCATAGAACATCACGCATAGGCAGGCAAGTGAAGGTGGAAAATAGGTATCTCGGCCAGGGCTGTTCCGAGGAGAAGCTGAATGACAGAGTAAGTAAAATGAGGGAAAAGAGACCGCAACCCAGAGACAAGTCCTTTTTTTTTCAAGCAGCTTTCCTAGTGACTTGACTTCATGAATCGAGTATTAGAGTATGAGCCGCTACCAGCATTGGCGCCAAAAATGCGATCCACGGCGGCCATTTATCCTATTTTATCACGGCCAGGCCCAATCGAGAAGGCTGCAATACGTGTGACGAGAAAACTAGGAAACCAGAAAAAAATATCATCGACCAGTGAAGGTGAGCCGGGGAAGCGAGACGTACAGTATGCAGCGACAGCCCCCTGTGCCTGATGATGTGAAACATCAAGGCGCTTTTCACAGGAGAAAGGTGGTGTGCGGGTGGTGCCCATCAAATCTTGATTGAAGTTGCTGTGGATCGATTCATGTCATATTAGGTGGTGGCCGGGGACCAAGCGTGTAGTGCCTGCGAGTGTAATGAATTCCTCAGATGTTGAAAGCCAATTCGTTCGGGTGATTGAAGATCCGGAGTCTCGAGGACGATACGGACGATCTCAATGCATTTTTTGATGCTGACTGCCATGAGACAAGAAGGATGAGCTGAGAAAACAAGCTGTCTGTCTCCTGTCTCACCGAGCCAACAATCAAGAAGACCGCAAGTAGAATTACTAGTAGGTGCTGAACAGAGGGCCATACGAGGTACGTCTGACATAGTCAACATACCCAATTAGACGCTGTAACGTGCATTTGAACACTGCCAAATGGTGCCTGTATGTGATAATCACGACATAACCGTAATCGGCGAAGCGTATGAGCCTGACAAAGCAAATCCCAGAGAGTTATCAATAGGGATCTATGATTAGTGTGAACCAGCCAGCAACTTGCTTCAGCCTCCAAGGGCCTGGCCGCAGTGACAGGTCGTCTCCATAAAACTGTGTCCCGCTCGTGGGGCCAAAGCGTTTACGATGTCAGTTGAGACCACAGCGACTGAATGCAAGGGCCCAGGGACATCGTCAAACTTACTGGCATTGGGCATCTGGTTTTTTCTATAACTTTCCTATGGGACATGGTAAACTACATTAGATTATTGTATACTTTTTTTTGGTCTTTGGAAGTCTTTAGAAGTTTTTGCAGAAATTTCCAAACAGAGGGAGCTGCATGATAACCTTCACGCCACAGATGGATTCATCGTAAACGGAACCCGTTGACCGGTTGGCGGGCGCTGAATCAGTCTGGGAGTGCCACATCAGCAAGAAAGCCGAGTGCAAAAAGCAGGGCTTACACGGCCCCCACCAGACCATGGATTGGCGAGAGAAGGATAAGGGAAGTGGCTTGTTAGCGCAAGACGAAGGCAGCACAGTTCCCCTGCCGTCAATGAATGTGCATCAAGTTGCACACCGCACAGGTTGGTTTTCTCTTTGGATGCGCATGCAACAACGGTAGCACCACAGATGGGTAACAGCCGCTCCTAAGATTGTTCAAGGACCAGACAGCTCCATTCAGCCTTGGAGGTTCTAACGTGTAGTTATCCGTAGTTATGGATTGAGAAACCTTTCGAACCCTTCAGTACTATGACCTCCTTCTCTTGGCACTATGTACGTCTTTGTCCAACTAATGGGACCCAGAGAACCAACGTGTTGCATGTCTTTGAGATCCCAGAGGAGCTTCTCCACTACATGCCTCCACTCAAGCCAACTCTTGTTTCTGTTTGCTACGCGCTTAGCAGTCCCTAAGACGTGGGACCAGACCCTTCGATTACGGAAGAGTGGAGGATCAATAGCACCACGCCCCTTCCTGAAGCACCTTCCAAACTGTGCACCAAACATCAAATGGATCACGGCCGCCTAGAAGGAAGAATTCCGCAACTTACCCGGCACGAAATCACTGTGATAATGTGAGAAACCCCAATGCTGCAAAGTATAGGAACGGCAATTAATGTGTAATTGTAGTGCAAGTAGATAGGGAGTAGTATTCGATGTGGATCTTCCACGAGCTGGCAGTTGGCAGGCTACCTGTTGGCGAAGCACACCACCACAACACATATGCGTGCATTGCAGACCCAGCGCAGGTACCTACCTAGGCGTGTATGAAGTACAGCAGAAGGGCCTCCCTAGTTGCATCACAATATGTGCCATGGCTCACCGGAAGTTGCAGCGTCGCCTTTTATCTAGGCACGAGGTACATTCATCCATTGGATCAGGGCGGATATCCATTGGTCAGGAGCTACGGCATTGCAACTTGTGAGAGAGCCCCTGATCTTAAATCAAGAATCTCGCGTTACAATATGTCTCCTGGGGGGAAGTCAATCTCAGCCCAAAATTCAAGCAACGATCGGCGACTTCGTCACTGACAGTCACTCCTGAACCCGACGTGTGTCAAAAGCCAAGGGTCAATAGCCAGCAAAGAGGACACAGCCCCCCTCGATCTGCAGCTCGCTGCGTCCCCATGTCCTGGGACTCGATGCGGCCAATGGGCTCATTTGCGCCCAAACAGCACAGCACCGCAGACTAAAGCAGGTGAGGAGCATCAGGAGCAGCGTGCCCCGGACGAATTGACTGACAGAGCTGCTTGACAGGGCGAGCAATGTTCCAATCGACACCCTGGTACCTACGTTAGTCGGAAGTCAACGTATGTATATTCCTGCGGGAGCACAGTGAAGTGTCCCGGAGATAGAAACGAAGGTCCTGGAAGGCCAGGTACCAAGAGAGAAGCCGATAGGTAAATGCAAGTGTTCTGTCCAACCATGACATTACTCAAACCACCATGTGCCCCCATGTTGCTTTGGCACTGTCAACCCGCTTCAACGGCCCGAGGAGAGAAATCGTGAGGTGTGGGAGAAGGTACGACCGTGAGTGGTGCAAGCAGGCTCGCGTTAGGTACCTGACTTTGCCTTGGGTGCAATGTTAGCAGGGCTTTGGCCAAAAAGCTTGATTCTCCAGGTACATCCTAGCCAGTGACGGCTGACTCGGGGAAGCAAGTATCTTTCACCCGTTGCCTTTCAAGGTGACTTGGCTGACTATGTACCTTAGGCAGCGCATTATTTCTGGCACTCGGTACCGTAAGCTGTAGACGGGCAGTGAGAATTAACAGGTCCTGTGGCATCTGCAACGACTACGGGTGGCTATAGGTGTACACCCAATGCTCTTTTATTTAGTCAAGGAGAAAAATCCAAGCCTTGTAATATTTAAGAAGTGTCCTATACACTGACTCTATCACTCATGATAGCACGGAGGAAAATTCAAAAGACCCAACAGACTAAACAGGTCTTAATGTTGACTGAATACTCAACATCAGTCCTCAAATACCAGCTTCAATGGCAACAACAACCGAATAAGAAACTCTAAATGCACGTCAATTCCCAACTGCTTCAACCTACTGATGCTATCAATGGTTCATTGGCACAGCTCATCGACTGATTCGCGAACTGAATCTGACCCCAAGTCTCACCTGCCTTCCACCTCGGCACTTTTTCATATGCCAACCCTCAATCAATCCGACATGCCCACCCACCTGTGGCCTTCTACATGCAAAATACCAAACAGAACATTTTCCTCCTCTTCTCTGACGACATTGACGACCTCAACCGCCATCTGCGCTCACTAGATAACCTGCCTACTTGACAGTCCGCATGGATAGAACGTTAGCGATTCGATCAAAACCAGGGCTAGTGGTCTACTCAATCTCGGCCAAATTGCCCGCATTTTGGATCCCGCAACCCGCAACCCACATTCCCGCATCATTCATCCACATCAACTTGGCTCATCTACGCCGTCTCCAGCCATCAGCAGCCACTGTTTTGCTTAGCTTTCCCGGTTCAGCACCAAGTTTTGTTCGTGCGCGAGTGTGTAACACAAAGAGGCACACCGCAGTGCCGGGGAGACACAGCACAGTACGAATATCTGAGATACCAAAAAGCAAAAGCAGCGATTGAACAGCGGATCAGCCAGCATCAGAGCAAGCAACCCAGAACAGAAAAAAAGCAAGCTAGCACGCACTTTCTTACATTGCCCAGATCCCACATAAGGTAGGTAGGTAACTTGCAAGGTTGGGGTCCATCATTCAGCAGATTACAATCAATCGTTCCCGCCCGTACTCCATCACGTTGTGATCCTGCCCCTCTAGCATCAATTAACACTTCGCATTTCCGTCATCATTCTCACTCTTGTCCAAGCCTGCTTGCCTACATCTCAGATACTGCCTGTGCACGTGGTTTGAAAGGCGCCATCATCTAAATTCCTGGTATGTACTTATTGCGGTACCGAGCCTTTTCATCATCTCATCCAATCCTCCAGAATACAATTTCTCCGTACGAAGTACTTCGTACTTGGGCCCCTCCCCCCCTTCTCTTCGCACCCCCCATCCATCATCTCTATCCCATCCCATCCCCCCATTTTCCGTCCCGCCCACCTTTGGCTGGTCCCTCGTCAGGTAAAGTACCTTGGCCGTTGGAGGACAGTGCCTCGCCGTGGCCAAACGCTGTCTTCCCTGTTCTCCAAGCCCAGTTCCCCGTTCCAAGGAAAGCAAAAAAAGGAAGAAAAAAGTGCCCAGATTGCCTCCCCCCTCTTCTCCTAAAGTGCCAATCAAAGCGCAGTGGCACACCAAAAAGCACAAGAAAAAAGGCACAAGCGCAAGCAACGCCCACGCTGCAACAAGGCCCGCCCGCCCACACTGCACCTCGCTGCACTGCATTGCGTTGGAATCTGGCTTTGTTGGCTCTGGCTTTCCCTCTGGCTGTGGCCACCACCAAACCCGCGCGCCTTTTCCTCCTTGCACACCCTGCCTGCCCGTCTCGACCCATCGACTGTCTGCATAGGCGTCCCTGACACCTTTTTTTGTGTTTTAGTTAAGCCTAGCCTGCTGGATCATGGACGGCCCCGGGTTCGACTCTTCTTCTGCTTCTACCGGTCCTTCTAACCGTCGCAAACTCGTCAAGAAGCCCCCTTCTCACCAATACGCACGCTCATCTTCTGGCTTCGATGGTGGCTCCGGCTACGACGCCGAATCCCTCGGAAGCAAACGCAGCTCCCAGAGTCTGAGACGTGCCCCCAGCGCTCCCCCAGCCCGTTCCAACCCCGCGACCGCGTCAGGACATCACACCAACACCTTTCGATCGAACTTATCGCACCTGGTCCCCGGCGAGTATCCTTCTTCCAACTCCTACGCTCCCGTATCCCGTCACCAAAGCTATTCTCGCCTCTCCGACTCTCACCTGCGCTCTCCCAACAACACCGCCCCCGCCGACGACTTGATCGGTGCCCCCTTCGACGGCGCCGCTATTCTCAATCGTATTGAGTCAACCAAGGTCCTGAGCCCAAAAGGCGTCGGCCATCGCCAGAATTATCCCTCTCCGCAACTTCAAACTGGCTTTGATTCTCGACACGCCACCCCCGTGCTTCGGAACTCGTCCAGCTTCACCAGGATGGACCAAGGTCTATCAGAGAAGGGTCCCGGCCCAAGGCCTCCCGCCGACATCTCCATGCCAATTACCAAGCGATATTCAGACGACGGAGAAAAGTCCAAACCGGCTGTTCTGAGAAAAAAGTCTGGCTTTTCGGGTTTTATGAACAGCTTGGTTGGCTCTCCCAAGAAACCTATCATTTCTGCTCCAGAGAACCCAGTTCATGTCACGCACGTTGGTTATGACAGTGCGACAGGACAGTTCACTGTCAGTAACAACCTCCCCCCCTTTCGGCGTGATGTCTTGTGATTCTTGTTCCACTCTGTCCGTCCAATAACTGAGCTTTCTTTGTAGGGTTTACCCAAGGAATGGCAACGACTGATAAACGAAAGCGGCATCCCTGAGAAGGAAAGGCGAGAGAATCCGCAGACGATGGTTGATATTTTGCAGTTCTACAAAGAGACCCAAGAGAGACCTCCCGAGGATCAGAGCCTCGAAAAGTTTCACCATGCTGGTGCCCAGTACGCAGCTACCTCACCTGCAAATGCAGCAGCTCCGGGAATGTACCCCGCGTCAAATTATTTGGGTATGTCACCAACCACCACTCAATCTACGGAACCCAGATTTCCAACTGTCAATCATGAAGGAAGCTTTGAGAATCCACGAGCACCCCCGCCGGTTCCAAGAGGCCAGACGCAGAAGGACTTAATGCCCAGTCGACCGGCCCCAAAGCCGCCAGTCAGCATGAACAACCGACCTCACCCTCAGGTGGCTTATACTGCAAAGGATTCCGGAATTGGTATGTCACAAGCAGGCGAGGAATCGTACGGCTCCAAAGATGTCAGTCCTATGCTTCCTGAAGAACATCGGTCCAGATCGAACTCGCGTGTACAAGGAACTTCGCCCTACGCCCAACCACCCCAGCAACCACAGGTCGACACGGCACAAGCTGCTGCGTATCAGCAGCAGCTCATGCAGCAGCAACAGCAGCAAGCTCTGGCACAAGCCCAGGCGGCCATGTCCGGGGGCGTTGGTCGGGCTCCCAGCAAGAGAGCACAGCACCACCCAGGTCCCCAAGTCGTCGCTCAGCCCAGCACTCAATACGCCCATGCCCCTGAGACCAATGGCGGACCAAACGCACCACGACATCAGCCCGGGGCAGGAGCTGTGCCTGGAGCCAGACCGCGACAGCGAGCTCGCCAAAGCGCCGCCATTGATGTGGTTGCGTCGCTTCGTCAGATTTGTACTCAAGGCGATCCTCGCACCATTTACCGTGGGTTCAACAAAATCGGCCAGGGTGCTTCTGGTGGTGTTTTTACTGGTCATGAGAGGGGTTCCAATCGACTAGTTGCTATCAAGCAAATGAATCTTGAGCAGCAACCAAAGAAGGATCTGATTATCAACGAGATTCTTGTTATGAAGGACAGCTCACATCCCAACATTGTCAATTTCATCGACAGCTACCTTTGTGGTGGCGAGTTGTGGGTTGTCATGGAGTTCATGGAAGGTGGCAGCCTTACGGATGTCGTCACCTTTAATATCATGTCCGAAGGCCAGATTGCTTCGGTGTGTCGCGAGACACTAAAAGGGCTGCAGCACCTGCACTCCAAAGGTGTCATCCATCGTGATATCAAATCTGACAATATCCTGCTTTCTTTGGAGGGTAATATCAAGCTCAGTGAGTAGTTTACAGTTATGGACACTTGATTTGGCGGATAGCACTAACTCCATGCAGCTGATTTTGGTTTCTGTGCTACCATCAACGAGGCTCAAAATAAGCGAACGACCATGGTAGGAACACCGTATTGGATGGCCCCCGAGGTGGTCACCAGAAAAGAATACGGCCGTAAGGTGGACATCTGGTCGCTTGGCATCATGGCGATTGAGATGATTGAGGGCGAGCCTCCGTATCTGACCGAGTCGCCGCTCCGTGCCCTGTGGCTAATTGCCACCAATGGGACTCCCCACATCAAGAATGAGCAGGATCTTTCCCCCGTATTCAAAGACTTCCTATACTTTGCTCTCAAGGTAGACCCTGAGAAGCGAGCCAGCGCTCATGATTTACTTAGGGTAAGTCTCCTCTTTCCCTTTATACGAACCTTTGGACTAACACACGCAACAGCATGATTTCATGAAGCTTTGCGTCGATCTCTCGCATCTATCACCGCTGGTTCGAGCCGCTCGCGAGCAGAGGGCGCAGGAGAAGGCTCGCAAGGGCCAATAGGCTGGTCCCGGCCACATTTGCGTTCGCCGAGTAGCTCACCAGATACATTTCACTGAGGCTTCTCATAGAACTGGGATAGCCGCCAGGTTATTGAGATCGTTGGAGAGTATGAGACTGCCCTCGGTCTCCGCAACTCGATCTACCAAAAGGTATACTAACTCCGGGCAATCCGGTTACGATGATACGGGCAACGATGCAGTTTGATCCGAGAGATTGATCTATCAATTGAAGCGTCCCCGCGGATTTTTTGATCCTTGATTCTCAACTATCTTATGAACGATTTTTTGGAGATGTTCTTTTTTTTTTTTTACCCGAGTACCCTATCATAGCAGGCCTTACATCTTGAGGTTGGAGTTGACCTTGATGTCGCATCACAGAGGAACTCGGGCTTGCGCATGGAGACGCAAACCAAACAAAGAAAACAATGAACCCCGAGCACAAAAGGTGCCTCGCAGGCAACGCGGATACAACGCCTGGAAGCACATTAGAAATGACACGCTGGATATACCCCCCTGCATACGAACATGTTGCTTCGAATGAGTTACTTGAGATGGGGGTCTATTATGTTGTTAGACCACACTCTCTCCTCACCAATTCCAATTCTATTCAAAAGAAAGAAAAAAAAAAGATGTTTGCTTGTCACTTATTTAGGAAAGGGGGGGGTGGGAGGGGGAAGCCTCACAACGTTCCCGGCATCAGGCGCCATTCAACGTGGTTTTTACTGGACTACTAAAAAGGAGAGAGACATTTAATGATGACTCTGATCAAGATGAAATCTGTTGTTCGTGAATATATTCCATCACTCATTTCGCGTGTATATGAAGAAACAAAAACGAGTAAAAAACAAAAGGGCTAACACTGCACAAAAAAACGCCTCCAGAACGATGCCAAGCCCCCTCTCCTTCCCCCAAAAGTTCCTCTCCCTCCACCTTGATACCCTCTTAGATGGCCTGGTTCAAACGACTCTTGTTGTTATGCCAGAACCTGGATTGGCCCTGCTCGAAGTTTGCGTAAATGGTGCTCATCTGGCGACGTAGCCTCATGCCCTCACCGCGAGCAGCTTGCATGCCAGTTGTGACGCTGGACTTTACGTGGCCAAGCAGGGCGACGGTACCCAGAGCCGCAGGCCGTGGATGGTGCTTGAGCTTGTCGGTGCCGCTGCTCGTGCTGCTGTGGTAGTAGAATGATTGGCGCACTGATTGGCGCACCGAGGCGGCGGTTGTAGAGGCGCGTAGAAGGGCGGGTGTGAGGCGGTTGCGAAGCCTGCGAGCGACGCGGACGGGGAGAGAGCATAAGATCTGCATGGTGGGCTGGCAGCGGAGGAAGAGGTAGAGAGGCGTTGTATTGGTTTATGAATGTTGTGCAGCAGGGTGTTAACGACTGCTGACGAGTTTGGGAACAGAAATGAGGTATTGGATTCGCAAAGGGCAGTTGGAAAAGGTATTGAACGTTTGCGGATGAGATTGGGCAAAGACTGAATATGTGCGCTTTCTTTTCTTTCTTTTCTTTCTTTTCTTTCTCGCTTGCTTGCTTGCTTGCTTGCTTAACGTTTTTTGATCGTTCACACAAGAGGATGATCTGGTAAGAAGAGCTTCAAGGATGGATAAGGTAAGGCAGGTGGCGATGCAGAATGTATATGTCGTGGAAAGCGAGTGCTCTGCGCAGCAGTTTGTCTCTCGCCGGTTCGTGGGCTTTAATGAGCTTCACCAACAATGATGAAAAGAAGAGGGAGTTCGGATTCTCAGGGTATATCGTGCAGAAGAGTTCAAACAAATCGTGCATCTGATCCCCCTGCCTGCTTTATCTAACTTGATGCACGCTCTTTTCCTAACCCTTTCCCCTCTCTCTCTGTCTTTCTCCATCCCGTTCCGATCCTCGTCCCCTGCCGAGTGGGCAACGATGTCCTCTTCGTTATCGTCGCCAGTCACCCGTGGTCGTTAGTCGGCGTTACGTTCCGCCCAGTCCCCCCCCTCTACCCTTTTTCCATGCTGCGGTCAAGGTTAACGAAAGGTACACACCCATGCAACTTACCAACAGCGCTTGCGGAGAAAAAAATAATAATAATTTAAAAAAAAGACCTTGCTAATGCACGAAGGAGGGACTTGGGGGGCTATCCTCGGCCCTTGGAAGGAAAAGGATAACTACGTGGAGAGCCATGGTTCGTTCAGACAAATAGCAAGGCACGTCAGGCTTGCGTTGCATTGCAAGCGAGGGGGCAGGAAATAAAAAAATCAATAAAATACGAAGGGACTTGACTGAAGAAGAAGAAGTCGATAATGAATAATAAGAATAAAATAAAATAAAATAAAAATACCAAAAAAGTCGGGGGCGGGCAATTCTTTGCTTGGTGGTTAGTTACTGGCTTGCTGGAAAGGGGGCCGGTGAGGCGGGAGAGCGACAACCCAAGCATCAAAGCCCTTTCCCCGATGGAAAGAGGCGGTGGGTGGACGCCTGTCTCAGATTTCGCGGGTAGTCGCGTGGTGTTTTGGTACCAAGGAAGCAGCTTCAAACATCTACCGGTACTCCTACGTCTATTACGTCTACTACTACGACGAATCATGTACGCTCACCCAATATACTTGCGTGTATATACAGGAGGAACTTGTTCGAGATGGCTTCCCGTGTCCCCCCCCCTCCAAACTGAAGAAGAAGCAAGGAAAAAGAAAAAGAAAAAAACTCCCCGATATATGGGGATGTAGGCCTCATGTCTACGAGTGTACTTCATCTTCCTCCCCTCGCCCCCCAAAACCTACCTCGTTTTCCCCCAAATACCCGCCTCCCAGCCTTTCCCTTGTGCTTGTGCTCGTTCGATTTTCTTCCCGGTTGTGGATATATGCCACCATCATTCGATATCTCGATATCCGGCCCCACCACGCATGTTTTCCCTTGGCGGCGGGACGGGTGGTAGACAAAGGCGGTGAAGGGAGCGGAATAAAAAAGAACAAGGAAAAAAAAGAGAGAGAAGCCAAAAAAAAGAAAGGACAAAGTATTCACCATCCAATAATAGAGTCCAGGTGGCATGTGCATGCATGCAGGTTGGCTGTCCAATGATGCGGCGTGGCATAGGAAAAAGAAGCCCGCTCCGTGCATGAGACGAGGCACGTTTCAATTGCCGTTTTCATACACCCGGCGGCCTGCCTATTGGCTGTCAAACCGTTGAGTGAGCGACCCGCGGGGGGGGGAGGGGAAGCTCATGTCAAAGCACGATCTGCAAGTTGGAGAGCATACAGAAGTTCATCAACGACATCGCTTGGACTGCCAACATACAGTCAGTAATACGTAGTAGGAATCAACCAAAGCAATGGCCTACCTCTATAATAGGCACCAACAACATATTATCATCGAACACATTGTAGACCATGATCATGATGGAGACAGAAAGGTAACAAGAGTAATCACGTAGCAAGCGAGGTTGACAGTGAATTCACCCAAGGCGATGCTGGAGTTATTCACTCGTAGAATTTCGGAAATGTGGTGAATCTTAGTAGTATCAGAAAAAAAGACTCAAGAAATTATATTACACTTTCCCCTCAAATATTAACCATGCCCAATCAACATACATACACGCTTGAATCATAAGAAACGAATAGCCATAAAGCAATTTGTTGTCAAAGTGCCAAGCACTGGTAAATAAACTTCCTCTTCGTCTTTGTCTCAAGCTGCCATTCGCAAATTTGCTTCTGATGCAGTCTCTATATCATACCGTAACCTCCAAAGCTTTTCTTCTCTCTATTGTGTCCCTTCAATTCTCAAAATGCTTCCCTTCATGTTTTTTTTTTTCACCAGAAAAATTTCTCATCATCAACGACGAAAAATGATATCCCTCGATATTCCGTAAACTCCCAACTAGCTTCACAAACCAAAGAAAATGCCAGAACGATTCCGCCTTTCAATAGTCGGACCGTATATACGCGTTCATCCATCGCTTAAAAACAAAATGATCTCTTTCGTCGTTCTTCCGGGGGGTTACGCCACAAACCTGCCCCTTCATGTAAAATAGTAAAAAATGCTGCTTGGTTTTATCCAAGTGTACCAGGAAATTGCTTAGTAGCAAGTGTAACCACCGTCAATGATGCAGTTGGCGCCGGTCATGAACTTGGAAGCGTCAGAGGCAAGGAAGACGCACAGTCCGTTGAGCTCGTCAACGTTACCCAGACGGTTCTGGGGGGTCAGAGACTTCCAGATCTTCTTCTGGGCATCTAGGGCAGGGACTCGGTTGAGGGCGGTGTCCATGTAGCCGGGGGAGATGCAGTTGACACGGATGTTGTACTTGGCCCACTCAGCAGCAAGGGACTTTCCGAGCTGAATGACACCAGCCTTTGAAGCGTTGTAGCAGCTCTGCTCCTGTGGGTAATTGACAACGCTGCCAGACATGGAGGCAACCAGGACAATGGAACCGGGCTTTCCAGCAGCCATCATGGCACGGCCAACAGCCTGGGACATGAGGAAAGAGCCGTTAAGGTTAATATCGATGAGGCGACGGAACATGGCTGGGTCGTAGGTCTCAGCCTTGATGTTGGAATCGGCAATACCAGCAGAGTTGACAAGCACATCGGGGGCACCGAAACGCTCAACAACACTATCGACGGCAGCATTGATGGCAGCGCCGTCACGGACATCAACCTTAAAGAAGGATACGGGGAGACCAGTCTTCTCGTGAAGCTCAGCAGCAGACTCGTCACCAAGCTCCTGGTTGGCGTCGAAGATGACGATAGCCTTGGCACCAGCCTCAGCACAGGCACGAGCCATGTAGTTACCCAGACCACGAGCGCCACCAGTGACGATGATAGTCTTGCCAAAGACGGACATGTTCTTCATGGTCTGAGGCATGGACTCGTAGACCTTACGGCTCAAGGGAGTGACGGAGTCATCCTCAACAGGGGGGACAGGGGTGTCGTGGGGAACACGAGCGGCACCTTCGGGAACCTGGACGGTTTGCTTATCACCATGGCCTTGGCCGTAGATGGTGACGGGGACCTCCTTCTCGCGAACAACGCTCTTCTTGTTGGCAGTGTCAGTCACACGGTTGGCACGGCTGACAGAGAAGAAACGAGCAGAAGAGGCAGCAGGGCGGATGGCAGGAGAAGCCACCCGGGAAAAGCGAAGGACGTTGCGAGCAGCAGAAGACATGATGAATATGTTATCTGGTTTGTGAATGCAAGCAAACGGATTATAAGAGGATGTATAAGAGGAGGTAGGATAGAAGGTTGAGTGAGAGTAAGAGGTTGGAGGTGGGAGGGAGGAAGAAGAGGGAGAAGTAGTCGACAGCAGAGGATATATAGGATTAAGTGAAGAGGGAGAAGGATGAAGAGTCGAAGAAGCAATGCTCAATCGACAAGAG
Source organism: Mariannaea sp. PMI_226 (assembly GCA_024336345.1). Taxonomy (NCBI): domain Eukaryota; kingdom Fungi; phylum Ascomycota; class Sordariomycetes; order Hypocreales; family Nectriaceae; genus Mariannaea; species Mariannaea sp. PMI_226. Next base: position 4,049,096 of record JANFOG010000001.1, on the reverse strand, counting down.
GTGGTGTTGATATAGGTATTGCTGATAGATTTGTAGTGGGGCTCAAGGTGAAGGCTCCGTCCAGAAAAAAACCTGGGCCAAGGGGGGGCGAATTTTTTTTTTCTGGGGGGGGGCGTGTAGGTGAAGGAGGGTCGCTACTGTACGACTTAGCGTGGCGGGATGTCCGTAAGGCGAAGCTTTCAACACAATCAGTTCAGCTAGCGCTAGATCTTGGCGGTGATTCGGTACGAGCGGGCCTGGATTCAGTGGTCCGGGTTCGCAACGCTTATATGACGATCACCAAACAAAAATGGCCGTTGGTATGTGTGGATGCGGATGTGGACGGACAACGAGATGCAGCGGGAGCACTAGGTAATGGCGGGATGCACAGCTCTGTTTTCGGGGCTCTTCAATAGCGAAGCCAGAACGGCAGCTCAAGTGGAACAAGAAAACGGAGGGGAGCGGAGGCAAACGGAGGACGGAAAGCCGGATTGCGAGATTCGGATCCGGGAAGTGACTGGATGTTTTGTCTCAAGTGGCAAATGTCTCTAATCACAGACAGCCAGATAGAAGGGTGGTGTGATTGGAGGTTTCTGTTAACACCAGCAAAGTCAGCATCAGAACTTCCTTATCTGAGCTTGCAGTTTCTCGTCCACCGCGTGGTCGGTCTGGAGCAGACGAAGACAATGCACTCTAGGGACAGGGGATAACCAGCCAAATCTGCATTGGGTTTGGGATAGGAGGGTCTCAGAGGGGCGGAGACATACCGCTTTGGTTATTGAGGAATGTGGTCTGTCTGAGTTTGCGTGTGGTTTGCGTGCGGTTGGGAACAGCAAAGGGAGAGAGGTTACTCATTGAGACAAGTTATGCTGGGCGTTTCTATACTGAAATAGTGGATCATAACGCTGACCGTTGCTCAAAGGGGGGTCACCGCGGTGAGAGAAACGGTGAGCAAGATTGTTGCTAAATCCATTCGTTCAATCGATCCCTTGACAATTTTGCTAGTTGGGTGCCCGATGTCGCATGCGACCAGGGCATCCCTCCACCAAGGTGCGACTGGATGGAGACGACATCTGGTCACAAGATCAAGCAGTGCCAGGGGGGGGAGGAGGAGAAAGGGGGGTGTCAGAAAGCCACAAAAATCTGACTGTCAGAGGGGACACATAGCACGGGTCAAAGATGCCTCGCTTTGGAGATGTGGGGGGGTCGGCGGTCGCTGAGGACGAAAAGGATGAGAGAAAAAAAAACAAAGTGCCTGCATTTCGGTGATAAGGGAATTGGAGTGAGAACCTCTTGTTGTTTCTTTGATGGGATGGGTTGCGGTGGAGCGAGTACATGATGCTAGGTACTACCAGTTGATATGGGTCCCGAGATGAGGTATCAATGTCAATGGCATCCATACTCTGGGCAGGAGTGGACTGGTGGCATTTGACCGTAGCCACGAAGTAGCGTGCTATTTTCCCCTTTGTTACTAACTTAGGCAGTGTGTTCTATCTTGGTAAAATTGTTGTTGAGGGGACCAAAAAATAGCCATTGATGAGTCTAATAATTCTCTGGGTCCGAGTGTCTGAGGCAACGGAGTTTACTCAGTCCTTGGACTCCCTACTCCGACAAAGACTCAATTCAAGGCTTCATCGCATGCGAAATACAGTAGGCACGATGAGTAAGAGGTGAAGCAAGGGTTTTTTTTTTTTTTTCTGTTGTTGTTCATTTTCTGTAACATTATTTCCTAAACTTACTGGCAATTTTCAATTTTCTACACGAAAACAACAAGGTACATCATATCTCGTAAACTGGAAATTCACTCCTCCATCCCACCTCCTTGCCCACACACACCCGGCCCGGGTCTGTTTTAGCCAGACAGGAAAGGAAAGGAAGGATTACTGCGTACTAACAGTACCTATGTAAAGGAGGGCAAGGGAGAAGGGGGGACCAACCATGCCATGGAGGTAATCATCTCAGCCCAAAGAAACTGGCGTGTGGCTGTTGTGGTTGAGAACGGTTGGCTGTTCTTGCCCACGCTGCTGTTGAAGGAAATATGCGTATGCGGCTCCTGCTTCTGCACAGCTCTCGCTGTCACATATCGCTAACCACACACAGGTCCGATTTCAATCTGGCCACAGCAAGGTGTTACCACGTTTGCTTTTTTTAATGTTGTGTGTTGTTGTTGCCGTTGTTTCCCCCCCTTCCCCTCCCCCCTCTCCCATTGTCGTTGTAGCTAACAAGCAGCGCTCTAAATCTAATATTTCGACTACGGACAACAACATTGCATCAGCCTTGCCAACAGGTGAAGCAATAGTTGTCAATGCTAAGCTGGCCTTTCGTGTCACATGGGCAGCAGCAATGCCACCAGCCCCCGGTCGACTAATTCCGCCGTTTCTTTTTTTACCCAACATCTAGAGCCAAAATCAGAGTCAGGCCCAGGTCTTGTCATCAAACTTTCTTCTGTCAGACGCGAATACAAAATGAACAAAAATGCTGATGCTGGGCCGGCAGAACCCTTGTCCCATGCCTTTGTGGGTGTTCAGGTGACCTTATGCCACGACCGCACGGCTCCCTCCGCCCCATGCCATTTCCTTCTTGGCCGGCGGCTTTTCAGGGACGCGCTCATCAATTCCCACTCCAGGGACGATCAGTCCGCAGCCGCGCCCCAGAAGTAACCGTGGAGAGAGCCAAAGCGGAGCCTGGTCCGGGCTCCAGGGCACCCGGGGGGGGCTTCAAGGGGCGGCCACAGGGACAAGAGCCAAGAGCCAGAGCCAAGAGCCAGAGCCAACCGCTCCATGGGGGAAGGCACAGGGGTAGCTCTCTCGGTAGCTGCCACTCAGATGCTACTCCACTGAATCCACTGCTTCCACCTTGCAATCATCCACTTCTCCCACTCCTTCTCCCACTCCCACTCCCACTCCCACACACCCACGCCCACGCCCACTTTCATTCCTACTCCCACCCTCCTCTAACATCCTTTGTGGCTCTGATCCGCGCCTCGCCCTGCGAAAGAAAAAAAAAAACCTTGGGACCAGTTTTGCGGAACTCAGAGAAACGAGAACTGTTCCAGGAATTCGCTGTGGCAAATCGAAGCTGATCCCTTGCCCACAACCCGGCTTTGTCCCCATCTAATTTTGGAGAACCGTCAGTTTCTGCTTGTTTTCGGTATGCAGCTGGCCGCTCGCCCCTCTGACGGACACCGGACACTGACGAGCCAACCACATCTAAATTCAAGCCCATGACGACGCGGGCAATAATCAAGGCGGCCTATCCCGCACTCAACCACTATCCACCGTGATGCGTACCACACTGCACTATAGCGTTACCAACAACAGCCAAAGGAATATCTTCCTAAGTACACGACGAGAGTACCACTGTTACCAAGTAAATCGCTCTTCTTCCACTCAACCTCCGGTGATACCATTCGGGGCTTGCAGTAGTTCGAAATATGGGCATCCCCCGGAACGGTGTCTAGAGATGATCCCAAATAGCCCCCATCTTCTCCAGGCAGACGAATTACTCTACGGAGCACAGTATCCTACTCTCCCACTCACACTCACCGCCATCCGAGTCAGATCGTGCTCTCCAGAATTTCTAATACTAGCCTAGATGTAGTAGTCTCAAACTCAGGTTCCTCTGAGATGAACAATAGACATGACAATTTGCATGCCCCGAATCCTTTGAGAAGTTCCCAGAGGCCAATCAACCTGGGGCTGCTAGGGCTATCTTGATACAATCTGACAAAGTTCCAGTAGGAGGGCTTCGTGGAGGTCCGGCGGCGTGGGGTAGCTCCTGGCGCATCTCCTGGCGCATCTCCTTGTCCGTGCCTCACCGAGACGGTAAAGCTCATTTTATCATGTGGACATGGTGTCTTCTCAGCGTTCTTCCCCCACCGTACCAGCATCCACCAACGACGACGGCTGCGGATGACACGGGGAGAAGGTTTGACACGAAGCACACTTACTGACGCTGAGTCGACTCGTGGGTCAAAAACCAGCCCACTTTTGTCAGCCCCCCTCGATCTCTAATTAATCGTAACCATCACAGATCGCTTACACTGCATAGGATATATTTTCTGTCGACAGGAGCGGCAGCTACTATGTTACCATTTTGGGACGGCTATGCGATCAGCTGGACCTCATTTCAAGTCGCGCTCAGACGACAGAGAAAAAAAAATAGGAAAAAAAGAAAATTGACCTTGGGCAATCGCGAACAGAGCTGAATAGCGAAACCAGCATGGTGGTCGCATTCCGTTGGAAGAGACACCCTAGATCCCAAATTGTCAAGACAATTCAAGCAACAGTCTCAGCTTGGCCCGCTCGTACGAAGTTCATCACATTCCCTTACCTTGTAACAAATTTTTTTTCCCTCTCTTTTCCTTTAGTCCTTACTTAATACCTGGATAGCTAATAGAGGACTTGAAATAACGGAGGGAAAAAAGCAGAAAACGGTGACGAAAAGAGTAGGTTGTCACCTTGGTGGAGCATAGAGCGATGACCTCAATCATGCACGTAGCATAGTGCGAGACCGGCTCTTGACTAATACAAGTCCCGACACCAAGGACTTTGAGTGATGACAAAAGGAATGCATTAACAATAATTAATATCATATCTATTCAAGAAGATTGAGGCAGCTAGTTCGCTATGACGACTACTAGTACAGCCACTTGATCAACATCATCAAACTTGGCATCACCCAGCCAGCCTCTTGTGATGAGTTCAAAAGAAGCTTAGAACTAACTGGTTATGGCAGACTGGACAAGGGTGGCGGAATGTAAGGTGTGCAAGAGAACTTTGAGGCTGCTGTGCCCACAGCCTGTCGTCTCAGCCAATCTTGCTCTGAATACCCTCAATTGTCTTTTTTCCAAAGGTCTGGCCAGGAAGCTTGGCAGGCCTAGACCGTCAGGCGATATTGCTCCCTGCATCTTGGGGCTGGCGCGGGGCATCTGCATCACAATATGCAAGTCCGCAGTGTGGGCGCACCTTTCTACCCTTGCAACGCCTGCATGCATTTCGCACATTGCAGGGCTCGGTCAACGTCCATATTTCAAAACAATTTCTTATATGTACAGTATGGGGGCAAGACGGGCGAACAAGTCCGTGAGCTAATACTAGCCAGACTTCATCAAAATCAAGTAACTTGAGTGTCGAGCAGGCAGCAGCATTTCAGGCGGCTAACAAGAGTTGTTGAGAACCACTTCGTTCGTTATTAATATATTAGCTCCTCCACTCTTGTCGGATTTTTCTTCTCGAATTGGCATTGGCCTGGAGAGTCTACAGTTCTTCATCATGATGTCGATGGACGATGATACAGTGTCATAGCTTTCTGTGTCACCACTTCTCTATCGCCAGGATGTACGGAAAAGGATATCGAGGAGTCTTGGCCACCCATCTCGGGATCAAGATTACGCTTGACAGGGCTGCGCCGAGCGCCTAACTTTCCCAAGGTGCACAAGCAATGTGACTGCCGCGCACCTAGTTAGACAAGGGAACCTAGAATACGAGGGCACAATGTACCAGGACAACACAACTCTGTCTAAAAGGAACATGGCCACGAGGTTGAGACGGGAGTGTGGGTGTGGTAAATGTGAGATTTCAGGGCGTTGGGGTGTTGCGCTGATGATCCCTCACGAGGCAAGCTTTGACGATCTTGACATGACCTTGCTGTGGTTCTGGTGGTAGGGGAGCCCGCCACGCCGCCTGCAGGCAGGGTTCCAGAATATCTGCAGAAGCTCTCGCTGCATCCTGGCAACGCCATGCGGCGTCCAGTGCGCGTGGGGAGGGCCGCGCCTGTCCCGTAGTGTGCACGGGCCTAGGCCTCAATAGTCTGGGGTATGGACTAAGCGACAGACCTTGGATTGCATTGACATGGATATCGATATCTCCCGACATGCTTATGGTGCCACGAGAAAGAGCCGCCGATCTATCTTGTAAAGGCCACACCCTCTCCGAGAGCATCGAATCTCGCGCATTACGGCGGTCGCCGTTCGGAGCTTCGGACGTACATCTATGTTCTGTTCTCCGGCAGACGGGGCCCATCAGCACGCCGACCCCCCTTGGAATCTGGCAACCGGCCCGGCGCCGTGCAGAGGTGCCGTGCAACCTGTGACGAGATCCTGGCGCAATCCGGGCCGGTGATCTTAGAATTCCTGGGACTGCAGCTTGTGTGGAGAAACTGTTAGGTCTCAGAGAGCCTCGTTCGTTCGTCAGATCGATGCCAGCGCAAAAAAAAAAAAAAAAAAAACTCCAAAAAATCTTCGTAACACCTTGTCGGATCATGCCAATATAGTTACCAATACAATACACCTATTCGCCCCCAGCTTACAAAGTACGAAGTACAACTATCTATTTCCCGCGGATAGCGCATCAAATTCCAAAGGGCTAAACACGCGCCTTTCAGATTCCCTGTGTCTTCGAGTCTGCCCATCAGCCCTCCTTGCTCAGGCCCTCTTGCAACATCACCCAGCCTGCTTACCCCCTCTTCCAAACGCCGGCTGGCAGGGTATTATTACAACACAAGCCAATCCAGATATTAAAAAAAAAATTGCTCAATGTCAAAGCCACATGGTCGTGATTCCTTGGTATTGTTGGTCCTTATGTCTTCCTCTCGTCCGCAAATGCACAATTTCTCTCATGTAAGCTTGTCTCGCATCTTTCGTCGTATTTGCTTCTTCCCCCTCATTTTTCATCTCGCTGGCTAAACGCTCCGTGCTGCACCCCAACCTGTCGTGCAGCTCGGGCGGCGATCGGTGCCAGATTTTCCCTTGCCCCGGCATGAGCAATGGCCAAGGCTTTTTCGATGCTGTGAGATCTATTCCCGCAAACAAGGATCATTGCTGGGTTCTTGGCCCTTACCCAGTGATATTTCCTCAAACAACTGGTCCAGGCGTCGTCGTGTGTTGTCGATTTCATCTCCTTCGACAAAGCCGTTCGGACATGCTCCGACTCCAACCCCATAAAATATCGGCCCCACACGGCGTGTGAACAAGTGTTTAACGACTTTGGACTTCGTTGTGAGTTCGGATGAGATCCAACAGTGACGCAATATAGGGACTCTGAGAGATTTTGTTAGCGTGGGCCATCTGATGTAACTGGCTGAATGTGTGGGGAAAGAGGCGCAACAGTATGGAAACGTGAGCGAAAAGGGAAGAAGAAAAAAAAGAAGCTTACCAAGGCTCTGTTCTCAGCCAGAATCTCAAATAATCGCGGTAGTATCGGCCTAAACAAAGTCTCGTTCCAGCCACCGGATTCCCCGCCCTGCTCCTGGGCCTTGACTAGCTCCTCTTCAGCCTCCGTCTTGACGACATTACGGGCAATATTACGCAGCACTAAGGCAGCACTCAAGGGAATGCCGGCGGCTTGCGGGGGAGCGTTGGGGTTCCGTTCGTCCCGCATTGTCATAGTCTCCTCAAATGTGACGCTCATAGTTCTTGCGGGGATGATCCACGGTCGCCCAACTGGCCGAATCTGACCATCCGTGGTTGGCAAAATAGATGAGACGTGCGTATTGACGTGACGTGCAAAGTCGTGCAGGTGCAGCTTTGTTGGTGAAGGGAACCGGCTGCATTCACCCCAGGTGCATGCAAAATTCCTCTCAACATTATCGTACTGGCCTGCCTCGTTCCTCTGGGCACTCAAGTGTGCTGTGAGAATGTGATCCCACATCGCCCTCGCAGTGAGAAAGAAATGGCCACACTTCTCATTTTTGTTGGCTGGATTGGAAGCCCAGAGGCATCGGCCATACTCTCTGTTATCCATACTAAGGGGTCGAGGGCGAGCACGGATACCGTGAATAATGAACTTCTGCTGTGGATCGCCAGGTTCCCGGAGGACCTGCGCGTTGGAATCTTTGTACACGGATGTGCTGTTCCTGATAAAGTCGGCGGGGGTTATCAAAGCCTGCCCAATTGCCTTGAGTGGTCCAACAAAGGCATTCTGATAGGCCTGCCATGCAGCAAGTTGTGTGACAAAAGAGTCATTATCCTCCTCAAAGAAACTGCGCACCCAGCGGTGCACACGCTCAGGCTCCTCGAGCTTAAGCATCTCCTCGAGAAGGTCCTGGGGCATGGGCGCAATCTGATCTCGAGCGGGCATCTTCTGTTCGGGTGTGAGAATATACTCCCGCTGGACCTTGCGTGCACCATGCGCCAGTAATCGCGTCAGATGGTCGATGAGGTTCTCGGGAGTCAATGAGCGCATCAGGTTGTCTACATTTGAAACGACTGCAGTATACTGGTAGAGGAAGTCAAGGCAAGCATCGGTGAGTTCATCGTCGTTGAGCAAGAGCCAACTGGCAATTCGCTGCAATACATGTCCAGGGACATTGCCCAATGTGTTTGTGGCCTCGAGGTTCATTGAGATTCGGCCAAGAGCGCGAAGAGCAGTGAGAATGACACCACGGTCGTCCGAAGTCATTTGCTCCAGAAGTACTTTGTAGAGGGGGTCATCCGATTCCAAGACCGTGAAAGGCGTCAGCTGCTCGGCAATGTCTAGCGCTAAGTGCTTTACCTCAACGAGGGAATCTCTCTCAGGGAGGCGTAGGACTATACAGAGAAGATCCATTAAGGGGTAAAAGTCGGACATGTTATGAGCGTTCTCTGGGAGCGTAACCATGTTACGTATCGTCAGTATCGCCTCAGTAATCAGAAGCATCTCATCGGAATAGGCTTCCGTTTGGAGGACATCTGGCGTGTCTTTCTCGATGAGGCTCTCTATCCGCTCCAAAATATCTCGTGTCCCGTTGTTGCCATCAAGCACGCCGATATCATTAGAATCGAAGAGAGAATCCCAAGAAACTGTCCACTTAACATGGTAAAAGAGACTTCCGATTTCTAACGCCTTGTCTGTCAAGCCTTCTGCGAGGCCAGGGAAGGAATCAAACTTGTACTTGTCGCCTCTCTCATATGAGATCTTAACAAGATGGTTAAGAGCAAAAGCTTGCTCCTCGGGAATATTTGATCGCAGAGCGTTAAGACAACGCATATAAATATTAGGTCCATCAAAGCCAGCTGCATTTATATATTAGCATCGATCCACTATTATTACAACGGCTCATGCTAGACTTACTACCAGGCTGCAAGGGGATGCGAGGGTCCACTACTCGTTGGGTTTGGCGAGGTCCTTGGAACTCATTGGGCGCATTGCTCGGGGTAGCGACAGCCCGGAGCTGCAGAGGTTTGAGGTATCGTGGCTGGTACGAGCTGACCAGGTGGGAGGTATTCTCAGGGTTGGGAGGATGGTGTAGGATGGATGGACCCCGGTTTGCTTGGTGACTGGGTGGTTGAGGCACAGCAGATACGCCCGGCTGGTGCGAGGGCGTCTGTGGAGTGGTCGTAGCCGGTGAGTTCTGATGGCTGGTCTGGTGTGCTGCAGAGTGCCTCGTCGTCCGGGATGGGCCCGTATCAGGCTGGAAGATGACTCGCTGGGGAGGCGCCTCACGCAGACCACGAGATGCTCGAGCACTGGCTGCAGCGTCAGGAACAGGTCGCTCACGAACGGGCGTCCCATCATCACCGGAAGCGGCCGAATCCCCTGCGCCAATGTTGCTCTCACGCTTTCCACGGAAATTCTCTCTCGTACGCGTCAGGAGGCCGGCACCCTTGGCAGTGACGTCCTCTAGAATTTCCTTTGGTGGGGGCTCCTTGGAATGGACAGTGCTGATTTCAAAAGCAGCGAGGTTCTTGTAGAACTTCTCCTTGAGAGAGAAGGCCGTTGAAGCTTCGTTGTTAGAGAAGATGCCGAGCTCCGCTGCCATGCGCCGCCAGGCTAGCTTCTCCTCCGAAACCTTGTCATAGCCTCCATTGGCGACAATATGATTGAAGACTTTCAGGAGATCTATATGAGTCGTGCCAACCTTGGGCTCTGGGTCGAGCGTTGTGCCACGTTTGTTGTGGTACTCACGCAGTCGGGTCATGAAGTCTTCATATTCGGGGGTGCGGTCGATGGCATGCGCCGGCACGTCTGGCCGTGAGGGTGCCATAATGTCGGCCAATGCGATCCTAGCCGATCTAGCTAGTTGCGCGAAAGTATTCAATAATTGGCTATAGTTATTCTCTGGAGGAATGCGCCGTCACAAATGCGCCGAGGGCTTTGATAAATTGCGGTCGGTTTCGAACGTCGTGGTGTCGAGTCGCGTCGTCGAGCGCCGAAGATTTCGGAGTTGGGAGGTTTGTCAGAAGCGATCCTAGGCCAGGGTTCTACAGCAGACCACAGGAAGCTCCTTCACAGATCTGGAGCTCTCGTGATGGACTTTTTCACTGCTGCCTTTTGACGGTTTTCCACTTATCCAGGCCGACTTGCTGGGGTCTCGGTGGTTGGAGCTGCGGCGCGCCATCAGAAATTCAAGGATGCGCGGCAGGCTTATCTGCACGTGATAGATGCAGCCCATATCTACAGTAGAGTTGTGTACCTTTTTTCTCCAAGTATTGACCAATCGGGTTATTCCCCTTCAATCACCTTCAGCACCACCGCCAGGTACGACCCATAGTCCCTACCCTGGATGCATTTTAGTTCTCAATGTGAAGAGGGAAGGAAGCAGGCACAGGATGATGTTTCTCAGAGAAGGGGCGGAACGCAGTTAGGAAGGTCCTTTTGATTCAACCCGATCATAGCATCTCAACTCTTCATTCAAGATCTGCGGTTTTATTTACACATCTCCATCTTCCCATCTTACTCTTCTTTTCGGTCGACCAAAACAGCAAAACAAATTGGGGTCTTATTATAAACAGCCGTAGCGTTTCCCAACGCTCGATATTAGTCCCTGAAAATGCCTGACCCACTAACACCCATCTCCGGGTCCGCTCTCAAACGATGGGAGATACGCGAGGGGAAATCAACGAGAGTGTACCAGAGTATTCGACCACATAATGTATTCACACTGACTATCGAGGGAGAGCGGTCGGTGGATTCGAAAACGGGGACCCTGATATTTCTTATTCATCTTGGCTCGCGTCAACTGGTAGCTGTTGCAGTTGACACTGCAGGAGGGTCACAATTGCTAACGTTCATACAAGGTATCGATTCGGTTGCATGACCTACTCAAGAACTATGGGACTTCCACCGATATGATCAATATTGATAAAGAGATATATGAGATATACATTGGAATTCCGGGTCAGCGTCGTGTCATCGTTGTCCAATTAGAGGACATGCGAGATTTCAATGTTGCCGTCTACATGTTCAAGAAGTCAAATCTTCCAGTCAACGACGCAATACCTCATCCCGTTTCGAGCCCGACCAGGACATTTTCGCCTCATATTCCTCTTGATTTACAGATGGCTTCTCACTTTGGTCCCCGCCTCTCTTCATTCACACCTTTCCCTCACAACTCCGCTTCCAGCATGTTACCTAGTCTCGGGTATGACACCCCAGCATCCTATGCTGATTTGTTGAATTCGTCAATATCTGCACCAAACTCTCTTCCAGAGTCTCGCTCCCAAAATCTTCAAAGACTTTCTTCTCTCCCAACATATGCTTCAGTGTCTCTAGATTCGCAGTTTGCCTCGGATACTCTCACTCAGCATCTCAACCCTTACAATAAGTTTCTTGGCCAAGGCAGTAGTCAAACCCATGCCCCCCGAATAGGATCGCCTCTAAAACGATCCTTTAATCCCCAAGAACCCGTATCTAAACTGTCTGTTTCGGATACTGAAAGTGACCTGTATTTAGATGCAACAGGTTTGCTCAACAATACTCGCGGCTCCTCGCTACCTCTTGCAGGATCTAGGCATCCATCGGATCACCCCTTTCTGACAGATAATCACCAGATACTCAAAACAGACGAACGAGAACAATACCAATATGCAACCATCCTATCTCAAGCCTTTGATACCCAGTTTGGCATAGAGTCTCGACAGAAAGACATGGCGAGAAGTTTTCGAGACTCTATGCCTCTACCACGCAAGCTTCCATTTGAGTCTGGTGCATCCAAGACGACGTCATCTAGTATCTTTGCCAATAAATCAGAAATGGAAACCGCAATACAAGCTCCAGAACTAGCGCAAGCGGCCGAAACTGCGGCCAGTGCATTGGATAAGGTATCAGTATCCAGATCTGCAACGCCATCTTCTCCAATTTTAGCTCAGCCTGTGTCCCGGGCATCCACGAAACAGACTTCGACCGAACTCCCAGTATCAAAATCAACCCAACAACCTCCAAAACAGATCTCGACTAAGACTAGAAAGAGAACGAAGAATCAGCCTTCAACGCGGACGGCAGTCAGAAAATTCCCGACTAAGCTCCCAGCAGGAGCATCGGCAACAAATAAAAAGAGAGCAACCGCCAATGTTACAACGCGATCAGCTTCAAGAGAAACAGGCGAACTTGGAGCACGAAAGACTTCTGGACCAGCATCTGGCGGGATTAGACTCGTTGATAAAAGTGCTACAATGACTGCAAATGAGGCATCTCCTGTTGACCAACGAGATCTGAAGTCTCCGGTTAATAGAAACGCCCCAGTTAATTTAGCAGCCAACTCATCAGAAGATTTATCATTACCGCACAACCTAATTGAGAACGACTGGCGCGCTGTACATACCACTGTCGACCACAACCTCACAGTGTTGGTAACAGACCCGGGAACTCTGAAGGATTTGAATGAGTTGACGTCGAAATACTTTGAGCAATATGTCACGGACCTGGAAAATGGCAGCGACAAAAAATTTACCGCTCAGTTTTATATGAACTGTATTATGAATGTGCGAAGGGAATTTTGGTTGAAGAAGTTAGAGGAGGTAGGATTTGCTCAGTCATTGGAGGCGTCCTAGAATATACAACTCGGGCCTGGTCAGTAGGAGGTAGCTACAAGGAAATGGCCACTGAGTCTTCCTACACTGATTGGAGGCCTTGCTTCTAAGGTTTGCCAAAAGTTTACGCACAGAATGTGGATGTAATGCTTGTTTTATCAGGTTGATAAGCGCCACTCGTCGTTTCGAGAGATATGTGTGGCATAGTGAGAGCCTATCTCTTTGGCTGCTGGAGTCATCGGATCACGAATACCATCAACGAGGGACGGCAAGGTTTATTAGAGGCCTTTTAATCTATGAATTCAATGGAACATTTACGAATACTTGCCGCCTAGATTTAGGAGAGTTCATGTTGCGTATCAAATCTTGTGAAGTTTGAGAGCAGTTGCGATGCACACCTGGTGTGCATAATTGTTCCTGTTCTTGTTGCTGTTTCACGACGAGCATTGAACTGATGCAGCTGCTAGAAAATCCAACGCCCATCATCTAAGTTTGCCGTTCTCTCATTCATGGCTAGTAGTGAAAGTGCCTATCTCGCAGCGTTTCCACCGAAAGAAAAGTCTCTTCTCTCGCATGATTTATTTACCCAATTCTAGAGAGGGGACTATAAGACACAACGATATCCTGGCATTTTCTACTATACTTGCACTCAGTCATCCCTCCACCGAGAACATTATTTACCATTCCATCACTAGGCACACATCTCTTCAGAAGTAAAATCAGTTCAAGATCTTGCTCTCGTTGGGTTGGGAGGCTTCACCCTGCAAAGCGCAACACTCCAACATATGGCTACCACCAATGACTGTTCCAAGAGTGCCATGGGCAATTCACCTCGTAGCACATTGAACCCTGAGGCTGATGTGATGTCCAAAAATGCCCTCAACAGCAATCTCCTTAACATGGTCGCTCTGTTGAAACCCTATTCTGGAATTATCAACCTTTTCTCTCACATTGACCACAGACAGATCGAGGTTGTCAAGAGTGATCGTGGGCGCAACACCTTTCAAATCGATGGCAATCTGCCAGGAAACCTCCCTCAGCATATCCTCAAGTGGACAGAAACGGATGAGGTTATAATTGTGAAAAGCGTCCAGCATTGCCGCTTCCTCAGGATATCCGAACGTGACAAGCCAGTGGTCGCGGTGCCAACGACAAAAGCCCGGGGCATGCGGGCCACTGTCAAAACATTCATGGACTGGCTGCGAAACGAACCCAGAGTTGCGGAGTCTACGGGAATAGAAATCAGCAAGGTTATTTGCATAAAGGACACGCCTTATATCTCGATATGGAAGCTATTCAAAAAGGCCAAGGCCAGGACTAAGGCCTCCTCTGTTGACAGCGAGATCGCCGATGAAACCTCTGAAGCAAGTCAAGTGATTCAAGAAATCGCTGGCATGGTTCATACCGAAGAAGAATGACACAATCAAGTTTTATCATCTTGTGGAAGAAGGCGAGGGAGAGAGAGAAAGCAAGAGCGCCAACACTTGAGACACGGTCACACCACACGCGCTAGGAGGGGCAGATGAAGGAAAATAGATGTTGATAATGGCTGTATGCCAGCTTGTTAGCACTGCATCTTTAGACCGGCGAACATTCATAACTGAAATAGATTAAATGATTGGGTTTAAGGGAAGTGTCATACACTTGATTCCGTGATGAGAACATTGTCAAATAACTGTATGTATCTTAGCGACCGTCATTTCTCTTTTTATTCGAAAGGTAAACAAACTTGGCTTTCTAACTATCAGGAACCATTGGTAAACAAACACTTTGTCCTATTTCAACGCTTGATCTAACACGACAGCTAAATGGGGCGGCATGCAGTAAGAAGCGCATAATCATACAAAGCTCATCCATCTCGCGAGAATGTCACTGGAGCAAAACAAGGTCCAGCAGTCGCAGTGGTGGCATCGGGATGGGAAAGGGTTGATATCCAAATAGCAGTATCGTATAGAGAGCTGACAAAAGCAATCCAGCCAAATAAAAAAGGAAAAGAAGAGCAAGAAATGTAAGGGGTATGTAGAGCCCAGCCCAGATCCCGATCAAAAAGAAACCACAACATCCGTTCTGCAAAAGGGTGTATATCTCTAACCAACCATGCCACAAAATCCCAATTCCTGTCAGGTTTTCTCTCCGATTTTCCCTCTGCTGCATTTTCATTCCCTCATTGTGGAAGCCTGTTCGTTGTGAATGGTCAGGGAAGAAAAAAACGTCATGCAAAAAATTCGACCGTGAGGCCGCCAATTTCGAGTACCGTGATCGAGTAATAGCTTGGTGCATTTCTTATCGACAGCGTCTGAAAGAGATGCTTCGGATCGTGCCTTGGATGAAGTTCGAGTGCCACGTCTACTCCTTCATTTTGACATAGTTGCTAGGGAAAATACCCTGCCGCGAACCGATCTGTCCCGTCCTGAAAATATGTTAGTTTTCACGCTGAAATGCCCTTCCGTCAAGCGAGGATACATACCACCAGTCATTCTCGCTGTCTGTGCGTTTAATGATGGTTATAACATCACCCTTCTTGAATCCAAGATCACCAGGTTGATCGGCTTCGAAGTTATAAACAGCAACAGCTTCGTTCTTCTTGAGGAGAGCCTGCTTGGCCGCGAAGTTGGGTTTAGGCGCCGCTGGACGACCTGGACCGACCTTCTTCTCAGCCTGGGCGGGACTGTCTCTGTACACATAATCGTCGTTGCTTGCGAATGTATTGGAGCGTGAAGCAGCGTTGAAACCGCCAGGTCGGTCGTAGACATCATCTTGCCATGTAGTCGAGCGTTTAGGCGCCCCGAAACTGTCACCGCGTTCGCGTGCTTGACTCTCCCTGTAATCAGGCCCATCGTCACGCCAAGAGGTGTTGCTGTGGTCATCCTCATAGACCGGGACGTCATTGTACATGGAGTCGTCGTTAACGCCGCCGCGCATTCCACTGAATACTCTCGAACTGAGGATATTCATGAGAGGAGCAGCCTGTGGGGGTGGTCTGACGGAGCCGGATAGCAGCTGTTGAGCGGTTAAGCGGCTTCCGTACATCTTTTCGTTGGCATCGCGACGCTCGATAATAGCAGAACCCTCGAGGGAAACGCCAGCGAACAGCCCCTTGGTTCTGGAATAACTGAAAATTCCTGCGACACTCTTGAGAGAGGCAGCGCCAGCAGCCTCGGCGTTGCGACCAACAGGGCCGGCCGCGAGGGAAACGTTGCCGCCGAGGGTCAAGGAACCGGCCTGAGCGAAGGTCTTGACGGCGCTGGTGTCGTTGAGAATAAAGACGAAATCTGTCAACTCAAAACCGATCTGACCACCAAAGCCCGCACCAGCTGTAGCGATGGCGCTAGGTGCGCTCCAAGAACCATCAGGAAGACGGGCAACGACGAGACCGCTACCGAAGCGACCGGATCCGAGAAATCCGGCCTTGAGGACGGTGAGGATAGCGAGGCCCTTGGCGTTGGCGAGAACGGAGGGGGGAATGACCTTGTCGGGACCGAACGCTTGGCGGGGGTTTATGAAAGCCGTCAAAATCTTGCCACATTTTTTGCATTCCGCTGTGAAGGGGTTACAAGGTCAGCGAGGATACACAGTAGACGATGCAGCAGTGCGTGTTGGGGTTGGGAAGAGGGGCATTTGGGACATCATAGCGAGAATGCGCCATGAGGATGAGGGGCAGTGCATCAGGAAGCTGGAAACTTACCCGCCATAGACGACGGGAGAGGGTTGTTGATGCCCATCTTGGCGAGGTTCTAGGCAAAAAGACCGAGATCGCGCGAGGTACTGTGTGTGTGGATAAGTTGAAGAGAGGAGCAAAGCTCACGATGTTTTGGACGAAGAGGTGTTAAGTAAGAAGATATAGTTATGGGTACCAAGTAACTGGGGGGTATGGAATCGGTCGTATTGGCAGGTCAGGATGGGCCCAAACTTGGCGGTTGGGCGGGGTTCTTTCGGGGGACTTCGCCAGGTCCGGGAATAGGACGTCAGTGTCCAGTAAAAGCTGCAGCGCAGACTCGAATTGGGCCAGGATCGGGTATGGATCACCAAGCACTCAAAAGACGCGAGAAAACCCCTTGGGCGACTTCGGTTTATGTCGCGATGACCTGCGGCCTTGTGCATCCGAGAATGAAACAGAAGCGAGAGGCGAGATGACGACCACCAAGACCACCAAGACCACCAAGACGACGTAATTGTGGCGCAGCCGTGCCCTCCTCCCCCGGGCTTGCCGTTACAGAAGTTGAAAGCTTACATAGTAGACTTGGAGGCTCCATCCAGCTTTAATTCAGCGACAAATCAACTTACTGCGTCACAAAACAAAGAGTGCTGGACCGACCGTAAGCCAGCGGCAGAGACAGAATCGTTCTAGGTCATTGATTACATACCTTCATTTACTAACCAACCCCGGATGCGCAAATCCACTGGGGCACTCGGTACCTGGTGATGATGTGCCGGCATACATACACAGTAGTTGGCACGCTGTCTTTGGACCAACCAATTAGAGCCATGCCCTTAGGCTTCATTTCACGACATTCGTTGTTTACACATCAAAATAATACCGGTTCCTCCTCGTATGGTGCGGAAAATCTATTACAAAGCGGTTCTACTTGAGCATCAAAACTTTTTTGGATCTGAGTTGCTGTGGCGCTACCACACACACATAGACAGGCGGGTTAGGTGCCTACCTAGGTAGGTAATTACCTTGGTGAGGTAGCCGGCACTTGTTTGAACAATCAGGCAAAAAGGTACGTACTCTTTTTTTTTTTAATTGGCTTCTGGCGCCTGTTCCCACCAACCTCGATGAAGCGTCATGGGTTCTGGTGTCGCAGCCGGGTGTGGCTGGTTGGTGTCGAGTTTCGTTTGGACTGGCCCCTTTCACTTGCTAAACGTCGCATCTCAACTCCCCCCAGCGCATACGATATCCTCAACGCGACAATCCCGACATCTCCTCCGCATCCCCTCCATCTTGACACTATCTATCAATCCTTTTTGTACGACTCTGCTGCTCCTCCGTCGTTCTAATCGCCCGCGTGCGTGCTTCTCCATTTCCACCTCGGCTCCCCTCAATTATCGTTTCAATACCGCCACATCGAACACCAACACCCACGCATAAAAGAATCCGCCATGTCCGAAGCCTACGAGCGCGAACGTCAAAACAACGCTCGTCTTGATGAGCTTTCCGCCAAGGTCTCCGCCCTCCGCGGTGTCACTATTGACATTTATGACAACGCCAGGGCCCAAGACGTTATTGACAACACCGTACGTTGTGCCCTTGTCAGCGCTTGACTTCCTCGCATACATATCAACTAATACGTTTGCCTAGACGGATACATTTGCCTCCATGAGTAGCAACTTGAAAGGTTCCACCAGCCGCCTAACTCGCATGGCCGCCTCCGGCAACCGCGTCGCCATTCTCAAACTCTCAGGCATCATCATCGGCATATTTTTGGTTCTCTATTACGCCGTGAAGTTGATCCTATAAAGATATGCATGTCAGTCTTTACGGCATAACGACTCAGGATGTGGAAATAAAAGATTCCATCTTCGGAAGCCTTCAAGATCGGATAGCTACAAGCCTCCAAACTTTTGATTTTTTTTTGGGGGGGGGGGGGGGGGGGGGGCATGGAGTTGGAAGAGGCACGCGCTCAAGGGCACGTCATGGCCTCATTAGACGAGAGCACTCGCCATAGGCGTCTCAGAATGGGGAGAGAGGTCGAATCACAATGGGCAATGATAAAGATGCCGACGGATTAGACAGGACCGAGCAGAAGAAGCCAGCGTCCAGAGGATGGCACTTATGGGTTATGTTATTGGAGTATGTTTTTCAGCGGTTTTCAATATTTGGTGCTAGGCGTTAGTTGTAAAGCTCTACAAACATACATAGGTCGTATTCATATATATCACCCAATGCCTCTACAGTCACAAGTAGCCTCGGATGTGAAACTTGTCATCATTGTTTAGTTATTTGAACGACGATTCATTTCAAAAACATGCAATATTTCAACTCCCCGTTTTGGTACGATCTACATGAACTCCTGTCATGCAAAATGCCCCCAACTTGTGCACAAACGACATGTCAAAAACAGTCGTCCCTTCCTATTCTTGTTACGTCCATTATGATCAATTTCATGTACGTTGGACTTTAATTTCCCCAAACGTTGGAAAACAGGTCATCATCTCCGCCAAAGCCTCCAGACTTGTTGGTACGGTTTCCAGCAGTTGAAGGGGCGGTGCTGCTCGTCCATCCACCGAACTCTTCATCCGCTGCCACTTTGGGCTGTGGGTTGAATCCACCGCCAGCTCCAGGGACGATAGGAGTGTTGGCGAAAGAGTTACTTGCGTTTCCCCAGCCAAAATCGTTCGTCGAATGGTTGGCCGCCATAGGACTCTTTTGGGCGGCAGCTGGAGCTGGGGCGGCAGCGGGGGCAGCTACAGGGGCGGCAGAGGTGGACCATTCATTACCACCCCATACATCGCTGCCTGAAAAGCCACCGAGGGAGCTGGCTGCGGGCGCGGGCGCGGTTGCTGCCGGTGCTGGCTTGGGTGATGAAAGGTTAAACACGGTGTTAGTGTTCGGTGAAATAGTCTGGTTGGGTGGCTGGGTATGTGAGGTCTGAGTTACAGGGGAAGAGAGATCGAAGAGATCGCCCATTGCAGAGGAAGCCTGCACAGGCTTCGGTGGTGCTGGAGCAGCAGCGGGAGCAGGGGATGAGAACCCTCCGAAATCACTTCCCATAAAATTGTTGGAGGGTTGCTGTTGTTGAGGAGTGGCTGCGGGCTGGGCGGGTTTAGAATCAAAGAAGCTGCCTGATCCAAGTCCACCGAATGCACTGCTACTTGAAGTCATTCGGCCACTGCCAAGGCTAGCAAATGGATCTGGGGCAGCGGGCTTGGGAGGAGCGGCGTTGGAAGTGATACTAAGACTGCTAAAAGCGTCATTGAAGCCTCCCACAGATCCCTGAGGCTGGTGGCCGGGCTGATGGCCGGGCTGATGGCCGAACGGCGCCGACATGCCTCCAAAAGCATTTGTGGGGGGTAGGTGGGACTGAGCCTGAGGTCGTGGTGCAGTAGCATAAAGAGATAGAATTGACTGCTTCAGATCAGGTCGTGACTGGCTGGTCGATGTATTGGTGCCTGTAGTGCTCGCAGGTCGAGGAGGGGCCGCAGGCTCGCCGAAGAAGTCGAGTCCCAGTAAGGAGTCTTTCGTGCTCGTAGCTCGAGGCGGCGCAGGATCGGATTTAGGTGCAACCTTCGCGACGGGAGGGGTGGCGCTGCTTGATCGAACGGGGATGGGGTCTCCGCCGATGAGATCGCCTTGGGGAGGTGGGATGGTTTTCGCAGTGTTTGAACGACCCATCGACGCTTTGCGGATCGACTCCTTGCGCTCTATTACCTGCTTCTCTTTGACCAGGCTCAGGGGCACATCATCGTCGCCTTCAACATCGAGAGTAGCAGGATCAGGAATAGGGCCGTCCATAACCCATCGCTTAAGTTCGTACTTTGTGCGGATAAAGTTCTCGATCTTGGCTTCGGAAGGAGAGTGGCCAGGCGCCAGTTTAGCTTCCCAGTACTTGTTGGCGCGGGCATTGCCCCAGCTAAGGATACTTCGTAACTGTTCATCAGTCCATGAATCGAGATCGACCGACTTGACTCGGCTAATATGTGTGCCCATGCCACGGTGAATGCCTGAACAGCGAATGCAGATGAAGACACCCAGGTTCCAGCTGGCCCATCGCGGGTCTGAAAAGATTCGCAGGTTAGCCCGGGGAGTAGGATAAGTGCAGCACCAGTTTAGGACACATACGTTTGTTCTTCTTACAATCGGCGCAGACTTTATTGGATTCCAGCTTCAAGAGGCTCTTGATGGTAGCTTGGTTTTGCGCTGCCCGCTCAGCGGCGGGGTTCGGAGCTCGTCTTGACATGGCGGTGGGAGGAGGAGGCTATATAGGGGTAGTTCGGTCTATCAGAGCAGATGCTGAAAGCGGCGGTTGCAGATTGAAGCCGTTGAGGGGTTAGGGATAAGGTGAATGCGCCCCAGGAACAGAGGGGAGTCTGCGTGTTCTCGAAAGTGGCAACCTGGCCCGGGTCGGTGGTCGTGTGTGTGGTGTTTCGAGTCGGGTAAGGAGGTGCCAAGATGTTCAGTGGAACTGCGCCATGCGACAAAGGACGCGCTTAAGCGGAATTAAACGCTGAAGAGGTACCTAGGTGAAGTATGGCTCAAGCCAGATAAGGAATGTACCTCCCATATATTGCCTTAACTCAATAAGGGCACAAACTGCTTGACATTGGGCCTGAACTTGGTGCTAGGGATATTTGGAAGTGGGACATCAGTACATGGAATATTGGGCACCAGCCACAGTACTGAAATGGAACCCTGAGGCAGCAATGACGCCCCTGGAGGATCATGACTCCCCTTCTCAACGTGCATGCCTAAAAGTAAGAATTCCAAACTACAGGATACTCCGTACACCTTCGGAGGTCTCAGCCTTGGTCTAGGATGATTGATATATTCGTATCTCAGGCTCATCGGTTAAGTTATTCTGTCCAATAGCTGCGCCCTGAGAGATTACAAATATTTGCTTTACGTTAGCATAGGAGTCTCCAGTAAGCTCGAAGTGGCTGAGCCCCATCAATGATTCAATTGCCTATGACACCCATGGATCTCCAATTCCCCCAAAGATTCCACATCTTTTCCCCAGTCTTGCTGACCCTGTAAATTGACGAGCTGCGTTAAGGCACTGCCCACCAATTGATTTGTCACACTCGCTGCACTAGCAAGAATCCAATACGCTGTGTGTTTCTTACGAATATACGCTCGCAAGGATCACCAACGACAGAAGCTCTGCCACTGCTGTGCCACCAAGAAGCTCAACGATTAACATAAGAGGCATTCCTTTTCCAACTCGGCTTTTGCCAATCTCACTACCCATCAATCGCCATTCATGCACTTTCGGCCATTCTTCGCCAACTTCATCTACGTTTTCTCTAGACTTCCAACCCACTTAAGGACCCCGCCTCACCCACGCATCAACACTCTACGTCCAGTCCCTCTGAAGTCTATGTCCGGCATTCCCTTCCTGAGTGCTCTCTTTGGATCTTCATCTTCCAAGTCTTCCACAATGTCTTATCCCGATCAGCGCTCCGATGATGAATGGCGAGCGGTCTTGAACAAGGGTAAGGAACCACGTTGAATGCAGTATATTCGCCTCAGCCTCTCACTAACACGACCATCTAGAGCAGTTCCGCGTTCTCCGTGAAAAGGGCACTGAGCGGCCAGGCACCGGCGAGTACGACAAGCACTACCCGGATGCTGGCGTCTACACTTGTGCCGGTTGCAATGCGCCGCTCTACAAGGCCAACCACAAATTTAGTTCTGGCTGCGGCTGGCCTGCCTACTTTGACAGCATTCCTGGCGCCGTGGTCCGCCACGAGGATAGCACTTTAGGCATGACGCGCACTGAAATTGTCTGTGCCAATTGCGGTGGTCACCTTGGCCACGTTTTCAAGGGCGAGGGTTTCCCTACACCCACCGATGAGCGTCACTGTGTCAACAGTATTAGTCTGAAGTTTTCCACCGAGGACAAGCCTGTTGAGAAGGGGTCGACTGAGGGGAGCAAGGTCTAATATCAGCTTATAGGCTGGTATTCTCGAACATTTGGGTATATGACGGGGTATTTATGATGATGGAAGATACGATATCACCGGATATGAGAAATTGAGGAATGAAGATTAGTAACGATGTTGAATTTTGTGCAAAGCGAAACCACTGGGTTGTATAAGAGAGAGCAAGAAATTTGATTTCACTACGCTTCTATAATTGACATGCCTTGTCCCATCTCTAAAGTTGTTGCGCTGTTGAACTCCTGGCCGAAAACAAAGGCAACGAACAGTTATATCAAGTGATCTCTCATTCTTTGTCAAGGATCAAACAAAGACAATATTCGTCTAATCTACGGCCCCGCGCATCAACTTTCTTTAGTCAAACTCGTATATGAGTTGATTCGTCTAGAATCCAATCATGGTTTATCCCCTCTCAATCAACCATGAATATCATTTCGTCTCATAAAAAATGGGTTGGTTCAGCACATGGTAATGACGGGTAGCGATAGGCTTTAGAAATGCGCAGTCCTCTCGCAATGTTGGCGCTGTACAACGGCATCAACGGAGGAGCCCAATCCTAAACTTTGCATCTCCGAGATTTTGTGCCAGATATAAATATATTTGACACCGGCTTTCGCCTAATTCACTTACTATTATTATTAATGTGTATGTTTGACCGTATCGTGTTGCCAAACACAACTTGCGGCAACAGGGGATATCAAAATGCAGTACAAGCCAAACAATCTCACAATCAACACTCCTCTTAAAACGAACAAACTCGCAGGGTCTGTCGGCCACTATGAGTAGTACTAGTAAAACATAGACAGGTATTGCCTGGACTCAGTAGGTACCACACTCCACAGAATCTATACCTTAAGACACCTGTGTAGCAGATAGCTACAGCGTTTAGGAATACGAACAAAAAGGTAGAGGATGATAGTAGTAGTGCTTTACCAATACTAGTTCTGACACACTTCTGCTGGCATTGGCATTGGTTTAATGCTTTCAGAATTCCATCATAGCCCATGCCTTGGGCAGACGCCACCTCAGAGTGCAAGCTAAATCACCGTCGATAACTGCCGTTCCCTTTCCAATAAGTTGTTTCAGCTACGGGATTGTATGCAACCAACCTATCGGTACATTATGATCATTGAGATGCATACTCCGGAGCCGCATATGCATTAGGCAAGTAACATGATACCTTGGTTTTGATCGTCTACGTACTCTCTGGAATCCGGGGCAAAAACGCATGACTGTCAGGCTTACAATTATTAATCTGGTACAGATGAACTATGCCACAGGTCTGAAGTGTCCCTTGTGACGCAAATCTTGGATCCCATCTCTTGGCCCATGGCCAATGGCCCTGGCGCCGAAAGCTGGGGAATAGCATGTGAAAAGACGCTAAAATTCGCCGCTAGGCTCGCCAAGACTGGGGGCGGCAAGATGCCTCGGTCGACTGCGCTTTCCCCAGCTGACATCAGCGGGTCTTCCATCATAAAGTCCAACTTCCCTCAATTTCTCATATGAAGCTCGCTCATCCGTAGCATTGTTCAACCTCGCTCCATTTCCACAACATCCGAGGTCTAGGAACCGAAATTTGGACTGTTATATTTATATATTTCTTGTTCAACGTCCTTAAACCTTTTCAACTCTCCGTCATTCTGTCATTTTAGCGCTCTTTGATCCCTTTTCTTCCAGAACTCTTTACCCCTTCCACAAACCTTCATCATGGGTGGTATGCATCCCCTCAATCCACCGCAAATGATTCTTTCTTTGCTAATATCCTTGTTTGTCTTCGATAGCTATTGATAGAATCAGCCAAATTGGTGGCCAGATCTCTGGCAACCCCACCGCCGGCGGTCGCGACAAGATCCTTGAGAAGCGTCCCGATGATGTATGCTACCCATCCCTTTGCGCCAGGCCGCAGAACTAACCACACACACCCCTTTAGGTTGTCATTACTGCGTGCTGTCGAAGCGCATTCACCAAGGGTGGCAAGGGCGGCTTCAAGGACACCCACGCCTCCGATATCCTTGTTGGCGTTCTCAAGTCCATCATCGACCGCTCCAAGATCAACCCTGACCTCGTCGAGGATATCTGCGTCGGCACTGTTCTGGCTGCTGGTGGTGGCGCAACTGAGATGCGAGCTGCTAGCTTGGTCGCTGGCTTCCCCGAATCCACCGCTGTGCGAACTCTCAACCGACAATGCTCTTCTGGTCTCCAGGCTTGCGTCGATGTCGTGAACCAGATCAAGACCGGCATGATTGATATCGGTATTGGCGCTGGTGTTGAGAGCATGTCTCTGTCATATGGGTAGGTCTTGGCAAAATCATACTCGTAGATTTCCCAGTGCTAACGAAAAATCAGACCTGGAGCCGTCAGTGAATTCTCCGAGCTGCTTGAGAATTATACCGAAGCTGCAAACTGCAAGGTCCCCATGGGTGTCTTGTCGGAAAAGATGGCACAGGACCTTGGTGTCACCAGAGCCGCCCAGGATGAGTTCGCTGCCTCATCTTACAAGAAGGCTTTGAAGGCCCAGCAGGAGGGTCTCTTCGACCAGGAGATCGTTCCCCTCACTGTTGATTTTGAAGACCCCAAGTCTGGTGAGAAGAAGAAGGTCACCGTATCCAAGGACGACGGTGTTCGAGCGGGCGTCACCGCCGAGTCTCTAGGCAAGATTAAGCCAGCATTCGCCAAGAACGGTTCCATCCATGCTGGCAACGCCAGTCAGGTTTCCGATGGTGCCGCTGCTGTCCTCTTTATGAAGCGCTCCACTGCCGAAAAGCTTGGCCAAACAATCATTGGCAAGTTCGTCTCCGCCTCCGTTGTCGGTGTCAAGCCCCTCCTCATGGGTCAGGGCCCTTGGAAGGCTATTCCCAAGGCTCTTGACCTTGCTGGCATTTCCAAGGATGATGTCGACATTTATGAGATCAACGAGGCCTTTGCCAGCCAGTGCCTCTGGTGCGCCAACGAGCTAGGCATTCCTCAAGAAAAGATCAACCCCAAGGGTGGTGCTATTGCCTTCGGTCACCCTCTTGGATGCACTGGAGCTCGACAAGTTTCGACTCTTCTCTATGAGCTGAAGCGAACAGGCAAGAAGGTAGGAAGCACATCTATGTGTGTGGGAACCGGCATGGGTATGGCCGCTGTTTGGGTTGCTGAATAAAGGAAATAAGATGGCGTTTTCTTGTTTAGGAGGATGATGCATCGTAACTTGTACAATTAGAATGTCGTCAAATTTCATATTTCTTTTTGGATCAGTAGCTCTATCATATCTGATGCTCCCTACGTTTTCTTGTTGTCATTATATCAAACATCAATTATTCCAACATTTTTTTCCTTCTTTAGGTTCACCCATATCAGAAGCCGTCCACAGAGATACCAATCTTTTTCGAGTTGGCGACCTGGATGAGGTGTATCCCAACAACCAAGTCCATCAGGCCAAGTCCCACGCTCTTGTAGATTACAGTTCCATCTCTCAACCACCGCACAAGTCCATCCTCCCTCTTCTTCTTCTCGGTATCTGATGAGCTACTAGAGGCCTTGCGGCGGTGGAATATCGACGAGCTCTTGCGAGAATCCGAACCATTTGAGCCACTGGGACTGCTCGAACGCGACCTGGTACTGGATGCGTTTGTGAATACGGTCGACATGGAGGGCACCCTGTCATCAATCTCCAACTTGTCCAAATCTGAAGTGATAGATGCCTGGCTGCTGGCGACTTCAGCATCAGATTCCTCCTGAGCTAGGCGATGAAGCATGACCAATTCTCCTAACCTTTTATTATTTATTGCGTCAGCAGGTCGTGTTTGAATGCCAGGAAGCAGGTGATGACTTACTCAACAAGTTGATGGGGGTTAACCTTGCCCATTATAATCTCTCCGGCTTCTTTGAGAGCGCCTTCGAGATTATCTACCACAATAGCGCCACCCTCCTGGGCATGCTTGTGAAAATGCCGATGTGGTCTATCATGATGCTTCACAGCCAACTGGATAAGGTCGTCGGGCAATTCTCTCATATCTGGTCTGTGGCTGCCGACAGCAATGATCAGCCGACCTTTCTTCCGGCCTTCGTGTGAGGTCAGGATAGACCCATCAAAGAGCTCTTCATGAGATGGAGTGCAGCAGTAAATGACGTCTGCGTCTCGAATTTGCTCCTTCAGAAGTCGCTGGTACTCGTGGAAGGTCGGTGTCAGCAGTCCAAACTTCGCTTCAGTCCATCCCTCGCGCTGTTTTATGTAGCTAGGGATTGTAGCAAACTTCTTCAGAAGCCCGGTGGCATTAGCAGAGAAACGACGGTTGATGACATTAACATGTCGGATAGTGGCGCCTTTCATCATCAAGGCCAGTCGTACGTGCCAATAGGCCTGCATGCCACTGCCGAAAACGGTAATTGTCTTAACTTGATTCCGTCTGTTGAGGAGACAGACCGACGCCAAAGCGGTACGGAAAGCTGTGAGGGCGCCAGGATGAACCAAGCCCAGGGGCGATCCGTCGGGGTTGAATAGAGTAAGCAGTCCATTGGCGATGACGGGCTTGGCAGCATCATGGGAGTCCTGGGGCTCAAGGTGTGGGCGTGAGATCACTAGGATAACAGTTAGTACCTTGATTATCGACGATGAGACACGAAAACTAACCTTTGCAGCCCATCCCAGATGGGCCACATGCGGCCATGTAGAATGTCTTGATTCGCGTCTCTGGGTGAAGCGTGGTGGATCTAGGCGGTTGTTGGAAAGCTTCTTCGGGAGCCTTCACGGTGGTTGAGAACTCATGGAGGGCAGAGCAGAGATCCTTTCTGAAGTCTTCCAGCTCATCGATGGTCAGACTTTCTAACAAAGTATTCACCTGCTCGTCCGAAAGGATGGTGAGCGGCATAGTGACGGCTGATTATCTTCTGTGGTAGCAACCTCGGGCTGTGAATGTTTCGGAGGTACGGATGAGAAGGCAACCAGAGTGTTCCGTGGTCAGCGTAGACTGGTCGCTATATAATGGCGAATTATTCAGCATGCGCAGAAAGGGGGCAAATTGAGATGTCGCAATTTCAACCTTGGCCTACTTGACCTTGGAGTTGAATAAAGAACATGATGTAATAGGCCCCGTTGGAGCTTCTGGCATCTTTTTGCTGAGAAGCGGCGGGCGCCATCTCCACATATGCTGTACCTGGTGAATGCCAAGACCGGAAGACGAGGGGTTTTACACTGAGCACCTACTTACTGTACCTGTGTGATAAGAACCGGGGGATCAGATCGACTACATCATGAGAATGCTTGATTCCACGTCGCAAGACAATGGTAAGGGAGTTGGGTGTGTTTACTGCAAGATCGGAACAGGGAGCAGGAAAACGGGATGTTTTGCTTGCAATAATCGGAAGAAGTCGACAAGCATAAAGATCGGCAGGAGCATGTTAGGTTGCAACATGTTTGATAAGCCCTGTCACGATACATCATGGGCGTATCTGTCACGCAAAAAATACGCAGATCTACATGCCAGGAGGGTTAATAGATTTACATAGTTAGCAACATCAGGGACCAAGAATCAATAACGGTCAAAGACAAGTATCACTGAATAACCGGAAGCACAAACTACCCAGGTAGAAGGGTACTGTATAGGGTAGATGACAGCTGTGGGTTCAGTTCGTTGATTGTTGAGGATTCTGGGGGACAAAAAGCTGTCCCGCCGCGTATGTCCGTACGTCACTCTCGGCGGGGGCGAGTTGAGAATACAGTTGCCTATTTCGTACTTAACGAGTCCCGAATACGACGGAATCGTTCTTGCCGTCTACCTGTGGCTGCTGACATTACGTAGGTACCTTGGAATAGAACTTGTGCCCTCAAGATCAGAACATATTCCGAAGCATCGGCCTTGTGGTAAATTGCAGAAGAAAAAGAAAAAGAAGGAGAAGAAGAATAACAAATAAAAATGTGAGATCAACTTCAAATTGCTATAAAAATAACAATGAGAATTCAGCTACTGAATACCTACATCGGCACCTTCCATGTTCAGATTCTGTCGTAGAATCCGATATTTTTTTTCGCCTTAGTGGACCAAGCCAGGTTGTTATAAGGATCCTTAGGTGAACGGTCCCCTAGACTGCTGACTGGTTGCCCAATCAACTCCCCAAATTCTTACGTGCCTCACTGTGCTGTAACGCTAGGGATTCTATCAGCGGAGGCGAACTGTCGGCCCCCAGCCTCAATAATAATTGGGGACAAATACTGGCCGCCTGCACCTTTGCGAAAAGGCTACGTTCATCGTTTCCACGACCAAAACCGTATTATCCAGAGCCTCATTCTTCATTCCGTCACCCCCGGCGCAACCACATCGACTTTCAGCACCGAATCTATTGCATCCATAGCTTCTCTTTCTCGACCGTATCTCTCGCCGACGCTGCTTTTCGTGCGCCTGTCCCTTGAACCCGCCTACCTATCTCTCAACTACGAGGCCGCCAACCACGTAAGCTGTCAAGATGACGCTCATGGAAGAGTTCCAAACGAGAAACTTCAGTAAGTGGACTTCAACAACCCAAGCGCAGAATAGACGGTGGTACTGACCGTTACGATAGGCATCTACGGACAATGGTAAGCGCCCCCAAATTGATTCTGGAGTTTGCGACGTCGGCCGATGCATTCGCAACTCCAACAAGCTGCCAGATCCAGCCGACAACATGATTTACGACCGCAACGCACTCTCCTTTGGGCCCCCAGTGCTAACAACAGACTATTCACAGGCTGGGAATACTTTCTATGATCATTTGCCTTGCGACGGGAATCTCCACAATCTTCACTTTCGTTCCACTTCGAATTATCTTTTGCGTCCTTGCCATGTATGTTATTTCTTCTCTTCTATACCAAACGTGGCGTCTCTGCGTCTACGCGGCATCTACAACGTGCTAATCCATTTTATTTGCAGTGTATCGGCGTTTGTTATCTTATTCATTGAAGTCCCTCTGCTTCTTCGAATTTGCCCGACCTCCGCCAAGTTCGATGCTATGATTCGACAAATCTCCACCAACTACATGCGAGCCGCCGCGTACCTTGCCATGAGCGGCATTCAGTGGGCTAGTCTTTGCACCCATGCTAGCAGCCTGATTGCTGCTGCTGTATTTTTGCTTTTCACCGCTCTCTGCTACGGCCTCGCGGGTATTAAAGGTCAGGCCTTTGTCGGCAGCAAAACACTTGGCGGCCAGGGAGTTGCGCAGATGATTGTGTAAGGAATGCCACGTATGTGGATGGATTTCGCGAGCAGGACATGAAACGACAACATTCGAGCATCGTTGATCTACCAAATGACGAACTACATCACGCAAATCGATGAAAGAAAGCGGCGACGATACAGCAGCTTCCCAATGGGGGAGAGGCGAAGGGGATATCAAGCACTGGGGGAGGACGTATACCGAGGGTTTTTGTCATTGGAGAAGAAAAAAAAAAAACCTCTTCTCAACGAAGCTACGGCCTTTGCTAACGAGCACTGGTCTGCATACCCGGCTAGGGATACGGCGTCTGGGCGAGGAACGGGTTTTCACGTAACGTTTTTCACTTTGGGAGCAGTAGATGACTTTGTATTTATGAATTTCTATGGGAGATGAGGCCTTACTTTGAAAAGTCTCTGCTACCGTATTGGTCGAAACTAAAGCATGATTATTATTTCATATCCTAATACTGCTATGCTTTTGCGAAGCGAGGCGATCTTGTTTAGAAGGCATTGAGATAAAAAAAAGCTTTTCATGAATGGAAAAATCGAACGGGAATCATCATCCAATGCTAACTTGGCGCACAGAGGTCAAGCGCAAGTTATAAGTAATAGACGTGCTAAGAACACTTGGTGTGGTAGGCATCTCCTCATGGACACCCCGCCTTCTCTCGCTAGTCCATCTTCACTTCGAGCTCCACAACGCAGTTATTACTCATGAAATTCTGTAGAACAAGTTCGTAACAAAGTGACTCAGCGTCGGCTAGGCATAATAACAGAAGTGTGGATGAGCCAGAATACGGTCAGGAGAGCAATTTCTCCTCAAGAGGCCCCGAGTCCATCGAGGCTTAGAATGTACAGTACCTTCAGTTTTGTGTTGAAAAAGACATAACCGACTGGCGTCACATGACGATTCTAGACTCAGTTGGTTCGACGGTCCCCAGACGGCGTTGAGTACCTAGCCTGGGTCAGCTAATAAACTGAGAGGGGTTTCCGTCCGTCCTTAGTGGTGAAAGACCTAAGGATGCTGAGATGCACATTAGCCGACCCCTCGTGACATGCTGAGATCCTAGCAATTACGCTCCAAGAGCCATCATGACGAAGGTGACGGAGAACGTGACACAGCAACGGTGAGCATACAGCTGCCTGAGTGGACATGACCAGCTTCTCAAAGCACTGTTGTTATGCATGTCAGGGAGCTACTTTTGACCGATGGATGCAAGTAGGTACACTACGTATCTGCAAGCAATTCTTTACCATTCTTGGCGTGCTTGACCGAGGCGCCACATTGCCAATTGATGGGTGCCATATGAGGGGCCAGAGTCATCAATGAATGATGAAGGAGAATGGGACGCACCGTTTCTTGATTCTTTAGTTTATGTATTGATCAATATTTTTTTTACCATTTACGATTACACATAACACCAAGCTTCTGTCATGGAACAAGAACCGGGCCGGTTGTTGTATGTATATCCCTTTGAAATTCCAGAACATGGTGCTTCAAATACTAGGCGGCTCCTCCACCCGGTGGCCAGCCCGAGTTGGAGAATGGGAGGGGGCGATGGGCTGGGGATGGCGTCATGGTGTGCCATTTTTGAGCAGTCAAGGCCGTTGTTATGAGACGCGAACATACTGAGAAACGAAGCTATGATAGGTGGTTCTGTAGCTGGTGGTTCTACGGTGACACCATGATTTTTGCTTTGACGGTTGACGGTAATAAATTGCCAATAACTATGATTCAACAGAAGGAAGTTCGTCAGATTATGCACTCATTAGGTCTTCTTCTGCAGGTACATGTAGCTTTGCTATGCTTTCTGTACAGTACGCCTATCCTGCCTTCCGGGCACCGCCCCAATCAATTTTTCTTCGTTATGGCGAGGGAGTCAAGGTGGCGCTCATCTTTTGGTAAGCTGGTAGCTTGCCATAGACCGACCGTACGTATACCTATAGGCTAGGGAAGATATCTTACTTAGGGATGTATCCTGTTCTTGTCCTCGTAGCCCCAGTGTTTTTCAAAATCTTTTTAAGTCATGAGCACCCGTGGACTCCGGAGTCTTTACGGGGCACTTTGGATCTTAGTTAGCCGGGTCGCTGCCGGATCGCCAGGTAGGTAGCTTGTGTGTTCCTCGAGTCCGCAGCAAGTCTTCACTTGTCCTCTACTTATCAAGGCACATCTCTTACGGAATGAGAATTATTATCTGATAACTATTCGTGGATAGCTTGCTGTCCTTATCAGTCGGTGATGGATAGATACTACCTACCAGCCTGCCTATGCGAGATTGTATTTCGTACATGTCGGTACTCGATGTACGGTGGGCAACATCCTCCCAACTCTGGGTAACGAGGTACCGAGAGAGGTACTTGCAGGTACGGCATGCACCTGAAGTACTACCATAGTATAGTGGCTTGGTTTGGGGGGGGGGGTCATGCATCAATGTACGCAATAGACCAGTAAGATGCAAGCGAGTAAGCGCCATTACCCAGAATTCTCAGTGGTGCGGCGACACCGCCTGGACCCAGGGGGAACTTGGGGAACTGGTACAGAGAAGTTACACTTCAGTTGGTATGCGAGCTCACCAGTTTTGATCAGTGGATAAAGAGACCCACTCTGTCCGGCGAAAGTGAATTGAAAAAGGTACACCGTACCCGGTACCTGAAGAGCAGGTTGATGAGATATGAGGGCCCCATACGATAAACACCTGAGATACCTCATGACGATGTCATTCACGACCTATTGACGACCACCACAAGCCCGTTCCTGTTCCTTGACGTAGATCCCTTTTGTCCGATTGAATGACATTCAAAGCGAATCAATGGAATACGCACACGATGGTTCGCTCGGGCAAGGGTGCATATCTGAAGGTCCTTCTGCTTCTCTTTTGTTTGAGGCCCAGCCTGTCAGCTCTCAAAACAGAGAACGTTGGAGCTGAACCTGGCCCGCACACGCCCTGTACCTTACCTCTCCTGTACTGTATGAGGAGGTATTAGTTATAAAGAAGGGGGAGGGGTGACTGAGAGCCATCCACATGGCCGTTTCCGTGCAGGTACTTGAGGTGTGGACTTCTCGAATGGTGGCATCATGCGGGGAGGCGGCACACTGTGTCTGGGCTTCTTGGCAGAAGGTACCGCCACGACAGACTCGAAAGCTTTTCATACGGAAGACTGTCCAGACTGCGAGTCTCAGGGCAGCCCACTCGTCGATAAAAAGGGCGCATGAGAAGCGGCCAATTTGTACGATCAAGCCTTGTGCATCGGAGTGGATGATGAAAGAAGAAAAAAGCCCAAGGAAAAAGAGAGAGCCTGATTATCATCTTGAGTAATGAAGGCTCGTGGCTGATGCTGGAGCAAGTACAGAGGTACAGGAACTACTGGAAATAGTCAATTTGTGGGCTACAGTGCGTGATCACCTCGGACTCATACGGACCGCCTAGCCCCATCACTATTAATGGATACCTGATGGATCCTTGTTTTCACAAGCCAGTGACGACAAACCAAACGAACGAAACAGGGACACAATTCGTCTTAGACCAGGTCGTCGAGGTATCACCTGGACGAACAAAGCTGTAATGGAAGACGGAGCATGTACGGTGTGCTTTTGGAGCAGCTTTCAAGGTATAAAGTGCGAATTGGGGCCGCCACTACAAATAGCTTTTCTCATTGTCCGCTTTGATTTTACGTCTTCGTCGATCTGTCTGCTACCTTGTTGAATTAGCCCTTCCAAGCTTATCATCAATAACTCTATCACTTTCTATCACCTCTGGAACTGTGTGAATGACACAGTGAACCTTGCCAACACCCTCTTGGGGACCTTTGTATCTAATCACTGCGGTGCAATTGGTAAGTTCCGTCCCCTGATCCGTACCTTGTGCGATCTTTGGTGGGCAGAAGCCCTGGGTGAGCTTGGAGAGGTCAAAGTAGCAAAGGAGTTAGGCGCGCGACGGGCGCAGCTTGCGACATGGCATCTCTATCTCTGATAGCGCCGTGAACCACCAGCCACATCGCACACATTTGGATGATAAGCGGTGTGTGCTTGCAGCCATCAGGAGTCGGAGCGACGAATCCCATCGCTGACGCTGACGTTTGCATTGTCTGCGCCGTAGTTGGTACTGCCTTTCGCAAGCTGAAGCTTCTGAGCGGTGATTCCCCTGTCCCGCCCCTCCTGTGTCCCCGGCCACCCGACTACGACTACGTCGTCGTCTTTTGTGTTGCTATCTCTGAGCTGCCCAGGTCCTTAAGAATCAATTCCGCTTTTGGCTGCCACTATAATCATCGTTAAAACCTTGTGCTGACTGTCGCCCTGTTCTTGGTCTGTCTAGGAGATTGCATTACCCCAGCGTCACCACTACGCCCTGCTCAAAAACTACGACGTCCTACCGTCTCCCCCTCCTACGGACCCAATTCGTCAACCTTTTCTACTTCCTGAGCTCTGCTTGAGCTTCCCATGAACAATAATGACCGCCACAGCCATGCAACAAACTCCTAGTATCCCTCCTCGCCCTTCTCGGAGCCAGGACAAGGCCGACTCTAGCTCCTCAAGCGCCGATCTCCCCAAGGTCCCTCCCAGACCTGCCACAAAGCGTCTTATCAATCGCTCAATATCTCCCAACCCCGATCGCTTTGCGCCGTCGCCTCTAAGTGCCGGAATTCCAATCAAGAGTCCCAAGACACTCAGATTCAGCGACAACAATGAATCCGATGACCCAATCGACCGACCTGGCAGCGTTACGATCCCTGCTCTCGGCGAAGAGGGCCGCGAATACAGCGCCATTACCGAAGAGTACGAGGTAAAGAAGCCAGAACAGACCAGCACTGTTGCCGAAGACCTCAAGCTTCATGCTCCCAAGCCCTCGCTTCCTGCCCAGAGCGCAAAGCAGCGTGTCCAGGCCGTCACGCGCACCGATTCTGAAAAGGCTGCCTCGTATGGCATTGGCCGTCCTGCATCGGTTGACGGCAGCAAGAAGGGACCAGGCACGAGCATCTCGGGCGGCGACAGCCAGGCTGATGAGGATGAGAACCATGGCATCCCCGAGATTGGGCAGCGAGTCCCCATGAACCCTCACTTGGGTGATGTTCAAGCTCCTTCTCCTGCCCCTGGCACTGAGGAGTTCAAGCATCACCATCGCAAGACTAGCTCCCGCGGTGGACCCCCCGGAAGTTATGGCCTCCACGGCCACGGTGTTGTGTCCCAGGACAAGTTTGACAAGCAGTACTACGAGAAGAACCCTCATGTTTACGTCAGAGAGAACCGAGCTCCCCTGCATGACCGCCAGAATGACTATGCAATGAGCAGTAACGACTTGAACCAGCTTGTTCGAGATACTCCAAGTCGGGCTGGTAAGTAACACAGTTGTGCTCAAGGCTGCTCAAGGCCACGGATACAGTCTGACATGTTATTCTTAGGAAATTCAACTGAATATCAGGCCACACCCTCTGAAGAGGTTGGTTTCCAGGCGAGCGAGGAGTATACGTCTCGTATTTCTTCGCCTCACCATACCTCGACTGGAGGTAACGGAATAGGAGAACTGGCCTTTAAGTCGGAGATTACTAGTCCTGATGGTGAGAGGACGGTTCATGTCGATGACCCTGAGCACCCTGAATACCGCTCTCCTGGAGACATCGAAAATGACGCTAACGGCGCGGAGCACGAGTATACCGCTCCCATCCTTGCTGCTGATGAAGTAGACAAGAGCAGTAGGCGGTATGTTCAGCAACCTGCTGTTCACCCTCCACTTGAGCGCCGGGGCAGTGCCAGCGAGATGGAGGAGCCCCGAAGTCAACCATCCAGTCGTCCTACAAGCCTCTACAGGGAAAACCCCTCCCAGGAGTTCTCGTCTACTCCTTTGGAAGACGTCAAAGAATATGAACCTCTCTTTTCCGAAAACGAAGCAAAGAAGAGGGAGGAGGAAAAGCGCGCTGAAGGCAACAAAGCTCGACATTATTTCCCTAGCAAGGATATTTGGGAAGATGCCCCCGAGAGCGTACATTACATGGCTGAAGTGTCAACACCCGACGTAAATGAGCATATTCGGACATTATCAGCAGGTGCCCAGGATAGGCCCAAGACTCCTGCCCACATCTTCGCCCAGAGATATGAGGAGTTAGCGGAGCGCGAGGTTCAGGGTCCTGCGGATGTCAAGGCTAATCAGCGTCACGAGAGGCAGATCTGGTCTGAGTCTCAACCCGAGTCCGAGTCATTCCTGGCGAAGAAGAGACCAGTTTCCACCCAGCGATTCCCCAGTCGAGACATCTGGGAAGACGTTCCTGAAAGCCAGCTTTATGAGACGACTGTCTCTTCAGAACAGCAGGAGGAATCTAAGCCTGATGTGCCCTCTCGACCTGCAAAGAAGCCCGAGCTTTCGGAGAAGCCTGCCATTCCCGGACGACCAAAGCCTAAACAAACCTCGAGTGAAGAAGAAGTGAAGACCAGGCCTCCTATCTCAGATAAGCCTAAGCCTCAAATCCCAGCAAGGCCGGCTAGAAGTTCAGCTGGCGAGTCTGATGGTGCCAGGCCTAAGCCACCAGTACCCAATAGACCTATGGGCAGCAAGATTGCCGCATTGCAGGCCGGTTTCATGAGCGACCTGAACAAGCGTCTGCAGTTGGGTCCTCAGGCCCCTAAGAAGGAGGAACCTAGCCCTCAAGAGGATCTTACTGAGGAGAAGGAGAAGGCACCTCTGTCCGACGCTCGGAAGAGTCGTGCCCGTGGACCACAACGCCGCGCCCCAGCTAAGAGCCCTGCTCCCGCTACAAGCACCGCCCCACCGGAGCCTGCGAAGGGCTCTGTCCCAGCCCTGTCATTCTCCATAACTCAGACCTTTTGGTCCATTGACCCTGACAGTGGCAGCTTAGTTGCTGCTTGTGAGGAGCCTTCTGAGCCGACTGTTCAAGATGAGGAGAAGGTAGAACCGGTTGAGGAGAAGGACACCGAGGTCAAGGTTGAGGCGCCCATTGCAGCACCTGTTGAGGCACCTATTGAGACACCTGTTGAGGAGCTTGTTAAGGAGAAGGTCGACGTGGGGCATGAGGAACCTGTTCAGGAGCCGGTTGAGGAATCTGTTGAAGAATCCAAGGCCGTTGCACCTGAAGAGTCAAAACCTATTGAAGAAAAGGTCGATGTTCCCGAAAAAATCGAAGCAGAGCCAGAACCAGAGCCGGCCAAAACTAGTCCACCATCTACAGAGGTTGTAGATGAAGCGGCAGTTGCAAAAGAAGCGGTATAGGTTGACAGCCAGCACCTGATGTATGGCAACTCAGCTACGTTGATGAAATAGTGTGCGATCATAACTTGCTCAGCTTAGACGAAGCTGCGTTTTTATTTGACTACGATTGCTTCTACCTGTGTGTACCTTGTCTCCGTGTTGCCATGACTGCTCATAAAATGTCACTTTATTGTCTTCATCGTCTGAACTTAATGAATGCCATTTGACTTCATTTGATATAAAGTCTAATTACTACTATACAGGTAGATTGTGAGCTGCGAAATGCCAATATCCCACAACACAAAGACAGCAACTGTCGACTGTGAATTGGGTGTTTATCCTTTCGTTACCTTCCCCATGGCCGTGACTGTTCGTTGTTGCTTCGCTCTCGTTCCAGCATCTCATCGAACTCCCTCTGTGCTTGATCCTTTTCTGAAGAACGATCACCGTCCCCGCTGCTATACGAGTATTTATCCTTGGATCCCCATTCTGGGCTAGATGAACCGGCACTGCCCCATCCAGACTGAGACTCAGATTGTTGTTGTTGGGAATTGGCCCGTCCAACACCAGCCCAGCCACCTCGAGACTGGAACTCACTCTGGTCTTGTGGCCTCTTCCCAGATTGAGACTGTTGCCTCAGACGATCCCATGCAGAGCCGCCAGAGGCAGTTCCCATCGATTGGTTTCTGGCAGAAGCCGCGATGGGAGAAGCATCATCATCCTCATCGAGGACACCCCAGCCACTGTTGGATGATTGAGGCTGCTGTGAGGTGGATGATGGAGGACTAACATTTGCCCAACCCTGTGACGGGACCCCAGTCTCAAATTTGTTTTCTTGATAATGAGTTTTGGATTGGTCGCCATAGTCTGTTTCTTGGGTCTGGTACTCTGGCAGAGCATCACTGGCAGCAGATGAACCGGCTTGCCTTTGGTGACGTGATTCTCTGCTTAATGGACCATCTGCCATGACCCTTTCGACCTTGGAAGTGGCTTCCTTGATGAATGTCTCAAGTCTTGGATCCTTGGCCATAGCCGACTCGGTCCGGATGAAGTTGACGGCACGAAAGACAGGTTCAACCATGAGCATTGTCACTGCCGCGTAGGCAGTGAATCGAAGCGTGTGCCAAGTGAAGCGAGGGTAAGCACCACGAATCTTCTTATTGGAGAAGATGCTGGTTGCCTCGTTCGGGTTGAACTTGCCACCCAACTTGGGCTTGTAGAAGGGAAATTGCCAGGTATGGCGTCCGCGGTAGGTCATGTAGGCAGCTAGGCCAATTGTTAACCACTTGCAAGCGGCGTTGGTGTGAATATTATCTAGAGTATACTCGGCTATTGCTTTGGTTTCCGAGTCCTCAAGATCCCGGCCGAGCGTGGAAGCAAAGCCCGACACCCTTGAGGTTGCGACGAGCAGGTTCCAATCACGGCGAAAGCCGATGAATGACGCATACCACGGAGGGGTATATTCCTGAAAGCTTCGTTTGATCTGCTCTTTGACACGATCTTCATACTGCCCGCGCTGCGCAAGAGCTGTTTGGCGCCATTGTTCCATGGTTTGCCGGTAGGCCTGGGGGGACTGGGGGTGGCCGGAGCCCCCGCTATGGGGTGATGAATTCATCGAGGATTGGGCGTCTAACAAGAGAGATATCTCAATTGAGCAAGGCAGGAAGCTTAATAAAACATGTTATAAGAAGGAAAAGGAAAAGAAAATATCGAGTTGAAGAGACGCTGAGTATATCAGACAACGGGACCGAAGTGGGATGTAGTGACGCAAATGACTGGATGACATCGGGTCACCAACAGACCCAAGGTATTGACGGACCTAAGGTAGGTACCACCAGATGCGTTACCAAGCCGGAATGAGCCTGGGGGAAGCTTTATCGATAATAGTCACGTGCACATGCGATCATTAAGTTCTGGAACGGGCGTGTTGTTGCAGCAGTGCGGGTCGCGACGCGCTCTGTCTGAGACAACCTATTAAACGCGTATTTTGATTGTACCTAACTCATGTCACCCGTGCTTTAGTGAACAATCAATTCGTCTCAACCTCGCACTCATGGAGGAACACTGCGAAATTCGAAATCTTGGTTGTCATTACTGAATAGCATGCCTCTTCAAAAGTCATATTCCGACTATGTTGGCGCTTCAAGGGTAAATCCTCTAGCACTTTCTTGTTTACAAAACACACGGTAGTAGGTTAACCACAGACTACAGAACCGGTCCCCGTGGCAGCGATCGAAGAGCAACCCAGTATACCAAACACCAAGGGCCAGGACTTTGCAACCAGTTTCCGAGGCTACCAAGAGCAAATTAAACAAATTTCAGTACCACCCACGTATTGACGAAACCGGTACTGAGACTTCGGGTGAAGATCAGAAACTGGAAGGCGCCGTAGCGGATGGCCAACGTCTACCTTCACTAAAAGAAACGGCAGACGATAGCGCCGCCACACCAGTGACTCGACTGACCTGGCGAGATCTTCTCGAACCGACCAAATCCACCGAAGACGAGGCTCATATCTCCCCAAACGACCGATTGCTATGGGACAACAGGCAGGATGCTCTCTACGGCTCTGCCCTCTCTCCCATCATAGCTAGGAAAGGCAGAAAGCGTGCTAGGAGCTCGTCGCCGATATCGTCCCCCGTAATTGACCACCCAAACCCGCCTTCAGTCAATGTCAAAAAGCTCGCTCAGGCGCTCAAATCACCACACGCCGATCCAACACTGAAGTTATGGGATCGATATGCTCTTGCAGGACCGGAGAACGCAAACACACCTCTCGGAACTGTGAACCCAACACTGGCACAACTCATGGTGTCATCGTCTCCACGACCTTCGAAAGGACCGACAGGGCAATCCGGCCAAGGGAACTTGCGGCGAGCCATTAGCTGTGGGCTGAGCTGGCCCAAACGGAGGAAAGTGGAGAGATCAGCATCAGGTGGTCGTGCCAACGGGGACAGGGAGGACACGGATGCTGCATCTAAATCTTCACTGGTTACCGCTCTGCTTGATACGGTGACTAGTAGCATCAATGGGCAGAGAGACGACGAAGCTAGCGACTCTATGGCAGAGTCACCCTCTCCGAAAAAGAGACGGGTAGGGCCTACGGCTAGCGGTTCACCACAGCCGCTCAAGTCTCAACCAACCACAAAGGCTACCTCTGATTACGGTGACGATGATTTTGACGAATTGAATGATGATGATATGCTAGAGCTGGAAGCCAGCATAAATGCAACACAGCTCGAAACCCCTCTTGGTCAGAGGAGTACCGCAAAAGTAGAATTGCGAGAAGAAGGAGAAGAAGATGTCAAGCCTGCTATTGCCGATGAATTTGATGACTTGGATGATGATATCTTTGACGAGGCAGAGGACCTTGTCGTCAAAGTAGAGTCACAGCATACTTCACAGCCACCTGCAAAGTCCCTGACTCCTCGTGGCTCACGGAATGCGGCTAAAATAGGTGGAACCGAGGATCTTGACGATGAATTTGGTGACGCCTTTGGTGGTGACTTTGATTTTGATGCCGTGGAACTGGCAGCAACTCAGGCAGTGAAGCAGAACCACCTCGCATCCGGAGACGTATGTGAAAAAAACCAATCCCAAGGCAACTTCGACTAAGTAACCTGGTAGAACAGCACCAAAGCCAAATCAATCCAGCGATACTTGATAACAAATGTACTGGAGGGCGAATACATTCATCATTATGGACATTCATGTCCCGAGAAGGTGAGCATATCTCAGCCTGCACGTTGGAGTCCTTTACTAACACTCCTAGATACTTCTCATTCAAACCGACAATTCCAAGGATATGAGGACCATCCACCTCCGAGCATCATGGTTTGACACTCCAGCCCACGCAGGCTCTTATGTTCATGTCATTGGAGATTTTACCGCGAAAGGACAGTGTGTTATCGACGATGCCCAAAATCTGCTCATTCTGCACCCAGACCAGCTCATATCGGCTACGGTTGTGGCTGACTCTTTTGGTTGTATGCGTCGGGCTGTGCTTCAGGATCGCGTCAAGGCAACCAGTGAACCAACACCCCCACTCGTGTACGGAACAATGCTTCATGAAATTTTCCAGGAGGCTTTGCTCGCCAATCAATGGGATCTCCCGTTTCTATGTTCGGTGATAGAGCGGATTATGGAGAAGCATGTAGAGGACCTGTACACGATTAAAGTTGGACTGGCTACTGCAAGGGAGCATTTACAGTCAAAAATGACAGAAATTAGCTACTGGGCTAAGGCATTTGTATCGCCTAGACCACAGGTATGTACTACAGTGAGTGTCGTCGAGATTAGCCTAACTGTCCAATAGGATGACGCCGTTGTTGATGACCGCAATGGAAAGAAAGCCAACATGGCAGTAACGAAGCTTCTCGACGTTGAAGAGCACGTTTGGTCACCTATGTACGGACTGAAAGGAAATATTGACGCAACTGTTGAAGTAGCCATGCAAGATGGCAAACAGATTCGAACTCTTACCGTCCCCTTCGAAGTCAAGACGGGCAAACACGCCAACAGTAATCATATGGCACAAACCGCGCTCTACACGCTCCTATTGTCAGATCGATATGATATCGAGATTGCTTATGGCATTTTGTATTACATGGAGACCTCTAGGACAATACGCATTCCCGCTATCCGCCAGGAATTACGTCACATGATAATGCAACGAAATCAACTCGCGTGCTACATACGAGAGAGAAGCGTTCAGTTGCCCCCTATGCTTAAGGACAAACATATGTGTGGCAAATGCTATGCGAAAACTCCATGTTTCATCTACCATCGATTAGCTGATGACGGCAGTGGGGAAACAAGCGGTATGAATGAAAAGTTCGACGAACTGATCAAGCACCTGACCCCTGAGCACAAGGAATTCTTTGTCAAGTGGGAGAACCTTCTCACTAAGGAAGAAAAGGAAAGCCAGAAAAACAAGCGAGAGCTGTGGACGATGACTAGTGCCGAGAGAGAAAAAAAGTCTCGCTGCTTCTCCGATGTCATCATTGAAGAGGGATCTGCATCGGTTGACACCGACAATCCAAGAATCAATAGATATCACTACACCTTTATCAAGCGAGTTCACCCATCAGGGTTCTCGTTCCTCGAATCCGAATTGTCGGTAGGAGAGCCCATCGTCGTTTCAGACGAGGAAGGGCATTTTGCTTTAGCAATTGGATACGTGACTGCGGTGAAAAGGCAGAGAATTAGCGTTGCCGTGGACCGCAGGCTGCACAACGCAAGGATTCGACAACCAGGTTTTGACGAGGTGGATAATCAAGTCTTTGCCAGCATCATGGATGTCGCTCATGAAGGTGCGACGCAAGATGAATCTCGTGGCAAAATCAAGGAACCGCCGATACGGTATCGTTTGGACCAAGATGAGTTCAGCAACGGCATGGCTACTGTCAGAAACAACCTGGTGCAGATGATGGCGGACCATGTGCCTGATGCTCGAAAGATTCGTCATCTAGTTGTGGATCTCAAAACACCCAGGTTTAAAACTGCGCCCACCCAATACACCATTTCGGATCAGGGAAGTCTGAATGTGGACCAGCGGAGGGCTATTGAGAAGGTGATGAGCGCCGAGGACTACGCATTGGTCCTTGGTATGCCAGGAACAGGCAAGACTACCACAATTGCGCACATCATTCGGGCCTTAACGTCACAAGGCAAGAGTGTACTGCTAACATCCCACACTCATACTGCGGTCGACAATATTCTCCTCAAGCTGAAGTACGATAAGACCCCAATTCTTCGTCTAGGAGCCCCTGCAAAAGTTCACCCAGAAGTTCAAGATTTTGCCATTCTTGCTGGCCATCCGATGAAATCCTTTGATGAGATCAAGAACGCATGGCACGGAACGCCGATTGTTGCTACAACTTGTCTTGGCATAAGCCATCCCATCTTCCACGAGCGGTCATTCGATTATTGCATTGTAGATGAGGCTTCACAGATTACGTTGCCAATCTGTGCTGGCCCCATCAGAATGGCTAGAACATTTGTTCTCGTTGGTGATCATAATCAGCTGCCGCCGGTGGTGAAAAATGAAGAAGCACGAGAGGGAGGCCTCGATGTAAGCTTGTTCAAGCTACTATCGGATACTCATCCTCAGTCGGTTGTAAACCTAGAGCATCAATACCGCATGTGCGAGGATATTATGACTTTGAGCAACACGCTAATTTATGATGGCAAGCTGCGATGTGGCACTGAGGAACTGCGCAAAAGGAAGCTTGAAATACCAAGGATGGATGCTCTCAAGCAACG
This sequence comes from Mariannaea sp. PMI_226, assembly GCA_024336345.1. Classification (NCBI taxonomy): domain Eukaryota; kingdom Fungi; phylum Ascomycota; class Sordariomycetes; order Hypocreales; family Nectriaceae; genus Mariannaea; species Mariannaea sp. PMI_226. Next base: position 4,006,161 of record JANFOG010000001.1, on the reverse strand, counting down.
ACACTACGATGCTGCAACATTATTTCAGGCAGCCAGCCCTCGCTCATTTTGTATGGGCCCTGCGCCAAAACGGTGCTGGCTTTATGATTTGCTTGACAGTGAAGCCCGCGTGCGCTTCGTCAACACGGACACCATTCAGCCGCCTGTTCGTGAGGAGGCGCACGGCAAGCGAATTGTTAATTCTGCCGAAGTTCGCATCGTCTCACAGCTTGTCGATTCGCTCCTTACCATTGGAGTTCCAGCTTCCGAAGTTGGTGTCATGACGCACTACCGGGCTCAGCTCTTTTTGTTGAAAGAAAGACTGAAGTGTTTTTCAGGTGTGGAGATGCACACAACCGATCGATTTCAGGGGCGGGATAAGGAGGTTATTGTCCTGTCCCTGGTGCGAAGCAATGAAGCTTGCAATATCGGCGAACTTTTAAAGGATTGGCGACGCATCAACGTCGCCTTCACGCGTGCAAAGACGAAGTTGCTCGTGGTTGGAAGCAGGAGCACACTGAAGAATAGCGGCAATGAGAACATGCTGAGCAAATTCATTTCGTTGATGGAGGATCGGGACTGGATTTACAACATGCCGTTTGATGCTCTTGAGAGTCATCACTTTGAAGAACTGGGCACTCAAGTCACTGCCACAGGACCAACACAAAAACCCAAATCACCAAAGAACACCACTGTAAGTAGAAAGGCCTCTCTGGGGCCGCCAGGAAAGGAGAATCGCAAGCCTTCCCCGAAGAGGGTGACCATAGGCGAACGGGCGTTACTAAAGGGAAAGCTGATTACGAGGGATATTCTGAATGAAATGACCAATGGCGCATACTGATGGTTTGGTTTTTTTTTTTTGGGAGGGGAAGAAAGACGAGGGTAGTTATGGATATATAAACGAAGTACTGCACGGGCTGTGTAGTACAATACCTAGGTAGTGCATCAAAAGAATAAACAATCACGAGACTCCGTTAGAAGAGTTGCCATTTATGTGCTTTTTGCTATATATAACATGTGGCTCCCTATACACGTCGAAATGGGTTACTGCTTGAACGCTTGGGTGCTAACCGAGTCAAATCTGTAATGCCAAACTCTAGCGGCTATGGAGGAGAAACTGACAAACTAGCAGTAGTGGACGTTGACATGTAGCCAAGTTGTGTTGTTGTCTTGATGTCTTGATGGGTTGCGTACTCACGCGAAGGAGGGGGGAGGGAGCAATCATGTGGAAGAACACAGCATATCTATATTTATTTATCTGGAAATATCAATTTTTCGGTATAGCAACAATTCTGGCATTGAAATGGGCTCGAGAAAATATGTCATCTTCGCTCATTAGGCGGCGTATCTGGCTCGTCGTCCGAGTCTTCCATATCCTTGAAAGTACCCTCAAAGCTATTGATAAGTCAGTCTCCTCCCTTCATAGTGACACCGAAGCCCTTGGGAACGTACGCTTTCTCCCCCACAATGATCTTGGTAAATTTTTCCAACTCCTCAAGCTGTGCGACACAGCCCGTCAAGCTTTCGTTGTAGGAGTAGCTATATATATCGCTCCATGTCTTCTGTCTCTCCAGTTGGCAATACTCGGGGCTCCCAGCCATCTCCTTGGAGACCTCTGCAGTTTTGAGAGTGAGCCTTTTTCTCGCAGCAGCAGCACTAGGGAGATATCGCTGTGAAAAGGTTAATAAGTAACTAGCAAAAGGGAGAGGCGTGCAGGGCCTTGGAAGATGCAAAGGTGGAAGTTATGGCGACTGAACGGGAATAAAACAGGGTAAACTGGCCAAGAAAAAACTGACAGGAACTTTTCGTTGGGCTCTCAAGGCGCCGGCAAGAATGTACAAATTCCCAAGAATAGTCGCTACTGCATCTCGGCGATAATGAAGCAGCTTGTCTGCAGCTACGGGGTTGTCGCGGATGAAATTTGGGTTATAAAAGAGGGCCGATTGGCGCACGGCGATGAGGTATTCGAAGAAGCGCTCACATGCAGCGGCAAGGGCTGCGTACGGAAGAGGATCAAAGGGAGCGCGCAGGCGAGGTTCATGCCTAGTCATGACCTAAAAGAGAGAGGGAGCATTAATATAGTGAAGTTCAGAGTGATCGCCAAGGGGTTAAGTACTAGAAGTTGGCGGATGCGGACAAAGCCTTCTCGCATACGACTCTCAAGCATTTCAGACCTTGTGACATCGTCGGGGGTAGGATCTTCGCCCTCATCGAAGTAAACATAATTTGCAACGACATCTAGAAGCTAGTCAGCGATTTAGCCTCAAACTGTTCTAAGTGGATAGACTAACTTCGGTAGATAGTACTCATGAAGAAGAGCATGGATGAGAGAGCATAGCGCAGCTCATGTCGGGCTACGAAGGGCCAGAGAATCCAGTTTACAATGATTGGCGCTATTGTGCCTATGAAGAAAGCCAGGCCCTTGTAAATCGCGATGAGCGCAACAGAGGATGGACCGACGTGGTCGCGAAGGCTGAGCGAAACAACTGTGAAAGACAGGCAGCCGACTAATCCGGATCTCTATTAAATAGGGTCAGCATTGTGATATGCAATCATGATTGTGTAGGTTGGCCTAACCGGATGTGAGCTTTGCGTGAAGCGGAAGAGCATAGGGATCATGTAGATGGCGGCAAACACTGCCATAACGTAAGGATTTCCGTCAGCTGCAGCATATGATGCACCGGCCCAAGCAGCACCTAGAATAGCTACAAAGGCGCGAGTTATGAGATCCTGGACGTTGCCGCCAACTCGAGGATGCATCATGATCCATCCCATGCAAGCTGCCCACCACGCCTCATAATTATTCCACCAGTTGTAATTTTCATATAACCAAGCGGGGATAGCCAACAGCGAAGTTACTATGGCAACTTTCAAGGCAAATCTGCTCTCGAAACCCTGCAACCGATGGATGATTGTCCAGATCCTGTAGCCTAGTTTATCTCTCCTTGACGCTGGATGTCCTCTGATACTGGTAGGCTCAATAGTTTGAGGGATGCTGTCGATCCTAGTAACGGCTTCGTAACTTTGGCGAGGCTTAGAGTGACTCTCCTTGGCCCTGATGATGTCGAGCATCTGTGTGATCTCTGAGAAAGTCATGTGATACATACCTGCTGTCACACCACTACGATCGTGCCTAACCTGTGCGTTGGTCCGGGAGATGGCCTTTGAAAGAGGATAGCTGGGGAGGTTCAATCTCCAATGATTCGATCTGCTGGCTATTTCGTCGACTTTCACCATGAGATTAACTAACATGGCCGCCGCTTCGCGTACGTGTCTCGTAAAAACGAAGAGCTTTACCGTCTCAGGATGTTCAGAATAGGACTCAGGAGTGTCATTGGAACCCAGCAGGCGTGACTCAACCAAGTCGAAAGCGTCGAGAGCAATTTTTAGGCGGGCAAGAGCTGGTGGGATATCGGAGGAAATTTCTGGCTCCGGCCCAAAGTATTGTCGGCAGCTGGAGACATTCATTAACGCAGCGTGGCATCTGCTCATGCCCTCTGCCATAGATTGGAGGACCTCTCTAGTTGGACCTGATAGACTGTTCGCCACTTGGCGGCTTAGATCTTGGAATTCGGCAGTCATTCTCACAGCACTGGCTTTCGATGACTGCTTAGTAGCAATTGGCTCGTCCTCAGCGTTCCAGTCCTCAAAGAGCTGCGTATCCGTCTCCATTGAAAGAAAAGCTCTGACGACACCCTGAACTAAGTTGCGCAATTCTCGCACATCCGTAGGGTGGAATCGGGTCACCGTGATATCCAGTCTCATGTCACGGTAGGCCAATGCAATATCCATGAATGTCCTGTTTAATCGCCTTCTCAACATGGTATTCCTGGGCCGTGGGATAAGTAAAGCTTCCTAAGTGGGAGATTAGTATGAAAAGGCCGGGACAGGAGGATGTTTACGGACCTGCATGGTTCTAAAGGAGTTGTCAATTACAACTGCGAGTGGCCGGTTACCGGCATCGGGAAACAAGACAACGTTTACAACGAGAGCAATGGCCTGACCCAAAAGCCAAGGGACAGCATAATTTCGTAACTTATCCCATTGGATTGTTTGAGGGCCGACTTCAGCGAGAGTTGTGAATGCCACTGCTATCCCAGCAGCTAGGACAGCCTGATAGAATCGAATAAAGAAGGATCGAATATATGAAGTGGCGGCCATGAATAAGGCGAGAAACATGGCGAGGATACCACCGTAACCAGCACTGGCAGCTGGTGTGCACGTTGAAAGTAGCAATCCAAGGGTTCCCCAGGCCAGACCGCAGACCGCTCCGAGAACTGTCAAGACAGCACCGTCAACTTGCGATCCGAATGTCCTCGCGGGATGGTTGATAATGATAGACACCACCATGAAATAGTCATATCGCCCCAGCCAGTCCCGTATAGCTGGAACAAGACATAGTACGTAGGCAATAAAGAAAGCCGTGAAAGATTTCAGAAGTTTGATTCCAGCTCGGGTTGTGGTCACACGGCGCACTACTGACCGCAGTTCATGGACCTGGCGAGGGAAAAATGCTTTTGGTGAGAGTGGATGGCTTTTCTCGAATCCCACCGGCAGGGCAGCTGTTTCTTGATCAATGACCTCATCCTTCTCGACAGGAGGGCCTTTGAGGAACAAGGCATCGAAGAAACCATCGCGTACTTCAGACACGCCGTACGAGTGTATGCCGGTGTGGTGGTTGTTAGGGACCCAGCCATGTGTCTGGCCAATGCTCATCGCGGGACAACGGCGGGAACCGGCATCAGAACTGTCCCAACCGGCTCCATCACGGGAAGTTGAGGCTGGCTGCGAGACAGACGGGCGAGCCGTCGGGTTGGATAGCCCACTCGGGCCTAGTGTTTGTGGTCTGGGAGACAGTGTATCTGGTATTGATGAAGAGGTTCCTGTGACAAGGAGGGGTTCCCCATGATGATCTTGGCTCTTGGACCGGCCGGTTGGGTCCGAAAAATCCCTAACTTTGGGTTCCTTGTTGTCCATAGTTGGTCATTTGATGCGTGACAAAGCCTCAGCTCGGAAGTAGCCCACGGTAGCAGATGGCTAGATGAGACTGCGCTGTCAGTGAGACTGTGCCGTGCGCCTCCATTGAAAAGCGACGGAAGATTCTTGTCGATTCGGGGCCAATGATGCTTCCAGTCGACGAGTTGGTTGGGCTTGGAAGGAAAGACAAGAACCCACGGAGGGATTTACAGTTTGATATTGGCAATTGGTAGTTAATCACAAGCCACGCCTAGCTGGTTGGTATATTCCCGTGGGTCACCGAACTAAGCCGATGAATTTGGTGGAGAGCGCCGGGATATGACAGCCATAAGAGGGTGATAACAGACGGCTGAGAGAGTAGTAGGTTTACGGTTGAGAGTATATAACGAGTGAAAGAGAAACAGACTCTCCATATCTAGAGCGTTGACATCAATATAGACGTTCCCACCCGTACAACTTCGTGTTTTCGTCATTTGTTTTTGATAAGCGTTAAGCGTCAAGCTACGGTATCTATATAATAATTGCGCACTGTCATATGCAATTGCCATGAAGTTGATGGGAATACTTAGAATTGAGCCACAGAGATAATAAACAGGCCCACCATATACTATCTAGCCGTGTTTAATTGATTGTTTTTTTCTTCTTTTTCATCATGCGCATTCAATTCAATCGCCCTTTCAAGGGCCATCGCAATAACCTGGATAGAGGTATGGGGGTGTGCATCACTTTATTAGACTCTCCGCATTGACAAGGCGTGGTCTTATGAATTTTGACTCTAGTCACGTGACGCAGATTCCGATCTGCCGGGGCCTCAACCTCACCAAACAACGTCGAGGCTTTAGCAACCAGTCCAAAACACCTAGTTATCCCCAAAAGGAACCTCCTCCCCCGCGAACATCCAGCCATTGAGGCACCGCACGACCGCCGAACCCTCTCTCTAGATTCCTCGACGATCGAAGCCCGCAATGGCCCTCATCCGTCAGGCCGTCGCTCCTCTGCGTGCGGCTCGCTGCGTCCGACTGCCCGCCTCCGCCGCCAGACCCTTCTCCATGACTACCCAACGACGAGGCGGCCACGGCGAGTCTCAGTTCGACCCCCCTTCCGGCTGGCTCTGGGGCGTCAAGCCTGGAGAGAAGGCTGAGCCCGAAGGCTGGGAGTGGCCTACCTACATTTTCATCGGCAGCCTGGTCGCCACCGGCGTCGCCCTCGCCTTCAAACCCGACACTACGTGAGTTGCGCGCCATATTTCTGTTACCGACCGACGACCCGGATGCCCCACGAGGCCCGAGGCCCCCGTATGCCTGCCATTGGGCCTATTTCGAGCTTCAATGGCGGACTGTGGCCATGCGGCATTTTGGCCTGTAGGAGATTACCATCAAATTGCTAACCAGACTCGTTCCACAGTGTTTCCACCTGGGCTCTCGAGGAGGCGCGAAGAAGGTTAGAGGCCGAGGGCATTCTGCCCGACTCTAACAGCCAGGAGAAGAAGGATTAATTTGACAATGGAAAGATGAATGGATGGATGGGATGACGTTAAAGACGTGGGGTGGAGATGGAAGCATAGGAAACTGGCCGTGATGGGATGAGAACAGACTCCCCCATCTGGCCGTTAAACTTGTACATGACATACTGCATTTTCTCGGAAGACAACTTCCTGCAATGGTTCAAATCACTAGACGGTTGTTTAGGGCACTTCATATTCCCTACCCCTTTGTTGGTGAGATTAACCTGACATTTCAAACTTGCCGTAGCTTGGCGCGCGTGTATGCAAATTGGTGGCGCATGTGAGTCAGCCGCAGCACTCCAATGTCCAAATATGGGTTTGATGCAACAATCAGTTTTGAAAACGTTTCAATATTCATTAGGAAAGTGATATAGGAAGCCCAGCACATCAAGCGTTTTATTTTATTTTCCCCAATGCCTGCTCCAACTTGAAGGAGAGGCAGCCCTACAATGCCTAGAGGACTAGGAGTTCTCAAAAATCGCCTATTGAGGCGCAATGTAACTCCATTCGTGCTCCTCATCACCGTACTGAATAGCCTCCATCCACTCCTTCATCTTGAGCGCAATTTCACCAGATTCCTCGTTCTCGGCCAAACCGCAGTTGATCAGGTTGCCCTTCCACGAGATATTGCGGATAGGGCTGACAATAGCAGCGGTACCAGCTCCGAAAGCCTCGATCAGACGACCCTCGCTGGAGGCTTCGGCCAGCTCCTTCATGGTGTACTTGCGCTCGCTGATCTTCCAGCCTTCGGGGGCAAGGCGCTCACGAGCAAGAGCAAGTACGGAGTCACGGGTAACGCCCTCTAGGATGGTACCGTCAAGAGGAGCGGTGACAAGCTCCTTCTGGCCAGTCTTCTTGTCCTTGATAGCAGCGAACATGTTCATGGTTCCCACCTCAGTAACATACTCCTCCTCACCGAAGAGCCACAGGTTCTGCTGGAAGCCACGGCTGGCAGCCTCAAGCTGGGGAACAATGCAGGGCGCGTAATTGGCACCGAGCTTCTTGTCACCAACACCACCGGGCCAAGCTCGGACGGCATAGTCGGTCGCCTCGAGGGAGACGGCCTTGAAACCAGTAGGGTAGTAAGGGCCGACGGGCGAGGCGATAACGAACAGAAGGGCGGATCCGGGAGCACCGACACCGAGGGTCTTCTGGGTTCCGATCATGGTAGGTCGGAGGTAAAGTGAGTACCCGCGCTTGTCGGGGATGAACCGCGAGTCGAGCTGGGCGAACTTGGAGATAAGCTCAATGAGGCTGTCTGAGTCGAAAGTTGGCAGAGCAATGCGCGCCGACGACTTGTTCAACCGGGCCATGTTCTTGTCTGGACGGAAGAGTCGCACCTGACCCTTCTTGTCCTTGTAGGCCTTCATTCCCTCGAAGCACTCGAACGCATAATGGAAGACACAGGTCGCGGGGTCGAGCGACAGGTTCTGATAGGGACTGATCTTGGGCTCTGCCCATCCACCTTCCTTGGTCCACTCGATGGTGAGCATATGATCTAGCGATGGCAGTGTTAGCATATTTCATGAACAGGACGGATTTGAGAGTCATTGAATGCATACCAGTGAATTCCCGGCCGAAGACGAGGTCCTCATGTTTGCTTAGGGGTTTGGGCTCGGAAGTCTTGTTGATGATGAGCTTGGAAGGCTCGAGAGGTCGAGGCTTGGAGGTGGAAGCCGCCTCAGCCTTGATGCTGTAGAACCGGGAGGCCTGGCAAAGAGGCATTAGCCTCGAGCTGGAGGCTCTGGTTGCGCTTCTGAGAGCGGAACGGGAGATGAGTGACGGCCTCATGATGAAAAGAGATGTGGTATGTGTCTTTCGTCCTCTTGTGAATTTTTTGTCTTCTCGTTTACTTTTTTTTGATTAGATGATATCCGAAAATCCGGGTCTCCAGGGAAAAGAGTGAGACAAGATTCCAATTGGGATACAACTGAATGGTACGACGTTCCTCAAAAAGAACCCTGTTATCTTATGTCTCGATCAGACAGGAAATAAACGACTGTATGACCAGGCCAAGGGATGGATCCAGAGACGAGGAAGTCGGGGCTTTTATTACGGAGGTTGATCCTCCCGCTGTCGTAGTGGCATCGGAGGTGAATCGGCCTCGAGTCAGGGTGGAACGTCGTGACTGGTCTTCCCGATAGGCTGGTGAGCTACTCGACAATCGTCGTGGATAGAACTGTTTGCGCTGAAGCTTTGAAATCCGAGGTACTGGATGGAACATGCCGCTGCCAGCCGCACTGCCGTCTCATGCCGCGAACGTGTGGATCCAAAGGTACCGGGAGGTTTCCCGCTGAGCAGCACGCTGAGCAGCCCGCTGAACAGCTCGCCGTAGGTGTCGGTGCAGGGTCCCTGACGGCGTCCTCTTGCCTGACCGAGATTCCACGCTAGAGCAGGACCCCTCCGAAAACGCTGAGCTGTCGCGCCCTATCGTTATCGCCCACCGCCTTATCGCTGACGCGATACGAAAGTACCGCGATTAACAAATGGATAATTAATTATGGGCTATTTGTCCACTCCATGCACACACATGCGCGACGGTCGGCTGTCGCAGCGCAAAGTGAAGGTTATCCCACGTCATCCCCCCAGCAAGCCAAAAGCAAGCCACTTGACGAAACCGCTGTCTTGCGACCCCACGCTCTTTTTTTGATCTTGATTCTGATACTATCAAGCTCGAGCTGCTAGCAAAGCTCTTGTTTGTTGTTCCCAGCGAATTAGGCGTGCGTGCAAGAGGCGCAGCTACCAGTCCCTGAAACTGCGAGCCAAACCTCGACATGATCGCCATTACTGCCCCATCACTCTCCCCGTAAACGCACAATGTTCTCCTCGGCGTTCAAGTCCATCGCCGCTACCAACATCACAGGGAACTATTCCATATCCTCGACTCCGGCTTCTACGGCTGGCCCCTGGAAGATCTACGATTGCAAGAAGAAGTCAACTGGGAAGCAGTACAGCGTCTTTGTTTTCGACAGGAAGTCGCTCGACGCCCATGGCAACTCCTTGGGACGCTCCGGTGCCGCATCTTTCAAGAAGACGGTAGAGGAGGTTGTCGAAAGGTTGAAGAAGGAAGCTTCAAGCTTGGCTAAGCTACGGCACCCAAGTATTCTCGAGCTTGTCGAACCGGTCGAGGAAACGAGGGGTGGAGGCTTGCAATTCGTCACTGAAGCCGTCACTGCGTCCCTCTCGGGACTATTACAAGAAAAGGATGAGCAAGAACGTTCTGGAGGCCCTGGTGGAAGGTCGAGTCGGTATGTGACTGAGGATGCCGACGGTACGAAGAGACGAAGGGAGCTGGAGATTGACGAGCTGGAGATTCAAAAAGGGTTGCTGCAAATCAGCAAGGCCCTCGAGTTCTTACATGAGAATGCCGGCCTTGTTCATGGAAACTTAACCCCTGATGCGGTCCTCATCAATGCCAAGGTACAACGAGTTGTCTCATGATTTGTCCCTTCAGGTTATAGTTGCTAACCTTGGTAAAATAGTCTGACTGGAAGATCAGTGGCCTCGCATTCTGCACCCCTCCAGATAACTCAGACAAGCCAACTTCCATTAAGGGCATTAGCCTCTACGAGGTGCTCAATATGGATCCTCGGCTACCCAAGACTGTTCAGCTCGATCTCGACTACACCTCGCCTGACTTTGTTGTGGACAACAACCTGAATACGTCTGCCGATATGTTCTCCCTTGGTCTGTTGTCGATAGCCCTATACAATTCTCCTCATACGTCACCGCTAGAAAGCCATGGCAGTCTATCATCATACAAACGGTTATTCCAAACTTCATCAGCTATTCCCTCAACCACCAACAACTTTCTTTCCTCAAGACCTCTCCCCCGGGAACTTTCTCATGATGTCCTGCCGCGACTCATTACAAGACGGCCCGCTCAAAGAATGTCAGCCCGCGAGTTTCAGCAGAGCGAGTACTTTGACAACATCCTGGTGTCTACCATTCGATTCCTAGACTCATTCCCAGCCAAGACGCCAAATGAAAAGACACAATTCTTGCGGGGCCTTGTCAAAGTGCTCCCGTCGTTTCCAAAATCTGTCATGGAGAAGAAGGTTTTGCCTGCATTGCTGGAAGAGCTGAAAGATAAGGAGCTCCAGTCTCTTATTCTACAGAATATTTTCAAGATCGTTGAGCTTCTTCCATCAGCACGCCGTGCTTTTGGAGAAAAAGTTCGACCCGCCCTGCGCGAAATATTTGTCGCCAACGCAAAGCAAAATCAAGAGAAGGACGCAACGAGAGATGCAGGGTTGATGGTAGTTTTGGAAAATGTTTCTGCAATCGCCAACAACTGCTCTGGCAAGGAATTCAAAGATGGTATGCTCACTTTTATTTGGATTGTTTCAATCAGTTTGCTAACATGATCACCTAGATATGCTCCCTGTTTTGGTGGCCGCGATCGAATGCCCGACTCACTCCATTGTTGACGCGGCGCTCCGAACCCTGCCAGTAGTCCTCCCGGTACTTGACTTCAGCACCATCAAGAACGAGCTGTTCCCAGTCATCGCGACTGTCTTCAGTAAGACCAACAGCCTTGCCATCAAGGTCCGAGGTCTCCGGGCTTTTGTAATTCTTTGCGGCGGGACCAACGAGGGTCAGAGCCAAGATGATGGTTTGAACGGCCTCGCGAATGAGAACAAGAAGACCTCATCATCAAGTGCCCTTGACAAGTACACAATGCAAGAGAAGATTGTCCCGCTTGTTAGGGCTATCAAGACCAAGGAGCCGGCAGTCATGGTGGCAGCGCTGAACGTACTACGAGTCGTGGGTGAGTCAGCTGATGCAGAGTTCGTAGCAATGGATATCCTTCCTATCTTGTGGAGCATGAGCCTGGGCCCCTTGCTCGAACTCAAGCAGTTTCAGACATTCATGGAGCTCATCAAGTCACTCTCAAAGAGAGTTGAAGACGAGCAAACCAGGAAGCTGCAGGAACTTTCAGGGACTTCTAATGGCGGCGCTACGAACCCCAATGACGATTTCATGGCCTTTGGCGGCGTCTCAGGAACTGCGTTTGACCCAGGTAATGGAGCAACTGAAGATGACTTTGAAGCTCTTGTCAAAGGACGGGCCGTTTCCAGTCCCAAGTCGAGTACGGGACCCAGCTGGGATGACCCCCAGACGGCGGCGCCATCATCTATCAACAGGTCTTCCTCCAGCACGCCCCAGGCTCCAGCATTCTCGTGGTCGTCGACTCCTCCGCCACCAAGCAACTCATCGAAGCCTCCTAGCCAACCAGTCCTCAAGACCCAGCCCAGTTATAGGACTGTCACACCTGACCTTGGCCGCTTCGAAGCGCTGACTCCAAGCTCGACCCAGTTTAGCCAGCCTCTGCAGCCTACGCAATCGAGCTTCTCGCCTCCCCCACTGCAGCAACAGGCCCAGTCGACAACACTCCAGGCTTCCACATCCATCAACTGGGGATCTTCTACCACGACTGCTGCCTCTGCTGTGTCAAATACTTGGGGCTCGGCGGCATCCACGCCTTCGGTGCCTGCATTTGGCGGAAGCATGGGCTCGTCAATGGCTAACATGTCTCTCGGTCAAAACAACTCTTCCATGGGCCGCAGTTCATCATCTTTCACACTACCCCCGCCTCCAGGCAGCATCAGTCAGGCTTCATCTGCGTTTTCCATACAGCCACCTCCTTCCAACGTGGCAGCCAGTAGTCCCTGGGGGTCAAGCAATACGAGCAGCATGAGTGGCACAGCAATGGGCAATGCGGGAGGCTCATTCAGCATGAACAGCGTGATGAACCAAGGACTCAACAATATGAGTAACAGTGCCAATAGCAACAGCAGAAACAGCAACAACTCGGCGATGGGTGGCGGCCAGCAGAGGTCAGGGTTGGACAAGTATGAGAGTCTAATTTAGGCAGCTTGGCGTTTTCTTTGGATCAAACGTGTGTGTATCTGGATATGGAGTCGGTATGTTGAAATAGAAGAGAGCTCCTTGAAGGAGTTGTGGAAATAGGAAAAGCGTTTTTGCATCGTATCATAGCGCGAAAGTCGTTGTCCGTCTTTGTCTCTGTTTCTGACTGACTGTCTGTCTCTCTCTCTCCTATACCTTTTGATGCAGTCCTACGTGGATAAGTACATTCACGAAAATATTATGATGAAGCCCAATAAAAATCAAGCAACAAATTTTCAACAACACATAATAGTCCATTTCATCCCCAACTTCATTTTCAGCTCTGTCCTCCTCCGCCACTTTCATTTCAGCCCCCCCTCCTTTCGTAGCATGGGCGCAAGCCATTTTTCATATGTTCTCCTCCCCTCCCTTCCCCTCATTTCGACTGGTCCACGTTTTCGAACCCAAGACAGGAGCTAATAAAAAAGGGCAAGGAAAACGGGCGGGGGGCAGGGGGGTATGAAGAACGAGAGAGAGAGAGAGAGAGAGAGAGAAAAGTTGGGCAGCTTGGGTTAATTGGTAAGGAATGATACACGCATCTTTAGGACGCTGATTCATTTCGTGTTGATATTTTCAACCACAAAGTATAGTGAGAGGCGACACAGGCACTACGAAGAGAGAGCTGAGAGAATTAATTACGCGAGAATAAGCACCTTCCTAAGAGAAAAAAAAAAGGTTATTGACAACTACTATTCTAGATGAGTTTGATGGAAAGTGGAATAATTCGCGACGATGCTACTTTGATAATAGACCCAACCCCCCTCCCCGCCCGCTCAGGGTTGAGGCATGTATATCCGTTCATTGTGTAATTACTTCGTCATAACTTACGTACGTACTGCACGGCCGCCCCCGCAGTTTATAAAGCGCAGCATTACCAACAGGGTGAAAACAAGCGAAAAACACAAAACACAAGACAAGCAAACATATGGACTATGGTCAGAATCACTAATAAATGAACCACAGAAAGGGGGGGGGACGCCTCTCTCCCATGTCTCTAAGTAGTTACGAATGATTGAACAAGCAAAGGCAGAAAGAGGACCACAAGCCCTCCCACCTCCCTGTCTGTCAACCACAACGCCGGGTCCCGTGGACCATTCTGGCCCAGTTGACACTTTAGCCCCATCGCATCATATCACACATCACATCATGCACACACGCGCGCGCATCCACTCTTCCCTCCCTCACCCCCGGCCAAGCCAGCATACTATGTAACTAGACAACCAACTGTTCAATGCTACTCACTAACCCCATGCATGGCCTGTGCAAGAACCGTGCTCGCCGACCACACGCTGTCCGAGGTTAATATCGTTATCACAATATGCCGACAGCCATGTTTTGCCACCAGTGCGCTTGCAACGGGCACCATTAATGGGACGAGGACAGAGTTGAAAACCCAAGTATTAGTCTACTTTGTAGTTGTACCTATTATGGAATCATAAGGAGAAGAACCAGAGTACTTTCATTTCATGAAACAAAACCAAGCATATACCTCTAAAAAAAAACACTGAGCAACACTCAAACTTATATGGATGGATTTGCTATGCAAATTCCTCTTCCATCCTGGTAGAAACGCCTATTACACCATGTGTTCCATTCCGTCTGTCTTGTCTGTCCGTCCTTCCGATCCATTCCCGTGACGCCTCGCCGCCTGTCTGAAGTTGAGAGAAACGTAGTCTCCAAAAGGAAAATTGAGGAAAAATAAAGGACAAAGGGAAAGAAAATGAAAACAGAAAGAAATCAAGAAAACCACAGAATTTAGTCCTCCTTCTTTTACCAAAGTCAAAAAGGAAACCTGCTCTTTGTCTTGACTCTCTCAAGCATACTGCATTGAAGTTCAATCACCCACCACTCATTACTCTCAAGCCACAGCCTTGTATATCTCTTGTCTGTAGTCTGCTCCTGTGCTCGCGGTATTGCGTAAACGCCTTGTCTTTACGCTTGCTTTGTCCCGTTCTTGGCTTGGGCTTCAAACATGTGGCGACTTCGGAACCCATCTTCAGTGCTCACGTCAATCCGCTGTCCCTTGGGTACCATGTCGTGCTTCAAAGGCCAGCCAAGTCGGCGACACAACTCAGCAACTACCACATCGCAATCACCCAAAAGATCAATGTCGAAATTGATGTGAGAGACAGCCTGGCGCGAGATGTACACTTGGGGGACATGCGATGGCAGCCAGCTAACAATCTCGGAGACAGGCGTCACCTTGAGAGAGGTGCCAATCACAATGACCAAGTCGACTTTATCGCGGTCGTTCTCAGTGAGTCGTCTAGAGAACTCATCCGGCAGCGCTTCACCAAAAAAGGTGATATCTGGCTTCATTACACCCACCGAGGGCATGTCATACTCGGAGTCGTCAGAACTCTCGTCAGCGCTCCAGCGACGACGCTTCTTCTCAGCCCCGGCGGACCGCTTTCGCTTGTTAGCGCCACCTGTTGCGCGTACAGTCTGGATACATCGGGGGCAACGAGGAATCTTGCCAGCCTTGATGTCAGGGAAGAGCTTATCGCCAATCATCTGATAGCCGCACTGGACACATGTGGCCGTTCCAAAAGAGCCATGGCATTGAATCAACTTCTCCTTAGGTACACCTGCTTTGATCTCAAGGTTATCAATGTTCTGCGAGTAATTGGTCAGGAGTTTGCCTCGTTCATTGAGCATAGCAATGAATTTGTGCGTGGGTGTGTAGCGGTCCGTCTCAGGAAGAATGTCTTTAGCAACCGTGTAGAAAATGGTGGGGTCTTGTCTGAAGACATCAATATCAAACACCTCCTGGGGGTCATTGAGACCGAGATGTTCAAGCTTGGAATAGAGACCAGTTCCCTTGGAACGGAAATCGGGGATACCCAAAGAAGTGGAAATGCCGGCACCAGTTAGGAGGATAATGTTCTTGCTCTTTGCAATCAGTTCAACGGCATCATCCACCGTGTTGTACCGAGAAAGCTTAGCGCGCTTGGATAGCTCCCGAGTGATGGCGAGCGAAAGTAAGCTGAAGTAAGCTTCATCATCCGCGCCATCAAGAAAAGCAGGGGGACGAATTCCAAAAGCGCTGAGGAGCTTTTTGGCGGTGTAGCGACCAGCATCAACGGTGCGTTGGCAAAAGACAGAAGGGCCCAGTTCTCGGAGCTCCCGGCGAAGTCTGCTGGCTTCTTCGGGTGTGCACACCTCGGGATCTAGAAGAATCGTTTGATTAGCAATTTATTCCCAGTCAAAGGTCTTCAAACCCGAAAATCTCAAAACTAAGCACCAGTCCGAAACTGGAAAATAAAATCGAGTCATGGTTATCTTCGTAACAAATAACCTTCTTCATACCCTCGGTGTTTTATTTATTTTTTTGAAGGGAGGGGGAGAGGATTTTGTCACAGCTGGGGTTGAGACTAATACTGCTTCTCGCTGTAGAGCCTCTCTTCTTCATGCGAAATCGACAGACAGTGATGGAATGCAGAAATAACCCATATCCACCAGGAAACTGTAGCTAGTGAAAGTGTAGAGAGAATATGGTGAAACGAAGGGAGGGTTCTGTTGCATGCGACAGGAGTGGGAAAAGAAGCAAATGTAGATAAAAGAAATCAAAGAGAAAACTTACCACTATACTCGGGAGTGGCAAGAGGGTTAGCGGAAAGGTCCTCAAAAGCGTCCTCAAATAATGAATCCGTCTCCCAAGAGTCTCGAACATCAGCAACTCTCTCTTCAAGTTCAGCGAGCGCGACGGTAGCAGCAGCGTCCTTGAGTTGTTGTGCGGTTGGGTTCTCGCCCAGTTTATCAAACGCGTTGACGTTCGACTTGCGTTTCGCGAGCGAGACGCCCTTTGCGGCACCGCGCTTGGTGTTCATAGTAAGGCCGATGGGGGATAAATGGGAATTATCTAAGAGAAGAGGAAGAGGAAGAAGGATGGAGAAGCAGCGCTAATAGAATAAAAAGAAGAAGAAGGATAAGAAGAAGACGAAGAACAGAGATGGACAATGAAAGCCAAGAACAAGAAGAACGGCAGAGATAGATAGGGTGTCTGAGTTGATTATATTATTTCCTGCGATCGATGGTGGGTGGTCCAACTCTTACGGATTTTCCCGAGGAAGAGAAAGGTAGTGAAAGAAAGATGATGCAATCAATGGGCGGGACGTTGGCAGAAGGGGAGGGGGGAAAGGTTGGAAGGGAAGGGAACGGGAGAGTAGGGCAGAAATGGAAATATGATGAGAACAGAAGTCGGGGGGAACTTCAGAGAAATAGAAGAATAAGGTAGAGAGGAAAGCGGGTCAGCGACACGGGGAATTAATCCTGTATGCCTGGCCACGGTGTGAATCACTGACTGACAGGCTGATTTATGCGTGTCTTGCCTGGTTGGTTTTGAAAGAATTCCCGTCCTCTAGATGCGAGGTACCTCGTTCTCGTAGAGGTGAATTTTTTTTTTTCTTTCGTTCGTTCAAGAACGAGTAAGTGGATGGATGAATGGATAGATGGAAGAGACAAGCGAAGCCGAAGGATTCACAGCGTGGGCTTATGAGAGAGGCTGTGAGAGTATTGGGGGGGGAGATCAAGTATGTAGGGAGAGAGAGAGACAGAGACAGAGATAAAAGAAGCGGAGGAGGCAGACTAGATAGTGAAAAGGTGAAAGGTGAAAAGGAAAAAAAAAAGGAATCCAACCAAAGTGTGTACAAGAGGGAAAGTGAAGGATCAACGAGGTAACCAAAGTTACTGGCTTCTCAGGCAATTCGTCGGTAGGTACATAGCCTTGGCCCTTTCTTTTTTTTTTTTTTTTTCTTTCCTTTTTTTCCCTTCCTTGGCTGGGTGCGACTGAAAGACCTTCAAACTCAGGTAGTAAGAAGTACCTTTAGGTGCCCGGAATGTAAAAATGCAAAATGGCACAGACAAATCGACAACCAAGGCACGCTGAATAAGACACGCCGGGAGAGGGAACCAAAAATAATTGCCCGCCTCCCTCGAAGAGTTCCGGGTTGTAGGTCGAGTTTTTTTTTATCGAGTTTGACGAGTATCAGTAATAGACTGAGAATCGACACGAAACTCTGGCTTTTGTGGTTGAGTTGCGTTTCGTCCTCGTCGCAGCCAAAAAAGGCACTATCGATTTGGGAGAGGGGACTCGATACTTTCAAGGCTGGTATGTATTTCTCGGCACAAGCAAAAGACCAGTTCAAATGGATAAGCTAGTCTGGTAGTTGAAGTTGCTGATGATAACTCTCATCCCAGAGGAACGATGATTGCGAAGAAAGTCCAACTCGTGGTAGTTTTTTTTCTTCTCCCTTCTCTTCTTCTATTATGCGTTGCGTGTTGTATCGCGTTGAGCTTACGGTAAAACTGCCATGTGTTGTCTTCTATGCCGTGTGGTGTGTGTGGTGTGTGTCGCTGAAGCGTGAAAATCACCCACTCTGGTTACTCTTTGGCTTGTGGAGTTACAAAATCCCCCTGGTTGGGATATCGGATAATAATATGCGTCACAACAAAGTCCTGAAGCGAAACTCGCAGATCGGCGGCAAAAGGGGGGATCCCGAGTGGGTAGTTACAATGCACAATACGTGCGTAAGCGGAGGGAGGCTTGAAAGGATATGGAGATGGGAAGCCAAGTTGAAAGAGGAGCAGAAACAACCGATAGATAACTTATTGGAACTGGCTTGATGGCTCTGCTGCCAGACTGATTATTTGGACGGGTATGCTTGGTACAGTTCTAACGGATGCACCAGCCGAAGAGCAAAGCCTGAATGCTGAGTGAGCTTTTCGTCAAGAGACCACCTCCTCATCATGTACGTAGTTCATACGAAAGCCAAGAAATTCGGCAGGGGTTCGTTTATTATCCTCGTTCGGCGTCGCCACCAAATTGTACCCGGTCGCAATACGGAGACGAGAGTTGAGTAAGTAAGTTTGTAGGTTTCTGGCAACGATATGAAAGAGAAAAATGGGGGTTGTCTTTTTTCTTTCACACACACAATCTGTCGTTTCTATCTCTCCTCTCTTGATATCTTTATTCTGTTTGCTGAGTTTTCTTCTTTGCTTTCTCTCATCACTCCTACCACCACCACCACCACCTTGTCTTACCGTTCGGCTATACTATTATCTTATTAACTACCTAGGTAAAACTTAGCCTCCCCCCAGTCCAGCCAGCCCCAGTCCAAGCCCATCTCCGCCACGCCCCCCCTCTCCATAGCTCAAGCCAGGTCAACCCAAAATCAAAACCAAAACCAAAACCCACGAGGTTAGGTAATTTGAGTAATTAATTAATCACTTAACGTTACCGAGTCCAACGCAACCGGAGGCTGCTCTCATCTCAGCAATTAAATGTGTATTGGCGCCAGGAAAAACTCTCTGTCCCTAGACGGATAACGAGATAGCCCAATTCCCTTGATTGCTGATCTCCTGTTCTATGTTGAAGGCTAAACAGCGACAGAGAAAGAGAGAGAGTAGTTGGGCAACCGGTGTTAGTTCTCATTCACTCACTTATATTTACCATGAACTACCCAGCCTTTTCCCCCTCAATTCGCTCATTACCATCGCTGGCGTCCCGTTTCTTCTTCATCACCGTCGCATAAAGTACACATTACAGATTAGGAAAAGCGGGGACAGGCGGGATGGCATATTTTGGGTGCTTGGTGTGCGTGGTGTGTGATATGTGATAACATGTGGTGTACGTGCGTGCGTGTGTCTGTGTGTGTGTCTGTGTGTGTGTGTCAATATCTGCGTGTCCTGTTTTTGCATTGCATGATCGGCCACTCCTTTTGTGTCTTGCCTTGCTGCTCATGCTCTTTGCTACCTCCCAGCTTGTTGCTGTTCGCTGTGTCGGGCTTTCGTTATGTATTCACACTGCGTAATTGGCAACCTGACTCAATCAGCGAATACGCCCCAATCCTTCAGGCACAATGAGAGCATAATTCTCCCCTTCCTTGCCTACCTCTCCCCTCTCATCACCCTATCTTCCTTTTCTTCCTCTTTTCTTTTTCTTCTTGCCTCTTCTCTTCGTTGTCTGTTTTGTCTCAGCGCCCAGCCTCTCTCTCACAGCTGCCCAAAACCCATGCTTGTGCCTCGTCGCTGATTGGCGGGACTACTATCCACGGATGAGCTGCCACTACGCGTACTGTAATCTGTAATCTGTAATCTGTAGTCTACATTGTATTCTACATTGCATGTACGGAGTAATCTGCACATAACACATGTACCAAGCTGAAATCAAATGGCAATAATACTGGCTAAAAACCATGGAATCAGTCCGTCCCGTCCATGCACAAAGACACAAAGACAATGTCGTCTTGACATTGGACTCATTTTTAGCCTTTCAGCCACGCCTGAGGCAAAACTAGCATATTCACTCTTCCCCTCGCTAAGTTACTTGGTTTCCTTTCGTGTCCTTTCCTTTCCTTTCCTTTCCTTTCTTACCTACCTACCTACCTACCTACCTAAGTATGCAACCCCCATCAACCTAATTACAGCGTGTAAATATCATCATCAACCATTTCGCCATCCATCCATTCATCCACCCATCCATCCATCTATCCATCCATCCATCCATTCCAATCATTCCCTTCATCCATCCACCCATACTAACGTAGTAACCGGCTTACTGCACAATGGTCCACAACCCATCAGCAATCCATCCTCCTATTCCTCCAGACCTACGTAGTTCTATATTCATCAGTTGGAAAATACAACGTTGAATGCCTTCTAAATTCTCTAATGAACCTGCATCATAAGTCAATTAGTTGCCTCTTCATCTCAACAGAGCGAGTTATTTGCCACTCCTTTGTCACTTCAGCCATACACATGCACCCCCCCTCCCTCCCACCCAATTCTCCCGCATGCTCCCGACTTCCCCGACCACGCCAGGTCGAGGAAAGCATAGCATGGTGATTGGCGGTTATTTTTCAGCTCTGGCTGGGGCTTGTACCCTAGTTAATGCATTCCTTGGACATGAGTTAACAAACCGGCTAATACTGTCAATGAAGGCTATAATCATCATCGCGTCTTTGAAGACAACATGATGGTAACTTAGTTGAATAAATCTAAAAATCACATGCTGTGGTTTTAGCCTGTTGATAATGTCCCAACCGAACTTCAAAGGTTCGCTTACTTGCTTGAGAACAAAGTGATACGAGGAGAAGACACAGAGTTGAGGAACCGCCGAAAACATTCGGAAAACTCTATGCACCCGCATGAATATGGAAGCCCCCCTTGGCCTTACTGGGTAACGATGTAATACTTTTCACCTGCACCCACAAGCACCAAAAAAAGTGCATCAGTATTGATGTTTTTTCTCAATCCATCATCTTCGCCTGTTGGCCTGTGTGCATTTGGAAGAAAAATGCAACGGGAATTACTGAACCCCAGCAACGAGCTTACCCATAACTCGTACGTCTCCTGAGCACAGTACTCGTCAATAAGTCATGCTGCTGCCCACCATTTCGATGACTTCTTGGAAACGAAATTGTTTAGGTGGCTACTTGAAACAGATGATGCAGCCGGTGAAACCTTGGTCACGCGTTCTTGTTGGTCGTGTCAACCCCACGAAAACCATTCTCCAATTAGTAGATGCACTACGTGTGTATATGCAGTAGAAGGCATTGCTCAGGCAATTTATAAGGGACAGCAAGCAGTACGAAGCAGTAAGGGTATTTCTATTAATGTAAGCACACCGACCTAAAAAGGTGTTTTTGTTCTTTTTCTGCAGTTCTATCAAATCCGTACCCAGCACAAAAAAAAATGAATGATGGTGAAAAAGTGCTCAGCCTATAGCGGAGCCAGCCTCCCGTATAATACAAGCCAATTACTCCTATTTATGCGCCGCGCTATCCTGTGTGCCGTTACCTTGACCTTCCCCTTCTGTTTGGCCCTCTTGGGGTCGAGTATTAGGCTGCCATCCTGCTGCTACTCCCGCTGCTATGATGCCTGCCATGACAGTTGGCCCTGCTAATGCCGAGTTGGACCTTGATCGGGTTGATCGAGGTCTCCTTCGGGAATCGGGAGTTGTCACTTGTGGTAGGGCGCTCTCTTCGCGCTGCTGCACCGGTGTCTGAGGAACGTTGACAGAGTTGGATCGCGAGTGAGATCTTGAGTTGCTTCGAGAGTGGGATGGACTCCTAGATCGCGTAATGATTTCTTTATGTTGCTGGATGGTATACTTCAAGTTGTTGAGGCGTCCTCCCTTCATACGCCTGAGGAAATTAAGCTCGTCCCGCAGGTCCGCCAGCGGCGCAGGGTACATCGACATCTCCTCGTCAGAGACTGTCAATCCGGGAACCTTGTTGGCCCTGTTCTTGAGAAATTGGGGAATCAGGGCAATCATGACCTTATCTGGAATGAGTCGGATGATGACGCCAACGGGAATTGAGATGAAACCAAGAACGATGGCAATGGCCCAGAGTGTGCCACTTTGTCCGTCCTCGGCAATCTGGAAGGCGTGTCCACCGACAAAGATGATGAGAATCTGTCCACCACACATAAGAGCGCTAATGCCAATGAAAAACCAATTCTTGGTCAGGCCCTCGAAAATGTTGAACTTGTTGTCCAGACGACGGTTGCTAAAAACGAAGTCAGTATCAAGATTGAGATGTTGTCAAACGATTAATTTTCACTTACTTCCACTGGTTGAAAATTTGCATCCACACAAAGGTATTGAAAACAAGAGTAGCGATTTCGTCGTCGTCTGGGATATTATCACCTGGAAGAGGCAAAATGCCCTTAGGACCTCCGAAGTAGAGGAGGAAGGTGATGACAAGCTGATAAACAGACTGTCCCAGAATCATCTTCCACATGGTGGGAGAAATGATGGATGATCCTTTAGGCTCCGGCTTACGATCCAACACACTCTCAGCCGGAGGATCCGTGGCAAGAGCAAGTGCAGCCAGAGTGTCCATGATCAGATTGACCCAAAGCAGCTGAACGGCAGTCAGGACCGAGCTCTCCTCGTCACTAGACACGGCGCTCACAAAGGTCAAGATAACCGCAGTGATATTGACAGTGAGTTGGAACTGGAGGAAACGCTTCACGGCATCATTGACAGCTCGCCCCCACTTCAGGGCCTTGACAATGCTGGTAAAGTTATCGTCCATCAGAATAATGGCGGACGCTTCCTTGGCAACCTCGGTACCGGAAATACCCATGGAGAAGCCAACATCAGCCATTTTGAGCGCAGGTGCATCATTGGTACCATCACCAGTGACGGCAACGGTCTCGCCCTTATCCTTGAGACGCTTGACCAGGATACGTTTGTCTTCAGGACTAGATCTTGCCAGAACATGCAGTCTCGGAATGATTTGCTCCTGTTCAAACTTGGAGAGGTTGCGAAACTCAGGTCCCTCCATGACGATACTGTTGGGCTGGATAATGCCACATTCCTTAGCGATTGCCTCAGCTGTGATCTTATTGTCTCCAGTGACCATGCGAACGACGACGCCAGCCTTCTGGCAGAGGCTGACAGCTTCCGCAACACCGTCGCGTAGGGGATCCTGGATTCCAACCACACTGATAAAGGACATGTTGTAGAAGATATCATCAAAAACGACCTCTGTGGTACTACCTTCAGCAAATCGAACAGACTTGGGAGGCCATGCCTCAAAATCCTTGTAACAGATGCCGATAGTTCGCAACGATCGCTTAGCGTAGCTTTCGATAAGTTGGTTGATGGTGTCGATATTATCTTGGGACATAGCAACCAGAGAACCATCGGAAGCAGGGTTAGAGAGAATTTGACTACACTTCGCCAAAATGATTTCCGAAGCGCCCTTGATGTATAGTCTTGCGCCTCCATTGGGAAGACCTACAACAATACCCATGCATTTTCGACCAGAGTCGAAAGGAACGAGCTGGAGGGTTTTCGCGTTCTCTCGTTCCTCGCTAACAGGGCCCATTCCGAGATGATCCCTAGCAAAGATAAGAAGAGCTGTCTCTGTTTTGGATCCAATGAATGTTTGCTGTCCATCAACCTCGCCTTCAAAAGCAGTCGAGTTGAGAGCGATTGACTTGAGGAGGAGTTCTTTAACCGGAGCACTGAGCATTGATGCAAATTCAGTGGCAGAAATGTCGCCGCTTGTGTCAACCGGGGAAGCTTCGTCGTCACTGCCAGGGGAACTGGGGCGTGCACCACCAAATCTGTGGCTTGTACCAATTGTTCCGGAGACAACTTGCATCTTATTCTGTGTCAAAGTACCTGTCTTGTCGGAGCAAATCGTGGTCGCATTTCCCATGACTTCACAAGCCTTAAGATGTCGTACCAGGTTGGCATCCCTAAGCATCCGAGTGGTGGCGAAGGCGAGAGCCAGCGTAACTGCCAGTGGGAGACCTTCTGGAACAGCAACCACGATAATGGTGACGACGACGATAAAGATGTTGAGAAACATCTGCCCCTTTTGGGCTGGGGTGACAGATGAGTCTAGCTTGGGTAGCCGCACAAGGAACTCGATGAACAAAACAAGAAACAACAGAAGACCGGCGGCGCCACCAAGCTTTGCGATATAGGTAGCAATAACGTTCAGCTTCGCTTGAAGGGGTGTCATCTCCGGGTCTTCGTTCAAAGACATGAGGGTTTTTCCGTAAGACGAGTAAATACCGGTAGAAGTGCACATGAAAGTACCCAAGCCTTCCATGATGCGAGATCCTGATTGAATGAAGGGGTCCATCTTCTTGAGGTTCTCATGATTCTCAATAGCGGCATAGACTTCATCGGCAGCTCGCTTTCGAATGATATCTGACTCGCCAGTCGTCTGAGATTCATCGCATTTAACATTGAAACCTTCAATAAGAATTCCATCAACAGGGACCAGATCTCCGGGCTCCAAATGAACGACATCGCCAGCCGTGATGTCATAAACAGATATTTCAACAGTTTTGCCGGATCGCGTAACCTTGACGTCGCGATCTTGTTTCTTCTTGTTCAAAATAGCGAATTGTCGTTCTTTTTGGTAGTCATTCAGGGATCCAACGATAACAACGATGGCGATGGCGACAATAATAGCAACGCCTTCAATCCATTCAACCTTGGGTTCACCTGGCTTGTGCTCACCACCGAAGGTTTGATAAAGCCCGACACCCAAACTAATAACAGCAGCAATGGACAAAAGGATGAGCACCTTGTCGTTGTAGGTGATCCACATAAGCTGCAGTAAACTTTTGCCCTTCTTCTCAGGCAGTCGATTGTCCTTGAAGACGCGGAGTCGGTCTTCCAAATTCTTGCCGCCCGAGGCGGATGTCGACCGAGCGGCGGTAGGCGAAACGCCTTCGGTTTCGAGCTTATGATCTTTGCCAGTGGCTTCTTCAAAGGTGACACGACCTTGCATCCGGGTTTCTTCAGTACTCAGACCACTCTTTCTATCTGACCTCAAGCCCTTCTCAATTCCAGCTAAGCCACCCAACTTGTAGAAAGCTGATAGGCTCTTGGGGTTGAACATTTTGCCCAGCTGGCCGGGAGAAAATGCGAAAGGATTGTCATCAACAGTAAAATCATCTTCGGTACCGACATCCGGTTTCAAAGCGTCTTCGTCGTTTATGATTTTATGGCTGCTCAAATTGGATGTTTTATACTTTTCCACCTGGGTCGAGGTTGAATTCGATCCTACGACAGTTGTTTCGCCGTGCGACGTGAAGGAGCGCGACATATCCTCTGAGTCAACGGAGTTTTGACGCGATCGAAGGGTCTCGGGTACGGCCAAGAACGAAGCGCCGCGGTCGCCTGATCGGGAGGTAACAGGACTTGATACATTGTGAGGACTCGTTGGTCGACTATCTCGTTCGAAGGAAAGTGATGTGTTCAAGTCTGGTCGGTGATGGCCAACATGGCGATGTGAAACCCAGCTGGTTGAGAGAGGGTCGACGGTAGTTGTTGGGCTGACAGCATCATCCTGAGGAGAGGCGGGAGGGTTCGATTGCGAGGCCGGATTTTGGGCATCAGGGGCCATCATGGGAACTGCGAAGGTCGGGTTGACGTCCGTCGTGTCAATGGTGATTGTAGGCCTAAAAAGCGAAGATGCGTATCAGTAAAGTTCGCGAGGCTGAAAGATATAGGTTTCCTGGTCTGGATGCCTCAAGGCCACTTACGCCCTCCGCCTCATGGGCGGGTCATGCGATTCGCCTTCAGCCATAACTGGCGGGCTGACTGACTATCTCGGGGAACCTTGGCAGGTGGACTACGCAAGCTTGTGGTAGTAAGTAAGGAGGCTATGCAATGAGGCAAGTGCTCGATCAATGGGTATATGGAGGAATCAAAGGCAACGAAATCGAGTTTTATGAGATGGGGCGTAGAGCCAAAGGAGCCCAGCGTAGGCAATGTCAATAGATATGATAGAGAAAGGTTTGGGGAGCCGAGCCCCAGGGGGGAGAATTTAGATCAAGTCGAGCCTTGATGAAGCTTCATTCTCGCTGAACGAAGATTTTGGGCGGCGTCGGCAGGATTGAAGAGCCAAAGTAGTGAAAGAAAGTGTAGGAACAATATAATAGAGAGTTTACAAGCAGCGTGTTTTCCAATCTTTCGCCCCCCCAGTTGCCAAGTCTACTGCGTGAGGCTGTGCAAGGAGTGTTGATTAGAAAAGTGGAGCCCATACCCTGTTAGGTACACTTTTATTGGGGGTGGAAAGCCATGTCGGTACGTACCCGACGTCGCGACATCTTAGGGGTGGGGAAATGGCGACTGCTTGGCGGTACCTTGCTCCATCACGTACCTGCCTAACCTGAAAGCTCTGAGGGCCATGTGGGCCATAACAGTAGCCATCTCAGGCGCCAGGGACTAAGTACCTACCTTACCTGAGGTACGGAGGTACGGATACGTACGCACGCGCAGTGCTTCTTGTGCCAAAGCACTGGCGGCTTTTTACATTTCCTTGCAGCGCCGCATCAGCTTTCAACTGCAGTGATTCGCATTAGTTGTATTATGGGATGCATAATATGATATGAGCAAATAATAATAAGAAAAAAAGTTGCCCAGACAATGACCATCAACAGCCTTTGCATCGTTTCCCTTTGACCAATTATCCAGAAACTTCGTACCACAAATTTTCAACAAACCCATAGGCCTCCGGCAAACGTCAACGTTCCGGGCGGCCTCCTCGCTGGCAGCGACGCTCACCAGAGGAGGCTGAGTTTCTTCAACTCGCCCAAACATGACCTACAAGCGCTGTACATGATTGACCGCTTTGGGGAAAGCACCCGAGGTTGAATCGAGATTTGAGAACCTACCGTAGCACGCCTCGTCTTGGTAGTGATCACCTGTGGGAAAACCGTCTACCAAGGAACCTGCGCGGATACAACATAATATCTTGGCTGTAGTTTTGGGTAGCCCACACCCCCTTTCATGGTTACAGCCCCTCAATACTGTTTAGCAGCGACAGTCAAATCTCACCCCATTCGTCAAAAGGATTTGCCATCGTCCTCCGTTCAAGGTACTCAGAGTACGGGCGGAGTGGCTGCAGATCTGGAAATGGTGTAGCAATGGCTAAAGGACCAGCCAAAGCTCTAACACGTTAGTTAGCCAGAGCGGCGCGTCGCCACCCCTGTGGTATGACCTTGTCCAGCTCACTACCGCACCACCCGAAACCATGGCCCCAAAATCCGGGAAACACGTAACTTTTAGTCTGTCTCCAGGTTTTTGGGCTGCGACTCATTCGCAGGAAAGGGAGCACGACGTCCTAGTCAGCCCCAGCAGTTGGGGCGGCTACAGAGAATGACTTGGGAGGAAACCTTTTGCCTCTGCCTCGTACTTTGGTAGCTCCTATCGCCACAACGCTTCGCAGCCACTGATTAGGTGAAGCTGGATTCGGCTGTCAAGGTTTTTCGGCTTCGCAGGGAAGATCAGAGGTTATGATGGGGCCGCAATCAAAAGTTTACTTACTACGGGGACCAAGTCAAGTGCTAGACTCCATCCTGATACATACGCACAGTACCTGGCTCCTCTGCCCGCTGAGGTGTGACTTGATGTACTATGGAGACGACCCGCAAAGTGCATGTACAGCAGTGCGTAGGCTTTCAACAAGCATCACGCCTCTTCCTGGAAAGATCGAGCGCGTAATGGTTGATTGATTGATTACTTGTAATTGATGTATGTATGTCTTGCTATCCCTGCGTTTGAATAAATGCGCCATACCAACGCAGAGTTTCCAATCGGTCCTGAATCACGCCGTAGAATAGACAATGATATGGAGAATCAGATTCACAGAGAAGTAAAGGTGAGACATTCTCTCATCAATCGCGAGGGCCAGTCCGACTGTTGACATGACGACGGCGGCTATGACTCCAGGCTTGAGACATCTCTCCCTGCCAGAGAAAGAACTATGATGCAGGAATCTAGTGGGTTTGATATGATATGCGAACATGTATAGGGGTCCCTCTACTTGCTGTTCCGATGCCTCCCTTGAGGTTTTGTACATTGTATTTAATTTCGACGCAAATTTGGTAATAGAGGTACTATGTTATATCCCTGGACCCCGAGGACGAGCTTACGACATCCTACCTGCTCTATACGTACGTATTTTCTCTTGGCTTGCTCCGTGCGTACTGAGCCTCGGAAATGAGACAGCATCGGCTTTCTTCAACTCAAATCCACGGCTGCGAAGGACGATGGGCACACAAAAATAAAAACAAAAATCCAAGAATATGCCCTCAAACTGTTGATGCGTGCGTCATACTGCTAGCCTTTTTGTTGGTGGGTGTTGAAAATTCGTATCGGCGCCTACTGTGACGTCTCCGCAGCCGCATCTTAGACAATGAGGAAAGACATTAATTCCATGGTGCTCCGTACATAGTACAGGCTAAGGTAGGCAACTTACTCCGTAGCTCGCTTCCAATGAATCGAGTCCCAACGTAGTACGTCGGAGAGGGAGGGACTGAGACGGACCCGGCCGGGTCCACAACATAAGGTATTGCGACTCCGTTTTGCCCTTTCTTGGCTTTTCAGGTCCATCCATTACATATTACATAGTATGCAGCATGGAGGTACTCTGTATGGATTGGACCATGGGTCATTGGACTGTCAATAAATCAAGCAGCGCTTCGGAAGCGCCGCCCCACACCCTTCCATTGGGTGAAGGTGAGCCAGAAAGGGCCCCCCGTATTGGCACCAACCCGAGATGGCCAGAGTGTCACTGCCAAGCCTTTTCGCGAGTCGTTGTTCCATGCAGTACTTTATCTCACACGGGCCCTGTTCCCCATAGCCAACTGCCAAACATGTACAGATTACTCCGTACTACTAATCTGTACCATGTCCGAGTTGCCCATCTCAGATAAAACGCCGGGTTCCTGTCCAAGGCCGGGACGGAAAGGCAAGGGAAGAGGGGGAAAGAAAAACAAGGGGGAAAGGAAGGTTATTATTCTTAACGACAGTAATGGACCAACCAAGCCACTTGGGTGTTGAGTTGCCTGACTGTACATGCGAGTTCGAGCTCAAAGCTCTCGCCAGGCATAGCTTGTTCACTCGACGTCATAGAAATCGGCGATGGCTTCACTGGTGCCTACGATACTACTGTGTCTCGTGGATGCCCTTGCCACCATTCACTGCCCAAATGAGGCCTCGATTCCGTGGGCTTGTGAATATCAAGGCTCCAGAGCCAGGATATTTGTTGGGGTTGGCAGACTCCACGACACATCCAGGTGCCCAAAGCCTCTGAGTTGATCCAGTCGAGGAATATGCTTGGCGTGGCGGAAAGATTCCCCTTTTTTCCTCAACTGCGCCTCGATGCTAAGTACGTAGTAGCAAGGAGGGGTTGGAGGCCTGAAGCTCTCTTGACGATTGCGTACTTTGCACGCCACCAACAAAACCCAGATATCTTGGACGGGTTGCTTCGCATACGTCGCCAAATCGAAGAGACCCTACGAATGTACTCTGCAGTTGCTGCCAGTTGTAAGAACACTTCCCAAAAAGGGAATGTCCACCCTTGGAAGGATGTAATTTGAGTGGGCTCGCGTGTGTCGTCGAAAAAGAGTTTTCTCTGCCCAATTACCAAATCACATCAAAGAAATACCAATAGCCAATCAGCTTCGGCCTGCTTCATGTTCGCATCAACAAGCTCATGGGATGTGATCGTCCCCAAGACAGCTTTGATGACAAAACGACTTGGGTTCGCATGAATCGCCGACAGGGGCCCAGCATTAGGCAGCGGGGATAGGAGGTCTAGCTTCACTTGACTTGTTGATTCCATCTGGCAGCGTGTTTTACAAAAGCACGAGTGGCTGCTTGGTAGACAGAGTACTCCCTCCTCTATCCGCTCACAAGCTGGCCAACTAAACCCCTTTCAGGGCTTTTCACGGTGCTCAGCCTCAATACATATCAGGAGGCTTCCAGAAATGGCGAATCGACGCTCATGAACTGAGTGGAGATTGCGTCTGCATCCGGGTGTCTGATCGATGGTGTATGGAAATGAAGCGGGGGATGCCGCGAGATTTGACAGATTGTTGAGCCCATTTAGTGTTTGTGCCAAGGTCTTTGATGCACATGTAAAACGAAACTGGTTGGTTGTGGAACACTTTGGTTCTCATACCTAAAACATGTAGGGTAACTCTGGTGGCTGGAGATTCTGATAACATGAGACCTCAACATCCATCTTGCTTGACCAACCGCAGCAATACCCAACCTATAGTCCGGACTAAGTTGGCAACGGAACCTAAACCCTCCCGTTGGCAAACCAGTCAAGGGTTTCATCCTCTCACAAAAACAACCCCCAACCTTGTTCTTCTTCTCCTCCTCGCTCACTCCACTGGTACTCAGGGCTATTGAAATTGACTGCCAAGAGAGCTTAACTGACTTCTTAATTAGTCGAAGTGGGTACGATTGGTCGTGCTGCTATGGCCCCCCGCAGAATGCGGAACTGAAGACTGAAGCTGTCTCTTCACCTACTTTTTGCAGTACTACATACAGACTACCTGCCTTCGTGCATGACGCCAATATCGTGAGTTGTAAAGGTACGGTAGGCCAATGCTTGGCTCATCGCGTACACGGATTGCCTAGGTCGTCTTCCAACCCATTTGAGTTTTCGGATGGACCCAGAGGGCAGTGCTCTTGAGGGGAAATAGGTAGTAACCTACTGGTCTGGGCAAATAGGCCCATCTTGGCGCCTTGACGTTTGTCATCATAAGCTGTTCCCCGAGATCCAATTTCAATGCGGACACTGTGAGATAATCCAAATCCTCGATAACCAAGGTGATGTAAGACAACAAAGAACCTGGTCAGCTCACGGGCGGACTAAGCCACGATGGACGCGAGCATATCGAGCACGACGCATCGTCACGGCGACCAACACGCTACATTGTGTACGAATACGCAGCTTCTATCTGCACCAGCCAGCTTAGCCGTGTATCTGTCTCACCTGGTGATGATTGAGACTCCATCCAAGCCACCTTAAAGGTGACGAACCAGGTGGAACAGCACTTGGTTCCTTGTCTCAACAAGGCGGTAGTTGGCAGGAGCCTTCATGATCCATCCACTTTCTCTTCTATGCTCCATCTTTCTGTCGGAAAAAAGCCTGACCCAGGATTCAATCCCCTGGTAGATGTAGAGATTAAATGCAGTTGTGTTGGCCAGAAAAGGTTGGTGCTGCAACGAATTCTCCAAGCCACCCAGAAGATAAAAAAGTTCCTCACCATCGACGACGGCTTTACAATCAGGATACGTCTGATCTTGGGGCTACGGCCATGTGTTGGCTGCAGGCATATTCGGTGGCATGTCGGTGGCACGAGTATCACAATCTACAACTGCTCGAAGAGAATCACTATGAAACGATGGGATGCAAGGTTGAGTTTGCCTAGTGATTAATGTTGATTTAATGGGGGTTGTCGATGTTTTCTACCAAAACTGTCGAAATCATGAAGAGCATCCAGTGTTTTGAGCTGGAAGGATTGATTTTCCCGAGGTTGCATACAGTCAAGTTGGGAAAGGAAAGAATCCTTCCGCCCGTTGCCTGTTTGTAATTGGACGCTTGAGTTACCTTTGAAGATTACATCAAGGCGTTCTTGTCTTTATGGAAATTTTGTGTGTTCCTTCGATATGCCAAATATTGGTCGGGTAGTCTATAAGCGCCGATGCCCGAGGCTGTGTATGAGGATGATTACCATCAAATCCCACCTGTAGCCGCTTTGGATTTTCTGGCAAAACAAACCGCGTAGTAATATTCCTCCGAAGAAGCTCGCATGAACAAGATACAATGTAGTGGGATGTGTAGAAAGAAAAAAAAGACCATACAACATCTCCTCCTCTATGCCCATGGAGAGCTGCCGGCATAATTCAGTTCGAGCCAAGCTATGCCACCGAAGAATTATATGCTCAGACTTTTACCATCTTTCTTCTTTCCGGGTATTTCCATCACATTTCTTGGGTAATATTTGATTATTACCGTTTGCATGTTGTGTGTGTACTTGTACTTTTATCCACCACCCTTTACACTGCACTGCCTCACTCATGTCACGGAGGACACGAAAAAAATCGCTCGCTCAGAGTAGCTTCCTGCGTCACTTCCCGCATAGAGAAACCAGGATCTGATCAGAAACTCCGCTTTCCACCTAAGGGATGAGACCTGATTAACCTAGATATTTGGGTTTGCCAACTTCTTTGTCTCTTTCACTCTCGCTATATAATCTCCACCATATAGTGGCTATGCCAGCTGCCAGCCGCCTAATCCACGAGGTTGTGGCCCTGGCTCAATCAAAAACGAATATTGGTGTCTGAAAGGTCTGGAGAAAATTGTGACATCTGATTACGGGCGGTCTGACAAATGGCTCATGGGGTTGGTCACCGGAAGCAGTTCAACCTGATGGGGGTGGGCTGTGCTCGAGATGATTGAGAAGGTTATTTGATCGGGTTATGCATACACACCTTCTTTCTTGATCGCTTCTGCTTCGGCATGTCATACGACCGCAGGATCTTTGTTACTTGACACCCTACTAGTCCTTTGCGGGGCCGAGGATTTATTGCAACCGGGATGACTTCATGATGAAAGTGATGACCGTCCACATGTGTTTGTCTAATCCAATGCAGCCTACCCTGCACTAAAGACTCCTAAGATATTTCACGAGTAAATTGCCGAGAGACTATCATCTACCCAGGTTGATTTTCCTCACAGATACCATATCATCTGTACCCTCTCGGTCCTTCAGAGAGCTTTCTTCGATCCCGAAGAATGGTGCTACTCCATGTCTGATGACACCCTTCCAGAAACCGCCCACTATCTCTCTCAAGTCACCTCCCGTTTGCTTAAAGTCAGGGAAAGCATTCACTTCAAGCAACCACGCGGCCCCGCTAGCGTCGACCAGAAAATCCAATCCGTACACCTCAAACGCGTTTGGAAGTGTCTGGAAGTGCACTGGCATCGCCCTGGCTGCAGCCTCAAAGATCTCACCGCTGATGTCGCAAATCTGGCGGAAGATGCCATCTCGCGTAGCCGCCGACAGAGGCAAGTCCCAGAACCGACGGACTGTATTTTCATTAGGCGAACCTTGTATGCAGGTATTGGTTAGGAACGCCTCGATGTCTTCAGGGGCATCTCCTGGGGCGGAATATGGCTTTCCGGCAAAGAGAGCCAACATGTGCTTGTAGACCC
This sequence comes from Mariannaea sp. PMI_226, assembly GCA_024336345.1. Taxonomy (NCBI): domain Eukaryota; kingdom Fungi; phylum Ascomycota; class Sordariomycetes; order Hypocreales; family Nectriaceae; genus Mariannaea; species Mariannaea sp. PMI_226. Next base: position 3,973,290 of record JANFOG010000001.1, on the reverse strand, counting down.
AGACATTCAGGCTCCCAGCACAGAGCACATATGTTCGAATGTGAAACTTGTTGTCGATGCCCTCCAAGAGAAGAGGGGGGTGAATGTAAGGTTGAGCAACAAAATGTCGAAGATGTGATGTGGTTATGTAGTCTCGGTCTTCATCATCATCATTCTTAGGTGATTCGCCGCTGCCATTCTCATCCTCGCTGTCTGTATCAGGTTGGTCTTCTTCCCAACCGTCAAATATAGCTTGGAGCTCGTCCATTGTGCTAAAGAGTCGAATGCCCTGCCCTCTGTCACTCATGCCTGGCTTCAGGATCCACCACTCCTTTGCAGCAGAGTCGTCGTCAGAAAGCGCCTCGTTGCGGTCCATGCTCTCCCGGAGATCGAAGGCTTCAACCAAGGCATCATCCAAGAACTCTGCATAGTCTACTTCAAAGGCCTCGCTACGCTTCACATGTTGCTTGAGGATAGAAGAAGGGTTCTTGGCTACCCAGTGGTCAACGGTTGTCGAGAGGTAATGCTTTCGAATCAAGGCTTTTCGGATCATGTAGCTGTTGATAAGGGATGTTTTCTCGTGCGCTCCTGCGTATTCAAAGTCAATCGACTCATAAGCTGTGATCTGCAACACTTTGGTGCCCGAAGAAGGGAACATTTTCGAAACAATATTTTCCTCTTCGGACGTGGGTAGGTCGGTAATGATGTGGAGAGAGCCTTCAGGGAAAAGCGCATCCAGGGCAGCAAGGATTAGCGGCTGCACATATGAATCCTCGTAGGAAATGATAGCTTGGATAGGGGCTTTCCCGGCACTGCTGCCCTTGAGGCGAAGAGGGATCTTAAGCTCATGGAAGTGTGTAGTTTCCACATGCCGAGCTGGACTGCATGAGCATAGGTGAGAATGAGATCTATTTGAAAAAAGCGATGCTCTGCGCATAAAATACAAAATAATCATGCATCGTTACTCATATCCCATCCCGACATGTCTGTCCTAAACAACACCAATTCCAAACGATATCGCAGGGGACACACTCACAGTTCTAGCTCTTTCCCGTCCAAGCCACCTGCTCCATGCATGAAGTTTGATTTCAGAGGAGTGATGCTGCGATAGGGGTCAGTCAACATCTCTGAATGATTTCCAAGGAATCACTCACCTTGTCTGGCCTTCCTTGACGACCCATCCATCGTTGCCAGGTCCAGCTTCCTCAACACTCTTGTACACATCTGTGAATTTGGGAGCCCATTTGAAATGTTTATGGACGTGACCTTTTCTTGCGCTACTGGATTTTCCATTGTCATTCACCTCACCGTCGACGCCCTCCCGTATCATTTCTTCTTCCTCATTCCCGTCACCAGACTCTCCCTCAATTTCTTGGAAGCAGCCGCCTTCCCTCCAGTAATTCTGGAGAATGCTAGTGTAGACTGTCTTATTTGTCTCAATGCCTTCTACCAAGGGCACATTGACACTGTACAGGTCAGCACTTCCATCCGTTGGCCATTTCTTATAGAGAGCCTCGATGACCCTGACGCTATGCCGGCAAGCAGCTTCAATAATGACTGGATCATGATTTCGAGTGAAGAAGGCAAAGCTCAGGGCGATGGCCTTCCGTTGGCATACGGCGGCTTCCAACGCAGCACCCATGGTTCCGGAACTCAAGGCGAAGACGGCGGTTGTATTCCGGCCATAGTTAGGGCCACTGACAACGAGATCAATTGGGCCTCGTTCCTGAAAGAAGTGATGCAAGCCAATCTGCACACAAGAGGCAGGCGTTCCGTCAATAAGAATCCATTCCTCAATATCTCCAGACGGCGAAGGCCGGTGATGAACGGTTCCTTCGGAATCTTCACCATGCATATTGGCAGAGGGACGGTAGTACAGCGGTTTCAAGGTCTGGCCGATCATGTGGGCCTTGCCAATCCATGATCGTTGAGTATGAGGAAGACAAACAGAGACGACATGGCCAGCCTGCTGGAGCTGCTTGACCAGGCAATGGACATAAGGGGACGAGTGAGGCGACGGCGGGCCATCATCGTTTGTGATGAGGATGTGCATGTTGGGAGGAGAGTGATATCTGGTGCAGGCAGTTAGGATTAGAAGGAACGAGTGACACAGAAGACGATTGGGATGTGGCTGTGAAAATAGATTTCTTTTGACGAGGCCAAGCCAGAAGACTGTCAATCTCAACACAGAGCTACTGGAAGAACGAAAGAGGCTGAGAATAAACTGCGGCCCAAAATCGAAATCCTTGGGTGAGGGGCAAACGTGGGGCAACCAGCAACAACCAGAAGCCAACGAAGTTAGATGACGCTAGTAGTTAAGCACGCAAGCAAACAAGCACAAACAAGCACACCACACAGCTCACAACACACAACACACAACACACAGCATGACACAAACATAACAGAGCACGTCGCAGATTTCGGCTCATAGCCTGAGAGGAACAACAACCTCACTTCACAAACACACACACGCACGCACATATGAGATGGGCTCGCAACATCCCTGTATTCATGCTGGCTGGCTATCTAACTAAGGACAAGAAGAAAAAGACTCATATCGATTTGCCGGTAGGCATCTCAACTTCCCCATTCCCTCAGGCTAGCTCCAGTGCCATCCCAAAATCCCAATTCCGAAATCCCAAAATCCCATATCCCGTTCTTACCATTCAGTTCATCCGGCAATTCCCGATTCAAACCCTTCCGAATATACTTGGTCTGTCATTCAGCTAAGACCATTACAGTTTCCATTCAACGCCAAAAGACAACCCCTTTTCAGTTTTCGTTCCCTGAGCTAAGCTCAGGGATCAACAAATTGACAAAAAGAAATCGAGTTAAAAAAGGTAGGTAGGTTGCTGACGCTCGCCTGCAGTCCGCGTCTGTCGTGCTGAGATCCCTCCTTGATATCGGGATATGACCAAGACGATTAAGAAAACCATGAAAAGTAAAGCCAATTCGTAAACAAGTCAAAATGAAATCATCAACTTAAGAGCTGCGTGTACGTTTGGCATTCGCAGGTGTGAGGCTCTCGCCTTGTCGCTTCAACGCCGATGGAGCCTTGGGTTCCTTCTTAGTTCGGCGCCAGGAGTCGAAAGGACTGACTTTGCTGCGTGTCTTGACCGGGGTTGGCTCCTCCAGAAGTTTGTTAGTAGACCTGGTGGTTCGTCTGGTGCTGGGAGGCGACACAGGAGCGAATTTGGGTGCCTCTGGGGTTCCCGCACGCTTGGCACGGCTCTTGGCAGGCGTTTGAGGCTCTGGAACCTCAGCAGCCTCAGTCGTCTCTTCAGCCGGGTCGTCCTCAACATCGTCTTCCACATCGGTCACAGCCTCTTCTTCTTCTAGAACTTCCTGTGTCTTCACAGCCTGGAAAAGGAGGCGGGGCTTGATGGCAGAACGAGTGAGAGGTCTAGCAAGCCTTGCCTCTTCGTCGTTTTCATTCTCAAGCTCTTCCAAATCCTCATTATCAAGATCTGCCCACTTGCGGAAGAACTTCTTTCCACGACTGAGAAACCAGTTAGCCATCATTGAGGGATATGAAGAAAGTGAGCGATAAACTTACAATACGTAAACCATTCCGTCTTCACGACGAGAGGCCTCGTCAATGCTTTGAACACCTTCGCCGGGAATGTGAACGTGTCTGCCCTTGCCTCGGCGCTTGACAGGCGAGGGAGGTACAGCAATATCCCCATAGAAGGGATTGGATTCGCTTTCATCCTTTGAGGGAATTCGGTCCTGGGAGTCGGTGAAGATCTCGATGGGCTCCTCAATCTCCTCAGCTGTGAAGCTCTCCATCGAAAGGCCAGTGTACTTCTTAGCACGTCGCTTCTTAGGGCTGGGCATAGGATCGGCTTCAGTCTCGGAGGGAAATAGGTTGCGAGCGATGGACTTAATTTTGGTCGCAGTCTTCGCATTTGGTGGCTTCTGGGGTGTCTTTGATGGAGTTGGAAGCATTCCAGTAGCCCGAGTAACGGCTGATCGAGCTGGGCGCCCAGCGGCAGCCTCCTTGAGGCCGAGAGCAGCTGCAGCGTGGGAACCTTCTGCAGAAAGCGAGCCAGAGGCGCGACGCACAGCATCCATTGCAGGCTGGCGCTTCTTGTTAGGTGAACGCATTGGGGAGACCTCGAAATTCTTGCTTGATTTCTTCACAGTGCGCGGTGACTGGGGTTGGCGATCTGAAGCGTGCGGCGAAGGGGTGCGCGCGCGTTGTTGAGAAATACGGGCGGACTTGCGAGGTGTGAAGGGTTCCCAGTTGTCGTTGTAGCCAAGACGGGGAGTGGGAGGTGTGTGGATGCCGACAGGCGGCGGAGGCGTGATTGAGCCATCAAACGTGGCGGCCATTTTGGTGGTAGAAAGCAGCGGGTTGCTGCCTCAGGCGATAGATGGCCTTATTTATTATGATGATAAGGGCGCTGTCCAGGTGCTGCGATGTCGTGATCCAAGAAAGGCGTTCACTTGTTTTCCCAGATCAAGCCAAGGGGGAGGAGTCAGGCGCAAGCGGTAATTCGAGACGACGTAATCGAAGGAGACTTGGATAGCCTGGTCGTCGGGTAAAAAAAGCGATTTGCGACCAAAAAAAGGTGAATCGGAAGCGATAGGAGTTAGTGCAGGTAAGGAATTGTAATGATCAATTCTTGGTGAGGATATTTGGAGATGGGAGAAGCGAAGATGGTGATTAGGAGGATCGGACGGTTAGACTCGAAATCAAAGAGGAACAGAGGGAGAAGATGGTGGCTGGGGCGGGTAGGGGAATGGCCCGACTACCTATGACTTTGTACCTTACCCTGGAGCCCTAAAGCGGCCACCAGCCACCCACTTTCCTCACCCCTGTATGGTCAAATTTCGGTCTGAGACCCACCCAAATCCCTTCAAAGCAACGCGTCAAAGCTCCGCTATAAACGCGTCCGTCTCGCGTCTTGCCGCGTCCAATCAGGCTCGCGGTTTCTATTGACTCTTGGACGGGTTGGGCCTGGAGATGCATGCTTTATTTTTGCTTGGGGTTGTCGCCGACCAACCATCTCACTGGCTGGATGCAAGCCCCTCACCCGCTATTCAACTAGCCCACTCAATTGCGAAGAACAAAGCATCCATAATTACTGCAAAGGGAACAAGACATAATAAACAAAAACACAATGCACAACGCACAGCGCATGGCCGATTTGGAGACCTTTGTTTGAACTGGCCAGGTACCAAGCAACTTATTGACACCCCTAAAGATTACCTAGGTACATAAGGCGCCTTTCACAGACAGCCAAGAACGGGGTACCACTTACTCTCAATCCCTCGTATCTTATCGGTGTTCGCTGCGCATCTTTCATGACAATACGTCACTTTAGTTGACCCCTCAAAGCGACACCCTCAAACTGATACGCCGCCCTTTGTTGATCTGGCACCCTATTTCTTTATCCATCTGTCTCCCTCTGTCCCATAACAAGGCCACCTCCGACCAGGCACCAGGCCCTCCCTCTGGTCTCTCCCACCCGCGCACTTGTCTGGCCGCAGCTTACCCCTTCGCTATGGCCGACGACACAACCCAATTTACCGAATCCGACGTCTGGGCTTCGCCCACGAAAGACAATGCCCCACTATCATCTTCGAGACCGCGAACCCCCAAGACTCCTCGAACACCAAAGACACCCTCGGGCCAGGACCGTTCGGCCGATCCCATTGACCATGAGGCTGCTTTGCGAAAGGAGCTAGAGGGCGTCAGGAACATCAATGAGGCTATCGAAGGGGTGATAGGCACCCTGGAAAGAGCCGGGGGTAACATGGAGGTATGCACCACCTGATGTTTTCTGAATTTCTTTTGACCACCTCCCCCCACTGACCGCTCTTTTAGACTGTATTTAAAACCGTAAACAATGCATCCGTGCTACTCAACAGCTGGACCCGGATATTATCACAGACCGAGCACAATCAGCGACTAATCTTAGATCCTAGCTGGAAAGGTGTAACTGAAGATCTTGCTGAGCAGGAGGCTGAAGCTATCCAGCGGCAGCTGGCTGCCCAGAGGAAAGCAGCTGAGGAGGAACAAAGACGAGAAGAGCTGCGCCGCCGGCGGGAAGAAGAAGAAGAGAAGCGGAGGTTGGCACCTACATCCGCTGGTCGCGGCTCTCGAGGAGTTGGTACGAGAGGTACACGCGCACGAGGACGAGCAACAGTTCGAGGCGGCACTAGTTCAAGCTCAAGCTATTTGTCAGAAACATCGAGCATTCCTTCAAGTCGTGGAACATCTAAAATCGGCAGAGGATTTGGCACAAGTAGAGGTCGACCGCGAGGTTCTTGATTAGTTTAGGAGCAGTGGTTTACCACTACTCCATCTTCTTATTCTGTCTTCTTATGACTCAGATACCCAAAAATACAAAAAGCCTTTCCTTCGCGAGGCTATGCTTTCTTCTTGAAGAAGTCGCTCATTTTCTTCATTCCTTTGGTGTTGACCTTTTTGAGTTCTCGAACCCCTCGGCTCTCTGAGGCCTTTTTCTTTTTCTCCTCTTCCAACTTCCTCTTCTTCTCCGCTCGTACCTCATCGTCCTCCTCGTCGCGGCCATGTTTGCGAGTATAGTCACCCACTGACCGAGCGGCGAGGGCTTCTGCTCGTAGCTTGGATAGTCGAGTTTGATATTCAACGAGGGGAGAGAAATCGATGCGTGCAGCGCCCGGCTTGGCAAGAGATTCCTCAAGTAGGTCCACTAATATGGAACTGATGTAATTGGAACAAATGAAATCAAAGGCGACTCTGAGTCGCTGAAGTTTGATAATCTCAGGCGATGCTTCAATTGCACTGACAACGTTATCCGCCCCAGCGGGCTCCTCGGTGAAAGATGTCGCCGCGGTTGAAGGTTGCGAATCTAATGATGCTGCAGTTGTAGACGAGGTGACTGTCGATTGAGAGTCAGTTAAGTCGGTCCGGGGCGTTGACACCTGAGAGTCGTTCTTTGATGTCACAACTTCGCCCTGTATCATCTCTCGCTTCTGGATAAGAATTGGCGCCTCGAGCGCCTTCTTGACGAACTTGTCCTCCATGCTCGGAGAGAGCCCGTTCTCGCTCATCTTCGCTGCCTTGCCAAGGATGACGGCTAAGAGCTTCTCCTCACTTAATCGGAACATTGTTTCGTCGCCTGCCTCCACGGTATCGCAAATGACACCCATTCGTCGCTCGATCAATGCACGTGTTTTTGGCCAGCGCATAATTTCAGAAAGATGTGACGACTCTTCTGGGAGCTTTTCGAAATGGTCATCGCTTGATAGAAACATGCGCTTCTGCTCAGCGGAGCCCTTTGCTACTTTTACATTGGCTAGGGCTGGGAGGCACAGGAAGAGAGGATCGATCGCGGTAGCCATGTATAATTCCTGGCTTGCGGAGACATCGGCTTGTTTCTTGATATCATTTGCGCTGGTTTCTATGTCCGCCTCTGAGGGACTTGATGAAGCCTCAATCAACCAACTCCTCGGCATTGTTTTAGGAGCCGCAACTTTTGTGAACTCGTAGATGCCGGTGTCTGGACATACTAGATATCTTGAAGGTCGCAAATGTCTCGGGTTCGGGAGGGTGACGATTCGAGCCTCGGGTGTGGCTTTGGAAGGCAATATGAAGAGCTTGGAAGGATTCTCGGACTGAGGTGGTAGGGTGATCTTGGAGGTTGCTTTACTGGACTCCTTGGATGCTTTTGTGTCTGTTGGGGCGGTCTTGGCCGACCGTGTCCGGGCCATGATGGCGCGATGAGACTAGAGAAAATGGACGAGATAGGAGAAGTGACTAAATGAATGTGGTTGATCTCAAGGCATGAGCTTTTGGTAATTTAATTATCCAAAAAAAAAATCTTCCAGTAATGAACGACTCAATGTTGAACAATTGTGTGTATAAACATGCCCGCAGAAAGTGGTTAATCTTACAAGTTAGTGTCTTGGAATTTGAGACCTGGCGCGTCGTTGCGCGTTAAGAGCGAGCCAGCTTAGACGCGTCGGTATGATGAAATCTCGGTAGTTTTTCCCTGGTACGCATGATGAGCAGCTAGGATCGCTGCCGTAATTAAGGCCTCCCTCCGGGTTAATTACCACGACTGGCGTATCTAGTTCCCAGTTACACCAGTGCTGTGTGCGCCACAACACCCAAGCCTAAGCCTAAGCCTAAGCCCAAGCCCCCCAATCCCAGCCCCAGCTAATTCTCAAACCGGGGCCTGGCACTGGACAACCAGACTGACCAACCTCGATGCAAGAACTGGGACCACAATCCCGATCCTGGATGGTTTGGGACTCTACTGCTCCTCGTCGTTTCTCCGCATAAACACTCATCGTTGTCTTTCTTTGCTCCTGCTTTGCTAGTCCTTATCATTCCACCATTCTACAGTTTGCCTGGATGGCAGTGTCGCTCTTCCATCTGGGCAATACCCATACCCGTGTACTTGTTTGACTTTATTTTACCTGTAGCGCTTTGCGAATGCGACAACCCAGCCTTGCAGTTTATTCATACCGCCCTGGCGTCGGATCCAGTTTTCCAACGAACACCCCCGACACCGAATCAGACTTTTTAGAATCATCGATATGGCCCCCGGTGAGTTACCAGCTCTGGCCTGTTGCTCCTGGCTCCCCGTTGAGCAAAAGTCTAACTTGCTGTGCGTTTTTCTAGCTCCTCCACCACCAGAGCCACAATGGCCGCCTCGATCTCCTCACGAAGCCTTGTGTAGCACACCCAAGGGTCGCGAACGATACAGGAGAATGCTAGATCAAACGTCGCCTTCCCCATCGCCTTCGGGAAGAGCCCGCAATTTACCAGCAGTCAACCTGCTTCAGGCAATGGACCAAGATGAGGATGAAGACGAAGACGAGGAGACACTGCAGTTGAAACTTCAAGAGATTCAGGCCCGGCTGAAACTGAAGAAATTGCAAAACGCTAAATCGCAAAAAGTACTCGAGGATGGAGTCGATAGCTTGGGCACCACAACATCAGAGCTTGCAATTTCGACTGGGGGAAGAGGTCGGTTGACACAGCCAACCTCGCCAACGGAAAGCTCTAGACAGAAGACTTCGGCATCACAATATAGGGTTGAGGTGCCTGCGTCTCCTGTTCGCAAGCTGCAGCTTGAACAAACACAGGCCTCTCCAGAGAGGGTGCTTTTGGGAATCGACAAGGGGTTGACTTCCAAGGACGTGTCGTTGAAGCGAGCGCCGAGCTACAGAAACTCGCAAATTTCCAGCGACTCGAGCTCGACCGGGGGTTATCTAAGGAGGTCAAGGACAACTTCAAATGTGACCTCGTCTTTTGAAAACTCCCGACCGCTTAGTTTCAACGAGCGACTCGCATCTGCGAGGAATGAGGAAACAACGCGGAAGGAGAGACAAGAGAAAATTCAGAAGATGCGATCAACTGCGTTCGGAATCGACCAGCAAAAGATGGATCAGTTCAAGAAGACAGCTATAGATATACCGGACGAACTACTCCAGCCTCCCGTCTTCTCAAGAGATCAAGTCATGTCAAATAGTCATTCGGCAACTGGAGGATTCACGCGAAGCAATACTGCTCCCAGCTTCCGGGCAGGACCAAACTCTGACAGCGCTACAACGTCAACAAGGAGTGCAAGTGGAAAGCCAGCGCCAGGCGATGTTCCAGAAGAACAAGCATCTGCTTTCGAGCCTTACTCAAGCTTTCACCTTTCCAAACGAATAATTCCGCATACTGTGCTGACACGACAAATTTCCGGGAAAAAAGTGTATACTCTGAAAAATTTGTTAAAGGAAGTCAAGTCACCATACTATTCCCTTCCAGACATTGAGCAAGATATTGTCATTTTTGCGATTCTTGCGAAAAAATCAGATCCCCGCTCACACAAACCTGTAAAGAACGGGGGAGAAGATCGAGGCAAATACATGGTCCTAAATCTAGTTGACCTGGAATACGAGCTAGATCTGTTTCTCTTCAACTCCGGGTTTAACCGATTCTGGAAGTTGACAGAAGGCACTGTATTGGCAATTCTAAATCCCAGCATCATGCCACCTCCTCCGGGTAGACAAGACACAGGCAAGTTCAGCCTTGTCATCAATTCGGACGCAGACACTATCATGGAGATCGGCAAGGCTCGCGACCTGGGATATTGCGAATCAATGAAGAAGGATGGACAACGGTGCGGCGCTTGGGTTAACTGGAAGAGAACACATTTTTGTGAGCATCATTCCAATCAGGCAATCAACAAAAAAAAGGCAGGCCGGGTGGAAATGAACGGCTCAAGCTTTGGTGCAAGGAAGAACAACTCCTACGAACTCAATAACTGGGAACAGAAGGAGGATGATGAGAGGGATAAAGAAAAAAGGGGGAATTACGATTGGGAGACCAAAACTCGTTGGTTTGCGTCGCGCACTATGAGTGCCGCCGATCTCATCGATGGGAAGGACAGGACACCGGCAGACCGTAAAGACAGAGCCGAGTTCATGAAGAGAGACTTAGAGGCCAAAGAAAGGGAACGTGAGATGATGAGGAAATTAGGTGAGGTTGGTAATGCCGCTGGCAGAGAATACATGCGTCGGTCGGGATCTCTGGTCAATGGTAGATCAAACTCTGTCATGGCCTATACCCAGGAGTCAAATTCTCAGATATCTACTGAAGAGCCCGCAAGGCTTGATGCAAAGTCTCTCGGACTTTTGACGAAAAGATCAGACATCCATTTGAGTCCCATCAAGCGCAAGCGCCCTGATAGCTCTCAAGCTGGTTCATTGGCGAGCAGTCGGACGTCAACACTTGGATGGGGCAGCAACCTTAAAGACAAGTTGTCAAAGATGAAAGAAGGTGAAAAGCTCCGCAAGGAGGATGTACCACCGGTACGGAAGAAGACACGGTTTGTTACAGAGAAGGGGATCCGCGAGGCGGGGCGGGAGAGCCTAGGGAATGATCTTATGGAGCGGCAGGTCACGCTCGAAGATGACGATGATGAACTGGTTATTGTGTAATACCTTATATGTTAGTTCGTGGATATCTGGCGCATTGGCTTACCATCAACTGGTCTTGGAGTTGAAAAGACGGATTGAATCCTCGCCTTGGGGACCATATGAGTTACGACTTTAGCAGATATTCTGCCAGCATGGCTCTTTTTCTGCCCTGAATAGTTTCAATTGAGAAGTATTTCTCTTCTGCATGGTTGATGTTTTGCGTCATGGAGGATATGAAGATTGGCATCAAGATGAGACGTGGCGAACAATCTAAGGACCCATTTTTCGAACTGTTCTCGATAATGGGCACCATAAGCATGCACCATGCCCAAATCAAAGGATGTGACAGGGCGGCCGAATAATGCATCATATTTGAGCAACAAATATTGCTTTATTGTATGCACAAAGACCGAAGAACAATCAGTAATTTGTCGGCCAACTAACCGGTACGCTCGGATGACAAGGCAGTAGCATCACCAGGTTAGCTACCCGTCTTGCTGGTTCCTAGGGAACTACACCTCAACAATGTATGCAAATGGAGTATCTCGCTATTTGCCGCAACCACAGATATCTGGCTTCCTGGAGGCTTCTCCGCTCCCCCAGATTCTTAGGCCCACCCCCAATTCTAACGTAGACTGCGGGGGTGTAGGGTCCGCTCTCTGACTTGGAGGCCGCCTTTGGGCCTCAATCTTCAGACCGCAACAATATTGGTGGTAAAGACGGATGCATGAATTCCAGGAGAATCAGATGTGCATCAAAGACCAAAACGCTGCGTCTGATGACCGGATTCCACCGGCTTGCGGACTCGTCCGGGGATTCGAGGAGGAGTGGAGAGGGAGACATTTCCTTGCTTGAATGCGTGAATGCTTGCCGAGCTTCGCATGTGGAGAAAGGCGATTACTATGTATGGATGACGGGATCGGCGGGAAGCATGAGGGTTGAATGAGGAGAAAGAGGCATTTGGAAGAGAACAATTCTTGGGCCTTGGGCCATGCTCTCGGTTATCTGTAGCTAGGCCCAGCCGCAGCTGCTCAAATGATACTTGGATTTCCGGATGGTGGGGAGCATAGGAGGAGGTTCAGCAGGCTATCTATGTAGGATTGGGGGTTGGCAGCTGTAGGTTAAGAATTCGGAGCGGAGAAACGGAGAAACGGAAGAATTGCTCAGACAAATGCCCGGCGAAACGGGCTAGAAGCCTCATTGTTGTTTATTATTCTCTCTTGTATGGAGAGATAAAAAGATATGCAGTGCGAGAGCGTGAGAACAAAAGTACGAAGGATGAGAGTTGGAAGAGACGTTGATGCGCAAAGTTGCGGGAGCTGGGCAGTAGATAGGAAGTATGGAGTAAGTAACTTTCTATATCTAGGCAGGTAGTAACCTACTTACACATTAGTAACTGCCCCGCGCGAGGAATGTACCCCCAAACTTGGAGCAGTGTTATTACCCCACCTAAGACCTCGGGCGCTGTCATGTTAGCAGCTCATTAGAGGAGAATTGGGGACGAGGAGTTCTCATCGCTATAGCAAACCATACCTACCTAGATTCACACTCCACTCCCCTCCCAAGGATCATCAATAACCAAGCGTAAGGTAGCTTATCTTACATGAGTATGATGAGATGATGGCGCCGATGATGGTGATGATGATGATATCAGCCGTCTTTATTGTGCCAAGTCAGAGCGTCTCTCATTATCACAATCCTGATTCATCTGTCCATCACAACTTAGGAACGGCCACGACTCGTCAGGCAGCAACGCAATCCGCAACCAACATTCCTTTACTCTACATCCGCCAACACAGCTCTCTAACCCTGGTCCCATGCTGAAGAGGCGAGCTAGAGTCCCAATTCTGACCACGCACAGCACGTCAAATCCGTCTCTAGAGTACACGACACTACACACAATCTCAATGCGGGGTGATAGACTATACGACAGAAAACATCGGGATCCATGAAAGAGTGGTCACGAGCCCGGCTTTTCTTGGCCACGACATCCCAAGAGCTAATGCGCATCAGCAAGCTATTTGCCAGGTACAACGTTGGAGAACATACATGATCAAGGTCCTCGACCTTTGGGTTCTCCGCAATGCCCCGGATGCGGCTGGACAAAGGGGAACTTGGGTAACAGACTCCCCTACTCACCGGGACACCTCCAACACCATATGCGACCTGATGCATATTTTCCGTGCACGTGTGGTGGCCACATGGGCTCTCATGCCCATTGACGCTACAGCTGAACTGGGAAGAGTTGACCGCTTTTGAGATGAATGAGCGTAGTCGGCATATACGCCAAGGTGAAAGCTACCCGTCTTCCTTCGCATCGACGCAACTGCACTCTGGTGCATTGCTAGCTATTCACCGGTCTCAGGCTCAGCCAAGATTGAACGCACAAGTTCAGTCTTTGACCATAAACGACATTGATAGTTCTATCAATGATGCAGCGGAATATGACTGAGTAGCCATCCTCTACTCACGGAGGGAGCCGGGTTTGAACCCCCCCGGTGAAAATTCCCAAGTTTGTCCAGCCCAGTCACCTATCGTTGCATCCAGGCCAGCGGGACTGGACATGCAGAGTACTTGCTTGATGCAACAGAAACAGCAATGCCTCTCTCTTAGGCGTGGTCACCTGTTGGTCAGGTACAGCATCGGACAGGCGATCATTTATGCAGCCAACTCCAATTTCTGCAAGTTTCTCCTTTTGCGAGGCTTATCCTCGACGTATTAGCTTGCATTCGACAAACTCTGACGTCCAGCCTGACATTGACCCCCACGGCCGAGCCCACTGGCTGAATTACCTACTCGGGCAGTACGGCGTAATTCCTGAGAATTGTATGGAATGCTGATGATACTGACCCCAGATTTTCATCAACCTGCAGATCATGAGGTGCTAGTAACCCTGTGTCGTCGTATCATGCCCACAGTACGTCGTCACTCCCCAGGATGGCTTATGCTATTGCAACGCACTTATGCGTGTCAATTCAATTCTCGGCCAATCTTAGTAGCGTAGCCATTTCTGACAGGAAGGCCTTGCTTGGCCTATCTCGCCGATTGAGTAGTTGGCACTCCTCTAGCCCACCATCCCTGCCATACTTGGTGACGGACCACTTTTTCTCAACTTCAAACCAGCTCATCATGAATGGGACTTCGTCAAAAGTGCTACTAGCTCCTAGGCGACTCTGAGGTGCTACGCTGTAATAGGGGAGCCCGAGACGACTTCAGGGTGTCGTCTTTCCAGAGCTAAACGCCATATAAGACGATACCTCCCCGCCCTATCGAAGTCAAGATCAATGTTCAAACCAGTAGTTCAGTTCAGTATCGTACCTCTACAATACCTTCCGTCGCGCTGAAACTTTTCATCGTTCTATTCAAACCTTGACCTAGTTCCACACACCTTGACTTCTGATAGCCCCTTACTTGACTCTACTCTTCAATTCGTCATAGCACACTCCTCAACATCTCATCAGATATGGCGCCTCACAATGACGAGCCGTTTTCCATTGACTCTTTATCAAATGGCTTTGGATCAGAATACTGGCAATCCTCAAGTTCAGGACACACCGATTATGACACCTCAGATCTCCCATCATCTCCTAGCAGCTGTTCCATGGATGAGCACCCAATGCACATGGGCTCCCGGGACATGAGACCACTAGTCCCTGGAGTCTATGTTCCAACCATGTGTTTCTTTAAACCAGAGACGGAAGATGTTGACCCTGTTGCCATTGCCTCCCACGCCGTACGACTAGCTAGAGCCGGTGTTACTGGCCTCGCAACTCAAGGTTCCAATGGAGAAGCTGTCCACCTAACGCATTCTGAGCGTTTGTTAGTCACTGCTACTACAAGGGCGGCATTGAAAGAGCATGGCTTTGGCCACATACCTATCATTGTAGGGTGTGGTAGCCAAAGCACCCGTGAGACAATTGAGCACTGCCGAGAAGCCTGGGAGGCCGGCGGCGACTATGCCTTGGTCCTACCCCCGTCCTACTACGCCACGTTGTTTGCCCCAGGGTCGGGAACGATCCTGGATTATTTCACAGCAGTGGCGGATAAATCTCCAATTCCTATCATCATTTACAACTTTCCTGGCGCCGTGGGTGGCCTGGATCTATCTTCAGACACTATCATCTCCCTCGCGGCGCATCCCAATATCGCCGGTGTCAAGCTGACATGCGGAAATACTGGAAAGCTAAGCCGAGTGGTGGCAGCAACACGTAAACTTTCCAATATCTATAATCCAGCACATCCGGAGTTTCTTGTTCTAGCTGGCTCAGCCGACTTTTTAATCCCATCGCTGGCAGTTGGTGGCCATGGAATCCTGGCTGGGCTTGCCAATATTGCTCCCAAGGCCTGTACTCGAGTCATGGAACTCTATCGGCGAGGTCAAATTTCCGAAGCACAAAAGATGCAGGAAGTTGTCTCCCAAGGCGACTGGACCGCGATTCAAGGCGGTGTGGTGGGAGTCAAGGCTGGCTTGGAGGCTTGGATGGGTTACGGAGGGGTTTGCCGGAGCCCCCTACCAAAGCCGACGCCGGAGCAGACGAAGCGGTGGAAGGAGGGTTTCCGGGATTTGGTGTCTCTGGAACGGATCTTATGAGAATCATGTAGCACCTCGTCACTGTGGTGACATAAATATTCATGGGATATGTCGGACAATGATAACGGTGGCATATGTTAGGTCACGGGTGACCGCATGAACGAGGTTAGATCTCGGAATAGTTGATCCTAGTTGTGTGTGAAAGAGAGGCGGTATGGAAACTTATCACTTGAAAGGGAGAGAGAGAGAGAGAGAGAGAGAGAGAGAAGGAACGGATATGAGGCCGCTGGAGAGGAATATTCTCTAGATGAACCTCGACAACCAGGTATTTCTCTGCCTGGCCTGTGTAAGATGATGAAATAAGCGATGTCGCCCAAGTCCGCACACTTTGTATATTTGCGGTCAAGGCTTCCCAAATACAGCAATTTGCTCTATATCATTTCTTAACCGTCCCTCCATGTTCCTCCCATCGTGGCGTCTCTGCTGTAACTAATGTACCCCTGTACCCTCATGACACCGACTTGACTAACCAGGAAATTGCCCGTAGCAGACCCGGATGTGTGCATATTTTGGTGAAACATGGTGGGGGAAGGGAGCGATGATCCAGACGGGGACGCCCAAGGGAGTCCTTGCGTGGCTTGCCAGTACATTAGGTAGTGGGATCTTACTGGACTGCCCAACGTACCCAGTTGACCTAATGCAGGAACGTCACAGGCAACATGTTAGCGGGAAACTTGGAGGGCTGTGTGCTGATCCCCTTGCCATGATGTTGGTTGCCATCCATCCCTCAGCTACATGTCTTGGCTGTTGACTCTATGCAGAACAGAATATGCCGTGCATCCGACTTGAAGTTGGAAGGACGCGTCAAATGTTTGGGTTTTCAACGCAGGGAGTCAACTCAACTCCTTGTGTATTAGAGGGGGAAATTGAGGGTTTGAATTGAGTACCGCCTTGATTTTGTTGTCAGGACTCCATCCATTACCATGATTGGTGCCTTGCCCTTCTCGTCAAGTTGGCTTGTAAAGACAAGATCTTGACACGGACGTGCAGCTATCCTCTAATGAATATTTAGGTGCTTCGTACTTGGCCATATTGAACATCACTTACATAGTACAGGATCTAATTGAACTGTAGGGTATATATCTTCTAAGGGGAAATTTTCTTTTTCTGTTGTCGGCAAGTTATCAGGCGTAAAGCATTGGGTATTCAATTCGCAGGCACATAATACACTTCATACAAGACTCAGGAATGATGTGTACATGCAACCGAAATATTCTGATATGAGGCCCTCTTGTGGTGGTGTTCCCCCCCAGCTCATGTATCGTCATCATCATGAGTGTAATCTATGTCAGCCAGCAATGAGGTAGCTTCTATCACTACCGCACGTCCTTTTGACGTCAGAAGAATTGTCTCTGGCCCACTTCGAGAGAAGAGATGACGGCTGCAAGGGACAAGGGATACTGTGAAGGGACCAACATCATGCGCGAAATTGCCGAGGTATAATCTGTCCACGAATGTGCTTCCTACCTGTACCGGGTATATGCCATTGACGTAAGACGTTGGAAGCGATAAATGGATGTGCTGTAGTGTGTTCTAAAGCAACGCAACTTCAAATTACGACACGGAGGTGATCTATCATGTATTTTTTTGGTATGGGAAGTGAAAAAGATAAAAAAGATGAGGGAAAAGAACCAGGAGTGAGGTTCGTTTCTCTGGCCTCTTTCGCCGGCTAATCTGGGAACTGTCTGAATTGAATTGGCTACCATGAGAATGATGACCAACTATCAAGTTCGGCAGTTGACGTCTCGGTCGACTATTGCCCGTAGTCTCAATCTCGGACACGACACAATGATGAAAAGAAGAAGAAGAAGAAAAAAAAAACTCGAAGACACGGATGGTTCGGAAGTGCAAGAGCCGCCCGGCCTTCAGACGTGATTGTTGTCACTCATGATCATGACCGTCGCATGACACGTCAAGGTGGCTGTTGAGCCGTGTTGATGTTCTTTTTTTTCCGTTGTAAATGTCTTTCTTTAAAAAAGAAAATACTACTGTGTTACAGGACGTAGATCTTAGTGCTGTCAGTGATGATCACAATGAGAGTCAGTGTCAATCTGTCGTAGGCTGTCGGGTCGATCTGGCTGAACAATCCCCTTTGTTGCCCTGTGTGGGCCAATCAAGACTTATTACTACATATGAAGTACTCTGTAATTGCATGCTATGTACTCCAAACAGTCAATGTACTATATATGTCAAGTAGGTAAGGCGTAATCAGGCAAGCAGTTACACTCAAAAGTCCTTGGCACGGAAGCCGCATTTCCAGAATCGAGCAGGGGCTTGTAATTGGTACGAGATAATGATACCCATTGCAAGTCGAAGTTGCTAGTCGAAGTTGCTAGTCGTGGCATGCTGCATGCAGGTCATTATCTTGGAGCCCTGTTTCGAGTTTCGAATTGTCAAATCGCTCCACGCGCAATATTTTCTTCCGTTTCCCATGTGACATATTCGATCTAGTCCACCTGGTTTGCCTACATAGGTAGGTAAGTTACATAGTAGTTGGCTAGCGAATTATGGATTCTTCATGAAGCAGGGGACTTGATCACTGATCACCAAGTAAGCAGGGCGACTGGGGCCACGAGAGCATGGGGGTTAAATAAAGCTCCACCACTGGTACAAGACCATACAGTAGGTACGGAGCACCCCGTGAATATCTTCGAAGGAAGTGTACAGGCGTACAGTACTACATAGTATGTGAGACGTTGCTCATGCTCTGTGCTCCGTTCGGGACGGAGTATTGCAGCGTCTGCGACCTTCCGCAATGGCCGTTCAATTTTGGGAGTAACTGGTTCGTACGAAGCGTGGAGCACCTTATTACGGCACGTATAGCGTCTCGGTCAATGCTTGTTTGCAGATCTGTCTGCCTTTGAAAGCTGAGCCCGTGTCCAACTGCTTGCTGTGTCGTGAGTTCTGGATACTCAGTTAGCAGGCATATAGCCTATGCTCGGCGAATCGATCGGCACAACGACGCATTGCATGGGTCAGTAAGACCTCCCTTTGCAGGAGGGAAGAGGAAGGGGACGGCAGAGGCAAAACGCAAATTTGAGGGATACGCATATATATATATTTATATCTCCCTGAAATGCGCACTCTCAGCTGCCCTGCTCAGCCGCGTAACATCCAGCCGTTTTGGAGAGGCGTTTTTCCCTTCTGGTTTTGGATATTGTCTGCACTCTCTCTACCAATACATTTCCCTCTGCTCGCGCGCCCTGAACAGAGAGAGGACACCGTTTTCCCCAGTGTTTTGTAACGTAATCTGAACGGAGAGCGCTGGCAATTTAAGTGAGATTGTCTCCTCTCCCTTAAACCCCCTCCCGAGGTGCACTGGAGGCTGCTGATCACTCTCCACCGCCGCTTATTACTGTGTCCATAGTATGTAACTAGCACTGGACACGCTACACCACGACGGCGAACCAGCCATGTTTCTCCAAGTCAATCCAACGACCCGAAAAGGGATGCAAGTGCATAATATCGTTGTACATCCGAGCAAGGGGATTTACCTGCCCCTGCCCCCCTGATAGTCATTGTCTTTTTGTTGATCCTTGGCGCGAAACCACGAATAAGGGCTCCAAGCTGGGGTTCCTCCAGAAAGAGACACACAGACACACACGTGCACCGCAAAAAGAAGACAAAGTAGAAGAAGAAGCAGCACCATCAATACCACCACCACCACCACTACTACTACTACAGTGCATCCCCAAGTGCAATTGTATGTTTAGTCACATAATTCAGACAAGTAGGACACGGCCGCATTATGAACGGACGCTGTGAGGAAGAAGTCACGGCAAAAAAAAAAAAAAAAAAAAAAGCCCCCAGTAGAAGGGGAGGAGAGGAAGAGAGACAACAGCAGAAACAGAAACAGAAACAGAAACAAAAACGTGCACGGCTCTGTGCCCGGTGAGACAAGCCTAGTGTCATCCTTCGCTAGGTACTCGGGGGAATAGTATCGTATCATGGATTCTAAAGTACTTTGCACAAAATAGGTACTTTAGACTGTATATCTTACCTTGCACACGCTTGGGTGTTGGATTAGAAACAGGGAAGATGGGAAAATGGTATAACAACTTCGCCTTCCTCTTGCCTGATCACCTGTCGGTCCCGTTCGTTTGGCCCAATCGTGCTTCTCTTCTTGTGCGGGAACTGGCTTTGAGTCTTGTTCTTCTTGGGCTTGGTAGCACAGTCACTCATTTTCCCTTTAAACTTGGAGACGGGCGGCAAACAGGAACGCGCTTTTGTCGTCCGAGGGACAAGTGGAAATACACACTCGTTTTTTTTTTTCTCGTTGACTTCTTTTCACTGCGTCTCATTGAGTTCGTAGCTGACTGGCTTGTCCTGTCGTTATTTACGTTATTTTTTTGTTGATATAACCATGTTGATCAATCTATCCTCCCTGACTGCCTTGACGCTAGGCGCCGCTTCACTCGTGAGCGCCCAGGTCCCTTTTCCCGTCACCGGCGTGAACGTGGCCCAAGGGCAGGCTGTTCCTCTGAGAAAGAATATAAATGACTTACAGACCAATGGAGGTCCTGAGTGGTGCGTTGGGACATTTACATTGACGGCCTGCATTATAACATCACTGAACACAAAAATATAGGGACCTTTACATTCGAGCTCTTCTCGAGTTCCAAAAACAAGATGCCAACGATCCTCTATCCTACTTCCAGGTAGCTGGTAAGTCTGATTCACCTTTTACCACTTATCACTCATCATATCGCATGGATCTAATCCCGTCATCTAGGAATTCATGGTAAACCGTTCATTGAGTGGGACGGCAGTGGTGGTAGGAGAAGTGATGGATGGCAAGGCTATTGCCCACACGGCGTATGCACCTCTCAGTTCTCCCCTCTTCTGTACTGATACCAACTGACACATGCCGTAGGAACGAATCTTCCTCACATGGCACCGACCCTATGTTATGCTCTACGAGGTTAGAACTTCCAAGCCTGATTTACACTTACAGACAAATCGTCACAAGGCCTTTGTAGCTAACCCTTACTTTGATAGCAACTCCTCGTTGCCACCGCTCAGCGTCTAGCTCGGGACTATCCTCAGCGATACCGCGCTCAATATGTTGAGGCTGCCAATAATCTTCGATGTCCCTTCTGGGACTGGGGTAGTGGCGGAGTGCCCAAAGCCACTGTTCCTGAGACGATGATGGTCAATATCCCTAGCGGAAGCGGCCTCAAGAAAACCAGTGTTGATAACCCCTTGTATACCTTCAAATTCCCTCAGGAAGCACTCAACGGCGATTTCGGCGACTTTGATAGCGAGAAGCGCACACAAATGTTCCGATGCCCATCGCCCAATAGCTATCCTGATTCGGCTAACGCCTTGCTGGCGAAGCGCCCGTACAAGTCCATGGTTGTGAGTAAACACCTTTTCAGGGTATATTTTGTCCTCCTTCAACTCACAGGTTTTCACATTTTTAGTACGACGCCTTCACCAAGGCTGCCTCGTTCGATCAATTTTCCTCGACCGGGGCCAGTGGCGGTACCAGCTTGGAGCAGATTCATAATGCAATTCATTGGGATGCCGGTTGCGGTGGTCAGTTCCTGGCTGCTGAGTTCTCCGGTTTTGATCCCCTCTTGTAAGTCCATATATTCAAGTTATGATAAGAAGCAAGACGGTGGACTAACAACGACAAAGCATGCTGCACCACAGCAACGTCGATCGCTTCTGGGCGTATTGGCAGGCCATGCAGCCCGATTCTCCCCTGTTCAACACCAGTTATGCAGGTGGTGCCCGATGGTCAACACCAAGCGGTACCAGCATCAGCACCGAGTCGCCTTTGCAGCCTTTCCTCTCAGACATGATCAACTTCCATACCTCAGAATCAGTTTCCAGCATCAAGGGCTTTGGCTACACATACGAGGGTCTCGAGTACTGGGAGAAGGATGAGGCCCAGATGCAGACGGATGCCACTCGCCTGATCAACCAGCTGTACTCCGATAACTCGACGGTGTCATCTCGTAGCGTGAAGGTCAACAGCCTTGGCCAGGGCTGTTACACTCGTTTCTTCGTCCGCGTTTCGCTCGAAGTTGAAGAAGTGGAGCGTCCCTGCTCGATCGACTTGTATCTCCATGGCCAGAAGGTAGATGGCCACGTCGTCATGCAGCAGCCTGCCTGTGGCACTGCCTACGGAGAGTATTCGATCGATCATGTTGTCAAGGAGACCATGAACTTGGACCTGGAACCTGACCATCTGGTTTCGAGTATTTTGAAGGGCTTCCAGGTCCAGATCACTAAGGTATGTCTTTGCATCACCCCAACAGATCTGTTGAAAGAACATGCTAACACTACTCTACAGCATGACGGAACCATCATCCCCATTGAAACGGTCCCCAGCTTGAAGATTGAGATTGAGGATGTCGAAGTCACTCCTCCCACAGACGATTGCGAGCTTCCCACCTACGACAAGTCTCGCAGTCGCATTGCTCCCCTCGTCCAGAAACCCGTTTCTTGCGAATGCGAGGATGATGATAACCATGATAAGAAGCATGGCTCTGGAACCTTTGGCATCTAAGCCGGGCGAAACTGCCATCACCAACAAGCATGATCACAGCAGCTTTGATAGCTGGTTCGAATTCAACTCATTTGCATTCAGCCCCAGTTGGGAGAAGGAACTCGGCTCTGGCTCTGAGCTTTTTCATTTACGACCCTAAGGGAAACACGAGCGGAATAATGAGTTCGGTTAGGAAAGGGATTTGAGGATGCAAGGCCTGCCTCAAGCGCTCCAATGAATTGGTCTAATAATGGTCTGGGGGTTTTCGCGGTATATTTCTTGCGGGTTTTTTATAATTGGCCCCGTGGATACAGGATCTGTAAAAAAAACACGACAAATCCTTGTTGATAATGGTAGTTTTTGGTCTCTTGATAATGTATGAGGCCTATACGTATGTTTGTGAGTTGGGCGAGGGCATGTTGCTACGTAGGATTATAGCCAGAGTCGCTATCCGAAGAATGCAATGTACAATGAACTCGCAGAATTTGCTGTTCGCAACGTGATAGGAGGGCATATTAATTCCTTATGAAGCCTGGTGCAGGGACTCCGTATTCTACATCTGGTTTCTTCCCTTTGCCCGTCAAATAGTCACTGCCTGACGTGAGAACGCCGAATGATTCAAGGGGGGTAAGGTGTTTGAGGTTTTATCCTTAAGCACGTTCTTTTCAGCTCGCTCATCTTTCATCATCCGCAAAGAGATTGTATGAAAATAGTGGACAAATATGATACTCTAGTTGGTCAAGCTGATTGACAACCCCAAGTTGGATCTGCATCTCGCAGTTTTGGAGAGATCGTGAAGTGGGCGTCGTTGAGGCATCTAAATCACATGACAGTGTCCCCCAGTTGCCTGGGCTTTCAGCATAGGGCTCACTCTGGTTAGTGAAATCCTGCTCTTCGATTTTATCAAGACTCCTTTACGGCCGCAGCCTGCCAAACCACTCGCCTAGCTACAAATCATGGCGTTCAGGATCGCAGTACCTTCAAGTAAGGACCTCACGGACGTGGCAAGCACACACTTGGCGGCCATGGACCCCAACCTGTTAATGCATGCGCAATTCCCGAACGACGAAGCCCGCCAGTTCCTTCGAGAAGAACTTTGCAGGGACACGCTTGCTCACAGCGTCAGAAACAATATGGGGGTCCTGGTCGCCCGAGATGTCACGACCGGGAAGATTGCATCCTTCATCAAGTGGAATGTACAGCGACCAAGTGGTGATGGCGACAGCAACGGGGACGGCTCCAAGGAGCCCGACGAGCAGATTCCGGACTGCTGCCGACGTGAGTACTTGGACTCGTATGCTGAGCTTTGCAAGCAAGCAAGGCATCGGGTTCTAGGCAGCCAGTCGCACTACCGTAAGTCGCTCACTTGATTCTTTCTTCGCATTTTTGGTCTTGCTTTTGCTAGGAGCGGGGACCGGTCAAGGCTAGTAGTCTTTCAAGGCTGGCATGAAACTCGTGCAGGGTTGCCAGTCGTTGACGAACCGCGATAGGCTGAACGGATAGAATTCCAAAGTCCCAACTCAATCGGCCTTACATACCTATTTAGTAAGCTTGATGAGCAAAATTTCCTTCAGCTTGCAAGACTTCAAAAAGAACAAAAAAAAACCCCATTGTCTAGTTCGTCGGCACTAACAAGAGATTATCATTTCCTTCTTCCTTCTAGATGTGACATATCTCTGTACCCATCCTGAATGGAGCGGCCAAGGAGCCGCGACGGCGCTGCTGCAGACTGTGCAAGACAGGGCTGGCGCGGAGGGATTCTCGGTGGTGCTGGAGGCCACCATGAACGCCGTCACGTTTTACCAGAAACTTGGCTTTGATATTCGCCTGGACCTCGAAATGATGCTGCCACCACGTGGGTCAAGCGAGCCGACCGAACACTATTCTGAAAGAACCATGGTTTGGAATCCTCCGACGGCCCTAGTGGCAATGCCGTGACAGATTGGAGGTTGAATGAGTCGTCCTTGACTAATTACCCAAGCTACGTTACTCCATAGACTACTACTGTGTACGCATATACATATATATCCGAGAAAAGGAGACCAAATATGGGGTACCTGACGCAAGCCCAAAATGGATATGAACCTCGTGCAATTGACTCAAGACTGCTGTTGAGAGAAGCCTCCACTTTACCGCTATATACGACGTCGGTGCAGCGATGAAGGAGATCTCGACCGATACTTGAAAAATCATCTGGCACTTGGCACTCTATAAGCCAAGACCCCGTCAAGGTTGTCATGGTCAAATACGAGCCAAAAGAGAATAGGCGCTCCCAATTTAAAGAAAACCTTTATGTAATGGTGGTAGGAAATAGGCTTCACCGCTTGCAGACTCACAACTGGGTGTGGGTAGAATACCCAAATTGCGCCATCTGGTCCACCCCCAAGGATGAGAGTAGTTTGTACAGACCTCGAGTAATTGAGATCTTGAATCTGAATGAATCTACGGAGAGAGGAGTTAGCGACGGTGCCGCTTCAACCGTTGGGTGATAACAGTAATACACAACAGCTGCCCCACATACTCGGTCGACTGTCAGTCTTTACCGAGTGCGCAGGCTGAATCAATGGAGCTCTCTCTTTGATAAGTGACATGCCAATGTAAAGCACACACGTAACTATTTATGCATTTCAGTAAGGTAGCATATTGGCGCATGTCGATCACAGCTGTATCATCTTTTTCTCTCTTCTTCATTTATCCATCTAGAAGCACTTCGCAACAAGAGAGGGAAGAACCAAGAATTCTTTACCCGGAAAAGGTATCTAGTTACGTAGGCGTGTTGAAGAGGGTCAAGGATATGGGACGTTTTGGGCCACAGCGGAGATGTCCCATTATACCGGGATCCCTCACAAAAATAGCGGCGGAGCCTACTATGCGTCATGATTAAAGGCCAATCATGCTTTGGGTATTTGTTAAAGCTGCTTGATTCGGCTTGATTCATACCAAGGCAGAAAATCCATTTACACATGTTTTTTTGAGAGCCTTCAATAATTGATTGGGTTTCTACATTCGGCCGGTCCAAACACAAGCATCAAGTGCATGAAGGGAAAGGGGTCAACAAAAGTGCCGTGCCGTTACATGACAGCGCTTTGCATGGCATGGTGTGTTGGGTGTCCTGTCGATTTCAGTGACACAATACAACCGGCCGGACAAAGGATACTAATTGATTAATGAATGTCCCTTTTTTGCCTGACCGGGGAAAGGACACAATAGCTTGGTGGCAATGGCGCAGATGAGGAAGGCGATCCAGGCCGGACCTCCGTGCTCGGCGGCATCGGAGCATCTCGGGGACAAGGCGCTCAAGCGCGAAGCACCCTCACGTATGCGCGTTGGGCCAGATGGTAAGAAAAGAGGCCGGTACGAGGCCGAGAGCGGTGGGCGGCTCCGGGGCGGCGGTGGGTTACGCCATAATCATGGTGGTGTCAAGACAGGGGAATATCAGCAGATACAGAGGTGTTTAAGAGCCAGCGTACAGTAAAAATATGGGGCGAGGCTTCGGTTGTGAATCTAGGGGCCCTTGAGAGAGAACTGGGGTCGAGAGAAGGGAACCACTCAATTAGATGCGGAATTCCAGTCGTGGCTGGGTAGCATGAGGTATTAATATAATAAAATGCAAATAACCATACGAAGTGTTGTGCAGCAAATTGGTCACTCACCGATAGAGAAGAAGAAAAAAATTGACAACGTGTCAGGGGTGAATATGCCTTGACTGATGTGTCCGGAGAGCTTGCGGAAGTACAGATGTAGTTTTGGAGAGAAACAGTTGATTGGCTGCGTGTGTTCGGCTATGGTAACCATTACATTCACGAGCCTGCTTATTTCTTCGGCCTGGGCCTAAGGGAACTGATTGTGCCGCGCGGTGTCACCGAATGACTTGGCGATGTGGTTCTTGTGTTGGTTCCAGGTTGGTGTATTGTATTGGATGATACTACAGAGACCGTCTTTGGTCCGTTTCTATTTCGCCGAAAGGGAAAGGACAGAAGGACATTACAGTTACCAGGATATCCTTGATTGAGGTATCTACTTCGTGCATATTACTGTAAGTAGAATGAACCTGTCTTTCATCCTTCCTCCGTACGTAATATAGTAGATATAGTCAGGTAGGTAGGTATGTAAGCTAAGTACACGGCCTTCCCAAGACTTGCCAGTAGGAGTACATATTGATTAGTCTGTATGCAATGCAGCCTTGTCGTCGTAGTCAATGGACAATTCCACTTGCAGCGAGGAATTAATTACCTACCTAGTTAGTGGACAATTACGTACATAAGGTAGGCTCCCCAGATACATAGATAGGTTAGTTGGTAAGGTAAAGTAGGTGGACAGTTAGCCTAATATGGAGTATCTACGCAACAATCTACTACGTAGTAGTTATTGCGGGCAACTTGAGCCCACTTGCAACCTTCGAGAGGGACTGTACTGTAGGTCCTGTAGGCAATCGTGGAAAAGGGTTCCATTGTTTCCATTGAGGTTGTTTCCCAGTCCGGGGACCGTCTGCGGAAAGGTTAATTTGGCCGTACGGTACGGTACGGTACAGCACAGGACTACTCCGCACAAGGGTCGTTTCTCTTATACATCAGAATCCCCGACTCTACCTAGTGGCCCCCCATGTAACTTTTTACTTTCAACCCATCAGCACATTCGATGTACGGTAGGCCATACATAGCTGGCTGCGCACGTAGCAGTCAACACTCGGAAATGAGAATGTCTTACAAAAAATTTTTTCCCTTGATACAGCAGATCATGCAGCAGCGGAAAACGCCCCTTGCCGTTGTACTACTGTGTATGTATGTACTGCCCTGTCGGCCTTTGCATGTGCGAATACTGCACCTTGTAATGTCAAGGATTGGCGATGCAGGCTCTTACGGTTCGCTTTGGCGGGCCTAGATCCGGTCTGGGCCCATCATCGTGTCTCCCCTCCCCCCCGAGCGAGCCATTACGTTAGAGCAACTGCCGGACCATGCAGAATGAGGGAAGATGATCTCCAAAGTGTTTTTCCATTTGGTAATCGGCGTCTTGCTGCGCCCAAGACAGGCTGTTGTCTGAACAGACAAGCATATGTTACCAATACCTTACATCAGCACCCCTTTCACATGCGCACTCATGTATATGCGACCTCGTTGCTGCAAGTTCAAACATAATGCGACATGTTGATGGAGGCCCGTGAGCGGTTTTTTCTTTGGTTTCGTTGGTCATTTTTTTTTATCTTGCTGCCCTTCTTTGCTATTTGATTATCTTTTGCCATTATGTATTTCTATCTGTTTGTCATAAGATAAGACTGATTTAAGCTTGCTTGCCACTCGCTGCCTCCAGAGACCACACCCTTCAACTTGCCCAAAATTGGCACTGCCAACCTCTAGGCCGGCTTGGCCAGTAAACAACCATGCCCATTTTTATTGGGTATTTCCGCTCCACGGAGCACGAAGTCCTCGAATTATCCCAATGCTTACCGGGGGTCGCCGGATCCGCAGCATGCTCAGCGCCTGGATATGCTTGGGAGTTGAAGCACACGAACGCTTTTGGCACAAAAATTGTTGGGGTTTACAATATGAATCAAATTCTCTTCGCGCCGACACCGCGGAGAACACCATCTACCCCATACACCTACTACGGGATGTCGTCCCATCTAGGTATCCATCTTCACCATCCCCAGCTCCAGGTTGAGTGAGGATTTGTCGGAATGGCCATCTCGAACACCACACACCCCTCCCACCCCTCCTCCTCCTCCTCCTTGTTGTCTTCCCCGGATGCTACACCCACGCTGTGACTTTCATTCGGAGATTGAACGAGGAGGAGCCGGGGCCCCTTCCGATGCTGGATAAAGGGCACGACAAAGTCAATCAGTATGCGTCAACCCAGACGACAATTCCTGGTCTACCAAATTTGTAGCAACCCTTTATTGCTTGTCAGTTGAAAAGGTTGGCACATGCATCAAACACAGCTTCGCTGCAATACGGCGGGGCGCTTGTTCTCACTTATTGCAGGTACTTACTTAGTTGCCCTGGCAAGCTTGCCGGCGGCGAACAAAGACAATAGATAAGCTCTCCTTTACACACCAAGTACTATATTGCAAACTGCCCTTGCCTTCTTGGAATGGAGTCCATCTGGCTGATGCCGTCTAGGTAACCAGACCCTTTCGGCAGATTCCGCGTCACCGAGGGATTGGATCGAGTCCAGGAAAGGCAATGGGTAACGCGGTTTCATGAGAAAAAAAAAAGAGGACACCCAACGAAGGTCTCCATCAATGACTCCGGAGTAGGTCTCCATCCCCCAGGAAGCCCGACCAAGCGAGAGCTGGGTTTGGGGGGGGGGGAAACTCCGGTCTTGTCCCATTTTTTTTCTTTACGTGGACAGGCGAAAGCATGGGACACTCTGTGTGTGTGAGCTGCTACGCAGTTGTGTCCCATTTTTACCAGTGAAGTCAAGCAAAGTGGTCCCCGTATTCTCTCCATTCACACTTATTATAGACCAAAAAAAAAAGGACACCCAGACCTTGCATCCGTCCTCCAGCACACGCACAGACAACAGCAAGGTAATTTACGTTAATACTTAGTTCCCATTCCTGTCCACACCCAATCGAGCGGTCAGGCTAGCTCGGACAGGAAAGCCGCAGACCCTTTGTGGCAACCTCCCACTCTATCGCTCTCTTTAATGAAAGAGAGGTAGCTTGCTCACATGTCAGTCCTGTCCTGTCCTCTCTCAATCCCGTTCCTGCGCTTGTCCTCGACCAACTCTGCATCCTGTATTGTAGCCCTTCCTCTTGTGATGTTCCTGTTCGGCTTTATTTGGCTTCCCTCCCCATCACATTCATCCCCTTAACCCCAAGTTGGTTACCTGGGCCATTCAAGCGCTTTATTTCCTTACACGACATCAAGGCAGTCGAGACGCCGTGGTCGGACGGTACGTTCATAGGTGACGCGGGGACCTTTTTTTTTGGGCCCAAACGTGCCTGCTTTCCACTTGAACCGATAGGTCTAGCTTATCTGGTATTGGTCTCCATCGTTATTTGCGAAGCAAGATCTGCCGTCCATCACTGGCGCGATTGTTTTATCGATAGGTAGGTACTTACAGTACCTTACTGTAAGGGAGCTACGGGGAGGTTAGTCTTGCTCACCCCTCCCTCCGTCTTTCATGGAACCCCACCCTCACCCCTCCAAGTAGGGACTTCGTGCAGTCCTCCAAAAAGGCAAAACAAACAAGCTACGTAGTCAGCCATCATCAATCAGTGACTAGCTGGAGAAGAGTGAGAGAGAGAGAGAGTGTGTGTGTGTGTGAGGTCAACCCAGAGCTCGCCCATGTCACAAGGAAGGAAATGGCTCTGAAAAAGGACAAGAAAGAAAGGCAAAGAAAAAAAGCGAGACATTGAAAGCTTGGCTGCTTGCTTCTGCATTACTAAATCCGCCAAATTGCAACCTCGGTGCGTCCACACACTTGTCCACGACTCCTCCAAGGACCCAAGCCAGCCTGGAAGCAAGGAAAACCCCAATATTCCAAGACAAACCACCACGGGTCGGGGTTTCTAAGCTGCGCCCCTCTCATCATCATCAGTCTTTCACACACCGTACACTGCACACGCCTCCAAGGTACAATCACACGCCCTCCTGGTCAAAGGGTAGAAGAAGGGGCTGGAAAGCAATCAAGCAGCGAGTACGCAGTGCGCAAGCAAAATCATCCGAAAAAGAAAAACAAAAAAAAGGAATAAATTACATCAATAAATCAATACTAGCAGGCAGAGCAAAGACGCAATAATAACAAGCACCAACGGGCGCCCTGAACCACGGTTCGCCGCTGTGTCGCTCTGTCGCCCGACGTGCCGCTCACGACATCGAAAGGCCGTCACGTGTTTGGACAGCTGGTCATTTGTGCAACACCTCAGTGCAACTCAAGACATACTGTACCTAGGTAGTTACAGCTTTACAGCTCATTCACCCACCACTACAAATTTCTTGTTTGCACCCCTATCTACATAGTGTACGTCTATCTACCTATCTGGCAGATAATCGTTTTGCAGGACGGGAGAAAGAGAGGACATCGACTAATTACATACGACCCCTCCAAACCCAGCGGATAGGAACCGCACATTGGCTTTGCACACCTGGCTCTCAACTTGGTAGCACACAAATCACAGGCAGACACCCACCCACCACGATCTCACTATCCCCATCTGAGTGTCCTCCCCGCTTGCCCGCCTTATCAGCTAACCACCCCCGGTCTCCCGTCTGACGACCGTCTCCATCGGCGTCCCTCTGCGCCCGCCATCAAAGCTTCACTACCTAGCATCCGGCCGCTCGGATCACATCCATTTCTCATTCAACCACTTACAACATACCAAAACCTACTTACACAACCTCTTCTCTTATCTCTTTTTCTCTTTTCCCCTTCACATACTATCTCTTACCGCTGCCTTTCTCCCCCCCCCCCTTCCTCCGCTTCCCCAGACTGTTATCGCTCACCAACCATCGTCTTTCTGGAAGCCACAACATCCGACAGTACCACAAACAATTGTCACATCCCGGTTGGCAAACGTTGCCCTATTAGCTATCGTTCAGCATTATACTCGCTGCTCACTGGTCGTAGCTCCCAAGCACATTGCGTCACTGTCGCCCATTGTGCGTGGGGCATATCTTCTTTTTTCTCTGTCATCGTTATCACGATATCCAGCTCGGCCTCGTGTGCTCTCTCAAGCCTCAGCTATCGCAAAACCACCCACGCAGACATAACACAAAAGTCTGACACCGGGGAAGCAAGGCCCATTGCGGCTCAACTGCCACCCACGCCCGTCCATCCTTGGGGCAACGGGCGTACTGAGCCTCCCCCGCGCTCGCCACCCCCAGAGATCCTCACAGAAGCGCGCACAATCCAACATCCTAAATCTTCGATCGCTTAACGCTGGCCCATTGGATTCGGACGAAATCGTATCCTCCGCACAAAGATCGGCTCTGATTACGTGCCTTGGCACTGGATTGGATTCCTTTCCTTCTGAAACAGGCCCATCATAGCTTCCACGCACCCCCCTCCTCCCCCGGCCAAGATGTCCTCGTCAATTCAGAGGACAGCACCTATCGCCATTGCTCCGAAGCCTCCCCGGCTCGAGCCTGCTGCTTATCGCCAGGACAGCTTCCATAGGCTTGATATGGGCCAGGGAAGCCTCCCGGTCACCAATTCGGCCTCAACTGAGCCCACTTCACTCAACGGCTCCCCCATCCTGCCCTGCCTCTCCTGTCGGTACTCGCGTGCCAACTGCGTTGTGAGTGATGACGAGGATGGCTGCGTGCCTTGTCAAGTAGCTGGTTCCGAATGCTCTCTCCTTTCAAGTCCCCAGTCTCGCAAAAGAAAGCTCAACGGCGGCGATTCAGCCTCGGACGATGTTATCGGCAAGAGAAGGTCAGTCAAATTTATCTTTCTACTCTGTAATGAAGTTTATTCTCTATCCCTTCTGTCGCTCCATCCCACCAGTTATCAGTCCCTATCGCACATCCCATGTCCAAACCCAGAGGCTCGCTCCCCACGCGGATGTGCTTGCTTCTTTACTTTTGTAGTACTTACTTACATTGTTCCCTCACCTACCTCCACCCGGTCTCAACTTGATTCCCCCGTGCATACAATCTGGTCGCATGTTACCGCAGCCCGTGCGAGCAAGCGCTCCGTCTCCCGTCCCTCTATCCATCCTCCCGCACTTCCCTATTTTCACGTCACTACCTCCCTCCCAACCGGAATAAACTATTTCTCGTCTCACCCAAGACCCTATCATGCATAACCCCTTACTTCCAAATCTCCCCGCCTAACATATGATTGGTCTCTTATAGCTCACCGGGTCTCGCATCTCGGCGACGAAATCACCACTCGAGCCTTTCCAGCACAGCCGCTAGCAGTTCCTTCCTGGAGGAAATGGCCAATGTTGGCGGCCCGACCATGCTGAAGAGAACACTCGGACTCCAGGACGACCGTTACAGTCAGTACATCGGTCCCACCACTGACTTCGAGCCCTCCCTTATCAACCTCTCACCCTTTGATCCTCACGACGAGAGTCTCTTGGCTCGAGGCACCCTTCGTAAGGTCAGCGAGAACGATACCTTCTTGATGCTTCCCGACAACAACACTCCTGGGTACTCTCACGTGACTCAGGACGCCGACCATGTCGAATCCATTGTCGCTCCTCACGGTCGAAAGCTGATTGACCTATATTTCCGTGTCGTCCACCCAGGGTTTCCCATCATTCAGAAGCATGTCTTCCTCGAGAAATACGAGCGTTCCTATAGGGAATTTTCCCCTCCCCTCCTTGCAGCGGTTTATATTCTCGCCATCAATTGGTGGGAGCAAAGTGAAGAGCTTTGCCAGCTCCCCCGGCCTAACGTTCGAGAGCTTGAAAGCATTGTCCGCACAACATTAGAAGACGCTTGCTTCAGACCTAAGCTGTCCACCATTCAAGCTGGTCTACTACTATCCCAACGACCGGAGGGGGATCAATGGGCGCCCACCGCGCAAATGGTAGCATTGGGACACGAGCTGGGACTTCATCTCGATTGCAGTCATTGGAAAATACCTCCATGGGAAAAGGGCCTAAGGAAACGATTAGCCTGGGCCTTGTATATGCAGGATAAATGGGGCGCACTCGTCCACGGCCGCCCATCTCACATCTTTGCCTCAAACTGGGGAGTTCAAGCTCTAACCGCAAACGATTTTCCCGACGTCGAATGGGATGACGACGAACAGGAAAAGGTTGAGATTGAAAAAGGACGAATGCTGTTCATGCGGGCTGTGCAACTGTCGGAGATTCTGTCTGAGATTCTAGACACGTTCTACACACTACAAGCGATGCAGACGGTGACTAATGCCGGCCAGCAGGGCACACAACTTGTCCTTTCGCTAGCGAAGCCAATTCAACTAAAACTGAAGGAATGGTATGGAAGTCTGCCCCAAATACTTCGTCTAGATGCTTCGTTTCCTGCCAACAGCTCTGCTTCCAGCAGACTGTCGAGCATTGGATACCTACATCTGGCCTACTTCGCTGCGGAAATAACTTTGCACCGGCGCATTATTAGATCGCTGGCCTCGACTACTTCTTCGGTCGATGCCTATGTTCAGCACATCTGCCGGAGTGCTGCGAAGGCCCGTCTTATTTCTGCCATGGACTTCGTCAATCGCCTAACCCCCAACCACCTTCGGGCTTTTTGGTACTTTGCGTCTAAGACCAACTTCGCCCTCATTGGTACATTTGGTTCCCTGCTTTGGGCTACCTCCCCAGGGCGTGAAGAGGCTGACTGGTATCGCCGCCGTCTGGGAGAGTACCGATGGACTCTGTCAGTCAGTTCGAAACCAGGCGAGGGGAAAGCACTCACTGATTTTGCAATGACGATGCTGGATATTTCAACGGGCCTGCTCAAAAAATTACCAGAAAAGCCATCTATGAGCCGGAACGGAAGCTTGGTTGAACTTTCTGTATCGGCGCCACCAACATTTAGCGCGAGCGGTATTCTGGATAGTTTGAGTAACTTGGGTAGTGCCGATGTCAGTGAAATGCATACTCCTCATAGCGGAGATGATGACAGCAGCGATGACGATATGGAAGACGATGAGCCTCTACAAATGGCCTAAGGCAGAGGAGAAACATTGAAACAGTAACAAGGGTGGTGGACATGAGTGGCGTTGACTCTGAGTGCTGTGATGTTTTGGGAACGGAAAAAGAAAGCGCTGGTTTCGGCATTTTTTTCCCTTCGAGGCGTTTCTGTTGATGTTACTGCATTGCATTACGGCACGGCGGCGGAGTTCGGATATCTTTAACAATTTTCTTGATTTTTTTTTTCTTTTTTTTGGGAGGGGGGAGGCGGAGAGTTATCGTGTTTCTTCTTGCGAGCGCTTTTCGAGGGCCGCTCTGGGGATGATTGATACCCTCTCGACTTCGCCCCAGTGAAGGGAGAGAGCCCGGGGCAATTTCGAGTTTTGGAGAATTTGAAGCAAAGATCGCAGGCATATGGATGAGCACAAGCATAAATGTGCCTTTTGGGTTGGATGATAAGGGAAATTTATCATGAAAGAATGGGTTTCACGATGTTTACATTTGTTACGAGTTTATGTTAAGGTGAAGATGTGAAGAGGTATCACTACCACAATTTACACCCTCTCAGTTGATGATTCTATTGGTCAAGAACCGTGATTAGCCACCAAGGCGTTGATGATGCCGATATGTGCTCCGTGAATTGTATGAATCGGCAATATAGAAACACGGATGACGAGCGTCTCAGATCGAGATTGGCTCTAATCAGCAACAGGAAGAAGCAAGGCGGTGCGTATTACCGTCTGGTGTTGGCAACGTCTGTGGGGGCCGAGGCCGCCATGCAGGGAAGCCCGTGAGGATTGGAACAATGTTTCCGTTCTGATGCAAGTGTTATTTGTAATGCTTGGTTCGAAGGATCGGGCATATCACAACTCGGCTTCCTTAGAAGCAATAATGGATATCATAATCCGTGCCTATCACCTCGGTGCTCTTGGTTGACTCTTTCGCACTATGAGTACCGAAACCGGTCCGGAGGGAGTGATGCCGGGCCCGGCAAGGGAAATCTTGTGGTTGAATACGGATATAGTAGAGAAGAAGGCGGGGGGCGTTCCTCAGATTTCTTCCGCTAGGAAGTTTTTCTCGATGCGATCGATATAGGTGTCTCAGCAGGGCATGCCGGAATGGTGTGTGACCGGCATGAGCCGCCATCGTGTGGTTCGTGGCCCTGCATTTTGCTTCGGGTGTGGAGGGGCGGGAAGCGAAGAACGGGGGGCGTGTATGATGCCACGTGAAGGGATCGTGAGATTTGAGACTAGTCTGTTCTACTCGGGAAAAAGTGGCTTAGTTGGGGAAAAGCAGCCCGCTGCGAAACTAGCAGAGTTGTTTGCGTGTGATGATGCATTGTGAGAATAATAATTATACATAATAAATATGATTCTTTTCCAACTAGGAACACTATCTTTATATCTTAGAATACTTGTACTTGATGCACACACTATGTGAACCAGAGTTCGAATTCATAGAGTGCTATCTAGATTAGTTTCTTTTTTTTCAAGAAAGCAAGCTGACTACACCTCACTAACAAATAGTTTTGGGGTCCAGCATGCCGAGGAAAACCATTGAGCTCGAACCAGGAAAGCTATTACTGCCTTTGCTCCTGTAAACTTCAAGAAGCAATACTGAATCTAGCAAAACTAAATGTTGATTCTAAAACCAATATGTAACTTGAGTTACATAGTCCTTAAATGTGCGTATTAACGGCAATAATAATCCTATGGGCCACGATACGAAGCTACAACCCTCATCTTGGTGTGGTTGGTGGGTGCGCAATCGGAGCCAGGGTCAACTGTGGCTCAAAGATATAAGTGAGAAGCTGTCGTGTTCGGACACCAGCCACAACATCAGCCACTTGCTGTTGTAAGAAACGTTGCCTTCCACGTGGATGATCTGAACATTGCCCATCATTTCTTGCTGAAACACACGTACACGCAATTCAACGAAACTTCAAGTGCAGGTCAATTGAGGTTATCGTGTGATATTAATTTTTTTTCGTTTTTGCATTAGAAACTCTTTCCTCCTTATTCCTTCATCTCCTCTTTCTTTTCAAGTTTGGTTACCAACTTCGTGTTTCTTTGCTGAAATTCGCGTTACGTCTCTTTTCCTCGTTGTGTCAGGTAGCAAGTAACAATGGCACCAAAGAAGAAGACAACATCAGTCCAGGCCGAGACACCCAGGCCAGCTAATGTATCTGAAGAAGCCTCTCAGAAGCAGTTTGAACAGGAGCTTCGGAATCTTACCGCCAAGGCCAAAGAGGACGGTTGGAACCAAAGCGCGCTCGGTCAATTATCCATTTATCTCAGGGTAGCCCTCTTGCTGGGACTTCTAGGTGTTGCCTCGCACGCCTCTCAACTCGCCCTCTCCCCTGTCTTTGGCTCCATCCCAGCCAGCGCCCCTCATGGCCCTGTTCTTATGGCAGGTTGTTTCGTCGGCTGGTCCGGCAACGTCTTTCTGAGCAACGTGCTGCCTTTCTACACCGAGCTGTTGTTGCCGCTATTCGCGTTGCACTTTCCTGTCGTGCAGTTCTTCGTCAGCCAGTTTAGTGAAAAGCTTGGTCCCTGGTATGGACCTTTGCTCATTGAGAGCTTGACCTTATTTCCACTGTCAGTCGTGTCGGCGGCTCGTGTAGCAGACTATTTTGAGGATGCCGAGCTCGGCAGCCTTCCCAAGTTCGTGGCTGATGCGGCGCCGGGGATTGGGTCTTGGGCTTTTTTCAGGTTAGCAGAGCGTACTGTCAGTTCGCAGGTTGCGGAACTGATCGGTCGTACCTTTGTTGCTACACGTATTGGGCTACAACTCCTTGTTGCCGCTGTGTATTCTGCCATCGCCCCCTCAAAGTACCTCCTTCTTGCTGTTCCGGCTCTATTGCACACGGCCATCCTCAACACACATGTCATGACACCCATGGCCACAGATGCCATCAACAATACTCTGAAAGCAGAAAACTGGACGTTGCTGGATCGTCGGGAGTCGTTGACGGGATATATATCTGTTATCCAAAACGAGGAACAAGGCTTTCGGGCTATGCGGTGTGATCATAGTATCTTGGGGGGTGAGTGGGTGAAGATCAAAGGCTCAATCATCTCCGAACCTATCTATGGCGTTTTTGCTATGCTTGAGGCCGTTCGGCTTATGGAGAAGGAGAGTCCTGTTCCTGACGAAAAGGCGAATGCCCTCGTGGTGTAAGTTATTTCCATTTACATTTAGCACGGTCGAAAGGGGTGAAATCTCTAATAGAGTTCTGCAGTGGCCTTGGTATCGGAACCACTCCGTCCGCTTTTGTCACGCATGGCATCAACACGACAGTTATCGAGATTGACCCTGTAGTACATGAGTATGCTACTAAGCACTTTGGCCTTCGCGAGAACAACCCTACTATCATTGCGGATGCTGTCACTTACACAGATAAGTTGGTCAATGAGTCGAGCACAAAGTTTGATTACATTGTACATGACGTTTTCACGGGCGGCGCAGAGCCAGTTGATCTGTTTACGTTGGAATTCTTTCAAAATCTCAATTCCCTACTCAAAGATGAGGGCAGCATCGCAATTGTACGTTTCAACTCCCATCTTTCATAAGCTATCCGTCGCCAAACTGACTGCTTTTTAGAACTACGCTGGAGACTTTGGCTCGCGTACTCCGAAAATGGTCATTCGAACCATCCAGCAGGTTTTTCCCTCATGCCGTGTTTTCCGTGAACATACTCGGGATGAAGCCAATGTGAAGGCATGGGGCACTGACTTCATCAACATGGTGGTTTACTGCCAGAAGTCGCGCGGTAGTATCAAGTTCCGCCGCCCTGTTGAAGATGATTTCTTGAAAAGTCTCCTCCGACGTGCCTTCCTGGAGCCGCGTTACGAGATTCCCGAGTCAACTTGGGTTGAAAGCGATGACACAAGCATACTCACGAAAAACAGCACTGACAAGGTGATTAAGTTACATCAAAAGAGCGCAGCGGGTCACTGGACGATTATGAGGGCCGCAATTCCAGCAAAGATTTGGGAGATGTGGTAAATTTGGTGTCATCATTATTTGGACATCAAGAAACTACTATATTTTTGCGCTACCATGGCCTAATATACCCCCATTAGTCGATCGTCTACTTCAGGGCTCAATCCACATTCGTCAAACCAGTACCCTCTTTCTGTTGTGTCGTGTCTATCTTCCAATATATCTTCAAGGAATATCTATTGCTCCTTTGCCGCATCGAGAGCCCGCTGCTGGTTGTCCTCGTTCGAGTCCTTTACAAACTCAGAGATATAGCCAGGGACATCAATGCGATTGTAAGAGCTTGGTACGGGCTCTCCAATAATTTGGTGAATAGGGAGGACGCCAGTCCAGACAGAATCTCTCATAGCTTCGTTCTCCATGTCGTGTTTGTCGTCGTGGGCCTGTCCACCACGGATCTTTGCGCTGCCGGAGGCAATTCGAACCTTGAGCAGGCCCGTGCTTTGAATCTCTCCCTTGGTAGGGGGGAGGCGAGTGTGTCTCCAGCGGTCAGGAACGACGCTGTCAGTGATGAGCTCCATGGCGTACATCTTCTCCTCCTCGTCAGTTACGAGAGTAGCATGGCCGAATAAAACAGCAGAGCGGTAGTTGTAGCTATGAGAGAAGGAGGAGATGGCGAGAACAAGGCCATCGCAGAAGGAGGCAGCGATGCTAACTGGCATCCCCTTTGTCTCCTCGCCTTCAGAGCCCGCACGTCCAAGGTTCATCAAGCGTGAGGAAATATAGCCGTGGAGGTAGAGATCCAGCGGATCGCCAAGGTCAGCGCTGGGGCGTTCAAATGAACCCATCTGGCCGATCATGGGGAGGATAACAGGGAACTCCTGGGAGGGTGTGTTAAAGGAGACATGGAGGATCTGGGAGGAGTTGATGAGACCGTGGATGGTCTTGAGGGCGTAGACGCCGCGCTCATTGAGGCGCTTCACCGTGTTGGTGGCGTCCTTTGGGTATTCGAGATCGTAGCGGCCCATGGTTGCGGTTGAGATGAGAATTCCTTCTGGAAGTTTGAGCAGGTGGCACACGGTGGTGGGCAGCAGGCTAAGTTTTATACCTTTAGCTTACTGGTTGTTTCTGGTCTATCTGGTTTTAGTCGGATCTTTGGTCTGTCTGGAGCAGATATCACAACAGCCTTATATAGTGCCAATTTACAGAAAAATAGTACTATCAGATCCGGCGCAGACAGCGCAAACTAGCGCAATACGTTTTACACGACGAGAGAAACCATTTGATGGCCATCATGTTCGGAGTAACCATCCGAAGCAATGAGCAATGCAAATGCAGGTCGCTCGAAACGACACAGTACTTCGGAGATACAAAGCCGTAAGTGCATTTCCTTGTGTGGAAGGTGAGTATCTTGCTAGTTCTCCTCCGCGTCCTCGTGAGTGGGCTGAAAGTGTGGTGGTGATGGGATGTGGTTGGGTCGACATCTGACCATCAGGCGGGTGGCGATTGGCGGAGCCATGCCGTGGGGAAGTTGCTCTGACTCTTTACTTGGGATAAAGCCCTAAAAAAGCTCCCATTTATTGCCAGCTCTGTCCAAGTCTAGGAACACAGCGCGGGAAGAATGATATAATGGCCCGTGTTAGGCCGGTGCTTTTGGAGCACTAATTTAGTACATAGCAAGTTACTTACTAGTAGCACAGCACTGTAGGACATTGAGACGATAAATATGACTCTTGCTTCCGGCAGCTATAAAAAACCGGCATCCCGTACTTACAGGTTGATGGACTACATCGCGCATACCCACAATTCTTCCTACCGGGAAGTCACATATTACATGACGGAGTTTCCACATTCATGAGCTTCCCGTGCCCGCTTGCTCCGCCGCCTCCGGACCTGCAGGGCCGTTGCATTTCGGCATCCGGGGTCAGGCAATGTGACAAGACAACCATGCATCGGAAGGGGGGAGATCCCTGGGCCCGGTCTGAGCATTTCACATGCGCTGACGGAGTACAAGAATGATGGCTGATGAATGTTTTACTGAGTTGAGTAGGTAAACGGAGACGAAATGGTTGTGGTTGCTTGCACCGGGCCGGTTGTGTTGATCATGAAGAACCGGGATCGACCGGCAGGTTCTTCATGAATTGAGGGGTTGTTACAGTTTGAAGGAGACATTTAGTTATGAAATACATGGTAGAATGTCTAGACACAATGGATTGTGCTGTGCTAGGATTTGGATGAGCTTCGAGGATTCCTGTGTGGTGTGGATGGTGGTTTGTTTTGGTGACACCGATTTACAAGGGTGGGTTTTTTCCCGACTACCAGTCCTGCTGCCGAGTAAGGAACAGTCACGACAAGTAGATCAGACCCTGGGTCGTGTTCTGGCAATGCACGTAATCCCCCACCTGATCCTCCAGGCTCG
Source organism: Mariannaea sp. PMI_226 (assembly GCA_024336345.1). NCBI lineage: Eukaryota > Fungi > Ascomycota > Sordariomycetes > Hypocreales > Nectriaceae > Mariannaea > Mariannaea sp. PMI_226. Next base: position 3,933,401 of record JANFOG010000001.1, on the reverse strand, counting down.
CCGGGTTACAGTCATGTAGGGTAGCGATGCTTGCTAGAGAGAGCAACACATCCTGTGAAGTGGGCGTTGGCGAACTGTCTGAACAATTGTGAGAAGCAAGTGATCTACATGATTCGGCTGAGCGGGAGGAAGAGTGTAACCCCCCCCCCCCCAAATAAAAAAGAAAGTAGAATGGAGACGACAATGTCAGTCAAGTCCTTGGGGGACACAACAGCAGATAGTCAGGGTCACGAGCTATAGCACTTGATTACAATAAATCTTTGCTTCCCAGCATGCACGGAAGAAAGCCAGGAAAGCTGATGGTGTGTTTACTTTAGGGTAAGAGTCGACGATCCAAGCTGTTACTATAGTACCTACATAGACTGCGTATTCAGCGGGATGCATTGGTATTGACGTTGCAAGTCTTGCGAGCGCACCCCGGCGCCCAAATGCGCTTTGAGCTCTCGGTTTCTGTTCACAATGCATGTAGATGACATTTGCACAGAAACAAAAGAATCATTCTGTCGACTTCGTTGCCCAAATGCACAATACCAGGTTATTGGGCTCAAAAGCTTGCAGACGCTATTGGTACATGAAGCAAACCACTGCTTCGCTCATCGGCTCCTCCCATTTCATTGACTTGATCAAGGTCACACAACACACAGGAGGGGAAAGCACGACAAGAGGCTGGTCTCTCCTCTGGAATCCCGTGACGATGAAGTCCTACTTTATGTAACAAAACACTTCGTCATTCCTGCACGCTAAATCATTCTTAATGCTTATTCGATCTGGTAAACCTGGGGAAAAGCCATGCTCCAACATCATTCGCAAAGTTGCTGGCTAGCTTATCCGAACTGCAGCTTCGACGAGAACGCATCTCATATGTTAGCCTCATTGGGAACACCAAGGTCCACCCTGATGGGACTCAAGCCTTCAGAACCCCTGCCTCCCGTCAGCCATTGCAGAGCCAGTGACGCTCTGGCCCAGCCAGTGCCCGGGATCGCCCGTTGGCCAGCTCTCGGTCACAGTCCGAGCCATTTGGTCCTGTGCTGGGCGACTACCAGTACGTAATTCTTCTTCAAGTGTACCTGACACGAATTGAATCTCTTTCTTCTTTTATTCTTCGTTTTCTTGAAGGCGACAGACGGAGCATTTGATCTTGGCAAAAATTTGGTACTTTTTTCCTATTTTTCGCACACAAGCGCCCATTTGGAACAACCCCTTCAGCTCGGACCCATGGGCGGCTCTATCCATCATATCCATCACCTGCGCACCGAATCAGGCCTGTCGAGACGCCCCTGATGAGCGCTGGGTTGGGGTTACCAGCGTCCACCATGGTTTGAGCACCGCGATGGGCAGCACACAGGCAAGTAAGTCTAATAATGCAAGGCACCGGACAGAGACGCAGGAACGAAGATGGAAACAAACAAGCGATGGGAAAGATTTCGCCCAATAACATATTCACTTTCATATAACACCGGAAGCATATCATCTACCCCGTCTGCATCTCCCATTCATTTAGAGTGGCGACCAATCGATCCGCTCGTCTCAGGTGCTTTCGCCGTAACAAATCCATGCCACTTTCTCAACGTCCCGAGTTTCACTTAAAACAATACTACCGACCGCGCGTTACCGACCTCTCTGGGACTCGCCCATCCATCCAATCAGGCTTTTAGTTACGGTTGACTATCGTGAAGTTTGCCAGAAAATCCGAGCATGGTCCTTGTTTGACCCAAGGTCATCTGTTTGAGACCTCCATTTTACCCCCAAGCTGGTACAAGTGTTACCTGTTTGACAAGTTGAGCCCATGCTCTTGTTTTGTCCTGGGAGGAGAAAGGTGTAACGCAACATGAGCCTCCTCTATCTCCTCCGAGTTTCTTCTTTTCTTTCTTTTCTCCTTTCTTCATCTCCTTTGTACTTTTGCTTCGTGGCCATTCCTGGCCCTTGATGGAATAGCCCCTATTATTTTTCTCAGAAGCCGCCATGCTTCCCTTCTCCCACGGCCTTCTGTAATCTCCTTTGTCTAGTTGTTTCTCCATTCGCTTCTTACTTCCCATTGACTGGGCTTCCCCAATTCGCCGGGCATTTGGCACATGCTCAATGCGACTGCTGCTGTTAAAATGGCTGACTCTACTGATACCCAAGCTTTGATTGCAGCTTTTACATTGTATGTTCAACCCATGGTTCATTGCGGTGTACGTCGCTAACAAGATATCCAAGCGGTACTGTTGTCAATGCCGCTACGGGTGGTGTCTTTCTATATCTGAAAGGCTATGCCTCATCTCTTTGGCGAGATGGCTTGAGGCTGGTCCTCGTTACTTTCCTTTCAACTTCGGCCCTGTGGGCTCAGATAGATTTTATTACTACCTTAATCAGCGTGGACTCATCAACCGGTTGTCAAGTCGCCATCGTCTTCGCATCCGCCTTCGATCAACTTGCACGAGTATCGATACAACAAGCGATCATATGGTCACTCAACTACCATGACCGAGTTTCACCAACCGAATCCCTCATTGCCCAAGGCGCTGTTCCTCTCCGATTCGCTCTCGGAATCGCTTTCGTTAGCCTACAGCGACCGCAACTCGACAATGTCTGCGTGACAAGCACGTCCAGTCTGCCTTACGGGTTCATTCTGCTTGCAGCCGACTTTACCTTCACGATTGTCATCCTGGCTCGTGCCATCTCAGTTGGCTTGATGAAGGATGTTCGTCATGGTGCATCTGGATCAAATCGGAGTAAAGCTGCTCTTCTCATGATTGTTGCTTTTGGTATCTGGACGGGAGTGAGTATTGCGTCCTAAAAAATATGAAGGCCGCTTCTAACTGTGAAACTAGACAAGTGTGCCACTGATGCTGGGCATCAGATCGGTCAGTTATATCGCACGAACAGCTGTTCCTGCGGGAGGTATTTCAATTTTGATTGGTAAGCTTTTGGATGGTGATTGGATCTCATGAACTGGACCTAACCATCTATCCTTAGCCGTGTTGGTGTTATTCAAAGATAATCTTGGATTTCCAAAGGCGCAACATCCTAACCCATTTGAAGATGCGCACCCACAGAATGACCAGTTTGCTAGAAACCTAGAGAATCGAAATGTACCGACGGACGAGACTATGAGTTTTGCTCTTCAACCTCAGGAAATGAAAGACCCGGCTCTGGAGTCGTTTGAAAAGGCATCTCAATTCAACACGATGGCACTACGCACAGTACCTGGAGTTCCGAAATCAACACTCCCTGTTATCGCTAGACCTGTAGCCGGACAGGCTGTGACAGGAATCGGAGGTATTCCCGTACAAGGGCAACTCTTTCCTCCAATGATGGCCCTGACCATGCCTGGCGCATTGGAATCTCAAGAGCGACGCCTAGCTTTACCCAGGAAGAAGTCCACGAAACTGGTCATTTCGAACCCCATAATGAGTCAAGATAATGAGGGTAAGGTCTTGGCAAAGATTCCAACTATCGACCTGAATACTGCAGTTCTTCAAGAGAGGCAGCGCATGGCATCGAACCGAATTATTGCTCCCCCGATACAGGTGGCAGCTCTCACTCAACCAAGGCCGCCGCCACCTATCCCCCCAAAGGCACTTGATAGGGTATCGCGAAGTTTTGGCGATGATGCCGTGTCAAACGTAAGCACCATCATGGACAAGGCGGGGGTAGCATTGGGAGCACCTAGCCGGGAACTTTCCACCGCATCTACATCATCTGCGATGCTCTCTCCAGCCCCAGAAGAACTCCGACGAAGGTCTCCTCGACAGCCACCCCCAATTTCACCGGGTCAAAAGGCTGCGTCTCCTTCCGTACTAAGGCATGGCCCTCAGCCTAGACAAGAAGAACCATTGACCACATCTCCCAAAGGATCGTTGTTGGCCTCGAATCTGAAGCCTCTATTGAAAGACCCTCAACATTCTGTTGTCAATTTCTCCATCCCAATTGATGCACGGAATCCAGTTCTTCCTTTCAGGCACCAGATTCACAAACCCGAAATCCGACCATCCAGGCGAGGGAACCTTTCAAGTCCCAACAACAACACGGTTGAATCCCAGAGTCAAACGAACTCTCTACAACAGAAAAGGTTCCCCACCAAGCCAATCAAACGCCTTACTCCAGATGCTGCCAAGGACAACACGAGCAAGTCGAATGATTCTGGCATGGCACCCTCGCCAAGAGTTGTCTCGGTAGTTCACCGGCCGAGGCCCATTCCACGATGGGCTGAAATTGACCGAGCCATCTTCCCTGCAGAGGGATCTCCGAATATGCATGAACACAAGCGATCGCTTTCTCATGGTGCTTCTCGAAACAAAAGATCCATGGTGTTTGCAGACGCCGCCAATGGAATACCTCCGTTCCCGCCCCTACCCAAAAGTGCTGGTACTTTTATGTCTGGGTCTCATTCGGGTGATACACGAAGTATGACATGGGACGAGAAAATGGAGAAGTTCTACCCAGAGTCCAGTAATGTACACTCAAGCAATACATCAAACTTGAAGAGACGGTCAAGATCTGTTCCAGACCTTCCTGTCCTCTCAATTCTATCAGATGAGAAGCGGGGGTCTGCTTCTTCACACAGTCTCTCACACCATGCAGCGGATTCAACGAGGGCATCAACGACAACACAAGGCATATCCAACCTGCTCGAGGAGTTCCCTCAGCCTCAAGGGAATAAAGCAATCGACAGTTTCCTGAAAGACGACACAGCTGTACACCGATCTACCAGCCAGGATATGGAAATGCATTTACGTTCTTCACTTAAACACAGGAGCAAACCCCAAGGAATTCCGGATCGGCGATCTTCACCAGTTCTTCCACCTGAGGATTTAAGCATATTAACCCCATTGAGTGAAGCAAAAAGCCGAGACGAGGAGGTCTCAACTAGTTGGGGATCAATCCACTCTCCAGTAACATTTGTCAATGTGCAAATCGCTCGAGCTATTGAAGTGCCTACAGTACCTAAAGTGCCTACGCTACCTCAATCAGTGCAGACAACCGAAGCTGCAGAGACCTCTTCCCCACGGGGCTCGGAGAAAAATACGACAGCATCGGTGAGACCGGACGAAACCCCGACTGAAAAAGGTGGTGTTGGATCTGCATATGCGATATCACACACCATTGGACAAAAGCAGAAAGTGCCTGAGCAAAGATGGCACCGGCGGGTAGGAGAAAAATGCCCAACGTTCTCAGAGAGAGGCGGGCCTGCAGTGCTTCGAAAGGCCCCTCCACCAGCGCCGTTGCTACTGAGTAGGATGAAGATGGAACCCATGGCGAGTCTGGCGCAACCTTCAAACCCCTCATCTCCGAATCATGCTTTAGCCGCCATTCAGCACCAGCTGAGAAATCTCGAGGAGCCTGGCAGCAAGGAGCGACACAGCATGACACTCCTCGCTAAGCTCGAGGCTGAGCTGGGCCAGCAGGAATATGAATGGCATGGTCTTCGTGATACACTCATGGTTAGAGACTCTCAGTCAACTCTGAGGACTGTCACACCCAACCCAGATTTAGCAATAGATGGTCGCAACGACACAGTCGCGACGCTATTGGAAGGGGGCTCTGTGCTAACGAATCAGGCAAGCCGGCCAGTCGCACCCCAGCAGGTGAACTATGGTCCTGCACACTCCCCCTCATTTCAAGCATCAGACTCCACCCAGACCGGCATCGCGCAGCAACAACTGGCCGAGAACCAAGTGGAAGAGAGGGGCATCCGGCCAAGTGTATCGACCGAGGCGGATGTGAAGGATAATTCGCAATCGTCAGGCTTGTCTATGTATACGCATTTGTTGAGGACGGAGCACACCGATGGGTTTGAGAGCGAATACGACCAGCCCAGGAACAGAGAAACAGATCCAGCTAAGGCGCTATTATGGCGCCCGACTTCTTCTCCTGATGTCACTGTCCTTCCAACAGTGCACACATTGCTCTGGACCCCAGTCAGTCCAGTCGCTAAAGCCGCGACTCTAAACGAGGACAGTCACCAAAGTCGCACGGTGGTGACGCAGCATCGGGGCAGAAGGGATTTTGAACCACTTAGCATCGAGAGCTCGCATCTGTGGGAGAAGGTTGTGTCTCTCCGTGAGGAATCTTCTCATCACGGACTTTGGCGCGCACAATCACCGCCCGTGTCTAAGTCCGAGACAGAGGTAGAGTTAAAGGTGACGACACGGGAGCAACCAGTCAAACCAGTGACAGCGCGCCGGCCCCCACGGAGAATTAAGCGTATCACATTACTCCCAGACATTCTGGAGAGTCCAAAGCCAATTGCTGATAGGCGCGGAACCTTGGGGATATTTCAATTTCCTTGGGGAGAAATGTCGGACATAGCATCCTTGCCCGCACGCCCATCGACAATGATGGTGATGCCAAGCCGAATGGCTAATATTCACGACGAGTTTGGAACCGATGCAACGTCATTCTTTGAGGATTATGAGGCAGAGGAAGAAGGAGACAGTGACTATAACACATTCTCTGACAGTGGTGAAGAAGAAGATGATGACGATGGATTTGACGAGAATGTGCTGTGGGAGATTGCTAGTCTTCTCACACCTAGACAAGAACGACACAGCGACAACGTCTTCTCCGCTGAGAGTGTAACCCACCAAGGTGGGCAGGAGAACGCTGCTAGGTACCCCTTGGGTGAGGCGTCCAACCCTAGTAAATTTGGGGAGAGGGAGTCGTCTGAAGCTCTGGGATTTCTCTCTACTAATTTTGCATCGTCACAGACAGAGCAAATAGCGATGCAGGAGTTGCCCTCCCCTAGGGCAGCGGTAAGAACAGCGACGACAGCACTTGCAACCTCCAGAGAAGCACCAACAAGGGAGCCGAATGCGCCAAAGGGTGACGGCCCCCACGCCACCGCAAAGCCAATGGGCATGGACCAGGATCCCTCGCGGCGGCTCGTTCAGGGATTTTTCTTGGGCGAAGAAAAGCGTGCCGTGCGGGCGCCAGGTGGTAGCACGGACGAGGCCAATCTAAGCTCGGCAACCGATGCCGCTGCGAGGACCCTGTCTCCGAAGGCCGAGCATGTTAGTGTAAGCTGCGACAAGGTCGGACACGGTGGAGATGGGTTTGAATTCATAAGCAACAACCACATGCCAGAGACAGAACCAGGGTCTTTGCCTCCTCTGTGTAGCTGTCAATCCCCGGCTGGCGCGCCAATGACGACAGTTTCCTCTGTTCATGAGACAGGTTCAACCCATGCTCTCCACATCCCTGCACCTCCAACAAATTTTAGCTCAACTGGAACTGACCCTGAGGAGCCTCCCACAGGGGTGTGGACATTGAATTCCGTCCACACGGCGACGCCACCCCGCCAGGTCCCAGTGCTATCAGTTACGTCAAGGGTTATGCTGCCCTCCGCCGACATTTCCGCTGGCTCCTCCGCTACCACCCAAGACGACTTTATTATTATACAGTCCGTCACTCCCTCAAGCGCATCGTCTTCTTCTCTCGACTCATCTTGCCCATCTTCTGAGAAATCGCTTCACCAATTATCACCCCAGCTTACCGTTCCCAAGCACGAAACCTTGCTCCGGAACGCCTACGAACTATCGCCTTTAGTTGGTCCAATGGCCATGTTGTGGTCCCCCCCAAGTGCTCCTATCCTGCGCCCCTCCAAGGGGCTCTATCAACCTGACGCCCAAACCTGGAGTTCCTACCTTCCTACAGAGTCTGCTGCGCGAGCTGTGCCTCGAAAGGCTGAACTTGTAACACTTGAAAGCTCTACCCTCTGGGCGCCGACACCAGTGAAGAAGCTCGAGGAGCCCTCCCATGATGGACTTTGGAGTATCAAGAAGTCTCAAGAGGCACCTGAGGCTCCAGCGCCTGCCATGTGGGTGAAGCCTGATGTCTTTGAACCTGTTTCCTACGGACTTGCGCAGCCTGCTGCCGAATTGTGGTCGACTTATCTAATTGCCGAGGACGAAACTCCACGCGTGAAGCAGCGAGAGACCGAGCCCGCAGTCATCAAGAGCCAGTCGCTTTGGACAAAGCCAGCGCCAGCACCAGTTCTGAAGCACGAAGGACCATTATGGAATTCAGCAAAGGTTGCACCCACAGCGGCCGGTTTTGGCTTGTGGGCGCCTCCCGCGGACGCTACCGAAGTTGACGAGGAACCCGTGGGACTATTTAGCCTTAGTCACCGACGCTCCGATTTCCGGACTTCGTCGCTATCTCCGGCCGCCCTGCACATGGAACGCAAGAAACGAAGTCCGCTCCAACCATTTCCGGACTTCGTCTTCGCACACCTTTGGAACCAGGCTCCTCTATGGGATGCTGATGCAAATTATGCGAAGATCAAGGAACAGGAGGAAATCGATGCGCTAGTGCTCGAGGGTCTATTCAGCCTGAATCATCGCCGCACCAATTATCGTACTACGTCGGAGCCCCCCGCGGCCCTGGTCACCAAGACCAAGCCGCGCATCTCGCAGCACACTCTGCCGAAGCTCACCTCAGATAGCCTCTGGTCTGTGCAATCCCAGGCCCCCGCTCCTGTTCAGCGAGACTGGCTCGCCGCCACCTCGGGCAAGTCTTGGAGGACTCTCTCGGTCGTGTCAACATCTTCAGAGGCGGAATCAACCAAGTCGGTCTCTACTATTGCCTCATCTGTCAGTTCTGATTATGGCAACGAGAAGCCAATCCGTCGACTTGATGCAACCCCAGCCCAGTGGCTTGAGGCTTTGCGAGAGGCCGTGGCTGCAGGCCAGGGTGCACTGAGCAAGGACCAGACCCTCGATTCGTCTGAATCGCTGTCGTCTGCTTACCAACTTTGGTCCAGGCGTATTGACACGAATGCCGCCCAGACTGATTCTACTTCCATGTGGAAACCGATGGCCTCGCCTACGAACAACTATCTGGTTCTCACTGCGGTGCCGGGAGCACTTGATGATGCGCAGCTCCACGCTTCATCAGCGTCGCTACGTCGCAACTCTAAGTCGAGTGCGTCTCGGCCTCCTCCGCCAGTTTTCCACGGATGCACTCACTCAGCATTTCTGCCTGCTGTAAATGAGACGCCCCGCGACTTCGGTGACCAGGCTCTTTGGTCGGCTGAGGGCGATGCGTTGGAGGCTCTGGAGGATGAACGGGCTTGGCTTGACAAATCGCTCCGAAACGGCATGGCCGTTGCGCAGCTTGGATAATCAAGCAAACTAAACCCCTGAAATTCCATATCTGGCATCTGGAACTGAGATTGGCCTGCGGGGTTGTCCTCCGCCTGGTCCGGGGGGGTGTGTGGCCAAAGACTGTGGCTCTGGCTTGCTTTGATGCTCAAACACCCTCCTTCACCTCACCCTCACCCTCGTCGATGATGCCGAGGGCGAGATGAATGACTTGTCATGATCTGACTGACTAATTGGCGGGGAAATATTTGGAAATGCGCCAGAAGGATGCAAAAAGTTGAAAAAGCAAAGAACCGTTTGTAATCCAAGGATGGATGACATGAATGTTTTTTTTTTTGGGGCGCAATGACGCAAGCGGCCTTGATGCTGATTTGGGGTTAATTTTTTTTTATGATGGGGGAGGAGTTTCGGTCTTTTCCTTTGTGCTACGTATTACAAACCACTACACACAAACGCACGCAGACATACGCAATCGATCAATCTAGACAAGCGTTCCCGCATTGATGATAGTTTTTTTTCTTTCCCCCTTCTTTTAGCTCTGTTTATTTTTGTTTGTCCTTTATCTATGCTTAGCCAGCGAAAATAAAAAATGCTATACTTTTGAGGGAACCTTATCTAATGCGAATATTCCTTGGCCAACACAGTCGAATAGTTCATGGTCCATGTACTTCGTTACTCTGTGCTATTTGTTTTTCCCCCCAGATTGAATGGAACATAAATCAATCCTGGTTCTTCATACTGTAGTATCTTGTCATCTCATGATTCTCTCTTGCAAATTCAGCGGTGTCGCGTGATGTTCACGAGTTTTTTTTTTTGTATTTGTTTTTCTTTCTTTTTGTTTTCCCCCCCTACCTCCTCGGTGGTGGTTCGGTATTCTATTTCTCCTCGGGAGAATGATCCGGCTTTGAATGTCCGCCCGCCGATACCCGTGATTGAGGAGCAGTCAGAGGAGTTTGTCAAAATCGCGACATCAACACCCCCCCTCCAAAGAAAGATAAAAGAAAAAAAAACGGAGCCTTCGAATATAGCCGACGATGGGAAGGGAAGCTCAAGAGGCCTGCAGCCTTGGACATCGACGTGACTGTATTTTCAACGTCACATCATGGGGGTTGCTCTGGATAAATAGTTTTTTTTTTTTTGGCCTTGTTGAAGAAACAATGTCCGAGACAACGACAGGGGAAGAAGACGTGTCGGCATTTTGGTGTAAGAGTCACAGATTTCCAATTGCAAGTCCGTACGGCATTTTCTAGGGTTCGTTCATGTGCAGACAGTTTGGTTTAGAGACATAGGTGAGGGAATTGAATCTCTCACCCATCTACACCACCTCAAGCCTTTTCCTTCAGACCAGACAGGCAGGGTTGGCTGGTAGACAATGGCAGTATCTTGCCTGGCAACGAAACGCTTTCAAACACATCTCACTTATCACCTTACCATGCACTGCAAAAATCGAACCGAAGCGGCAAATTTCAAGGCAATAAATCGTCATGGCGTTAAAGCTCTATCCATGCATGCAATCGTAAAGAACGACGCAGGAAGCGTACAATTATACGCCCGGTGCGACGTTGGATCCCCTTTCACCCTAATCTTCCAGCTACACTCCCAAAACCCTACCCTTCCTATCCCCTCTTGAATCCATTTACCTATCCCGACCCTTTATATTATCCCAGAACCTTTGCGAAGAGACAGAAAAAGAAAGAGAAAAAAATGAAACAAAAACCAAACAAAAATGGGAGCGGCATATAAAGCCATCCCCAAAAGCAACAATCCGTCAAACAACAAAAGTTTTTCTGGCCGAGAGTCCTTTGCTTGTCTTCCTCGCCGGCTGCTCCCCTCCACTCCCTGACGTGGTTTTCTCTCAACTAGACGATGTTTCGTCTGTCTGTCTCTTTCTGTTTTGTTTGTCGCTTCTGTCCATTCCCGCGATGCGTACTTGATATGGTCTTGTGGCGAACAGGATGTTTTGGTTTTTCCTTGTCGAGAGAAAGGGCATTATTTTTCTCGAGCGCGGAGAAACGTCGTCTTCCCAATCCAACTCTCCCCAATTTTTTTTTTGATACCATCCTTATAAGTCATGAAAGCATTAAGTCGTGCCGACAAAAAGAGAAGAGAAAAGAACAACAGGCACTGTGGTAGAATGAAAGGAGAGAAGAGAACAAATGAAACCGTTACGTTTCTTCATACCACAAAGGGAAGAACAGAAAATATGTCGGAGAAATGAAAAAGGAAAAAGAAGCTCCCCACAAGGCACGCTCGTGAGTAAAAGGGACCGGCATAACTATTTGCCACGTCTACCTATCACTTGTGAGGAGCTTATTATAGAGGCACCGGATCTAAATGTATTCCTGTGCCTCGAAAGCTTGCGACCATTGTTCGGCGACATGGCCATGGTCGCAACAGATTACCGGGAACATTCGTGAAATCATCAATCTCTACCATCAGTGTTGGTGGGACTAACGTAATCAGTTTTCGTCGAGAGGAAATCGATCGATGAGGGAAAAGATGTTCCTCGAGAGTCGAGCAGTAGCCAGGCGAGTAGCAGGGATGGTATTTCGGATGCAGGCAAGATGGATGCCCATGTGGCTCTGTGCCTTATCAGGGTCGATCATCGTGCTTCAAGACGAGTTTGCCCTTTTTCAGCAGTATGGATATAAGTAGGAATAAAAACCTGTAGACCCAGAGACCGTCGCTATGCAAACAATATTTCACAAATTCTTTTATACACGCTCATGCAGAATTGCAGAGCACTGGCTGAGGCACCTCAGACTATGTCAAGCTTCAGTTGACTGTCATCATCTGCATTCGTCGAGGTAAACTCGAAGAGGGTGAGTTCTCCGCAGATGGCCCTTCTCTCATCGTTGTCCCACGACTCCGAGCAGCTCGCCTGGGCGGACTTGACCCGGGATCGTCGAAAACGCGAGTGAAGGCAGGACTGGAGTCGAGTTGACGCTCGCGTCTAGGAGTTTGCGCTGGGCTCTGAGTGATCTGATCAACACGGCGGATCATGTCAGAGAGCACATCTCGTAGGTCCCCAGCTCTCTTAACTAAGGCCTTCAGGCTGTTGGTATCGAAATGGACCTTTCCATCATTAACGGGTGGTTGGTCGGGCTGGGGACGATGTTGCATTGCCTCCATGACTGAGCGAACAACGCCGGACACATCGTTCGGTTTGTGGTGTCGATTTTCGGGGGTCCTGGGTCGACTTGACCGATTGGAGGTGCCACCGGTCTCAGCAAAATGCCATTTCCCAAAGATATCATCATCAGGTGAGAAGACAGATCGGCGCCTTGGCGAATGCCGCTCTCGCACCACCGTAGTCTTGGACATTGCGGGTTCGCGGCCATCGAAAGCAGCATCGAGTCGATCCATAGAATGAGCGTCGAATCCCTCATCGCCAAAAGTTTCATCAATCTCGAAAGCATCGAAATTGATAGATGAAGTCGACTTCTGGTCATCATTGTCTACTTCAATCGCGTCTTCGTCCGGCGAGGCTAAAGCAATAATTCCCTCTGCCTCTTTCCATAAACCCTGTTGCGGTCCGTCAATCATGTCCATATCTCGACCATGGCGACACAGGCGCTTCAGATCGTTTACGAGGAGAGAAAACTCGCGGATATGTCCTGAATGAGCCTTGACACTCGGTTGCGTAGCGCGTATGGACTCTGGAACTGCAAACACTTTGTCGTCTTTGTCACTGCCATTTGCACCAGAACTTCCAAACTCGAAATCGTCATCCCAATCCTCGCTCACGGTCTTAGTTCCCATACCCCAAGTACCATATTTAGCCCCGGCAGATTTGGCATCGTCTGGAGAGTCATGGACAACAGGGACACTCTGACTGCGTACATGGGTAGGTGTTGGGCCCTTTCGAATAGCTGAGCGACCTCCTCTAGTGTCCATCTCTTGTTTCGCAACCGCGGTGCGTGGTCGCTGGGATCGCCCACCAGGTGTATGGTACTTGTCATGAACCGTGGGCTCGCTCCAATCGAACAAGTTACTAAGCGGTCGGTCGCTGTGACTGTCGCTTCCGTTCACCTCGTGTGACGAGTTGCCACTTATATTCGCAAGAGCGAGGCGCACGTTAGGATTTATTCTTCTTGGGTTCAACGAACTCGCTTTAGAGGGAGGTGAGAGTGGGTTGCACGGAAATTCGTCGACCTTGGCCCAGTCGTCGTCAAAATCGTCATCCAGGGATATGCGGTTGAAGTCTTTGTTGATGAATGAAACATCTCGAGGTGATGAGTCGAGCCTGAAACGGGGTCCAGACATGATCCTACTAGCGAAGCTAGCCTCGTTTCGGTGGATTATGCGGACAGGCGTGGGGATGGTCTCGTCCTCTTCCATGATCTTATCCCCTTCGTCCCACGCCCGGCCAAGAATTTCTTGGATGGATAGGCGTTTCGTCTTGCCGTTGCCGGCGGTGCTAGGAGGCGACTCGTCATACATGGATTCTAAGGGTGTTTCAACAGCTCGTGCACGTCCAGATGCAACTGTCCGCAATGAGTCAAACATTGTGTCACTTTTGAAGTCAGTGTCATCATCGTCACCCGAAGTACAGTCCCGAGTGTCCTCAGAACTCTCCATGGTAGAACTTCTGTCGTGCTGCGTTGCCCTAAGTTGTGACATTGCTGTGGAGCTAGTAGAACTGCCAGAGGGCTGATGAGGTCTTGGTTGGTGAGTAGTGGACACCCCGCCGGAAGACCCTAATCTCGAGGCATCCACATGGAAACTGGAAAGACTTGAAAGCGGGGGGGCCGGTGACGACGAGTTCCTCTTGCGCATTCGAATTGACGCGATGGTAGCTGAACCAGGCGCTGACCCCGACTTATTGCTAGGCAATACTGGGGAGATGGCTAATTGCAGTGGCGGATTGGTTGGTTGTTCTGCGCCGGGCGATGCGCCAGTCAAAGGTTCTGATGCATGTCGCTTATTTCCTAGTTTGGGTTCTGTGCCGCGCTTGGGGCGCCGGATACTGCCCGATGTCCGCGACACCCAATTGCTCGCAGATGTGAAGGGCATGGAGACTGATTTTCGCGGCAATCTTGACGGCGTCTCTTCTGGCGACGCTGCAAACTCTTCTAATGGTTCCGCTAGTGGTCGAGGAGTTTCATGGATATCTGCCGCCGGTAATAACCTGGGCGGTGCTGAGGCGCTAGAAACCATTCTCGGTTTCACGAGATGGACACGGTGGGCTGGATGAATGTCGTCACCAGCAAAAATGCGCTTCTGAAATACAACTCTGGCATTCGGGCTGAATTCGCCAAACCGAGCAGGGCTTACCCTTGAGCTGATACGGACTGTTTTATTGTGGAAGAAAGATCTCCAGCTACTCTCCGCAGTTGATCGAACGGGGGTCGCGATCGGGGATGGAGCCAAGAACTCGTGGGGCCTGAGATGATCGCCAAATGAGAACTCGCGAGGCTCAACTGGACTCGGTACTGGAGAATCGGTTTGCAGCCTTTGGAGTGTGGCAGAGCGTTGATGGCTAGTGGCAGGTCGTCGTAACGTAGGTAAATGTGATTTTGCTCGTCGTCGCGAGAAGTGATCTTGGTCGCCCTGTTGGGTTGAAGTCGATCGCTTGACGAGCTTGTTTGGGGGTAACGGAGGAGCAGCAGGGCCTGAAGGGAGCATTGGGGCCGCAGAGCCGTGAGAGAATATTGAGGGAGTATCGTGGGTAATGCTTGATCTGGGAGTATCTTGGCGTGATGACGGGCGCAACGACAGCCGTCTTATCCACGATCCATTTGAGGAGATTGAATCCCGAGGCTCGACTGGGGCAGGCGACTCCGATTGTCTAACGAAGGATGACTTGCGACTGCTCACTCGAGTCGGAGTCGCGCTGGTCTGAGGTTGGGGAGGCCTCTGGTAGCGTGAGAGGGGAGGTCTCGAAGCGGTCGCGGGTCGTGGGAGAGTGTGGTAGTGGGAGTTACTGTCGGTGGAAACGTTGCTCGTTGATGGCCGTGAAAAGAAATTACTCGGTCGATAACGAAAAGTCGGTTCGCGATCTGTAGAGAGGCGTCTACTACGGGTAGTAGCAGGTCGAATGGGGGTAGAGGAGGCGTTGGTTTCGGTAGGTTGTCCGAATACCAAACCACTTGCCGCTGCAGCAATTGCAGTGCCCGTTCCAACAAGCTAGACCGAAGCAAGTCAGGTTAATAAGTGTCACGAAAAGGTAAAAATGTGTAGATCAATGGAAAGGGAAGGACAGGGGGAAGGGAGCATGTGAGGGTGTGCGGGAAAGTCTATTGCTAAGACATGCGGACCTATTGTGGAGGTGAGGAAAACGCGCGGGTGGGCTCGCTGAGGGTGTGGTGTGCCGAGTTGACTACGAAGCATGGGCTATGGATTGTAGTGTCGGATTGAGAGGATAGATGAAGGCACATGCTCGACAGCAAAACTTACACTCGGAACGGTCTGCATGATTGCGAAGGACTCTCAAGTCAGGCGAGAGAGGATACAGCGGCTAGCATTCTAGGGGAGGGTGACGGTAGTTCTTGTGACGGATGTGATGCGCATCGTCAAGCCATGGACGGTAATGCTTGGCTTGAATAGACGGGTGTAGCCTGAACCTTGAACTCTGAGATGCAGTAATGCAACCACACCCGAAGATGGCGGGATAGACGACGGAGACGAGGTGAAAGTTGAGTTGTTTGACCAATGCAGGTGAAGTTCACGTCCGTGGTGAGCAGGAGATAGAATGACAAACAGAGCCTCGAAGACTCGAACAACCAAGCTGCGCGTAAGTCGATGCTGCGTCTCCCCAAGGTGACAAAACGCCGGTTGCAAAGAACGAGTGTAGCCGAACGAAGACCAGGGAAACCGGAAAAGAAAAAATAGAAAACCCGAAAACAAAACAAGTTTCCTAGGGATCGTGCGGTGGGTAAACAGATGGGGAAAACGGTGCCGGCTCAAGGTGAAGCAAGCAAAGTGTGCGAGCGGAGAGAGCTGGGAGGGTTTGTTGTGTGGTGTGTCTGTGACTGTCGGGGTAACGATGATGAGGGACAAGAGGAGTCGTTTCGGAGTTAGTGCTAAATCGGATCAGAAGAAAATGGAAAGAAGGAAACGAGAAGGCAAAGGGGAGAGGATTATGAATATGCCGTCTCCCTTCTTCTTTTTCTTTTTTTTTCCCTCTTCCTGCTGCACTCTGCGTTCTCTTCTGGCAAAGTCCCCTGGCCCTGGTTTGTTGAAGGAGAAATTGGCCGGTGGTGAAAAGAAAACCAGCAGCTGGGAACCAAGCAACCAGGCACAAAATGCACAGATACAGGCACAGGTGCAGCTGTGCACGCGGATGCAGGCACAAACACAGGTAACCGGGCCCCCAGAGCAATGAGAGCCAAGGAATATACGCTCTATACTTCCTACGGAGCACTGTACCAAAGAGAAATCAAAAAATGACCAAGAAAAATCCACCTGCACATCCGTCCATACATTACCTTACAGGCTTACAGACCACTTGGCGGCACCCGCAACATCCACCTAAACAAGACAGAACGCGACCTGGAGATTGCAAGTGAGATTTGGATGAGGACGGATCGTCTCTGCAGGGATGGCCATCAGGCTTATGGGCCAGGGACCCCCCAGAACCGTTCAGCATTTCTTTATTACGCCCCCCTCTCAGTGACCCCTTCTCAGCCCATGGCCTATCATTCCGCTCCCGCGCCTCCGTTTTAGGTGCCAAGTACCATGACACAGTTCCACAGGTGCTGGGTACCTTCATCTCTTCCCGCGACAACGGTTCCCCCTTCGTAAACCAGGTACCTAGGCAGGTAGGTACAATGGGTCGGTACCTACACTACCAATGTACCATTAGAATATTAATCTCTAGGTAAGGTACGTCCGTTTTAAGTCTCTGCCCTTCTCATTAGCGAGCGGAGCTACTGGATGTTTACTGGTACCAGTACTGCTTCTAGCGCTTCTGCGGGTCTGTAGCGAGTGACCTCAAACCAACGCCATGGCTCTTGTCCCTCTGCGAAGTGAGTTGGGCCTTGATTTCTGCGCTCACTTTCCTGTAAATTACTGGCAGGCCGCTGCAGGCTTCGACACAAGGTACTCCGTCGGTGCTGTGGGTGCTGCAGCACCCACGCCATGATTGGGCACGGTGAGGCCTCGACCGGTGGCGCCTGCGAGTCGCTCGTCTCAGCAGCACGAGAAATTGGGGTTTTTGTCCCGGATCGAGTGGAGGGCAGCAGAGCACAATTTCAATTTCGATTGACATGCAGCGTACAGTAGTGAGATGGGGCAGTCTTCGGCGCGTTGATAAAAATAAGTTCTGAGACTGATTTGCTGTGGCCTGGGTATCTTCATGCAGAGCACGGGATAAGGAGGCAAGAGACAACATGTCACCGAGATGAAATGAGCAGCACAGCGCTTCCCTCACCTCACGTTCAGTGTGTCTCGCCGCCCCATCAGTTGTTTCGTTGTGTGGTCGGCGTCGCCTCCATCTTCTTCTCATCTCAACCTCTTGTAACCACCAGTCCGCTGAGGTTCCAGACCAGGCAGACCCAGTCAATATCACCGGTGCGGAGTACAGTAGCAGTACAACTTCTCCCTTTTCTAACAAGGAAATAGCACTATGTAATAGTGGTATGGATGTGCATTGGCATTGCGAACCAAGTTCTGTCTGCTAGCTGTTTAGCGCCTATGGTGCAGGCAAGGCAGAATACTCTGCTGTACATAGCACCCGACTGTACTTTGGGCAAGCCTATAGGTAGGGTAATGGAACTTCTCCCTATCATGGCGTCCATACGACAATGCACAGTTGGTGCCTGCCGACTGGTGATTCGCACAGGCTGTGAATAATCTCTTTCCATGTCCGCTCCGCGCGCGAACAGACACTCTACCTACTTAGGTTCAAGAACCTTCACACATTCCTGGTCGGCCCCCTTGGAGAACATCTCCAGAGCGGGATAATTCACCGGGGCCGTCTGAGCGGGCCCGGGGTGCCCATCTCGGGCTATGCCTACAGCGGCATTTCCAATAAGCTACAACATACGGAAGTATACATACTACCTTATCTACGAGCACTGGAAAGGAGGTGAATCAAGCGGGATGAATGCTATGCCTCAAAAAGCGCCACCTATTGGCTCTTTGGATGATAATTAAGTATGCACAGGCAATTGGGGGCTCGGTGTGTACTTATGGTGCACGCCATTTTCAATGTTTACTCTTGATAAAGAGCTACAGTACATGATAACTTGGGACATGGTACGCTGCACGGAGAGAAGAGGCGCGCATTGGATTGTCAGGCCAGCTGGGATCAGGATTCTGTTCCCTACATGGCGGGCCCCCATACTACTATGTACTCCGAGGGTTGTATGAAGTACATGCCGTCATCTCCTTTCTTCCACTCTCTCCTTTGCTATAATGACCCCTTCAGAAAGCATCTTCTTTCATTCCAGCTTTGACTCCCCGGGGTCTCGGAGGTGAGAACAAGCTTGACGTCCAGGGTTACTTAGAGCGCAACGCACCCCTTCCAGAAGGAGAAAAAGGGCCCTGTTCTTACTCTGGTTCCTACTCCTACTCTGTTGCTTGTGCAACACGCAAGTAAAACAGCCGGTTGAGTTTCGCTATTTCAGCATTGAGTGAGTGCCCATGGCGATGAGATGCCGCAGACTCGTAAACTTGGTACATCGTTGCAGTGTTACAGGACCATGCCGGCCTCTGCACACTCAGCCAGTCCTGCACTGCGGAAAGGAGAGCAAGCGGCAGCGGCGGGCAAAGTAGGCTGGAAGCAAATCTGGAGCCCGAAATCTCGCCATCAATTCCGCGTTGTGTGGTGCAATCCCCCATTCCATCTGCAGTTGTCCAACGTGTACTCCGTATGAAGCGCGAAGTACATGCATGCCGCCAAACGTCCACAGCTCCATCTGACGTGACATGGGAGAACCCCCCCCTCCTCTCCAAGGAGTGCGCTTGTATGCTGTGTGGCTGTGTGCCGCCTTTGCGAGGACTTGATTCATTGAGACATAATGTACTTCTGGCTGAGATTTTGATGAAATATTATAAGTCTCCGAGCATAAGATGAGTACCATTGTGAGCCCAACGCGTCATTGGAGGAAATAATCCAGTAAAAGGAGATGGAAGGCTTCGGGTGGGATCCATTACGAACCATACCTGCTGCAGCTTCCAGCGTATCGCCAAAAAGGAGTGCATGTAATTATCTGTATGTCTGTTTGTCTGCCATGTCCTGCATCTGCAACACGCAACTTGGGAGATGAGACCAGTCTTTCTAACAGCAGTTGCCACAAACACGAGAGAGATCTGTCATCAGTTGTCCCATCTCCTTTCCGATTCTTAAAGCTACTTCGTGTTAGTTGGCAGCGGTCTCCTTGGTTGGGCGCCCGTCTAATTATTCCGGGTATCAATACCAAGGCCACCCAACCAGGCCTCCTGTGATGTGTTCCATACCGTGCCAATGTGTTCCTTGTTTTTAATGTCTGCAAGTGTTTAGCAGCTCCAGGGTTGCCAGACACGACGTACCGACCTCGGTATTCGACCTAGGCAAACGAAATATGCAAGCTATGGAGCCTTTCAGCTTGCCTCTTGCAACCCCACACTATTCCTTCTTTGGCCCTTTATTGCATCCCTGGTGATACTGTACACATGCGAGCCCCATCTTTACTGGCGCCTGGCCCGTGGAAGCCGACCAACACGCACAACACACGAAAACATCGCGATCTTTTATTATTATTAACGTGTTATATTTACGAATGATTAAGTGTGAATTAGTGATAACACGACCATCCATAATAAAACGGGACTGTATAATACAATACAATTACAGACGCGACTACGGATGCGTATTCACCTTATTATTGACCTTCGCTTTATTAGAAGAGATGCAAGGGATGAGCACATGGGGCTGTAATAATCATCCGACTGTCCTCATAGCACCAGTGCCCCTAAAACGGTCCAGATACGAGACATTGCTCTAGAGGAGGAACAATGGCCAAAGGCACGGTCACACACTAGAATTCTAACGAACAACCAGTGTCTTGCCCTAATAGAATACTCGACGCCCTCTTCCAGGAACAAAAGACAATCAGAGCATGGCCCGTCAGTTCGAGCCTATCACACCCATCATTTTGTCTCACAAAAGCATCATTGTGTTCTCATCGTTCCTTTTCGTCTAACCTTAGTCCCACACAGCCCCCCCATATCTCAACACCATTCGATCGAATCAGGCGCAGATCGTTTGTACTGAGATAAACTACGTGCGGAGCTGAAAGCCTCGCCCATTCCAGAACAGGGCCCGCAGTTATCATAGTCTTCTTGCGCAAGTCAGTAGCATCACTCCTTCCATCAGGATTTCTCTATGACTACCAACAGAAGAAGAGAAGGGACAAAATTGAAAGGAAGTACGCTTGGCGAACATGTGGTCTTGGGGTTGTCTCACGGGTTTCCGTGAGGATAGAAAGGATTCAATGCCATGCACATAGACAGTCTTCATTGGAAGCACGCCCATACGGGGAGGCGAGTTTCTTTCGCGTTCAAGTTCAGTATTCGGTCGGTCATTGCACATAGTCGCTGTTTTGCCATCGATCCAACAAAATACGCTTGCGCACCCTAGCGGGGTCTGATTCTCTTAGAGGTAGACGACGATTTCAGGCGGGCACCATCCGGATGGCCAAGACGGAACCGTTTTCAAAGTTGTCATCTCAGTCCAAAGTTAGTCATGTTTATCTGCTCGAGTTTTTTTTTTTTCTCGCTTTGAAGGACCCTCCCAAAGTCCCCGGTGGTCCAGGGTTCTTCGGATATTCAAGTGACGATCGATTTCCAACAAGGATGGATGAGAGCTGCTCGGAAAGAAGCATCAATCCCGGTCACGAACCTACCGCTTTTGGAGAACAATAAACATGCTTCTCCCGGCATTTAGCTACCACTGGGATTGTGGGCGTAAAAACAAAGGGATCGGTTCAATTCCGACCTGAAACAGGTCAGCAGCCATGACCAAGGCGGAGGGGAAATCCGCTCTCCGCATATTGCCTTGCTAGGTAGTTCTTTGGTCAATGCAGGGTCGGAGCAGAAGCTGACAGGTACGGAGTCATATATCCAGTAACGAAAATACTTGAACCCTTGAAAAGCCACCCGGGTCAATGAAAGTAAGTAAATAGAGACAATTGTCTATCACGTTGAGTCGAATTTGATATCTCTGCTCCAACTCTCATTCATCAACAAATGCTCGACATAGAATCATGTTACGTCACCATGAAAGAAGATGTGTGAGTAAGGCTAGCCTCTCATCGTGCAGAAGATGGAATTGCTCGTGTCTCTCAATTTCCATTCAAGACCGAGATGCCGTTCAACAGACCTCAGCCCAGTCACGAAGTTGTCTATGGACATGGCTAGCGCTCACGGATCGCAGCTGACGCAATGGATGAGCTGCTTGTCTGGTGATAGCCCTAAACTCAAATGCCATGGGATGCTTGTCCAGGCTCCACGCGACCAGGTTCAGCATTGGAACTATTTGTTACTGAAGCAGTGGTTGAGTGGGTAAGATCAGTTGGTGATCCGGAGTGGCAATTCGGCAGTTTGAGGCTCCGAACTACGCACTTCTCCGAACGCACAGTAACTTACATACTCCATACACGCTGCACACACGTGCATTTTGCCCATCGCATCGCGCGAGCTTCCCCGCAGGACGTGAATCTGACAGACTGATCGTGGCCACGAAGCAGGACAAATAGGCATACTAGTCAGTTGTTACGGAATCCCCCGTGTAACTCACGTTTTTGAGGACCCTTCTGGGCGATGTACCCGGAAACCGTGTCATGCAGCTCCTGGCCATGCGAACGCAGCAATGCATGACGAATGGGTACAGGGCTGACCACGAGCATGGAGACTGGAACATGCAAGTCTCCTAGATCTGAAGCAAACTATCACGACGTATGCCACCCAAGATGTACAATCCTTGGATCATGTTGGGACTATTATGATCGGGACTGGGGGGTTGGGGCCAAGCAAGCTGAGAATGGAACACACGTCGCCGAGCAGGGGGGTGTCGTAGTTGTCCATTCCTTGAATCATTCAGCAAGATAACTCGTTTGTATTCCCAACTACAGTCTTGTCTTGGCCACAGCTGGGGTCTAAATACCAGTAGCGCGGGAATAACGAGTGGCTAGGTGGAGAGACTACGTATTGTCGACGCCAAAGATGACGTGTAGACGGCCGTTGCATGCCCGCCAGCGGCGCTGGCTACTGCCCGTCTCGAGAAGCGTGCTTGAGCCATCACTTTAGAAGCCGACCGACGCGAAATAGAGCAAAATGCTGTGAGATAACTGAATATGTGATTCGATTTTAGGATCCTGGTGTAACAGAAGGAGTGACAAATAGCAACTAGGTCCAGACATTATTCATTGGAGAATTAAGTGAAGACTGGGCTCGGTTGGTGCAACCTTGAGGTGCTGGAGATTTCGGAGTAGGGTAGGTAAGGTGAGGTTGCAGGTGAGCCCAGGGACAGGCTCTGTCATGCAGGATGTCCAACCCAAGCTTGCACTCGATCTCTGTATGCGGTGTTGTGCAGGCCCAATGCAGAATAATCGCCATCTCTAGCATGGTTTGCATCTGTTGTGGGAATGTTGATCCCAACGAATGCAGGAAACAATGCAGGCGCAAGGACTCGGGTCCTGTCGAGGCGAAGCGAGGTCAAAGCCAAGCGGAACCCAGATCCATGTTGTGATTTTCGGCTACCTAACCTACAGCAGTTTATGGGCATGATGTGCGGATAACTAGTTGACATTACTCCGCTCTGGTTGATGTGGAAAAAGGCCCATTGTAAAAATAAAAACATTCCAGTGTTTTCAAATTGATAAAAGCGCGTCAGGTTCGCGTGCCAGATTGGAGCATGTAGTACCTGATTGGCTGGCATCGACTAAAGCTGAGGACGAGGTTAGTTTGCTTAGTGAGGGCATGCAACTGCGCTGCCTCCTGTAGGTAAGAACCCGCGGAATTGGCATCGCATCTTGATGTCTTCATGAATCGTGGCTTCGTTTCAACCGCCCAATCAACTTGGCAATGCTCGGCTGCAAACGGTGATATGCATACGAGGGGTACTCATGCGTGTTTATTCATTTACTTATTCAGGGTCAGGGTTGAAAGAAAAGAACCAAACTTTCCACTGGCCACAACTTGGAGCAACTCTTTTGCTTTGGATTGGTTCTGGTATATGGATGAGAATCTCCACTGGAGCGGCTGCAAGCAGGCGAACCCCAGCACAGGTGCATGCCGTATAATTCAATCTGCGTAGTGCATATTGGGAGATGGTAGTTGGTCACGGGCAGACGAAAATCGGGCGATGTATGCATGCTTGTTAATTTGGCACGGAACGGAAAACTGGAGTTAATGGAAGCATTTTCCCTGACTCTCATGTTCCAGTCTTCACCGCCAGTTGTACCTCATATTGCCGTCGTCTTCTCTGAGCATGACGTCTGGCCATGATGACTCCCCGCAAGTTGGTAACGCCTGCTTATGAATCGATGAGGCTGTCGCCGAAGACTCAACTACTGCAGGAGGAGATTGAGGTTCCGCGAAATACGGCCAATGACACTGGGTTGTGCGCAACAGGACCTATTTCCGTACTGGAAACACAAGGATAAGGCATGGTTCGCGGGCTTGGGTGTCAGTGGCCTTATTATGTAGACTCAAGGCACAATGGAACAAATGCATTCCATTCTCGATGGAATAACCCCAATTGTGCTTATACTGAAGCCTCCACTATAGCTTAGTTGAGGCTGTTAACTGTCCAAAAAAAAAAAAATGTAGCCTTCGTCAGGCTGAAGCTCGACGGTCCGATGTGGAACCGGAACCCACAAAAATTCAGCGACACACACGAGAGCCATGGCGGGGCATCTCGCAAGCCAGCAAAGTCGGAGCAAAACCACCAGGACCAGATATTGAGGGCATCATAGAGCAACACTCAGATATCGCCAAACCTGCTGAAAGCTCACAGGACAGCATATATACGGCTGACGGAACGTCCAAGATCATCTGATATATCCCCAAAGGCTATCGCTGTTCAAGATGGAGGCCGATATCAGAGCTGTCCTGCCCAACATTGACCCTGTCGTATCAGAGTACTCTGCGGGCTACCTTACCCATGCCTCTACGACTTGGACGGATGATGAAGACGCTTCTGGCTCTTCTCCTCTGAACGAAGCTGCCGCAACCATCACCGAGCTATTGCTGTCTGCGTCTGGAGGCGTGGATGCCAAACTAGAGGAGAAGATCAAGCAGCTCGTGGAAAAATGGGTGGACAGGTACACCGAGGCTCAGGGTGGTGAGAGGAGGGGCCCTTCAACTGTGAAGCGTCTGGATCAGACTATCCAAGTTAGCTCTCAGCGGAACATGTCGTCAACTTTGGCTGTAGCTACCGGTGGTGTTGATCTGGAATCTGCCAACGTGCGAAAGGTCGAGTCGAAGGTTGACCGAAAGAAGCTTGAGAAGGCAGAGAGAAAGATCGCGGCCAAGCAGCAGAAGAAAACCTTCAAGACCGTCGAGTATGAGGCGTCAAGACTTCTGGAGCAGCCTGAGAGCACTCAATCCTACGAGGAGTTCTACATGGCCGTCAACCCACTTCAGCTGGGTTCCAGCTCAGCAAACAAGACAAAGGATGTCAAGCTGGACAGTATCGATGTTTCTATCGGAGGAAACCGCATTCTTACGGATACCAATCTAACCCTCGCATATGGCCACCGATATGGTCTTGTTGGTAACAACGGTGTGGGTAAATCCACGCTGCTCCGCGCTTTGTCCCGCCGAGAGGTTGCTATTCCTACGCACATCTCTATTCTTCACGTTGAGCAAGAGGTACTGTGGTTTACTCTGATAGAAATGTGTGTATGCTAATGTAAATAGATTACTGGTGATGACACTCCGGCTTTGCAAGCTGTACTCGACGCAGATGTTTGGCGCAAGGTTCTGCTTAAAGAACAAGACGTAAGTCTACACTTCCTCACATCAATCCTTACGTATGTCCTTTAGCTAACTCCTTTTCAAGGACATTACGGCACGTTTAGCTGAGTTGGAAGCCCAACGAGTAGGCCTGGCCGACACTTCGGCGGATGCTGCCCGAATCGATCGTGACAGAGAGACCCATGACAATAAACTTGGGGACATCCAAGCTAAGCTAGCAGAGATGGAGTCCGACAAGGCTGAGCCCAGGGCCGCCAGTATTCTCGCTGGTCTCGGTTTCTCTCCCGAGAAACAGCAAAATGCAACCAAGACATTCTCTGGTGGTTGGAGAATGCGTCTGGCACTTGCCAGAGCTCTTTTCTGTGAACCTGATCTGTTACTTCTGGACGAACCTTCAAACATGTTGGACGTTCCCTCAATTACCTTCCTTTCCACGTATCTTCAGGACTACCCCAGCACGGTTCTTGTCGTTTCTCACGATCGAGCATTCCTCAACGAGGTAGCCACAGATATCATTCACCAGCACTCTCAGCGTCTTGATTACTACCGAGGTGCTAACTTCGATACCTTTTACGCAACTCGTGAGGAGCGAAAGAAGGTGGCTAAGCGAGAGTACGAGAACCAGATGGCCCAGCGTGCTCATCTACAGGCCTTCATCGACAAGTTCCGTTACAACGCTGCTAAATCTTCTGAAGCTCAGTCTCGTATCAAGAAGTTGGAGAAGATGCCGGTGCTAACACCACCAGAAGCCGAGTACAACGTCAAGTTCACTTTCCCTGAAGTGGAGAAATTGTCTCCCCCTATTGTCCAAATGTCCGAGGTCACTTTTGGTTACTCCAAGGACAATATCCTACTGCGAAATGTTGACTTGGACGTTCAACTGGATTCGCGTATCGGCATTGTTGGACCCAACGGTGCTGGTAAGACTACTATTCTCAAGCTTTTGGTAGGAAAGCTGGAGGCTTCCACTGGTATGATCTCGCAACATCCCCGTCTCCGCATTGGCTTCTTCGCTCAGCACCACGTTGACGCTCTCGACTTGACAATGAGTGCTGTGAGCTTTATGGCCAAGAATTATCCTGGTAGGACAGATGAAGAGTACCGACGACGATTGGGTGCGTTTGGTATCACCGGTACTACCGGTCTGCAAAAGATGGCTCTCCTCTCTGGAGGTCAAAAGTCTCGTGTTGCATTTGCCTGTCTCGCCCTCACCAACCCACACATTCTTGTGCTGGATGAGCCTTCTAACCATTTGGATATTGAGGCTATGGATGCGCTAGCAGAAGCTCTGAACGAGTTCCAGGGTGGTGTCCTGATGGTGTCCCACGACGTTACAATGTTACAAACTGTGTGCACGTCTCTTTGGGTGTGTGACGGCGGCACTGTCGAGAAATTCCCTGGCGATGTTCAAGCGTACAAGAAGAGAATTACTGCCCAGGCCGACTCGGCTGGCGTTGTCAAAGCTCACTAAAAACCCGACATTGCTAATGGGACAGGCAGGGGTTAGGGATCCTATATGTACCGTAAAAAGTAAATCTATACTTTGGTTGTCTGGTTGTCCGATAGGTATATTATGTTCTCTATTTGGCCCCTTGACTTCCTAGAGCTTTTAGCAAAATTATCGTGATAAACCATCCTACCCGGTTGGTTCATTTCTGTTATGTGAGTCCATAACATGTTGACCTCTGCCGTTTCTCTATCTCGTGATTCCTCGGGTAGTGTAGGGTAGGCAGGTTGAGTTGAACGTGCGGAGCTTGTTTAATACGAGTTGGGTGGAATTATGATCCGTGAGGGTTTTGCAGTGCAGGTAGATAACGTAGCCCGAGGCTACGTATCAGTTCGTCTGTGGGATGGTTGGGTCTTTATGTTATTAAATTGTCCCTTTGTACGTAGATCGCAACAGCAAAGGCAAAATCCACCAGAATAAATTGCGATGGGTTTAGTTCAGGAGTATCACTCAGATGGGAGGTGGCTGAGGACGGTAGAAGAGGACAAGAGCCCGGCATATGTGCATGCAGGTAAGCTCCATATGGAGGACACATGTATGCATAGGTACAGTGCCATTATGTATGTAGGAGTAGTTCATCGGCGGCATGCACACTTGAGTAGTAGGTTCATCCATCGACCATCTCACTCTTTCTCTCTCCGCTGCCGACTGTACCAAACTGTTGGCAAGGAGTACAGTAATCTGTAATATGGTGCCAACTTGTTTAATGTCGATCGTCCAAAAATTATCGTATGGTTGATGAGCTGTGTCCTGTCAAGGTCTCCAGTGGGCCTAGTTTTCCAATGGTGCCCCCGGCCCGTCAGTGGGAAATACGTGGCTGGCTACCAGGTATAGTCTGTTGTGGCCCAAATTTGCCCAACTCATCAGGAGTGACACGCCTTGGAGACGGGATACCTTGCGGCACTTGGGGGGAGAAGTTGGCCAAAAAGAATATTTCATCGAGGTCAGCCAACTACACACAATATGGAGAAGTCGCGTTATCAGAATAAAGCATCACTTGATGATATCCTGCCCAAAGTACTCCGCACAGAACATGGCGATATCCCTCGAGATACTTCCGTCCAATGAGCCCCCTTATAGCCATGAGCTTCGTACCGTCGCTGTAATGTTTCTGGCGGGTGCCTTGCGTTGGAGCCTTGCCGTATTGGGCGACTCACGGACCAGTTGTGGTAAACAAGCGAAAGTGCCCCCCCTCTCCCCATCACTCTTTCCCTTGGCTGGTGGTGCTGTTCCCCCTAAGGCCCCTGCAACCCATGGCGGTGAACAATTTCACGTCCCGCTCTCCAACAAAAATCAACAACTCCCCTTGACCCTTGACCGTGTCCTACCACCTTCCAACCCACTCTCCGTCTTGAAAGCTAGGTCGGCTCTTTGAGATCCTTCACCTGCATTTTTTCTCCTTCTTCCATCCGCATCTACATCCACTCTACAACCTTCAAAACCGTCAACATGCGTGAGATTGTAAGTTTCCTGCTCCATACACGCTGCCCAGAGCTCCCAGCTCGACGCGTTGTGCTGTGTTGTTGCCCCTGATTTACCCCGCCGAACAATCTCCCGCCGCCACCTCAACGCCAAACACAACACACACAGCTCGCGGGCTCAATCACCACATCATAATGGAACAACATGGCTAACTGTGGTTTTCTTTCTGCAATATAGGTCCACCTCCAGACCGGTCAGTGCGTAAGTGCTCCCTTTGACCTGAATAGCATCGTGCGGGGATTGGACTGACAATACGTCTCAGGGTAACCAAATTGGTGCTGCTTTCTGGCAGACCATTTCTGGCGAGCACGGCCTTGACAGCAATGGTGTCTACAACGGCACTTCTGAGCTCCAGCTCGAGCGCATGAGCGTCTACTTCAACGAGGTACGTGAGCTACTGGAGCCGTCTCTCCTTTTAGGAAACCTCTTAGCAAACTCACACCACCTTAGGCTTCCGGCAACAAGTATGTCCCTCGCGCCGTCCTCGTCGATCTTGAGCCCGGTACCATGGATGCCGTCCGTGCCGGTCCTTTCGGCCAGCTTTTCCGCCCCGACAACTTCGTCTTTGGTCAGTCCGGTGCTGGCAACAACTGGGCCAAGGGTCACTACACTGAGGGTGCTGAGCTCGTTGACAACGTCCTTGACGTCGTCCGTCGTGAGGCTGAGGGCTGCGACTGCCTTCAGGGTTTCCAGATCACCCACTCTCTCGGTGGTGGTACCGGTGCCGGTATGGGTACTCTGCTCATCTCCAAGATCCGCGAGGAGTTCCCCGACCGAATGATGGCCACCTTCTCCGTCGTCCCCTCCCCCAAGGTCTCCGACACCGTCGTCGAGCCCTACAACGCCACCCTCTCCGTCCACCAGCTGGTCGAGAACTCCGATGAGACCTTCTGTATCGATAACGAGGCTCTCTACGACATTTGCATGCGCACCCTCAAGCTCTCCAACCCCTCCTACGGTGACCTGAACTACCTTGTCTCCGCTGTCATGTCTGGCGTCACCACCTGCCTTCGATTCCCCGGTCAGCTGAACTCTGATCTCCGAAAGCTGGCCGTCAACATGGTTCCCTTCCCTCGTCTGCACTTCTTCATGGTCGGCTTTGCTCCCTTGACCAGCCGTGGTGCTCACTCCTTCCGCGCCGTCAGCGTTCCCGAGCTTACCCAGCAGATGTTCGACCCCAAGAACATGATGGCTGCTTCTGACTTCCGCAACGGTCGCTACCTGACCTGCTCTGCTATCTTGTAAGTATTGATTGAAATATCACTGTATGTGGCTCAAACTTGCTAACTCATTCAAAGCCGTGGCCGTGTCGCCATGAAGGAGGTTGAGGACCAGATGCGCAACGTCCAGAACAAGAACGCCTCTTACTTCGTTGAGTGGATCCCCAACAACATCCAGACCGCCCTCTGCGCCATTCCTCCCCGTGGTCTTACCATGTCCTCCACCTTCATCGGTAACTCCACCTCCATCCAGGAGCTCTTCAAGCGTGTGGGTGAGCAGTTCACTGCCATGTTCCGACGCAAGGCTTTCTTGCATTGGTACACTGGTGAGGGTATGGACGAGATGGAGTTCACTGAGGCTGAGTCCAACATGAACGATCTCGTCTCCGAGTACCAGCAGTACCAGGAAGCTGGTGTTGATGAGGAGGAGGAGGAGTACGATGAGGAGGCTCCCCTCGAGGGCGAGGAGTAAGAAGTGCTCAATACATTAACACTTCAATCCGGCTCGTCTTATTGGCAAAAAAATAAAAAGCTTAGGACAGCCTTAACCAGTTCTTTTCGGGGTAGCCGTTGTAATTCATGAAGGGGTTTAGATATCCTCTACAGTGCTAGCACAATTCGAGTTCAGTTGTACTAAGCCAATCAATTCAATCAAAGCAGTACAAATTTGTACCAGCTCAAATTTCGATTATTCAACGATAAATATGTTCATTTTGATGCTAAAGTAATTTTCCAATGTTGGAGCTGAGCGTGCAAGTAGTAAATTAATATCGTGTTTGAAAGACTGAGATTCCATGTCTGAAGTACACCGAGCGTTGAAGGTACACGTGACATCATGACTAAGCATGGGAAAAGTTGAGAGCTTCAACTTGCACCTCCACCGCACCCTTCGACCGACCCGCGCCAAAGTGTACGGCTCAATCAATGGCTGCCAGATTCGCTCCCAGTGGGGGGAAGGCATTGGGCCGTGCCATTGCGGCATCCTCGTTTTCGCCAGCGACGCTTCCCGGGTTCCTGGTGCCGGCATGGCAACCTACGTCGACGTCGTCGTGCAAAGCCTCGGCAGCAGCTCTCTTCTCGACAACCTCGAATCGACCCTCGAAGCTGGGGAGGACTCCCCTTTCGATACCTCCCGGCGTGGAGCTCGCCATTGGTGAGCTCAATGCTAAGAAGGACATGACATCGTACAAGAAGATTTACAAGAGGACCATCTCGGTCAAGGGACCCCTAGGTTCGTCCTTTTTTCTATGACTGTTTTCCTTGGTTGATGCTAGAGAGGGCCGTATGGAATTGAATATGTTGAGAATGTGTAGAGGCATTTTAGGGGCAGAGTTCTTTTTTTGCTGACGTATATAATCTTTAGGATCTCTTGATCTCGATATTCCCGACTTCGTGAACCTTAAGCATGACCAAGAAACGCATCAGGCCATCCTAAGCGTTCAGGATTCCGATATCAAGGAACAGAAGGAGATGTGGGGTGAGTTTATTCTCTCACCGGGCTCGTCCAGCTGAGGAAAACAATTTGAGTAAAAGCAACACTTTTTCTAACAATGGCTTCTTTTTTCTCATTAGGCACTACGTGGGCGTACTTGAAAAACTACATCATGGGCGTCTCCGAAGGCCACACCGCGATCCTCCGTCTTGTTGGTGTCGGTTATCGTGCTTCCGTCGAGGAACGCGGCGCCAAGCAGGAGTTTCCTGGCCAGCGTTTCCTGTGCCTCAAGCTCGGTTTCACGCACCCCGTCGAAGAGGGTATCCCCAAGGGCGTCACCGTCACTACACCGTCGCCAACCCGAATTCTGATTGAGGGCATTGACCGTGAGGTTATCATGTCGTTTGCTGGCCGAGTGCGAAAGTGGCGGCCCCCGGAGCCGTACAAGGGCAAGGGAGTCTTCATCAACGACCAGACGATCAAGCTGAAGCAGAAAAAGATCAAATAAACTGGTGCGATTCCCTGAGGGGGTGGTACTTGGGATGGGCCATTAGTCGCTGGCTAGTTGGCATTGGAGTGTGGATGGCCGGTTCGGCAGAACGCTTTTTGCTGGCGTTTGTATTCTAGTCTTGTGTGTGTACAAACGTGTACTATCTGTCATGGTATATATAAAAATACTTCTTGGTTCTCGCGCTGTGTAGAAAATATCCTTTCTTTTCTTCTTACACATCCACCCCAATTGCTTCCATTCGTATTTAGGGAGGTTTTCTGATCCTTGTCTATCTCTGTAAGGGGCGGCGAAAGTCCGTCTCTCATTGCTCTGATTTTATTCTGTTCAAGCCTTCTTGGCACCAAGCACCTCCTGAACGACCTGTAGCACCTTCTCGTGGACGGCAGCTGGTGCAGCAATGACGCCCTTGTTGTTTGCCAGTGTACGGCCAACGCTGAAGTCGAGGCGCTTACCGTGAATATCAGTAACCTGGCCGCCTGCCTCGCGGACGATCAAGTCACCCGCAGCGTGATCCCAGATCTTCTCCTGATATGTAGCTTTCACAGGGAGGCGTAGGTAAATATCACCAGCACCACGGGCGATAGATCCGTACTTGGCCTGGCTGTCCATGCGAACGCTTGGCTCGGTGATACCCAGCTTTTGCGAGATGAGAGCCTGGTCATCATGAGCGGAGTGGCCAGCTTCAACACTCTCACAGAATGTAGCACGGGAGAGATCGTCCAGAGTGCGCATGGAAATGGACTTTTCGGGAGCCAGAGCGCCAGAGGTCAAAGGTCGGCTGGTAGCGCCGTGGCCCTGAACAGCGGAGAAGACAACGCCACGACCCTCGTCGGTAGCATTGGCGCCGATGTCGGTGGTCAGACGGGCGGCGTCGTCGACGGGAAGGTTGGGACAACCGAGGACACCAACCTTGACGTCGCCGTCAACCATGAGACCGAGACAGACAGCGTACTGGCCACCGCGTAGGAAGCCCTTGGTACCATCAATGGGGTCAATTGCCCAGATTCGACCGGAGGCGCCACCAGGGCTGTTTCCCTTGTCGATGATCTCGAGCATGGAATCGACATCCTTGATGGGACCACCAAGAAGCTCCTCAGCAGCAGGGTCGTCGAGCTTGGTGGAGCGGACAAGGTCCCAGATGGTCTGCTTGAGTTGTTCATTGTCACGGAGCTCTGCAGCTTCCTCCTCAGCAACGATGGCGTCATTCGGGAAGTGGTGCTGGAGGGCAGCGATGATGAGGGCCTGGGCGCCAAAGTCGCCAATGGTGACAGGACTCTTGTCATTCTTGTCGACGGTACCCTTTGCCTTTTCGTGGAAGACTCGCTTGGTGAGGATGGTGGCACGCTGGACGGCCAGCTGAGCGACCTGGAGCTCGGAGGCGTAGGCGGGGGCGACCATGGTGGTAGTGGTGGGGGTGAAGGTCGAGGGGGAGAACGGTCGTTGAAGGACGGGGGCGAGAGCGGCAAGCCTTTTGATGACGAGGAAGTGGGCGGAGAGTTGGCGTAGACGGGGGAGGGCAGATGGAGAGATTAAAACAGCCAGGATGAGGCCAATGAGGGAAATTGAAAAGAAGAAGAAGATTTGAGGTTTACGAAGGGGCATGAACAGAGAGGGGAGAAGCCGGCACGACTTAGCGAAGAATGACGAGGACTGGATACAAGAGAGACTTGCGGGTCGTCGGGCGGGTCGTCGGTGAGATGTGGTTGGTATTTTGAGAGTTGATGATTGTTGGGTGTATGCGGGGGGAGTTGAAGAATGTAAGGGATTTGATCAACTAACAAGAGCGCCAGATGGCGTGCGGTGAGTAACTGCGCGGGATTGAAAAAAAATGTGGGATGTTTCTTAACAAATGGTTGCGTTTTACTTGATTCCACTACATTGTTAGGGTGACGTAGTTGGCGGCTTGAATACGGATGGATGATTTATTTTAAGACGGAAAGGAGCAATTCTACTTGATTCATGGGAATAGTATATTCAAATACCCAAGTATTCAATGTACAAAAGGTGTTAGATGGATAGAAATCCCACGATGTGGATGAGTGTGTGTATTCAGGAGGTGTATGATTGACAGCCCCTCCATTACGAAGCATGCACAGTGAGCTGGAGCACAAGCTCGTGGGGGCCCTGTTCGTCTGGGCTATGGCAATGAGGGGCAGCTCCCACCTGGGAAATGGTTCTAATGGTTCTAAGGTGCGCTAACAATTTTCTTTTCCTTGCAAGCTATGGTCGCCTCTGATTGGCCCGGCATTTCGAGAAAGTCGGGATCCCATTCTCCGATGTCGAAACTTCAATACTGCGATACATGCTTCAACCATTCAATTGATAACCACGTCGATCAATCGGCTTGACGCCCTCATCGGAAACCAAAACCCTGTTTCCCCTTTGCTGCTTGGCCCTCTCCTGCTTTCAATATGGCTTCTTCGTCTGCCTCCCTCCGCTCCATCTACCGCTCCCTCTTGCGCGAGTTACCTCCCCGGCCCATCCTAGCATCGCCACGCTCCTCTCTGCACACCCGCCTGCGTGAGACATTCACCAAGAAGCCCGCCTCCTCCGCCACTGCCACATCTGATGCTGCTCGAGCACACGCCGCCGCCCAAGCCGTTGCATACCTACGCTCGCAGCGCCAGTACGCTACGTTGCTCGAGCGCTACAACCCAGGCATGGGCATGGATGAGGAGGAGCGTGTGCGCTTGACCGCGAGACGAGTTGGCATGGATTTGCCGGTCGAGTACAAATAAACCCGAGAACCCGACAAATTGCAAGTTCAATGGGGGGCGACTGAGAGACATGCTTCATGTCCCCTTGGATAAAAAGCAATCGTTCACTGGAGGGCAAGTAATGAACCGAAACTTTCTCAAGCCAGCTACTTCATCTATCTACGCATGTGTCGGCCTACATGAACAATATATTCAGCCATACATCCTGCTAAATTGCAGACGGCACCGACACAATGATTTTTCACCTGGAGACGAAGGAAAGACGGAAAGGGAGCAAAAATACGATTACGGGAAGTATCGAAAGAGAAGCAAATGACCAAGGGAGCGTCAATGTGGAATTCGATGTAAAAGCTTTGTACGATTACGTGTGTGGGATAATGATCCGATACCACCGACCTGCTGTCACTGCCACTGCATAAAATTATATCATGAAGGGAAGAAAAAAAATCCATATTATCATATCTCATGTTCGTGTATGGGGGTCTTGCGCTCATTCATGTCGCACATCGACTCTGCGGAAAATACCTATGTACAATAAAATTATGTCCAAATATGTCAAGCCGGTCTATACCAGGCCTTCGAAACAACCTCCGAGGGGTATCAACATCTCCGTATCCTCATCGTTCTTTTCCTTCTCTTACTCATCCTTGTACTATGTATGTGCGTGTAATAATATATAAGCGATTGTGAATGTTGTACCTTTCTTTCTTTCCTTCTTTCTGTCTTTCTTTCTTCCTTACTTATGGCGGCCTCAAACTCCACCGACACCTCCATCCTCCAGGGCTTCGTCCCATCCGCCTGTCTGTAAAAGCCACTCGCCCAACCGCTCCTTGACAAGTGTGATGTTCTCGCCCAGCGCGCTGTTCCACTGATCCCTGACTACGCGGACCTTCTCCTTCAGATCTTCTGTCAGATGATGCTCCTCAGAGTACTTCATCTCTTGAGCACGGTTCTTGCGCTCTTCAACAGGAATTGGCTGGCCATTGGCCTCTTCCGTTTGTGTCTCTAGCACCTTGCACTTGGCATGCACGACAGCTTCTTTGACCTCATGGAGCAGACACAGCAAGTTTGTATGTGACTCGATGAACTGGTAGGTGCTCTTCTCAGTATGAAGAAGGAGGCTGAACAAGTACTGCATAGGATGTGCGTGGTAAGACGGGTTCTCTTCAAATTCAGCTGCCGGGATCTGAATATTGAAACCTTCAAGGTTCGAAGGGATGCTGTCGAGCAACTCGCACAGCGGTGGCGCAATGTCCCAGAATGCAGACAGTTGGAGCGCCACGCCGCGATCTACGGACTCCTCGACGACAGATCTGAACTCTCGCGTTCGGTTGCAGACCTCATGGGCAAACGCGTACTGGCGCTTAGCGGCATCTTCAGCAAAGAAAGCTTCGGCCGACTTGAGCTTCTCCGTGTTGTTCGAGAGCCGGTAGGGCGTCACGACGACTTCGGAGTAGCGAGTGTTGCGGTCCGAAAGGAGGTCAAAGATGGTCCGATGCAGCGTTTCGCGAGCCTCAAAGATCCACTTGAGCAGGGTCAGCTTCTCAAGCAGCTCTGGCCGATCGTCGCCCTCCTCCTGTGGCATGTCCGCGTCATTCTGACCGTTGTCAAAGAGATGGCGGGCCAGGTTGTCGAACAGATCCGTTGCACGACCAATACGGCCAGTGAGTAATTCGTTCAGAGGCAACACTACCTCATTTTGGAACTTTTCGTATTCACCCTTCTCCAACTCCTTGCTGTTGTCTATTTCACCTTTCTCTGTGTCCGACTCAATGGCAGCTGCATCAGCATAGCCAAGTTTCCCAGCTCCTATTTCTTGCGATAGGTGTTGCCTGAGGGCGGTTCGTCGTTCAGCCTGGGCCTTCGCGAACAACCCCCGGCGCTTTTCGCTTTCGGTACTGAATTTCTCCTTAGTCGTGGCGACTTCGGAGACTTCGCTCAACAATCGAACTGCTGTCCGAATCTCCGTCAATTCAGGATGGTTGTTATTAACAGCAGGGTGATGTCGTGGGTAAGGCGGAGGCATGGTCACAAGGCGGGATACATCCATGAAAAGGCGATTCACAGACGATACTGGACTTGAGCCCAAAGAAACTCCAGAGAAACTCCCAGGTTGGGGAGTCAAGCTTGGCTCGGACGGCTCATGCCATCCCACCTTTTCAGGTGGGTAGTCTGAAGAAGAGCCAACTTCACTTGGTCCGCCATGGCTTGGTGTTCGTTGGTCCTCTTCGATCCATTGTGTCTTGGACACGCCCATGTATTTGGACTCTCGCTTCGACCGCTCGAGGCCTGATGATTCGCCCTGCGAGCCCGCCTCCCACCAGCGGCTTGGTGGTCTTCCACGAGAACTTCCATCTTCGTGTCTGTCGCTCACACTCATGCTAAGAATCGGAGATAACTGAGGCACATAGTTATTGCCAGACGACCAGTTGGCCGGTGTTACACCTGGCGATCCTGGAATGCTTGACGAGTTTGGTGCCGACTGGGGTCCATCCGGGATGATATTTGACCCCACAGAACCACGTTGAGAGTGTGTGGGTTCGGAAGAGTTGGGAGTAAAGTCATCTTGGGAAACGGTTGACGCGCGTCGGCCCTGCACCATGGGACGGAAGAGGTCGCGACTCAGGTCAAAAATCTCAGATCCCATGGCCCCGATGGCATTCGAGTATCGTTCTCTCCTTATACGCGACTCGCTGACGATGAAGTCTGCGAACATGCGCACTCGATCTGCGTCTGTGGCAGCCGCAACCTCCCGGGCAGCGAATGCTTGAAAACGTTCAATGGTACCCGATGCAAACTGTTCTGCAGTCTGGGTGATGATCATGTGCTTTGAGATAGGGATCGCGGCGGACGACGGGGGGCGAGATGAATCTCGGGGAGGCCGTGAAGTTGAGGAAGATCGGGTGTGAGGGGGAGGGGTGGGGAGAGACTTGGGAGCTCCTGGGATTGAGCCACTGCTGCTGCCATACATGGGTTGCTTGCTGGCATGTGGAGTGAATGGAGGGGTTTCTGTCTGTAGTTGAGGTAGTTTGCCAGTGAGGACTGCCCTAGGCGTAGAGTTTCGAGAGTCTCCCCCAGAGAGAGAGTCAGTGCCAGACTTTGGGGGGTGGTCCAAAGATGACCTCCCTGCACTACGAGGTGTTGAGCTTCTGATGGTTGGTCTGCGTGTGAGCCCAGACGGAGGGCTGACGGGTACAACAATATCAGATATGTTTGGCTGTACCCGTTCATCAATTGAGTTTCGGACTGTTGACCGGGTTCGACTTTCGGCTCGTCGTTGAAGAATGGTTTTGTCATGGCGCACAGCTCCTGTTCTGTTCAGGTTGCCGGAATTGGGCGAGGCTGAGGAGGGCGTGTTGTCAGTCGGTTGGGTTGAACTGCTGCTTGCGCTGGCGCTGGCTGTATCAATGGCTAAGCCTGGAGAGCGGCCTCGAGTTGTCGCATTCAAGGGGTTATCACTGTCAACCCAGTCTGCCGGAGTTGGAGGGACTGGGCCAAGCGTAGTCACGCCGGAGGGAGGTGGCCGTCGAGTGGGAGGAGATATTACAGGTACAGTGGTTCGATCCATTCCTTGAACGCTATGCGATCTCGAACTGGCCGGAGGAGGCCCAGGTGGAGGTGGAGGAACAGGCATACCGAGTCCCCATCGGGTTTGAGAGGATGATCGGGAGCGAGCAGAGGTGGGCGTCTCGACGGCACCAGCTGAGGCAGCTCTACGAGCAGCTGGTGGTCCATTAGGTATGTACCATTGCGTTGAAGGCCCAGCATGCGCATGATCTACCGGCGATTGGCGTATTGGCTGAATGATCATGCTCTGCCTATGGGAGTGGATAGCTGGAGCTGGAGCTGGAGCCGCAGCGGGGGAGGGAGAAAAAGCATTGTCCGGGGAGATTGATTCTCTTCGTCGACCTAATGAAGGCAATCCGAAGCGTCGATCTCGAGAGCCTCCCCGAGGGTGAGTTCCTGGTGGAGGAGGGAAGGATTGATTGAGGGATTGCGGTTCTGGAGATGGCCTATGGACAACGGGGTTGATCCGTGGCGGCGGCGTTGACGTCGTGGCCGGGACAATCTCAAAAGTGCTCTGCTGTTGACTTCTCGGTGGGCTGTATGGGGGTGGTGGGGGAGGTGATGCTGAGCAAACTATGTTAGACATTTCATTACCGAATGAGACGTAGAGCTTCGTGGTTTACCTTGAGCTTCAGTCGCGAACTGCTGCATAGCTGATCGCTCAGGGCCGCTCGCCGAGGGAGCAACCCACTGTTGAGGATTGTAGGGCTGAATGGTGCTGGATGGGGTTTGAACGGGCTGGATGTGAGCGGAGGTCATGGAAACGGCGGACATTGGCGTGCCGACGTGATTTGTGTTGTATAGGCCAAGTGAGTTTGTAGAGAGAGGGTTGAGGCTTTGACGCAGCAGACGATCGCGAGGCGAAATCATGATGAAGGACGGTCGACTC
This sequence comes from Mariannaea sp. PMI_226, assembly GCA_024336345.1. Taxonomy (NCBI): domain Eukaryota; kingdom Fungi; phylum Ascomycota; class Sordariomycetes; order Hypocreales; family Nectriaceae; genus Mariannaea; species Mariannaea sp. PMI_226. The sequence goes on along the minus strand of JANFOG010000001.1, from coordinate 3,895,084 downwards.
GCGCGACTGGCAACCTCATGGAAATAGGGAATCGACACGGGCGCACCGCAGACTGGGATCTAGCGCCACTTCGAAATGTGATAGCGACGATAGTGCTGTGATATCGTGACCCAGCTTCCTTGCCTTATTGCGGCCAGCGCACGCCACAGCTCCGAGACTTTTAGAGGAACCGGCGCTGAGAAACCCTGCTGCCCCTCGCGCCAGGCGATGCAGACCGGCGAACGTGAGCTTGACGAGCAAAATAGAATTTTGCTCAATGTTGGGTTTGATCCCAGGAAGTAGCTAATCGTTGCAAGGACGAGAGATGAGAGGTTGCACCAAGCACGCCGCACAAATGCAGCGAGCAAGACGACAGAGGACGCGAAAGATGTTGGTTGTTGCAATTGCCCCACGCGTGGCGCATGAAAGCCGTCACTTCGAAACACCCACAGACGTTACTGCGAGCGAGCAGCCAGGGTGTCAGAGACGATCAATGACTTCTCTTTACGCGAGCCATCAAGTCGAGATGTGGGAGAGAAGATGCCAGAAGCCGAATCGTTGAAATGCGAAAGAAGGGGTTGGGAATTGGGTGCACACCGGGACCAACTAATCGAAGAGAGTACCAAAGGGAAACTCTTTTCTTACCAGATCTGTTTGGCGACAGCGGCGGGGGAGCCATTAAAAGCCTAGACGTAAGACTCAGACATGAAAATGACGGCGGTGGACAGGGGAGCGAAACATGAAAAAGGGACTCGAGGTATCCCTTGTAAGAAGGGTGTAGGGAGAAAAGAACAATTGCTACCAAATGGGTGAAGGGCTAGGGTGTGGCATGCGATTTTTTTCTTGGGTGGGACAGGCGAAGAGGTGAACAGACAGTAAAATAACTTAGGTAGGCGATGGGATCTAAGGTAGCTATGCAGAAGTTACCTGGTGCGTGGAAAGCTGTGGTGTACTAAAGCACAGTCAAGCTAGTTCTCGAGAATTCATTCGGTCGGTGATCTTGTGAGCTGGGTGCTTATCCTGGAGCACAGATTATTACAGATGCCAGGCCAGGCAATGGGAATAACTCTGAGATGCTGGGGGTCTGGTGAGGACTGTGGGCCAGCCGGTCTCCAAACCCATGTCATGACGAAGGCAGGGGAAGGGGTTTATGGCCCCCCCAAGACAAGGATTGATTTCTATTTTTTGTTCTTTTCTCGTTAGCCTTGGTCGTCTATTGCCCAGTCCCCCTCTCTCTCCTGCGATTCACTTTGCACTTGCGTGCGTGCGGACGTGCGTGCAGTTGTCCTGTGCCTGACTGTGCGTGTGCAATGCAACATGCAACTACAATATGCATACCAAACAGAAGTCTACTCTGTACATGCTCTCTGGGAATCTCAGAACGAGCCGATTTTCCAGCAGCATGACTTGGAAAATCCTTGCAACATGGCTACCCGTGATCCAACCAAATCGAGGCAAGACCTGAGACAAACATTGACTGAATTGGCAGATCGGTGACCTGAGTCCTTTTCCACCCCGCCTCAGCCAGTCAACTTTAGTTCCTTGCAGTGCAGAGCCAAGGATTCAAGAGCCTGACTGGTGCCAACGATTTTGGGAAAGGTGGAAGTGGAAGAGGGGAAGAGGAGAAGATGAGATACGCACTTTTGATTGGCCAGATGAATAGTTTGGGACGGTTTGGACGATAACTCATTTCTATTCTTAGAGTCTCCCATGTCTTCCATGTCCTGGGGAAGCTCTTGATTGGTTCAATTCCGTCGTCCTTACGGGTGGATGTGTTTGCCGGCGCTTAACAGTCCCCCCTCTTCGCCCACAGGCTTCTGCTTCATTTGTCACTTCTGGCCGCTGATGAGGCTGGCCACTGATAATCAATCGATGAATCGAATACAGAGAACAGGGCATTGAACGGCGAACTGAGGCCACAATTGCCTCTTTTCATCCACGCATTGTATAGGATTGCCTGCCTGCCTCCATCCCTGGCGCATGATCGAATCACAAACCCGGGGGCCAAGGATGGTTTCTTCAATGTCGGTGGCTTCCGAATAGGGAAGCTTCTGATGCCTGATGCGCTTCCAGCTTATTATCAGCCGTGTACTGTGTAATATCGAAGTCCGCACGTTTACTTGATTCAGGAGCAGGCAGAATTGGAGGGCGGCCACTTCTGCACTGGGACTAACGCTGGTTGGCTGAAGACACACGGGCTACTGTTCTAGTCTTACAATATTGGTTGACCGACCTAGATTACCATCACCACGAACGCCTTTTTCATGTCGCACGTGAGGTACACGTGAGGTCCAGTACTGGACTCAAATTATTTTCCTCGTCTGCAGTACGCAGTGATCTGTAACAATTTGATATTAATATAATCATCGACAGAAGACATAGCTCCGTAGTGCTTACTACGTACCTCTTTTTACCGGACCCTGCATCTCCGAAGGAGGATATTCTGTCCATTCGATGAGTATACATAGCATCATCAGAGCGGCTAATAATCCTAGCCAACGGTCTTTCTCCCGCATACGGAATTTGGTCCTTCTCTCGATGTTCCAGCATGCTAAATAAACACCGGCCAAGTAGATCCCGAAAGAAGCTTTCTTATTTTTAGAATCAACTGTCATCTTTCAAAATGGAGAGCTTTTCCTTTCTGTACCATGTATGGAAGCCTCTTATCCAATCAGTAAAATACCTAAGGTGGCAATCGAGCAAAGCCGTCGAATACTAGAACAGATACGTCCGAACATTTGGAGCTTACAGGTTTCCCTTTTCAAGTAGGTTACATTCTTTGACAAACCAGCTATCTGATACAGTCACTTTTTTTACAGCAGCTTGCTTCATGTTACTATATTTTTAATTTAATGAATAGCACCCTGTGTTTTGTGCGTAGCTATTGTCATTAAGGTGGATGAGGGGGTATAAGTTCTGTCCTGGGGCATTGATATTTACCTGCACTGCTAGGCTTAGAAGTCTTGGAACTTTGTAGGACTGCGACGGTATACAACGACGTTCGTTCCATCCGCCAATGGCTCATTATGGGGTTTCAAAGTATACTTTCCAATCTTCGGTGCTGCTACCCACCAGACGAACCAATAAACAACAGACGCAGCCAAGACTCCGAGCCCAACGACACAGTACAGCCAATATGAAAGGGGTGGTGTATCTCCTATACCGCCTGGCGGGCGCAAGAAGGGAGCAACGAGCTGGAAGGCTTGTCCTACCATGTAGAAGACCGCAACTGGCCACCAGACCTTGAAAGGACGATGAGTATCAGGCTCGGTCCAGCGGAGATAGAAAAGACCCGCGACGACAAGAAAGTTGATAACGGAACCTGGGTATCCCTCTACATCGAGAATGAAGTTGTAGGCATTACCGAACGGAATAGCGACGATGATGATAAAGGATGGAATAAAATGAAGGAGTAGACCAGCGGAAGGCGATCCAAAAGGCCAGGAAGATGCCCAAAAGCGAGGGAACGGAATCACACCCTCCTTAGCTAATTCCAGGTTGACCCGCGACTGTGAAAATGTGACAGTCAACACATTTCCAAAAGCTGAGAGCGCCACGAGAACACTATAAAAACCACGAATATTAGCTACTGTTGATCCAAGTATTCAACTTTCGAACATCGGATAAGACGAGGTGATGAGTGTGACGCACCTCATTGCCGTTTTGGCTGATTTACCAAACACCTTGTCCATAAAGTACGCGGCAACGGTGGTGCCACTCTCAGCAACTTCCTGTGGCGTAGCGGCTGCGAAGTACGACACGTTTGCCATGATATACAAGATGCCACATGTTGTGAGGCCAAGTGGCCCGGCGATCTTGATTGTGCGTACAGGATCCTTGACTTCGTTGAGTACATACATAGCATTCGACCACCTATAAATTAGTCAGCAATCTATAAGCGTTTCTGAGGTTGTACTTGTCGCTTGCTCACCCGGCAAATGAGTTGAGGACTTTGAAAAGGGCTGTTGCGTAGGGATTTCCTGAAGTAGCAGATCCTTCAAATGCATTCCGGAAACTTGCGTGCGGATCAGGGATGCTCGAGATGCCACCCCCAAGCACAACCCATCCTGTCACAACAATGAATAGCAAGAGGACAATCTTGAGGACAGAGAAGAAGTTCATGCCATGAACACCAAGTTTGGGGAAGAAGGTGTGAATAATGGTGATGAAGGTGATAACTCCAATAGCAATCCCGCGCTTTTCCCATTCAGTAGCGGTGTAACCAGCTGCGTTGATGACATTGGATGCAAAGACGATGCACCCAGACGCTGTATAGCCCGGTTGGTTAGCTGAGGGGAAAAATCCTGTTTAATGGTGGCACAGCACTCACCAGTGAATCCGAGAACTATAGCTTGAACCGCAAAGACGATCGTTATCAGCATTCGAGGTTTTCTATATGCTGCCTCAAGATACACCTTTTCACCACCGCTTCGAGGGATCATGCAAGCGAATTCTAGCCATACACAGAGGCCTGCCATGGATAGTAATAGCCCCAACACCCAGAGAAGCATTGCAGCTCCTACGCTTCCAACGCCATTGACAATGGAAGATGGAGTCGAAAAGATGCCGGTGCCGATGATGCGGCCAATACTGAATCCTAGTGAATAGCTATGACTTGATTTTTTTTTCGGTGACTAGCCTTACATTAGGGAGACGGTACTGAATATACCTAGATGGCGGCCGAGGCCACCTGCAGTATATTGATCAAACGTCAAGTTTCCAACATCGTCTCTGTGTGTATGTTCTTGGGAGGATCTATCTCCCTCCGCAGCGAACCCGTCAGAGCCGGCCTCGATTACCGAACGCTCTACAGATTTCTCGGCCATCTTCGCAGTAATGAGTTTATCGGTTCAGGGAGGCTAGGAAGACAAGGGAGCCAAGAAGAAAAGTTGCAAACCAATGCTCCTGAAACGGGGGAGATGATAAAAAAACTTGCATCTTTCTTTGTCTCAGACATGGAAATACAACTCATAATAGATGTACCCCTTGCACCAACAGACAGGTATTCGTGGTAGTGAGATTATTTACTGAACAGATAAACCAATACAAAGGATCAATTGCGCAATATGGCGATGCCGAATTACCCATGATCCCACTCTCTTAATCCATGGGCTCGAACCAGTAGAAGAACCATCTCTGGTTCCATAATAGCGAAGGATCGACAAACGAAGGGGGGCCTGGTAACACCGCTGTAACTCCACCTCCTCTTATACCAGCAAAACTCTTCCCACGTCCTCGGTCCGATGCGCCCTTATATCGGGCGTTGTCAGTTGCAAAGGTCATATTTGACAGATCAAGCTACGACCTTCCAAAGGCGGTTCGTGGGCACGCGCTTCTATCCTACCCATAACGCCATTCCGGGGCTCAAGGTTCCTAATTTACTTATACCATTTGGGTGGATGGAACTTCCAACTGATGGAACCCGCATTGACCCGAAATATAAAAAAGATCCTTTTCGTATAAGTTACATATACTGCACAATCATGCACCTAAGTAAACGCTAATGATGAATTATTTTTTTTTTCTAAATTTCTCAGTGACTTTCTAAAACATATAAGCCAGGTATACCAATGACTGTCTCTATCCTATTGTGTGTAAGCAGGCTGGATCAGTGTTGGAACAAGAAAATCATCAGTCCTTGACAGTGATAAGGAAATTATCTTGAACGAAAAAGATTCAACAGTACTCTCAGCTACGAGAATTCACTAGTGCTTCATATTCGAAATAAATAAAAGAGGCGCCAGTTGTCTGCTGAATTTCCTTATTGTTACAGTTATTATGCAGATAAAGACTCCAGCCAACGGTCGAAGTTTCACCGCCAAATCTTGTGATGCCTCTATCGCCAAGAATGAAATATAAGACATGTAATTCTATTGAGAGTGCCTATCTTGCATGCAACTGGTCTGGCCAGTCGCGTTTTCCGCCTCGATTACCTCTCGACCTAGGGTAGGTAGGTATTTCAGCAGCGAGAATGGCAAATATTTCGAAAATAGCATTTATTATTTGCATTTTATCTTTTCAAATAGATGAACAACTTTCCGTCATGATGTTTGAGGCCTGGATAGGGATTCTTGCTCAGCGTTACAACTCCCCGGCCTTCTATCGAAGCTACCTGTACAGCCGCTATCATGGAGAAATTAATAGCTATACGCGCAGAGAGACTGCAAGGTTTATTGGTTGCCACAGAATTGGTCGTTTGTGCGAGATACCTTGATGAATAATAACACTTTCCGCTGCGTTGATGGGCTTCTCTCAATTCAAAGATCACGGAAGTCTGGAACTTGGCCCTCCTGGCTCACTCTTCAATGCATTCCCTAGTATAAAAAGAATTGACCTAATTTTGGTGACTAAAGGTCTTGTATGCACCTCTACACCCCAATTAGCATATTATTTCCATGGGCTTTCGTTTTATCTCAGAGGTTTCCCGTCAGCTACAATATCTGCCTTAATTACCTAATGGGAGTGATTACTAAGAATTGACGAGGCTGGGGCTGTGGTCCTCTATCACGAAATGAACCCCATATTTTTCCTACAAGTGGAGCACAAGGCTCCAAGGAAAAAACTTCTAGAGGGTTCTGATTCTTTAATTCGCTCCCTTTCTCCTCCATTCTTCTACTAAACATCCCCCCCCCTCAACTCTTCAATTCAATCTTCCTTCCCTCTTCTTGTAGTCCTCTTTCTCTCCCTCTTTCTCTTCTCTTTCTTATTTTTTCTTCCTTCTCATCTCCTTCATTCTCCCATCTCAGCTACTGCAGTCTGTCAGAGCTTCATTCGAATTTGTAAGTCTTGCATTACTCTTCTTCTACTACCGCCTTCTCCGCACCCGCATTTTTCTATGATGAGATACCCAGCTGGCACCAGTCATAGAGTGATTTGTACTCCCTTTCATTGATGACTATTATGCTGTGGTCTAAGACCATATCTGATTTGAAAATTTGCGAAAACGTTATTTGCTATCTTGTGCATTCCTGGTTCAATCGTTGTGCGTTGTTCTGAAGCTAACCAGTCGAATCAAGCTCTAGAATCTCCCCCATATCCGAATCCGCCTTCGACTCCCTCCCCCCCCCGCGACTTCACAATGGTTCTTCACAACCCTAACAACTGGCACTGGGTCAATAAGGATGTGTCTCCTTGGGCCAAGCAGTGGTTTGTCGACAATTTGGCTACCGTTGAGGCCGAAAACGGCGACGTCAAGGCAAAGATTAGCAAGGTTCAGAGCATGGATGGTGATGTCGACGTGAGCCAGCGTAAGGGCAAGGTCATTACCATCTTTGATGTGAAGCTCGTCCTCGAGTACTCTGGTAAGGAATGCCGCGCGGTGAAATCGTCTCCGGGAGCTTACCTGTTCCATAGGTTCTGCCCCTGGTGAAGAGGACGTCTCTGGCACCATCACTGTGCCCGAGATTGCCCATGACACCGAAGAGGATGAGTATGTGGTACGTGAAGCTCCATTCGCCCTTGTACCTTCGGTGTTTTGTCGTAGAATATAGCTAAGTGCCTCGTAGTTTGACGTAGATATTTTTGCCGATTCTAAGGGCAAGCAACCCGTTAAGGATCTCGTCAAGTCCAAGCTTGTGCCCCAATTGCGCCAGCGCTTCCAGCAGCTTGCTCCGGCTCTCATTGCTGAGCATGGCAAGGATATCCAGCACGCACCTGGTTCCAACCCTTCCAGTGGCTTCTCGACCCCCAGAACCATGGCTCAGAAAGCATCCACTGAAAAGCCTACTTCCGCTCCTACTGCCCAGACCACCACTGTCGGCACCGTGAACACCGTCACTGTTACCGATAATGAAGAGTTCCGTACCACTGCCGAGGAAATGTTCCAGACCTTCGTCGACCCCCAAAGACTAGCTGCTTTCACTCGCGCTCCCCCAAGGGTTTTCGAGGGTGCCAAGAAGGGCGGAAAGTTTGAGTTGTTCGACGGAAATGTCTCCGGCGAGTACCTTGAGCTCGAATCTCCCACCAAAATCGTTCAGAGCTGGCGCTTGGCCCAGTGGCCTGCTGGTCACTACTCTAAGCTCCAAATTGAGTTTGATCAGAACGACGTGGACCATGTCACCGTCATGCGTGTTACTTGGGACGGCGTTCCCGTCGGCCAGGAGGATGTCACCAAGCGCAACTGGCTCGAGTATTACGTGAAGAGCATCAAGAGAACTTTTGGGTAAATCTTGGTCACCTGCCCTATTACTTGTACGGTTCCTCACTAACCTGTTCTAATTAGCTTCGGTACCATTTTGTAATCCACCTTGTCGGAAAGGAAATAAGAAGTTGCGGTGTTGGGAAATGGAGGTGGAGTAGGCTTGCAAAATCAACACGCTCTACTTGAGGGTAGTATGAGGGGTCCGATATCACTACCACGGCGGCGGGTGGAGGACACAAAACGTCTTCAGCAACCAGAAGTAGGCATATCAGCGTGCAGATATGAAGACCATGAATGAATTGAATCACGAACAACGAGAGAGTTTCCTTGGACGTAACCAAATATGTCACCAAATCTCGATGAACATCATACGAACTTGGGAGGTTTTGTGCAACAAAGAGAAATAAAAAAAAATACAATAATCTAATCTGCGCTATTCTATTATAGCCAAACACATAATCTTGAGCTGTCCACAAAGTCTAAATCATCGTAGCCGACGTCGCCGCTCGACAACAGGTTCAGAGGCTTTACTTTGGCCAAAATTGTAATCGCGGATAAAGATATCGGCAAGGTTATCCCAAAAACCCATATCGTACAGATTTTCCACCTCTTTCAAATTCCACACCTTCTCCCAATGTCGATCTCCTGGTGTGCGGCCATTCGTCCGAGGCGGCTGCCCGTCCGTCGTCGTCACCAAAACTTGCTCAGGCTCGACAGGCCAGCGCTGGCAATGCGGTTCGATGGAGGAATTTTTGGGCGAGTTTGAGGTTATTGGACGGGAGAAAGCGTAGCCATCTTGCATGTCTTCCTTCAAATCAGACCACTTGAGAGTCTCATTGGTCGTGGTGCCGCAGTACACAAGATAAAGTGAATAGATGAGCAGGCCCCAGACTAGCGGCGAGGTTAGGAGCGCGAGAAGAGTGATGGCACCAATGTTCACGTTGGCTTGAATGGCCCAACCCCAAACAGCGAGATAGCGATCCATGCTCATGCCCTTTGGCGGCCATATCGACCACGTGGGCGCCCGTTCCGTAATACGATCAGTAAGGGTGAATAGCCCCAGCAGGCCACCGTATGTACAAACAATGGACGTAGAAAGGAGCAAGAGTAGAAACCAATGTTGGTTTCCGTAGCCGACACAAGAGTTGATAAAAATGCAGTGGTGATCTGACTTGGCGACGCAACGCTTGCAAATACTGCAATGCTTAGAGCGGGCAGGCTTGAGAGTACGACATGTCCGGCACTCTTTTCCAGGACGGAAAAGGGCATGGTCATAAGGGTATAGAGAGAGGTGGTATTTGACATTTTCGGGTGTAATGTAGCCAGGATCACTTGCGCATGCCAAGTATAGAAAGGTGTATGGCATGGCGACGGTGATGACGACGGTGAATTTGGTGAAGCCACCTATTACCGGCCAAATATCAGGGAGATACATGTACTCAGACACGACAAGTATCAGAAGAAAGAATCCCTACGAATGTCAGACCTACATCCTAGCCAGGGTTCGGCCTGGAGGGGAGTTTTGCTCAGCTCCCGGCATCTTGACTTACCACCACAACCCAATGTCTGTCATGCAAAAGGTAATTACCAAACCTCTTTAAATATCTTGACACCCTCCCACCTGTGAGGAACTGGTCTATAGATAGCACTGCATTGGGAATATGAACCCATATCAGTTTGTGAAGCGTTGCGATTGGAGTATGTCTTAGAGTAGACCAGTTAGCGCTCAAGACTCGTGTAACACACCGACAGCACAGATCTATTGGCACGTACCTTAGTGCAGGCAATCTTCCAAAAAATGCCACAAAGACCATAAATGAGATGAATAGGATTAGGAAAACGGCGGCTTTGAGAGACATCATGATTGAGGTTCACCCAGAAGACTAATGCGCCAGCAACGCAACTGTAGAGTGTGAAGGGTGGAAATTTCCCACTGGCACGAACCAGGTTGGGATGAACTGTTAGCAAGAAATGGAATAAACCTCCCTATTAGATTTCCATGGCCTAGAAAGACGCGAGAAAAGTCCAGGAACAACAAATCAACCAACAAAAGCACGTAGCCCACTCTTACAGCAAGGCTGCAGGCGTATACAGACGTAGACGCCTTTGTGGCTTTGAGCCCCGTAAGCAACTCATCAGCCTGGAGAGGCAAGTTGGACATGCTTATAGGCGGACATCAATGCACCGATAAACCAATATGGTGACGTAGTGTCTCATTAGCTACTACACGTGATTGCGCGATGCGCGATGTCACGCGTCCAGCTACATTTCTTGCAATTCGGGTCACAAAGACAATGAGGGGCAAATCAGATTCAAGACTGCCTGAGCCTCGTTCTTATTTGCTGATGTGACGAGTGTTCATCCAATCATCGGGGTTATTGATCTCGAAGGCGATTTATCGACGACACGGATTTTCCCGGATCCAACATACCTGCTTGCTAGAAGCCACCCCAAGACCGCCGACGCGACTCTTAATGACGATACCAGTGCCCTTGGAAGCAGTAGTTCTGCGCCCGACAAAATGGGGGCGGTGACATACGATGGTGTCGAGAGCACCGAAGGCGGGGACATTTTCAAGGGTATTCACTTTTGGCTATCGCAAAGAGTGCCAATGAGGAAGACTCTTGAGGACCAGATCAGGGTATATCAATGACCTTCTCAAGAGGAGATTCTTGTTTCTAACGATCTCCAGGCGAATGGTGGCATACTTGTACCATTAGAAAAGCGAGCGGACATTCTCATTGCTGATCACGCTAAAGCCAAATCTGCGCCGTCAGGTTCCTACTCCTGGAGGTTTATCGAAGACTCTATCAAGAATGGCTATATCCAGATTAAAGACCGTTATCTCATTGGCCTAGACCCAACTCTACCCAGACCAGCAGGCGGAGGCGGCGCTACCAAAGGAACTCGCACGGCATTCACTGCAGCAGAAGACGCAGCCTTGGCCAAGTGGGTGCTAGCTCACCCAAACAGGACGGGAAACAAGATTTTCCAAGAGTTCGAAGCAATAGTAGGTATCTTTGAGCCTATGGAGAGGACCTGTGTGATACTAACAGTTTCAGAATCCTCGACACCCCTGGCAATCATGGAGAAACCGCTTTGTGAAGAGCCTGCAACTGCTCCCGATGCCCAAACTCCAACAGCTGGCCGACTCGGCACCAGAGCAGCTATCCAGCAGCCCCCAAAAGCAAGTTCCACCGCCATTAGGGAAGCAAGCACAAGAACAAGAAGAGAACAGCCGGCTGGTCTCTGTGGAGAATAATATTGCTCCGGAGGTTGAACCAAGCTCGCCTCGCCAAAACGCTCCTGAGCCGGGCACAAGGCCAGTCAGGAACATCGATCATAAAAAGGCGCAAGCTTCTACTGAAGGTCGAAGCCAAGGCAAACCTTTGAGTGAAGATGGAGGCACTGACTCCGTCGACCCTACTGAGTCTGCCAAGATGATCTTTTATGGTGATTTGAAAGAGTACATTGCAGCAACTGGTGATGAAATCAATCTGAGACCAAGGATCGATGAAGTTGAAATCGATCTCTTTGACCTCTATGTTGCTGTTCAGACGGTGCAGGCCGAAGATTCACAGGGCCTTGATGAGTTAGACTGGGCAAAGGTTGCCGATTTCCTTGGATTTGACCCTGATGACGAGGCCACTGCGGGACAGGTGTGCCAATGTTACGAGACGCATCTAGCCAACTTCGAAGAAGCCATGGCAGATTTTAATGATGGGAATGATGACAGGCTCGAGGGTGAGATGGACGCCAATTTCGCGATGGAAGCTGGGCTGGAAGAACCGCAACCCGCCACTGTGGCACCCTCTGATCCATTCTGGAATGAACCAGAGGCAACTAAGTTACAGGAAGGACAATGGGAGGAGGAATCACCATCCCGACAGTCTCCACACAGGTCTCAGCCGAGCTATGTGCGGTCGTCACCACCAGTCAGGGTCAAGCGGACCATAGACCAAGTGCCACTGGTATCATCTGGGCCCATGAGAAAACGATCTCGGTTTGGTAAAAAGGCGGAGATACCTTCTACTCCCGATATGGACCGTGGAGGTAGAAGAACACCTTCTACACAATACTTGTCCCCAAGTATTCGGAAGAGCCTCATGCGTCAAGATTATGTGGATGCAAGTGAAGCCTCGCAGCACCTACCACCTCTGCCTCCCGTTGAGGACGAGTCTTTGGGTGGAGAAGAAGAAGGAGAGGAAGATGATGACCAGGAAGGTCACCGCCCAGCGGAATCGACTCATGTTCTCGATACCCAACTATCACCTCCAAGACACACCCCACAACCATCTCCTCTACTTGGTACAGGAGATAACCCAACTGGTATCACGCCCTCTCAGCAACTTCATACTGAAATCTCAAATTCCACTCCTGTTCCTTTTACCCTGAGCAAAGCTCGACAACAAAAGAACCCGAGTACGTCTAGACGAAATCTCACGCATCCTGTGCAAGAAGTAGGGCTTGCCTCTTCAAACCACCACCGAGAGAGTGGCTCAACACAACCAGCAGCGTCAAAACCTGCAACTGCTTCCACCACCAACAAGGGCCAGAAAGCTCCACGACGCTCACTTCCGAGGTCCTTCACTATTGATTCCCAGCCCCTATCCCAGCCCGCAGACCCGACTTCATCCGCCAAAACTCGCATCTCCGCCCAACCCACGCCCACCGACTCCAATCAGCGCGACATCGACCAATGGATCAAGCACTACGAATCCCTCGGCTTCCCCCGACCCATAGTCATCGAAGGCCTAACTCGCACAACTCTTACCCCCGGCAGCCTCGCGGAGCTCGTCATGGGAAAACTCCAAAAGGGAGAAGAGATCCCTTCCCACCACGAGGGTATCTGGACCGACCGCGACGACGATGAACTCATTCGGCTCAACGCCGTCGATCTTCGTCAGGAACCCGTCGGCGAACTTGAAAAACAAAAATATCGCAAAGCACGCAAAGCCTTGAAACGCCTTGTTTACAAACACGGAGAAGAAGGCATGGAGCTCAGGAAAACATTTCTCGAAGCACAGGGTGCGACTGAACAGCATAATTGGAGGGGGTAGAACTTCCTTCAATGGCTCCTTACCACGTCATGAGACAGTGGTATTATTATGAATGTCGGCCTACTTGCTTCCGTCAATTCTAGAGTTTATTGATACAGATTTTCTACTCGTCAGATGGGTCACAACGTTGAATTACGATATAAGATAATTTGCCTATCTACATTGCCCCAAGTCAACTGATTGATGATTTATTTCACCTGACCTTTCAAAAACCCGTTTTCTGCATGTTGATGGTCAATTTGACCAGGTAACTTCATGGATGTACGCCTAGCAAAGTCCCTGTAACTCATAGACCCTTGGTATCAAGAGTCAAGAGTGATTTCTTTTTTTGCTTCTCACGCTCGCCCACATATATTGGAGTTTTGGAATTGCAAATCTCGTCGCCCATTCCCGAATACCTTAGCAGTCCCAGGAGTAACAAAATAATAAAATAACGCCTCTAAACCGTCCCATGAGCAGGTGCTGCCATCAAAATGCCTTTGTCCCGAATATCTCCCTAGTAAGAAATGCGTAAATCTCGTGAAAGATGGTTGTCGCCAGCATGGTTGAAATACTGGTTTGGAAATGAACCAGCTTCGAAGGACGTATTCAGGATGCTATGCCATGGCCATTCTTTCGAAATCGTGGCGGAAAATGTCGCAGCATAATAGCTTGCGGTTGAGAGGACAAAACCTGCAATTTCGCCTAAATGGAAAAATAATTAGTATATATATGGAGAAATATAAATGCCAGACGCACCAATGCCAACAAGCCAAAGATTACGTGTGATTGATGGCTCTAGTCGATAAGAACCCATGACGAGGGATGCTATGGGACAGACGATGTAAGGCCATACAGCAGACAAGTTGAGACCACTGAATAACGAGTTTCTGAGACTTTCAACAGATGCAGTTGCGACTTCGAGAGTAACCAAAATCTGCTCTGCCTGCTGCTGTACTTGGCCTAGCTGACCTTCGTGATGACTGAACTTTGAGCGCAAATGATTGGCGATTCCCTCAAGGCTCTCCATTTCCTGACGAGGTAAGTTAGCAAAATAATATTGCCCGGTTGTTACAAACATTACCTCTTTGATCTTGGTTTGTTTCAGTAGCATGTCTTCTGTTTTCATCTGCACTACGTCCTACCTTGAATCAGAATGAGTTTTTTTCTTTTATGAGTAGGCGGTTTTACCATCTGATGTTGCAACGAGGCAGAAGAAATGAGCGTAGCATGTAGTGCACTTGTCAAAGACCCTATATCGTCGGTTGCAGTTTTTGAGAGGGCTTGGAGGGCAGTCTCTTGAGATATAACTAGGTCAGCAGTAGCATCCATTGCCGTGCGCAGCAACAATGTCAATATCTGTTGCAGATTTTTGGCTGTCTCGAGTCCTCCTTTAGCAGAGATGTTGGATTCCTAGGTTTCATTAGAAGCAAAGGAAACTCAGGGACCTCGTGTTATTACCTCTGTAACCTGCTGTAGTCGAGCTATAACGCTGGCAAACTCAACTCCAGCTCGGTCGACTCTGACAGCAATATTGTCAACTGAGTCGGCGGTGCTTTGAACCACTCGATTCAAAGATTTCATTTTCTCCCAGAGTTCGACCTCAACTTGAATTGTCAGTTTCTCAAGAATTTTGGTGACCTGCTGGGAGACATGGATGCTTTGATCTGGAACGAGCTCGGTAAGAATGAGACAAAATAGCAACAGGCTGTAGGGCACACACACCTTTCTCGTTTTCTGCCCGGGCAACCTCGCAGAATCGGAGTGCCTTGTGACGATAGCTTACCCAAGTATTCCATGCAGAGTCTGATTGTGCTAGGCCTTCAAGGCAACTGTCAATTTCTAGTGTTGAGACATGCAGCCGTGGGTGCTTTGGTACAGGAAGCGCGGCCAGAGTAGTCTCTCGGAACTGATAGCAGCTAGAAGGGATCGCAAAACTTCCTCTTTCAAGGTCACATATAGCAAGGCTGGCGGCATAGGAGTCAACAAAGTCTCTCGTCGCTCTACCACTGTCCAAATGAGTCGTCGCCTCGTCTTGATGATCAAGAAGATGGCAGTTATTGACTAAGAGCCGAGCAGCTATTCGATGACAGAGAGGCTTCGACTCGAGTTCTTGAAGTTCATCCAAAGCCATGGAGAACATATTGTGAAAACGATCTTGTTGGACATTGGGGTGGGAGAAAGGATGGTTGTCGGAGGACGGCTGTTGAGTGTTGGCATCTTCGGAAGCAGCTGTTAGCACCTGGGCTAGCAGCAAGCAAGCTTACAAACGTACCATGATTCCGCCGATCAAGGCCCCAAGAAAAGCCATTACTATCAGATGCAAAGAAAATGACCAAAACAAAATAGTAGATGAGAGAACTAGTTGCGTTGAGCCAGGACATGCCGCTTATCGCCTGTAGGTTGATGGGAGCTAGAGGGTGCCAAAATTGAAGCAGCCAGTTGAAGAGCTTGGACCCTACGATAAACCCTCGTTTTGTTCAACCTCTGCCTAGAGGTCAATAGTAAAATGAAAGAGAGCCACGGTGTATTGGTTGGGGGGAAGAGTCAGGGGGGTGAACAAGCAGGAAATGGCTGGTTTTGTGGTTTGTGTAAGGTGCAGTTTCTTAGGAGGAAGGAACTGCGGGCGAAGAGCACAAAAATAATTTATGAGCAGTAGATAATATTCATCCCATATAACTACTTTCAAACACAGGACAAACGGGCTATGGCAGCCCGGAACTCCCCAAGCTCAGGCCGCGGCAACAGACTCGAACTTCAAGCACTCGTTTGCGACCTCACAGATATGCCTCCATTACTACTGATCCTTCGCTTCTGTTGAACTGCCTTATATTAATATGAACCGTTGTTCGAATCACGGCTCGTAGAACTTTCTCACTCTAGGTAAGGTAATACGCTCAGTTATCTCGTTTTCAACATGAGGACACCCCGAATCATCATTTGGCTCGCCGAATCCAAGTCTTATTCTAGTGCTCACTGAGGTATGAGGACGGTATATTGCTTATATGTTTCTTGCCAATATATATATATAGAAATAGATATTTAATTCCGCCATACCTTCTTCGCAAAAGCTGATATTCTGGGTGAGGTTTTCGCATATAACGAATTACTGATGATGTGCTCGATCTCTGTTCTCAAACACATATTTTTCTTTTTGCGAAACTTTGTTTTTCCAGTCATTGGTTTGCCGTTTAGCTGAAACTTATGGATGGCTGGATAGCTGGGTAGCTGGATAGCTATAAGATTCTCAGTATCAATCACTTTGTGGGAAGCAGAGAACCAAATCGGTGCAGCTTTCTTCGTTATTATACTCGCTATG
The DNA here is from genome assembly GCA_024336345.1 of Mariannaea sp. PMI_226. Taxonomy (NCBI): domain Eukaryota; kingdom Fungi; phylum Ascomycota; class Sordariomycetes; order Hypocreales; family Nectriaceae; genus Mariannaea; species Mariannaea sp. PMI_226. The sequence goes on along the minus strand of JANFOG010000001.1, from coordinate 3,878,607 downwards.
TTCTCTGATTATCAGAAGAACTCACAGCCGATCATTGTTGGTTGCCACAGAGCTTTTTGTGCCTATTAAGATCATATTTACCAATGCCATTTCAATGTTGAATAGAATGCTTCCAAGTCCTCCTTGCCATGTCATCGATACATGAGACCATGATCCACGGAACGCCTTGTGGGAGGGATAATAGCATTTTTGCTACTTGATACAGTGTGTAGCTTTCTTGATCTAGGCAGTACATTGATACGAAAGCTAGTCCGTTGACTCTCTTTTTCTACTGCCTACATTACATGAATAAAATAGGCCCGACCAATCGTATATTATTATTATATTAACGAACAGGCCGTTGTCCTCGTGACAAGCCTATCCAAGACTGTCATATCATCTTACCCGAGTTACCGATCGCGCTCAATATACTGAGGTGTCATATGGCAAATTAGGGTTATAATCGCTCAGATCACTACCCCGCACGGCAGAAGCAAATAATATAGAGATTCTGCACTGTGGACTATTGTGCATTTGTTGGCGTATTGCAGTTGCTCACCTGGGCTAAGCTTACTGATTGTCAAAATCATATCATGTTGCGACTCGTGGAAAGTATTGCAGGACGCCAGGTGACCCTGAAGGAATCTTAGCCTGCCTATTAGCACAACCATTCGAATCACGGTCCAAGGGCTCCGCAATTGAGGAGGTTGCTGAGGACGGGGAGAAAAGCAGCTACCATATGTAGAAAACTAAAGACAACTCATTCGCGTAGGGCGAACCTCTCATCCAGCAGCAATTTCAATCTTTATTAGCCACTTCTAGTGGCGTCAAATATCACGTCACTGTAGAGGCCAAACATGAGTTATGGCCAATAGCCGTCGGGTAGAGCAGTCGCACAGCTCAGTGGGCTGTCAAGGCTTTGAGGTCAATCATACTATGTAGCCCGCCACCCCATGAATGACGGGGGAAGAAAATGAATACTCGCAGAAGTGTCCTTTCATACCGAGGCCGAGTTGTGTCTGGTTCTCGAACCATAGCGTTCATAGATGATGCGGGTCGCTATATCGAGATTGAAGTATGAAAACATCAAGAGAGCCCTGAGATTAGCGACCTCGTCAAAGGGTTGGGGTGCAATGGCGATTCAGAACAGGCAGAGTCCGGAATCATGCTACATCGAGGGTCTGTTGGTATAGAAGTTGGTTGGCAGCTGGCAAGCTCACGCGATTTGGAGCGGTGAGATTTGTGTCGATACTTATCCGCACAGAAGCGAGGGTGATGGAAGCTGGGATGCTTCGGCTGCCGGCTACCCTTTGGGCAGGTGTGTGTTCACCTTGGAGTGATCGCTCGGCATTAAGGCCTTGAGTGAATTTCTCTCGCTTCCCGACGAGTGCCGCTGGGAAATCTGGTGATCCGGAGGAAGAGGAATTGGCCTTGAGCTTCTCGAGCCATGAAGTTGATGTTGGCTCAAGTGTGACATTGGCGTTACCCTATACACTGTTGGCAAGAATCTAGGGTGAATTGTCGCATCAATCGCCGTCCATGTGGAAGTCGCCGTTCGAGGCCGCTATTTATTGCCCTTGGAATTGAAATGGTGTGGAGGGGGTGTCCCAATAGCTAACACCTCGTCTCTCGCGTCGAACCAATCGCAATCTCCGTTATAGGTGCATACTGTACCAGGTACGCAGGGAGTGAGGTAAGCCGCAGACGAATCTGTGGACGAAGGACGGTGTACTACAGTAAAGAGTACAGAACACCCAACAAGTATCCCTGTTCACCTGGGCAAAAGAAACAAGCAGGGTTTTGGTTCTGGGCTTTTCCTTGCCGAGGATCGGATGGCTGGGTCTATCGTACGGTTCTGGTCCACTGGAGGGCGAGTTTTGTCGCTGGCGACAGGATTGTAGTCGTGGTTCTCGTGATTCGCTGGGTTTTCATGCGCGTTCTTCCAGCCTTCCTCTTGGGGGGGTGGGGGAAGGGGAAGGGGTTCGCAATGAGTGGTAGCCGTGCCTCTTCGTCTTGTAAGTTTTTACGTGTGTCATTTTGACCAGAGCCATTGTCACACAATTGGTTACCTTTCTTTCCTCAGTCAACCCTCACATAAGCCAAAGCGATGTTGGCGTTCGGGGAGTGAGGGGGCTTTGACTAGTGTATTACTACTATCTTAATAATTGCCCGTGGACGGGATTGGCACCAGGTACCTTACTGGGTGCAACCTTCAATATGTCTAGTGCTGTATACTGTGCGGAAAACCCGTTTGGGCTTGGTACTGAATTGCGGCTTCCTCCAGATGGGTCGCTAACAACACAGACAACGAAATTTATCGATCAGTCATTTTCCAGGGAAAAGTTATCCCTCTGCACTCGTTTTCCTTTCATTGACGGCTGGCCGCACAGGTTGTTACTAGACAGCCAGGTTGATGAGTGCGGTTTAAGAAGAGAGCGACAAGGAATCCAAAAACAACAAAAAAAAACAAATTTAAAATTTCACAAATTTGAATCAATAGCTTCCGGCGTCGCTAAGGAACGTGAAGCGGGCGCTGGTTTGATCGAAGCCTGAGAGGGCATCACCGGAACACACATGGAGGGTTGCAAATTGGGGCAATCACTGCCACAGCGGGCATTAATCAGTGGAAAAGGTAATTTTGTACCAGGTCTGATTCCATTATTCTGAGGGCATTGAAGACTTACCCTCAAGAATAGACACATAAGGACAACAAGCCCCAAACTCAGGTCCTGACCATTTCCCTCCACAAGGCAGCGTCGCGTCGGAAGGCACGGCTAGGGGGCCGTCGTAAGAAGCCGAATATGTGCGTGCAGGTGGATAGACAATGGTTATGTGGCCATGTCGGATATTTCCAGATCCAGTGGTGTCCAAAGGCATTGAACGGATGTAAGGGACCGGGAGCCAGGCACGATATTATACGGATGGGAGAGAAGTGTGACGACTGCATACGGAGGGAAACGCTACCACCCCCGATGGTTATGAAATGATTCGTGATTGGAAGACGAGGACAATTCATGGGGATAGGCTTAAGGGACAAGTAGTTCACCAGGGCATGCGTGTGGGATAAACTTTGTAATCATTTTTATGGGCTTGGGGTTTATCATGAATTGACGAATATAGTTCTTGAACCTATCAAGGACATAGCCTACTCGTAATGCAGGCTATGTTTTTATCAAGTGATATAGATTTGCAAGGGCAAGGCCCAGAGGGCCACCAAATGCTGCACATTATCCTTCCTACCTCAGGTAACCCATGCACGCTGCGAGATGCTATGTACTGTACCTTTGATATGGGCAGGGGTTCAGTTCAAGTGGCCACACGGCGGCAAGGAAAGAATATGTGATACGAGGAAGTGGAAATAAGGATATAACCAGCATGATCCTAGAACTGCCCTAAAAACTCACCTCCTAATCGATAGGCAGGTAAAGTAAAAATCACTCTCAGGGTCTGTAGTTCGTGATATTTGCGAGGAGTGCGTTCACCTCAAATTATTTATTTCTCCGTCCCAATTTCGAAGACCCTATTGGAAGGGGAACTCCGTACCGAATTATTGCCCAGGTTCGACTATCATCTCTAGGAGAACTCGATTAGCCCAGCCACATTGCGAAACTGTGTGAAGCCGAATGCACGGAACTCAGTTCGGCCTGTCCTTGCTTTCTAGCAAGGTTTTATCACACCTGCACGGCCAACCCGGCTAGATGTGACATTGACCCTACAGCCATGCATGAAATGCATGTGGCAGATGTTGTTGGCTGCTTCGAGCCTTTGCTTGCTGGTTGCACTTTGAACTCATGGTGCCAAAGATGTATCGCCGATTGCCATTGCAGTGAGGGTCCTCTTCAGGAAGAGCAATGATAGTGTGGCCTGTGACCTTCACTTCGCCAATGCCAATATCAGCTACCGTAGGATTAGGCTTCTACTCAACGACGTCACCGTTCCGTTCAGGGCAAGGTTGCTATTTCTATCTGTTGACAGCAAGGTATTGGTAACGCGGATCCGAAGGTGCTTCCCTTGGATTTCACGTGGTATGTGGTACATGTTGGGTAGGAATATTGCCTCGAGCTCTAAGCAGGATTAATAAAGCAAAAAAGTTTCTATCAGCCAAATCTAACAGCGGCGATGATGGTGCTGCAGTTCTCATAAGAGACTGTCAGGTGAAATTTCTTGCCAACAAGATAAGAAGGCCGGAGCTTTATGCTAGGGTTTCTAGTTGGGATGAGTAATGAGTTCTGTTGCAATAAAACATAGCTACCCAGCCAGCAATTCGGCCGTGGCGATAGTTTGGAACTTGTGTATCTTGGGACGAATAGGGCTGAGTTGGGTCGGCGATATGGAATTGTTTGTAGACTCCTCGCAAGAACGAAAATTTGCACGTCGAGGTGGACATACATAGCCTGGATACTGCCATCACGCGAGAGGACGAGAACAACAGGACGTAGCTTGCTGCCGGTTTAAGTTTGTGTATTGCCTGAGTGAAGAGGGTTTGCACCAAACTAATAAGAGGCTGTGTGGTTTTGAGGAAATCAGGGTTGACACAGTTTTCTTTCACCAGTCCGTTTGATCAGCGATATATATATATACTTAAAGAAGCAATTGAATAATGATTGGTGGCAAATACATCGCCCCTGTTATTCGATCTAGAAATAGCAGAACGGGGAAAACGTCGATTAGTGGTTTTCATTAGTGTCGAGGCTGATGATGACAAAATCCGGGGCCAGGCGGGAATAAGAATCATCGTCAATATGTATTATTGATGCGCTAGGACGACGAGCACGGGGACGGAGTTCGTTTAGGTAGCTATAAGCACCTGCCGAGAACACCAACAAGCGAAAATGTATCTGTATGCACCAGGTATAAGGAGATGGAGCATAGGAAATGCAGCCAGGCATCAGGCAAGCAAGCAAGCACAGACACATACGTACTATGTATAAAGTAGCACATACAGGACGTGTTTGTGTGAGACAGTTGAGAAAAGGATTGAAGGGAATAAGAGAAAACCCACTCTGGCCACATGGCACAGGGCACAGGCTCGGAATAATACGTATGTACTAACTAATACGTAGTGCGTGCCGTGTGTTAGGACATTAGGTATGTAGTCACTGGAGAGGAAAATGACCAACGGCAAACCAGAGCGGACCGAGACTTCGCGCGCCGACACATCGGGTCCACATACCGGGGGCGTGTGGACTGTGGGGGCATCATCGGAAGGCGACGGCGTCTACTTAGTAAAGACTGCTTGAGATGGGGGCTAGAACGAGGCTGAAGAGCTTCCAGGCCTTTTCTCTTGGTCTTTTCGAAGGGGGGGCAGGATGAGGCCCAGGCCGTTACCAAGCGCCCAAGCATGGATGGCATGGGTGGCATGGCTACCTGGGGGACATAACCGACATTGACGGCGGGCACGGGCAATGAACATTTCAGTGGTGATGCATAAGGACCTGTGCTGCGGTTGGTACCTCAATAATAATGTTGCTAATTACTATGAGAATGTGGCAACAGCGGTGGCAGATGCCTTGTTGCAGGGCATCTCATTGGGATGCATGGGTGTTGGATCAGTTTTTATTTATGAACAGGGGCTTAGTAAGATCAGGGCTATGACCGTATTGCATTCCTCCCATGCTGCATGCTGGCATCCGGGTAACTGGTGAGAATGGAAGGTTGGGCAAACAAGCAAAGCAAGGCAAAGCAAAGCAAGTAAGTTACGGGGAAGGGAACAGAGGCATGACAGACTGACCCAGTATTTGAAGGGCTCCAAACACCCCCCGGTGCAGGTCTACATGTCATAGTTTGCACAGAGCGGTCCTTCCACTGGGGCTCGGCACCAATGACGGGCTCTCCCCATTGGAGCCAATTGCCTTCAGCCTTGCCCATCGTACAATTCCCCTCCGTAGCCTCGCTCATCATACGATCTCGACAGCCAGTGGACAATTTCTGCTACGCCAGGGTTCAGGGCCCCTGTGAGCGACGGGCAGCCATGTCCAAAGTCACGCCATCACGGCCGAGAAACATCACGATTGCATTTTACCATTGCCATTGCATTCTCTTCGTCCCCTTCCCGCCGGCAGTGGATGACTTTGGTGACCTCTCTCCTGCGTGAGTGTGTGCTGTGCATACAGACCCCAAGGCCAAACAGCTACAGCGACTAAACCCCCCCCTCCTGATCTCATCGAGTCCTTCTCTCCACGCATTCGCGTCAAGCTGCTTTCCTACAGGGCGGAACCATCCATCTCAATCCTTCAGCTGAGGTGCTGCTAAGAAAAATCAACTCGAGTCAAACTCGGCAAACACGCGCGCGCACACCCTTGCCCATCCCACACCAACACCAACACACAGAACACAGAGCGGACAGGCTGGTTTTTTTACCCTTCACCTTCACCTTGCCTTTACCAACAACAAGGGCCTTGCTTTGCCTTGCTTTTGCTGCTTGCCGCTCTCCGTCTCTCCTCTTTTTCCTCCCTTCCCTGCCCCCCGCGTCTCGCATCTTGTTGACTCTCTGCGAATTGGAGAGCCGCAACCCGCAGTCCTGCTCCCTCACCACCCCAGGCTCCGTCCTCTTCTCCGTCCCAGTCGCCGACCCCCCGTCGTGCTGTCGACTGATTTCAGTGATACCTCTGTAAAACCTTTCACCTCTCTGCAAAGTCCCATGGTTTGGCCCAACCTTGCCGACCTTCAACAATTTTTCGCCGCACCTGCACCCGACGTTGTCCTTCACTGATACCGTCGCCCGAAAAAAAAGAAGCATACGCCGCATTGCTCTTAGTTAGCTATTGTTACTTTACTTCTCTCAAACGTCAAGCTTCCCTCTCTGGATCTTACATCAAATCAGATCGACAAAAATCCCCCATCATTCTTCCGTTGGCTGTCTCCTCTTCCTATTCTGCTCGGCGTCTATCTGTACTGTCAGTTGTCAGCCAAGCTTGCCAGCGCTCCTCCTCCTCGAGAAGTCCGGTTTATATGGACAACCGCTGTTCGTACCGGCGCCGATATTTTTAGTCGCCTTCGACGGTTCAGCTATTAAATTCATTGCGTTAATCCAAACACTTCTTTCATCGCCGTCTTCGCCCGTAGCGCTGACCTGGCCGATCGCCTCGATTTCTCCCATCCTCCCCCGAATGAGACAGCTGGCCTGCTAAGCCAATTACTTCCCGCCTCTTCCCCTCGCGTCGCTTTCGCCGACCTTTTACGAATTGAGCTGGCGTGACCTATTCCGGGCCGCTGGCACGACATCCCCCCGTCCTTGACATATATCAGCCCTGTGCAGGCTTGGGGATACCGTGTTAGCGATGGATCCCAATCTGCTCAGTTTTTTCTCGGTGCCCAATAATCAGACACTCAATCCTGTCGATCAGAACGCCGAAGCTTCTTCCAGCGCTCAGCAGCAACAAGATCCATCGTCATGGCGTCCAACCAGCCTAGATGGCGACATGGGCTTTTCCGACCGGACATCCGCGCCATCAGGAAATACTTTGAATTCGTTCGATAACGCCTCGACGGCGGCAACCGATATATCATTCACACAGGCACCGATGCCATCACCTTATACCCAACATAAGACTATTCTGCCCAGCCGAGGACATCCAAGGGGTCATCAACACCAACGAAAGAGGGATGCGCATGACAGGAAGCGCACCAAGGTTGACACGGAGTCAGCCTTGGAGTCGTTGGATTACTGGATCCAGTTCGATGATGAAGAAGCCGACCGAACAGGGAGCTTTGAGATCGACTTCTCGAAGCGGTACGATGTGATGAATCAGACCCGGTTCGTTACTGTTCATTCTCTTTTGATCAGATCCCACAGTGCTAATTGACCCCACAAGGCCCAGTTACTTGTCCAACTCAACAACACCAGGTCTAGGAACAAATATTTATGCATCAGCACCTCCTTTCAAGGGCACCGATTTCTTTGATGACAATGCCCTTGATAATGCTCTGTCTGATGATGAAGAGGGGATTGAGTCTATAAATCTTGAGGAGCATCTGGCCAAGATTGACTCAATGCCCCCGCCTGAGGTCCCACCGCGGGAGGGCCTCTACTCTACGCCCCTTAGTTGGGAGAAACCTGAACCAGGTCTACGAATGGACACGCCAAATTTTGGTCTACCAGACAATTCAGGTGGTATTCCTGGTGGATATCAACAGGCTATGCCTGGAGTGGGCTCCCAGGTAAATCAGGTTCTCAGCAACGAGGAGCAACGCCGCCTTCTTGCCATTGCCATGAATACAGGTCGAACTCCAGCGAGCTTCATGCCACCAAGTGGATTTGGCCTAGGTTTCGGTGCTGGTTTGGGAACTGGTTTGCCCCCTGAGTTTAATGCCAGCATAGATTCTATTCTTGGAGGAGGAGACCCAAGTCAGACTCCCACCCCTGCCGACAGCTCCAAGACAGTTACGGCCGCCGATGTTAAGCGCGAAACTTCATCCAACGATGGAGCTAGCTCTGCGGCGTTGAGTTCCTCTCGGCCGCAGCTCCAGCGCACAAGTACGGGTCCTACAGAAAAGGGCAAAGAAAAGGCCAAGTCTGGGGATCGGACAGCCCATAACGATATTGAGCGGAAATATAGAACAAATCTCAAGGATAAGATTGCAGAGCTGCGCGATGCTGTGCCAGCGCTCAAGTCGATACCTGAGGATGGGGAAGACGATGACGAGAGTTCAGCAAACCCCCAAAGGGCGCCCAAAGTGAGCAAGGTGAGTCCTCGATCATTCATTGTGGCCATATCATATGTTCTCTCCTTCCATTAGGTAATACTAACAAGTTTACAGGGCACTGTGTTAACGAAGGCCACCGAATACATCCAATACCTAGAGCGTCGCAACAAGGCAATCCTGAAAGAGCATCAGGAACTGGCACGGCGACTTCAGGCATTTGAGCAGCTGCTCAGCGCATCAGCCCGGCAGCCATTCTTGATGCCTAACCACAGCAGAACACTCTTCGACCCAAGAGGTTTCTGTTGAAATAGACGATGTTTTGTTCCAAGCGCGCTTGGGATTGTGTATAAATATACCCCGGAGATGACTCGTGCTATCCAACACTGCTCATCCCGTTTCCTCGTACATACTTTTTTGGCTGTTTTCGCTTCGGCTTTGTTTCACGAGATGTCTCGGCCGCTTGGTGGGCTTTTATGAGACTGGCTATGTTGTGCATTCTTTTTTTCGCGTTTTATGCACGGTAGCATTTTGTCTTATTTCTCCGTGGTAACCAGTCACCCTTACGTGCACGAATAGAGCGGGAGATGATGAGACGTGATATGGGCTGTTTTTTATCTTACTAGATGCGAGGTGTGTTTCACGACGCATCTGGGAATTTAACAAGGGATGGGAAGGGGTGAAACATGCTACCCTAGAGTACGACGACTTGCGAATGAGCTATACAGAGTCTATGATTGGCGGTATACTACCTGGCAGGGTGAGCTTTGGTCATGGAGTGGTTTTTGTTTGTTCTCGTTTTGCTAGGGATTCATGAAAAGGATGGCGTGGCATGTCATGGGTTCGTGATGAGAACATGAACAGAGATATGGCATTGGCATCAAAAAAAAGAATACATGAATGAGTCACGGCATTACCCCGTCATGAAATCTTAAACATTATTTTTTTCTGTTTATTACATCCTTTTTTTTTTCATGGGGCGGATGTTGATTGTTTTCTTATGGGAGGAGTTGGTCATATATATATACCTTCATGTCTATTCTTAATTGCTGCGCAAGGCTTCAATATCCGCTACCTCTTTCACGGCTTCGGTAGATAGAATATAGGGTGAATCTTCATCAACACAAACGCTGTCCTCAATACGCACACCCATTCCTCTGAATGCCTTCGGCCACTTCTCATCATCGGGAACATAGATACCTGGCTCAATGGTTACACAATGCCCTCGACGCAGGATCTCGCGACGACTGAATCCCGGGCAGTCATGCACATCGAGGCCTATATAGTGACCCACGTGGTGCGGGAAGAGTTGATTGATGGTGCTCATGGTGACGTCGAAACCAATGTCGCGCAATTGGTTAACAAGACCACGCGCGGTGACGTTGTGGATATCCTCAAGTGAGAGGCGGGCACTCTCGCGACAAAGGGAGACGCTGCTGCGCTGGACCTTGAGCACGGCTTCGTAGAGGTCGCGCTGGGCGGGGCTGAACTTTCCTGAAGCGGGCCAGGTGCGAGAGATGTCAGTAATGTAAGTACCGTACTCGCCGCCAGCGTCTATTAGTATGAACTCGTCCTCCTTGAATGTGCTGTTATTCACTGTATAGTGGATGCAGTTCGCCCGATCACCGCCGGCTACTACGGGTATGTAGGCTGGACCATCACATCCGTTGATGATGAATTGGTAGTCGAGGAAGGCATGGAGATCCTTCTCTCGCTGCCAGGGCTGGCGCATGGCGTTGGTAATGACGCGGCCGGAGATCTGGCCGGCCAAGCGCATGTTTGCGACTTCGGCATCGCTCTTGACGACACGGAGCTTGTTCATAACTGTGTAGAGAGGTGTGCGACTAGGTCTCGAGTCGCGACCCGAGAAGAATCGCCATAGCCAGCTCGACGGATTGCTCCTGGATGGTTGGAAGTCGGCGTATATAAGTTTTGCCGGCTCAAGAAGCTTGGGCAGCAGAGTCTCAGCCTGGTCAAAAGAATGCGCTTCGTCGGCGTTGAAAATATCGCGAGCGGCATCGACGCCATTTCGATAGCCAGACCACTGCTCCTCGCGTGGGTTCTTGGTTTTTACGAAGAGGTGAAAGACATAATCACCCAGCTGGGGACCAGTCTTCTCAATGACGGCGATGGCGTCACCTTCCTGCCAGCCGGTGAGGTACAGAAAGTTGGACTCCTGACGGTAGGGGTGGAAAACGGCCCCGGACTTGTATTGGAGGGAGGCGGCGTGAAGTATGGCAACACTGCCTTCTGTCATGGAGAGGGCGAGGCGGGCGCGGCGGTCGGCATATTCTTGCGCTGTGATGCCGGGTGTAACTGGAGACGACGAGTCAAAAGGGAGTCATTGCCTTCGGGGGCTCAGGGGGACAAACGTTCGCCGGGTTTAAGGATGTGAGGATGGGTTTCGTAGACAGGCTGGCCGAATTGGAGGTCGGCAGCAGAAACAGTGGCATAGCCACGACACTGGATACTGGATCGTGGGAGGCGAACAGAGGCGGCGGCTACTGATGGGGCTGTAAGGCTGTGGGGGATTGGGAAGCTTGAATGCTTCAGGGCATGTCGCGGGGGAGTTGCGGTTCGCGCCGGCAGCGAGAGACGAGGCCCGAGGCCCCGGAACGGAGCTCGGTGAACCTTCATCTTATATGCGGTGAGGATGAGGCTCTGGAGCAATCGGAGGTGTGAGAGACCGAAATTTCAGACATGATGGGGAGCGGGAGGGAAGGATATTTGTCCAGGTGACGGACAGAAGTCGAGCAAGTATGTAGAGTCAGGAGGGAAGGGGAATTCTAGCTAAATAGGGACATACGTGATTCGGCACTAGGATATAGAGGCTCGGTATCCGTCTCGTCGACACGCAATTGACGATCTTTCTTGGTGGTGATGTTCATGAATGCACGGAAGTACAGCAAATTTACTATGTAATCTACGTGCTTGGTCCGTACCGACATGGGTCAATGGGCCCAGAATGCGGCTATTCAATGGTGGGCCACCGGGCTGGCAGTTCAAAAGGCGGCGTTGCCAATTGGAGATGGTGGCCGAGGCTACGCCCCTCAGCTCACGGAGCCCCACGGCCTACCTGGTCTTGTCAATAATAACAACAACAACAAAGAGCAATTGACCAACGACCAGGAGCTTAAGCGAGTCATCTCTGTACAGAAGCTACTGTGACAGACATGGAAGGGGGGGACGGAGGAATAATTATTGAGTGGGAAGAAATATTTAGGAAAAGAAGTGTCAGCAGTCAATGCACAACATCTGCAGCCAGCCCTTCCCCATTATCGTAGAGAGCTACCCGACAGTGAGGAGGGTCCACGCCAAAACGCCAACTGGCCCGGACTTTGGGAGCTTTCTTATTTTGTTGCTTGCTGAAGAATATTACTTCTGGGGAAGCAGTAATGGAATAATTAGGCAGCGGACGTGCGGGTGAAGATTGGTGACGAAGAGGAGGTGCAGGGGAAGGATAATTACTTGGTTGTGTCGACTAGTTGATGAAGAAATGATGCGCGAACGAGGGATGATGGCTTGCATGATATGGTAGTAACTATGGAGTCTCCAATCAATGTAAGCACTGTACGAAAGCACAGAGTATTGAGCTACGTGCTACCTACCTACCTACCTTACCTTGGTATGCAGGAACAGTCAAATAATTACAGCAACACGAGTAGATTACAAGATGCAGGTATCCAATGTTATGTAGGTCGCCAAGGTACCTACCTACCTACCTGCCTACCGACCTGGGTTGAGGTAGGAAACTGTAGGAACTGCACAGATTATTCAGTAGGCATTTGATTGAAAATTGACTTCATCTACGCACATATGTAATCCAGCCAGGTCAGCCAGTGTTTTTGTTTTTCTCACTCTCCCCCTCCCCCCCTTGGCTCTCACATTCACGCACCAGTTCCTCTTGGGGCAGAGTCGTATTGTGATCGGTTTTCGGAAATGGAGCTGCCCCAGTTCTTCATGTTTGCTTCAATTCTTTTGGAGTCTGCTTAGACTGGTTGCTGGTGCAGCCGCCTGGGTCTGTGCATGTTTCTGGGTCAAAACGGCCCAAGCAGGCATAGCGCTGTTGTGGCCAGGGCCAAGCGCGAGTCGTCTCCAAGCAGCTCCAACAACAACGGGAGCCTCCAGCACCCAGCACCGATGCACCAGCCAATCAACTAATCGAGATCCAGGCCAGGCCACGGCCACACACAAAAACATACGGTTCTCTTTCCTCCTCCTCTTCCTGCTCACTCTCAAGGCCTCTCGACTCAACCATCACATTACCTCTCTTTCCTCATAACTCCCCCTCCTCTGGTGTCCTTGTGCTTTCTCCGCCGCCCATGTCTTGTTAGCATCCTTTATCCTCCTTTTCTTTCACTTTTCCCCGCTCTCTCCCTCTCCCTCTCCCTCTCCCTCACCTCGCCAAAAATTCGACGTGTCGGACCCTCCGCGTCGCGTGCTTCTACACCAGCTGCTCCTCCCCAGCCCCTCTTCGTCATCACCTCAAAAATCAATCCTCTCCCTCTACACCATTTACCCAGCGTCCCTTCAAACCCTTCAGACGACTCATTCGTGCTGCTCCACCCTCCTTCTCTTTTCCCCTTCCTGACCAGAGCATGTTGACCGCCTAATTTTTTTATGGCAACCATATCTCTATCCCCTTCACCTGCTTCCATCTCGGCCATGTCCTCGAGACGGGGTCCGTTGACAAACAACCCCAATGTCGCCAATTCGCCCCTTCGAGGTGCTTCCACACTGGCTGCGTACGCGAAGACGAAGCGTTCCTACGCTAACATCCAGCGTGAGGAACCCTACGGTCAGCCACCACCGCTGAAGAAGCAGGTTCTCGACAATGGAAGCCAGCGTGCCGTGCGGTCACCGACCCGGTCGACTCGAAGTCAAGTTGTCGTGCAACGTGCGCCGACGCGTACCATGACCAAGGAACGCTCTTCTAGGACTACATCGGCTTCCAGAACACCTCAGGATGCCGACAATGAGAAGGAGATGTGGAAGAAGCATCACCGGGCCAAATTCCCAAAGATGGTTTTCTACTTTGAGAGTATCCCCGATGATATCCGGGCAAGATTAACCAAGAGGGTTACTTACCTTGGTGCTGTACGTTTTCATATCTTGGTCTCCATCATCACGTTTAAAAAAAAACCCCAGCCTTGCTAACCATTCCAAATAGCGTCAAGAGCCTTTCTTCTCAATTGCAGTTACCCACGTCGTTACCACTCGATCGATACCCGCCGAGGCGTCTGAAGCTGGGGCACGAGAATCTGGACAACCACAACATCATGAGGAGCCTGAGCCCGAGGAGCAACCCCAGACCATCAACCCTTCATTGTTGGACCGCACAGGGGAGGCTCGTCGACGACTTCTATTCGATTTTAGAAACGCACCTTCGCGATCACAGCATCTTGATGACACTACGAAGCGAAGTAAAACTCGCAACAACGATGTTCTTCACAAGGCTCGTGAGATGGGAAAGAAGATTTGGTCTTTGGAGAAGTTTCAGAACATGCTGGCAGTCCTGCTAGAGTCGGAGATGGGTCACAGTAACTCGTACAGCTCAAGGTCCACAGGTACCCGTGGACAGTACGGAACCTCGAAAGGTTCTCATGAGCCGAATCTTCTACAGTTGTTGCACAACGAGCGCCTCAATGGTCCCTCTGACCGTGACCCAACTGCTCTCCAGCGTGAGCTTTGCTATTTCAAGGGTCCTTATGTTTACATCTGGGACATGGACGAGAAGCAAAAGCCCATAATGGTTCGCGAGTACGCCAAAGTAGCCAACAAGGCTGATGGGGACTGGCCACAGTTTCGCAGCGTTGGCAACGGTCGCTGTCCCTTTGTTGAGGATAACGACGTCCCGGATAAGGAATATCGCCGGCAACGAGAGCAAGAAAAGGCTCGCGCTGCTAGGCGAGAAGAGACCAAGCAAGAGGAGTCTGTTCCTGTCCTGAAACCCCCGCAGATTCCAGTACCCAAGCCAGTGACTGGAAAGCGATCATTGATGGAGATGGAAGACGGCCATAACAGGGCTCGTGCTGTCACACCGACCGAGATCTTCAACCCAGTCAAAGCCACAATGTCCAAACAGGTAGACGCCCGTGCACAGAACGCCTTCATCAGCCGTGCTGCTGGAACTGGGACTGCTCGGCTCTTTGCTGGGGAACCCGTGGCCTCTGGAGTGCAACCATCCAATATCACATCAGCAATTCGCTCACAAATGATTTCATCAACCTCAGGTGTTAATGGGGCCAAAGCTGGAACCAGCAAGGAGATCCACGGTCTCCAGCGAAAGGTGTTACAAAAGACTACAACACCGGCATCTCATGACATGAGCTCACGCCGCCCAACCGAGGTTCCGACGATGGAAGTTGCATCTAGCAGATCGACGACGATGGGCCGACAAACCTCACGTCCTGCTGAGGTTCAGGATGACGAGGGTCAAAAAGCAACGGAAACCAGAGAGCGCAAAACTCATGTACAGCCATTGAAGAGCAAGAAGGATCTCAAGCCCGGCTATTGTGAGAATTGCCAGGATAAGTTTAGGGATTTTGATGAGGTGAGTCTTGAGCGGTTTCAGATATACAAAAGACGATGCCAATTACTAACGTGCTTTCAGCATATCTTATCCAGAAAGCACCGTCGGTTTGCCGAAAGCGACGACAACTGGGTCGAGCTGGACTCTCTGCTTTCTCAACTGAAACGTATGCCCAAATTTTCTTCCGACTCAGACGAATACGATGATGATGAAGGGTGGCATTGATACTGAACACACTTGATGATGTACATTTTCGATGATATGCTGTGTCAGCCCTCACGATCCTGTCACCACAATCCGGCTTCGATCATATTTGCCGGGACCTGGTCCTAGACCCTTGACCCTTTCAGCTCCCTGAACTTGCGAATCTTGACTCCCCTACTGAGTCGACGTTTTCACCTCCCTTCTTCACCACCACCACACAGATTCCCACCTCCAGAACAGACAAAACAGCGACGAAGATACCTTTCTGGTTTGGTTATGCAATGGACATTTGTCCTTATTTTCGTGAGCGGTGTTTCGTCTAAACAAGAGACGATTAATCTTTCTTTGAATCATTTTCTTTTTCGTTTCCAACTACATGAACTGCATGCGACGGCGTCTAGCGGCATGGTTTGGCACTTGTTCGTTTGTATTTTATTTCTGGCTCGTTCTACTCTCTCTCAAGCTGCATATATTATAAAGGGGAGGCGTTTGTTGCGGTTCGTTTAAGAAAGCATCCAGAAAGAGGCGAGGGCAGCATGTAATCGCATGATTCAAGAATTCAGCAAGGCATCTAGGGGTGATACAGAAGGTGACGGGGGGCATGCTAGGGGAGCAGAGGGAGGGAGAACACAATGAGACAAGGCGAGAATCGCCATAGCGACCTAATGGTCTTATGATGTAGATATGCGTTTAGGTCATGTATATGTACCTTACATGTTACAATCATGGAAATTTTGAACAAGAGTCTCAGTTCTCATTATATGGCGTGATGCACGGCAGCTTTGTTTTAGCGTCAACTTCATACCCGTGTCCACGAGAGGCTGGCCAGGTAATAAGGAAGTGCATATCTCGCATCCTCAGAGGACCATACCTCACCCACCTTGCCTTGAAAATACTACATTAGCCACTATCTTGCCTATAGCAGTGCCTCCGTATAATGGGATGATATGGAGACTGTATACTCAGTCAATGGCAATTGTTTTGCACAATATCGGATTGATGCGTGGGCGATTGGGGGGACTGCGGCAGAACTCGATCCTCTCGAAGTGACAACGTAGGTCAGCATCTACGGATGCAGCAAAAGAAGTATTCAGATGTATGTCTCAAGAAGTCACACAGCTACAAACAAGTCGCCATCAATCTTCTTCTGTGTGCTTTGAGTCAGTACTTTGACACCTTGCTCGAGGCGAACGAAGGTCTTGAACATTATTGGTGATAAGACCAATTAAGTAGGATATCTGAGCGATAGACCATCCGTCACATGTCCAGAGTACTTCTGACCGCGAAGCTGAGGGTCCAGCCTCCGTGTGTTCCCGGACCGTTGGAACGGGACCGAGGACCGGTGTCCTGACGGGGACAGTCTGTCTATTGCTTGTCTCCACGACTGTAATGAGGATGGCAGACCTTTGAATAGTGGTATTAGTACGAAACTGAATTCTACGTGGATATATCTCAGTGAAGAAAGGTATGTATCTCTCTTTGCTCTCCTCTCTCTTTGCTTTCCTTACGTTGAGAAATAATGGTATGGTGCGGGATTGTCCGGCTTGTCTGAGCCAGCACCCTGCCAGACCACACCAGTAATAAGGTGCCAGCACAATCTCTATAGATAGATTACGCAACGGTTTGTCACATTCTAATCTTCATAATACCTAATCTGTACATTACCTGCAGAGCACTTATAAACTAGTGCTGTCGTTCGCGGGCATGTGTTTTTTGAGCTATCAATCGCACGCTCTATAGCTTCACCAAGGTCTAAATTCTGTCAGGTTTTGCCCTGAGTATATAGATAGGATGTATATAGGCAGGATGATGTGATAAAATCATATACATAGCATCTGTCTTCGTGGCACTTTTGAAAATGCTGTTTCATCCTCCCACACCATCCTTGCCCCTTTTCACCCACCTTCAACTTGAGGTGACTTGTTCTGGTTCAAAAAAAAAAAAAACCCACGGAAGTTGAGATCTAATATTGAGCTGAGGTGACTAGTCCAGCCACCGAGACGCCACCAATCTGGCATCCAGCCCGGGCGACCGCCCGATTCCACTCCGCCTGTCCCTTGAATCCCTTCTTTCGGATACTATACCATGGAGACTGCCTGTCTCTAGACATGGCCATATTCACCGCTACCAAGTTCAAAACAAAACCCTTAACCATAGAGCCGGTTCAGGAGCGGTATTGAAGACTTGTATCCAGTGTTGGGGGGGGGGGGGGGGGGGGGGGGTCAAGTGATGATATTCCCTTGATCAGCCATGCATAGAGAAAGCAATTTGACTGGCAGGATTCGAGACAAGTGGGAGGATGATCGATGGGAAATAGAAACAATCCCAAAGAGTCGGCTGGTTCGGCTTGTTCATACTCGTTTTTTACGTTGGTTTTTTTTTTTGAGAGGATCATAAGTACGATGAGATATCAATGAATTGTCTATTTCTTCTCATTCTTTTGTTTCTCATGTATTTTGATGCTGCATTTGCAACGCCTTTTGTTTGTCGACCTGCAAATCCCATTCTGCTAGGTCTTGTGTTTTGTGGCTGTTTTCAGCCCATATAAGCTGAGAATATTCTGTAATTTTAGCCAGAAGAAAGTACTCCAACTGTGAGAAAGAAGCAATAATTTAATCGCCATTCCTAGTGCCAAGATAGCATTCTTCCAATATCTTGACCATCAAATACCTTGGTAGGTGAGGTATCTTGTTATTTGAGGGCATGACAGATAACTTGGGTACCTAGATAATGGAACAAGGAAGTATCTTAGGTGCCTTAGGTAGTGCCTTGATGCGCTGAGTGGAGCTTTACAGAGAGACCTGTGGCTCTGAAACTGCGCTACCTGTACACACCGCCTGTAAGGAAGGACTGTGACCTCCAGCTGTGCTACATATCTAGTACATCTGGAGGTGAGACAACACGCTTGATCGCAAAAACCAAGATCATCAGAGTGTGTTTTTTTCTTTCGTTTTTATCTGGGCGAACAACTGGTCTATTTTCCAGACGAGAACACCTCATATCCTATTACACGTATTCCGCTCGCACCCTATTTTCAAAAGGACCGAAAGATAAAGTAGGGCGGTGTGTCATGGGGATAGG
The DNA here is from genome assembly GCA_024336345.1 of Mariannaea sp. PMI_226. NCBI lineage: Eukaryota > Fungi > Ascomycota > Sordariomycetes > Hypocreales > Nectriaceae > Mariannaea > Mariannaea sp. PMI_226. The sequence goes on along the minus strand of JANFOG010000001.1, from coordinate 3,860,168 downwards.
GAGACATTCACTCTCGCCCAAACCATAATCTGTAGATCGATTAGTTTATTCACTCATCCCTCAGCGCAAAGAAATAGCAGTGCTCATTGTTCAGGAGATCCCATTGCCTCATATCCATATGTAATACAAACACTGGCCATACTGGTCAATGCGTCTCTGTCTCTGTCCATGTCCTTGTCTCCTTTTCCCTTTCCAATTTCCAATTCCAGGAGGTTGTATCTGGAAACATTCCTCCCATTGGCTTGTCCAGGCGTCGCGAACAGCCCAGCTGCACGTTCTTCTGCACGCTTCCGCGAATCACAACCTGAGTGACGCCTCGTCTAGTTTCCCTTTTCTTCCTTTTCTTTTTCTCACAGGAATTGGCTCCCTCTGATGTTTACATTGTTCATACTATCCAATTCTCACTATTTGTTCCTTTCTTCGCTCATACCACCACTCCCCTGCTCAGCTCCTCTTCAGAAGAGATAAACCCAAACCAAAAAAAAAAAGAAAAAAATCTTTCCGAGGTCGGAACCTTCTCCCGTGCAGCCCGTTCACTTCAGTCCACGTTCCTCAACAATTGCGATCCAATTCGCCTACCATAGACAGCTCTAGTCAAGAAAGAAAGATTCTAAGCGCAGAGCATACTATGCGGGTTCGCAATTCCTCATCTGGTCATCAAGATGTCGTCTTGAATGGCTTCCACACTCCTGCTCATGTAGGCTCAACCCTGGATATCTGGCGCCGCCTCAAGGACCTCAGAGATGGCAGGGACAAGATCATCCTTGATGGCAATAACCTCGACATCTCCTCTCTCATTGCCGTGGCGCGGTACGGAGTCAAACCTGAGATCAGTCAAGATCAAGATCTCGCCCACCGCATCGCTCTGGGTGTTGAGGCTCTCAACAACTACCTCGCCAAGAACTATGTTGTTTACGGAGTCAACACTGGCTTTGGTGGCAGTGCTGATGTGCGCATGGACGACTGGGCTGAGACCCAGATTGGCCTGTTGCAGCACACCCAAAGTGCAATCATCACTTCCCTTGACAAGACACTGGGCAACAACTCGGAGCGCGAGCCATCCCACGTCATGCCTCCTGAGTGGGTTCGTGGAGCTATTCTTGCGAGAGCGAACCAGAACATGCGTGGCCAGAGTGCTGTCAGACTTGAAGTGCTTCAGCGCCTAATTCAGTTGCTCCATCATGATATCACTCCCCTGGTCCCTCTTAGGGGAACTATCTCGGCATCTGGAGACCTGATGCCCTTGTCTTACATTGCTGGTGCGGTAACAGGGAACCCAGATGTTTTTGTGCAGGTCGGTCGTGGTGAAAAGGCCAAGGTAATGCCTTCTTCTGAGGCTCTTAAAACGAGCGGCATCTCTGCTAGTGGTCTTGGGCCAAAGGAAGGATTGGGGCTCATCAATGGAACAGCACCGTCCGTGTCCCTTGCTAGCCTCGTCCTTCACGACACACAGCAGCTCGCCGTTCTTGCTCAGATGTTGACTGCTTTTGCGGCTGAAGGTATGGCAGGAAACGTCGAGTGGTCAAGCCCATTTATTCATGCCACACGGCCACATCCCGGCCAGATTGAAGCCGCCGCGAATATTAGGGGTTTCCTAAAAGGTTCTAAGTTCGTTGTTGGTGGCCTCGAAGAACGAAAGAGGACGGGAGATGGGCTTTGGCAGGATAGATATTCTACGAGAACAAGCCCCCAGTGGATTGGTCCTTATCTGGAGGATCTCCTCCTGGCCCAACGTCAAATTTCTGTGGAATTAAACTCCACATCTGACAACCCCTTGGTTGATGCATCGGAAGAAAATGGGCGAGGGGTGGGAGAAGTGTACTCGGGAGGCAACTTCCAAGCTGCTGTTGTTACTTCTGCCATGGACAAGGCTCGACTGGCACTGCAAATGATCGGACGTATGCTGTTCTCTCAAGTCACTGAAATGATTCATCCATCCACGAACAATGGTCTCGAGGCAAATCTCAATGTCAGCGACAAGGAGAACTTCACCATGAAAGGAATTGACGTCAATATGGCTGCTTATATGTCTGAGTTGGCAGCCCTCGCCCACCCCGTCTCTGCTCATGTCATGTCTGCAGAGATGCACAACCAAGGAATCAACTCTCTGGCCCTTATCTCGGCACGTCGAACCTTGGAGGCTGTGGATCTGGTGGCTCACATGTGTGCCTGCCACATATATGTGTCATGCCAGGCTGTCGACCTTCGAGCTGCTCACAAACTTTTCCTGGGCACTTTGCGAGAACAGATTCTCGGTGACATTACTGAGAATGGCCCTTTCCACGTCTTCAAGTTGACAAGGGAACAGCTTGCGCAGCTAGCTGAAGCTACATTCCCCGTCGTCGAGTCGGCCTGGTATACCCACAATGCTGGCTGCTGGAAAGACCGCATCGTGCCTGCGGTAGATGCAGCAATGGCGCCCGTAACCCAGTTCCTATCAACCAACGACGTGGATTGCTCTATCTCGAGCCTCGCCGTCTTCAAGGCGACCTTCCACAAGGCTGTTGTTACAACGGCGTCTTCTATATTTTACCCCAACACGGCTGTTCGTCCAGTCGACGTGGCCACGAGGCTCGGTGATGGCTCGGCCCAGCTCTACACCTGGGTCCGGTCAAAGCTGGGCGTGCCGACGCAGTGTGGAATCGACGATGATCCTTTATACCATGCGCATAAGGGAATGTCGACAGAGGAGAAGAAGACTATTGGAAGCTGGGTTAGCATTGTGTACGAGAGCTTAAAGAGCAACCTGATGGACATGGTCATGGAAGGCATAGAAGAATCCCGAGGGGCCCCCCGAACAGACGACGAGTATGAAGAGCTATGTAAGCTAATGAAGGCAAAGTTCTAAGAATATGGTAGAAGAAAGAGTCATAGAGAAGGACGAGGATAACGAGTATCTCAACTCCTAATAAAAAATAAATAATGATGCAGAAATTGCGAGGCTGACCATAATGCCAATAAAATCCATAAAAATGTAAATCCTTGTTTAAGTCCCGATAATAATAAACGTGTAGATGCCTACCGATGTTGAAAAGCTGTGTCATAAATCTTGCCTGGTGCCTGTCAACTCCGTGTTATCCCAGTTGATTAGATTTGGGTACCCCCACACCCCTTGGTCAAAAAGAAACTGAGAACGTACATGCCTCCGCCCCACACTGTCCTATTGGTGGTGACTTCCCGCGTTACATGCTGAGCCTCAGGCGATAGCTACCTTGAGTGCAACATCTCCAGGCAGGCCAGCGTATCCTCTCTCTTTACTTCTCAAACCACAAGTTATTCAAGCGGGCTCTTCACCTTTCCAAATAAACGACCTGGCCTCGTACTATACCAGCTGTCAACTCCTCGCGTAGCTAATTTATCTCACTCAGCAATCATGGCCGACCACCCCCCGCTGCATGATTCCACACCCACCACTCCATCTCCCCCAGACGCCGAAGCAGATGTAGACACACCCGGCCGAGCTGTGTCTCCCGATCTCCCACTAACCATGTCCGCATCCGTTGTTCTAGCTGACCTGCCGCGAGATGCGAGCGTAGCACTTGCCAGTGCGGGCGGTTTCGCAACGGAGAAGGTCGTGGTGCGCTTCAAACCCGTTGGATCTGCGCCATCGCTCGCGCAGGATGTGTGTAAGATCACGGCGGCACGCAAGTTCGAAGAGGTAGTGCGCTATCTGCGGCGGAAGCTGCGCTGCAAAGATACGGACAGCGTGTTCCTGTACGTGAATAGCTCGTTCGCGCCGTCGTTGGATGAGGTGGTGGGTAATCTGCACCAGGTATGACTGGCTCTTCTTGAATATGCAGTGGCACGTCTCAAAGCAGGAAGCTAATTATTTTCGTTATTGCAGTGTTTTAAGAACGCGCATGATCAACTGGTTGTCGTCTACTCACTCACTCCTGCATTTGGATGAATGATGAACGATGAAACCCCAATATGGGCCGTGTTTAATTTTTTTTTATATCTATATCATGGTAACGGGGCAAACAAAAGTCATTTTGCTAAACCAAGCCCCTCCTAAATAACTCCACCAGATGCTGCTCTAATGCTTGCAACGCTATGCACTTGAACGCGAAATCGCTTGCCTCCCGCCACTTTATCTGTCGGTATTAAAAACAACCACCTTAAAGACTCCAACAAGCTCCTGGCACGCTTGACCTTGATTAATTCACAAATCCTTCACTGCCTTGGTAAAATTCGCAAGCTCCTCCGCCGAGATGGGATACGTGTGCTCAGGAGCAGGATACACTCGACTCCTAACCTCCTCTCGATACGTTTGAATGGCTCTCAAGCTCTCTCCCCACACATCACCGTATTTCTTGACAAACTTTGGGATGAATCTCCCTGGTGGGAAGTTGCCTGTCATGTCAACCTGGACAAGAACCTGACCAGAGCAGCCGTTGCCAGCACCGATACCGATGGTTGGGATGGACAACTTCTCAGTGATGAGAGCAGCAACCTCAGCAGGGACGGCTTCAACCACAGTGGCGAAGCAGCCAGCCTCTTGGACAGCAAGCGCATCTTCTAGAATGCGCATGGCCCCGTCGGCTGTCTTCCCTTGAACACGGAAACCACCAAGGGCATTCTGGCGTTGAGGAGTCAGGCCAATATGGCCAAGAACAGGGATACCAGCAGTGGTGATCTTGCGGATGGTCGGCGCCATTTCCTTGCCGCCCTCGAGTTTGATGCCTTGAACGCGACCTTCTTTGATGACGCGGATGGCTGTGGCAAGGGCTTGCTCTGGGGAAATCTCATATGTTCCCATAGGCAGATCACCAACCTAATATATTCATGTCAGCACAAGTGACTCTTTTTGAGACACAGTATGGTTGGCTGGCACAAAAGGACTTACCGTGAATGCAGACTTCGTGGCTCTCGAAACAGATCGACAATGCAAAATAATTTCATCAAGCAAGACCTCACTGGTGTCCTCCATACCCAAGGCGACCATGGCCAGGCTGTCGCCGACGAGGACAATGTCCATGCCGGCGTGGTCGGCAACATGGCCACTGGGAAAGTCGTGAGCAGTGATGACGCTTATGGGCTCCCCCTTGCGATGCATCGAGCGCAGGGTTCCAACCGTTACCTTTTTGCGCTGGTTGGGTGGTGGGGAGCCCATGGGCGAGTGTGAGCTGTGCCGGACATGTGGCACGGCGAGGGGCCGGACTGCGGCGGTGCCGAGGGTCCATGCAGCCGGCCGGAGAGATTGTGTGCGTATGCCCCGAATCAGAAGCGAGGCACACGACCTTGCAAAAGGTGCAGCGGCCGGGGACATGATGTGAATGAGATGTATAGAACTATCTATATCTTGAAAGGGTAGATGGGGGGGACTTTGGGTGTAGATTATGTCTTGCTGAACTAGACTGGCTACCCACCCTTATTAAAGTTGTGGGCTGGGCTGGCAGTGACTGACAGTGATGAGTGTTGTCCCTCGGCTTGAGAGGCTGTGGGAATGGATAGTCTGAATTGAATACCCGAAAGGCTATTCGTGTAAGGCTTCAGCAAAGACCAAGCTAGTCTCGTAAAATAAAATTAAAAAAAAAAAAAAAGGAATTTTACCATGCGATTTCTATCAGCAGTGAGATACTAAGAAGCTCAACTCCAACTGAGTCGCAAGAAAGGGGAATGGCGGGTTTTTAAATAACCTCAACCATGATGGTTCCTACATCGTAGAATTGAGTACCTTTCTTTGCCCCAATTTGCGGGACACATTTTTGTGCTAAAGTGATTTTTTCTGTTCCTGGGCAGCCCCGTGACCCACTTAAAAGTTACGTACAATGACTCTCTTGGTCCGAGGTTTCTGTTCCTTCCCGTTTGGGGAAGCATGGTGGAACCAATAGGTAAAGCGAGGTAAAGCTAAGGCGGGCAAGGCAAGGCAGATAGTAGTCAACTTGATTTATATACATACTTAATCTTTATCTTACCTACAGTAGGTTGCCAACGGAGTAGCTCGAACGACATTCTTCACGATATCTCATTCATACTAGTACTGATGCCCGATTTATGTGACAGAAGACTTGATTAAGCCTCCTTATCCCTGGGCAACGTACTGCCAACCGAGGCGCAATGAAACATTTGGTTGGCGACAAGCATATATACTCTAGTCAGAGCTTGGGGAACATCAGAACATCTACGTCACACGAAATAGAGCAACCCAATTATCTAAAAAGGAAAAACATGTGAAGACGGAAAGATTTCGCCTTCAATAAGTATTCAGCTTGGAACCGTGAATAGTCAGCGAGCATGATTCTCTTGTCCAGACCTTATGACATCGCACATATCCAGCTAAAATGTCAAGAGGACATTGGGGAAATACATTTTCAAGGCAGACTATTCAACCTTCAGAGCCCACCAGGAGGTATGGGGAGTAAATATTGACTCAAAATTTGTTAGACGATATTCAGAACAGTAAGAAATCATGACAAGGAGAACATAGCATGATGAGAACACCCCAGGCGAGGAGATGAATGATAGCCCGTACTGGTGCGACCGACTCTGAAGAGAAGATTACATGAAATAGAACCAAACCCAAACAGGAGCAAGAGAAACAGAATGACTAGCGGCTTCATTGCATGTTTTACGAAGACACTACCTTCTCGCTCGTGTACCTGTGCTGGTCCGGGTGATAAATGGCCAAATCTCGGTGACAGTAGCACAACGCTTGACTGTATTTGGTATGCACATGCACTGATAGATTGCATGTATGTACTTGTACGGCATATTATGGGATAGAAGGAACTGAATATAATGTAACCTATGTCCGCCGTCTCGATATGCTCTGTTACACAATGCATCTTTTGCTCGTGGGTTTACGGTGGGGATGAGAAGTGAGGAAGGAATAGCAAAGAATGAGAAGTGAGAAACAAAACATAAAAACCAGAAGCAAAATAATACTTCTTGCTATGATGGGTTTTCACAGGTTCGGGTATGAAGGCAAATGTGGCAACATTATCGAGCCTCGAGACACGTATAATTTTATTGCCTTGTCTAGATTTCGGCTAGAGAGGTAGCCAAGCAACATAACCATGAATAAGCGTGCAGCAAGTTTGACCAACTTCTTTGTGAACTTGCCGTAACTCTCGACTTGTAGAATATATATGCTGGAAGATAGTTGGATGAGAAGATTTATGTTTGTTTTTAAGCATACCGAGTTGCTGAGATCTAACTCCCGGGGAAATTATAGCAGCAAACTTATAAGATATCATGTGAGAATCCGCCCATATACCACAAAGTAGCAAACTCCACAAAATGCTCACAGATAGGAGTTGTATCAGCAACATAAGAGCCAAGAAGATAATATGGTAGATAGTGGGTGTGAGTGTAGAATGACGTTGACTCATATCGGAATGCCTGACTTGACTCGAATTTGTTAGAGTATTCTGAGGCTCATCTATAACTACCTGCTTATACATCTTCCTGGCAGAAAGAACCTCAATTGTTACTTACGCTGTACTGTAGTTATCCCCTGAATAGCACTACAAGTGTGTTTGACGTTTCATAATGAGAGACGGCGTGCAATGAGCTATATCCTATTCCTTTGCAACATACTTGTCAATCGGCCATCAGAATTGTTGAAGTTAAATTATATCGTGCGTTTGTTTCAGGCGAATAAATGGAGCCCTTTTTTCATAAGAATAGAGCAATTGGATACTGAATACCAGGACAAAACAAACCTTGACTCTGAGGGTCGATGAAGAGTTGGGTAATCAACAAGGCAGGCGCAGACTTTGACAGGGCCGAGGCTAGACACATCACACCCCGTACATTGCTGGTTGATACGTCCATCACTGGGTTGGCTATTAGCTATTGAATCATCGAAGCGTTGTATCGTGTTTCATCTTGAGTTGTCTCCGATTATATAGAGAGCAGGTGAGAGGATGGGCACCAACAGTCTCAGTTTCTCAAAGCATGATTCGCTTTGTGTTTTTGAACTTGGCGACATGTTTTGCTTTGCGTTTTGTGATTGATCAAGGTCCTGGAAAGCTCGGGGAACATGAAACTATTATGCACCTTCTATTAAGGTGCTCTCATGAACAGACCACCCAGCTATTTGTCTGCCACGTTGGTTGTATGTAGTTTGATACAAATTCCTAATATGGCAATTTGCAAACGGGTTGGTGCAGGGGTATAGAGTTTATGCGGCCAGGTTTTTATTCTTTGGAATTACGACGAACTGCCTACAGATGTGTAAAAGAATACTACCTAAAAGTTTTTCGCATAAAATGTGACAAGCCGAAAAATGATAACAATAACGGCAATGACGAAGGTGATTCTGATTTGCGACCTGAAACCATTTTCTTGAGATAGGTAGGCAGGCAGGCACCAATAGAGTTGAGAGAGCGAGTACCCTGACGTATACTTAGAAAGGCACGTGCCCTACAGCAACAAATTCCAAAGTCCAGAAACCCTTCATTACAATGCGTGTGATGGCGTTTTCACCATGGTCCTATTACGAAGCAAACCTTCTACAACACATACTACCCACTTACAAAGATGGCGAAGTACTGTACGAAGTGAAGCGCCTTGGGGCAGAAGGTAAAAGGTAGCAAGCCAAGATTATGTACAGATTACATAGTAGCAAGCAACCTCCCGCTAAATCCTCGGGACCCTCTTATTATTGGCGTTGTGCGGCTTATCACGGTTGTCCACGTCCGCCAATGTCCACATCATACCTTTTCTGGCTGGGCCTGGAGCAGTGGAACAGTGGGACAGTGGAACGAACAGTAGCGGCGGCGCAGTGGGAGATGTCAAATGGTACCTCTTGCCAACCTCCTGCCACCCCCTCCAAGCCCAGGCCCATGCCCATGCCATGGCCCTCGTGACTTGGACCGGAAGCCGATCATTTCACCTCCCCTCATCACCTGCTGTCTGAGTCTCTCGACCACAGCAAAAGCACCATCATTTCGGCCTCGAATTTCTCCATTTTCTGCCTCCAGACTCACCTGCCCTGCCCCAATCCTTTCCGCGACCCCCGACAAGAGGTTATCCCGCCAATCTCCCTCTTTCTCCCTCTCCTTCACCATTCTTGCCGGTCCCGGCCTCTTTGGATAACGCTACAAACCCACCCCACATCTATTCCCCGGCGCTGCCAACTACCACCACCACCACCACCCACTGCCGCCATCATGAGTAGCCCCCGCCGCAGGATTGAGACTGATGTGAGTTGGGACACTTTGTAAAACGCTGCTTTTCAACTTCGAAGCTGACATGGACCTCTCTTTTTCGTTCTGCTTCTTTAGGTTATGAAGTATGCAGTGGCTTTTATAATCCATCTATTTCCACTGCCGTCCGAGTGTTGTTAACATGTCATAGGATGTACGACGTTTCTGCCTGACCCGGACGACCATGGAGGCTAACATATACAGGCTCATGAGTGATTATGAGGTCACCTTGGTTAATGATAACAGTATTACATGCTCCTGATTCGATCCTTGGGGGAGTTATGCTAATGTCTTGCAGTGTATGGGTTCCATGTCGTCGTCGGCCGCTATCGCTTGGCTTATTCTCCTAACCCATCTTCCTAGGCAAGAGTTCTTCGTTCGATTTAAAGGACCAGCAGAGAGTTAGTAATGTACCACAGTGACGTCCCCGCTGGCTTTATAAACTGACACCCACCAGCTCCGTTCGAGGGCGGAATTTGGAAAGTCCACGTCGAGCTCCCCGACACATACCCGTACAAGTCTCCTAGCATCGGATTTGTGAACAGGATCTTCCACCCCAACATTGATGAGCTGTAGGTTCTTGCCGCCCTACAATGACTGGGGAAACTTCACTTCTTGTCTGGTCAACGGAAATGCTGAATGGGGACGTGTGTAGGTCTGGATCTGTCTGTCTCGATGTCATCAACCAAACATGGTCACCCATGTTCGATATGATCAACATCTTCGAGGTGTTTCTGCCACAACTCTTGCGATATCCCAACCCTACGGACCCCCTCAATGGCGAAGCCGCTGCTTTATTGATAAGAGAACCTAAAAGCTATGATGCCAAAGTAAAGGGTAAGTTTGACAAAACATGCCTCTTAGAGGCCACTCCCCGCTGAAACCAAAGTAGAATATGTCCAGAAGTATGCCAACAAAGATGCTGCGGACGAGGCCGGCGCCGAAAGCGAAGACGATGACGATCTATCTTCGGTAGCTAGTTTTGGTGACGACGACGAGGAGCCTGCGGGCCAGATGGACGATGTATAGAACGCATCATCGACAGCAGATAAACCCCACGAGCGTACCGATTCTCAACCGGCGTAATAAGGATTAGGGCAAGGAAAGGGAATTATTATTGAGCGGAGTTGCAGTGACCCTGATGGGCAGTCAGGCCTTTGGCATTGGTTGGATCGGATTTTCTTCCTGGAATTCAGGTAGGTAGGAATATAACACTGCACTTTTGATATGTTGGGAAATACTGGCCAGAGATGAGCGAGTGATTGCGAGAGTGCCAGCGGTTGATAGCTTTCGGCACCTCACGAGGACTAGTCTTAGCCTAGGTAGATCTCTGCCAACCGAAGCGCATCGCGCAGAGAACTGAGGAAGCATCATACGTTATATAAAGTATCATATCACAACTCAATTTACATCTCATCAACATCTATCTATCCATGGGGTATCTTATTTTAAACTCCAAAATCAGGCAAGCAAAACAGACCAAATATTCATGATACTTTTCATCAATCCGATTCATAATTTACAAGTCCAGCTAAGCCACTCGCTTCCTGCAAGAGAGCCTTGGAGGCTGGGGGTGTATCGCCGTTTGGTGATGCGCGTTTCCTTTTCACGCCCACCAATCTAGACGAGGGTTTGCTTTCTCCGTTCCCACTCTTTGTGTCGAGCAGGAAAGGGTCTTTCGCCGCTCTGGTGTTTCCCATGAGCTCCGACACCAGAGATTCTTTCCTCCACGCCGCTTGCTTTTCGGATTTCAGCATTTTAGGTGTTTCCAAGGAGCCGGTGTGAGGAGATTTGCGGCTCTTGCCGGTAGCGCGTTGAGTGCTTTCAAACAGCGGCTTTGTGAGAGCACGATCTCTTGTATCATCCAAAGTTCCGAAGTCGACAAGGGCAGCACGTCGAGCGTCCTCCTCTGTGGCTGGCACGATGTCGATGCCCAGACTCATGCGGTCCTTCAGGTGCTCCACGGCCGCAGCGGCGCTCTCGCGGGACTTTCTCTCTGCGCGGAAGGCCCGCCGTAGCTTTTGGTTGTGCGTGTAAGGGTCGTCCCAGTGTCGTGCTGATGCCTCGACCAGGTCATCTATGCGCTCCGTCGCCTCTTTCAGCTGCTGGCGGTCCGCGATGGTCTTCTCCAGCTTGGCGAATGCGTTCTTGCGCAGAGCTTCGCGCTCCTGGTCCGTCAGGATGACCTGGTCGCCGTCGAGCACCTTGTCCTCGCCCATGTCGCGCTTCGTTCCGCCTTCGGTGACGACGTAGGCCGTATTCTTGGGGTCGGTGCGGATCTCGATGGCCCCGCCGCAGTCTGCGTGGCGGAAGCGGAACGACCAGATGGGCGTGGAGTGGTAGTTGCCCACTCGCTTCTTCTCGGCATTGAAGCGCACGCCCTGGCCGATGACCGTGGGCTTGGGGCAGGAGGTACACCAAACGGCGAAGGGGAGCTCGAAGCGGACGACGAGGGCGCCGTGGGAGGCGAGCTTGGAGGCGCGGGAGCCGAGGGCGTGTTTGCCATGCAGGCGGTTGCCGGTCGTGGTGCCTTCGACGTCCGGGGGGACGTAGCGTCCCATGTTGAAGCCCTGCATGGTGGATGGGTGGGTGGCGATGCGCCTTGCTCTGGTTGTTTCGGAATGCTTGTATGTGTGTGTGCGAGCGTATGCTGAGATGGGGGTGGTTTTGAGAAGCGTAGACTGAAACGCTGCCAAATGGGATGATGGAGGTTAACAATGGACGGAGTGGGATGTCATTGTCTAATAATGTTCACATTTGAACATTTTGGACGTACTGAAGTAAAGTAAGCTAGTGGGGTTACTGGGCTCCATAGGATGAGACGTCATGCTAAGCCACGGCATCCTTTGGTGGGGCTAGTGGTCCATATTCTGGATCAGCAATCAACGTCTTCACTTACCGTGTAAGTTAACTTCCCTCCTAGTACCATATTGTGATCATGGACATAGTTTGGATAATTCGGGAGTGTATTCAACTATTGTATATGTCGAGTTATTTATATTGAGACTTTCATTGATAGAGAAGTTCAGAACATATAACAGGTGGCTATCTGTGAACCGAGTGAAGGTTTACATACTGCCCCCGCCCAACCTTGGAAAGGCATTCATATAACGATACCAACCCCCTTATTATTAAGCAAATTCTGTGTTGTAGTGCCTACGGTGCCATCTTATTCCCAAACATGATTTAGTTAAACTTGCTAAAAAAGGAGAAGGGGAAGAGAAGAAAAAGAAAAAAGAAAAGACGAACAACGAAAACTCTGACGCTGCATTGTCACTTCAGCTCATGAACTACTATTAAGACGCTTCATCTGCTCATCTGGAAGCTTGCCAATGACTGGCTCCAGAAGTAGCGGAAGATATTCAGCAGCGTCTTGGCCAAAAGCAAAATCCCCTGGGTGAATTTTATTCATCTCGTCCTCATTCTCAGCATCAGGGTTTACGATGACGACGCGAGCTCCTGCTTCCTTCGCCTTCTGAATGTAGCCCGCGGCTGGCCACACTTTTGCTGATGTGCCAATGACAAACATCAAATCCTGCAGGATGGCGGTTAGGATCCACGGTGAGATACGATCCGTCAAACGTAAAAAGAAATATGAAGGTAAAGTTGGACAAAAGGGAGAGAGACAGAGATGTCAAGGGAAAAGACGTACCAGTTTGCCTGCTTTGATCCAGTTATCCACGCCATTAAGCATGTCTCTATCGAGGTTTTCGCTAAACCAGACTACACCGGGACGTTGGAGTCCTGTGCCACAAGACGGGCATTTAGGGAGCTCTTCCTCTGTGACGTGTTTGATACGATGATAAGGGTCCAGCAACGGGTTCTTTTCGTCCGGGGGAAAATCAAGCGACGCCGGAGCCAAAGCAGGGCAGAAGGGATCATCGTAGTTGCCATGCTGAACCCAATCGCACTTTGCGTTGGAACATTTGATATTGAACAGCGACCCATGAAGGGTGCGAATCTGCTCTGTCGGGTGATCGGCCCGTTGCGAAAGATCTATTGCCGGCCATCAGACCATGAAATCCCAGGCTAGTCAAAATCCAAGTGCCCTGGGAGGGGTAACTTATAAAGCAATCAATGAAAGGGCACATACTGTCAACATTCTGCGTCAGGCACAAAAAGTCCTTGTTCTCGCGGGCCAGAGCTGCCAGCGCATAATGGCCGGGATTAGGATCGGCGCGCAGGCACATATGGCGACGATATCCGTAAAAGAGCCAGACGAGACCTGGATCGGTGCGAAAAGCGTTCATAGTGGCCAAAGACGTAGCCTCGTAGTTGCGCCAGAGTCCGCCGGCGCCTCGGAATGTGGGCAGGCCGGAGGAGGCTGAAAGGCCGGCACCGCACAGCGCCAACATTCTCTTGCTCGAACGCAGGACCTCGTGGAAAGCCTCAACGTCATTGTGGGGAGCCATTTTGGTTGTGGTTGTAAAGGTACGGCTTGGAAGCGGATGATGATGTTGTTGTTCTTGTTGTGAGGGGAAGCCGGTCAGCTGTCTGGAGCTGATCAAGGGTGCGGATGAAGCGAGTGAGAGGGCTGGCGACGAAGCTGAATATCGAAGCGGGAGGGAGCGCGATTTATATAGATTTCTCAGAGCTGAAGTCATCTTTGGTGCCTATACAGCAGGCAAAGAAAACAAAGAGCCGCGACCCATTCAAAGGGTGATTAACTACTAGTGCTGTTTGGAATTCTATAATACAGCTCACCAAGGCTATATTACAGGCATCCAAGGAGAGTCTCAAAACCGTGCGGGAGAGGGATGGCAACGACTCAGTACTCTCGGCATGAAGCGGGTGAGCGGCCGAATTTCATGCATTGATGATCATGACCTTGAACGGGAGCACAAAACCAGGTTTGTCGACACCGTAATCAACTAGACTTGACGGTGGTGGTCGTGTCAAAACTTCCCGAGTCGTCCCCGCCATCCATTTTGTCGGGGGCTAAAACAGCAACCGTGGGAAGCCTCCGTGTGCGGGACCAGCGGTTAGACTATGACGTCGGATTGCCTGTTTACAGGGGTCACCCCCCTCTGTGGGGTAACTCACGTACCTATCGTGGGAGAGTGGATGAACATCTACGAGGTACTTTATCTTACCTACCTTACCTTACCTACCTACTTACTGTATCTACCTCCCTATTCTTGTCCATGGAACATACAATGCGGTTTACGAACCGTATGTCAGGCTGCTGTTGTTGAGACGCCACAGATTACAGCACACAATTTCTTCCATACTTCTATAACAAGGTACTATGGTATGGAAGCCAAGTAGTTATCTTACCAGGTATATTGGTAGGCGTTTACCAAGTGACAGGGGCAATTAAAATGGGCTACTCACACGTACCTCATCATCATTTACAATTAAGACTACTGCAGGGGCTGATGACACTCTGTCGACGTGAGCCATGATTCAGCATAGGTTGGATGATCATTTACATGACGAATTCCCTTTCAGGAATAGCCAAGCTTCAAGAATGGATAAGAGCAAAGGACCACAGACACACATGCATCTAAATATATACACAGAAAGAAATGAAGACGAGCAGAACCAGCCTTGCTTAAATTGTACACGGCCCATTAGACGATATGTGCGCCTCCAAGTCCGGGATCCACTCATAACGTGAAGGCTTGGCTGACAACTGCAATGCGCGTTAATTACTCTTGGCCTCGCTAGCATCGTACTTATTATAGCTATCAGGAATGCTCGACGTGGAAAAGGAGTCAGAACGTCAGTTGCACCCTCATCGACACTAAGAGGTAAGAACAGAAGTGGCTAGACGAAAGATACCACGGGAAATACTTATTGGAGCCCTTCATGCTAGTTGAGTTCCTCACTAAGCATCACAAATGCGAAAGGTGTTTAGTTGAACTGCGTCATTCAGCTGAAGAAGAAGATATCATGTTCTGTACTGAATCGATTTTATATAAAGATGGTAATTAAGACAGGGATTGAAGAAGGCCCTAGTAGATAGACATCTAATACAGAACCAATCACAGGATCCCAGCAGATGATGAGAATTAGCATGACCAACAGGAGAATTTGAGAGCCACTGCTCTTGGAACCTTCATCGGAGCCAAGGTGCCACTAGGTGTTGAATGTGAAATACGATACTAAAAACAGAGACAAGGGTGAATGGTCCATCGACGATGCTGCCAAGCAAACAATGCTTTCATAAATTCCATCGTCTTCTTTATAAGAATAAAGGTGCTTTTCTACTTGCGAAGGCAGAATCAAACTTCCATTGCTTGGCGAAACGATACATTCTGCAAAATAAGTAGTCGAAATAACAAGATATTTTTCTGTGCGTTTGTAAATGTAGTCTCTTGTTTATGCCATCATCAATAAGGTGACAGACAGTTGAGTTCGTTTTCAACTAACATTTCTAACGTGTCAACAGCTTCGTTCCTAAATGACCAAGATGAGAAGCAAATGGGCCCTCTAGTTTTTGAACGAAAACTAGCTATATTTTCTCGCATTCTGCAGCAACTGCCTTCATTCAACAGTAAGTTTATGTCAAATCACACGCGAAGGAGAAAAGCTAGACGTGCGAAAACGCCCTTCATATTGCTAAAAAACAAAACTCACTTTGCTGCCCAACACTATGTAAACAGGGATTACTACTTACTCCCGAGAAAATCACAATCATTATACCATTTTTGTCTTGGAAATAAAGACAAGAAAGTCTCCAGAAAACGCCTATCTATATTATTCCGATCTTCGCTTTCAAAGCCATGACTGAAAGCCATATACAAAAAAAACCCATATTTCTCTTATCCGACAAGTTTTTCAACCCCCTTTTCCTCTGCTAGACCTCGTTCTCAAATAGGGTGGGAAAGTGAATTTTACATAGCTTTGTAAAAGGAATAAAAGAATCAGTCGCATTTGGAGAGTCTGTGTACACGCCCCCGAACAGGTCATACGAGGACTTGTCCTCGGGGTAATAGTGTGTGGGAACCCAGAGGCGCCCGTCAATCACATGAGTAGCAAGAGGCTCTTTTGCTCGGATTGCATTGGCGGCGGATTGCAAGAGGTCTTGTATCATAGGGTAGACCCATAGATCCTTGTACCTCATAATGAAATTGTCCTTGTTGCAGGTTCCGTGATAAATGGCGTATATTTGTCCCGTGGCAACGTTGGTACCAAGTTTGACGGTGCGAATCCACTCCTTAACGGGCCTCTCGAATCCAGTCGATTCGTAGATCCTAGTCAAAGCCATCATGATCGCTCCTGGCATTTGGATGGGGAACGGCTTGAAAGACTCCTTCTCCACGCCGACATCTTCCTCCATCAGACCAGTATGGTCTGGTCTGTCGTACGCCAGGTTGCGTATCCAGACTTCATTCCCACACTGGGTGCAGGTAAAGGCAGACTCGTAGTCGATGGCGACGTGGTAGTCCGTTCTGTTGGTACCGAAGTCCTTAGCGGCAGGGAGAAATCGATTCCCCTCGAGGCCTGGGATTTCTGCGCCAGTGATGGTTTGAGTGCGGGTGGTTTCCTGACGAGCAAAGAGCCTGGCGAGGTACAGTTGGTCCGAGTTGTGGTACTTGAAGTCTTCCTTCCAGGTATTTTGTATTAGCAAGAGCGCCGCATCGATGTAATCTCGCAAGTCGCCAAGTGGGCCGATAACAGTTCCTGAGTTAAGGTAGACGGGGTCGTTGTAGGTCAAGCTTCCGTCGTGGGTGTGTCGGCCGTAGACGTTGTGAGGCAAATAGGAATGGGGTAGAGCCCAGCACTGAGGTTCGTCGAACTGAGGAGGGAAGCAACCCTTGTCGGCGCCCCAGAGGAGAGTTTGATGCAGGCCTTGCTGGTGAGCCTCGTCGACGGTGATACCAAAGCGGTCGGCCAGATGCTTGTCGGCACGGTCCATGATCTCAAAGTAGCGCTCAATCAGGACCTCGGCAGGCAACTGGGCCAGGACGTCATACCCATCAACAACAATGACCAGATCATCCGCGTGTTCGCCTGCAGGGCCGTCTAGGTATCGCTTGATGCTCCGTAGCTTGGCGATGTGGGCGGCCTTTGCGTCGAATTCATCTTTGCCCTGGTAGCCGAGCATGGTCGGTATGGGGTATCGATTGGCGAGCACAGTGACGACATTTGCGCAAAACTTGAGTGTCGGGTCGGACGCGGGGATGAGATAGTGTAGTCTCGAGGTCTTCAGTGCAGTCGTATGTCTGTCGGGGAGATCGGCTTCATAGTATGTATCCCATGAATGTCTCAAGTTATCCTGTAGGCAATGCGCGACTGGTGTGAGAAAATCATCATGACACGATAGAGGGAGGGAAAGAAGGGGAGGAGGAGGAGGAGGAGGATTTATTTCCGCCTGGAAAGACTGACTATGGGAACGAATGAGTAGAACAAGATGATCAAAGCTGTACAAGAAGTTAGGATGAGAAAACGCTTCGGGTCCAAACACCACCCGGACCATAGCGACAGCATCTTTGCCTCTTAGGTTCTTGGTCCTCTCTCAGTTGAAAGATGAAAAGAAAATAGAAGGAGAGAAAACAAAAAGGGGTTAAATGGAGTTAAAGGAAAACCAAGATTAGAGAAGGACAACAGCCTCAAAGGGACTTCTAGGACGAAGAGCTAAGGGTTTGGATGGGCATTGCGTTGTGGCTACAGATCAAAGGACATCGGAATCGCGGCAGAGTAGATCAAAGACTAGTCAATAACTACAAGGTAAGAAGAAAATAGGAGATTACTCTTCCATATAGAGAGTGGCCTCATCCTTTGCATGGTATGGGATTGATCACCTAAGCCAGGAGGAACAGGAAGAGGGACAAAGTAAGCATGGAGAGTGAGCATGGAGTGAGAGCGTGGAGGCAACATACAGGCAGGTTTGACCTTCAGGGGCATTCTTCGTCGATCCTTTGGTCCCGTCTCTCTCAACCTCATACGCGGGAGGAATTACGGACTCGGGGGGCGACTTCTTGGCAGTTTTCTACATATTGGCAGACCTGTTCCTGCATGCTCGCCAACCACTCAGACCAAGGTTCAGAAGCCGACATGAGCATTGGCAGCGAGCACGGCACCAGAGCTGACAGCGCCTTTCCTTTCTTCGCATGCGATCCCCACCGCTATCCATTGAAGCCCCCTGCAAGTGAAACATTGATGACCATGGGATTTAAGCCCTACGGGGCCCCATGTACTTTGTACAAAAGTTTTCCCCCCATCCTAGTTCCTCCGACACAGTCCGTCAGCTTCCATCATCAAGTATCCGGAACCTCATGTGCGTACTCCAGACAGCTTTTTTCGACCTGCGGTAGCTGCTCGCCAAGCAAGAGATGGGGCCTAATTTACCCGCTAAATTTCAGGGGCCCCTCCCGGTGCCCTTCAGCCGCAGCGGTGGCTGACCCAGCTGAGGAAGAGATGGCAAATAAGATAAACGCGTACTCACAACTTTCCCCTTTGTTATATCCAAAAGGGGAAACTGGGCTTGCGCCTGAATGATTAGTACCACGCTTACTCAGAGCCTACAGAGCCCACAGAGTCCATAGCGCTCCATAGCCCAGGGCGAAGTGGGAATTGATGAGTTGGGCTTCCTTCCGTAGATTGCGCTTTGGAACAACTACCTACTATGTAGTACCTACAGTACGGCAACAGACTGTAGTTGAGCCGTGACATTAATTCCTCTATCCATTAATTTCTTGCCTTAGAATAGATAATGCAGGCCAGATAGTCCAGGCGAAAATGCGGGTGAAGAAAAAGTCCTCCTTGCATGGATGTACCATCAAATCGCGACGAAGCCCTTCCTCGCCACCCACTCCAAGATGTCCAACTTGCGAATCCCCGCGGGAACTTCTGAAAGTAGCTTGCGCAAATCTTGCGCTGATAGTCCTTTCCCGGTTCTTACTATCCTAGTCTCAAATAGACGGCCGATCTCATGTTGATCTGGACTGAGCATAACCCTCAACTGTACGCCCGCTGCCGAAGCTGCAAGCCAGAGAATGAGGAGCTTCACGCCAGCATCTCCGCAGAATGCGCCGCAACCCCAGAGACCCGTCCAGATGGTGGCATCACGCTCTGAAGCTGCTACGAAGCCGGCAAACGCCTTGCGCAGTTCCCGATCAATGTTGCCTGTCAGCAAGTCCGGCACCATGTCCTCCGGTGATTCGACCATGTCCATCTCAAGAGCGTCCATGAAGATGAGGCGACCTCCGCGCCAAGATTGTGACCATGCATTCAAGTCGTTTTTGGGAGCCAGGCCTGGACGAGCTTGCCAAGTTATATCACGCCTTTGGCCGACCACCCGAAGCATTGCCCTCGCACCGGAGACAATGATAACAGTGTCAGCTGATAAGTGTGGTGCGACGAGCACCACCGGACAAGCCTCCGGCGCGATGCCAGCATATATTTCCTCTTGCGTGGCAGACTGACCGAACCCAATGACTTTATTTGCAGATACTACTGCTGCGCCATGGGGTCCCTGAACTTCAGCCTGATGAGAGTCTGTAGTATGGTCTGCAAGATAGTCGACTTGTACGGGACCCAGTGGGATTCCTTCTAGGCATGGGTTCTCGGCTTGTTTATGAAGGGTGTAGGTGACAAAGGTATCGTCATTGCTCCGGCCAGACTGGTGCTCCTGTAGCAAGGCCCCAGCATCTGGCAACGTTGAAAAGTAAGCAAATAGAGCGGTCAAGTACATCTCAACGGCAGCCGGATGCCTCTGTCCGGAATTGTACCAAAGTCCAAAGTCTTGATATCCATCATCATGTCTCTGTGGAACAGCGGAACAAAGAAATTGGTGAATAACCAAGCAAGCCACCTGACCACGGCTCAGCTTGGATGTGTGTCCTGCCTCAAGGAGATTCAGTTGCCCGTCAGGGAAGTAATCAGGTAGGTCCGAGGCGATGTCGCGCAAATTGGGCCATATTGAGTTGAGAAACTCTTCTATTTGAACACCTTTACCAGAAAGCAGGAACTGTTTCAGAAAAGCGAAATCATTATCAGGCGTGCTCTCAGCATTGGCCCCGATAGTTTGCAGGACTTCGATAAGCTGGCCAGTCGACGAAATCGGGCGGTAGAGCAGGTGTTGCAGTAAGGGCCAGAAGGTAATACGGCCGTGTTCATCCTCGTCTGCATCAATATCGTCGGGTAGGTCACTGAAGCGATCGAGAACCCGGCAGGATTGTGAGTTTGCGAGGAAGAAGAATGATGGTCGAGATGCCATATTGGTGGACTCTTCAGTTGTGATTCCCAAATTACAATAAATGCGCTCAGCTGGCTGAAATACTCATTATAGCGGCTCGCGATTCGATACAAACTAAGGTAGGATGCCCGTTCTTTATTTGCGGTTGCTGGTGATGGTCCTATTTCTACTAGTCAATAAAGATGCTCCAAGGCCAATTGCGATTCAGCCACAAATTCTGCCTAGCGAAGAGGTCGGTGAAAGAGTCACACCTCGCGCCAATCATCGCAACACTGCTGTGGCAGTTTTTATAAGGGACTAATGGTACTACTGCTCCATAATGAACGGAACCAAGCTCAGAGGGCTTGTCAGTTTTTGTTCATAGCTTTTCTACCTCCAATTACTCCAAATAATACCGCTCCCTTTCCCAATCATATAATAGTATCCTTTCAGTTGAAGGAAAAAAAACCAATCCCTTTCTTCGTTAGAAAGCTTTCTAGAGCTTCTTCTCATATTGTTCTATATCACTAACTGCCTCAACTCAGAAAAGTTTAATAGATTATAAACACCAGATTGAGCCAGGTTGCCTTATATCACCTTACCCTAAACTGACAGAGGGTGGATGTTGAACAAACGTCGAATACAAACACCACTAGTTGCTGTCTTGCAGTTGCACACAATCTGGTTGGATCCTACTATATCTATATATTGCGGTAAATCGTGTTTTGTTTTGGAAGATGTTATGCGAATTGCTGTCCCATTTCTATCCTGTGTTTCCCTAGCCTTGGCTGAATGACGAACTAGAACAAGAGACACATCGAAACCTAGTATACTGAATCAAGGTGAGACAGGAGCTGATGGTCGTAAGGGAGTAGTGGAGTCGCGAGGAACATGTGGGTTTAAGTGGTCTTAGAATCTAGAGTTGGTCTATGATATGTTTCGGTTGCATAGCCGATTCTAGTTTCAAAGGAATGTGACATCTCGGAGATTATTGTACGGTAAGCTCGTTATATATTCAATATGGACTAGCGGGTGTTTATGTGAAACATAATAGTTAATAAACCGCTGTGATTTATGTTTAATCTAACATCAGCCTCGTCTGATGTTAGATCAATATCCTACTTTTGGAGGTCCACTTGCCGGACCGTGATTGTGACGACGATATTCAGGTTACGACAATGTAACATCAGATCTCAAATGGAACGCATATTTAATCAGAGTCTGCAACATATGGACCGTATTAGATCCAGATGAACCTGGCGTGTTGCTGTGGAACGAACCGTCGAAGGTGAGGTTACAGCTCTCAAGCCGCATCCTGCCGGTATCATACGCAGATGACACATGAATTTAAGATCTATGACGTAGATTGCCATACTCAACGATGGACTCGAAAGATCCTTGTGCCTAGGCTGTGTAACAGACCCAGTTGGGTGGGGAGACAAAGAGAGGTACGTTGTACCGGAGCACAGAGAGCTGGTGCGAGTTAGATTTTCCGTTGATTTACAAGTCCTCTGTAACAATCCTTATATAGCTTCTAATTTATATACATAATTATTTAATCAACCGTAAAACTGAATTTGAATGAGTAGGCGAATGAAAGATATCCTGCAAGAGAACGACAACCTCGTGAAGCAATAGCTCAATAATCTGACAAACGACTATTCTAAGACCATGGCAAATAGTAAAATGGGAAGAAGCGAGTCTAGCGTAGAGAAACACATGTACAACTTTCCGTGCCTCTACTAAGTTGGCTAAAGTCGGAAGAAGGTCAGATATGATGAGATGTGGTGAAACGTGATCTCATTAAAAGGAGGTCTTAGATCTTATGACTGAGATTTTGTCGAAGGCATACGTCAGTCTGATGAAAGCGTTCAAGTTATTAAACTATTCTTTCAGTATTCCAAGATAGGCACAGCAAGGGGATGATCGAGTTCCCTCCTGAAGATCAAGCGTTGCGTGCGTGTGTGTGGGTGTGTGAGGGGCGGGAACTGATGCGATTCGCGTGAGATGGTCGCCGATCGATCATCTTTAAACACCATCAAGGGTATGGTCAAGCTTTCGAGAAGTTTGTCTAACCGTCTTAAAACCACTTCTTCAGAAACAGGACTACCTTGGAAACTCCGCCACCCAGATGTGGTATCTTTCATTGGCGGACACTAACTACCCTGAACTTCCTAGCAACTGTCGGCAGTTCAACAGCTCTGATCAATGGGACAGTGGAGCGGAACTCGCACTTGTAGCCTAATGCATTACTTGTTTTGTCTGCTAGGGCTGGCCACTAGCTCCTGTCTCCATGTGGGAGGTCTGTACCAAGTATTATGTTTGGCTGGACAGACTTGGTTCGTCTTGAATGTTGCAAGAGTAGAATATTGGGCGGAATTAGAAGCTGGTCCACGCTGAGAGCAATGACTGCGAAAATAACTAGGGACCGGGGATGTCTCGGACCTGGTTGGCAATGACGTTATGTGCTTCGTTCGCAGCACACTGAACAAATAAACAGCTGTGATGCAAACCTCGTAATTAATCGCAAGCTGCGGGAAAAATTGAGAGATAATGTACGCATTCAGCATGGTGGACTGCATCTGGTCGGCACTGACCAGGACAAGGGCCTTTCCGCATCAAAACAACACCTCATCATCCCTGTCTAGGTACGTCATAGCACCTTTGACTTATCCCGCATTGCGTCTGCCATGCAGTACACAGCAAACCAATCAATTGGAGAGAGTCGAGCTCAGTTTGTGACATCTCAAGCTCTCATTATCCTGCTCGAATCAAAGCCAACTGTCGACCTAGCTTGGGAGGTAAGCAGATGGATGCATCTAAGGGAGCTCTTTGTCTCTCGTACCATTGAACGGGTCTGTCAGCAATAGTACGTCTCCTATCAAATAGGATCATGCATTTGGATATGACTACTACGTATGCATTGCCTAGTTCACCTCACCTCAATGTAGAGTCACCTTGAGCTGCTTCGTCTACACGAGCCGAACACCAAGGAGAGAGTAATACGATGGGTTGTGGGAGTCAATTGCCAAGCTTACAAAAAGGATCCGGGACTCGATCGCTTTTCCTTCGTCCTGCTTTAGCCGATTAGTATAACTTCTGAGGCAAAAAGTTGCCTAAGGTACTTGGCGAAAACAGACACTCTCGTGTCCAGCATCAGACTTTTGTTGGTTTTCTTGTCCCCGTGATGCCTAGACACTCTCCACCAACACACGCGAGTGACCTCTACGGGTGGGCGGGCATGAGGGCCAAATGGGAGACAGGCCGAATGGCATGGCTCGGCACAGCACACCCGGGAATACGAGAATTTACTGATACCACATATCGGCAGAGGCAATGGGCACAAGACGGCCTACGTATTCGCAGAACCGAAGCCCGTCGAAGCCCAGCGGAACGAAATAGCGCATGTTGCATCGTAGCCCAGGTGAACACAAAATTCCAAGACCATTTTTGATGAGGGGGATTATCACATCCATCGTTATTTTTGGTTGGAGGAGAGAGGTCCTGTGGCTTGAACCCCTCTCAGCTCTCAAGAGTCCCACTGGCCAAAACGCGATGACCCAACCTGGCGCCACCTGGGCCAAAGGACGAGCAATGCATGAACTGGGGGCCGCCTGGTGAGGGCGCCTGTCAGAACTCTCGATCCGCCCGCTTGGGCTTTCTTCAGTGGAGACGCTGCCCGAGCTGCTTCTTATACAGCAACTGGCAACAAGTTTTGATCCAAACCTCTGTACCAGTGGGGTCACCACGCAAAGACATGCTAGCTGAAATAGGTAGCTATTATATGCTGCTTTAAGCAGCCTTGTGATCCTTTATTTTGCTAGTATTTTGTATACCAACCATCAGCAGCCTTAACAGCAGCTACTCTATTAGGCATTGTAGATATTAGATTTTCTAAGGTCTCATCAGCAATGCTATGCCAAGCTTCCTTTGCAGCTTTCACTAATTCATATTGTGTTTTGACTGTATCATCCATAAATTCTAGCTCTGGGTGAAGACAATAGATTTCTGCTTTCATTAAGGCCCAAAGGTTCTCAATTGGATTGAGGTCTGGTGAATATGGCGGCCAAATCATGGTCTTGATGTTTAGTTCATCTAATAAAGCCTTGACTATCCGAGCTGTATGTGAAGAAGCATTATCATGCATAAAGATATCACCTGGCTTGATGACTTCCGGAAGAATAGCTTGATATAGGTCGCAGATATGCTCTCCATCAACACGGCCGTGAAGAGCCATTAGCCCTGTGCGAAGGCTGGCTCCAAATAAGGCCCAAAACATCTGCCTTACGGCTCCTTGTGGTGAGCTTTCCTTTACATCGCCCTGTAATAGCTGCTCACGAGGGCTTAAGAAAGTCCACACAGGCCGGGCCCCTTGCCCTCTTATAACATAACATTCATCGCTCCATTTGACAGTCTTCCAGTCGATATTCTCGTATCGGGCTACCCACTGACGCCTCTTTTCAGCATGTTCAGGCTTCAGTAAAGGTCGTTTCTTTTGGATCCACCTACGCCGGCCCATCTCTCGCAAAAGATATCTTAAAGACCTCTCTTTGCAAGCATTATCTACTGAATCTAGTAGATCTTTTGTTGTAATATGTGGATCAATATGCGTTATTGTATCGTAGATTTGATCGCGTTGCTCTTCCGTAAGCTTCCGTGGAGCTCCAGACCGTGGCTTACTTTGATTATCTAAGCGTTGTTTTTCGAGCCGTAGGGTTGATTTAATGGTTCCAAGAGGGACCTCTGGATGTAAAGCTTTAATCCGGCTATGAGAAAGACCATAGCTTCGAAGCTCACAAATTCGAGACCGTAATTGAGGTGATAGCTCTGGCCCACGGCGGCCCATTTTGTGGTGTTGTATGTTGAAGGAAGCAAAATAGGGGGGTAAAAGCAGCGTTGAAAATTGAGTCTAATTTCCCTGTGGGGGGCCCCGCTAGTTACAGAGGTTTGGATCAAAACTTGTTGCCAGTTGCTGTATTCTGATAAAGCTAAGACTAGACTTGGGACACAAGTTGACCGATGGATCAATATTTACGTAGCAGTACTAGATAGAGTGAGCATGAAAGTAAGCAGACAGATACTACGTCAACGTAGACAGATATTCAGACGGAAGACAGAGTGGGCACTCGGGTTTTCAAAGCGCTACTGCGAGTGACTGGGTACGCAAGCTACGGTACGAGGATGAGTGTCTCTTCGCTCTGGCCGGATATCTCTAACGTACATAAGTGTATAGATTGTAAGGATCTGTTTTTTTGGAGACGGGATATGCATAAACATAAAGTAAAGGAAGGAAAAGTGAAGAAATATGCATACTAGCACTAGGCATCTGTAATGGTCATATGAGAACTTGTAACTCGTCAGCTTAATACCATTGTGCATGGGCTTTCGGGGAGCTGCGGACGCAAAACACCATAACCACAGGCATCGCCATTATTCAACCAGGTACAACTCCGATAGCAATGCACCACGTTCACTTCCATCAGCCTGGACACCGGGGGGAGGGGATCCATTCTAGTCACCTAGAGCTGTGGGTACTTTATTGCCGATGAGAGTAGCTCTAGCCCTTCGTATCCCACATTACCCCTCTTCTCGTGAATCCCGACCCTATTGAGCCCTGTCCGCACAGTGGGACTCCCTCGGGAACAGATGAGGGCCAGTATACAGAGTGTGGATGTAAGTAGCCCGTTAACTGGGGAACTACGGGTGCTGACAGGCCCCAGATCGTAAAGCACCAAGTCCGAAGCTCACCTGTTGCGGGTTGCGCCAGGGATCAACACGAAGTGCTGGAGCCTTTCTCGTCATGTCACGGCCATGCGGTTGACTTACAATCTGTACTGTGGGCATCGACAACACCACCATCCCTCTCGTCTCGTAATCTGTCCCTGGTGGGAAGCGATGCAGGTAGAACTTTGCGTGCCAGCTTCCACACACTTCGTGTTCTGGGCGCCGGTGCATCACCTGAGTTGATGGCCCTAGGTCCAAAAGCACCATTGTCGAGATTCCCAGCCCCCCCCTCTACCATGATAACCCGGGCTCCCCGGCACGCTTTGGGCTCATGACTCCCTCAACGGAGGGTAGTCGTACTACCGCCGGGCGCTAGTGCAAGTCGTCAGATGCAAGGAGATGCACGCAGGTAGAGATAGCAAGCAATCTGCCCAATGCGGCATACCACCATCTGCAAGTGTGCATCAAGCCAATCCATCCATGTGTGGTCAGCATACCGAGTAACACAATCTAACGCATCCTGGCCGTGGCGCTCTCAGAAGAGGGCTTGCAGTGTCTTGGCTACATACTATCCAAACGTGCTCGCAGGTCGATTGAAGCGGCCGTGCAGAGCGAACATGTGGTTGGTTGCTCCCACCACTCGCTCCTCTCAATACCTTCTCTTCTTTTTTTCGCCTCTTCATGGAGGAGTCGACAATTCGACGAGTCCAGACCATGGTTCTTTGGGTGCTTTCTCCAGCCTCTCGTATAGCTACTTTGTGCTGTGGCTAGGAAACAACCCTAAGGAGTACTAGCTCAACAGTCCGAACCAGGGTCCCATCCCGTATTCCAGGGACTTGAGCCCCTGTCGTTCGTGGCCTCCGGAGTGTCAAGGGTCTGCCCATCGTGCATCATGGCCCATGATGGCCCACGATGGCCCACATGCCCCGAAGCGCCTACTGGAGGCGCCGGTTGTTCGTTGCTCGGCTTCAATAAACCGCCGCCATCTCGTTCACCCGCCTTCGACTTTCTTGTCATAGGTCATAGGCAGGTAGCATAGTAGTCATTTATTAATCCTACCTTTCCCGCCTTCCTCCTCCATCATCCTCTGCCTGATTCTGTCCTCCTTTGAACTTGCCGCCTCGATTCCCGCCTCTCACACTCCGTTTCTCTCGCCCACTGCACGGTATACACCCAGGTTGTGTACTCCTCCACCTCAGCGGTGATCTCGCCAACTAGGTGCTCTCTGACAGACATCACCTTGATTATCGCCATCGTTATCTTTTTGAAACATTCTGTTCTGAAATTGTACATTCGGGGGAACTGGCCGCTTGTTAGTTACGAGCCAATCCGACAAAATGTTTTCCAGGGCTTTCCCGGCGGCTGTGCTGCTTGCCGCCTCGACCCTGGTCTCTGCTCAGACTTTCACTTCCTGCAACCCTTTGACGTCGAGTATGTTCTGAGCAATTCTTCCATATTTCTCTCTGCCACACTATGGCGGTAGAAAAGAAATGTTGTTATCTTCTACTCAATGGCTAACTCTTTGTTTTAGCCTGCCCCCCTGACCCTGCCTTTGGCGCAAACGGTCTCAATTGTGACTTCACCCAGGGTCCCTGCGATGCTTTCCATCTACAGGGATCCACGTCTCTCAGCTACAGCGGCAAGGGTGCCAACTTTGTGATCAAATCAGAGAGCGATTCTCCGACTATCATATCCGGCCAATATCTGTTCTTTGGCCGGGTCGACTTGGTTCTCCAGGCTGCGCTGGGCCAAGGCATTGTTACCAGCGCTGTTCTCCAGTCCGATGATCTCGACGAGATCGATTGGGAATTTCTCGGTGGTGATAACTCCCAGGTCCAGAGCAACTACTTCAGCAAGGGCGACACTACCACCTACGACCGCGCTGCTTTCCACTCCGTCGGTGCTCCTCTGACCTCGTACCACAAGTACTCCGTCGTCTGGACCTCCACCGCCGTGACCTGGCTTATTGACGACAATGCTGTCCGCACTCTCAACGCTGCTGACGTTGGCTCCAAGTTTCCTCAGACTCCCATGCAGGTGAAGCTTGGCACTTGGGTTGGCGGTGGCGCGAGCTCTCCTCCAGGCACCGTTGAATGGGCTGGTGGCTACACCAGTTAGTTTTCCCTATCCTTGACCCAGCCTCAGCTTTTGCATTATTAACCGTCTTGCTAGATTTCAACAATGCTCCTTTCTTAGCCTACTACAAAAGTATCACCATCGTGGACTACGCTGGCAAGGATGGCCCTAGCCAGAATTCCAATGTCAAGGAGTATGTTTATAGCGATAACTCTGGTTCCTGGCAGTCCATCGACGTCAAGGGCGGCGACGGGTCCAATGTCAAGAACCCTCCTCCCCCTCCCCCTCACACTACTACCCACTATCAACCTCCCCCCCAGGCTGTTACTTCGACCAAGGTTCCCGTACCTGTAGTGATTACAACCAGCTCTGCACAGCCAACTACGACCGTTGCTCCTGAGCCTACTACAACCACTGAGCCTACGACCACTAGTGTCCCTAAGCCTACCACGAAGATTGAGGAGACTTCAACTTCAACCACCTCACAAGCACCAGAGACAACAGTCAAGACTACTGAGGTCAAGGAGACTACTACCACAGAGGCCCCGCCTACCACTTTCAAGTCCGTCACTACTACCAAGTCTCCCGGCTCGACTACTCAACCCCAGTCTTCCACTCCTGCCCCCCCTAGCGCCCCTCCCAAGGAGACCATCAGCACTGTCCCTACCAATGCCGCTTCTCATATGGCCACCAACCTAGGTGCTGCTGTTGCTGGTCTTGTCGCCCTCATGCTCCTTGTCTAAGGCCCTATCCTGGTCTGATGAAACTTCACTCACAGGTCGAGAAAAGTCGACCTGACCTAATTTTTTCCACTTTCAAGACGCTCCTTACGCTCACCATGGGCAAATACCCTCCGCTGACTACAGCGGCCTCGATAAAAGAAAACACAGTCTTCTTCTGTCAAGGAGAAAAGGGCCATTGGTCGAGCATTACCTATTCGAGGTTCTAGCGTTTGTGGTCAACAAAGAATTCCCCGCGCCGCCCGGCGAAGGGGCATGACATATGCGATACGACTCTTGGGAGGGATTATTGATTTATTTTATGGTTGAATTGACTACCAGCATTAATAATGGTGTTTATGGGAGGATATGACTACATTAATGGGAAAACGCCTCGATACGGATTACGATACTTATGCGGTTTCTGCAGTTAGGGGGATAAAGAGAGCTGGAATATGTTTAGATTCTATTGGTTTATGTACTTCGCCTTGAATAGCAGGCCCATGGTGCTTAATCGATACAATAATGCTCAGACATTTGGACCCAGGGGACATTGTGATGTTTAAATCACGACGTAAGAAGCCTCTTGAATGAGATGATCACGATCAAGCCAAATTCAATCTGTATTCGTGCCTAATCGTCTCCGGCGCTTTCGTTTTTTCTCATTGAAAAATATCTTCTACTCTGTCTTAATAACTTTGTGTGACTTATATCCATAAGCTTTTCCAGTTCAGGTCAGAGGTGGGTTGTCTGGCTCAATCTTTGGGCGCATTCTTGATACTCTTCCAGTCTTATTGTGCCACGCTGGGAATACCTGTAAGGACGTTCTCTCCCGCTATCTCGCATGGCCACGGCGTACTCGAACGCCGTTTTACCGTAATCGTCAATTGCGTTGGTATCGACGCCAGCCGCAATCATCCTTTCTACACCATTTCTATCGCTGGCCCACGCATAGGCGCG
The DNA here is from genome assembly GCA_024336345.1 of Mariannaea sp. PMI_226. Lineage (NCBI taxonomy): Eukaryota > Fungi > Ascomycota > Sordariomycetes > Hypocreales > Nectriaceae > Mariannaea > Mariannaea sp. PMI_226. Next base: position 3,830,409 of record JANFOG010000001.1, on the reverse strand, counting down.
TAGAAGTTCTTCGTTCGATAACCCAGCCTTTATCATCTCCTCTATTGTCGCATGTGTAAATCCATAACGTGAGAATTGGTACCGATAATCCCAACGTAGTGATTTCAATTCGGGCGGTTCCGATCGGGGAAAGACTAAGCTGAGTGATTCTGCGTTCTACTCTCCAGATGTGACTCTTAGTACATCTTTTTCGTTTGTGACGTCGACGCTGGTTTTGACCATTTGATTGGACAACAGTCGCTGTATGCGGCCGCCCTCACCCTGCTTCTTCGCAAGAGATAGCAGGATATCGGACATCTTAAGTTTGCCTTCATTCAAGGGAAGCATGAGTCGCCTGACTGTTCTTAATGCTGGTGGTCCTCCCATATCTTCCTGACCAAGGATCGAGGAGAGTGTTTTCTCTGCAAGCTGAATGATAGGAAGACATAGCTCTTGTAATGTGAAGTCCGGAAAATTGAAGTGATTGTGGCCGAGAACTTCGCCGAAAATTAAAAAGCTTGCAGTATCTCGATAAACCTCTTTTTCGGTTTTCTGGTATGAAGGATAGAATCGTGCTGAATCGTGGGCATCTTCTGACATGCCAAGTAAGGCGTATATCTTGTCTCTTTTTTCGGTAGCTTCGCTTCTGGAAAACTTGACCAGAAGGTCATGTAAACAACGACTTGAAGACCACCATGTATTATCCCGGAATCGTGGCATTATATCCAGAACTGACTGTGCATGTTCGTCGACTTCGAGTCCCATAAGAAACGGCATCAAGGCGAAAGTTCGCGCTGGACATGAGTGAGGTCCGCACAAAATCCTAGCCTTTCTCGCCATGGCGACTTCTTGGAGTATCCATATCCTCTTAAACCACGGTCTTGTTAATAGCTCCGCAAGAGCTTGGCCTTGTCTCGAATGAGGCAGTGATCCCAAACTCCCAAGACGCTCAATCAGAAAGTTGCGACAGAGATCTATCCAACTTCCACTGTTTCCTCTGGCTTTGGACATTGCAACTCTGCGATCAATCCAAGAAATTGATTCCATGAGATCCTTGATGTCTTCATTGCTCAAGCCCAGCCAGATAAATACTTCTTCCGCAGTCTTATAGACATCTCGCATCTGCCTCACTTGGTGCCCCTTCTCTTTGTTGTCTTCTTGATTGATGCAAATCGCATCGGCCCATAAATAAACATCTTCATCCAAACTTCGTATATGATACAGAGCAAGACATAAGCTCTCTGTGGTATTGAACCGATGCCCATTCACGAAAACATGAGGAAGGTGATTAGGGCCTCCCGGTGTCTGTTCAAGACCCCTCCATGTGTATGACAAAGCGTAGTATGTCGGCCATTCTTCTGTGTTTGGGAGTGTTTCTATGAGCTCGCAAGAGATATCATCAAGAAAAGACCCCTTTGCGATGCGTAAGATGCGAATGGAATCTTTCGCAAGGTCGAGCTCCCGATACTGAAATGTAGACATTGGGGATAATCTCAGAGCCGAAGAGCATGTATATTTTGTGTTGTGTGCACTGTAGAAAGAACTAAATGAACTAACTGGCGAGCGGATGCGCTATCTTTTTTTAAATACCTAGCCACTCTGCATTGTGTAGTGGCAATAGGAAAGAATGCCTACAGGTGTATTCTCATTCGGCTAGGGATAGATTGGGCTCGAAGGCACACCGTAAGGCGTGTTGCGAGGCGTGCCGTATGTGCGCTGTGAGGCGTACTACATGTTTGTGTATTTGTGATTTGCTTGGTTTACCTCAGCTAATTAAAACCGAGGATGAAAGCCCATAAGAATGTCCATATGAGACGAGCCATCGCTGGTACGAATAGAAGGTTGCTGATCATGTATAGATTATGCATTTCTGCCTGGATCCTAACGCATGCATTCTAGACAATCAGATCACTTACTTTCAGTGAGTCTTCCACTCCTAACAGAGGTTTACTGTATTGATAACCTATATCTTCTTATTATGTGGATGATCTCCGACACAGCATAAGAGTGTAAGCAGCAGGGCAGACTGGTAATAGACATTGCTCTACTCGAACACTAATGTTGCGCTCAGTAAAATGGTTGAATATTTGCCGTCCTGCACGCACTAACTGCCTGTGACTAGATCTAAACAGACTGGTCTCCTCTGCACTGTATGGAACGCGGCATCCTCAACGTTATGGGCGCACTTCAGTATTTCCCAGGGAGGGCAATTTCAGTGGGATAAAGAAACTCGATAACTGACTGTACTGCTCATCGAATAATGATGAAGTACGTAGATATTGATTTCAAGTGCTAGAATCATCATTGTGTCATGCCAGCGTATACTTCAACAACCAAGAGCGGGGCCCCTCAAGGCAGTAATAAGTTAGATATTGTGTTCCCTTTACAATCAAGGTATTGAAGTGAGAAGCGATAGATGGAGCACGAGACATAGAATTGATGGCCCTAACCCTGAACATATACTTCAAAGTAAACCTATAGGACTAGTTCCCACACACTTGGACACATCCTAGGTGAGAAAGTATTCACAAGACGCTGCACGGCAATGACCAAGGGTCTTGTTTCTAGACGCCCCTGGTAACTCCAACTTCAGTCCAGGCATTGCGGACGATCTCAGCTGCTTCCTTGTCAAATAACTCCTGGGCAGTCTCGACTGTCAGGTCAGCAAAGTGCTTGAATTGGCACTTCGGTGCGACTTTGCCCGATTTCATAGTTTCCCACCAGATCTTGCCAGCCTTCTCCCAAGAGTACCCTCCAAAGGCCACAGACGCAAGATAGAACGCTTTGTTTGGGATTCCGGAGTAGACATGCACGCCTCCGTTGTCTTCGGTCATAACCTTGTAGTCCTTCATGTTATCCGGCTGTGGATCTTTTCCCTGAGTTATCTGTTAGTCAAAAGTTTCCAGGTAATTGAGTAGTCACAACATACGAAGCGAGGATCGTCATAAGCGGTGCCCGGAGCCTTCATGCTTCGCAAAGCCACTCCTTTCACACCAGGTAAGATGCAATCTTCGCCAATGAGCCAGTCTGCGACATCAGCCTTCTCATCCTGGACTTGTTGCTTGATCATAATGCCAAAGACATCAGAAATGTGTTCGTTCAGAGCACCGGGCTGCCCGGAGTAGTCAAGAGGGCTTGTGTGCTCGGTAACAGCATGAGTAAGCTCGTGTCCGATAACATCGATACAGCCAGTGAAGTTATTCAAGAATTCACCGCCATCTCCAAAGACCATCTGAAACTTCTCGGGGTCCCAAACTGTAAGATGTCAACATTAATAAGATGCTAGGGGCTCAGGCTCGTTTTGATTTGCTTACAAGCGTTTTCGTACTCTTCCCCAAAATGGACGCTGCTGACAACATCCGAGCCCCGGTTGTCAATGGAATTCCAGTTGAATCGTTTATTGTAGAAGTCCAGGACAATTCCAACGTTATCAAAGGCTTCATTAACAGCCTTATCCTTGACCGCTTCGTCGCCCTCCTTGCGAACCAACTTTCCGGGTAGCTTTGACTCGCGGGAAGTATGATGAGCGTCGTAGACAGAGCGCTTGGGTGAAGTTTTCGAAGGCTTCGCAAGTTGAGCTGTCCCTGCGTCCTCAGCAGGGGCTAAAAGAGTCAATACTGGACCAACCATAGAGGTAAGGAGAATTTACCTAGTTTCTGCTGCATGAGACCCTCGAGATGGTGGAGGTCCCGAACGGCACGGTCACGAACATGTTCCTCAGCCTCCTCAGACTGAGACAGGGATCGCAATACATGAGGGGGAACAATTTGTTGGCGCTGATGGCTACGAGGGGCAGCTAAAGCAGCCATTCGTTCAGCTCGGACTTTGGTATAAGTCTCTCGAGCGGCAAGAGATTGACGGGCAGCATGCCGGATCTTGTCAGCGTTGGCTTCGCTGTCGGCAATAGCTTGAAGGAGATGGGGGGGAATAATGTAATGAGGACAGGCCATGGTTAGGGTATACTGAATATTGACAATACGAGACTTGAGGTTATCTCTACTTAGGATAAGTTGTAGGGGTGGGAGGGGATTGCTAAGGATAAGAAGAGTAGGAAGATAGGATCAGTGAGTTGCAAGATGACGGCGGAAACAGCTCAATTTATTCTTTCGGAGTTGCATATGAGGAGGGAGAGCAACAAGGCAGGCAAGTGCAGTGGCTGATGATGGCGTAATCAGCCTGCTACATAGTATACCTGAGGCAAAAAGCAATCCTCCCCGCATAGGAGAAACGCCTGAGGTAACCAAGCGTGTCAAGGAAACAGAGATACGTGTGTGTTGCTTCTGGAAGATGTTTGGTTTGATCTTCGCTTGCTAGCCGATGACTTTCGTCAGTGTGCAGGTTGCATGAAATGCGAGAGGTGATGCATGACGCCTATCAACCACATCGACAGGCATCAACCTGCTCTCATTGAGCGACGATTCTATGTGTGTATACAGGTGGGTGTAACCTTGCAAACCATGCGAACCAGGGGCTCTTTCAGCCCTGGTTTTCCCTTGGCCGAAACTCGCAGATGAATAGCCTCTCAATGAAAGGCAGGGTAGTTTGTTTGGAAGTTGGCTGAAATTGATCGTAACTCTCGGCTCTTGGGTAAGTAAAACACGAAGTCTTTGGATTTCCTGACAAGCACTCTCATATTTACCCTTGATAGCACAATATTGAGCAAATGGACGCAGCAAGAAACGGGGAAATACCATTTTGCTGAACCAAATGCCGGCAAGACTTTCGCCGCGTCTATGCCCATGGATGGTTACGATCGGAGCCAGGAGAGCTGACAACTGGTGGGCGTCATCTGGTACGCTGTTTCGGCTGAGACATGCAAGAGATGCATGGGGCATGGCCTGTTCAGCTATTCAGCCACTCAGCGGGCAGCGGACACCCATGTCATCTCTTGTGTTCATGTTGCTTGAAACCCTCCGCATTGAAGCGGGGGGGCAAGGCACATAGTATTCCAAGGTCAAGGTCAAGGTCAAGCTTGTTCTCTAACTGAAATCAGCGTCACAGAGGCTAACAAAACCTGGCCGAAAGATTCTAACACGTCAACAGGAGTATGTATCCCGCATTGACCCAACTCAGGGAGCATAACTGCATAGCCTGATTGTTCGTCCTTCTTGTACTTCATCAGGAACACTGTATTACTATTAATCTTTGGAAGCCTCTAGCACCAATGACCAAAGGACTTTAGGCTAAGCCAAATCTGACGCTGTCTTAGCCCTTTGCCGCTTTTATAGGAAGATAGGACAACGAGTGTGACGCCAAATCCAACAATCGGTCGCATCCGACTACTTCCTTCAGCTTCACGCTATTGCCCAACCATTGGAGCTGACTTGAGCCACGTCGCCGCCAAACCATGTTTTGGTTGAGCCGGCTGTCGTCACACCAGTAAAATCGCTTCAAAAATGATGATCAGTGACAAGCTTATAATCCCTTCAGGTCCAGACTGCATAAGTCATTGCCACGGTCTATGCGCTCTGGAGATCGCTGAAGTCGCTATCCGGCGTCAATACAAACAGGCTTGCATCAGCTGTCCCGCGCCCCTCAGCCCTAAACCAGCCATGCCGCTTACACCCAGTTACTTACTGGCTGTGAAGAAATGCCGCCTTGTGATCTCTTCTTGTGAGTGCCTTGCCTAATGGAGGTCTAGACCTTGAGGTGTTCCACCCGAGTGCCTGAGCTGCTGGAGGTGCCTAACTAAGGTAGGTACCTAACTAAGGTACCTTATCTAGTAAACTATCAACCTTAGGTACCTGCCTAAGTTAAGCATAATTCAATGATGTGCCTGTCCAATCGCAACTCTTCAGCATGCTTCCTGCCCATGATGCCTCATTCATCTCCCAAGGAAAGTGCAACTGCAAATCTTCGAATTTTTTTCTTGCCTCTCAATGCATTCTCTAAGAAAAATCTGCCAAAGGCCAGAAAAATCTCAATCTCAGTCATGTCGAAGAAGCCGAGGTTTTTCTCCCCTCCTTCTTTTCTCTACAACCGTCATCATCAACTTGTTTGATGAGATTTGTGTGATGCCTCCTTATCCCTCGGATATCAACGTCGTCTAGATTGTTTCGCACACTACCTAGGTGACACAGAAGTCTATGTCACCAATGCATCATGGCTTCTCAAAGTCAGCTCATATTCACACCACCAGCTACCAATGAGTCAAGCGAGAGCTCACAGCAAGCAGCTTCCCCTCACGGCTTACAAGAGATTCAGCTCCGCTACAAGCTGGCCCCGCTCACATTCAGGACCCTGTGTACCATCACCGAGTCTCCTTCCCGTCAGGATATACTGAAGAAAGCCTGTTTCGCCACCGAGTTTCGTTCATTTCCGATCAATCAATACGAAAAGGCATTTTTCCGTGAGGTGAATGACCACACTTCTATACCATATCCTATCAAAGAAAGTTTGTCGCAGCCATGGCACAAGATCTTCCTCCTCATCCAAATCGAGCTTGAGCGGACCGGATGGCCAAATAAGTTGGGTAAGACTGCACGAAAGGAGCTTCACCAAGATCTCGGTCGCATATACAAGCTATTGGACCAATCTTTGAGATGCTTGGTAGATATTCTTGGGGCGAGAGACGACGGTAAGGGTGTAAGCACGGCGCTCGATGTCTTGAGAAGCGTCAAAGCTGGCGTCTGGGAAGGTAGTGAGAAACAATTGTTGCAGGTTGACGGAATTGGCATGATCAAAATGAATCGGCTGGCCGATGCAGGCATCAAGTCCATTCGACAACTCGCCCGCTTAGAGTTCTATCACATCGAGAGAATTCTGAGCCGCAATCCACCATTTGGCCAGAAGATGAGCCATGAGTTAGCGAGATTTCCATCCCTGACCCTCAGCCTTAAGATCCTCGGACAATACACTCAGCAAGCGCTCAAACCTAGTACTACCGATGACAACGGGCAAGGACCCAACAACAATACCCCGATCTCGCGATCTGGCTCATGCTGGATTGTTCGTGTCACCGTTGGATTTATGAATGAGCAAGTGCCGATCTGGAAAAAAGCAACACCATGGGCCACACTAGTAATCGAAGGTGATGACGGGAGGCTGGTATGGTTCTGGAGGGGTAGTCTCAAGAGATTGGTAGGAAGCAAAGAAATGATAATTGCGATCAGTGCGTCCTCGGGAGAGCTGCTCAGGGCCGCCTTTGCGTGTGAGGAGACAGTTGGAACCATGGTCCAGGAGAATCTGCAGGTATAAACAAAAACATTGTCAAAGTAGCAAATCCTTATGATCAAGAGTCGTATTGCTTCGTTTGTGGGTACTTACCTATCCTGAACTTTTCTAATTCAAGTCTGCAATAGACCACGAATTCCCTTGTTCATATACCGCATTCACGAACAATCGGCACACGTCATAGAAGGTATTTCTTCTGTAACATATAATATGATAAGATACAGTGAGCGCATTATTTTTCTCTCCCTCTTCCTATTGCCTCGTATCAAGAGACTTCACACTGAAAGAGGATTTCGGGACTTTGTAGTTTCGGTATCTTTGTTCAGATATTGTTGTTAGTTCCACCCAGTTCTTCAAGGGTAGAAAAGGCAAATAAGTTTGGTTATATAGTACATTCATCTCCTCCCATATTTTTTTCACTCTCCCTCCTCCCCCTTTGTGAATTGCCCGCTTCCCCAGGATTCATCCTATGCCCCTAAAAAGTCTGACAAGACCCCCCCAAGAGATTCATATAAATACACCCGCTAAACGCCGAATTTTGTGTTGGGGAGAGGGATCCGTACACGTAGAAAAATATGCGTGCATGATTGAGTGGGTTAGTGAGTGAGGGAGGAATACCTCTCCCTCCTCCTGCGTCTGTGGCAAACAAGAACCATATCTAGCTTGTCAGTGTTTCTAGTGCTTGGAAGCGGCCTTGTTGAATCCCTCCAGGACGGTTTCCTTCACACTCGTCGGTTCGCCAGCTTCCTGTGACGCATCGGCTTGCTTGTTGCGACCAGATTCGAGGAGGCCATTGGCCATGGTGCGGGCTTGTGCCTCTCCAACCTTGCCATATACACTGAGGCCGGTCGCAATCATTCCACCAATGTCGCCGACGTTGCCAGGAACGACAACAGCGGTGCTCTCGCGAGCGAGCTTGCCAAACGCATCAACGTACTTCTCGGCCACACTCAAACTGACGGCAGCCTGAGCACCAGCCTCTCCCTTGAGAATACTCTGTGCAACGGCGTCGATTCCTTCGGCGGTGGCACGGGCCTTCAGCAGGATTGCCTCGGCGTCACCATCGGCTTCATTGATGCGCTCGGCGCGCAAAGCCTCAGAAGCCAGAATCACACTCTGCTTCTTACCCTCAGCAATGTTGATGGCGCTTTGGCGCTGACCCTCGGACTCAAGAATCTCGGCACGCTTGGAACGCTCGGCTGTGACCTGGCGGTGCATGGCCTCGACGACGGCGCCGGGTGCGTGAATATCTCGAATCTCGTAACGGAGGCAGGTAACACCCCAAGCCTCTGCGGCATCGTTGATGGCAGCTGTAATGTTGGTATTCAAGGCGGCTCGCTCCTTCAGGACGTGGTCGAGAGTAAGCTGGCCAATTTCTGATCGCATTGTGGTTTGGGCCAACTGGGAAATGGCATACTCGGCATCTTCTACACCGTAGCTAAGGAGGGGGGAAAAGTGGCGCAAGTTAGCAATTGGTATTCAAGTCACAGATCGAATCTGCAATGGCATCGTCTTCGTTTTGAGACTCACCTCGCCTTGTAGGCATCAAAGACACGAGTGAAGAGAACACCGTCAAGATCTAGGGTGACGTTGTCGGCAGTAATGGCGCTCTGACTGGGGATCTCAATGGCCACTTCCTTGAGGCTCTTCACGTAGGCAATTCGGTCGATGAAAGGCACGAGGATGGCGAGACCAGGTTCGAGAATACGGTTGAACTTGCCCATGCGTTCGACGATCCATGCTGTTTGCTGGGGAACGAAGCGGACGACGGTGTTGGCAGGCAGTCGGGGCTTGGAAAAGTATGAGGTCACGACAGGAGGGCCGCCGAAGCTGGCGGGTTGGAGGGCGCGGGACGAATTGGTCAGAGAACGGCGGGCGACGGAGGAGGAGGCGATGGCGGTCGTTGTGAAGAGGAGGCGCGGCTGCATGCGCACGCGGAGGGCCGCCCTCGTCAGGGACATGGCCATGTTTGTGGTTTAGGATTGATGCGAGAGATAAGAGTATGAATGCAAGGCTGGAGCTGGCAAAACTCGAAGGTTAAATGACCGTTCTTATACAACTGGACAAATGGAGAATCCCAATTCATACGCCGGTCGGAGCAAGACATGGAAGCTTGGAAAAGCTGGGTGGGGAGAGAAGAGGAAGCTCACAAATCCGACATTTATCCGATGAACCAGGCAGTTTTTCCAATGACGCCAGTCGGGACTTCAGCACTCATGAGACTGTGGCTGAGCGCCAGGCCTTGTGTGGCTAACTAAACGCTCTTCCGTTCTGTATCATGTGCTCATATGCCCCACGTCGATATGCCAGCTTCGAGACCCTCCACCCATTGTTATCTGCAACCACGCCGATTCGCCATTCTACCGGACATACAATTCTCGTCACTGAAACAACGCATCTAGAGTCTTTCTTTTTCTTTCGTTTTTCTTTCCTTTTCTGTACTGGGTTCCTCTCACCTAGCCAAGTCCCCCCCCCCCTCCGGTGCTCTCGTTTCACCCTCACCAAGACAAAAGAACCCCAACCTTTATATTAGTCCCAGTCATGTCGGCCAAAGTACCCCGCAACTTCCGACTGTTGGAAGAGCTCGAGAAAGGCGAGAAGGGCCTCGGAGCAGAGGCTTGCAGTTATGGTCTAGAGGATGGCGAGGATCTGTTGATGACGAAATGGAACGGAACCATTCTTGGACCTCCTCATGTAAGCTTTTGCCGTAGTCAACAAAGAGACGGTGTCAGCCCAGAGATGATTCCTAGCCCAAGCCCCCGTATGGCCCAAAACTTGAACAACACCACGCACCCAACTTCCCAAAGCTCAGAGTATTTTCCAAACCGAAATACTCTGTTCCTCTTTTCCTCTTTCTTATTTCTCTTCCTCTTTTTCCCCTCCCAACTCTCTGCTGCTCATATTTTCTAAACCGAAGAAGCTGAATCGCTAACCATTTCCCCTCTCTATCTTCGCTCCAGTCCGTCTACGAGAATCGCATCTACAGTGTTCAGATCTTCTGCGGCCCCAACTACCCCGACCTCCCTCCCACCATCAAGTTCGTCACCAAAGTTATCCTCCCCTGTGTCGACGACCACGGTCACGTTCTCCCTGCCGTCCTGCCCTGCCTGCGTGATTGGAAGCGAGAGAACACCATCGAGACTATCCTTATCGAGTTGCGAAGGTGCGTTTGTCTGACTGGGAATAAAGAGACTGGAATAACGGTCCTTCAGACCTGGGTGAAAAAAAATCGAAAATGTGCTAACGTTTTGTTCACCCCCAAAAAGATTCATGGCGGCCCCGGCGCATAAGAAGATTCCTCAGCCTGCAGAGGGTGAGACCTACCACTAACCCCTCTCCAACAACTTCCCCCGACGATATTGTCTCTCATTACGACCGGCCCCTTTTTGGAAGTGGACGTACACGTGCGGATAGCGGCGCAAACGGAGCGACATGCACACAAACACATCTTTGTCATAAGAAGGGAAATAAAAGGGTCATGCAAACATACAAGATGATGAAATACGACCAGACTTCTTTAACGATTCAACTCTCCATTTCTTTCAAACCACCTCTAAATCAGCTCTCTCCATGCCATTTCGAGAAAGCTTCTCTACTGATACCATTGTCCCGTGAAATAGACGAAAAAAAAAATTACAATATGATACATCTTGCAACCCCGGTATATCGGTGGAATCTAAAGAGATCACTTTGCCTCCCCTTGCCTTAGTCCTGTTCTTTCTGTCTTGTCTCTGTTCGTCACATTCGTCAAATCCACACTGTCTTTCCAATCAAACCTTCACGATCCTGTCTTCCCTGTCTTAAAACAGTTGCACAGGAATCGATGACAGTATATCGTAGGAAGGAGCAGAATTATCATCAAAGATAATGAAAACGCCACGCCAATTGTCAACTGGGTATTTCCATCCGAGGTTAAATACCATCTTAATACGAAACGCTCCGCGACTAAGATGTATACTGCGTCAAACCTCTCAAACCCATAGGTATCTTATCCAAGAAAACCCGTAAGGTAGCCCAAATTATTAATAAGATTAAAAAAAAAACATCATCGCTGACAAAGGAAAAAGTTGAGGTGTGAGGATGTGGAAATCATGCTCGATGTGTGATCGAGATATCCAGATCTGCTCTTCTATCAGAGCCACAAATCAAAGACAAAATAAAAATGTAAGAATTGGGGTCAGAAGCACGTCATACTCGTTCCCTGTATGGATAATGTATCCTCAGGCTCAGTCGTTTAATCCTCATAGCCCCAACGAGCAGGACCCACGGCGCTTAGTCGAGCCGTCTTCTTGTCGACAGTTCCTGTCCGGCGAGGCATTATCGACATGGGATCGGGAGAGATGGGACTGTCAGGACGGGGAACGTCAAGAGCGGTTACTTGCTGAGGCATCTGCGCAAAACTCTTCTGAGACCTCAGAGGTTCTTGTCGATGCGTGCTGGAAGATCGGTCGGTGGATGGGCGTCTAGTTCGTGACTCATGCCGGGCTTGCGACTCTCTTCGAGTTTGTGACCGCTGTCGGGTTTGAGATTCTTGTCGAGACTGTGAGTGGGATAGAATGGTCTTAGAAAGGGAATCTCTAAAACTTTCAGGCTCCACCGTCTCGAACTCCATGAAGTCACTCAAATTTGGGCTAGGCTCGGGCTCCTCGACCCGATCATTATTGTTGCCCAGAGGCTTATCAAAATAAAGGAGAATTCGCTCCTGTCCATTGTTAGAGAACTCGTTCTCAACCTTGAGAAGGGCTTTCTTGGACGAGGAAAGGACAGGCTTGGCCTTGGGATCAAGGTCGACACCGTTGATCGGGGCTTGCAGCTGGTCAGAACCATCCCGGAGATCGATAACGGTAGTACCATCGGCACTGACAGTAGTCTTGTCCTTGCACATAGGTGGTGCGGGGAAATCGAATTCGAAGTTTGACTCGGTAATAGTAGCCTCAGAAGGCTTAGCAATATGGCTCTTTGGGACAGCAATCTGGTTGGAAGCGCGCATGTCGACGCGAGCACCGTCTTCGATTTCAGAGATGATATTCTCCCGCATAACCTGTCGCTTATGGCGAAGTGCGGCTAGAAGCATCTCTTCCTGGCGAGTGACAGCCATAAAGCGGTTGTGGCTGTCATGGCCGTCAATAGAAGTATGGGCAGAACGAATATAAAAGTCAACAGAGGTAGGGCTCAGGGGCGGCGTAGGCTGATCCGCAGAATTGAGCGCTGTGTCTCGAGGAACGTAGGTTTGCCGGGGAGATATATCAGACGCATCGTCCGCGTCATCAACTTCTTGCTTCTTCCTGTTATTACCCAAGTCGAAATCAAACTCAAACTCTGGATCGGAAGTGCGTTGCGCGGGTTTCACTGGCTTAGAGTGAGATTGAAGTGGTTCGTGGCCGGACTTGCTCTGCCAGGTTGAGGCTGTATTCACTGAAGAAGTGTTGGAAACAGATGACATCTGTGAGGGAGAACGGGCTACAGCACCTTCTTGAATGGTGTTGGCTGAGCTCCCCGAGGCTGAGCCTGATCGAGCGCTACTGGTAGGAGGCTTGATGTTCGCATTCGGAATTGTGAGGAAGTTGTTGGACTTTGTAGATTTAGTGGAAGTAGCAACGCTCGTTCGCCTGCTCGCTTTACTGGACCGCTTGTTATCGGCACTCTGGTTTGTTCGTGAAGTCTGGGGTCGCTGGTCGAAGAGGGAGCTGGAGCCAGAAACTGAATAGCTGGGAACCGAAGAAGGGCTCTTGAATGCAGATATCATAGACATCTCGTCCTCAGAGTCTGACGAGAGAGACAATACGCTCTTCTCTTGAAGGTCAGACTCCTGGAAGCTCAGATCGGTTCGCTTCGACGCCTTTGAAGTACGGGTGTGGCGACTTGACACACTTGCTGCGCAATCAGTGGGAGATGAAGCTTCGACCTTGGTGAATGAAGCCTGAGGAGTCTGAGGTAGAGTTCGCTTGGCATATTGCGAGACAACATGTTCTTCATGGTGTGGTGGGACAGGGGATTTTTGGGCGGATTTGCTGACAGAAGCGGCAATCTTCTCCAATGAAGGCATTGGGGGAGGCATTGATTCCAGTACTCGTTCCCTCTCCCGTTCCCTTTCCCGTTTTGGCTTCTCCATTGTCGTTGCCCTCTTCTCTCGCTTCACAGCTCCTGAAGCTTGTGAATTATGGTTCATGACCTGGTGAAAGGACATTTTCTCGTAATGCTCATACAGGTTTGGCAATCCCTCCAGATGGTTTTGTACCCGGAGTGACAGCTCAGCATCCGTCGTCAGATTTGGTTCCGACTTCATCGACCGCAGGCTCTCCTTAGTCGGCCGTCTCGTCAGCCTCCCCCGCAGCGAAGTTTTTGATGAGACAGGTGATAGTATAGAAGGGGACTTGACGACCTGGTCTTCCCCAAGAATGGGCCCCTCCCAGAGTTGCTCTTGGTTTTGTTTCTTGCCTTTCCGAGACATGACCTGAGACAGATCCAGCTTGGCGGGTTTCTTTTTAGCCTTTGAGTTGGCTGCTGCAGGGTCAATGTCAAGCATCTTCTGCACCTTAGGTGGTAGGCCCTTGGCCATAGCAGAGTTTGATGTTTGCTGGGATATGGAAAGCGGTTGCTTGGATTTGTCGTACCACGAGGACAAAGTCGACGAAGACTGTTTTCTTCGCATGATGCTCCTCATGTCGGAAACAAAGTCATCCTGTTCATTGAAACTGTCGTAGTCTTCCTCATGGGCGGCTGAGGTGGCAGGTCGGACCTGGGTTCGGAACTGTCGTGGGACAATCTCGGACTCGTCTCCCCATTCGCGCTGGATCTTGGACGTCGAGCCATGATAAGAAGAGGAGAGATTGGCTGCGGCGGGATGATTGGTGCTGGCGACACTGATTCTGGAAGCGGAAAACTCGGAGTCTATGTTGAGGGCCGTTGCACCAAGAATCTTTTGGGCCTTGGTGAGAGCAGGAGCGGCGGTGACGGTTACGGTGACCTGGGGCGACTGCTTCTTGCTGCGGCCTGGGAAGGAGAACTTGCCCATGATGAGTATTCCGCCGTCAGGCCGAGAGAAACAAAACCACACAAATAAGAAATAAATCAAGCAATTGAGGTTAAAGCAAGACAATGCCTCTACTCTCTGTTTTCAATCCGCCCAGGAAAAAAAATCCCCCTTTGGGAGAAATCCTCAAGGTCAGCTCGAAGGAGAGGGTAAGGCGGGGGTTGACATGTGCAGAGGCCGAGAGACTCCCCGTCTTGTCGTTAATAGTATAGCGGTATGTAGGTCGGATGCAGGTGCATGCACTGAAAGCCAGTGCGGCCGCCCAAAAGGGTAGCGGCTCACTTGGTGCTCTGTCTTCTGAACTGCGGTGAAGACGGTCCACCGCAACGGTAATACCCGCTCTTGTTTCACGCTCTGGTCGATTTCAGGAGGGGTCCCTAATTCTCCTCTCAGGTAAGGAAGCGGTTGTCGGTTGTCGGTTGTGTTGTGTTTTGTTGTGCTGTGTTGTGTTGTGTTGTGTTGCAAGCTTCCCTTTCTGCTTGCTGATGTGCGTATGTCTGCCTCTCTTCATCGGCGTGCCATTGTTGGTGGGTTGGCGTCGTTGTGTTGGGAGAAGGAGCCGCGAGAGATGCAAGAGGAAGAAGACTCAACTCAACCCAATGCCCCGGCACCAAAAACGAGGGAAAGGGCGGGAAAAGGAAGATCAAAAAGCAACGGACCCGGCGCACCGTAGCTAATATGTAATTACATCCATTTCCTTCGTGGTCCATGGAAAGCGAGCTCTTCACGGTGGGCAGCGGGCAGCGGGCAGTGGGCAGCGGGGAACGGGGCGAGGAGCGGTCCAGCACACCCCCAGGGAGACTCCCCCCTAGCACACCCCCCCAGTTGATGGCCTGCTGAGTCCCCATTTTCCCTTTTCCCTCCCCTGTCGCAATCTGCCAATCCTGCCGAGCGATCAGGCTAGAATTGGGGCCAATCCACCTACACGCGAGAGAGGTAAACCCAGGTCATCCGTCCGGAGGTTGGTAGTGTACGAATTAATTACTCCGTACTGCATAGGCAGTTTCGAATAATTATGCACTCTAATAAAGGTAAAGCCAAAGCAAATGGGATCTAGCTAGTGTTAATGGAGGAGGATCGACCAAAATTGAGTTTGAGGAGGTCATTGAGTGGCGAGTGAAATATGAGTTCGTTCTGAATCAGCTTTTCACAATGTTTGTAGTTCTTTATCCCGTAATTTCTTCTTGCATGATGTTGAATAGCTTCGGACCTGTGTGCAAGTCGTCTTAGATGAAATATTATATACGGGTATCAACGCCCAACCAGTATTTGAAACCTGGAAGCTTGCGTGCAGATTAAGAAGATCATCGGTTTGTATACAGGGAGTCCCATGACAATTGAAGAGACTAGAGACCGTCCCGTAGACTAAACACGCTTCTTCTTATTAACACATGCTATCTATCTGATGTAGTTTACTGCTCGGCTCAAATAGGTTGGCAGATGATAGCTGCCTGATAACCACCTAATCCTAACAGAGGAGTCGATGGCTACAATAATTCACGATTCGCCCCCCTTCCTGCGCAGTGCAGGGCATCATGGTATTCATAGATTCCTATCTTACCACAGAAACTTCCAGAGCATATTTGATCTCGCCATCTAAGCTTCGTTCAATGTGATTCGTGGAACGAATGACGCCAGTTCCAATATTACTCCGGCAGTCTGAGACATGCCTTGCAGGTTCCATATTGCAAGTGCGTCGGTAAAAAGGTACCGACCGACCTCCTTATTTGGCACGGGATATACACTGTAGACCACTGGGTTTAGTTTTTTTTTTTTCTCCTTTCATTCTGATAGCGTTAGATCTCCAGGGGTGTTGTGCAGTCCCAGAAGAATAGCCTTTGGCTTCCTCTCTGGGTCGGACAATGCTCATGGCCGGTAACACCGTGGCTGCGGTGCTCGCTGAGGTAGAATTGGGGGGAGGGGCCAACTGAGAAGCAAGATGCCGGACTCTCCACCTCAGCCAGGGGAAACGCGAGCGGGGACAACTAGTACAGTTGAATATGGGGCTTCGATGGGCAGCGAAGGGAAAGATCGGCCTGCTAATAAACGGAGGTGTGCCCCTTGCATAAGTTGCAGAGTGTTGAAGATGCGGGTATGTATAATTCCGATGTGTTATGCACATTGTACTCACCACACCTGGTTTGCTGTGTTGATGAAGACGGAGACGAAAAAGAGCTCTGACACACCCAAAAAGCCAGAATCTAGTGTCTACCACATCATACGAGTTGAAGCCTGTAGTACTCAATGATAGCACTCAGTGTGTGCCTATGTAACGGGTCGTTAGTGAACCCTCCTGTCCACGTCCATCGAATGACGGCCCTTCTAAAAGGTGCACAGGGCGAATAAGCATTGGCCCAACACAATAATTGGGAAAGAAAAAAAAAGACCAATCCCACCCCCGTTTCTTCAACCAACTAAGAGCCTCAAAATTGCGTCGACCACAGGGATGAAGTTGCTTTTGCTCAAGATCCGGACGCCGGCGATCGTCCATGACTAAGCCCTCAAGCTGCTCAGCCTCTGAAGTTTTGCTGTACCATACCATCGTGTCAGCTGGCGTCCGCCCCGGGCTCCGACGCCACCATGAACTAGAGACAGAACGTCAGGATCCTAAATCATACCTATTTGCTTCTGGCATGGCAATTGACATGATTGATCAACGTGGATTATTTAACTAATTACCGCCACTTCCAGACCACCGGAGCTGGGAGAACAAGGCTCGAACCTTTAGCAGCCGTGTTCACTCGTCATGATTTTCTTTCAACGTTGTCTCACTGTCAGGCATATACCGCCTCCCCCATGGGCTGAATCAGTGGACCTAATCTCGCATTGCCAAGACTCCTCCTGGCTACTGGAGAACTCACACTACGTAATTACTTGCTCCTCCATATGTAGTACGACGTAGGTAGGCACTACAGTAGGTAGGTACGGCAAGTAGCGATGATCGAGCGACCTACGGAGTACTTAGTACAGAGTGCATACGACAAAGGACCCCCCTGCCCATAACCTGAGGCAGACGGTGGTGGCTGGAAGGGGGGCTTGCTCAGGGCATCCCTGAAGACCGGGGATGGCTCTTAGATGGCGGTGTCACCCTGGAGAAGCGGTCATGGGAGGACATGGATACCATGATCATGGCCGCCGATTTTCACTTGTGCGCCTCGTGATTCCGGAGATCGCAGGATCCCTAAAGTTCCTCTTGTGATACGCATCGGGGTTTGTTAGACCGATGAGGGGAGATGATGTTGCAAGACAGACAGACCACCCACCGCGAATCATCACCGCACGCACGGGCAGAAAAGTATATCAATCCTCATGCTAGCCTGTCGTCAATTCCATGCATAAAAATCCAGATTCGGCTGATCTGATGGCAAGATAATCTGTACACAATCCACCGCTCTTGCATCGCGCTGACGGGCTCCGTAGAATCCGTGAGTAGGTAGGCATCGTACCCAGTGAAAGTTGGCCTCCAAAGGACTCTTCCAATTGAGAGAGACTGGCTACCTACTTGGTCAATTTCCGCTCAGGCGCTCCAAGCAGATTTATTACACAATAGCTAATTGATCATACACGTCATAAAAGGGCCGTTGAGACGCAGAGGGCTGCAATGGTATGCACTTGATTTACCACTCTCAGCCAGGCCTCTCTCGCTCATGTGGACTACTGCTTGGACTTTGGACTTCCCACATCTGGACTAACAACCTGACTCAAACGTAGGTGCAAAAAAAACTTTAGCCAACCTCTCTTCGGCCACAGAGCACGGTCGTTTTGGCTCGGACCGCGGCGTATGGGATGGGTGCACAGACAAAGCGTTGCGGGCTCGCTCACATTGACGATTTTCAAGTCATTTCCTGACGTATCCTGCAGGATGAAGAGCCCACAAAATTACCTGCAGCAGCCTTTTCTGGGCTTCTAGTTCCAAAGAACCCCAATCCTTCTGTGTTCTAGAGGATGGGTCTTTCAGAATCCTATGTTGCTAGAGCCAGGCTACAGTTCTTTCGCACAATAGGGTGGAAACCACAGATTACCTACTTTAGGCATGGTGGAAGGAGATGTGCTGCATCCGTTTATCACCCAGAACACCATTGGGCCATACACCGTAGAGAACATTTCTTCTTTAATCATGAAGCTGGCCAAGACTACGGCTTAATTTCCTTGTTTGTGAAATAGAAAGGATTGAAGGGGAGTGCAAAATGCGAGAACCGAGCTCAGCCTAGGAGGTTTAATCGCATCGCATCGCGTCGCATCCATCGCGCGGCCCCTCCTGCATCTATCCGAGAACTTCGATTTGGATTCCCAAAAGGCAAATTAATTAATTAGTACTTTGTGTTTCGTGCACGTTGTTCGGAGAGACACAAATCAGAAACCTATTTTGTTTTTTTTACTTAGATGTGGTACTTTACCTCGATACTGTACACGTGTGTGTAGGTGGTGGCCATGATGCTATACCTAATGCATGTCTCCATTGTTCCGGCATTTTCTCCATCTCCCTACCTTCCTCATAGAGAACGCCATCATCGAATTAGTTGTCTTATGAGGGATCTTGCCAACGAGATGAGTGCTGCAGCACAAAGGCAGAGCATAGTATCCTTCATGGTGTTTAGTAGTTACCAGGGTTTTTATTCTATGTTTAGTAGATTGTTTTTGTTTTTCTTTATTTCTTTCTTTTCTTTACTGCTGGCCGCTATCCAACGTGGCTCGGCTGCGTCGCAGTTCTGGATGGTGCACATGGTTGGGTTTGGAGCCAGTCTCCTAGTCAGGGGTAGTAGTATGTGCCATCTAGCTCTGTAGTAGCCTTCGTGCTTTTCTTGTGCTTGTCTCAACAGGTCTGGGCCTCGCCCTGGTGGCGCTTTAGGCTAAGAAGCCACTGGCGCCATCAAGAATCGAACACCAACGATAGTCATGATGACCAAACGTCGATTATTTTATCGATACCCATGTTGCCCATGAGAAAGCGAGGACGGGAATGTTCCCTCTCCGTCTCCCCCTTACACTCTCTCCTCTCCTCTCCTCTCCTCTCCTCTCCTCCCCCCTCCCCGTCCCACAAAGAGGGATAAAAAATCGAAAATGAAAATATCAGATTAGGTCATCAAAACAAATAGTGAAAATGCCATGGCCACATGGCAATACCAGCTCTCAATCTATTCCCTCTTCTCTACAAGGTGCCCCTCTTCATCGAATTGGTTAAGTGACCGCCTAATACAGCACCACGTAACCTACCAACGGATATAGATTTCTCTCTCCACTTCAAACCACATGGCGCCAGCCCTATTGCTTGTGGCTGATCCCCCCTTTACGATATCGAGAATAGTTTTCTCACTTTCACTTCACCAAGGTGCAGAAGTCTGTTCAAACTCAACTTGAGTCTTATTTTATTGCATAAACCTGCCTTACCGTACCCGGAAATTTCCTCCCCCCCTCTCCGCCCCAGCTCACCATCGCATGACTCGCTTGAGCTTTGGGGAGCCGAGCTGCGAAGCCCCTGTGTCCACTTCCACGTCGCTCGTGGCAGGCTGGCTAGCAGCCTCCCCGGAAATTTCCTGGCGGTGGCAGCGGTACATGGTTCAAATCAAGTCGAGAAGCCCAATCCCCCAACTATTCCACTCCTTTCCGAGCCACCTTGAACTGATAATTATAACTAACGATTTCTCTTCGGTCCAGCGGGAACTTTCTTGCAAATACCTACTATGGTGCTCTTGACGTCTTGGTGGGGAAACCAGGATGAGCCCCAGATTTCCGCCTGAGTGATGTGCTGTAGTCAAGAAAAGAACCTCGTAGCCACGTTATTGCTGGAGCCGACCTCAGTGAGGTCCAGGCTTCTTCCCAGGGGGTTGTTCGAGCCTGGTTTCGCCAATAGATCTGTCTATCTTCTCTGTAGCATCTCTCTGTTGTGGAATGCAAAAGTGATAATCTACGAGCCACTCGTTTTCTTTATGTGTCTCCCCTGGTGCAGCATAAATGGATAGTTGAGAAAACCTTGTCTAGCTAGCTAGAACATTGTTCATAGTGTGCTCCCCCATCAGTGACATCTTGCTCAGCTAACGGACAAGACTATATGCCGATAGTCTGATCTGTTAATCTTAGCGGTTGTCGTACTCTGCGTGTGTGGCATGTTCCCGCATGTCACCTACACATGTGTTAAAGTAAGCGACAGAGTAAATCCAGAGAAGGTCGGGAAATGACAGAATGAGTCAGTGGCTAGGTGACCCGGTTCGACAGTGGTACGATGCAACGATAGACAGCAAATGAGAACAAATGAGAAATAAAAATGAATCTCACTACATTTCAATAATAATATGTCGTTGATAATCAACCACCACCCCTTTTGCCATGCTTGCCAATGAACAGTCCACTCCCCATGTCGAAGATTTTCAGTTTAGCTTACAGTACGTCATTTTCTTGATATCTCGGATTCCGGCAAATATTGCACCCAAGTTAGCGGCACAGTCTGTAGTTCCTTGTAGAAGACCAAGAATTGGAGGATGAGGACAAGCGATTGTATGCCACAGCTAGCTACAGCTTGGACTAGAGGCCGATATAGACGTTGCATGTCAAGCGGCAACCAAGAAAAAAATTCGGAAAGAAAAGAAAACCGTTATTCTATGGTTGCTTTTGCATACAGGATGTAATTAGAGACAGACGTAATCATGTCATTCATCAGTCTCCAAAATGTGATATGTCATACTGGCATAAGGGTCCCTGTCACGGCTGTTGTTACAGCCAACGATCAGTAAATAGCCTCATCTCTCAGGCCCAGTAAATAGCGGTTCGACAGGTCACTCTGTGGGGGTGTGTTCTAGAAGTTTTCTTCTTCCACTCCATGCTACCATATTATCAAACTGTTGGCTAGGATGCCTATTATTGCTCAAGGGTAGGTAGGGAGCCACTGGACCCCGTGCGGTAGCAAACGGAGTTGACACATACATACACACACACACAAAGTTCTTTACGCAGTAATATTTGCTTTAATTATTTTAAGAGCTTGGATTAGGGGTTATTGTTTGCTCGGCAAATCATTGTTTTATTCTCCCTGTTTCCCCGGCCTCATCCGGCAGCCCACCTACTGTCTCGGTAGTTTGTCATGATAGAAACCAACGTTTCTCAATTTGCCACCCCTCGATCGGACCGAGATCATGTCAATCCGGCATGGTTATCTGGGAGCGTTCGTATCTCTATTTTCAAGGTCGTGGAGCTGTGTTTAACTGGCGAAGACGGAGAAAAATCTAGAAACTGAGGCTTAACTGAGAGGCCCATGATTTCATTTTCGTCGCTTTGTTCTACGCCCTGGATGCAGTTTTCAGCCTAGGATCCCCCCTGCTGGGATCACTCATTTTCAATATTCGGCATGGCCGCAACATCACCAGACGCTTCCATCTGTTCCATTTGAAGAAACAATTTCGTTTCAGGTCGCACTGTATCCGTCCTGTAACCACATGGATTTCAGGTGTCCCGGGCGTTGCGGTGGCCCAACACCTTGTAGCTAGGTGATATCCCTGCCCTTATATACTGATCGGGCAACGTTGTGAGGTTACATTGCTCAGCTGAAAATCCGCGGCTCATCTTTCTAAACTCTTGATTGAGTTTAGAATCCCATGGATCCTACAGGATGCACTTGGGCTGGGACTGGCCTAGTATGGTGGTGTAGGTGTTGAGTCAATTCTACTCATCTATTGACGAGGAAGAATATACCCTGAAGCACGTATGCTATAGAACTCACCTGAGTAATAGTCATCTTCCTCGTATTCAAATAAGCCAAACTTACGTACAGTATTTTTGCAGTATAAGAATAATATTTTGCAAAGAGATGAAGTACGTTCTATCTATGTCGTGGCTCTTCTACCCAACGCTATCAAAGTCCCAACTCTCCTCCAACAACCTCTAAAGCATCTCGAAGTAATGCCAGCACTTTCTCGTCTCCTTTCACTCCTGATGCACGCACAATTAAGGGGTATAATCGTAGCAAATGTTTCCTTCCCTCACTCTCAATCCCGCTCAGTTCTGGAATTGAATCGCTCTCGCTCTTCAAGTCGACCAATTTCTGTAGTATCCAGATCAGCTCCTTTCGTTGACTCAGAGGTTGTGGCATCCTTCCTCGCAAAGGCTGATCTGCGATGTACATCCGCATAGCGAGAGCACACCGGAAAATAAGGAAAGGCGCTGCCGTTCTGGCGATGCGCAGCCGTAGCGCAGCCGGGTTTTCGGACAATGGATTCATCCTTCCTGTTGGAGACATAGGCGTAGGTGGCTGAATAACAATGGAGGGTTCCTCAGTAGCAGCGATGAGTGAGAAGAGCTCCTGGCAGGCGACATACGACATCTGCGACCGCCGCCTTGGTGGGACGGAAACTGTCCGGCCTGGTCGCGGAGAATACAGAGCGGAGAGCCCCGAGTCATAGCTACCGTTAATTATTGACTCCTCTGCCGGTGGAGGTGCGTGAATAATAGATGTCTTGAATAAACTTTGCGCATACGATTTGCGGCTTGTATCCGAGATCGCCTCAGCACCGAGAGCAGGAATGATAAGCTCCCGCAACTTGTGGAAGGATGAGATATCGAACTTCTCGTCGTCTGAGAAGTTAGTTCCTTCTGCAGCACTCTCGGTATCTGCACCAAGAACTCCATCTGCAATGGCAACAATGGTTGCCCACAGATTCTGGGTCACGCCACGAGAAAGGCTGATCCCGTGAAGCTGAGATAGGGTGGCCTCCAAAATGACTAGGACTGTTGACGTAGCTAATCTCCAAGGCTGAGTTGACTTGGTAACAATGGGGAATCGATACTTCAGTGTGATCGGCCTGCAGAGCGCATTGAGGGCTTCAGTTAAGCCACCGCTTCGATAGATGTCCTTGTCTAAAGAATGCTTCAGGATGAGGGTTTCCAAAATCTTCATGCTAGCTTTTGACAGAGCAATATATGTTCGTTTCGAGCCTTGGCTTGATGTACCCTCCTGCTTGAAGGCTAGCACAGTAAACTCGGCAACTTGTGTGATCATAGCTGACGGGACACCATCCACGTCGGTGCGAATCATTTGGATCGCCTCGAGAATGTGGGCTTGTAGGGGCGTGAGGTACTCAACGTCAAGCACATATCCTCCGACAGTAGCTCCCTCAAGAGTCTCTCGGAGCAATGCCAGCATTCTCTGAACCCTCTTGACGGTGATATCATTTTGGATGAGTCGATAGATCTCTGTTAGGGCTGTGACATAAGCGATAAGGCAATTCTGGTCGTCATTGGGCTTGCCCTTGACTTCCATAGATATGGGAATCCCTCTTGACCACAAATCCCATGCAAAGTCGATCGTCGTCTTATTGAACGTAGGTTTGCCGTCA
This sequence comes from Mariannaea sp. PMI_226, assembly GCA_024336345.1. NCBI lineage: Eukaryota > Fungi > Ascomycota > Sordariomycetes > Hypocreales > Nectriaceae > Mariannaea > Mariannaea sp. PMI_226. The sequence goes on along the minus strand of JANFOG010000001.1, from coordinate 3,806,901 downwards.
TCGCTGGTCTGGGACAGCACGTGGCCTAGAGCTTTGAATGTTGCCGTGTTAATATCCAAGACCTTGAAGTCCAGCAATACGATGAAATGGCTAAGCAGCTCTCCCCAAAGGTGATTGAAGGAAGGGTGAGTGGTAAGGATGTCAAGGTAGTTGGCGAAAAGGCTGGAGATGCCGTTCAAAACTACCACGGCAGTTTCATGCCATTCTGCACGATTGCTCGAGTCCGTACCCCCAGGTTCCTCAACTTTGAGCTCTTCCTCGATGGATGAAAGTAGTTTGAAGATGACCGACTCGATACAGATCGACCAAGCTTCGGGGCTGAGACGGTCGCCATAGGCATCGAATATTCGCAATAAGGTTTGAATCGCGCTGTTGCGCAATTCGAGTCTATCACCAGTGGTGACGGTTGTGAGGCGAAGCAAGAGGAGCATCCACAATGCTGCTGCAGACCCCTTGTGCTCCTGATCGGCAGCCATCTTTTCAAGATCAGCCACTTCAGTCCCATCCATCATCTTTGAGGTGATGTCGAGTGACTCATTCTTGGTTGAAAGGAAATCAGAAAGCACCCAGTAGAAAGTTACAGTCTAGTTCATGAATTAGCAAACGTGCATCTACGGAATATCCAGGCATTGGCTTACCGTCAGTGCAATGTTGAGGTCATCATCTTGCGAACAGAAGTTGTATAGAGTGTCCACCAGTATGAGGAAACATGTATTTGGTAGGGACGCCAAGAAATCAGAGCAAATAAGCTGGAGTGAGTTGAACGATGATCTGATGAGCTTTGCCGATCGAGTATCAAGGAGAATTGGGTTAGCTAGCGAACCGCGACGATCCGAAGGGTCAAATTCCTTTGTAACAAAGATGGTACCAATGATTTCAAACGCGATATCCCAGCCACTGACAAGGCTTTCTCCACAATTCTCGATTATGCTTTTCAGCCCCTCAAGAATGATCTTGTGAATATCAATATCTGTTGTATGGCTTGCAACAGAGGTCTCGCGGTCACCTTTGAGCAGCAGCGTGAGCGAGCTCCGCAAAGCCTCAAATATTCGTAGTTGAATATCTCCACGAGAGTCTTCAGGTAATGATGCTGTCACGGTAGCGGCCTCTAATACTAGCCTGACAAGGATGTCTGCCGCCCTAGTTCTGACTGAAGCATTCGTTCCACCAGAATTAAGGGTTCGGATAAGCTCATCAATCAATGCTGACCAGCCAGACTCCGCAGGGCTATACTCCAACAGTCTATCAATGTTGATTGTTGCGATTTCGCCCAGTTTTGCCAGAGCAAATTGGTCCTCCTGAGTAGACCCGGGAACAGACTGGCCTGAAAACCTTCGGGCAGTTTTTGAAGGTGTCTGAAGCTGTCCTCCGTCCGAAGGTTGTACTTCCTGGATGGTTGCTTCGGGACGCTCATCCGATGGATGGAGTAAGTTGCAAATTGCTGTCACCACCTCCAAAAACGCTTCGTTCGGGAAGTCAATCGTGCTTTCGATTAACCTAGAAGCGGCTGTTTCGACTGCCCGAACCTCGGTGCCAAAATTGGCCATCAAAACTCCGGCATCATTCTCGCCGCCCTGGTCAGCTGCTCGATTGAGCGACGGAGTTTTTCCAGGCGCCTTTCCGAATACGAAAAGTACGAAGTCAGCTTGCTGGAGGGTCTCTAGTATGATGCTCCAAGCTGGGCCAAGAGTAGGACCTAATGCAATACCTAAGTTGAGGAGTGCACGAAGACATAAAAGGTTTCTAGTATTGAGAGAGGTTGATCCAGCATCAAATGAAGCCTGGCGCTGTTTCTCCGAGGAAGGTGTTGTCGGTGTGAGACTATCAACGCTCAATAAACCCCTGGCATTGCTGAATAGGCTATTGTTCTCTGTGGGAGTACTCGGGGTTTGGGGCCGAGGTTGTCCTGCATTAAAACAGGCCGCGATGAGGTTTGGTGGAACAGCGGCTTTCCCTAGAGTTGTAAGGAAGGCATCTCGTGGAGTTGAGAGATGCAGTAAGCCTGCCACATGAGCGAACCGCTGAAATGCTCGTACGAGACCATGATAGTACTCTGAATCCAGTGCAGCATACAGGAAAGTTGAACATGTTGCCAGGATCGCCGGCCAGCATTGATCGACAATATCGGCACAAACCTTTACCTCTGGAAAGAGGGTATGTTCTTCCAAGGTAAGGGGGTTGAGAGGCACCGGGTTTCTCTTGAAAGATGCTGATCTCTCCAGTTTTCCTTTTGGGTTCTGATTCTCGGCGTCGAGTTGAGGAGCAGGCGAATCGCGACCAGACTCTTTCGAGACCTTCCGCCATCCTCTGGTTTCGCTAGGCACGGTGAGGGGTAGAATGAATTTAGCAAGACCATCAGATATGGAGGAAATGCATGCTAACACAAGACTGTAGATATAGGATTCTGGTATCGGGGGTGCCTCAGTCTTGTCAAGCTGATCAATGCATGGCACTCGCATCGAACTCCATTGGGTGCTGATGCCAGTAGTGGTCTGTTCTGAGGCCGCCATAGAGCTACCAATAATACCTGTCATTCCACTGGCCTCGAGAATGGCCTGGTCAGATGAGGAAGAGCCAGACTGCATACTAGTGTTCGGCATTGTTGATTGGTAGCCGAGACCAATCACGGCAGGCTTCTCGGTGCTGATCCGCACAAACGTGCTAATCAAGGGTTTGAGGACATCACGCTCTCCCTCTTGGCTGTCATAGATGGAGAATATGCGACGAAAAAGAGTGTGATCTGCGAAAAGTCCCCGGAAGACTTCCATACACAGGGCTCGCTTCCAGAGAAAGTCGTCTTGGTCAAGAAGCTGCGTCAAGATGGCGAGAGACTCCCCACATTCTGAAGGCAAGATGCTGATATGTCGACGTAGGAGGGTGTAGAGAATGCGAACCAGTCTCACCGTTGTAGCGAAGTTTGGTTTTCCTTTGAGCGCACTCATTATGAGCGGCATTACCCGCACACGCAAGATCTGAGCCTGTTCAGGATGGTCGGTGAAAACGCTGGCATGGTTGGTGATGACGGACTCAATTAACTCTAGGCCAAAAGTCTGCGGGAGACCGGAAAACCGCAAAAACTCGGGGCGTTGATTTTCTGTCATGAGACAAAGATCATTGAATATCTAAAGGGTGTTAGCGAAGTTCTAACACGGGTTGGAGCAGGTCATACACGATAAGCATCTAAAGCAGCTGCTCGAGGCTCTGTTTGGCCTTCGGAAGGCTCGCTCGCGGCAGAACTTTCGTTTGCATTTTCTAAACCAAAAATAAGCAACATACGCCATGTTTTATGCGAAACAGTGAGATACGTACTATCTTCAGCGACAACCTTGTCGAAGACCGAGACCACCAGCTGCTGGAGGGTTGCAGCAGAGGTATGGCTAACAATGGCATTTTTACTGCTCTGCAAGGTGAAACAAATGTTCAATGCAGTAACAAGCAAGTTCCCCTGTAAATCAGATGCGTAATTTTGTAGCAGTGATGGTAAAGCTTGGAGAATCTTAAGTTGCACATCCAGACCAGCGGACGTGGCTTGCATCAAGGCCTCCAATACTTGGTTTAGTTTAGAGCGTGGAAGAGCCCGAGCAACAATAAGCCTCTGAAGACAAACAATGGCAATAGCGGTAAACTTGGCATTCTTGGTCCCACAGGCGATGATGAACGGATTGACAAAGTTGACTTTCTGGGCAAGTTCTAATAAGATATTAGACATTAGAGGTCGTCTGGGAGCTAGCATGTTGGTAGTACGAACCATCGGGAGCCGTCTGCTCTGAAGTGGTTCTTAAACTCTTTAGCTCATCAAGTGACTTCTCTGCGGCCTGGACACATTATAAGTCACTTGAACAAGGGACAGCGGAAGTTAATTAGTTAGGGGGAGCTCACTTGTCGAAGGTCATGATGTTTCCTCTTGCTCTCCTGAATGAGGTTTGCCAACTCTGTGGCTAGCAGCTGGGTCGTCATTTTGAGCAACCCAGGACAAAATACAGCTCACCAGTGAGCATGGATGTTTGCCGCGAGTCCATAAATCTCTATAACCCAAATTTTATTAGGCTGTCAATAACGTCACTGTCCGGAGCCGTATGAGGTCGTCGCCAGGCAGTGATGTGTCCCTTGTAGATGAACCGGCAGAATTACTCACCGCCTAGGGAGCTCACGTGGAGCTCAGGCGGGGAGCTTGGCTCAGCCACTGGCTAGACCACTGTAACCTCTTCTAAATACCTATAGTACTTGTGTCCATTCAATCTGACAGCATGCTTGCGATCAATGCGCCGCCATTCTTGGGAGGCCTTCTCTAACAACTTAATACTATCCTGATCATTATTTAGGACAACTAAGAGTCAAGATATAGAGTGACTACGCGCCAAAATTGGAGTATGGATACCTCTCTGCGGTGCGTAATTTCGTGATTACCATTGACAAACTATTCATTGTGTTATTTGCTTTGAGGATAAATGTTGCAACTGGTATTATATAGTGCAGCATTTTAATGTCGCGTGATACAAATATTCTTGCATGGATTCCGCATCGCGTATCGAATACTGCTTCAAAATCTCCAGCACAAGTCACCGTCCAAGCCCCTTGTAGTTGTGTTCATGATCAAGTTAGCGAGACGGTTCTCGAATCATGCTGCCTTCACGCAGCCACTGATTGGATGGTTTCGATACATGTCTTCCCTCTGACTAGATATAATCGTGTGCAAGCACAAGAATCAGTACAGTCGCCATACGACACTGTAGATCGTTTGAATGACGTAGGAATTCAACAGGGTAGCAATGGGGGATTTCAAAATAAAACTTGGCACGATTAGAGCACCAATACCGCAAATGTATATAATTTATATAAACAACCCAATACTCTTTGCTTTTTCTAAGTGTAACCTGAATTATGAAAGATAATCAGGTGGTTGGCCCAAGCCCTGATTCTAATACGCCTCTTGGGGAGGTTAGACCAAAGTCCAAACAATGTTCAAGGAGTAAACTTACCAACTCCATCACGTTTTTTCTACTTTCGTTGTGCAGAATTACCCTACTTAAACGGGAACATTGTTGAACAAGTAGGACACCGACTCGCCGTTGTGGGTTCGTCGGATAGCCTGATGATTGGATTAGAAACGGTCTTGCAGGGTGTAGGTTGGTCTCGTACCTCAGCCAATGTTCCAGCAACATCGATTACTTTGAGTTTAGGGCAACGCTCAATCTTGTCGCCCACTGCCAATAATGTTAGAAATGAATTCTCAACGGAGTTGATTCAACAATATTTTCAAGTCGGATACTCACGAGGAACAGCTAGAACAAATGTCAACATAAATCAACGATATGGATGAGCTGGAAGAAATAGCTTACTGTTCGTTACAACGAGCCCAGCTAGGCACGAGGCATTAATAGTCTCGATGGCTCGGCCACTCAGGATGCCATGAGTGACAATGGCATACACGGCACTGGCGCCATTCTGGCTGACAGTCTCAGCCGCCTTCGCGAGCTGCACAAAGATATTAGAGATCAAACTGCTACGCGTTGAATGCAAGGAGGGATTTAGCTTACTGTTCCACAGGTGTCCGCCATATCGTCAACGAGGATAGCAACCTTGTCCTTGACTTCACCAACGAGAACCATGCGCCCAACAACGTTGGGGCGAGGTCGCTCCTTGTGGATGAGAGCGAACGCGGTGTTCAAACGATCAGCAATAGAGGTGGCACGCTTGGCACCACCGGCATCGGGGGAAACGATAACACACTTCTCAACATTCAGATTCTCGCGGATCCAACGCAATACAGAAGGCTCAGCGTAGAGGTTGTCAACCGGGACATTGAAAAAGCCTTGAATCTGAGAGGCATGGAGGTCCATGGTGATGACATGGTTCTAAATTTGCGGTCAGAGGGACACGTCAATGGTCAGGGAGCTGAAATTACTTACGCAGCCGGACACCTGCAGCATGTTGGCAATGAGCTTGGCGCTGATGGGCGCGCGAGATTTGTCCTTCTTGTCCTGTCTGGCATAAGGGAAGTTGGGAATGACAGCGGTGATCCGCCGGGCCGAGGCAGTCCGGCAAGCGTGAATCATAATGAGGAGCTCCATGAGCCCATCATTCACATCGCCAGGGGCGGTAGATTGAAGAATGAAAACGTCCTCATCTCGAACAGACTCGCCAATGGAAACACTAGTCTCACGGTTCGAGTAGTTGAGGCTTATCGTATTGGCGATATCAATGCCGAGCCTGAACGCCGCATCAACACCGAACAGAGTCCCGCGATTGTCTCATTCATGCGAACTGAGAAGAAGCCATTTCAACATACCGGCTGGCAACCAGAGCACTCAGCTCCGGATGGGAGGAGCCCGCGATGAGCTTGATTTCGTTGGCCATTTGGTCTAACATTGGGGAAGATGAAGGGAAAAAAACGAAGCGGGGCTCGAAGATTCTTTGGCCGGGAAAGAAAAAAATGCGGGTTGTTTCTCGGTATCCCTGCACGGCGGGAATAGAGTATGAGCGTCAAGTGAGAAGACGAAAGTCCCAGTAATGTGATGCTTTTCGCAAGGTGATTAAATGTAGAATGGCAATTGAAGGCGAAGTATACGACCAAAATGACTAAGAATCTCTCTGGACAAGCAAAGTTTTCAATCACGAGTCTTTGACGGGCTGGCTGGTGGAGCTTGGCTTAATTCGCCTTGACTACCAGAAGAGGCTTTCGGGATGGCTTCAGCGAGGTCATGTGATTGGCGGCTCTGACCAACATCAGAAACACCCGCCACGCCGAAGTTGTAATAGTACCTACCTACCTGTGTAATGAAACTTCTCTGTGATTGATCGTGCCCTGGCTGAACAGGGAATTAGTTATTCACACCCACCTTGCAGAATGAATTCTCGTCGCTCTCCATAGAACAGAATACTTACAAAACAGTTCAATCGGCAACACTGATCCATCTTTCTCGCGCTGGCGCTCAATTTATTGACGGCATCAAGTAGAGAGGTACAATACGGAGTCCTTCCTACACCATAGTGCTGTCGCCACTCTCACGCAGTCAGTAGGTAGAACTACGGCTGGCACCGGGTTGGCAGGCCGGGAACTTGTGGGAAGAAATATGGATCGGGCTCGGCAGGCCAATCCGCCGCCCCAAACCCTCAGGTGTACCGTACCGCAAACATCATCACCTGCTATTCACTAATTATTCAACCCATCTCTCTGACAAGCATTTGCCCCTCCCTCCATTCTGATTCCTCTCGTTACGGCACTTCACAACACAACAACTTTCTTTGTTTCTACATGCTGTGACAGGTCACAGTTGCCACAAGTAACCCCGCGCTTCTCTCTCTAACCAGTGATTTCATGCCCCGTCACAGCCCTCCGCCTCCGAATCACCACACCGCTTACCCGCCTGAGAACCTGCGTGGACACCATGTCGGATCTCGCTCATCTTCCAGCATGGCGCATCTCGATTCATTTTCTCCACGGCTGAGGTCGTCTTTTCCATCTTCATCGTCTCTCTGCGACATGGCGCAACGCAACAACCGCAAACTCCGTCTCCTCGTCGCTGCCACCGGCCCTCGCGATACCTCTTGGGCCCAAGCCCTAGTTGTCCGATTATCTAAAAATCCACAAATCGAGGCCCGAGCGATCGTCGATGACGTAGTGCCGCGATTAACGCAGACGATTATAGTGATGCAAAACAGGAGTTTGGCATTGGGAATGAGCGATCGGGCAGACGATATTGAATTTTACCGACAACAAGCCTTTGAATTGGTGGAATGGGCCGACCTGATGGTATGTGTTCCGCTTGACGCGGATAGTATCGCCAAGATGCTCATGGGTGTGACGGACACTTTTCTGGGGGAAGTATTGCGAGGGTGGGATACACAGAAGAGCATTGTCTTGGTCCCCGGCATGAGCACTCATATGTGGACGAACCCAATGACAAAGAAGCATATGAGTAAATTGCATAGGAAATGGAGCTGGATTCGAGTAGTGGCGCCAATTTTGTGGCATTACGAAGGCACAACCAACCCGAAACGAGTACCTAACTGGAATGGTTTCAATGAGGTGCTAGGAATCATCAAGAACCAAGCAGACCTTCTAGGGCTTGGGCGCGATGTCGAGATCGTAACGGGGATGAGCATAGTCCCGGATGTGGACGTCAGAGTGCGGTCCAAGCTGCCACCAGAGATCTGGACAATAATTCTTGGCTACGCAGGAGATTGGGAAATTGCCAAAGCCCTGGGCATGTACACCAACTTGAAGATGCCCTCACCTTGGACATTCCAACCCAAGGACCCAACGGATCCCCTCAAAGTATACGGGCACGAACTGGAGTGGACCGTTCTCACCGGCAACTCGGCCGCGATATGCAAAAAGCTTTCCCAATCGCCACCCAATTTTCACGACATATCAGCCCTTGTTGTCAAACTAGTCATCAAGTTTGGTCTGATCGATGTCCTCAAGTATATGGAGGCTAATCGACCAGATCTGTTCAAAGCTTTTGATGGGACAACATTACCAACGAAAGCATCAGCTTACTTTCCTCGCACGGATGTTTTGGATTATTGGAAGCAGAGTCCGTGGTTCAAAGACCGACACATCTACGATGCAGAAGCCATCGATGTGGCATCTAAAAACGGCTACGTCCGCGTCCTAGATTGGTGGTGGCGGCGATCAGGTCTACCCCTGAGATATACCGAAACAGCTTTGGAGCAAGCCAGTGGAAATGGACATCTATTAGTATTGGAATGGTGGCGTGACGCAGCTGCACAAGATGACCAAGTAGTCCTGCGGCCGGGTCGGTCATTGCTTTGGGCCACCCAATACGGCAAAGCCGATGTGCTTCGGTGGTGGGACGCATCAGGAATCCCTATCGCTCATGGTGATGGTGTTGCCAAAATGGCGAGCCGTTGGGGCCAGGTTGAGTGTCTGGAGACTTGGAGACGACTCAAGGGTGACGACAAGCTGGTGTTTGGCGAAGAAGCGTTGCTATCCCCGACTATGAATCAACACTTGGAAGTCCTAGACTGGTGGAAGAAGTTTGCCCACGGAGAACTCGAAGGCATGGAAGGCCGCAAACAAACGGTGGAGTTTCGAACTTGCAATATCGAAGAGGCGCTCGAGGATGCCATTGGAGACCCTAATCCAGTTCGACGGTGGTGGACAGAAAATGGACTGAACTTGGGATTGCGAACTGAGGAATGGCTGAAGCCCAGGTCTCTTTGAGTCCGTCCACCTTTGCCTGCCCAGGATTGAATTATCGATATTACACTTGGGAACATGGAACGTCTTTGGATCTGAGGAGGTTTTTCTCGGCGGGGGAAGGAGATACTGTGTGCGCGAATGAATGAATGCTCCCACGGCTCTGTGGTAGATTTGAAAGTCGGATTTTTGGAAACGAGGTGCGTTACGGGAAACAAGGGAAGGGGTTGAACATTCTTGCATTGATTACTGTACGGCGCCGGTGCGTTATCGAGTCTTTCACTTGTGGTATCCCTATCTCACCTTGGGAGATTGGCCTTATGTCGCAAAAAGCATTATGAGAATGATAGGTATGAAGGGCAATAGCATCTACATAATTTGGAATCAGTAATAATAGCGTGACAAGTAATGGAAAAATTGCATGCTCCATGACAAGGGACCACATAACATAGTCAGATGCATTCTCTCGTGCTGAAACTTTTTTTGGATTCAATTTATATCTACCTAGGTGCCTTCTTATACCAAGTCGTACCATAGTTTATAATGAATCACTTTGTGTTGCTTGTCTCTCAGTTTCGGGTGTGCGATTCATTTGCTGTATAGAAACGTTTGATGATAATAGATGGAGGATGCATATCATGGGTTGCACTGACAATTCATGCGCTGTTGAGCTGTAACCGATTCGGTGGAAGCTTGGTGACTGCTACTATTTCTCCTAGGTTACCTTGCTTGCCTATTTATTTTGGGGTAGTCTTCATGGCACCTGGTGTAGGAAGATTTCAGTATCTATTACGTTTTGGCGCCATAGCCGGTGATGGTCACTGGGCGAAAGATTCCTGGGGCCCCGCGAGATCGAGTCATCTCGCCTTTTAGACCTAGGCTTGTTTGCTGGAGCAAAATGGGAGGGCTCTAGACGGAGGAGGGGGTAAACAATGAGGTACCATGAAGGAAATTACGGTACGGAAGGGTATGTAATCTTGATGGAATATCATGGAATTGAGGGCTCGAGGGATACGAGAGTACACATCCAACTTACCTAACCTGCAGTCTGGAAACGGAACAAGAGGTGAAGGCGTCGGTGACTGACAAGGTGAACAAATGGTGGCGCAAACATTTGGGGTACATGGCTTTCTATCCCAGAGTGCGTGAGGGGTAAGTACTGCATCCCTCAAGAGCCCGGCACTGGCGAGCCTAGGCTTGTTTTTGCGCCTCATTCCCAAGTTGGAGTCGAAATTTCGAGGAGTTTACTCCATACTGTAGTGAGCGAGCAAGAGAGACAAGACAGGGAGACGGAGGATACGCGTGAGAGAGAAGAACAGCATGCGACAGGAGGAACATGGTCAGATTCTCCATGATTAAGGGGAACAGTGTGCTCGCGGCCAAATCGATATCTGAATGGGTAAACTTGTGAGATAATTAACCTCATATCTAGCCTCGCCGTTACGGGCAGTTTTCATGATGCACCATATCGCCACCGCTTGGCAATTAGTTAGGAGTCAGCGAGGACTGACTAGTAAGCAATCAGCCGGGAGAAGCCAAACATCCGGGAACGGAGCAGAAAGGGTGGTGGCCCCAATAAACAAAATTGGAGTCAAGCTACGGAGCAATTGCCACGGCCCAAATGCGAACCTCCCCCGCATTTCTCCTCTTTTTTTTTGGTGGCAGCTTTATTCCTAGCACTGAGCACCGATGCTCCGTAAACGAGAGTGCCTCCCTAGGTATGCATGGGTAGAATAGTAACTTCCGGTACATCAATCGTCCTCTTATACATACGAAGGCAACTGAGGGTAGTAGGTAGAGTGGTAAATTGCGTCTTAGGTAGTTTTCGCAAGAGAAAAGAAACTGCCCAGTATTTTCGCGTGTTCTATAGGTATGCATGAACTCGGGGAAGCTGTTTTGGAGAGGTCCCATGAGTCCTCTTCCTCCTCCTCCGCTCGCAACCACTAGGCTACGACATCACAACACAATAGTCTCCTGTCGCTAGGTTCCAGCTCCTGATCGAATGGATCTTCTCCAGAGCTGATGACGGTGATCGGTGATGATCAATGGGGTAATCTCTGGGGTTTTACGTACGAGATATCTCATCCCCAAGATGCGTGATGGAGTCAATTGTAGGATTTACGTACAAGAATTCTTCCCCGCAAACAATCCGAGGCTGTTGGTCGCATGGCTGTTGGTAATAAACTACATATCGAGGGTTGATATCTCGCCTCTCCCTGGCTTCATCCACCGGGTCGGGTATTACCGATCCTACAGGGCAGCATTCGCTCGACAGGACAGGTGAACCCTCTCCTTCTCTGGTATGCCGTATATACCCGTCCAGATCGATGCCGTGTTAAACTGTAATTAATTTATCTACCTAGTCCGCTGTTCGGTCATGCGGAAAATCAAGGAAAACAATAGGACTAGATACAGGTAATTACCTGATATGACTGTTTTAAGTGCGGTCATTATTACGATAAGTGGTTGCGGTGCGTAGTTCGGTGGCCATATGAGCAGCTCGCTGACAGCTCCCTCTCCTGGAGCCGCCTAGGGTCCCCTCCCACCCTCTCACGGACGACACTAGTTCAGTGGGTTAGCCCAGGGACCTTGTCACCCTCCCTGCATCCTTTCTTCAGAAGTGTGTTCGTTCTGGTGTGATCTGATCTGCATCTTAGCGTGGGCGGCGGGCTGGCTCACGTTGCAGTGCCGTGCTGACCTGCGCTCAAATGGTCGGGGACACATGCCTGTCCAGTTCACTCATATCGATGATAACGGACGGCTCAGACTCGGTGTTGGCCCTCCCCCCCGGCACGCAATGGGAAGAGCCTAGATATGTAATTCAACCTTGGCTTGTATAATGGTGAGTAGTTACAGTAGTGCCTGTCCAGATTTTCGCCGCCGGCCAGGTGGAGCAAGTTTTGTCGTTCGCTTGGCACTTTATTACCTTGCAGACAGGATTACAGAGTACTACGTACTTTGACTCTCATGAATGCACTCGACTAAGGCACGAGACTACTACAGTGCGATATTCATTATGTACCCGCAAAATGCAAAAAAAGGCCTGCCTGGATGTCTCCGCTAACGAGTTGTGAGGGGGGCGGGATCGCAGTGTCGCTGATAACCGCGACTTTATCGTACAGTCATCGAGAATTGACTACAGGCGATTAGTTTACTACATATGTGGACTACCATATTCGTAGTTGATCCGATACTCGGCCACTGGGGGATACGGCATCACAAAAGGCAAAGACAGAGAAACCTGGGCTCTGTTTGCTGACCTTGGTGCGAGGTTTCAATTATACAACTGTCTCCCAAGATCCCAGGACAGGGGATTGACTGCTGCGCCTGCAAAACAAAAAATGGCAAGGGCTTAGAACAGGTAAACAAGGATAGTGTCGGCAGACACCTTGCGTCTGCTGCGTTGTTCAGGGAACATCTTCGATAATGGAGTAATTACTACGTAGTCGATGTGGGTAAACTTGCCAGATCGGTTTTCCGCTAACCCATGGGGGATTCATTTTTTTTTGTTTTACTTCGCGACATCTTAGTCGTCTGCTTCATCTATTTGGTCCCAACACGCAAACCTACGCATGTTCTCGCAGTGCCTGGGAAGACGAAAGAAAAAAAAAAAGTCAATCCAATGGCGCAGTCTGGTCTAACAAGGTACATCCGGTACGGAGTAGGTTAAATACAGTAGTAATAACATTTAGCTTATCTTCTAAAACGTCTTAGACCGTTCTCTGCAACAGCCGAACCCTGGCTCTGCCAGCCAACCGCAATCACGGGTTCGGTAACAGAAGAACTCCACCTGCATCATCTCTATCACGACAAACGGATAATTAACCTCCCCTTAGCAACCCTTTTCCACATGGGACATGGGGCCCGTCCAACAGAGGAGCGCTTATTACTATTACTTGCCAGAGCACTACTGTACATACGAAGTACCCTCTTGTCCCATCCTCCCCCGAGTCTTAGGCCCCAAGGTCGACGAACGATATCGCCATCAGGTATGTCTTGGCAGAACGCCCCCCCTTCTTTTTTGCAGGCTTGCCACTCATCAGCCGAGTCATGTCAACCATCTCCCCCACATAATGGGCCGTTACATGAGGCTCAGGCCTGTCACCATGGGCGAATACCTCCTGCCTTCGTAGTACTGTAGCATCCATTTAGGTATATGCCAACGGGCAATGGCTTATCGTCGCACTATGCCCCTTCTCTCGAGTCTTATTGCCGTGGTGGGACCTCGCCACACCCTAAGTGAGGCCTTGCCCAGCTCCCCCAGCTTCGTGACTAGTGCCATATCGACGGAGTCTGGTTTGACATATTAATTATAACCAATTCGGCCTCTAGTAGGCCGGCCCGGTTATCAGGAGGGTCTCCCGACTTACAGACGTCTGTTCATAAGAAGGGCCGTCCTCCCCATCCCATCCTTGGCTGCGATCTCCCATCCAAGCTGGTCCTACCTCGTCGGCTTGCTCCCTTGTCCAGCACAACCCCAAGGCTACAAGGTTTTCAATTCATTTGGAGGAAACTTCATCTCTCTCTCTCTCTCTCTCTCTCTCTCTCTCTCTGGGTTGTCCAGGTCGAATCAACACTTCCTCCTCCAATCATGGGCGTCCCATCTGACCTTGAGCACAAGGGCAGCCATGACCTGACTGGCTCTGATACCGCCCCCGGCATTCTTGTCGACGGCGATACTGTCGAAGCCAAGTATGGCCAGACTCGGCGAGGTCTCTCTCCTCGCCACGTCCAGCTCATGGCCATTGGTGGCTCAATTGGAACTGGTCTCTTCGTCGGTATCGGCGGTGTCCTCTCCAAAGCTGGTCCTCTCTCCCTTATTCTCGGCTACCTCATTTGGGGTATGGGCTTCGTCTGGCCCTGCAACTTGTGTGTTGCCGAGATGTGCTCCTACCTGCCCATCCGTGGAACAATCTTTGAGCTTGCTTCTCGTTTTGTCGATCCTGCCCTCGGTTTCTCTATGGGTTGGACATATTTCTATGCTGGTGTCATGCTTGTCTGTGTAGAATACAGTGCTGTCGCAACTTTGATGCAGTTTTGGGTTCCAGATGTGAATCCTGCCGCCTGGGTTGTCATGGCTATGGCCATCTGCATTCTTCTCAACGTCGTCGCCGTCAAGTGGTACGGAGAGTCCGAGTTCGTTATGGCGTCCCTCAAGATTCTTCTACTTTTTGGCCTTCTCCTCCTCACCCTTATCACCATGTGCGGTGGCAACCCCGAGAAGGATGCCTATGGATTCCGTCACTGGGGTGGTGGCAGAGCCATGCAGGAATACCACGGAACAGGTGCTCTGGGCCGTTTCTGCGGCTGGTGGAAGGTCGTTTTGTACGCCGGTTTCACCGTCGCCGGTCCCGATATGATCTCTCTTGCCTCTGGTGAGATCCAAAACCCCCGCAGAACCATTCCCCGCGTCGCCAAGCTCATCTTCTACCGTCTGATCGGTTTCTACGTCCTTGGAGTGTTGGCTGTTGGTATCATTTGCTCTTCTCAGGATCCTCGTCTTCTTGGTGCCCTCACCAACGGCGACTCCGGTGTTGCTGCCTCCCCCTGGGTCATTGGCATCTCCAACCTCAAGATTCACGGACTCCCTCATTTGATTAACTTCCTCATCCTGACCTCTGGTCTCTCTTGCGGAAACGCCTATCTCTACGCTTCTTCCCGAACCCTCTACGGTCTTGCCCGAGGTACGTCTCATAGGCGCCTACTAACCCTTTGAAGCACCTTTTGTATGCTAATATTGTGACTTGAACAGATGGCCAAGCTCCCGCTTTCTTCATGAAGTGTACCAAGTCCGGTGTTCCCATTTATGGTGTCGCCGCCGTCAGCCTGATTACCTGCGTCACTTTCCTCGTTGCCTCCGAAAACTCCGTCACTGTCTTCTACTGGTTCGTTGACCTGACCACCACCGGCCTCATCGCTTCTTACTCCATGATGATGGTTGTATTCGTCGGCTGGTACCGTGCCCGCATTGCCCAGGGTCTCGACGCTTCATCTCTCTACTACACCACTCCCTTCGCCCCTTACTCCGCCTACATCGGTCTCTTCTTCGGCTCCGCTGCCCTTCTTTTCGTCGGTTTCGACTCCTTCCAGCCCTTCAGCGTCCAGGGCTTCATCACAGCCTACTTCTGCCTTCCTTATACCGTAATTTTGTTCTTCTTCTGGAAGTTTGTCAAGAAGACTAAGCTGGTCGATCCGGCCACAGCCGATCTTGTCTCTGGCAAGAAGGAGGTTGATGAGGAATGCAGACACTGGGAGGAGGGTGGCATTGAGGAGAACTGGCGACGTGAGCTTGCCGCTATGCCTTTCTGGAAGCGCTGCTGGGCCAGGTTATGGTAGTTTCTGCTTGGATGTTTTTTGTTTTTAGTTTTAGTCTTGGAAGACTGTCATGACGCGCTTCTAAAGTCAAGATGAGCCAATATTGAGTACCTATCGTACAATAATGAAACATGGTCAATGTACATTTCGTCTGCAAAATTTGCCTAAAGTGTTTTGTGCATGTTTTTGAGAGGTGGTTTTGTATATACGTCAACCTCCCATTTAATCCGTCCGCAGTATACCGGGACGACAAGACTGAGTTGGAGTTGATGAAATTTCTCGCAAGCTACGATTCTACTGCTTGGGATGCAGAGAGCATCAACTCCGTATGACACGTATGCTCCAGGGTAGCTAACTTTTGGAGGGGTCAATGAAGGGAAAAGAAGTCCCCACTTCTAAGTCCCCGCGGGGCACGAAGAAATTCAAACCACTTCCGGAATTTTTGACATCGACTTTCTGGAGCGTCTGTGTAACTAAACCGCACAACATGGGAAAATCGTCAAAGGACAAGCGCGATGCCTACTACCGGCTTGCCAAAGAGCAAGGCTGGAGGGCCCGAAGCGCATTCAAACTTCTGCAACTGGATGAAGGTTCCTAGCTTCCCTGCCTCTGAACCTCGAGCTAGAGCCGGCAACAAGCTGACATCAATTGTTCCTAGAATTCGATCTCTTCACCAACGTCACTCGAGTAGTCGATTTATGTGCTGCCCCAGGAAGTTGGTCCCAGGTCCTCTCGCGCGTTCTTATCAAGGGAGAGAAGTTTGGCAGGACAGCATGGCAAGACAAAGAGGCTAGATTCCGGCAGCAGATGCTTGGAATCCTGCCCGAGGACTTAAGCGACGAGCAGAAGACCGAGGTTGAGAAGACGATTGCCGAGCAGCAGGAAAATACTAAAACTCGGGAAGATGTCAAGATTGTGTCGATCGATTTGCAGCCCATTTCACCTCTGGCAGGAATCACTACCCTTCGTGCTGATATCACCCACCCTGCTACGGTACCCCTACTTCTCTCCGCCCTCGATCCTAATTACGACCCGAATACTGCTGGAACGCAAGCCTCACACCCAGTTGATCTGGTCCTTAGCGATGGTGCCCCCGATGTCACCGGTCTGCACGATCTCGACATTTACGTTCAGTCGCAACTTCTTTTTGCCGCGCTCAACTTGGCATTGTGTGTATTGAAACCGGGCGGCAAGTTTGTTGCCAAAATCTTTCGCGGGAAGAACGTGGATGTGCTCTATGCCCAGCTAAAAATCTTCTTTGAAAAGGTCATTGTTGCCAAGCCTCGCAGCAGCCGCGCCAGTAGTGTCGAGGCATTCATTGTTTGCATAAACTTTCAACCTCCCGCCGGTTTCCGCGCCAGCTTGGAGGAACCTCTGGGAGTTGGCAATCGGCTTGAGCAGATGCTAAAGGAGCGTGAGGCGAATAAGACTGAGGCCGAGGTGAAGGATGCCGGAACTGCTTCGAAGGAGGGGATTGTGGAGATGGAGGTCTACGACAGCACACCCGAAGACAAGGAGAGAGGCACCCGATGGATCGCGCCATTCATTGCATGTGGAGATCTATCTGCATTTGACTCGGATGCATCCTATCAGCTCCCTGAGGACTATGTCTCTCTAGACCCTGTTCAGCCGCCAATTGCGCCTCCTTACAAGCGTGCTATTGAAATGCGAGCCGCCTTGTCGGGGCCGCAGCGATAGAAAAAAAAAATAAAGAATACGCCAAAATCGATGCCGACATGGACACTCAAACGGAAAACCGCCGCTAGATGAGAAAAACCAAAACAGACGCAGCCAATTTTTTTTCTTCAAGCCATTTCCATCAATGATTGGCGGGTACAGGTTTCTCAGCTGGACCAGGCATTTCCAGGACCACTAATCCAGCTGAGGGCCCTTTGTCAAAGTCCAGGACGCCGAGCTCTCGCTTGTACATTCGAGCGGCAGCGTCGTCATGTGTCATAAGCATGAGGCCGCGCATATCTTTCCATTCATCCACGATCTCCTTCACGCATCGCATTAGCCATGAGGCTAGCCCGCGACGTTGGTATTCATCATGGACAAAGACATCGGTGAGGTAGGCGAAGGTGACGTAATCTGTTACAAGACGCGCGAAGCCGACCATCTTGATTCGGGAACCGTCTTTTGGCCGAACGATGCCATTCTCTGTGGTTGTGTTAAACAGAATCGAACGGGTGCTGGCCGACACACATGGCCACCAACAGGGACAGGTTAGAGATGAGGACACTTACTCTTCATTTCTTCTGCGGTCTGGGGAACCCAGTATATCGCAACCGTCATGCAGTTTGTGAGAAGCTTGTGCAATTGAGGCTGATCGAGAGGAGAACTCCACCACATGTCGTTGAGAAACTTGTTGAATGCCTGGGGGTCTAGATAGGACTTGTCGTTGGTGATGAAGAAGTTGTCACGGTACCAGAACCGGATCTCGCCTTCGGATTGCATCATGATGTCTCGAGAACCCATGTTGTGAGGAGAATGGGTGAAGAAAGATTAAAGAGAAGGTGAATGGTTGTAGGTTGCGTTTGGAAAAGAAATGATAGAATAAGCTTGATAGATAGACTGCAACAAGTCTAATATTAGATTCATCCACTTGAGTTTGCTGATGGAATCTGAAGTGTTCTATAGGCACCTACTTGTGTTGTCTCGCTTCGATGAGGTTGTGTAAAGTATCCAAGTTTAGGTTCTCCGTGGCAAGGGCTCTCTCCTTGGCCGTCTATATTTACTCTCTCCCTTTCCAAGGCCACGATGCTGGGTCCGGTACGGTCTGTCTTATTGTTCCTGTTACGGCTAGGGGCGGCGTTCTGGGGCAGGAGGGGGAACTAGGCGCCGTGTGATCGGCCTTGGTGGCTGACGCTTTTTAGTCACCGGATCGAGAACGGTTGGTTAGAGTTGGGTGAAAGGGCGGGTCAGGTGAGAAGAGATGTTAAGGTTTCCTTGCGGTGAAGAAGACGAAAAAAAAGAACAAAAGATCAGGATCGAAGCTGTCATGGAATACCGGGGAGGGGGGGAAGGGCAATTCGATTTCGTCACCGTGTGGGTTGGGTTTGTATCTGGGGAATGTTTTGGGAAGGGTGGGGAGGAGGAGGGAAGGATGATGAAATTGAGGCCAGCGAACGATCTACGAGTCTTCGAGAAGAGAACGATTTAGAACCAGGGAATTGATTCTTAAATAATTAACGCCCTGGGGAAGATGTCAATTGCGATAGAGACTGCAGTATCTTGACAAACCGGTCCAGCTCTTTTGCCTTGCCTACGCCATACCGCCAGTCCCCTCCCTTGAAACCCCCTCCAATCGCGGCAAACAAATCTACCGTACTCTCCGGTAGAGCAATCTTGATTGACTTGCACAGTTTAGACCACATGACGGGGGGCCCATTTAGATTGGCCATTGTGCTCTGTGATTTGACAGTCTTGGGGGGGAAGGGCAGAGAAGGGGAAGGAGAAAAGCAAGGAAGGCGGAGAAACTTGTCGAGAACAAGGAAGAAGCGTCCGCCTTGTCAAACAAACATGTTGAGCCCCGGGCGTGTAGGGCGCAATTGTCATTTTGACGCGTCCGGCTCAGTCGGCGGCGGGCGGAACTACTGCCGCGCCCGGCCGAAATGCCCCACTCTTTTGTCTGGCGCCGAGGACGGGCACGGGGAAAGGCGCTTGGGCTCGGTGTAAGAGAAGGAGAGAAGACATATGAAGAGGGGGAAAGTAAATATAAACCATCGGCACTTATTCGTTTCCATGTGCTCGTCTACTCGAGTGAGAGAGATGGGTTGGAAACCGGAGCCTACAGCATATATCACCTATCATCCAAAAAGAAACCTAGAGATGTCCATAGGTAAGGGTAGGCTACAATCTTTTACAGAAATACAGTCAAATCAGTCTCTCTCTCTCTCCTCCCCCATGAGGATTTGCACGTCTTCCATTCCGGTCACAGGATGCGAAATTACGAAACGAAGTCGCGAGATGAAATCACCATCCTAATCAGTTCTTTTTTTTTGGGGAGCGATCATTGGATGCTTGATTATATGTTGGGGGGGAAAGAACGAAACTACCTATCGCTATGCTGAGAGAACAGGCAGCCCAGCCTACAGCATGCCGGCGTAGACAGCGGCACCGGCCATGAGACCCATGAGAGCACCAGCAGTGGGCATGGAGGCAGCACCGGCGGTGGAAGCCTTGGTGGTGGCAGAGGGGGTTCCGGTGGGATTGGCGCTGGAGTGGGAGCCCGAAGCCGGGGTCGAGTCGGAGACCACGGGGGTGCCAGTAGCAGTCTTGCTGCCCTCGGCCTCGGCGACCTGGGTGCTCAAAGTGGTAGCAGCGGCGGTGATGGTAGCGTCAGAGCTGTCAAAGGTGGCAGCGGCGGTGATGTAAGAGGTGCCAGAACCGTGGGTGGCAGCGCCGGTGGCAGCGCTGGCGCCCTCGGTCTTGCTGGCGAAGGCCTCGAGGTAGCTGGGCGAGTAGGTGGCGGTGCCGGAGTAGAGAGGGCAGCCGGGGACAGTGGTCTTGGGGGGAGCTCGGCCGCCGCCACAGTCGAGGAACTCGCAGATCTCACCGGAGCCCGGGACGTACCAGACGCGGGTGGCGTACGGGGTGTTGCCGTCCTTGACCACGGAGTCGTAGTAGGTGCAGCCGACGAGATCGGTGCGAGCCAGAGCCGGGGAGGCGGCGAGGAGGAGAGCAGCAATAGTGAAACGCATGTTGGCGGCTGGATCTGCTTTTTGCTGGTGATTTGAACCTGTGGACTCGACGTGCGACAGAGAGAAAAACGAGAGGACGACCGGTAAGAATTATTCCGGTTCTTTTCTTCTTGGTGAGGCGAAAATGAGTGGAATGGGAGAGAGTTCAAACGACTGACTGATTATTTCTCCTTGGGATCTGGGAATCTTCTCTTTCTCTCTCTTCCCAAAGGGGGCGACATGGTCTGGTTTTAAGGGAATTCGGCCCATGAGTAAAAAAAAAAAAACGGATCCCCATCCCAGGCTTTGACCAGCAACTAAATGCTTGCAGTACCGTGCTGTGGTCTCCCACGTTTGAACTAATTCCCCCGGCCATACCGCTGGCACCCTACTGAGGTGTTGTGAGGGTACGTAATTCATGCTCGCTAGGACCCAATGCTGTGGTAGTCCAGTTGGTCCAGGGGGTGGGCTCGAGCGACGTCCGGCGAATCCCAGCGCTTGATTTCGCATGAAGCGCCGGCAGTCTTAACAGTAAAAGGGGGGCAAACGCTCCCCAGCTCGGCCGCTTCTTGATTTGGTGTTAGGCGGCGTCACTAAGGGGCACGATGGAACGAGATATGGCCGACTGGTTGAATGACTTATTATTGCCGGTAATTTCCTACAGACCTTTGGGAGAGTTTTTGCTATCCGTCAGGTTTTGTAATTATTGTATTTGTTCCTTTTGGATATTCTTTTTCTATTACTTTTCCCTTTGGCCCAGTAATTCTATAAAATAATTAATTTACCTCCTCTAGCCTATTGATGACAGGGAGATGCTGCTTGCTCTTGGTTCCCTGGCTGGCTGGCTGGCTGGCTGGCCACTACGACTGACGATAATCGGACATACTATAACAAGCATATCCTATCCACTGGCTGTAGCACATAGTACGCTTGCGGAGCAACTCAGTCCATAAATTTCTCATGATAAACTCAGAAGCGTGGATGCTTGTTGCCGGATAGCCGGGTTCGTGAAAAAGATGGGGAGATGGTGACAGCGCCCATCATCGGTTCTGCCGACGCTCAAAGGGGCAATTTACTGCAACGGCCGTCATTCTCATTCGTTGATAGACTACGGAACTTATTCTTGCTTTCCCCCCCCCCTTCAACCTCCATACCCATTTTCTCGGTGGTTTTTTTTTTCATGCATGCTTGAAGCGTCTGTGCTTCTTCCATATGAGAGACCTCCTGTTGGCTGGTTGTTCTGCTGTTCAGGACATTTTTAGATCTGCCAGAAGAAATCTGACGCAATAAATACTCTGGGGGTCCTAATCTAACCAATTCAAGTCAGTGTGACACAAACTAGCAATGAACAAAAGCGATATAGCTTCATGATTAGTAAAGTGCTCACTCAGCGGTCTATATCCACAACTTCCGGTGCCAAGATATAGTAATAAATGGTATGTATGTACATGGCTTATCTTAATGGTGTTGAAGCTTTGAGGCAACGAGCAGCCTAAAAAAGCAACCAAAGGCCAAACTTGGTAGATTCCATCAAGAGGATGATGGACAAAAAGAAAACAAGCTGTGCTCGTGGATGTCTTGCCCCGTACTGGAATCGAACCAGTGATCTTATCATTACTAGTGATACGCTTTACCACTGAGCCAACGGGGCTTCTTAGACTTGATTGGCTATCTGGCGATCACAATGAGGCTATGAGGCTAGAGCATATGCAAGGGGAGGGCATGTAACCGAGATAACGAAAGGCCAGCTCTTTGTCCATCTCATTATATGTGTTGTGAGGAGCTTTGTTTAGAAGCAAGTAGATGCCATAGCTCGAGCCCTGACTCTATGTACTCAAAGTGTACGGGCCTCTCTTACGCTCAAAATACGGATATGGCACACCCCAACAGTAATATAGGTAGAAAACCGGTACATCACCCTCCCTCAACCTCGTCATTTACTTTGCTATATCTGCCTAGATTTTCAAAGTTTGGCCGCCATCTGGCTAATTGGGGGGATGTCGATTCTCCCTACAAGGAATGATCTCCGAGAGCAAGATAGCTACTCATGACGTTTGGGCCACATAAAGCATACGCGTACCTAGAGTTTCGATACAATCACAACATCAGTCAAGATATTTGATGAACAGGGGACCGTGGCGACCCTCCAGGCACGCCTGGATAGGTAGATACCTGATACAGGTGTGCCATGAGAGGTTGCACAGTGGAGGGCCAAAATCATACACATTTGCCTCCGATATCGGTTTCCCCTCCCCTCGGTATCTAAGAGTAAGTTCACAGCTTGTCTCGTTACTCGTCAATTGTCAGTTGTTACCACCCCCTACCGATAGATGGACTATACAGAACGCCGCCCAATGCGAATGGTCACTCGCCGTTTCAAATACGCATCGCCGTGTCCCATCGTGGCGATACGTTTCTCTTTCTGGAAATAACAGCTCTCTAATTATTCCGTCTCACTGATTTTGGGTGCCGCACATCAAAACCTTGTGTTGAACCTCGCACAAGTGCAAAAGACAAAACAGCAGCCAGGTCGGATCTCAAGCCCAAGTCTTACCTCGATAAAACTCTGCCAGAATGTCCTCATTCGGTCCGAGACGCAAGGAAGCATAGCTTGTCTCCAGTAATGAGTCATCTCATGGTCGCCAAAATCTAGAAATATGCGGCATGCTGCCAGGTGAGAACTCTGATACCCAGTCCACAAGTCATTCTGAACGAAGATAGTGCTGCTGGTCACCTCCCAAGCTTCAACTACAAAACGCTTACGGAGCATAGTCTCTTCAATATGTGCTATGAATCTCAGGATAAATGTTGGGTATGCAAGACGGCATGGACTCCCAGCTTTTTTCGCTAGACACAAATGAGCAACCATAGAAAGATGTCAGTGCTGCATTCATCTACCACGAAAGGAATCATATGTAAATAATTGATAACAGCCATGTCTTGAACGAAACATGAAACTTAGAAATACAAAGGTTTCCCAGCATATTATCACACACACACCTAATAAGTCACCAGAATAGCTTGAATGTATCATCAAGGCACTGATACACACTGCCACTGTTGTACATCAATAAAATATTAAGCGGCAGAGCATGCTAATCTCCAAAAGTTCTTCCTTGTGTGGCCCAAATTCGTACCACCTCCCACCACCCTTCCCCGTTGATTCACCAAGCATCGAATAGTTGCAAGTGACGCCATCTTCTCGTTTCATTGGTAGTTGCATCTCTCCATTGCAGGAGTCTCTGTCGAATAATTGGGAAGATTTTCATTTTTATAATATATAATGAGGCAAACAAGTCTGTTCTCCGCCTCTTTTGCTGACAAGCGGCAAAGTATGTCACTTAGAACACAACAGGTTTATGCTGCAGAGTAAGTCGGCAGTCAACAGTGATGCATCTTTACGACATAACTTTTCCTGCCTTTATAACCCACTATTCTCCCGTAGTTCCTAGGATATCTATCATACAGCCAATATTCTTTTGAAGCTTTTCTCGTACTCAACTGCTGGAATCTTGAGTTCATCCCCCAGCACAACCCCCTTTATATATCGGAATGTCTGAGATCGTTGAGGAAATCGATTCTCCAAGGCCCTGTAGCAGGCAAGGTAGGAAGGAAGTAAGTGATCTGTATCCTATAATCTAAGTCGTAGATCGTTGTTCACAGTTTCATGAACAGGTGAATAATCCTAACACCGACCCTTTCCCCTACGATGGGTTCGACAACAACGTTCAGCGGGATCTTCATGCCACCGAGGATGACTGGATGGAAGCCAGAGAAATCGCGGCAAGACTCACACTCACCGAAACCCGTGACGTAATATTCTTCTACATACCATACCAAACGAATATGCTGAGATCCTGCCCCCAGATAATGACCCAAGTGCACTCTCTCCACAAGCGAGATCCAAACTTTCCTCTGTTTACCATTGAAAAGATTGAACATTTCATTGGTAAGGTCTCTCTTCCTCTTTACTAATTTCCTTCAATTCAGTAGAATGATCCTAGCGACTAATACGTCGCAGGAAACCCAGCCATTTTTGAAGCTCCGGACGAACACCTAGCCCAAATCGAAGAGATGAAGATTGAGGCAGCACTCGTTACCAACAACTCTCCCTACGCGGAAGTCCGGGCCGTTGTCGAGAATACCGACGACCCCAGAATGCCCTGCTCGACTATCCGTGCCTGGTTCTTGGGTATCTTGTTTGCGGCTGTGATATCCTTTATCGACGGGTTCTTCGATATTCGACAGCCAAGCATCTACGTCACGTCCAATGTACCGCAGCTTCTCGCCTATCCTTTAGGTAAGCTGTTAGAAAAAGTCCTCCCGAATGTTGGAATTACGCTGTGTGGTGTTCGGCATAGTCTCAATCCAGGTCCGTTTAACAAAAAGGAGTACATGCTCATTACTATAATGGCGAGTATATCGAAAGATGTCCCCTATACCAACTACATAGTCTGGATGCAATATTTACCAATCTACTTCAACCAGCCCTGGGCTAACAATTTTGGATATCAAATCACCATTGCCCTCTCTACCAACTTTATCGGCTACGGCCTTGCCGGTCTCTGTCGCAGGTTCTTGGTATACCCATCCTACTGCGTCTGGCCAGCGTCCCTGGTCACGATTGCCCTCAACACCGCTTTTCACAGCGACGGCAATGTACCTGTTGCAGATCCCCTCAAAAAAACGTGGCGAGTGTCCCGTCTCCGAGTGTTCACCGTCGCCTTCGCTTTGATGTTTGTCTACTTCTGGCTACCAAACTACCTCTTCGTCGCCCTGAGCTTCTTTAGTTGGATCAGCTGGGTTGCGCCGGGCAACATCCACCTTTCTGTCATCACCGGTAGTGATAGCGGGCTGGGATTGAACCCGTTTCCAACGTGGGACTGGAACATGGTCGTGTCTTGCCTCGATCCTCTCATGGTGCCTTTTTTCAGCACTTTCAACTTCTTTGTCGGCAGCTTGGTCACGTTTCCGGTCGTTACTGGCATATATTACAGCAACGTGTACAACACGGCCTACCTACCGGTGAATTCTAACCATGTTTGGGACCATTTCGGACAACAGTACAACGTGTCATCCGTTATTGACGAGGACGGCATCTTCAGCAGTGCCAACTACAGCGCGTACTCTCCTCCATTCCTCTCAGCCGGGAATCTCGTGGTTTATATGTTCTTCTTCGCCATCTACACTTCTACAATCACTTATGGTATCCTGTACCATCGTCAAGAAATAGCCATGGACTTCCGTGACCTGATAGATAGCTTTCGTTCCCATAAAAGGAAGCACGAAACCAGAGGTAGGCAGATATTAGATGTCCATAATCGCCTTATGAAATCCTACCGAGAAGTTCCGGAATGGTGGTACTTTGTGGTGTTGGTCATGTCCCTCGCTCTCGGCGTTATTGGACTCGCCAAGTGGCCCACGCACACAAGCCCTGCCGTTGTGCTCTACGGCATCGTCTTGTGTCTGATATTCGTCGTGCCAATCGGTATCATTCGAGCCATGACTGGCGTCGAAGTCACACTGAACGTCCTGGCCGAGTTTATCGGTGGTTCTTGGGTTGAGGGCAATGCACTCGCCATGTGCTTCTTCAAGACATATGGCTACGTAACATGTGCCCATGCTCTGAGTTTCAGCAATGACCTCAAGCTTGCCCATTACCTCAAGATCCCCCCGAGGTTCACCTTTTGGGCCCAGATGGTCCCCACCATCATCTCGACCTTTATTTGTGTGTCCATTGTCCAGTACCAGGTGAATTTGAAGGATGTATGCACCGAGAAGGCTCCGTACCGATTCTTCCGCCCCGGTATCAACACCTTCTTCACCGCCGCCGTGCTCTGGGGCACGGTTGGTCCTCGGAGGATGTGGGGAGTAGGAGGCCAATACACCGAAACTCTTGTTGGTTTCCCTCTCGGAGTCTTAGTCACTATGATCCTATGGTGGCTTGGGAGGAAATATCCCAATAACAAAATCATCCGCAACGCGCACCCGGTAGTTATATTTACTGGCGGGCTTATATGGGCACCATACAACATCTCATATATCTGGCCTGCTGTGCCCATAGGCTGGCTCTCCTGGGTATACATCAAATCTCGATATCTAGGTTTTTGGTCTAAAGTAACGAGTCCCATATCCGGGTTCGGGGCAAGGTAGCTGACACATTTCATAGTACAACTTTGTCATCTCCGCCGCATTTTCGGCCGGCATTGCCATCTCAGCCCTCGTCATCTTCTTTGCGCTGCAATACAAGGGTATTGAGTTGAACTGGTGGGGCAATAATATTGCCTTCAAGGGCTGTGAGGGTAGTGGTGCCTGTACACTCGAACAGCTTCGTGATGGCGAATACTTTGGGCCTCGCGCTGGCACATTTCACTGACCAACCTAATTCTTATTTTCTCCCTTCTCAGGCAAGCCCAAACAAGTCAGCACTCAGACCAAACAAGATAGAAGGATGGATTACTACGAGTCTATTGAGTTTAGTGGTCGTGAATGTTTTACAGACTACTGTAAGAAATCCATGGCATTTCTCTCATATTGGATTTTGCCATGCAAGTAAACCTGACAAATAATCTGGCGACGGAATTACAGTGGCTCCCAAAAGACTTATATCTCTGTTTTATATATTTCGAGCGTCTAAAATATCTTCGACCCAGGTTCTCCAAGTCTAGGAAATCAGAAACATGTAGTAATCGATATATAAATATATAGGAAAAACAGAAAGAACCCGATCACACCTTGTAGTGAAAAAAAGACTTGTAAAAAGAGCAAACATGTTTCTTATAACGGTCTTCAAGAACCAGAGATACAATACGAACAATTATAGTAAAATAATATAAAAAAACTAACACACAAGCCCACGACATAGAGAACAAACCAACCGGTTTTCCCATGAATGGCGAATGAGAGAAATTCCACTTTTAGTTTTGCACACCAGCATGTGCGAGAGCGATCTTCTTCCAGTGATCTCGCTCAGCTTCCAACTTAGCAATACGATCCTCCAACTCATCAAAACGCTGAGCCTTTCGCTCACGTGACTTTCGTGCCGCCAAAGTATTGCGAGCACGCTTCATGGCCGTGATGTCATTGGGGTCCTCCACAATGATGGGAGGCAGGGGCTTGTCTCGCTTGCGAGAAGCCACACCAGCAACAGAAGAGTGACGTGTGGAAGTTGGTGGCGAGTTCGCCGACTTCCTACGACCAGATGAAGAGCGGCTTCCAAGCTCCAAATCATCGGAGTTTTGGGCGGGCGAATTGTCCAAACTAGGGACACTAGGCACGCTTGTCTTTTCAGGGACAACGACAGCCGCAGTGGTATCCTGGGGGAAGAGAGGAAACCACGGATCACTAGCAGTCTCAAAATCGGCACTCCCAAAGTTGGGTGACACATCATATCCATCCGTGAAGTCAGGAGACTCGTTATAGATGGATGGCGAGGTCAAGGCCGTGAGAACTGATGAGTTTGGAGCAGACATGAAAGGATCTTGCACAAGTAGGTCCTGGGGCGAAATAGTGCCCAGGTTGGAAGTAGAACTGGATGCACTGCCACTGAAATCAAAGGCAGTGGGAATTGCAGGCGAGGAGAAGGCCGTGTTGGCCCCGCCCTCGAAAGCAGTGAACTCTTCGAGTTCGACGTCTGCACATGACTGTGAGTTACTAGAATCAGAAGGAGAATAAGGTGGTGGAGACAAACCTGCAGCGTTCATCATCTTGGCGGTTTGTTGCGGGACGCTACCGGTACTCTGGGAAAAAAGAGGAACAGGAGGTCTAGCAGGAAGATTCTGCTGATTCAAAGAAGTGGATGACGAAGGAGCTGAAGAAGCGTAAAACTGATTCGAGAGACGATTGTTGGTAGTAGACAATGGTTGACCAAAAGCCTGGAGTATTTGGGCTACTCTTTGATTCTGGACAGCAGTGGGAACTGGCTGTTGACGACGATGTTGCAGATAAGACGAGTGACGACGCTGCGATGGCAACGAGGTAGTAGACCGATTAGGGGGCTGAGGCTGATCGAACAAGACAAAGTCCTGCTGAGGAGTTTCGGGACTCTGAAGATGATGCTCGGGTGGTGCCGGCAGGCTGGAGTTCGTGGAGGGAAGCCATGATGACTGGGAATCCGTGGTGAAGACTGAAAAGTCTTGGGAGGAAATGTTGGCGGTTGGGAGGAAACTTGAGCTGATGCTATTCGAAGCAGGGCTTAAGTTCAGATCGACCGAAAGGTGAGCTGAACGGGGGGGTTGAGTGGAGAGAGATGTGATGTCCGGGGACGGAATTTTGACGGTTGGGGGGAAACACTGGAGGGGGGAGTGATCTAAAACATCTTGCTTGGCGCCCTGGGCGAGAAGTAACTGTTCAATGTTCTGTATGGATAGTATTTTGGATGTTGGGGGATGGGGATGGTGTTGAAGGAAGAGAAAAACGGGAAAGTAAAAAGTTGTGGACTGGAAAACGGGGGAATTTGTATTATTTCTCAGGCAGCAAAATTCAGCGGGGAGAGCACGAGGGCTGTGTCTAAAGGGAACTGGCAGGGCGGGTCCTTTGCGCAACCAGAAGGAGAAGGGGGAGAGGTTCCTCCATACATTGCGAGACTGTGCATAAAGGAGCTTGCGCTAACGGCTTACCACACGGTCTCTGCGTATAAGCTGTTAGCACAATACCATGTGTTGTAGGTATTTTCCCCAACTACAATACACCTACGCCCTTTCGGAGAGACATGGCTCCGCCGATGAGTCACACGATTTGGGGCCAACCTATTTTGGACTGGCCGCTGGTGCCAGTGCCACCAACGCAACCCAGCGCCTGAGACAGCGCCCTGCTCTCGCGTTCCTAAATCAATGATCGACCGCGGCATGGAAGGCCTCTATTTCCCACCTGCCAAAACAACAAACAACAGGTTTGCGAGCCTCTCTTCTACGAAAGAGAAGAGATTCAGGGCACTTAGGTAGGTAGGAACGTAGACCGTGTCCCATTCCTCTACGTGAAAACTGGGGAGTGCTAGGCATTTCTCCTCCCTTTTTTTTTATTAATCATTTTGGTGCGGCGACAATTGGCTTGGAAAATAGAAACGTAAGCCTTGCATCCCCTAAGACCGGTAAGTACGGAGCAGGCATCGGTGGCAATCCAGTGTCTTTCTAAAAGGTGGCCCGCTTCGTCCGCCAAGTGTTTAGCCTAAGGACAGACAGCCCTGAACTAGAGAAAAGCTCTGAAGTTAGCGGAGCCTCCTCGGAGCCCGTGGGCAGCGTTTGACAACCTCAGCGAAAAGGCCAGGATGCATGTCTATTGGCCAAGGCCTCAGCCCCAGTCAGTGCAAAGCCTCCTCCATCCCTTAACTCAAGGACAAGTTATCTTACCCCGTGCATGGATCATTATTGGGAATTTTTGATCAAGCAGGTCCAGGGTTACAGCGAGGAAACGGTCCAATTGTTGGTTTACCAATCGCCCGCCATTCTCCGTTCGCCAACATTAGCCAGTCGCCGTCAAGAATTTCTTCCAGCTGACGAAAGGGCCAAGATGGCATCTGGAAGCAAGGGGACAGAAGCGTCGAATGCTCTGCAGTAGTTGCATGCATCCCACGATTTTAAAATTGCCGGCGCCCTTTCTGCCTTCCTGTCTGCCTGCGCTCAAGCCCCTTAGGTTGTTTTTTTTTTTCACAACGCACCTTTCAGACCCAGAATTTCAGTGGCTTCCATGTCGTTGGCATTCACGATTCTTACTTGTTTGTTTTTGTCGTACTTGACCTCTAAGCTTATGTGTTCTTGCATGGGAGAAACCTCCAGTCAAAAGTCCTTCTCTCAGACACAGTGTTTTGCACGAAGTGAGGTTTATAAAAAGGTCAACTCCACACTGTGTTTAATAAATTCCCATGCTTCAGTGTGTCCCTCTCCACAGACTGGCCCCTCCCCCCCTTCCCCCCATAATGTCAGCAATCGTAGTGGGCCGAGACCAAGGCACCCCGAATACTTTATATAAGGGAACAACCCTCAAACCATACGAATGAGTATGGGAAAGTGAGCGTATTTTGAAATTTATCACTCTTTTTCTTGTCGTGTAATAAACCAGTCTCGCAGACAATTGCTGATAAATCTGTTTCTCCCACAATCCTTCGCGTCAAAGATTGGTAAGGGGGCATTGATATTCGGGCCTCAAACATCACACAGTAGAGGCTAGCACTTCTAGTTCAGCGCTGTCCCAGTCGAGTTGGAGGTGTGGAACATGGATACCTTCTGAGTCGCTCAGCTCCAAGGGAAGGGAGAAGGATGAAGTACGAAATACGGAGTAAAATGGGGTCAATCAACCATAGTCCTGAAGCAGTTATTGATCCGTGGCTAGTATGGGGCAGTTTTCCACCTCTTAAATTCCCTTGTGAATATATTGCGCATATCGTACTTTATACCTTGCTATCGGCAGCTGCTTGATTACGAATGCAGGTCGTCCGTACATGTATGAATTCGACCAAGCCGGATGCTCGGAGTCGTCAGGTCGAGGATAATTACCTCGTCTTACTTTCTCTTGCTTGACATAACTGCCCTATTCTAAATTTCCTGTTCGGTCATCGAATCCTGCTATCACCGACTCCGTGTCCATGCGTCCATTGCTGCTCTCCGGTGCCGTCTTGCGAATGTCGTATCCATCCTGTCCATAGTGCTGTACGGAGACGGGCCGCCGTCTTTGTCCCTGAAATACCGGCTTCGCAACACACATGCGACATACGATGACGGGTGATTTTGAACCATAATTACAATGCCATCCCTTTATAACCCTCATTGGTCACATAGCCCATCTAGAAACGTGTCTGCTTGCCGCTTCGCTCGCCGCTCCGCCATATCCTTTCTGCGCCGTTCGATTTGCTGTCGCCGCGCCTCCTTCTGGTCTTCGCGATCTTGGCGTTGCTTCTCCGTCCGCACCCGCTCTTCCTCCAAAGATGCCATTTCCGCAGCTCGCGTCTCTTCATCTTTACTAAACTTGAAAAACCCGGTACCCTTCGTGCGGATCTCCCAATCCGCATCATAGTGTTGTGGTGGTGGAGGTGTTGGACTTTTGTCTCTTTTGCGCGCCAGCTCCTCCATCTTGTCCGGGTCTTCTGTTGTGAAGGCCATTGACTGAATTGCATCACCATAAATCAGGTTTCGTGGTGCACTTGGGCGCGCTGACATGCGCTCCAGCTCATCGGCCCCCAGCAAACCTCGTCTGGCTCTCCGTTCCATTTTCTCCTTCTCTGCTTTGGTCACTCTCCGCATACGACCAAATTCATCTTCGTACTCTACCATCTCGTCTCCACTATCTGCATCCTCGTTCTCGTCGTCGCTGCTGGTTGAATGGTCTGCTTTGCCTTCTTCAACTCCCTCGGCCCATTTTCGATCAAAGTCTACTAGGGGTGCGGCTTCGTTCTCCTTCGGCACGTAATCTCCCCGTTTCATAGCCGCGTAAAGTCTTGCTTTTTCCTCCATCCTGCGTTTGGCTCGTGCCAATTCTCGTGTTTCTTCCTCGGTACCCGTGACCTCTTTCAGCTGCAGTTTTTTGTCTCCATCATTCTTCTCCCTTGTTCGCTTTTGTCTGTCACTTTGGAATATATCTTTTTTGCGCTCCTTGAGTGGACGGGATCGTCCAGAAGTCGCGCCCGACGATGTGTTTGATAACAGTGAAGTCAGCTGAGCCGTAAAATCCAGGGACGTTGACAACGTCGCATCTCGCTTTTGCTTTTTGACGGGCCGTTGGCCGTATAAATTAGGGTCTTGTGGCATCTTTGCAGCTGTAGTCGTTTACGAGACGTGTTGCTTCTTTATGTATTAGTGGTATGCGTCGGGTGAGGAGTCTGTCAACTTTCGTAACGTTGAAGCTCAACCCAAATGGTTCAGCCTGAGGCAGTCAATTATCCACAACGTCACCAAATAATCGCCAAATCCACTGACCAAGTTTAAACCAGACCAGAAGTCTACTTGTCGCAATACTAAACCGCCAACACTCTGACAGTGAAGAGAAACTCACAATCGGGCAAGATAGTGCCATATCCTGTTTAAAACGGTAGACATACTTGATATTTCACATGCTGGAAATTGTAATTGGTGGCTGTTAATTGAGACCGCCTCCTCTGTACAGGGTAAGTTTAACTACCGTGGGGTTGCTGGCGTGCTTTCACCCCCCCTTCCTCTTGCCCCGCCGTCCGTAACCGGAACCCAAGTTTGCTCAACCATCACCAGCTCGTAACTCAATTCGCAGCATCATAACCATCATGTCCACTCCCAAGCAGGTTCTCATCGCCATTATTGGTATATTAAGCTCTATCTAGTATACAGTGTTTGATATCCACTGACTCTTATCTGATTTACAGGTGCTGGTGGCGTAGGCAAATGCTTTATCCAACAGCTTCAAGCTCTGACTGCCCGGAAGCCCTCTCCGAAATTGACTCTTGCCTACATTGCCACTTCTCGAAAGGCTCTATACAATGAAGACTACTCCTCTGTCAGCCTGGATAGTGTTATCGAGACGCTCTCCGCCTCCCCCAAGGCTCCTCTTGCCCTACCTCAGGTCGTCGAGTACCTTGCTGCTGCCTCCACCAAGGCCATTCTTGTCGATAACACTAGCAACCAAGAAGTAGCCGAGCTCTATCCTCTTGCCTTGAGCCGAGGCATCAGTGTTGTTACACCCAACAAGAAAGCCTTCTCGGGCTCCTATAAACTGTGGCAAGATATCTTCTCGGCCGCAGAGTCATCAGGCGCCAAGGTTTACCATGAATCATCCGTTGGCGCCGGTCTTCCCGTCATTTCAACTCTCAAAGATCTCGTCGAGACTGGTGACAAGGTTACCAAGATTGAGGGTGTCTTCAGTGGCACCATGTCTTTCCTCTTCAATTCCTTTGCTCCTACGGAGGGCCAGGGAGGCAAATGGTCTGATGAGGTGAAAAAGGCCAAGGCGCTTGGTTACACTGAGCCTGACCCTCGCGACGACTTGAATGGTCTTGACGTTGCTCGCAAGTTGACTATCCTGGCTCGACTTGCTGGTCTGCCAGTTGAGTCGCCGACTTCATTCCCAGTTCAGAGCTTGATTCCCAAGGAACTCGAGTCATGCTCCAGCGGTGATGAGTTTCTGGAGAAGCTGCCTGCCTTTGACCAGCAGATGGAAGAGACCAAAGCCACCGCTGAAAAGGCTGGCAAGGTTGTTCGCTTCGTCGGCAGCATTGATGTCGCAAGCAAGCAGGTCAAGGTTGGTCTAGAGCAGTTCGATCGCTCTCACCCCATTGCTGCTCTAAAGGGCAGCGACAACATTATTAGCTTCTACACCGAGAGATATGGAAGCAACCCTCTGATTATCCAGGGAGCCGGTGCCGGCGGCGAGGTTACTGCCATGGGGGTGACAGGGGACCTGATCAAGGTTGTCGGCCAGATTGCGTAAAATTGGTAATCCATTTGGAAAGAAAAGAAGCATCATGAAATAGAAAAGTCTTGCATATTATTTGTAATATTATTTCATCGGTTCGTGTCGTGTCTCGCTGTAGCTATAGTCGTAGAGCAGGCGAATCTAGCCCTGTAGCTATCGCGGTAGGCTTTGGATCGGTTGTACGGGATTCGACAAATTTCGATTCATGAGGCTCGGCTGGGCTCCTGTACATGCGCCAAAGCCAAATGCAGAGGTCCAAGACGATTAGAAGAGCGATAGGGATCAAAAACATTAGCCCGAGGCCGAGCTATCCGAAGGTCAGTATAGAAACTCTCAGATCCGTTCACCACTGAGGCTGCGGGGGAGGAGAGGACGATTAGAACTTACACAGACAAAGGAAATGCAATTCACAATAAAGGAGTATTCAGCCATTAGGGAACTGAGTAGATTCCACGATGGGTCCTGTGATGACTGAGCCATGGCAAAAAGAATAGAGAGGCACTCAGGAGAGGGGGGATCATATCTCAGGAGCAGGTGATATATCTAAGTTGCGATGCTGCAATCACGGGCATGTGGTCCAAGGAGGCCTGAGTGGTCTCTTACGCATTGGCAGGTGTTAGCCCCGTTTTGTGGCCGGGGGGCCCTGCTCACCGCTTTCCGTATTCGGGTGAGCGTAAATCCAGGCTGGGCCGAAAAAGGTTGATTTCCAGCCTCGCCTCAAGACTCGTCGAGCAAACGAGACAATACTTCGCAAAAAGGCGAACCATGGCAGGGCCTACAGCAAAGAAGCCCAGTCGCGAGCAGTTTCGCTCATCTCGGACTAAAGATGGCGTCACTCAATTACCTCGGAAGAAGTTCTTCCGCCAGCGAGCTCATGCAAACCCTTTCTCCGATCACCTCCTAGAATAGTATGTAGCCAATTCGAAACCTGCTTCCTATTGTTGGATTTTCTAATCTGTTGTGTAGTCCTGCATCCCCAGATGACATGGATTGGTCTGCCTATTACCCGGATTTCGTCGAGGAAAGACAATCAGAGGATGCCACGAGGCCAACACGTCTTAAGAAGGACGTTGAGATTGTCGACATTGGTTGTGGATTTGGTGGCCTTTTGGTGGGCTTGGCTCCTCTTCTACCTGAAACTCTCATTCTGGGTGAGTAATGCAACGTTTTTTGAGGAAAGATATAAAATTTCTAAGATGACTTAGGTCTGGAAATTCGCACTCAAGTGACTCAATTTGTGCAAGAACGGATCCGAGCCTTGCGATCACAGAACTCGGGAGGCCTGTACCAGAATTTGGGATGTATTCGGGCCAATACAATGAAATTTTTACCAAATTTCTTTAGAAAAGGCCAGCTTTCCAAGATCTTCATTTGCTTCCCAGACCCTCACTTCAAGACACGGAAACACAAAGCCAGAATCGTGTCGACGACTCTCAACTCGGAATACGCATATGCTCTTAGACCTGGGGGCATCGTCTATACTATTACTGATGTCGAAGCCCTACATGAATGGATGGTACAGCACCTGGATGCCCACCCAGCCTTCGAAAGAGTTTCCAAAGAGGAAGAGGACGCAGATGAGTGTGTGAAAGTCATGCTTAACGAAACAGAGGAGGGGAAGAAGGTGTCTAGAAACAACGGGCAGAAATTTGTGGCCTTGTTTCGAAGACTTGAAGATCCCCCGTGGGTAGGGAGGGGGGAATGAGAAAACAAAAAGGCAATATGTAGGGTGCCGGCTTTCATGGGAAAGGAGTTATCTGATAATCACATGCTATTATGCTTAAACTCGCTGCGTACCTGAGGCATTAGCGGTTGGTATGCAAGTACAGACGGAACTACTCGAACTTGTGGTAGTTATGTGCTGAGGAAAAAACTGCCCACAGGGCGGAGGGGCTTGTAGCTTACGCGAGTCATGCATGTATGACGAAACAGTGGAGGATGGAGGGCAGAAACTACAAGTGCCCAAATACCATGATAGTAGACAAAAGATAAGACAATAATTCTCAGAAAACGAACACGAAGGACGTGTAGAATCCTGCATTTCGTACATTGTACCTGCAGACATCCAGCTGAGGGGGTGCGCATGCGGGATCTCCATGTTCGCGACAGCGTTTCACTGACAGGGGTGGATGCATCAAGCAAGCACCCACTTCTGTCGTAATCGTGAAGTACCTGCTGTACCTAATCGATACCGATACGACACCTGCCTTCTGTTGGTAAGGTAGGTACGTAGTAGCACCACCCGCTACTGCCACGAACACCTCACCCAGACAATGCGGATTCAACAACTGCCCCGGCGATGGCCCTCAAGCGAAGAGATGCGGCTTTAGCAGGATTGGCCGCTTTCGTGGCCTGGGGTTATGCCATCAACTGGCTCCCAGTGCTGCGCTGGGCTGGCTACGCCTTTGTTGCTGGCGTCATTACCACCCTCGTCGCCCTGCTCGCTTCCCTTGTTCTTACCTCGAAACGTCCAAGTGATCGCAACCCACGTCCACGCGGCGCCGCCTTTCTCGGCCCCAAGAAATGGCGATCCGAAATAGAAGCCTTGCGCCAACGACAGTCATGTACCAGAGCCTCCATCGACGTTGAATCTTTGCGTGTCTCAAGCGCCGTCGACAACTTCCTGGATTTGATTGTTCGCGACTTCGTCCGCAGCTGGTACTCCAACATCAGCCGCAACCCCACATTCCCGAATGAAGTTGACAAGGCTATCCGTCAAGCCCTCATGAGTCTGCTGGACTCACTTCGAGACAAGGACCTCGCCGAAATTATTACCAGCCGCCTGGTTCCTATATTGACCGCACACTTCCGTGACTTCTACGAAGCAGAGAAGTCAGTTCGTGGAAGGAAGCTGAATCGTTCCGTTACTGAGTCAGAAGAGCTTGACCTGGCGATTGCCTCCAAATTTCGGGATGGGCGTCTGCACTCAGCCGCCTCACTGTCGTTTCCCGATACCAAAATGGTCCAACAGGGTTACCTCAGATCTCTTGTCGCGAAGATTCTCCCCAAGGTGTTGCCTGAGAATCTGTTGTCTAGTCGTGCCGTGTCCACCATCATCCGCGAGATCGTGAGTTGCTCCGTTCTTTTCCCGGTTGTTCAGCTTCTCTCTGAACCGGACACTTGGAACCAGCTTATGGAGAACCTTGGCCGCTCGATGCTCCAAGACAGATCGACAGTCCGCAAGCTTCGAGCAGCTTTGGACCAACATGCGTCACCCGCACCGAAATCCAGCAAGCTAGCTTCGATGCCTCGAATTGCCCCAGGTGACAATGAACGCAAATTTGAAAAATTCATCCGTGCTATCCGTAAGGTCAATAACCTGTCGGATGCCCGACGTTTTCGCAGTGAAGTTGCTAGCCAGCTCAAGCGCGATTCTTTGCGAGATAATCAGGATGCAGTCTACCTGCGCCGACTTGAGATGGGTAAGCGTATCCTTGACCAGAAAGTCAACCACCTCGCTGCTGGTGGAGGACGTCACACACCAATGCCAAACCCATTACCAGCCACATCGTCACAATCGAGACTAGAGACAGCTTCACTTGTCGAGCTTCTGCGGGACTCTTCCGGACTCTCATATTTTATGGAGTATATGGATCGTCAGAACCTCATGCCCATGGTTCAATTTTGGTTGGTTGTAGATGGCTTCCGGAACCCACTCGAGGACGATGGCCAAGAGGACGAGCAGCTTCCTTCAACATTGCCAATGTGGACGGAGTCTGACCGACTTTACCTCGTACAGATTGAGCAAGCATATTTGTCAAAGCGTGAGCTCAAGATACCTGACTCCTCCAAAACCGAAGTAAGAGAGTTCATCAAAGCTGGCAAGGCAGCCACTCCGGCACAGTATTACAGGGCTCGCAGAGCAATCCTGAGAGCCCAAAGCGCCGTCCTAGAAGAGATGCAATCCCGGTTCTTCCAAAGCTTTAAAAAATCCGACCTATTTTATAAGTGCCTGGCAGCCCAGGAGGCATCCACTACCAACACAATTCGACCAACAGTTCCGGTTGATCACCGACCAGTCGTGAAGGCTGCACAGTCCTTCCAGGCGAAACCTAGACCAGTATCGCGTCTGGCTCCTCAGCGGTCTGGTGCTCTGGGGAGACGGGCAGGCTCAACAACGGATCTGCGATCCGCAAATGTTGATGGCAACAGCGCTGTTCCTCCATCCCGACCTCGACGGTCACTTGATGACGAGCCGGCAAACCCTTTATTCGATGACGATGATAATGAGCACGATGGACTTATTGATTCCATCCAAAGCCTGGACCAAGAGTCGGTAGGGGAACAACCCCCAGATACACGAGTTGTCCAGGCCGTAGAACAGGCTCTAAACAACATCATGGAAGATGACCGACCTGTGACGGCTGAAGACCTTCGTGCCTCTTTGTTTGGCGGACCGATACCCGAAGAAAGCACCCCAAGCCTCTTCTCGGCAAATGACAACGAGTCTCAGCGCGGCTCAATCGACAATGGTATAAAGGCTCTTCTACCCACCAGAGAGACCGAAAAGCCCAGCCTATCTTCCTTAGGTTTGGTTAGCCCAGCATCAAGGATTGGCGTTTTCGTTGATGATGATCTATTTGGCGACGAAGATCGATATGCTGGAGAGGATGTGGATGATGCACCTCTTGACGACGAGGACGAAGTACATGAGGCTGCCCCAGGAGATCTTGGCTTGGCAGAGGCTATCACCGCTCTTACAAACGATATTGATCGCCTTGTGTCACAGGAAGCGGTAGTAGACTCACTGACACGGAAAGCAGAATTGACCAACAACACCGCAGAGCTTAGAATCCTGAGGAAATCCAAGGCGAGCCTTCAGAGGGAAATTCGACGAAAGGAACTTCAGCGACAACAGTATGTCGTTCAAGAGAGCGATAACAGCCTTTATGGGCGCTCTACGATCAGGATTAAGTCGATACAAGTGGGGAAAGAAGAGGATGGGAGAGAATTCGCTCTGTATGTAATCGAAGTGCAGAGAAATGCCGGAGAGCAAATGCCAGCGGCCTCATGGTTGGTGTCGAGACGATACAGCGAATTTCACGAGCTTCACCAAAAGTTACGATCAAGCTATCCTTCAGTGCGAAACCTCGATTTTCCGAGGCGCCGCGTGGTGATGAATTTCCAGAGCGAATTTTTACGAAAGAGACGAGAAGCACTCGAGAAATACATGCGAGAGCTATTACTTTTGCCCGAGGTGTGCCGGAGTCGAGACCTGCGAGCTTTCCTCTCACAACGCGTCATTGCTGAGACCCAGGACTTGATTGATCATCAGGACAAAAAGGACATGATGACACGATTATATGATTCTGTAACGGACGGAGTTGAGGATATTCTAGGCAATATTCCCGTATTGGACCAGATTTCTGTCGCTGGGCAAAGCTTGATCGCGGCCGCCACGAGCCAGCTCGGCACTGTGCCGTTGAATGCCAGTGAAGATACGTTTCCTGCAGCAGAAGCCGAGGCTGAGTTGAATGCCTTTGAGAATAAAGAACTTGAGCCGTTCATCAAACCTATCTGCGACATCTTCCTAGAGGTATTCGAGCTAAACAAGGGCAATAATTGGCTCCGTGGACGGGCTGTTGTTGTGGTCCTCCAACAACTTCTGGGTGGTACGATCGAGAGGAAAGTCCGCGACATTGTCAAGATGCTTGTACAAGAGGACTCCATTTTGAAATATATGGGTATGGTCCGTGACGTGATGTGGCCTGGCGGACAGCTTCAGCGGGACCGCAAACCCAGGACTGATGTCGAGAAGAAGAAGACACGGACTGAGGCAAGCTTGATGCTTGCAACTTTGGTGCCAGATTTGGCGGGGAGTGTCGTCGGAAGGGTGAATGCACAGGCAGCCAGTCGGCGAATCTTTGCGACTTTGAATAACTCTAAGCTCAAGTAAGTTGTGTCCTAGACCCGGATGGATGGAGTGAACACCATTGCTGACGAATACCGACAGCGCACATCTTGTGTTTACGATGGTGGATGAACTAATATCTGTATTGTTTGACGAGTGAAGAACACTGCAGAGAGATAGCACGGGTTATCAGAGAGCTTTGATGGAATTGTGTACGTACGTAATGATGGCATACAAACGATGGCATGGCGTTTTGGCGTCTATGGGAAAGAAATATGGTACGTATGGCATGTGACGCATGAAGACTTCGCAGAGGAACCTATCTACCTAGGCAAAGAGAGAAATGTAGATGCTCTATTACTATGTAGGATGAGCTGGTGGGGATCAGGAGGGGCAGTGGGCATACACACTCCATACGTACAGTAACAACGCAAAAGTCTTCTTCCACCCCACATATCTGACCACACCACCATTTTCCCCCCCCAACTTTATGTATACATTATGAAGCCAAAAATCAATCAAATCAATATTTATGTATATCATTAGAAAGCCCCTTTTCTGCTCTTTAATATTTGGTATACCAACCTTGTGCGCGAATGCATGCGCGAAGCCTGCGCTCTAGTGACAGTAAACAGTCCCGAATTTGATGTTGGGGTATTGCATTCCAAGCAACTTCAACACATCGTGTGAACTCTTTAATATCTGCCTCATTATCCTTTAAATCTTTGAGATGAGGGAATAATCTCTTTAGCTTTCTTTTTAAAATACTCCAGACGTTCTCTATAGGGCTAAGATCTGGTGAATGAGGAGGCCAATCTAGCAGCTCAATTCCATGTCTCATAAGCCAACTCATTGTTGTTCTAGAGAGATGAATTTTGGCATTATCTTGTTGAAAAACGCGACATCCATTATACAGAGGCAGAAGTCCCTCTTGAAGAGCTTTGCGATAGCTCCAGCCAGAATAACCATTCTTTTTCGCAGTGGAATCTCGGGTCATAGTGATAATAGGTGTACGTCCTGTTAACCAGATTCCGGCCCAGAACATCACAGAAATCGTAGGTTTAATGTGGTCCGATTGATTAACCAGTTCTCGATTATACTTTTCATGTGGTAGTCGAAATGCATAGGCGTTGGGGTTGCTGCTTTTATTTTGAACAGAAGTCTCATCAGAGTTGATCATCTAGTCAGGTAAGCATGAGGACAGACACTCCAACTTCAAATTGGCATACCTCCACCAAATCTTCAATATCTTCAAGCCAGGCTTGACACCATCGTAGCCTAATGGCAGCAGATTCTTTTGATAGTTTTGGTCTGTTTAGAGCTTTCCATTTGCGTTTGTAATGGAACTTGACGATTCGCTTGATTGTCTCTTTGTGTACTTGGCCATCCATACAGTCAACAAGTGCGTCCCATGAAATAAGCCTATCCTTCCGGATCAATCGTAAAATATACCTTCTTTCTGCTCGTGAAAGTTTATGAGGCCGACCACTTCGAGCCCGATTTTGAACGTGACCAGTCTCATCGAAGCGTTTTTTTATGTGCATGACAGTTGGGTGGTTGGTGTTGAACTGCTTTGCGACGCGCCGCGCAGACACACCTGCATCCAAAAGCGCCAACATAGCTCCTTTTGCTTCAGGAGAAAACTGGTGATTTGGCCGCCGATTTCCGCTTATAATGTCACCAAATTTACGCTCAGAAGCCATGGTTGTGGTATGTTATGAAGGAAGGAAAAAGAAGGGGTGGTCGGGGACGCGTCGCGGTTGTGGGGTCGTTGTGTCGGGTGGAAGAAGACTTTTGCGTGCTTACTGTAGTAAAATTTCGGTTGTGATTGCTTGCTGGCTTCGATCTCTCATTCATTCATTACGTATAGGTTACCAGGAAGAGGTGTTCGGGGTGTGTTTTGGTTTCTGCTAGTTGGGTGCTTGGTATTCAGACTTGGACTTGAAAGATATCATGTTATATTCCATTCTCTTGGTGTTATGTTGATGATTATGCATCTCTTTGTATTTTCAACCCTCATCCCCCTCTCTCATTGTCCTGGAATCTGAAAGATAGGTCAGTTCATTGATGCGAAGACGAGACACATGCAAAGTCTCAAAACGAAAATAATCCAACTTGGTACGTACAGTCGGTAAGAAAGACCGAGGCCCACTGGACGGTGTCGCCCCCAAAGAAAGAGGAAATAAAAAAAAACGGGGTGTCGAACGTCACGTTCTTTACAGATTAGTGCACATGTCTTTGCAACACAGCCTCGTCATTCTGGCCATGTTTCGGGTTACGTCGTGGGTGTTTGTGGGTGCTGATGTCTCTGATGGTGATTTCAGTGGTTCCAACTCTTTTCTTTTTCTTCTTTTAGTGGTGATTTTAGACTAAGCCGCCTTAATTTAGTGGCACCTGCGGTGCAAATCTTCAGATCACGGTTGAAAGCTCAATGCAAAATTACCTACCTGCTTACCTAAAGGTAAGTACCTAGTCAGGCACTGTTGCTCCTTCGTGCGGCAGGGAAGTTACCTTTTAATTAGTGCCGGCTTCCAGCCAGACTTGCCAGATGCGCGATACTTACTACGTACTCTCGTACTCTCAGTGGCCGCCCAGCCGCAGCGCCATTTCCATATTCAGCCATTTTGCCACATTTCCCCGCCTTTTCAACTGCCAATGACCCTGCCTGGAATCCTTGAGCGTGACCAGCCCTTTGTCGCAAGGCAAGTCCGCCCGGGGCCGTCCAAAGCCAAAGCCAAAGCCAAAGCCATCTTCTCCTCATCTTACTAACCTCGCCACCTTCCATCTCTTCCTTCATCACCATCATCACCACGGCCCCCGCTTCAACCCAGCGCCCGTCTGTTTCTATCCGCATCCTGGCCTCCATCTTGCGCCTGGACCCGAATTCGCCCCCTTTTCCTTTTCGGATCATTTTCCTTTTGGTTGCGCGACTCCTCCTCCCTTGACGACCTTGCCCAGCTTTGTTTCTTTCCCGCTGCCTGGATCCTTATCCTCCTTCCCACGACTTGACCTTCAAGCTGGCATCAACAATGACTGAAGTATCAGCCACCCGGCTGTACTTAGGGAACCTCCCACGAAATGGTCCATACTCACAGCCCTGATGCTGCTCGATATGCCACTGACACCCTGCCGACAGCTACCAAGGCCGACGTAGAGGCTCACTTTGCGACTCATGGCACCGGAGAAATCACCGAGGTCAAGCTGATGAATGGCTTCGGCTTCATCGAATACAAGGACCACATGGATGCTCGCGATGTCGTCCCGGGTAAGTCGCCTACAGAACCCTAAAAAAAAAATACCAAAGAAGCGAAAAAGCCACACCAAAAATAAAACCTTCCATGGATCCAGATGAACCCGCATGCTAACGACTTTTTTGCGCCCCTGCAGCCTTCCGTATGTCACCGTTCCAGTTCGCGTTGCCCCACGGGCCCCATGGCTAACCTCACCTATCACCCAAGATGGATCTGATTTTATGGGAGAACGACTCACCGTCCAGTTTGCTCGCGGTTCCCGGCATCGTGAGGGAGGCTTCGGCAACCATGATCGCGCCGCGCCTAGGCCCCGTCGAACCCCTCATCGGATGCAGATTACGGGACTCCCAAGCGATACCAGTTGGCAGGTCTGTCTCATATTCCCGTTCCTTGTCGCTGGATTCCATGGACCCTTTCCCCTTTGTGTCTTTCCAAGGCTTCGACCCGTCTGAACTGCGCCAGGACCCCGGTTTTGGGAACGGCGATTCTGGACCTCTTCTCATCGCCTTGCTGTTCCCGTTTCCTGGTTCTTGACTTCATGGATGACTTTCTGCTGCCCTTTGTTGTAGCTTGCATGGACTCCTGGCATTTCCCTGCTCCTGGATATCGACTTACTTGGATTCTGGAAATAGGACCTGAAAGATTTTGCCCGTCAATCCAGCCTTGACGTGGTGTACTCTGAGACTGGCCGCGACTCGGCCGGCCGAGGGTGAGTCTGATCAGTGCAAATCAAATCTTCCACGCACTACCATAAACTTGCCTGCTAACCCATAGCCCCATAGCTTTGTCGAGTT
The DNA here is from genome assembly GCA_024336345.1 of Mariannaea sp. PMI_226. Lineage (NCBI taxonomy): Eukaryota > Fungi > Ascomycota > Sordariomycetes > Hypocreales > Nectriaceae > Mariannaea > Mariannaea sp. PMI_226. The sequence goes on along the minus strand of JANFOG010000001.1, from coordinate 3,763,471 downwards.
TGAAACGGCCGCCGATCTGAGGACTGCCGTTGAGAAGCTCGATGGCCGTGAATTCAAAGGACAACGAGTTCAGTGTGTTGCTGACGTATGACTTGCTACCAAATCCCAAGACTGCCACACAGCCTCCTGACCTTTGTTTAGACCCAGCCCGATGTACCTCCACGAGACCGTGGTCGATCCCGTTCTCCAAATCGTCGCCCCTATCCTCCAGCAGTTGACGACTATGAACGCCGTGGTCCACCCCGTGGATATAGTCCTCGACGAGATGGATACGGCTATCGCAATCGAAGCCCGCGACGAGAGTACTTTGACGACCGAGCCCGCTACCGATCGCCTCCCCGCCGTGCGATTGAGGACTACCCTCCCCCCCGAGGACGGTATGACGACCCTTACCGTCGCGACTACCCTCCCCCAGCAGATCCGTATGCCAACGGACGTCCGCCCTACGAGCGCGGGCCCCGAGACTTCCCTCCTCGAGAGGGACCGTACCCACGTGATGGATACGCACGCGATTACGATCGCGGTGGACGCTACTGGTAAACCTCCTATTTCCTTACCTGCTCTATCCGCTCGTTTGGCGGGAACTGTCCTTAACCGGCGGTACTAGATAAACCTCGTACCTCAAATTTACCCGACCTTCTTTTCTTTTTTCTATCGCTTCTATTATTTTCTGTTTGAGCACGTGTGCAGAAAGAACTTGGGATCAGAGGCAAATATGATGGGGCAGGATCGTAACTTTCGCATCGAGTATACTATAGGGTCAGTCTTTAAAACTGTGCAAGGGCTGAAGTCAAACTGGGACGGTGCCTGACGAAGACCATGAGGAAGGGCCGGGTATTTGAGGGTGGCACTGCGACGACAAATATTCGGGATTTGGGTAATATGATCATAGTGTATGATTACCAGGATAGCTGCAATGGCTTCTTGTGCGTTTACTTTGGTTTGTCCTCTTGTTATTGTTCTTAGTTCAGTTCGGTCTTATCTATCTACTGGAGCGAAAATAGCTCTATTGTTCGGCATCAACTTTTTCATTTTGATTTCATTCATCATCAGTTGCTTACTTTCCCAGTGACGACCGTGGGATGAAATGTAAAAGGTGGGTTGGTCATTAGTGTAGCAAGTAGTATTGTAGTGCCCGGTAATGGAAATTCACAGCAAAGCATGGAATCGATTTTTTTTCGATCCTGCGTGGCATTGATCTAGAAAGGAAACGTTTTCAAAACTTTTCAAAAGAAATCTATTACATGGCTAAAAATCACACACGGGCATGAAACACGATGACTAGCAACCGGCCTCCGATCAGTGTACTCCCGTCCTGCTAGTATATACAACCGATAAGAGAAGACCATGCATGCGATGTGTGGGATATAGTGGGTGGAATTAAGTATGAAAGTATTGCGTTCGAGTACGCTTACGAGGCGGATCGACAGAGAGAGAGAGTGGGGGTGAGAGTATGAAGCCTTTCGAATTCCGTAGAGAGAGGCGTGTGTAAGGGATATATCTTGCGTAATTTTAAGCCGTCTTCTTCCATTGGCCGTAGATGGCGATAAGACTGCTGAGGGTTCCCAGGAGACCGACGACACCGTCGTCCAGAGCAACCCAGCCGAGGGCAGACATGGGAACAGTGGCGTCGCAGAAATCGCAGAGAAGCTGGACCTTGGTGGCGGAGCGTTCGCTAGAGGGGAAGAGGAATGCGGTTAGTCTTATGCGACATGAAAGGATTGGGGGGGTTGTTTTCTCGTTTCGGCGCAAACATTGGTAGAGGGGTAGTATAGCATGATGGTGCGGCGCAAAAGGGAAAAAGGAAACTTACATTGAGATGCGATTGGCCTCGACAACACCCTCGCCCTCCTTCTTGTCCACCTTAGCCTCGCGCTGTCGCAGAGCGTGCAGGTTGTACAATTGGCCGACAGCGCTGAAGATGATGCCAATGGCCCAGAAGCGATAAGCCTCCTGCTGGATGCGCTTGGCCTTGGACCACTTGTGGATGCCGGCGGCGTCAAGGACGGCGAGGGAGTCGCAGGTCAGGTACCCAGCGTATCCGAGCTGACGACCGACCTGTGTGTAGCGCAGGATGGGGTCGCTGGTCTTGGAATCGGCGGCGACGGCGGCGGCCTTGAGATGGTCGATGTTCTTGCCGACACGAAGCAGTTTGCGGGTGAGGGCAAACTGCTTCTTGACAGTGTTCCAGGACGCAATGGTGGAGGTGGTGCCGTTGGTGCGCAGGAGGTACCAGGCGTAGAAGCGGGCGAAGTACTGGACGACACGGAGGAGCTTGTCGCGACCGAAAGTGGTGGCGACGAAGCGGAGGTAGTGTGCTACGGAGGGGTGGTAAACGAGGGCGTCGGCGACCATGATTGCGGTGGTTGTTGTGATATGATTTCCGATGAGGGGAGTTTTGTTGATGGGGGCGACAGCCTAGGTCAATCGAGCGAGGAGCTGAGCGGGTTTGGTTTAGATGTTTTAGAGGCAAATAGTTGAACCAAGGTGTGAGACGTCTTCCCGTTCCCGTTTCAGATCGTGGAGAGAGAGAAAGAGAGAGAAGATACCCGGTGGTAGTTGTAGAGTGGGATAAGAAAAAAATGTGGCACAGTGGCACACTAGAGACAGATAGATAAGAGGGAGAGAAGAACGAAGAAAGAGGAGAAAGGTAGAGGCACCGGCGGAGCAAGTGATGTATGTAAGAATGACGGATGGACGGGTGGAGAGGACGGATGGAGATAGCGCGCCAGAGTAGGTCGGGGGGACACTATCGCAATACCGTGAAAGATCCGACAAGGCGAAAAAAAAAGCTGGGGAATATTGAATCCGAAAGGGCCGGTCGGCAAGCGCTACTTATTTTTTTTCTTGGCAAGAATTAAATAAGGTCAAGGTCAAAGAATAAACCAAAAAAAAAAAAAGAAGAAGAAAAGAAGAAGAAGCAGAAAATCGGGGGAGGGAGGTGTCTCTGGGTTTATCTGTAATTATGGACAGAAAGCTTAGTTGTTGTAATGGGCTGCTTGCCTTGCTACCGGCGACTTGGCCGAAGCCTGGGCAAAAAAAAGTGCATTACAAGGTACAGTGGAGGTTGCAGTGTAGTACGGTGCAAGTACAGTAGGTACTTTGCTTTCTCCCCCCCAACCAAGGTGAAAGCCGCACTCACACGCTCACACGTTCGCTCACACAGAATTGAATGGACCACGGCGCGACGGCTTCACATGCCGAGGTCCACTTGGAGTCAAGGAGGCGACCGCACGGGAAGGGGAAGGGGGGAGGAAGGAGGAAGAGGAGAGATTTGAGAGATTGCAGGCTGCTGGTTGGCTGGAAAGGGGGGAGGGAGGCCATGGTTCCCCCGCAAAATGGACAAGCAATGGGCGTGGAACGTGGGAAAATGCCTTTTGGGTCTTGGGTCTTGGGGTCTTGTCATTCGAGAGTGGGCCAGACCGAGGCGTGAGCGGGTGTTTGACCGCGGCTTGTTTTGTGTGTGTATGTGTGTGTGAGTGTGTGTACCATAGTAGTTTTTGGAGCATGACGTACTGTATTTGTACCACAGTACCCGTGTTACTGACCTCAGTCCATGGCTGACATGATTCGCTTTGTGAGCATTTTATTTAATCAATTCCAAGCATGAATCTCGTTTACAAGTCACCAAAGGAACGAAAGCACTGTGTTTTCTTTTTCTTTTTTAGAAATTAGACCGCCGGCATCGCCAGGAGTTTGTAATTGGCTACCTACAGTTGGCTCAAAAATGCTTTATTGGGCTTGGGGAGGATATTCCCAATACGGCGATTTTTGCCGGCACTGGCCCAGCAATAAGTCACATATGGATTCATACCAACCAGACAAGTCAATTTAGTCAACTCGCCTTGCCTCCCTTTGAGAAAAGCGGTGCAGAGCAAGTTACTCACCAGCCGTCCTAGTAATTGCTACACTCTCACGGTAATTATCATTTGAATTTCTTTTTTTTTTCTTCTTGTTGAATATTTTGCCTTCCCAAATGCCCTGAAAGCCTATTTATCCCCGTCTGTTCGCCTCCTCAATACAGTAGAATTTCCCGATTCTCCGATTTCCCGATTCCGATTCCCTGAATTTGAGAAGGAATCCGCCCGTTTAACCGGATAACCTATTAACCCGGACATCAGATATACGTACTGCTCAAAGACCTCGAAGAGAAACTGCTTGCACATGAAAGGATTAGCGTCCACGTGATGATACAAAGGAGGAACCACGTGCTCTCGGTGTGGATGGTGCCTCAGGTTGAAAAAATAGTTCCAGACGAGGACCGCATTATTACCTAAGCCGCCCAGACACCTAATCAATTGATTATTGAAAGACCTACAGCACCTATGGGACAGTACGTATTGCCTACCAGCCCCTTGGGATTTGTTGTCTTCGGCCACTAGCACAATGGGCGCCGCTCACCTGACCGGGTGCTCAGGCAATGTACAGAAGTATATGAGTTCTCATTGCAGTGCAAGCAGCTCATGGGTATCAATGGGCGACTTAGAGACTGTCAGTTACTAATAGGTAGCTGCTACGGGGTACAGACAGCAAAGTACAAAGTGCTCTGTAACTGCCTGCCTTGCCTTGCCTTGCCTTGCCCTTCCCTCGCTAGCTCACCAGCCCATCGCATCGCATCGCATCGCATCCACACAAAGCCAACGTCTTTTGCTCGGTCAGCCACCCACCTGTGCCACATCCAATCACCAGCCACATGCCATGCACCTCGGTGTTCAATGCCCGAAGAGACCACCACCGCCCCCGCCCCCAAGGCCAGGGCGGGGGAGGCTCGGTCTGAGCCCGAACTTGGGGAAGCTGGCGGGGATTGATATTGATCTGCCCGGCAATGAGAAGATCCATCAAGAAGATAACACGGCTGCCAACGAAAAGCAGCATCTCTCCAAGCCACATGTCATGCCGTCTCACTTTCCTTAGTCATCGCGCGCCAAAGGGGGCTCAATCTACCTCGCCCCATCCTGCACGAGATACATGCCTAGTGTGTTCTCACTATGGATGAAGGCTCGTCAAATACAGCACCGAGTCCATTGACAAAGACCAAACTACACACCGCTTGTGCCCTCTTTTTTTTTTTTTGTTCTTCTTTTATCCCTTGCCTTTCTCGGTTTACCTAGTGATTCGCCCCTCCGTTCACCGAAATGGCCCGCCAAGGCTGGTGACGCCTAGTTGCTTAATATGATGTGGGGAGAATCGGGATCGTCTCGAGCGCCTGAGCGGCTCCCGTAGGCGTCGAGGCCCCGGGAAATCCTCTTGCTTCGCTTCCCCTCGGCCGGCAATGGCCCAATCGATCTCCAACTCGCTTCCGGATCGGGACGCCAGGGGACCCCATTGGGGGGAAACCCCCTTCACAGGAACATGGCATCGGAACTCTAGAAGCGTTGTTGGGTCACCAAACTCAGGTCCAAGACGGTCTGGTAACGGCTTTTGGGAAGCAGAAAGAAAAAAAAATTAAAAAAAGATAGCCCTTTTGAGCTGCGGACTGGTGGAAAAGCGGTTGACGCCAGGCGGGTCACGCTACCGTGCCCCGGGCGTATGATTCCGAATCGTCCTCTCTGTCTCGTCTCTTGCAGGCCACGAGACCTCGTCCGCTACGGTATAATGGCAGCCCGGCGTATCATCGTCGTCGGAGTGCCGGGTGTTGAGGCATGTAAAAGGTCTTGTCTTGTTTGCCGGGGCTAATTATCTCGTAACATCTTACTACGTAACAACCTACTTGGGCGCCTCATTTTCTCCTGCTGTACATCTCGTGATCTCCTTCTCCTTCTCCTTCTTCTCTTTTCTCTCTTCTACCTGAGATCTGACTTTTTTTTAATTCTTTCTCCTTCACTTTCTTCATATCCTGTGAAGTGTATACTGTCTCCAATTCATCCCTTCTATTCCCTCTCCTTCTCGGTCTATCACCTATCACTATCCTCCCCCCCCACCTTGAAGCGAACAGTCTCCCCCTCTGACGTAGCTTTTGCCCGGCGTCTCTCCTGTCCACCACCAACACCGCCACTACCCTCCCGGTAACGCTCATCATAAAAACCTTGTGTTTTAACTTGAGCTCCTCCAATTCCCTCTCCTCTTTTATTACCCAATTGCTGTTCCCCATCTCCTGTCCCCTTCATCCCTCTCCAACTCCCCCAATTCAGTAACAATGGCTACCAACGGCAGCAGCACCTTGCAAGATCTGCAAGAGACCGAGAAGGTCAACACTCACATTGTTACCCTCACCCGCTTCCTCACTGAGGAGCAGGCCAAGCATAAGGAGGCTACTGGTGACTTCACGTAAGAACCCTTCTCATTCCTCCTCACAGTCGTCAATCCTTTTTTTCTTCTTCTAAACATCATGGCTGTCGATTCTTTCAACACTTCTTGTTCGACATTGTACTGACCTACGTCATCAAGCCTTCTCTGCCACGCGCTCCAATTCTCTTTCAAGTCCATCGCCTACTATATTCGACGAGCAACCCTTGTCAACTTGACCGGCCTCGCTGGCTCCTCCAACAGCACCGGTGACGACCAGAAGAAGCTTGATGTTATCTCCAATGACCTCTTTATCGAGGCTATGCGCTCCTCGGGCAAATGCAGCCTGCTCGTTTCCGAGGAGGAGGATGAGATTATCTACTTCCGCGACAGCAAGGACGCGCACTACGCCGTTGCTTGCGATCCCATTGACGGTTCTTCCAACTTGGACGCCGGTGTCTCCGTTGGCACCATTTTCGGTATTCACAAGCTTGCTCCCGGCTCCACCGGCAAGAAGGAGGACATTCTTAAGCCTGGTACCGAGCTGCTCGCTGCTGGTTTCACCATGTACGGCGCCTCAGCTCAGCTTGTTATCACCATGAAGGGTGGTACCGTCAACGGTTTCACGCTCGACAACGGTGTTGGCGAGTTCATCCTGTCGCATCCCAACATGCGCATCCCCAAGTCCCGTGCCATCTACTCCGTGAACGAGGGTAACTCCTTGTACTGGGAGGATAAGACCATTGGCTACTTCAACTCACTCAAGCTGGCCCAGGATAACGGCAAGCCCTACAGCTCCCGATACATCGGTTCCATGGTTGCCGATGCTTACCGAACACTCCTTTACGGAGGCATCTTTGCCTACCCTGCCGATAAGAAGAGCCCCAAGGGCAAGCTCCGAATTCTTTACGAGTGTGCGCCCATGGCTTTGGTCTTTGAGAATGGTTAGTTACCGATTTTTTTTTTTACCCTTTCGTGTATCTATCTCTTCACTCGCGCACCTTGCTAACTTTGTCTCTCCTTTACACAGCTGGTGGCCAGGCAGTCGACAGCAAGATGAAGCGCATGCTCGAGGTAGTACCTGAGCATATTCACGACCGAGCCGGCATCTTTATGGGTAGCTGGGACGAAGTCGAGCGAGTCAAGAAATTCCACAACTAAACAAAAAAAAAAAAACCTTTATACTTACTGATGAAACTGGGATTATTTATACACGGATATATGTTTACATGTATATATGAAACGAGATGATGGTAGCTCGACGAGAGCATACGAAGCGGGAAAACTTTGTCAAAATATGTCAATATAAATGTGTGGTTTTTATAATAAGCATAACATGACTCTTGGGGAACTTCGTATTACTTGCATATGTTCTATATGTGCCCTTGGCTCATCGCCAATGCCACGCCAACACATGTCAGCCCTTTCTTGTAAGCTTACTCACGATGGTTAAGAGCATGTATATAATAAGACATGTTGGTCTTCTTCACCTGTGAGAGTCGCAGACATGCTCACAAAACTAATCGCGGCAATTGATTGGAAGTTACTGAACTGATAAGAGAAACTGATACTCTCCCTGGTGCCGCAGTAAGCAACCAGGGGGCATGTTGAGCGAGATTGAGCAAAAATTACGATCAATCGTTTGCAGTACTTTGAATTTGTTGCGTGATTGATTCAAAAGCACTCAGCTCTCAATTTCCCAGGTGATGCCAAGTCCTTCTCGACATACAAAAGATCACAACGACTATGCACCGTCGCACTATCCCTCTCCTCATATTTCTGTTCAACTGGTACCAGTATTTCGATGATTTCGAAATGGTAAGCCTCAAGGATGACCTGAGAGCTTAATCAGAGGCTTACAAACAGTACAGCAGCGTACAATATAATATTAGCAGATAGTTGATGTTTGTGACAGCATCACCCAACACTTCAGGAAGGGAGAAAAGAAGGCAAATGAAACGGTATCGGAATTGGAGGGATTGATTCCTACCATAACAATGGTATATGATGTAACTCGAGCACATTGGAAGATTAAAAGCAATGCTTAACCCCCTTGGCTAGTAACAAATGTGTTGGAGACAGTACACCATCCGAGCACACATTTACCAACATCTTTCGATCTAGCATTCACTCTTCTGTCTGCACGCTTCTTGCAACTCCGGAGTTAGTAGAGAAGCTCACCCCCAGCCGAGAATCCCGAAGGCCGTAAAATCCAAACTAAGCAAAGAAGAAGCGAAGGCCAAGCCCAATAGTGCACGTTTTTGACAACCCCTTACCTTCCGCGGAGATGATCGTTCGCGTGGTACTTCTTGCAGTAGCAAGAGCATGAGAAAAGAATCTCCACAAATGGGGGCGGCTTGTAAAACTCGCCGTGGCACTGTTTTCCTTTCTTGAAACTATGCCGTCATCTGGACACGGAGGCATATGACGTCCCGAGGCGAAAGGTTCTCACTATGCTAGGAAAAGTGTAGCAGCAGAAGCGGTTGGAGGACAAGGGGGGTGGAATAGGAGGAGCAACTGTTGACAGGAGCCGGTTGTAACTGACCTTAGCTCCTAACTTAGCAAGCGAGTGTCCTACAGATAGATCATGAAATAGTTTATGGCATTTCTGATCGCATGCCGCATGCCGGGGCCTCGCAGGCATCTCCATTCGACTGCCCGCTTCAGAGTTCCGGGTCCGTTATCCACTGCCCCCGGTGGCAAGCGGGACGAAGCGGGTTCCGGACCGGGGCAGGTGGAGACATCTTTGGTAACACAACCCAGATAGCTAAATCACGAATGGAAAAAAGGACCTGGAAACAGTTCAGGATCGCTAGAATGGGGGAGCCAGTATGGGTTTTTCTTCTCTTGGGGGGTGTAATAACGTCATCAAAATGATAAGAGTGTACCGTGTAAATCTTTTTTGACCAAGGGTTACATTTCGTTCAAGTGGAATAGTTGAAGCTGTGAAATCTTCAGACCAGCCCACAGAAAAGCATCCGCCACCATGACCGCACTCGTCGACTCTCATCCTCCTGTCTTGGTGCATCGTGTACAGGTGGCTTTTGCAAATCATCTGCGTCTTCCTCCTCCTCCTCCTCCTCCTCCGCCTCCTCCTCCGCCTCCTCGCCATTCCCAGTCCTATCGGCATTGCCGTCTTCATGGGTGAAATTCTTCGCCGCAATGGCACAAATAATCAGCTCGAAATCACCGTCCTGAGATCCGAAAAAGCTGTTTTTGGTTTACCAACATCTTTGTCAGCCAATCGTACAGGCAAGTCGGTGCCCCCCAATTTTGCTCAGCCTCCAACAAGCGAGAAATACGACCAACATAGAAGAAAAAGGAAAGGTGGAGAGGGAGAAAAAAAAACACAACTTACCTTCGCATCATCAAGGACACTCGTTTGATAGATTTCAGGTCCAATGGCTTTGGGTCCTTTAAATCCCGGCCGCGATAGGTGGCCCGAAACTTGCCCCACGGCAACTCGATGTCGCCGCCCTCGGCAGGCGGCTCGAAATCCGCTTCCCAGCTCACCCCGGCCTGGTCTCTTCCATCACCGCGGTCCCCTGGGATGGTGTCCTTGATTGTCAGGGTGAACTTGTGTCCGGAGGCGCCGCCTTCCAGCGACAGCGATAAGCCTTGGTAGGCGGATAGGTCAAGCTCCAGCTCGCCGACTGTGCGTTGCGAGGCGAAGCCCGCGCCGCCGAGCGTTGTAGTGTCTAGGTGGCCATGGAAGCGGGCGCTCTCCGGGCTGGTGACGGTCAAGAAGGAGGTGCTAGAGCCCCCTCGGACACGGTCGTCGGAGGCAGTCCAGCAAGAGGCGTCCCAGGGTCTGCGAAGGGGGGAAAGCAGGGGAAGAATGGCTTTAGTTCAAGTGGGCTAAAGGGAAAAACGGATGGGGGAAAATTGAGTGCTTACTGGTCGCCCCCAAACAGATAGAGCGTGTCACTTGGCATCTTTGCAGATGTGAAAAGGCCCCTTGATCCCTACAATGGTGCAGTGAATTTCTTGTTCCTCCCGTAGCTGAACGGGCGGGTGGTGTGGACTTGGTCGAGACCTTGACAGGCGGAGCCCAATGACATAATTGAGCTGAGCACCCCCTCCAAGGCCTTAGTTACGGCCTCCCTCCAAAGGTAGGACGACAGACGTCCCGATATATGCATATTCACCCTCATCAACCTTGATATATGCATGTCGTGTCAGCTACCTGAGTAAACTACCTAATAAGTGAGCTACAGTACCTAAGGACAATTAAGCTAATGGTTAAGTCAACTACATAGTACCTGCCCAGTTTGCAAAGACAAGCCCAAAGTCGAATTACTGCGTTCTATGTACTATATACTACATACTATGTACTATGTGCTATGTACTAGTTATGTGCTATGTAGCAGTAGCAGCAGTGGTCTGCCTGATGCAAAAGAAGGGGAAAGTGCTGCTAGTTTCTGCATAAGGTAGTCAAATGCAGGATGAGCATTGAGGATCCAGCAGCATGAAGAAAGGCGCCGTAGCATCCCTCCACAGAATAGTACGGAGTACAGGTTACATGCAGACAACATGCATGGCGTCGTTTCTTTCCAGCACACCTCCAAAGGGCAAACAGAAAGAAAGGGAGAAGAAAAAATTAACCCCTCCCCCTCCCTCTGGCCCCCTCCCCTCCTCTTCCCCCCCTTGACTCCAACATTTGAGTGTACGAAGCCTAGCGAAAGGATTCACTCCTTTTTCTTTTTTTTTTAAAGTAGAGTCGGCTGAAGGATTTCAACCCTCCACCTCGCCGATCCCTCTGGGCGCGCGCGCGCGTGCGTTTCGTCTTGTTATTTGGTCGTTCGCTCTTCGGATAAGACCATTCGCACACTTGCTCCAATGAGTTCATTCCGAATGAAGTAGTCGCCGGAGGATAATGGACGGACGAATTGTCACCAACACACACTCACACACACACACACACACACACACACACATATACACACCCTCGTCTGGTTAACTTTGCTCCTTTTTTTTTCTTTTCTTTTTTTACCCATCTCCCCCCTAGACTGGATAGTGATGTACCTGCCCAACATGCGTGTACCTTATTATTGCTACTACTGCGCGTGTACCTGAGGGGGGCCGCCGGCCGGCAGTACGGGAGATAAACACTTGTTGTGGAGGGATCAGAGGCACAACGCACGCGCCCCCCTCCCCCCTCCTGGTAACAAGACGATGAAACCCAGCCCTCCACATGACTGGGCAGCCAGGGTTCCAGCCCGGTGCAGCAATCACTGGCTTGGCCTGCCCTGTCCTGCCCTGTCCTGCCCTGCCCTGTCTTGAGAGAGAAGCACCGTACGGAGCAGTCACAGCAGGGTTGCGCGTCAATTCAACCGACCCTCCGCATTACGTATCCGCCTTTTTAGGGCCAGCTTTTGCTTGGAGCTTGGGACTCGGATTGAACCTGCACGTATCAATAGACACAATGCAAGCAGAATGTATGTATATGTATGTGCTATGTACGTTATGTGCAATAGTCTCCTTCAGCTGGCATCGAGTTGTAGACCCCAGGACCTTTAATACAAGCAGCTTTTTTTTTTTAAAAAAAAAAAAAATCTCCTCAAACAACAACGACAACAGACGTACCTCGTTGCCTGTCCACTTGCGGATTACATCGGGACTGGCTGTGCATCAAGAGTTGCTCCGTCAGCTCCGTGCAAGGAGCTTTTCTCCCCAACCTCATCGTCCGTTGTCAATAACATACAGTATTACGTAGCTCTTCCGAAGCCTCCTTTGCATGCTACGATACAATCCGCAATGTATTTTATTTCATATCCCCGGTGTCCCCGCGTTGATCACTAATGACGACAAACTGTCGGGACAACTTCAACTGCCGTGCTCGTTGTAGTCGATCCGAGACTCCCGAAAAGCATTGGCCCATAGCATGATTCTCATGTTTCCAGCCTGATGCATTCTCGTGGTTTTATCATCCCCTGCCAATGTTACTGTTGTTGTTGTTAGTTTTTCTCTGTTCTTCATCCTGCTTGCTTTCTCTCCCCTTCAAACGCCCCTCCCCTTGAGACAGTATGTGTGTTCATATTAATGCCTTCGCGTTAATTTCATCGCCGAACTCCCGACTTTTCAGCCAACTCCCAATACGCCACCACCATCACCACAACTGCTTCTTTTGACAGGACGCCTCGTTTACCATTGTTGACGCCTCCGAGGCGTCCGCAGGATAGTCATTCGCACACCGTCCCCCTGTCCTAGATTTCAACCAATGTCGTAACCGTTGCGTCGCGTCGCCTTGGCTGCTTGTGTTATAGCTTTGCTGGTCATAAAATCAAACACACTTGTGTCCCTTTTGCTACGTATGCGTACCCAACTACACAGTACATAGGTAGTATGTGAAAAACCCATAAGGCAATTCTGCCTTCGTTACTCGTACTTTAGACATGCACAACTCAAGGAAAACGTGGTCCCCGTCAATTTATGCCACTAGTGCGATGCGCCTTTTCAACATGGATGGGCTAAATCCTCTGCCTCGTACACCAGAACTACGTGCCTCCCTTCCCCCCTCCCCCCCCCCCCCCCCCCCCCTCTCCCATGCCCGTACATGCTAGAGCATATCTACTTTTCCTTGTCGTCTTTGCTACCCATAGCGTGGTAATCCAGTCACATCCCTGACAGATTCAACCCCTTGCCGCCCGTTTGACTCTTATTAGCATGGACGAAGTATTGTATAACTTGTCACAACAATTAGTCTACTGTGTAGAATGCGTTCGGACATCTCCATCCAGCCAAGGATGCATGCTCCAAGGTCTGCAACAGGCACTTGTCTCCAGGGGCCGCCTAGCCCTCATCCAGTTCGCTGTGGTCTGCACAGGACGGTATGACTTCCCAAGTTGCTTCCAAGATCAAGTACCCGTACACCCTCCCTCCTCAACCCTGTTTGCCCTACACCCCGCGGCCAAGAAGTTTCAACCTCCCCGTCTGGACCCGACTCGGGGTTCGCTCTTCTGCCAAGCACCGTGGGTTGGCCCAATGCGAGAGCTTGCCAGGGTACGGGCCAACCTTGATGCCGTATAATCTGTGCAATACGGTGTATGTATGAAGTACCTAGGTACGGACATCAAGAGAATCCTAGTAAGGCAACGGGCTAGGGCGTCCTATCCTGCAGGCTGGCATACTTACTTGCTCACACACACACACACACACAAACAAACCCCATCAGTGCCCCCCTTCCGCTGTGCCGTTGTCCCGCATGCTTGCGAGTCCCAACTCGCGACTATGGTATCATCGCGCAGGCGACCAAGCACTGGGGCTCTTGACTCTAGCCCTGTGTCAAATGTATGGCACCATCTATTGAATTTGAAGAAGATGATAGAGCATCGCGGTGATGGTTAGTGGCGGCCGCGAAATAACTATGCTGCTACTCACCTTCAGGCGTGTTTTTCTCTTTCGAAAAGCTCACGACCAAGAGGGCCAATAACACGGAACAACCCTTGTACGAGGTCGATCACCTGAAGGAGTTGGAAAACCCCGTGTCTGTAGGCAGGAGTCACGAGTTGGCCCATCATGTCTCGGAGCTTTCTCCGCACCCATTAATTCGAACTACACACTAGCTCCAAGGTTTTGGAAATTGTACATAATCTCACACCCTCATTTCATACAGAAGCGTTCTTGCTCTAGATTTTGATGTTGTCCATTTCATAATCTAACTAATCGCTTGCTCGATGGCTCGGGGATATCTACAGCGTTTTGAGAAAAATTCCCTGGTAAAAAGATCCTAACGCAAAAGCAGTTGCGCCTGTAGTTGGCATTGACATGCCATCTATTCGCAGCGGCTTATCGCTTTCCTCTTCAACCCTAGCCATCTGGCAGCCTATCCCATACCCAGTCATCCATCATGCACATTGATATCCAGAAAACGCCACATGTTCCATCTTTTCCATCGCCTCCAAATAAGCAAAGTTCGTGGATCTTGCAGCCGTAAATGAGACAGCATCGAGCCCTTCGACTACTGTACTGAAAGAAAAAAAAAACCAAATGTAGCTAGAAAAAACAAGGGCCTATAGGCAAAAACTGTGGAAAGTGAACAAGAGAAGGGTAAAAAAAAAAGTGACCGAAAATACCATGCTTAATCCATGCATGGCAAACCTTGTGCGCCTCCATCATGTCTCATATGTCTTTCTGTTTGCCTCAATGGCTTCACTCGTCAGGTCGTCGCCACCCTGTTCCGAGCGAGCGAGGCCAAACTTCCACTTTCACGTTCAACCGGTAGTGGCGATGACGGTCGTTGTCTGAGACCTGGGCAGGCTAACGGCGTAACAGTGATCTTCACTGTTGAGGGTGAATCATGCCGGGAGACCCGGGCATGGAAAGAGGTGTTGTGGGGTATTCGTAGCTGGCCTCGGAACAGTTGGTGGAGTGGTCGAACGAGTGAGACAGCGGGGGAGTCTGCCAACTCGATCAGCAACGACGACCTCTGGAGCCCATGGGCGGAAGGCTGGCATAACTCACATGAGGATTGGACTGGTGTTCGTAGGGACTAGAGCCATTTAGGTCCATGGCAGGCATGAAGCTGTAGGGCATATACGAGCTCATGCCATCGTCACTGGGGTAAGAATCCCGCTTGACGGCATCACTGAAGTGGCTCATGGAGGGGAGAGTCACGGGGACAGTAGATGCGGTAAGGTAGTTTGGGTAACTGTCGGAAGTGGTGATGGCGGGATAGGCTTGGGAAGAGCCATAGGGGTGGAGGAGAAGCTCATCGGGGGCTGGGTAAGTCGAATAGGTGAAGAGAGGAGGAGTGTGCGAGCGCTCTCGGTCATCATAGGATCCGCTGAAGAACAACTCCTCAGTGTGCTCCATCGGAGGAGTGAATTGTGAAGGTAGAGTCTTAGAGGGAGTGATGGGTTGGGCCCTAGACTTGGAGGAGCGCTTCGACTTGGTAGCGGCAGCAGGCTGAGACTGCTTTTCGGAGTCTGCGTCGTCGGAGGATCCCGCGCGACGCTCAAGGTCCTCAAGACGGCGCTTAAGCTTCTTGCCTATAATGGAAGCTATATGTCAGTATATGTCCCGTCACTTGAGAATTACACAGAAGCCAAATAGGTTCAGTCAACTGGGCAGACATCACATACGGTAGTTACGCTGGGCAATGCGGTTCTGGATTCGTCGTCGCTCTGCAAGATCCGAAATCTTGGTCCAGTCCTCGTCAGGGTTGGCAGAGCTGCTGAATGCGCTGCTAGTGCCGTGGTTGGAGTACTGGCGAGGAGCGGAAGGCGAAGCCGAGTATGTGTAGTGAGGTTGTGACATGGTGAACATGGACATGTTGGCTGTGGTGTTGGAGCTGTTGGGAGGTTTAGAAAACAGAGGAGCGCTGGCAACGGAAGTCATCGATATTATTCAATGACGAAGCTGTGTGTGGCCCAGGCGCAGTGCAAATTCGATGCTCAGATATCTTCCTGTTCTTCGTGCTCGAAATGAGTTTGAATTGTCTGCTGGCTGGCAGGAGGAGGAGATTTGAGCTCGACGAGAGAAGTAGGGCAGACAAGAATATGAATGTCAAGCTTGAGACTTGAGAGCTGATGATCAAGACTAGACGTGAATGTGAGGACAATTGAATAGCACCTGATTGAAGATGGAGAGTTGGAGATGAGGGGGGATGGTCAAATGTGAGGGGGAAGAGGCTGTAGATTAAATATTCCAAGCTTGGTTTCTTCCTTCCCATGAACAAGCAGCCGCAGTCAGGCCAAGGAAGGAGCCAAGCAACCCGTCGCCCGCAGTCCGCAGCCAGCCCAGTGAGTGGCGCCTCCCAGTGGAGGAGCGGGGGGGGAGGTGGATGGAAGCAAGGAGCCACCTTGCCCACGCCTTTCCCAACATCTACTGCCTATTTCGTACGCCGTGAATTTTCCATCCTACACCCCCAAGGAGTCAGGGGTGGGGTGTGTACTATAGGACTTTATGTTTTCTTCACCCCCAGGGTAGCGCCCGCCATTTAGTCCCACATCAACAACCAAAAGAACTCCACCACTCTTCCATCCACCATCCACTAAGCCTCCACGCCTCATCCAGCCAACCCAGTCCACGCACGGTTTTTCCCATATTCAGTGAAGCCTTTCGACGGCGTTCTTTCTGGGCCCCTAGGCCCTGAACCCGGGGCCATGGCCGAGCCCACCTCACAGGGCTGCTTCTCCTAACAGTCGTGTCGCCCATGCTATGCCTTCACAATTCCATATCCATGCCCAACGACTTCGGCAGCGTATCAAGTTTCTCCGTCAATGGCCATGAGGCCGAGTCCCCAAGGACTCGTCCCTGATGACCTGGCCCTAATGGCGGGTCTCCGACAACTAACTATAACGATGCAACACGCAGCTACGCTACAACTATGTCCGGAGTACGTACTGCTCTTTATACATAGGTAGTATCTCCTCTGCATGCCCCTGTTTACCTCCGATTCCAAACATCCACATGCATTCCAAATCACTGTCGCTCAGCCTTCCGAATCCATGACCAGGCACTGGGACGATAGCATGCCAGATAATTAAAGATTTTGCTGCAATACGACAGTGGGATCTCCGGGCCACGTAATTATTGTCACGATGCCGGAGACTTTGTTTGTCGCCGAATCGCCTACCACCGAATCTATGCCTGGATCCGTAGCGACCTACCTTCAACCTATGCTTTAGAGGGCTGGGTGCCTGCCAGTCTGCCTGCCTACAGGTGTGTCTTGGTGCATGTAGTGTGGGTGTAAAGTATTCCCGCCTCAGTGAACTTGTATCTGTAGCCGAGAAGCAACAGAACGCATGGGAGACCCAGGCTTCATGCTTTGTAGATCAAGCAGATCACGAGCCCTTCCAAGAATCGTTTATGTACTACGGGTCCTCCACAACCCGTATCCAATACGGATTGATTTTAAGGATGAGATGTTCGGGCTTGCTCATTCGAGGCAGCCGTTTCATCGTATTCACAGTTATAGAGAAATAGCACTCTATACTGGACGTGAAGAAAACGGCTCTGTAAAGGGCGCGGGTCCTCTAAAGTCCCTCTAATCTACAGCAGGTCGTAGATTGGCGGACGAAGAGCTCCAGTTTATTGCCAATTTCTGGCCGCCTTTTGGTCTGGGCTTTTGGGCTGGGGGGCCAAATGCGAGTAGACAACAGGACTCCACAGCCACCAACAGAGGCGAACAGCACGGTCATTGTGCAGACTTCCCAAGCACAACACACCGCAACACGCAACACACAACACCAACCACAAGACAAGGCAAGGCAAGGCAAGGTAAGGCAACTTTTTTATGTATGCTGTAGAAAAAATGAAATAAAAAGCCAGCCGTTGAAGTACAATTGCCCAAAGAACAAAAGGACTGCACCGGACAACACGCCATAGGGACCAAAGGTCTCCATACCAGCATGAACACAATATACTA
The DNA here is from genome assembly GCA_024336345.1 of Mariannaea sp. PMI_226. Classification (NCBI taxonomy): domain Eukaryota; kingdom Fungi; phylum Ascomycota; class Sordariomycetes; order Hypocreales; family Nectriaceae; genus Mariannaea; species Mariannaea sp. PMI_226. Next base: position 3,745,875 of record JANFOG010000001.1, on the reverse strand, counting down.
TGCACTCATCGTCTGAAGCCTGCCACAACCAAATTCTTCAGCAGGGTAGTTAGAGACTTATCCATCACTAAGTACAGTGATCCACGAGACCAGGGGCAAAATGGACCTGGCCTCTCTGTTGCTTGCCATTCATACCACTAAGCCCAGGAGCGCAGGAGCATGGGAGGCTAGGGTGGAGGATGAGAGACAAACTGGCCTAGCCTATTGCTGTGAAGCAAAGGAACCAAATGTGGGCAAATTTAGCCCAGATTCTTTTTTGGTTTTGGCACTTGGGCTTCGCCATCAGCCATCCTTGTGTCTGTCCCCACACCCAGTAACTTGACTTCGCCTTTCACCATGCATTCACACCCTTGACCACGCCCTCTCCAACACATCAACAGTAACCACACCGTCAGGTCCAGCACAAGGTTCCCTTCACTGTTCCCTACTGCTTGTCCAATGGTCTCCCAACTACCCCGAATTGCTTCCCAAGGTTCCCAAGGTTCTCGACCAAAGCACCAGCTCCGCAACTTCTGCAGCCAATCATAGCCTGTTCCCAAGGTCCGCCCTCCCGGGAGCACACCACTCCGTAGGCCGGGCCGATCGTTGCGTAGGGCTGTGTGACGACAGCATCCATCACTGGCATCGACCCCCCAAGGTAATCTTGCTTCTGTCTATTTTTTGGTTTGGCTCCTTGTCGCCCTTTTCCCCTTGTCACTGGAAGGACTCCATTCACACCCACGCAACCACACGGGATGGCTCAGGCACCACGGCTTCACTAACTTCCGCATGGCTCATCCTGCATGATATTCCCGGCGTTCATTCGCCTTTCCAAAAGTTCTCTCGACCACACACGTAGTGATCCCCATGTCGAATGGTTTTCTATACTGGGATAATTGGGGTCGAATGTCAGGTCACCGACGATGCTGTGCTGTTGGGATTGACAACTCCAAGCCCTACAGTGCAATACTTGTCGGCCGCCGATCAATCATGCCTCTGCCCTACGGTGATACTATGTCATATTACCATCCACTCAAATTCGGTGGCGGGCCAAACGCAACCTGGCTTGATTTTGCGACAGTTTCTAAGAGAGCCTAGGAACCGACATCCGAAAGGCGCATCGTGCGACTCATGTCAATTTTCGAACCAATGAGCCTGGTATGCATTTGGAATCTTCATCAAACGGTGTGTTGATTTTCCCCAGGTCTCCTCGACACAGTCATACCTTTTTTCGCTTGCCGACCCGCACAGGCCTTATGTTGTCCACACCAGCCTTTTTCAACTACGACTTGCGCCCGCCCGACCAGTGTTCGCCGAATCTAATTTCTTCGGGTTTAATCAACGTTACTTTGTGACAGAGCCGGGCAGGGGGTGGGGGCAGGCATAACGGGGACATATGACGACGTTCGTAAAGTCCGAGTCTAGCCCCCGAAGCCAGGTTGACGCCATCCCGCGCAAGGAAAATAAAAAACAAATCATGTTACGGGTGATTTCTCAGCAAGCGGCATGAAGATAGGCCGTTGAATAAACTTCTGTAGGGCAGGCGTGGATGCCTTAGTTAAGGTGGCGAAAATAAGGGGGCACCGATTAACTAACTGCCGCCCGCCCATTACTCGGCTCTCGTAGCCGGTAGGCGCAGATAGACGCCAGTGAGTGTCGAGTTCAACGGCGCCAAAGAAGACGGGGTCCAAACCTTTCACTCCATTTTCCTATTGCGTCTGGGCTGGGTGGAGTACTGCCATACCAAAATACACCCCAACGGCCACTTATTGGCCCCCTCTCTGCCTTCGCCTCTGTTAGCCATAAGTCGGTCAACGGAAGACTGAGCAGCCGTGACTTGGGGCATGGCGGGCGCAGTAGGACGCAATAGGCAATTCGAGGATATATCCAACGCGAACCTGGGCTAGGACCACAAATTCTGAAATAGAAAGAAAGTTTACAGGGATGAGCTCGAAGAAAAAAAAACATGAGAGACTGAGAGAAGCATCTTGGTCGATGTCAATTGAGGAAACAAACTAGCATTTTGCCTCTGAGCAGGTCGGTTTATTAATCAGACTGAATAATTAATCAGACTAAACAAAGGCATTTCACAATTATCTCGAAAATAGGGGTGGATGCAGAATTCTATGATATTCTCTTCGAGTTGAAGCTGTTGCGGTCAAGACAAACATTGGGAACCCGCCCAACAACATTATAGCCAGCCTCCTTCTGGTCCATCTCCGGGAACCGTTTCCGACTGCCTGGGTGGGTGCGTGGGTGCAGTGTGTGAGCAGCACCGGGGACCTGGCACCGGGTCCCTGCAAAAATTCGGACGATAATGTAGGTACCTCCCAGTAGCTTACACACGCATGCGCGCATACAAACGTCCCTACATGCGCGTTGTATGTCCCTACTCCGTATGTGCAAGCGAATAAGTCCAGTCACGGTAGATCTCACTATAGCGCGTGCTCCAGTACACGTGCTTGTGGAAAGGGAGTGGGAGAGGGCGTCACGTTTTGCCCCAATCCATCTCCGCCATCTGCTAGGCGACAAAACTTCATCTGGCAGCGCAAAAGGCGGAGTCAGTCTCATCGGTGCTTAATTCTCATTTACCGGAGCACTGTCCCATCAAAAACATATCATTATCCACACCCGTCTTATCCCTACCGGTCAAAAGATAAAAAAGAAAAAAAGAAAAAAAAAAAGGGCGGAGTGCGGACAACTGGAGAGGCCTCGTGAAGAGAACAGTTATGGCGCAAGCCGGTACTGTATTACGTGAAATTGTTTTTTTTTCCTAATCTCTAGAAGCTACATGAGTGTGGTAATAATTAAACGGCGTTTCATTTGTATTGTGTTTAGTTGAAATAAAGGCTGGGACTTCAGTCTGACATGGCAGAGCAGGGTATAAAAGAAGGGACTGATTTTTGGCAACCGTTTGTTCCGTGCACCGCTTTGTAAGGCTAGAGTTATAAATAAACCGCCTGACAAAGCTAACAGATCTGTATCGCCACGCTATGATTGACTGCCTAGGTCCCCGGGATTTTTTTTACTGGCAAGGAGGGGGGACCTTTGGTGGCCAGCGCGCAAGATTGGGGGACCCCTCGTGAGAATCTCTGTACGTACTGTGTAGTGAATGGAGCTTAATCACTAGAGAAGTTACAGCAATCCTGTACATCATCGATATATTTGGGCAGTTATTGTGAAATTTATTCCAATGCTGCAACTTACGTGGTTAGAAATGATATGGCAGTCTATTCAATAGTAGAGTGCTGGTTGACCTGGCAATTGTGTCTCGAACGTCAGAAATCTGGTTGACGAAGTGGCGCACTCCCCCTCTCCGGAGTCCCCTGTTGGCGCAAATTCAACCGCCAAAAGGCCGCCATCGTCGTCATTGGAGGTATCTCATAGTTCACCGCAACGTTCCAACAGCTTTCTGTCCATGTTCCTTCCTATCCCGCCGCCCGCAGTGCTTGAACACGCCCAAGACCGAAACCACTGCCTCAGGCTTCGACAACAGCAACGACAGCATGATAGATTGCAGCCACGCAACTCCAATTAACCAAAGTTTGCGCCAACAAATGCTGCGATGTCTCACATTGGGGGCCGTGCTGGCTGATAAATCTCCGAACCCAATGGGAGAGACGAAGGGAAAAGATGCATCTGAGGTTGATGTGATGGACGGGCGGCCTTATGCGCTCTGGTCCGTTGATGAAGCATACTAACTTGCTTTGCATTTGCATTTTAACTTCCAAGCTCTCGGCATTTCTTATAATGGTTGGTTGACTAATGCGTGGCATTTCGGTAATAACCACTTGTATGATGCCCATATCAGCCCAGCTAAATTTATTTACTCCAGCACTAACTAAGGCTCCACACAATGGCTCGGTCACTACATATTATGTAAGTTATCAATCTAGCATAGGGATAATGTATTTTCCTGTGTGGGTGTAGGGGGCGCGGTGAATCCCAAAACTAGGCATGGAAATAATGAAACTACCGCGCGTGTGCTTCGCTTCATCCTCATCTTGACTCGTGTCGACACTCCGCAGTTCGTCCAGTGCAACTTCTAAGTTGGGCATGTTCTGTGCTTTTTTGGGGCCTGTGCATGCGCCTTGCATGATTTCATGCGACTTTTACTCTTTTTCTCTTTTTCTCACTCTAAATAGCACGGGCAAGGGGGCATGTTCCCAATATTGTTCCGGTCTCCCGAACAGGTTACGCCTCCTCTGGGTTTTAGTTGATAAATCTTGATTCAGATCAGAGCTGCAAAGTCTAAGTAACGAGACAAGGTGGGGATATGTAAGGATGCATATACATGCTTCCTGGCTACTCCGTACATAGGCAAGAATCAGACCAATGTTTCGACTTGAGATGTCACTTGTAGGATCGGCTTCCCTGAAAAAGTACACAATATTGAGTTAGGTGGGACCAGTGACCACTGCTCACCCCAGACAGACTCCGAAACTCGGGCTATGTATGGGTGCACCACGTGCCGCCATCAATCAACTTCACCCGGAGATGTCCCGTACATATTCTTATGTACTAATTTGTAGTCCAAATATACCTGCACAGGCAATATCCATGTTGGCTATGGATTCTTCCATTGTGTAATTTGTTTCTAAAGTACGGAACAGTTATGCGAGTGACTCCATCGGGACTCGTCGTAGCCTCCAAGGATGAACTCTCCCCCCCCCCCCCCCCCCCAAAAAAAAAAAAAAAAAACATTCTGTGCAGCGCGTTGACAGTCCGCCAGAAGAGGAAATTGCATGATTACATTTGAATTTCTGTAAACTACATAGTCAACACCCAACCTAACCTAACCTAACCTAACCTTAGCCCCCCGCCATCGCTATCGCCATCGCCAAAAGGGCCTCTGGTGGGCTTGCGTCCGTCCTGTATCGGAGGAATTCAGCACAGCCGCGCGGAAGCAAACCGGACTTTCATTTCGCCCATCGGGATCTTGATGTTCCATAGTAGTCTACAGTAGAATCGCTGCTGCACGTGCCACATGTCGACAAAGAAAGTATTATCGTCGACATCGCAAACTACACAGTAACTCATTAGGTTTCTACGTACTACACAGTACTGCCCTGCCTTGCTGTGCTGTGTCCCCTTGGGTGGTGCTACGCCGCAAAATCCTTCGCAAACATTGGGGGCCACATACATACCTTGGGCCCCCTTCTCATTTATTGCGCCAGCCAATCCCTCTTCCGTCTTGGAACTAACTCTCTCTCTTGTCGGGAAAATCATGCCACTTTTTGGGCCCTGCAAACTCCCAGCGTAGTACCCCGAGACGACGAATGTCAACACGAGCCTGGGGTCCATTAACCAAGTACGTCCATTGCACGGACCGTGAAAGGGCTTGTGTGTGTAGAAGGGCCTGGGCGCCACTTGGCCTCCTCGTCCCGCTCCCCAACCATGGGTTTCAATCCACTACGACGTGGTGAACCAGTCGGGATGAAAGGGCCCGAAGGAAGAGTTCCAGCCTGGTTGCCAAGCATTATTCCCGGTGGCCTATGTCCGTCTCAAATCTCAATGTGATCTTGGAAAACATGAAACCAAGCGCGGGCTGCTCCCAGCGCCCACGCTACTGCTTCGTCGTTTGGATAGCTACTAGTTATGTAACTACTTCCCTACTGCACTGACATAGTGCATATCTATTGTACCTACCTAACTGTCTACCTACTATGTACGTTTGTGAACTGTTCTTGCGGCAAAGCAGGGAGCATGGACAAGGGCATCAGGCTGTTTGATGAAGTCTTTTTTTTTTCTTCTTTTTTTTATGAGGGTTAAATGTCAGATACTCATAACATGTATGCCTGGCATTTTAATTTGTAAGCCCAAATGCTTCAGTCGTGGATTCCATGCAAAACATCATCCCAATTTCCGCCACCCCTGGGCCAAGCTAAGTGTCAGTGATCCTCTGTTCGCTGTCAACCTTCAGCCTTCTTCAGCCTTACAGCCCAGAGTAATGGAGAGAAGAAAGAAATGGGTCGACCTACTGTCTCATTGGAGTGTAACATCTGCGCCCGTTACAGGCAATGTAGATGCGTGGAAGAAAAAGTTAAATGAACCCCGAAGTTAGCATACTCGGAGCCACTTGCTCAATTTCCTATCGTCCTAGGCAATAATTTGCCGACAATGTGGGCTACTCCTGTTGTTCAAGGTTGGCACTTAAACCTGGTCTACGAGAGTATTAGGGCATGGCCTTTGCTCTCAAACGAGCACTGGTCACTTTCTCTACGTGGCTCATATGCTTGAAGGGCAATGGTTTCCTCTTCGAGTGAGCATACGTATGTCACACCAAAAAGATCGACGAATGGTTTGCGCGGTGAATCCTATCGTTGACGCTACTCCTCTACTTGCTATTCTCCTGCCTCATACTACAATCCGGATTATACAGCGCACTTCCTATGTATAGTTGGTCCCCGTGGGGCCCGCCACACCTCGTCCCTGACAATCATGCTCCGTACGTGCTACGTACGTACGTATTGTGTGCGGCATCGCGCATTAGGCCCTATCAAATCCACCCGGATATATTAGGCGGGACTTTGGGAGGAGAAGCCTTCAACAATCGTGGTACTATTCCGCAATCGGGTACAACTCTCGAGCTTGAAATTGGCTTGACACCTCTAGAACCTCCAAGCTTCAGCCCAAACACGTTCCACCCCTTGCACCATGCATTGGATTTTCTCCTTGGGGGCGAGACCAAAGATTCCTTGCCGTTCCTTTGGCCTTAGTTAGTTCCCACCACTTCATCCGTCCAATCGTTCACCGCCATTGCCAGGCGACGCCATAGCTCCATCCCCTGATGCCGGCATAGGAGCACAGGGCTGGCAGTACGTGGCACCGTTCATGATGCCTTTCGCTTCTTCCCCCAACACCTGTAAAAGGAGATAGTATGTATTAATTTGGTTGTATCTTAGCTGGTGGATGGTAGTCTTTGGGGATTAAGGTTTTAATCACAAAACGCCGCCGAAACTCCGTTATTTTAGAAAAACAACAGAGGCAGTGCTATGAAATGCCTTTGTTCGTTCGCCCCCAGCTTGCAAGAGCCAATTAGGTGATCACGAAAAGTGTTTTCCCAGGCATTAATTCTCAACGTCTTGACCAGGACCGTTGATTAGTTACCACTTGAGATGCTTGTTAACTGCAAGCACGGGCACTGCAGCTGATCCGTCATCCATGTCTGTGTTCCAGCCCTACGAGGCCGGCCCCCTCCTCTCGAGGGAAACGATATCAGTCTTGATTATGTACACTGAGTGGTTTCGTGTGTCACGTCGTGCTGGAAATGACACCCTCCCTCAAGTCTCTCGCATACTATTCATTTTGAGCTGTAGCTTCTTGCGAACCAATCACAATCCATCTCTCATCCTAGACTTTACCTCCCCACTGTCGTCCCGACAAAAGAACCTCAGAACCTTTTTTGGGGGCTAAAATGGGAATGAGGGTCAGGCGGCCGCCGGATCCAGTGCCCGCTAGGCCAGCGTCGTGGGTAACGTGGGCAGTGCGCTAACCAACCAAGTGACCCTGATCCTAAGGAGCTCATGGACGGCTTTCCGGAGGCCGGGGGAGCTCTCATCGACAGGTACATGCTGCAGTCCTGTACGTGCGTACTGGTATCCAAGCTCCCTCCACCATCACAAACCTATCACCCGGTGTATTGATGGTTATCTTACCCCCTCTGCCTCCCGCCCCCTTGCCCCCAGTCTACCAATATGGTCCATTCTTGCCGAATGCCGTATCATCCGACAAGTCCCGGGTTTGCCACTCTGGAACAACATGCCCAAGCTTCTTCCAAAATTGACTGGAGAGAAAAGCGATATGCATGGGAACCAAGAGTCCAAGTATGAGCCACTATTATGCGAGGACAGGTGAAGTTGCTGTGAATTGACAGCGAAGCGACTGCCAATATCCAGCGTTGCAGCCTATATAATGACAGAATAACAACAACTACCCAATCACACGACCCTCTCGGCCTGCCCGCTGCGGCTCTGCGTGCAAGGCCGCAGCATGCAGCCTAATTTTGATAACCAAAAAGCAAGAAGCCTGCTATCAGGTGCGGAAAGCCGCTAACAGAGGAACCCCCAGCGCTGAAGCGCACTGGAAGAAAAAAGAAGAGACTTGGCAACGGCCATCGAGCATAGCAGCGAAGCCACCCGAGAAGAGTGATTGAGGAGGGTGTGCGAAGTAAGCTTCAGTCCCCAGCCCAGCAAAAAAGAGGGTGGAGCAAGAATCCCAGGTGCGTCTTGACAAATTGCCTATGGAAAACAGTTGGGGTCCCGGGGAGAAGGGAGGCAGTTTAAGGTTCTCACGCTCATCAGCCACCAGGTTGGTTGTCAACCGTCAACTCCTCACTCCTCACATAAGGCTATGTATCTTCTCTGATTGCCGCCAAGACATCAGGTGCGAGACACTGCTGTAGAGTATGCAAGCTACTGGAGATGGAGCAGAAATACACTGCTCCAGAAGGGGATATAATTTAGAGTCATAAGGGGCCCAGCTCAGGAGGCCGTCCGTTTGAGGCCAGACACGCTGGGAGACAATGAAGGAGAAGGGTGAAGGAAGGAGGGGCGTGCAGTCGGAACCGAAAACGAAAGGACTTGAGAGCTCGGAGACTTTCTTTGCGTCCTTTTGACCCCAAGCCGCTATGAATTATGGGCTGAGAAGCTTCATGGTACTGGAGGGTATATTGATGAGGGTATTGTTTCTGTGTCAAGAGGCGAGCGGCCCACCCAAACAAAATCTCGCCGTCCCATACTCCTTGCCTGGCGGGAGTTGGGAACAATAGGCGAAGCTCTGAGGCTTGTATCCATCCTTGGTGGACCCCTAGTCCCTCTTGTGATTAAATCAACATTTGTTGTGGTGAAATCGTGCACTGTTCTGCTGCTGCCCAGCAGGATGAGAAAGGAAAAAGGGCACGCCTTGTGGATCAACTGTTTCTGTTCACTTCGAGGGATATTACTTGTTATGTACTAAAGCCGTTCCAAGTACTGGGCCTAAGGTGTGCGCCTTGGTCTCTGTTTGGTGCATGCTGTTTGATTTGGCCAATTTTACAATGCAATCGACAGTTTGAAGGAGCACAAAAAGTTTCCGAGCTTCATCCCTATTGTAATTATCTTGCATCGTACAGCTTGCGTCGTCATATCCAGTGCCTCATTTTGGGGAGCACGGCAAGCAACGTGTTCCAGCCTAGTGGACTGGAGCCCGAGCAAGACCTGCTAATTTATCAGGCAGGGACCCCATGGAATAACGATCCTCAATGTTAAATCTAAATCCTGGCCCAGCCCTGCCAGCCAGTCAAGGCATTGTTGGGGTAGGAACTCAAAACAGAAGGTCAGTAGGGGGGTGTGTAGCATTGAGAGCTTTCATCGACCATTGGGGCCATGAGGGATGTTGCTGCTCCTTCCAGTCTGAAGAATTTGGGTTAAATGACCCAATTTGGATTAACGCCACTTTGATTGCTGGATTGGGTCACGTGAAGAAAACGCGATCCCATCCCCCGGCTCGCGGAAAGACGGGCCCCGGGAGACCATGAAGCTTTCATCATAACTACGTGAAGAAAAGATTATCAATTAAGGCAATACGACAACAAGCGGTGTCAGTAACAATTTTGTGAACATCACTTGCATCAGGATCTTCGGCGAAGGCGATGCCAGCAAAGAGAGGCGAATGTGGCCCGCCAGAAATGTAAGAAAGGCCAAGATGCTCCTCTTCGTAATTGCGTTACTACCTCAGAGACTGGAGCTTGTGAGAGCTCTAAGGTCCCCAATGCTTGGTAAGACATCACTAAATCATAAGAGATGGCAGGGTGTTGAAGGGGTGCGTCGAGGGACAAGGTTGACTTTCATGATCAAGTCTCCGAGAGAATGGGAGTCACGATTTCGCCTTGAGACCCGGTCAGTGACATGGGAATGAGCACAGGCAGGTCGATCCCGCCATTTCCATATAGAGACAAATGTCCATGCAAGAGGCAAGATACCGGGTTTGAGAACCACCAAAGAGGAGAGTGAGAGAGACGGAAAAAATGGAGTATGATGCTTGTGCTTCAAGACAAATGATGGAGTTTGAGCCTGGTGACGTTTGCGGGGACGTGACGCACCGCCAGAGTCGGCACTCAAGGTCGTAGGGCTGCATCAAAAATGGGCTGTTCCGAGCGGTGAGTCTAGCAAAAAGCTTCGGCGTGTCCGGGACTACCACCCACAGGCTTCTGCTGCGGCTGGTGTCGAACGTGGATGGCTGCAGTACCAGTACTGGCATGTCTTGGGTGCTGTGGCAGGGGGGAGCTTTGTGATTGCAGGCATGGCTTGCAATAGTACGTAGGTAGTATGCAGGACGTAGCAGCCTGTGCTGGCGACGCGATTTCCTCAATTGGGGGACTTGGATTGGATGGGGAGGTGTGCCATTGGACCAGCAGGAGGGGTCGATCATGGTAGGACGATGCAATTGCCAAAAGAAGGATAGGCAGCAACCGCGTATCTCTCCGCTGGAGAATATTGATGCTGTTCCAGTTTATTCGAGGAGGAAAGGAAAAACAAATACGCACATTACAAGGTCAAGCTTCTGAGGCACAAATGACTTGAGGGCGAGTGAGAGAACGTGGTGACAGACCCATTGAATGGAATGTAACGGCGGCCAGACAAGGGACGATGCGCGCCCCACAGGGTGCAACGGGGTGTGGATATATCCGAGCCGTCCACAGTCCGAGGTACGTACATACATGCACACAAACAGACCAAGCTTGAGGAGGGCCAGTGAGGGGACCCATCGGATGGGCTAAAAGACAAAGGGATGCAAGCTTGGGACTCTGGAGGGGATAGCCCCAGGCACGTACCCCATAGGGCTGAACGGGTACAAGATGAGGCGTGCGTCTTGATTGGCTGGCCCTGTTGTGGTTTTTTTTTTTTTCCTAGGGAGATAAGTCTACGTGCTGGGGAAAGAGGAGGAAAAAAATGTCACAATTCGCCAGGGTCCTTATGCCGGCTTTTTTTTTTTTCCTTTATTGGGGTTATGGGTATCTTGAGGTCTGGCCCATGGAGCCAAGCACACAAGGATGGGAGTTGATATTGAGCCCAGAGACACGACGAAAGCAAAAACCAAGGAGAGGTGTTCAATTGACGAAAGCCAAACGTAAAGAACGCGCAATCTTGCCAGCTAACCTCTCTTTCCCATGACGTATTGGATATGCTACCATGCGAAAAGTTAAGAGGGATAGCGTTGGAGAAACAGGTTCGACGGTTGGATTGAGGTACCTACCTTAGGGTGACTGGACGCTAGGCTGAGAGCCAGCCAATGGGATCGCGATCCCACGATGGGCGCTGGGTGCATCCCGCATCAGTCTACAGGCTAGTTGGAGGTTTGCGGCTGATGATATGTTGGCAAACTGCAGCAAAAAGATGTTCCGGGTCGGCTAGCGACCTTGTGCTCAACTGCTTGTGTGCGGCATGTGGTCGCTGCGGCTGAAGCTACAAGGGACGCGCAACAAGGGGAAAGAAGAGGGGGGAATGTAAAAAGTACTACCTCAAGCTTTGGATTCGGGCCTGCTTGTTATCAGAGCATTTTGTGTTGTGGTTGTTTTAGGAATCATGAGGATCTTTTGTGTAATTGCCTGCTTTCTCGGGCTTTTCAGCTGTTCGGCCAGAGGTGCGAGCGGCGAATTATCATGTGCGAGTGCGAATCCGATCCTAGGCTGGCGCTGCATGTGCACACTTTGGGCGTGCGGCGGAGACACAAGAAATGCCAATGTATCGAGCTGTGGAATCAAAAAGACAGGCAAAATAGGCAGCCGTTTAGCTTAACCAAAAGAATACCAAGACTGCGGTATCCTCTTTGTTGATGGCAATTTGTGCCACTCGTTCTCGGTAACGACCGTTGTACTACCTACCTTACCTACCTAGGCAAGGTACCTACCTAGACTACCTTTCACCATTGTGCAAACGAACATGGGGAATGCCCGCAAAGCCATGGAAACCACACCCTGTGACGATGAGGCGAAAGGTGACAAAGCGGACAGGGTCGGCCTCCCCTCCCCTCGGTACAGATGCACTCTGTACGTAGTGGTATGCACCGGGGGGGGATAATGTACTGTCGCACTCACCAGTAGCGCTGGGTATGTGCATGTACGAATCTCAATAGTTTCTGCATTGGCAGCGAAGATCACACAAAAAAGAGCAAAAAGAAACCAGGTAGGAAGCCGCTGTCTGCTCCGCCACTCCCGGCGAATCCACCACTCAGGATGCAAAGAAAATTGCGGCTGGTGACGTTCGGAAGGGCTCCTCTCAGAGGGCCATAGCATCCCCTAACGTTGCAGCGAGCAGGCACGTTTACGTTCCCATTTTGGACCCCAAGTCGCTAACCTCCCCCCTCCTCCAACTCCAAGCCTCAATTGGGCGACCCAAGCCACCACACACCAGTCCCACAACAAATTAGTCCGGGGGGGGCGGCACCCCAGTCGCTGGGCCAGAGTGGAGGGGGATGCACTTTCCGCCAGTTTAACGTGGGAGAAAGCCAGTTTGTGTGGTGAAAAGGCGGAGGACGCTGTTGTGCTTGAAAAGAGAGGGAAGACTTTGACAGGGGTGGTGTACAGGGAGTGCAACCTCGTCTCAGAGTCCGAGGACCGGGGGTGAGAGGAGGAGGAGGAGGAGGAGGAGGAGGGGCCCCAAAGCCCAAAGGCTCCAAGGCCCCAAGGCACCAAGGTTATCGAAAGGATAACCCCATTGAGCCAAATAGGCGATTCATGTAGCCTCAGGCGCCAACCGCGAACACAGCCCGTGGAAGGTCATCAGGAAGCAGAATGGAAGACATCAACAACCACCCCCATAGGATAGGGCGTCTATAGCTCGAGTCACATTCTGTCAAATCCAAACTGCAAATCCCCCGAGTTCGTGCCGATTGGGGTCTTGGTCAACCAGCGCCCTTCCGTTGTCTAATTTGCTTTTGCTTCGCCATTCACCACCACCCCCCCTCCTCCTCCTCCTCATCGACCCCGACCACGATGGTTGGTACTTAACAAACCGTTATTAGAACACCGACTACCGACATACCTACCCGAGTGATGTATGATACTATTCGCACCCAACCCGCTTCCCCTTAGGAACTATTGTCGCAGTTACTCCTTTTACTCTATTTTTGTCACATACCTATGCAGGATATTGTGAAACTTAGAAGAGGCTTTTCGGTAAACCCGGCCAATCCGTGATGTCATTCCCGTGACGCCCGTCTTTGCATCTGATCGCAAATCGACAATAGCATAATTAGACAGATTCCCAAACGCCGCCAAAACGTCATTGGTCAAGAACCAAGACAGGTAGAGAGAGACTATTCTAACATGTGTGAAAGAGAAACGCTGCTTGGTAGGACAACAATGACATTTCCGCACAAAAGTTCTCTGCGTTCATTTCCCCCGTTCTCGCTTGGTGTGGTTTTGTGGCATCTTCCGCTCAACTGCCTCGTCATCGGGACTGTCCGACATAATAGTTTCCTAACTTAAAGTTGCCCTACCCTTCGGCATTCATTGCCATCTGAGGCGATATACGATGGCTAAACGACCCCATAGACAATTCCAAATCTGCATCGCCTCCCAATAACTAGGCTACCCCACGAGCAGGTTTCACGCCCAGCTGTTCCCGTTTATTCTCGTTCTCACTCCACGTCGAAATACGAAATGTCGCAGCAAAGGAAAGTTGCTGTTGCTGTTTTTTTGCCGTCTCTTCCGGTCAGGTTAACTCAACCCTCAACCTTTGGTACGTGGTTCACAACCTTGTCATCTTTGACGTGTCGTTGCACGTAAAAAAAATAACAATGCATACCCTACACGCGCAATTACTGCTCTCGTCTCGAGAATTGCTCAGTTTGAACCCGAAACAACCGTTCTCCCGCTAATTTGATCGCCCAAGGGCTCGCCTTCCAAGGCCGTAACGGGGCAAGAGTTGTAGTTAGTCCACCATAGTAGTTAGTTATTTTCTCGTCGGTAAATACGTGCCGAGCCCGTCAACAACTTCCGAGTCATTTCGGTCTCCGTATTCTTGCTATCCACCGTCCCTCTTAAGCGGCCGCACCTCGCTTCCGTGCCAAGTAGTTATTTCGTACATAGCATGGTACAGAGGGACCCGTGATAAAAAAGTTGCCGATCTAATTACGTTTTGAGACTGTGGCCCTACGGCTCGACATGAGATAGTAGGTGTAATTTCTTGGGAGTGAGCTGTCACCGGCCCTTCCATTCACTCCCACCACCCACATCCAAACGGAGGCCCTGGAAAGCTTCGACAGGGCATCATCCTCCGCGGAAACCCTCCTATCCCCTGGATCTGACTTTCGTTATTGTCCTTTTGCTATGACTGAGGTTACCAGCAACTCAACAACGGTCGTCAACCAGCTCCTCAACCGGAAAGGCAAAACAAGTGCCGCCCGCAAATGCCGCAGTAGCCGCATTTTGGTACTCAAAGCCATTGGCTGAAAAAGGAGGGGGAGAGATGGATGGGGGATGAGAAAGGAAAGGTGCCAGGATAGCTATTTCAAATACTTAATCGACGGTGCTTACCTATTTCCACGTATTGGTAATGGCTGTGTCATGACCGCCCCCCTCAAGGTGCTCGTGCTGGTGTGCTGATTCTGAGTAAGAGCCCACGATGAAGGCCTCTGTATATCGTCTGAGGGCCCTGTTAAACCCACCCAAGCATGCGCATTGTCCATCTTCCCCTGTCCATGAGGATCCGTCGTAGGGCTGGAATAAAATGGCTCAGTAATCAGAATAATCAGAACCTAATAATTTTGGTCCAATTTCCGGGTGCCCTTTTGGTTCTGACTGTAAGAGTACGGGGTACAGGGTAGCTATTTCCCAGCCGTTTGGTACTATTATACATCTGGGCCAGGTTATAAGCAGTAATGGTTAACCGAAACCACGGACCCGGCTGCCTGGCGAGCCGGTATGTCAATGCTACTGTTTTTTATATATACGGATGTGTGGCGTGAGTCTCGTTTTAGAATCGTGAGATGGCGTATCTCCCAGTTTGTGGTGCCACGGTCGTCGTCGGGTTGGAACTTGTGCTTGGGGGCTATGCATATGTTTGATGAAGGATGGGCGGCCGCACGACGTGTTTCTGTAACTGACACCGTGGGTACACTATAGAGGACAAAGAGGGAGTTTGACTGAGGCCTGCAATCCTCTAGTACAGTAAACACTCCTGCATAGAGCAGGTAGTGGGAGGGACGAAGGTAGCCTTGACGCTCCCCTGTACCATGCCGGTCCTGGTTTCCCCCCTATCTACTGTGTAATGTCCAACGGCACTGCTGAAGTTCAGTCAAGGATCTGGGCTTCAACTGTACTGCTCCTGCATGTACTACAATAGTAGGCAGTAGCCCTCATCCTCTATTCACGCCCCGATCCTTCCAAGACAACACACAAACTTGTTGGGCTCTTCGTGACATCCACCCATCCGTCGTCCTACCAGGACTCTCAAGATTGAACAGGGGCCAAAGTAAGTAGGAAGGATACTACAGCCAAGGCCTTGGCCGCTCAGAAACTGCGGTTGGATTCTCTCACGACGTACGTGGACAGGAGATAGAAGAGTGTAGCAACAGCAATGCCATACCATAACTGCAAATGCCCCCGTAATGGTTGAGAGAGCCTAGGCAATAACAAGATACCGAGCTTGAAAGCACCTTAAACGCCTGGCCTAGCTCACGACGATATGTCTTGATTATATTGTACACGACCCGCAGTTCAAAACGAAAGTCCTTTTGTGCACGAGACGTACTTATCCATTGATGGCTCCCTCCCAGCACAAACCTTGAGATCAGGCGTGAGTATTCATGTACCTGGTAGAGAGGGCAAGAATTCACCATGTGGTGGTAAGTATCAACAGAAACGAAGCTATCTTTGCCTAGCCCTCTGCAAGATACGCCTGGTCCGTGACAACATCGCTAGTCAAGATGGAGAACATGATCCCTCGGCGGTGAGGAGAAAAGGGGAGGGATCTCTCACCTACCATTGTGGGAAATTTTCGAGGGCTACGAATCCTTCTAAATAACTACTTATGTAGATGAGCTATTAATGGCCCTCAAAGGAAGTGAGAACAATCCAGCCTCAACTGAATGTAGCTCGGAATATAGTAAAGCATAGAATACCTCGGTATCGTAGAGATGGACCTTGGGATCTCGGCATTTTATCCAACAGCCGTAACGGCGATCTAGTTGGCAAGTTATTCTATTGTAGTGAAACTGTTCCGACAGTCATGACCAACATCTGAAGCTAGCTTCGTGAGACCTGTGATCGATCACCGCACTGCTTCTGTTCTCGATACCATCAACCATATGTTGAATTATCTCCCTCTAGATCATTGCCAGTACTTCAGTTACTTGCTTGCCCTTTTCACGTATCAGCGATGATAATATGATATTGCTTTAGACCTGGGGCGTTGTTGTTGTTTGAGATTGGGGCAATTAGTTAGAGAGACCCGTCCAGCACTCAATGTCAAAAACTCCCAGCTTGACCGCTGTCCGCAAGATCTGATGTGTTCTGCTTGGTAAAGCCCGGTCTGCGGCAGGAGTAATACGATCCAGGGAAGCTTTTTACAGTAGAGGGGGGGAGAAAACTTCGCCATACAGACGAAGTTGAGGATGTCCACGAGAACCCTTCGCATCATCTCTCCAAAAATTAACATGTCCTGTCGTGTATTGTATACGTTCATTCGAACTGGAGAAACATTTCGCGCCCAGGTATTGCGAGACGTATAACCTTTTTTATTTATCACCATGATACACATGTATGCACTACCAGAACCTGAACTATAACACCGTTACTCTGATGCAAGACGACCCATATCAACGCCGAGAACACCTCCCTCCATACCCACACCGCACCATGCATGGAAAGGACCCGTATCCTACCTTTACCTTACATGTTCTTCATACCAGCCCCGTATCCTTCGCCACTGCCAACCGCATAATTGCGTTGGTTGGGGAATAATAACCTTGATTGCCTTCCACCTCCCGCTGACTGCCCAAATCATGACCTCCAAGCCCCCATTCTGCCAGCATTCGGAATGGGGGGTTCTCACCAAACAGCCTGAAGCCCGGCCACTAGATACTAAAAACGAGTAAGAGAGAAATAATGCACAAGTACTCGTCCACAAACCGTGGGAAACGAGATACATGAAACAGAATGCAAGTCCCAGAGCCGTTAGTGAAGACGCCTAGGAAAAAAAGGGCGAACCCGAATGACCGTTGCTGGGCTTCCCAGGAAGCCATGTGAATGCAACAAGCCCGTGGGTTTGCGGGTATCGACGATTCAGAATGCTTTTTTTGTGAATCCGCTTCTTTTGGTTTCCCCAGAATATCATGAAAACGCATCCGCCCATCTGCCACGAAGCACAGTTCATCAATGCACAAGAGGTACTGTCACAAAAAGGGGGAGAGTTCTACTCCTTTTCCCCTCAGCTATTCACATGTTGGAGACGCCGGCCGAGCTAGGGTCGACGACGTTGTCGGAGAGGTTGATAAGGAGCTGAGCCAGGCATCTCTTGGTCGCGGCATCGTCTCGGAGGACAGAGGAGAAAGTGGCATCTCGGAGGGGTTCGGGGAGGCATTGGCGGAGGGCTTCGCGAGCCCGAGCATTGTCACTAAGGCTGTTGGGTAAATCTGTCAGACATAATACTTTTGCTGTTGTTTGGTGAAAAAGGGGAGGAGGGGGACCATGATGGACTCGGATACCGGGCGGGGATTGATTGGTGGGACGTACCGAAGGAAGCAGCGGACAACATGCTTAAGGAGACGCGCAGTCTGGGACTCGACGAGCTGAGCAACCATATTGCTGAGGACAGTACCAACGGCGTAGAAGCGCTCATATGTGGCGCAGATATAGTTGAGACCGTTATCGTCAAGAAGGATCTTCTGGACGATGAAGATGGCGACGGTCTTGCTAAGCTCCGAGCCCGTCTCCATGATTCGGAGGCATAGAGGAATAATCTCCGTGGTGAGGAGAAAGTTGATCACCTCGGAAGAGTCATTCTTGACAAGGGCGCCAATAACGCCCAGGCTGGTGAGCCGAAGGTACTCAAACGGTCGAGACTTGGAGGTAGTGTTGAGGAAAGGGTAGAGAAAGAGAGGGATGTGGGCTGCAATTGCATTAGTTTGGTTGGGCTCCAAACACATTTAAGCCTCAGGGCTGGAAACAGTATGGGCGTACCGTTGAGAAATAAAGTCCTTGTATCATTGTGCGAGGCCACACATTGAAGAAGGGCTAGGGCGTTGCAGACGCGGTTTGAGGCAGCTGCGGTGAGCTGGGAGGGGTTGAGGAGGGTATAGACGGAGATAATCTCCTGGAGCAGCGATGTCATGACTCCTAAAACAATAAAAAACTAGTGAGCTTGGGTTTCTCCTTGCGTCTCAAATATGAACCGAGGGTTGGAGTTCGGTGTCGAAGTGAGGGGCCGAGGAAGGACACGCACCAAAAGAATGCCACAGGATGAGGGCTAGCTCTGGCACTTGCTCACGCTTCTTGCTCAGCTCAAGCAGGGCTGCCTCGCGGGTATTCTCATTGAGGAGGTCAGCGATGTAGGCCATGGTACGGCGGTTGTCCTCGGAGACATTGTCATGAGCCGGCTCCTGAGCGTGGGCAGGGAGTTGGCCACCAACAGAGTTGTGGGCGTTGGAGGTGATGCGGCCAAAGTGCTGTTGCTGTTGCTGTTGTTGCTGGGCTGCGGCGGCGGCGGCGGCAGCGGCGGCCTGCTGCTGTTGCGCATGCGAGTGGTGAGCGCTGGATTGCTGGTGCATCCAGGACTGCTCGGCGCCCTGAGGGTTAAACTGGGGGTGCCCGTAGACGTGCGCCGCGGGCATCATCGTGGGCGGTACTTATATCGCGGGAGCGAGGATTTGGTGGGCGCGCGGGAAAAGAGATGTTGTAGTGGAGGAGTTGCGGCGTTTGTACGCGAGTATGACAAAAAGGCTGTAGGCTGGCTCGTCGTTTGTCGAGATGGATCGATGGTGCCAGAGCGCAGGTATGATCGATTCGTGGAACGAGAGGAGAGAGATCTCGAGAGATTTGGGATCGGATATGGCCAGCCGAAGCACGAGCACGAGCACGGTGGGTGTTTTCGAGGGCGCAAAAAAGGCCGGGGCTCCAGGGTAGGCAAGTCCGAAGGCCGAAGAAGGGGGGTAGTGGCCGGGGCTCGATAGGGGGAGACGACGTCGTCGTGGACAGAGTCAAGGCCGAGTCAAGGGTAAGGTAGGGCCGAGGATCGTTGCAGGACCAGGTAGTTGCGTTGCGTTGCGTTGTGGTGGGCTGCGTTTGTGAGAGGGGAGTCGAGATTTCGTTGTGGTTGCGACCCAGATACTGGCGCATTTGCACTGGGGAACTCTCGGGGTTCCTATTGGCTGTAGCTTGGAGCATTGGCTCTGCAGCGGAGGAAGGCAGCCACCCACGATTGGCTTTTGGCGTGCTACTTTATGTACAACCGCAAGACAGGTATCTTGTACCTCTCTATCTGGGGTGGACACTCTAAAAACAACAGACTGGAATAATTACTGCGTAGACTGGCCTTTGTTTCCACCTGTGTTCTGTACGCTCTTATCAAACTACCTAGGTATTTACAATACCTGCACATCTACCTTACTCTGGTATACCCAAAAATGTAGGTAACTTTGGGTGGTCATGGAAATTCTGAGCCTGGGGTTACTGACTACCACTAAGTTGGGCAGCTTCCGGAGGCGCATGGCAATCCCACCACCAACTTTCCCCAATAACCTCATCAATGCATATCATCTAGGTGCGTAACCGAGGGACCCTCCGGCACGTTTCGCCTGCACTGAAACTTATTCATTCGAATTGCTTGCAGCCTGCGCTTGATTGCAGGAGAGAGAGGGCTGGTCCTGGATTGGCCTTTTGGTTTTTCTTGACGACCATTCATCTACGACTCTTCATCTTTCCTCTCACCAAATTGCAATTCATTGGCCGTTTGCTCTCAACCTTCATCCATTTCCATGTGTCTGTCTATTACCGCACCAGCCTCGTTCAGCCTCGTTGTTTGCATCTTCAGTGACGTCGGCCTGTACTTGAGCCGAGGCCAACGCAAGCCACCACACGGCTACCCACATAACACATAGCGTTGTTACTTGCATGGCATATGTTACCTAGAAACGGAATATTCGTACGTCACATATCACCGTCAACTTATGACTTTTGCAACTGTAATCAACTCTTCATGTGGGAAAGGAAATTATTTACCCGTACAACGTCAGGACTCTTCCCATTACACCTTCGTCTCTCTAGCCCCCCCGCCTCTCCTAATTGCCATGCTTGATTCTGGCCTCGCAGACTGTCCATCAAGCCACTACCGTATCATTACTACTATATGTGCTTCACCTAAGATAATCCATGTTTGTTACTCTTCTGATCCGTCTCTCCGGTAAATCCCCTATTCGAACAATAAGAAAGAAAGACTCTTTGCCACTTCTTAATAATCGTCGTCATCGACCAACCAACCAATGTTAACCCAAGTTTGTGACCGACGTCTTGCGCCCATGCATCTATCCCAAATGCCTACGCCATGCTGCTATCTCGTCTCCTTGCTTGCAGAAAAACTGTAGTCGTTACGCTGCATCCATGAAAAGGGATTATTATAGCTTGAGCTCGCGAAGGATCTGATCCGCCATGCTCTTGTACTGCCACGTGTTGCCCGTCATCCGCTTGAACTGAATGCCATGCAACGATAGCAACGGGACCTTGACTATAAAGATCTCGAAGTCTAGTACCATGCTTCCGCCAAGGTCGTTCTGCACATGAGTGCTTGTTTCTCCAGGTACCCGCCTCGACGAACCGCCGTTTCTTCCAGAGAGGCTGTCAATGGATGTCTCCGAGTTGGAGTAGCTGCGGTCTCGATCAGACCGGCCAGGTGTTCGAGGGGTCGTTGGTGGGCGCTCAGACTCTCTGAATTCATCCCGTTCACGCTCTCGGTCCTCCCCCCGTCTGAGAGCCCCAAAGCTGAAGCGCCGTCGGTGTCCTGACACTGGACCAGGGCTGCCAAGGGGTTCTTGTACCTTATGTAGGTCGATACTTGGGGAATGTTGGCAACTAAACCCTCCCTTGATCTCTGTAAAATCGACATTCAGCTGTCGAAGCACCCGTTTGATATCTTCACGGATGGCAGGTACCGACTTGCCAGATGTCGTCGACACACTGAATAGACCCTTCAGATACACTGGTTTGGCCAGTTCAGTTTCATCGAGACGGTCAGTAGATACTCCGCTTTGATCCAACTCTTGATCCGTCTCCTCGGGGACATTTGCCTCTTGGGCTGCCTCCCTCCTCATACGACGTCGTTGAATACTCTCTCGTCGCGCATGGCCGATGGACTTGTCGCGCACGCTGGCTGACCGCGCGTGACCCTGAGACCGGTGTGAGCTTAGACTGTCCTCATGTAGCACAGACTGGTCAGAACCACTTGTAGGTGGTGGCTCCTTGCCGAATCTGACATTATCACGGCGTCTCATCTCAGCTGAATTCACACTGGTAGACCGGCCCAATCCACCAGCTCTTCGAGTAGTCTGATTGCCACCGGCAGACATCGGGGGACTAAGCAGGTCGCTGTGTTGGGGCTGGCTGCTGCCAGAACGGAAGCGAGCCTCCTGGTCATCGCGCTCACGCCTACCACGACGAATACTGAAGCTCTTCCGGGGCACAAGAGGAGATGGCTCTGCTGGTGAGTGAACTTGCACCACTGGAGGATGGGATCGACCCTTGTCGAGGCGTTCCGGTTCCTTTCTCTTCCGCGTGCTGAAGCGACGTAGAAGACCAGCAGCGGTGCCCTCCTTTTTCACCTGCTCGGTCTTAGGCTCTGGCGGAGGGGACAAGGGGATTTGTTTGGGAGCCTCAGGCGTGTCATCCTCCCCATGTGTGCGGGCGCGAGGCCTCGTTCGCCCACCAGTAGGTTTTTCACCAGGCATTTCGTAAGCTGCTGAATTGGTGTGTGCCTCCTGGGGAACGACGATCTCAGGCAGCGTCTCTTGTTCCTTGACCTTCTCGCGCTCTCTTTCCTTTTCTCTCTCCTTCTCCTTTTCGCGGGCTGCATTGGCCGACTGGGGAAACATTTCGGCGTGGTCCCGATTTTGTTTCTCCTGAACGAGATAGTAAATAGACACTAGAGGATTGTAGGCATTCATCGGATCGTTGCCGATCTGAAGAGCTTCAGTACTTGGACCTGTAAGTGTATCGCGACTGTTGCCCGAGTTTCTGCGCTTGTAAAAATCGAACCCAAAAGGCCTCCTCTTTTCAGCATCCTTGGTTGGTACAGGTAGATCCTTCTCTCGTTGGTACATCCTGACAGCCCGTTGATAGTCTTCGGATTCGATCGTTTTGGTAAGTTGTGCGTGAATAGTTTCATACGAACCGAAGTTGAAACCTTGCATGGAATGAATGACTTCCGGCTCGAGTGGCGTCGTCAAGGGCTCGCGAAGGGGAAGGTGGTTTTCGGGAGGGCCATTGAAACCCTTTAGCATCCACGGGTGATTCAAGACTTCCTGCATGGTTGCCCGCTGTTTTGGGTCGGTTACGAGCATACGTGAGAGAAGGTGTTTGCATTCTATGACTAAATTAGCATTTTTTGAATCTCCGTCAACGGGAGAGGCAGTGGAAGCTTACCACTCGAGAGCCAGTTGGGATAATCTACAAGGCCTCTCTTGATCTTGGCATGAAGGGCAGGCATACTCTGGTCATCGAACGGGACTTTGCCACAGACCAAGACGTAGAGCACGATACCGAAGCTCCAGACATCCACCTCAGGGCCTGTGTAAGCTCTTGCCTGCAACAGCTCGGGGGCAGCGAAGTAGAGGCTGCCGCAGAAGGTTTTGAGGTGGCTCCGGGGGGCGAATAGATTACTTAGACCAAAGTCAATGATTTTGATATCGCCAGTCTTGCTGATGAGAATATTCTCAATCTTCAGGTCACGATGAACAATACTGTTCCGGTGACAATAGTCCAGAGCACTGGCGATTTGGCGACTGAACTTGCGAGCCTGCTTCTCTTTGAGCTTGCCGTGAGAAATAATATAGTCAAGCATCTGGCCACCATTGACGTATTCGAACAGCATATACCAATGATGATTAGTGCGAACGACATCGCGAAGGCCGCATATATTAGGATGGTTGAGGAGAGTGACGATAGCAGCTTCGCGGGCAGTGCGAATTTCTTTCGACTGGTCGGCGCGCTCCTTATCGGCTCGGGATTGGTGACCGTCATCGGTTGAGCCACGTGGGATGATTTTGCAGGCAACCTGGGGAAAGGGGAAGTGTCAATATTGTGCACAGGTAACATAATGAAGGAAGCAGAAGAATCGACGTGGAGTAGACGCCTCGCATGCCGCCGAGATGGAAGCTGGACTCAAATCAAATGGATAAGGATGAAAGAAGATGCAACAAACCTGCTCACTGCCATCCTCTTTTCGGGCAAGCTTCACCTTGCCCATACTTCCGGCACCGATGGTTTTGCCTAGAATCCATTTCCCAGATTGGGTTGGGATGATGGTACGTGATCTGCTCTGCTTCGAGGTCGATGCGCGAGGAGCTGAAGGAGCGTCAACGTGGCCATGCTGCTGAGGCGGTTGCGAGGCCGCGCCAGTGCCATTGTGGGCAGCAGTGGCCGAGGGCGCCATTTCGGAGTGGTGATTGCTGTTGTTGGTGTTGTAGTGATGGTTGGAGCGGGTGCTACTCCGTCGTTGGGGCCGCGAGGGATCGGGGCCCCTAGCCGGGGGCGGTGGACGGTCTCTGCTGGAGCTTCGCTTTGAGGAGTGGTGTGGGGAGGAGGCTAGGTGCGCTGAGTCGTAATCATTTTGGGGCGCACTCTGGCTCTGTCGGACGGAGGAAGAAGTGCGACGATGATGATGAGGGCTGTTGTGATTTGTGCTGGAGCCGTTGGACTGCGTGTGTGAGGGCGAGTGCGAGTGTGAGTGTGAGTGTGAAGAGGAGAGTTGACGAGCAGCCAGTTGGTGGTGGGAGGGAGAAAGGTTGGTGGAGGCAGAGGGAATTGGTGCAGCCCTTGCGCTGCCAGGACCAGCGCCCGTGACAGAGCCTGTACCTGAGCCAGCGTCGGCGCCAGGAGCAGCACCGGTGACAGACACTGGCGGGGGCCTTCCTGAACGGGTTGAGCGGGTTGAGCGGGTTGAGTAGCTTCGGGATGGTGGCTCTCGCGAAGAATAATCAGCTGCAGAAGCAGCTGTTCTGGTGCTCATTCTGCCTACAATGCGTAGTCTTGGACGGGGTGATGGGGGATGTAATATGCAATGCAAGGTCAAAGGTGGTGTTGTAGAGTTGGATGAGTGGTAGATACGGCGGTCTCCTTGTATGGGCGGGCAGCCCTGTGCTGGATGAGGTACCTTAGGTACTGTAAAGGTACGTACGTAGGTAAGGTACCTAGGCAAATGGTCCGCTTCCAGATAGATGGGCTATGCGAGCGAAGTCCTAGCCCCTACTACGTAAGTACTCGGTAGGGAATACGGCACTTTAATCGTTGGCAAGTGATGTACTAGAGACGTCTGATCCCTTTCTTTATCCCATATTAGGTTGCAAAGGACGGAAACCTGGAATCTGTCACATACGTACTGTAATACCGAAGTCGGCAGGCGGAACAGGTGGGGAGGGCGCAAAACCGGCTGAATTCAAGCCCAGGTTGGTTGAGGTCAACTGTCGAAAATGATTGAACGAAAAAAGGCCAAAAAACCAAAACAGAATAATCTAATCGACGACAGTGATAATGATCGAGAAGAGGGAAGGGAAGGAAGGAGGAAACAGGGAAAGAAAGAAAAGGAGGGAAAGAAGGCTGCAAACGAGTGAGAAAAAAGAATCCCATATATCCAACTGATGCGTGCTGCGCTGAGTCGCGACTTGGGGGGCGGGAAAATGGCCTTTTCCCTGGGCAAAGATCTATCTTGGGACTCTTGGGACCCATTCCCTGTTAGTGGACACTTGGTGCCAGGTCCCAGAGGACGGGATGGATGCAAGACCAGACTGCTCAGCGCGTCCAGGATAAGCCCGGCTACGCTGCACGCAGCTCTGTCTCAGTGGATGGGGCACACAAAGGTGATGGAGGACGTCACTTCGCCCACTCCACTACCGACGCAGCTAACGTACAGCGTACAGCCAATTCCGGCGCCCTGACGGCCATCACCCACCCTCCTTCAACGGCTTGACCCCCTGAGTGCCTGACGACACCATCCCGTCTCCCCATTTACGGATACCAAGCGAAAGAGGTTCAGTGTGTCCTTGGTCGGGGGGTACTTTTGTATACCTAAGCTGACTTTGGAGGAAGCACGAGGCATTCCCCAAAGCATGTACTACCCTTGTATCTCAGCGCACACCTTGTCTCGTGGCTGGAACCGAGTGCATGCGTCCTTTTTACTTTGGTGGCTTGCAGCCAGCTGTTATATTTGTCCAACAGCCCCAAACCGTACATCACCAAATACAGCAGGCACGATACTTTGTGTGTATTGTGCGGTACTCAGCTCAAAGGGGAGTCGTTATCAGCTGAGGAACCCAACTCCATACGAAAGTCTTCCCTCCAACAAAAGACGGACCCCTTTCTCATAGTAAGCCCCTTTTCTCTCAGGCTCCCACTCCGCATATATGTAGCACCCAAGCACCTTTCTTTTCTTTCTGTAGCACCGTTTGACTCAACGAGCGAGCGATGGTGAAGTGGATATTTGTAGATGGGCAAATTTATTAGGTGGCTTGACAACGAGGGTTGATGAGGGGCTGGGACAAGGGGACTACTTCGAAAGTGACTGGGGGGGGGAGGAAGTGAGAGGTGAGATTGAGAGAGCACTCGATGCTTGGTTATTGCTTCTGGGATCGATGGAGTCCAGTAGCTTGAGATCCGTGGGCATGGGCATGGCCGTCCCTAGCAATATTAAAAGGGTGTCTGCACGCTGCATCTTGGCATTTCACACAAGGTTACCTACCTACGGAGCACAAATAATTATGTAGCAATTAGAATCGATGTATCCGTACTCACGATGCTAATTGCATGTGTTAAAACGACCCATCTATCGATCCCCAACCTGATGTGATGTGACGCGATGCAATGCGACATCCATGCCATGCGAGCAAGTAGGTATGTGGCACGTACGTACGTGTGCGCCAGTGTACGGCTTCTGAATAGCTCTGCAGAGCGAACTTGTGCGATATCAGGTTTCAGACGATTTCAACTGCAATCAGAGAGGACACACGGGTGCCCAGCGTCCATCAATACCCATTTAGAAAGGGGACAACCGTGATGTGCCAAGCCCACACTCACCTTGATGCTGCCCGTCTTGGGGCTAGGTGCGTCGATTATGTCTGCCCTCTTCCCACTCTCCGCTTCGGTTTGCTCTCGTGTCCCGACCGCGCCAATTCTATAAATAATTGCACCTCAAAATGGTAACGAGGGAACACGGATATACTACGGATACCTATCGTATTTTAGTACAGAAACATCGCCGATACATGATACCACAAACTCGTACTGTAGAGTGTCATGTAAGGCACCATGCAGTGCAGCCATGCACAGCTCACTCATCGATCTCCCGCAACTCACCTGCGGCAGTTTCCTGGTTCGTTAATGGATCCTCCCTGCAAATCATATATGGCCGCTTATACCTAGACCAGGACAAGAAAGGGTCCAGAAACCAGAGCGAAATTTGCTCTTGCAGCGGAGAGGGCAGAGAGATGGTTTGGAACGACCATGGCAACCTGTCTGCCACAGGCATCATCCCGCTTTCGCTGGTGGAGATTATAAAACAACCAACTATGAACTGGATTGTCAGCCTGGGCTGATTATCAACAAGCTATCTAGTTCATCCACGTGTAGGTGCGCATTACGAAGTTTTTGCTCCTGCATAGAGTACACATGTGCATCATCCAAGCCGAAGCCCTGTCCGATCCATAAGCAAATGATAAAACACTATGCTCGCACTTAGTTTTTTATTCACCATGGTTCGGCTTGCTGGGTGAGAAAATGGCACAATTCACTGGGTGTATGTATCCCCTTGCATTATCCAACATGGTCGATTGGTCTTGGGTCACTTTGGATCAGTGACATGAGTGGGCTGCCAACTTTTATTGGAGGGCTTGGAGAATGCCTATCATCGGCCACGTCCAGTTCAAGGCCACGTCTTGAAGATGTTTCCCCTCAATACGCGTGTCTGAAGCCATTCTTAAGCCCCAAGCCCTAACTTTGTAATCTTCTTCCCACATTTGACAGCATAGCAAACCGTGGCATCATTCCATGGCGTACTAATGTAGCCTAAGTGGTACCGTGAGTCTCAGCGACGAAAGTACTATGGTACCTTACCTATTTACCACGTTGGTAAATCAGTTTGCCTGGACAGTATAGGCTACATGAACAAGGTTGGCATGGGGCACTGTCGAGTTCCCTCGCCTAGAATAAGGAGGACTGTACAGATTAATCTGGTACCCGTTTATCGAGTACGTACCATCCGTATCTAGGATGATGCCTGGCCGTATCCTTTATCGATAAGAAAATCCATTGGACAACTCCTGCGATCTCCAGCGTTTGGGTCATAGCTTCCAAACACTTTAGTGCCAGTGGTCGCATTTCCAACACAGCGTTTTGCGAACCGTTCCTTCTCGACGACATCTCTCCGATGCCACTACACGATCAGCGTTACCTCGAAGACGCTCCAGTACCCTAGTCCCATGTCCTACAAACGATCCCGTGCGAGTTACGAGGCTGATCTTCACGCGCCATACGCCACCTTCGGTACTCCACTGCCTGATGAAACGCAGACACGCGATGATGGCTCTTATTTGCCGCTGTGGAAGCAGGAGGTGAGAGATGAGCGGGGACGCAAGCGCCTTCATGGCGCCTTCACTGGCGGCTGGAGCGCAGGGTAAGCTAGAATTCAGACCGGATGCGACAGACAAGACGTTGACATGACTCTGAACAGATACTTTAACACTGTCGGTTCTAAGGAAGGCTGGACGCCTTCAGCTTTTGTCTCGAGCCGTACCAATCGACATGATTATAAGTCAAAACAGAATCCAGAGAGGCAGCCTGAGGATTACATGGATGAAGAGGACTTGGCTGATGCAGCCGAAGCTCAGAATGTTCAGACTTCTCAGGCTTTTGCTGGCCTCGGATCATCCACTCAGGAACGCAAGATGGGGGGTCTTTTGGGAATATTTAAAGTAGAAGGTGATACTATGGGATTGAGGCTTCTACAAAAGATGGGTTGGAAGCACGGTCAAGGCATTGGACCCAAAGTTCGACGTAGTGCGCGGTTACATCTTGCAGGATCCGGTTCCGAGGCCGGGGAGACGCATTTATTTGCCCCCGAAGACGCCAAGATGATCCAATTTGTTCGTAAGATTGACCGTAAAGGTCTAGGACACGAAGGAGAAGCTAAGCTTACAGGCTTGAGCGCCAACAATCTCAACACTGCAGCCGGTATAACGGAAGACGAGGACGAGGAGGACGATGCGTTTGCGGGAGGCATACCCAACACACACACAAATCCTTTGACTAAAAAGAAAGCTATTTCTAAAAATGGAGGAATCGGTGTTGGAATCCTCAATGACACAGGATCAGATGACGAGGACCCGTACGAAATTGGCCCAAAGATCAGATATAACCGGGTCATCGGAGGCGATAAGAAAAAGAAGAAGGGCAAAAAAGCTACCGCCGCGGTCAATCCATCATTACGAAATACACCAATGTTTTTGTCGAAAACAGCACGAGCTGGTAGTGGCCTTGGGCGTTGTCATGACGGACGTTTACCCTTGGATGGATTCATTCTGGCTAAAGCTGTGGAGGAATTGACCGACATTTTCCTGCAATATGAGCCACCGCCTATCCCCCCGGGTTGGATATCATCAAAGAAGGTATTAGGAGAGGCAAATGTGTCATCGTATGTGTCTACAGCGGACGCCGCCAAGGCATCAACTCATGACGCGAAATCAAGAGCTGCACTTCTTGGAGAGAAGGGTTTGCCAGGGAAATCAGTTTTTGATTTCATTTCGAGCTCGGCTCGTGACCGGCTTGCCGTGGCGTCTGGGAACCAGAGTCTACCTCCCGGACTTGGAGAGCTTTCGGGAGGTCGTGTTTTGTCTGAGGAAGAAAACCAACAAACGCTATGGGATCAAGCGCCGAAGCTAGACCGGGAGACGGCCGTGGCTGCGATATCACGGGGCTCTTCAGGGCCGTACGCCGATGATGAAGCCAAGAAGGCTCGATACAGGACGTACTTGGAGCATTTCGCGACAGGGAGCCAGCCGTTGCCATATCGGCCTAAGGGTATGGCGGATGGCGATTTTTTGCGCGAGCTTGGAGAGTTTCATAACTGCGCCAGAATCTTCAAACCGATGACTGGATTCATGGCATCTCGGTTTACGACGGCAAAGAAGGCATTACCAATATCGACAGACGGATCGGTGAACACAGAATTGCTATCCAAACCTGAGCCAAATCTAGGTGATCCCGCAGAGGAGGCAGCTAAGGTTGGTATGTATGGGAAGCTGACTAGGAACGTCAAGGATTTTTTCCCTACACGGCTCTTATGTAAGCGCTTCAACGTGAAGGCACCTGCACATTCACGACCAGACAATGAACCAGAAGCGACTCCCAATTCAAGGGCAACCGAAGAAGGATCGGTGTGGGCGGACCGAGATGCAGAGATGCAGCCAACCTCGCGGCCTATATCAAGAGAGATAAAGGCAATAGAGAATGGTCCTATAATGGCCACGCCGACACTCCCACTGCCTGTGGAACCTGAAGTTGGCATCAATCCAGACAAGAATGAAGCTGTAGAGGGAACGGCGGCTCATGAAGAAGTGCTGCGGGCGATTTTTGGAGATAGCGATAGCGAATAAAGCTTTCGATGAAGCTGCATGATTTAATAAATAATGCCTCTAACGTCTATGAAGATGAACAGACTCGTAAATTGTTGAACTCCCAGCTTCATAAACTGAAGAGTTAGAAATCTCTTAGGTCATTGTACGCGTCCAAAAGATCGGGCGTGAATCCATTTTACGGAGAGCAACTGGAGCAATCTGTGCGACCGACCTTTGTGACGATGATGGCTGCCCCGCTTCGTCATCTCCAGATTGGCAAGTTGGGCGGCTAAAGCACCCATGCTTGCCAGTAGTGGGCCCTACTATTGGCTGGTGGCAAGCTATCGCGGGGGCCCCCAAATTTGGGTTCCTTGCACCGCAGCCCGCTGAGTGCTGCTCCACTCAGTGGCCAGGCGGAAAGCTTCAGGGGAGAGGGGAGGGTGCCCTCCAGCGGTCGAATGAGCGAACAGAGCGTCTGTCGTTTGTTGTCTTTGGGTCTGTTGTTTCCTATTGATCCTCCGTCCAGCCATTCGACTAACCAACCAACCAACCGACCCAGCCAGCCGTATGCTAGCTCTCACATTTCAATCTTGACGAAGCGATTCAGTAACCACTGAAGGCTGCGACGATCAATCAGACTGCCTGCAACTATCTTGGATTTTCTCCTTCTACGCGACTGCTCAGCTCCTGACCCTCACTGTTGTACCCCCTTTCTCGTTTCACGCCGTCGCTTGGAAACATCACCAGCGCACCTCTTCTTTCTTCTCCGCCCCTTCTCCTCGACATCTACTCCTCCGACGTTGGCTCACAACAAGTCGCTGCACTGCCTTACGTCTTTCTCTCAAACTGCACCTTCAGCTTGCTTCGGCATTCATCCAAAAAACCGCCATCCTGTCCGCCAGGCAAGGATCTGATATTGGACCGTCTGTGTCCTCGGAGTACGAGAAGAAGACGTCTTCGTCCACATCATCGTCAGCCGCATCCAGCATCCGCACCCTATCGATTCACCATCTTACTGCGAAAGGTTCTGATTCTCACGAGCACATTCTCTTAAACCGTGACCAATCACCGCCGCCCCAGTATCCAGCCTCCGAAGGGTCTTCTTCCCGGCCTCCGCCGTTCTCGTCGCTCTTTTCTCCGCCCGAAGACGCCCCCGAGCGCACCGGCAAATTCTCCGTCGCTGTCGTCGAAGGTGAGGCATCTGGATCTACTGCCGCGCCTGCATACGAACCGACTACTTCGCGCGATAATCAGCCGTTCGGACCAGACCCATCTACAAGGGCCTTCCAAGACCCTGTCGGTGAGACTAAACGCGCACTCCCCAGGGATACCAAAGGGGAAACTAGTCGCAAAGACGACGACGCTGAACCGCCGCCTGCGTATTCGGAGGGAGACAGTCCTCTCCTTTCATTCTCATATCTGATGGCTGCAGCCGGAGGAGCTTCGAGTATCATTACTCAGGTCCAGCAAGGCGGCCCCCCAGTCAATACTCTAGGAGGTTAGTTTTTTTTCCCCCGTCAGCCAGGAGATGCAGACGTCGTGATGTGGAGGGACTGACTGAATGCCTATTGTCAATAGACGTTGGAGCGGATGAGACTATCGCTTTGGACCTACGGTACGTAAAGCACTGTGACAATGACAAAATCCACGTATGGTTACTAATATTAAACCAGGGGTACTCGATTCTATCTCTCCCGCGATGAGCTTCTCACCTTGCCTGAATTTGTGCTACTCTCTCTTTTCCCCAATGGCCTATTCCCCGAAGGGCGAGTAGGTGGATTCCAAGATGGCGATGTGGTGCAAGTAGACGTATGTTGAATTCCTGAAAGAAAATGCGATACATCAAGCACGCGGCGCTAACTTGGATGATTAGTATGACCCCGCCTCCCTTCAATATATGCTAGACTTTTTCAGAGGCGTGGCGGAGTCGATACCAACAGAGTCTGATTCACAGCCAGAAGATGAAGTGATACCTCTTGGAGGTGGCGGCCGTGACGATGCTAAGCGAGCTGGTATCATTGTTCTGCGTGAGGATCTCGATTTCTATGCCATTCCTCCACGACCCGATATTGACCAGATCAACATGATCGAGGTTAAGCGTGCGGCTGCCCAGGCTCTGCAGAAGCAGGATGGAATCTTCTCTGGCTTGAAGCGAAGTGACGAGCCTGGCACTACCGAGGCTCATCTTATCGAGATGTTGACAGCCGGGTAAGTTAGAAGCTCCTCTTTTGGAGATTTAGGGTGACTGACGGTTTACTAACGCGTTGCTCTACAGAGGCTTCAACCATGATGATACCTGGGGACACCGTGCTGGCGAGCCTAACAAAGCTGTTATCTGCAGTCTCGCCCTGGCTCGTCTCCGCACCGATATTCGTGGCACTGAGATGACTTCAGGCGCCATGGGTATGGCTCAGAAGCTGCTCCTATTCTGGCGAAAGCCTGCCCGTCGATGCTGGTGGGAGGGTGTTGAGCTGGAGAACATTGAAGGCGTTGAGGGTAAGCTCAAGGTCTGGATCCGAAGAGTTTGGACCCTTGAGATGAGCGTCATCGGCTTGCGATAAGAAGAAGAAAACATGGTGTGTTGGGATACATAATTCTTTTCTAACCTTTCTCCCAATATTCCTTTTGTATCTCTTATTTTGAACAAATATTTACCCTCTTTTTTGAAGATCCAAGCCGGCAGAAGATCGTTGGGTTGGAGATTCCATGGAAAAACGCAAAGGAGGAGGGTCGCGATAGTATTGCGGGCGGGCGTCAGGGTGCCAATGGGCTTCTCATTTTCCTTCAGTTTTAGCTTTTCTTGTTGTTGTTGGCTCGTACATATCAAAGATTGTAGTCCTTATATACGCCGACTCTGCTGGTCTGAAGAGATTCAACATATATCTCTTCGTTGGGAATAGTCTTCTCGACTTGGTAGATATGGCCTTCTTTTTTTCACTACTACCGCAACAATTCAAAGAGGATGCGGCCTTTAGCGACTCTTCGTGATATATGTGTTCCTGCGCTTTGGATGAGGTCCCTTGGAATGGCGAGCTAGATGTTGAAGCATTCGTATGTTTGGGAATGCGAAAGACCCCTGCCTCGCACACTTGCGGGCATTCAATCACATCAGAGGACACCACCCTTTCGGATTAGAATGACAATGAGATTGAATTGGAGTACGCCGGGCAGTCGAGTGTCGCATAGCCTCCCGTTGTATGGTACCTAAGGGATTGTCTGTTGTCTCTTTTCATCAAGCAAACATCCGGTATGGTGTAGTGGCTAACATTTCGCGCTCTCATAATCTGAGGGATCAGTTCCGCGGAGCCCAGGGTTCGATTCCCTGTACCGGAGTTAATCTTACATTTTTGCACTTTCTTTTTGCAGATGATTGCCGATGCGTTGATCATAATAAACCAGAGTGAAGGAAGGGATGGGGGATATAAATCCCCTTCTTTACACTTGATGACATCAGATTGCCTGGATGGTGACAGTGACTTTTCTACTATGAGGAGATCCTATCGTCCCCCAGAACACATTGATAACAAACAGTATTTGGGTTCAAGAAAAACTCGAAACGTTACCCGAGGCGCAGATGCGACCTGATGATCTTCGTTTCCCTCCCTCCCTCCCTCCAACCTGTCGATGAGCATGGCTGTTGAGCTGGTATGGAATCTTCACCATTCACCATTCCTGGTCAGCCTCTGTTAGGCTTCATACCCGTATTTCCACTATCTTGTGAGATCATGAGTATTGAAAATTCCCGAGATAAACTTATTGTTAGTTATTACACTCCTAGCCTGCTGAACGATTCATTGTTTCAAATTTGCATTTTGCGTGGATTTCAATTGTATTGTTTCTCTGCTCCGATACTATGAGCCTTCCTATAGTCTATTATAGAATTCTAAATGGCAGGTTCCTTTTTGAACTCCTCCGTCAAACCATTTATGTAAAAAAAATGTTGTAAAAATATGAAAAACACCCTTTCCCGGGTGACGCTGAACGTTACCGATATGCTCAACCATCGCTGTTCTATCCATTCTAAGGGCGCATTCTATGTCTAATCAGTCCTCACCCACAACTACTCCTCCTTCTTCCGCTGGAAGGGCTTCTTCAGAATACCCGCCAACTTGCCCAAGGGGCCGAAGATGTACTGCAGGCCGAAGCTCCATCCTCGAACACGAACGGTGTAGATGAAGAAGTAAACCAGCATCCAGTTAGAAATGCAGAAGGCGAGGAAAATGCCAAAATCTATGCAAATGTATTAGCAAACAATCTGTCCGGTCACTCCTTCAGTCGAATTGGGACTCTGCTCACCTCTCCACTTCTGGTCGGCTTCAATGTTCAGGGTCTTGAGGAACCCATTGCCGGTGCTGAAAGGGCAGTACTGGCAGCCGCTTGTAGCGTCTGGGTTGAGAAGATAGCCGCCGGCTGACTGCGCGAACGCTCCCGCGTAGTCGTGGCACGTTTGGTTCGGGGGAGCGTCAAAATGTGCTGTCTCATGTGGATCGCAGCGCACAGGAGCGTTGTTCAGAGTCGCTGCAAGCATACCACTGATCCAGTAGGTAGAAGGGTTGATATAGTACATCCAATATCTCCAGAAGACGGGAAGTGCTGAATAGGCTCGGACCACGCCGTTGAATAGACCGAACATGACAAAGAAGAATGGGAGAACCTGGAAAGCCTCGTTAGAAGATGCTCAAAGAAACCTGATCTTGGTTGGGGAGACACTCACGTTGGAAATGACTGTGAAGCTGGGTGCAAAGGCACAAATCCATTGGCCCCAGCTGCTCATGAAAATGAAAATGAGAAGAGTCATAAGGAATGTGTAGCCGGAGACGGAGCTCTCGGTCGACAGACCAGTAGGCCAGAACCACAGAAGCCAGTACAAGACTGCAGAGACAATGGCAGCAGGCACCTCGGCGACAATGTTGGCCGTGCAGAACGCGATCCATCCGTATATACGCGAAGGGTACTCACGGGCCTGCCACAAAGCCATGTTGGTGAAGAACTTGGGCACCACGGAGTTGACAACGGTAGGAGGCATTGTGATGATGAGGAAACAGGTGAACATGCGGTTCTGCATGTCCTGCAGGGAGTCACCAAGGTTCCAGAAGGTAAATCCATTGAAGATACCGACAATGACAGCAGTGAAGAGCTTTCCGTACAGATAAGAAGGGTCTCGCCAGTACTGTCTGAACATGCGCTTGGTGAGCTCAACGCACTGGAGCCATGTAGATGCTGCGTATTCGTTGTGGCCCTTGGTCTCCTGGACGGTAGAAGGTTGTAGCTGGTTTTGTTTGATCATATCAATCTCGTCGTTGATGCGCTTGGCCTCGTCGCTTCGAATCCATTCCTCGTTCCAATCAATCTTGGTTCCGTCGGGGCGCTTGTGCGGGCGAGCAGCGGTCTCCAGGATGAACTCGGCAATATTCTTCTGAGGAGGGCACACAGCGCCTCGATCAGAGAAATATTTGACGATATCCCGGCCTCCCTCGCCCATGGGGCCGAAGTAGAAAGTGTTGCCACCAGGGTTCAGAGCCAAGACCATGTCGAATTGCTCGACGAGAACAGAGCTCGGCTGATGGATGGTGCAGATGATAGCCTGACCAGCGCGGCTGAGCTTCTTGAGGAAGCGAATGATAGAGTAGGCCGATTGGGAGTCCAAACCAGATGTAGGCTCGTCGAGGAAGAGGAGAAGAGATGGCTTGGCGGCAAGCTCTACACCGATTGTGAGCCGCTTACGCTGCTCTACACCCAGGGACATGATGATGGCGTCCTGGAGCTCCTCCAATTCCAATAGGTCAATGATCTTGTCGACATAGGCAATCTTCTCGGCGCGGCTGATCGAAGCGTCTTGGCGCAGTAGGGCAGAGAACTCAATGGCCTCACGGACAGTCTGGGTCTGATCGTGCATATCTCCCTGGAGGCAGAAACCGGTGCTTCGCTGGAAGTCAGCGCTCAGGGGGCGTCCATCAACAAGCATGTCTCCAGTAACGACGCCCATGGTCTGGCGCTGCGAGAGAGTGTTCAGTAGCGTTGTCTTGCCCGCACCAGAAGCACCCATCAAGGCGATCATGACACCAGGTTTGGCGTATCCATTGA
This sequence comes from Mariannaea sp. PMI_226, assembly GCA_024336345.1. Lineage (NCBI taxonomy): Eukaryota > Fungi > Ascomycota > Sordariomycetes > Hypocreales > Nectriaceae > Mariannaea > Mariannaea sp. PMI_226. Next base: position 3,710,022 of record JANFOG010000001.1, on the reverse strand, counting down.
CGTTGTTCAACAGCTTGCGCTGTCCACCCATGTAGGGGACGCTGTACTCAAGATCCCTCCACGTGAAGACGGACTTGCTGTCTGTGATTTGTTCCAACATTTCACCATCATCGTCTGATGCGCGATTAGAGCCAACCGGTTCCGTCAAGGCAGATCCATTGCTTCCAGCCTTCTCTTCGTCGGCAGAGGCACCCTCCTTGCGAAGCTGGTCCTTGGCCCTGCGGCTCTTGTTGAAGATCAGAGCACCACCACCTCCAGAAGTAAAAGTGACCACTTCGGTAGCGACCACGGTGATGAGAATGTACAAGACAGCAAATGCGATGATGACTCCGAAGTTGCGCCACAAGTTCGAACGGCTGTAATCATAGGCTGTTTTCAGGAAATCGCTGCCAGAAACTGAGTGCGCGTTCACGCCTGCACCACTAATGGCACAGCCCTGGTATGCCGACTGGATACCTGGTCCCTGAGGAACGAGCTGGCTTGGAGCACAGGGAAGCTCACGGTTATACAATTCACTGCTCAAGACAGCCTCGAAACTGTAGCTGATGGGGTTGACCCAGTAGAGCCAGCCAAACCAGATGTACTTATCAAGAAGCTGAGTTTTGGGGATCACGTAGCCTGTGAAGACTACGAGTACAGTGAGCGAGATACTGGCAAATCGAACGGCGGTGTTGATCTCGGGAGAGAAGGCAGCGAACATTCGATAGAGAGCCGTGAGCATGATAGTAGTGGTGTACACAAAGAGCATATAGATCCAGAACTTGCCGGCGTCGACGTCAAGGCCAGTCATGAAATACATGATGAGGCCAAAGATACAAACCTGAACGGCGACCATTGGGAAATCGAGAAGTACACGGGCGAGAGAGACAGCAGATGGGCGGTAGAAAGCATAGTCCTTGTGACGTTCCACAACGGCACGTCCAGACACAGCTCGCATGAGTTCTGACAATTGCAGCCAACCAAGGAAGACGACGGAGAAGAAGACGGCACCTCCACGGCTGAAGGTGCTTTGGGTGTCGTTTGGCTGACCGTAGAAGAGCGAACCAACGATGAGACCGTTGGAGATGATGATAAAAAACTTGGTCCACAGCGTCGTAGTGTCGCCAAGCACCAGCCACGCCTCTCTCTTCGTGCACGCCAGGACTTGGCTGATGAAGGAGATGGTATATGGAGACTTGTCCGATACGTGCTTTGACTTTGCCTCCTGAACGGCCCCCTGGAATGTCTTAGCATCCTCGTAGTCAGTCTGGCGCAAGACTTCCTTGTAGTCAGCGACGTCGGCGAGCAGCTCCTGATAGCTTTGGGAGCTTCGGAAGGCCCTCTCCAACTCCTCAGGCGTCTTGGGTGCCTGGTGCTCGAAGCCAGGGCGGAAACGTCGTTCGTGAGGGTCCGTGATGGCCGTGAGGAAGTCAGCGGTGGTCTGGCGTTCCGGACACTCGAAGCCAAGATCAATGAAGTACTGCTTCGCCTTGCTAGCAGGACCGCAGAAGATCTCGCGGCCCTGATCGATGACGAGGACTTTGTCCATCAGCTCGTAGATGCCCTCGCCGGCCTGGTACAAGGTAACGAGCGTCGTTCGGTTGCTGATATCGGTCATGATGCGGAGAGATCTGGCGTAGTCGAGAGCAGTCGAGGCGTCTAGACCCCTGGTTGAATTGTCCCAGGCCATCACAGCTGACTTGGATGCCAGTGTCTCAGCAATGGAGACTCGCTTTCGCTCGCCTCCAGACACGCCGCGGGTATAATCGTCGCCGACAACCGTATGCTTGGTGTGGCTGATGCCAAACATTTTCATCAGTGCGTCTACAATCACGGGAATGTCACCCTTGTCCTTCTTCTTGGTCTTGTTCATTAGGGCGAACGTCAATGTCTTCCAGACACTGAGCGAGGCAAAATGGATGTCATCTTCAGTGTTGTAGTTGACCTCTCCTCGGTAGTGCTTCTTCTGTTCCTCAGCGGAGATGCCGCTGTAGGAGACATTTCCCTCTACGGAGGCAAAGGGCTCGCGCTTGTTGGTGACGGCCTGGAGAAAGGTGCTGCAGCCGGCGCCGGGTCGGCCAAGTACCAGCATCATCTCACCATCGCGCACGCAGCCAGTGAAATCGTGGATGAGAGTGCGGGTTGGTGGCTGTTGGAACCGGAGGGCGGGCAAAAATCGTGTAAGTAGCTGATACAAGTCGGGGCCAAATGTACCAATGATGGCATCGGGAAGTGTTCGAACGAAGGATGTTGTGCTGCCTACACCTTTGACTGTCAGGTTCTCGTAGATAACTCCAACCTTCTTCAGGGAGCCTTCTTCCGATCTCTTTTCAAAGCGGCCTTCACGCATGAATTCTCCCAACTCGAACTCGCCGTCGTCCTGCACACCGGCTTCAACATCGGTGGTCGAGTCGTCGTCTTGCGCCTCATGAGCTGTAGATATTCTCACAGCACGGCTGGCTTTGCTCTTGCTTGTCAGGGCTTTGCTGGCTTGAGACTCGGCAGTCCTCGTCTTGTGCAGGTCAATCAGGTTATGCCTTAGCAACTCATACTCGTGCATGGCATGGTCCTCCGTAACATCTTCCACACCACGTTCGCCCCATCTTCCCTCAACTGGCGAATCACTATCGGAGGCGTTGTCGAGATTCCCTGGTTGTTGTTGCTGGTTTGAGTTGTCGTTGGGTTGCCCAGATTGTTCTTGCTGCTGAGTCCCCTCCATGGCTGCAGATTCAATGCGACGGAGCGCGTCTCCGTCGACGGTTGAGCCCAACATGGCGAGCGAAGGACAGGAATGTCGGGGTCAATTGGCTGCAACGACACTTCCCTCGCCGTGAACGAGCGTACAACCTGAGATCGATCGAGGGACTTCAATGGGTGGGCCAACCAGATCTTTTAACAACTATTTACAAAACTACAGATACTCCATACAGTACAATAACAGCACTATGCTAGGCTCCTCTCTCCATGGGTAGCTAATGGAGCCTAAGCCATAACGTTGATAGCTTAGACAAAAGCGTACATACCGCAACTATTTCCGGCCGAACAATTTTTCTTGATTGTTAATCAGTGTGCGATGGGCTGGAGTTAGGTCCAATTGTCCGGCAGAAGGATCCCCTCCAGGCAGCTCCAGAAAGGGACAATTCGTGCTTTGGCATCCATAACGTTACAGCTTCGGGACCCGGGACGGAGATAAGAAGGTCCACCTACTAGTCGCAACTAACTCGCTAACACTCAGGGCCGTGCAGGTTTTCGAGTTGCTGAAGGCAAAGATTGGTCCAATATTGTAGCTAATCGGTTGGCGTGAACACTAGTGATGAGATTGTTGAGCCAAGCCGGGGTTAATACCGGGGGCTCGCGGGAATCTGAATTTGAATTTTGATGTTTTCAGTTTGCCATCACGGGCAACCCGGGCAACGTTGATTAGCACGTATCTGGATAAAAAAACCTGGAGACACCTTGTTTGTAAGTTATTATTATTATTATTACTATTATTATTTTAGATAAAGGCTGGTGTTTATGACGTGTAAAGCCACTGGACTGGGTATCCGATAACGTTGAAGGGTATTACAATACGCACGCAGTCTTTGTTTTGTTGGCTGTTTGGCATCTACATACTATCTGGTACTGTCCTGTACCAACGTTATCGATGCAGCAGAGCGAGGTGGGACGACTGTGCGCTTGCATTCAGAACACGAGGAGCTCTTTGATTGGGAGATAGAATCCGGCACGGCACGGTAACATGCATCAGTGAGGCAGTTTTTTTTTTTCTGTTTGGAATTTGAGTCATGCCGAACTTGACTATGACGCTTCCCAACAACTCCCTCTTCCTGTTGCCGCGCGGCGGAGAAAATCCCCTTTGATAATTTTCCGTTGTGGGACTTTGGCCACCTATTATATACGAAGCAGCCACTAAGTATGGAGTACAGTATCTAATTAATAGTTATCGGAGCCGAAGACTGTGTGGAAATCCCCACGTGGTCCCTAGTTTCGCGGATGTACAGCAGATGAATACAAAGAGCATCATATCACATCATACGCTGCTTACGGTGCCTGACGTAGTGGGCGATTATCTTGATCCACACGGGATCCTGCCGAACCATTGGCCATGTCCCCCCCCCCCCCCCCCCCCTTGTCCTAACGGCAATCGTTCTGGTATATCCGACCGGGGAACGGTGGAGGGGAGGGAGGCAAACACAGGTTACGTATTATTACTTATTTCTTGCCCTGTCTGGTAATCGCGGTGGTGATGGCGACATAGCGGCGAAACCGGAAACGGCCTACGAGTGCGATATCATAACGTTGAAGCACGCTCAAACAGAGACAAGACACTGGCTTGGCAACAGATTGATTATTCAATGCTCAATCCTTTGCCAAGATGCTGACGTAAAAAAAAAAACATGCTCATCTTATTGCTGTTCCAGGAAACACAATTCTCTTCCTCAAGCTGTTGATGTTTGCTTACGTTCTTCCAAACTCTTGATTGTTCTGTCATGTAATCCATCAAAGGGTTGAACGGGGTCAGACATAAGCAATGCCGTCATAAAGCCCCGGCTAGGTAAAGAAGGTCCATATGCCATGTTTTTCCCTCTTCTTTGCTTGATGCCGAGACGAATTGCCAAGATGATATTTCGGGGCTGGCGGATGTGCCCAGGTTCAAGCTGCGGAGATAATTCCAAATCCTGCTTACTCCGTAATTTGATGCATAGCAGGAAGCGCAAACATAACAAGATAACGTCTCTGGTTTAATGTTACCATATATCGACTTTGTACTTCTTCTTCTGATGCAAATGAAACAATGAGTCATCTTAGTCTTGTGTACTCATCAAGTTTCGCAAGTTTGTAGCAGTCTGTGTTTCCGATGTTGGTTACCCATATGTGAAGTATTTGGCTCATAATTCTTTGGCTTCCTTAAACGAGAAGCGGAAGGAAACAGAAGGAAGCCAGCAGAGAGCTATTTCAACCCACTCATCTTCAACTCTATGTCACTGATAGAGGACAGAAGGTCTTGGGCGTCTTTAATCACTTGCGTGGTTTCAGGACTACTAGGCCCATCGAGACGGCCAATCGTCGCCTTGAGAGCCTTTAGTTGGGCGATCCAGCTCGCTTTCAAGATCGCTTTTCGCTCGGCTTTCGGAATGTTCCGTGGCTTGGCTCCCGCACTGCCATTTTGTTTCTGAGGTTTCATCTGATCTGGCGTTCGCCCACTCGGTGCACGTCGACTCGGCGGTATACCCGTCTTGTGGATACGACGCATATGGTCGACGAGATTCCATCGTCGTTGGAAGCCGTTTCCGGCTACGGCTCGTTCACATCCTTTGTGCGGGCACTGGAAAGGCTTCTCGTCTTGACCATGTAGGAAGTGAGCCTCTCGTTCGTGCCGCAGACGGCAGGCTCCAGAGGAGAAGGGCCCGCTCTCGCAAGCTGGAATTTGACAGTTAAATGGTTTGAGATGAGAGTCTATAAACTTGCTGGAAGGGCCAAAGTGTTAGCTCATATTCAAGACAGAAAACGTGGCAGAGACATACTCGAAATTGCACTTTAGTTTGTTAGGTTTGTGGTTACATCCTAAACCATCCTCGAAAGGACAGTGATATAGGCCGTCCGCACCTGGAACTCCATTATATAGTGGATGGCTCCGGACAACTTCGTTGTTAACTGATTGAACCTGAGTCAAGTCAGAAGGATTGATTGTATCTGATTCCCTGTTGCCATTTAAATCCGCAATTTGTGGCTGAGGGCAGTCAATAGCCATTGGGTCGAAAAGTTGGGGCTCATCAGTCCAGGCAGAGTTCTCTGCGTCGACGTCATGTATAAGGGAACTAAGAGGACCGGGTGTCTCAAGAAGCAAGGCCAAGTTGCTGTACTCAGCTGGAATAGGCACCAGGGAGGATCCAACTACTGCCTGGCCATCACAAGCTTTCCCTGAGAGCTCTGCACGCAGACGCAGATCCCAGTCCTCAGAGCCAGGGGGCAGAGGGATGGTGTCCTGATCGAGTAGCGTTCTGTAATCTTTCTGGGGTTCTTTTGACTTAATATTTGAAATGGGTTTCATTATTTCAATATCAAGAGACATCTGACATGGAGGTGTTCTATTTGCGTCGGTTCTTTGCTCTTGGTGTTGCTCCTGTGAGCTCTGACGTTCCATAACTCCCCCATCCAGCGAGGTTAACGGACAATCGCCAGGTGCATCAACCTCGATAAAAAGGTTAAAGGAGGTACTGTGCTGGTCAGAGCCGGTAAAATGTGGTTCGGTGTTATTGGAAGCCAACTTTGGCGAGTAGTTGCTGCTGGGGGCCTGGAGATATTGCTGCTGATCTAGGTCGATGTAGTCAAACTCGTGTGAGTGACAAGGCGATTTTTCATCCTTATAGGAGATGCATTTAGAGGACGCGTGGAGCTTACTAGTCTCTTGCGTCTGGATTCTAGTAGTATCCGCATCCTTAGTGTCCGGGTTGATATCCGCAGTAGGACTGAGGCTCTGGACGCGAGCTTGTTGAGTCTTAGATGGCGCAATATCTGACAGCGTTGATTCTGGCACCTGGGGTTTTTGCCCAGGACGGCTCTTGAATAGTCTGTTCTTGCCATGTTGTTCTAACAACATCAGTTGCATCTGATAAGCCTCTTGGGCTGACAACATCGATGACTTCAGCCAGCCGCTTTCATCTGATGATTGAACTTGTGATACTTTTTTGCTCCGCTGTTCTAATTTCTCGAAGGATGATTGAGAATCTAGGAGAGTCGACAGGCCTGTAGTAACAATCTCTTGATTGGACCTAGTAAGCACGAGTCTTTTCTTGTTTTGGTGCTCAAGGATCAGCTGTTTCGGGCAATCATCCTTAGCCGAAGACTTCAATGCCTTAGACGAGCCGTTTTCTTGCTCAGACCGAGCCGCTAGCCTTTTTTTACCTCTAGCATTGGGTAATATCATTTGCATAGGGCTGCCAGCCAGCGGTTCTGGGGTCATCATCACAATCGTGCTCGCCTTCCGCCGTCTGGCACCTATTTCGAAATTGCCACGTTAGCTAGATTTGCTGAGACTATGACCAGTAGAACCTGGAAGCAGATAGATCTTATCGACTGAGAAGATCTATTGGGTGGAAACTCCGGGGTGAGAATGGAGTACGGCTACGCGGAGGATGAAGAGTTTAACCCGAGGGCACCTCTATCCCTCTGTCAGCCCACCTGAACTCGCGGAGGAGGGGGTTCTATAAATAACCAGCCAATAACCACGACCACGTCACGCGTAGCCTCGCGAGGCAACATATTTTGCATGTTCTTTTTGTTCTTAATATCCAAGTTATGCCAGATGGTGAGGATAGTAGAAATGTACGTGCATACCTAGATGGCTGGATTGGTGGCGACAACAGCAGTTGGCAAGTCTCAGGTTGGTCGGATGGCTATCGAGATGGCAGGACAAGGGCACTGTTTCTTAATACTAGATTTTTACAATGCAGTAAATAATAACACCATCACATAGACATATACATATATAGAGAGATATCCCTATTTGTATGTTTGTGTATGTGTGAAGATGCATCTACTCAATTATGTCTTCGTATCTTATTGAAATTAAGCGAGTGAGCTTACTTCCGCCCAGTCTATGTATGTTCGCGCACTATGTAGCTATTCTGATACTGTGTAATGCAGATGAACCAATTCCAATTCACCTGTAACCTCCATGTGTTGCCCAAGTACTATGGCTTGCAACTAGTCGTATCTCGTTGGGCATTTTGCCTGGTAGACTTTCTATAGTTTTAATAACTAGATAAGTGGTAACAAATCGTTCATCTAACCAGCATACATGCCTTTAGTTGGGTGCCGTATCGAGCAAACTACGACACAGATATAAATGCTAATAGGTAGTCTATGCAATGCAAAAATCAATTCCAAAGAATTGCCGGGCCGGGGCTTGGAACTTCAGAGCCAGACCTTACCTTTGGAGTTGAAGATAAGCGAAGCGGGCTTAGCAGCGTGGCCAGCGCTGACCCAACGAAGTGGAAGAGTTCGCTTGCACCTAACTATAGCGATCATACACGCCTACACCTACCTTTGGAGGTCTTGAAAATTCCGCCCTTCTCCAACACGCAGATTCCGCGATGCCTTTAGAGGTAAGTTCTGTTCTTGGTTTGCTATTTAGCTTGAGCTATCATCCGGTTTATTGAGTATTTTCTGTCTCTATCATTCCTACTAGTTACCGGGTCCGAAAGAGACGTGTTCTACAACACCGGCAACTAGCCGGCGGGTCAGCTACTTAAGGAGCTCACCGATCGCCCAACCTGAATCAATAAACTCCCATTTCTTCGATTTCCCATCAACTTACCTTCACCATCTCTCTCTATATTTGTTTCTTTTTATCATAGATTGAGAAAATCAAGACTGTACTTTGTGCACCCCTAGACTACTCTCTTTCCATCCTTTATTTATTCAAAAGACAATGTCGCTTTCCATCCATCCCTTTGATCCTCTAGGACCAGCGGAGATCTCCCAGGTACCTGATTCCCCCAGATGTTGAAATTTCCAAAGCCTCCTCCTTTTGATACTAATTGCAGACAGGCCGCTGAAATAGTTCGGAATGCCTTCACTAACAAAGATCCCGTCTTCCGTTTCATTACGCTCAAAGAGCCACTTAAGAAGCAGATGATTCCCTTTTTAGAACAAGAGCACCGTAAGCAGCCGGGAATGCTCCCTCCCCCACGATGTGCACGAGTTCAAGTCATCGTCCGGGAGGACAGTGGGCTGGGGCAATTGCACGAGCTGGTTGTCAATCTTGATGACCGTGTCGTTGTTTCGAAGAAGCATCTCGAAGGGAAACATTCATTCATTGATCCGGACTACATGCGCCAGGTTGAAGCCGCCTGTCAAGCGGATCAAGCACTACAAGAAGAGATCCGCAAGCTTAATCTGCCTTCCAATGCGACAGTGTGCATTGAACCTTGGGCATATGCCACAGATGGTATGAATGATATGTCGGAAAGGGTATCAATGGTACGTCTCATTCTGAAATTCTAACTCCTCACTGTGATGGACCCCACGAGTGCTCACCTGCACGCACGTAGTGTTGGTTCTACATGCGACTGCTGGATCACCCCGATGCCAACTACTACGCTTATCCACTTGATATCTGTGCTGAGGTCTCAGAGAGACTCAAGGTCACAAAAATATACTACCTCCCTTCAGCAGCGAGTGAGAGAATCCGCAGCGAGCCGCGACCATATGACCATCAGAAGATACATTCCACCGCTGCGAGTGAGTACCATCCTGACCTAAGGCCGGCCCCTAGGACCAGCACAAAGCCATACCAGGTCGTACAGCCCGATGGCCCTTCTTTTAAAACTGATGGGAACCATCTTTCCTGGGAAAAATGGACCTTTCGCGTTGGTTTCAACTACCGCGAAGGCCTAACTTTGCACAATATTCGCTATGATGGACGAAGCCTCTTCTACCGTCTCTCCCTTGCCGAAATGTTTGTTCCCTATGGCGACCCGCGGTCCCCATATCCTCGCAAGGGTGCATTCGATCTCGGAAACGATGGAGCGGGTATAAATGCAAACAACTTGCAGTTGGGCTGCGACTGTCTTGGTCATATCAAGTACTTTGATGCCTGGCACAATACGGCATCTGGTGACCCATTGAAAATGCCAAACGTTGTTTGTTGCCACGAACAAGACGACGGTATTCTCTGGAAGCATACCAACTTTCGGACTCAAAATGCTGTCGTAACACGGTCACGAATCCTCATCTTGCAGACTATAATCACTGTGAGCAACTATGAGTACATTTTTGCCTTCCAGTTCGGACAAGATGCTTCAATCCATTACGAAGTGCGAGCCACGGGAATACTCTCAACGGCGCCCATCAACCTGGGCGATAAAGTGCCATACGGTACCATTGTGGCACCTGGTGTGCTGGCACCGTATCACCAACACCTTTTCAGTCTGCGAATTGATCCAGCCATTGATGGATATACCAACACATTGCAAGTTGAGGAGTCCAAGGCAATGCCAATCAATGACCCTAACGTCCATAATCCCTTTAGTGTTGGATATGTCACAAATTCCACCAATGTTGAACATGAACAGGGTCTTGATCTTGATTTCACCAAGAATCGGGTCTTCAAGATGGTCAACGAGAACAAAATTAACCCAATTACCGGAACCCCGGTTGGGTTCAAGATTCTTCCATCTTACAGTCAACTCCTTCTAGCCCATCCTGACTCATACCATGCAAAGCGGTCCGAGTTTGGAGAGCACGCGATATGGGTGACTCGATATGACGACGAGGAAATGTTCCCTTCGGGCCGACACACGATGCAATCATCTGGAGGCGATGGCATCGCATCCTCTATTAAACAAAGACGTGACGATTCTTCATGCGAGACGTCAGTACGAAATGAAGACATTGTAGTTTGGCATACATTTGGATCTACGCACAACCCCAGAATTGAAGATTGGCCCGTGATGCCGTCGGAGAAGATGGTTGTTGGGCTGAAGCCAGTCAACTTTTTCACCGGAAACCCCGGTCTAGATGTCGCCGTCTCTAATCAGGAGACAAACAAGAGTGTTTTGGTGACGGATGAGTCAGTGACAGGGGGTACTGCTGGCTGCTGTCCTTCACGACTGTGACATAGTCTACCATACGAGCATAAATGAAAGGAAGGTCAAAGGTCAAGGTATCGCCATGCGTATTTGAAAAAGACATAGAATCTGAATATTTTACTATGAAAGACAAAATGGAGTCGAAATGCAATTTTTTTTATTATCACAACCTATGCTACAAGATCGTAGAAGCGTGCCAACTAAGTACTCCAAGAGCGGCTTCGGCTCAGACAGATCAGGCAAGGGAATATCCAAAAACCCACCAAGAGACATCGCATACATATGCCATGATCCTTGTTCCGCATGAAGCGCAGGAGAGCTTATAAAACAGAGACAAATTCATAGATATATTCGTCTATGATTTACACGGGTGGGTGATGGTAAGAAGTTGGAACCTTGGTCTGCTGCTGAGATGTAATGAAGGAGGGTAGACGATAGGGCCGATAAGCGGCGGATTGCTTATGTCACTCGCATCCGCCAATGATAATTGAACTTTGAGTACCCCTCCAAAGTGGAAAACGGGGGAGAGCGCCCGATCAGCCTGTCCTGAGAACCCCGCCAAAAACCTGAAGCTCTGAGTCAACCGTGATAGTCAAAGTCCGACCAAAAAAAAAAAGAAACTTACCTCCCCCAACATCTTGCCGTGGTCAGATCGAAATCTGGGATATCCGGCAAACACAAGGCGAAATGGCCAACATGGAGGCGTCCGAGCGGCTCGCGCTTATCAGCGAGAATCTCGCTGAGGTCCTGAACCCCGAGATCATCGAAAAGATCCTCAAGGAGGGAGGACATCCCAAGATCTACTGGGGTACGTGATGCTGGTTGACCCGGCTTATTACTGTCGCGTGCCTGTTATTTTACAGGAATTCTAACTTTTCTTTGGCCAGGCACTGCCACCACTGGACGCCCTCACTGCGGCTACTTCGTCCCTGCCATGAAGATTGCCCAGCTTCTCGCCGCCGGTTGCGAAATGACGATCCTCCTCGCCGATATCCACGGCTTCCTCGACAACCTCAAGGCTCCAATCGAACTCGTCCAATACCGTGTGGAGTACTACCGACTTACCATCACCGGCATCCTCAAGGCTGTCGGTGTGCCGATCGAGAAGCTCAAGTTCGTCCTCGGCAGCTCCTACCAGAAGAGCCCTGAATATGTGATGGACCTCTACAAGATGGCATCGTTGGTGTCAGAGCATGATGCTAAGAAGGCTGGTGCTGAGGTCGTCAAACAAACCGACAATGCTCCCCTAAGTGGTCTTCTCTACCCCATTCTTCAGGTTCTCGATGAGCAGTACCTCGGTGTTGATGCACAGTTTGGAGGTAAGTGAGCTTTGGGCATGGATGCTTCGATAAAGTAGGCATCTGTGCTGACTATTTTCAGGAATCGATCAGCGCAAACTTTTCGCTGCCGCGAAGGAGTGGCTTCCCAGAGTTGGCTATGCCCAGGTAGGTACCTGCATACTCTCATCATATGTGAATACACTGACACCGTTCCAGCGCGCCCATCTCCTGAACCCCATGGTTCCTGGACTACAAGGTGGCAAGATGAGTGCTAGTGACCAAGACAGCAAGATTGACCTCCTGGATGCTCCCGAGGTTGTCACTAAGAAGATCCGAAAGGCGCTTTGCGTCCCCAAAGAAATCGAGGAAAACGGAATGTTGGCTTTCGTGGAGTTCGTGTTGCTTCCCGCTTCAGGGCTTCGTGGCAACCGAGAGTTCATTGTTACTCGCGAGCGAGATGGTCTTGAGCCTCTAGTTTACAGCAACATCCAGCAAATGCATGACGATTACAAGAACGATGTGGTAAGTCTTGCTCAAATTTCTCAAGTCTTGGCTTCATGGGATACTAATGGCTACGTTTAGCTTACCCCTCAACTCTTGAAGCCCGCAGTGGCTCAAGCCATCAATAGCCTTCTTGCACCTATCCAAGAAGCCTACCAGGCCTCGCCTGAGTGGCAAGAGATTGCCCTCAAGGCCTACCCTCCTCCCCCGAAGGAGGAGAAGAAGAAGAAGGTCAAGGACAGAGGTTCCCGCTACCCCGGGCCCAGCAAATAGAAGAACATTACCCATTTCAGCAGAGGTTTAGATGAAGAGATAAAAAGTAGAGGGATGATTAGATGATGAATAGCATAAACTAAAACAAAGAAAGTGATTCTGCCATTCCTACTTTACCAAGGAACACCGTTTTTTAGTCAGATATCTGTTGCTGTACCGTTCATCTTTAGACTGCCATCTTGGACTTTGCATTCTTATTCAGCAAAGGAAATATATTACCCATCTAACTCAAGATTTCCATTATCAACTATCTGATAACGTGAGGCCCATGAGGCGAGGTTTATCCTCCCACGAACATATGAACAGCAACTGTACAGACAAGGCATATCTAGCGCAGTAACTTGAGATATGTGGAATCCGCTAGCTCAACAAGGCTTTTTCTTTCAAAATCAAGCTCTAAGCAGAGAATAGACGGCGATATGGACCAGCCATCCCCAAAACCAATGGACTGTCAGAATGGCGGTTCCCACCAAGGTGAGTGTTTATAGACACAACTAGTTGATATCTTTTTGCGCAGCCTATATACTGATGAGGCTTCAAGTTTGTTCAGCTCTGCTACCTCAAATCGGATCATGGAATTCAAATAATACACAGTTCTATCTTTTTTGTGGATGAATTATTCTCTTCATTACTTCTAAACCAGTCTAATACGTACGAACGTGGCTCCTAACGTGGTACTGTGCAAGATATCACTGAGGGGTGGACTGAACTAAATTCTGTAATGCGTCTTTTCATGATGCAGCGCGAACTGTTGAACAAATTTTCAGCCTTATCTGTATCCCCTTTGTGAGAGGCACCGCGTATGAAATGCGACATTGCTAAACAGGTTTTTCTCTTTGAGGGCTGCCTGCATACTCGGGGGGGATGAACAAACTGCTAGGAGACAAAGATTTGACAAAAACTTGCGGCATAGCATGGAAACCCTCAAAAGACGATAGGGTAACTGAGGATAAGGGGCACACAGGGTGGTTAGGCACCCGTTTATCAGTTAGCCGAGTTTCAAACATGTCCTAGGAGCACCAATTGCAACGTGCTACTGGCCTTTCAACCTTATCATTCTATGGTGACATAGACATAGATTGCGATTGATAAAAATTACGTCACATGAATACAGAAATTGTCATTATTTATAATACTGTTGGCAAAAAGGGAAAATGAAACCCGTGGCTGTTGGTAAATGGAGCCATAATGTGAGAGATATGGGATCACGACGCTCAGCATCCAAACAATATGAGCTGAAAGCGGTTTTTATTCTATCCTCGTCCAAATGTGGCATCGGGATGAGCTATACGTGCTCCCGTCGCTAAATATGACTATATCACGCTTCCCTCAGCCAGCATGGTATGCCAAACTGAGGAAAGCCGCAAAATATCGACCATAGTTGACTTATTCAAAGTCAGAGAGCTTCAGTTTCATCTCTCGTCTTGTCAATAGCGGGCTGCTGGCATTAATACGTGACCAGTCATGCGCATCCAAGCAAGCCCGCCGAGAAGCAAGAACGCCAGGACGAGCTCTCGCAACGACAGCATCCTCGTAAGCATCGAGGGCCTTTCGAACGTTCACAAAGACGTTGTCGGGTCCAAGGTGAGGTCCTACCAGATCTATGAAGTCGTTCACATCAACGATACAATGGTTCGCACCCTCGCCTCGATCTACAAAGGTTAGCTTCCTTGTCCTGGACATGCATAAAAATAAAATAATTCAACGTACACATGACCATGGCGTGCAAGGCATCACCCATCAACACAGCCCTGCCCTTCGAGCGTAGGCCAAGTGGAGGAGGGAAGTCCTGGAGTTCCAGGCTCTTTATTTCCTCATCTTCGGGAATGCTCCTCGCCAAGGTGCGGAAGGGCTCAGCCCAAGTATCCGCAAAGGATTGAATTAGGCCGAGCTTCTCTTCTCTCGTCTCCGGAATCTCCAGGGGCGCGTCGTTGCCGAAGAAATGCTGACGAGAAGGCCAGGAGATGCAAAGCTGGCAAACATAGTTTTCTGTGCTTTCTTCGTTGCTGTCAGGGGCATCAAGCACTGATTACATTATTAGTGGAGCCCGGAGGCGAGATGCAATAATACTCACAGCTTATATAGATGAAGGTGTCATTCTCAGAGGAGGTGCCTTGGGTAAAGAAGGGATCCAACCCCGTGACAGGGGTCGCCTGTTCGGGAGACAGTTTCAACTTCAGTCCCAGTACCTTGATTGGTAGCTTGAACATGGAATTCTCCGGGAAAAGCGATGCACGAACCCGAGAAGCACTGCCATCACAAGCAATCAAGAGACGACCGCTTGCTTTGGAGCCATCTTCAAAGGTGGCCGTCACCGAATCGTCATCCTGCTCCAGCTCTCGCAATGCTTTCTCCCACTAGGTAACGCCACAATCACATACCGGTCAGCTATCCAATGTCATTTTGCGTATATTGAGAAGTATTTTGGCCAAGACTTAAAAAAATTTGCTTGAGGAGGGGAGGGGGGGAGGTTACCTCAATATTAATCCCTGTAGCGAGCAATTGCCTGAGTCTCGCACGGGTCACCCGTATCCGATGCGACTCTGGTGCCGGGGGGCTTTCGAATTTTCGTTCTCCCGTTTTCAGGTCGTAGAATGGGAAAACCGAGGCTAGCCCCTTCTCGACGGCAACACGGTCAACGTAAGCATCGGGGAGCTTTTTGAATAAGTCCTCGGGAAGGATAGCTCGAAGAGCAGGGAGTGACCAATGCAGAGTCAGACCCCAACCCAGTCCACGAGTTGCCAGGTCGGCGTCCCGCTCAAAGATGCGGAACTTGATACCCTCTTTGCGAAAATACTGTGCGAGAAGAAGACCACTGATTCCAGCACCAATGATCAGGATAGAATCTGTCCCGCCTTGCTGCGTCATTTTCACGAGCTTTGTCTGGTGATTTTAGAAGTCCGTGTGTCCTTGAAACCAAAACAAGAAGCGTGGGGGATGGGGAAAGTGATCGGGGCCGCTGATCTTAAAGCCTTGAAGAGGAGAGAGCGGGATGAGGGGTTCCGAACTTCTAAACTTGTCCCACCGTCAGGAGAATGCAGAAGGGAAGCCCGAGCACGGAGATGGGCCGCTGAACAAGGTTGATCTTCATAGGGTTGATTCGCTTGGCGGGGACCAAGGGGATACCCTGGTCTGTGGCATGACAGTGTAATATCGACAGATTCGCACATAGATAGAAGATGATGTCTCACTGGGGGTGGAGGGAGTGCCCCTACATGCTTCTGCGCCCTGTCTGGCGTGGCTGGTGAGTAATGGTTACTCTCAACCCTGCCTAACATCTTAAAATATGCAATGCCACGGTAAATGGCCTGATGAGGGCTCGACTTTATTGGGTAGATTAATCTAGGTACAGGAAGGAATCTGCTCTGATACTCGCTTCTCTCGCGGATCCGCAGCTCACCAGCCGGCTATCAAGAAGAAAAGAAAAAAAAAAGGTGATAACAAACTGATACTACCAACAGCGACACAACCAACAGCAATCGGTAAAAACCGACTCACCCATTCACCAACGCAGGCTCTCCCCTTGGAGTTCTAATACGTATATCGGAACATTTTGTTCTCCTTATCCGTCATGGTTGACCAAACCTCGGGAGACATATAGGCATCCTCCGTCTGCTTCTCCATCTTGCCACGTTTCTTGTTGGCCCAAACATAGTACAGGAACAAGCAAAACGTGGTCGCAGCACAGCCAGCCTGTGTGCCCATAACAGCAAGCTTGGCAGGTCGGAAGTTTGGTGCATCGCGAGCCTGGAAGGTCTGGGGTCCAATGATGTTGCCGATGGAAAAGGAGCCGCTGACGACAGCAGCAGCAAAAGCTCTCTTGGTGGCACCACCAAAGTTTGCAGCCGTCCACTGTGATAGAAGGATTCATAAGTCAGCAAGAGGCAACGGTAAGGAAGACTTCTAGAATCATACGTTGTAGAAAATAGTCAGGGGCGCCACGACGGCGTTAACCAGATAGATGCCGGCGAGGACGCCGTGCTTATTCTTCACATCCAAGAAAGACATAAGAGCACCACCGATGATCCTTGATCCAAGTTAGCCGGGTGATTGAGCCTGACCGGGGCGGGATGTGGGCGGAACCTACGCTGGGATGATGCATGCAATGATCCAGGCCCATCTGTGAGATTGCTTCCGGATGCCGTATCCGACGAACAAGGTGAAGAAAATACTAACTACCCCAGAAGGCATATTCATCAGAGCGGCCTTCTTCGGGGTATAGCCCAGGGTTGTGATAAGAGTGGCCGAGTATGTTGTAACGACGCCGCTTGAGACGGAGAGCTGTAGGGTTGCAGGTCAGCGTAAAGATTCATTCGATGGACTCACTCAGCAAATGGCTTCCACAGAAAACGTACCAGAACAACAGAGAGAAGCATGAGATAAAGCTGAGGATCGCACAGGGCTTCCAAAATCTCCTTGGGACGAAACTTTCGGCTTTCAATGCCGGTCTGGTTCACGCTGACATGCTTCAGCAGAGCAACCTTCTCAGCATCCGAGAGCCACTTAGCCTTCATGGGCGTGTCTGGGACAAAGAAGAATGTGCTGAAGCCAATAACGACAGTGATAAGACCAAGCACAATGAACATGATGCGCCAACCCTCGAGCCCTGCGTGGGGACTGACGTGCTGGAACCCATACGACACTGCGCCTCCGACAATTTGGCCGATGCCTAGACCGACATACCAGAACGAGAAACGAGGTGCTTGCTCAGACTTGGTGTACCACTGGCTGCTGATAAGAAGCAGCGAGGGTCCAATGGTGGCCTCGAAGATACCCAGAAAGACTCGGGAAACAAGAAGGGTATGGTAGCTGTGAGCTGCGGCACCGCAGGCAGTAGCAATACCCCAGAATGTAACATTCACGCCCAGCCACTTGGCTGCAGGCACCATCTGGAGAAAATAAACTGTACAAGAAGTGTTAACTAGGAGGATCCCCACTCGTGTTCAAGGACTAAGGACCACTGACTATTGGGGACTTCAAAGCAGAGGAGCCCTACGAAGAGAAAGGTGGCAATGTTGGAGAACTCATTGCCCTTGAGATTGAGATCAGTTCGGAGGCCCATAACGGCCGCATACTACAAACGCAAGAAGGGTCAGTCAGGTCCATGTAGAAGGATGGCAATGGCGAGATGCAAGATTACGTACATTGAAGATGACCTTGTCCAAGAACTGCATGGTATAGCAACAGAACATCAGAGGCACGATCCGCCAGTCGATCTTGCGTCGCAGTTTGTCAATGTCAACCGAGGTGTTTTCAACGGCTGCATCGCGATGTTTGTCCAGAAACTCCCAAGCAACATCGACGTTAGAAGGGGCCTCCTCCTTGAAGGAGGTCTGGCCAACTTCGACGAACTCCTTGGCCTGGGAGTCCTCCATCTTTTGGAAATTTGTTTGGTAACAAAGGGAAGAAGAACGGTGCAGAAGGATTAGAATTAGATTGATGAAATATAAAATCAAGAGAGTGATGAAAGCTTAGGAAACAATGAGGAACTGATTTGTGGGATCAGACAAACAAAACAATACTGGGAAGAGGGGCTGTGCCACTTTCTCGAAGGCAAGACGTGCATTACATACGTAGCAAAACACACGATACCTGGGAGGGCGGCAGTCACGGCACCAAACAAATTCAAGACGATCCAGGCCAGAAAGGGGACCTCAACGGGAACTGTCAAGGGTATGCGTTCACACCATTGACCAAACTACTGCATGATTCCATTAAGCGACCGTCCATTGCCCTCAGGGTGACGACGGTGGGTAGTAGCAGCTGGGTGCCGCGTAAATTGCCGAAACGTACGAGGACCACATTTCAGCACAAAATGCAGTCGTATTGTCCCCTGGTGATGCAGCAGTCCCGGGCCCGGGCTGGGTTTAGATATCTCCCCCGTATGGTGTGTGGTGTGGGCCGGCCGGCTCGCAAATCTGTTGGCTCGATCAGATAACCCTGGATCTTTGACTCTCCAATGTTGTTAAATATATCCCTGCACAACTGCCGATCCTTTCCTCTAGCTCTCACGACCTGGGCGTAGGTTGGGTGTGATGCAAAAGCTGTGGCTTGCAACGTCCCCTTGCTTCAACACTCGGGGAACTACCTTGCCCTGGACATCTTCCAGGGACAAGATGCGGAAGCGGATGAGTCGACGCATCTTGCGACACGGCAACGAATGTGATTACGAAAATGCGACATAGCAAAACAAGTTAGATGAGAATCAGTCTCTTTTCTCGCTTATTCCGCTGGTGGGCTCCTGGTGGGCTTGCTTTTTATCCTTTTCATGAACGATGCAGAGTTTTATCACACCATGCCTCCATTCCGAGGCCCTTTTCCCCAGGCATGGGCATTAAGGGAGTAGAAGAGCATTAATCCTTATTCCTGAAGCTTTGGGACCAACATGAATATTTTCCCTCGTGCTCTTCATGATTCTCGTACTTCCGATACTCATCTCCAAATTCATTCTAGTGTATCAGTATTTTCTCTTGCTTCACGTCTAGAGGGAGGAAATATCGACCGAGTCTCGAAATATTCAAGATGGGATGGGTCTTGAACACCACAGAAGAAGTCAACGCCAAGTCTCAGTACCCTTTGATTATATCCGTCTGCGTTGTACTGTCCGTGCTGTCGATCACAGTTGTTTCGACTAGGCTCTGGGTTCGGTACAATGCTCGAGGCCTCCGGAGCGATGACTGGTGGTCTGCACTGTCCATGGTCTTTGCAATAATCTACTCAGCGCTCTGCATTGCTCGTGAGTCCTAACCAATCCTAGCAAGGAGGCGAATTCGAGTTGGTTCTATCACTGATACAAAACTAACTGTTTGTTTGAATTTAGAGACGAGATATGGTCTTGGACTTCCGCTTCTTCTACGGCCAAAGGAAAACCTCGTTGTTTACACACGAGTTAATTATGCAGGGCGGCCATTCTATCAACTAGGCATCAGTTTCTTTAAAGTTGCCCTGTTGGTTAGTTACCTGCAGCTACTTCAGGGAACCGACCACAGAACATACCGCATCGTAGTCTGGATTAGCATCGTTCTCGTCTTTCTCGGTCATTTGGGGTGTACCTTGTCTCTTGTCTTTGCTTGCAAACCGGTAATACAATCCCTACAAGACTTTTACGCCAAACGTCTATACTCACTGGTTGATCATAGGTCAGCAGATCATGGAACCCATTGTCAGAAGGAGTTTGCTTGGCACCCGGCCCGTCCTTCACCGGCTATGCTGTGGTAACCATTATATCTGATATTGTGGTTGCTCTCCTACCAGTCCCAGTACTTGTGAAACTTGAGATCCGGTTGAAGAAGAAGATCGGTCTCATTGCAATCTTCACGCTGGGTCTATTCACTACGCTGTGCTCTATTCTCCGTTACCTCCAGATCCAGAGAATTTCCACTGGTGATGGCAATTCTACTATGCTTGTCCTCTGGGGCACAATCGAGTTTAATGTCGGAGTAAGTCCTTGTTATAGCGTCACACCAACTGCTCAAATGCTAACTTGGCGCAGAACATGGTTTCTTCTCTTCCATACCTCGCTCCTATATTCATTCGGAAAGCCAAGAACTATCGGACCAAACATTCCGATGACTACAACACACCCGGCGGCGCGGGGCGGAGCGGAGCTATAAAAGGATCACACTATCGACTCGACGATCTAAGCCAGGATCAAGATAGAGGTGTGATAAGCACGACCCCGAAGTCACGTAGTGATAGCGAAGAGAACATTCTGCCGATCAAGGGTGGAATCGTCAAGTCACTGACGTACGCCGTTAACGTCCATGATGTGCCTCCCCGAAGCCAGTCTACGGGACTTGAATCTGATGACTCAATCGGAAACCACCACAATCTGAGGTAAAGCCCTCCATCATGCAGTTATATGTCGTTACAGGGGATGATGCAGGCGGTGATAGGAGTGGTTGCGGTGGAGCTCTAGGTTTTACATTCATAGATCATCTCTTTCTAGCGAAAGTCTTTTATTTCTTTTCTTTGTAACCGTATCAGAGGGAATAACTCAATTTCTGTTGGTTTGAAATGTATGAACGAATGTGAGAACAATGAAGCTTTCCTGTTTGAATTAATGATAGTCGGGCGTTAACCCACAACGTGCTACAGCGGGGCTAGCATATGAGTTGCCCTCTGCTGTCCCGAGATTCTCAGTATCGGCCGAGCCCTACGCCAACGGCTTCTGCAGCATACTTCTCGGGCAGTATTTCCCACGTATAGCTCACCCTTGTAACAGGCTGGACTGCGGCGTCGAGGCAACTTATATTCCTTCTGTCAGTGGCACGGACCCCAAGGCATCTCTCGACATGGGCAGCGATGTAGTATCATAGCTAGATGTTGATTACATTTAAGGCGTAAACAGCCCTTTGGTTTCAACTAACCTACAGTATGGCTCATTGTAATTAGGCGTTTCAGTATATATCCACTGCACAATGTTGGCAAGAAAGGTAGATGATGATAATAAATAGCCGCAGGGCTAACTAATCAAGTTACCACTTCAGAGTGCTGCCGCCAACGTAGACATAATGGAGTGATATGGGCTACAGGTTGATGGTTTGCTACTCTTAACTAAAGTGGCAACAGTTATTCTTATAGAGATAGAATAAACTGAAATTTATGAGTAGATTAAGCTCATTTACTCAATTTAATCCTATCCTGAAGTAATCCGCCAATCAAGAGCCTTGGATTGATATTGGTATGTATATGAAGGTCTTTGCCATCGAGAACTAGTTATCCACCCCCCTGCCGCTTCTATAAGCCCTTGGTTTTTAATCATGCTTCATCCAAATTCCATAAAAAGACTCAGCCGTAAGTGAGTACTACCATGGAACTCTCAATCAACCACGCTTAAAAACAATGCGAGGCACGTGGTAAACAGGGTCACCTTTTCTGCAAGGGTAGTTTCAGTATGGGAACTGCATCTTACAAAGACAACTGTTTCCAGCGAAAAGCCTGATAGGAACTATGTGAAAGGCAGTATAAATGGGTGGCTCTTATCTTGGTTGATAAGTTCAATGGTCAGATAATCATCGATTTGTTGAGTATCAGGACCAGATGAGCTATCCTACCACCGAGATCCCGAGACGAGAGGTAAGCGACGGTTCATCTTTCGTCTATGTTTCCTGCGTCCAAAATACGTATCTTAGATGCCTGGGATATTCATCCATGGGACCTTGTATCCCACCCCCTTGGCCTAGGCGCATACCGGCAATGTGAAGAGCGTCAGTGGCAGATATTTGATGCGGGGAACGTAGTAACGAATTACGGCTTTCTGAACCCTGGGTTATTGGAAAATTGGTTAGCGCTGTTTGGAGTTATAGAACTAGTTGGCTAGTGAGAGCAACCATTTGTTGGAGTGCTACTTTACTTGAGCCGTCACTTCAGATGGCAACACAATTGAGGCAGAGCCAACCTCACTTGTTCGGAGGTCGTTTCTTCAGAGGATTTCATACTGAAGTATAAGATGATTGAAATTCTTTCCCACTTTGAAAGAATCATATTCTTGATGGACTGAACAACGCTCGTTTCAAGCAAGGAGATACCCAACCAACCTTGAGTAGGATCGAATCGAGATGAGGTTAGAAGAAAGGGCGCATTATCGGACTTAGGCTTATGATGCTCTTTAAATTATACATACAGTTTTCTCGCATTCTATTTTCCACTTTCTAATGCAGTTTTTCTTTTAACTATATAGGTACCTAGTTGGTCTGCGTTGCCTTTCTCTCCTGCATATTATTTGGAGTAACTGAGGGGAAGCTCCATCGGTCACTCATACTATAAAAAAAATTCATGACCTTGTGGGACTTTGTCGTAGCTGACTTCACTTGGCAAGCTCCCAGCTCAGAATTGAAATTGCCAAAAGAAATTCACTACACCATTCATATATATTTTGGGGGCTATTTCCATCGTCCCCAGCGCGTCCTCGGCGTTGATTACGGAAGTCACCTGACGTCATTTTTTTTCTTTGACTACCTATGTGATCTGCTGACTTAACTACTCTCCTTAGGCAGAAATCTAAGGACGCTTTCGGCTTACGCTTTGCCCATGCAAAGAGCTCTCATCTCGAACCAAATAATTTTGATGAGCTCTTTCGACGGCAAGCCAGCCGACAAAAATATTATTTTTTCTTAGTGACGCAAATCCTTTGCTACCTGCTAATTGGACAATCACAGAAACACTGCATAAGAATCACGCCCCCTCACCTGATTCGTCTGCCCGGTCGCTCCGGGGTATTTTGGCCAACCAACCCCCCCAGGCCATAAACAGTTGATATATGACGACGCCCCTCGATTTGGGTGATGACCGCCCACCCGTACCAAGTTGGAGAGAAAGGGAGGAAAATGGGAAGATATATGAAGTCATCGCCTCGGTGAACAATCGTGTCAGATCCACAGCAACTCGCTTTCGCAGCTGGCTCGATACCCCTGACGGCCGCTCAGTCCTGAAAAGCACCATAGCATACACCATCGCAAGCCTGGCGACATTCCTATCACCTTTGTCAAACTTTCTTGGGAAGCCAGATGGCAAGCATGTCGTCGCTACCATCACCGTCTATTTCCACCCTGCCCGATCGGCTGGATCCATGATTGAGGCCATCATGATCGCTACTGTCGCTGTCGCCTATGCTGAGCTGATATCTGTGCTCTCCATGGCAACTTCTGTCTTCATTGGCTCCAAGATGAAACTGGTGGCGGTTGCGCATATTCTTGTCGTCGTTTTTTTCATTGGTGGTGGCTTCGGCTTCATGGGTTGGGTCAAGCAAAAAATGTCGAACCCTCTTGTCAATACCGGGAGTACTCTGGCATCTTTGGCAATCATTAGTGTTGTTACAAAAGAGAATTATGTTGTGACCAACGTCTTCTCAAATGACAAGATCGCGCAGGTATTCAAGATGCTCATCATGGGAATTACCACGACAACGGCAGTCAACTTACTCCTCTGGCCACAATCGGCACGCTCCTCGCTTCGAAGCTCCATGAATGGAGTGTCTACCTCTCTAGCTGAAATGCTCTCTCTGATCATGGAGAGCTTTAGCAGCGGCTCGGAAGACGACCTTGACTCAGGGAAGTTCTCAGCAACGTCATGCGCATACTCATCCGCATATTCGGAAATGATGAAAGATTTGCGGGAAGCAAAGTTTGAGTATTATTTTCTTGGTTATGAAGCTCTATACTACAACGGAAGATCTGCTGCCGGATCTATGGAAATGCTTGCGCAATCTCTTGGTGGCTTGCGGAACGCTGCTCGCACTCAATTACTACTGTTGAGCAACACCCAAGCCACAGACCAGTCATCCATTTCAAGTTCGTCTGCCCAGTCACAGGCGGATGATTTTGAAATGTTTACTGCTTCCATTGGTCCCTCAATGACTTTATTGGGACAGTGTCTCTGTCAGGTCCTACGAGAAACACCGTTTCATCAGGGTCCAAATTCCGAGGTCAGTGTCGATGAAGGTTTAAGGCAGAGCCTGACGGACGCCCTGGGATCCTTCAACTCTGCCCGAACAGACGCTCTTCAGGAACTGTATTCCCGGATTGGAATGAACAAATCAACTGTTGACACGAAACAAGCCCACCTGGAAGAAGTGGCAGCAGCTTGTGGGCATTTCAGTTTTAGCCTGCAAGCAGTTGGAGAGGAAGTGTTGAAGCATTTGGAAGTCCTGGATAACTTGAGTTATGTTGATCGACACAAACGAAGAAGTTGGCGGTGGCTCTTGTGGTGGAGAGTTCCAACTCACGATGATCGAAAACCACTCTGGCCATCAGAGCCTTCTGAAACCCAAGAAGACGACAACTTGATCAAACAGATGAACCAGTTCCAAACTTCACCGGACCTTTCTAGCGTTCTGACGGAACATCGAAATACTAGGTCACTTGACTATCCGTCCTGTGCGCGAGAGGTTCCAGCCTGGATATTGCGGAAGATTATGAGGTTGTTTAAAAAGCTCGCCCGAGACGACAGTCAGTATATTCCACGTGATCGAAACTCAAGTATGACTAATTGACTTGTGCTAGGGAAATTTGGACTGAAGGTCGGCATTGGCGCGGCTGTTTGGGCCATGTTTGCCTTTTTGGAAGCAACCAGAGACACTTATACCCGATGGAGGGGCGAATGGGGCTTACTATCATTTATGATTGTTTGCTCAATGACGGTCGGAGCCTCAAATACTACAGGCTGGGCACGTTTCCTTGGAACAATCGTTGGGTGTATTTTTTCTGTGGTCAACTGGACATTGAGCCGTGGAAACGCGTTTGTGTTGATCATCTTGGGCTGGATGGTCAGTTTTCTAATATTTTACTTCATTATCGTCCGAGGGAAAGCCCCCCTTGGTCGCATCACTCTGCTGGCTTACAACGTATCGACGCTATACGCATATAGTTTAAGCCAGAAAGTGAACAGTGATGAAAATGACAGTGAGGAGGTTGGGCAGGATCCCAACATCATCGAGATCACGAAACACCGTGCCATCGCTGTCACAGCAGGTATTCTATGGGGCCTCATCGTCTGCCGAATCATTTGGCCCATCTCAGGTCGCAGGAAGCTCAAAGAAGGGCTTTCCATACTCCATTTGCAGATGGGTCTCATCTGGAAACGGGGGCCACTGGCAGTTTTATTCAGCAGCCAAGGATCCAGGAGTTATCTTAAATCCGGTGAGCAAGTCGCAATGCAGAGGCATGCTGCCTACCTTGAGAATCTACGGCAATCAGCAGCCTCGGAGTTTGACATTAGCGGCCCTTTCCCTATGGAGGCATATGGACGCATGTTGAGAGCAACAAACCGCATTCTTGATGGCTTCTACGCCATGAGTCTTGTGGCTTACAGGAAGGGGCATTTGACAGATGCCGAGAAGGTCTTATTGCAATATACGACCCGAGAGCGTGCTGCTCTGTGCGACAATATTTGTCACTCGTTTGAGGTTCTTGCTAGCTCAATGATGTTGGAGTATCCGTTAACCGATGCGACTTCAAGTATCACCGTCGCTCGAGAGAATCTGCTAAGTAAGATCTTTCAACTCCGGAAAGAATATTCAGTCACCTCAGCATACGAGGAAGGTAGTAGCAGCAACGAGCAGGTCAGTGTGGAAGTGGGAGAGAGAGACTATGCTCTTCTCTATGCCTATGCCCTTGTGACCGGTCAGGTTGCGGAGGAATTGGCTTTGTTAGGGAACGAGACCCGGAGTTTGAATGGGGGCTCGAACGAAAACCTATTGCTAGAACATTATTCGAGATGATACCAGATAGAATAAAGGAAATGGCCCTTTCTCAAAGCAGAAAGTACAACGCGAGATAACTCAGTCTGTGCGACGTTTTAAGGAGGAGGCTTTCTACCAAGACTGAATAAACTAATTTCTAAAGGTTGCAGTTAACGGTACAGCTGAGTACCTAAGCTCATAATGTGATTTATGGTATATTAAACAATACAAATGTAGATTGACGTACACAGCGGCTGCGCCTAGTAGAAACCAGAATGATTTGTGACTCTTGTTCAAGTCATATTCTTTTCAGTTACAAAGAGTGTACTTGAGAGAGAGGCCTAACTAGTTACTTTTGCGATGAATTGCCAATTTATCGTTCGCCACGAACTGGGAGGAAAAGGAGTAATTGTATTACCCATGAGACGAATGCTTATCATCTAACTTAGTGAGACTGGATAATATGTATGTCATCAACTTTCCTGGAGGGCAGGCTGGTCGTCGTGGCATTGGGTCAGAGCATTTCGTGGAGCCGAAATTTCGGCACAAAAAACATGCCGGGCGAGACGTTGTGAGGACTCGGTATGTTAGCCTCTGTCTGGATTCTATTTCATAAGCTTCGTCAAATCTATTAATATCTAGGTCTATCTACTTGTCTACATAATATCATTTCGTGGAAATACATACATGAGCTTGGGTCCAGATTCACGCTGCGCCTCCACAACTGGGATAGGATCGTATAGCCTATACCCTACCTAGGTACCTAGTTATTAGAGGGGTTGAAAGGCTTGGAAATGGTAGTTTGGTAAATTTTCTCTGGTCGACATGACCATCTGGGTTTTCTTTTTAAGTTCTCGTCATAAGAGACCAGTCGGAATATATAATTGGATCTGTTTGGAGACTCGAGAGCAATGTACCGTTCCAACCTTGTTGCTGGATTCGAACATGGCTCGCGCGTTATCTCTCCCATTTTCGTCAGCCGTTGATCAACGAACTACAATTGAGACGGGCCGAGCTTTGGCCTTCTAGAATGTAATCAATGAATTTTTTAAATAAATAGATAAATGGGAGGTGCAATTGCAATCATATGTGGATGACCTGAGATACCTAGTTTCGCGATGTGCGGTTTACGATGTGCTCCGTATTTCACGTCCTATTGCCTGGCTCTGCGCATCGGTGCATAGTTAATCAATCGCATCGCATCTACCAGCAGATCCTTGTCCTCCTCTCCATCTACATCTCCATCCATCATGGAGCTAGGCAGGATTGGGGCGTCCGAGCTGAGGGGCTGCGGGGTAACTAAAGCATCATGATATGAGTCGATGGGATGACCCGCCAGCCCGCCAAAAGCATCCGGCCCAGACTCGGGTTCGCTTCTTTTGGCGGGGTTTCGGAGGGTTGATCACTGCCATTGAAAGAGCTGAGAGGGCTCCGGACGCGGGAGGGGAGGAGGAGGAGGAGGAGGAGGAGGAGAAGTAGGAGGCTGTAATTGAGCAAGCATTCTGGTTGGTATTGGCATTCACAACAACCATAGCCGATAGATCCGTCTACGAATACGACTGGTCTTTGAAGATGAGCAAATTGTTTGTTGTTTGTTACCTAGTCTTAGTCAACCAAGGCTGTGCTGTGCGTTGATGTGATGTTTTCCCCATCGTATTTGGATACATTATGTCATTCACTCATCGCCGCGCATTGCAAATGGAGGTTTTAGTTTGGCCGTGGAGTGCCGTAGGTAAAGTCTTTCAACACTTAAGGGAATAGCGTACTTTCACTGTAAGGTACCTAGACGAACGGAGCATTGGAGCGATCATCCACCGACCACCGACCACCGTCCATCGCCCACCGTCCACCGTCAACCGACGTCATCCAGGGTCACTTGCACACAGCCACCCAACTGTCTCGGCTTTTGCTGCCCCTCCCCCCCGGATAACCAGCCAGCCAGACAGACCTTGAATTGAAGCACGGGGAGCGGGATCTGGAGCTAGACCTGGAAGCTGGAAGCTGGGAGGCCTGTGCCCACGTCTCCCCCGCCGTCCGTAATCCTGGACGGAGCACGGCGTAACTCATCTGCACAGCTTGGGCCATTTTGCCATTTCCAAACAAACCAACTGTACGATGTACGCGCTTGAGTCCTCGCTCGGTCCCGGGCCGACCGGCAGAGACATGTGATGAATGATGCACCCTTGAATGATGTCTACCTCGAAAGTGCGTGCAGTCTATGTACAACTGCTGCATGTATGCATGTACCGTATGTACTGTATGTATGCATGTATGAATGAATGAATGAATGATTGCTGCCTCCACTTCGTCCGTCTTTGCTTGACCGTAAGTATACGGAAAGGCCATGCAGCCCCGGCCAGCGACAAGATGCGTTGGCGGTTACTAAGGCCGCCCCCCCCTTCGTTGGTGGTGGTCTTGGTCTTGGTCTTGGTGGCCAACCAGCGATCTTGTTTGCTCTTTGACTTTAGTTTTAGGTAGTCGCAGTCTATCCATTTCGTACTGTATATGAGCTGGTCATGGGTCTTCATGGGAGGAGACAAAAAAGAGAGCGAAAGAGAGAGAGGTCAGTCCGTTTCAGGGCATGGATGAACACCATTTGAGACTCATTCCCGCCACCACTGCAAATCACTTTGTCTTCCTCATTCTCAAGCTGTCGCTCCTTTAGCCCGCCTCCTCAGACTCAGCCTTTGAGATAGGGATTCGGTACCTCGTCTGCCAAACTGAGAAAAAGAGAAACACAATCATGATCCAACCTTGATCGCATTATTTTCCTGGCTACGGGTACTTCTACGACTACTACTATTGTTGTATTGTAGCGGCAGCGGCAGCGGCAGCGGCAGCAGTAGCAACAAACAAGCAGACATTCATTTCCCCTCGTAGCGGTCATTCGCCATCCGTCTGCCATGGCGACCGCTCCCATCACGGCCGCTCTCACTCTTCTCGCCCTCCTCTCCTATACCGTCCCGGTCTCCGCCGCCGGCAATGACAGCTGCTCATTTGATCTCGCCAATTCCCACCAAGATCTTGTGGTCGCCGACGGATGGTCCTACAGTCTGGTTGCAAACAAGCTAGACCGCCCCCGGGGCATCCTTTTTGATACCGAGGGTGCGCTCCTGATCGTTGACTCTGGAGTCGGAGTCGTCCATCTGCAGCTTGATGACAGTGGAGGCACATGTTTACAGGTGAAGAAGAAACAAACCCTGATCAAAAACAAAGATGTGAGTTTGCGGTGACATTGATGCATGCCTCTGGTGATGGGCACTATCGACCCCAAATGCGAATGCGGGGAAGGAGGAGTCCCTTGTAACCAGGGAGATTGTATTGTGTATCAAGACAGCGACATCTACATGCGTTGCCTTTCTGCACGGTTTTCCCTTTCTCTGAACTGGTCTCGTCTTTACATACAACTGTTCGCGCACATTCCTCTTCTCTGATTTTTTTCCCCCATCGCCATAAATAGCCACTGCTAACTCCAACCTCGTCTGTAGCTCAACCACGGCATCGCCCTCTCCGATGATGGCCGCACCCTCTACGCTTCAACCACGAACGAGGTCTATTCCTGGTCCTACAATGCCGCCGATGTTTCCGTCAGCACCTCCTCTCGCCAAACCCTCGTCACAAACATGACCAACGAGGGCCATACCACCCGCACCATCCTCCTCTCTCAAAAGCATCCAGATTATCTGGTCGTATCTCGCGGGAGCAACAGCAACAGTGATGAGGAGGCTGCCGACCGCGCCTCGGGTCACTCGCAATTACGCGCGTTCAATATCACTGCGTTGCAAACCACGAACCAAAATGAGGACAAGGCGAAAAAGCCTTACGAATTCCTTGACGGAAAGCTCCTTGGTTGGGGTCTGCGAAATTCTGTTGGTGTAGCTGAACATCCCTCGACAGGAGGCATCTGGACGGTCGAGAACTCTGTAGACAACCTGAGACGGCACGGCAAAGACATTCATCAGGACAACCCGGGCGAAGAGCTCAACTTTCACGGCTACCTGAACGGCTCAAGTGAGCACCAGGGTGGCAACTATGGATATCCTGTCTGCTACACGGTCTGGTCAACAAAAGGGTTCCCTGACCTGGGTGATCTAACGACGGGGGACCAGTTTGCTGCCGACGAGGACGATACCAATCTCATCACCATCCAGGACGACGGTGAATGCAACACCAAATATGTTCCCCCGGAGCTCGCGTTCCAGGCCCACACAGCGCCTCTTGATATCAAGTTTAACGAAAACGGCACCAAGGCCTTTGTTACATTTCACGGTAGTTGTAAGCTTTCCCCCCTAAACTTGATCTATTTTCTCCAATCTCAAACCATCGCATCCCTAACCCAGATCTCTTCTTCTAACCAACATTCTCTAGGGGATCGCGATGACCCCGTTGGCTACGACGTCTCTAGTATCGACTTCAAGGATGGTCGTCCGGTCAAACTATCTGATAGCATGGACGCAGCCACTCCAATTCTGAGCAATCCAGACATCTCAAAATGTCCCAACGACTGCTTCCGACCCGTCGGTCTAGCATGGGACTCCAAGGGCCGTCTTTGGTTCAGCTCGGATAGCACAGGGGAGATCTTTGTGCTGATGCGGAACGGAACAGCCAACGATAGCAGAGACACCGGCTCGCAGAGCGGCGACAGTGACGACAGCTCGGCGTCACACTTCTTCCCCCCTCAGACAGGGGCCGTTCTGGTGACAATAGCCGCTCTCGTCATGGGAATATTCCTCGCCTAACGATCCTACGTATGGGCCATCGTGTGAGGGAGGGAAGACTTCCCTTGCGGCTCTGATGTATACGAAGTTACGACTACTCTTCTTTTTCACCATTCTTTGGGCGTTTTGAGCATTGGGGTATATATATATATATATATATATTCAGGCATTGCATGAGATACCGACTATAACGGTCTTAGCTAGAACAGTACTTTACTATATGAATGACGCAGAAACACGTGTATATCGTTTAGTCCATTACTATATAGTTCGCTCTCCCCCAATTCGTCTCCCATCGACAATGGCCACGAGATATGGCCCGAAGGTATCAAATCGCTCTCGCTCAACTTCAGAGCTAGACTCCCAGAACCGAGCTCTCGTCCAAAATAATGCACTATTGTCGTAAGGTTTAGTTATGGCTCTGTATGATGATGATCGAGCCGGGCATGGCTCAGTTCCCCCCCCTCAATACCACTCTTCAGGCCATGATAGATGTCCACCCGGTTTTTTGCCTTTGAACGCCTTTGCACCTCACCTTCCCCCTTCCCTCATCCCCCAAGATAGTGATAGCCCTACATTCCCATCTATTCCTCAATCGACTTAACACACTCCCATTCGCCTCGTAGATTCTCCTTCCAAAGCGATACCTTGTTGTCAGCGCCGCTGACAGCCAGGACATTACCGCTGAGCGACCAGCTGACGCGCCACACGGCAGCTTCGAAGTTGAGGACCTTGGATTCCCACTGGTTGGGGTTGGAAGGATCCGAGGTCCAGATGCGCACCGTCTTGTCCTGCGAAGCGGAGGCAATGTACGACTTCTGTAGAACGGTGGGAGACCAGGCGACGTCGCGGACCCAGTCGGTGTGGCCAGTGAGGGGCTCGCGCTCCTGGGTATAGCTGAGCGATGCGGGGTCGAAAGACCAGATCTTGAGAACGTTGTCACAGCCTCCAGTCACGAATCGTCGGTTGCCGGTAGCGTTGGGCCCGGGGGCGCTGCTTACGATGCTGCCGGGGCTAACAGCGGGAGCCCAAGAGACCGAGTTGACGCCCAAACCGTGAGCAGGGAAGGTGACGTGGTCGACAACGCCGTCCTTGAACTCGAGGACGCTGACATTGCCGTCGGAAGATGCACAAGCTAGGAGGCACCCAGCCTCGTGGGGAGACCAGGAGACAATGTTGACTGAGGCCTTGTGGAGGGGGAAATCGTAGATGCGCTGCCATGACGAGTTGTTCTGGCCGCCCTGCTCCTTCCAGATGAATACCTTTCCATCGTATCCCGCCGACGCCAGGATGTTTCCATACTTGGGGTGAGCCCAGGCGACGCACCAAACGGCTCCCTCATGTCTATGGTGGGTTTGTCATTAGTGTATTTGCCCCCCGTGTAAGTTGTCTATGGACCATGGTCGCGGTGACTAACCCTTTGAGAGTCTCTATCAACTGTTGCTTATCTCCCTCGATTTCGAAGATCTTGATTGTTCGGTCGCTCGAGCAGGTAGCCAGTTTGCGGCCGTAGTAATCGAGGACGGCGTCATGCTGCAGCAGTTGTCCCATCTGTTAGCATGCCTGGGCTCAGATGGGCAGAATATTTCTGAAGAAGCTCTAACAAGCCATTGCGCTACCATGTTGAGCCTCGAGATGGGTGGGAAGGACGTACAATCATGTCATCATGACCAGAGTTGCTTATGACTTGGGGGGCCGCCTAAAGGGATAAGGAGTTAGCTCCGTCAGACGGTAAGGGAGAGGGAGCGCAAGGTGTAAATGTGTAGCCCAATAGGGCCATTGTAGATTTCATTGGCGTACCATTGTTGTGAAATTAACGCCGGATAGTCAGCGTAAGGAGGTGAGTTGGTGGAAGTTGAGTTGATCGATTGACACGATACCACCCTGACGTAGAGCTTCGACTCAGGAACTCAAGCTTCGTGGCGTCTTTCGAGACAGCTGGCCCGCTGGCATGGTCGCACGTGACAGGAGGCGTGACTGAGAATCCCCCACCTACCGCCTTGGTCAAGTGCAATTAGACTAATTTGGAGGGGGAGAGAGAGAGTGGATGTGGATCTCTCTAACGGGATCCCGGGGTGGCGAGGATGGTTCAGCCGAGGGTCGACTGCGAAGCGACAAAGAAATTGGGGTGCTAGTGAGGGGAGAGGGGGCGCTTGAAGGGTTCTTCAGTGCCTAGCATTCAGGGCGAATCCACTAATCAGTGCCCCCAGACCCCCCCAGGCACGGGCATTTCCAGCAGAGGGGCAATCACAAGCCAGAGTACAGTAAGCGCTGTGCTCGCCTTGACTGTCATCTGCCTCTATTCATCGTGGAAAGCCACACTGTAAACTCGGGCACAGGCTTTCACTCTACTTCTCCCGTCACCCTCCAGCTCCAATCTTCACTCCACCCTCCCCCTTCACATCTACCTCTCGCTTTTCATCCGCCAAATTCTTCCTATTCCAATTCACTTTCTTCATTCTATCTCGTCCCGTCTTGTACATTAGACCTCATTCTTCTTGTTTGTGCTTCAGGATACCCCTTAAGGTTGCGACCTTTCTGTTCTCTCTCAGTTCCTACCTACAAGTCACCCTTTACTAATTGCCCGAGGCACATTCTCGGTTTCATTTCGTCCGGCTTCACTGCCATTCCACCTTTTTACTTCTCAGAGTCCAGTTCGGTTCAACCTCACTCCACTTCCCTCCTCTTCCTCTTGCTTCTCCTCCTTCTTCTCAACTCTTTCTCTCCACTACCGCTACTTTCCTCTCTTTCTCACTTTCTTCTTTTTTACCTGAGAATTGCTCCTCAATCCGCTTCTCGACATGGCCGATGCTTCCTGCAGCACGGGGACTCCCTTCAAGCGTCTCATTGATCAGCAGGGCCGAGATGTTAGCCGTCAGCAAGATCGTCTAGTTGGGCGACCTGGTGCTCAAGGCCCCGGCGTATGTTGACCCTTTCTTATTCCATTTCTGTAAAGTAACAGCTAAACTCACAACTCTCCAGTCGTTCCGTTCCGCTCCTCAGGCTGGCCAGGTTCACAATGGCTTCAACCAGTTTATGAATGGTCCTGCTACTCTCCCCGGCTTGCAAGATAATCATGCCGCTGGCCGAGTTGCTGCCCATGCCGCCGCACTGGGTGGTCCCCAAGGCCCTACTTTTGCTCCCCAGATGCAGGCAGTTCATAATGCCCGGGCTCCTCCTGCTGAGAACAACTGGGCCACCGAGTTCAACCTCTTTGCTCACCAGCATCAATCCGCTCCGAATTTTGGAGCTCAACAGGCTCCTATGCCCCTTGGCCCTCGGCACATGATGCCCAACCAGCCCAACCAGCTCTCATCGATGGGTCATCACGCCGCGCCCATGAACCTCGAGATGGAGCGTGCTTTCGGCTACCAAGCTGTTCCCAATCTTCCCAACGGTGGCTTTGCCCCCTTGTACGGTCCTACCAACGGTGGCTTCATGGATCCCCAAGCTGCCTTTTCTCAACGTGGTTCTGCGGAGACAGAATTTGTCAACCACATGGATGACTGGATGGCCGTGAATGGACCCCGCGCTGAGGCTCAGATCGACGCTATTCTTGAACGCATGGCCGAGGAGCTCGAGGCTACCGAGGCCGATACTGCCAAGGAGACATCCGTGGAGAAAAGTGCTGCTATTAACGCTACCGCCACCGACCAGGACATTAACGTTATTGCCTCCCAAGAAGCCGCTGCAATCACATCCGATATCGCATCTCTCTCCCTTGATGCACAGGAGGCTGCCCTTAATGACTTGGGCAAGGAGAAGGAGAATGTCATTGATACCGACGCTACCGACACCACCACCGTCCACAAAGACAAGCAAAAGTCTGAGATTGCTGAGGCTGCCAGTGATCTCCTCAAGTCAGTTCAGCACGAGCAGGGCGAGAAGTGGAAGAATTCCAAGTTTATCGAGCTCATGACTCAGTTTGCTGAGGGTAAAAAGGACGTTATTGACAATGAGATTCGAGTTGTCGATGATAACGGCGAGGAGCTTGACAACACCCATTGACGTGTCCCTGACACTCAGATCGAGACTATGTCATATGGTAGTCACATTCCCAACACCACAACCAAATACGCTCCGGATGCAACTATGGGCCAGTCTACGAATGGTGAGGTACATATCAACCAGTTGGCCTCCCTCTCTCCCACCCCTTTAGCAACAAGAAGTTTCTCAGGAACCTCTCGGTCACGAGCAATTTCTTGTTCATATCACCTCAGCCAAACAACGTATTGATGGATACTCCATGAGTGAGTTAACTTGACTCCTCCAATAGTCCTCTCGTCATGATACAGAAGCCGCCTTTGATTGGGCGCGCGATTTCTCCCTCTGCCTCTTCTGCTTCTTTGCTTAGAAAGTAGCATAACACGCAGGATCTGGTCAACATCAAGATTTGACGAATCTTGAGAAGATGAATCATAGCCCAGAGTAGCCAGTCGAAGCGCAGATCCGAAGGAAATCATTAGATAAATTATACAAGGATCACTTCCAACTCTCCCAAGACATATGAAAGTGTAACGATGTGAAATGAGGTCTAGCTCAATTCTTTTTAATGTTTTTCATTCTCAGATGGCAAACGGCTTCGGCATAAGCACTGTTCAAAATATGTTCATGTAATATACTCCTAGTAAGGTAGTTCACGAGCTGCGCTGCCACTCAACTGCTCTCCACAACTGAGTTCAAAACTCACGCTCGCTGATAAGCCACATCATTTTCGCCTACTCTACATATGCGCAAACAAAACTGCAAATCAATATGCAGTATCAATTTTTCCATTTCCCTCCTTGGTCCTCGGTATAAAACTTGCATCATGTCGTATAAAGAAAAGAAAGCCTGGAAATCCTGAACACTCAACTACAATATCCCGAAGCCCGTACCACGAAAGAGTAACACCCCTCCCCCCCGAAAACTCCAATAAATCATTTCGCCATATAGTGATCCAAGATGAAACACGCAATCCTGTGTGTATCTCAAAGAAAGAGGAACCAATAATAACCCAGTAATAAGGCTCTGCGACACGTCACCGGCGTCAAAAGTAGCGTCAAATCGAGAAAGGATGACCGAGTAGGCGTAATAGCGCATATTATACCCGGATCTCAAAATTTGAAGTTGATGTCGAGATTCATGAAAATGATTGTAGTAAAATGCGCCTCTGAGGGCCCAGAAAAGTACTTCATCACCATGTCATGTTGACCACCACAAGCAACCACACTTGGTAAGCTCAAGTGACCGCCCTCTAGCGAGCATATCACGGATCATCCATCGTTTTGGTATATGTCGATACCGTCGATTGTAGAGCTTCTTGGACCAGGGATAATCCTCAAGGATGGTGACCTCCTCAGGGTTCCCATCTTTATCCTTGACAGGTATGAAGCTCTTCCCTTCATCCACTATCTCCACATGGCTGCAAAAGGCGATTTGACTTTTGTCGAACACGTATCGTAATTCCAACATCTTCAAAACTTTGGGGTAGTAAGGGGGTATTTGGTATGTGGCCGAGGGATTTGGGCCTGTTGCAGTTGGAGTCATCGCGGAATATGTTGAAGTTGTCGGCCAGTGAGAACTTATGTTTTGCTTCGGGTAGATGAATATCTCGACTGTCACATCAGGCCAGGTGCAGATCCATGGCTTGTCCCCCTCTTTTGCTCCCTTATTCTTCTTTTGATACTGCCCCGGGGAAGAAAAAGGATGATCATTATCGTGATCCCATCCACGCTGGCTTAGTGATGAAAAATCACTGTCGGATATGATGACTGTCTTGTTGTACTGGTATGTGGTCCACCAGGCAGGCCCACGTCCAGGTTCATAAGTATCATAAACCAAAGTGAGAGTAGCAGGTTTCAAGATACTAGGTGGTTGAGCGCCCCAAATAAACTCTGCGTTGGTAGCATTAAAAGCGGCCATCACCAATTCATAACCTGACAAGGGCGAGGCACTGCTGTTCTTGTTGGGCAACACATCCATGGAATAATACGAAAAGGGCATTTGGCAACTCCAAGCAATCGCCTTGGTGGTGTCGTTAATACAAGATTTCGATTCCTGGCTGACTTTGAAAGGTGGAAGACCGTAGTGACCTGTAGCAATTTGAGCCAAGTCAGTTGGCATGGATGTCAAATAGGTAACATCGCCTGTGGGTTTCGAGGGTAGTGAACTGCAACTCCTGTCAGTGGATGAGGTCAATCAAGTATTCGATCCTATGAATGTAACCACTTACGTTTGAGATGGAGGAGGCCCCTTCTTGTGTCGTGTGAGTAGAGTTCCGAGAACGGCACCCATCACAACTCCCATGATTATCAGGGCGAGTGCTACTAGGCAAATGGCCCAGTATGGAATGATGTTCCAGAGCTTCTTCTTTCCCCGCCGTTCCCATTTGCTCATTTTAGGCTTCTCTGCAGCATCGCGAGCCGCTGTGTTGACATCATGTTGACTAGGAGTTGACTGATTGCTCCTCACAGAAGGGCGGGTGCGAGGCATGGTTAAGTCATCCTCGGTGGATGAGAACTCCGGATCACGGGTGGCTATACCGATTCCACCGGCGCCTGATATTGTTCGGTCTGGGTCAGGGATTGGCTCTGTTGTTGCCGGACTGGCGTCCGGTGCCGAAGTTTCTCTCGTATTTGTCGTCGACGCCGTTGTATTTTCTGGAACAAAGGCATTGTCAGGATACCTAGAATAGGGTGGAAGTTCCTCCATGTGGCCTAATGGGCCAATCATATCACCAGCCTCTTCACCATCCGGACCAATCTGTCGTTGGTAAGTGTTCCCCATGTTGTTGAACCCTACAGGAATCTGACTAGATGAGTCGTTTGTTGGCACAGTACTCTGGGGGTACAGGGCGTATGGATGTGCTGGGCCTGGGCCGTTGTAGGATCCATCCTGAGGAATGACGGGCGCAGGCTGCGGTGCTGCGGTCGAAGTTGAATTGACACTCATCGTGCGCTGCGGATACATTTGGTAGGGATGAGAAGGACCCAAGGGCCCTCTATAGGGACTTTCAGCCCGCATAACGGGATCATCGGAAGATATCGTCGATGCTTGGGCGCCGTGAGTTTGGTTGACAGGCGCAGAGCTCGTTCCATCGTTTCGAAGCGTGAGAGAGTCGTGATTTCGGGGAGGTTTAGATATACTTGATGGGCGGGTTCTCATTGAGGATGTCTGGCCGGGAGACCCTTTCGGCTGAAGATGTTGTTGGGGGGTTGTGCTGGAAATTGGCTCTGGTATTTCGGCGGTGGGCGTAGAGGGAGACACGTCTTCGGAACGGGGTTGTGACGACCGAGAGGCGGATGCGAAAGAGTTGTTATCATGGTCGGAAGGCCGGAAGCCGTCGGCAACCATCATGGCATTCAAATCGTAGTCATCGTCACCGTCAGAACTTGGGCCGGTAGACAATCTCAGGGAACGTCGGAGTGAAGAACGGTGCTCAATGTCGGAAGCCTTGCCGTTAGAGTCCATGGCAAGAAGAAGGAAGGCCTCCTTAAGAGGCGAAGACGCCTACAACGGCGTAGCCTAAATGAGCCTCGTCGATTGGATCGGGTTTGCAGAGGTTCACAGGGGCTCTCGATCGGGAAGAATTTGACGATTCATGGGGGACCTGTGTCAATGGCGAGTCGAGCAATAATAGTACGGGAGCGAGAATGTCAAGAACGAGGGGCGGAATGAATGAGGGGAGCGCGATCTACACGAGGCGAGGCGAGACTGGTTCAATGAAGGGATTCCGACTCAAGGATGGAGAGGTACGGATAAAGGTTGGACAAGATGATGGCTGGATGACGGATGAATTGGTGGAGAGGAATGAAATGGGACTGGGTGGGCTTGATTGACAGAGGAGAAGCGTGGGAGCCGGGAGAGTGCTGGGTTTCGTCCCAAAGGTGGAGCAAAGCCCCGAGGAGGGTGTAGGTGTCCCTGAATCCTGGCTGCTGACTGGGTGGAGATGACGGTGGCCCAGGCCAAAACAGCAGACAAGAAACAGGAGACATTGAGCAAGTTCAGAGTATCGAGTTATGGAAGTACCTAGATGTACAGCGCTCTCCATGCAAAAATGCTAGTTTTAGGAGGTAGAGTACATTCACGTCCCACGAAGGAAGAATGGAAGGCACGCTGGGACACTATCGAGACTAATGCAGCCTCCGTCTTTTTTTCTAGATTTTGTATGTACTTCCCAAAATGGTACATTAGTACCTTGCAGACCAGTTTGTATGGGAAAGTGCCCGTCTTCCAACTTTCTTATCCGTCCTCCAAGAAGAGACAACCCTGATTGCAAACAGTTCAAGAAGAACGAAGAAGTGCCACGCTTGTTGCGGCGATGAACCAGTCCGGCACTATGCAAGCCTCGTTAAACACGGTTCCAGCTCATCTTGTACAGTACCTCTGCCGAGAAAGCTCTAAGTAACAAACATGAAAAGCAAAACAATAGTACCGCAGGTTGCGGACTCGGATGCAGAACGCCGTCCAGTCCTCAACCAAGGTTTCTAGCCACTCCCACTACCATTGTAAGGACAGCCAGTGTCGGGCAGGGGGGAGGTCGGAATGACACCAAAAAAGACGGAGACTAGACCTCCCTAAGGATGAGTTCCACATAGTGGCTCACTGCGGGTTTGGGCCTGAGCTAGGAAAGCTTTGGCAGATGTGATTTGGGCAGACTGTCAGGGAGAAGAGAAAACACTATGATAAGAGAATGAGGAAGAGGAAGGAGATAGACGCAGGGGATCAAAGCCTGACAAAGAGTGTAGGATGGTTGATCAACGGATCCATCACTATGGGATTGTTTCAATTATCTTATTTTATGCCTTCCCTTTTTTAAATCTCAAAATTGTGCTTCCCCACAGTAATTATTTCAATCCCGAGCGTCTCCTGT
Organism: Mariannaea sp. PMI_226; assembly: GCA_024336345.1. NCBI lineage: Eukaryota > Fungi > Ascomycota > Sordariomycetes > Hypocreales > Nectriaceae > Mariannaea > Mariannaea sp. PMI_226. The sequence continues at coordinate 3,670,642 of JANFOG010000001.1, read as the reverse complement.
AGTTGTCCTCAGATAATTACGGAGTACCAGTACTTGGAGTAGGGCCTACTAGCCGGGCTGCATTGAGCTACGATGATGCTCGCTTGTGATTGATGGGTGACTCAATTGGCTAACAACAACGACCCGGTGTCATACTGTAAGCAGAGCAGCCGAAGGAGATCGGCAAGCCCCGATCGACCTCCACGCTTAAACCTTTGTCAAAGTTGAAGTGTTGCTAGGCTCGATGATAGGCCAACAGGGGAAGGATAGCCTTGAAAAGGAATGCGAGGGAAACCAAGTCAATACGAGTTACAAATAATGATGTATGGGTACACAGGCCTTTTTTTTCCCCTTTGGTGAATACCTAAGATGTCCTCCGATTCTCGTATCAAAACTTTCGGCTAACGGCTTCTCTGTCGTACTATGTACGGACGTTGTGCGAAGCTGAAAATGACTCGAGTATTTATCCATTCAGGACTGTATTTACCCCTATCTGACCTATTCCCTCGCGCCGTACAAACACCTTGTGAAAGACTCTCTCCGTTTTCCTCTTATTAGGGTACCATTGGCCCGCGGCCTGCAATCAACCAAGCAAACCAACAACGCCACTTTCAGGGGAGACATCCAGCTGTCTTTCATTGCCAGGTCAGTGCTTTGCTGAGCCTCCTCATTTACACCCCCCACGGCCCGCACAAAGTCCGAGACCGCCGCTTTGCCATGCTCCCAATCCCAATTGAGATCATGCCGCGGTCAACAATGGCAATGGGAGAGAAGACATTGACAGCTGCAAGTCAGGGACGGTCCATCCACGCCCATTCTCCCCCAGGAAGACAGAAGCGTTGGAGCCGCCCTGTACTGTAGTGCGAGCCATAAGAACATCCCCGTCTCTCAAGTCCACCAGTCGGCTAGTCACCATATCATCGACGTGGAGTTTCTTGGCAGCCTAGCTGATCCAGGCAGTGGCGGGACCCAGCAGACAACGGGAGAACGCACTCCGTTGAACGGATGATAAACTACCGAGCTATCGTGTCATGCACGATCCAGAACAATGCGTTGTATTCCACGATGCAGCTTTGAGCGCAAAGGTTTTTTTTTTTTTGCGTTTTTTTATTGCTTTTCTTTTTCCACGGCTGTATCAGCCGAGGCCGTGAGCTAATCTTAATCTCACATGAAATTTTGCACTGCAATATTCGTCGTCGTCAGCCGGAGAACATCCCCTTTTGAGGAGGTGACATCCTTGATATTGTAATCAGTAGAAAGGCTCTGAGCGAGTGCCATATTCTGCTTCAACTTTACCATAAGTTTATCCATTATGAATTTCTTGCAAACATTATGGTTCTACATTTTTAAGTTTATTCTTGTGCTATTCTTGTACACCCACGGCATCGGCAGTGGCTCAGATGTCAGACCAGGAACTGATTCCCCCCCAAGATGAAACGGAACTACGCGTTACTTGTCACAGGAGATGTCTATGACCGGAGTCATAAACTCTAGTTATATCTACGTCCCATTCAATGACAGATTTTCCCAGAGTACTCTTCGGGCCTGGCTACCCAGCGTTTTATTCAGCAAGCCCAAATCGTCGAAAAAAAAAATCTACTTATTCATAAATAGTCTCCCCGTTCCATATACGACATTGTGGGATCACCTGACCACGCTCCACTACTGCTGCAGCATCGTTGCAATAGTTGTCGGAATCCTGTATGCTCTACGAGGATGGGTTAGTTTGATTGAGTTATGGGGACATCAAAAAGATGGACATTGTCAGGTCCACATGCCAAGGCGGATGTCGCACACTCTGATGCTTCTGAGCATTTTCCACTACTATCTTAGTATCTCTTATTAGCCAAGCGCTGGCCTCTTCCAGGGTCCTCGATCTCCTGCAGCCCATGTCGTTGTCCAGTAAAGGATCGTCGCATCGCTGTATCAGGTCCGTTTCTCACGCCCTTTGGTCCCTGTAGATCGGCAGGAAGGGGGGTCTTCAGAGATTTCTAGAATTGAAAGATCCGTCTATCTCAATGACTTATCCCACACCGAACACTTAATATTCTGTAATAAGGTGAGGCCTCTGGCTTGCTTGCTTGCATGCTCTTGAGGTCCGTCTCCTCGAGCAGGGACGCAGGCAAGCACCTCAGCCGATGGCAAGCTTCAAGGTGTACGACATATTCGGCTTCGAGCAGTTCAGGTTTACTCATCCAGTTGTCGGAACGATGGTGTGCATATGATGTGGGGGATCAAAGTGCAAGAAAAGCCGACAGGTGGCCATTTTCCTTGTCGTCGAAGGGTACCATGTTTCTCGTTGGGCAAATGACTGCCCTGTCACAGGTCGTTCGGGGTCGAAACGATCAGCCATGTGGGCAAGAAAAGGTATCAGTGAGGAGGATGGGGCTGGATGCATGACATAGCATCCAAGAATGCCAATCGATGTTAGAGCCGCTACGAGAAACGCCGTGCAGAAATTCCGGGATTGCGAACTTCTGTTGGCTATCATCTTGCACTTTCCATTCATCCTAGCCCTACTTGAAGAATGGAAGTGCCTGATTGGCAGATGCCCTAGAAGAGATTCTCACCAACGAAACGATGTCAGCAGCCCCGTTCTGATGGACAGCCTCATCTTATCTGCGAGGAGTATGCAAAACAACCTGGCAGCTAGTGAGAACTTCGCTAACGCCCGTCATCCCTCCACAGTCAGAATGCAATCCGGGGACAAATTTTTTTTTTCCTTGGTACTGATGAGCTGGCCAAGTGGTCTGGATTGAATTTTCCCGGCAGTTCTGCTGCACGCATTAGGGGCATGCTGCTTGTGGGCTGACCTACTATTTTCAAGCGGAGGAAAATGCACTTTTTTTTTTTCAACCTGCTGTCTATAACGGTCCTTAGCCTTACAAACAAGTAGAAACCTCACTTCCTAATTGTTGGAGAGTTGGTTTATAATACAAACTGCTCAGTTTAGAAACAGTTGTCTATGTGTCATGAGCAAACTCTACAGATCAATCTCTCTCCTCTCCTCCATTGTACGAACCAGTTACGACGGGAGTCGTGTTTCCGCACTCGTGAGACTCTTTACACCATTCGATTCCTGCATGATGCCGTGTGATATGGATTGAATGATACTGGCCATCTTGTTCTCGACTTGACCCCCAAACACTTGCATCATCTCTGGATGAGAACAGCGAAAAATCGTGTCCGCCCTGCACTTCGACCTGGCTGCCCTCCTCCCTATGCTTGCATGTGTCCTGCAGCGGATTACTGAAAGTGAAGCGGCCAACCAAGGTCTGCACATCAAGACATGTATGTATGCCACTTTGCACAAGAACAACACACAGACAGGAGCACAACACAACGCACAGAACTAAGGTACTTTGTGGTTACATTCCGCCGTGATATCATCCAATTACCGCCCACCACCAAATACTGCGACTTTTTTTTCAACTTGACCGACCGACCTGAGCAAAAGAAAAGCCACCTGCGGCTAAAAAAAAATTTCTGCCTCTGTCCTTGTCCTCGCCTCTATCGTGCATCTCACCCACAGGCGCGAGGCGTCCCGTGTGCAACGCTACCTTCAGTCGGTCGTCCCGCCTCATGTTGAGAAAATGTATCCCGGGGGGCTGCATCACTGGTGCGTGACGGACGGCGACGGACGCGGGGTTGGGACCAATGGCTTGGCTGGCCGGCAACAAGGGGGTTCTGCTTGTTTCGCGTCTGCTCGGCTGCTAGGTTCAACTCGTTGCTCTCTCTCTTCCGCGAATGCATGCAGCCGCAGCGCCGTCTCTCGTTTGGATTCTGGCGACCACTCGTTGCTACTTGACCCGCTATCTGTTTGAACCCCCCTCGTGAGACAGCCACTGGGTAACAGGATCGTGAACTTGGGAGGAAGAGGGAAAGACGCAAGCCCGACTGAATGGTTGAATAGTTCCCTGGAAAAGACTTTCAAGCCCTTTCAAGCCCTGTGACTGTGAGCCTGTTTTGTCACCTTAGCACCCTCCGCAGTCATGATTCATTCGCTCTTTCGCTCTCACCGGGACCCAGTCGTGGTTCTCCGCGTGCCTGCGGATCGATCCACTGATACTCTCTTCCTCCCCACAAGCCCATGTCAAAGGTAGTCTATTCCATCCCATCTCATCGCGTGGGCGAACGATCCAGAAATCAGAAATCATGACCACCCACCACCACAACCACAACCACCCTCCAAGTTCTCCTTTCCTCCGACGATCTGCTCGTCAGCTTCACGCAAAACCACTCGTCACACAAGCCTCGAATCCCACACGCATTGGTCCTCTCATCCATCCTCCAACGAAGAAAAGCAAGGCGAACGGTGGCGCACGTTCGCCCAGCTTGCACGGCAGAGAGGGGTACAGGATTGGGTATGGTGTGTCATGCACGCTACGACTGCAGAGCCTCGTTCGCCCGTCCAGTCCTCTGCTCGTGCATCAGGGTGTCCCACTTGTTGTACATTTGCGCCCGGGAAAACGCCTGAGAATACATGATTACAAAGTACGATGGCCTTGGCTGGTTCTGCACACAGCAAGGTAAAGTGCCCCTTTGTTCCCCTTTGCTGATCTTCACCCTGTCGTGGTACTCTGGAATTCAGTCGTGTGTTGCTGAACCCCCTCTTCTCTCTTCTCATCCTGTCAGCTCTTGTTTCCACTCCCCGTCTTCCCCGGCGAGGGCGGGGTGGTGTCTACATTAGGTATTTTATGTACTGTAGGACTCTGTTGCATACTTTGTCCAGTGCATTACGATAGCACACGCTCGTTTCTTTTTCCCAACTCGCCATGTCACCAGCTCTTTCAACCCCGTTTTGCCGAGCTAATGAACTCTCCGCCCGCATAATTAATGTGTGAGGTTACGAGGCAGTGAGACCTTGCGGACAAGGGACTGAAAGGCAGACCTGGTTGGGGGCAATGCCACTCTTGCTCCTTTCGTTGTAGTCAATGGTAACTGCTCGAGAGTATATCTTCCCCCAGCATCCCCTCACCCTTCCCTTTCTCTTCTGCCTTCTCTTGAGTTTCTCTCCTTTTCTTCTACCGTAACAACCATTCCGTTCCTCTTATAATCCATCTTCTGTCTCTTGCTTCATGGGTGAACCCAGCCACCCATCTTCATTACTCAGTTGCATACCACAGCCCCTTGGCCTTCCCAACCCGAGCCCAGCTAGCTTACATTTCTGGGTATCTGTGACACCACATAGCTTAGTACAACACAAAACATAACACAACACAACATCTTAATCAGAATGAGCACAGCGATATAGTGCTAAATATCATACGTTAATTGCCCATCGAGTTGCTCCTCACCCCTCCGATCTTGTGATCGCGGCTGTTCACCAGTTCTCTGCTTCAATTCTGCCCCAGCATCCCGTTTTTAAAACTAGTATCGCCAACCATCATCTACAATCATGCCTCGGAACGGCTCCATCTACTCAGACAATGTCAGCACCACCTCGTCCCAGTGGACAACTACCTACAAAAAATTACCCAGGAAACAACCCACTGCCATTCGTTTCATGTCTTGGGCTGCCGGTGCTCCTCGGGGCGCTACAATGGTCAAGAAGAGGACGCGGGATACTCCAGACGACAGTTCAGTCTACTCCTCTTGGTCCTCCGGCTCCGGATGGGGCGACGCCGATACCCAGTTGTATTGGGTGACCACATCTGACTATTACTCTGGTAGTAGCAGCAGAAGTGGCCGCAGCAGCCGCAGCAGCAGCCGAAAGAGCAGCTCCTCAAAGCAAAAGCACTTTAACGGTGCCGTTCCGCCTCCTCAAATGATGCCTCCTCCACCGCCGCCTCCGGCCGGCCCTGGATTCGGGCCCCCAATGGGCGGGCACTTTGGACCCCCACCTCCAGCTATGGGTAGCCATTATGCTGGCAGCCATTTTGGAGACGATCACTTTGGAGAGGATTACTATGGGGATGATCACTACGAAGATGACTTCAACTCGTATCCTCATCCCATGCCGCCCATGCCACCCATGAATCATTTCTCTCCTCCACCTGCAGCTGGTGGTGCACCGGCCTTCATCAATGTTACCGGCCAGCACCAGCCCGGAAACCCTTTCAATCGGGGTGGGCCTGCAGCCGGCTCCGGCATGGAGTCGGACTGGGAGAGCGGAAGTGACTCTGGTCCTGACTGAATAATTTGAACCAGGTCATGAGATGGTCCAGGGTGTTGGTAATGAAACTGCATATTTTTCTCTTTTTCTTTTCTGATTGTACAGATATTGACATGATTTGATGAGGTTAGCGGTGGAGGAGTTCATGGCGTTGTCATTTTTGGGACTTTTGGAACACAGACTACTTTCCACGAGGAATTGGATACCGGCATTGGGAACTTGGGATTTGTCAAGCTTGAGAAAAAAGGATACTCTTTTATGAATGCGAACCAGTCGCCGCCAGGCGAATAACGTCGCAGGCCAATAGGCATGAGCTCAGTTTGTGTTCACAAACAAACAGATTTTATGATGTGCTTTAAGTAATGAGGTTCTCGGCAAGCAGACAGATAGAATGGCTTTATTGACTCTGTCCTCCTATTGAACGTATGATATGTGATCAGGGTCTCTTAGTTCGTCAACCATAATGGCAATACGCTTTCTCGTTGAGAACGTTCTAGTGGCATGGGCCTTGACTGCCCCTAGTCCATCCTTTATTAAAGAGTGGAACCCTGAAGGATTGTATCCTTGGACTGGGGTTTTCTTGCTGCACCTTGGGCGTTAACTCTGAGTGGCTCGCAGTCTTGGAGTATTCAAAGCCTTAACTATCTAGTAAAATAACTAATTTATGTAGCTAGCATCTGGTGGCATCTGGTGGCATCTGGAACGGCAGATCTTGTCACCCGTTTTGCAGCGCCGCATGAAATTTTCCTAGATACCTCGGTGCGGTAGATCTATCTATTCTTAGTGGCAGGATTCCAGGCATGAAACACGCTTGCTATCCAGAATTTGCAAATGATATCCATCCAATAACAGGGGGGGGGAGCAGCCGGTGAGAACGTGGGTTTACCGTCGCAACTAGATTGTATTCGGTAGGTAGGTGTCTTCACCACCGCTCTACCCGGATAGAACTTGTGCTGCTAGCTAGGGGGTTTGAGAAACAAAGACCACCCATCGGAGGGAAGCCCATGTCACGGATGACTTCATTGATGACTTGCATGTCGTGATTTTTCAACTGACTTTTGGTTTGTTCGCCCAAACCCTGAAATGAAAAATAACCACCCCAGTCAACGATAATCTATATGCTTATAAAATAACATCCATAGTACGATGAAGAACCTAGAAGCAGAAGAGCATTAAGTCTAGTGTTTCGGTAAACGGCCCCTTAATTAGGTGCTGAGGCCCCCTCCCCCTAGGACAATTTCCTGGCAATCGCCGGGGTTGGGTTGAGAGGCTCATGGTCTGGTCCCACATGTGGTGTTGACCCATCCCCCTCTTAAATATCGAGGCCTCACACGCGGAAAACAATCACAAGATTCTTTTATTCTCTTGATGCTCAAGCAGGTCTAATACTTCCTAGCTAGGAAGTGACACTCTTTTCCATCTTCATTCGTTAAAAGCCATATGTTGTTGTTGCTGTTGTCTTTTTCTTCCTCTTTTTTCCTTTGAAAATTTACTGTATTCTTTCGGTGTCTTGCTCACAAGAATACTACCACATTCATTCCAACAACAACGTATTCACATTCATTTATCATGCATCAATATTGCACACTCGCCCTGACTGCGGCGGCAGCTCTCTTCAGCAGAGGTGTTGCCGCTCAGGATTGTGATCCCGTCCAGACGAGTCAGTAGCAGAGCTTGTTCCTTTTTCATGTTATCTCAAAGGGCATCACATTGACCATATACTTAATAGCCGGCTGCGCCCCTGACGTTGGACTCGCTACTTCTAAATACTCCGTTGACTTCACCGCTGGCGCTGATAATAGCAACTGGCAGTCTATTGGTGGCGGCGATGTTGTTTACAGCAAGTCTGGTGCCGAATTCACTATCAACAAGAAGGGTGACTCGCCCACCATCCAGACTTCGTGGTATCTCATGTTCGGCCGCATCGAGGTTCACATGAAAGCGGCCCCCGGCCAGGGTGTCATCTCCTCCGTTGTCATGCTTTCCGATGACAAGGACGAAATGTATGTAGTGGATCACTACCTGAGTATCTCTTGGTCCTGTTTCTAACAGTATAAATAGCGATTGGGAGTTCCTTGGTGGCTTCCCAGACGAGGTCCAGACGAACTACTTCGGTAAAGGCGATTCTTCCACCCCCGGCCGTGGAGGCACCTCGCCCGTCGTCGGTAGCCAGGCAACCAGCCATAACTACACTCTCGACTGGACCGAGAAGGCGCTCAGCTGGTACATCGACGGTACTCTCATGCGAACTCTCACCTACTCCCAAGCCGCCAACGGTGCTCAATATCCGCAAACCCCTTCTCGAGTGAAGCTCGGCATCTGGGCTGGAGGTGACCCCGACAACGCCGCAGGAACCATCGCTTGGGCAGGTGGCCTTACCGACTTCACCAAGGGTCCTTACACCATGACCGTCGAGAGCGTTTCCGTCACCAACTACAACCCTGCCAAGTCATACACTTACTCGGACAAGTCTGGTGCTTTCAGCAGCATCAAGTTCGACAAGGTTTCGGGTACTGGTACTGGTACGACGACCACCAAGAAGGCCACTACCGCTGTTGCCGCTCCTACGACTACCAAGAAGGCTGCTCCTACGACTACCAAGAAGGCTGCTGCTACGACTACCAAGAAGGCCACTTCTGCTGCGGCTCACACGACGACTAAGAAGGCAACTTCCGCTGCTGCTGCTCCTACGACCACCAAGAAGGCTGCCTCCGCTCCCCCTCACACCACTCTCAAGACCTCTACTAAACCCCACACTACCGCCCACGCTTCTACGACTACTGCTATTGTTGTCGTCAAGCCACCTACCTCGACGCACCCCGCTGGTTCGGCCCCCAATGGCGGCAGCTCTGGTAATGGCCTGAGTCACCACGGCTACGGCTGGCACTGGCGAAACCGTGACCAGCACAACTGGAGCTGGCAAGGCCATCACATCGAGTGGCACCACGGCAAGCACCACCACCACCACCAGCATGCTGGCCATGGCAAGTTCAGACACACCCAACATCCCCATGGTGGTGAGAAGGGCAAGGGATACAAGGGATATGGCAGATGGTAGACATGCCGCGTTATACTCGGAACTGGCTGTCATAGCGGTTCTTGAGGAACGGCGAGGTCCGAAGAGGATGAAACAAAAAAGTGCTGGCATTTTACCAGCCACATAATACCCCTAATTCACTTCTGTAGTTAATTATGAATTTACAATGAGAAGTTGGGAGACACGAGCCAACACATAATCCATTCCTATCCGAATCTAGCAATGTCTGTTGGTGAATCTGGAGTTCAATCTTGATTCTGGGTTTGACTGAAAAAGCTTGTAGCTATGTTGCAGACTTTGAATGCCTTCTGAGTAGTCTAAACAGGACTTCCATCTATTGGTGGCCAATAGTCAATGTCTATATCCAATAGACATGCCCCTCTCGTTTTCGAGTGTCAATGTAACATATTGATAACTGCTTTCTCGTTTTGATTCTGACTGGAACCAGTTTAAATAATGATTTGATGAGCAACTGAAATGAAGAACGATGTTGTCCTTATCTCGTATCTCACAAGTCTAAGAAAGCGAACACCATCGGACACGCTCACCCAAAGTCCAAGCATTTTTGAATGTTTTGAATCTTTCCATAAAAGTACAACCCTAATCAAGTGCGAGAACCCTCTAATAACATAAAATTTCATATCCGTCTCGTTATATTGTATCCAACGCTAGTCATTATAATATCTGAGTCATTGTGAGAAACTTATCCCGACCGATACGCCATTCCTCCATATCCGGAGTGGAGGGGTTGTTGACTCGGTGACGGAGTCTGGCGGAACCTCTGGGGATCGTAGGGCTCTGGTTGAGCGTGGTATACCAATGAGGCACCCTCCTCACCTCTGTATTGCTCGTAGCGTTGAGGCGCCGAGTATTGTCCGTGATATTGGGGAGGCGGAGAGGTCATCGAGACGTACTCTTGCGACTGAGGCTGTAGAGGGTGTTGGGCATTCCCCATATGCGCCAATTCTGAATCATTAGTCTCATCATCTTGATGGACGGGCAGTTTGGCCTGGTAACTGATGTCGTTCTGGCGGTTCTTCGCTCCAACGAAAACCCATCGAAAGCCGCGTACAACGGCCTTGAAGAAATCCCATACATTGATAGCATCAAGGATTGCACCGAAGCCCAAAAATCCACCGCTAGGGCTCTGCATCCGATTTTCAGTTTGTGCTCCGCCTCTGGAAGCATCTGGGGCTGGGTAAAAGGTTGGCTTCGCCCCGGGATGGTAGGGCTGGTGCGGGAAGGCGAATAGGTGGAAGATGGCGAAGCAAGCCATTTCTATGCACAGGAGCAAATTAGGGATGCCGACTTTGATGTCTCCATTGGCAAATTTGCTTTTGGGATCTGATGTGTCGACGTGCGAGGTAACCAGGGAAATGATAGAAGTCTGGATCACGGAGAGGAATACAACTAGCTTGATGGCGATGAACTTGGTGAGGGGTTTGTACTCGGCGAGAGGCTTTTTCAGTTGAAAATAGAACTGAATAAGGTTAAACATGGTGATAACGAGAGAGACGAGCTCGATAAGGGTGACCCAAATGTGGGCAAAGGCCGGATTGTTGGAGCTCTCGCAGTACTTGCCCGCAGCTTCTGTGAAGACGGAAACGAAGGTCATTGCGGTGCGGATGAAGCAGTACTGGTACACGCAGACCCAGATTATATTGAACCAAGTAAGGCCAGATCGAGGAACACGAAAGGGTCCACGCTGCCCACCCGTGCATTTGGAGAGCCAACTCACGGGGATGATCCAACCCTGGATAGGGGTCATCTCACGGAAGAAGTTCTTCTGCGAGTGTAGATCCGGGGCGACGTAATGACAGATGAGCGAGAAGAAGGCGGCGAGGGCGACTGCTTCGTAAAGGGACGATATAGCTCCGATGTAGACAGCATGTGTGTAGAAGCAAATTTGTAAATACGAAGCGAGGGCGTATATAGGAACCAGAGCAGCGATTCGGATTATTCTAGGAAGTTCACTTATTAGCATCCATCTAAACGAATCTCGCGTAGAGCCCTTCGACCGAGGGAACCAGTTGAGGGCACTTACTGGCGCTGTTCTCGAGGCTTTGTATAGCTAAGGGCATGCCGGAAGATGAGGTAGACGCTGACTAGCACGGCGACTGCAGTGCTTATTCCACCGAGTATACGAGCAGTCTGGTTGAAGGTAAAGTTGCCAATGATGGTTGCCTGGTCGTCGGGAACTAAACGTCGGAGGAAGAAAGCGCTTCGTTAGTTACCGAACACAAATCTGAGCTGGAGAGGACGAGAGACAGAGAGAAAAAAAGAAAGAAAGAAAGAAATACATACGAGACATGTCCTCCAGTGTTTGATTGCATTGTGGCGCCATTTGTAGGATTGCGCCGTGAAACTAGGTTTACTCTTCTTTCTGTCACCCTGTTTGCTGTTGTTGAAGCTGTTTTGACTAGTGGCGATTGGAATTGGACTCGGAGCTATAGTCGAGATAATGGCTTCTGAGGGTTGAGTTGGGAGGAGATGGAGAAAGGGGAAGAGATGCAGCATATTATGTATTCTATCCCATTGTCACCCATGCTCGCTGCATACGCAAACACTTCTGCGGCAGTGCGTCGATCCCTTCATGTTGAATCGCTTGCGCCAGGGTCGTACAGCCGGGTTTCTCCTCCAACTCTCCCAATCTCAAAGACCAATGGCATCGAGGCGACGACAGCAGCCCATCAGCCACACCCTCAGCCCTACCACGTTCCTCTGGCTGCCGATCAAGGTCTGAAGCGAGAACGAGCCAGTAGCAGCCCAGGTATAAATGAGAGGACGCGCTTGTCAGACTCAGCCCCGCCGATATACGAAGCGCAAACATATTCTGCCCTGGGAAATGCAACGTGAGCATCGGGATGTCGGCGCTACGGGTCCCGCAACTACCGACTCACCGGCCATGTTTGACACTTTTTACTGCATGGAATGCGCTGCCTCAATAAGACCAGTCACTGAAGACAGGATTCTTTCATCCCTATCTGCAAGGTTGCTCTTCCAAAAATCAAACACGTGGAGCGAGCTTGTCTCCTAAATGTTTCCAAATGATCGGGGATGGTGCCATTTTTTACGCCCTTAACGAATGAGCCCTGCAAAACCCTGCGAAGCCCAACCAAAGCAGGTGGCAATGAAGATTGATGATAGGCATATTTGTGCTGCATCGTGGTTGATCCTTGCTCGCTATGACGCCTTTCGCCCAAACAACTTAGTTATGTCCATGCACCAACTAATCCTAGTCTTGAGCTTCGTACACTAATCCTATCTTGTCGAGCGATGCTACCGAGTCTAAAGTTGGCGGAGATGAGTCGATACTAGCAACCTTGCTTGATATACACACATTCATCACACTTACAGATTTCAACCAGAAAGCCTGACTAAATATAGTCATTTAAACTGCCTATTGTACTTCTACACTTATAGCTTCAAACATGACGATATCCCCTCCTTCGGCCATTGCCCTAGGCCACGTAATCTCCGATGTGATACGGGTGAAGTTCCACTAAAAAATGCCACCAAAAAAAATTGAATCCATCAATGAGAAGGAAATACCCCTCCAATCGGAATACCCTCTCCAGAAAGCTGTCTGGGAAGTATGATTGCCATTCCTGCAACCAAGAAGAAGTAAAAAAACCTTGGGCTGCGTTGTTTCCCTAATAATCAACCTAAACCATACCATATCATACCTGAACAGTGTAAGTGTTGCGAGTGAAAACACTCTCTCAAAATGTAAGAACGATGCAAGTGTTGCAAATAAAAACCAACCTCTTGGGCCGTAGAAACGATGACAGTTAACAATGGAAAGAACGAATAAAGAAATACAGAAAGAAAAGAAAAGGACTTGGGACTTTCATGTGCCCTTTCGAAGATGATGGATCAAGCTTGACCTGACCAGAACAGAAGATAGCTCATCGGCTTGATAGACTATGGCAGAGAATCATCTGCCTCTAATAGCATGAAATTTCAGCCGGGAAATGTAGTGCAAGTTGCTGTCATATTCATCGTTCTAATCCTGGCACGAGTTGGGGTTCTCGGGCTCGTTCGCTTTGGGCTCACGGCTTGCAGGACCACCAGATCCTTCGACGATACAACCATCGCGTAAGCATTCATCTGAGGAATCGTTTGGCTTGTTGCCTGTCCCAGGGTTCAAAACCAAGGGACCTGCCAGGCCTTCTCTGACGTGTACGGATCCAATGATGGCAATCGTGTTGCGCATAGCGGGAAGTGTGTCCACGTAAACCCATAGACCCACGCAGGGTGCCTCATGGCTGATACCATGCTCTTCGATATAATTCTCATTGAATCTGACAGTCTGTGTGTACTCTTCTGGCGGTCCTGGAGGGTCGAGGAACCGGATTGCTTCACCATATCGTGGCACTAAATACGCTCCCCCGTCTTGGGTCCAGAACTGCAAAGCGTCAATAACTTTTTCTTGCCAACCCCGATCAAACTGCTGTGAACTAAGAAGGAAAAGGTACTTACATAGAGCACTATGGGATTCCAAATATTGGCGATGGGGACAAACTGCACGTGGCTGAGGCGTTCATCACCACTCAGGTTGATCGGTACCTTAACTCTGCTTTTATATCCAGCCAATGCATAGTTATTGCGTCTGCGCCCGTAGAAGAAGCCTATCCCAGTGGGAAGACCACTATTCTGGCGGTCAAAGAAAACATCGATTCTCTTTATTGGGTGGATGTTGCCATGGTCATCCTTCTTGGTGCAGAGTAACTTGAATGCGGCGTGGGAAATGATTTGGGATTCTCGTGTCTTTGGTTCGGGATTTGAAAAGATAAGAGGCTTGGTAAATTGGGCTGGTTCGCTCAAAACATGGACATAATCGTACTTTTGACCGAATATCCAGGCGAGTTCGGACTGCATGTTGGTTAGTATGGTGAGCTTGTAAATCAGGGCTTCAATGATGGGAGACATACTAGTTGCTCATACTCGTTTTCTGAGTACATGCACGCGGATAATGTCGATTTATCCATCAAGCAAAAATTATAACGCCCGGGGATCTTGGTTGCTTGCAGACTGATGCCGGCAATGTATCTAATACCTTTCGCCGATTCGTTTCCAACGGTGATGATATGTTGCCAAATGTCCAAATGTGTGATTCGAGAATCTTTGGGGATTTCGAAGACCGCAGCTTCATCAAGCCACTGGCCAACGTACACGGGAATGTGTGTGTCCCAGAATTCAAAGCAGATGCCAGAGATATAGACCTCCTGACGGGTATGGTCTCGGACGCCCCTTGAGATGCGCAAGCGTTTGACATTTGTCAATTTCACTCCAGTTGTAACACCAATTCGCTTCCCACTTTGCTAGAGGCGGATGCGGTCGAAGAACGCTTGGCAGCGTGGTGGGTTTGGAGGCAGCATAATAAGGGGCCTGACTGTATCGTGGATTCGCACCAATGGGTGTCGAATCGCAGTAGATTGACATATACCGAGACCTTGAAGACACCCGGTCGCTTGCTGAGAAGAATAAAAAAGAAAAAAAGGTTAGAGACTCGGGATAGCTTTTCACCCTTGAACACTGAGACTTACCTGTACTCTGGCCACCAACCCAGTGATAAAGCCATTGACTGGCGAGGCGGTAATTTTTGGGCAGAGTTGGGGAGAAGAAGAAGCTAGCCTGGAGAGGGAATCCATAGTGAACGAGAGCTTGCAAGGTTTTCCGTCAGCGAGAGCCGGAGATAATGGTGAAACTAAACCAGTATATCCAGGAGGGACCACAACGTGATCAACATAGTCCTCGAATTCCAACAGTCTTCCAAAGTTGGTAATCAACTAAGAGTGAAGTCAGTTGGCTGCGTCAAGAACAAGCTGTATCGAAAAAGGAGGTTTCAACAAGAAATATTTTCCCGTACCTTAAGAACTCGACGACTACCCGGATCTTCTCCTGGGGCAGCATCATCACTTCTGTGAATCTGTTTGCTATCAACTGACGCATGAATGATTCTCTCCCCATTGACCCCATCCATAGCATAGGATCTCTCAACACATCGCAAGGAAGTAGATCCGTATGCTGCATGGCTTTCACCATAGCATGTCTCTGTGCCATTGGCATAGAAGAAGGTAAAACCTCGAAGAGACTGGCAATGGCCGCCGTAGCGAGCTACGATGCGAGTCAATAGACCCAAGTAGGAACCATCCTGCCGTCCGAAGTGCATATTCAGCAGATACGCTGAACGGAAACCGAAGCCTTGTGGCATTGTAGAAGTGGATTGAAGGTAGCATATATAGTCGTGCGGAGATGGTTCGACAGGATACCAGAGGCTACGTGTGAGTGCCATTTCATCTTCTTGCGTTGTGTTTGGTTCCGCATCTGTCATAAGGGACTCCAGGAGCTGGATGGAGACAACTTTGCAAGCCTACCCATATGTTAGATCAGTGAGCTAGTTGCAGTTGAAGTTGAATTTGTACTTACGTCCAGCCAAAAGCGGAGTCCAGAGATTTGAAATTCATCCTTTGGCGTGAGGGTGACAAGGCCAACTCCTTGTGGTAAATCATTGTTAAAACCAACTCCTACAGAGATATTGCCATTAGGACCATAGGTTAAGAACTGAAGGCCTATAAGTCCATAAGGCGAGAAAACAGCCCGGACACCCACAAGGTTCTCGAATGAGCCTGTGTAGATGATTTCTTCTGTCGAAGAAAAGTTGATACCAGCTCGAGATATCTCAGAAGTGCCAGTATCAGTTGTAACTTTCATACCGCAAATGTATCGAATGCAGTTGTATGTGATGAATGAGACAGACACCCGGGATTTCGCAACTTGGCTATCGTTTAGGGAAAAGATGAGGGTCTCACAAGCGAAAACACACCCGCCTTCGTGGATGAGGTTCTCACTCTCATCCTTCCGGATGAGAGCCTGGGCTCTGTCGCCGGCAATGTACTGCTCTCCAAATAATTCGATCTTCTGGGTAGATGGGCCACTGAGGTCGACTGGGTGATAGAGAAGAGGAAGAAGGGTCTTGAATAGATCATCAAGAACGAGCCACACACGGTGGCGGTTTCGAAGATTTCCCGCAATGGTGATGTCCTTTAGAGCCCGACGGAGGTCAAAATAAAGAGGCGGCAAATCGTGAAGGTCTGGCCTAACACCGAAGAAGCCCATCTCATTATTGGGCCAGAAGCGCTGGGCCCAGTATGATCGAGGGAGGTGGGCAGGGTGATGGTTGTATGCAATGGCCCGAGATGCAAGACGAGCAGTGCATACGTCCTCAATCTCAAGGTGGCCCAGGATGAGGTCTCTGATCTCCTTTGGAAAGTTGGAGAAGCAATCGGTGGGGTTGATACGCATAGTGGGCTGCAGGCCAAAGCGATGGCGAATAGCTGGAGGAGCCCTCAGCAAACGTACCAAGGTGAGATCTGGCCGAGAGAGCAAGAAGTCCCAGTCCATTGGGAAGTTCGAGGGAGCCTCAAAGAAGTCTCTGGTGCGGAACTTTGTCGCCCCGCCAAAGTTGTGGTTGAAAGGAGAGCCGATACGGCGCTCCCAGGGGAGACAGTAGAGCAAGTCGAAGAGATGCTTGACAAGCGTGGCTGGAGGATTCCACTCAAGCTGATCATGGGGCTCAAGGACTCCGGCATAGTCAGAAGCTGCGAGCTTGGCCACTAGAATCCCCCAACATTCATTGTGAAAAGGGAATGCCCAGTACGTCCCAGACCCAAACCACGGGCTGAAGGAGGCGAGGGATTCTGGATTGGTATAGCACGTGTATGGGTTTGGAGGCACCCAGAGTACATTTCCAAAGAAGAATCCGACACCAGTGAGGATGGGGTTGCCCCGTCCCGACTTAGATATCACTGAAAAGGTAGACGTTGATCAGTTCATGTCCAGTTTCTGCCGCCCCTCGGGGCTCTACATGAGATAAAACATACATGCACGAACTTCGGTCTGCCAATTTAACTGGTGGTTGAATGTGGCGTTAGGATTTTTGGCCAGGACCACGCCGCAGAAAACGCAGAGATTGTCTCCGTGATCCATGGCGATGGTTGTTGGCTTTAGCAAGCAGAGTCACCAGACCCGCAAGATGTCGTGTTTGTGTTGAAGCTATTTCAGTTTGTTATTGTCGAGTTAAGTGAGAGATTGATGGTGAAACGGGGGAAAGAAGCTGGAGGAGGGGGGGTGAGTTTGTGAGATGTTTGAAAAACAAAGAGGATGCAAAACATTAGAAGGTTAGGGAACCAAATCACAAGTTTCTATCTGCTTCTCTCTGTTGTATCCAGCCGTTTACATCAGGTAGACAGGTGGTGACAGCCCTTTACCAGCCAGTCATTGGATAAAGGGGGGCCGCTCGCCAGCCCAGTAACCCCCAAATAAAGAGCATGGAAAGCGTCACTTGATGGAATCTGGTAGATTCACGTCCTTTGATCTAGCACGACAACTGGAAGTTTTCGTCTCTACTGTGAACTAGGTCTTGATCATATGTTGAAGATTAGTATCTCGTAGGTATCAAGTCGGGCAGTGAAGCGTAAGATGTACGTAAGACACAAGAACATCAGCATCAATTCAACACCACGCGTTATTAGGGCATGCTCTTCTGTTATGGACAAACAAAGAGCAAGCCATATGGTTTGCTTTCAACAAGTGACGGGCCATCTACTTCAAACCCCCTTTTCGTACTACCATCCTTTCCCTCCTCCTCTCTCTCTCTCTCTCTTACCCTTCTTCAACAGGAGTCCCACTACTAGTTATCATGCAAATAAAACAAGGGCTGTGGACAGTATCAGATCCAATACATACAATCGCGATTGGGGGTTGCAGTGGAGTGTACTGACCCCGCCAAAATGCCCTGTGACAATAAGGGACAGCACCAGGAGGGGTCATTCAATATACATCAGCTGCGAAGCACCTTGAAGAATTATTGGAAGCTCTTTTTAGGAAATATCTCGTGGAAACTTCACTGTTTATCCAGTTGCAAGATACGGACTCACCGTGCACATGCTGTGCATATATAAGATCTGAATGCATATCCGTTCCTGATGTGGTGTGAGGTGAAGAAATTTCCGCCTTTTCCCATTACTCCCAGAAAATCCATTTCGAATTAGGCAAGTAATTCGATGTCTAGGTCTATTCTTGGCGGGGGGGTGAGAACAATCAGTAATCAGAATGCCAGTAATCTGTATCAAGCAAAAGTACCCATTCGAGACCAATGTGTGGAGGAGACTGGCTCCATCGTGCAGCAATACAGCAATACAGCAGTGCAGCAGTACAACAGGCTACCTACATATGAAGGAAGCCCGTGCATACTAGCGAGGTACAGGTACAGCACTCGGCATACCCAGTCACCCTCCCGGTAATATGTGGGCGAGGGGCTTTTGCGTAGCAGCTTTTGCGTCGTGAAGTAGCCTGCCATGAGGTATTTCGCCCGCCAAAAAGCCCTGAGCTAATCTCGCTCCCCTCATTGGCAGACATCCTCCCTTCAACACACTTCGAGACACTAGGCCTGTGACTCTCACGGCAAACGGAAAGGGAGGGATGGCTTGCCGGCGTGGCTTAGTCCTTTACTCAGCCTCAGGGTCCCCGTTCGACCAGGAGCGGGTGGCACAACCATCGACACCAACATCAACATCGACATCGACATCGGGAAGCCATTCGGCACATCTGACAATTGTGATGTCATCCGGCAGCAAGATATGACGGGGAACTTCTGGGAACGCAATTGATCGCGCGACAGAAGGGTACGTGAAGATTTTTTTCTTTCTTGATGATAGCTCATCGAGAGAAGTGGTCTAATTCTAATCCTTGCTTGGCGAACCGTGGGAGTAACGAGGCAAACTTGTACATGAGGCAACACGAGGCGTTGATTCCTGTAAAATTAAACAATGAATTGCGTCGTTCGTTCGGGAGACTTCAATAGTTCCAAGCTAGACAAACAACCATGATGCGCCAACTGTGCAAATGCATTTAGAAATGAGGCCGCCGTTGATGCACCCTTCCCCCCCCATAACCCAAAAGCAGGACACCTTAATAGTACAGCTTATAGCACACCTAACCCAATGGCGACACAAAAACTTAATATCAGTGGCCAGGGTGAGCGGCTTGGACGCCATGGGCGCCCTCTCAGCAGCATGCATGGAATTCTGCAGTAAGGCTAGGTTGCTGATTTGGCAGCTGTACGGGCATCTGCAGCGGGAGGTCCGTGAGACGAGACCAAGGTTTCCAAACCGCAAAAAATCCGCGAGGCAAAAATGTCACACGCAGGCAAACAGGTCAGATGCGTCTCGGATTGGCGAGTAGGAATAATAGGAATAATAATTCCTACTTCCTGTCGTGTTTCTGGGGAAGGCTGGCTGCCTGGACCAGGTTTCGTCGCTGGGGTCCCTCAAAAAACTTGCAGCTGATGCCTGATTTGCTCCATCTCCCTCACCCACCCTCGGCCACATTCCAAGACTCAGACTATCCAATGCGCTTCCGCCCAGCGCGGAGCGAACCATCTGTTCGCTGCCGTATTCCACCCGTGAGTCAGTCCGCAATCAGTCTCAACCCCCGGTTGTCGCCTTAAGCTGTGCCTTGTAGGGCTAGTAGAGCTAGTAGAGGCCTCTCCACCACGTCGCATGAGGAAGTATAGTGCCCATTCCCGAATTCCCAAACATGCACGCTCACGTAAACCTGGCGCATCAGAGTAAGATATATAAATCCTCTCTCCTCATCATCATCTTTTTTTTTTAATCTCTCCTCTTTACACTCGCAATATCTGCCAGTCATTCCTGGCTCTTTTTTTTCCTTTTCCCCTGCCCATTGACCCAGGCTGGGCTTCATTTGGCCCTTCTATATAGTTGCATCGAAACCCACATCATAACCGTTCCCATCCCATTTTCACCTATGATTGGTCTTTTGAGCTTCCTATCAACAAATTCAAATACCATCAGCATGGAGGCTTCTAACGCTACAACGTTTGGGGGTAACCTTCCCGCTCCTAATAATCCTTTTCCTCCATCCCAGTTCGCCATTCTCGATTTCCTAATACCCGGCTTCTCTGTCTTCTCTTCCGCTATTCAAGCCTACCTTGGAATTGATCTCAACCTCTACATCCCTCTGCTTATGGTCATATCTGGTCTCACTTTCGCATGGACCTACATGAGTGACTATGTCTGGGGCATCGTTGAGAAGCATATGATGTCTGTCGTTCGTATTCGAACCGATGACGAGATCTACAACATCATTATGTCTTGGGTGGCCTCCCAGCGCTTTGCCCAGGGCTCTCGCCGCTTTATTGTCAACACCAACATCAACTCCCGCTCTTGGTTCCTCTGGCGCTACAGGGATGATGATGACGATGAGTATGATGGCGAAGGTGACGGCCTTTCTCCCCGCAAGAAGCCTCTTCAGTACACTCCGTCCTTTGGCACTCACTTCTTCTGGTACAACGGTCACCTGCTCTTCTTTGAACGTCATGAGAACCGCGAACAGTCGGCTTTCATGGCGGTCAGCGAGCGTGAGGAGATCTCTATCTCCTGCTTCGGTCGAAACCCCCGCATCCTCAAGGAGCTGCTTGTCTCTGCGCGTGGGGAGTATATGAAGAAGGATGAGAGCAAGACACTCATTTACCGCGGCGCGGCCAGCAACACTGGTGGCGAGCCCTCCTGGCAGCGTTGCATGACCCGAGCCAGCCGTCCCCTCTCCACCGTCATCCTCAATGAGAAGGTCAAGAAGGATCTTATTGACGACGTTACCGACTACCTTAACCCCGCCACTCGCCGTTGGTACTCCAACCGTGGTATCCCCTACCGACGTGGCTACCTCCTGTATGGACCTCCCGGTACTGGCAAGAGTTCTCTGAGTCTTGCACTGGCTGGTTTCTTCCGAATGAGAATCTATATGGTCAGCCTGAGCTCTATCATGGCCAACGAAGAGAACCTGTCTTCACTTTTTGCTGAGCTCCCCCGGCGTTGCGTTGTTCTCCTCGAGGATATCGATAGCGCAGGTCTTACCCACACTCGTGAGGATGGCAAGGGAGATGAGCAATCCCCAGCTCCGGTTCAGGCCCCTCCTTCAAGGGCCGGCGTTCCTGCGGTTCAGTTGCCCGGACGACTTTCTCTCTCAGGTCTTCTTAACATCCTTGACGGTGTTGCCTCCCAGGAGGGTCGAGTTCTTATCATGACCACGAACCATCTTGAGAAGCTCGATAAGGCCCTCATCCGACCTGGCCGCGTGGATATGATCGTCAAGTTTGGCCTTGCCGACGCTGACATGACCTCTTCCATCTTCCGTGCCATCTATGCCCCCTATGATGGCGAGCGTGTCAAGAGCCTTCCTGGGCTTACTCGAAAGGCGACTGGCCTCGTTGATGAGGAAGAGGCAAAGAAGGAGGAAGACCTCATTGCCAAGGCCCGGGCGGAAACCCTGGAACGAGTTAACCGCCTGGCCACAGAGTTCGCAGCCAAGATTCCTGAACACGAGTTCAGCCCTGCTGAAATTCAGGGTCTTCTTCTGAAGCACAAGCACAACCCCGAGAAGGTCATTGAAGTTACCAGCGATTGGATTGTGGAGACTCGCAAGGAGAAGAAGAAGAAGGAGATCGAGGATGCTGAGAAACTCCGCAAGGAGGAAGAGAAGCTGAAGAAGGAGGAGGCTAAGAAGAAGCGAAAGGAGGAGAGGGCAAAGGCCCGCAAGAAGGCCAAGAAGGCAGCGAAGCGTAAGAACAAGGGTGAAAATGATGTTTCCGACTCTGGTTCTGATTCTGACTCTGACTCTGAGTCGGAGCCTGAGTCCGATCAGAAGACGACAAAAGATGATGCAAAGGACAAGAAGGATAGTGATGACGCTCCGAACGCTGACAAGGAGAAGAAGGATACGGAGAAGGATTCTGAGAAGAGTGAGGAAGCCTCCGAGGAAAAGGAGAAGACGACTGAGGAGTCCAAGGATCTGCTGACTGTAGAGAAGCCACAGAAAAGCAGCTCTGATTCGGGATATGACACCCCCGAGACCACTTCATAAGTACGACTTGACGACATTACATTACATTGAATCACGAATAGCGCATTACAAAAAAAGATCCGGCGTGTCAGGCAGCATTTCACATAGCATGTTATTACATATATCAAAACACCAAATTGAATTTCCTCGAAGACTATGGGTAGCACACTTCTCAAAGGAATGGGCACATCTGTTTGGCAATTGTTAGGGATAAATTCTTTCTACAATGAACATAAAGTAGCCTGCAAATAAAATCATAATATTATTGAACATCCTGTGATGCTTTTGTGCTCTCAATACATACTCGAACCGGACTTCTAGAGTCGTCATTTGGCATGTCTCATCGCACCCTAGATTTTATTCACATAGTCACTAATTAAAAGGAATTTCCCAAGATATGAAGATATGTGAGCAGTTTAGCAAGTCCTACATTCTCGGAGACTTGCTGCGTTTTACATCGGTCCTGGTGATTCTCTGCCGTGAGCTTGTCTGATCTGTGACTTGAGCGTCAATCCAAGCTTCAGTCAATCATGAATATAATTACTTATTCAAAGGAAGCTTCTATTTCAACATTAATCTGAAAAGCTTGATTATCCCCTCGTACTCTATTCCGGTCGGTCATCCCGCTGCTCCTACATCTTAATCCTAGTTGGGTACGCCCGCCAGTCTCACCTTCTGCATTCTTATTTGACTCAAGTGGTAGAGAGATTATAAACAGAAGTCAGAGACATGTACATATTAAGAGGTCTTGTTGAGAATACGTGTAGATTTTCAAGTGATGGATTTAGGGTAGGAGCTAGCATCAGTCCGATTTTTGAGGCCCGATCATGTCACAAGGCTCTAACGGTCCAATTTAGTTGTATTCAGAGCAGATTCAGTCTATCAGCTTCGAAATCGGTCCTATAACCTACGTTGAAATGGGTGCCTACGTCCCGATCTCGCGGGGAGGCGAGTGGAGCGAGGACAAGACAAACTCCCGACTTGGTCCGGTCCTGGAAGCCCAAACCATGTCCAGAACAAGAAACAATTCAAACCCTGACAGAATAATATCAGCAAATTACCAAAGGGAAAATAATACCTCTTATATTTGTGTTTCCCCCCCCCCAGTTTAAGCGGGACAATAGCAGACTGGCCTAACCTACATGCGACTAGATCGTTTGCAGGATCTTATCAGATGAATGATGAGATATTTATCAGATCAACCTCGTGCAAGAATTAAAGTAAAAGTTCAATGTAGCGTAGTCTTTTGTGGGTGGCGTTCAGGGTACAATGAGGTACGTTAGGGTACAAGAGGGGTTCTGCAGTGACTTGAGAGGCATATTCGACAGTCTGCTGAGTGCAACTAAGCAAGACATGGAGACTACCGATGATGCGTGGTGGGACGACGTAGAAACGAGCCCTAGGAAATACAATGACGTGCTGAGAGGGCATCGGACCACCAGTACTAGAGTAGTAATACCCGCCAGCGGCCATGCAGAAAATCACAGGCTTGGGCTGGATACACCCGGACACGCAGGGTCTTACGTACAACATCTCCAGCTCCTTGGCTCGGTCGATGGGACGAGGTAAACTAAAAGGGAAACAAGAGGGCATTTTAGTGGTGCCTGAGATGCACCCTGCTGCACGTTGATTATCTTGGTGTGATGGATCCCAAACTAGTTTGCACGAAGCTTGGAGGGGGTTGGCTGAGACGGAGGGTCGGGGACTAGCTGGATGGGCGTTAGAAGGCCCACGAGCAGGTCTGGACGTGGGATGTAATTATGTAGTCAATGTGCCATGTGTTGATGATGCTGAGAAAGGATGCGTCTAGGATGCGTCTTTGAGGGACATACCAGGGCTGACGGTGGTGGCACCATCCTAGAAACACCTTGACTAGTACAGCAACGGAGAGGAAATAATAGGGTCTACAAAATTTAAAGAGCGATTTCGGACAGTCTAAGAGAGTAGGATTTTGGGGAAGCAATGGCAAGACACATGACGAGGGTATTAAGCTCAGAGAGATGAAACATGTCTACGTAGCGAGTGGACCGAGCCCAAACGATTGGAAGCAAGATGCTCTTCTTGAGTTCGCCAGCATCTTATCTGATGGGATGAGGGCGTTTGAGGACTGTCGAGCACGACGGGAAAATGGATGCGTGAGTCAAGACACAAGCCATGAAAGAGGCTCGGTGGATGATTTCAATGCTAATGCCTACTTCTCTGACGTTCGAGGCATTTGTGAAAACTTCAATGGATGCGTTGTTTCAAGGTGACTAAGGCATTAGGTGGATTTGAGAGACTTGGCGGTTCGAAGATGTGGGATGGAGGGGCATCTGATAAGAAAAAAGTATGGGTCCATGTATCCACGAAGCCTCTGAAGATGGAGGATGGAAGAGACTAAGAATGAAAATGGTGGAATATGCCGACGGCAGATGGGGGTCGACTTGGTACGTCGAGCCTCGGGGAGGGATGGTGTGGGACGGTTCCTGGCTGGAGCGTGAATACGTGGAAGCGGACGACGGAAGCCAATCCAATCCAATCCATGACCCTCGTTTGCCGGTAAAAGGAGCGCGGAACCAGGCCGGACGTGATGAGATCTCAATGGGAGGGAAAAAAAAAAAAGGTAGGGGTGGTGGTGCGGCACATGCGAGAATGAACAATGCAACAAGGAGAAGGAGAAAAATTGTTGGCGAAATATTTCCCCTATTATCTTGACGTTGTTGAGGCTGACATTTGGGATGCGAATGGACGAATTTAAAAATATTATACGAAAAAGAGAAGAGAGGAAGCTGTACCGAATACGATAACGAGGCGAATACGGGTACTGTACGAAGTGCTGAGATACCTACTGCTCGTACCAGCCGACATAAGGATGAAGGGGGGCTGTATCTATAGCACCAAGTACGAAGACGAATCCGTGCCAAAAAACAAAAACAAAAAAAAAAAAAAATTGGTCAATTGGGGGGCCGAAAAGTCCCTGAGAGAGACTCGGTCAGACATGATGCAATGTGAAAATCTGGGATTGAATTGAGAAAGGAATGGAGGGCGGTTTGCCCCTCAGACCGTTGCTTTCTCATCGGGTTCCACAACCGTCTACTATGATGTATCATGTGGCCACTGATGATGCCAAAGAGACATGTGGGAGATGTCATTCTCGATGGTGGGGGATGATCTCGGCGGTCCATCACGAATTACAAACGAGATCGCATGGAGAAGGGTAACAATATGGTCATTTCTGGAACCATTTCACCTGACAACTACATACAAAGCAGAACTTGACTCCCCGGAGGGGGGCGGCGAAGCCAATGTAGGGGAGCTCCGCGATAGCGTTGCTGCTGGACACGCTGGGTTCCCGGGCTGGTGGGTCTGCGATGCGATACATAACGGGTACGAGGAGGGACACGAATAACACGAATTGGATAAGACGAATACCAAGTTTGACCAGCTGGACAGGCGAGAACGAGGGCCTGAGTTCGGCATGGGTACGGAGCGAGTGGCTGGCTAATAATTATCAGACGGGGCTGAATGCGGTGGTGTAAGTTCCATTGCGTACGTAGTACTCCGTATGGAGAGGGCTTTCAACGATTGGCAGAAAATATTGAACTTGGTTGATTTGAGAACGGGAGGAAGAGGAAACTAAATTCCAAAAAAGCAAGGGGGGGAGGGGTTTGGTTGACTAAGGTATGGCTCCGACTGTGTGACATAGTACCCGACTATTGGCATTTTTGACCATCAATGAATCGCAACGGTAGGAAAAATCCAAGGCGAGACAAACTTCAGAAACGACGCAGCTTCTTCCCGCACACCCTCTCTCATTAAAAGAGCAACATGGCTTACGCATTAGCCTCGACTTGAACCGCTTTCAGCCAAGTGGAAAGGGTGAGAGAACATCATTAGTTGCCCATCGACATGTCAGAACAGTAAAAGACTCTTATGGCTATGCCGTACGAGGCATGCAAGTCAGGTACTGCACAGTCACAGTCACAGTACACATCATCTATGTCGGGTTTCTTTTCCTGACGTTTCCAATCTCTTCAATTGCCTCAGTTTCAATTCAATGCTTGGCAAGCTTTCTATTGTTCTTCAATGGGCTTGCTGCGTCTGCCACATGCTGGCCCGTCCCTCCCCCGCCTTATTCACCTAGGTAAGTTATGATCATAACAGCGAATGCTGGTAATTAATTACCTGGTTAGGTAGGTACCTAGGTACCTTCCTAGGTATCTAGCGCTGTCCAGCATCAGTCAGTGCTTCACAACCACAACCACCACCACCACTACCACCACTACTACTACGACGCACGGGTGACCCTAACGTACCTGCAAAGCTGAGGGGTCTCATATGTGGCGGCGGGTTCCTACCTCTACAGTCTGTAGGTCCGGGTATAGTTGCTACCCTGCCGGTTATCTATCATATTCACCCCTTATCCTGCTGCCATTCCGCCGCCAATGTTAGTGCCTTGCTCCACCATCATGGTACATTCGCAACCGCCCGCCTCCACACACCGGGTCGCTGCCGTACAGATTTGCATCTTTTCCCCTGTCTCATAGTCTCACATCCTCTCTTTCAAGACAAAAATCTGACCTCGTGTCTTTCGTGCCAGCCGAGCTCGGTTTCGGGCAGTGCAGCAGCTTGTACCAATTGGGTTGTTTGATAGCCACGAAGTCCTCGAAATGAAATGCTCGCTCCCATAGTAATCTGTGCACCCATCTCTCTCGGCCACAATTCAGTCGCCACTTGCTCACGCATACCAGATGACATTACTACATGCCCACGGCAAATAATCTCCCTGAGGGGGTTCTCAGTCAGACCTAATACATACACAAAACCGGCGGTTGGATGTTGGATGCAAAAAGGGCGGTGAAAACTAGGTAACCAAATAAATCGAGGTGCCATGATGGCGTTGGCACACCAGTTTTCACAGGAAGGAAAAAAAAAACGGCACTAGCTAGCTCAACAAGTTGCAGACAGCCAGAACAAAGTCTTTCCCTAGTACACACCTGCACGCCCCCTGGTCCCTCTCACTTGGTCCCCTGGCCCATCCCCATCCCCATCCCTAGAGCCACTGGTGTCCTTTTACCGTCTGGTCGACCAAGACCTCAAATCAAACAAAGGGCCCCAATCCCAATCTTGCAAAACCCCCCGATTACCCTCCACTCTAATTCTTCTCTACTAATAAACTCCCTCCCATCTCTCTCTTTCTCTCTTCCTCCGCCCTCTTCTTCTTCCTCTTCCTTCTTACACAACCAGCAATTCGTCTCCCTCCCCCATAATTCCTTTCAATATGGCCTCCCGACCTCAGAACATTGGCATCAAGGCCATTGAGATTTACTTCCCTAGCCAGGTGAGTGTTGTGGTCTTTTTCTGCCCCGTGCATCACCCAATTCCCCAAGATCCTGGATCTATTAGACGCAGGGGAAATGCGCAGACCGACCTTGTGTGAATTCAGGGTCCTCAATGCGCTGTCCTTCTTGCTTTTGGCGGTCGACAGTTGTAGTGGTCGTGTGCCCCTCATTCCAATCCACCATGCCAACTTTTTTTTTTTGTTGCCCCTCATCCCACCTGCTTGGTCTGTTCACGCCACGGATTTCATTGCTGACCATGACATCTTTTCTCGCCTTGTAGTATGTCGAGCAGACCGAGCTGGAGAAGTTCGATGGCGTCAGCGCTGGAAAGTACACCATTGGCCTCGGCCAGACCAAGATGAGCTTCTGCGATGACCGTGAAGGTATGAGAAAAACCGCCCCCTTTTCCCCTGAATTTGGCTCTGCGGGGCCATTTTTGAGTTGCGCAAACACATGGGCGCCACAGACACAAACGCGCGGGCAAGGGACTGAGGAAGAGCAACGAACAAGTAATGCTGACCGAGTACCGCTTTTCTACGTCTAGACATCTACTCTTTCGCCCTCACCGCTACCTCCAACCTCCTCAAGAAGTACAAGATCGACCCTAACTCGATCGGCCGCCTCGAGGTCGGCACTGAGACTATTTTGGACAAGTCCAAGTCTGTCAAGACTGTTCTCATGCAGCTGTTCGGCGAGAACACCAACATTGAGGGTGTGGACACTATCAACGCTTGCTACGGTGGTACCAATGCCATCTTCAACAGCATCAACTGGGTTGAGAGTTCTGCTTGGGACGGCCGTGACGCCATTGTCGTCGCTGGCGATATCGCCCTCTACGCCAAGGGCAATGCCCGCCCCACTGGCGGTGCCGGCGCTGTTGCGCTCCTCATCGGCCCCAACGCTCCCATTGTCATGGAGCCCGGTCTGCGTGGTACCTACATGCAGCACGCCTACGATTTCTACAAGCCCGACCTGACGAGCGAGTACCCCTATGTTGACGGTCACTACTCCATCAACTGCTACACCAAGGCTCTGGATGCCGCCTACCGTGACTACTGCAAGCGCGAGGCCAAGCAGGCTACCAACGGTGTCACCAATGGCGCTGACTCTTCCAAGACCAGCCTCGACCGCTTCGATTACATGGCTTTCCACGCCCCTACCTGCAAGCTCGTCCAGAAGTCGTACGCTCGCCTGCTGTACCATGACTACCTGGCCAACCCCGACTCCACTGCCTTCGCTGAGGTGGCCCCTGAGCTCCGTGATATGGACTACGAGAAGTCCCTGACCGACCGAGCTCTCGAGAAGACTTTCATGGGTCTTACTAAGAAGCGCTTCCAGGAGCGTGTCAACCCCGCCATCCAGGTCGCCACCATGTGCGGTAACATGTACTGTGGCAGCGTCTGGGGTGGTCTGGCCAGCTTGATCGGCTTGATCGACAGCAAGGAGCTCGAGGGCAAGCGCATCGGTCTCTTCAGCTACGGTTCCGGCCTGGCTGCCAGCTTCATGTCTTTCCGTGTCAACGGAAGCACCGAGCACATCTCTGATGCTCTTGACATCGCTGCTCGCCTGGATGCCCGCCGTGCCGTCCCTCCCGCCGCCTACGACCAGGTTAGTTCCCATTCCCCTCCTCATTTTCCTTTTTTTGTAGCCGCTTAAACTAACAAAATTGGTTAGATGTGCGATCTCCGCAAGCAGGCCCATCTCCAGAAGGACTATACCCCCAAGGGTGAGGTCTCGACCATCACTCCCGGTACCTACTACCTGACCAAGGTCGACGAGATGTTCAAGCGAGAGTATGCCGTCCAGGCATAAATGCACCAACCTCCTTTTTTAGCATGATGACCCTTCTGCTTCTTGCCCAAATTCTTTTTTTAAACCCAGGGATATTCTTTGCTTAGTTGGTCCGGAAATTGTGCATACTGCGCGATTCTTGACTTGAGGGACATCTCTACATTCACGACCACGTCAACGGATGAAATAGATGCATTGGGAGGCAAACCGCAAACCATTTGATGATGATGATAGACCTGCACACACGCAGAAACGGGATCGCCACGCAGGCCCCTTTAATTTTTAACCGAGTGGTGGTATAAGATGATAGACCACGCCGGTTCGTATATCTACCGGGGAGCCGCGTCGTCTCGACCATTTTTTTGATGAGTTGGGAGCTTGTCATGGGCCATATAGATTTCACATTTGGTGTTGAGGAAGATTCTGAGATCTAGGAATACAAGACTTTCTCTCTTACAACCTACTTCTGTCGCACCCTTGACCTTGTTCTATTGTACAAAAAGTCCCCAGTCTAATAAGGGCTACCTGAGTGATGTAAATGTGCAGCAGGGGTCGACTGCTTGCCTCTTGGTAGCAGTTCTTCCTTCTATGTCTATATTTCTCCTTTCCTACACATCTCATCTGCAATCTTGATGCGAGGGGGTATCTTCTACGTCTTTTCGTTTTTTTTTTTTTCATACATTCGACTAATTTTCCTTGTGTTTCCACTGTGCTTTGCGATGAAGCATGTAATCCTTGCTCTGGATACTCTTCCAGATGCCATAATAGCCACCGAACGGCCGTCGGCCCTTGATCGATTGCTTTAGGCGACGATCCTGCTCTCGACGAGCCTCGACGTCAATCTTGACCTTGTCGTAGACTGTTGGGAGTGTGGTGGCATGGTATTTCTCGCGCAGAGCGTCGTACCACTCTCGCCCGCCGTACATTTTCCAAAAGTCCTCCTGGTCATAGTAGGTGTGTGCATAGAGCCACTTCATGCCACCTAGCTCGGCGAGCTTGCTCTCCAAAGCGCGGTTCTTGGTGACGAACTCGTCATGGTTCTCGGGACCCCAGCCCCAGAGTCCGATGTTCAGCGCCGGCGGCGTCGAGACTGTGCCGTCGGCTGCAGTCTCAGTCTCGCCGGTGTGCGGATGGAAAGTAGGGGGTGGGGTTTGCTTGAGCGGGCAGAGCCACAGCGGCCAGATACCAAAGTTCTCGGCGGTATAGTCGACGAATGCTTCGGCGGTGCGGTATGGCAGGCCGAGATCCTGAACGATGAAGCGGGCGGACTCGCCGGAGCCGTGGAGAGCGCGGTATAGCATTCGGGTGTGGAGGAAGTCATCGAGGAACCAGCGAGTGAAACGGTTGAACGGGACGCCTTTGAAGTAGTCGAAGGCGGCAGTGCCAACCCAGAAGCCACCGCGGTCGTATCTGAAGAAATATTCGGCGAGAGGGATATAGTCGACAGGAGATGAGGATGAAGAAGAAGACGAAGCGGAGGGGCCGGCAGATGGGACATTCAGAGTGCGATCCTTGACATGCAAGTAATACCAAGGATCCCAGGTGCCACTGAAAGTCTGGACAGGTTTATCATCGGGTTTCTCGTTTGTAAGTTGACCAGTCACAATGACTCCGTGTGTGTTGGAATACAGAATACCGTCAACATAATCGTTAGCCGGGTTCTCGGTTTCGGATCGGATGCGTGCAACAGCCTCGGCAACGCTGCTGGTTCGGTGGTATGTCGTCTTGACGAACTTCTTGGCCTCCATGAGCCGCAACTCCATCAATGTAGTAGTGCCAATGGACCCGACAGCACCGGCGGCGCCACGGAACAAGTCAGCACGCTCCTGGGGCGAAGCCTTGACGACTTCGCCGTTTCCCAAAACCATCTCGACATAGTTGACAGTGTCATTGAAGAAGCCATGCTTGAAGGACGAGCTCTCTCCGGCAGTGCCCGCGAACCCGCCTCCGGCCGTGATACCGGGGAACTCCATGACGACGGGGGGAACAAGGCCGTGCTGCAGAGTCGACTCGACGAGGCGGTCCATGGGGACGTTCGGCTCGACAAGGGCGGTGCGGGCGGCGCGGTCGACGCTGATGACATTGCGCAGGGCGGATATGTCGACAGCCTTTGTGTTGCGCGTGGGCCGAGTGCTGTTTGTCGAACCGTGGAAGATGCGGTAAGGTTCCCGACGCTCGAAGAAGCCGCGGACCGCAGAGGCGATGGCGTCGACGGCCTTCTTATGGCGCTCCATGATGAGAGTCGACGGGGGGGGAGGGCGAACCGGAGCAATTCGGGGGATGTGGTAAAGATTGAGAGACGCTGACTGAGTAGAGGAAAATTAGAAGCTTGGGTGGGAAAAGAGCTTGGCGGGGGTGGGGAGCATGTGCGGCTCCACCCCCGACGAGTCGAGGAATTGCACATACAATGCTGCGTAGAGTTGCATGAAACACACAGTTGGGCTTGGGTGACAAGAATCATCAATACTATAAGTGATTCAAGACCAATCCCTTGTCCATTATTTTCTCAATTGACCTCGTACGATGCCTCTGTCATATAGCAAAGCTCAAGAAGCATTATTTGATGAGGGGCCCGTGGTGGACACTACATGTGATGATACCCAGATGTGTTTGAGAGAGGCTGGTAAAGGAAAAGAGAGAGAGGCAGGAATAAGACGCTGGTTTGTTTATTGGAATATTGATTTGAATTCGCAAGGAGTGAAAATGAAAACATTTGAGATCTGATAGTTTGGAAACCCAAAGGCATCAACGTCTTCTCATACCGCTAAAAGTCTGCGTTCATAGAAAGGCATGACATGACGCCTCAAAATAAAATCCTGAACCCAAGTCGTATCATCGTCATCGAAATCTCTGGTCCTAACCCCTTGATTTCTTTCCCTCGGCCTTGCTCTTTCTAAAAGGAAAAATAGAAGAGGAAAACCCGAGTAGATGCTCCCCTTTGGTCACTCACAGCTTCGCAGTCGCAAATGGTAACGACCCCTCTGCTGCCTGTAGCACCCGCTGCCGCATCTCATCCTCCATCACATCGCTTAGCTCCTCGAATTTGAGCGGCTCCTCCTCTAGCGTCCTCGCCTTGATTCTCGTCGCGCTCGGTTTGATACTCCCTGGATCTTCGACAGCAGCACGAATGAACCCCGCCCAAGCATTGAGACATCGATACGTTGACGGGGAATTGCGCAGCAGCAGAGCAAAGCAGTGTGGCATGGCTTCGTACTCCTCGAAGACGACGCTCACACCCTCGGCCTCGAGCTTGCGCGCTAGGAACTTTGCTTCATATGCGAGGATCTCCCAGCCTGTGCACATGTAGATGGGCGGCGCCCCTTCCCAACTGCGGGCCATGATAACCGAGGCCAGCGGGTGTGGCGCCAGGTCATCATCCACGTAAATCCTCTTCCGTGGAGGGTTGGCAGGCCAAATGTCGCACGGTGGGAAGTCAACGCTGTCTAGGGACTCGGGCTTGGGCAGGTAGTCGTACGGCGTCGGTGTGTTCAGTTCCCACGTTGGCGCACTCTGTGTGATGTCTAGCCACGGCGAGTTGACAGCAACTCCGGCTGGTAAGGGGACTTGGCGCAGCTCGCCATGGAACATGATCGGGGAGCCTTGTCTTCGGATCTCCATGATGAGCTGGAGTAACGCGAGGGCAAGGTTTCCGCCGGCACTAGGTAGTTGGGAACAAGTCCTCTTGTCAGTACTTATCGCATCTCTTTGTTTGGGGGGAACGCATAGCGCCGCCCCAAAAGCAAGCAAGGTAGGAAACAAGGAATAGCTGCATCTTCGAGAAGACTAACCTGTCACCAGCGATCACAATGTGTTCCGGTTGCACAGAATCGTGGAAAGCATCTGGAGGTGGGTACAACAGAGTCAAATAGGACATCAGAGCGTCGAGCAAGGCCGCAGGGAAGGGAGACTGGGGTGCAAGGCGATAACGAACGGAATAACAACGACCGCCAGTCAACTTTGCCAACTTCTTCGTGGTCGGGCGATGCGTAGCTGGGTCGCAGAGGTAGTAGGCGCCCCCATGCAAGTACAGAACGGTCGTCGGCGCCGTGCACTCACGCATCATGCCGTGATACCGCTCGCGCTCCGACATATCGGGCAATGGTTCTTTGCGCGCGACTCCTGTGCGGTACCCGGTCCACTCGGCCTCTACATCGACAAGGTCTGGAGCTATGATTTGAAGATGAGGTTCAGGGTTAGAACTTGATGTCGAGTCCTTGTCGGTAGCTGCCAGACGAGTGAGAGCGCCGATGAGGGCATCTCGGGCGTCTGTTTCTGGCGGACATGGTGAAGTATACTTGCTAACCCAGATGGTTCCCTTGAGAGGAGTATCGCGCGTTGAGAATCGTTGGATCTTGGCGATGCTCTGTGGCCTGGAAGGGTTGAGGAGTGCTCGCAGTACGGCGACGAGGAGAGAGCTGCGTAGATCCAGGTACTCGGCCGAGTCGGCCAGTTGGAGTATGTGTAGAAGTGAGACACGGAGAACCAGAGGTATAAGTGGCAGAGAAGCCCAGAGGGCCTTGATGTAGCGAGTGGTAGTCTTCATATTTGGATGGCAAATCCCGAAGAAGAGTCAGGAAGCGACACGAAGGAGGTAAGTTGGAATAGAGAAATAGACCTCAACAACAGTGGATAGCGCCAACGGCGTGTGGCCGAGTTGTATGAGGGGCACAATGAGTAGTCTTCTGAAGCCGAGTTGAACGTGAAGCAGACAAGCAATTAATTAAAGAAGAAATAAACCGGCGGGGGGGAAAAGAAGTAGAAGTATACTAGTGTAGACAATCTAAGTATCGCTAAAGAATAAAGAATAAAGAGAAGCTAAGAAGAAGAAGAAAAAATAATGATATATTGAGAGAAGTAATTAATAGAACTGAAAGGAATTCTCTGTAGGTTGATGATGAGATGAAGAAGAAAGATGGTGGAGATGGAGAGAAAAGCAGTGGTGATGCAATGTTGAACCGAGGCATCTCCCTGGCACTGCGAAAATGCCCTATAATGCCAATAAGAAGGACCAATCAAAAGGGCATGAAATGGAGGTTAGAAGGTACCTATGTTACCTATGGAGCAGGTTATTAGACTACATTAGGTGCTTCTAGGGAGGTTAATTAACAGCACTCCCGTGATTCGCGAATTTCGCATCAGGGGCCAAGTCTGGTATGGTGGGATGTTCCCCCGCACTATGGCCATATGCTGCAATTAGACAGAACTAGAGTGGGCAGGACTATGCTGTTGGTCGGCTATGTGCTATCGATCTCAATATCTCCTCTACGCAGGGGTGAAACTATGGCGGCACAGTCTCACAAGAGAAAGAGTAGGATGGATGGCATGCACCATGTAAGTGTCGCCTGTTTGGGCAATTGTTGCATGCTATTATATTGGTGAGCCTGTTCTTTGTGAGCCGAGGATCTTTGGTAGCATCAGCATACTCCAGCTTGCCCTCGACTTCTTGTACACTTATAAGCCGCATTACGTTGTCCACAGAAGGCATGATATGAAAAGTAGTTCGTTATATAGGTGGCTTTTACATGCTAGTCAGGATCTCACAAAGCTCGTCGTACACAAAAACGCACCCACCACCGTCGATGAGCGAGAACCACCGGATGCCGAATGATCAACAGTGACTAAATCTAGCACTGAGCAACGATAATAAATTCTTCCGACTAGGGTCGTTCTCCTTATTGAAAAGAAGAAAAGAAAAAATCGGCGTTACGAATCAGTCAAATGATGCAAACAGTTGATTATGAATTCTTTATTCTGGGGCACGCCACTTGATGTTTCTCATGATGCATATCTCAATGGCTCACGCGTCGTCACGGCCGTATTCTCATGCAAGTGGTTTGTTGTTTCTGGTTGATAGTATTTGATGAAAAATTCATCGTTACTTTAAACGCAATTCCAGCTATCAGGACCGGTAGGATCGCCCATTCCATCATACTCATTTCGAAGAGGATATCTACAGTGCCGTCGCTGAAAGGCAATCTTCCCCGAGCTCTTTGAACCATCCATGTAGGCCGTTCCCAATATCGATTCCGGCGCTATGCCTTTCTCCACCCATCTCACGATAGCAGCGAGGACATTGCTCTCGGGATCATTGTTGTGAACATTGTACTCGTAGTTGCCAATGAAGGTGGCACCTGGTCCGCCCTGGCAGTGGTTCATGCCTGAGATGCGGAAATATCGGTAGAATTCGTCCATAGCATCGGTCCTAAGGCGCATGGTTCTCGCTACATGGTCGTAGTACATCATGGATATTTCACTGCTGATCTTGGCGTCCTGGAGCCCGTGGTAATGAAGAATCTTGGTTCCATGATTTCTGGCTTCAGACAAGTTCCCATTCCAGGTATTGATGTTGAATGGGTTGAACTGCGCGGCCACTTCGTAGTCCTTGGAACTAATTGTTTGTGGATCCCAATTCAAGTCATTGTGCACGGCGTATCGGAACCAATCTGTTGTATATGGGAATGGCTTCCCGCTAAACAATGGTCCGTTGGACACACCAGGTTGCAACCTGGGATAGATGAGGGATCCATCGGTTCCATACAGGGGTGAAAATATAGCTCGAACTCTTTTTACTTGGTCCCCTGTTAAACAAGCCTCATCCTCGTCCTTGTCACAGATAAGAGCCTCCGGACGGTACTGACACAGATTTGGATCCTCAATGATTCCATCCATAGAGCCATCAAGGTAATCGCACTGTTCAAGAACATCTTCTTGAATCTTCGACCATAGCTCAGCAGAGATAAAGCCGGAGTCATCAGGAGTGCCAGTGATGGTGAGGAAACGGCCTCTCCAGTAAGTAAGCTCATTGAAGGCGATAGCCGGTGCGCCAACGACGATGCCATCAAAGTCTCCAGGAAAGTCTTGTGCTGACTTTAGGCCTTGTGACCCTCCATATGAGCAGCCCAGGAAATAAGACTTTTTGTATCTCTTTCCGTAAAAGGCCTCGGTGATATCTTTGCCAATGGCGACACTGATACGGACTGAGCGGTAGGCAAAGTCCTCAATCGTTCCGGGGTTAAGGTAGAAAGCACGACCGCTAAGGCCATCGTGGCCTCCATTCGTGCCGACAGCCGCAAAGCCATTTGTCACAGCATGAGATAAGTCCTCGTATAGAATGCACCCTCCAAGTCCCCCATTTCCGGAGCTTAGGAACCTTCCCGTCCAGTCGAAGGGCAGCCATGCCTCGAGGTCGACGCTGCTTGTTGGGCTGGTTTTTACCACCATGGCAACGCGGCAGATGTCGACGTGGACCGTTTGCTCAGTTCGACCGCATGATGAATGGTTTTCAGGAAACGTTACCGTGGTGCCAGCTCTGATCTCCTGGGCAAACCGTATGGTGGTGTTGGGGGTGGTCAAGATCTCGGCGAGATTCGCGCAATGATCTGCCCATGAACATATTGCTCCTTGTGTAGCTTGTAAGACGGAGACTCCCAGGGCAAGAGGAAGCTGCATTGCTAGTCTCTTGAGCAGGCAGAGAGACTTCGAGCAGAGATTGTACACCCGTGTGACGAGATGTGAAGAGAGCGAACAGGGGCAACTTCAACTCCAATGCGGTGTGTGGAGAAAGGCGATCAAATCAACTCAACATCCCAACAGATGATTCGCAGTCTTGTCTCACTTTGGTTTCCAGCCCTCAGCAGCAGTAATGAAGCGATTTAGAGTAGACCAGAAGCCCAAGATAGGACCTACTCCCACCGTCTCCTATAATATTTCTTCAACGTCTGCGATTTGGAGACTGCATTGACGGGTCGGGTGTGCGGGAGGTGGAGGAGCGCTAGCAGCCTCTTAATCATAGCGCTAGAATAAATCCAACTGACCCGCATTTATGTACTCGAATCTAGATATAACGACTATAGTCAGAACCTCCGAGGCAGATATGAATAAAAAAGAAAGAAAGGTAAATATGCAGTTCAAAATTTCAGCAACCTTAATAAACCAGTGATTCTTATTCAGGCCTCACTCATGGTTGGGAAAAGTCAGGAAATGTAGCATGGCGAACTTGGTTGCCCATGTCTATCGATATAGGGAAATATTATGCTTGGCTTTCATACTACTAGTACTGGTTAAGACGCTCTTGGAAAATCCTAGAAGAGTAATTTTTCTTTCATTTTTAAGGTGGTCTATCTCATATATAGCGTGGTGGTTCCTCGATGTCAAGAAACCACCAACACTTTACCCTCAATCTTCCTACCAGTACATTCGACTCCTGTTCCAAGCTGACTTATCGGTGGGCTTCTTTTGAATAGAACGAAAAGAGGGGAGATGGGTGGAAGTGGGGGGAAGTCACTGGAAAGATAGAGCCAAGTATTCATGCGGTTCTATCCAGTGTGCTCGGAATACCCTACTACTTACCCCCTATCTTTTATCCTACGGTATTCCACGTTGTTTATTGTTAGCAACCTCTACTAATATTTAGCGAGAGAGAGAATTCATGAATTATTTGCATAAAAGGAGGAATATCTGTCTGAAATACACAAAGGCCAGATTGCAATACGAGCAGGAGTGTATTGGCTATGGAAGTCTTGCATTTCGTCCGTAGATATCTAATCTCAGGCTAGTCAGCAAACAGCCCCTACTCTATTTTAATTGATGCCGATGTCATTCCACCCTCGGTTTAACAATTGTTTAGATAATTATGTACCCGTATCATATGCATTTAGGCACCGGTCAAAGCTAGACGTACTGTCTATGATTCGCATGATAGATCAATGACAGCCTAGAATAAAACAATACAAGTATTACAGCCACATAATGTGAATCAACCCTGAAAAACCTTTCTCTCCATCATTCATTTTCTCCTTGACTCCCATGTCCTCACGTGTATTTCAATACCTCAAGCTTCTGCTCTCTTACACCCTCCAAGGTCCTCCATCTCAGCGATGCGACGAATCACGAGCTCGCCCTCCTTGAAAGGAACCTGCTTTGCCCAGTCTAGAGCCTCTTCGACATCCTTGGTCTTGATAATCCACCATCCACAGACGTGTGCTTCCTTTTCGACATCGAAAGGCCCCTTAATAACCTCAGGGGGAGACGATGATGAATATTTAACACGATATCCATCCACCGCTGTGGATCGAAAACCTTCGCCACTAAGCATGACGCCGGCGGCTCGCATTTTATCATTGAAGACTGTCATCTCAGCTATCGCTTCAGAGGACACGAAATCGCTCTCGGCTTCCGGGGAGGCCTTGATGAGAAACATATAGCGAGGCATGATGGTATGTCGGTTTGATTTATTTGGGGCACAAAGGTTGGAGTATGGAAAATATGGTAAGAAAATTCTTGTGGTTTGGTCAATTGATGATTGTTGAAAGATGATGATGGATGAAATTTGTCTCGTTTGAGACAGGAATCTTCTCGTTATATATCCTTCACTCTTCGTCAAGACGGCAACGAAGTCTCTCCGGAGACCGTGAAGTACTTGGCACCCGAATTGTGACTAAGTTCACGCTCATTCCATTCCGCAACCAAATTCCTTTTGGATCAACACACCAAATCATGCTGTCGCTGCCTGTGGTATCCTGCAAGCTTATTACTACCTTGTTGCAGAGGGGGTACGGATTAGTGTCTCGGCGAGAATGCTGAGTGGTGGCCCTCTGGATGTGGCGTGAATCCTTACATCACACTAGGCTCACCGTTGCCCCTTTCTGGTCAATGGCTGCGTCAATGTTTTCTCATCTTACCCGACCAAACCGCTAGCATATTTTGGCGAGCTTCAGTAATTCACGGGATGGGTGAACAATCTGCGTGTCCAAGCAGACGAAGATGCACGGCGAATACCAAGGACGAAAAGACGTGCCCGCAGGAGAGCAATTGATTTGAATTGCTCTTTGGTAATTAATTCTTCGACAATGGAAAGGCGTTGATTAAATACAAATCAAGGTCGTCCGTACTCCTTCCCGCAATCCTCTCACGTGTCAAAGCCTCTCTCAAGAATGCATGCGCCTAGTTACTATATGTTATACTAGGCTTAACTAATGCAAACGAATTAGTGATGCGAGTTTTGTTTGAGTGGTGTCGTGTATGTGCGATGTTTCATTTGTTGCTAAAGTGTATTCCTTTCTCCCAGCGCGTATCCTTAATACTTTATCTCGTGTCTCCCTGAATTAATTGCTCATCTTCCTTGCTACCAGGGCAATGAGGGTATAGGTATAGATTATCAGCCAATATATGCGGAGGTAATGTCGAATTATTGGAGCGTATAAATATTTAACCCAGCAATTCCTTTTGCCCTTAGAAAAGGATAATGCTATAGGGTACTTCGTCTGTGCAGAGCCGAGTATTATTAGCCTGGGGTTTACGAAGAGATTGCTCAGTGAATATTTCCAGCTGCACTTACCGAGTAATTGACCAGCACAAACATCACCCCTCATGTCTCCACGTTCGCTTCGGAGCTTCCAAACATCCCCCAGTGCTCGTTTCATAACCCCCACATGTAATGAGCCAAGGCAGACATCGAACTTGTGAATCTTGTCAAGGACAAACTGCTTCTGATCGTCGCGAAATGCTTCGCAGCCCACTGTAAATAGTGGCATCGCCATGGCCACCCAGTTACTACATGGTTGGCCCTGAGCCATGTTTTCAACCATAGCAGTAATCTCCCCGACCGCGGACTGGATCGGTTGAGACCCAGAAGGCATCTTGTACAGTTTCCGATATATATGGATCAGGGTAGCTTGCTGAAATGTCCGGTGGCATAGGCTGAACTCACGGTCAGACTCAGGCGTTAGGACTGATGATATTAAGACGTTTGGAGGCTCTTGGCTGTCTCGAGCGATCATGCCCTTAACTTTACCGAGAAGGATGTCGGCTTGAGCGTCCTTGCTGAGTTGACTTTCGTTAGAGCTCGACAGCAGGTTGATTTGATGCAAAACATCAAGCAATTCCTGGCTATAACCCAAGAACCCATCTATTGTGGGACTAAAGGCCAGAGTCGTGTTGTTTCCGCCATAAGGGGCGAGTTCCATCGTGGCAGGTTGAGCAGCTGGCAAGGATGGTACATGAGGTAGTGTTTGAAGGGCTAGGTAAAGCTGATAAAGATGGCTCATAGCAGATTGGCCAAGTCCCGGATCATTAATAAAATGCTGATAAGCTTGGTTACTGTCTAGAATTGCCCTGACACCTTGCAGATGAATACGCCATGACGAGACCTCGGGTCGGGCAGCGAAGATTTCCGCCAAACACCAAATGATGCATGTTGCCAGCAACATACCATCTGTCTGTCCACGGTTCAGTGCGGTCCTCAATAGAGGGAGCCCGGATGACTGAAGGTGCTCAATCACTCTCGAGATATCAACACCAGCGATCTCAGTCTGACCACGTGATAAGAAGCCCGCAGCTGACAGTGCTAGGCTCGCTGACAGGAGATGGGGAGAGTGAAGCATAGCTGGAACAAGACCTTTGCAAAGGTCTTCGTGGATGGATGGGTGAACCGACAAGGAGGCTAGAATATCTTTTGTGAAGTAGTCTAGTAAGATTCGATACCGTTCAGGCATAGGTGAACCATTTGGCAGACAGTGTGGTATTAAGGCTAATGGCCTCTCTGGCCCGGCTGCGGCGCTCGTTGTACCATAAACAAAACCGCCTTCTTCATCATCTATTGGGGATATAAGTCTTAGGGTGTTAAATTTCACAAGATATTGGAGGGGGTCTTCATACCTATCCGTTGGGCGGACTGTGCCTCCAAGTCGAGACACTGGCCGAACCGGGACTTTTTGAACTTTCGGCCACCCCAAACAAGTTTCAACTTATAACTGCAGGCCCGTTGATATACAACACAAGGCCCACATGTCGGCTTGATTTCGTCACATTTCCTTCGCCTCTTTCGGCACTCCTCGCACCCTTGCCGAGATCGCTTCCCAGGCATGTGGAGTAAAAAGTTCCTTTGAATCGCGAGCGGAAAGGATGATGTGAGGGGCAGATGAGACGCCAACCGATCAAGGGAGCTGACCAATTGAGAGTAGAACTGTTCCTGGCGAGATTTCGGGCATCACAGCATCTTCACCTGGGCTTGGAGCTGCGAGTGGTTCACTGTGCCGTATTCGATGAGTGAGGGTGGAGATCCATGCATGTCGCAAACGAAGATAAGGAGTGAGGAGAAAGGGATAAGGTCATCTTGTGGCCCCCCATTTTCGTGTGGCTTGTATGTCGCGCCACACCTGATTACGACGACCAAGGGCTTGTGGCTGAGCCAGTGACGCACAACAGCGACGCACACCAGCACTGGCACGACATCGTCGCGAGCTGATCAAGATATGTTGTCAAGAAGGTGAGTGCCAACGGAGTTGATAAACTGCAGATATATGCCGGCCAGGCCTTTAAGAATTCCTTTGCCAAGTCCGACTCATGTTACCCCAGACTTTTCCTAGTTATGAGCTCTTGAGATTTCCTCTTTGGGAGGCGGGACCACTTGACAAGGGTCTCACGTGACACTGCTCGGCGCTGTCTTCTTCATTTCTCATAACTGTACCTGATGCACAAACCACCCGTAATTTCTATTTGAGACGGTACCACGTGTGGTAGCCTGTGTGTCTTGAGATATTATGCCTCAATACAGATAGATGCATGCGCCACTTCGGCTAGCAGATCCTGCCAAGGCCTAGCATTTCCTGGTACAGCGGCCCGAAAGATCACTTTGCATGTAGCATTTCTGCTGGCCGACAGGCATAATGCACAATCAGATCAGCTCCCCCCCCAACGCTGAGGGTAGGCGTCTGAAATTCTCGTGGGCACCCCTCTTGCAGTTGATGATATGCTACGCCCACAAAGTAGGTGGAAATATACTGTGAGACCTTAACTGGCCAAAAAGCTAGAGATCATTCACTCTATATGAATAATTCCCCCTTTTGAAAATCTTGAACGCTTATAATGCACTCAACCCAAGATGCATTTCGAGAACATGCAAGCTTTTAAACTACTGTGCATAGTATGCCATCGACCATCCCGTGTCCCAGATTGCGTATCATTAATCTCTCTTCCATCTAGCTTTGCATTACATGTCCAAGAACATCCTCGTCGTCCTGGCGCCAGTTTTCTTCCCATCATTCACTCTCTGACTCATCATGTCTGCAGATTGATGGTGAAGACCCGGAAGCTTTTATCTTGTCCTCATTTGCAAGCACCACGAAGTTATCAGCACATATATCTTGATTGAGAATCTTGTAACTAGGGAGAGTACGAACAATCGAGCAGTTGATCGACAAGGCCTTGCCATGGAGATTTTAGGCAGGTGCTGGGACATCTCTCCCATAATCTAATCTGGTAGTAGGATATCCCTCACCAGGTAAAATATCTTCATGCGTACCCCAATGTAGGCCGGGCTGGCGTGTGTCGAGAGCGACTTCAATCAGGAGACGTAGGCTGACCTTCCTCTGGTAGTGTTGCGACGCATAATATATTGCAAGTTCAACGCTACAATGGACTAGCAATTCCTTCCATCAACAGATCTCGTTTTCAACTACGCCCTTCCTTGCTGTCCTCTCCGTTGCTGACCTTCTTGTTACAAAGTTTCTAGAGAGAAACCTCAGGCTGCCTAGAAAGAACACTACTTCGTACTCAAATCTTACACCTAGCTTCGATTGTTGGTTGGTTCTTGAAGTTTTGGGAATGGATTTTAAGCTTGGTATGTAGCTGATGGAAGAGGGATGTTAGTCCCCACGTTGGGGGATTACTGAGTCTCGTGTAGTTATGTTTTGCAAGCCCAATGTACAGAAAAGGAATATTAATAAGCATATCTTTTTCACTAAGCACGAAAGGGGCTAAATGGAAGAAAGCTGTAAATTTGCAAAAAGTCTGATAGCATGAAACTATCAAACTAGTGATAAGAGAGCGATATTTGGAAATGCGGGCATCGAGTGAATGAATGACAACTATCGCAATGTCTGCGAGTTGAATCCAGAGGTTGGTGAGATTCTAGGTTGCAGCCAGACTTTCCAAACTATCCCGAAGAGAATTTTCGAGTATGCAATTAGTCCATATTCACTCCAAGAAAAAAAAGAGTCTCAATTGTCGACGGCTAGTACAAGTATTGAACGACCCAGGAGGGAGAAAACATTATACTACATCTGATTTAATGTCTGGTCCGAATTGGATTGTACCAGCTTACAACCAGTACTTGCCCTAGCCTTCTGTAACAACTGATACGAGGTCATGAGAGCACTTCTAGAGATGAAAGTTGACCCAAACAGTCAGTATAAAATTGGTAGAACAGCAATTTCCTCGTGCGCAAAATTCGATTATGAGTCATACGCGAAGTCTTTGATAGTTTGCGGAGCGTCCGTGGACTTCTGGGTGAAGGATAACGGGCTACGCTGTTTTGGGTAGCTCAAAAAAGGGCACGCGAATATCACCAAGCTTATACTTGATATT
The DNA here is from genome assembly GCA_024336345.1 of Mariannaea sp. PMI_226. Lineage (NCBI taxonomy): Eukaryota > Fungi > Ascomycota > Sordariomycetes > Hypocreales > Nectriaceae > Mariannaea > Mariannaea sp. PMI_226. The sequence goes on along the minus strand of JANFOG010000001.1, from coordinate 3,627,108 downwards.
AGATACGTAGAAACCAATAGATCAAGCGTCAGCGGCCGGATGGCACTGTCGTGGGGCGCTGAGGAATAGTATGAGGCTGCTGTGTAGTAGCAGTTCGAGAAGGGGGCCGACCTCTAGTCTAAGGACAGACACGGCCAGACGATGCTGGACCGAGCTACCTGACTATATAGGCACGAAGCTCCTGTTAGATTGTTCAAACAGCGTACAAAACTCGTCCTTGTTCACCACCTACTGCCTGTCTCACTTATACCCAAGATACATAGCAAATGGATCGCCCCAAAGGATAGAACAATATAACTTAACTAGCATCTCGATGGTGGCACACAGCTGTCAGCCTGGTAGTGCTCGACTGACTAAAATTGTGGGTAAGTTTCCTTCTGAAAAGCAGTTGCGAGTACTTGATGAGAGACATAATATGTAGTTCGGATGCTCTTTAGGCCAGCTTTCTCACTATGATAGAACTCTGTGTTGTTTTGAAGAAGAGGGTCGGCAGAAGACAAATTGACTCGTGATTGAAATGGAATATGGCCTATGTAGACCTCTCTGAGCCTTACACTACAAAACGTCCTAGTGTTCCACTGGGTAACCTTATTTAACACCACTAAAGTTAACGCAGATGCTATGTTTTTCACAAATTTCCTTGCTTGTATTACTGACAATTCGTACATAGGATTATACGTGAGCTCTTAGGAATGCTAACAAGGTGAGGTATGTGGCTGGCGGATACTGTGCGTCTCTTATTCTGTATGTAGCAGTGTGGTGCAATCGTATTAACATCCTTACATCTAGTTGGATAATATTTATATATTCTCATGATTGAATCTTACCATTAAAATGTGGCGCTGCTATGTCCCCCTCGCCAACTTATAGTAAGAACCGATATCAAGTATCTAATGCCCAGTCTTATGAATCCTTGAAATCAAACTGTGATAAGCCACAGGACTCATAATATAGCTGATGTGAAAACACGTTCAACAATAGAGAAGTGCTATCTAGAGCTACCGTACTCGAAGAAGGAGTAAATAGCAGGATGAGAAAGAAGTTCGATTGTATTTCTTTGTTACTAACCGGGCGTTCCGTCACTTATATTGAGCTGCACAATAGTCATTGTGACAAGTGTGCTCCTCAGAGCGGGAGTGTTCACCATGGGCATGTCAGGATTCGATTTGGAAGTGTCCAAACTTCTTGTCTTTGGTCGGGTAGCGGTTTTTACTGTGTCACATAGATGGAACAACAACGTCCATCAGCTCCCAACATAAAGTATTGTCAGCCTCGACACAAAGATTCGCTGAAGCGCTCTGCAGAGTCCTTGAGGAACAGTAAATCACACACAATCATTCGAAACAATTCACTGGAAATACTTCTTTAACTTCTTTAAAGCTTTTATTTGTCATTCTCCCCAGAGTTGGGGGGCATGAAATCATGAAATGTGAAGGGGTCTTCTGTTTTTCCGCTTGTGAAATCTGTGCAACATCAAAACAAAGCCAATAACCATTTTCATTACGCCACAGGCCAAAAAAGAAAAAAGAAAAAAGAAAAAGAACAAAAACCAAAATGTGCTGTCACATAGGATAGGGGGCAACTTCAAGGCATAGAAGGTCTTGATTTTCTAGCTATAGAAAGGTCCTACAGCAGGCTATTTATCTTCTATAGATGGGGCTGTCTATAGGGGCTTGACCCCTATAAGGTCTCACTGTTCCTGTTGTTGTAGGTCGTGTTTCACTTATACAGTCATAGCTGGCGATGCCTTCACCGCTCAGCAGCTTTGGTATTGACCGCTATTTGACATGTGCGAAGCTCAAGGTTTCCTCTGCGAAGGGCCAACTTGCGAAAAGACCGTACTTGGGAAGTTTACAAATACTGTAATGTGACGCGGGCGTTCGCTTGACTCTCTCACCAGAGTATTGTGGAGTGGTCATTCACAACACCAACTGTTGTCTGTCCCTTCAACCCGGTCATTGGTTGCACTCACTTTGACGTAGCCCCACCTGTTAATTCGGAAGAAGAGGTTTGCTTGGAACATGAGGCTGACTGCCAGCAGCAAGCCGAGACCAGCTCGGACGAGAAGAATATTGTTGTACAAATGAGTGTTACCATGACCCAGCGGACAGAAGTAGGACCTTAGGTTTCAGTACCATTCCCAAATCCCAACCTACTTAAATTTTAGGCAATTCAAAATATAGAAGAAGCCAGCTATGTACGGTTTGTTTTATGACCCGACTTGATAGTAATCGAGATTATGCGCAGGCTAGCGTGTGGTATCATTCACTGTCCACACTTGCCCCTCCCCATGCCAGACTATTATGCCTATGTGCCGCATGCCGCACGGATGTATTCAGCCTCAAAGAGTAGTAAATCTAGATGGTGACATACTCCTGCCCGAATGGTGATGCCCAAACTACATGTGATAACCTGGTCAGAGGCTATGCTTCCAGTCTGTCCCACCATGAGCGGCCAATAGGAGGCATCTACACACGATGGATCGCTCATTTAGAGTCATACGTCGGTCGATTCCAGGATTTTGTTCCCATTCATGAGATGATACGAGTGCTCTGCTTTGTAATAGAAATCAAGAAACACAAATGTGTCCGAGTGCCTTGGTGCGTTATCATGACCCCGAAATCCGGTTCCTAAATCCGGTATAACCACCAACAACTCCAACCATGGAACAATGAGGGGGAGGGGGGGCCCTTGGAGGGTGCCTTGAGAGGCCTGAAGTCAGCAATTCGGATTTTGTCTCAGTGATCCGCGGGCTCGTGGTCCTAGTCTACACGGGTTCCAAGCGCCGATCAGCCGACAGTGGAACCGGAGTCCATGGTTTGTCCACGGAATATCTTGCACACGATTGGCCAGTCCGCCTAGAAGCCTTCTCGAAACATGGCATGTAAGCCGACCCGGCGCCGAACGCACGGAGTTGCAGTGCCATGATTGGCTGGAGGCATTATCCTTAGCAACTGAGCAAGGACAGGCAGCGGGAATGGGCAGGCAATAGCAGCAAAATAAAATAATTTCCGTATCCGTGGTAGCACACGACGAACTGCATCCCTGGCAAGGGTTTTTGTTGCTAGAACCCACAAACTATCGAGGCTCAGTAACAGCGTCCTGGGTAGTCTGTATGCTAATGACAGATGAACAAGGCCAGTTGCTGGGCTGAACCCCCTTTGGATCTCACGGGCCTTGTCTTGAAACCACCAGATAGTAGATCATCCAGATCAGACACAGATTTTAACATGCTGTACTGCTATGTATGTATGCCGTGAGGCTCTCAATATCAATACTAAGCCAAAGCTCCGCGGGACCTCCCCGTTTGCCCCATTGCGTCGGCCGAGAAGATGGAGTCACTAAAAATAAGATTCTGACCTCTTTGGTCGTTCAGTCACGGTGGTTGATTCCATGTTGGGTTTCCAGAATGGACCATAACGGAGCCGGGTCCCATAACTAATATTGCAAGCGGGCTCGGGCTGTCCTAAAGTCCGCCGTCCTCCTCACTCACCTTGCGCCCTTGAGTCTGCCAGGCCGTTTTGGTTGGAGACGTCATTGTGCATTTTTTCTTCTTCTTCTTCTTTACTTCTTTTACTCCTCTTCTCCTCTTTCTTTTAGTTTATAACCTTAGGGTTTCCCGGTGGCTTGCTTGTACATTTCGTTTACAATCGTCTCAGTCTCAGTCCGCCAGTCTCACTTCTCAGGATCTGGTTTGACAGCGTCCATCGCCAGCTTCCACAACCTCATCCTCCTCAGTGCCCTCGCCATCCCTGGCTAGTACCTGAGCTACTAATTTCATGACGCACTAGTTAGGAAAGCCAGCCTATCTTCTAATAAAAGTCTCACTTTTCCCATCCAACCCTCGCCAGTTGCCGGCGATCAAACAACCTTCACCGAAAACCACACACACCTACATCCCATATCATGGCTGCATCAGGGGAAAAGGAACAAGCCGTCTTACCTGAGACGGCAACTCCCACGAGAATCCCCTACTGGCGGAAAGTCTTCGACCAAGCCGGAATCACAGATGAAGTGCTAAACCATCCCTACGCTGGTTCAGGGACAGAAGAGGACCCTTATATAGTCCAATGGATACCAGACGACCCTCGAAACCCTATGATGTTTACAACCTTTACAAGATGGTTCATCACCATGATTCTTGCCATCGCCACCCTGGCCGTCTCACTCGTCTCTTCTGCCTACACCGGTGGTATCGAAGACATCATTATCGAGTTCAAGATCAGTGCGGAGGTGGCCACTCTAGGCGTGTCCCTGTTCGTCCTGGGTTTCGCTGTCGGTCCATTGCTCTGGGCTCCTCTGAGTGAGATGTTTGGCCGACAAGTCTTGTTCATCGGCACATACGCTGGTCTGACTGCCTTCAACGCCGGTTGCGCAGGTGCTCAGAACGCGCAGACCTTGATTATCCTGCGATTCTTCGCCGGCGCCGTTGGCTCCTCCCCTCTTACCAACGCCGGTGGCGCCATTGCTGATATGTTCCCTGCCTCCCAGCGAGGCCTTGCCATGGCCATCTTCGCCGCTGCCCCTTTCCTCGGCCCTGTGCTTGGACCTGTCGCTGGTGGCTTCCTTGGTCTCAAGTCCGGTTGGCGCTGGGTCATGGGTTTCTTGGCCATCTTCTCGGGCACCGTCTGGATCTTTGGAAGCCTTCTTGTGCCTGAGACGTATGCCCCCGTCCTCTTGCGCAAACGCGCTGCGGAGCTTTCCAAGAGAACTGGCAAGCATTACATTAGCATCATTGAGCACAAGCAGGGCAAGACCAGCCTCAAGGTTGCTACCAAGACAGCTTTGTCTCGACCCTGGATTCTCCTGTTCAAGGAACCCATCGTTCTCCTACTGTCCATCTACATGGCCATCGTCTATGGAACCCTGTACATGCTCTTCGCTGCTTTCCCCATCGTCTATCAGCAAGGCCGTGGCTGGAACACAGGTGTTGGCGGCCTGGCATTCTTGGGCATCATGGTGGGAATGCTGTTCGCCATTGCTTACACTATCCCTGCCAACAAGCGATATGTGAAAATCTCGAAGGAGCACGGCGGCTTTGCGCCACCTGAAGCTCGTCTGACCGGTGCCATGGTCGGATCGATTGCGCTTCCCATCGGCCTCTTCTGGTTCGCTTGGACGAACTCCCCTTCCATCCACTGGATTGTCAGTATTGCCGCCGGCGTTCCTTTCGGATTCGGCATGGTCTTGGTCTTTTTGAGTATCATGAACTATCTTATTGATGCTTATACCATCTTCGCTGCTTCAGTCCTGGCTGCGAACTCAGTGCTCCGATCCTGCTTCGGCGCAGCTTTCCCCCTCTTCACGAGCTACATGTACAGGGACCTTGGCGTTCACTGGGCTTCGTCAATCCCTGCCTTCCTGGCCTTGGCTTGCGTTCCCTTTCCTTTCCTTTTCTACAAGTACGGACATGTAATCCGTGAAAAGTGCAAGTTCGCCGCCCAGTCTGCGGCTTTCATGAAGAACCTCCAACAGAGCCAGGCTGGCCCGGCTCCCGCTCCTGTTGTCTCTTCTGAGGACAAGGAAGAGGGTGTCATCACTCAGGCAGGAGAGAATTCAAGCTCTGATGACGTCTCCACGGTAGTTGATGAGCCACCCTACGTCCCAGCTCGCAAGTCGAACGAGGATATGGCCCAGCGACGCCCATCCTATGAGGGTAACCCGTATGATATCGATCGGGTCAACACCAGAGAGTCATTTGCATAATTTCTTTATTCCTTTCATTTACTTTTTTTTCCTTTGTTTATATTGGGAAATCGGGATCAAAATAAGGCCTCGGATAACAGCATCTCTCGGAGAATATTAGGGAGCATATGGACATAGACACGGCAGATCTATTATATAATTATTTCGCATGTTGGTACATAGACTTGAGCATTTACGCACTCACTATGCATTACAATCTTCAAAATAACTTTCCTAGCAGAATTTGAATTGCATCTATCAAGTGATATCCAAAACACTGCGACTATTTTGTGACACAAAATATCCTCAGGCCCAGTCATATCTATGTCTCACAAAGTAGCCCAGTAAAGAAACCTGCAAATTCTGTATAACAAGTGTAAGACAGGCTAGAACATGGTGCTTCGTAGGTCAAAGTAAATAAAGTCACAAGTATATCGGCGCCGATGTTTCATCAGCCTTAGGGAACTCTACCGAATCGTTTTCGCCAAATTCGTCAACCAGCGAACTTCCCCCCGAGCAAGACTGAGCCCACTTTCTTCCATCCTCCTTGCTCTTTCTCCTTTACCTGGCCCTCCATATGTATCGAATAGTCTGAATCAATTGGGAAATTGGACGGTGGTGTTGACGTCTACGGACAAAAGCTTGTCTGTTGGCCGAAACACGTACGCGATCATCTTGCACACCTTGTCTTCGTCTTTCGGCTCTTTCAACGTGGTGCCTCTCTCGCTGACGACGCCTTTCACGTCTCTCGTCATCTTCTCGTCCTTGATCCCTTTCTCTCTCCCGACTTTCCCTTTGACCTCTCTGGCGGCCATGTATTTCTCTCGCGTGCCTTTCCTCCCTTTCCCTTCTCTCTACATCTGCAAGACGGACGTACCCTCCGTGCCGCTCATTAATGGCATTGATATCACTATCACTGCTCCAGCTATGGTTACTTCTATGGTCCTCCGGGTCCTCTGGAAAAATCAGAAATCCAGAGCTGGAGTCTGACTGTAAATAGTCTAAGGGATCTTCAGCTCCTACTCTAGTGATCCTCTTCCCTTCTTTAGCTCTGTATATGTCGTCATGACTTACCTCAAGATCTTCCAAATGCATCTCTATCTCCTCCAATAGCATTCTATTCATCTCAAGGAGGTCATCAATGCCGGCCGGCTGAGGTGCCGATTCTGGGATGGGCTCTGGAGCATTTCTGACAGCCGCTGGCAGATTCTCCACACCTTGGAATAAGGGCTCCCGGAACCAAGGCTGGAACTCTGGTTGGGCCTGTGGTTGTTCACGGTTCTCGTCTTGAGCATCGGGCTCTGTTGGTAATGGCAGTGGCACGTCTCGATCTGCCGGCTCTGTCCAGTCCATCCTCATCCGTCGACGGGGTATTTGCCACTCAAAAGGTTGTTCACCCCCCCAGGACCTCAAGTGCGGTATCTTCCTCAGGGCTTCCGGCCCTGTGGGTTCAACTGCACCAGGGATCGGCCTCCAGAATCGTCTCCATCGTTCTGGTTTCTTGCCAGGCCGACGAGCCACAGCTAGCCTCTCATCAAAGTGGCCGTAAGTTGGGCAAAGGCATCGGTCGGGACTTCTCCACGCCTCGCCGCATATGTAGCAGAATTGACTGCCGCACCAGCAACTACGTCCATCAGCGTTAGAGAAACTACAAAAGTCTAGGTTCATTGACATGGGGGTGCTCACGTCATGTGGTTGCAACCGTCAATCAAGTCGACCATCCTTCCGCATCTTGGACAGTTTACTACTCCATTTGATCCATCAACGCCCACACATCTTCGACAATTTCCTCTCTCTCCTCCCCTGGACTTTGGCCGCAATCTCGGCCAGGGTGATCTTGCTCGCGGCAACGTCCACACGTTCGCCGCCCACAAGCTCGGCACTCTGCGTCACCCGAGGGTGGAATGAACAATGCGCACTTACCATCATAGCAGTACAGGCGATCTGAGGCCGGGGTTTGGTACTCCATGTCGAGTTGTCGGTATAGATGCAAAAGTGCCGGGCGACGGGCTAGCCGAATTGTGGCTTCTCCGAGGCGGACACAGCATCGAGGAGGGAATGCCTCCTCGGAACGAAGTCCTACGCGAATGGCTTCCCGAAGGCAGACTAGACAGTAAACGCAATGGCATGGAAGAGTGACGTGAGCTTCCTCGGAACATATAAGACAGTCGCCCAAGTTTCCCGGACGGGGAGGATCATCAACATCAAGCTGCGTCTCCTCTCGCAAAGCGACTACCCTCTCGTCTGATGTTAGAGCAACTTGGATATCTAAATTCTGTATATCAGGATGTTGAAGGCCCTGAACCGCAACCTCCTTGTCCGACATTATCCGGGATAGGATATCCAGCTGCCTCTCATGGTCTTCTAACGATATGGCCAGGCCGATAGCTTCAGCCAGAAGATCCTCGGTCAAGTTCTCCCTTGTCGGCTCATCTACTATTGGAAAGACATGGTGTTTATGCATGAGGCGCATAAGCATCGGATGGACAGTGTGAAGGGGCTGAACATCAGGTTCGTCCATTGAGCCGACGTATTTAGCACGCAGGATTTGACAACTGGGATTTACGGTATAAACGCTCTCGGGAGTTCAACGGGGTCCGATACGAAGAGACTTAGAAGTCATAGAGCCCGGTAGAATCTCTGACAAGCATTAAAGGTGGCTTCCGGTAGCTTAAATATCATTCATTACATATGAAAGTGATTTATCCCAATTTGTACTTCCGTCGATTGAGTGATTTGGAAGTATTGATTCGATAAGGCAACTCTAGTTCTAGTGACGAGGTAGCGTCGAAATAGGGAATCACAGAGGCGGCGCTTTTGCCTTGTGTTGAGTTCAACAAAGTAACGCGAAGGCGAGTAAGACAAGGCGAATACCTGTGTGATTCCAAACTAAGAAAAGTAGTCACTTGGCATGCAGGAGAAGTCACAGAACTCAGAATCAACTGTAGATTTTATTGGACAGGCAATCAGACCCTCGCTGGGGCGTTGCATGTCTAGTCTAGCAGTCCGCAGCCGTAATATCTGGCCGTCCTTTTCTTTCCTGACAATTAGTCGCAGCCAATGGGGTATCTGGGCTCCCAATCATCGAACGACATAACATCCCCTTTGAAAACGATGGTGACCTCAAATTCGCGATGATGAGTGGTATCCCAACCCTCTTTCCTAGTTCCCAAATCCGTAGCAGTGAACCCCGACCCGATATTGGTTGTGAATGATCCCGAAAACAATAACCCCCCTTCCGCCTTTCACCTTGAAAAAAAACGGGAGACATGCGTATAGGATATAAAGAAACATAAAAAGTAAAAAAAAAAAAAAAAAAAAACCAAGAACCAGTCAAATAAAACACGTGAACCCCACAAACTCCCATCTCGTCATAACTCCATCGCTGATATTCCGTATGTGACGTGATGACCAGAAGACATGCAATATACACAAAGACACTCGAGCAAAAGTCAGAACCTAATAGCTGAAATCGACATTGGCCATGACGGGCGGGGCTTTGTTCTGGTCATTGGACGTAGCAGTGCTGTTTGTATTTGAATTATGCACAGTGATCGATGATGAATCACCATCACCCAGAGTCGTATCGGCACTTGATGCTGTTGTCGTCGTTTGCAGCTGATGGTCCGCGGGTGGTTGGGCACTTGGTGACCACCCTTCGTCGAGCATTTGCTGGAAGCTCCAACTTGGCTCGAATGATTTGCTGTTCCACGCGTGATTCACTCGCTCATACATCTCGTCGATCTGTTCCAGACTGATCTTGCTGGTCTCGTACACCATACACCACACGAAGAAAACTGCCAATATACAGAACGCACCCCATATAAAGAAAATCTTTGGTCCAAACGCCGCATTCCCTGGGCCGTCACCAAGCATGAAGGGAGAACTGTAGGCTATAGCAAAATTCAGGACCCAGTTGGATGCAGTAGAAACGGACATGGCCTTGGCTCGGACCTTGAGAGGATAAATCTCAGAGGTGACAACCCACACCACGGGACCCCACGACGCGGCAAAGAAGAAAATGTTGACAGAGCAAAAGGTGACTAGAATGGTTTGTGAAACCTTCTTCAGGTCGTCACCTGTGGCGGCGTTGAAGGATGCCATCAGGAGTTGACAGGCAGCCATACCTAGGGCTCCTGCCATTAAGAGTCGACGTCGACCCCAATGCTCGATAACAAGCAATCCGGGAAGAGTAGAAACCACATTGATAACGTTAATGATGAGCGACTTGGTGTAAGGGCTCTCGACTCCGGCGCCATCGAAAAAGGACGTGCTGTAGTACATGATAAAATTGATGCCAGTCAACTGCTGGAGCATCTGCAGGCCGCAGCCGGTAAAGGTTCGTCTTCCAAGATGAGGTGAGCCAACAAAGATGTCCTTATAAGTATCCGAGCCTAGTGTGAGCTCGTATTGATGGTTGGCAATGATTTCTTGCAGTTCATCGACCAAAGCAGGATGAGTGATATCCAGTCGTCTCAGACGGCTCAGTGAGAGTCCGGCTTCCTCGTTGCGGCCCTTTTTAACGAGGAAGCGAGGCGTTTCGGGGAGGAGTAGCAGACCAGCGGTCAGAATAAGAGCTGGGACAATTTGAAGGCCCAGTGGGGTGCGATATGCAGATGAGTTATGGAAGCGAGAGGTTATAATATTGACCACCGAAGAGGCAGCGAGACCAATAGTGATGGACAGTTGATACGCACAGACAAGAGTGCCTCGTATCCATTTCGGTGCCATCTCAGACTGGTAGAGAGGTACCAAGACGGATATCGCACCAACGCCAATACCAGCGACTAGTCTAATGCACAGGTGAGCCAGAGTTTCCCAAAAGGAGGCATCTCAGGGATTAGAGTAACATACCTTCCTACTAGCAACATGTTGATTGCTTGAGCACAAACCTGGAAAACAGCACCGATGCAGAAGATGGCGACAGCAACTAAAAGGGTCTTTCGGCGGCCGAGGAAGTCACCAGCCGGGGCAGCGAGCAAGGCGCCAAGGACAGTGCCTGCGCTGAGGATGGCCACGATGATGGATGAGTCTTTTGTGCATATTTCCATCTTGCCATTATCATCGTAACATTTTGAACCGAACTGTTCTTTGAATTCGGTCATGGCAAGAATACCGTTTATCGCCCTAGATACGATAAGCAAAGGTAGTTAGCCTCATAATTCATGGATAAACGCGACGAAATGTTGTAACAGAAAAGTTGGTTGAAGGGCAAAGGGAGAGCAGAGTGGTTCGGAGTAACGTTGTCGGTCGATATAGGGTTGATGCTGAAAATGGCGAAGCAAGCCACCCTTTCGAAATGTCATCGATTCTTGGCCATTTGCCGACATGCATTTTGTTATTTTCGCGTAATTTCGTGATTCCGGTCGGGAGTCATCGTCTTCGAGATGGGTGATGTCGCGGTCGTCGAAGCGGTCGAGTCGATCAAGCAGCCAACCAGGCCATCGAATCCATCACGATACAAATGACGTTTCCCACCCAGAGTCATCATCGTTCCATTTCATCGTCGTTGATTTTCTCGTTCCAGAGAGATGAGAGTTCGAATCGGTCACGTCGCGCGAGGATGAAGGGCATTGGGGCAGAGAAGCGAAGATGGCCTTACCCAGTATCGTAGCCGAAGAGTAAGCCGCCAGACGCAACGAAAAGACCGACCATGATGGCCGGGGCCGACGAGCCCGCGACATTGTCGGGTTTCTGCCAGCCCATGGCAATAGCCATGGTGTCTGTTTTTGCGACGTCAATCCAGGGTCAAGAGTTGTTGGCGTTTGGCGTGCCTCTGCCTGTGAGAAGAACAAGCGATGCGGGAAGGCGACCAATTTTGGTGGAGGTTGGAAGGATTGAGAACGGGGGACCATGGACGATTGGGCGATTTGCGGGATTGCGGGTGGGTAATATGGGAGAATGTGGGAGGGAAGGAGCCAAGGTGCCCACACCTCTTGCTCCTGCTCACCAAAAGTCTTGCACCTGTGCGTGTGCTTCACCGGGGGAGGAGACAAGGTACGTATATTGCACTCTTTTGGGCAGTAGGCGTGTAGGTCATACTGGGGGAGGGTGTGGAGACGACAGGACACATCCATGGACGACTGCCCAGAAAATGAAGTCCAGCGAACTAGACGCCACCGATCCATCAAAACGCCCCAGTGGGAACCTGGGCTGCCAGCGGGCGCCCTGGCGCTGTACAGTACAATGTACAGGTGGTCGAGTTGAGTCGACCAAATGGTGGCTGAGGAATGCGCAATGTGCCCGGACAGCAGCTAGCTCGAGTTGCACCGTCGCCGCCCCCCTTCTTCTTGTTCCTCTGCCTCTTCTTGTTCTCTCCTCTGCCAACACAAAAGACAGAGAGGGAGGGAGAAGAAGGGTCGCTTCAGAGTTCAATATTCACACTTGGCCAGAGCTGGAAAGAATAGAAACTAACGGCCGGAGCTGATCAATGTGAGGGCATAATTGTCCGCTCCTCTGCCCCTCGGACTCCCAAAACCAAGCGTAAAGCCGTCCGGTACGGTAGCGTATTGCGGCCAGTCTCCTCACACTGTACGTATAGTCGTATTTTGCGAGAAATGAGCAAATGAGCATGTACTAGAGGGGATGTAGCTGGTACCAAGCCTGCGTGAGGGTTTTAGGTGCAGCGCTTCAGAAACTTGGACCGCTAACGAGGTCGCGGAACACCGGGTGCACGGCACGGGTTACACCAGAGAGTCGGTTCCCCCACTTGGGTCAGAGTCAATCAGTCAAAGCGAGGGTTAAAAAGAGCGAGTGGTGCGATGGAGAGAGCAGCGCGTTTGAGGGAAGAGGTCCACGGCAAAACAAGAAGAAAAAGAAAAGAAAGAAAGAAAGAGAGGACAATGAGAAGTTGCTAGAAGCACAGAGGCCAGCTTGGGCATCTGAAATTGGAATTGAGGAAATAAAAAGTCTGGCCCCTGTAACGTCTCGCGAGGAGAATGCGAAAACGACCAACATTCAGAGAAACGCACAGCAGCACACACAGAGTACAGTGTCAGGAACAGAGCAATCTGAACAGACTCAAGCATAGTACGCACCAAATTACTACAAATGGAGTGCCTGGTCACTGCCCTCAAGACGAAGAGACTTCTGAAAAAAAACAAAGCCAGCGGACTTGGCTTCGGGGCCCTTGGACAAAAGCGGATTGAGTCGACTCAGGACCTTCAGGAGGCAATATCCGGCAAGGATCGGCATGCACGGGCGGGGAACAGGGCAGGCAAGTGATTGGGTTGGCAGAACCTAGAACGGTCACTCTTGGCGGGCTGGAGATCCCTTTGTGGCTGTCGCTCTTTGTCACGTCGTCCCCATTTTCATGATTCCATAGGGCCTTGGAAGACTTTGTCCCGCAAATACTAAGATGTCCCGCAAAACTACATACGTACCTAGTGAGATAGTAAGTATGGTAATATCGCCAAGTGCCCCAGTTCGTCCCCTAGTCCATCGTTGAGCAGGAGGATCTGGTCCCATGTCCGAGGCACAGTGCGCATCGCATTTGACTTTTACCTCCGTATTTGATGACAACAGAGCACTCATTATTGTATCTCGTCTTTCCTGTAAGTTTCTATGGATGTGTGTTGTATCGCCGTTGTGTGACTTTGCATCGTGGCATTGTAGGAAGAGCTGACGACGATCAAACGAAACGGAAGCCGTCTTTGCACAGGGAGGATCTTTTGCTTCACTTTATGCAATTTTTTTCTCTTGTCTCTCTTTTCTTCTTCCTATGCTCCTGATAGCCAAGTGGCCCGGCCATCTGAGCGCGCTGAATCTGAAACCTGATTCACTTCCTCGACTGGTTCTAACGAAGGAGCATCCTCTCGCAGTAGGGACCTCATGTTTCCCCCAATAGTAGTTTTCTCCCTCTCGTTCCACGGTTACTTTTACACAAGAGAGCGAAAATAAGCACAGATCATGATCAGCATTGGGTTGACCCAAGGGAGAGGATCGAATAGAACACGTCGGTTATCATTGTATGTCAAAATGTCGCGGACGGAGAGATACCGCGACATGCCAGTCCACTACGACTATCTGCAGATCAACGGATTGATTGTTGCCGATGCAAAACGTCGGTAATTACTTCCTCCTCCCTCTTACGGACAGAGGTAACTTTACCTGCCTGAGTGAGATACATACTAACGCGCCGACTGTATGCTGTAAGCGAAGGTAGAAGGGCTATCTCGCAGATATTGTCTATTGTAGGCACTGAGCCCTTGGGCTATGGCCACCGTATTCTGGGCTATGGGGAAGCAATGGCATTGATGATTCTGGACCAGTCCAATATAAGACTGATTCAGATCTTTATTGTAAGCGCAACTGACAACGAGAAGGTTTGAGACCATTTTCGAGTCGAGACTTGGGCACGGGTCAGCTGAAAAGCAGCTGCCTGGAGGGCATTGAAGTCTGAGCGCAGCAGAACCTTGAAGATGGTTGTGACTAACTAACAATGGACGCATTTGCTACCTTTTGTAACCCGCTGAGGAATAGAGCATCGCCGCTTTTTCACCTGAGCTGGGCTGGGCAGAGGAGGTGTTGACATAACTACGACCCAGAACTCACACTGCAACCTGTGCATAAAATTCTGAACGGGACTCTAGTATGCACGCGGAGAACCGTTCATAACGGCCACCATTACCCCGATGCTGGCACTTTGAAGACCAAAAAAAAATTGGTGACCAAACGACGTTCCTGAGTAGGTAGTTCAAGTTTGTAACTGTAAAAGTTGCGACAGCGGAAAACCATCAACGTACCTAAGGTTTTTCCAATTACTCACAAGATTGGCCAGTCCAATATGCCGTATAAAGCAGTGAGCGACTCCGCGTGTTTATTCAAATTGTTCGGCGGCAAGGCGGACATTCTCAGATCGCGGCCGCCCTTAGGCTCGAAAGCTCAGCTGGGCGACCCGCCGCGCATCTCGTCAGCGCCTCTGCAATCAACATCTCGTCCACTTGCAATGCCACCGGGGCTTCCCCCACCGGCAATTGATACTACTGTACAGCCACCAATCGAGCAACAGTGCCGTCTATCAAAGTGACCGGGGTTCCCACCCTTGGCGCCTTGCCTTCCAAGAAGAAGAGACCACCAAACACTCACGGAGAAGATCATGCAACGCTATGCAGTCGGTCTATCGGAAGGAAACGTCGTTCGAAGCGGCGACTACGTTCAATTACGACCTCACAGGTACCTTAGTCACGACAATACTTGGCCGATAGCTCGGAAGTTCATGTGCGACGCATTTGCAACCGATTTAGGATCGTTTGATTGACAATATCAGGGCGATGAACGCTACACGAATCCAGGACCCTCGCAACCCGTCTTCGCCATCGATCAAGTTCAATTGAAGAGTGAATCCAATCTCCGTAAATACCAATTTATCGAAACTTTTACCAAGGAACATGGTGTGTCGCCCAGGTAAGATCAGATACAGCTTCGATCTGGGCAACGGGAAAGAGTTAGTTCTAGGTCCCTGCTGTGGCACCGGTTGCACTTACAGGAACACTACCTCCTGGCGTAACTGAGAAGGATGTTATTATAGCGCTGTGCGGGCTCTTCCCTACAGACGTACTAAATCACAGTGTTGAGTTCGCTCTCTCTGAGGAGACAATGGCGAGTATCCCTATTGGTCATCGACTTACTATCAGTAACATGTCAACGGAATGGTCCACAACTTCAGCAACGGCACGTATGCGTTCTATTATCGCATTATTCAGGCATAAGTCTTCCAGGCCTCTCTGCCTGGAACTGCAATTTTAAAGGGCCGGATGGGTTCAAGACGACAGTTCTTACCGTTCTCAGAAGATCGTTTCAGAACACTAACCACACCAATAGTTGCGCATGCATACCTTGCTAGTCCTGAAGTTGTAGCAGCTAGTGCTCTCAGTAGTAAACTCTCAGGTCCCGGTATCTATAAAACTCCCGAGAACTTCAACAGCATTGAGTTCTGTTATGGGACTGGCTTACCGGCATCTCCCTTGAGTTTGATAGCGCTCTCGAACAACTAGAGTCCCTTATCGACCGGTTGAGTCTTCTGTTCCTCAGGGCGACGACGCCGCAAAGGCAACTGTTTAGATAACTCCAGGCTTCCTAGAAAAGATCAGCGGCGTGATCTTGTTCTGTGATGCTGAGAACCTTGATGTGAGTTTTGGGTCTATCCTTTGAGCCTTTCATACTAATACCGGCTCTCTACAGACGGATAACATCTATGCCGGAAAATGGACATACCAAGACGATATGACAACAGAGGATATGGCGAATGTTTGCATGGCGAATTATAATCCAGAATTCAAGTCAATCGCTAAGCCCAATGATATTCTCGTCTCGGGATACAACTTTGGGTGTGGCTCGTCAAGATGCCCCCAAGTGCACCTATGCATAGTTAGATGTTGTGACCCTCGCAACCTTTCGCTTTTTGCGCTAGGTGTCAAGTTGTAGTCGCTAAAAAGTGACCGCCAAGCCCTTGACGGTGCTATGGTCATCCTTCAAATCGGTCTCTAACACTTGTTCCATAAAATTTATAATTCTCCCAGCCAGCGATGTTAAATAAGAGGTCTGGTAAGATCTCGCCTGCCTCGTTACGGGGGAGCCTACGTTTGACGTTTCGCTTACGCTTCGCTCCGTTTTTGCGTACATAAGTGTGCATAATCATGCACAAAGCGTGAGTATGGGCCATGAGAATACAGGTGGCATGAGAGAGGGGGGTTCCAAAATAAAAGCAGCATTGGATCTAAACCTGATCAGACGGCGCCCACATGCCCCTACCGCAACTGATGAGGGTCCAAGAGAATCACCCAGTGTCCGCACCTGAGAGCTCTTTGCATTGTCAATCATCAAACGGTGCATCCAAGGACACTAGCGGCTACCCCGGAAAGACCAATGCAGGCGATGACATGGGTTGGGTGCACTGTGCGCTCCAGTAGCAACAACCCATCCAAGGCGATTGGCTAGTGGGGATTTCCGAGTACCGGAGACTCTGGGGTTCGGTGCTTCGGCCATCGAGTTGGCACCGTCTCCGGGCCTTCCCCCAGACGAAGCAGTAGCAGCTACAGGGGCAGGGGAGGAAAAGGGACCAAGACCTGCCAGAAGCCCACCTAGGGCTGCCAGAACGAGAGCGAAGAAAGTGTGCGTGGGCTCCGTACCTTCCTTTGTCTGGTTAAGCCCGGAGCAGAGAGGGCGCTTTGCCTTCCATATTGTTGCATATAAAGTAATCAGGTACATGCTACATGCTACATGCTATGTAGCACCTTCCAATGGGCTCATGCCGTATCATCCCTGCTCCCGCTCAGGGTTCGCTGTACAACTTGACAGGTGAGGCAGGCCCTAGAGCACCATAGACATTAATCATTGAGTTTATTCAGATTACGCCGATATCTAATCTCACCTCTTTTTCTCGCTCCGTTTCGGATTCTTTTTTTTTTTTCGGTCCCCACGGATGCCATGGCGAAATCGCCAAGCGAAGAACAACTTCGATTCGAGGTCATCCTGAGGTCTCGTTAGCGCACCCACTAAGGACTTGCTTGTACCTCCCCTAGGCCGTTTATCTGACTAGGCCATGGGAGGGCGGCAGCTCGATGGCCCGAGGTCGTGCAATCTTATTGCACAGATCGCTCCAGTGGTCGCATCGTCGCCCTATTATGATTGTACAAGGTCGGTCTTCGGAATACAAGGCATTGCATTGTCAGTATATCTAGGTACCGAACACTGTTTCAGCACAGAGAACAATGCATGAACGGGCGGAAGGGGAGCCACATTTTTTCACCAGAGAGCACGTGCATTTGTTGACCTATGCTCGAATCAGGGTATTTTCGGGTAATCTTAGCCAAGCCCAGCAGATCATAGACTCTACTACGTACTACTGTGTATGTATGTAGCTACTCCATACCTTGCCTTACCTATCTTGGTACACTGAAAGGTGAGGTAGTCAACTCTCCTGATTCCACATTAAAGTCTAACTCTCGAAGAACGACTCGAGGCTGCGCCACAACCAACTGAGAAAAATGCGAGGTGCTCGTGTCAAGTAGGTATCCCGTCCTGCCTCATACCTTACCTCATTTGAACTTTTTAGCTCATGGAATTTCGTACCCAACACTTTGACGTCACCACCCGCTTTCCACACAATCACCACACAAACACACGGATGGAACCTAAAATAACTGCCAACTGCCAACTACCAACTTATTATAGCAACTCTTTACGTTTTTGCACCAATATTGTTGGTTAATACGATATGAGAGAAGAGTTGAAAGCTTTGGCACGGAAGTGGCTTTGCTTCACATATTGTCATGGAGCAGTGATCAACAAAAAGACGACGTTGGAAATCTCAATCGTCCACCACACAGAGCAATACCTTCCGGCAGGCAGGATGAAAACCCATGGGCCATGGCGAAATTTCCACAGTGAAAGGTGATAAAAAACAGTCCAAAGTGCCTTAGACAGCGGGGCCTACTACGCTGTTCCCTGCTCCCTGCATCGTACTAAAAGAACTGCTTCCGGATCAGAAGCACCGCCAAACAATGATTGGCTTTCTCCAGTGTACATAGCAACAATCAAAGGTGAGAAGATCACACAAGCCCATCCACCTCTCACCCCCAGCCCAGCATAAATGTCTCTGAGCTGTTTTTCCTCAGCGCTTCTCCTCGTCTCTTATTGCCAAAATAGCACTAGTCGTCCTTACTGTATTGTACTGTACCGCAAAGAGGACAGATGGATTCTTAATCAGCGCCAGCAGGTTACTATGAAGAGCATTCATTACTCACTCACTGTCTTGTGCATGCATGCTGCGAAATAACGACAAACCCGCAAAAGCCTCCGAAGCGACCATCTCCCGCATTCCTCAATCTCAGACAAAAGGTTCCGAGCCAGCCTCCCCGCCCAAAAAAAAATCCCCCAAAAAAAGGCTTGGACCTGAGTTGGTCAAAGCCCCTTTGTCCAATGAACCCCTCCGACACTCTCTCCATGTAACACGAGTTCTGACTTTTCCGCCCTACTGAAAAGAAAAACACCCACAGGCCAGACAAGCACCGCCAATCCCATCATATTATTCTCGAACAAGCATGAAAAAAAAAAACGACCAAAACAGACGAGAAGCCTGCATATTCGAATAAGATTGGTTCAAAGCTACTGATGAAGCCCCAGTGTTTGCCTTGAATTAAGCTGCATCCAGATTCCTTCCCCCCCCTCCTCCCCAAAACTCCATCCATTCTTTTCCCCAGATATTAGTTACTGTGCCGTGCCAAGAGGCGGCGCGCGCCATTCACCGCTTACTCGGCACCTGTCACATCATATCATCCGCCTCTGCCCAACTCATCCAGGCCAGCAAAGCTTCTCTGGCTCCCAATTTCACATAGTGCTCTATAAATAATAATGCAATTATCCGAATAGTATCCTCACTGCAAATGATATAGGCCAAACAGAAACACCTCTTCTGCGACATGAAGCGAGTATTACATAGTAACCACCAGTCTGACGACGCTTCAGTCTGAGTCAGCATACATGCTTGCCTGCTTGCTCACTCCATCACAAAAGCAAACATTGGTGTCATCCTAGAGACGGTTTGCCACTAGTTACGTACTCTGTACATGACATGATGAGAGCCGACTTGCCGACCAAGGTGCCCATACTGGACTTTTTTTGCTTCTGCTTCTGCTTTTGCTTCTGCTCCCCCTTTGTGTTTCTGTTGGTGATGGAGGGCTCATCCAGTTATCTCAACTTTCACTGAGTGTGCCATGTCACGTTTGCACACAGTATTGGCGCTCTGACATGTCAGTTACGTGGTGAAGATACCGTTTTTCATACAGAACGTGCTTCTTTTTGTTCCCACGCTATCACATACCTTTCTACCATACCTACACACGCGTCAACGTGCTGCACAACTATCTGATACTAAGTGTATTCTCTCTTAGGTGACAGATATCCCCCCCCAGCAACTGGTGGCATGTCCGAACCTGAACTGGATAACCACTCCTCTCCCTCGACGGGCCATCACAAGTAGTAAACGTAACGTTCACCTCGTGCAGTGAGAATCAGAAGGGGATCAGCCTTACATACAGAAGAGACTGGATCTACACTACTCAGGTACGGTAGTCAAAATGTTATCAAAGACACGTATTATCCTCAGCCGTGACTCCATGGCACTATCCCTCAGTAGCTGTCAATCTCCCGCCCCTCAGTTAGGCTGATCTCCTGATTCTGGAATACTCCAACGCAACTTATTCGCCTCACACCCCGTCTCACTTTTCTGCTATGATGCTTTTTTTCATTCTTCTTTTTTTTCCTTTTCTCGTTTTTGGAAAGTCTCGTCGAAATCAGAAACAATAGGATGCGGTGAGGGCTTGACAAACTCGTGGCCAGTTACCTTGCCAGAATTTGTGCTCCTTCTCCCCCTCTCCACTCCCTTTATCGTATCACGAAAAGTTGTTCCATCCCAATATTCCTCCACGAAGCCATTTGACTTCTTCTTTCCTTTTTTCCCCCCATGCCTACTATCTGACATTGCTCGAACGCGTAAGATGGAATGGTGCACCAAAGACAAACGTTATCTTTACGGGGCGTGGGAAGTGGTCCTGGCACACAAACATATCTCAGAAAAGCAAAACTTTCTTAACGTAAACGCGGATTTGAATCACGGTGAAATGTTAAATGGCACGGATTTCCACATATCGAATAGTATCCCCAAGATATGGACGGACTTGGGCAGCCAAGAGATACATCTAGAGTTGAAATGGGAGGAGAAGTTCTTAATTGCTACTTACAAACTCTCCAAAAATATGTTCAATATATGGGATACGAACCTATCTATCATGTTCATCTATGGATCAGCAAGGCGCCTGCAACGTTTACCTACATGTACTCTTCCTCCATGTTGGGCATGAGCTACAGGCCCTAACCTCCAAAGCAGCCAAAGTAATACACCTGCTCGTTCATCATCTGTGAAGACTCTACTGTCCTCATCCGAGTACAAGTAAACCAGTCATCTCGTTCCATATCACGGACACGTTGCTCTCTCCAAATCACTTCCGAGTATTGTAATATGTCACACCAGAGGTTTAATGGAACGTTTCATTTGAAAATAGATCCTTTCTAATGCTATGTAGTCTGTAGAGAGAAAAAGAAATTGGCAAATGTACTATTTGCATCAAGTGGCATGCAATCCCAAACCTATCAATACAGAAAAAGAATTTCCCTTTTACGCCAATGGCCCTAAAGCCCCCTTTTTGGACACGAGCTAACGCGCAATATATCCTTCTCTTATCTTCTCATCACATCATTCGCGCTGCATCATCTAGCCAAACATGGGTGCCTTCTCCCGTCTTCACCAACAGGTTGACACTTAGATCTCAAGAGTGACCTCCTGGCCCTTGACGCGGCCAATGACCTGCGAAGGGGCGTACTTGGGGATGACCTCATCGTCGTGGAGCATCTCAAACTCCTCGGTAGCATCGCGGCCCATGAAGTTCATGATGGCCTGGACACCGCCAGGGTGCTCCTCGAGCCAGTTGCTGAGGTCCATGACGACGCCCTTGACAACGACCCACAGGTCGCCCTTGGTGTTGTGCTTGGCAACCTCTTCCATTGTGTACTCCTTCTCAGGGACCTTGAACTCCTTGGGGTTTGGCTTGGAGGCCTTGGCGGTAGACTCAGCCGCAGCGGAAGCAGGTGTGCTAGTAGCAGTAGGAGCCTGGCCGGCGAAAGCGGCCGCACCTCCTGAGGGAGCAGCGCCGGTGGCATTCCACTCAACGGTAACGCGGTTGGGGGCGTTGGGGTCGAGGTGGAGAGAGATCTGGCCAACACGCTGAGCGGCAGAACCGGCAGCGCCAGATCCAGTGCCCTGGAGGGCCTTTCGGAAGAGGTAGTTGCTGGCAGTATCACCGGCAACACGGCCATAGACGACACATCCAAGCAGGGAAGATCCACCCAGACGGTTGGCGCCATGGACACCACCAGCCAGCTCACCGCAAGCGTAGAGACCCTCGAAGGGCTTCTGCTCCTTGTTGATGACCTCAGCCTTGTCATTGATCTCAACACCACCCATGGTGAAGTGAAGAACAGGCTCCATCACAGCGACATGGAAGTCGTCGTTGATATCAACAGGGAAGTTGTGGAAGTACTTCTTGCCCCAGGGGTCCTTCTGCTTGCCATCGGCAATGGCGTTGTAGGTGGTGAAGGTCTTCTGGAGGTGCTCGGGAGTGCAGCCGATCTCCTTGGCGAGCTCCTTGCCGGTCATCTTCTTCATGAGACCACGGCCAGAGTAGTGACGAGTGTGGAAATCAAGGACCTTGGAGGCCTTGGAGTTGAGAACAAGGCGGATGGGGAACTTGTTCTTGTCCTTCTCCTTCCACATCATGCCAGAGACGTAGTCTCGGTGGCCAAGCTCGTCGCAGAATCGGTCACCATCTGCATTGAGCAGGAGACCACCCTCACCTCGCAGGGCCTCAGCGGCCAAGAACTTCCACTTGGAGCCGGGGTCCTTGGGGTCAACAAGACCAGTGGGGTGGACCTGGACCTTGTCCATATCAATGCCATTACCGCCAATGGCCATGATCATCTTCTGACCGTCACCGGTGGCATGGGTGCCGTTAGTTGTGGCGAGGCCATAGGTATCGGGACGGTGCTTCTTGAGAAGAGAGGAATCGGTGAAGTCAGCGGCATAGCCACCAGTAGCAAGGACAACAGGTCCGTCGAGGGTAAGGGTCTCGCCGTTCAACTCGTAAGTGACACCGTTGACGACGTTGCCCTCCTTGTTCAGGCTGGTGACGCGAGCCTTCTTGATAATCTCCACGCGCTCAGGCTCGTTCTCGGCAAGCTCCTCGAGGCGCTGCATCAGGGCGTAGGTGATGGCCATGCCAGGGAACTTGGCATCATGACCTCGGTGGGTTCGGGGCTGGGAGTGACCACTGGACGCATTTAATTAGCCTTCGTACAATCAATTATGAGCAGGCAGTCGTCAATCTTACCCTAGACGAGAGACGAGAGTGAGGTCGAGGTTGAACTCATCCTGGAGCCACTCAACGGCGGCGGCAGACTTGTAGGTAAGGACCTTGATGAGATCAGGGCGGGCCTTGTCACGGGCTGACTTCACGGTATCATCGTAGAACTGCTTGACGCTGTCGGGAATACCAGCCTCAACCTGGGTGCGGGTCAGGGCGCCGTTGATACCGGAGGTAGCCTTGGTGGAGTTGCCGCCGAAGAAGCCTGGGGGGGAGATTGTGAGCGCATGTTCTATTATGGAGTAGGACGAAACAAAGAGAGGACGGGTGGATAGCGTCGATCTGAGCTGGACGATGCTGACCACCCAGCTAGATATGGGCTTTCACGTGAAAATCGAGGCAGTGTTGGGGGGGACTGTAGCTTACTCTGCTTGTCGAGAACGACGACGTTACCGCCAGCGAGGTAGATGGTGTGCGCAGCAGAAAGACCGGAAACTATAGTCCGAGAGTTAGCCAGATGCTTTGAAGAGCGCTGCGATTCTCAATTCATATTTTCTCCATTGTTGTTGGGAAACAAGATGGGCAAAAAGATGATTATGGAGAATCACATGTAAGCGCACAAGGGAATGGAGGGGAGGGAGTAAACTCACGGCCACCGCCTACGACAATAACTCTGGGAGCCATTGCTATGATGTTTCTGAAGGAGAGGAGGGGGGTGGAATTATTTGCGTAACAAGCGTTGGTATATTGGCAGAAACAAGAGGCCGGCAGACACCCGAGGGAAGTAGTAAAAAATGAAGTGAGAGGATGGAAGAATAAGGATTCAAAGACAATGGAAGGAGAAGAGGCGAGTTTAGTGGAGGGATGTGGCAGTCTTAAGTTTGGGTCTGGCGGCGTGTGACGAGGAGGAATGCGATGCGACGAGCGCCCACAAGGCCGAGGAGCTCAGAATTGGCGACGGCGAGCCGAGGTTTCCCAGGTGGGACTGGGGATCCTGGTACGTACTGCATGGTGCACTTACTTCTATGGTACCTTTCTCACCATGCGCACCTCTCGGTTCCTACTTGCTAGACGTTAAGGCGTTATAAGGCCTAAAAGCGCGCCCATGTCCCTCTAAAAGCCCAGGTTGCAGGGGAGCCAATGCATCGAATCACTGGACAAAGTACATTTTTTTTTAGTGGGCTTGCTACCAACAGACCGCGCTGGGGCAACCAGATTTCCTTCGTTCCAGGTCCCCCCAAACTCCACAACGGGCCATTGACGTTTTGCATCCGTCACCCAAGGGGGCAAATCAGCTGCCGGGCTTTCCTCAGCAATCAGCCCAGCCACTCGATCCCCGGAACCGGTACCAGTTGGTAGCGTCTCCGCACCAAGCTCTGGTGGGGGGGAGCCGCCTTTTCCTCCACGGGAACAACATGTCCAGAAATATTGGCAGCATCAGCAGGGACGGGACGAACAACGATGAAACCAGATTCAGCCTCTCGACTCCTCTTGGTATTCCTTGTATAGGTGCAGTAGAATCTGGTGATGCATGTTTCAGCCATGCCAAGTTCCCATAATCCCTTCCTGAACATTTTCTACAAGACCTCAGAACTAACCACTCTACCCCATTATCCTCCACAACAACGGGCATTGTAAGCACCCCATCCATTTTGTTGTTCAGGCTCCTCGCCACAAGTTACGCCGAAAAGCCGTGCACCACTTTTCAAGAACAACAACGCACATAACTAGTACAGACAGCAGGTCGCTATGTCTACTGGGGCGGGCGTGCGTCCCTTACAACAGCACCAACCGCAACCGGGCATCGCCCCGGCTCTCCCTGGGTTCATCTGCGGCTACTCACACTATTCCCGCTGGCTTTCGCGACGTGTGCCGAGGTCCCCGCTTAACCAAACCAGAAGTTAGATGGGGGGATATTTATGATTTATGGGGGTATGCCTCTTTTCCCCTGCCTCATCAGCAAAAACGGGGGTCAAGTATGGGGCAATCTCGCTGCTTTTTATCCCCGAGGCATCGAGGATGAATCGTGCTCCTGATTCTGACTATGAGAAGGAGAGAGGGGCGCATGAGGGGAAAAAAAACATGGAGAAGGAGAAATTGTTGCTCTTTGCTTGTGCTCCTGTCACAATCTCTTTATCCAGCCCTTCGCCTTCGCCCTCCTTTTCTCTTGTGATATCGTTTGTGTCTCATTTTCCGTATCGAAATCTGTCTCTCTCACTTCCCCAACTTTCCCCACCATTTGGCTTTCTCGCCTCCACATCCATGCTCGCGGCCTCGGCGGACATCTCACCGGGAGACGGACAAGTGCCCGATAACTCGAGATGTTTACTACGCAGGAACACATATTTCAATTCTCGGTCAACTGGCCAGGCGTTTATAGTCATTCATTGACTTATACTCTCTCTCGCCTATCCATCCGTCCTTTTTTTTCATTTCGGAAAATCCCAATGATGATGATGATCCGTCACCGGATTGTCACCAAATTGCATGGGATACAGAGTGCTCCAATAAATCAACTAGCTTGCCTGAAGTCTCCGTCCATACGATTTAAACTTGGCGTAGTCTGAGGAGGCTTGGGTCCCTGGCCCTGTACCACACTTGATGAGTCGAGCGAGATTTAACCAGGAAACTGTCTTCAATCTGGAGAGGTTTTTCACATGTGAAAAACAACCTCCAGCTCCCATCCGTCCATTTGTCCGCCCACGCTCATGAATCATTTCGTGGCTTGTTGTCTCCAATCGCCCAGCCAAGGTCACCCTACCAGCTCACTAAGCATGACACTGATGACCACCCTTCGTACTGGGTCGGCCACTAACTGGGTCATCCCCCCCCCCCTCCATGTGCACTCAGATTCCCCAGATTATCAGTGCTACCATAATAACTCATTCAAAAGCGCCCCTCTCACTACCAGTCCCAGGGTTCCATGCAGTAGCGTTCAATGTACGCAGTACGTATCGCACCGTCTCTGTAATCTCTTCACGGTCATCTGAAGGGTCCAGTGTATGAAACATACATTCGATCTTCCTACTAGCCCAAGCACGTGAATAGCAACACTCGAAACTCTCTACCCGGACCGTTGCCGACGACAACTTGCAAGGGAATTCCCCAGATTCCTACACGTGCATCATGTGCCTGCCGCTGTGGCATTTACTAACCTGTTACATGGCATCCCGTTTGACCCCTTCAACCCTCCCCCTGGCTGTCCCTGCTTTCACATGCCCCGTCCTTACGACTTTGGGTCCTGGAAGCATGATGACCTCATACCTGTGGCTCTGGCAGCGGCATTGCAACGTGACCAGTCGCGTGACTTCCAGAAACCATTTCTCAACACAACGATGTGCACGTGACTCCCTCCACGAACCGTTGCCCACTATTGACGCACCTCACCACTCATGACGTATCTGATGTATCGGCCAACCAACTGCCATACAGGTCGTCCGGTTTTATTTGCTTCTTCCTGTATATTGGGGTGTGTAACGGTGTAGAGTCTCTCACGATGAAACCTCTCTTAGTATTCAGCGCTTTCATTGCCTTGGCCACTGCCAAACAAGTCCCTCTCGCGAAGCCAGACAGTCCCCCACTTCAAGTCCAACAACCTATCATGGCTGACAGCAGCGATAAGGCTGGCAAGAATGATGCCAGCCCCAACTCTGTGTCCATTGCCGATGTCCTTGGCTCTCAGCGGTCTATCTCAACCTTTTCCTCCTTCTCTCGCATCCAACCTTCCACCGACCAACTTCTCGCCGACCTCCACGCCAACACCACCGTCCTCGCGCCGCTCAACACCGCCGTGGAAGACCTGCCTCGTAAGCCCTGGGAGGATCCTACCGACTACGACCGTCTAGGACCCAAAGCATATTCGGGCGATGATGGACAAGAGCGTGCCCGCCAAAACTTGCTGCGTTTCGTTGAGGCGCATCTTGTCGCGGGGAGCCCTTGGCCAAAGGACGAGAAGGCTGAGACGGTGCTTGGGCGGAAGATCTGGTGGACAGAAAAGGACGGAAAGAGAGTCGTCATGCCTGATGAAGTTGAGGTCGAGCGAGTGGCCAGCCAAGTGTCTAATGGTGAAGTGGTAAGTCGGTCCTATCATCCTGGCCGGTTGAGAGCCGGCAACTCTAACCATCTCGAACAGTGGATTCTGAAGGGTGTATTAAACTATCAGTAAATGAACGAGTTCAAATGATTTCATGCGTGTAGGATATGAGCAATGACGAGATGAGCGGGCTTCAAAGCATCAGGACAATCTAGAAGCATTTTAAGAGAGACATACATAACTATTGCCATTATATGCACAGAATCCTGTTGTGAGCTCCAATGGTGGAGGACTGTACACTTCCTCCACAACTATTTTAGTAACTACGAAAGTTGAAAATCGACTTCTTGTCTTCTCACCGATGCCCTCAGCAAAACATAAGTAAGCTGAGTTTCGTTCCGCGATGCTGGGGCAACTTTGTAAATCTATCTGGGTACTCTCCCGTCGAAGACCACCTTGTGCAAGTGACTTGACGAGCTATATTGAGTTTGTTAGCATTTCATATTCTGTTCAGTTCCCCAATTTCTTGCGTTTGAGATATATATACATATTCCGGACGGTGATTTACTTCAAGATTTCTAATGCTCGATTTTGATGAATTTCAAGATAGAACTACAGTCATCCTCAAAAGGCTGCAGGACCCGAGTTGTGACAAGAGAGAAATCTGACAAGGATACAAAAGAAACAGACAAAGAGAAAGTAAAAGAGGGAAAATTATAAGTTACTTCCAGTTGGATATTCACTTCACTGACCGGTACACCCATAGGTTGAGATCAAAATCGTCACCTTCAAGAGATTCCTACCCTATACTCTAATGCCAAACCAATCGGCCACAGGTTATGTCTTGTCATCCAATTATTGGTAAATCAAATTCTTCGAACATCTTATCTATAAGCAGATTGTCACCTTAAATATCTCACTGCTTGTTGTTCATACTGCTCTGATTAAGAGTGTTCATCCGCTTCCAAAGTTACAGTGTGTCCCAAGGGTATTGGAACGAGCATCAAATGAAGGATTGCCAGACCAATTCACTGTGAACTGATTTCACCAAATCAAATCACCGAGGAAGAATATTTTATTTAACAAGGCAGTCAATCAAGCCTATTCTTTTCATTTGAAGGGGCTGCAACCTAGGAGATATTTGACGTCGCCGATATCGTCTACCCAAATCCCACCCAACTCCGACATGGAGAAAAGAAATAAAGGCACAAAAAAATACAAACGAATAAAGCATCACTCATACATATCCCGACACAAACTATTTCCCACCAGAGCCACTGCCATTGCGCGCCGGCAAATGGGCCATAAGCCAAAGTCTTCCAAAACAAGCCCAGCGGGGCTCCCGGTATCTTAGGTATCAGAATTGAAACAAAGAGAAGCGAGGTCAACCACCTATCAGATAAACGCCGCTTCAGATAAATAATGCTGCCACGATAATAAATGGGCAAGCAACCCAGTATTGTAGGGTGTAAAACGAAGGAAGTGAAAAAGAGGACCTATATGAAGTACCAGCGATGCATGGTGGAGCTCGAGGAGCATGCTGTAATATCGACACGAGTATCACATTAACAAGAGACCAGCCCCGTGTGAATGCGGTTAGTGTTAGGATCGGAGGAAGAAAGGCCTCGCCAAAGATTGGATATCCATCCACCAGGGTGGTGGTTTCCAGAATGGAAATCAGTTGGGGACCAGTCCGTGATCATTCAACTCTGACTCGTTTCGAGTCCGACTCGGTCTCGGCTGACTCGTTGTGGGAGGTCAATCCGTACTCGGGAGTTTTTCGTTTGGTTGCCGCTGTGGTGCTCGAGCCAACATTCAAGTTCGAGTTATTTATACTGGAGCTGAGCGAACTAGCGGCATTGTCATCCCTCAAGAAACTTGGTCCTGAGCCAACAACCGGGGTGGCGAAGTTCAATGGACTCGGTAATGTGTTGCTGTTGTCACCTCGGAAGTTCCACTCAGGGTAGAAGCTACTGGGACTGGGAAGAAGCTCGTTGTTGAGGAACCGAGAAGGCAACGCGGATACCGGTGTACTTTCGCCATTGACAGTCGTTTGCGGTGGTGGACGAGCGAACGGGTTTGGCGGGCCCGTTGCGCCGGCAGACAGCAGGGCTGAAGCAGATGGCGACGGAGGAGGTAAGACTAGCGATGATTGAGAATTGTGTCTCTGTGGCGGTTGCGTCGTCGGCTCTGTGTTAGTGCGTGGTGAATTCGAATCACCCGCTGGACTGTCCCCGGATTCTGAAGCCCCGCCTGGAATTTGAACAGTTAGGCGAGGACCCCGAGGGCGAGCCCCTCCGCCAACTTTGACACTATTTGATCGTGATGGTGGAGTGAGAGTCGTCTCAGGTATTGATGACAACGATACGGTTCGCGATTTCTCTGTCGTCTGGCCAGGTCGTTGCGGAGGCTGTGGCATGGGAGGTGACGAAGTACCACTGCCTGTCCGGTTCATGGCACCAACATCGACCGACTGTGACCGGCTTGCGGGACCAGATGCAGTAACAGATGTGCCGAGCTCCGACTTGATGGGTTCTGAAGCAAACGACGCAAGATGCTGCGACAGAATCGAACGATTTTCCTCGATCGGTGTGAAGATGCTGTGAGACTTACGCTGGGGCAACTTCTTGATTGCTGTATCAGTGTTGAGCAGGGGTGGCTGAGGTCGATCCTGAGATTCGGTCTTCGGCTCTATGGGGGGAGGCGGAGGGGGATCCTGCATGCGCCGTTCGGGTTGACTCATTGGTTGTGGCGGAGGGGGTGAGATGTGAGGTGGATTCGGCGGTAATTGTTGATGATTTGGTTGAGGAGACGGCTCATGGCGCACTGGAGCTTGGAGACCTTGTGTGGGGGGCTGTGAGGTGAAGGCAGGAGGCTGAGGGGTTCTTCGCTCGTCCATATAAGGTTGCTGGTGTTGGGGATGCTGATGCGAATGCTGATGTTGCGGAGGGGGAGGGGGAGGCGGATGTACCTGACTGTGCTGCTGTGGTTGGGGGGTATACGGATATGGTCCCTGAGGAGGCATCATTCCAGGAGCGTTGAAGATAGGAGGAGTCGGCATATAACTGATGTTGGGGTGAGGAGGACCAGAAGGCCCGGGAGGCGGACCTTGCTGAGCAACCATTCCGGGTCCGATTCGTCCTCGCATATCGTTGCGGGAACCCGGCCGCGACCCGATCGGAGGCTGTGGTGTATGTCCGCGCTGGATGTGGTGACCCGGATGCGCTTGGAAGTGTCCACCGTTGGTGCCAATCGGCGGTGATGCTGAGGGTGTATGATGCTGAATTTGAGGGAACGGAGGTTGGGGCTGTCCGTGAAATTGAGGAGGCATCATTTGGCCGTCCATACCATCATGACCGCGTGGAGGAGTGCCCTCATTTTCCTCATCGTCATCGTCGTCATTGCCACCGTTGAAATCGGAAGGACCCTTGTGTTCGCTGGGACCGCCATGCTGCCGAGTTTATTAGCTTTCTGTAGAATTATATGGGCCGCAAATGCACTGGCAAATGGTGAGAATTCTGGGACTCACATATTGGTATCGAGTGATGAGATCTCTCATATCGGCCGACGAGTACTCGTACAGCTTCTTGTTGTTTCCGAATATGAAAACGGCGACATCGACGGAGCATAGGACGGAGAGCTCGTGAGCCTTCTTGAACAGGCCGCCTTTTCGCTTCAGAAAGGTGCTAAAGCGCGCAAGTTAGCTTAGAGTCGCCAAAAGTAGATTGATGACGCGTGGAGGAAACATAATAGGAGAGCCATACACGGAACGGTTCCTGTCATCTTTGATGGCTTTGATTTCAATCTTTCTTCGGCCCATGGTGATGTGTTGCGAAACTTGGGTCGATGGCGAGTGCTAGCCGTCGCGTTTCCACGCGGGGGGAACGAGAGAGATGACGGATTGCGCGGTGGCGTCGAACACAAGGAGGAGTAAGTAACAGGCGGGCGAGATAGTCGAAGTAGATGGCGGCAGCGTCGGGGCTTTACGTCAAGGGGCTGCGCGAACCAAGACGAGGACGGGGCGATGGCAACCAACTTGGAGTGGACGCCGCGCCAGACGGGTTGACTCGATGGTGGACTTTTTCGCGAATCCAGGGTTGGCGGCGTAAGCGAGACGGGACGACAAAGAAAGGCCTGTGGATTTGGTGTGAGGGACGCAGTGCGGGTATCGTAGGACCGGAAATGGAAAAAAAAATTGAAGGTAGGACAAGGAGGTAATGTTATGAGCTAAATGGAGAAAGGACGAAAGGAGCAGTCCAAAGGATGATTGGATTCCTGTATCTTGAGCGACCAGGGATGCGCGACGGCGTCAAAGTGTGAATGCCTCGCCTTTCTGAAGGTGGAGGAGAAAAAGAGACGAGGACGAGGTGAGATGGAAGAGAGATTGATGAGACAGCTAGGTTTGCGAGGAGTGCAAGGCCGAAAGAGAGAGAGGTGGAGGACCCAGGGACAAGTGAGCCAGGGAGGAGCTGGGAAATTGAGACCCAGTGGCCGTTGCAAGGGCGTGTAGCACAGCAGCTTCGTGAGGCTGTGGCGGTACTTCGGACGTAGCGCGGGAGGTGTACCAATGAAC
Organism: Mariannaea sp. PMI_226; assembly: GCA_024336345.1. Classification (NCBI taxonomy): domain Eukaryota; kingdom Fungi; phylum Ascomycota; class Sordariomycetes; order Hypocreales; family Nectriaceae; genus Mariannaea; species Mariannaea sp. PMI_226. The sequence goes on along the minus strand of JANFOG010000001.1, from coordinate 3,595,901 downwards.
GTGCGAGCTGGACTAGTACAAGTACACGGTACCTGGCTTCGGGGGGGACCTTGTCCAGCCTGGGAGAGGAGCTAAAAAGTGCTGTAAGAATTATTATCCAAAGGACAAATGAAGAAATGAATGAGTGATGTTTTTTTTTCGTTTTTTCAAACAATTTTTTGGGGGTTGTTTTCATGTTCATGTTTTTTTTTCTTCTTTCCTTTGCTTCTTTCGCTTGTTTTTTTTTTTTCCTCTCCTCTGAAACGGATAACTTGGGGCATGGATGTTGGATGCTGCCAAAGAACAGGTAGGTAGGTAGATAGATAGATAGATGGAGAATACACGCACAATATCCTTATTTGAGAAATAGTGTCCTTTACTCCGTTATGTCCGACTAATTTGCTGGCTGGTTGATGTTACTGGTTGCGCGTTGCTGCCTTGATTGACAACGTCTGGAGTGAGGAAACGGTGACAGAGAAGGAGCCAAGAGCGAAAGTGGAAGAACCAGAATATGATGAAGAGGTTGAGAAGCGGCAGCACCAACAGGGGAACTAGCAACAGAAAGAAGATGCACCTGATGGAGGGAGACGAGGAGTTCGGTAGAGGAGCAAGGGAGGAGGAGATCAACGCTAACTTAAGGTTGTTTCGAGTGTTGACAAGAGCTGGCGTGGGGCTTTGCGAGATTTCTACGTTTCTTTGGCACCGTTAGTCTCTCATATCTCAATGGTTCTCGAAGAACTCCCAGTGCTCTGTCTCTCTCGTTCTCTCGTGCACTTATCAATCTCGAACCCAGAGGCAAGCGTAGTTCCTCCTTTTGAGCGTCGTCCCCGACGCAAACACGTCTTTTTTTTGTTTCTTTTTTTTTAGGAGAGGGGGAGGTTAAACGATGGTTTGCCCACATAGCATACTTACTTTGGAACAATGAGAAACAACAAGAAGACCAAGAAAACAAGAAAAATATAACGTACAGATGACCCGTAGTCAAAGGACAAGGATCATATAACAGTAGTGCGCGCGACCAGCGTTCATAAAGGTCTCAGTTCTTAGCGCGGATTTTCGAGATTTGCGGCCAGTGACTCTGCAATGAGGATGCAATGTGATGTGAGGTGTGATGTGTGATGCGATGCGATGCGAATGCGCCGCGCGAAAATGGGATATGGGGGGGGATGGGATGCGAAATGGGGCTGAATCTGGCGTAAAAAATGGGTTGAAGAAGGGGTCGCCCGGGGGGTGGGAGCTCTATCCGTTCTAATAATAGACAAGGTCGTGCGTGAGTGAGTGAGAGAGAGAGAGAGTGTGTGTGTCGTGGACTGCACAGAGAGTACGTACATCCATTACCTTGCAGATGATGAGATGAAGCCGCATCGAAGAACCAGCGTTCGCAAGCAGGCAGTACAAACACAGTACCTGAGGTGATAGAATTGTCTAGCCAAATGGCCAATGATGCTGCCATGCAACTCTTCTATCCCCTGCTGCAACTCATACGCTATCCCCATCTACGCTTGCATGCACACGTACCTCTTAGGTACTAATATACCGCCAAAATCGGCATGCCGCAAGGGAGACTGAAGAGGGTCGAGAGAACAGCCGGCAACGACGATGGTGGCGGCGGCAGCGACCCATTTTCCCACCGTATTTTCTCCTTATTTCAATAGCACTAGGAGATCCCATGTTTCTCCAGTGGAGTCTCCTGCAGCTTGTTATCACTGCTGCTTGTCTAGTTAGGGTTGGGCATAGCACACAGCCCACCGAGCACCTTTAGGGCCAGCTCCAGCTCCCGCAGAGAGCTATGGAACATTTTTGGTGTAGCAAACCGCCAACGGCTGCAGCCACGAGGTTCACCCCTTGACGAACCCCCTAGAAGCCCGTGTGAAGCATGAAGAAGTACTGCAACTTACTCAAGAAGGCGATAGGTCAATCAAGCCATTCGGAATTTTGCTCCTCCTTCTCTCGTCCGTCTCCCAACCTCCCATCCCCGCCATGCTGCTTCTCTAACCCGGAAGCTGTCTCGTTTTGGTCGTCTCGTGACCAGCTCCACCGTCGACCAGCATGGCAGACAACCACACAATGCAGGAAAAAATTGAGACAGCTTGCACCCGTATAGGTACGTTTAGCAATAAGTGTACATGAAATTCGTACTTCGAGGTTCTGTCGATCATGCATCATGGAGGGTGCCCTCGAACCCCCATTTCCCATCCTCATGGATAGCCTGCAGCAACCCTCCCCCCGCCTCGAGAGTCATGAACGAGTACATGGACTAACCGCCCTCTTTCTTGTAAAAAATCATTTCCATCATTCCCTTTTTTTTTTGTTCCTTCATCGGCTCAGTAGCCGCATGTATCTAGTACGTATACACATTTTCCCATCCTTAGATCGAATACAAACATTCCGAAAGCCTTGACCATGTCCTGGCTTGGTCGTGTAAGCCAAACAGATTTTTCTTCCCCTGCCTCATCCTCCTTTTCGGTACCAACAAGTTTAAGGCTGTGGAAGCAAGTGATGCGAGGACGGAGGTTGGGGTAGTGGGTTAGCATTGTATCGAGCAGCTCAGTGCTTTGTACAGATTACGTCTGCACAGTCTCGAGGCATTTGCATCCTTGCCCCTGGACGCCCTTCGTGCCTAAGCGAACAACGGGTCTAACTAACGTTACGTACAGTCAATGCCGCTCAAGTTAGTAGTTGCTTGTTTCCATCCTCTCCACCTGCCAGCGCATCTTTTTCTTCGCTCATTTGAGGCAGTCAACTTGCTCTACCGCCGGCTGTCGAAACATTTGACCAACAACAATTCAGAATGCCTAGATTTGTCGTTTCACACCCTAGTCCGCATGTCGCTGAGCCTCAACATTGTGTGCCTAACGCAGGCATCTCATCTGAGATGAGGCGGGGAGGGGGAAACAGTTTGTCTACAGGTTGCTATGAAATGAAGCACTTTGTGTGTCAAAGCTTCTGCAATTGCCTGGGTTTTCCAGAAGACATTTAACCCCACCCCTTTTTGTCTCCATGTCACATCGCCATGCTTCGAACGGGAACAAAAGGGTGGCCGGGGAACATGCGGCCGCCTTCTCTTGGCGAGGCTATGCGGTACCATGACGGTCAGACCGGGCAAGAGGGAAGATGCAAGCACTTATTCTGCATCGCGCTGCTGCTAGTATGTTCGTATTTGCCGTCCAAGTCGAGCCATTGCGTGAGATAATTTTGTAGTTGCAACTTGGCTGCCTCAAACTATTGAGCGGGGATGGAGAGGGATACTGCTGAGGGATGCTGGTAATGGCATCTGAATTCTTCTCTCAGCTGAGAGATGTTGTGAGACTGTAACACTCTCCCAGCCTTGTTGGTGATCCGTCAGGACTTGGCCACAGCCTCGGCCACCAATGCGAATCACAGCCTCTCTTCTCTCGGGAAATTTGTTGGTGAGCGATGAAATACCACGAACGAAATACACCACAAGAACACCCGGTCCCCCTCTCCCGTTAAGCGCCAGCGTTTCTCACGCCCCCTTGTCTGCCAAGTCAATCATCTTCCTGGGAGGCTTCACGACCGGACTGATTGGCTCCGGAAGCTGACGGGACGCTCAACGATGACGGCGGTGATGGTGGGAAGTGGTGGGCTCCTAGTCCCCCCGGTTGGCCCCAGGTCCACAACGTCCGTCCGTCCCGTTGCTAAAAATATCTCACCGGGCCACCAGCCTTTCTTCCAATCCAACATCCTGGACTCGATCACATACGAAATTGATGACGCTCGTCCTTCTTTGCCTCCTCGCTTCATGGGCAAAATCTTCTCGCCCAATTAACCCTGTTTTCACACATCACGGAGTGGATCCATTTGAGGCCTTTAGCCCCGTTTTGCCAGATGGATGAGGTACGAAGGATACGACCAGCGAAGAACAAAATGTGGCTAAAATATGCCAAATTAGCCCACTTTTCGTTCCATACCAACCAACAGCACATTCATCATCACCACCACCATCACCACTGCTACCACCACGTCTCACCTCCTTTATGTTTTCCTCACCCCTCATTACTCCTAAGCCTCCACTTCTCAGCACTACCATAATATGAAGAATATCAACACGGAGCTGTCGGTAGTTGTCAAACACCGCCTCACCGCCTCGCTTCCTCTTCCTCGTGCCGTGGGGTCCCGGCCCGAGCCTGGCATCACGTATCACCATGGTGGCTAATCCATACTCATGACTTGGCATTAGCCTCGGTCTAGCCCACCTTTCTCACATGTTGCTATTCTATGTGTCAAGCACATTGGAGCTGCTGGTATTTATCATAAAAAACTTTGTAGTCATCGTCCTGGTCGCTACTTACTCACGCCAGTTGTTTTCGAGAACCAAATGACCCGGGTTATGGAAGAAGAGACGAGTCGCACCCGCCGTAATCATTACAAACTGAGCTACTATGCTACAGGGTATTATTGTGTGAATGAACGTGCGTGAAGAACAAGTTTTCCGTCCCTTTTGACATGCATTTCCTTGCTCCTCCCAATGACCGGCGTCTGAGTGATTCAGAACAAATCCTCAGCCAATACCCTAACTCCGTAACGCATGCAATTGCCTCCCCAACCCAAAAGCCAGCAGTATGCTCCGTATCCCTACCACAATTTTAACAAATAAATTGAAAGGAAAAAAAAAATGGGGGGAAAAAACACTCTGTCCCGTTTTTCTCTCTTAAATCGGTGATCCAGCATTCCCTGTAGGCGCACTGTAGTTTCCAAAGCCTCCGTGCTCTGCAGCCCCATTGTCTGCTTTCATTGTGCCGTTAAGCAGAGGACATAATCTAACACCACAAAATTAGTTGATGCTCCTTCAAAAGAAAGTGCGAATAGAATAATGGAGTGCAGAAGGGGGATGGCGCACTTCTTATTCGTCTTGATGTGGCCGACTTGCCCACAGTTGGCACACTTTCTCGTCGTTCCGGTGGGGATCTTATCGGCACCAGTAGCGTTGGGGGATGCTGCATCCCCAGCGTTGGCCTTTTGGTGTAATTCTTTTTGCTGTTCTCTGGCTTGACGGCGGGCTTTATTCTTCTCCAGTCGCTCGAGTTCTTTCTTAATTCTAGTTATGCGTTAGTATCACAAGCTGAAATACCTCAGACTATCGCAGCTTACTTGATACTCGTGAGGCGATCGTGATCGGTGTTACCCGTAGGCCTTGAGCTGTAGATGCTGTTGTGAAATGCGCATTAGCAAACGAGGTTCGATTCTAGGTCTGCCTCCCCATCTCGGTACTAGGTGTTCTAATGCCATTATAGACACAGGTGTTCTCGGAGATGGGGTGCTGAATCCGAAGTTGTGAAGCTGGAAGGGTTTGGATAGGTTCACGTACTCTCTCATTTCCAGATCCGCCTCAGTTCTCCGCTTCATATACTGCGAGATGACTACCGGATCATGCACAATCTCTGTTCGGCTTTGAACAGAGCCATCTGCCATCCTGACTTCACGGGTGATACGGATCGCGCGCTTGGAGTGCCGGCTAGCTGAAGTCAAACCACTAATTTGGCTGGTTCCATCGTCGAAGTGAGCCGGCGTCGCAACAGACTGGACGTTGAATCTGTCGTCTTCGTCCTCTGTCACCGCAACATCCTTGTCATCGTGAACCTCAGGGTCCGACAGTGTTGTTTTCTGCTTCTCCCAGATCTCGCGGATGCCTTCCTCATACATAGCCTGCTGCTTCTTGACATTGTAAGCATGTCCGCCATTGGCCCTCTTCTCTCTCTCCATTGCATCTGCAGATGATGCGAATGGTCCCTGGACTGCCTCTATATACCCACCTTTCATCGATGTTCTGATGAAACTGAAACCAAGGCCATGGCCCGTAGGATCGCCTTCGCCGTGCAGCTGAAGCATGGCTTTTTGAGCACAAGCATCAATGAAAGCTTTGGTTGTCTTCCAAGGCGCCATTTTGTCTGCCAATGTTTCTTCTTGTTTCTCAGCCTGCTTCTTGGCAGCCTTGGCGACTCTGCTGCCATCATCGTCGGCCTCTTCCTCCTCGGCATCCGCTTCCTGCATCCCGGTATCATCCTCGATATTTGCATTCCTTGGGTCATATCCGGCGTCCTCAAGCTCCTTGATGCCCAGTTGCATGGCATCAAGAAGAGATACCTCCTCGGGTTTGATCATGGAGCGAATTGTGCTCTCATCGGGGAGAATTTCTCCGGGCTTGAGACGCCACATACCCTTCTCGCCGCTTTCTCTATCATACTGGAGGAATTCCTTCAACTTTTGACGATTTTGCGTGTCGGTTGATTCCGCAATGTGTTTCGTAATGTCCGAAAGTTGGCAGTTGTCCGATGTACTGTGTCGAATCATGCGGAACGCAAGCATTTTCATCCTGTTCTTCGAGGCGTTCGTAACCTTTCTGCTGTGCGGTCCCGGGACTTCGACCGATGGAAACTGTTGCCCCACTACATGGAGATGATCAATCTTGTGCAAATGCCACTTAGAACCATGCTCGCCGGTTGTGCTACGGACAACTAGGAAGTCGGTATTGCGAGGGTTATGCTTGAAGACTGGTGCGCGATACATTTCGTTGTGAAGTGTGGGTACCGTCTCACCAGCATCGACTGTGCCAAAAAGGGAGAAAGGTGATCGATCTTCGGGCAATAAGAAGCGATACTCTCCAAGATCCTGTTTCGGCAACTGCTCGTCTTCGCTGTTGTCCTTCCTCCGATAGTAGTTGATCATGCGATTACCCATTCCGAAATTGCTCAGTACGCGTGGTCTCTGTTCACAGTACTCGAACAGAACGGCGGTCGAATTGTCGCTGATGCTGAGGTCCTTGGATTTGATGAAGACCTCATGGGCCTTCCCTTTCATCTGTTTCCGCTTGTGATGCCCAGGCTTATCAAATTTGATGATGTGACCAACAAACTTCCTGTATCTGAAACGAGGGCGATGGTACTCATCGGTTGTACCGCCGAGCTTAACTTTGTAGTACGGCCATGAGAGCTTGATCGCGGGCATACTGTGTTCGACTGAGATGTTTCCAAGAGTGGCACGCACTTTGCTCTGGTGGTTCTCCTTAAGAGCCTCATATGCCTCATCATTCGAAATGTTGAATCGCTGAGAGACATCCCTACCCAGATTGCCGTTCGCCATACGCTTAAGCTTGGTCTCCTGTCGCGGTCTCTTCGCAGCACGTTGCAGGTCTTGATTTTCCAAAAGTAGATACGGGTCGCTCATATCCAAATGAACCCGCTTCGCACCTCGTTGTGTTGCCTCCTCAAAGTTGTCGAAGTTGGGAGCGGAGTATCTCGGAATATCAGGCAGTCCAAGGTTAACCGCCTTGCGCTTCCTGGGACGTGGTTGTGTGTCGTCCATATCCATCAAAAATTCAGCATCCCATTCATCATCTTGCTCCTCAATTACTCGTTTGCGTGACTGGAGCAACTCCTGCTCTGCGGCAACCTGGCGTGCCTTGAAATCCGCTTCCACTTTTTCAATGTCAGCACCCCAGTCCTCGCAGGCTAATTCGATATCTCGGAGCGTAAAGCCTGCCACTGTTTCAGAATCGGATTCATGGTCGAGATCAAATTGGACCACATTTTTGGATTCGTCAGATTCATCCTGTCCGCAAATCACGAAGCCCCTTGCTTCAGCATCTTGGGGTCGTTTCCGACTTGTTGTGGCAGGGCCCGGAATCCTGAAGAGTTTCTCCTGATCAGGGGCAAGCTCCAGCGTGAGCTTGCTAGTAACCAGGTGTTTGGGCTTCTTAACTGGTTTCTTTTCCTTCCACGTGGCTTTCTTTGGGGGTATGAGTTCACTCCACGTCAAAATATGGCCCTTCTTGAAAGCCGGCCAGGTGGCTTTCAAAAGATCTTCGACCGTCTCGGCGGGGGCGGGGATGTCGGGGTCTTGGTTGGCACCATTCAAGTGAGGTTCAGGATCAAAGTTGATACCAGGGAAGCTGAGGCTCGCATCTATCGGCTGGGTATCTTCGCCAGCATCGGCGTCGCGGACATGAGGCGCAGGAGAGGGGGGGCCAAGAATAGGGTCGATGGGTGAAGATGCTCCCTCGCCAAACAAGTCATCCGGATCGTTGCTAGTTCCTCCATCATCAGTAAGTCCCGGGATCTCCATGGAGGTACCGGCGCTTGGTTCCTCCTCCTCAGGAAGATCGTCATCGCTGATATCCTCAAAGTCCATCGCGTCATCAGCCTTGCCAGACTGGTCAAAAGGCCTGTCATCGAGTTTGAGACGGTCGTTGTTACCACCATCCTGACTTTGCTCGAGCAAGCGGGCGATTTCGCGCTGATCGGCTTCATCCTGAGCCTTCCAGGCATTCTCGTCAAATGACGAGAACTCTGTTTCCTCAGCCATCGTCAAAAGGTAGCGGAGTCCGTTCGTAACAGCTCTCGAAGCCGCAGCAGGGTTTCGGTTCTTATATCATTCTTTGTCTATCGACCGGTGTTCTGGCGTCACTTCTGGACGAAGGGCTAACGAAAGGTGGAAGGAGTTTGCAGTGCGGCGAGCAGCGGAAACCCTTTGTCCTGAATGAGGTTGCTTTCACGCTCACGGTCGCGGCTTGGGGCAGATTGCGGCAACCATGTGAGGCTGAGTCAGCGAATGCGCGTAGGAGAGGATAGAGACGCAACATGGTCTGTGCGTTAAAGCTTACCCGCATTCATTGAAAGAGCGTGGCGCACTCGAACATTTGACGCCGTTAGACAAGTCCTCAGGCACCGCAACCTTATAAGTTTGCACCGATATTTACAGACGTATTAGAGTGAGGGATTGATTGCCTTATCTAGAAGAGTTGGGGAATAAACCAAAAAAAAAAAAAAAAAAAAAAAAAAAAAAAAAAAAAAAAAAAGGAAAAAAATTGGCGCTGAAATGCTTTCATAATGGTTTCAACGGCGTCCCCCACTACAATTGTGCTCCAAGACGAAACACATGTTACCATATTACTTGGACACTACACATAAAACCTCTGAATGTCTTTTGGGTCCATGTTCTAACAATCACAATCTGGGCAGGAGGGCTTGAGATGGGATTGCGACGCGTTAAGAAGCTGGATTAAAGTTTGGCTGATGACCTATTGGCTTTTTATTCCCTAATCATTCGCCAACTTCTTACTAACAGTAAGAAGGGAGTTGCGCTAAGAGTCTGCTCAAGTCGCGTTTATCTTTTGCAAGAGAATGGATGCCAAAAAAAAAAAAACTTACTCCCCCCCTCCTTCAAAAAAAGAAAATCGTAGAGGAAAATAAATAACGAGAAACAAAAACGGAGGCGAGCAACACGCATTATTTCCCTGGGTTTCTGAAACCGATACTCTAAAGAATCAAGGCGTAATAGAACGCCAACCAAGACGCCACTGGTCACCTCCTGTCAGGTCGCTTCCAGGACCGTTCTAGAACTGAAAAACAAAAGTCGTTTCGTTACCAAGTCGTAAGGATATACTTTCAATCATTGAACATCGCGAAAGAAAAGAAAAAGAAGAGAAAACGAGATATCCGATCGTTTTAAGCCAGAAAGACAGTGGCCAGAACGGCGGCGATGGCGGGCCAGAAACCAAGTGCTTCAATCAAAGAATGCAGACCGCCGCCTGCTGCAGAGTCATCGGATTTGACAGTAGTACCATTGGGAAGGGTGCCGTTGATGAGGATGGTCTCGGTCCCGTTGACTTTCGCGACGTCGACAATCGACTTGTTAAGACTGGCGTAACTTCCGTTGCCGATGAGTTCATTATAGTAGCTGGTATCGTTGTTGTCGTTGCACCCACACACACCATAGTAAGAGCATCCGCAAATGACGTCGCGAGTCTCGTTCGCTTTGCTGGAGGCATTGTAGTAATGGTAGGGGTTGTTGTAGTGGTACATGTACGCGCCGTAAAGCCAAACGCCAGGCCAAAAAGCGAGGGCACTGCCAACCAAGACGAATGGAACAATACCACCAGGCGTCTTACTGCCCGCGCGATATGGGACTGCAGCTCCTCCAGGATAGTATCTACCGCCGCCGTAGGTGGGGGGAGGACCAGAGCCAGAAGATGAAGAGCCACCAGAGTTTGAGCGACTGGAAGACAGTAGGTCAGTGATATGCTCTGCGGCAGGGAAGAGTTGGCGGTGGCTTCACTTACGTGTTTGAATTACTTTGACTGTTGGAATTGCTGCTCTTTGAGCCGGATTTGCTTCCGCTGGACTTGCTTCCGCTGGATTTGCCTGAATTTGAGGATGAGCTTGATGATTTTTTACCAGAGCTTGTGCTGTGCCCACCTCCACCACCTCCGCCTCCGCGACCGCCTCCTCCACCACCACCGCGACGCTTGAATAGATCATGTTCCTCGGTATTCGCGGCCAGATCCCTGTTCTTGATATTGCTGGAAGGGTCGATGGCTGACGCCGAGGCCGAAGCGAAAAGAGAAAATGCCAAGAGAGCGAAGTCGGGCCGCATGGTTGCCTCGATAGTTGTGTTCTCGTGGTGTAAATAAATACGATGATAGAAGGATGCCGCCGGGGGAATAGCAAAAGATGCCTGTTGTCTTGAATGATGCGACAAACGAAGCAGGGAAAAAAAGGCTCGAAATGCTGGCGACGGACAATGGGTCGTTGGCAGGGTCGTCGGAAGAGAGATCCTTTTGTTTTATAAAGTGGCAAGGGCGGAGCGCCCGTGAAGAAAGGGACCTTAGGCTAAGCAGGTGCTAGCTAGTCGGTGATTGTCAGAGGTTGGTCCGGGCCCCGATGCTGGGGGTTGGGTGGCGTAATTGTGCTGAGTACTAGGCACAGGCACTAAGGACAACGGTGTTTTGGTACCTGAAGTATCTTACTTCATAGGTACCCATTTGTAATTACCCACGTACCAGGTAATTTAGACGTATTCCGCCCAGTAGGCTGCTGCGAACTGGGGCAAGGCCAGTTACTGCTCAACAGCTCAACCATGTGACAGTACGGTCTGTGTCGCCTGGCTGTGCTAAAGGTTGCCGTCTCCCTTGGATCGACCCCCTTCTGCGCCGTTGAGAAGCGGATAGACTAATACGGAGCACTTGCGGCGCAGGTGTGGGCAAGAGCAGGTGATACCAAGGGCAGTGATCGTAGTGGTGATCGTGATACTATGTGGTGATGATGCGTTGAAGATGAATTGGTGGCGATACCGCCTGCTAGGGTTGCTCTCTACAATTTGAATCTTGGAGGTGGACTTTCCGAAGATGACCAGGCAAAATGGATGGAACAATAATCGGAAAATGCCTCTCTCTCGACCTTTGCAGGCAGCGGAATCCAAGCCTCCGTTGTGGACGTTGGGTCAGCACAGATATTAATTGCACCCGACAACTATTGATAACCTAAGAAATTCTCACGTGGACTGGCTGCGCATTCCTCGCAGTATGATTCCACCTTTGATCAGATACTGCTGTGTAGGTGCAGAGCAACCCAGCGAAGGAAAAGACGCTAATCTCGCCCGAGCTGGTTCGCCATCATTGCACTTGCTTTGCTGCCCATCGCAATTGTTCGATGCATAATTACCCGTGTTTGTTAGCTCACAAAATGATGATGCATCAATCATGGCTTCGCCTCTAACGCTCTTATTTCATTCGCCCGTGAAAAGTTCCTTGTGCATAATTCCCAAGCAGCCAGCGTCTTAAAATGGCATCGCGTCATGCAAGGCTCAATGCGGTTGACCGGGGTTGAATAAGCTTGAAGTCCGGTGGGCTCATTTACTATGCACTGTGTATTATTGATTACCACAGGATCCAGGTCCCCTTGACTCAGCCCTGCCTTCAAAGATTGGGCTATCCGCGCACGAATCAGATGTCCGTAGTGCCAGTTGGCGGTAACCATACACGTATTTGCTGTGCCAACTCACTGGGCAAATGCACTATGGTAGTACCGGTACCAATGGGCAATCGTGGATGTGGCTGTGTGATGCCGGCGGTGTCGGTGAAGTACCAAAGTCCACAGTTATACGAGTAATACGGAGAAAAGTTCCTGTTTCGCTCGGCCATTTCCATGTTCTGTGTCCTCTCCTCTGTTTGTGTCTGGTGCTGAGTTTGTGTTCGCTGCTGAGACACAACAAAGTGTTGGGTGGATCTTGGTACGTATAGGCTGCTGCACCAGCACTACTCTTTCACTTCACTTGGCTGCAGCGTATAGCGACGGGAACCAATTCGTTCGGTCATACCTTGAGACATCACCGTGGTCGTTTGTGCCAGGGGGCGGGCGTATCGAACCCGCCTCGCTCCAAACCCGTTACATACCCGTTACCTCCGTTTCAAATCTGCCAAGCTGTCAGCCTTACTGCAGGTATGAGGCCTACCTGCCACTTCCATCCTGCTGCTCCATTTTTTATCCTGGGCAATTGTAAAATCTTCTGGAAGTGGATTTAATATTCGATGGTAAATACAATATTACCGCCGATTATATCTTCCCTGCGCTCGTGTAGCCACCGTGTGCGATTGTTTACCAGCTTAGCCCCTCTTTCTCTGTGATGGTTCTAGCGGCCTCACAAGAGATGTTTGGAACAACTTCGCATCTCGCAATGGAGAAACATAGTGCTTCAATGGACTCGAGCTCGACATGTAGATTTACTTTGTTCTTGTGTATAGTATTTGCACAAGGGATCCATTTAGATACTTGAAATTTGCCACGTGATCTCATTCTCATGTGGCCTCTGGAATGGCCGCCGCCGCCTTGTGAGGTATGAAGTCATAGCGCTCATCCACAATCTGCAATTTGGTTGCCTTGCTTCTTGAACACAGCCTTGCTTTCGCCTCGTCTTCTTTCTCCACTTTGAATTGCTATACGCAGAGAAGATGGACAAGTTGTACTGATCTACGGCCTCCAACCAGGAAATTTCTCTCTGTTGCAGTTTTGGATCGTCAGCCGACTGGAACTGTATTGCCAATACTGGCAGTGTCTTTCGCCGCCGAGATATGACGATTATACGCTGTTCATTGATGTACGTCAACGACCTTGATGACTGAATGCCGTGTAATGAGATAGACATATGACATTTGATATTTGAAAGCCCTTGATCCATACTCACCAGTCTACATCAGCTTTGTGAGAAGCTCAAGATTCTCTGTCTGGTAATAGTTATCTAATCTCAGGAAACAATGTGAGGTGAGAGCAAATGCGTATGAATTGACAGTGTCTCTTGTCTGAAATTCAGCGCAATGTCCTTCTAAAGCCTTCACTTCACAACAAGATGAAATATTCGTAAAAAAACGCAAAAAGCAATGTATTTGGGGTATACGATCCAGGCTGTTTGAACTCCTTGCCAAATAAAAAAAAGATTTTGTGTTACTTGATTTTTGAATAAGTCTGATAATATACAAAAGAAACCAGGAAATCAAATATTGCTCAGTATACAGCTACTGAAGTTGAATAATGATGGGCAAACGTCTGCCAACTAATAATATGATTTTCAGAAGACATTATTTGACATGCATCTTCGAGCCCTCCTCCTTATGTACAAAAGTGGCGTGAGGTAGATATGACCAAAATTCTACTTAGGTCTTGTGATCGTATCGTATTAAAGAATAATTGCTTCAATAAGCTAAATCTTGCTATGACGGATGTGATAGACTAGAGAAGCACGAGAGGATATTTCGAAATTTGCAAATAGGGTCAATTCCAGTGTGATCTTTTCTCGAACTACTCCCATTGGCAGCTCCAGCCTTTCAATTGCAGAGTCATTTGCTTGTACGACAGGTATAATCCGTTTCCACCACTCCTCTACTGATCAGCCTCCGGGGTACCACTATCGATATTGACCTGGAGAACCGACACTTACCTTGCCACTATCATACTAAGTAACTCTCGGGTAATGGGTAATGCCAGAGGGAGTACTTTTTGCCTATTATATATCATACGTTCGCAAATCTGTATCTAGTGACGACAGCAGTCAAGTCCCTCTCCCTTGTCGATATAGCAGTCAGCATAATTCCCTCTTCTTTCTTGTGGCTACGCAGTTCATGACTTGCGGTATCTACTATGAACCCTGACTCGGCGTTCACTTCCAGCAGTTGATGTAGGTCGTTTAAGAGCCTTTTCCTATTCGGCGTCTCATCATAATAGTTCCTAATCCAATTTCGAAGCTGCCCTGTCCATGGACTGTGAACTACTTGATAACTCGAGTTCCATCATATCCTCGTCGCCAAAAAAAAATCAACGGAACCTCTCTGTTTCAATTAGGTGAACGTATACTATGTTACCAAGGATAATTCGCCGACTCAATAGCGCAAATCAATAATATCAATGGTTATTCATGGATGCCAACCATGGTCACTCAATAGAGTGTCTTTCCACTTCGCATGAAATATTGCACTCCCCTTCAGGCAGCTCCACGTTTCGTATTCTCATAGCCAGCTGCAAAGCTCAGTACATTGACATAACACGGTACCATAATCTCTCACTGCTGTTACACAGGGATTATAGAAGGCGCTACAAATGTCAGAATAATTTCACGTACTAATCTATCAAAGAGTCCAGAGCCGCTACTAGATGGACAGAGCCATTGTGGCCACTACCCTTGTTCAGAGCGTGAGGACCCATGCCACTCAGTTCTTCAGTATTTCTTAACCAACATGGATACAAGGTCTCTCTACTTATCCGCACAAACATAAATACCGTCTTGATTATCGTCGGCCTCTTGTCAGCCTCTTGCTTCTCAAATAATTCCGTCGATCTTGGTAGGTGCCCCAAGCAGGATTCGCCATACGGATGAATCATCTACTCATCTATGCAAGTGACTTTCCTGATGTTAATTGAAGCCACATAGACATAGCTTTGGCAGGGGCAGGCTGAGATCCTAGGGGGACCTTGCTGATTGAATCATATTTGAGCGGTATTGAACTTGCCGTTTCAACGTCGTCTTGGCTTTCATAGATAACTGGCTTGAAGTTTCCATAATAGGCAAGGAAAAATGGATGTCGTACTATACATGGGCACACGAACAGTGCTTTGGAAACCTTCACAGTCGGAGAGATTGAGTGAAAATAGTCCCCCTTGTGTGCAGCCATTAGCAACATCATGGAAATTGTAGACGATGGGGATGTCATAGCAAGCCTTCTGAAACTTGTAAAAAAAAGTGATGAGGGTATCAAAAATGACAGTTGGGCGCCACGACGATAAACGAGTTGATTATGTCTTATTATTTGTGACTGATGAGACTTCATCGAATGAGACATACAAGTTGCATGGTGCCGATAGCTATCGATGATATTATGCTAACCATATGTGAAGAGGGGTATTTGAAAATTACTTGGTCATGTCAACCATGAAGCTCATTTTGTCCGATCCGTCTCCTTCTACTCGATCTATATCTCTAACTTACAGACGTATGTTCGGACTCCAGCATTGTTCGGTCCTACTTTAATGTGTTATCCTGCAAATATATTCAAAATATAGTTCTCATAAGAGAGGGAAACTCTGTTCTTTCTAAATTATGGCCACTTTTCCAGGTACCAATTTCTTATGACTGCCCAGTTGGCCTTTCAGTTCTAGTACATGGTGGATTTACCAGTCCCGTACTCATATTAGCAAGAGGAAAACGTAAAAAGTTATGACTGGGTAGATTTTGATGCTCATATTACCTTACACGCGAGCTTTAAAGAGAGAATAAAAGTGACACAACGATGGTTTGTTGCTATGGAATTGTTGTCAAGGTGTTAGGTAGCGGGATCCGCCCTACCATTGGGCGAGAAAGCCATTGGGATGGTATATCTCTGAATAATGGGAAAGTGTTCGTATGGTTAATGACGTAAATATTTTGTAGGCCTCTATCTTTACAACTTGACATTAGAAGGATGGCTCAAACAGTTCCCTCGAAACTGGGTGCGAAAATGATGCCACTGTGAAGGCAATTTCCTTCAACACAACTTGAAGAGCTCCTATCGTAGATGATATACCTATGTCACCCTTGATGATAAACACTACAGGTTATCAAGTAGTAAATACTCATTCATTGAAACAACCCATTTTACCGTTTCGTCTGTATATGTCCGCTATGTGAAAGGGACGAAGAACAAACAAGCAGGGTTCCGTTTCACCAGTCACCTCAAAGAAGTCAAGCGGCCCGCGTTGGGTCATGTGAGAGCAATTCAGGAACGAAACATGGTGTCTTTGTCGCTGTATTCTACCCCTCACACCGAAAAATCTTCATGTGATTACGGCAAAAGAATTCCATCCTCGGCCATTTAACTAAAGCGGTAATGCGACGAAGCGAGCTCCCCGATAACGCAAATTTGAGGCGGGTTTGTCCTGCTGTGCAAAGTGGTAACCTACAAGGTGGTCCCTTGGTTCCCTAAGAGTAGGTGCTCCCCAAATAGAAACCAACTTACTTACCCTGAACTGATTCAGCCAGCGCGCTCTTTTCACCGCTCAATCTCAAGATTTCCACCATCTTTGTCGGAAACCCCTCCTCTTGTTCCTCTTCGACTTCAAGTCCCTCATTCGCCCCTCACGGAAGCAATAGTTTTCACTGGAGGAACCAAGTCTTGGCTTCTAGGCTGCAGCATTGCTCAGGAATCCATAGCGTGCTTGCATACGTACGCATCAGTCTAGGCACCCAATTGGCTTGCAGCATTTTACCATGACGACACCAAAGGTTCTCATCCTGATGGCAGACTATGGCCACGACCCTACAGGTAGGCCATGGAAAGGACTTGCAAACGTCAATTGAAGCTACAGGGTTGACCGAAAATTCACCGATAGAGACTGCTGTTCCCTATACTGCTTTCAAAAACGCAGGCTTTGAGGTCCAATTCGCAACAGAAAATGGCAAATCTCCAGAATGCGACAAAGTTCTGCTTAAAGGCCTTGGCCAAAAACTGCTAGTAAGCTCCAAAATTCCCCAGAACGCGCCTCACCGGCAGTGCGTCACCTGTAACCACCCACCGATGCCGCTAATACAAACTGCGGTCGTTCTTTAGGGTGCCAAGAGATCCGTCATACGAGAATACAACACCATGGTAGAGTCGGAGGCATGTCAACATCCACTGGCGTGGTCCGCACCAGGCTTTTCCCTAGATCAATTTGCTCTGGTTTTCCTGCCAGGTGGTCACGACAAGGCTGTTAAACAGATTCTCGACTCACCTACGGTTCACGAGCTTTTGGCCGCCTTCTTCCCTGGCACGCGACGACCCGGGGGTCTGAAGGCTGTTGGCGCGATCTGCCATGGCGTCCTCGTGTTAGCGAATGCGAAGCAGGCTGACGGGAAGAGCCTGCTCTCTGAGTGCTCCACTACAACCCTGCCAGCCCGGTTTGAGCAGCTGGCTTTCTGGGGCACACGGATGTTTTTGGGGGATTACTACAAGACGTATGGTGCTGGGAGTGAGGATGTCGAGGACACTGTAAGCCGAGCGAAACTCTACCCCTTACAGATTGGGCGATTGAGTTCACCCTCTTTTTGGACAAAAGTGACTGGTATTGACGCTGTCTCTGCACAGATTAAGGCCTGCTTGAATGAACCCGATAAGCAATACAAATGTAGCCTCCAATTGTCACCGTAAGTGCATATGCCCCATATACCGCCATGCATGTTGGTCCAAGAGGGCCTCGTGTCTGACAATAGTTTGATTAGGTTCGTGGTGGAAGATGAGCATTATAACTACATTAGCGCGAGATTCCCAGGTGATGCAGAAGAGATGTCTAAGAAGCTAGTGGATCTTGTGAAGAGCATCTCCTAATAATGGGCTTATTGGCTTATGGACTTCACAGCTGCGGTATATAGGTAATTCACTCTGTCAGTGCCGGTGAATATACTGATACATTGTTATCCATGTTGGGTTTCAATATTTTGTTACATCACAGGCTTGCAGCACAGGCCTCTTATGTGTTGCTACCAATTGCTTGATCTGTCACGACATCCCTACTTGGGCCAAAAATCACACCCCATGCTGACTCTCTGACTACGTTTCGGGTTTTCGTATTGAAAATTCCTTTGCGATCCATGCTCTAGTCTCGCGCGGGGAGTGGGGTCAACAGCTGTCAAACTCGCCCTACGAAGTCCGTTTTGAGATCGAGGCGCGGCAACAACGGGGACACGAGGGCATCAACTAGGACAGGGGACGGACGCAGTGACATTTCCAGAAGATATCCTCACGGCTGGACGCAGTTTTGGCCGCTGGTTGTCTGCTATCTACGTAGTTATAATTGCCTCAAAGGCCAAGGCTGCTTTCTGCAAAGTAAGTTCATACATTCTATCTTCACTCACTCATTCAAGCCCAGTCAACCGCTGTGGGTGCACCCGGAAATAGGCGGGCGCGTTCGTCCGGCCAGCGGTGTCCGTATTTTCCGAAAAGGCGATCCGATGCACTACCGAGTTGCTCCGTGGCCATGTCCGCAAGATCGCACCAAAGACCCCCGACGCCCGCCGCCCATCCCAAAAGTTCCCTCCTCATTCGCTTTCACGCTCATGCTTAATGTTAGGCTCAGAAGAATCAGAAGGGATTTCAAGGGGGGGGAAGGCACTACTGCGGCGAGATGACAAAGACGCAGAACATGGGAGACCACACGAAACGGGGCTACATGCTGGTACTGACGCATGGCTGGGGCAGCACAGCCTCCTTTGGATCTGGCTAGGCGGCAGTCCATGATCCCCCTTATTGCCTTATGCATTTATTGAGGCAATGTCCTGATGGATCCATGATCGTCGCTATTACAGCATTTTCGTTAAAAAGGAATCTGCATCACTTTGCTCGGCACCATCTGTCCCAGAAACAGCCGCCGGATAATATACGAGTTAGTTGTGGACAAAGACGATGAAATCATGCCGTCGCCTAGCGAGAGGCAGAAGAAATGGACTCGGGCAAAGGCCCCCAGAGTCAGAACAGGCTGCAAAACATGGTATGCTTATCCTCGAATCGCCGCTTACAGTGATACTGGCTCCTGGAACACCCATGACTTCTCCGCTAACACGTTGTAATGTGGCAGCAAGTTTGTGACCCAAACACCGGAACTTACCGACTATATGTGTGTATTAATCTCCGAACAGGATCCGGCATCTCAAGTGCGATGAAGGCAAACCTCACTGTCGTCGATGCGAAAAGGACGGCCATATTTGCGATGGGTACGAATTCATGCTTAGCCGAAAGCCCAGAACCAAAAAACCAAAGGCTCCTCCACCGCTTGAATCACAGCCTCTCACAATACGACAAAGGAAGATCGACCCAATTTCTGTGCCCTTGCCTCCCAGATTGATCCAAGATGCCTCCCGCATTCCGACGGAAATGGACCTTTTCCATCATTTTCGAACGAGCACCATTCAAGATCTGGGAACGGCACTGACACCAAATGAGTTTTGGTACATGCACGCTCTTCCACTTGGCCATGCCGTGGAGCCGATCAAGTACGCGATTTGCGCCCTTGGAGGTGCGCATAAATGCTTCAAGTCCCAAATCTTGGGGTCAGAAACTGCAGCCCTGGCAGTTCATGGACTAGAAGAAATCTCGATCCAACAGTACAACTTGGCCATTCACCATATCAAAGAGTTTACCCGCACCCCTTCAAATTCTAACATGGAGGTTATCCTAACCTGCTGTGTCATCTTCATCTGCATCGAAACTTTGCTAGGTCGGTACTCCGAGGCTCTCCGGCACCTCCAATCTGGTGGTGCACTCCTCACCTCTCTTCGACAGCTGTCTGTTGGTCATATGCGCTTGGATGGGACTGAACGCAAAGGTTCAAAGGAGAGAAACAAATTCTTTGATGACATTGCTGCCATGCTCTCGAGACTTGGGCAGGATGTTGCTATCTATGTTGGAGCTGACGTAATTCCTCAGCTCTACTTCTACTTGACCCCGGAACTGGAAGTCGAGGAACAAGTCACGCCTTTCGAATCGGTCAATGCGGCGGCCAAGTCGCTGTTTCATATCGAGACTGAATGGAGTGCGAGAATATACCTTGCAGGGCAGCAGATGGAAGGGTCTCCGGATTATGGAGAGACCGTGGTCGACCCGGCTCTATTCTGCGACTCCGTTATGGCAATGACTGAGAAATATCACTTAGAATCAGTGTCACACTTCTACTATAACTGGTCTGATCGCTTCGATCGCTTAAAGAGCCAAGTCGATATGAAAGCTCTCACAAAGCGAGACCAACACCGCCTCATGACGCTATCTATGGAGCAAGCCGTCTGGGCCGCTCTGTTGGAGCCCATGACGTCCGATGACGATCTGCGACCAGAATCATGCGACGAAATACTTCGGAGAGCTGAGGCTCTGGTGCAATCCGACTTCTTTGAGTCGATGCCGGTATTCGCGTTTGATGCGAATCTAATCCCCGCAATGACTCTTGTATGCACGTCCTGTAACGACATTGGTATCCAGAGAAGATGCGTCAACATATTGCGGTCTATTCGAAGGAGAGAGGGTATCTGGGACAGCCAGGAGATGGCTGATATTCTGGAGTCCATGGTGATAGCAAGAGAGAAAGATCTCGTTTCGTGGGACGTGATTCCGTGGAAGGTACCTCAATTGGCAGCTTTGGTTGCCTCGCTGCGTATCTCGCCGTTTAAGGCGCCTAAGGGAATCATGTCTCTTGCAGAGGAGGGCGTTGAATGTTTCTGGCATGGAGTAAAGGGTATTGCTTATTAGATTCTCCATATAGCGATTTCAATGAGAACAAACGACTCATTTCAAAGTAAACTAACTAAACTTCCTGTCAAGAGGAAAAGGAAGATCATTTGTTGGTACACACTCATAATGGCTATCCTATATCTTGAGACCATGTTTATTTACCCAAAGAAAATTAGTTTGCTTCCCAAGTGTCAAATGTACAAGTATACTACAGGTTCAATCCCCCCATCATGGTGTCTAGGCATCAGGCACATGACCAAAGAGTGCTGATGGGTCACACAAGGATCAAGACATCATGCTAATTGCACTAAAATTTCCATCATTTCAATATCATATTATTTATAATTTGTATCGTATATCATGAATCGTTTTTATCTCTAATAATAACTCTGACCCACCCCTACTTTCAAACGCTGGTGCATATCCGGCTTCCTCACCATAATCAAGCAATCGTCCGAAGCAGCTCTATTTGCAAAGCTAATGAGACCTTTATCTTCGAAGCCGAAGCCCCTGTACATCGGGGCCGTTTTGGGGTTTACTTCCGTGCAAAGCTCTGACCCCGTTTCATCCGCCATGATTAGAATATTCTCGAGCAGTTGACATTCGACACCTAATTTTTGATATCGTGGGGACACTGCAATCACATCGAGGTCTGAGAGTGGTCCATGTTAGTTTCTGCGGATATATGAAATCATTGGATGCGCCTGGACAATGACCTACGCCAAAGGATTCTTTTCAGATTGGGTGGGTTGTGGCGTAGCCATGACTCCTCGCCGATAGATTTGCTCCGAGAGGCCTTGAGCTTGGTAAAGATTCGAAAATCGTCCTTGTCGGCTGCATCGCTGTGGTCCTCATCGCTGCCCCAATCCCAAGTCTCGTCAGCATCCGAGTCGTCCGAGGTTGAATCACACGATTCCGTATCTGAAGCCGATTCGGCTGATGGCGTCCACTGCGCCCAACCGACGATGCTTTCCGAATCACCAGTTCTCTTCATGCACTTCAACAGGTGTACGCTAGGGTCGGAGATGTACGCTAACAGGTCCCTGGCCCAACGTTGCCGTGATCTCTCTGAAACGGTGGTGGCGTTGAAATCATCTCTAAACGCAGCCAGGTAGATATCCACCAGGGCTGGAACGTCTTCATGGCAGACGGGCGATACCATGAAGGGGAAGGCGGGTTGGACCGTGTTTGCGGCATCAACAGCAGTGGACTGCATGGCCTAGTTGCTTGCCTGCTCGGCGAATTTGTGGTTTATTGTTTTCTTTTATTAATTTTTGCAAGGAGACAGGACCGGGGTCTGGATGAGCTGGAGATGAAGCCGTGAATGAACTCCTGGAGCGCTTTTGAGGTAGGCAGAGGAGGACGTGGTGGCCGCGGCATCCGACTTGTGGGAGGCTGTGTACGCGACACGGCGCCGCTCTCGTCATCGGCATGTTGATTGCCTGTGACCCAGAGGCAGGGAGAGCGGATTCCAGGATGAGACAAGCCATTCGGCATGTCTTGGACTTTTCTATTGACCCCATTGCCACGCTCAGAGACATCTGGGCACGACCACCACCGTTATGACTAGTTACTCCAGTTCACGACGAGCTCGCAAGCACAAGCTCAGTCCCTCTCCCCCTCCCCCGGTCACCTACTCTCCCGCTATTACGATAGACGCAAATACACCGATGTAAAGAAATGGGACCACGCTCGGTATCATCCGACCGATGCTAGCGTCTAGGTGACGGTTACTTGGCCGTGATTGGGCCCCTCGTATTTCTGTAACCAAGCGCTATCTGGGGTTCCCACTCAGCCACCACAGAATGCTTGCTTTTTGCAAAGGTCCAGCATCGTGTGGAGCTCGAGGTTCCAGAACGTCAAGCGGGCCAGCGTTTGTCTTGTCTCATTGGGCAATGCTGTGCACCCCTTGTCCAGTCAGGTCCCGCTTGGGGGCGGCTTGATAGGGCAACTTTAGGGCCCTTGATCGACGGTTCGGCAGCTTGATCCGAGACAGCTTGGCCTTTTGTAGATGACAGCGATGACGTTGTTATTGAATCTCATCTTACAGGCATTTTCGGGAGTTCAAAAGAGGAAACATTGTATCTGCAATATCTGTCGCGTGGGACATTGGGATGGAGATGAGGCAACCCCAGAGTTTGATACATGGACAGTCAAGTAGATCATTCACAAAGTGCCAACACAACACCCACACGACTCTGTTGTTGCACCGACCTAGTTTTGAATTTTTGTTTTGTCGCCCCCACCAATGTTCACGCTGTTTTCCTGCGATCTTGGTGTTGCATTGACCTGGTGTTACAGCTCGCTCGCCTAATCATCTCTGAAATAAAACTACCGGTGTCTCTTTTTGCATTCGTTTCTGCCTTGTCTCACCATTCCTCTGTGACTGAGCAGTGAATGAATCGTCTGACATTTCTTTTTCGAGTTTGCTTGAATTTTCAGATGAAATTCACCTATCGCTAGTCTGTACACGTACGCTGTCTTCGTTCCGTGACGAATTTCCTTGCTTCTCATCTTCATGGCATTCCAATATCCAGGATGGGGCCATAGATGGTTTGCTGGAGGCAGGTGTGACACCTCCATTTTTTCTTGATAGTATAAGAATGAGCTTCCGATCTTCGTTACAGTAGCCCGTAATCCTCATGATTTCCCCATCTAAACTCAGGACGTGAGTAGATGGAGAAACCCTGATGACACCTGGCAGTGACACCAGGAGATAAGAGGGATAATACTATTCTTGAACTGGAAATTCTGTTTATCGGCCACTTTCGTCTTCAGAAAGTGGCTTCTTTGTAAACCCTGCGTGTACAACTACACACCACTATCATTTGTAGCCATCTCCGGTTATCAATGTTTAAATAAGGCATATAGTAGGTGATCTTGCTCCTAGACGACCTTTCTCAGTTGAGGCTATGTCTCAGACTGATACTTTATATTTGTCGTCCCTATAACATAACATCTCTTCTTTGCTCCTGTTGCTACAAATGCATTGGCCCATTGCGCTACAATACGGTGCTTGACTCCTCTCTACGTGCCTTACGCCAGAGGACTGTTTTTTATGGCTGCTGTTCTCTTAGCCTTCTTAATCTTTGCGGTTCTTGTTCCCGTATATATAATGCACCTCTAGCTCCTTACCAAGTTCATTTAGGTGTTCCAGTCCAGCGATGGGGTTGCTATTCCTTACACTCCAGAGCTGGGAGGGTATGAAGCTCGGTCTTGGCACCATGGGCCAATAGCCTCGTTGCCCTGAGAGGTCTGTCCCTTGCTATTTTATGCAATATTTCTTTTCTGCAGCTTGGAATGTATATCAGTGCTGATTCAATCGACACTGGCTGCGGCGAGAGCGCGGGTGAACCCCCTTCATTAGCCTACCTATTATACTACCTTACCCCGATTAGGCCGTGATCAATCCTTACTTCGCACTTATCTTCGAAGTTTATCAACTTAATTAGCCCAGTCTCATCGTATGCCCGTGATGGTGAGAGTCGTGAGAAGCCACTAGAAATGAGGTGCTGTGATTGTTGAACTTGTCATTGTATCACGATGTAGCCGAAGCAAAGCAACAAGGGGGCCACTATCAATAGATCCTTCCGCCATAGAAGAGGAAGATTTTCTCCTTTAATCTTATAACACGGATATGGCATTTTAATCTCATCCATACCAAGGCTGCCACCGTTCATACGCTACTAGACATTGGGGTCCTGGTCTCACCGAGATATTAAAGAACTCCACGACAGGTCGTGCTGAATATCGCTGCTGTTGATATGTCCAGAATACAGTCCACTTGAGTTGAAGAGCCCGAAAGCTAAATAATACTGCCATAGTGATTCGATGTTACCGCCAGCAGGTTATTAAATTCATCAGAAATCTGCTCGCCAGGAGCAGTAAACTTAATATATGCCTTTAAGGCATATAGGTTATCTCAATTATGTATTCTTGACCTAGTATATTGCTATTATAAACTTGCCTTTCTTGTGTCGTATGAAAAGACAGCCCCCAATCATTGTGTATACATAGGCATAGCCCAACTAATGCTAACAATCACTCAGTTGGTGTGCAGTCCCGTGTTTGAATATTCTAGTAATTCCTTTAGCAGATCGCTATTTTCATAGTGGTTTATGCATTACCTCCTCTGTGGATCTGTAGAGTCTGGAGCGAAAGTAGTAGTAAGGCTAGCATGATCCTTCAATTTTAGGACTCTTGTGCCATTGATGATTACCAAGGTAAGGAGAATCTGATGGGAAAGTGAGCAAGCCAAAGATGTAGTTCAATGGTATATAAGTACCCGGAACATATCCGTTGAAAAATCAAATCATAGGTACATCACACTTCGATGCGTCGATCCTGGGTATTTATATCGTGGAAGGCGGTTTTTCGTTGAGTACCAATAGAATTCTTTGATAATCATCAACTATTTCGCATCAAATGTGAAGGGGCCACTCATGCATTTATAATAAAGTCTAGAGAAACATTTCCAGAATGATGTAGGAAAACCTGAGATGCGGGATACGCTATCCTGCTCTGGAGGTTAGTTGGAGAAGTAGTTGACGTCTTCTCGGACGAATATGCACGCACCGAACGCACACTTTTATTGGAACACCAAAAACACCAAACCTGAAAGGTAATTCCGTCGTGAACTTCTAAACTGTCACCCAAGAAATTGACTCCCAATTCGTTCTTTCTCTTATCTCTGAATTGAGTATAGCCGTGACTATAGTAGGGGAACTGATCATCCAACCATTAAGCCAGCAATGACAAATCTGCTTTCGAAGGGTAGATGACTGAGAGTCTGTCGTCTTCTATATTCTGCGTAGGCATACCTTTCTAGGGCTCCAGACTACTTCCTAAGTCACTGGGCAGTTTGTATCTACAATTAATGGTGTTTGAATATTGTATTGCTCTTAAGGTTTAAAGCGTGAATCATGAGGCGTGCCCCATGGGATGTCTCCAACACTTCCAATGGATTGCAATGATGGCATCGAAGGACTAATATGGTGACGTCCTGCACCTTCAACTTTACGTCCATTGTTAATCTCAGGGGCTGAGTAGGATTTACTTCTCAACAAGACGAGGGTGTATCTCAATCTAGCTTGTATAACCACAACTCCCTTTATTTCTTTTTTTTTTTCGTTTATCACTATGGGTTATCAACTTAATGATTGTGGGAGCTTCTCTTTCAACAACACATGTCATCAGGAGCGTCGACTAACTACCTACCAAAGCCATTTAAAGCAAGAAAACCATTGCACGTGTTCTGCCTGAGCAAAGGAGTAGACATTCTGTATTTCCAGACCGAGCGTAAGCTGAAGATGTAAATCAAGCACGTACTAAGCCATCTCACTACTGGCCCAACTAATTGATAACATTTCAAGAAATAAAAATCAAACAAAAGATCAAAAAGACAAAAAAAGAAGGTATCGAATAGCAATTACACGTTTCGATCGTGTGACCTCCGGGTTATGAGCCCGGCGCGCTTCCACTGCGCCAAATTGCTTTGCTTCGATGAGAAATTTTACGCCGTAATAGTAAATATGGAGGTCTAGATCCTAGAGAACTAGGAGGAAAAAAAACCATCCGAGGCTTGAAAAAAAAATAAAAAAGAAAGATTTGATACACCATAGCAATTACATGTTTCGATCATGTGACCTCCGGGTTATGAGCCCGGCGCGCTTCCACTGCGCCAAATTGCTTCCATTGGATGAGAGATCTGAGGTGGTAATGCGAACTATGTGTCCACTCATCACTCATGCCGTATTCTACCTGCATTTAGAAGAAGGGGGCGACTTTTTTCATAGGCAGCTTTCTGGACAAATTTTGGTCCGTCTTCCAACCCCATTCATGGACGCCTCCATCAACTGCATCGTTTTCCCTTGACTGAGTTGTGCAGAGTACATACTTGAATATGTGTCTAACTTGGAGAGTTTGTTTCCACTTCCAAAATCTCTCTGGCTTTAGAAGTTTCCCTCTCTACATCATTTGTATCATCCCAACTATCCTATATTTAGTTTGAAAAACAAAACAAATAAATAAGAAGACAAAAAAATAATGTAGTTTTAGACGTAATCCGATTTCAAAGACTTTCCTCTAGCCTCACAAAATTATCCATTTTTTTCTTAAACTACCAAGCTTGATAATTATTTTCCTCGTTAAGATTGTATATGCAAAGGCAACTGGTTTCGCTTTGGTCTCTCGGGTGGGATCAACAACGGCTGTAGTGACAAATCATGTCTCGCCAAAGTCGTTAATGTTAGGCACATCTCCATTTGGTTCAATAGCATTGCTGTCTAGTAACAAGCGCCTTATAGTCTTCATGGAAGCACTCTTGAAAGTAGATATGATCGAATATCAGTTTCACAAAGTTACTGGGCGCCTCTTGACACCCCGAAAACGCGGTTCTTAACTTCTAGAGACCTCTCTTGAATTAATCAAAATTGAACTATCTAATCACAAGAACAATAAACTATTTGCAATCCTCTCTCTCATTAGCATATTCAGGTACCAGTTTCTTCATGTCCCGTCATGTAACCACTCTCCACATCAACTGCAACCCTTTGCACATTCACAGGCCGTCAGGAGCGTCAGCATAACGTCTCCACACAGGATCCTTCAGGAGTCTGTCCATTGCAGAGTTCTCAACACCAAGCCATACCTCGATTCCACCCTTCTTAGGATCCGGAAGCACAACCTGCATAGTGTGCGTCACTCCGCATGAGGGAGGTCTCAAGGCCTTGATGTTATCGCCGAACGCGGGACCCCATTGCAAGTCATAGAAGGGGAAGTCACGCCACGAGGACTGGATCATATGATTACCTGGCATGTCTAGGAAACACATGGGGATCAGACGGTTTACATCCTCTAGACGCTCAATAATAGTCGTCAACTCGTCCAGATAGCCCTTTTCTGTCTTGGCGACCGCTCGTCGCGCCGTGATGGCCAAATCAGCAAGTGAAGCCTCATTGATTACCTGGTTGAGACCCAGCATGGCTGGAGCAAAGCCGAGAATGTTGCCAATGGTGTGCTTGTGGATAGGAACGCCAGCACGGCGACGCGCGTCAAGAGCGATGGCGGCCAGTGAGGGACCTCCAGGAAGGGGCACCTCGGGATCAGGCTTCTCAGCAGGATCGGAGAGAGCAGGGTGCTGCGCAACCATCGTAGAGCGCCACATCAATGCAGTCAAGACATCATTGGTTGAGACGAACTCCGGGAGCTCCTCATCTTTAAACAACTTGGCATTCTTTGGCGATGCCTCTTCCTTGAGAGCGGCAAGATTCTCAGCCGAGATATGCCAAACATGACCGTGATGGATAGGACTGGCCAACTTGGGAGGCACCTCGGTAGGGGTAAATGGGAGCTCAATATATTCATGGTGGTTCTTCAAGTCAAGCTCTGACTTGTCCTCAGAGGCCTTCATGATCTTCTCACGATCCTCCCAGGGAATATCAACCGGCTCTGTGATGGCAATGCCCTGAGCCCGACGGACGTCCTCAGAAAGAATCTCCACGAACTTGAAAGCAGTCGTGTGGTCGCAGTAGGCGTGGAGGAAGAACATGTTCAACAACAGGCCGCCGCGAATGAAGTTGGCTTGCATGAGGGTAACTGTCAAACGGTCACCAAGTTGAGGCCATTCACCTCCCAGACCCCGCTTGCATACCAACTTGGGGTCAAGGACGGAAGCTGGGAAGTCCCGAGCCTTGAGTTCAGCAAAGCTCGGGAAACTGGCATCATCTCGAAGATCCTTGACGGCAAAGTCATCGAGCTCATCACCATAATGACGGAATTGCAAGAGGCCAGCCTGCTTGCCTTCCAAGGGCATAACCTCGCAGCCAGCAACGGGTGTGCGGCTCTTGAAGCTAGAATAGCTGGACTTCAAGATCTCCGTCAAGGCATCGATGTCGTAGTCTTCAGGTAATTCAAAGAAGAAGATATTACGCACCCACCCCTTGGGGCCAATTTGCTCGGTAGGTAGCAATGGAGGGGCGAGATCTGGCACCTCCTCCACAGCTACAGTCGTTGACTCATTCTTGTTCGCAACTGCTGGCTCGCTGAGAGAGATGGACTCAATTGGAATTTCGATTTCCATTTTTAGGAATTCAAGGGGTTTGAACTAAAAACCGATCGTTGAGTGAATAGATCGCACTTTTTGCGTGTTTTGAAAGAAAAGTGGGAGAATCACACTCTGTGTGCAAAGGAGAGGGAAATGGAAACCGAGATGGAACCACAATGGCTTGAGAAGGATCAAGATAAGATTGGGAGAATAATTTAAAACAAAACTGAGTTTACAAATCAGGAGGCCCAACTCGGCAGGACGGGAAGACATATACTCTGTGGAGGATCGTACTGCCCTCTCCTTTGACGGCGGCTTAGGTCAAGCCTCCGAGGCTTGACCAGGTATCTAGAAGGAAAATGAAAAATGAAAGGAGCTCTATCCGAACTAACAGTACAACATTATCATCGCACATGTGCATCTCGAAACGCACCATCCACCTCATGCATGATACGATCCTTGCCCGAACTGTTGTTGGTTGAAATCCTTAACCCTGGTACCCCAGGAAGATTGTTGGGGGGTATTGCATTCAGTTGAGGCGAAGCCTGTACTACGCAGGATGTCATAAAGGAACTGTAACTCTGCACAGGACTTTTTGTTTCCCGACGTTGTCCGCATGTGGCATTTGCCATCGCGCTGGTTTGTTTCGATTTAGTCTGAAAGAGCTCCCACCACCTCCATGTGCAGTCAGAGAGATGTGAAAGGTGGGATGTTGATACAAAATAGGCAGTCTGAGGGAGCCCCTGCACAAAACCCGGCCATGATCTGTATGCCCCATTGATCAATTCACAACGGGCTGCCCCCGGCGAAGCCGCCCGGTTCCCGGCTCCATTGGACTCTTCCTTGAACGGGGGGCCGAGCCCGCCCGGCGCCACAACACCACACACGCAGGCTCCTCTCGGGGATCGGGGATCACGCATTTCCCCTTAAAACCAGATGCAGACTAACACGGGCCATTCTCGCACAACACACCCAACACACACCCCTCCACGGCGCAGCAGATGTGGCCAAGGCGCCATGGTAAAATCATAAGACGTTGTGCATTTGCTTGCTCTGGGGCATTGGTTGTTCCTAATTCAGTGTTTCAATACGACTTGGATTGTCCACCCAGTCCCCGGGGTCCGCATCGATCACCGAGAGCAAGGTCGGACCCTGGAAGCAGTACTTGAAGTCATCTCACTGTTCCTTGCATATGGTTCGAGGACTGTTATGGAGGGCTGCGAAGTTATTAAGACCTGTTTGTACCTGTTACCAAGAACTCGGAACCAAAGTCTTAACTTCGACCATGGTTCATGACTGACTTGACTACCCAATTCTGAAATCTTATGTTGTTGCTGTTGGTTCATATTGATTGCTCTCGTAACCAGTCGAGAAAACAACCGCGAGCATGGCCATCGACCCGCATATGGCGGCCATCTTTGGCCCGCCTCCAGCCGGACTAGACTTGGACGAACAGATTTCTACGCCTTACAACGTTGTCGTTTGCGTCACATTCGGTATTGCCATCGCTATCGTGGCTCTTCGTTTTTTTGTGCGAAAATGGAAGGGATCCGACTTATGGTATGACGACTGGGCCATCGCCTGCAGCACTGTGAGTGTTTGATTCCGACTCGGGTGGGGAGGGGGGGGCAACTGTTTTGTTTAATTTTGCGATGCAGGACTGACCGCGTCTGTAGATTTTCACCAGCGCAACAGTAGCAACCACGATTCTATGTATGTGATTTTGGGGGTTGGGCAGACTCGTTTACTTGCACCTGAATATGATATTGACAATGTCCTTTCTCTCAACTAGCCGGACAATTTGGAGCTGGCGAACACGTATGGGCCAACGAAATCGATAGATTCATTAAACTCATCAAGGTATGTCTATTCATTGACGAGATTGAATTCACCGATGAAAGGAAGTGGAGGAGACTGACGATAAGGGAAAACGGCTGCAGCTTGTTTACTCAGAGGTATTCATATACGGCTTGGCAGTCACTTCAACGAAGGTCAGCATCTTGTTGTTGTACAACCGTTTATTCGGATCCAAGGCGGATTCAAACCGCCTTTACAACTTCTTTTACAGGGCAGCGATTTTACTCACGGGAGTGTACCCTTTCATTCTCTGGATTACCATGGCGTTCGCCTGCCGGCCCATCAGTTTCTACTGGAACCAATATCTGGGTGCTAAGGGAACTTGCATCGACACTCACCTCTTCTTCCTTGTTCTTGGCATTGTCAACATGACCAACGACATAGTCGTTCTTATCGTCCCCATTCCGCGGATCCTTCAGCTTCATTTGAACAAGAGATCCAAGGCCTCGATTGTTGGCATCATGTTACTCGGCAGTTTGTACGACACCCCTCGGACCAGTTGTCCCCTCGTCCAGCTGTCAGGCAGTTTCAACTAACCCCTACAAGTGTGTGTGTAGCTAGTATTGTACGAATCTACTATCTCAATGGCCTCTTCAAGAACCTCGACGCAACATGGTGGATGGGTCCCTCCTTCGCTTGGTCGAGCATCGAGCCGTCTGTTGCCATCATCTCGGCTTGCCTACCAACGCTCGCCCCTCTTTTCCGACTTGGGCGAAAACGTGGGACCAACAGCAGCCCGTACTACGTGAGCAATCGGTCAGGCCAATCAGGCACGGGGAATCCGCACTCGCGAAACGTTGTTGGCCGTTTCAATGCCGGACATTCGAGGATTGACGACGATGAGGTCGAGCTAACGTACAAGGTTCAGGGCGGCAAACGTGGTGGCGATGGAAGCTCTAGCCACGGCGCTGACAGTCAAGGAAGTTCGGAATACGACCGCGGTATCACCATCAAGACCCAGGTAATGGTTAGCAGTCAAGGCAGAGGGGATCGGGAGTCCGTCGGTCGCCAGGTGTAACTAGTGAAATCCCAGAGGCGATTACTAAAGAAGCAAGAGGGGGCAGATTATGATCAATGGCCGAAATAAGGAGGTGGAATGAATATGCGGCTCTGGAGTCACATGCCAAAGAGGCAAGAGAGTATATCGATTATCTAGAACTCTAGGGGATATCTCTATTGGCTAAATTATCCTCGAGTAACGCTAGGGCATTTAGAACGGATATGTTTTCGTTAGTTACCTACCTTACTATATTATCCTATACTATCTTAGTTACGTTACTTCTAATGGGGCCTTAAGAAGTGTGCGAGTAAGTAGAGTATCGGTCAAAGCCGACATTAATACAAGGTGCATCAGTACTATCCCTTTCACGACCCTAAGGCTGAGGCAAGTGGAGCGTACCGGGCTCCATAACTATCACCCATCTATACCATAGTACATGAGTGACATTACATAGTATATAATCATTTCCAACAAATAGCAGAAGTCGATTGAGAGCTGTTCTGAGAGTCATGTGATGGTGATGATCCTGCGATACGTAGTCAGGGATATTGCTGTTGCGCTTTGTGAGGGCGAAATACAGTGAAGACACAAAGCACCTCACGTCACGCAGTATCTGATTTGTTAGTTATCCTTGTTCGCTACTGTCCACTTGCCTTAGGGTCGCGAAAGGGATTACTGTGTAGAATCATCCCCGGGTTAGCACATTTGGTGAAACTAGAGGTACAGGGGATGGGGGCAAGAAAGCCTTCGTTCTCCACCCCGGAGTCGTAGCCGGGTATCGCATCCCTCCAATTTGAAATTTATACACGCTATGCACGATACAGTATTACCATACTAGCCAATCACTACCAGTCTAGGCTATCACGAAATACTGAACAAGAAGGCATGGAGCGGCTCCGCTGAAAGAGGCTGGGCTGGTAGGATCCAGAAGACGTTGCAACGAGGTGGGCAACAGGAGTTGGACCCTTGCTTGTGGGATCTGCGTGCCGGCTCAGAATGAGCACATCACAACCCAACCCAGCCAAGCCAGGGATCAGGGACCAGGGACCAGGGACCAGGGGGGGTATAGATTCAGAGAGAGCAGCACAAAAATAACAAGAATACCACAGTACAGACGTAAGTGCAAGGAAGATCCCGGAGTCAGCATTCTATTCCCGAGCAGAAAAGAGAGGGAAAAAAAATATAGTAAAGAAAAATCTGGTCTGACCCGCGTATTGGATTTGGATGGACGGATCCTTCGACGAAGGACCCGTGTGGTCTGACCACCAGCAATTCCTCTGCACACACATCAAACGGTTTTTGTTCATACAAAGGTAAGGTATAGGCAAGGTAAAGACAGCTTGAGTGGCTGCATCGAATCCGTCGCCAAAACAAAGAATAAAAACCTTGTGGTACTTTGTACGCAAGTGGCGCGAGTGACGGATAATGGGCCCCCCCACGAGATTCCTTCGCATGATGGATAGCTTGCACTCGAACTTGTCAACTTGTCCAAGTCTGTGCTCGGACATTTTCTCGGTAATCTGCAGGGTCGAGTGGAATGGGCGATAGTGAGATGTCTGGTATTACTACTGTGCATACATGGCATACATGCGCCGATTGACGATCGAAGGCTAGTTTCAACCAAAGCCTGGTTTTCCCTGGTCTTGCCTGACCCCCCCACGGCGCAGCATGATTTTTAACTCGACAGTATGTTTCCCTAAGGATGGCACTTTGGATCCTTGAACAATAAGCCCAGCTTTCTAGGCCATCTTTTTTTTAGAAGGTGAATAAAAATCACCGAGAAAGAGAAAGAGAGAGAGAATCAGAAGCCAAAACAGCAGATCCATGTGCACATGGCATTCCTCGGCCAAATCTACTGGAGCCCCCCCCCCCTTGTGCTGCAGCAACATCCACAATTGTTCGCATTCATTCACTGCTGTGGGCTTCTCGGGAATCATCCACCCCAGTTGCGATACAACGGTTGTACTGCACGTTAAGCAGTTTCAGTTATACACTCCAGGCAGACACTGGTTGACAGACAAAAAAAAAAAAAAAAAAAAAGACCTGCTCTGCTATCCATGATCAAGTCGCCGATCAGGCATGAGGACACTAACTGTCAGGATTGTCGGACCAGTGGAGACGCAAACCGTCCGGTGAACATCTGTTCGTGTCATCTACTTGAAAAACCTCCGCAAAAAGCAAAAGAAGCTGCCACTATGGGTCGATGTATTCCCCGGCAACAACCCCCGTGCAGTCAAGCTTACGCGCCATTCGGTAACGGCCATGATTGTCGAGGACCAAATCGGCAGTCGTTGGAAAATGCCGGAGTATGGTACGGAGTTCTCCGTAGCTATTCCGTCGCGCGATAGTCTAGATTCTGCTGAGACAATGTGGACATGTTTAACCAGGGGGCCGGCCGCCCCATTGGCTTTTTCGAACTGAGTAACTTATAATTTAGGTCTAGAGCAGAGTCTGGAGTAGTGCGTCCCTAGATTGGTTATAGTCCTTAGGCAAGTCCTGAGAGTCTGCGAATGAAGAACGGCTCTCTCTCTCTCTCTATATATATATATATATCTATCTCTATCTACTATAACAACATAGAGATCTGCAGCTCAAAGTACGGCCCTCAGTCCAAAAAAAGAAATGAGGGGGGTTTATGAGATAGATACAGATTCCCCGGTGGAGAGACAGGTCACGGACAGAATTTGAAATCCCTCGTCAGGGGAATTAAAAGTCGCACAGACTACTCTATAGGTAGATGCAGGGTCTGTGGGTGTTGCAACTAGTACTTAGTTACTCTGGTCATCTCCCGTGCGCCTTTGGCACTTACTCATTGCGCCTGATGTCATCGGAAGAGGGTCCAGCTTTATGCGTGGCCATTCAGCAATAGTTACCATGATTAACTAGGAACGAGCAGGCTTCAAACGCAAAGCAGGGTAAGGCGAAGAGCCGAAAGATGGCTGCCTACGGGTGAAAATCACCACGAGGTGATGGTCCCTGAAGGACCTGATATGGGGGGAGGGGGGGGGGTAGTGTTTTGCACCGTGAACAAGAACAAAAAAAAGAGTCGAGAAGAGAAGGAGGAAGAAGCTCTCTTGAAGGTGCGAATGAACACTAATCGGGTATAAAATTGGATCGAAAGAGATCTAACGGTCAATAACATTGTGTCTCGTGATTCTGCATTGTTATACTTTTGTGACTAGCCAATTCCAAGACATACAATTTTGTAAAATCAAACTCCATAGCTCGATAACAAACAACTTCATTGTTCATTGCTCATTGAGATATCTAGACAGACCTCGCATTGTACCTCTTAATAGAATTGTCATCATATCTCCCAAGTGGAATACCTTTGGTCTGCGTAAAAGCATGAAAACTCTCAAGTGTTGACAATAGTAGCCTACCCTACTGCTCAACCACCACGCCCGTCAGCTTGGAACTCAATTCCCAGAGCCTGTTCTCTCCCTCCACATCAAATGCGTGTGGTGCATACCCCGGATCGAATATAGACATGACGTCCGTCGCAGCATCGCCCACACCACAGTTGCACAGGTACTTGCCGCCCTTGCCCTCCAAGATCTTGGCCACCGCACCCCAGACTACTGTCGCCGCTGCCTGTTCGGGAGCCTGCATCAGGGCGCCCATGGCAGGGTCACTTCCCCACTGCTGCAGCATCTCAGTCGGCAGATGCTGCTGGAG
Source organism: Mariannaea sp. PMI_226 (assembly GCA_024336345.1). Lineage (NCBI taxonomy): Eukaryota > Fungi > Ascomycota > Sordariomycetes > Hypocreales > Nectriaceae > Mariannaea > Mariannaea sp. PMI_226. The sequence goes on along the minus strand of JANFOG010000001.1, from coordinate 3,560,831 downwards.
AGATGTCACGGCGCCTCCGGGGTGTACGGCATTGGCATGCAGGCCGCGGTCGCCGTAAACCCGGTCGATGTAGTTGGTCATCCAGATGTTGGACGTCTTGGATTGTCCGTAAGCAACCCATGGGTCATAGTTTTGCGTGAAGTTGACGTCGTCCCAGTTGGGAGGGGAGTATCTGTGGCCGTTGGAGCTGACAGCCACGATTCGCGAGTTGAAGGAAGAGGTGCTGCTGGAGAGGAGGGTAGGAAGCAGCAAGGTTGTGAGAGTGAAGTGAGCCAGGTGGTTGACGCCAAATTGCTGTTCAAACCCATCGTCAGTCTTAGTACCAGCGGGTGTGGCCATGACTCCTAGAAACAATCCCGTGTTAGTTCTTGCAACTCTGATAATACATAGTGGAGGAGTAATGTGTTTGTGCTTACCGGCATTGTTCACAAGGATATTCAGCTTTGTCGACTTGGAAAGGAATTCTTTGGCAGCTTTCTTGACAGAATCCAGTGAGTTCATGTCCATCTCGATCACCTCAATTTTCCCGTCGCTCTCTGAGGACTTGCGGAGATCGTCAACGGCAGCCTGAGCCTTCTGCAGGTTTCGGGCTGTGACGAAGACGTCGGCACCTGTCGCATGTAGAGCGCGAGTTATCTCAAAGCCGATACCAGAAGTGCCGCCGGTCACAAGGGCGACAGTATCAATCAACTGATTGACCCGGTCGTTGTCTTTGATGACCTGACGAGCGGTGGGGCGAGAATCTCCAGGTCCCTTGAGCTCAACATAGTGTTCAGCATAAGGCTTGAATGGGTCGGACATGTTTGAAGTCTTTGGAAGGGCTTGTGGGCCAATATGCTCGTGTGTGTAAGTGAGGATAGAGAGGGGCGAAGGGACGGACAAGTAAGTCGGTCTTGTCAAGCAAGGAGTTATTGACTATTCTCTGGATACCTGTAGGAATGGAAAAGACAAGTGACTGGTGAGTGACCGATGATGAACTGATGAATTCAAGGGCTCTTGAGCTCAATATATAGACAATAGGAGCAGTCGTAGACCGTCTGCTCCGGTGTCTCAAATCCCGCTTCCCCCACCCAAGCGGCCGTAGGCCGGGAGAAATGGGGCCGCAAGCGGAGGATTTTGAGGCCAAATTGTCCGCCCTGATTCCCCGCCCCCGCTTCACATAAGCCATCTCTCACCGGGCCTCACCCAGTCAACGACGCATCCCTTACACCCAACCATCCCCATCCCATCCCAGCCCTACTCGGGAAAGGGGCGCGGGCGTCGTCAATTTCCAAATCCTTGCATGCGGGCATCTTGCATTAGTGCAATGGATGTTCTAAGCCTGGGCCGTACCGACGCGCCCGCTGGAGAGTCCGCCGCCGCTCCGTCGTCGTTTACTGCCCAATCGCTGAGCGACAGTCAAGGCTCGCAGCCTGCAGGCTCCGCGAAGGCGTCGCAGGCGTGCCGTCAATGCAGGTAGAGTAGGCCATTCGTCTATTTATTCGTGGGCAATGACTTCATCTCTGTCTCTAGCCGGCTCAAAAGAAAATGTAACCGGGACCTACCGCTCTGTTCCTTGGTATTTCAGTCTTTCTCTCCTCAGTCTTGGTCCAAAGCAGAATGTTTGTAAACTGATGACCGCCATCAAGTGTGTTCGTCTGGGTAAAGCTTGTCACTATCCCTCAGGTCGGAAGCCATATGGGTCCAGAGCCTCAAATAACTCAGAGTCCTCTCCTTCCAGCATCTCAGTTGCAGCCAGCAGCTATGAGGCTGCTCCTCAATTTCCAGATGCATTCTTTCTTGATACAGACCTCTTTCATCCAATCTCACACTCTGAGCTAAGGTCTTCCCACTCAATACCATCCCATATCTCGTGTTGGCTCGGGTCTGATGTGAATACCATTTACGAACACTACTTCAACTCTGTTGACACATGGCTGCCCTTTGTGAGCAGAAAACGGCTAAAGCAGGGTATCCAGGCTAATGACCTGAAAGAAGCTTCAGGATTGGCCCTTTTACTATTATGCATGAAATTGGCTTCCGAACAGCCTGACCCCCATGGCAGCTCCTCTGCTGACTCGGCCCTTTACAAAGCGGCAAAGTCTTACCTCGTAACGGTGGAGGAATTGTCCCCGGCATCTCTGCATCTTTTCCAGTCCCTCGTTCTCATCGCTTTATATGAGCTGGGTCATGGAATCTTCCCAGCAGCCTATTTAACGGTGGGTCGCGCCGCTAGGCTCGGTATCTTGAGAGGCTATCATGATCGGAAGAACGCCACACAACTGTTCACCACACCGCCGTCTTGGACGTACTGGGAAGAGGAACGTCGCACGTGGTGGGCAGCTTCGATTCTAGAACGGTGAGTACATACCCTCTTGTAGTCACCCAACGATAGTGAAACCATGCCTCTCCCAAGTAGGTCACTAATGACTCTGAAGATGTCTAAATCTTGGCCCCAAAGGATTTCCCCTCGCCTTCCCAGAGCCAGCTCAAGGCGAGTTGCTGCCTACAACTGACTTGGAGTGGTCTCGAGGCGATATCGGTACGACGCAGGCTCTCTTCACTACAGGCTTCTCTCCTGACTCGGAGATTGGTTCATTCGCTCGCGTATGCCAGGTCTCACACATCCTCGGTCACGTCATCACCCACAGAGACCGTCGCAAGAATTCAGATTCGCGTTCTTCCATTCTGAGCGAAGCGCTACAACTTAATAATACACTAGCTGCTCTGGAAAACTACCTTTCACAGTCCTCGCTAGAGATAGGAGATGAAGCTGAAATGGTCACCACGCTTGATGTTGCCCTGTGCATCTGCGCGCAACTCGCATTGTACCACATTTACGCGTGCAATATGCCTGATTCTCAAGAGCAACGCATCGCAGAGGAGAATACCATGCAAGCAGCGTGTATCTCTGGCATCAAGAAAATTATGGACACTCAAGGTGCTGCCTTGGCCCGCCGCGTTCTTGCGCAAGGCATGGATGACCTAAATAAGTCAAGCCCTTTAGTCGCTCAGTGTCTTTATGACATTGCTACCGAGTGCCAATGGTTTATTCGTGAGGGCGATGCTGGCGACAGCACAGCTGAGACACTACAACTAACCATGGATGCGCTATCGCTTGTGGCTCAACGATGGGAGATCGCTGGTAAGTCCATGCGATACGACGATGCATGCGAGCCTACTAGCCAGCATTTGCTAATATACTCACGATCCACTGGATGCAGGTAAATGCCTTCGTCTTTTGAATCACTCAGCTGCTACATAAGTCGCTAAATGTATATCGGATGCTGGAAATCCGTTATGATGAGGATATGCCAGAAAACAATTGTATTGGGTATATTTGCACGCACAATAGCGAAATCCACCACCAATTCAGTTCCCACTCTTTCATTCGTTTTGTTTTCTTCACTTCAAGTCCGGCCCAACCTCCATGTACAAGTTTTGTCTAGTCCTTCTTCGCCATTTTTGTCTTTGGGACGCGCACCAGCCAGTAGATACCCAGCGCTGCCACAATATTGAAGGCAATATATGCCCACATGAACCCAAAATCCCTCCACCGGTGCTCAAAGCTCACGCCCCTGCTAGCCAGAAAAGCGTTGGTATCAGAGAGTGAGCAGTACCCGCACTGCGTTCCATTCACAGCCTCCGGGTTGGTGAGATAGCCTCCCGCGGATTGGATGTAGGCTCTCATATAGTCGCCGCAAGTCTCTCCATCGGGGGGCATGAACTTGATCAGTTCACTCGCCTCGCAAGACGCATCAGCGTTTGCCATTGAAGTTCCCAAAAGACCTTCTACCACGTAGGTGAAAGGGTTGATTCGATACATGAAGATCCAGAAGCCTGGAAGGTCTTGGGGCGGCGAGAGAATACTGTTGAAAATAATTAGAACCAACACAGCCCTACAAGTAGCTCATCATCACTCCAGAAGAAACATACCCAGCAAATGAGAAGATCATAATCATCACGAGAGTTACCACACCTCCTGCAACTTCATCGCTTTCGAATCCGGCAATTATCATGTTTGCAAAAGTGCTTGTAAACATGTAAAAGAGCCAGATGAACAGGAAGACTGTTACATTCCTGGAGTCGACCGCGTCCGTCTTATAAGAGTTGCGGTAAAGGCCCGTCGGAAAATACCAGCACACGTAGCTAAGCACAGCAATCACCTTCATTTCCATGTATCAGCAAGTAGTTCACCCCTCAAAGTCAAAGTTAACCGATGCTCACCGAATTCCACAAAGCCTCCACCAGGATGGTCGCACCCATGAAAGCTTTCCATGAGTAGGTTTTGGAAGGGCGTTCTCGAGCCTCGTACATGGTGCGCTGGGCGACAAATGCAGGCATCATCTGGTTGACAATTTGTGTGAAGATTGTCAACATCATCATGACTCCAAACATCTGATTCTGTAACCCGCGCTCTGTGTTTTTGCCGTTGAAGAAAGTCAACCCGATAAATAGCGACTAGAAGTACACAGGTTAGCTTATCCAAAAGCCACGATTTAATAGGGGATGTCCCTATTACTTACTGCACCGGCGGACAATGTGATCTTGGAGTAGATGTATCCTGGGCTACGCCAGTACTGTTGGATGAGCCTTCTCGTCACTTCCACAAACTGTTCACGAGGAGAAGCCGCAAACTCGCTGTAGTTGGAGGCATCGCCACTAACTTCGAGGGCCTGCTGATGGTTTCCTTCCGCAACCAGGCTTTCCAGCTCATCTTGGTTTTGACGATATTCTGGCGACTCTTGCCAGACGTCTGGCCAGTTGATCTTGGTGTAGCTTCCAGGCGCCGCTCCGATGACATCTAGCATGTATTCTGCTGGGTTGGCGCCAGGCGGGCAGGCATCAGCGCCGTTTCGGACAAAGTAGTCGACCAGAGTCTTGGAGTTCTTTCCGACATCTCCAAAATAAATGGTTCTCCCTTTGGATAACAAAAGAAGTCTGTCAAAGCGTTGGAACAGCATAGCGGAGGGCTGGTGAATCGTACACAGAATAGCCTGCCCACTTCTCGTAAGCTTCTCCATCAGGTCGCAGATAGACCACGACGTCTGGCTGTCCAATCCCGAGGTCGGCTCGTCCAAGAAGAGTAGAAGCTGTGGTCGGGCCGCCAGCTCCACACCAATAGTCAGCCTCTTCCTCTGCTCAACATTGAGGCCATCTCCAGGGACTCCGATCACTGCATCCGAGTACTCTTGCATGTCAAGGAGGCTGATAACGGTGTCGACATAGGCGAGTTTCTCCTCTCTTGAATATCGTGGAGGCTGTCGAAGAAGAGCGCTGAATGTGAGTGCTTCGCGGACTGTTGAAGTGTGGACATGAAGGTCCTGTTGCTGAACGTAACCGGTTTTTCGTTGAAAGGACTCGTCGCGCAGCTTCCCATCAACCAGCATTTCGCCTGTGACGCAACCCATTGTGACTCGGCTGGCCAACACATCTAGGAGCGTTGTTTTTCCAGCTCCCGATGCTCCCTATTTTCACACATCAGAATTCAGACAAGTCGATAGCGTTAGTACAACAGATGAGCAATAACATACCATCAATGCAGTAAGGGTTCCAGGTTTGACCCAGCCATCGACGTGGTCGAGGATGCGGCGATCTTCTCCCTTAATTGTGACATCGTAGCAGACATTCCTCCAGTGGAAAACAGAACTTTGCTTCTCGACACCTGCAGCATCGCCTGACTTTTCCATGCTGGCACGCTGGGCCATTTGGGGACTTGCAGACTCCTCATCGTTGAGCAACTTCTTGGAAAGTTTCTTCAGTGCCTTGCGGGTGAAAACCAAAACCTCACCCTTTGATCTCTCAGATGTGACATACTCTGTAGAGATCAAGTGGAGAACCATAAATAGCACGCCAAAAGCAATGACTACAAGGAAGTAAGGCCATTTATGCGAGTCTTTGTAGCCATATGTCGACGAAAGGTATGCCGATCCCTCTACAAAGTCCTGCCCAGGAACTGAACCTTGAATAGCGCAAGTCCTCGAAAGCCCTGGAGCAGACTCATACTCGGGACCTTGCGGGACGAAAGCAGAACAAGGGAAGGCCTTGTGCGAAAACTCGTTGATCATGAGGCTCTCCTGCGCGTAAAATGTCGGGATCGTCCAACGGATCCATCCGATCCAGACTGGCATGTATTGTGGTGTGATAGCAAATCCCGTATAAAGTGCAAGAGCCAATAGAAGAATTGAGGCTCGTGCCAGTGCCTGGGCAATGGTCTTGGTGAGCGATGCGATGAGACGGAATGCCATAGATATACTCATTGAAACTGCAAAAGAAACCATCAGGAAATAGAAAAAGGCGCCAGCGTCTCTCTTCAGGTTCCCCATGAAGTAGAATATAGCGTTGATCATAATTGCGTTGACCACCTTGTAAGGGATGTCGATAATGATGGACGACAGAGCCTCGGCGCTGGGATGGTAGAGAGCATATCGTGAGTGCTTCTCAACGATGTTTCGCTTGGCATAGAGAGTGAGAATCTCGAGCACGTTATTGAACGTATTCATCATCATGACGAAATAGATCAAGAAGGCACGGTTGAAGAAGCCACCAGAGTTCTCAGGGATGTTGTAGAAGATACTCGACACGACCAACGACTCAACCAAGTTGCACAGGAGCATGGTGACCATGACACTGGGGTCAGCCTTTAACATCAGCCAGGACCGTCCCAAAGTAAGACTCATTTGCTCAAAGTACGAGAGGGTGAAGGGGGATTTGATGCGCTGCGACTTGGATTGATCTCTCTTACGAGACTGTACGAAGCTATCGTAGTGCTCGCCGCCGAAGGGGTGGCGATCAAGATAGTCCTCCATCTCGACTAGGAGTTTCTGTCGATGGGCGCTATTCTTCCAGGCCTGCGCAAATTCGTCGGGAGAGCGAGGAGTCTTATTCTCCCAACCGGATCTAACAATGCGCTCCTTGGCACTCGTCATCGAGGTGAGGAAATCCGCAGTCGTTTGCTGCTCCGGGCACTCGAAGCCGAGATTCTCAAAATAGGCTTTGGCCTCTGAAGCCTTGCCAAAGAAGATCTGCCGACCTTGGTATAAGAGCAGCACTTTGTCGAAGACCTATAGCATAATTAGACCCACCAGAGCTCTTCATTCGTTATCATAAATAGGGAATCAACTAACCTCATAGGCATCCTGAGACGCTTGGTAGATGGCAACAGCTGAGGTGCAGCCCATAACATCAGCCTGCGTTCTCAGTGTTCGGCAAAACTCGAGAGCATTCGCGCTATCTAGGCCTCGCGTGCTGTTGTCCCAGCATTGCAGAGGTGAGTAGCTCAGAGCCGCCTCAGCGATTGTAACCCGCTTCCTCTCACCACCGCTCACTCCTCGAATGAAGTCGTCTCCAACACGGGTGTTCTTTGTGTGCGAGATTCCAAACATGGCCATTGTGACATCGCGTAGGTGCTCCGCATACTCATGCCGAGAGACGCCAGCTGGGATATTCTTGGGGCACCTCGCGCGTGCTGCAAAATAGAGAGTGTCGCCCACTGTCAGATGAGCAAAATGCTGGTCAACTTCAGCCGTGTAAATTGCTTCTCCTCGAAACGCTGTTCGCAGCTCTGTTGGGTGGATTCCCGAATAGTTCAACTCGGCACCTTCGTCGATATGGAAGCCGTGGGTGTCTCCAGCAATGGCCTTGAGAAAGGTACTGCAACCTGAGCCTGGAGGGCCGAGGACTGCCAGCATCTCCCCACTGTGCAAAACACCTTCGACATCTCTCAAGATATCAACTCTCTTCTTCTTCTCATGAAGCAGCCTCTTCACGATAGTTCCGGCCTCAAGGAAGATGTTGCCGACGCTCTTTTGGAAGTCAGTATCAGTACCGAAACCGAACACATTGAGATTCTTGAATGCCACTCCTGTCGTCCTTGGTGGGTTTCCTTCTGAAGTGTCGGTTCGTAGCTCGTAAAAAGCCTTGGCCCATTTCCGAGCGTTGAACTCCTTACTATCCGGGTCCAAAGCGCCGTCAGAGACGAGCGGAAACAAGGTGCCAGGGGGAGCGTGAGACTGGGTGGTTAGTCGACGTGCAAGCTCAAGTACTTCATCGTTCCTACGTTCCTCTTCGCCATCAAAGTCGTTTTCGCCAGCCCACTTCTCCTCGTATGCTGCAGTTACAGACGTTGCAGCCGAATCGTTTTGGGGGAGACGATCAGGATGGTTGGCCCCAAGCCCGTCAGCTCCCATGGTCATTTAATAAGTCCAATTCCTTCAACAACGCGAGAACGAGACAGATAATTGCAGAAGCTGCAATGAAAATCAGTTGGATTTTTTTTTAAAAGCTACATGTAAGCGGCATAGGGCCATGGGCTTTCAATTATATAGCGAGCTTGAACTCGAACAATGTAAGATCGACTTCGTTTCCTTATGCGCGACCCCACTGGGGCGGACTATGTAATAGAAAATTTGACTGGGTCAGGCCAAAAAGAAGCCCATTAGAACGAGGTTTTTCTCCTTGGGTCCCCTTAGCACATTGTCAGAGAGAGGTGGTTGTGGATCTGTGGATAAGAACTACGGACTCTCGGTCGTTGAGAGTCCGAGGGTCCGGCTTCACCATTGCAAAAATTCTGATCCAGCAACCCTAACCCTCCAGTTGAGGCTGAATGACTCGGACTTGCCAAACTCCGTCACTTCTTGACTAGCAGACGAAAGAAGGTATTAATTTTCAATACTTGGCACCTACAAGTGGTACGATTGATCATATGAAAATACGTACCCCGCGGTAGCAAGGCGCTTCATCCTCTCCCACTCCCAGTCTCCCAGTCTCCACTAGCAAATCCAGACGTTGGAGGCGGATGCAGTCTAAGTAAACGCCAATTTTATTGCGTAACAAATAACTCCTGGTTTTGTTTTTCACAGCCCGTAAGATCCTTCATTCCATCAGTCCTTCACCCGGACTTATATTTGCCGAAAGTCCGTCCTCAACCTTTGCCCGCTCTGACAACGATGCGGCTCGCAGAAGTATCCAATCTCGAGTTTCGTCCCTTATAGCGCGGCAACCAATCTTGTCTGCATTCCGTTTCCCTCCCGTACCTTGTTGCTATTAGCGCCATCTCAATTGCCGGATCTCCCATCTACCGATGACAGGTCTCGAGCAGCTCAACCGACTCTCAGTACGTTGCGCGGACCGTTCCTTATTCCCGACTTTCCCATGCGAGACTTTGAGTTCCAGTTGGTTAACCCGCCAGTCAGTGTACAAGATGCAAGGATCGAAAGGTTCGTCAATATCCACTATGATACTGCTTTTATAATTGATCCTGTTCAAATCCATTGACGACTCGCCAATTGCCTCTATCAGGTACGGTGCAATCGGGTTATGCCCCGATGCAGTCGCTGCAATACCCATGATGCAGAGTGTGTATATCCACAGCGAGTTAAGAGAAAAAGTGCCCGTGAAATAGCGGAACAGTACATGTAAGCTCGGGTTTTCCTTCATGTATGGTCTTGTTCTAATGGCGACGAATGTGGACATTTAAGATCTAGACAATCTGGGCCTGCGTTGGCCACCATTCTCAACCGCCTTGAGCAGCTCGAGGCACGATCTGCCGCTCCGTCTGTTGCTGCAACTCCTAGGGCTACGTCGTATACTCCATCAGTTTCGACCTGCTCGTCTCCAGCTGCGGTGGTAAACACGCCAAGTTGCGTTGATTCGTGCGATGCTTCACACCGCGTAGAGATTGACGCAACCACAATTCTCAAAGATGCTGTCGATCAGGTACAGCACCTTAGGCTCCGAAGCTTTTCGACGTCAGTCATCACAGAGGTGATTGATATCCCTGTGGACCTTGCAAAATGCTGGATAAAGAGTACGAACATACTTTTCAATACAATCCATCACAATCCTTCTACTTCGAACCGTACTGATCCCTCCTCAGACTACTTCGCCCATATGCCAACTTGGATGTTCCAAAGTTTGATTGACAAAAGAACGATTGAGCTGATACCTGATATTTTGGGTGTTCCACATATCCATATTGAGCCAGTAATCCTAGTTATATATTATTGTATCCTGTTTCACGGATGCTCTCTCAGAGCTAGCAACGAATCTTCCCATGCTAGTCTAGCTTACTCTCGATCATGTTACCTGGCATGCCTACGAGCGGTTCCATGTTGGCAACGACAGGCAACAGGGACAATGACTGACTTAATTGCTTCTCTTTTCATGGTTAGGCCTCCCCCAGCTATGCTTGAAATCCGCATCTCAGCTGACTCAACACGTGGCATTCAGACTCGTGTCGCATACCAATTCTTTGACGAGGAGCTGTCTTGGAAGATGTTTAGGCATGCTTGCGAATACTGCCAAGCGCTCAATTTGCACAAGCTTGACAGCTCGGACGTGTCCTGGGGCAACGAAGAGGACAAGTGTGATTGCGATGATGACCGGAAAGGGTTCTGGGAAGTGCTCCAGATTGACCTTTACTTCCGCCTCATTATGAACAAGCCACCCATTATCTCAGTCAATGCATGGCAGGTAAACTTGCCCTGGCTAGATGTTAACTCCCAGCCTCCTCCCCATGGCATTCAGGCGACGGCGTTTCTCGCCAGCTCGCGCGTCACTCTTGTCATTATTCGTTTCTTTGCGTTACTCGAAAATCCTGAAAACGGTACGAAAGCCGACATCATGTCCAAAACGGAGGGGCTGTGTCGTGAAATTCTCGACATCTTTGAAGAATGGCAATTGGTAAGGCGCTGCGAAGAGTGGCCCTCAAAGTTTACAAAGTGTACCTGATGTTCTTGTTCTGACGCTTCTCAGGATAAATGGATGGCGAACGATACCAACCGTGATGTAGAGATCTGGGAAGTGGCCGACGTACTACTCACCGGCTATACCGCCGTGGTCTACATGTTCCGAAAGATGGCAGTTCTAGACTCAACTTCTCCAGAGCCTGTCACGAGCAAGCTCGATATTCCAGAATCGGTAGTCGTCATGGATGCATGTCGTCTTATAATCAATCTCATCGGCCGATTACTCGTTGTGATCCCCTATGCGGACACGATGATTACTCTATTCGGGGCATACCGGTGTTACATTGCCTTTTCATACATCGCCAATGCGATACTGCGGGCTTCAGACATGCGACAGCATATGGAGGACATTAAATCGCTGGAGCGACTCGGTGATGAGGCAGAGCTCCTATGTAGAGGGCAGAGAGATATGGTACCCATGATCCGGGCAATGCAAGGTCTCAACGGAGAGATTCGGGCACGATGCATGCAACTAATTTGACAAGACCCAGGAGCTAAAAAGGGTACGGATATTAGGCCACAGTGCGTCGCTGTCAGCCTAGACGGAAGTACCACATGGTGTGAGGCTCTACAGATAACGGACGTACACAAGGATACCCATGTCAAAGGGCAGGTTGGCTGCGACAATTAGAGAATCAAGATGTGTCAGTAATGAGGAATTGCCCCATAGAGGGGGAGGTTTGGGAAGAAAAGAGAATGTGATCACAGCTTCAATAGGCCACCTCATTTAGCAATGCTATTTCTCAAACATGGGGACCGCAACATGGGTTGGGCAAATCAGGTTAAAATAAAATAAACAAACAGTATTCGGATCAATAGAACTACAACCTACCCCGACAGTCCTATTTATTCTCCGATCCAACCCTCTAGATGTGACAGAACCATGACGCGATGACCTCAGCTCCAGGGTAGTAATCATGAAAAGAGCGTAAGACGATACGAGGTACGAAGCACGAGACCAAGCACCCATCACTGACCCACTTACGACGTAGTACATGAGGTAGCTACCGAGGCGGCTTGAATTATTTGGGAGACAGTTTGTACGAAACATGTATGGGCGTCTGCAGAACAAAATCTCGAGGATGAGAAGGGCACAGAGGCGCGAGGCGATAAGTAACGGAGCTCCCCTATTCATTCAAGCTTTTGCCAAGAACCAGTACATGTGCCCAAGGTGGAGGTACAAATAATCCCAGATGTACTCCGTAGTGCTATTCAGATTAGGTATGCTTTTTTTCTTTTTTTTGGTCTAGGTGGTCTTAAGGGGGTTGCGCAGCTACCTATTTAAGCCTCCAGCCAACCAGCCCCTGGAATCGGGGATCCATTCAGGGCCCGGCCGAACCCCAGAAGCTCAGAAGGGGTCTGGTCGGCTTCTATTCTCCTGGAGGGGGGACCGGCCTCAACACCAGAACCCCGTCCCCGACCTGCTTGGTGCCAATTACGAACCCCACGGAGGCCACGACATCCGCTTCAATTCCTCCTCTTCCTCCACGACACTTTCCGCTCGCTTCCTCCCCTCCCCCAAAACGACTGTCGGTCATTCCTCCCCGCGCGGTGCCTGTGGGAAATATTTCGAGTTTTGCCCGCCGACACAACATGAGCTGAGCGAAGCTCCTTTGCATATTTGACCCCAACCGTAATCATGGGTGCTCTGTCCTTCATTGGTTCTGTCTATGACCACGACACCTTAGACACCCGATTTACCACCCCATCATCTGTTCCTTACCAGACCGTTATCGATGCGCGAAATGATCCCGACTCCAAGAAGGATAAGGCGCGACTTCGGGGACCGCCATCGAGATGGAAAACACCAGAGTTTCTCTTCTACTACTGTGTCTTCGTAGTTGCCGTTCCCTACATCTTTTGGGTTGCATATTCCGTGTCCAGAGGTATGTTGACCATGTCAACCAGTCCGATTGCTATCTCGATGCTGATATGGTAGTAGAATCTGATCCACGATGGCCAAAGATTCGAAGATACTTGGCTCCTGGATGGATCCCCGGCCGCAGGATGGACATATCTGACCACCAATACGCCGTATTTCGAAAGAATCTTCCCTACATGACGGCACTCCTCATCTTCCATCCCTTATTGAGAAAGTTATGGAACCGTTTCTACCAAGCAAGAAAGCCGGTTAATGTTGGCCAAGGCCGGCTGGACCAGCGCGCTTCTTTCGACTTCGCGTTCGCAATTCTCTTCTTAGTGATCCTGCATGGAATTTCAGCCTTCAAAGTCTTCACGATTCTCTACTTGAATTTTCTGGTTGCAACAAGGCTTCCTAGGAAGTATATTCCTGTGGCTACTTGGACTTTCAATATCTGCACCTTGTTCGCCAACGAGCTGTTCAATGGGTATCACTTCAAGAGCATTGCTAGCTTGCTCTCGCCCCCAGTTATGGCTGTTGTGGGAAACAAAGTTCAGCTGGTCAATTCGGAGCTCATGAACCTCGGCGACTGGCTCGATGGCTTTCGAGGACTTTTGGTCCGGTGGGAAGTTTTGTTCAACATTACCATTCTGCGACTCATCAGCTTCAATTTGGACTACTACTGGAGTCTTGATCGAGGCAGTGCCAATGCATTGGAGGTTTGTACCCGATGTCCCCCCAAACCTAGCCCTTGACCACGTACTAATAGCACAAAGAAGAAACAGCTTGACCCTGCGAACCTTTCTGAGAAGGATCGTGTTTCCATCCCCGCGGATGTGAAAGACTTTTCCTTCCGCAACTACATTGGATATGCCATTTACGCGCCTCTGTATCTTGCAGGGCCTATCCTGACATTCAATGACTATATTTCACAGCAAAAGGCACGGGCTGCTAGTATTGAGACCTCGCGGACTATCAAATATGCCATCCGTTTTCTTCTAGTGCTGCTTGCGAAGGAGGTGATCCTCCACTTCAATTATGTCGGCGCGATTGGCAGAGCCAACCCTGACTGGGCGTCGTACACCGCTACCCAGCTGAGCCTCTTGTCCTTCCTCAATCTCCACATTATCTGGCTAAAGCTTCTACTCCCCTGGAGGCTGTTCCGACTTTGGGCTCTCGTTGATGGTATCGACCCCCCTGAGAACATGGTCCGATGCGTGAGCAATAACTACAGCACCCAGCTTTTCTGGCGCGCGTGGCATCGCTCGTATAACAGGTGGCTTATTCGATACATATTCGTGCCTCTGGGAGGCTCGTCATTCCGAAATTGGCGCGCCATTGTGAAGTCAATTACCACATATCTGCTCATCTTCACCTTCGTGGCTCTGTGGCACGACATCAAGCTTCGCCTCTTGATCTGGGGCTGGCTGATTGTCCTCTTCATGCTACCGGAGTGGATTGCGGGATCCTTGTTTCCTCGACGACGGTGGGAAAACCATCCCACTGCTTATCGAATGCTGTGCTGCGTAGGGAGCGTGGCAAACGTCCTCATGATGATTTCTGCCAATTTGGTTGGGTTCGCTCTTGGGCTGGATGGTCTACAAACAATTTTCCATAGCATTCTCCACGATTGGTCCGGTACGTTCAGTTTTTGATGATGTGAGAACACGGCAACAGTCACTAACTCTGAATTTTAGGTGTCATATTCCTGATTTCCTCTTGCGGATGCCTCTTTGTCGGTATCCAAGTCATGTTTGAGATTCGCGAGTCAGAGCGTCGCCGAGGAATTTTGCTGAAGTGCTAGACTCTGCTTACACCAGTATTGGTGATGATGTGTGTTCCCTATAGGCCGGGATAGTGTAATGTTACTGTATAAGACTGGCATTTTTCAGGCATAGATAGCATTGAATGAAATGTATCATGAGCGTCTATCTTCTACTATTGAACAGAAATTTCTCATGGTATCGGGTATTCAAACGGTATTACGCTGACCAACTTTCAGTGCTTGTAACCAGTATGCACATGACACATTCCCTCAAGCAGTTGTCCTGATAAAACGCCGCCACTATATATTCAAAATAACGAATCATGCAGCTCTGACCCTCGCCCCGGGATATTGATTAATACACCCTATCTGGCGTCTCTGAGCTTTGGCCGACGGCATATTTGTTTTGGAGCGCGGCCATCTCCGTGTCAACAACAGGTTGTCCAGCAAACTTGCCTTCCTTGTGCAGCTTTGTCTCGGTGAGCCATCTTCGGAACCAGATGACGCACCAGACAAGGCAAAAAATGATGACACTACCGACAAGAATCCCCATAATATAGGCAGCCACAATGCCCCGGCCCTTGACATGGTGGTAGTCAAGGAAGCTGTAGACATAGAAGCCTTGGGCAGCGTAGGTGATGTAGGCGAGAGCCAGATACAGCGCAAGAATGAGGATGAGAAATGGGATATGGACCCATAGAGGCGGGTTTGTGCGAGGGACGATGACCTCGAACAGGGCGAACAAGCTATTCAGGCCATGTTGACTGACGTTGGACCACGCGGTGAACTCAACAGGGAACCAAGTGCCGTCATACAAAACAACCCAAAAGACAATGGTGACAAGGAACGGGTACGTGACGATGGAGGTGTAGAAGAGAGAATAGAGGGCCTGGAGGGGACGAGGCAGGCTGTCGAGAAGAGGGCGGCCGGTTCGTGCGTAGGTGAAGCTGTGAATCGAGGCGACGAGGAAATAGAATTGAAGGCCCCAGAAGGTGAGATATGTAAAGTATGAGAAGGACTGACGAACAGTCTCGCATCCACCGAGAGAGTCGTGGGAACACGTCCAACCAATGATGAAGAAACGGACGACCCAAGCGTAAAGTGCCTATTTGAAGAAACGATGTTAGATTTCTGTACGGCGGACATTGGCCGCACCCACACACGCGCGCACAATTGCCAAGTAGGTCCTCAAGAGGGCGCAATGAGGACGCAGCAGGGTACACGTGCATATAGCAAGTTACGTACAATGAGGGCTCGACAGGCGAACAACGCCCAGGGCGACAACAACCAAGACGTCTCAAAGCGATTAGACGGATCCCAGAGGTCTGTACCAAATTTGAATGGATTCTTGGGAGCCATTTGAGCGGGATGTGAAATTAAATATTAAGTAAATGAAGCCCTCTCCAAAAATAGAATAAAGATCACGACACGAATAGGTACGATGCTCCGAGGAGCTTCTGTTCGCGAAGCGGTGACGAAGAGATGAACTTAGACCAAGAAAGTAGAAAAGAAAAAAAAAAACAAGAAAAAGGGCAACGATGTTGAGACTGAGATGATGTGGGTTGGGTTTAATTATCAATAGACACGTCCACAGACCGTACGTGCATTGCCGTGCCTTGGGGTCTTTGGTTGGGCTGATGAGGGTGCTCATAGTGCTGATGGGCTTAAGCTTGGGCTGGCGTGGCTTGGATCTACTAAACGCCAACGCGGGAGGAGGCGCATCTCAGCCGCAACGATAGAGACCAGAATAGCTACGATGAATGTACGGGAGCTAATTACTTCCAGAAGTGCATATGGAGGCATTCTGGATATGTAGAGAGGTATGTATATTAGTTACCTGCCGTCATGACTTCCTACACAGTACTGGGCGATTTTATTGTGTAGAGTTTCTCAACTTTCTGTTCAGATGAACCTGACGATATCTTGTCGGTGAATGAATGCCCATGGTACATATATTGAGTCTAGTGAGTGCATGCATGCATGCATAGTCATGAGCTGGTTTACTCGAAACTATTGTTGTCGACGCCCATTGCAGAAAATCGATTGGCCCTGCTGAGGGGCATCGGGCAATGATTTGGTTGCTGGCATACCATTTCCTGCATTCCTGATTCGACACCTGTTCTGGCGGTATCGAGGAAATGTCCAATAATCAAGCACGCACACACCTGCACTACGTAGCTCATGCGCTGATTCATCGGCAACTGTTAGGCGCTAGTGCTCGGTGTCGTTCATGAGTTGGCGGGCTAGTTGATGCTGTCTTTTTGCGCGATCACTCATCAACTTCGCTGCACAACGCAATAATGAGTTCCATGGGCCAAGCAAGCTGTAGAAGGAAATGTTTCCGAAATCTCTCTGTTGATGGAGTTGCTGATTAAGTACGAGACGAATTTCTGACAGTCACCCAAAGTACCTTACATAATCGTGCAAAGGGACAAAGACCTCTTATCAAACGATCACGGAAGTTTCTCTCCGTGCCGCAGAAGGTAGTTGGCTACATAATTAAAGACGTGCGCTAATACAAAAAGAAGGAAAAGAAAAAGAAAAAAAGAAGAAAAAAAGAAAGGCAGTGGTACCTTCTGCAACAACAGATGGCAATATACAACATATTAAATGAGCATCTCCAAACCCGTCAGAGGACGAATGACAAAGTGCATAACACATGCCACCCCAAGCCCCCTTTCTCCTTTGACAGGCGCCAAATCAGGACGCGTTGCCGGATTGAAGCTCACCCAAGACTCACCCCAGCTAATATCAAGACTAATAAAGGAAAGGGGACCCTTGATGGGGGCAAGAGGCTTACGAACTACGGAGTCGAAGCCGGTGATAACCCATCGAAAATTAAGCCGCCCCAGGGTTGCCAAATTGTTCTGTTCTTCACTTCTATTTCAAGAAACACGGCCCACACTTGATAGAGAAAAAGCAATTACTTCCTTGGAAAATACTCAGAAGCGAAAAGGGAAAAGGCTCACGGCAATGCAGATTGCACATAAGGAAGAGGGTCATTGTGGATGATCGGGCTTCGCGCTGTAGACCCCTGACCTGAGAAAATACCATTGCATCACTCTTTATCTTCATTGAAAAGTAGATACAGGGTTACTTGAAAAATGTTTTCCAATAATCGGCGTGCGGAGCGACGAACAAAAAAAAACCTCTTGATACACAGATATGCTCAAGCCCCCAAGGATCGATGGATGGCCTTTGCACCTTACTGTGCACGGCCGAGCCAAGCGCGGATTCATTGTTCACTGCAGGGTTCCCGCCCAGAAAGCCAGGTTGTTCCAGTACCGCTCGCGCCATAGTTGCCGATCCCTGAGTCCAGACTTTCTTGGTGAGAAGATCCCTGGCGCTGTACGGAGCATTACTCCTCCACTTGAACAAATTCCCATATCCAGATGTGAGTGCAACCTGGGGCGGCAACCTGAAAAAGGATAGAAAGTTTGCACCAAGACAACTCAGCAGCTACTGGTGCATATAATTATTGATTCATATTGCTTCCCCATTGGATGGTTACGTTTCTTGGCCTCTGCTTTCAGTTATATCCCCATCACTCCCTTTCAGGCATGTGTGCTGCAGTCAGTACAGTCAAATGGCTGTCATCATTTCAAAAAAGGGTGGGAGGGTAACATTCATTATTAGTGCTCATCCAATCCCACCAACTTATTCATTCTTTTCATTTCTTATCCCAAGTCTCCCCCTCTCGAAAAAAATAATTTGCCCCTGAGCACTGCGTTGGAGGATGTGTTTAGATGGAAATTATGAGAAGAATACCTTATTCTCATAGGCACATCCGAGCTACACTGTTGTATTGATTGCCGGCCATGGTCTGCTCGTGTGAGGACTCGAATAAATTTCGCAATTTGACCGCAAGATTTCCCGCTGGCTCAGGATTGACTCGGGAAGTATGAGTACCAAGACGAATGTGGAGGCTTTGAGCTGCGTAGACGACTGCGTTCCCGCTTGTTTTTCTTGAAAGACCCCACCATTTGGGCAATTGACGGATCCCATGCTCCATAGGGTGTAATTAATTGCAGATTATGTCAGTACGGCGTATGGTAGTGTCGATTCTTTAGCCTGAGGATTTCAGCATCGTCGTGGAGCAGGGGAAATGGCTTGATTGTGTTTGGCACCCAAAGGAGTTATTGATGGATCCAGTGGCAGGGGTTGAAAAACTAGCAGGGGCCAGAGAAAGCCGCCACAAGGCCCAAGAGGCCGTCCACACCAAGTCGGGCTTGGCGCACTCAATGCGCCAAGAATGCCTGTTGCGGGGAGGTACAAATCCAGGCTCATCAGGGGAGACACAGAAGTTCGGGAGAAAAAAAAAATCGCCCAACGGATGTGGTATTCAGCGGCTGGAGAGTGCAAACGCGCCCAAATGCCCCTCTCATTGAGCATAGTCAAATCCTATCCGTGTACATATTAGTCTCAGTTGACAGCCAAGCCGGTACATGCTGTGCTCTAGTACCAATTTAAATTGGCCTTTACCTGGGTAGTGAACTGCAATGCGTAGGTACCTACCTTGGTAGGGACCGACAGAATTGAGCGGACTCGGGAGGGCCCACATGATTGGCTACTATAACTCCTTACTAGGCCGGCACCTTACCTCATATTTGCTCCTCGCAGCACGAAGTCCCTTGAGTAAGGAGACGGATTACGAACTACCGTGTGTGTACCTACATTAGGCCATGTACTATGTAGGATGTAGGTACGGCACACTAAAGAGCTAAAGATCAGTGGTGAAGCTCTGCACAACAAAAGGATGAAATGGCCAGCGGATACGATGGAATTGACACCGTATGTTGAAGTAACCAAGGTACTTGCTTAGTAGTCTGGCTGGTAGGTAATCCTGTTGCATCAGGTACAGGTAGGTAGGCAGGTAAGGACAAGGATATTATGGTACATACCTAGACGAAGCAACCCAAAGAAGGTACGCCCCCGTAGCCCGGCCAAGCTAGGTTTTCAATGGATAGTTCTTGGCCATGGGCCACGGGCACGACCACGACCACGGCCACGCCTGCCCCCCCTCTTGCATCTTTCCTGATGGCGTCCTTGATCCCTTCCTGGATTGGTACTTGTACTATGTTATTACTCCATGCTCCGTTACGTACATGCGTACCAAGGTACCTACCTACCTTCCTTGCTCGAAGCACTCGCTCTAATTATTAGCACCTCTCTGCACGTCGTCTCGGCCCTGTCTACACCAAGTGAGATCTTCGTCCTCCTTTATTCTTAAAAACTTTCCATCCTATTCCTCATTTCCTATTAGATCCTGTCCTTTCCTCAGTCTTGCGCCATTTGGCTTGGGAGTCTTTTATCCTCACAGCGGACCCCTCGTCACGGCCAGCCGTTGCCCCGGATTGACGAGAACCAGCCGGCTCATCTCCTGTTCACGGCCGATTAAGGTCACCGATCAACTGATGATCCTCCCCTTTGCAGTCCGGTACTCCAGATAAACTCAACGGCTTACAACCTCTACCCGTCTCCTGTGCCGCCGATCTCTCCCCGTCAAGCTTCACTTTTGTTGGACCGCCTTGCATCGCTCTCTGCCTAATGTATTACCTGCGAGATTCTTCACCACTCTGATCCCGCACCGATAAACCTTGACTCCACTTGAACGGAACGCCTCACGACAACTTTGAGATAGTATCATGGCGCTTGCTATTCTCTGAACATTCAGCTATTGGCGGCTCCCGCGATGCGATAACAGCCATACTTACTAGCTAGCTACTCGTCATTCGTTCGTCTGACTGCAACTTGCCGAGTCATCAGACTCGGCCGTCTGTTTGCGACACTCGTTATTATTACACGGCTTCTTTTTGAGTGGAAGCCCTACACCACGTCTCCGCCACCCGTTGTCCCCGTTCGTCCAACGACGGCACGGGTTCCTGCAGCCCCTCGATCCTTCGTATCCTCTCTTCGTTCAGCCACCATGTTGCCAGTAATCCGACCCGTTTCCAAAATCACCCTATCAGGTGCTCGTACTAGCACCGCCACTGTGCGTCCATCCATGCTCGCTCCTCTAACCTTCGACAAACCCAGCGACCTCCGTATTGTCCTTGTTCCTGAGGATGGAAAGACTACCTCCTTGGGTCAAGTCCACTTGGAGCTTGATAAGGTTGAGGTCGATCTTTCTGAAATGCATGTTTCTACCGACCAGAGCATCCCGCAACACCCAGTCCCGGCTATGCAGGAAGCGTTCGCCGAGTCTCTCCTGGAAGTAACTAATAGCGAAGGGGGTGCTGGGAAACCTAAACTTCGTGAACTTGATGCCAAGGGCCGGCGAGAAAGACTGATTGAGCAAGGAGCTGAGGACGAACCTTTTGATGCTACTTGGCGTTATCGCCCTGGTCAGGAGCAACATGAGGTGTGCAAGCTGATATCTCAGATCACATTCGGTGTTTACTTACTGCTAAATGGCCTCGCGGCAGACAATACCCAGGTTGTTAGCATTCTTCAAGGCCACATCGACGAGGTCGATGAGTTTCTCGAAGTGATGATTGAGGATTTTGCCCAAGCACACCTGGATCTCAGCGAGCGTATATCTCTTCTTCAACTTCCTATGGCTAACAGGCAAGCCTTCGAAGATATGTTGGAAGACCGCAACTTTCGTGCCCAGATTTTGACTGGAAATGAAAGGATTGACCATATTCTGGCACGTACAAACGCTGCCATGAAACAGTGGGACGGCGACATTGACGCTGGTCTCCGATCCAGTGAGGCCTTTATGGAATGGTTAAACAAGCAGAAAATCCACGAGTTTCCTATGTCAAAACTTGATCTGAGTAAAATATACCAGGCAATGAAGGGTAATGCGGACGGTTGGCTCAATGCTTTCGATGACCTCAACAACCAAGCTCAAGAACTCAATGGCCTGGTCATCAAGATGACGACGATTGTAGCTGAGATGGAGAAGACTGCCGGCGAGATCAGCCGGAAGACTTGGGTTAGTCAAGTAATATCATTCCGTTTGAGCACATACTGACAATTGCAGGCGAACATCCCACCTTTCTCTATTCCTCCTCAAAGTGACGAAGCCTCGTCGCCCCAACTCTCAGATGAGCCTCTGCCGCAAGTTCGACCACTCAGCTCCATTGAAAGTATTCGTAGCGGGGAATCGGCAGATACTATTAGGGCGTCGAGCTTTCAGGATCCTGAGGTCGGCACCCTGAGCGATTTTCCTCTTCCGGGATCTGCTCCTCTTCCGGGTTCTACTCCTCTTCTCCCTCCTCTTTCTGATGTCAGCTCCTTGAGTGACTTTCCCCTTCCAGGAGCTGCTCCCCTCCTCCCTCCCGTGCGAATGGTTCCTACTTCCGCTTTATCACCCGTTCCCGTCCTGGTTGCCGAGGAGCTTCCTACACTGTCCCCAACTGTGTACAGCGGCACTCCAAAGTTGATTTCTTTCGAACCGAAGAAGGATTTGAAGAATGGGCCTAAGAAAGAACCAGAACGAGAACGAGAACGAGAGCCTGAGCCTGAGCCTTCAACACCTGTGGCGCCTCCCGCACCCGCACCCGCACAGGCCGTCCTCGATGATGGGCCTTTATTTATTCTTCAACCAAGGACCTACACGCCGGTAATCCCAGAGCCTCTTCCGTCACCTATGATCAAGAATGGTTCACCGCCAGAGGCGAAGACGCAAACCAATGCTCAGTTAAGACCTCCGTCGTCTCAGCCTCAAGCCAGGCCTCTATCCAGACCCCAGACTAGCTCTCGGGCCGTATCTTCACACGGGTTCCAACCCAGAGTTTCGAGTTTAATGTACCCGCCGCCACAGCTTGAAATTGAACAGGATCATGAATCTCATAACAGAACATCTCTTCGGCAGCGCGTGTCTATGAAAACGACACCCCCCAATTTGATACACATCCCACCACGAAATCCAACTGAAGCGATGTCGAGCCGTCCACCCACAGCCTCGCACACACCTGTGTCGCTTGGCCCCCAAGCTCCTGGAGCACATGCTTCAGACTTGGAAGTTTACCACCAACACCAACACCGTCTGCCTCGTGCCAGCTCCCATGCAGACTTTTCCTCTGTTCCTGTCCGACCTCCACTCATGCCCTCGCCTCATTCCGAGCAGCAGCAATACTATCACCCAGTTCTAGCATCACCCCATTCTCCTCTTCAGCAGCGACCATATACGGCGGACCCTCGCAGCCAGCAATTTCCGGCCTCAGGCTATTTCCCAGGTCATTTACGACAGCAACCTTCCCGTTTAGGGGGCCAGAGTACTCTCAGCACTGTTACCAGTGCTACGTACGACGACAGAGCTACTTACAGGTCTCGACCTACGACCCATGCAGGCAACTCTAGACTAAAGAAGAAGAAGAGCGCCTTCGGCTGGCTCAAGAAGGCCTTCAGCCTGGACGAGGACGAAAGGGTAGAGTACCAGGCACGAAAAGCGATGCAATACCAAAACAATTATTACGAGACGAACCCGAAATTCTTGGACGGAAAGCGACTCAGATAAGGCACTTCCTGCTGGAGAACAAAATACCTTATGCTATCTAGATCTTTGCTACTCTTCGCTTTTCAGCAAGTTGTTTTTTTATAACGATTGATATCCAGCATAGCACCGTCTGGATTTACTAGCGAGCACGTATATCTATCAGCATCAGCAACGCTATTGATGCTTGACGCAACAACAGCTCACAGCATTCATAATGTGTATGCTAATTATCCAGAGAGATTCATATTTGGTTTCTCTGGAGACTTGACGGTCCATCATTGATGGGAAGTCACTCATAAACCAATTTTTTTTGGAAGTTTGTAGTCATTTATCGCCGAAGTACATACAAAGGGACAAGGGTGTCTTGGATTCGTTTTTTGACTTGGGCGATACAACCCCAGCACTGAAACTGGCAATGTTCATGGACCTGGAGTACGGCGTTGGAACACTTGGTATTATGGGAGAGGCCAATTTTGTACAAGTATATATAGCAGGATACCTATGTGAGTAAGGAGCTAGCATTTGGACTTAGCAATGTTACGAAGATATGCAGTACTGTAATACCACTTAATTAATACCACTACCACCCTCGATTAGAGCTTACCGCATCTTATCCGATCAATCCTTTTCCTTCCTGGTAACTTTTCTCTACATGATGCAGGTTTGCTCGTTGATGCTGCTAACATTGCCATATCTCAAGCGAGAAGATGGTGAACTGGTATACAGCGAATCTTTGAGCTTGGCAGATGAGCCAACCTGGAGACGCGCACATGACTCATGGAAGAAACAAATCCACATCTGGACTCGAATGCGTATCATATCTCCAGATCGCTGTGATCAAGTACACAGTTTCTCACATGCAGGGGTGGTTAGCCAACCGGCATCTACTAACTTCAAGATCCCCCTGTCTGTACACCCACCATCAGTAATTCATCTAGGGGCAAGTGAATGGACGTTTGACTTCGTTACAGACGCTGCAAATGTATACGCCAATTCCCGTTATTCTATCTCTTCTATAGCTCAAAACCCCTTGCACATAGTGTTACTTCCTCTGGGTTCTTAGAACGTAATGAGTGGGCTTTATTTATTCCTCTAGGATACTCAATGAAAGGTTCCAAGAAAAAAAAAGAAAAAAAAAAGTGCACCGTTTCCATTCTACTCTCCAAATCCGTAGCTCTTGACTCTACTGAAAAAGAAGGGTTTGTAATTCTTCAGTCCAAATTCACCCCAGTCGTCCGTTAACTTGTTGTAATTGTAAAACCCTCTCCATACGAGTTTGTTGTTACGGGAGCCCTTGCCAGCGCTTCGGAGGGAGAGATCCATGCGGTAGATGTATTTCGCACCAACACCCTCCGTCTCGATGAAGACATCACCCTCTGGGTCGTCACGGCCGCCCCGCGATGTGCTCACCTCCGGGTCTTCACGATCCTCGTGGGAAGATAGCCGCCAGCGGCCACGCAGCCCAAGTGCCATGACGGCTGAGGGTAAGTGGCGCTGGGCTGCGTCACGGTGTAAATTGAGGTGGAGACGAGTCAGGTAGTGGACGACATCTGTGGGCTCCGTGGTGGTAAGAAGGCTGATGACAGTTCCATCGCGGAAGAAACGCAAGTAGCGGTAGTAGGTAACGATATGGATGGGGCTGCCTCCCCAGGTGTTTTGGTTCGTCGACGCCTGACCGGTGCGGACATAGTTAACGGTACTGATGTAGCAGCCGTTGAATCGAATGCGTGGTCGTGAACGGAAGTGGTTCTTCCAGGTTGGGTAAACTGACGGCGTGAGAGACTCTGTGAATGCCAAGTCAGTTTCACGACGACGCTTGGCAACCTCCTCCGGGCTGAGGACCAAGCCTTCGACAATCTGCATCTGATCCTGTTCCTTCTCGTCCAAGTCTTCCCAAGTGATGGCCTTCTCAAAGCGGTATCGCATGTTCGCGAAGCCAAACTCGCTGCCAAGCGTTATGCGACGCCAGATACTCTGTTCAGTGGCTACAAGAAAGGCGAGGCGCTTGCAGACACGCGATAGGCGGGCAAAGTTGGCGACGTCGGCGATGGCCACTTCATGGAGAATATGGATGAGTATCTCCTCAGGGAGATTAGCCAGTGGACACGGTGGCTGGGGCATTCCCTCAACCTCGGGAGGAACAGGCTCAATCTTGAGAGAGGAAAAGCTGGTGATGAGTTCAGTAATGGAAAGAGGCCGAGATTCATCATCAGGTTTGTCAGTGGTGGATGCTGTTGCGTTGGCCAAATTGGCCGGGGTAGTTGTGTTGTTGATGATGGTGGAAGTGCCGTCAGGGTGAGCTGAAGGTATCGTCTTGGGGGGGTGCTTCTCACGATACCGTCTATCCACACTATTGTCCATCTAGAAGCGGGATGTCAGCATACACTACTTGATACTACGGTAGAGTGAAAAGGTTTCATACTCGATAGGCTATGCGATAGAGCTTGAGGCTGTCACCCATGTTACCTTGCGCCTCCTTGGCCATGGCCTCCTCGTAATGATCAAGAGCTGTGACGAGTTTCTTCTTCGTCGAAACACCACCGCGGACTTCATGTCTAACATGAGCTGGCGGTGCGGGCTCATCAAAGGCTTGACTTTCAACGTAATCATCTTCTGCTTCATCCACATTGGCCGTTGGCTTGCCTGACTTCTTAGTTGACTGCGCTGAGGTTGACGGAAGCCGGCGATGGGAGGGGGGCCCAGTGACAATTGACGGGCGGCGGTGCCGAGTGGGGGATTGAGCGGCTCGAGGAGGCTGAGAAGCCTGAGGAGCCTGTGGAGCTTGAGGAGCTTGAGGTTGGTCATGCTCATGTTGGTGCTGGATATCCGAGAGCCATTGCTCGCGGAACGACTCGAGCTCGGAGGTGAGCTTGCCGCTTCGGGCGGATGATGATGGCGACGAAGACATGATGGTCAAGACAAACGAAGTGCAGCGATTAGGTATATGTCCGGTAGGTCCGACGGAAGAATGAAGATACTAATCTACAACGAATTCATGATTTACATCCCACGGGATACGGATTTGTATTTCTTTCCCTCTGTTTCCTACCTCAAGTAGACGAGTTGTTGTGGAGAGAAGTGCGAGGCGGTAAGGATACAGGGGTCTAGGGAGGAGGTATGTCGCCGTAGGAGTCAGAGAAGGCGGAAGAGGATGTGAAGGTATTGCAAGGCGAGAGAGAGAGGGAGAGCGGGGATTGGTTGAATGGCGGGGAAGAGCTTTACTCCATTGATAAATCATTATTATGGAGTCGTTAGTATGGATGCACCTATTCTTTGTACTGTACGGACTACCGAAGGAACGGTATATGGACAGGTAGGTAAGTAGTTAGGTACTTTACGGAGTAATTAGTGCCTCCATTAATGCCTCCCCTTCCCTCAATAACTACCTAATGAGATGCCGCAATAAATTAATGATTACTTGCCAAGTACGCCTCATGCCGCACGCTGCGCACTAGGTACGCGTTACAAGCTGAACAGCTGTCCCCATGCCGACATGCCGATAAGAGTCAGACGGAGAGCTGGGTCAACTCATTGTTACAGTACCAGTTGGCGCTATTTGTACTGTGGCGAATAAAACAGCGACTAATACGGTACACAGTACCATATGTACCACTGTAAGCACATTGCTTTTGCTATCCATTCAGACATTTGAGTCTAGAATGGAGCCGCCCTATTTATGGCCTCGTTGCCTCTGTTCCTGTTCAATCAGAAGTCATCTTGTTTTATGTTTCATCAGAGCAAGTCTTGGACTAGATGCTTGGTAATCCATCCCTATAGCACTAACTACAGT
Source organism: Mariannaea sp. PMI_226 (assembly GCA_024336345.1). Lineage (NCBI taxonomy): Eukaryota > Fungi > Ascomycota > Sordariomycetes > Hypocreales > Nectriaceae > Mariannaea > Mariannaea sp. PMI_226. Next base: position 3,534,242 of record JANFOG010000001.1, on the reverse strand, counting down.
ATATCCTTGAAGGTGGATACATTCAATCAAGCATATTCAATATGAAAGCGGGCATAATATCTGATCACATCAGAAAATGAAAATATTTTATATTGTCTGCTAGTGCAAGACGACAAATTTACCTTGCTTGATGTCATTAAGGGCGTGAAGACTGACTAATCATTCAAACTGGGCGTGCAGAGTGGTGGCAGAATCATCAGTAATCAACAAATGTTGATCTAATCTACATAACGAGAGTGCGTTATCTGCATTATCAGATCCGCACCTGCAACAAGAGGGAGGAAGCAGCTGGCCAGTTTCCCAGCAGGTGGGTCTAGCTCGGACCAATCACAATACAGAATGACATCATGCCCCTACAAAACAGACTCACCTGTGACTTTCAATGGACTGGAAGGTGCCAGTTCCTTACCCAACCTTCTTGAGGAAGGGAAGAGCTACTTACGTGAAATTTGCCGCCGACGCTCCGACGCCGCCAGTAAACCCGAGTTTCGGGGCACCCAAAAAAAAAAAAAAAGAAGGAAAAAACCGAGAAAATACGGCATTACGTATTAGAAGCTCACATCGCAAACATCCTTGGCTATGACCTAATGACAAATTTGGCTGCCCCTAATTTGGCTCAAGAACCATCTACCCGTTGAAAGCGCTCAATTCCTCCTCTCTCATTGTTTCACATCATCAAGACAAACCGACCGCAGCGTTCCTCGCACTCCGTATTTCGCAGCTGCTTCTAGCGCGAAAGTGGATCGCGGGCAGCTTCGTGGTGACGGTTCCAAACCCACAAAAAGACGAGAGTAGCCGACAGCCCGACCCCGACCTCGACCGGCTTTTTCTCAAAACTGGATGGGACCTGGACGAGTCTTACAATAAAGTAAGACATTTCCACCTAGAACAGACGGGAAAGGAAGTCCGGAGGTAACATCGGCGACGCTTTCAACTCAGAAAAAGATTCTCGCACATCACATTCGTCTTTATCATCGAGTCATATTCCCCCGACAAAACCCTTCCTATTCCCTACTCCATTTTTTGTCCTTCGAGATACGCATGCTTTGACCTTGATTGACACTTCCTCTAACGGCGCATCCACTTCTACTACTATCCGCCACCAACCCTCCTCTTCTTCCACCACCACCTCTTTGACACAACCGGTACCACATACCATGCCGTTCGACGACCTAAATCGTTCCAGTGGCCTTGATATCCATCGCCAAAACATTCCAAACGCCGACGACGAGTACACGGCGGCCAATATGGTCGATACAGGCCGCAATAGCGGCAGCCGCGCCGAGAGCTCCGGCACTCCACCACTAAGCCAGGCGGACATTGGCGATATTACGGCTTCCCAGAAGATGATTTCAGCCATGTCGGGAAGCCTACTGACTTCATTGCTTGGTATGTTTTTTCTGCGCAACCTTTACTGCTCAGTCTACGGCATGATACTAACAACCAATCTTTCCCTCAGTCACTCCCCTCGATGTCGTTCGTGTACGCCTCCAGTCCCAGACGATCCCCCGCCCGAATGTCGACTTTGCAAAGCTCGCCATAACAACCACTTCCCTCACGCCTGCCCAAACTGCTGAGCTCGGCATCACTTCATGCTGTCGAGAAGTCTTCTTCGCCGGTGGCAACGCCGACTTCTGCCTCGCCACGCCACGAATGGAAGGCATCGCAGCAGCACCATCTGCCGCCGAATGCGCCGTCGAGGAGGTTCAACGTCGCACATTTAGTTCAACATTAGACGGCCTACGAAAAATTGCCCGCAATGAAGGTGTAACGACGCTCTGGAGGGGTCTGTCGCCCACTCTCGTTATGGCCGTTCCATCCAACATTATCTACTTTACCGGTTACGATTGGTTACGATTCAACTCTCGAAGCCCCTTTCGAGGTTTCTCTGATTCCTCAGCTCCTCTGACGGCAGGCTCGGCAGCTCGTATCTTGGCTGCTACTACTGTAGGTCCCATCGAGCTCGTTCGCACGCGGATGCAAGCGGCATCAGGATCAGGGACAACAAACCACCTAGTCGAGGCCTTCAAGGACATTAAGCAAATGGTGGGAACACAAGGTTACACCGCTCTCTGGAAGGGTCTCACCCTGACGCTCTGGCGAGATGTTCCCTTTTCAGGCCTATACTGGCTTGGTTACGAGACAGTCAGGTCCAAACTTACCGACCTACGTGAGCAGCGCCAGGGTCACAGCTTTTCAAGGGACGAAAATGGTTCTGAAGCCAGGCGAAGATCCCAGAACCACGAAAACCACACGGAAACCTTCGTGGACAGTTTTGCGGCTGGAGCCTTGTCCGGATCTTTTGCATCCATTGTGACGATGCCATTCGATGTTGGCAAGACTCGTACGCAGACCTACCAGAGTCAGGGCGATTCTCTAGGACGAAGCGCAGCCAGCCGAGCGCCAGAGGAGCGTAATATGATGCGTCTCTTGTTGCACATTTTCCAGACGGAGGGCATTGCCGGTCTTTGGAGGGGTTGGATTCCAAGAACCCTCAAAGTGGCCCCTGCTTGCGCCATCATGATCAGCAGTTATGAGGTGGGCAAGCGAGCATTCCGCGGCATCAATGAGCGGAAGCACCTGAGCAATGAAAGACAGTGATTTCTCAGATTTGCCAAGAGGAATCGCTTTTCTTTTCTTTTTTTTCTCTTATTCATTAACAAAAAAGAGGGGGGGAAGTAGTCAAGAGCGAGAAAACAGCAAAGACGGAGGAAAGGAAAGAAGGGGCAGCTTGTCGGAAGAGGATCTGCATATTAATCGGCGTTTTGAGGTGCCCATGAATCTTTGAACATGGGCAAGGTGGTATGGGCGCATTTCTTTGTGTTGAAGAGCCCTCCCCTTTGGTGATTTTACTGCAAGCGTTAGACAGACGGGCGTGTCGTGTAACAGTACCACATTTCTCCAATTTTTAGATATGAAAGTAATCTTGTAACATTAATGAGAGAAGAAAGAAAAATATATACCGAACTCGAACGAGTATTATAATCCTTATGCCATTTTGTGCAAAATACTTCTTACGGAGGCTATATGAAAGATTGATAAGGTAACTAATAAGTTGTGAAGATTATTTGGAGATATTCAGTTAACGAGGTCACTTGCATCCCGCAACTATCAGAACCTTGCAACGAGTGGGGGGAGGAGGGGCATTTTGATATTCTGGTTTGGGGCAGATAATTCCAATTGAGAAACGAAAGCCATCTTCTCAGGTTTCCCCAGTGTTCCTTTTTCTTTTTCTTTTTTCCCTTTTGCTCTTGTAAGTCTTGTCCTCTCTCAATTTTCTCATCCTGTTACACGGCCAAGATGGCATTTTTGTCGGACGAGAGAGTTTTAGGGTCGTCTCAACGACAAGACCAGTTGAAGTCTTCTCATCCTCATACGTCTCATACTCATGTTATACAAGAAGAGAAAGAAGAAGAGGGGAAAAAAGGACCAAAGCTCACATGTAAAGCACAGAACAGGACACAGCTTCCCCCCGCCCAAAAAAAAGGGAATTTGGGCTTGGAAACAAGAATGTACTCGCTCACAAACTCCGATGGCTTTCATTTCGGCCAGGACGTCTATGTCCTCGACGTTGATCGCACCTCAGCCGGCCTGGCCGCCATCGCTTCAGACCAGTCTCTCACGCTGCTGGACCCGGCACGACTTTCGCAGGGCCCGTTGCGACGCCTACCCACGCAGCATGGCAACCTGACGACTTTGCGCGTCTTTGACGGTAACGCGGCACTCGTGTGCACGGCGGGTGAGAACGGGACTGTGGGAGTGTGGGATCTGAGGCAGGGCAGCCAGGTTGCTCAGTTTCAAGGTGAGTTTTTATGCTGTGTTTCAAAGTGAGAGATGAATAAAGAGAGGGAGAGAACCATAAAAGAGAGTATGTGTTCATGTGTGCGTGTGTGTGTGTGTGTGTGAAACGACAGAAGATATAAAAAACGGCTAATGAATAATTGGACTTTGACAGCTAGCGAAGCACCTATCCTGTCTATGGCCTGCAGTGCTGAGACGAAAACTATTGCCGTGGGCACTGAATTGCAGAATCACACTGCTTCCATTTTGCTCTGGTAAGTCATGAGGAAGGCCTTCTTCCAAAATCTCTCCCGCTCCTCCTTCACCTGGCCTCATCCAGAGCCACATGTATATGTGTATGTTCCCATACATGCTCACATTCAACACTAGGGATGTCCGTTCTACCCCCTCAGCAAAAGCCCACTACCAGGAAGTCCACAGCGACGACGTCACCGACCTGGTATTCAACCCGGCCAACCCGGCCCTGCTCATGTCGGGCTCGACCGACGGCCTGGTCAGCGTCCACGATACGCGCATCGACGACGAGGACGAACTGACGGTGCAAACGTGCAACCATGACGCTTCCATCCACCGGGCCGCCTGGCTGACGCCCACAGAAATTGCCGCCCTGTCGCACGACGAGCGGTGCGCCCTGTACGACGTCGCCGAGGAACGGGCCAACGGCGACGCCACCCAGGACTTTGGCGATCTGCGCAAGGTTCTGACCTGCCAGTACGTGGCTGATGTGACACCCAAGATGGACGGCAGCGGTGCAATTCTCGGTGCTGGATCGCAGGAGTAAGCTCTAATTCCCCCCCTCCTCCGACTTCCCCTTATCAACGTCCTCCTCCTTTTGGTAGAAGACAACGCATTCCCAAAGCATCTTCTAACTCTCACACATCATTAGTCGTCAAATGTTTGAGCTCGTCTTCCTCGCCAGGAACCCCGATGGTCAGGGTTGGACTCTCGACCGGGCCAACAGCGTAGGCCTCCCCGGAGCCCATGGGGAGGAGATTGTGCGGTCATTCTGCTTCTATGATGACCAACATGTAGTATTCACGGCTGGTGAGGATGGCAATGTGAAGGCCTGGAGGCCGGGTAATTAAAATTAAAAATGCAAGGACATGGAAAATAGAATGCAATAAAAAAGAAATATATGAACAGACGTTGGGATACTGACTGGGGCGATTATTATACACACCAGTTCGTTGTCATGAAGTTGAGCTACTACGGGAGGGGAGTATGCAGCATGCCTTCGTTTAGTAGCATGACTACGAGGTTCACAGTGAATAAACCAAAGACGAAGGATAAAAAGGCGTGCGGGAGGGGGGGAGAATGGCAATTCTTTGAGATGCTAAGCATCCCTCTCATCAGTTGAGAATACCCAGGTTTTATTATACGTAGTTGACTCTCGCAAGAAGTGCAGAAAACTAAATGCCATAGCCATTACCCAAGTAGTCGGTATTACAATACATAGCCATTATTTTGATAAAGACGCTGCAGTGAGTAGCTTACTGCCACAGAAAGCCGCAATGTTCATTTCTGCGGGGGTTGTTGTTCGCCCTCGTTTTCGAAAGAAAGGTCGAGAATCGAAACACAACATAGGAGCCAATTACCTGGTAGAGTTTTAATTGGTTTGCGTGAGGATGAGCAAAGAACCAACGGCCAGCTGCAAAGACGACTCCAGATGATATCAGGTCGGTCTGAAATGTACGCCTTGAAACTCACCAACAGTTGTTTTCGGGTCTTCGCCGTGGAGTGGTGTTTCCGGCGCCGTTCAAGTTGATCTCATGGAAAAGGTCTCGGTTGGTTGCTTGATCAAACAATTGTTGTCCTCCAACCTCTGCACCACTCTCACTTGGGAATGTATCATTTTATCCCCCTCTTTAATCCTTCACCTTTGACAGGGCTTGCACCCACCGCACTTGTAGCTCACGGCCTTCAACCATACTTGTCATGCTTTCCCTTCACCTTAATCTCGAGTAACCGCTCGTGATAATCACCTTCCCTTCGCGCCCTCTTCAGCTTCTTGACCTCATCCTCATCCAGTCGGCGACCCACGGCTTCCTCCAGCTCCTTTCGGCTAATTTTTGACTGGATCTTTTCCTCCTTGGAAGCCCGAAGTCTTGGTTTGAACCGCGCCTGCATGCGCACGTAAAAGGTGGCATTGGGCGAGCTTTCCTCGCTGTCGCCGCGAACTTCAGCACCAGCTGCGCCTCCCGCCTTGGACGTTGTGGGCTTGATGGTAATAAAGGTGTCGCGAAGTGTTTGGATGTGGAACGTGCCAGGTTTTCCGGTGGCTTCGACTATGCGCAAAGTCTCGAGAGGCGAAACAGCTTCGGAGACGGCAGAAAGGGCGCCAATCTTATCGCAGGAGAGGTGTCTGGGGAAAAGGTCAACAACGGCTGTTTCGTTTTCGTTCCAGCAGGGAGGGGCCAATACTCACTTTCCATGATGCCCCTTGAGCTTGAAATTGTCTGTTCCGACAATGCGGTTCGCAACCCACACCTGACGCACATCATGGGGTTCCGCCGTGATGGGGTTGCCATCGACAATGTTCTCGATGGGGATAGCGAAGACGGTGCCGCTCGGGTCGCAAGCCAATGCAGACGGCTTCTCGGTGGGCAATACGATCATGATCGGTCCAGAGATATCCGTAGCGGTATCGGCGGCCACCCAACTATCGTCATTGTCGGCATCCTGGCCCTGTTTCTTCTGGGCGTCACCTGTCGCGTCCAAGTCGGCGTCTGGGTTGGCGTCTCGAGGGGCCTTGTCGGTGTCGGTGCGCTTGCGTTTCTTGGGTCGCTTATCGCCCTTGAAGGTGAGGGGCTTCACCATGATAGGATCGGGGGAGAGGGGGTGATCCCAACTCGGTGGTGATTGATTGCTTGCTGCTGTTCGGTTTGCGTCGGATGGATGGGGTTGCTGGGACGTTGCAATTGAGGCTGTTTAGAGCTCCATCTCTCAGGCCTAGCCTCTCAGACTCACTGGCCCTCCAGCACCATCCCAGCACCATCCCAGCACCTCTCAGGGCACGGAAGGCGGCAAGGCGGGGGACGGCGAGCTCCACCCGGCAGTGTCATGGAAGCAGTGGACGTTTCGGGAAGGTGATTGGCTAGGTGATGGAGACTTGCACCACAGTACCGGCTAACTCCCCGCAGGAGAGCTTCATATCTACCCTACGACTAGCCGACCTTAGGTGTCTGTCAAGAGGCAAGAAAAAAAAAAGTGGCAATAAAACAAAAGGACATTGACATTGGCATTCCATGTTGTACATGACCCCATAGTATATCAAGTCGTCCATCTTTTTTTTTCTTTTGGGAGGGGTCTTTGTCTTTCTGTGTGATTTCTATCACTCGTATCATCTTGCAATTACTCTCTCGCTCACTCACTCACTCACCAACTCTTTCATCTTCGCGGGGCATAACTATCTACACAACATGGCCCTTCAAGCAAAACCCGTGGCCGTGACTCTCCAGGATCTCAAGGATGGCATGTACACCTAGCATACCTCCACTCATCTTAACACTGGCTCAACCACGCTCAAAGTCATACTCGGACTAACTTGCAAACCGCAGGCAACATCCCCTTCGAGACTCTTCAGCAAGCCTTTGGTCCCGACTCTCTCGGCATTCTCATTGTCAAGGATGTCCCTCAAGAATTCCCCAAACTGAGACACCAGGCTCTCTCCTACGCTTCCTATCTCGGAAACCTCCCCAAGGATGAACTAGGTACTTCACGAAGCGGCGCCCTTTGACTGATGCATGGAAACCATTTTACTTTTCATATTCTAACTCTTACAACTAGATAAACTTGAAAATGCTGCGGCCAAATATCTGACTGGATGGTCCCTCGGCAAGGAAACCCTCAAGGACGGCCAGGTCGACACCTTCAAGGGCTCATACTATGCCAACTGTGCCTTTTACGTAAACCCAACTCTTGAGTGTGCTGCTCCCACTCCAGAATTCAGCCCCGAGACTTTCCCTGAGTACCTGTCGCCCAACATTTGGCCTCCCGAGTCCGTCCTGCCGGGCTTCAAGCCTGCCGTCACAGACCTCTGCCGCCTCATAATTGACACTGCCGTGCTTGTCGCCCGCGCTTGTGATCGTTATGCAGAGCAAGAAATTACTGGCTACCCCAAGGGTTATCTGGAGCACGTTGTGAGCACGTCCAATACCACCAAGGCTCGTCTGCTACACTATTACCCCCAGCAAGCTGCCGGAACCGATGATGGAGAGGACGACTGGTGTGCCACGCATCTTGACCATGGCTGCCTGACCGGTTTGACTTCAGCCATGTTCATTGACGAGCAGGCCGCGGATCCGACTGTACCTGTTACTGCTGATAAACCATCCTCAACCCTTCCACCTCTCGACGAACTCGCCGCCTCCCCTGACCCATCCGCCGGACTGTACATCAAGTCCCGTACCGGTGAGACTGTCCAAGTCAAGATTCCCCGGGACTGCATCGCCTTCCAGACTGGTGAAGCTCTCGAGCGCATCACTGCCGGCCGCTTCAAGGCGGTCCCTCACTTCGTCCGTGGCGTTCGAGCTAGCGTAAGCAATGGAAAGATTGCGCGCAACACCCTAGCGGTCTTTACCCAACCTAACCTCGGTGAGGAGGTGGATATCGATCAACATCTTACCTTTGGAGAGTTTGCTAGGGGCGTTGTGTCGAAGAATACTGTCTCATGATGTATGTAAAGAGTATGTTGACGCAGAAACAATAATGACTAGTCCTTCGAACATTTTGCTCCATTGCGTTATGGATTTCCAAAGGAACTAAGAAAGGCTTTTTTCTGTGTCTGACAAGTCCTTGTGCCCGCTATCAGTCACTGTGAACCTGCTTCAAGCCCAGGCGCCAACAAGACTCATGAGAAAGGCACCAAAGAAAACGAGGAGACAAGCACAGACTCGTTTCTTCCCGCGAAGGACTCGCCAACTTTCATCACTCAGAAAGTCTTCCGACAAGAGCTCGACCAATGACGCAAAAGTAAGTAGACCAGCGGAGATGGCATTCATGACCCCAACAACAATGAGACCGACTTCGGAACCTGGACTGTATAACGTGTGAGTTGCTAAGCCGATAGCTTGGCCAAGTGGCGTCGTGCAGCCATATGCGAGAGCCATGAACCAGGGCTGGAGCTTGCCTTGCGGCCACTTAACAGCCGAAATCCGAGTTCCTAGGGCAAGTCCTTCAAATGTCTGATGGAAAATAATGGCAATGAGCAGAACAATAAATTCGTTCCCAACCGAGACACTCAATGACATTCCGATAAATATACTGTGAAACAGGATACCAAGCTCGAGAAGAACACACTGGAGAAGCTCCTTGCGCTTCTTCTGCTCAGGTGTCAGGGCTGGCAACTGGGAGTCCTCAAGACTGCTTCCCTCAGAAGACTGCTTCGTCCTTCTTTGGTTGTTTTCCCCTCTTGAAATGTCAATGTTGGTGTGCTCTGCATCGCCCTGGCTATTCAAAGTCGTTAAGCCATGGCTGATACTTGAAGCCCTGCCGCGGAGAGGGCCAATTTCGCGGACTGGGAGCATCACCATGCTCCTCGTGCAATCACCATGATTTTGGTTCTGATTATTTGAAGTCTCTTGGCTACCGCAGCATCGAGTCGACTCGGCAGGCTGAATTCGCCTGGAAGGGTGAAAAACCATCTCGATAATAATGACGAAGAAAATCGCCGCCAGGGAGATAGCACCAGGCATAGCCGGATAGCGAGTGGTCCAGAAACTGTCCAGGCAAGGGTCTCCTAACGAGATGAAGGCGGTGGGTAGCAAATGGACGAACGCAGTGGCGATGAGAACACCAGTGCCGAAGTGGCGGACAGTAAAGAAGAAACGAGTCGGAATTCTCAGACCAGGAATTTTAGAAGCCATGATAGGGAACGAGCACGCGAGCGTCGAGACAAAGAAGATGATGAATACCGCCCCAACATGAAGCGGCATATTGTACGCATTTTTGTCGACACTGTTGGAGGCACAACTGGATCTCTTTTGGAGAAGAGAAACCCGACTGGGAAGCAAGGGTTCTTGAGAAGGAGCCGAAGTAGATGGTGTGTTGGATGAGGAGTTCCAGAAAGAGAGAATCCAAGAGACAGTAAGAACAGAGAGTAGCCAGGTCGTCCAGCTCCAGGCATGCGAAATGTACGACTTCATTGGGCCTGGGCAAGGACGAACGTGGTCATCACCATCATCGGCAATCTTCAGGCACGATGGCAATCCTAGAACAAAAGTGGTCGGTTAGATTGTCACCCGCATACAATGCATTGAAGTAATACATAAACAATAAGCCTCAGATAGGGTAGGAATGTGGCATACCTAAGCAACGGGATGACCGGCCCATACCAGTCGAAGAGCTCCTTCGGTCAAGTTTGTCCGTTAGAAAGCCAAGATGACCAAGATGGTTCTTTCCATTATTATTGACGACCAGTTCCGTACTGTTTTCCTTGCCAGCGGCATCTCGGCTGGCATTGATTTGATTATGAGGATTAGAAATGCCCTTTGGTTCCTGAGAAGCGACAAGGAGGGTGACTGGAGGGGATGAGGTTGCGTTCCTGGTAGAATGCCCCAGAGCACCACCACCAACAATAGAGGGGCGGCTCATTGTGGTGAAGTGGAAATCGCATAAACTTGGAGAGAATTCTGGTGGCTGATTGGTGATTGGTAGTTGGCGCAAGAAAATTAGGAATACGGTCAAAAAAAAGAGGCCATCATGTGTGAGAGTGAAATGTGCGAGATCAACGTCGGTGATGAAGTCCAAAATGTCTAACGCGGAGGAAGTCGGGTCAATGGTGGACGAGTTGACCACTTCCCAAAAAGAAAATAAAAATCGAGGGCAGAGTTTTAGAGGAATGCCTGCCTTGTTAGCAATAGGAACTAGAGGTAGAAATGACTGATGGATATGCCTCAGGTACTGTACACAGACATGTAGAGGTATGCATTCCTTTACTTAATTATTAAAATTAGTTTCACTCGACATGATGACCGCCGTTGAGGCTGCATACAAAGTGGGCGGCTGGGCAATCTACTCCACCGTCAAGAGTTAGAAATATCCTGCTATGGTCAGTCACCTCTACCCTTTGACCACATTTCTGCCCTCTGTCGAATGGTGGATTTCAACTTTTCGTTACTTCGTATCAGGTCAGGTCACCAACGACGAAAGTGACCTCGAATTACGGAGGCTTGCCGAGGCGATGCCGCAGTAACTCTGTGTGCACTACGTACGTGTAGGAGTTAGTCTCTGACCAGCCCGGTCTTGACCACACCGGGTCCCGAGCGAGAGTTCTTGGCGACATCATCATCCATGTGAGTGCGTGCCACCGTGACAGTCTGCCAAGCCCTGAGCATGCCCTGAGCATCCCGAGTCCAGTCCAAAGTATCGGTGTGCGATCCCGCTTACAGGGCTAAAAGTACACATCTGACCGGCAGATGGAGATGCCGAAAAGCTTTGCATCTAAGGAGTCCGCAGAGGATGAGTAAAATGTCAGATAAGCTCGTGTTGGCGATTGATGGGCGCGGGAACCGGAGAGAAACATGTCTCTAAGCTGCTCGCCTGGGTGTCTCGAGAGACGCACGTTGGACACGGGCAATAAGAGGCGTTTCTGCCGAGACTCGATAAGAGAAAGGCGTTACGGAGTCGTTTGTTGTGGCAAACCGCACTTAAAACTGCGGACTCTACATAATACTGATAATGCATCTGCAGTATGTTGGGTCTTCAGTAGGAATTGGAATTGAGACTTTGAGCGTGTTGCCCTCTCTGCAGTCCTGCAAGAATGCCAAGGGTATAGAGGCAGAATTTGACCGTGATGGGCATCTCTCAAAACCAGGCCACTCTATTCTGGCTTCGTTTGACTTGGGTCCATTTCCACTTCCCCGAATCAATGAACACAGAGGACAAAATCTCCGATCCATCCCACCTGATGAACGTCGTACTCCGGTTGGTGGCTGGAGGAACCAGTCTGCACACCGTCGTTCAACGGCGACCTGGACCTACATGAATGGCTGGCTGGCTGGCTTTTAATTTTAAGCGTAAATAATTCCCCTGTCCCAGCCCCGACAACAACCCCACCATTTAGGCTGGTTGGTGAGACTGTTCTAGAGGGGAACAGAGCACTTCTAAGCAAGTTGTGCGTAGTGTGTACAACACTGATAAGTAAGCAGTGAGGTGTATGTGTCTCAAGGCCGGGCTGTGTGCTGAGAGACGAAAAGAAAAAAAATGCTTTCAGATTGGTAGGTTTTCAAAGGAACAATACCTTAAAAAAAGTAGAAAAGGAAGTCATCATGAAACTGGTCCAAGTCTCTGGTGATGAGTAGACCTATTGCTGTTGATTCGCTCTTACGTCGTCGAAGGAATAGTAAGTGTGCATAGCTTCAACATAATCATAATGCCAAAAACAGTCTGAAACAAAAGATACAATCGAATTGAGCAGATTATTAATTCAAATACCATCCATGGATCAAGCATTGACAGTTTGAAACCTTGTGCATAAGGAACTACGATCCTTTTTCTCTTCCTTTTTTTTTGACCCGTTCATGCCGAGGCTGTCATGAAGTTGTCATGATGCAGAGCGCTGTCGTCATCTTCATCCTTCGTTCTTAATAAGCTCGTTGACCCCGCTGACTTCGGCGAACCCCTCTTGAAAACATTAAGCGATCAAGCAAAACAGAAAAAGACACTTCACTTACACCGCAGTTCTACACATTTCAGATACCAGAGCGATCAAGATACCAGATACTATCTCTCTCTCTTCACCATGGCTCTTCCTCCCAAGTTCGCAGGTCAGAAGTACGAGTTCGCTCCCCCTCCCTCGACCGCCTCGTCCATCGCCCACACCACGCACACACTGGAGTTCTATCTGGACTATTGCTGCCCCTTCTCCGCCAAGATCTTCCGCACTCTTACCAGCTCCGTCATCCCTGCTATCAAAGCCAACGGGGCTTGGGCGCAGTCCTTGACCTTTATCTTCCGCCAGCAGGTCCAGCCCTGGCACCCATCATCAACGCTCCTGCACGAGGCCGCCCTCGCCGTGCTCCGGATTCGCCCAGACAAGTTCTGGGAGTTTAGCGGTATCCTGTTTGAGGAGCAGAAGGATTTCTTTGACGTGAACGTCGTCAACGAGACACGCAACAACACGTACCGCCGGCTTGCCAAGCTGGCCACCAGGGTCGGAGTTGATGAGGAACAGGTCTACAGCCTCTTGGTCGTTGCAGACAAACCAGGTGAAGATGGGTCGCTGAATTTGGGCAATCAAGTCACCAATGACCTCAAGCTCCTCACCAAGATGAACCGCCTTGTTGGTGTCCATGTCACTCCAACTGCTGTGTACGACGGCGTAGTACAGGACGTCAGCTCCGGCTGGACCCTTGACCAATGGACTGAATGGCTCACCAAGAATGTTGTATAAGGGGATTGAAGTGGATGGCTTTGAGGGCATACACTGTTTCTAAAGTAGTCTAGATAGTGTACTTTCCAACGAAGCGCCACGATATACCATTATCACGAGAAATAGATCTTCAATCATCAATTTTGGCCATGCCTGCGATGCCCTCTTGTTGCTCCATGATATGAAGCCTTCCAACAATAAACACCCTAAAGTGCTAGGTACAGGCAGGTCCCTGATTAGGTCCAAAGGTAAGGTAGGGTACAGCAACACTGTGAGAAGCTAGGAGCTTTGTGTGTCGGTTACAGTGCGCATTACGCAACGCAGCTTAATCCATACATGGCCAGGACCACCTTACATGCGCTTAGCTAGCTATCTTACCTGCCTGCGGTACCTAAAAATACAATTCTGCAGGTAATTTGATGAAGGTACGTCCATACAAACTACTGTAGGTACTTCGTACCATGCCTCATTATTGATCATGCTCAATCAACATCGCCTTCGCTTCATCCCACTTCACTCCCCAAAAAAACCACCGCATGCAAACCACGCAGCATGTTCCAACTCAGACCGACATTCCTACGGCTGCGGCCAATCCAATTGACCTCATTTCCTACCTCTTCATCCCCATCAGCACTCCTCCTCCCTCGCGCGCTCCGTCGCTCTCTGCAAAAACCCCTTCGGCATCTGCACCAGCAGAGATGTTACTCGCTGCCAACGGCAAAGAAGCCCTCCCGCATTGAGGAAGAGCTCAAGCGACAAGCCAGAATAGCTTCCAAGAATGGATCTGCACATGGTACGGTTAAACGAAGAATAAAAGCCCCTTCTCTTCATGTCCGATCTTTTGAGCACTTGGCGTCCTGCTTGGAAATAAAACTCTCTTCGCATGAAACCTGACAATTTTGATTTAGAGTTCCCAGAGCGGCTGATCATCTATCACGCTGGCACTGGTCGGACGACGTTTTTGGCCATGGTAAAAATCACCACCCTCTTCATGGGTGCCTTTTTCTGCTTTGTTGTTGCACCCGGATACATTAAGGCTGAGAAGCCAGTGTGGGAAACGGCTGGTGGTACGTTATGTCCTCTTCCATCCTCTTCTGTCCCCCTTCCTTTACACCTGCATCGTTGCACCTATCATTTCCTTTTCTTTATCATCATCATGACTATACTCGTACGAATTGACACTCCGTCTTCTCGGGCTAACATCTCTCCCTCATGTCAAAAGTCGCACTATGTGGCATTATTCCCATCCTCTTTGTAGCTTTCGTAACCTCCCCTTTCGTCACTCACATCCACATCCACCTCCCATCCTACGCACGCGCCTCGCGTGCCATCTTGGAGCGTTACATTAAAACTCTCCCGCCCACCACCCAGCTCACATTCACCACTATGAGCTTCATCTCCAAGCCACGATACAGCTCCCTACAGGCCGGTGACCTTGCCCCCGCTCATCGTCGCTTCGGCCTTGTCAACTTCGTCCGCGACACCACCGCCGAGAATGCCAAGCGCAGCTGGTACATGTTCCGTGCCGTAGGAAAGTTCTACGTGCAAGACAAAGGCCCCGTGCAGAAGGTTCGCTATGAGAAAAAGAAAGATAAAGTTGACGCTTGGATATGGGATACTATCAAGGAAAAGGTGAACAGTAAGGCTAAAAACATGACCTCACAATAGATAACCTAGGTAGGTAGGTAGGTAGAAGAGGAGTTAGGCAAGCGGCCATACCCTTATTAAATTCGATGTACATTACTATACCCACCACAAGGTTACATATTTGCCCGTATAGCTCTAGTTCTGTCATGTTCAACAATGATTCCTCATATATAGAGAGAAGTCCAGTTCAAGGAACAGTTGCAACGTAACAGTGGTACTCCTGGATGATAGCTAAATACAGGGCCTGATATCAAAGGTATCTCATACACCAAGTTCGTAACAACCCCTTTTCCTACCAGATTTTGACCCGACTTATTTTACCCCAGAAAGAATTCACCTTGGCTACTCAGTAGGCCAAGATTGGTCTATACGTGAAAAATAATAATAATACATTCATGTCCAAGATGCACCTAGCCCTACATCAAGTTGAGAGCTTTGAACCCAATAAAAACGCCTCTTTTCATACGTCGTGGTGATTTAGCTTTCCCGCAGCCCCCCATCTGATAATTGTCCCTCCGCTTTCGGTTGCACTGAGGCTCTGCGTCTCCAAATGATTGCAACGCGGCTGACAAAGAGGCATCTCCAAATATGATTGGTGTAAGATCTGTCTCAATATCCTTGGTGCCGTCGCCACGGATGGAACGCAAATGGGTCCTTGGGATAGACAGGAATTGACACAAAGAGAATCTCGCCCAAGCCATTTGCGTGATATAATGCGAGAACAAGGGATATAATCGTCAAAAGAAGAGTTAATAATCCACTCCCAAATTCTTCTACAGCCATGATTTCTGGGTTTCTCAGCGGCGTTTGATGATTGGTCCACCATCATAGTCCCAAGCCCGCTTGAGACCACCCTCGTACACGCTGGCAACGGATTCCTGCCACATGGCAGGAGTCACGAAACTCGCCACAGGGGCCGCAGAATACTGCGATGGTGACAGCTGTTGTGAACCAGCCGGCAAACTAGTATGAATAGCCTGGATATCCTGAAGTGTAGAGACCTCAGTGGCACCTGTTGATGACGAAACGTTTAGAGGGCTGGATTGAGGAGGGGTGGACGTAGATTGAGAGTGAGCGGGCGTACCAAATGTCGTGTTCCATTGACTAGTAAATCGAGTCAGCACCTCTGCAGTAGGTATTATAGACAAGAATGACAAACTCACTCAAATATCCGGGAAGGGTTCCATCCAGGCTGATCCGGAAGGGGCATGTTCTGAGCCATGCCGGGGGCCTGGGTTCCTTGAGGCATCATAACGAGCGACTGTGGAGCTGGGGAGTCACTCTTGCTGTCCAATGGGCCCGCAGATATGGGAGGTGTTATAGGGTGACTGGGATAACTGACTTGTTGAGCACTTTGAGTATCCAACACCTGGTCCAGGGGGTCCGTTCGGTTGACCAGAGGGCGGTATCCCTGGGGGGCCTGTGGTGGACTCGAATGAGTCGAGGGATGTGGACTTCCGTAGGGAAAACTCGGCTTCAAGACAAATGGTTTCCTGATGTTGGCAGAGAAAGCCTCCCGAAGAGCATTGATCTGTTTCTCGAGCTCCGGCATCGACCAAGACTCCATAACCTTTTCGAGAATTCTCATATGCCGAGTGAAGAATTCACGGGCATCACTGTTCAAATCGGGGTCTGGCGAGACGATAGCAACCTATGATACACGAGTTAGATTGAGACTTTCTCGCAAAAAGGACTCTCCCCTTAAAAAAAAAAGAAAGAAAAGACGCGGTAAGTCCTACCAGATGGATGACAATGCAAGACAGCCCGGCATACACAACAAAACTGTAACCTCGCTGCATGCATTGTAGACCAGTTAGACCAAAGGTGTTGTAAGTAGCTTCCTGCAATCGGCATACGGTCTTTGCTGAATTGTAGCAAATGAGCATCTGCCGTTTCCATTGGCCATCTGGAGAATTGGGATCCAAGAACGACAGTTGTGGCCGATGAAAGAGTATCAGGCTAAGGTAATAATAGGCATGTAGGTTTCCAAGAAAATGAGACGGTGTCCATGGAGGAGAACTGTCAGGCGGGAACGATATTGCTAGGTCCGTAGGCACCTCAGTCAGCCATGTGGTGACGGTCTGATTCAGCTGTTGGAATTCGGGATCGATCCCCCACTCTTTCCGCCTCCTTACACGGGCGTAGACTTTACTCATCTTGCTAATGTTCAAGACAACCCGAGCAAAGTAAGTAAAATTTCGTGATACATGGTACTCGTCTTCTTGACAGCCAGGAACAGGCCGCGGCACGCTAAAGTCAACAGAATCTATAGAGACTGCAAGGTCATGGCGGCCTGGGAAGTTTCAGGTTTGTCAGCTTGGAGAGTCGCAAAATCTTGAAAATACGAGGAAAACGTACCTTGAGGGGTTCCAACCATAACCTCACAGATGAAGACAACTTGCCAAATTCTGGTCCGTAACTGGCATTCTTGAGCAGTGAATTCACAAGGGTTGCCTGCCTGATGGTCTTCATAATGTTCATCTAGGCCGAGGTCTTTTCCAATCTGGACGCATTGCACAACAGTCATCCAAGATCGATAGTAATATCCTCGTTTGGGAGCGGCTTCCCGCGCCTTGAGGATGATTAACAAGGCTTGTAGAGTACTTAACCTCGGGACATCCATGAACGAGTCCGCGTGTCCTACCCAAGTTAGCTAAGGGCTTAGGAGCAAGAGTCCTGGCAGGCTTACTGCTTGCAAGTGCGAGCCATTGTTGGCCTTCTGTTGGATCCTCCGCCAAGCGACCACCAATAGCGAATAAGGCTTCGAGAATCAATGGAGAAATGGATTCCCTATCGGAATTCCATTGTTGATAAAAGAGTGCCTTGTTGAGAACGGGCACATAGCTGTGGACATGAGTAAAGTAGAGATCAAAATAACGCATCGCATGGTCGTCATCCGGCATCAATTCTGGTGGAATGCGAATCTTCAAGCCCGGAGTTGATGTCATGACTGGAAGGGTACTTTTGTAGTCATCTGATTCCTCAACGGCTGGCTCTTCACCTCGTCTGAATGAGGCCTTGTTTCTCAGGTATGGCGCTGTACAGGCGGGATTAGCTTAGTTTCAATATCCTAACTTGATCTTGTATATTACCTGTTCCTGCTTCATTCACTTTGAGGGTTCCAAGCAAATCAGCAAGATCTTGGTGCTGGTATTCGCTAGGGGAGTATGCCTCCGGAGAGGATTCCTGGCGAGGCGGTTGTTGCTGTTGCATGGGGGGAGTGGGAAAGACGCTCTGAGCGTACGAATGATCCATCATAGACACAGGGGGCTGAACTGCTCCATATGGTATGTTGCCTTGTGTTTGAGTGGTATCATACTGAACGTGGTGATACGCAGCAGAGCCTGAATCTGGGTATGCCTGTTGTGTTGCATACATGGCAGAAGCGGGGGCTTTGGGGCCTGTTTGAAGAGCTTGCTGTTGCATTGAAATTTGCTGGAATTGGTCCGAAGGACTCATCTCGGCTGGTTCATAGGTCGTCGAGTCAGGGGCACCGTCGTAGCCATTCGGGCGGACGCAGTGCAGCTTGAGTCTGATGCAAGCGGAGCAGGGCCAAGTATTCGTAGTCGCAGCGTCGCATTTGATTTTCCTCCTCCGGCAACCCTCACAAGCTCTCATGACTGCATTATTTGATCAGCTTAGGTACGAAGTGGGTAATAATGAACAAGGAGTATCGATATCATACCTTTCAGCCGTTTGTGACGGTTGTGCTCGTCGACGAACACATAGTCTACAATGAGGGGTCAGTTTACTGAAGGTACCTGGAAGGCGCGGGGCTCGAATAGCAGCGGGAGGCGCACTCTTTTGTGTTTCGCGCTGAGCATATTGCTGAGGCGCAAACGAAAAATTGTTCATCTGGGAGTTTGTGGGCAAGATGCGACGAACGGAGGGGTCGTTTTCCGACATAGTGGACGACGTGGTGGTGAGGTCACAACCTCCAAGGACGTCGAGCGTTGTTGTCGCTAGTAGCCAACATGAAGTCGGCGCGCGACGCAACGGAAAAGATGCAGGTGTGCGTAAACGTCAAAGAAAAAGATCGACAGTAACCTGATGTGCGCACACAATTTTCGAAAATCACTGAATAAGAAATTGACGTCGGACGGAATGGTCGTGGGAATAAATTCGTATCTCAGTCGGCGTGGCGAGTGTGGCGAGTGAGGACGGCGAATTGGCGACGCGGCAGACGACAGACGGAAGACGGGACGAGCCAGGTGGATGCGGAGGTGTGAGTGCAGGAGGCGGTCCAGGTTCTTTATTATGGATGGACAAGCCAGGTTAGAAAGAGAACAGTGATGAATGCGTAACTAACTTATTGAGTTGGAGGAGTAGGCTGAAAGTGGAAAGTGAAAGTAACTTGGAGGTAGGGCGCTGCAGCGATCGTCTTAAAGCTGGGCTACTAGGGCTGTGGCAGCATCCATCCTCTAGTAAGTCCTCAGAAGGGCCATGGACACAAGGAACGACGCCAGATCACTAGTCCGTAGTGAGAGTTGGGGGGTGGGCTTGGGGGTGAAAGCTTGGGTGTGGGTGGTGGTGTCTCTGGGGGGGCTTGGCGTGTGCGAATAGGCTTGAGCCATGGAATCTCCAGCCTTGAAGGCCTTGAGCCTTGACCTTGAACCTAGACCTTGGCCTGGTCCTTAATGGCTGTGGGTTTTGAGCTTGGGATTCTTTGGGGATCACGACCAGGGCCGAAGACAAGGCCAACAGGTCAGGGGTGGTGAAGGTGATGCAAGTGAGGCAAAGGGTGTTGCGGATATGGGAAAATGTGGGCGCCAGAAGCGCAGAATGTGCAGAGATGGTCCGCTTGAGCGGACTTATTCAGTGACCTTGGATCAGTAGCCTACACAGTTCGTTGTCCTTCTTTTGTGTTGTGTCCAGAATTAGGGCGTCACAATTTGGGTAGCCAGGGCGGTGACGATAGTGGGGATGAAGGGGAGATGCCAAATCAAATATGTGCGCGCTGGCGCAAGCAATGGTTGACACGAGTGAAGCGTCTTGTGGTGTTGATGTCGGCGGTTTTGACAGCAGGGTGGAGTGATTGATGGGCAGCAGCCACACGAAGTACCTACCAATGTCTAAAGGCAAAAGGAGGAAAGTCAAAGCAGTAGTCTTGTAATATTGATACGGCAGTGGCAAATGCCCAAGAGAGAAGTAGAGGATAAAAAAAAGAGGATATTGGCCAAAGAAAAGATGTAAAGCTCGAAAGTGAGGGAAGGAGTACTGCCTCTCAACCCACACCAACGGACATTGGAGACCTAAGGTAAGTAGGCACGGATGTATTTTACATAGGTACGTAAATATACCTTAGCACACTGCAACAGGTAGTAAGGGGGACAACCAACAGGCATCTTGCGATGCTTCAGTTACTCCTTCGCGGTGCACTGCAGCTATATCCCGGCTGAAGGGTGCAGTGTGTGTCTTTGCGGCCACGAGTGACGGACGAAAAAAAAGGTGTGAACCTTGGATGAAACAGGTAGGTCGGGGTGTGTGGTGTGTGGTGTGGTGATGACGTTTGTGCCCTCGGACGATTGAAGAATACCATCGAGAGGAAGCGATTTTAGCAAAGGAGGGGGCGTGGATGCTAGTGTGGAGAGTGTGGATCCATAGTTTAGGCCTGGGAACTTTTCCAGTGCTATCTCTGCACGTATGCACAGTAGTTACGTACTTCCTAAACCTTTCCCGTGGGACTTGCTAAGGTATTCGGCCCTGGGGTGAGGGATACAGTGGCAGCTTTGCATGCCCACGCTCCATAATTTCGCTGCTCTAATTCAGAGTGCCTAGCCCATACGTGGATGTTGATGAAAGGGGAAAGCACTTGATTCCAGCTCCGCGGTTGAGAAACTGGCTATCCAGTAAGAGTCCCAGAAAGCACGGAATTTCCCTTTGGCGGTAGGGTGTCCAATAATCAGCGAGAGCCGCACTGTACGGCAACGGGACGTGCTTCAATGGGTTGATCTACGAGGTGCTAACGAGGACGGGAGAGATGCAAATACAACATCAATTAATAAAGCACCAATTAATGGCCGAGTTTCTAGTTTCTAGTTTCTAGTTGCAGGTACGTGCATAGCCATCACAGTCGTGTTCCCTCAACTTCTCTAATCGACGCGTGTGAGGACATAATCCATCAGCCTTTTGAGCCAGCTGCATGTTGGTGCTTGTTTCAAACCTGGTGCTTCCCGATCGTGATGATTGAAAGCCATGAAATTCTTGTGCCCCATACCTAGGCAAACAACTACTGTACTCTAACCCCCGCCCATACATTTTACCTCACTATGCATGTTCTATTGCAGCAAGTAGCACAGAAGGGTTGCTCCGCTGCCTACGAGGCTTCATCTCGCGGGTTTTGGTGGACATCTCAGTTTCCTCCCTCTATCTATGGACCTGCCGGTACTTCTTGTGTAGCAGGAAGTTTAGTCTCACGATGGTGCAGGTCTCGGTGGTTGCAAGGAAGATGCGACGCTGGTTGGCCCGTTGTTGTGTGCCCTTCCCCCTTGTCCCGCAGTCGCACAAGCCTAGGATGCATGGAAGAGTATTTGCGCAGCAAAAAGACATACGGTACTACTACGGTACATGAGCATGGAGGTGCGCTGTCTCTTGCCCAGCTGCACATCTGGGTTGCTATAGACGTTTTTGAGGCGACGGTTCCGGGGCTTCAGTGCATACTGTACTGTAGTATTTGAAGCTCCCGGTAACTACAGTAGACCATCACTAGATATGCCACTATCTAGCACTAAGAAGCGGAGAGATCCAACATGTTGTCATGTGTGGGTTAGTACCTTGGACCACAAGGTACGACCGAGCTACTCACGTTATGTATTATTTCACTGGAGCTTCAGAGCCGCCATTACGTATCAAGGCATCGGGGCAAATCAAAGATGAATTGTGTGACAAGAAGTCCCAGCTTATTAGGATCATGCCGTATTCCGACATAGCATCTCCAAGTTGGGCACAGTGCTGACGGCTCTTTGCCTTACCGCCTGGGCCTGTCCTCCTCCAATGGTGTTGTCGAGAAGCAAAGCGACACCATGCATGAAAATGAGCTACTTCAGCCTGCCTCTTGGAGTCGAGCAAGGAAAAAAGTCTCCGCCAGGATCCACTGCCTCGAGCCTCGACATGGAGGTGGTGAGAGAAGTTGTGGCACTGTAATCTGTGCATCTGTGAGATTCATGGGCCACACGGTTCCTCATCTATCAGGGAAGCAGGGTGTTACGGTAATTTACCATAGCAGATTGCAGACAGAGCATGCCTGATCAATGGTTCGGTGCCAACCAAAGTTACCGATTGAAGTGTCAACTCGCTTGATTTCGTGATCTCGGATGTCAATCCCGTACCTAGCACCGAGCCTAGAGGTACTGCTCCAGCAACATATCTAAGTGAGGCCATTCGTCCATCCATCCGATCGTCCAAATAACATTGAGACTGTTTTTGGTGGGTATGAGACCGAGGGCACGCAGCCCAGCTACTCTCAAGAGATTGTGCGTACCGCCCTATGGAGGCATGGTACAGTACTAGGCAGGATCGAAAGGAAGGTTATACATCGGCTACTCACACTGGACTGGTTGGTGGAATTCAGAAAGGAACTCCGCTGGGTGCCACCGTCCATCCTTTTCCGGAGTTAAGGCTGTGCTGTTGCGGGTCTGAGAACAGTCATGTCCACCGTTTGTGGGCTACACATTCACGGGTACCTTAGCACTGTACATGATGAACAAGCATCGAGCTTCCCGAATGACACACCCGCGTTGTCAGTGCCCTAGTACGTAGATACTTAAAGAGGCTCTCGACTGATCGTTGGCATCTCCCTTTCCACACCAGGCACCCCTGTACCTGGGAAAGCGCATAGCGCATAGTACGCTATGGCCAGCCATCAGACGGGTCAGAGGGATCCTTCCAAGAAATTGTTCGTGTGTCCGTCCATCTTCGACCAAAGGCCAAAATATCTTCCAACATACCTAATTAGAAGTTGAATTAGTTCTCAGCGCCCTCCTTCCACAACCTTCGGTGTCACCCGCCAAGAAGAAAGCTGGGGTGCAAGGCATGTTTTTGCGCATAAGTGCTGACATGGCGCCTTGGTAGGAAGCATGACATCGGTCTAATAACGATTTATTTACCACCGTAAAACATAAGTAAGGTAGGCATGGGTGCCTACCTACCTTGAGATACCTACCTATGGACCCGAAAAAGTACGTACTCTAATAGTTCATTTCTCTCACCCTCACTTTGAATCCTACGATCTGGGCCACCTGCGCTTTTTGGCAAGCTGCTAGAAGACCAGGGGGTCTAACAATAATCCCCAGTCTTTCATAGGATCCACTCTTCCTCTTCACTTGTCCTGGGTAAATAGATACTACGTAGTATTAGTCGATGGCCTGGCGAGCCTGTTTGCAAAAGCTGGGTTGTGCCAGTACGGTACATTACCGACAACATGGCCCCCCAGGTGCACAACGACGGTCAGTGAATGGCTAACACTGATGAAGCAACGACAGTGTGAGGCCCACTTGGCATCCAGGAAACCCTGAGATGCTACTAACGGTTCTCATCTTAACCAAGCTAGAGAACGGAGTGCAGTAGTTCAGCCCAACATGCGTCAAAACGCCTCCAAGACAGACTTGGTGGAGTCTTGGAGTCTCTAAAGCTGCTGTCAACTTCCCCAGTATGGCCTGGAGTACCTCATACAAGTCTACCCGCGCTCTTTCCAATAATTGACTGGCTTTCGTCGTCGGTTTAGTGCAGAGACGTCAATGTCAACCAACTGTTATACAGAAAAACAAAATCCCAATCATAATAAAATTGCCGAGCCCTTCCGGCTTGCCCGGCGACTTCAAATTGGCATTGGCGGTGATATATTGTGATATCGGGGCGATTGAGCCTCGACTAAATATACAACTTCCGAGTTGAGCGGTTAGTGTCAGGGATGTGTAATTATTGTAATGCGAAGCGGTTCCAAGATTTTTTTTTCTTCTTGGAGACACGGAGTCCTCTTTCTAGGGTAACCAGTGCTCCGTATTCTCGATATTGCTCTGTAACTTTGCAAAGAACTACAATATAGATTTCGATCGTCGAATGCAGGTGCAGTGTTTTAGGGCTTGTTGAATGAACTCTCTTGAGCTACCTAACTAATAATAAGGTATCGATACTTAGTCCATATCAATCTGACATTTGTAATCCTGGGGGCCTGTAACTTGACTCCCATTACAGGAGAGAGCACAGACCTGACTCGGTGGTACCGCTTGTTGATCCTCCGTTTCCACCACAAGCTCAAGAAAAGGGGATCCACGCCGCATAGTCGTTGTCCACATTACCTACAAAGTGATGGTGCTACGAAGCTAAGCCCTCGGAGTGCGGCGTTGTCCAGCTGATTATGAAACAAGTGCTATGTACAGTAATTACTAGGTATGTCTGCAGCTGCTGTGTTCTCGCAAGATGAAGCAGCCCCGGGTTTGCTTCACCCCCGAAGGAACCGAGGTGGTGCAAGGGCATCAAAAATACAGGACTCTTAAGCGTAGGGTATAAAGTAGAGCCAAACTACTGATGCTATTGAGACCGTGGTCAATGTCACATGCCGTCTGTCGATGACAACCAGGGTAAGCAGTGCGGGTGGAGGATACCGAGGCAAGATATTGAGAATGTCTAGTGGAGAGAGGGGAAGAGAGCATATTCCCCACGCACATATGTAATTTACCCAGTCACCTGTTAGAGCCAGCCCACTTTCCGAAACCTGAGCTTCCAGGGCCAACATATCCCAGTGCCTTCACATCCTGTTCCCAGAAATCAGCCTTCGCTTGGGGCGAATTACATCCCCCCCGGCTAGATGGCCATGTCAGTGACACTCTTTTACGGGGCTGGTGTCTCATCTCAACTCCTCGCTTCGACTAGGGGGCAATCGGGACATAGTGAACGGATTTATCATCGGATTGAAAATCCCCACCAGCATCGAGACAAACCTGAACAATAGGGCGACCGAGGGAGCCGTCCAACCGCTTAATTGTCCCATCGATTCCGAAGTTTGTACAGAGTAAAGATACGTACCGCAGTAAGGGGGCAAATACAATCGCAGAGAGGCAGTAAATTGTGATAGGTTTGCCGCGCTTGGACTGGCTAAGGTAGTTTTTACGACAGATTATGTACTACATAGTAGTGAACTTAGTGCTGGCAGATCCATGTTTGCAAGTACGAGATATCCGAGGATCCCAGAAACGAGACACCGCAGGAGGTAAGTCAGGCGCCCATGCTTGCACGAAGGGTCTGACTAATGTTCCAAACCCAATGCGCGCGCGCGAGAAGAGCCAGGAAGCCATACATTGGGCCGCAGATTGCCCGTAGGTTGCTAGCAAGCGATGAATTAACCGCGTCGGCACTTGGGACAGGCACGGCGGCAGACAATTTCGGCTCGACTTCCTGAGTTGTAGCTTTGAGTGATCTGTCCCTTTCCAGAAGTCTCCGCCGAGCTTACAGCGATTGTGTCCGCTACGATCTCCGTTAAACGCAACCTTGGAACCATGTAAGGCCCAGGACATGGCAACGGTTCTAGGCCTTGCTTGGCTTCTGCGGCTGCTTCCAGGGAGCTTCGATGCAGGGGTGACAGCCCCAACCGGCAATCACTGTGTTCCATACTGTACGGGGATTGGACAATGGCCGTCTTCTTTGCCACTTCCAGAAGATAACGTGCGCCTCAATGCCTGAAACCTCGAAGTCCACATCAGATGATTCAAGTTAGGTAAGGAAGATGCAGTACTTTGTGGCGGCCGGAGAAACGCTGCAGACTCCAGGTACCTAGGTACCCGTGACTATTCACTCCAATCTCGCCATCTTGATGCGATTATCGGTCCTATTTATATGCTGTTTTCATAATCCATGCTATACAAAATTACGTATGTATGTGCTAGGGAGTCAGCACAGTATTCATTTTGTCTAGTCCTATCTTACCTGCCTTTGCAACCTCGGGCCGTACCAAGGGACGACGGACAAAGATGTATGTGGCGGTGCAGTGTCTCGTACCCGTCAGGAGCGATGCCGGCGGTGCTTCCCGCCTAGATCGGCCCAAGCTGCCCACACTCTGCTTATCAATTGTGGCGTTCCAAGATCAAATCTTCCCCTCTATTTCCACTTCCCGCATCACAAGGATCCTTGTGCAACTCAAAGCCAACCCATCCAGGTCGTCACCAGATCTTGCTTAGCAACTTGTGGTGCATTCATCATACCCACTAATTGCTCAGGTTATTACAGAACGCCGCGTGCAGTTTCTATCTCGCTCCTGCTGCAAACCATATCAGTGACACCTGGAACTACCATGGCCACTCTCGACAATGCCAACCCAACTATCCTGAGCGCATCCCAACTGCCTACACGCCATAAAAAGGCTCTTCCTCGCCAGGGTCCTGAGTCTAGATATGATGACATCGTCTTTTCTAAACCATCGTATTTATTGTCGCCCTTCTCTAGCTCAAATACCGTTGCATGGCCCGAGACAGACAACGGGAGCGATGATTTTGCTGCAGAGGCCATTGACGAGCAAGAAATATATGGTATGTGAAGTTTATTTCCTTCATGAGTGGATGACTCCTCAGCCTTTTCTGAAATTATACGCCCTTCCTGCGGGATAAACATCGCTTCATTTGAAGTTACCTTGCAGGAGTTCCCTCCATGGAAGACTCCGATAACTTCAGCCGCTCTGGGAAGTCGTGCTATCAAAGTAGGCATATTCCAACGGGATTGCCGCTCAGTCTCAGTTCTTTTTGCCACGTCTTATTTGCACTACTGCTTGAGTTGCTATATCAAACACCGCTCATTTGTTTATCGTCTGACTGGTATCCCAGATTTGATCTCAACCATTTCGGATCCAGAGCATCCCGTATCACTGGGTCAGCTGTCTGTCATCAACCTCTCTGACATTCACATTACCCCACCCCCCTCTCTAGGCGTTCCGAGCCCTAATAGCATTGTGCGAGTGGGAGTGGAAATCACTCCAACTATTACGCACTGCTCACTCGCAACAGTCATTGGTCTGGGTGTTCGAGTACGCTTGGAGCAAGCTCTGCCTCCCAATTATCGGGTTGATGTCACGTGTAAGGAGAATAGTCACAACCAGGACGACCAAGTGAACAAACAGCTTGGCGATAAGGAACGGGTTGCCGCTGCACTAGAAAATGACACACTGAAAGGAGTCTTGGACAAGATGCTTGAGACTTGTGCATAACTACTGACAGCAGTACTATCTTGCACCGTTTGCCCCGCTTTGGTGGATGGAGTATCAAGACTCCGTATTGGAGGTATGATTCTTCTTTTTCCGCTTATCTCACCTGTCAGCGACATATGACAGCAAGTGGAACATTTAGTTAAGAGCCCCGACAGTTCGGACTACCGGGTACACGCCACTCACTCGGGTATTGAGTCAGCCTCAGTGCAGCTCAAAACCAAACGAATTCGGTATGGATGTAATTGGAGCGACTATTTGGCCAATAATGGTTATTATTTGCCAAATTTGAGCTTCATCTGAATGAAGTTTATCCACCCCACCACGTTGAATACACGCACCCGGTGTTGGATATTACGCAAGCTCTTCAGCAAGCATGATCTGCATAAAAAAAATTAGTCCAAGTCGTCTTTGGCATAGGGCAAAGGACTGGAGCAATATTTTTCTCGGCATCTGTCGGTTAGTAACCGGCATCACGGCATCACGGCAACACGCATACTTTGCAAATATCATGTTACTTAGCTTAGTTGGCAGACGTATTGAATAGCTTCTACATAGTACACGATATACAACCCGTGATCTGTTGGTTGATCATTGACCAAAAGCATGCTTCCCCTGTCTCCTTCCGTAGGGTGCCACCCTGCCGCGGCTATTGACCAGCATACAGTACAGCATATTACAACTAGGCCTCTGGTTTCAAGGGTTAGCGGAACTTGCCGTCAACGCTTCAAGCTTGATCATTTGCAGCTGCCCAGAACGGGAGGGTCGAGTCAGCGCCAGACGGAGCTAAGGGTAACATGGCCGCCACGGGCTCAAACGTTTCCCACCCACTTGGATCAAAAACGGGGAAGTTTGACTGCTCGGTAAAGGAAAACGGCCATTTTGACCATCACGTCATGTCTACAAAGCACAGCCTTGAGCTAATTGCGTCCCTGTCATTTGTAGGGACAGAGGGCTGTCAGGGGTAATACAATGACGCGTTTGCGGTCCTCCCTTTCTCTCCCCCCTCTCCCTCCCTCAGCTCAAATCAAGTCCAAGGTCAAGGCCATGGTAAGGCTTTTGAGAAGCGGAACCGCGACTCCGCAGACCCCGATGAATTCCGTAACGTTGTAGGCTGCTAGGCTGGGCCGGACTGGCGATGACCCTGGCGATTATGTGTGTACCTTGCATATCCTGTGAGAAAGGTCGATAGCAGTCTGGGGACGCCACCAACCGTTCCTGTGACTAGGCTTGTCTCGTCGTTGGGAAGATCCGCTTAGGAGAATAATCTCACATTTCCCCGAGGACCGTCCACTAGGGCTAGTTCTCCCGAAGCACTACAGATTTATCATGAGGCCAATCAGCTGCCAGTTCGACCGCGGCTCATTACGAAAATTGGCCCATGGCGAAAATACTTGGTCCGAGCAGCACTGCTAAACTGCCAGTATTAGCTATGATCAACAACGCTCTGATGCCAAAAATAATAATAATAACAATAATAATAATAACTAAGAAAAGGATAGAAAGAAAGAAAAGAGTTGGTCGACTTGTTGCACGCCCTCTCTCATAGATAGGCAAACTCTCTCAAGACTTTTATTACGTAGGAGTTATTTGCTTCCTTGCTGGGTACAAGGTACGTCTCGAATTGGCCCATCAGTTTACGATTTCAGGAATGGAGTGGCCAAGATCTACAAATGCGGAGCATAGTTCAATATCGATTTAGAGCGGCAAATCCGACACCTTATGGGTGCTTTCAAGCGATCTGAAGGCGTCTAAAGACTGAATATTTGAAAACACGCACCACAGGTACGCATCAATCGCCTGTCAAAATCATTGGTACTGGAGGGTGTGCGTACATACCAATCAATCAATACCGGTTCCCTCCCATTTGCACACCCAATACTCTTCTCTCTGGCTCCTAATACGAGGGCGGCTTGCAAAATCTTCAAAAGTATGCTCGACTTTCTCGTCCGTCTGTGGCGGTGGCATTTGACTATACTTTTACTACATGTTGCCACCAACCACCACAACCAGCCGAAGCAACCCGTCGGACGTTGACCGAAGAATGAACGTCTTGCATTCTTGGGGAACTGAAACGATTTGGTATCCCAAGATGGTGTTGCCCCCCCGGATTCCTCTTTCGGTTCCCAAATTCTGGAGGTGCATTGGGCACTATGCTAACAGCTTGGCATGTTTTCTTCCTTACTCATGTGATACCGAGCGTTGGGTATGGATGCACATTGATCGTAAATGGCCATTTCTATCTTTTCCTGTTGCGACAGCTTTTACAAGTTGTCCCCTTTTGTCCCCCAGCATCAGCTGTTTCGTGTTTGTTTGGTTTTGCCCCCCTCCTCCCTTCTCCCCCCCCCTCCACCCTCTTCTTTTTTTGCTTCAGGTGGACGAACGGACACACCTCCCGTCCTTGTGTAACCGTGAACTTGTTTAATCTGAAGGAGGAGGAGGAGGAGGAGGAGGAGAGGAGGACCCCGTACTCTGCCCCTTTCTCGCGGGGGACTTGCTCCATACTGCATTTCTTACTATCGCCATTAGCGGCCAAACACAGAAACTCACCGCTAAGAGGAATCCCCTTAAATCCAAGACCGGACGTCCTCAATGAAGAACAAACAACCAAACGCGAAGTCCTTTCAAGGCCAAGTAGCCGCTTGACAGCTGAATGCTTGATAACGAAGCTTGCAGTGCATTTCTTCCCGATACGAGGTTCTGTCAGTCAGCCTTAATGCGCAGTTCAGTTGCATGGGACCTTGTCCGTGGTATTCAACTGCGTGCTCCATTGTGGAAGGCTTCTATCGTCTTTTCTAGAATAATACACCTAAAGGGCAGCAATCCTCCCCTCCCTCCTCTCCTCTCGTAGTTTCACCCAGAAAAAAGAGAAAAATTAACAATGCGTCATACATACTCAGCAGATACGTTTTTAAAACCCATTTTAGTTCCTGCATGTTGCAGCATCCATCCTTGTTTCACGCGGCCGTTGCTCGCACTGGCCATTAGGTAGTTATCAATCATTTAATCCATCCATCTGAGGGATCTTGCGGTGACTTATCCCAGTTTCTCCGCATTGGCATGCCCTTCTCTTCAGCCCTCTTTCCGCCGCAGTGTCGCCGAGTGAGTGGCCCCCCAAAAGGCGTTCCTGGTAACATTGTAAACCCTTCTTGCATCAGATCTCCCCCAACAAGCCGCTCTCCATGAGGCTCTGGTAAAACTCAGGCTCGAGGAACGTCTTGACACTGACGTCCTCGCTCAGACCCTTGCGGCGTCGTGTCTTGAGCACGAAGTCGCGCGCCGTAGCCTGGGCCGTAGCCGGCTGCAGAGGACGGATGATTTGTTCTCTATCCAGTGGGTCGCCAGGCACAATGCTCCAGCTGTCAAAGACAAGACTGACCATGGAGCTGCCTTGCGTCTTGATGCGCAGGTCTGTCTCGAAGCCAAAGCTATCGATGACGGGAAGCAAGCCGTTGACACGATACAAGGGTGTTCCGGCAACGGGGCCATCTGATAGGACGTGACCACGGCGCCGTGATAGGACGTTGTAAACCTCCATGTAGGAATCTTCGGGTCCCGTAACTGATACCGCGTAAACAGGTTCCATCAGGCGTGGCGAAGCCATGAGAAAGGATGAGTAGCATGCTCGTCGGGAAGTGGGGATGATCTGGCCACCACCGCGAGAGATGGCTTCACCTGCTAGAAGCACATCTGTGACCTTGAATTTCGTGTTTCGAATAGCTATGACGTCCTAGTTAGCACATGTCTTGCTGTTGCCACATCCAGGCGAGTCTGGGTTCTCTCATCGGGTAAAGCCTGTGGATTGCATCTGCCGCGTTTTAAGGGAACGATCATCGAAGCAAACCCGAAAATGCCTCCACGATCCCCTGGCTCATTGCAGTGAACTTCGTGACCAGTGGACAAGGGTGTAGTCTCTTGCTCACGTCCAAATCCAACGCCACGAGTCAGGTCATGGAACCACTGCATCAAAAGAACATCACCCTCAAAGTGAGCTCCCCATCACACCCTCTAAAGATCAAGGCAGGATTGTAGGCTACACTAGGCAGGCAGCCATGGCACAATCAGGGGTTAATGAGAGGAGGGGTGCGGTCGATCTCAGGCGTCCTTAGACTAAATGGTGGTGGACAGCCCCTATAAGAGGAGCAATGACCCACAGCTCTCGAGACATGAGACCGGGGGTGGGAGGCGGAGAGCTCACTTGAGCCTTATCAGGCTTAAACACATAACTTCTCTTTTGAACAGACGAGACATGATGCCAGGATCCTGATGACGACGTCGGAAGACTAGGAATGGACAAGCGAAAGAGAAAACAAAGAAAAAGGGGCCTGGAACTCACGTTCTTCACACAAGGGGCCTTCTCGTGTAGCCCAGCTGAAACCTTGTCGAATCGACTCCTTGACAGTATTGAGGAGCTTCTTATCCACCTATGATATTAAATGTTAGTCATTGGAAGAGAGGAGCGTAGCAAAGGCC
This sequence comes from Mariannaea sp. PMI_226, assembly GCA_024336345.1. Classification (NCBI taxonomy): domain Eukaryota; kingdom Fungi; phylum Ascomycota; class Sordariomycetes; order Hypocreales; family Nectriaceae; genus Mariannaea; species Mariannaea sp. PMI_226. The sequence continues at coordinate 3,502,764 of JANFOG010000001.1, read as the reverse complement.
ATAAAGTTCATTCAATCATCGAGCGCAGGATATGACTGTTAAGTGCGAAAAGAAAGAATAGCCAAGCGTAGACGTACCTCTGTGGGAAGTGTATCATCCTGGAGGATATTAGGTCCCGTTTCATCCGGTCCAAAAGCCCAAATGCTTCTTGCAGCCAGCTTGTCCCAGCCGTGCTTCTCCTCGAAGAACTTGGCTGTCTTGCGGATAGGATCCCGAATATTCACGGCCCCTGTCTCGATGTCGGTTGAGATGCCTTTCTCAAGCTGCTCGGCAACCATGGTAATCTTATTCTTTTTATTCGGAGTGATGGCGTAGCATTTAGTTGCTGAGGTCTCAACAACTGTCTCGCAGAAGCGTGTAACAGGATCCGATACCTTGATATCCATGTCGGCATAGAGACGACGTAGGTCGTGCAGAACACAATCCATGTATAATTCACCGGTGCCGAGGACGATGTGTTCGCCCGACTCCTCGACCTTGGTGTTGATCAAGGGGTATGACTTTTGAATCCGACGGAGGCCGTCAAGCATTTTAGGGAGCTCGGAGGGGTTTATCGGCTCGACAGCAACTTTCAGAACAGACTCGGTGAAGTGGACAATAGGGCGAAAGATGTAGGCATCCTCGTCATCGTCAAGCTTGGGCGGGACAATGGTGGCTGATTTAACAATAGAGTTATCCACGCCACTGAGGAGTGCTAGATTTCCAGCGGGAATCCCGTCAGTTGGGATGTTATATCTCGAATTACCAATAAAGACGCCCGAAATGGTCGCCATAGCCATGTCTTCATCGTCGTCGAGAGAATAGCCCTCGCCAAGGACGCGGACCTGCATGCCCGGTCGAGCTGTACCGCTTAGCACGCGGCCAAAAGACTGAAAACTTTTGGCGTCAGAACTATTAAATAGCTTCGTGATGTGGACAACAAGAGGACCATCCTGATCGCAGGTTTTCATAGAATTGGCAACCTTTGAGTCTGTAGGGCCAGTGTAGTACCTCTCGAGAAGCCTCTCAGCAGTCTCCAAAGGGGACGGAACGTGCTGAACAACCATATCGACGAATCCTGTCGACGGGCCAAAGAACTGCTCGCACACTAGCTTAAGAATGACCTTGGCGTCAGCCTTGTATTGAGATGGCTTGAGCTCGATGCCGAGAGAAGCTAATACCGGTCGTAATTGATCGGGACTATCACTGATAGAGTGTGTAAAAATCTTGTAGATAGGCTCTAGGACGAAGTGGACGAAGGACCTGACAGCACGTTCCTCGACGGGTTTCCTCGAGAATGTGCGCTTCTTTGGGTTGTAGTAAACGTCACCCCATAACCGCTTCGCAAATTCATGCGTATTAATGTCACCAAAGGTGTCCGTGTACATCTTTGCGAAAGATGCCAGGGTGAAACACCATCCCATATCAGTACAGGCGAAGAGAACATTACCCTTTTCTGGGCTTATCCGCTTCGACGCTGCAGTGGAAGGGGCTGTGTTTGTGATAATGGTATTCACTTCCTCAACCACATGCTTCAGTTTGAAATAGGCATCCTTGGGGGGGAGCTTGAGCTCAAGAATCAAGCGATCCATCTTGTTGATGATGAGGGTCAACGGGATGTCCTCAAGGACAGCATGTTTGATGATTTGCTCCGTGTTGACCTGGACGCCCTCTACGACATCAACAACTAGACACACACCGTCAACTAGACGGAAGGCTGTCGCAACCTCATCAACAAAATTGACATGGCCTGGAGTGTCGATCAGGTTGATGAGATGTGACTTTCCCTTAGTGCTGGGCAGTACCAAGCTCATTGGTGCTGATTTGATGGATATTCCGCGTTCACGCTCCAACAGGTGGACGTCAGTGTATCTCAGCTGTTCATCTCGCTTCTTGCCAACCCTCTTCTCAAGACGATCGGTGATGTCATGAGTCTCCATGACAAGCATGTCCATGAATGCAGTTTTGCCATGGTGCAGGTGACCAGCCAAGGCGATATTTCGTGTTTGTTCGGGAAAATTCATCAAGTCTGTCATGAATTCGCGATCGAAGAAGACTGGGGGCAAATCGGCCTCTTCAATATTGAACTTCTTCTGCTCGATGGGGGCGATGATAGGCTGGGTGAGGGGCTGCGCATCCACCTCCTCGACTCGGGTCTCGACATCGGTACCGTAAACTTGCTCGGCTGTTGGATAGTACTGTTTGTCCTCATGGAGGATAATTGCATTGGATGATGCATCTAGTCAGCCACAAAAAGCATGTTAGCTTCCAGTTTAATGCGAGGCGCCCCAAACGAATGCGCCATGAGGGGGACAGAGCATACCGTCGATCTCCATCAACTCCTGGCCTGTAACGCCTGTCGCCTCTTCGGGTTCATCATCGTAGATGTAATCGCCGGCCTCGACACCAGCCTCAGACGCCTCCTCGGACTCAGCTTCCTCGCCAATGAAGTTACCAAATCTGTAGTGAAAGCAGGTCAGCGCGTTGTACTGGATGAGGGAAGACAGTGGACGTACTCGTCGTAAAGATCATCCATGTTGCCCGGGAGGTGGGGGGGCAAGCTATGTAATGGGTTGCGCGGTTGGCGGACGCGGAGTGCAGCTTCTTCTTGTCAATCGTCGCCTAAATCTTGACCCTCTGCCCTCACGCGCGTGAGAGTCGGCTCTGTATTTGGTGTCGCCAACTTTTTTGATGGGTCTGAGCTAGCAAGGCTGTGTTTTATCACGTGCAGAGCGCGAGGCTGAGAGACAATATGTGGGTCAATGCATTATGATTGGGAGAGATAGTGGAAAGGCCCAAGTGGAGCACAGACGGTTGACCAGGGGTGCTTGTGCCTGCCGACAACGGCACCTGCGACCCTTATTCAGATAACTTACAGATTACCTAAGGTACAACTGGGAGCAGGTACCTACCTCCCTCCCTGTCGGTAGGTTGGGTAGGTACTTGGGCGTAGGAGTCTCTATCGCTCTACTGTGTCTGGCCGCACATCTCCAACGAACTGCGTCTGCATCTGTATCTGAATTGTGCTGTGCCCTTTCTTTGATATTGGAGAGCTCCATTGAGGACTGCTCGACTACCTTGCTTCGCAATTGGGGCCGCAATCTCAAGGACAACGGCAAGCATAAATCGGGAAGCATACGTCACAATGCCGACGTAGGGGCGGTATAAACAGATGAAGCAGAGCATTCAATTTCAAAACGGCTTACAAACGGCAGGTAAGATACAGTACGCATACGAAGTACTCGTATCTTTTCGTAAAGATGACAATTGCGGCTCAGCCTCTCGGTTTCTCCCTGCGACATAATTACTTACTGGTCGTGGGTCATTTATTAGTGTTCCAGAAATTGAGGTGGTCTCCAGATGCCCCTGTCGAGAGCAGATGGAGACTACTACACAGTACTGTACGCATAATCCATGATATGGTCCCTATAAGGTAAGGTACAACAGTAGCTTCCAGGCACCGTCGGATGCAGCACAGCACACAATTAGGGGATTATTCAGGAAATGTCTTAGTTCCCGCCGTCTGCTTTGTCTAGCGGCAGCCAGACAATACGCCAGTACGATTCCGAATACGCAGGTCTGTCTGAGTGCGGGAGGCTAAGGTAGCTCAAACATTTTGCTTGACTAAGGTACCGTTCCTAGATTGCATTGGCTGCCTACAGGTGCAGTACCTCTACTACGTAGACTACAGTGGTTGAGTGGTGCCCCCCTACCCACGTTACAGGGCCTCTGTTCTCCATCCTCCGCTCCCCGATCCTCAAGTACAAAGACCAAGCAGCCCTCAACAAAATTTCCGCAACTCGCTCCGTCTTCGCCTCATCCTCATCTTCACCTTTCCCTCCAACATCTCAACTTTCTCCAAACCTCCAACACCAAACTCTATCTCCTACTCTCTCCCCTCAACCGTCAAAATGTCTGGTCTTCCTCCTGTCTACATTGTCTCGGTGGCCCGTACACCTGTTGGCTCTTTCCTCGGGTACGTGCTCACGCCTGCTGCCCCGCCATGATGCTCAATTCAGCACGCACAAAATAACCCCTCCTCTCATGAACCATGATGCTAACGATAACAGCTCTCTGTCGAGCCAGACTGCTGTGCAGTTGGGTTCTGTTGCCATCAAGGGTACTTGACAAGTCAAATTCCTCGCTGCCAAGGAGCAATTGTGCTAACCATACTATAGGTGCCGTTGAGCGAGCTGGTATTAAGCCTGAGGATGTCGACGAGGTCTTCTTTGGCAATGTCCTCTCCGCTGGGTACGTTGACTTTTCTATTCGCTTCATCTTCAGCTTATATGCCATCTCACCTTACCTTGGAACTCTTGTTCTCGTCGCTAACAGTTGTCTAGTCTCGGCCAGGGTCCTGCCCGGCAGTGCGCCATTGGTGCCGGCCTCCCCCAGTCTACCATTTCCACCACCGTGAACAAGGTCTGCGCCTCTTCCCTCAAGGCCATCATTCTTGGCGCCCAGAACATCATGCTTGGAACTTCCGACATCGTCGTTGCTGGTGGCACCGAGTCCATGTCCAACACCCCTCACTACCTTCCTAACCTCCGAAATGGTGCCAAGTACGGTGACCAGACCCTCGTCGACGGTGTCCTTAAGGACGGTCTGACCGATTCATACAAGAAGGAGCATATGGGTCTCGCTGGCGAGCTCTGCGCCTATGACAACGAGCTCACTCGTGAGGCTCAGGACGAGTACGCCATCAGCTCATACAAGAAGGCTCAAGCTGCTACTGAGGCTGGTCTCTTCACTGAGATCGTCCCCGTCGAGGTCCCCGGTGGTCGAGGCAAGCCCCCCGTCAAGGTTGAGCGTGATGACGAGGTCAAGAACCTGAACATCGACAAGCTCAAGGCCATGCGCCCTGCTTTCAAGTCTGACGGCACCATCACCGCCCCCAATGCCGCCCCCATCAACGACGGTGCTGCCGCCGTTGTCCTCGCCTCTGAGGCTAAGGTCAAGGAGCTCGGTCTCAAGCCCGTTGCCAAGATCCTTGGCTGGGGTGATGCCGAGCGTGAGCCTGAGCGCTTCACTGTCGCTCCCGCCCTTGCCATCCCCAAGGCCATTAAGCACGCTGGTCTCACCGCTGAGCAGATCGACTTTTACGAGATCAACGAGGCCTTCTCCGCTGTTGCTCTCGCTAACATGAAGATCCTTGGCCTTCCTGCTGAAAAGGTCAACGTTTTCGGTGGTTCCGTTGCCATCGGCCACCCTCTTGGTTGCTCCGGTGCCCGCATTGTCACCACCCTCACCTCCGTTCTCAAGGAGAAGAAGGCCAAGATCGGTGCCGTTGGTATCTGCAACGGTGGTGGTGGTGCCTCCGCTCTTGTGATCGAGAACCTGCAGTAAGCGGATCGTCGTGAAGATATAATGACTTAGATGAAATACTTTTTTGGCGCAGAGCTATGTAGCACATAAAAGGGGAACGGCACGAGGATATATAAAATAGGTCGCCGGCTATATCTTGTGCATTTTGGTAAGCTGATGATATCGTTGCTGCTCTATACTGGAAATATCTATCTACCTAATCATAAATAAAACGCTTATCAATTCGCAAAATCCTTTAGAGACCAAGACAGCATCTGTGCCCAGGTAACATTGTAGTCTAGTCATGACAGTAATAATAACTGAGGAGGAACAGGAGTCGGTCATTATAATAGTTGGACATGTATTGGCTATTTGTTCTACAGTACAAGTAAAGGAGGAGAATGTGCCCTCCATTCCCTTCCATTTCCTTCCCTTCCCCTCTCCTTCATAACAGAGTGAAGACCCGTACGTACTATTTGCATCCTCCGCTTCCTACGAGTCAACTTGTGGCTCCCGCACCCAAACTATGATCACCCTGTCTTCTGTCTGCGAAGGCGGATAGCAAAATATTGAATAAAAAAAAGAACGATAACGATGACGGAATGAGGACAAGAAGAAACGTTGGTAAATAGAGAAAAAAAAAATCAAAATGACGGTGACCGATAACGAAAGCAAAACGCTCATCAAAACCCCCCCGGCCATGGCAATAAACCTGCCCCTTAGGTTTCCGACGTGTAAATCACTTATGAGTGAATGATTCCGTGTTTTGAATACCCCTGATTCAGCAGTGTACCACCTGCAGATTATCAGCCCTCTTCGCCCTCCATCCGTTGCACGTATTCGCATCCCCATAGGAGTGGGAAGTATCTTTTTTTTTCGGTTATTCAGTGTTTTCTTCTTCCTTGACAGAATAAAGAAGCACTTCAATTAGTCCATGTCGACATCCTCGTTGCCGCTGGTAGACACGACGCCATTGTCCCACCAAGAGCGGAAGTTCTTGTTGCGTTCTTGAACTTCTTCTGGGCTCACGTCCTTGGTCCAAGCAGGATTGTGCACCCACTTTTCTGTAAGCTTATTCTCACGATGAACACTAAGAGCGCGGTTGAACTTTTCGCGGCGTTCACGCTGTTCGCGGGTCTTGGCCTGGTCATAGACGAAGTATTCCGAGGTACCCGCAGCCCACACCATCTTGGAGCTCTTCAAACAGACGCTAATCGTCAAATCCTCCTGATAGGAGACTGGTTTCGGTGTGCTGTCATCTTCCGAGTCGGCATCGCCGGAGGGGAGGTTCCGGGTGAGCACCGACTTCTGGAGCTTCGATCTAGGCACGCCCTCAGTAGGCTCAACCCGGATGAAAGAGGAGATGTAGTACTGCCAGCGTTCACGAAGCTGCATCTCGTCCTGATAGAATGTAGTTTCATCACGCGGCAGCCAACGAACAGTTGCTTCGGCCTGGGCAGGGAACTAAAGAATAGTGTCAGCGGCGTTGAACGAGGTCAAAATGAGCTTTAATTTGACTTACCCAGCAAACCACAAAAATATCGCCTTCCTTAACACACTTTTCGGCAAACTTCCGGGCACTGATCTCAGTCTGATAGCTTGTCTCTTCTTTTTCTCTGTTAGACAAGTACTGCTGAATGAGATCTGGAGTCTTCTCTTTCGCATCAGTGCTGCTGCATGTAAGAGCCAAGCGGCACAGAGTCTTGAGGAGGTCCTGAATTGTGTACACCTTCCAACCAGTCTTAAGGTAGTAATGGCGCATCACATCCTGATAACGGTTCTCGTCAACCTCACCAGAGATATAATCCTCAATCAATTCGAGAGTCTTGGGCCAGTAGGTTTCAGGCGCGTCATCAAGATCGAAGAACATCATGTGGTTCTCCGTGAAGCCGATATCACGCGCGGGCTTTGCCTTAGTGAGCCGCTCAACCTCCTTGACCACCTTGTCCTTGCTCTCCTTTAGATCCTGCAATCGTCTGTACAGGGTCTGGAAGATGCTGAAAAACACGAAGAGAGTCTGGTTACAGAAGAAGTTGTACCATGGGCGAGCAAAGAAGCCATCTGCCTTCAACTCGCCGTCGGCACTGAGCAACGTGTCATTCTGCCCGACAAGAACAGGCTTTGGAACGCTGGGCATCCATCGATCGTTGGAGCCATCATGGACGGCTTCATCAGAAGCATCAGGCATGTCTTCTTCGTTAGCTGAGGCATCAGGTGTGGTTTCCTTGCTCCCGGAGGCAGCACTGCCTTCCTTCTGAGCTCGGGACTTGCTGCCATTGCGACCAGGATCGAGAACTCCCCTAAGCAGATCTCCTTTCTTGCCATTGCGGCGGCTACGGCCATTTGTTAGCTCAGCCGGTGTGTGATCTTCGGCATCCTCCTCGCCAGAGTCTGGTGGAAGCGTGGGGAGCTTGTCCTGTTTATCCTCCAGTGAGATATCGAAGAAAGAAGAAATGAAGTGCTGGTAGAAATCGAGCATCCGCTCCTTCTCCTGCAAGCTGTGCTGACCACTATTCATCGCGTAAAGCATCATCAAGCGGAGAAGATCGAAGATGGTATCCTTGTCCGCAAAGTCCCATACGAATTGGTGACGAGGCGCCTTGCCCTTTAGGGCACGCTCGCGACGCTGTTCTTCATGCTTGGTTTTGATAACGTCTACAAGGTGCTTGGCCGTCAGGTTTCTCTTGTCGTTCTGCTTCACGAGAATACCCATGTGGTCTAGACTCTTGAGATGCATGTTATCAGTCTGGGCATGCCAGACCTTCTCCCATTCACGTTGAGAGAAGCGCCATTCCTCGTCCTTTTGCTTCATTCGAGCGAGCAGGACGGGCACGACATCGAATGGATGAGCATACATGTCATTGACAACGTCAATACCGCGCTCACCATAGATTTTCTTGCAAACACGCTTGAAGATCGAAGTACTTTGCTCGGCAAGAGCGGCAGGCATCTGGAACGCCTCTCGCTCAGCAGCAGACATTGCTAGCATCTGTTGAGCAATGGGTTCTAAAAGCTGGATGCACTTGATGTTGATCTCAATATTGAAGTCGTAATCGTGCCGCTCTTCTTCGATACGATGCAGCCCTTCCTCAAACTGATTCTTCCGATGTGCAACAAATCCGGAATCTTCAGATGCCCAGGTAGGATGTGAGGCCCATTCGTCATTCAGAACTGAGTTGCACAGTTCGTCACGGCCACTGCAGGGCTTGAGACGTTCCTATGGGCTTGTTAGCACACGTGTTGAAACAAACAATAGAGGGGCACTCACTCTCTTAGGGAGAAGTCGATAACTTGGGCCGTAGCCTCGGCAATTGCTCAACGAAACCTTATCAGTGGGGGGAGCTGGGCGATTCTCAATCACTACATCTTGGGTTTCAACGCCCACGAAGTTCTTCCAGAAGTTCATCAGATCAGGATTGGACCCAATGAACTGGGCACCCTTGTGGAATAGGGTGTTCCTGTCAATGATGTTCTGGCTGAACAGGTTGCACAGTTTCAAGAATTCGTTCATCGATGATCGATTCCCAAGGAACTTCTTGACGCGCTCGAAGAAGGCAATTTCGTCTTGATTTGAAGTCGATGATGATCGTGGCGGGCAAGGTTCAGGCAAAACAGGAGTAAGAGTAGGTTCAACGGCAGAGGTTTCGCCAGTAGGACGAACTGCGTGGTTGAGTTTTGGTCTCTTGTTTCCATTCACGCTAGGAGCTGGAATTCTAGTAGCAGCTGGGGGTTCAGTCGAAACAGGTCCAGTGGGTGTAGATTGCTTGTCAGCACGGGGGCGCTTCTTGTTGTCTTTGCTCGCACTCGCAGGAGGCGCAAAGCTCCCTAGAGGGGGCATCTTTTGCCCATCTCTCGCACCGGGCTGGGGAGTTTGACTGGGTCCTGTGGGCGTCCCCTCCTCAACGCGACCGGGAGTCGCTTTAGCCTGACCAGCAGACTCTGGAAGGAACTGCTTGAAATCTTCGAGAAGATCCGGAGCAGAATTGAACAGTGTAGTTACTTGGGCATACACGTCTTGGATGGGTTTCTGCTCTCTTTGGTAAGTCTGAAGAATCTCCAAGAATTGTTTGTAGATCTCAGGTTTGTCTTGGAAGCGGTTCTGTGTTATCGAATTAGCCCAAGCCCCGGATTATAATGTAAATTGGGAAATTTACCTTGATCTTGTTGACATAGCTGATTGCATGGTTGAATTCTACAGGTCCCCGACGTTCCATGTTTGCCTGATTTGCAACATTGCCGTTGACGGCAGCGCCGCCCTGGGGTGTGGGAGTCAAAGCGTGGCGAGCGTTTGCCGCATCACCAGGACCCGCACTGTTATGTGCAGCGGCCCGGTTTCGCTGCTGCGAGCCTGGAGCATCAAAACCAGAGTTCTGGGCGGCAGCCTGTACAAAGAGGCTGGCTCCGTTTTGGACAAGGGCAGTATACGCAGCCTCAGGGCTTTCAATGCTATGTTGAGGCCTCTGCTGCCACTGGCCACCTCGCTCCGGGAAAATAGGCTGGTTGCCAGCAGGTGGTGGGTGACCTTCAGGCTGGTTGCCGCGACCAGTAATCGACTGAACAGTGGTCCCCATAGGGGTTGTGACTCGAATGGTGTTAGGGTCATTACCAGCACCACACTCGATACGATAGCCAGGGGGCAAGAAAGTATTGAATCCTTGAATCAGATTCGGATGGCCAGCGAAAAGCTCCGAGACACGGTTAATAACGCCGGGTGTGTCGATACTATATTACATCAGTCTCAGAACCATCACTCTAGGTATTGATCCACATACGCTTGGCTCTTGAAGTCCTTCATAATATCGAGAAACCGGTTATAGACATCGGGTTGGTCATGAAACTGAACCTTGACTTGGTCAAGATATGTAAGGGCATCCTATACTCTGAGGTTAGCGCTAATTATGGCCTCCATAGTCATGTATGTTATATCGGTTGCATGAGGAATGGGTGGCGGTACTACGTATGTGTGGTAACTATACCACATAGCAGAATCTCCGCCACATGAAAGAATCACGCCTTCTCCGCCGCCCTGGAAGACTCCTATCAGGTGCCCAAGGGCGAGCGGAGCATTCAAGAGCGACTCGGGCTCCATGGTAAATAAATCAGTCCGGAGGGGAAGAACAGCAGGAGCTACACTGCGCGGTCTTACGCGAACTGAGCTGATGTTGACAAGAGGCTTCTTGCGATTTGAAGAGTTTCGGTTGTAATAGTTGTGGGCAAGGGAAAGGCGGGTTGAAGACGGTCAAGCAAAATGGATAGACGAGTGCGTGAATCATCATGGGCTTCCGGTCGTAGTTCATCCAATATACCTTCTGGCTGGCAACCAGGTGACTACGACCGTTGGCAACTTCGTTGGTACGAATAACTCGACCGTTTTCTGCACCGGAATCAAACAAGAAAGCTACTCACGTTAAGAATAGGCTGCTGACCCTGGCTAATGCCGCCAGGTAGCTGATGAGCAGCCGTGCCGGCAGGGGGGAAAGGCACTCCTGGTTGGCTTCCTCGCTGTCCCTCCTGGGGCTGCAGCGGGCCGCCAAACACAACAGCTGCACCACTCGTCACAACTTGCGAAGAAGTTGGAGGAGCAGTTGTGTGAGGCATGGGCGCAAACATTTGATGCTGAGTGTTAACTGTGTTATGGCCACCATGCTGGATATGATGGCCGTGTTCGTTCTGAGGGCCGGGGAAATTGGCCAGCGGACCACCGGAGGGCGCGCCGATGGGGATCGGGGGACCGTTTCCGCTATGATTCGCGAGCAGGCCACCGGGGCTATGGATTGCGCCGGTGATGCGTGAAGCTACTGGCTGGTGGATAGGGATGGAGCCGGCACTACTGTGATGAGGAGTGGTTTGGTACCGGTCGCCCGAATCCCGGTCTCGCTCGCGCTCGCGCTCGCGCTGCTCTCGTTCTCGTTCTTGGTCTCGTCGGGCCATCTCTTCTTGTTGTTGGATTGCTCGATGACGTTCGTCCATTTCACGATCTCGGTCGTATCCCGCTGCTCCGCTGCCACCATGGAGATTCTGGCTGTTCATGCTGATCTTGAGGGGGGTAGCTTGTCAGCAACTCATTTAAGGAAATTCGGGGCAGGATACAGTGTTTTCAGATAGACGCGCAGTAAATGTTGGCCAGGAGCTATTCCACGAGGGAAAAAAAGTGCTCGGGATGGGATGGTGGAAGCAGAAGGTCAAAGAAAAGGCGAGGTCGCAGCTCAGGAGAAAGCTGAGCGTTGTCGCGACGCAAAGGGTAAAAAAAAAAAGGACTTACACCGGGATGGATAAGGCCAGCGCCAGAATACCTCTACATGGAGACGAGTATTTTCTCTTTGAATAAGAATAGTAGCTTCAAGGTGAAGGTTCAAAGTTTCGAAAAGTGCGGCGATGGGGTCGGTTGTTGTGATTCCAACCCTTCGTGCAAAGTTGCGAAAGAGCTTCTCCGGCTTGGGTGACGAGAGATCTGGGCGAGGATCGCACCGGCTGGGAGCGCTCTGCGGAAGAGACCGCGTCACGTGCTGATAAGGATGTCCCTCGGCGGGCTTATCTCGGGGTGTGGGTGAGCAGGTCATCAACGATCATCAGTCGTCTTATCGATAAGTGCTTTGTTCCCGTTTTTGGACCGGCAACTGGCGGCACTAATCAGCCTCAGTCCAAAGGCCGACGTCGGCTCAACAAAGGAGATTGCTCCAAGAACAAAGGAGTGTTCCGAACAGAGTAGCTAGATATCAATTGCCACTGCATCCCTTCCAGGTTTTCGATATTCATTTCAAGTACGTACTGCACAAACAGCCTGCGTGATACCGCGCACGAAGTTTCTGCTGTGCTTGTTACTCCTGGTTTTCGCTTCGGCAGCTCTGACAAGGATGCAGCCGCCCATGACCAAGTGGAGACTGGCAGACATGTTCGAAATCAGCTGAGTCTAATAGGATAGGTCCTGGTTGCTCCATTGTATGAGTGTGCATTTAGCCTACATCTGCCCCGGCTTGGTGGCTAGGTTCTAATACCAGGGATATAGATGCCGCCCTGGACGTGAAATGCATGCCTTGAAAAAAGTAATTGGAAGATATAGTATCCAGCACCACCAGGCTCAACAGTATGGACGAGATTTGCAGACCAATAAGTAATGAAGAAATAAAAATAGGAAATATTCTCTGAAATGAAACCCGACATTTACACAGTACTTACATACACCGGATCCCAAGCGGCATTGGAATGTCTTATCAAAGGAAAATATGATCAAGCGGCGACTCACACAGCGCCCGCTGCTCATCATCAAATTGACCAAAATAGAAATCCCAAGTAAATAATGATGCGTTACTTGATAGGATATCTAAACTAACTCCTTCTCCCTCACTCCTAACGCTGAAATACAATGCATACCATAACACCATATACCAAGAAAGAAAGATCCCCAGTATCAACTGCCTTCTCCCCATCTTTCCCTGTTGTGTCTTTATTTTGCGGTCATCGCCATCAGGGTCACCCTGACGTCCAATCATTTATTATTTTCGCCAGAGCTCCGCGTGAATCTGCGCATGCGCAAGCCCCTTCCACTCCGTCAAATCCTCCTACGTAGCAGGAGGCGGCTGAGGTTTACGTATAATTTTGATTTTGGGTCGCGCGGGCGCGGGATTAGCTGGTGTGGACGCCACTGAGGTGGCCATGGGGCTTGATGCCTTCGGTTTAGGCGTAGAAAGGGAATGTGTGCTCGAGGAAACTTTATGAACTGGCTTCTGCGAATGCGGTGACGATGATGGGCCACCTGGCAAAGGTTTTCTCACTGGATGCTCGCCTGACGGCAATGGCTTTCGAGCAGGCTTCGCTGTGATGGAATCCTTGACAGAAGATAAATCTCTGGACGGGCCCGAGGGCAAAGATGTCCTTCCATTTGGCACGGGTTTGGGTAGAGGTTGGCCCAAAATAAGAGCAAGACGTTTTAAATTTCTCGTCTTGAGGGTAACCATGCGACGTTTCTTTCTCTCAGAGCCTCCGTCAGGAAGCGAATGCTTCTCCACTTTTGGTCTCTTAGGAGCCGGTGATTGATGGCGCTCCTCCTTATCTGGCCGAGGCCGTTTGGCCGAAGGAATGGAAGCCAGGTCTGGTTTAGAAGGCTTCGGCGTCGATGATGAGGAAGTACTTGGCTGCCGAGAGACCACTGGAGATGCTACGATGGTATCCTTTTCAACGTGAGGTTGAGGGGTAGGTCTTTGAGGCGTCGACGACTTATGAGTGTTAATCTTAATAGACGACGTTCTGGCTAGAGGAACCGGTCGCTTGGGCTCAATGGCCGGAGCAGGAGCGGGTGTTGGTGCCACTACTGCAGTTGTTGCTTGTTGGACGATGGGTTGCTTTGGCTTCGTCTTGTAATACGACTTGAATGCAATAGTCAACTGCATTTGGTTAGTCTGCAAGGTCTGAGTCGTAGTTGATTCGAATATCTTACCCGGTTTGCAAGTTGTTGGGCCGGTCGCTCAACTTTCCAAGCCTTGGGCAGGTTCAGTGTAACGACCCAGTCATTCGCTTCCTCAAACATCATCGCTGCAAGATCGAGCATGCTCTCCAGCTCGGCCCGCCCCAGGCCAGGATGATCCAAGGCCTTACGCATTGCTGTGCTGTAGTGTCGTTCATCCGCGCCATAAGTCTCATCCATCTCCCTCAGGAGAGCTTTGAGAGCTGCATCCAAATTCTCCTTTCTGGCAAACTTCTCCTTTCGTGCATTGATCTCCTCGGCACTGTCTTGGACAAGCAGAATCGGGTCTCCTTCGTCATGTAAAGGCTCGCTCTTAGTAACCTTCGTATGCTCGCCGAAGGCGATAGCTGCAAGTCCAGAAGCGGCGGCGTCAATAAGCTTACTTCGAACAAAAGGCGATGGGTCAGTTGTGAGAGAGTAAATCAAAAAGGTGAATACCGTGGGATCCATCATCGCACCAAGGTCGATCAAGGATTCAAAGGCCTTAATGCGAATGAGATCTCGAGTTCCGTCAAGGAGATACTGTCCAAAGTCCAAATAACTTTTGGGGATAACGTCTGCCTTCATCAACCGACGCTTGGCTTCAAGCCCAGCAATCGTCCAGATATTCTGGTAAGAATTGGTCCATTCGTCACGCCTCAAAACTCTCTCAATTTGCTCCATAGCCTTTTCAAGAAACTGTTTCTCTTCTTCATTTGGCACCTTATTTTGTCGGGCATACCATTCATCTTGCTTTGAGGGTATCAGAGAGGTTGCCAGGGCCTCGACAAGAAGTGCGATGTAAAAGTGGTCTGAATATGGGTTGTCCTCATTGTTGTTGAAAAGCAACTGGTCAAGGATAAATTGTCGCGCCTCCAGTGGGCATTTGTAGGTATTCGCATCTCTGACCTGTGCGATAGCATTGATGATGGCGCACCGAACATTGTATTGCTTTTTGTCAGAAAACTCATTCGGTTTGGGCTGATTGGAATCCTTATGGCAAAACATCTCGGAGAACGCCTTCATTAATTGGCGTAAGCCAAGCATCGAGATGTCCTTGATGTTAGCTTGTCGTGGGAGCGCTGCCGCGGCCATAGTTCGAATTCCGTGGAAATACCGTCTGTCGATGAGAGTTCGCACAAGGAACCCAGAGGCAATGGGGTGAAGAGGGCCATGGGCCAGATATAACATTGCATCCTGTTGGGCAACGACATCTCTATCTTGCTGTAGCTGTGAGACGTACATGTACGGCTCAAGCGTCCGTCTCATATCGCACGCCCACTCAAAGTCGGCGTCTACGCGTATCCATTCGTAAGATTCTTGGTCCATCTTTCTTTCTGTGTCAGGATCCCAGTCAATCAGTTCCCAGTCTCGCTGCTCATCTGGAGTCTGAAGAACATCACCCAGGCAGTATAAAAGAGTATCGTCGAGGTTTTCTGCGTCCATACTGGCCCCAACGTTCTGCTTTTCCTTCATGCGACGGGTACGTTTTAGCCGCTTATACTTAGTGTTGTATGGAATCTCGAACTTGGTAGATCGAGTGGCATCTTCTCGAATCTCAAGAATATGCTCATATGGGGTCCCATCTGCTTCGTGAATGCGAACTGTCATGGGACCAGTGTAGAGTGGCTGCACTTCACCGAGCTTAACCCCGGAGCGGCGTTCCTTAATGACTCTCAGGAAGTCAGATTTTTCTAGCTCAGGTCTCTTGACAGCTTCGTACTGAATTTGCTTCAAGGTCAACTCAACACACAGCCTTTTCTTATTGAACTTGGCTTTCACGTCAAAGCGAGGACAGCCAGAGCCATGCACCCACTGAGCCCAGAAACTCTCCAGCCGATACCTGGCGCCTTTCTCGCATGTAATCCTGAACTTTTCTGTTTCCAGAATAGTTGACTTGTCTGAACTTTCGATTTGCACCTTTGTCAGAAGTTTCTGCAGAATTCGGGTTAGGCCATGGCCACCTGAAGCCTTGATGAGTCTCTTGTCAAGAATGAAAAACACAAGTGGTGCCTTGAGAGCCATAAAGTCCATCTCGAATTGACCTAGATGAAGAATAGGCCCAAGATCATAAAGGCATGGTCTCTCAACATCAACTTCGACCAACTTGTCAGATAACGTCTTCATTCTGAACCGGTATTCGTTGTTCCCGCAAAGGCGCTTCATAAAAAGGTCCGTCATGTAATGTGCAATGCCAATGATAAGCCAGAGATCGTTTCGGGTGTTCGGTATCATGTTGATACCGATCCACTGGCTCGCAAGCGTGTAGACAATTTTTCTCGTTACTTCAATTTCGGTATCCATCACGTCCTCTGGGAAAAGTAGCCGGTTGCTAATGAAAGCCATCGAGTAGAGAGAGACTGTGTCTTCTACAAGATCGTCCAAGAATACAGCCTTAAAGTTGCCAAACGGATATCGAGCAAACGTGTATGTGAAGAAATCCGCCGCCATTGTAAGAGCAGCGGATGTATTTCTGACCCAGTCCTGTCGGTGTGGCAAGCAGTAGGCATGAACCTTGAGAGCATTCATGCCCAATTTCACCTCGTCCTCTTCTGTTCGGAACTCTGATGAAAGATCGATGTGCTCGAATGGGCCGACAGCGAACCCAATTTTTTGTACTGAAACCTTTTTCTCAGGCTCGAATGTCATAATCTTTTTGTGATCATCCTTCGGGTCAACAGTCTCTTCCATAAGGAAGCCTGAGCAAACTACCGACATTTCCCGAAGTTTGTCTTCTTCAGCAAGATTGTTAACCCTCTCTGGGCCATCAATTTGCATCTTGTTGCCGCTTGTTCCATTGCTCTGTGTGGCTAAGGCTTGCTGGAGAGCATCTCCTAGTGTTCTGGGATACTTGATGGATATTCTCCAGTCGCAACGAGACCCGTGGTCGTCAACACATGGGAAAATGCATGACGCAGTCCCAGGGTTGATAGAGCTTCGAGTGTACATATGTGTAAACCGAGTATCTAGGGGGTCGACTCCAACGAAGTGCACCCCATCACGAGGGTGATTGTTGACAAAAGGGATCGTAAGTTTGAATTGCTTGTTGGTCTTCTCACCCCCATCAAATCCCATAGATTTCCTGATGATGAGTCGTGGACGATCCTGCTCTGCCTTTCCGCGTAAATTTATCTTCAGCGAACCAAAGACTGGCGTACAACCCTCGAATTCTCTATTCTCGGCGGGGACATCAGACTTTCGGCTGTGAAACACAGAGCGTGCGCGGAGTCGGCGAAGGTCGTGGTGTTCAGCTCTCCAAGCCCAGCCTTTAGGGTGTGAGAGTTTCTCATAGGGGTCAGAGTACGTGGCAGTCGTCTTGCGCTTCTGGCCCTCGACAATCTCGCCGTTGACCTCGCGCAATTCAGTAACAAAAACATTGTCGGTATCGATTTCGCAGTTGGCAGCGTCAAGAGAAATCTCCTCGATCTTATCGTTGAATGTCGCGACAATGACATCCGTGGTTCCTTCGATACGCTTGTCACGAAAGTTGACCTCGAGATTCACCTCCTGCTTGATGATGAAATACTCTAGGACTGGCTGGTCTTCAATCGGAGGAAGGGTATCATCTAGACCCAGGAGCGAATGAGTTTGCTCCACGGGGGCCTGGGGCGCAGCGTCGAAAGACATATCGGTGTTCCGGGGGGAATCGAGACGAAAAGAAGGCTCAAGTGGCCCCCGTTATCTGTGATCAGGTCTGCTTCATGGATTTCTAGGTGGAAGCAATGGTTTTGCGTCGATGGCGATGGTTATTTCAAAACGTCAGATGTCGAGTGAGAGTGCTGTCATGTTTCGTTCTTTGTTCGCTAGCGATCAGTTCGCAGTGATCTCGAGCGGAAGAGGCTGGAAGGCTGGTCAAGCTGTAAGAAAACTAGGAACAGATAAATACAGAACACAAAACGAAAGTATAAACCAGGGTGCAGCACGACGAGGGCAGAAACGAACACGTTCGAGGTCGTGAGTGTCGGTAATGCGAAGAATCTTAAATGTCGGTGCCTCTTTTCGCCGAGAACCTTTCGTCGCAGTTTACGCAGGTCGTCGCGGCTGAAGTCGCGTTTGCGAGAGCTGTTGCGCACGGGCCACGGTGTGCTTCTGCATCCACTCCATTGCCTCCGCCTCGCCATTTCCGCCTCATGCCTCATAAGACCGTCTTGTGCCATAATAATTTGGAGCTGTTACCTACTTTTAGCGGCTCTTGGTGCCTCAACATGTCCTGGCCGCAATTGCTATCGTAACACTAAACGACTCAGCACTACAAACATTATGATTGAAAGGCGAACTATTATTTATGAACGTTAGCGCATTCGTCAGAACCATAGCCGTATCGAAGCTCTTGTGGATAGGCCAAAAGCCGATGCTATCTGTCACCTCAACTTCACTCACTCCAGGCCACATCATGAAGAGCGAGGATATCCTTCGCGGTAAGAAGTAAATGACACATGTGTATACATTTAACAGGACATAGTACTACCTGGATGATACAAAAACCCCGATCGCGCAAATGTCCATCTTCCGTCCCCCCAACCATCCCCCATAACGCCATCTTAGACCCATAACCTTTTATCTCCTGTCCCTTTAGATCATCAGTATTGGCTTCCATGCATACTAATGTGGTATCAGTGCTTGCTGCCTCGCCTATCTCGACGTTTCCTTCTCTCGCGAGCCTTCATCATCTCTGAGTCTCGGTACTCCTCTGGTAACGAAAAATCAAGTTGGGGTATCTCAGGGATCACATGTCCCCAGGCCATCACCTTTCTTCCTGCCCTCCTGTGGCGCTTCAACGCGCCATCTCTCTCATACCGCTTAGAAAAAAAGGATTTGAACTCCTTTGGCGGCTCTGGGGGCTTCGGGGGATGGGGAAGTTTAGGTGCGGTTGGTTTCAGCGGTGCTACCTTCGGTAGCGGCGTCTTGGAATCTGCAGGCTTGGGAGCTGCTGCTTTAGATGCCGGTGGTTTAGCTGGTGGCTGAGGTGTTGAGCGCTGTCTTTTTGAGGTTTTTCCAGATCCCTTGGATCTAGCCAGAGCTTCTTCACGAAGCTGCTTAGCCGGGGTTGCAGAGTCGATGCTATCTTCACGCCCAGTTTCATCCTCAGGCATTTCCTCATCAGACTGCACCGGTCCCTCTCCTTCTTCCTCAGCACGCTCAGCAAGCGCTTTCTCTTTCTCTTGTTTGCGCCGCTTCTCTTCCAAAATCCAATTGCGGAACTTGTCCAGAATTGCCTGGCAACCCTTGATAAAATGGTCCCGAGCAGGTTCGAATGCTTTCTTTTTCGTCTCCGTGATACCGCTAACACCCATTACTCTTAGCCAGTCGTGGCCCTGAAGCCCTTCCAGGAGTCGGATGATCTGATCCTTTTCATGCTGGGCCCGTCCCTTCTCGGTATTGCGTATCGATCGCTCAAGCCTCTCTGCCCGCTTGTGTATCGGGCGGAAGAAAGCATCTGGCAAGGGGTCTTCAAGAGCTTTATTCTTGAACTGTGCCTCTAGGAAGCTGAAGTCAATACGCTGCGCGTCGAATAGTTCACTAAACAGGGCATCGCCATATCCTCGCACCGGGTGTTGAGTGGTACGGTCAGTATAGCGGGGTCGTTGTGTCGCGCGTTGCGAATTTCCGATAGCGCGTCGGGCATTGGAGTCAATGATCACAATCGGCGTATCGACGTTCAGTAAGTCTAGAATTTGTTAAAACAGACCGCAGATAGGGGAAGATAATAATCGGGGAGGCGATGGGATTTTTTTGGGGTAAACGTACGCTGTTCTCTGGGCTCATTCCCGATCACTTCGTCATACTCAGGAAAGTAGGCGGAGAGTTCACTCCTGAACCTTGTGGCTTCTTGGGAGCGGAGCTTGCGTCCCTGGTCGCGGGTGTCGCTGGGTTGTGGCTGTAATCGGTCCAGTTCGTGTTTGATACCGTTGATAACCTTTGCTTGGTGTTTTGTCAGGTTTTGGTCGCCTCTCGCCGCAGGTGTCGCTTGGTCTGTCGTTGCTGACGCCGCGGTCGGAGAGGGTGGCTTCACTGTCGCTACGGCGGGTCGCGGCCGAGCAGCGTTGAGAGGCGAGAGCCTTACAGTATCGCCGAGGCTGTGCGAACCCTTGGCAAGAATCTCGACCGTGATGCGTGTCTTTTTGTGCTTTATCGGGTCGAAATCGCGATCCGAAGCATCAAGCGTCCGCTTGTTCCGACCGCTAGCCTGATGGAAGAGGCCTGCGCTGGCGGCCGAGGGCATCAGGTGATGACCGTGAGCGCTGGCAAGCTGGTGCGGGTGAAGACCCTCAGCGCGTCGTGTGGAGCGGGTGACTGAGGCCATTGACAGACGTGAGAGAGCCTGACATGGTTCTCGGGTCTCTAAACTCTCTCGCAAGAAACAAGGCCTGAGGGTCGGTCTTTGTCGCGATGGAAGCGCTCGTTGGCGATGTTTTTTTGATAAATATACCAACCAATTTCGTGCGACTGGCTTGGACGTTTGATGTGGTGCCTTTGCCCGTGGCGCTTTTTTTTTCTGGAACAGGCTTATTAGGGGTCCACGGGTGGTGGATGACGCTGTTGGAATCGCCTGGAGCGCTGTCACTTCAGTGCCTGTCCCAGCACATTTTGTGTTCGGTGGATATGTAGCCAGGGACCTGTCCTGTGCTAAATTGACCAGCAACTAGGTGGCAACGGTACCTGGGGCTCCGATCTTGACTATCGCTTCCCAAAAACAGCTACCATTAGCTACCTTGTTAGGCGAGGTAGGCAAGCAGATAGGTAGCTTTTCGATATTTCTATGTTGGCGCCTGATATTGCGAGAAATTGTATAGAACAATCCGTATATCCATTCATATCGCATTAGTTTTGGGGGAAGGGGGGGGGGGGGGGGGGGGGGGGTTGGTAAGAAAGTGTCATTCGGTAAGTAGCTGGCTTGACATGAACTAACTCATTAACTACGTTCAGTACCATATGGTTGACTCATTATGAGGGGGGTAGCTTTGAAGCCCAATGCCAGGAGTTGCATACCAAGCTTAGAGATGAATGTAAAATTAGCACAACAGGCACTGTTCCTGTCTTATTCACAACTCCAGATACTGCTGGACAAGCTCACTGTCCAGGAGGTGTTCAAGTGGTCTTTAGGGTAGGTAGCCGAAACTGGACGAACTACCCATCAACAAGTGTCAGTCAAAGACTAGATACCTTATTCATAGTAGATTCTCGGCTGCCTGTATCTCTAATTCGTGTTTGGGGAAATAGCGGTTTATAAAAAAATGGTCAATATGGGGTTAATACGACCAGAGAGAGATGTGATATGAGAAAAAGCCCAATAGTCTTCCAACTCTGACCCAAGCCATCTCAGAGAAGTGCCATTCTGGTTCAAGTTTCATCTCTCATCCAAGGACATCACGCCTAACTTCTGCATAACTTTCGCCCTTGGTCCTTCTTCTTCTCTTCGTACCAACCGCTCAGCCTTTTCCTTCTCCAGCACCACTCTTTCCTTCGCCGCACTTTCGCTCTTATCCTTTGCCTCCTCTTCCTGCCGAGCAACCTCTTCCGGATCCAGGATCTTATCCCGTCCATGCAGAATCTTCTCCATCACATCCTTTCCTTTTTGTCGCGTCTTCATGTATGCTTCCAAGCCGACTAGCACCGCGTAGGACTTGCTGATGGAGATGTGGCTCAGGTCTACGTTCTGTTCACGCAGCTTTCGTACAAAGGCACGGAAATTCTCTGCAGGTGGTCTGTAATGCCCACTCAACGGTGAGAGTGAGGTAAGGCGACCGTTCTTGATTTTGATCAAGCCAGCGGCGGAGATCCGACTGCCCTGCAGAAACGACGAATGCTGGAATGCACCCGAGTTTTTGATACCAACGTATAGACGGAATGAGGTGTCTGCAACAAAGATCCATGTGTTTTTCTTGACTGATTTTCGAAGAAGTTTGTTGAACACCGCGGTTGTTGCATCTAAATGTGCAAGATCTTTCAGACTCCTTTTGTTTTCTGGCGCCGGCATCACATACTTAGCTGCCCGATCAGCCTCCCGTTTTGACTCAAGAGAACCTCTGGACCTGCTTGACTCTTGGGAGCCTCGAGGCGATTGCGGTTGAAGTTGGACTTCATCGTCAAAGGGTGGTGTAGGATCACCCAAAGGGACGACGCCGTGTATGCTGTCCTTGTATCTCCCACTCGTGTCGATTCGTTCTCCGTTTTTAGCCCAGCATAAACGGCCCATGGTGTCAATCTGGACCAGGTAATATTGCCGTTCCTCTCTCGAAAGGTATCGCACTCGTTCTCGATCGAGCCGGTCGCGGGGGCATGCTTCTAGCTGTACGTCACGACCCTCACCGTAATCGAGCCAGTAGAAGAAGTTTTCTTTGGTCGAGGATCGCTTCCATTCTTCGTGATACGTGCAGAGACTGCTCCCGTACCGATGTTTAAGATCCACCATTTCAAGGAAATATCGCAAACCCATAATGCGAGCGTCGCTTCTGCGATCCGCCAAGGCTTTCCCACCATGTGCCTTTCCGTCTGCTATGTTATCTGGTGAGGACAGGGATGAAGAATCCGAAGATGAGTCGTCATGATTCGCTCGGCGGGCAACGATGCTGGCCTTCTTCCACTTCCCCCGTGCGGTTGATGCTCGTGATGTCAGAGGCGAGTCGACATTTCGGTTTTCCTCTGGGCGTGGTTGATTTACCAAACGGAACTGAGCTTCCTGAATCGCTGCTAACCACCGAGTGCTCGCATCCAGTCCGAAGCCTTGTATCTCTCGCCTCGCCCGATACCCACGATATGTCTTCTGGATGAGACGTGCCGCGGCCGTCCTCTCATCCTGTAGATAATTTTGTGAGACGTCAATGCGTTTCTGATCGACTTGCGCTTGGAGGAGTGATTCTCGTCGCTGTTGTTGCGCCAAACGCCTATGCTCATCTTCATGTTTTTCTTGCACAGACGAGATGCGTTCAAATTCGTCCTCTGTTGGGGGGACCAGCGAGTCCATGTATTCCTTTGATTTTGTTGGTAGCGGGAAATCATTTGAGGATATTGATTTGGTGATTGATGTCATATTGACAATGACGCCCCGGGGCGTCCCATCAAGCAGGGCTGCGTGCGTCTCTGCACAGAAATGCGATGGAGCTTGATTCCTTCGACGCAGATGATGTCATGGTTCCCAACTGAAGTCTCGATTATGACGAGCGTAGGCAGTTTTGAGAGACTAGCTCAATGGTCGATCAGGACTGAAAATAGTAAGCCAGTAAACTGGCTACCCCCTCGACATGGCAGGACCTGCAGATGCGAACACCTCGTCCTTATATAGTAATGATGTAATGACGCAGCGAGTCAACCCGGGAGAGTCTCGCCACAGGAGGCTATTATCCCGGCATCTTTGTGTGAATAGATTGGCTAGGCTTTTTACTTTTCTCGTATGAATTCAAGAGTGTGTAAAGAAGCGGCAATCGGAGAAATCCAAAAACTGAGATAGCGGCTATGCTTCTTGCAAATACTCATCCAGTATCGACATAAATCGTAAGTGTTCGAACTGCGATGAAAAGAGACATATCTAAACAGTTCATGAGGTCATTCAAGACATTATCATTATCATTGCCACCTACAGTGGCAGAACTTAGTATCCATGATACCAAAGAGTTTGTACAGAATTCTGGCCCGTCTCATGGACCATTATGAGGTGTTACATATATCCAGCGAAAATAATATGCATACTAAATAATTGTTGTTACGCAAAGAGGAACTCCTTGAGCACTGGAGAGCCGGAAAACTCTGGATTCAACATGATACAACTGATGACGACGTGAGCAAATAAGTAGCCAGATGGAAGCCGCGAAAGGTTACGTACTTTAGAAAGTATTGAAGTCCTGCGCGTCGTTTCTCCAAGAAGCGTGGTCGAAATTTGGAAATAACGCTCTTGGGCGGAAGCTCCGGAACAGCTGCCTCGAATCCAGGAAAGGTCATAACCAGGCGATTTCGAAAGTCATCAAATTCGGAATATCGTTTTCGAATATTCATGTAGCTTCCCTATTCCAACAGTTGGTTAGCCAACCAATCGCGAAGACCCGTCCTGAGTCTGGACGATGAAGAAAAAAAACCCACACGTAGGGTCTCGACACGGATGTTCCAAACGACAAAAGCGCCGATATTGGTCGTGCTGCCGTTCACAATGATGTAGTCCACAATCTCGACACTCTTGGCCCAGCAGGCATCGTTTCGTTCGTTGTCCTCGTTCGTCTCGTTATCCCGTAGTGTGATTGCTCCAGCGGGGAGAACCGACTCGACCGATACGTTGGAGGTGTTGCGCTGGTGACTATGTGTGCTAATCCAATATGGCGGCGAGGTGATGGAACTGGGAGATACGATGGAGGAGGAAGCGTCATCGTCAGGTTTGTGGTGGTTGATAGTCGAGGAGTTCTCATGATCAAGGGACGACCGCGGGGTATGGAATTCTTCGGTCAATGTGGAGGAAGATTGCGCCCGAGACGAAGCGCCGCCGGCCCAGCTGCTACTGGCGCCATCTAATCCTGATGCCATTAACTGTGCGAAGAGAAGAAGTTCATGTGAGACTTCTCCGGGACGGAGTAATGAGATTCGGGTGGAGTGTGGCGGCTGGTGGCGTGTCGCGACCGATGTCCAGATAATGATGGAACTGATTATTGATATAACAGGACCTGATAATGATGCGCCAATGGTATTAAGTTTAGCGAGGAAGAGAGCGCGCGTTTTGTTGAGACGTGCAATGGAGGAGAGATAGCAACCGGGGATGTGAATTCAAGGAGGCTTTCTGGAGTCAAACGTTGTTGTTCGTTCGTAGGTTAGTTGATAACTATTTCTAGTTCTGCAACAAACGAGACAAAGTGGATGCCAACGGATAAAGAGGTTCGCAAATGGTATGTATGTATTATGAAGCGGATGAAGATGAGACAAAAAGCGATGAGAAAATGACCGTGCAGCCAGGTGTATACGCGGATACCGATGGGCAACTGGCGAACTGGTTGAAAAAAGTAACAGTGTAATTAATTGATGCTCCAGTTTGCAAGGAAGGGCAATATAGCCAAACGCATGACACACGACATCGATGGAAGTCGTACCCTTTTGTTGGGCAGGGTGGAAAAGAGTGGGCGATATCTCGGGCGCCAGGTTTCTCTGGCGCCGCATCCACCACGCCGGACGTTAAATAAGTCCCGAAAGGGCCCTCAAGGCGGATCCTGCGGCTGTAGGTACTGTAGCTACTCCGTACATGGATGAGGATGCTTATCAGGCATGGAACATGAGCCAAATAGGGTCGTGATGTGAGATAATGAGACGAATGACAAATCCATTCTTTCTTTTTTTCACAGCAAGGTGATTAACCAAGGTATTTGAAATATTTTTTTCTTGAACTCCCTTACCTGCCTATGCATACCAGCCACTGTATCTCCTTCTGCTATGTTCTATCCCTGCTGAGGCAGCCAGATAAGGACGTTACCTGCAGTTACTACGCGTATCTGTCATGCCTGGTAGCAGTGATCATGTTCTAATCTGAATTGCGACCACAATGCACAAGGACAAATGTACAAAAGTCATACCTGGGCCTTGACTATACTTGTCCGTCCTCCGTACAGTGCCTACGTATCTAGGTAGGCACATTTCGTCCGGTCACCGACCAGCTACCGAAATTTTCGGCCGGATCCCGCGTTCTTCCACCGTAGCCGTTTACCCACCTCCGTACCGATGAAGCACATGCTCCGTCCCGTTCTTGGACCAACACGGCGCCATGTATTCTGTGGGATGGAATGGACTAGCATGCTTCGAGATCCAGGCCCTCTGGTCCGTCCCGCGTCATGGATGCCGGTCCTCATCACATGGAAAAAGTGGTTGAATTCGGCTGTCTCTATTACTTGAGAATTCAAACCAAATGGGCTTGGTCAGTGTCAACCTCTATCCCCATGATATATTACAGTACGCTGTATCTTGCTCATGGTTTTTATGAGGGAATTGTCTGTTCACGATGTTACGCTCTGTACAGAGTTGAGAAAATATACTCAGTAATTGCATGGTTGGGAGCTGTTGGGATGTGTGTTTTTGGGTGGTTACAAGCCTAGACCACTCAAGGATCTGACAGGTAATTCTTTGTTATTGAACTGCTAACATTGCCTAGATAGGTAGCAACTTATATGAGTACTATTAGCTATTGTTTGTGGCATACTTGGTTTTTCTCGTGCGCTACGTGTCCCAGGCTTCACTTGAATATCTCAAAATTAACAACTGACTTTCAAGATGTCCAAATGTGACTCTAACATGGCTATTCTTGGGTAATTATCGCCTCAAGCCAAGAACATCTTGTCAAGCCATGCAATTTATCAATCCACTGTACAGATGTACTTTCTGCTGTCGGGGTCAAGCCGCACGTACCCCTGGCGCAATCGTGTTGCCTCCAAGAGTCCAGACCAGGGCCGGTTCAATGAGGTGGAAGGTTGCCCCGTTCCTGACGCCAAAACCTCCACCAACCTGAAAAACTACCTGGCTTGCAGGCCATGAAAAGGAGGCGGCTAGTCGGCGGATCCTGGATGATCCGTCTGGCCCTGAAGGTACCGGCGCACCCGACCCTTATAATCCTTGAATACTCCAGCGACTTCTTTTACTTAATTTCTTCTTATTCAGAATCCTCAGTACTCAGGACTAAGTACTCTGCACTGTACCCTGAAAGGAGTCAGACCTCCTTGAGACCAGGGGTTTTGCTGTCTAAGACAGAATCATGGCGATCTTGACGGCTTGCCTACCCTCACGCTACACAAACAAGCAGAGAGCTCCTTGATTTGTGCTCCACCTCATTCTTACCTAAACTGAGGTAGAACTTGTTGTGCATGTGAAGTAAAGCTTATGGTGGTGGTATGGAGTACTCTGGAGCTGGCAGATGTCAGTGAAGCGTCATCCTAGTGCAGCATAACGGAGTACATTATAGCTGATATGGGTTTGGCTTTGAAGCTGTGGCCGTCCACCCTTAACTCCGCACTGGAGTGTGACTCCGCAATGTAACTTGCACAAAGCACAAATCTGGCCAAGCACCACGAGAGTTTCCTCGTACTTGAACATCACGCGGCCTCTAGGCTCTTTCAGTGTTGATTCCAAACCGCTTACGATAAAAATACGAGTTGGTTTAGCCCCTAACCCCGCGCTCGCTGCAATGCCGAACCGCCTTTTTGGCCACTGCCAGAAAACCCTCCAGTGTTTGTTCCACTACAGAGGACTGAGAAGGCAGCTTCACGAGGAGGGGAGGATAGAGGAGTAAGAAAGGAAGAAGAAAAGTGTGAGTGGGCTGGTAATGGCGACAGCGGCGGTCAGCGCATGTGGCTGGCTGGCCACCTTCCAAGATTCCAAGATGCACCAAGCGGTGATAGAAGTGCAATTGGGTAAAGTACTTCACATGCGGAGTGTCGTGTCCTGTCTTGTGTGTTGTGTCGTGTCTGTCGTGTCCATGGCCAGGGTGGGTGGATGGTGGATGCATTCATGGTTGTTGTTCTTTCACTGCCGACTAGCTCGCCCCGAGTCGTGATTCATCGCGGAGTCAGGCCTGGGGAATACTCCGTACCTCCATATGTCTTGGAAAACCATAATAGAACCGAAAAGCCGTCTCAGGAGAGGTCGGTACTAAGCATCGTGTTGAGAGTGCGGGCGCATCGCCTCTTTTCTCACGAGAAAGTCCGTACCTGGGCCAAACATTCATCGCACATACGGATGTGTATCGTATTTGGGACGCTAGAAGCGAATCAGAGATGGAGAGTGAGTGAAGGAACTATTATAAGAATCAGAAGGAGAGGCAGAGAAGGACGATATGTAGACGATTAGAGCCATTGCCTAAAATGAATATTGTATTTTCCTTTCTTTGACTGGGGAGGCGAGTCTGGGGATAGGTATCTAGGTTGTGCACTACTGTACGTAGTACTCAATATCGTAACCAGGTACAATAATGGGTATGGAGCAATCATAACAGCGCGTACAAAAGGAAAATAAAATAAAAATAAAAATGGATGCACAAGTGCCACACCTGTGTATAGCAGTATACTTTCCGTGCGTACATAGTAGACTACCGTGTCTAAGGTACCTTTCTTACTAGGGTTGGCCAGCTCCTTGTCATGATCCCGTCCCGCCCTGGGACGAGGTTGGACCCGCCTGGAGATTGGAGATGCAAGCCATTTGGCCGCCAGTGGCGTTCCAAGCTCCATCCTGACGGTGAGGTTTCAGTGACAAACTTTATACGTTTAATCCATCTAGCCACTCCGAATTGCCTGACAAGCTACATGACAATGAGCTGTAATGAGCTTGCTGTTGCTTTTCTGCCGTAGCTTTGAAGCCTATTCCACGACCTGCCTTCCCTTTATATTGCTCACTGGATGATGATCTTTTGGTTCGGAAACGGAGCGGGAGCGCCTATCACACCCTGCAGTCCAGCTCAATGCGCTGAGTGGAGGTTGTTACGGGTGGCGCGGGAAGAAAAGAGCTCCAGCAGCGTAGCGATAGCTTGTCACTGGTTGGAACTCGTCGCACTTTTCACCACAACCTGGAGCGTGGTCGATGGGGCCGACAAGGTGCGTGCGGACTTGGGATACTACTGTACGTAGTCGATACGCTTGTCCTGTGCCTGGCGCACCAGACTAAGCCTGTTTGATATTGCTTCTTTTGCTAGTTCGCTGCTACTGGTCATGATATTGCAAGCCGCGGGTCTCAGCCCCCGGGGGTTGGTGCTCCTCAGGCCCATTTCTGCTATGAGCTCTCCTCATTCTGTCTCTCCCTTTCCTCGTCACCTACCTTTCTCCCCAGTGCCTCCAGCCTCCCTCGCATCTTCTTTTCTTTGCTTCAAATTCGACAAATACTCTCGCTATCAACAGTCGTTTCTCACTTGCATATTTGCTTGCCCTTCGTCTTCTGTCCTGTTCGTTTGTACACTCGTTCATACAAACGTCCGCAATTTGTGAGTCGCCCCGATGCCAATATCCTATGTTGCCCGGACCTCCCTTTCGAACTGCTCCAGAAGTCTCCGGTTGTCCAGACGATTTTTTGGCATCACATTCCAGTGCCTCTTTTCTCTGCCAAATATGAAGATATTTCTATGAGCAGACTCCGAGGGTTGCTGGGCAAGAGGTATCATCTTAACATAAGTTGCTGATCCCCGATATTTGTTGTAGTCTATCTTCCATCGACTTCTTCCTTGTACCTGTATCACACTTCCTGATCGCCGAAATCACTATTCTCCCTTGCCTAATTATCACGATGCCTTCCGTCCGAATGACCGTTTTGGCCCTCGCTGCCACCTTTGTCGCCGTTGCCAACTCCGACTATGTGATCGATCCTGACAGTGTTGACAAGTCCACTCGAGGTGAGCTGCACTTGGTTATTTTAACATGGAAACAATAAACTGACCGTGTTATGTAGAGTCTTGGTGCTCCAACGAGAAGCAGACTTGCCCTGTTATCTGCGAGCAGACAGGTGATGGCTCCACTAAGGTCAACGATTGTGATCCCGTATGTTTCCATTCTCTGATCATACCACATACAAGAAATCACCTGACTTACATATTTCTGCAGGATACCCTCACCTACGGCTGCATTTGTGGCGACGGCAAGCAGCCCAACGTCTCTGAGTATTCCTTGACCCTGCCATACTTCGTCTGCCAGGAGTGGGGCAACCAGTGTGTTGCGAAGTGCGGTAACTCCAACACCTGCGCGTCTGACTGCCGTCAGAACCACCCCTGTGGTGCCCAGGACCCCAAGAAGGTCAACAAGACCAAGACCGCCACCGGAACTACGGCCTCTGCTACTGGTACCAGCACCGATACTGCCGACACCATCTACACCGACATTGGCAGCGACAGCACCGACTCTGCTGATTCCAAGGACAAGGGCGGTGCTGCCATGGCACTCGAGGCTGGCTCCCGTTGGGGTCTTGCCGTTGTCCTGGGCAGCATGTTCGCTGGTTTTGCTCTGCTGTAAGCACAGAGGACAAACCTAGTCATTTTTGAATTTGAATGCGGTCTATTATTTTTCGCGAGTTTTTAACGTCGATCCTGGAAAGCCTCGAACGTCAGGGTGTTGGTTGGGTCGGGCATAATCTTTTCTGATCTGAAAGCATTGTGTTTTTTTTTTTTTTTGACTTCTATTATGTTTATAAAATTTTTTTTATTCTGGGGATATTGTGCATCCCTCATACTAATGGCAGCAATGGGTGTCGGATGGGAAGGATGAAGACGAAAATGTGTGCTGTTGGGGCAGTCTGCAAACCTACCTAAAAGAGAATGCTGCCGGGCATTTGGAGTAACAGAAGTGGTTAATCTAATGGACACTGAACATGTTCTAAGAACTGCATCTGCATGTCGTTGACTGATGTGATTGTGAATCCCCATTTATAATGGAAGTAGTCTACAAGGTTGACACTTGTAGTGGAGTCGTTGGCTTGATGTCATTCATCGCAGATGAAGGCAGACGAATTAGTATCGGCTTGGTCCGCCCTACGGATTTACCTATCTTAATCCCCATGAACGATTAGGTTTGCAACGTTCCAGATTACTCGATCAATCAGCAGAGTTGCCATGCATCAATGCGCCGTTATGATCGGGACGGCTATAGCGACGCGGGAACTGGAAGATTTTATGGATACAGCACTGGACGCAATTCGTATGCAGCTCGTCCTGCTACTGGCTGGGAGATTGAAGTTGATAAAATTGAGCTGTGAAGAGGACCATTTTTGAAGGCTGAGCAGTTAGTGGTCAGATCTTCAATCCCCAACAGATCGGGGGCCAATCAGTGAATTTATTTGGGCCCCTTACCGACCAACCGCATGTCTGACGTCTGGTTGTTCCGGGCCACTTGATTGAACTGGAAATGATCGTTACTCTCTCTGTGCAGTATGTGACTTACCTATCTACCTACCTGGTAGGGCACCCATACAGGGATGAAGAGTGGTCCTGGGCATGTTAACGTGATTGTAGCAGATTAAGGCGGTCAAGATGGATTAGCAGAACTCCTGTCCATTTCCTGACTCTCACGGAAGCCGGCCCTTATTATGGGCTATGCAAAATGGGACAGCAAATCAAGTCAGTGGCACCGTAATCTATCCCTCATAGCAATTACAGGGAGTCAGGAGATCTTACACAGTACCTACTAACTTATGTACGTACCTCGTAAAATCCGTATTGTAAAGGAAAAGCACATGAAAAATCATTGTGGGCCCTGAAAAAAAAAGACCAAACTGCACCACACTTGAGGAGGCTTCATTATACAGATTAGTTGGGGGTGCGTTTTGGTCGCCCCCTGACTCTGGCGAGCCTTTTCGACCACCTAGCGCCTTCTCAAAGAAACTTCGATGGGCCTGGGACCTGGGACCGACCGAGGTATTGGGTATTCTTCCACTGAGGCTTACAGGGTCCTTTTTCGCTAAAAACCCGCTGACCTTTCCTGTTCCTGGGAATTGCCCTGTAAGAGTTACGAAAATAACAGCATTTGATTAGCTGTCCCCGCTGGCGCAATCGACAACCAACGCGCGACTGCAGGGGCTAGATGCACTGCCTGTGTCAAGGCACGGAGTAGGTAAGCCGCCTAATAAGTTAAGTAGGTAGGCAGGGACGGCAGCAGCAAAAACACCATTGCCAGAGCTCTCCCCTTGCCTTTCGCAGCCTCGCCTCCATCTCAACTTTTTTTCTCCGACATTCGTTTTGCCCCTTTTCCTTCGCCCACGATCAGGACACAACATCCTTCCTCCTTTGCAGAGCCTCTCGACCCGATCTCTCCCTTTTGCTCAGCAATCACGAAGCCAGGCACAGTCTCGTGGTGCATGTGAACAGACGCTGCACCTGTAGATCAAACGGATAAAATCGACCTGCACTACCCCAGGCTTGTTTAGTTTTGTCCTTTGCAGCCCTTGGCACACGTGCGTGATTTGCACCCACTCATCTGCCGCTTTTGTTCCCTCAACCACCCACCCTCTGCTGCGAGGCTGCCTTGTTTGCAGGCGACCGCTTCTCCGCCGTGCCCGCCTCCGAGTCGCTCCCCTGATCCAGCGTCAGTGACCGCCGGGTCCTTCTTAAACCTTTCTTTCCGTCGACCCCCCTCCGTCTTCCGGCCCCCCCTCTTTCACCATGTCCGGAGACGACACGCTGCCGGTATATAACCCAACCTCTGCCAACCCGAGCGGTAGGAACATGCCTCCCAGTCCGAGTAAGTAAACGGCCGTCCGGGTATCTCAGTCCAAGCTCTTGGCATGTGACTGACCCCTACGTTTCCCAACAGAACGAGCAGCCGCCGAGTGCGTCTCAGAGGAGGCTCTCTCCCACCTCAAAACCTACAAGTATTCCAGTGTAGACCTCTCGCCCGTCTCGAAATACATCCTCGGTCCTTACGTACGTCCTCCCTCATCGTCCACTATCCCACTTGCTCAATACCAACACCTCGCGTCTCCTATTCCTTCCATGACGGAACAGCGTCTTGATGACACGTTGTATGGGCGAACCCATCAGCTAACACCGGACTTGTTGCTCCTAGTGGAATGCCTTTGTTGAGATATTGCCGTTATGGATTGCCCCCAACATGGTCACCCTTGTTGGGTTCTTCTTCATTCTCGGTAACATCATTCTTCTCGAGATTTTCATGCCAGATTTGGTTGGCCCGGTATGTGACATCATCTATCTGCTTCACCTCCTGTGTGACAAAATATTGATAGAGAGGATGTGTGCTTTAGGGACCGACATGGCTTTATTTCAGCTTCGCTTTCGGCCTTTTCATGTACCAGACCATGGATAACGTCGACGGCAAACAGGCTCGTCGAACCGGAACCTCTAGTGGTCTCGGTGAGCTCTTTGATCACGGCATCGACTCCCTCAACTGCACTCTCGCTAGTTTACTTGAGACAGCTGCTATGGGTCTAGGGACCACTCCTGCCGGCGTCTTTACTGCCCTTTGCCCTTGCCTTCCTATGTTTTTCTCAACTTGGGAGACATACCATACTCACACCCTCTATTTGGGTGTCATTAACGGCCCCACTGAGGGAATCCTGATTGCATGCGCTATCATGATCACGGCTGGTATCTGCGGACCCAGCATCTTTGTCACACCTTTGAACCACCTTCTTGGGGACCATCTACCTGGCCTTGCTGGTCTTCTTGGCGAAACAACCTTCCGTGACATCTGGATCGGTCTCATTGCTGGATCTCTTATATTTACCCAGATCCCTTTCTGTGTGTATAATGTCGTCCAGGCTCGCCGCAAGAACAACCTCCCTGTGGCGCCTGTCTTCCTCGAGTGGACCCCTATGGCTGTTTTCACCATTGCTATCGGCCTGTGGGTCTACTCTCCTTACAGCACACTGATGAAGGAGAACCACCTGCTCCTCCTTTGCCTGACCTTGTCCTTCGTCTTTGGTCGCATGACCACCAAAATGATTCTCGCTCACTTGACGCGCCAGCCCTTCCCTTACTGGACCGTTATGCTCTGGCCCCTTGTTGGCGGCGCCATTCTAGGCAACTTGCCCCGATTTGGTTTTGCCCAAGTCACCCCCGGTTTCGAGCTTAACTACTTGCGGGCTTACTTCGTTTTTGCGACTGTTGTTTATTTCCGCTGGGCATTCCTGGTTGTTGGCAGCATCTGCGATTATCTTGGCATCAACGCCCTCACTATTCCCAAGGAGAAGCAGATTGCCAATAAATTGGCTCGAGATGCTACCAAGCAGCATTAATTTCGGAAGCCACCCGAAACTCGCTTGCTCACTAGGCTATTTACGACATAATTCAATAGAGATGAGCTCTGGGGGCAAGAGCTGGGCGAAACAATGGTGATGAAGACCACATTTCTGGAACAATAAACCAATAGAAGCGAGGCATCCTGAGTTAAGGCTGGGGCAAATAACGACTTCAGAGCATCTTCATCAGTGACTGAGGATGGAAAAGACAAAGAAAAAAAAGGGAATGATGGGCGTTGGATTTCCTATGTTTTTAACTCGCATTCTTACCAGCGCCCTAGCACTTCGCGCCATGACGGGTGGGCTCATGGTCACGATAACATTCACATATTGTTTGTAATAGACCTGAACGAAGCATGATGTATTTTACTAGAGAAACATTGGTTGGAGGCTTATAGGATAACTGGATATAGCTAACTTCTTCCTTGGTTGACACCCTTTATCATTCGAGGTTCTAACGGATGATACTGTACATTAACGAGTTTGTTTTCTTGCTTTACTGGCTTCTTGTGTGTAATATCCAGTCGAGCAAACGCTTTCCCTTCTCTCTTCCCTAACCGTCGCCATAATGAAACCATGCAGACGGAAGTACTCTACAAACTTCAAATCTCAAAACGTCGCATCGTCATGATCCGTCGATATGGCAATATCCTCCCACTCCTTGAGAAGAGCCAGAGTGCTCTCACACTTGCCCTTGATTACTCTGACACTATCTGAGCCCAACACAATTCTCAGGGGAATCTCTCTCCCCTCCGCCACTCCAGTCTCCGTGAGCACGTCGACCGTAACCTTTGCACCCTTTGCTACATCTCCGATTTGCTCGTTATTTGCTCTGTCCAAGCTGGCGCGCGTTTCTTCTGCGCTCTTGGAATACACGTCTCGCATCCGAAGTGCAGTACTTACACGTCGTCCAGGGTTGAGAAATCCGGTGCGGAACATACCCGGCTCGACGCAGGTGACCTTGATGCCAAGGTGGGCGAGTTCGGCAGCGATGGACTCGGTGAATCCACTGACGGCCCATTTAGAGGCATTGTAGAAACCCGTCGCTGGGAGCCCGTTCCAGCTTGCTAGAGAGCCGAAGTTTGCAATTACACCGGCCTGTTGGGCACGGAGATAAGGTATAACGGCGCGGACCACTTTAATAGTACCGAGAACGTTGGTGTTGAATTGATCAAAGACTTCCGTTGCGCTACACATTGCGTCAGTTGCCTTGTTGCATCTGTCATTTGTGGTGAAATCTTACGATGCTTCCTCACAGGCTCCTTCAAGCACATAGCCTGCGGCGTTTACAATGTAGGTCAAACAACCGTAAATTTGATGACCTTGGTGAATCTTGGCAGCGATAGTGTCTTCCGATGCCGTGACATCGAGATCGAGGGTTTGAGCACCAGCAACGGCGAGATCAGCCAGGGCGGAAGAGTGACGTGAGGTAGCAATGACATGATGTTTACGGCGAAGGGCCTCAAGAGTGATGCTGCGGCCAAACCCGCTGCTCGCGCCTGTGATAAACCACACTGGGGTAGGAGGAATAGGAGTCATGATGGAAAAGGGGTGCGTTGTGACGAGAGGCTTTGGACGTATAGGAGCAATCAGGAGGCAGTGGAATGAGTCGAGACTGAGATTTCCAATTGGATGTACTATTGGGATATCAAAATGATTCGTCTCCTCAAGAGAGGATGTTGGTATTTATAGAGGTTGAACATACACTCGTCACTTTAGTTACACAACCTGGAATAATCATGTGCTTGACATTACTTCGCTAAGATCATCCTCATTTGGACGCAATAGACCTATGAGTAAACCTAAGATCTTCGATTTCACAATCATACATGGCTCTCCCAGCAGACTTCCGTGACAGAATTGGTTGTGGAGGGGCATATTTCGCCTATCGCCGAAGAGTATTATTGAAGCCGTTTTGATTCGGCGCTGAGAATTTCGGCGTTAAGAATCATCTAGCTTGACTGGATTTCACAAAACCCGATAAAAAGCCCGATATATGATAATCCTTGCCGATTCCATCTGATGAGACAGGCAAACAATGCCATATACTTGTCGATAGGAAATGATACGACCGAGGGCACATTTCGGGTAAGCGATCGATGTTGGCAGGTCTCTGATTGAGAGGCAGGACGACACGGCAAGATATCTCTTTGGAATAGAATAAGGCACTTTGCTTGTACGCGCACACGGCAAACGCTTTGAAATTGTAAAATAGGTAGGTAATTTTTCTTCCCTCAGAATTATTATTCCAACTGGCAGGGGATCTGGAGGATTAACTCTTTCTTTTTTTCGAACATAGAATAACGCGAGCGTCGACGTTAGCGAGTAGTATCTACATAGTATACTATTCGAAGGCGTAACAACGGCAAGGGGGATAGTGCGTGAAGTAATCTGATACTGTACGGTATACTGTATGTGTTATGAATCATTCTGCTCACCTGCTACAGACGGGACGTCCATCCCCCCACACCGTTGGTTCTCCGGGGAGGTAAGGTACCGGTAGCACATGCGGCTGTATGTAACTAATTAGGTAGTCTACTATGTAGGTACCTTATGTACTGGAACAGGACTAGCCCCACAGGAGGCCTGGATCACCCGCTAGGGATCAGAGCCGCCCAACGTCGTTGCGACGGCAGGCGGAGGGAGAGCCTCAGCTGAGGCGCGTTTTCTTCCTATCGTTACAACCAGGTCGAAATATCTTCTGCAGCTCTGTCCTGCGCATGAAATTCCTCCTGGAATAGAGCTCGTATCTACCGTTGATGATACTGAAAGAGGTCTTGAATCAGTCATCGTTCCGTCTAGGTTCATGGGTCATTCCAAGCATCATGTCTGTTCAGTTGCTGGAACGAGGGGCTCTTGCCACTTCATAATTGCTCTCAGAGGGGCAGTAACAACACTTGAGCCTTTTTAATAGAGCTTACAGAGCTTGCCACTTTCCCTGCCAGCGGATGGGACGGCGACTCGAGAACACTTCTCTCGGCTTCAACTCTCATTTCGTTTCTGGCTTGAATGAGCACTCTGGTGCGTTGGAAGCATAGTGTATCTGACGGTAACGTAAAGATGGAATTGGGATGACCTGCTACCAGCTGGAATACGCGCCACCATGATCTTTGGCGAAGCTCAGTCTAGTCTGCTACGAGAAGAGACATGAAGGACGCTGATGCTGTTCCAAGCAGCTGGCCGAAGGACTCGTAGGAAGGACTCCCTGGCTCACTAAGCGCATTTTGGCGCTAGCGGGCTTTCCGACCCTTTCCCCGTTGACTTTTGGGCTTGTCGTCCAATCATGGCCCAACATTGCCCTCTCTATTCTTCTTCTGGCAGCTTGATGTAGGTAGACTATGGCGTTGACGAAGCGTTGCATTCTTTCTCTGTCGCCTGGCGTCTCACATCCTAAGGCTCTTGAACGAGAAGCTGTAGACAGGTAGCTACTGAAGTAGCTCGAGAAGCAGTTTGAGAAGTAGTGTGTAGTCGTATGGACTTCCATATTATGAACCTGAATACATCCCTGGTTATAGGTACCATAGTATGTACCGTGACAGTACTCGTGGTGCGCTCAGCCGCTGCCCGCTCAGTGCTCCCCTCCCGAAGTCGCCTTGGGGTTGTGTGCGGCGGGCTGTGAGTGGGCCAAGTGGGACCTCACTTGGCTTGGCCTCCATTGGTATTGGTAATTGGCGTCTTCTCTGTGTCTGAGCAGTGCCACAGTGCCACACCTCCACGTCCACGACGGCCTAGGTCCATCTTGGTGTCCATCCAACCCACACGCTACTTTCCACTTCGCATACTTCCCATTCTCAACCTCGCTCTCTTCTACCAACCACTCACTCTTTTCAGCTTGGCCGTTGCGTGTCGTCGCTGGGCTTTGACGTTATCTTCATCCTCAAAAAACCTGCTCACCCCCAACCGACTCGATCTGCCGGACGGTGTTGGTACGCCTCTCGGTGCCGGTCACGACTTCGCGTCTCTCACTGGCCTCCAACCTTCGGCCCCCCTCGCCTTCGGCTTCCTTTCACTGCCACAGGCGACGCGCTTCTGGATGGCAACATTATGATGCGTCTCTCATCACCTGTCACGTGAGAACCTGGAACTGTCCGTTGCTTGTTAAACATCCATTATGGAGAAGAAGCGCAAGCTGCCTGCTCGAGCTGCCGCTCGGAGTGAGCAAGCCGCCAAAAAGCGCAATGTCACACCCCGAGAGCGATCTGAGACGCCTGCTGCCCCCCCTCCACCGTCGCCGCCTCCCAAGGAGCCTACACCACCTCCTCCACTGCCACAGTCGATCGAGGTCGGGAAACCCCTACCCACGGTAGAAGTTGCCCAAGCCGAGAACTTGTCTGCGAACGATTTCCAATCGGTAGGCGAAAGGTTGGTCGCAAAATCATAAAAAGCTCCACTTGGAAGTCTAAGCTCGTACTGACTAACGAATGCTTGCAGTGGTGTTCTCGCCGAGTCTCTCAACCGATCTCGTCATAAATGGATAAACGATGGACTTTTTGCGAAATACTGGACGAAGCCTCACAAGCGGAAGGGAGTCCTTCAAGAGGACCCAAAGAACCCGCCTAAAGAGAGTATGACTAAAGTCGGCACTGTGACTATCACCATTGAACCGCATATCATCGAAGCAACCATGTATGTAGTCAAGGATCCTAAGCCAAAAGGTATTCCGGCATCGAAACAGCAACAACGCCCGATCATTCAATACGGTCCCCCAAACGGTTCAATGCCTCCCCCACGGGCACCCGCATCCGTCACAGCCACACCGACTTCCAGCAAAGCAACGCTTGCGAAGCCCCTAGCCCCAAGTACAGTTCAGTCTCCAGCTCCGGCTCCGTCGCAATCACTGCCGAAGCCACCGCCTCAAAGCGCTGCTCCCCCGACAGCATCGCCCAATATCTCGGCTGGATATTCGACCAATAATACCAGCTCTCTTCCAAGCCCTAGCTATCCTCCTAGACCCCAGGCACCTGGTCCATCGATCGCACCGCCTACAACCCCCTCGCAAACTCCTCAGGTTACCCCAACCCCCCCGCAAGGTCCAGTTTTGGCTCCAGTGCCTCCATCTTCATCAACAGCAGCTCCAGCACCAACATTGAGCCAAGCGCCGCCAGTCTCGGGAGTCCCAAATGCTTCGCCGAGTTTACGACCGCCCTCTGGCGCGCAAACAGCCACCGTGACCGGCCCTACCCAACCGGCGACGCCTACAACGGCTCCTGCCACACCCTCTTCGAAACCCACACCCAACGACCCTGTGATAGCACTTCTCGCACAAAAGGCAGCGGCCGATGTTGAGCTTCGGGAGCTCATGAGGAGAGTTGCCATGGGAAAAGCAAGAGAAGGGGAATTAGAACATTTTCAGAAAATTATCGATCAACTTAATTTGGAGTATCGAAGTAGGGGCGGACAACAAGGTCCTTCCGCTGACCGGCTTCTTGTGGATGGGAGAACCGTCAAGTACTTCGCTGATGAGGTTCGAACCATTCTCGATATTGTTCTCGCTTCCAATCCCAACCAGAAATCTTCAGAACTTCGACCACCTCCTCGGAGTGATCCTCTGGTCGTCTTGCTGGTCAAGACTGCGCTTGAGGACCAAAGAACCAAGGATATGATCCGACGCATTGCGGAAGGGCGACCAGGCTTCACTGATGCAACTGATCTGAAGGAGATTCTCGACAGGCTGCACCGCGATATGAGGACTGCCCCACGAGCATCTCCTGCACCTGCACTGATTAGGCAGCAGACGCCAAACGGAATACCCAATGGGCATGCAAAGCCCACAACCCCTCAGACTGCATCCCCGGCCAACTCTCAGGCGTTGCGTTCCAAGGGCCCTCCGGCTCCCTCCAAGCCTGACGTCAACGCCGTTGTCTTTGACTTTGGTACGGGAGATCGATATATGTTTCCTAAATTCAGTATTCTGGAATACACGTCGGCCGCACCGGGACAACAAGTTATTGCGTCTTTTTTACTTGTTCGCAAAGGCAGCAATTCCGAGTATGGTGGAGATCCCCAGTTAGACTATTACCAGCCAGTCAGCATTCGCCTGCAATCGGCTACGGGCCGGCATTTGGAGTATCTGGCAAGAGTTGTAGCTCCGCAAGACGAAGTGCGTCAATATATGGATGATGTGATGGATAACATGACACGAGCCGAGTACGTTCTGTTGGCTATGAGGTTACCTCGAGGCCTCAAGGATGACGAGAAGGATAATGCAAGTCCTGATGAGACAAAAGCGAACGGATCAACCCCTAAATCCGAGGAGCCTGTGCCCGCGCAGAGGTCTGCCCCCAAACCTTCGGTGTTGTGGACAACAAAGGGAAGCTCAGAAACTCCTCCCTTGGGAAAACACTCCCTCCGCCCAGCCCGAGATCCAGAGCTTGACGGCCAGGCTCGGTATCAGCGGTTGATCAGCTCAGTGGCTGCCAAGGATGTGTGAACTATATAACGAGAAACAATGCTTGGTTTTGTTGGTGATTTGATTTCCTCTGTATATATGGCTTCACAATGGATTGACAGGGGTTCGTTTGAAATAGGAAGACCAGGGCCGAAAGGAGCAAGGTGCAAAATATATGGTTCTGGGTTTGATGGTGTATTATATTCAAAGCGCAATAGCGACTAGGGAAGCATAAACTATGCCAAGATGGAAAAGGTCTAGAGCCGAATACTAGATCTTCGGGACGGCTGTTACATCTGTAGTTATCGTTAGGAGTACGGCACACTGAATGGGGAGATGTCACGGATTGGTACTAAGGAGTTTGAGACGTGTGCTTTATTCTTTGTCGATATGGTTCACGGAAACTAAGGAGTTTTTATTAGAGAAGACCTAGCTACAAGTATTCCCTTATTATAGATTGCTTTTCTCCTCTCGTAGGACAGCGCCTCTCAGTTAAAACAAGGAAGGCTCCTCTGCCATGGAAATGCATTTTTCTTCGAAATTGAACCAGCATCGCATGTA
Organism: Mariannaea sp. PMI_226; assembly: GCA_024336345.1. NCBI lineage: Eukaryota > Fungi > Ascomycota > Sordariomycetes > Hypocreales > Nectriaceae > Mariannaea > Mariannaea sp. PMI_226. The sequence goes on along the minus strand of JANFOG010000001.1, from coordinate 3,462,412 downwards.
ATCAAGAAAAGGAAAAAAAGTTGGGTCAGGAAGCTGATGAAATAGGTTGATCAGCGATAGTATACGCATGATACTTCCAAGGTTGGGATAGACCAAGGATGAGAAGGCCCCAACCCAAATGTCTAAAATGATGAAGCTGATGACCGGCCCGAAGATGATGCCGGATCCACGTGCTTTGACTTTGACGCAGCAATGCGATGTCAACAAGGGTGTAGTCTGTAGTAGTCTCTATGGAACATGGCGGATGAGAGTAAGTTCCATTGCTTCGTACCCTGTTAGCGTGTGTGGGAGAGACAGCGTGAGAGAGGCCTAGAAAGGTACGTACCCTTCGGACGGAGGCCAAACGCCCCCCCAATTGGCATCATCTCGCCAGGCATCCAGCCTCTTCTGAATCACATCATCCATTAATATCAATTCCCCAGGAGAGTGATAGTGGCTTCTAAAGTCACATTTCCCAAAAATAGGAAGAAGTGATGAAATTGGAGTTGACTTCTCAACATGGGCCAGACTCTTTCGGATGAGACGCCCCAAAGGCGGACGCATGAGGACCTGAGCCACGAGCTCGTAAGCTCCCCCATGATGCCACGGAACTATCTATCTACCTTGGTCGTGTGCAATTGGCTAACTTATTCAACTTCCGAACTAGGCGCTGAGGTTCAAGGATAAGTGCTTCACCTCATTCGAATTCTACTCTCTTAAGGATGTCTTCAAGTCGCTGGCAGATCACCAGGACACCATGAAGTACCTGAAGGAGGACACCGTCGCTCGCTACCTGGAGATTCCGGATATTCTCCATGTGTCACCCGTAATATTTCAGATGGTTTCATATTTGGGCGCATTCCCATTTATGCAGGATGCACCGGTAGTACTTGAATTGCCGCAGATGATAATGGTCGTCGTCATCATGACGGAGCGGTATCGAAAGGTGCTTGCTCGAGGCTCCACCGACAGGACGAAGCTGTTATTTAAGAGTCTTGCCGTCTACGACCGGAAACTCTCTGAGGTTGAAATCAAACCTATCGTTACGGAAACTAATGAGCCAGTACAAACTCAGAATGGCAGATCGCATGCCGCCGGGTTCGCAGTTGACCATGCTCATGAGGATGATGCGGAAGACGACGACGACGACGATGACGACGATTTGGTCCTGACTGCTTTTGAGCTTCTTGACGTCAAAGAAGCAGTGCAGCAAGGCCACGCGCCTACTTTCCATGGAGCAACAATCCCATCAGACAATTTTCGGAAGCTGTTGATGCTACTACTGCTCGCCGCTCCACTTGACCCCCAGGAAAGCCTGTCCATGTACTCGACCCGGGTCGTTGGGGATGAGTTGGAAAGCCTTCGTTCTGCAGCTGAATCCATCCTTGCGTCTTTCGTCGACGTAGAAAAGGCACCTGGAATCAAATACGCACATTTCAAGACCGTTATTCCAGTGATATGCCCGAACCTGTTTCGTGGTTTCAACGGGCTGTTCGAGCATTTCTTGTTTTCTAAAAATCTAGACTTGTCCAAGCACAAGATTGATGGATCGAAAACGATTGAGGCTCCAAAGATGGCGCAGCCATTATTGACAAACAATGGTGACATTCTAAATGCGAGTGTCTTATCACAGATTTCTCTTTTTCTCCCAGGTTCTGACCTCTTCCGGAAAGTAAGGCTGCTGTACTCTGGCAATGAGGCAGGGTTTTCGATGGGAAGCTTCCAGACAAAAGTTTTCAACTGGCAAGCTCCCACGCTTCTCTTGGTTAGCGGAACGCGTCTTGATGATGTTCCTGATGGCGGCCAAGAGTCCGCATTTGCAGCTACTCTCCCTCCGCGAAGATTCCGCCACGGCAGCAAGTCAGATCGCCTTACCTATGGAGTATATATTCGCGAGCCTTGGAAGCACACTCATAAAGAGTGCTTCGGAGGTTCGGACACGATCCTGTTTCAACTAGAGCCCTACCACGACGTCTTCCCGGCATCAACCATCAACAAAGAGTATGTCACTTTCAGCAAAGCGCCTGCAAACTCCCCGGTGCTGGCCGTGGGATGCCCGCATCCACAACCAACCAAGGCCACTCGGAAGGCCGAGCTCCATCATTTGGGGTCGGTCTCTCTATTACTTGACGACTCGTTCGAGTTTGGCGTATTCAACCACGATTATACCTCACGAGGAGGTGCATTCCGCCCAAGTTTGGTTAGAAAGTTCAATTTCCAGGATCGCTTTCAGATTGAGAACCTAGAAGTCTGGGGATGCGGTGGCGACAAGGAGGCCCAAGCCCAGGCGGAGAGATGGGCTTGGGAAGAGAGAGAGGCCGAGGCTCGTCGAAAGGTCAACCTTGGAACTGGTGACATCGAAGCGGACCGGGCCTTGTTGGAGATGGCCGGTTTAATCGGAGCGAATCGGAGTGGAGGCTCGATGGGGTAATATCGACCTGTTATAATCAGAAAATATTGGCTTGTCGTTTTACGCATGAAGGGTGTTTTCGTGGTTCAGGACCCCAAAATCAGTTTTATTGTACATCATCAGAGAAAATATCATATGGAAGTGCTACGTTCGACCAACCATCAGTCTAAAGAGTAGAACCATACCACGTCAGACGTGCAGCTTATATCGTACATTGTGTGATACCGTCGTAGATCGGGTCGACACATATGGTTCTTCCACCAAAACTCTGCCAGATTCCTTATCGATCTCCGTTGAGTGGAGATGTAGCCAAAAAGAAAAGAACGACATGAAGGGACTCTTGGATCAATGGCTAATCCTTTTTGGAAGTGGCATCCCCCTTCTTCTTGGCGGAAATCATCTCGCCAAGATCACCCAGCGAGCTCTTGGGGTTCTTCTTCCTTTCCTGGCTTTCATCTGCGGTGTCCTTTTGCTCCGCAGCTTCTTCTTCCACTACCGTCTCTTCACCCTTGGGCCATAGACCCATTCGGCCGAGGATGCCCCCCGTTCCTGTGGTAGCCGCCGCCTCCGTGTCATTGATAGTTGACTCGTTGGAGCTGCTTATCGCCGCCGTTGCCACCTGCTGCCTCTTCTTGTCCAAATGAGCCTTGAATGCCTTCTCTTCTTCGTCGCGAACTTCCAGCTCCCGAATCCACTTGAGACGCTTCTCCTCGGCATCGCGCTGCTCTTTCAGCTTGCGAAGTTCCTTGGTCCTCTCGCGATCCTTGTTGTAGTACATGCTACCGGCTACCATGGCGATGACTGTGAATCCTTGAGCCGCTACTCGGGCTCGAAACATTCTGTTCGCTTGCTTCGAATCGCCGCGGCGGAGAGCTCGGTAGGCATTGATGAAGGCTAAGGTCGTGAGGCCGATTCCTGTCGACATGTGTGTGAGCGAGTGATTAGCGTAATGGTGGGGATGGTTTCGCTAGACAATGATCTGAGACTGATCATGTATACCATGGAAAAGGAGAGGGCAAAAAAAAAGGAAGAAAAAGGTCAATTACCAAGGGGAATAAGCGGCTCCTCCTTGATCTTGCGAAGAATCTTATGAGAAGGTCGTTCATTGTAGTATTCCCTGTGCAATGCGTGAGTTGGGAGTCGGAAGTTGGATGCGCAGCAATGAAAAGGCGAAAGGATCATGCATACTGCTCATCGTCAAAGGAAGAGGGCAAAGGCCCCGGGATAGGAGGAGGACTGTCAGCCATAGCGTGCTGTTAACTGCTGATCGTAAAAGAATTGCAATTGGTTATGCGAAAGGTTTTGGTGTTGAGGTTGGATTTCGGATGAGGTGGGCTGAGGAAATTCAGACCAGAGCCCCATGTCGATTACTAGCTCTTGCCATGACAAGGCCATTTATTCCAGCAATCGTCACCAGCAGGTGGGTAGGTTGGTACCTATGTGCCTACAGAAGAGGTAGGTACCGTAGACGCTGTAGGTTCATGCGGTAGGTACCTATCTCACCTGAGGTTCAGGTACCTTACTGATCGAACAGCAAGTGTCATGGAAGCACGAGCAGCCTAACTCTGATAAGGTACGTACCAAAGACTACCTGCTTGCCGACCTGGTGCTCATGAAAGAGGCTTGAGCACAGACCAAATCCTTCTCTTCCACTGGCTCCAGTCTCTTCCCGTTCTAATTCGAAGCTTCCTTCAATGTCGCTGGCATCTGTGGCTTTGTCATCCACGCAAGCTACACCCCTTCATTCTCCAACTTAATTCTGTGATTCCATACGTACATACAACTACGCCAAACAATTAATTCCTTGAACCACCACCTCGTATTCTTTTCTCTTACACGATACCTGGTCTCTTTCCAGTACAATTACGATTACCCCACCTCGCAGGATTCTTCAGCCTCACCATGCTACAAAGATAGCCCACGATGTGGTTGCCGACACCATCCGTCGAGGCCATTCCTCGGCCACGCCTGGCCCTTGCCGTCGTTTCTGCCGTCGCCGCTGCCTCGATCGGATATTATGCATATACAAGTCGCACAGTTCACGAACAAGAACTTCAAGGTCCCGGCTTGCATCGTAGTAATGCCGTTCGCCGCGTTCGCCGGCATCGAAGAAATGAAGCTGGCTCAAGTTCTTCATCAGAGGCCCCTGGCGACGAGAACGTTGATGTCGATACTGTCCGGCCGCCAGGCGACGCGGAAACTGTTGCAGAAGGTGGCGTAGATGAGTGGTGGAATGAGCCTAGCAACTTCCCCCAGAACCAACGAGCCGGCCATAATATCGTCAACCTTCTGTTTCGAGTTTCCGAAGATAATGCTCGCCGCAATGGATGCGTCCACCGGGGTTGTCAGTGCAATTCGTGTGGTATGGTCCCGATCCGCGGTGTTCGCTACCGCTGCGCCAACTGTGCCGACTTCGACCTTTGCGAGACGTGTGAAGCGCAAGAGATTCACACAAAGACTCACATTTTCTACAAGATTCGTGTGCCCGCACCTCCATTTGGTCCCCGTCAGATGCAACCTGTGTGGTACACCGGTGACCCAGACACCTGCCGACGGACCCTACCACGTTCCCTCATTCCTAAACTATCACGAGAGACAGGGTTCGAGCGACCAGAGCTGGAGGCTTTCTGGGAACAATGGACATTCATGGCCAACTCTGAATGGAGGGATGACCCCGACGAGCTGGGAATTGCTATGGATCGAAAAACTTTTGAGCGATGTCTGGTGCCAACTGGCGGTTCACGCCATGCCTCTCCAAACCTTATTCATGACCGAATGTTCTCTTTCTATGACTCGAACAACGATGATTTAATCGGATTCTCCGAGTTCCTGCACGGCCTATCATATCGCAAGCGAAAAGACAAGCTTCGCAAGATCTTTGCTGGGTACGATATTGACGGCGATGGTTTCGTGGATCGTCGAGACTTCCTCCGCATGTTTCGCGCCTACTATGTCCTGTATAAGCAGATGCACAAGGATATTCTGGATGGGCTTGAGGACCAGCTCCTCTCTAGCACCGAAGCCCAGCAACTGGTTACAAGCCGACAGCCACTCAGTAGTCTGTTTGGAAGGGAAGGACGAGTCCCAGAGGGCGAGGGAAGGCTTCGATTTGAGGGCAAACTATACCACCGTGACGGTAGTGTCGATATCGTCGACGGTTTTGAAAACGTTGTTGTTCAGGACCGTGGAGATACCGCAACCCGACAGGAAATTCTGACTAGTCTTTTTGCTTGCGAAACAGAACATCATTCGCGTCGACGCTTCATCGCGCGGAACGACGCCGATACTAATTGGCGTACCGTCCGACGTCTTAGTGGAAGTGAAGCGGACCGAACCTACTGGGTCACTTTACTAGAACCTCCTACAAGTCTTGAAGAGTTGCCGGAATATTTGACGGGTAATCACACCCTAGAAATTGAAGAACCCTCAGATGATGACGAAGATGATGAGCAAACGAGAAATGGCAATGCATCTCGTGGTGTCAATGGAATCATTGCGGAGAGTGAGGACTTATCAAACGGGGCTCCCACGGAGAGTGAGGCTCGGGCAAGACTCGTTGCAGATGCATACCTGCGGGCACCTAGGTTAGAGAGACGCAAAAGAGCCATGGCTAGAAAACAGCTCCACGAACGATGGATAAGAAGGCAGTTCTATCTCGATGAAGAAGAGGGCGGCATTGCCCCGGAGGATTGGGAACAAGACAAAGATATTTTGGTGAACCTTGGCGAAAAAGGTGAGAGCTCCAAGTCAGCTCAAGAACCTTTCGGGTCCTCAAAGTCGCCGGGGTCCAGTACTGGAGTTCCTGACTTCGATGATACCGAAGCAACAGACATGGCTGGAAGTTCCATTGGCAGCATGGCTGGGTCTTGGTCATCTAGTGGTGGCCCTGGACAGGGAAGACCTTGGGGCTTACCCGAGGCTGAGAGGGACGCAGGCAAAGAAATCCTCTACCAGGTCACACAGCAGGCGTTCAACGAACTCCTTGACACCATCTTCAAGTCGGCAGAGGACCTCGCCGTCCAGGCAGCCAAGACCAAGCAACAGCGCGAGAAATACAAGGAACTCATTGACGCGATTGAGATTATACCTGACGAAGCCGAGTCCGGACTGAAGCCCTCTAACGACAATGACGAGCACAAGAAACCTGTCCGTGAGAGGTCGATTGAAGAGTTGCTTGCCGAATCCGGATATACTATTGAAATTCCCCCAGGCCGCAACGCTGTGGAGATTGACACTACAGTCGAGGTGGTTCATGAAGACGAGCAGCAGGACGAAGAAGACGAGTTCACAAGTGTTTCCGAGTTTGAGACGGAGGAGCACCGAGATCCTACCCTCCCACAGTTCCGGCCGAACACTACCGAGGAAGAAGGATATGCTGAATGGTATCAGTGGTACCCCGTGACACAGCGTGCCCCTTGCGAGTCCGAACACGATGATAGCGACACCGAGGACGAGCCTTCGCCCTCGACCCTACAACTTTGGAAGCGACTGAGCATTGCTGAGGCCACGGCGATTGTCAGGGGGGGCTGGGGCAAACTCAGCTTCGACGAATTTGAGGCCATTTACAAGGGCCAGGAGCAACAGGGAAACAGACTTGAGTATCTGGGAAGTTGGATTGATTTTTGTATCCCTTAGGGACGTCGACCTTCCTTCCGCCGCGCTAGGTACTTGTGAAAAGGAATTTTTAGTGCTGGCCACGGACAGTTGTGTACTATATTAGCTGGGAAAGCATATCATAAACATGCAAAAAGGGAGCGGCAAATTCAAGCAACATGGCTAGTTTTGTTTCATTTTTTTTAATTAAAGCGTTACCCAAAGCCACGCCCGTGGCATTCCATTTTGGCATCATGATCCTTGCGTCCTAACACATAATATATCTATACATGAAGAAAAAAGGGATATAATAGTAAGACATGGTGAGGAGAATAGAAGTGAAGAGAAAGATAAAAGAGAGTAAGAAGGTGAAAAAAAAAATAGATGCTTATTTATCCCAGTTGCTTCGCCTTGTCGTTGGTGTCGTTGGGATATTCACAAAACGGATATGTATCGTCTTCTATTGAGTCATCTTCCCCTCTGCAGAAGCAGGTAAAAGCCATGATGCCGACGAAGGCGCCCAGGAAGATGGCAAAGAAAACGAAGCAGAAGAAGAATTCGATGGAGAGAAGCTTGAATAGTACCCCCACGAACAAGACGGAAAACCCTGGGCCGATATAGGAGTGCCAGGAGCCCTGGGGGATGTTCGAAAGGTCGATGAGAGCTCGCGGCCCTTGTTTCATGGCGAAGTAGACGAGGATGCCGGCAGAGAGGAGGGTGGCGGCATCGAGGAAGGAGACCAGGTAGGGGACCCAGCGCGGGAGGCGGCCTCGCAGGGCGCTAAAGGAGAGGAGGGCCAGCGGGAAAAGGAAGATGGCCATGGTGGCGGAGGCGAATATACAGGCGAAGGCTGCGTTGTAGAATGTGCTGAAGTGGGAGGGTGATGGCAGCTTGCCCTCGACTTGGCTAAGGGCTGTCGTCCAGGGTTTTACCAAGGTGGTGATTTCGGAGGAGGAGAGATTTTGGCCGAGTTTAGCATTGACGGCGAAGGTGATGGCTTGGTCGATGTTCATTACGGGGGGGAAAGCTTTCTGGCAAGTGATGCCTCCAGGGCTGTGTTTCGCACATAGTCCTATAGAGTGTGTTAGTAGATGATGATGGTAATGACGGAGTGCCCCTTCGTATGTATATATATATATATATATGTATGTAAATATTCACACACATCTGCACACATACGCAATGTGCTCATATGTATGCTGATATACTGCTTGGCAGACACAGCATGATCATCTTTATATACATACATATATATATATATAGACATCGCATCAGGTAGCTGAATTTGGCGGTACATACCTGTCATTCCCCAATACCAGTGGGTCGGCAACCCGTCTATTCGAAGATGGGCGGCAGAGACGGTGGTGGTATTGGACGCAGCGTTGATAAGGTCCTCAGCGCTCACGCTGAAGAGGTAGAGAGGTTGTGTGTTGGGAGAGACGCATCCTATAATGACGATGACGTTTGCAACGAGGCCGACTAAATTGCGCACAAACGAAGCGAGTCAGCTTTTCTGTTTCCAACATGGGGTTTTCAACTCTCGTCTATACACTTCCATCCTCTCTCTTTTTCTTTTCCCCTCCTCTTTCTTTCTCTTCTTTCTTTGTTCCTTTTGCTTCCTCTTTTGGTGGGGGGTGGTGTTTCTCGATGGCGAATAATACTTACTAACTATGGCAATTATGAACCAACAGCTCCAGTCTCTGGACGAGTCACCGATACCAATAGCCTGCTTTAACCGAACCATAACGGTCCTCCTCTGCTGTTGCTGCTGCATCGCGGCAGCCTTGTGTGTTTGTTTGTTTGTATGTGCGTGCGGGCGTGCGGGTGTGCGTTAAATGGGTTGTGCGTAAATGAGCGTGGGTGAATGAGTGCGTGAATGAGTGTGCGGCCTGTTCTCCTGGCTTTCCAAAAGAAAGAAAAACAAGCACAGGAAAATCCCCCCCTTCTCTTTGGAAAACAAAAATGCAACTAAAGGAATGTCGAAAGGCGGGGAAATGGAATCAAGAAGAAAAAAGAGAGGATGTTTTGAAGAGAGTGTGTGTATATAATGCTGAATAGAATAATTTCTCGTTCGTCGTCGTTCCTTTTTCTCATTAGCTTGTGAGTCTGGATGGCCTCATTCAACTAGTCTCAACCAAGCGTTAGTTAGTATGGGACTTACGATTGCCTGGTCTTATTTTTTTTTTTTTCTTCTCCCCTTCCTTTGGTCTTTGTCTCCTCACTTTCCGAACCCGTTAAATTTCTGTGGCTATGCGAATTGCCGTTGGTCATCTACTTATGGATCTTGTTTGACGCATTGTCGTCTTCGCTCGGTTCTGGTCCGCCCAGTGAACTAAAACAACCTTGCCTTAGTAGCACTGGTATATACTTGAGCAGCTGGGCTGGGGCTGGACTGGACTGGGATGCAGCTAGTCAAACAACGTGCTGCTGCACAGTCTTGTAGCTAGCTAAGGTAGGTAAAGGGTATTTTTGGAAGTGTGATGAAGGAGAGTGATGAATGGACTGCTTCAAGGCACACACTTGATACGTCTGAGAGGAGTCCTGCTTGATGTACACGATGCCTCCAGGAAGTGGGTGTGAATGAATTGAACGTGGCACAGAAGTGGCGGGCTCTTTTTTTTTTTTCCTTTTTTTCTTTTTTCCAATTCGAGTGCTGGGAGATGGGAGAGGGGGAGAGGGGAAATCAACATGCATGCGGTCGTAACGTACGGTGACTCTTTTTCCTTTTCCATTTTCCTCTTCTTTTTCGGTTCTCGTCATTTCATTTCCTTTCCCCTCCCCTCACCCCCTGTCGCCTCCCCTCCTCCTCTTCCTCCCCCCCTTTTCCGCTTGAAGGCACTGCCGTAATGGTCAACGGTTCATTCTGTTCGATGTCAGCTCTTCTTTGTCATGCCAGCTACTCCTGAACGCTCCCCAAGTGAGGGGCACCTGGTCAGGCCGTTGGAATCTGATTTGACGCCATCGCGCTTAGCGGCACAACGAGGCTTGCCCCCAGCTTTTCAGCTGACAAGGGGATAGAGCCCTTTTCAGGCCCTTGGAGGCCCATATTAGGCCCCATGTACGGCTTGGTAGGCCCTTGCAAGCCCTTTTTTTTTTCTCTCTTTTTTTCTTTTCCCATCTTCCTTACTCTGTATGTAGTAGCGCCAGGCACAGCGCTGGGAACCGAGTACGGGACCTGCATTAGCTCGTCCAGGGGGAGGAATCCCATAGCCACCATGGCCGATTCATGCCAGGCACACAAGGCAAGGCACAGAGACCGGAGTGCGGGCAGGTAGACTAATTAAATTAATCAACTTTATCTGCCATGTAATCAGGCACGCCAAATCTGCCCGATGTCCGGAGCATTATGCAGGTTCGCTCTTGATGCTACACCAGACCCGGTATTCTCCATCAATAACAGTAGTAAAAGAACCTTTCCAAAGACAAACCTAGCACCAAACTGACCAAGGTACTTGGAAATATAAACAACCGAATATTCATACATGTGTGTGTGTGTGTGTGTGTGTGTGTAAATATATATATCTATATATATACAGATTAGATAGATAAATAGATATATGGATATAACTTGCGCCATCCTTGTGATACAGTTGCATAACAGGCAAACCGCCCAGACACCATTCAATTTTCTGGGGTGATGGACAGCAACCGTCACACGTACTCACACCTGCATCTATTATTGGCCTGATCCGAATTGGGGTTGCATGTCTTCACCACCGTCACACTGCATCTGCATCTGCACCTAAACCTACATCATGGTGTAGTGTACTACTGTATGATACCAAAAGAAGAAAAGAGGAAAAAAAAAAAAGTCTTTGATTCTCATCTGTAGAGCTTGAGCCCTCGAGTCCAGCTCGGCAAGTGTTCAATGTCATTCATAACGTTTCATTGCTAAAAACAGCTAACCGCTCCCTCTTTCCCCCTCTTCTTCCTTTACCGACTAAAACTACATACATAAAACATGATTGTATCCTGTTCTACAACGTGGCTTTCGTCGAATCAGTCCCAGCGAAGCCTAGGAGTGCATTCCACGTATCAGCCGTGCTCTGGTCCCTCGTTCCCAACGCCGCGATCTGCGACTTGGCGTCTAGGCAGGCCGTGTGGGCCGCATCACTCGCCTCGCAGACGTTGATGAGCTGGTCGCAGATGCGGTTCGTGATGATGTTCGGGTTCAGGGCCTCCTGCTGACCCTTAGCCACGAGGGGATCCTGCGGGATGAAGGTGAACTCGTCTGCCGGCCGACCGTTGAGTCCTCCCACGCGAGCCATTGTGGGCTTGCACTTGCCAAAGTCGAGGTTATTAGTTTGCTCGCCATTGCCACTGCCGGCTTCATTGGTTAGGGTGCTGTTGTTGGCATTGTTGTTACCAGCATTATTGTTGTCAGCGTTATTGTTATTGTTAGCATTGTTGCCCTTGTTGGCGTTGTTGTTCTTGTCGGCATTGTTGTTGCCAGCTCCATCGCTCAAGGTGCTGTTGTTGGCATTGTTGTTGCCAGCATTGTTGTTGCCAGCATTATTGTTGCCAGCATTATTGTTACCAGCATTATTGTTGTCGGCGTTATTGTTCTTGTTGGCGTTATTGCCCTTGTTGCCCTTGTTGGCGTTGTTGCCCTTGTTGGCGTTGTTGTTCTTGTCGGCATTGTTGTTGCCAGCTCCATCGCTCAAGGTGCTGTTGTTGGCATTGTTATTGTCAGCATTATTGTTGTCGGCATTGTTGTTGGCGTTGTTGCCCTTGTTGGCATTCTTGTTCTTGTCGCAATTCTTGTTCTTGTCGCAATTCTTGTGCTTGCCGGCATTGTTGTTTGCGTTGTTTGCGTTGTTGTTCATGTTGTTCATGTTGTTGTTCATGTTGTTCTTGTTGCCGCCCGCCATCTCAGCCATTTCAGTCCCATTCTTTGGAACGTTATTTCCCGCATGACACTTGTGCTTCTTCTTGGTCTTCTTGTCTTGGCCAGATTTATCGTTGCCAGCGTTATTATTACCAGCGTTGTTGTTGTTGTCGGCGTTGTTGTTGTCGGCGTTGTTGTTGTCGGCGTTGTTGTTGTCGGCGTTATTGTTAGCGGCGTTGTTGTTAGCGGCGTTGTTGTTTTTGCCAGCGTTATTGTTATTGTTTGCATTATTGTTCCCATTATCAGGAGCAGTGCTGTTCGCCGCTGTCGTCCCGTTCGTGCTTGCATCCTGACCGTCAAGCACCACATGATCGCCGTTGGCCGCCGTGGCCGTGAAGTTGTTAAATCCCTGAGCAATCATGACCTCGGCCTGTGAGAGGCCGTCAGCCTTAAAGGGTGTCTTCTTCGACTTGTCTGAGTTGGCGTTTTCCAGTTCTGAGTCTGTCACCGCCGGGTCAACCAGCGGAACTATTCCTCGCAGCTGGGAACTAGCAGGCAGAGACGAATCTGAGCAGACGAACGGCTTGTCCACCACGAAAGGGTTGAAGTTGGTCTCAGCGGCTACCAGCCCAACAGCAGCATCGACAACTTGCTGATCACTTCCAAGTTGACTAATGATTTTGTCGGCAATGGTGAGCTATTAAATGATCAAGGAAAAAAGTATTAGCCTCCTAGTCCAAAGTATCAAGCAAAGGATAAGGGAGTGTTCCATGAAAGTGCAGTACAGTACCTTGTCACAAGGATTGGCGGCTGCCAGTAGAGATCCTGGGATGCTTCCAGCAAGAGTCTCGGCAACACCTGGAGCTCCAAATCCCTTGCCACCCAGAGCTCGCACAGCGTCAACAGGGATCTGTTCTTGGCCAAACCGAGCCTCAGCCAGGGCCAATATCGTGGCCGTGACAACTGCTTTGGACAACAGCATTGTGTTTCTCATCTTGATATCCTCCGATCACAAAGATGAAAGTCAAAGAGGGGGGGGAGGGAGAGAGTGGAAGCTTGAGATAGAATGAAAAGAAGAAAAAAAGAAAAAAAAAAGAGAAAAAAAAGAAAGAATTTGGATATGGTAAGATCCCCAGGATCTCAAAATGAGTGATTTGAAATAAATGCGTTCACAGAACTGCAATGAAGAAGAAGAGAAAGAAAAGGTTTCTCAGGTTATGAGTGGTTTGCAAAACTACGATTCCATCATGACTTGGCGAGTGTGTTATATAGATACAAAAGTTGATATGGGACAACCTTGTCAGAGAGTATAACCTCAACCGCCCCCCTCTTTTTCGGTATACAGGGCCGTTTGCCCATCCCATATTTTGTCCTTCCAAAAACAAGATCTTCGGATCTAAGCGCCTCGTACCAATAGAGTTGTCTGTTGCAACTCTGTGTCATGGTCTGTTCGGTAGTCCTCATAAGGTTTCCAACTCGTCTCAAGCGTACTAGACAGGCCAAATTCGCTTGCGGAATCATAATTCCGTCAATCGGCGCAGTCTGTCCCCTCTTTAACCAGAATGCGAGCTTGTTACCACATCAGCCGGTGTAGTAGTAATCGTCGTTGTTGTCGGTTAGACGTTTCCCAGACACTGGTCAAGTCTCGGAAAAGTAGATCCCGGTGATTCCGTCTCAGGTTGGAGCTCCTCGTTTCCAAAGTCCAATGTGAACAATAAAATCTCAACTACTCTAGTGCACAAGTTGACTTGTAAATAGCCCCTATGCAAATTCTGAACGATTCATATGCTCGTCTGGTTGAATAATTGGCTCCAGGGTCCATATCTGTCTGGCCGTTGAAGTTGGACTGGCTCCAGAATGGACATGTAAATCTTCATTGAGCTGAATTGGTCAATGCCTTTCCCAGCCTGGAAATAGTAATCATTGCAAGCCGTCGAATCTAGATTCGACCTCGCTTGTCAAAGTTGGGTCTCTGATCAAACAGGGGTTTCTCCAGGGGTTTTTCCATCTTGAATCAGATGAGACAGCTTCAAAACAAGACTAGTTTCGCGAACTATCCACAGCATCCCTATAACCAACCTGTCTATATTTTTATCCTTCTTTTCTTTTTTTTTCTCCTTTGGTCATTCTTCAGGCCATGAAACTAGGTCATCGATAGACCAGGGACTATTAATTCCGCTTCCTGTTGTTGACGAAGCACTTGCTGTTGACTGTTCCCAGTCCAAGACGGTATCACCCCAACACCCGAATTGGAAACCAGGGTCCAAGCTCTCAACGTTCTCGCCCTCTTCAACGTTGACGTTTTCTAACCACGTGAATTGGCCCCCATGCATTTCATCCCCAAGGGTTTTCTGCAGCATGCGTTGCTCTCGCAGATACTCAATAGGTGTCAGGCCAACACAAGTCTTAAATACCCTATGAAAATGCCATTTTGACAACCCTGTCTGCTTCGCCATCTGGCTCAGGCTCAGCCTCATGTTTCCTTCGTCGCCACCAATCCCGGAGATTGCCCTGTTGCGGACGAATTTGCGGATCTTCTGTACGGCCTGCTCCTCAGGCATAAAACCTGCAATCTCGGGCTTGCACCGCTTACAGGCACGGAAGCCGGCTAGCTGCGCTTCGTGGCCAGTTGCGTAGAAGGAAACATTGGCTCGACGAGCAAGTCGCGCCTTGCAGATGGGTCGGCAGAAAATCTTGGTCGTCTTGACGCAGTAGACAAAGAAGCCATCGGCATTGGCGTTGCGGGAGACGACGGCCTGCCAGCGAGATTCCTCATCCTCAAAGAGGGAGATGAGAGGGAGCGGCGACGCGACAGGTTCGCTTTCCAAGTTCATTGTGTATGAAATCACGTAGAAGATTCACTTGTCTATGATTGAGGATAGAGGACCGACTGTGCGATGTTTGGGAAGATAAAGACAAGATGAGATGAGATGAGAGATCAACATTCATGGGCTGGAGGGAAGGTGATGTACAGTGACTACATACACTTTACATGTGGAGCCTTGCTTTCAATGTGACCAATCAGACAACATGGTCCGTCATCAGTGGTTCTGAACTCAATAAAGTTGCCTCTGTTTTGACTGTCCATTTCTTCGCTTTTCTGTAGCAATGCATCATTTGTAGATTGGTAATGTTTCTTGCTCGTAATCTAATTCGCACTACGTTATAGAAGCTCACCTAACTTTCTTCAGCGACTGTTGCTACGGAACCCAGCTCAGCATCTTTCGGGGCGTCATTACTCATCAGCATCATTCTTCCCACATCCTGCAAAAGTGCCACGCTAAACTCTGAGTTGCTCTTCAATTCAAACGGAAACTATATCAAACTCCACTTGTAGAATTAACCCTTTGTCGTTGATTTCAATCTGATGAACGAACTGCCACCAAGAGTAACCCTATCGAATCCACGAACGCGTACCCTAGAGCTCCACCAAATCCTACCGATTTCCCAGCCATTACCATACACCCAAACAACCCCTAAAACCTCTATTATAGCGGAATGATTTACTTGGGCGAAGTTCCGTGCCTAGATTTGGGTTGTGGCACCATATCTTGCGAGATCTGATTCTTCAGACCTCTTGGCGCCGGGGATGGGCTCGGGGGCGTCCGGGTGGACAACTCGTCAAACGCGCCTTCATGTCCTGCTTCAGCGTTTGATTGACGCCTGAATAAAGGTGTAATTGGTTTATCGCTCCCAGAGACAGTACCTTGATGGTCTATAGGCGTAGGATTACTAGAACCCACGGCTGGACGATCGAGTTGACGAATCCGAGCTGCTCTGGCAAATGCACTACCTGACCTTCGAGGCTGGAAATCTATGTACCCTGATGGCCGGTGCCAATGATGTTCAGATATGTCTGTTGTTCCATCACCTGAGACCCTTCGATGTGGAAGCTCCAAGGAAGCCTGAGCGGTATGGGGAACCTCCCGTGTAAGATCGGCTCGAGGCTGCCCATCCAGTCGAGGGTCAACGGCGAGATGTGAGTAGAGTTCATAGCTTCGTTGTATGACTGGCGGTATCCTTGGAGGAGCCGAAAAGATGTTGCGTTCAAGCTGTCGATCGATTCGGTCAGATTTGGCTATCATGTCCATCTGTTGTCGTAGCTGACTTGGCGGCCCTTGATAGGATGCTCTCAGCATATTGAGATCCGAGATAGGGGGGCTGTAGCAACTATAGTCTCTCATTTGAGGCGTTTGAAAGGAGACATTGCGGTTCGGTTGGGCAAGTTTAGAGCTTTGAAGCGATCCAGATACAGGCAGCAGTGTCGGTGTTGAGAATTCTCTGCGGGCGCTTGCTTTAGAACTCTCAACGCGCGGCCTCTTTGCGTCTTGATTCAGAGCCGAAAATTGATCTATATGTGATGCAGCACCCGGCGGAGAATGTAAGAAATATCGCTTGCCATTTGCTTCGGGTGCCTGATTGAGGCCCGTAGCTTGGGAAGTTGATTCTCGCCCTTCTGATTGATGCTGCAGTCGAGCCCGGGGCGAAGTGCCAAGGGGACGTGTAGGAGTCTCATGGCTTCTAGTGAAACTTTTTGATGGTACCTTCAAACGGGATTTCTTACCTGATTTCTCGCTTTCATTTGGCATGCTTTCCGAGGAATAGATACTGTGAGACTTGGGGGTGATTGGGTTGACCACGCCCACCGAACTTCCACCAGGGTCATCGACAGTCTCATGTTTCTGAATCCAGCGCTCAACAACACCTGCAATCTCATCGCTGTTCGTCTCAAGAAACATTAAATGACCATTTCCTAAGATTCCGAAAGCTTCCAACTGCAGCCAATCGACGGAAACGCCAGCCTGTTGAAGGAAAGCAAACGTAGCCCAGTCAAAGACACTGTGAGAACTAGCATGCGCCGTGACAATTGCGTGGGGAACTATTTTCAAATTGATAAGTTGGCGTACTTTGCACGGTGGCTCCAATGTAGACAATGACTTTCCACTGGGTCCGATCTCGACAACTTCTGGTTCTGGTGCAACTCTCTGCAGGAAGCATGAGCCTTGGCGGTCAGGTCTCATTACCGATTCGACGTCTAATGGATCTCTTGCAAAGTGCTCGGAAGTACGGTGTGTATGAGTAGGCGGATCGTAGGTTAGTGGGATATCTGCAACCCCATAAAGTCGACTTCCCGCTTCTCGTTCGATGAAGGGAGTGTATGTCCTGGGCGAGTTGATCTTGGAAAAGGCGGTGCCAAATGGCGGCCCGGATGGTTCGACAGCCACCACGCCTGCAACCAAGTCTGGTTCCACGTCGGTAGCGAGCCAGGCCATCGTACCCCCAGAGCCTTCACCGACCAAGAAAGCTTTCCCAATGCGTTTAAGCAAAGCTTGGAGAGCATTTTGGCCTGTTGACTGACGTTCGTGTCTTTTCAGGTGTAGTGTGACCGTCGAAGCACAGTAGTTAGCGAAGATAGCGTCACCTCGTTGCCCAGTCTGTTCGAGTCAGCCCCTGAATCTAATATCGATGTCCGACATAAAAGCTGGGAGATGCCAGCACTCAAAAACTCACTCCTGGCCACTTATTGTGCAATGAAGCCCTTGCATGCTTCAAAGGGGGGGACGGGCCGCCATGTGCAGGATTCTTCCCCTGAGCTGTAAGGTCACTCTCGATGACAGCCGCCGGCAAAGTGTGTGATGATCTAGGGAGATCTCGGTGATGGAAATGAGCGCCCGTGAGGTAGTTTGATCTTCCACACGGAGGCATATCCACAAGATAAACCTGGAACCCTCGTCGAACAAAGTAGGATGCCCATCCTGGGTTGCCATCTGGTTTTGTCAACTAAAGCTGTGACATTTGTCAGTTGTCAGGTTTCGTGGTTGGTAACGAATAAAGGACCATCTGAATGAAGGAGAGGGGCATTACCTGGCCAGTATGGAAATCTCCATGGATCAGAACGATGGGATAGCGGTGCGATTTCCTGATAGGATCGAGGCGTTCCGTATACATCTGTCCAACGATGGTTGTTGCAGTCCAGAGAGTAGCTCCTAGGCGCCAGTCCACATTGACGAAGAAAGAAGTACGAGAGCATAGTGCCTCTTTAGAAGACCCAGACCTAGGTCCTTCCTCGTCTTCCTCGAGCTCCAACGGATCGTCATCATCGCTCCCAGGCGCAGCCTGTCCGGAAGCAGACATAGACTGTGCTGAGGTTGGACTGGGGTCCGTAGCACCAACCTTTTCTTGTCGACTACTCATTGTGTTGGTGTAACGATATCTTCGAGGTTGATTTCTGTACGACTACAGATCGAAAGAAGACAATATGATTAGTCCTCCAAACACAAACAGAAACTAGACTTGCGAACAAGTGTCGACTCATCCAGAATGAAGACTCACAGAGTTGCGTTTGTATTTTTTTTCTTGTAGAGAGAAGAAGGCCCTTAGGGCTAAACCACGTGAAAATGCTGGACACGTATGAGAGGTGAAAGAAAAAGAGAGATTGAAGGGGACGTACATTGGCACGAGGCGCGTAAACAGATGCATGCCCACACTCAAGAATCAGACCGGAGTTGTGTTAATAAGCATTCATGCGCCATATGGGACGATAAGATAATTTGAGTTAGCTACGAAAATGAAGGAGAGAAGAAAAAAGGCTAGAGAAGGCTTTTTAGAAAAGAAAATAGAAAGGCAGCTGGAACAACTGAGCGAGTTTGGGCGGGCATAGCTACCTTGAGTATAGGTACCTTATTCGGATCATGTATTGTGAGATGCCTAAGGT
Organism: Mariannaea sp. PMI_226; assembly: GCA_024336345.1. Lineage (NCBI taxonomy): Eukaryota > Fungi > Ascomycota > Sordariomycetes > Hypocreales > Nectriaceae > Mariannaea > Mariannaea sp. PMI_226. Next base: position 3,443,887 of record JANFOG010000001.1, on the reverse strand, counting down.
ACCTACCAATCTATCGAGCACGCATCTTACCAAAGGATATAGCACAATCGAGAACCTAGAGGAGCGTGCTTGCACACGTGAATCAGAGCCACTAAGGCGTCTCCCAGGGAAAGTGACAGACAGGTGCAGATAAGCTGTCATGTTCTGTATATTTCAACCTGTTGAGCTTACTTGGGCACTCTGCGCTCCCTTCTTCCAGGGACAGTACAATGACAGCCATTAGGCTGATTTCGTTACTGCTGTCTCGTTTTTACCCGCTCTCAATAGTTTTTCTATGTCTCTGGGATGTGGTCCAGCATATCTTTGTGAGACGAAGTGACAGGCTCAACCCCATGCAGAGCGAATTTACTTGAGATTCAGAGCAGTAGTCACGCGTGATTTGCCGCTCAAAGTGGCACTCTGATAACCATAACACCACACAACTTGTCTCGTAAAATAACAGTTCCTATTTGTGTAACATGTCATCCTTTTACTTATGTACCTTCAGATTGAGGGTTATGCTAGTGAGCAAAGCTAGAGTGGTTCTGTTTGTCCAAGTATGATAATGAGACCTGCTTGAGTGGTATTGTACTGTAAATGTAGCGTACCCATTCGTTACTTTGATACGTAATCTTGATTGAAAATCTGTTCAGTTCACGGTACAAGTTCAACATTTGTTAACGCTGATATGGTATCATTTCATCGCGTCTAACGCACTTTCGGGAATGCAGGCCGCCATGTCAAATGACATTGTCCTGGCAGTTGTACACCCAGACGGAGCACTGCTTCCTATCACACTACTGTGATAAGCTTATTGCAGACGTGGTCAAAGGAGACACCCGAAGGTCTCCAAGCGAGCTTGCGCTCCAAATCGACGTTGCTCTTGCGGACATCGCCAAACGGGATTCTATCACTCTATTTCAAATCTACTTTTCCTCTTCTTTTCCCCATCGTGCAGTTTCGTCGCCCTCCTCCCAGTCACGCTCAACGTAGCCGAGTTCTACCTTGACCTTCTCGACGGTTTCCTTGTCACCAGTATTCTTGCCAATGTTGTCACTATTAGAGAGTTAGACAAACCAGCAACATGGATGGAATAAGAGATAATTGAAAAGTGCCCCTCCCCCCAAAAAAAGAAAGAAAAAAAAATGACATACCTAATCTTAATAGCAGGTCGTCCCGCAGCTGAACTGAGCTTGATGACAATGTTCAGTGGTACTGACTTGGTTCCCGTTTTAAGATGGGTGAAATCATTCGTCAAGAAAGTTCCCACACCAAAAGTCGGTTGGAAGCCCAAGTTCTCAGATACTTTCTTATACTCCAGGCAGCGATCAATGTTCAGCGAGTCTGAAAACACAATGACTTTCTTGTCTTTGATACCCTCCTTGTCATAGTAGTCGCGCAGGGTCTTGGTATACTCAGCAGGGTCACCAGAATCTTGGCGAACTCCAGCAAAGACTTCAGCGTACGTCTTCATGCTTCCGTCTTCCTTCTGGAATGTTTCTGCGGGGAAACCGCCTTCAACTGTGCGCACAGGTAAACTGAAGCTTCGGAGAAACTCTTGGGTACCAAAGGTGTCAGTCAGCGCAATGCCGAGCTTGTTTCCGAAACATCCAACCCAGTGTCGAAGAGCCTCCTCAGTGGCTTTCTGGTAGTCGCCAACAATGGATGCGGTTCCCATGAACCACTCATGAGCGACAGTACCAACGGGAGGGATGTTGAAGCGCATAGCCAGATGGACGTTACTCGTTCCCGATAGTTTTCCAGGGAAACCCTTCTTCTCTGCCTCCTTAGAAGCTTTAACAAGACCTCTGAAAACCAGAGCCTGAGTGTGGTAGTCACGGCGTCTACGTGTTCCGAACTCAGACGTAATACAGCCTGCCTTCAGCAACTGAATACCCTTGTTGAAAGCCTGCTCTTCTTGGCCATCATAATTCCAATCTGTGTCCATGTATTTGAAGTAGGCCTCGGATGTCAATGCGAGCATGGGGATTTCGTAGAGAATTGTATCAACCCAAGTTCCCTTGATTTGAATGTCCACATCGCCCACTACCGACTCAGCTCCAGTATCCTCGCCAATGGGGGTGAAGACCAGAGTGACTTGTTCTCTAGGACGCAAGCGAAACTCCTTGAGGAACTGAAGATACTCGGCAGAAAGGTATGTGCAGTTGCTTTCGAGGAACTTATACTCTTCGTTAGATAAGGATATGAAACCCAACTCTAAACTAATATGTTAGCTATTTCCGCACGCCATTGTGAAGAGGAAAATAAATGCAGCCTAGGCATACTTCTGATCTGTTCCTCAAGCCACTTGAACGCAGCTCTAGAGAGCTTTTTGTCTGGTGTGCGGTTTGTGTATGCGTAGGTAACAGGAACGTCTTTGAAGAACTTGAAAACAGCGCATTGCATAGTAAGTTTATACAAATCGGTATCGAGGAAGGAGATGACCCCTTCGGGGAACGGGGACGAGCTATTAAAGTCCATGGTGATAGCTCGTCAAGATGGTGGTATGTATCTGGATGGCAATTCGGACAGCTCGCTTGTTGAGAATGCGAGAAATTGAGAGGGTTTCAAAGAGGGTCGGAGATCCGGAAGTGCGGAAGCCAGCAGCTACCTAGGGAAAAAGAAATAGAAATGACCCTTCAATTTGTCACGCAGGGTGTTGCGGGAGACGCCGACAAAGCGAACAGGGTATGTCGCGGGACTGCGGGGAAGCCAAGCTGGCCAAGGGATCGAGAACGCAAAATCGACAGTTGACAGTTGTTTTGGGGGTCATTCGACGGCTTGTACTCTCACCGAGATTGGCATTATCCAGGATGATTCGGCTTTCGTCGATTGAATAAGTATGACAGAGATTCCTCTAAGCCGACATCGTCCTATTGGGACAAAGTTTGGTGTTGCGGAATCTAGCCAACTGATTAGCTGAGCAGCCCCACCAGCCAATGGGCGCCTAGACGTGGATACTATCTTGAAAGCCTCCAAGCCCCGTCACATACTATGGCACATTTCCTAGGAGATAGGAATGTAGAAGAGAAATCAAGCCATTTTCATCTTTTCTTCCACCTAAATCGTTGTAACCGGAAAAACGCTTCCTCCACTGCCAACGCGTAGGAAAGCCTTTGAGCGTTGAGTTCGCCAGTATTTTTTCGGTGGCCGGAGTTGGCTACAGAACACCACTACGAACAGGCTGACGGGTCGAAGAACATTCCCCTTCGTGTACGCCTTACTTGTGGCCATGATTGATAGTTTGAGACATTTTGACCGCCTTGCTGTGGACAAGTGGCATTCTGCTGATGGACTCGCGAATCTCATCAGCTACATCACAAGTAGATGATAATTCCCCCCTCGTTCATGCCGCGACTCATTGCGACCTTCATCAGACAGCGAAGAATAGACTCCTCCAGCCTGCAGCTAATAGGGTAGTCAGGATTTTGCATGATATAGAATTTGGCATTTGGAAAAGTAGTATAACATTTATCACTGGGTCTGAGCTGAGCAGCACATGTCATCGACCAGGGGCCCCACACGAAAGGGACTGAAGGTGAGACAACTCTTTCCTCGTCCACTGACAGATCTGTGGAGGCTGGGTATCAAACAATAGCTGCCAGATGTGCCTTTGTGGGATTGGGTTCCGAAACTGTCTCTCGTTGACACATTCTTTTGTTTTCAATTTTTTTTTTGAGCTATATCTATTTGTGCAACTCTACTCCAGATGGAATCCATGGTGATATGATAAGTGCCGCAGCCTAAAGTGTGTGCGCTATACCCTGGTCATTGTAGTTTTTGCTACTAGGCAAGGTATAATTATATATCACTTGCATTTGATTTAGAAGCTTTTGGGGTCAGTGCTGTGAAGTAACTAAGGCGATTGGGGCGATCACTTGAGAAAGCCCGTTGTGCTCAGCGTTCTAAACCCAAGTCGAAATAAAATATGTTCTTGGGCTGGGTGAGCAATTGAATAGGCCAGCTTATTAAGAGAGCAAATAATATATTTAAAATTGGCCCTTTGCTTGTATGTTCTCATTTATTGAGCTGCAGCTCAAGCTCTTGAAGCGCAGCGGAATGAGCTTGTTAGTGGTTACACCGTTTTAAATTTAGAACCAGCGTGAACTGTAGTGTGCCCACTTCACTAAGAGAGAAAAAAAAGAAAAAAAAAAGACTTTTAAAACACTCAGCCTTTTGGCCTTCCGTAGCTCGGGAACTAAGGCCGAAGAGTCACCCCAAAAAAATTCCCATTAGATAAACCCCGCTTAGGTAGGGGAGGCATGCTCATCGACGACGCCTTTGGAGTGGTTTCTTTGAAAAAGGTCATTCCCACATTGTGACCGTTTAGACCTCATCCCAATCCCTACCATCCTTTTGCGCAATGGCTAAGGGACCAGTCATCGGAATTCTTGGCGGTGGGCAGCTGGGGCGAATGCTCCAGGAGCAGGCTGCCCTGCTTGATGTTGAGATCGCCGTGCTCGACGAAGCCAACTGCCCCACGAAGCAGATTAACCAGAACGACAAGCACGTCACAGGCTCATTCAAGGATCCCGAGAAGATCCGTGAGCTCGCTAAGAGATGTGATGTTCTCACAGTTGAAATTGAACATATCGACACCGAAGTCTTGGAGGAGATTGCTACCAAGGGCGTTGAAGTCGATGGACAGATGAAGAAGGTGCCCGTGCATCCATCATGGGAGACCCTTCGTTTGATCCAGGACAAGTACCTCCAGAAGGAGCATTTCGGCAAATCAGGTATCCCAATTGCGCCGCAGTTGGCTGTTGAGTCTGGAGCTGCTCTGCAAGCCTCTCTGGAAAAGGTTGCACAAACCTTCGGCTTCCCCTTCATGCTCAAGGCGCGCAAGGGTTCTTACGATGGCCGGGGCAACTTCAAAGTAAATGGCCCAGAGGACTTTGAGGAGGCGATTCGAGACATGGGAAAGCTTCCTCTCTACGCTGAAAAGTTTCAGCCTTTCAAGTACGAGTTGGCCGTGATGGTCATGAGAACTGAGGATGACCAAGGCAACCTGACTGGTGTTCACGCTTATCCTGCTGTTGAGACTATCCACGAAGAGAGCATCTGCACCAAGGTCTTCTACCCCCCGCGAGATGTTTCCTCTGAAGTCTGCGAGAGGGCGAGAAAGGTGGCTGCCGATGTCATCCGAACGCTGAAAGGAAGAGGTGTTTTTGCTGTTGAAATGTTCCTCCTGCCAGACGGTACGTTCACCCCTATCTCGGTAATAGGTCATGTATAAAAGCTCACCCTGCGGCAGATTCCTTGGTTATCAATGAGGTTGCCCCAAGACCGTAAGTAGCATCCCGGCTTCCGAAGCTGCTGTGCTGGAATAATCGCTGATATTTGTTCGCTTTACAGTCACAACTCTGGGCATTACACAATTGAGGCAGTGCCCTCAATGTCACAATTCAGAGCACAGCTTTGCTCAATCCTCAACATTGTCCCTGCCAACATCAAGCTACAGCCTCGTGTTTCAAGCGCGATCATGCTCAACATTTTGGGAGGTGCCGTGGAGGAGTCTCATGACGCACTGGTTGACCTCACATATTCCCTTTACAGCGACGACATGGATATTTTCCTCCACTTGTATGGAAAGTCATCCAAGCCGGGCCGCAAGATCGGACATGTCACTGTTACATCATACTCTCCCGATGCTAACCTTGAGGAGTTGGCTGCTCCTTTGGTCAAGGAGGTTGACCGCATTCGCGTGGAGCGACTAGCCGCTGCCTCCGCCCAGCTGCGCCCCGAGGCTCCTGTTACACAGCTAGCCCCCCCAGTGCCATCAGCCTCATCTCGTGATAGCAAGAATCCTCTGGTTGTTGTCACTATGGGCTCTGATTCTGATCTTGGCGTGCTCAAGGGAGCGTTCGAAGTCCTTGAACGCTTCCATGTTCCCTACGACTTCACCATCACCTCTGCTCACCGCACCCCTGTGTTGATGAGCGAGTTGGCCAAGTCTGCCGCCGCACGTGGAATTCGCGTTCTTATCGCTGCAGCTGGTGGTGCGGCCGCGCTCCCCGGTATGCTTGCTTCTGAGACACCCATTCCCGTCATCGGCGTGCCCGTGAAGGCTACGCACCTAGACGGAAAGGACAGCCTCCTGAGCATCGTGCAGATGCCTCGCGGGTGTCCCGTGGCCACAGTGGGCATTAACAACTCAACTAATGCTGCTCTGCTGGCCGTTCGTATCCTTGGAACTGGAGACCTCAAATACCAAAAGGCAATGGCTGACTTCATGGAGGGTATGAGGGAAGAGGTCGAGGCCAAGGCTGCAAAGCTAAGTCAGATCGGATGGAAGGCGTATCTGGAAAAGTAAGGAATGATATCAGGGTAAACAACCGGGGAGAGAGCTATCACATTCACTTGGACTTTGCATGCAAAAAGAAGCACATAATCTAGGTGTCATGCAATGTATGAATTGCCTAGATAGCAAAACGCAAATATATAAAGGATTATCATGTAAAGCCATTGTATTGATCATTTCCTTCTGAACTAGAAGGAACCTTGGTCTTAAATGCATGTGCGCTAGGTGACAATATTACTAGAATAATTTTTTCGTCTTGCAGAGCGAGAAGAGTATGATAGAAATAAGGATGTGAACAGCACTAGGTATGTGTGGGCAATAATATTTGAAGAGAATTTTTTTTTTTTTCGATTCAGACTGAAAGGATAAAGAAAGAAAAAAAGCAGTCTTGAACTCAATAGGGCTGTGTCTACACACAAATATGGCGAGGTAGTTTACCCAAGTAGAACAATGAAGCTCTTTTAAATGCCGATATATTTCCTTCCAACGTTGTTATTCACCGCGAACACTGTAATAGAAGGCACTCAAGCTACGAGCATGGAATGGAAAGGTAGATACGGAGCGGGATCGACAATGGCTCCTCGGGAGCAAGTAAGGACAATAGCCTTTCAAGACACATCTTATTCGGCCGACGGGGGAGCTCGCATTAAGCAAAGGCACAAAACTGTAACTTACGCCCCCGCCGAGTTAGCGATAGTCTCAATGCTACTACTCACTTACACCCAGCTTTCCACCCCACGAAGCCAGAAACCGCAGATAGCCTTCGCCGCGCTGTCCTTTTGCAGTTTGGCGCATCGCTGCATGGTCAGAAGGATCACGAGTTCATCGGCTGCCACTAGAGAACCTAGCTGTCCGCACGATGGCTATAAGAAAGACGCCGTCACTGCCGAGCCAGGGCACGCGAGGGATCTGGTAAAACACTCCAAATATGGCTTCTCGAAGAACGAGTTGCAACGTTCAGCTTCTACCGGATACCTTCGACATCCGTCCCCGAGCGGTTCCAGTCTACCTTCAATGCGGAGTCTGCGGATTCACATTCAACACGGGCGACCACATCATATCTCGTATGTACAGGTACCCACCCTCGGCGAGACATGAGAGCCAAATCACTATTGACGAGCCTCTGCGGCACCTCCCCTTTCCTCTGTGACTTCATTTTGACTGACCAAGACTTCAAATTTTAAGTTCATGGGATATTTAAGAGCAAAACTGTCCAAACCCAAGATCTTGGCGGTTTTCCAAAGACTAGATATTCCGAGCTTGGTGGTTACATGTCACTGCAGCGCGGCTGGATCGCCTACCCTCGGGATACCAGTTCGGAGTACGCAACTGTGCACGCGGATTGTCTCAGACTTTTCACACGAACATGTCGATCCGACGACGGGATCCATCGTTTGTGGATAGCAGCCTGCTGGAGGCGACCTTGGTTCGAGGCCGATCCCCTCAACCTCTCGCCTGGGATGGACATCATTGCTGCCATGCACCGGGCTGCAGATGTCTGTGAGATGCCCCAGCTGCGTTCAATGCCAAATGAGATATCCCAAATGATATGGAACCAGACACCAACAATTAGTCTATGGCGTTACAGCTCAGTTTTACAACTAGCAGCTGCCTTATCTGAAACGAACCAGATTGGGCAAATCTTAGCATATCTTGGTGACGTTTTTTCATGGCAAAGAGGAAGCGCTCCAGTCATTGAACGGTGTTCCGCAAAGCCTATCGTTCGTCTCACCATCGATGCACAAGGGCTTCGGAAGATCGAAAGACTGTCAGAAATGCCAAAAGTGGGCAAATTCCGGTCCGAGAATATGGTCTATATTGTGAGACCGATCCCGGATCTGGCTGGAGTATTGGTAACATTCAGAGTCAGTGATGGCCTCACTTGAAAGAAATATAGTTCTCTTGTACTAATACTGAGCAGCTCGGCCTTGGAAGGCTCGGGGGAGCTATGAGGTCAATCCCCAGTTATATATGGGATACACCAACGCCGCCAGTCCTCCGACAATGCCTCCCATATATACGCACTATCTCTTCATCGACTCGTTTCGCATCCATAGATACAAGTAAGTGTACTGGTATTACTTTTTTCATATCACCTTACACAATCAGCGCCATTCACGGCCACACTTCAGAGGAACCATCCGCGTTGCCAACCTGGAAGCGTCTGATGCACATACAGCAGCAAGATGCTATCTGGGTGCATCTGCCCTTCAGCAAAGAAGATTATATCACCGCTTTTGGTATAAGATTAAAGATGTTTGATGGTCGAGGAACAATGGGCATGCCCAGTTTCTTGGTAAGAGGCCATCAAGAAGTTGATCCCAGACTCATGTTCTCTAACATTGGCTTAGGTCCGCATGTCGAAATCTGGAGACATCTCACTCGGCCCGTACCACAAAGATTCGACGCAAGACTTTCTAATTAGCGCCGAAGACCGCCCTACGCTTGTCCATGATGTACTCGAGCTGGGCTCATTAAGCACTTTTGGGGCCTACCCACACACAAAGGAAAAGACCCAGATCCACCCACGGCAACCGTGTGGGCGACCTTTCCACAAGCAAGCCTGTTTCTCATCAGCTCCCCTACAAGGTGTCTCAAAGGCTGAAATCTTCTATGAGAAGGACACGGGTATGAGTAAGGGAATTTTGCTTGAATATGATAATGGCGGACGCAGAGCGCTCGGTCAATGTCGATTGGGCGTAGCGGGGATCCAGGTCACAGGGAAACCCGGACAGTTGTGTCTCACGGACTATTCAGACATCCATCAGACGGCGATTTCATTCACTGCCGCAGACTCACAGCAGCACCGACATGAGAAGCTTGGGTGGCGATGCTACGAGATGAAGGGTACATTGGAGAGCTGGACTTTTGGTTCCACCACGACTTTCAAGGTGATCATGGATGACTCTTCAACTGTACATCACTGAGAAAAAAAAAAATAACAAAGACTAGTGTTGGCCTCGGCTCGACACGGTAGTCTATTAAGCTTGGGGTACAACTGAGGAATACATGTGCCAGGCCCAGACAGTGCAACCCAACATGACTATTTTCCAAGTGCCACCAGGGTCATTTCCGCGGGCTATGGGGTTTTATAATTACGGAAATGTTATTTTTTTTTTAATAAGAATTATGATAAATGATGAATAATGGAGTAGAAACGTGTCACGTCGGTAGAATTGGACACGATGGGCTATTTGGCACTATGGAATCTCGATACAGAGATGAAACGTCATGTGCGTACGAACTGGGTGGTCAGAAATATACCGACATAGCTACCTAGTCAATAGAGCAGTGCCATAGCTACAGAATATTACAACGACTCCCCTGTGCATTCACCATTATTTTGTATCCCATGCTTACCTGGCAAGAGAAGCAAGCAAACAAGCAAGCAGGCCAGCCATTATTACTGACCAACTCCAACCCCGCAGTCGTGCTCTCTCTCGGTGCTGTCAATTACTACCCCACCAAAAAAGCTCCCCTCCCCCCCACGGCAGGGCGATCATCGCGTGGACACCTTTACAGTCCATACCCTGACTCAACAGTTTTTACATAGCCGCCAAACTCCTCCACTGTCCCGAACGAGCTCTTTGTATATCCGCGCCCACGATGGCACCCGAAGAATCCAAGCCCGTCGAGCCCGTCGCCGACAAGGGCAAGCAGGCCGCCGAGGCCGAGGCGCCCGATTCCCACGATGATGGCGACAAGAAATCGAAGCGCAACAAGATCAAGGAGGTCCTGAAGGGCAAGTCGTCGTCGTCGTCATCATCAGCAGCCGCAGACCCCAACGCCGATTTCAAAAAGGCTCTGTCTGGCTTGACGCCGGAGCAAATCCAGCAATTCATTGCTCACAACCCAGCTCTTGCCAAGGAGCTGTCGCAGTTGAGCGGTGGCTCCGCCTCGTCGGCCGACGACGCAGCCAAGATGCTCAAGAAGCTGAACTTGGAGGACATCATGACAGGCCTCGCCGCCAGCGGGAAGAACGCAAAGGATATGGGCTCGTACAAGTTCTGGCAAACACAGCCTGTTCCAAAGTTTGGAGAGAAGGGCGAAGTTGAGGAGGGTCCCCTCCGCATCCAGAAGGTCGAGGATGTGCCCAAGGAGCCTGCACCTCTAGTTGCGGGCTTCGAATGGGTGACGATGGATTTGACCAATGATGATGAGATCAAAGAAGTCTATGAGCTACTCAACAAACACTATGTCGAGGACGACGAGGCCATGTTCCGTTTCAATTACTCTCCTTCCATTCTGCGATGGTACGATACGTCCCCAAAATTTCTCGTCTTGCTTGAGCTGTGTACCTGACTAACACCTCTTTCTTTACGAAGGGCCATGATGCCTCCCGGCTGGAAAAAGGAATATCATGTCGGTGTTCGTGCCACCCAGTCCCGCAAGCTTGTCGCCTTCATCTCAGCCATCCCCGTCAACCTGAACGTTCGCAACAAGAACATCATCTGCTCCGAAGTCAACTTCCTATCTATCCATAAGAAGCTGCGCGGCAAGCGCCTCACCCCCGTCTTGATCAAAGAAATCACCCGCCGAAGCAACCTCAACGAAATCTGGCAAGGTCTCTACACAGCTGGTGTCGTCCTACCCAAGCCCGTCAGTACCTGCCGCTACTACCACCGTGCCCTGAACTGGCAGAAGTTATATGAGGTTGGCTTCAGCCCGCTGCCTCCCAACAGCAAGCCTCAGTACCAGGTTCGTAAGTATGCGCTGCCTGAGAGCACGAACACCAAGGGACTGCGTGCCATGCAAGAGAAGGATATCGATGCAGTGATAGACCTGTACAAGAAGTATATGGGAAGATTTGACATGTACCCTGAATTCACTCGCGAGGAGGCATACCATTGGTTCATGCCCAAGATTGAACCCAGTGGTGAGCAGGTCGTCTGGACCTATGTAGTCGAGGTACGATAAACTTTTTTTTTTGTTCGTATTCTCGCTCCAGTCATTCTAACCCAGTCTATTTACAGAACAACGAGAAGAAGATCACCGACTTCTTCTCCTTCTTCTCTATCGAATCCTCGGCGATTGGTAACTCCAAGCACAGCGTCATCCGGGTCGCCTACATGTTCTACTACGCCACCGAAGTCGGTCTGAGCACGCCCTTCGACAAGCCCGCTCTCAAGACCCGTCTCAACGAGCTCGTTCACGACGGCCTCATCCTTGCCAAGAAATACAAGTTTGACGTCTTCAATGCCCTCTCTCTCATGGACAACGCCCTATTCCTCGAGCAGCAGAAGTTTGGCGGTGGCGACGGCCAGCTCCACTACTATCTTTTCAACTATCGCCTAAACCCCATCAGCGGCGGTGTGAACCAGAAAAACCAACTCGACGAGGAGAACCTGAGCGGTATTGGAACAGTTATGCCGTAGGCTAGCTCAGGAGGACAAGGTAAAGGGGAGGACGTATGAAAGCAAGTATATCTTTAAGGATGGTCGGTCAGTTGGTCGTTCATATAGATGCTATTACACCCAGCGGTCGCAGAAGCCCGAACAACAAAACAATAAAAAAAAGGAACAAGTAAAAAAATTCGAATATAGGTGTATATACGAGGACATGAATTCCCTAAGCGGTTCGATCACAACTTCTGGGTAGAAGAATGTTCCCCAGGGCTTTGTCCTTTGAAGTACCTTGTCCAAAAAAAGAAAATCTGCATATAATCCAAATTCCACTTGTGAAACCCTCCGCTGCTCAACATATATTCCCATCTTTCGCTACAGCTTGGCCCAGGCTCCCATCCTTTCTTCCAACAAGCTGTTAAACCATTGCGATCGCTCCATCGGCGGTGCGTGCCCCATCCCCTCCTCAATAAGTCCGACCCCCGGCTCCATGACCTGGATCAACCGCTCACCGTTGTTAACTGTGATCATGTTGTCGCGGGTACCGTGGATGATAAGAATGCGCTCACGGCCCACAGCATCTGCAATAGCTTTGAGCTGCTCATCCGTCTTGTTGTGGCATGCTGCGGCCATGAGCTGGCAAAGGAAGCCCTTGAGCGTGAACAGCTCAGAGTCAAGCCTCTTGGTGAGCTCTTGTGCCTGGAAACGCTGGTAGTTGGAGTCGAAGAGCCGGTACTCCGAGGCAGTGGACGCTCGTGGTGGGCCGCACTTTGGTGTCGTGCCGGGCACGGGCAAGATCTCGGCATCCGGAGCGGTGAGCCATTCCGTGGTGAAGAGCTGGTGGGCCGTTTCGTCAATGGTTCGCTCTGCAGACTTCGGGATGACCATGCCAATACGCTCCGTGATGGTTTCCGATAGGCTCTTCTTGTTGGTGACGCTGGCGGACGAGCAGCACAGCGTGAGCGACTGTAAGCGCTGGGGCAAAATGAAGGCAAGTTCCTGGGCGATCATACCGCCCATGGAGATGCCAACAATGTTGACAGAGCGATCTTCGGTCCATCCAACGTGGTCGAGCACTTCGATGGCGTCCTTTGCCATCTCGCTAGTCGTGTAGCGGCCCAAAGGCTTATCACTACCGCCCATACCGCGGTTATCGAAGATAAGCACTGAGTACTTGTCTCCGTGATCGTGGCCAAAGTATCTCGTCTGTCGCTGCCACGACGTCCTGAGTCCTGCTAAGCCCATGATGAGCTATATCCCACCGCCATTGTAACTCAAGTCAGCACAATCATCCCCTCCTTTCTTCTGTCCTCCAGGGGAACCCCGAGAGACACAGATGTAAGAAAAGCAGTAGGTAAACATACCGCAAGCTTGGTCGGCCCGGAGCCGTGGATCTCCCATGCGATGCCCACCGGTCCTCCACGACCCTTGGCTACGTCAAGTTTGCCATGCGAATGAGGTTCCAGAGCCCAGAGGGTGCCAGGATATGCCTCGTGCTTGATAGTCTCCTCAGCCGATGGAAATACATTCTGGTTACTACGTTTCGCAATTGCGCAAAAACCAGGTCAGCGATTATGAACAAGGATATATCAACGGGAAGGGAGCCATCCAGTCCCATAGTGAAGCAGCCATGTTTCAGAAGGATTTTGAAATTGCAATTTCAAAGAGTTCCCATATTAGTTAAGGTAATTACTTACGGCGTCGCCATGATAGTCGCTTCAAGCACTCGTTGCGAAGCGATCCGTGATGAAGATGGCAAATGTCACCCCTGTGCGAAGCCGAACCAAGCGACTCTTATCCAAGACAGTTTGAGTGGGGAGGATGGGATCGGCGAATTGTAGTTTTGATAGGCCAGTCGCTTTACAAAATTCACACAAAATTTATAGGAGTCAAGAAATGAATTAAGATTCTGCTAAGCATGGATGTACAAATGCTGAGCTCGAAACATTCACCCAACCCTTCATTATCATCTCAATAACGTGGTGGAGGTATCAAAGGGAGAGTGGGCCGAGGGTCGTGTGGTGACGTTGCTCTCCGTCCGCACGTGCCGAGCTAGGTACACTGCAATTGCAATCGCACTCACTCAAGAGAGCTGCTAGGCAGAGTACAAAATCAACAAAAGGGCTGGCATTGACTACAGGTACTAATCCGTCTTATTTTAAATGAAAATATCTTCGTCAAAAACAGGCTCCTAATTTTATCCCTTTTAGAACAGGCCTTCGCTCTTGCTAGCCTTCGCTCTTATTGTACAACCATTGTGCATCCCGATATACATGGGCCACAGCATCAGAAGGCCCCGTGTTAGATATAGGGAATTTATGTGTCCGCACCCTCTCCCCATGGGCGTTGCCCGGCGGGCCACCCGTTGAGTTGGATGAAGGCATAGTCGGTGTAATCTATTGAAAGACCCTTTTGTTCGGGCTCATTTATGCCACTGACCAAGACCCTACCGCTCGCCGGCAAGGCGTCTGCCCTGGACCTCACTCAGAGCCTTGTTTCCGCTGAGGAAGGCCACGACACTGAGGACTCCAATGACAGGTAGGATCTGGAAAAGGTTCCACGAGCTGTAGTAGAGGAAGAAAGCGCCTTCCATGGCGACGATTGACCCGAAGAAGACGATGTGCGAGACAGGTGCACTGCCAAGGGCCTTGGGAAGGTGGTTGACATTGGCGCCAAGAAGAAGCCACTATAAACACATTGTTAGCATCTCGCCCTCTCACACTAGAAGGGTAGGATTGGGCACATACGCCACCAAAAAGAGCGGGGATTGTAGCCAGAACGGCCAGAACGAAGACGAGCGACACGACCATGGGGGGGCTCTTGGGGTCAGGACGGAAGATGTGGTCGATCAAGGCCAACTTGCTGTACCGCAAAGGAAACTGGTATCGAGGGGCGGGAGAGTGAGGGTCAAGCTGGATCTCGACATCGAACACAGGTGTGATGGTAGCAGTCGTCGAGCCAAAGGAGCCGAGAACAAGGCTGGCCTTGAGGGGAACATCGGATAGGAGTAGCTGGACGGGAAGGTCCTTCTGGGTCTGGGGATTCGTCAGCGCATGTTATTGGGGGTTTTCTTGTAACAGTTTTCCTCACAATTTCAACTGAGCCCTTTCCAGAAGGCTTGACATTGAGAGGGAAGGGGGCCTCGAGGCCGGAGGATTCGGTCAAGATCAGGAACGCCTGGTGAGGTCGCTTAGCCTTAGAGCCCTCCTTGGTGGTCAACGACACCGTCAAGGTGTCTTTGTGGCCCAAAACAACGGACTCCTTGGCGTATTGGGTTGCGCTAATCCTGCAGTTATAACAGCGTCAGCAATTGCATCGCCGTGGCGTGTTGCATTCGAGCTTTGTCGCTAGGTGTTGCGATTCTCGAGGCTTTGGTAGGAGCTCACTTCTGGGTACTGGCGCTGCTGCTCTTCCTGACGCCGATCGACACGGAGCCATCAGCGAAACCCCACGAAGAGGCAGCCTGGGCGGCGCCCGCGAGCAGAAGGAGAGACGATGCGATGGAGAAGCGCATGATGTGCGGGTGTGGTGGTGGGAGGTTTGAAAGGGACGAGGTCGGCGAAGTGGACAGCTTAGAGAGACCAGATAGACTAGATCCAAGGGACCTTTGGCGATTGGAGCAAGTACCTAAGTTTAGGTGGTAACTCAGGTACCTCAGGGATCTCTCTAGCTCCCTACCAAGGACGTTACGTGGTTGCAGGTGGAAGCGGAGCAACTTGACTGGCCAAAGCTGTCGTGAATGGTGGGCCTGGAAAAGTACGTACCAAACCTGATGCATTCACTTCCAGGGCCGCATTTTATTATACGGCGTTCTGAGAATCAGCACCGTCTGTGATTTGGCCTAAATCAAACATGCATCTGATTGCACACATCTAATGATAGTATTATTGGCTTTTTTGCTGAGACACCGTCTCTACAACAACTTGACCATAATTCATGTCGAGTCATGTATGTCCTGGAATTTGTGAAGCAAAAAAAAAATCTCTATCATCGCTATCTCTATCTACCCAAGATGCATACTCTATTCTTTCTAACTCTATCAAATCTATATCATACTGATTCCTTGATTTCTGTATGATGTCCTTTGATCGCTTGGATCTCTTCGTCCGTCAAAACAATGCCTAACCACTCCTTGAGTGCCTTGATTCGCTCGTCCTCCGTCTTGACCTCTGCCACAACTTCTGACCTGCCACCAGTGTTCTCCTTGACGACGTCGTTGAACAGAATCCTCTTCCCGTACACTTCCTGTCCTCCGGGGGAAGTAGCACATGGACGGCCCAAGAACTTGACTACGAGGACGGTCGTCGTCTGGAAGCTCTTGGTACTCGTGCTCGTGAAGTGATTGGATACCTCAAAGTCAGTGGGCAGCCACTCAAGGGCATCGCTGAATGTGTAGTGGCTAACCCATGACTGTTCGGACGAGTTGCGCACCTGGTAGATCCACATCCGACGGCCGGGCGTCAACTCTGTCTGCCCAGGGACGAAGTCGCGGATTAGACGAGCGTCCTGTGTGCCCAGGTTCCGCCACTCGATGTTCTCAACCAGGGCCATCGGCTGCGTGGGGCCGTCGCCGCCGAAACTGACGTCGAGAACCCAACGTGTGTTGTCTGCAAGGGTTACGATGTTGACAACGTGAACCCTACCATTTATATCATGTTAGAGAGATTTCGCAATCCTTCGATGGGGCTTGTTGGGTAACGAACCAGCCAAGATATCCGCCAATGGGAATTCCATCCTTTCGGGCTCTCACCCTGACCCCGACAAGATATGTTTGGAAGCCCAGAGTTTGCAGCATATAATACAAAAACAGGCTGTTCTCCATGCAGTATCCACCTCGCCCACGGCCGGAAACGATGAACTTGCTGTACAGTACCTCAGGATCCAGAGTAACACTTCGGTGATCCGAGTAATGCAGTAAGAGGTTCTCATACGGGATCTCCATGATCATGTGCTTGTGGATGGCGGAGAGGAAGGCATGATCCAGGAGAGGTTCATTTCCGCTGTAGTATTCAGAAGGAATCTTAATATGAGAGAGGAATCCGGCCACCTGGGTCTCAGAGTAGATTGGGGCCATGGTGCTGCTGTATTGAAGAATGCGAATGTGTTCTTGGCGGATCAAAGATAGGATTAAGTGGTGTTCTGATATCCAGACGATAAAGAGTTATACCCCTGTAGCTTCAGGTGTTCAACGCCGCGAGACCGCTTCTTGACTAAAACGAACGGGCAAAGAAATTGGGAAGGGAAGGGAAACTTCAGAAGAGAAAGTCAACGACGAAAGTAATCGAGTCAGGTAGAACGGCAAACACCTCACAGCGTCAAGTCATCCTAAATAATCTGCCAACTCCATAACAGTGTCCCGCACAAGGCCTTCCTTCAAGGGGCCCCATGGCTAAAAGAAAAGAGGACCCGCTGCTCCAGTCAGAAGAAAACGCCAGCGCGCCTTGTTCCGCCGCAGGTGGACGAGGATATAGCCCGAAACCGCGCCCTTCAAGACTGCGGCCAGTCATAAGAGGGCGGCGGTATTAACATCGAGCCAATCAGCGGCATTCTATCGTTTACTTCGGAGGCCAGCGTTTTATCTCAACTCCATATAGACGATCAATATCTTCCACAGCCATGGATTTGGCTGTTGTTAGTCGGACCTTTGGCGGAGTGTGACGTCTTAGCTTCATTTTTTTGTGCCGTCATCGCTGGTGTTTGCAAAATAAATGCCTCTCTTTCCCTGGCTTGTATCAGACATCGATATCAAGGAAATCCCCGTGAGCGGCATAGATGTAACAATGCCATCCATCGGTGTTTGTTTCCTGTTGAATCCAGGGACCTGTACAAGTTGAGATAAAATATTCAAGTCTCTTTCATTCGTAAGCTGAAAATGCCACATTCGTTGGCTACATAATGATAAGAATACAGGCGCTCTATATGAATAATGTCTCTTCTTGCTTGCCTCCAACGCCCAAATCGCCATGTAAAAGATCCATCCTCGCTCCATGCTCCGGTCATAATTCTGTTCTCATGCTTGCCGTCAGCTGCGCCGCCTCTGCTCTTTTGATCTTTGTGGAAGACAGTTTAGGCATATGGTCCTGGATATCCATCCACTCTACCACGAACGCGGTCGCAATCTTCGCCCAGTCACGACAAGTGGCCAGGTCCAAGTGCTCGCCATCATCTTCTATCCTGTGCCACACCTTCGGGAATGGTGAGGGTATCAGATGCAGTACATCAACCCCACGCTCCATGAAGGGCCGATGATCGTCATCGACGAATGTACTGCCGAAGCGGTAGGAGGCTTTGTCCGAGTCAGGGAGGAATGAGTTCGCGGGCTTGGTCTCCAGAATGCCGAGTTTTCTCATTCGCGATTCGATTGAGGCCATGGCTCGGTAGGCCCAGTGCGTGGTCAGAAAGTACGATGGCACTTGAGGGTCAACGGATCCCAGGAGGTCAAGCAGGACGAAGAGGCTAATCGAGTCGAGGGGGGTACGGAACGTGGACATGGAAGCATGAAATTGATTATCCCACTGCTCGGCGAGCGCTCTGTGGAAGTGAGATGTTAGTGGATTTGATTCCATTCAGTCACAGATGGTACAGCTTGTCATACCTTGCTCCGTACAGGGAGTCGGTGCTTGTCCATTGGTGGAATGCCTCCTCGCCATCAAGGAAGAGGATCTGCACCCCCTTGGGCTCATTCAAGCCTTCTTCCTCTTCCCATTTAGACGTAAGGGCCTTGTCGATACTTCTTGCTAGGTGCATGAGCATGGCGCATGGCGCGGCGCTGTCGATGGCACCAATGAAGCCTGGAGGATCAATTTTACTATCGTAATGCGCCACGAGCGTCAACCGACTAACATCGCCCGGGTTGACGTCCGGAGGATCTCGGCGGAAGATGATATTGGAAAAGGGAATATCCTTATTGCCGGTGACTGGAGTTTTGTCCGTGAAGTTCTGCCATTCAACGGTCCAGTCCGGGAGACTTTCGGCGAAGAAGTCGACAAAGTGTTTTTGCGCGATCAGTTGGCCATCGGTACCCGGTACGCGAGGGATTAGGATCGGGGCTAGCAGCTTGCCATTTGTAATATCGAAGTCGTCGCCCGGTGAGGGGATGTTGCGCAGGTCATCGTCGGTCAAGGTCATGGACCCTGTAGCTAGTGTCGGTTGATTGAGGAGGGTGAATAGGGTAAAGACGATGGCAGAAATCGATCTTCTCCAATGAGTCGGGGCCATTACTGGAGGTAAACAGACAGTCTCAAGGACTTTGAATGTGCGCTCATTCCGCCCGCCTTGCCAGGGTTATAAAGGAGGAAGTTGATATCCGATCGCGCAACAAAAGATAGGACAAGTAGCGACGGCGTCGAATTGAGCCAGCTGAGGCTTGGTGGGAACCCGTGGCCTCTTGCTTTTAACCTGTGCTATACCAACTGACCCCTAAAGCCCTGGTCGAGTTGCATGCCTATTTCAGCCAAGTGAGTGGGCTAACTTGCCTCCAGCTAGGTACCTAGGTGGACTAGCCTACCTATAAGGGCACAGGTTTGTATGGGGTGGTGTGATACACTGTTAGGAGTACTGCCCTGGAATACCTGCAGGGCTTGACAGTTTGGTGGCCGCTACCCCGCCAAACCTGTAGATCAGCAGTTCGCGGCAGTTGGAAAAGCACTAAATGTTGGGGGGACCGGAAAGCCCCTGTCCATCCATCCACTAGGTCTAGGTTAGGTACAGCCGATATGAGGTGCAAGTAGAAGTAGGTATATGGATGTTCGACATATTTGCTCACATCACCATTCTCAATATACTTGCGTTTGTTCAAACTAGATAGAAATCCTTTTTGGTTTACAGGCTCTGTTCTATCAACGCTCAACCAATCCTGGTAGTGAACAACAAAAGCCTTCTTCAGGCCAGATGCGATGCACCGTATGAAGGTTATAGGGCTAGAAGATGGATGTGTAGCAAACCTAACAATTGGTTAAACTGCATAACCCCATGAGCTACGGAAAAGGGTCGCACTTACTGAGTTCATTCTCATTCAAAGGGATTTCGTGTGAATGGAGAGGGACGAACTGTACCAACCAAGCCTTGCAAGTGCACAGTTTTCTTGAACGCATGAACTTCACTCTGATAAATATCTCGACAGCAATACAAACTTCACATCCTAGCAGTCGAACGCAAAGGGAAAGATTACGCGGGCTTGGCTTTCTTTTTGTTCATCCGGTATCCAATATTTCCACCAACAGACTACACGCTCATCAGCTTCTGTTCATCTCATATAGAAAATAGAACTGATCTCTTTGCTCCTCCGGACAATAGTCGGCCACCAAAGCCGGCGATTCTACCGAGATGCTGATATTCCCACTTGGGTCCCAAGCATGTCGGACCAACGGGTCATATACCACTCCATAAATCTCTCGGTGGCCGCTACGGCTTTTCCCATCAAGACTCAGGTACCGTACATGTTCTTTTGACCCATCGCCGACGCATGTTCCATCCAGGTTCGGTGGCAGCCTGAACTCATACCAAGACCACAAGCTAGAGGCCAATAGCGACCTGAGTCGCACGGCTCGACTTACGACTTCTGAGATACAGAGGACATAGTAGTCTTGGTCTGAGCCTCTGTCTGTAAACGGATGGACAGCGCTGCGAATGTGCTCTGACGCTTTTCGCTCAAACTGCTTGTTCGAGGTATCGCCATCGTACTCGAGAATGTGTTCCCTGATAAGTCTCCAGATAAATTTAGTTAAGTTCCAGCGGAGAGCAACATTGTCTTGGTACGGCAAAAAATCTGGTATTAAGGGATCGTTTCTCACAAAATCGCAGAAGCGGTACATGTCCGCTTCAACTTGTGTGTGAAATCGTCGCTGTTCCCTGCTCATCAAGCTCCGTGCCAGCCGCAAGCCATTTCCCAGGCTGTACCAAGTAGGACGACCGGGTATTCTATCAGTAAAGGCGTCACTAAAACACAAAGATTGTATTAAAGTCTGTAGCTCTTCGAAGAGCCGGACTCGCTGAGGTTGATTTTTAGCGACATGATCCGCATTGTCTTTATCAACATTCCATCCAGGCATAGTGCTACTGCGTTCGGGATCGTGGCTCAGACTTGCATCTTCGTTTCCATCTTGAGAACAATGGGTTTCCTTGCGAGCCTCGGATTGACTTTGAAATTGTTGACGTGCTTCTGTCGGTCTAGGTATTGGCTCCCAAGAAAAGGGGCGGTGGCCAGGCGTTTGCTTTGGCAAGTCAACACTACTTTCCGATGTTATCACCTCTTGATGATCGAGCTTATTCGGTTCCTCCTGTCTGTTTTCACTTTTGGCTTCAACAAATCCAAAATCAAGGGCAATTTCGGCCTTGGTATGATGCATTTCAGTGCTGGGTGTTGGTGATTGTACTTCATTGCGGTAATGTGACAATGGCATAGACTCGTATGCATTGTGCCGAGAATTTCCGTAATCTTTATACTCGACAGTGCTATTTCCAATAATTTGTTGGATGTGGGTGACTTTTGGGGATGCGGCACCTGGAACTGGGCTCTTTGGGGGGGTGTTGGTGTTCAGTTTTGACGGAAGATGATCACTCATCAAGATCGGGCGAATCGGGCTTGGTGGCATGGATTGGGCAGTTACAGGGCTTGTACTGGTGTCTAAGTTTAGGAAATATAGAAAAGCAGAGAGGTACGAAAGGGGGAAGAATCGAAAGCCATTTCTTCAGTTAAATAAGGGCGTAGGCCAGTATCTACTTACCGGAGCCCGACAAGAACAAGACTTCAGGTCATGTCACAGCGAACAGTTCCATCGAACAGATTACTGTTATCCCTCATATTATTGGACAGGTTCTAGAGGGTGAATGAGCGACATAGCATGTTCAAAGAAATAGATTTGTTTCCAGGGAACGAAACCTGGGTATTGGTCCAGCCTGTGCATTTGACCACATTCGTTGTATCACTGAAGAAAGGCATCGAAAGCGACCCAAAAAGAATACTAGTCAAGTACTACTCTTTTACTCCCTAATCATCGGTGGGTTCAGGTGCGTCGTCCCGCATGTCAGGCACCCATCCCTTCGGCCGTTCACTGCCTCTCACTACAAGCCCGTATCCGAGCCTTTCGACCTTCTTTACACTCTCTCTCGCGACGCCCATCTTGCCACGAAAATCCTTTGTCGGCGGCGCAGGTAGCATCGCAAAAGCGCAACCAAGCTCCTGCATATCTGCAAGAATATTCCTCTCCTCTCTGCCCACTAGTTCACCGGTTTGCGCCGTCGTGACGGTCGCGAAGCGCATCAACTCACCAAAGAGATCAAACACTCCGTACATGTAGTCGTGAGGGGTCAAAATAATGTCTGCCTGCACAGCCGCCTGGGTCTCTTCGGGCGTGATGAGTGTCTGATGTTGGAGATAATGCGAGAAAGAAAGGGCCTCAATGAGCTCCTCCAAGCATCGTACTGGTCCTGTGTACCGGTAGCGATTGATGGACTGGAGGTCTGGTGCAATGCCTGTGAGCAGCTTCTTAATCTCTTCCAGACGGGCATCAACGTCCTTTTGTATATGAGGAGGGTAACCCTTATTCAACTGTTTGACTCTGTGATACGTGAGCGAAGATGATCTGTAGGATTTAGTTGGATTTGACCTATCGCGTACCTCTGCAATGTGAAAATACTAATTTAGTTGCAAGTCAGCGATGTGATCTTAGAGTGTTAGGCATACGCCATGAAAGAAATAACCGGTGAACAAACATCTTCTTGCTTTGCGCAGTCACATCTCGTGAGGCCTTGATGATCCTCTCGCGTCGATCATGATGCTCATCCAACTCACTGCGGAAGCCAGTAAACATGTCATGGAACCGGCCTCGAGGTTGCTCTGCTTGAGGCTTTTCCCGCGCAGTTCCATCACGAGCTCTCTTAACGCCGCTAGTCATTGTACGAGATGTGAATGAGATTAAGAAAAATATTTTTGGGGAGAGTCGTCTGCTTAAGATAGAGCAGCTCAAGTTGCTGGAGAGAGCTCGTATTGCAAGTGAAGGTGAAAAGGTTGGCAACCCTGGCGGATCGTAAGTACCTTGTACCTTATACGTGGCTGGTGCTGGTCGAAAATTATTCGTTCTTGGCTGGTGTCGTGTGGCGTCAGCCCCCTCTGATGCGGGAACCTCTCCTAACAATCACCCAGTTGACATTACTGGTGTAAGACGACGAGACTGGACGGACAAAATGCATTCAGCCTTGAGAAGATTTGAATAAAAACACTGACTTTGACAGCATTACCTCATAGCAATGAGTTTCGGTCCTTTCAAGCAGCTGTCCTCTTTTCCGCACCCCCTGAAGCTCGCTTCACCCTAATCTCAAGATCGCCAAACTGTCCTCATCGGCCTGGAAGAGATCGCACCCAGCTCACCCAACCTTCTAGCCTCAATTGAGGCTCCTTTTAATAGTCATGATCTCTCTATCTTCCCTTCTGAGGCCAGCTCCTCTCTTCATCATTGCAACTCTTCTACGCCTCATCCTCCTCTTCTATGGTCTCTGGCAAGATGCTCACTCAGCTCTCAAGTATACTGACATCGACTACCTTGTCTTCACTGACGCATCACGCTTCTTGGCCGCTGGCGAATCACCCTACGCCCGTGATACTTACCGCTATACGCCTCTGCTTGCATGGCTACTGCTGCCTGCCAATCATTTCTCTGCCTTTGGCAAGCTCGTCTTCGCTGCCGCGGACCTTCTGGCAGGATGGTTGATGGTGCGTGTCCTCCGCCAGCGCGGCATGTCAGACACCAGGATCGGCGCCTTTGCATCTATCTGGCTCTGGAACCCTATGGTCGCGACCATCAGCACGCGTGGGAGCTCAGAAGGCTTGCTGGGCGTTCTGACTATGGGGTTGCTGTGGGCGGTGGAGAGGAGGCGAATCACCCTTGCCGCGGTCATCCTCGGTCTTGCCGTACACTTCAAAATCTACCCTTTCATTTATGCTCCCGCTATTGTGTGGTGGATGGATGCCGAACGCCTGGGAAAGACAGTGAAACCGGACAAGTCTTCCTCTATGATTATGAAATTTCTGTCTCCTGAGAGGATAAAGCTTGCGGTTGTCAGCCTTGCTACCTTTGCGGGACTCAACATTCTTATGTATTCCTTGTGAGTTTATGATTCCGTATTCATTCTTACTTTGCCTACTGCGTCCTTGGAATCATAAGCTGACCTGTTTCCTTAGCTACGGGATGCCATTTCTTACCCACACTTACTTTCACCACGTTTCTCGCATCGACCACCGTCATAACTTCTCTCCCTACAACACCCTTCTCTACCTTGTCTCCGCCGTTCCCTCAGAGCCTTCCATTCGCATTGAGTCTCTAGCTTTTCTCCCTCAACTTCTTCTCTCATGTGTCCTTATCCCACTCGCTCTCGCGAAGCGTGACCTCGCCACCTCCATGATGGCCCAAACCTTTGCCTTTGTGACCTTCAACAAAGTCTGCACTTCCCAGGTACGTCAGCATGACCGCTTGTGTCCACTCACAACAATTCCACGCTCTAACATGCATCTCAAAGTACTTCCTCTGGTACATGGTCTTTTTGCCGCTCTACCTACCGTACTCCTCTTTGCTCCGCAACCCTAGGCTTGGTGTGACCGCCCTGTTATTGTGGGTTGTATCCCAGGCTGCCTGGCTCCAACAAGCTTATCAGCTTGAGTTCCTTGGCCTGAGTACATTTTTCCCTGGCCTGTGGATTGCCTCGCTGGGCTTCTTTTTGGTCAACTGCTGGATCTTGGGCATCATTATCAGCGATGGAGCCCAGCAACCTCGAGGAGAGTTGTCTGTGAAAAAAGTTCATAAGGAGTAGCGATATACATGGGAATATGAATCACAGAGCATGTGTTTGGCCATTCTATGGAGAACGTGGCCGGCCAACAATAGTTGCAACCTCTGTGTTGCCGGATACAAACGGCGGTATGTTGTGTAGGATAGCAAATTAGGATTCGAGCAGCTTCGTAGACTCGAAAAGAATAGCTCCTAACTTCCTTTTCCCTTTCTGTGCAGTGCGGCTTAGAACATAATTGACTTTACGTCACTGAGCAATCTCGTTTCATGAAAGCCTCATTTCCGGGGAGTCATGTTTGATAATGAAGAACTGTAAAAGAGCGGAGAGTGGAATTAGGTCAGGATCTCTTAGAAAGAAGCCATTAGAACCGAGGCCCATATATGAAAAATGACCTTGCAAACGGCGTGGCTCTCAATCACCCAGTCCATATATTTGCACCATCGACAGCTTCTCAGATCATGGTGCATTGCGACTTGCAACTTGAAATCATCGTCAAAAGGTATCTAACTGTCTTTTTCCCCTTCCAAACAACCTGGGTCCCAATTCGATCGAGCGTCCAACGCAATAGATCCATGCAAAGTCATCATATAACCATACAAAAAAGTACCAAAACTCCCTGCCCCCTTTCCATTCCGCCAAATTGTCTGGGTATGTTAAATCAGATTACGAGTGGTAGAATATCGTCCACGGCCGTCCCTATCCCAGATCCGTACAACGCCGTTCGTCCAAAAAAAAAAAGAAGGAACATCTCGATCATAATCAACTCCGTTTCTCATTTCCATGATTCCCATAAAGGCCGAAGCCTCAGCTCGTAGGTCATTTATGACATCGCCATCCCTGTTGTCAGTGAGCGGTAGTTCGCCAACTTGAGTGATGTTACGCGTGATCGCGGATGTTCAGGAGCGATGACCATTCGTCCGTCTTTGTTGTAAACAATGTCAAAAGATTCGCTAAGTTCCATGAACGATGCTCTTGGTCGAACCCGAGCCAGTTCCATGAGGATCCTATCACTCCACACGCCCGCGCAAACATTGTTGCGCAGAATGAAAAAGGGGTTTAGAGGGGGGAGTATGGAGTCTGTTCACAAATTAGTCAAGCACATGACAATGCGATAAGCCACCTACCTAGATCTACGAAGCGGATTCGCAGGTACGTAAGTTCTTTGAATTTCTCCAATGACCGTATTCCGGCAATCACTAGCCTCTCAAAAGCATCAATGAAGCCCATGTCTTGAATTCCAGACCCTGACTCTTGGAAATCCCCGATTCGGCAACAGTTCTTGATCGTCAAATCGATCGACTTGAGTTTTGTTGTCCGTGGATCCGCCAACTGCATAGCTACCTCGAAAAAATGGTGACAGATTCGACCAGTATACGCAAAATTCTCCAGATTGAGTAGAGCCTCTGCCATCTGGATACATATATGTGTCTTTCGAACCACTTTGGAATAGAAAGCAGGCACGACTGCTTCGCGCCGATAGTCGCTCTCCAAGCAGAGACTCAGGTTGGATATATGGTGTGGTAGTCGAGGCAGAAAGTCTGACATAGTTATATAACTCTTGGACTTGGGTTTGCTGTATGAGCTTTGCCATTCAGCAAGAGACGGCAACGATTCGAGTATGGTAGCAAAATCCTCCTCCTGCCTGGTCAAATTCCATTGTCCACGGGTTACTAATGTCTGCACGGATTCTAGTACGGGGAGAGCCTTGCGAAAGCCCGGGTTGATCCGCTGTTCTTGAAAATGGAGCACTTGGGGCGCTTTTCGTCGTTCTCCACCCTCTAGCGTCAGGACCCTTGCCTGCGGTAAGGCTTGGGACACAAACAGGAAGACTTCTTCCAAAGTGCAGTTGTTACCAGGAAGGGTATAAGTCGCGTTGGTCAGGCCCTCCATAGTCACAGTGGGGAGCGATAAGGTGTTTGACAGTGCTACAGGGCCGTACGTGGGCTGGAAAACGGGGAACCAGATTTCGATATGTTTGACGTAGGACTGGAGATGTTGGTATTTGGTAAAATGGAGCATAGCATCTTCCAAGCAATCTATGGTGGCCTTGAGCTTCACATGACGATAGAGTCGCTGTTGCACGAGAACTCGCCAGATCTCACTGACCCTCGCTAGTTCTGTGAGTTCTTTCCGCCGCGAATGTCGCAGCGCCGTCCCCCAACTTCTCGTGACGCACGATACACTCATGGCGCTCCGCGAAGTGGCGGAGACACGGTAACCGAAAAGGTGGTCCAGGATAGCCTCCTGCACCTCGATAGGCAAACTATCCAAATTGGTGATGGGTGGAGGGAGCGTTTTGGGTTCGTCATCTAGGCTTGTGCTTGAATCAGAGCAGGGCAGCCAGTCGCTGCCATACCGCGAATCGCCGAGGTAGCATGGTTTCGAGTGCCTGTGATCGGGATGTGGGAACGGCGTGCTGCTAGGCCTGGTCGGTGGAATGAATTCATTCGGTTTATTGGGTGGTTCTCGGGGAGGACTGGAGGAGCCCGGAGAAACAGGATTTGATGTCGTATTGAGGAGGCCAGTCACCATGGACGCAGCCATGATGGAAGCGAATTCATCGTCGGATTCTTGAACGTCATGATGTTCATCGTGGCGAGAGGGGCAGTCGTCGCAGGCGGACAGCAGCGCGGTGGGAGAGACACACGACGTGGGTGTATTGGAAGAGTCGAAATCATCATGAATATCGTCGACGAGATCCATAGGATCGCCGAAGGAGCGCCCCATCTCGGTTTTCTGATCAGGGATGTCCATGAAACGTTGATGCAAACAACTTGGTGGGCATTTCAAGAGGGCCGGGAGTTTGAGGAAGGGAGTCGTATAGGGACTTGGAGGGAGGGAGAGAGGGGGGAAAGAACAAGCAAAGAAGTAAAAGGAAGAAGAAATAGAAAAATAATAATCATAAGAGGAAGAATAAGATGAGAAACCGAGATAGGTTTAGGCAATCCTGTTCATGACAAGGCAAGCACAAAGATGGTAGAGGAGAAATGAATCAAGGAATAAACAAACCTGGGCAGGCCAGACCAAAGACTGAGGACTGACGCCAGATTAAGCAGACAGGCGGGATCAGAAACAGGTGACGGTCGGGCCAGCCAGACACAGACCAGGTAGGAGGGGAACGGCAAGAAAATTGGAAGGCCGGCACCAGATACAGTGCAAGGGTTGAATGACGGGAGTCAACAAGGGATGATGTGTGATGTAGATGTACCAACTTGTGCACTGTGAATTGAGTGACAAACTGGGTAGCTGCCAAGTAGTTATTTGACGTGCTAACATAAGGGTCTTGGGGGAGGAATCGGGGCGTCAATTAATTTAAAAAAAAAAAAAAAATAGTTGTATTCCGTACAGCCAGTACTTTAAATGTGAACTCCCCCCTGCACCACCCACGGCCATCTACTGCCTCACGTCGCGGATGATGAATTCTCCCCTTCTTGGTAATCCTGAGAAGCATAAACTCATGAGTGAGCATACACATACATGATGGAGGAAGCCTCCCCGCCAAGCACCCACATCTCCGTGCACCCTCCACCGGTACAGGCCTGCCTGTCCGTGACAACAAAGACGGCGCTCTGCCTTCTGCCTTGTGCCGGCTGTGCTGGACCTGGGCCATTGGAGGGTTGATTTGATCTGTGACTGGCAGCTTCATTGTTTTCCGTCGTGGCCGACGTGGTGGCGGCGGCAGCGACGGGCAATATCCCTCAAATGATTTGTAACGTCTATTCCGCATCTGCTCACACCTGCCTGATGACAAAATTTCTGGTATTGTATCAGGTACCATAAGTGTAGTTGATTCTTCTTCTGGATTGGGTGAACTATGAAGTCTGGTTATGGCAATGAGATGGGGCCTGGCTATGACAACATTATGCCTTGCACTTTACGCGGTGCCACGACTCCACATAGAGCGGAACATGAAGATGAAGTTGGGTGTAATGATTAACCTACTTGTCCTACCTATCTCCTTGGCACCAAAGCGCTTTATTCCGGATGGATAGACATGTGGACGCAGTAGGCAATCCGTACCTGAGGTAACTCGGGACGGGGCTTGGGGAGCCTTACTGCACATTCCGCTGGTACTTCCGCTAGGCAGTTGGGTAGGGTTAGGTACTTTGGTAGGTAGGTGGTAGTCTATAAACTGGTGTCGCGTGCTCTCAGGACAGAGGCTTGAACCTTGAATACCGCGCATTAGAACTCAGCGGGCAGGGCAGATAGAGCTACATGACAGTACCTGTGCCTGAGCATCCACACAGGCCAAGGCGAGCGAGGCAATAGAACTGTCCCGCTTTCGATGCCATCACGGGTTGGTGGATGATGAACACTGGCACGTGTGAAGGGTCGAGGGGCATATTGTAGCCAACGGTAAAAGCTTCTTGTCTCCCTTATCTCAATTTTCCTTAAAATGACATGGGTACCTCTTTCGCCGCAGTGGACTTCATACGAGTCGTGGAATCCGATCAGACGTGGCCGCCTTCCTGTGGTCAACTTGATCAAGGGTCGAATGCAGACTTCCGGTGCACCTAGGATTCGTTGCCTCATGCTAACTTGGGTTCCGGAGGCTCGGCGACTAGATGAGCTGGCATTGCGAAGGCTCCATGAGGCAGTTTTATTAGTATGGCGTTATAATTTCCAGCACTACATGCCCTACTCCGTACGTGGGTTTTTTTTTCCTGCCTCACACCTCGACTTGCAGCATCTATATGTTGAGGTTCGCAAGCAGCACGTACGTAGCCTGGCTGGTGATCATTCGTTATAAAGGTCACACTCGCAAGCCACGACCCTTGAAATGTCGATCTGCCTAATGACTCCGCCTAAACATTCTTCATCCTCAACTATGCTCAATAGCAATGAAAGTGAGATCAGTAGAATCTTTATACTTCGTTATGCTGGTAATAGCGTGAGTTTCCGTGGAGTGGAAAAGGAAAGGCATACCTGTCGACTGGAGCAAGCATTGCAGGTTGGGGGATGCAAGGGCAACAAGAACAACAATGCAAAAATAAATATTTTGCCCAGGGACATAGCCGTCAGTCAGCAAATACATAACAATGATTTTCTGACGGACATTTTCGACGCTTCATTCCGCATTTGAAACAATCGTGGGCGGTAACAGGCGGATATGCGGGTCTCTGTGTTTGAACAGTCCATACATTTGTGCTGGTCCGCGCTTAATTCTGTGTGGAGGGTGGAAGAATTGACGTCTCGTCCAGAGTCATGGGGTACCTGATTATCATAGACGAATAGAAGGCTTCAGATCGGCCAGCAGGGGAATTGACGGACCGCAGACAAGTTGCATCGAAAGACACTCCTCCACGACCAAAATGCGGCCGTAAGGCAGCTCATGAGGCAGCTCATGGTATGTATCTTGACTTGCTTCACACCAATGCAGAACATCTACCTGCATGCCGAACGTATAAAAAATGTGGTTGTGAAAGCGGAAGCCATCCTTTGATATGAGACCATTGTGAAACAAGCTCTTCAAAAACTCGAAGTCTGTAAATTAAAGCAGATCCGCATCTTAGATAAAAATGAGGTAAAATTGATTGGATATACAGATGGTAGGCCGGCCGCGGAATGCGACCTAACCGAGGTCATAAACATTGTAATAATAAACGCGGGCAATGAGGGTTAACGGCGGAGGGGATTCCCAACTCCTTGAAAGAGGGGACTAATAATAAGCACAGTGGGACTATGCGAAACCATAAACTATTGATGAGACAAGACACGAGACCGGGCGCGATGCGACGTAAGGTGCTCTGTATACCGTCTCTATATCAAAGCTAAAAAAAGCATTGCAGTCGTTTTTCATTGTCAGCGCTTTGAAGTCGCAAGAAGATGCCGTGCAGCGTTTTTATGCACAAGTATCGGTGATGCCGAATGGATGCGTTGCAAAGGAAATCAATGTGGTGCAGGCCGCAAGTCATGATGCTGAGTTTTGGTTATATTGCGAGGAAAGCACCTTATATCACCGTGCCTACCTACCTACCTTAATAGGTACCTTTTTTCAAAGCATGAATGGGATTCAGCCATGCCTTCCTCCATCAGCTGCACCTTCCCGAGATCCTTGGCCTCGGCGATGCGACCTCTTGGGAGGCTGTGACTGTCCAAGCCGGCAGTTGTGCCTTGCAAACATGCGAGAGCCACCACCCAAGGAACCCTTCAATAGATACGTGCCGAAGTAACAGAGGTAACTTGGATGGCTCATTCAAGTGAACTTTACATTGAAAACGACAGCCAGTCATCCCCTCTCAACAGGTTGCCACGGTCCCGTGTTGTGTCCCGAATTCGATCTAGTAGATCTTCCGATCAAAAGGATAGGGTATTTTAGCACAAAATGTATGCTTAATTTGCCATTCACCATTTTCTGTTTCTTACGCCAGGGAGCGGCCACTGAGTTTCTTTGCAGGGTTCAGGTATTGGGAGAAGGGATTGAAAGAAAGCATTGAGAAAAAGTTCTTGCTCGTCTTCCCAATCCAGACTTCTCTCCGTGCCTGGATCCTGTAGTAGTAGAAGGGTCCCATGCTAGGAGACCTGGAATCATGGTCTTGGCAAGTGCCACACCGTAATCCGACACATTCTGACAGACGAGACGGTCCTACTCCGTGCATACGACCGATATTCTTGTTCATCCCCGGTCTCAAACGGTGCACGGCCCGTGACTCGCATAGTTACTCCACGAATTGCTGGATGGTTTCCGTGACTTCTCAGCGTTCACTTAGGCTGGCGCGAACTAACCGGCTCTCGGGTGGAGTGGGCAGTAGAGTGGTGAGTTAGGTTGCTGTATTTGTCAACGAGACTGACATAGTTGGGGACAAAAGAAATAATCCTTCACAAATCTGCATCAATAGTTGAAAACCTATTGAACTCCCAAGCACGAGTTGGAAGATCTTACAATCACTAGTATCTTCACAAACTTATCAATGGCGGCAATACGCAAGTCAAACAAAACACAACCATTGTGTTGGCAGCCCTGAGCGAACCAAATGTTGCGGGGCGTGGCCATACAAGACGGTGTGGCGGTAAAACACTTGAAGCACCTCTCCAGCTCTGGGCCACCCGTTTCACATCAACCAGTGGAGATGCTCGACTTGGCCAAATAGGGGATTAGAGCCAGGGGCCCCCAAGCGCCTCACATCGGCCAGTTTCCAATGAGTGGATATCCATACTTGGATGTCACCATACATTCGGAGTATCTACGTAGTGCGTTTCGCAATCAGCAAGAGGAGTAAAACGGCGGGAGCCAAGGGGTTTCTTTTAATGGTATCCGTTGGGCTGTGCTATCCACTCGGTACGTAATCACTGTTTGACCTTGAGGTCTCGCGTTAACTCATGGTTCCTTTCGGTTTTCAACTCGGACCAGCTTTGGATTGACAAGAGCAACGATAATGTATGCCAGCGCTTGATCAAGTTATCATCGCTATTGAGAGCTACTAACTTCAGTTGTTCAGGACGAACTCTCTATTTAGGATTATCAAGCGACCAACCACAGCTTCCAGAATATCAATAACGCCTACAAGCAACTGTGGGCTCCATTCATGTTTGGACCTGGTTCTCCAATGGTTTCGGGTACCGCCCCCAAGATTTTTAGCACCAATTGTCTCTCATTTGACTGGCTCTCAGGACTCGACATCAAGAGATTATCGACTTTCTGCCCAATAGAAGGCGGATAACATTTCTGGTGGCAACACAGTGACTCCGTATTGAGGCGTTAAACACGCTCACCTCAAGGTATTTCTGTCATTGAATCGGCTCCAGGGGCGTCCGGTAATCTCAGCTTCCATTGCCGTATTCAAGTCGACGTCCACTGTGTAACAAAATCCAGGATTGGTGAGATGCTTGATGATGAGGCATCGCCAAGCCCAAGGCTCCTGCAAGCAGGCCAAGTTGCAGTCTACTAGCGCTGTGGAGGCTTTCGAGACAGAGATGATCAGGCGGAATGGTGACTTTAGGGAATGTGGTTTGGTCATCAACGGTCGACTGTTACGTAGCACGTTTGGCATCGCACACAAAAAAAAACATAGACCCGATGGGTCAAAGGGACCTACCCCAGCTACGCATCTCATCCTGTCTCAGCCAAAACAGCAACTTTGCTTTACTTAGATCGTCATGTTTTGTTCATCAAAGACAAAGCCACTAACGAAATATCTCTGGATGAAGCTGGTGAGGCCTCAAATCCATGAAGTTGTTTGCTATACAGTGTTAGACTCTCCGTCCGAAGGAGTCAGGGTCTAGTCAGCGGATCCAAATGTTTGGACTGGCCATGAGCGGCCAGCGCATTGATGACACTAAACCTCCCCACAGCCCTGTCGCCCGATGCCTGCATGTCCGGCCTGCTTGGTACCTGGACCTACGAACCCCTTGACCTTGCCCCTGGTCAAAACCTCCGCATCAGACTGGATCTTGCGGCTCTCCTTGGAGGGGTTGGCCTCCACTGCGCGGTCTGATGCCACCAGGCCAATCAGGGTGTGCAAGGGGCTCTTGGATGTCAAAGCCATGCCAAAGCCATGCCATTCACTGCACGCTTCCAATTCTCCTTTTAATCCACTGGTCCGCTTCGCATGGTCGCTGGTCGACGGCTTTGTTTCTATTGTTCTCTTGTGAAATCCGTCCCTTGGGTCTTCTATTGATTTCATATTCCTCTTTGTTTTCTTATTCTTCTTCTCTCATTCCCTTTCCTTGCATTGCCTTTCTTTTTCTCTCTCTATTGTATTGTGAGCTAGCCTCCTAATCACTTTCACTGACTTTGAAGACTTCATACTGTCACGACGTTCCCTCGTCTTGGTGAAATATTTGAGAGGAGCGTTGATCGCCAGCTTCCTCCGTCATCACTCTTTCTACTCGACACTCTCGACACTCTTAAGTGAACTTGAGATTTATAAAATTCATTCATTCATTCATTCATTCATTTGCGCCCGAAAATTCGAGCTTGCCCACACGACGCACAGAAGAAACACGGTGAAACTGCTGGACTCAGTTTACTACTTCTTGCTCTAGTATCTTTGATTACTTCTCTTACACGAACTTCACATAACTCATCACGATGGCGCTCTTTAAGTCACTTCTCGCTTCTCTTCTTCTGGTCCTTCCCTTCGCGGTCGGTGCACCCATAGACATATCCGATGCCCTCAAAGACATTGCCGACAAGGTGCCTGCCGTTGCCGATGGTGTTGTTAGCATCAACAGCTTCTTGCGGCCCCTCCTCTCTAACCCAGACGCTTCGAACATCATTGCCAACCGATATATTGTCGTTTACAACGAAACCTTTGACGATGACGCCATTACCGTGAAGGAGGCAAACTGGATCAATGTCGTCAAGAAGCGAAACCTAGGGAAGCGTAGTTCCCTTGGCCACATCCTGTCCACCGAGGTTCATAGCTTCAAGATGAACAAGTGGCGAGCCATGGCACTTGACGCCGACGATGACATGGTCATGGAACTGTATAACGCGAGTGAAGTTGCGTATATTGAGGCCGATACCAAAGTCAATCTGTCGGCTGCCATTGCTCAGACCAATGCTACCCCTGGACTAAACCGCCTATCTCATTCCCAGCCCAACACTGAAACATACATCTTCGATGAATCTGCTGGCGAGGGTATTACAGCTTACGTCGTGGATACTGGCATCAAAATCACCCACACCGAGTTTGAGGGCCGTGCAACATTTGGCGCCAACTTCGTCAACAACGTTGTATGTCATTATCTAATTTCTCCTTCTTTCCAGGAGCCCGAGACTTTGAAGCTGACCGTTCTCACAGAATGATGACGAGAATGGCCACGGCAGCCACGTTTCTGGAACTATCGCTGGAGCTACTTTCGGAGTCGCCAAGAAGACCAAGCTTATTGCTGTCAAGGTTCTTGACGCCAATGGTGGTGGCAGCAACTCAGGTGTCCTGAAGGGCATGCAGTTTGTCGTTGATGATGCCAAGAAGAAGGGAATTGCCGGAAAGGCCGTCATGAACATGTCCTTGGGTGGTACATTCTCCCAGGCCCTCAACCGTGCAGTGGAGGCTCTTTTCAATTCCGGCATTGTCCCAGTTGTGGCTGCTGGCAACGAGAACGTAAGTCAGATTGGGTGGATTGCCCACACCCAGTGTCTATTCATTGATAACAATTGCTCATATCATGATTCAGCAAGATACTGCCAACACATCACCTGGTTCCGCTCCTCACGCCATCACCGTGGCTGCCATTGATGCCACTAACGACCAGCGTGCTTCTTTCTCGAACTTTGGTTCCCTTGTCGATATTTACGCCCCCGGTGTGGACGTCTTGAGCGTTGGAATTAAATCCAATACCGATACAGCTGTTCTCAGCGGCACAAGCATGGGTATGGTGCATTCCCGACCGCTAGCTATCAACTTGCAAATGCTGATTAAAATAACCGCAGCCTCGCCTCACATCGCTGGCCTTGCTGCCTATCTGATGGCCTTCCAAGGCATCACTAACAATCCTCAGAGGGTTGTTGATCTCATCAAGAGTTTGGCCGCCGAGACTGGCGCTTCAGTCAAGAACAACGTGGCCCAGACCACCAGCCTCATCGCTAACAACGGTAACCACTAGTTGAGAAACATCTGTGAGAATTTAGGTCGAGCAACGTGGTCTAGCACATGAGCTATGTCGGCATTTTCTTCTATTCATGACATGTGGATGTATAATTTAGAAAGACGGGAGGGGGACCCGTTTATTATTGGACATTATTATGTCGTCTCCTTTCCGTGGTCCCCGTCCTTTTGACAGGAAAAATTAAAGCATTTTTTTTTTCAATCTCCAAGTGGAAAATGGAGCCTGGGAGGACAAGATAGAACCGTATATATCTTTGGAACTACTGATACCCAAAAAGACCCAAGAAAAATCTTTCGTCCGTTCATCATCCTCGGCCATACTGTTCCTTGCTTGTTTCCGATATATTGTGAGCAATGCCACACCACGCGGCATTCAGGCTGTGAAAGGGCAAGTCTGTTCCGTTCTTCAAGTCGGAACGCTTGGATATTTTAAGCAAAGGGGGGGCAAGAAAGTGGTTTCGAAGAAACCAGGCGGTTCCCAGTCAAGACGAAACACAGCTTGCCAGGATATTATTATCATCCCTCCCCTCACCCTCCTTTGCTTCTCACACGGACTCGAAAGTTTTTATGCCCATGGACTCCCCACCTTCCCCTCCTCCATCTTATTCCAAATGACTCCAGTGCGCTTGATGTAACCTCTTGATATGAACAGGGGAAAAAAAAATAAGAGGGGAGCAAACAACGGGCTAATTTGTTGTAAGCTCTTGGCGAGTGCCTGAGACAGATTCATGTTCGAAAGGGGAAGGGGTGGAATAATCAAAAGTCTTGGCTGTCCGGTCATGCATCTTGGTTATGTCATGGAAGAGGGAGAGGGGAGGCAATATTCATGGGTGTGCTCATCACACAAAGGAGTGTGAGACGGCGTCTTTCTATCTATGTTCGGATGTGATGCGAGTAGGGCAGCTAATCGTGGCTAGACTACAAGTTTTCTTATCACAGGCAACAAGGTGCTCTAAATCAAAATTGTATTAACTTTGTGAATATGGTAGGTGCCTCTCTTAGTAAAGATCTAGAGTTTGTTTCTGTGTATACTACTATCAACAGCGTACCTTGAGGTCTATATTTTGTGAGGTTGCGGGTCGGTTAGAGTCCGGCGAAGGTATAATATCTGCAGAATGAAAGCATAGTAGGATACAGAAGAGACGAAACATGCAAAAACGTAATTAAGTGTGTAAAACAGGGTCCTGTCACTGCAGTATTCCCGTTTCTGTATACCTCAGATGAAGATTGAATCGATGCCGGCAAATAAGGGAATTCACGCAGAAACATATCAGTGGAGAAGGTAGATAGGTGAGAGAATGTTTGCTGGCCGCCTTAGAGTCCCTCGTCCGGGTGAACGTCAGGAGGGATTCGCAGCGGGCCATCGTCAGAGACGGAAGCCAGTCAGCGATGGGGGATTGATATAAGCACTTCTTCGGCACAACCACAGTCATCAGAGGACTGGATTGCAATTTGACATCCGTGCTGTTTTTGGGTCACTGTGTGTGTGTATGGAGATTGAACTGGTCTTCGTGGTGCTCTGCCACAAGGTACTTGACACCTGATTGGAAGAATGTAATAGGCCCAGGCAAAGGTTTCCCTGCTGGTTGTATTATCAAAGATAAGTATATGTCCCGGCTTCTGTCGGTTTCGAAGCCCTCAACTTCCTAAAAAAAAATTGGAAGCGGCTTGCTAGAAAAGCGTTATGTACGTTAGGATATCGTGAAAATGTGCCGAACAAGAAACCAAACCCATTAAAGTGTTACAATTCATCGTGACCCGTAATAGCTGGCTTAGCACCCGCACCACCTGGAAGGAGTTTGGAAATATCTTCCAAGACATTGTCGAACTTGGCGCCAAATAACCAGGCGGTTCCAATCTAGATGAGAGATGGTTAGCTTGCCAAGAAGGAACAAGGACGAAATGCCAAGCGGTGTGGACGCACCATAATACCCGAGATGACTATCATGCAGATAATGACAACGATGATCAGAACGATGCCCTCACTCGCGTCCATGCCGGGTTGACCATCCTGATTCAGTGGCTCGGTCGCACTGGCAAGCTTCGTGGGATCCTGCTTAGGGAACAAAGTTTCGATGAATTGCTCGATCTGTGTTTACTCTCGTTAGACTCCCTCCTTCTAGTGTCTAGATGCTGGAAGATGATACATACCTTAGCACATTGCTCGCTAATGGCCAGGTAGTTGGGATCCCGAGGGTCGTTCTTCTTCTGAATCTTTCGAGCGTATCTCCGGTAAACTTCACACAAGGTGCGTAGGTTCTGGGTGCTCTCCGTCATAATCTGGCAGGCATCGCCCTTTGTAATCTTGACATTTCGGTCCAGCACAGCAGGGTTCCTGAAGACAAGCTCAAGGGTGGCAATAGCCATGCCCTGTGGGATTGCCACAAAATTGAAGACACTCTGGTCTCTGATACCGGCCATGTAGAAAAGGCACTCCTCGCTGTGTTTCAATGCGTCCAACACCATTTCTGAAACGCACTCGACAGCCTTGTCGCGCTTCGAGGGATCAAAAAGGTCCTCCCACTTGTCGACATGCTTACTCCAAATCTCCTTGGGATACCATCGTCGGCCATCAACCCAATCCTCCTTGATGTCACGAATGATGTTGGTCTTCTGCAGAAACTGACCCATGGACTCAGTCAGGTTTGGCCGCTCACCCAGCTTGGGGTTGGCGAGTTTTGAGGTGACGAATAGTCGCGTGAGACCCTCTCCGACGAGACCAGCGACATAATGGCAGTACAGCTCGTATTCCTTAATCGTCTGCACGCCGTTCTCAATCATTTTCGTGTTCTCGGCGTAGTCGGCCATGCCGTTACCCATCTTCTGTGTCATGTCCTCGATAATCTCGAAGTAAGGTTGCTTGATCTTCTTGAGCTCGGTGATGACAAAGTCGAATTTCTCGAGAAGTTCCTTGTCTTTCTCGTTGCTCTCGTGGAACTGCCAGCCATCCTCCTTTATGGTCATGTGGAAGTTACGCAAAATTGGAATCTTCTTGTCCATAGACAGTGTCATGTCATCCTCAATGGTATCCAGACCACGGAGAACAAGATAAAAGAGAGTGACGGGGACGAGAAGCTCATGGTTGAGCTCCTGAATGACGGCCGCAAAACTGCGACTCGTCAAGTTGAGGAGGCGGAAGCATTCTTGCAGCTCGGGGGACTCTGTGCTGGGATCACGTTTGTGAACGGGGTCATGCCAGACCTTCCTAGGGGGGTGTGTTAGTAGAGGGGTCGCGTGAAGGAGGAGGAAGGAAACGAAGGCGGAGGGGGGAATGGGTGCAAGGAGCATACCATTGGATAATGGAACGAAGCTGGTTCGGGTGGAAGAGGTAGTAAAGCGCACCCATTTTTGCGCGAGCTCAAGCAAACAAAAGCTAGAGCTGGGGATATGGAATGTGGAATGTGGAATGGGGAGAGGGTCAAGGCGGCTATAGGGCTGGACTGTGCACTAGAGAGTATTGACAAGGCCCAGAGGAGTGGTGAGGAGTGAGAATATATAGCAATTGGAAACGCAAAAACTTGCCAGACTGGGTTGTTTCGTCGCCTCGTCTATGGCGAGGAGAAGAAGAACAAGGGAACAGATGGACAGGAGAAAAAGCAGCAGGAGAAGCGACGAGTATCCTTTCCGGGTAAATCCACTTTAGTGCGTTGTAGTGCAAGTGCTCATTTCTCTTGTGGAGGCCGCGCCTCGATCCCGGATAGAAGAATATTTTGGGGAAAGGGATGGCAATGATGGGTGGGGGGCAACCTACAGGCCCCATTACACGCATGGCTCCAATGATCTAGACACATCGCATTATCAGGGGAATGGAGGGGAAAGCAAGGCCGTCTCGCGTTGCATGGGGCAAGCTGTAACTACGTAGGTGCTACTTCGTATGTAACTTAATAATCTGCATCCTACGTATTCTTATTTTCGTACTTTAAA
Source organism: Mariannaea sp. PMI_226 (assembly GCA_024336345.1). Classification (NCBI taxonomy): domain Eukaryota; kingdom Fungi; phylum Ascomycota; class Sordariomycetes; order Hypocreales; family Nectriaceae; genus Mariannaea; species Mariannaea sp. PMI_226. The sequence continues at coordinate 3,405,005 of JANFOG010000001.1, read as the reverse complement.
TTCTTCCTCCGGAGATTCAGGTTCGCAGCTCAAACTCCGTGCGAGAAATGCTTGCCGTCGGGTTTTCTTTTTTAACAATGCGGAGAATAACTGTACCGAGACCCTCCAACGTTGACCGATGAGATGGGCTGTTCAAATCTATTGGCATAGATCACCCACTTAGATCTGCCTGTACCTGGAACAGATTCAATTCACGACCTGAGTGAAGTTTGGTTGTTTGGGTTCGGAACAGGTACGAAATGTGTACTACCTATGCGCAGCATCTTAGGTAGCTGCAGAGTTCCTGCATTGCCAACAATGTACCATTCGGATTGTTTGATGTTCAAAATTCGACTCCAATACCACACGCGATCTCATCTATGAACATGTTGACTTCATATAAATTGAATAGGCGTTTATGCGGTGATGTGAATATTCGCGAAAGCTTTGACAGGTGCACACATGCAATAACTACTACTCTGGTAGCACCCCTCCCAAAAAAAAAAAAGTCAACCCTGCGCAGCCCATTCATCGGCGATTACGGGAGGAATTTCCGGCCGAGTCACCGATCCAAAATCAGAAACGGCCAGCCGGGACGGCGATATAGAGCAACCGGTTGGTGGCAACACACCTCTTCCATAATCGTATTCGTACTTGAGCGGCAAGCAGAAGGCTGACAACGACCTGGGCCATTGGTTTGAAATTGGAGATTTGGACCCCGCATGGCCTCCTGGATAGAAGGAGCTAGTACACGTGGGTGCGACTTCATTCCTCTGTTGTGGAGATAGGATATTTTATAATTTGAGAAAAACAACAAAGGCAAATTCGGTTGGGCTTTACACAGGTTATAAACAATAGGTTGAACAAAAAAGATAGAACTCATAGTATAGCTGATGATACATACATGTGCCTACATGCTATGTAGTACGTAGTAGGTCGAAGGCTTATATTTGGCCACATAGTAAGGCCTTGGCTCGGAGAAGCGCCCCGTCTTACCGTGCGCCACGAATACCTTTGACGAAAATCTGGCGTCTCTGAAATAGCCGGATAGCCGGATTTTTGGAGAATAGGAACCGAAAGCATGACATGAGGAGCCGTAACCAATCCAGTGTATACCGTAGAGCTGAGGAAGAGAAACTGGCTGCATGGGCAAGCCATCTGCGGAATATCGCAGACACTGCATCCGGGGTCTCTTGTCAGCGTCATTCGCTTACAACGATATGCTTTTATTCTCAATACTAGACTTCTCTCCACCGCCTTCCTACATTGTTATAGATTCCGGAAACCTGCGCATATCCAGCTCAAGAAGTTGGATCGAGTAAAATACTAGAGAGTAAAGCATTTGACTCTTCTTTGACTTGTCGTTGCATGCGATTTTAATGCAACCGGACTGCACATGGTTAGCGGTCACCAAAATAATCAAGTATGGGTAGTCTCAACAGCCTTATACTTGCCATTTTCAATCATCAAATACAAATGCAACCCAGCATGTAGGCTATAACTATAATCAGTGATATGTATAGCAGTTTTTATGCGTCTTAAATATTGGAGACCAAGACTTGGAGTAGATACAGGTCCATATAACCCGAGGGTCTCTGATGAGAGTGCTATATCAATAACATCTATGTGTTCACATAGTACACGAATACGACGGCTGGTCGGTGTGCATCGATTGATCATACCGCACAACAATTTCAAGCGGACATCGCCGACTTCCTTGCGCTTTGTGCATATCTTGCAGACGGTTTGTGATAGAAAGGATTTAGAGGACCAGCAATAATATAGTATCCTCCATTAAAAATATGAGAAAATATGCTCTTATGTCAATAATAACGCACAGATGTTTAATATGTAGGATGATATTTCTACTCCCTCTGCGAGAAATCATACATTCATGTTGGAGGTTTTAATCATGGTAAACTTGTTTGTTAAGGATATATTCATTATGCTAGTGGCTAATGTTTGATGGTTTTGAAGTTCTCTCACATCACTGAGCGATAGCGTTAATGAACAGCAAAGTTTATTATAGAATCGACATAACAATGCACTCAAATAAAGAAATATCTTTATATACACTAATAAGCCTTTGAATTAAAGCAAATTATCTTCAAAATTGATGGTAAAAGAGATACTGGTTTATCATGGCATCCACAGCAGAATCCAACTACGTAAAGATAAGCCATATCTAACTATGCCTGCCAAACTCAGGCAGAGGGACATGGTCTACACGTCGTCCACTAGTTATGGAGACTGAGATTGAAGAATTTGGAGAAAATGATATCCTATATACTAGAAATAGGTGAGTCCTAATTACGTGATTGGTGTCGGCTCCTCTTTGCGACCGGACTGGAGACCTGGCCAAGCCGTTACGAGCACCAATCATATCAGGGTATAGCAATGGCAACAGATGGAACAATACGATGAAGGTGGAAAATAGGTAACAGAAGGTGATTTTGTTCATGCTACTGGAGCATGCTGTTCCTCTGGTTGCTTGTGAAGTCAGCGCCTCTAGATTACAAGTTCAGGCAAGGAGATGACTTCTGAGCCACTTTGAGCCTACGAATTCTGGCTGTCTCGTGCCTCTTACTCACAGCCAGAGCGAGGTGGGATCGATCACCATGTGACAGCAGCCCTACGGCAACTTTCAGAAAAGTTCTCTTAGAACGGCTTCGTTGTCGAGCGTGGGTGTTGGGATGAACCAACCATACGTCAGGCCGCAACAGTGTCAAGACCGGTGCCCCGCCATTACGTAGCCCCCCTCCTCTTCCTTGTGAGCAGGGTCGCTACATACGTACCAGCAGAGGGGAGGGGAAAAGAAAAAAAAACAGCAAAGGTTTCGGTGGCTTGATGAGGGGCGGGAAAAATACGTCGCCTGTTGTACAGAGTACACGCCAAGGCTGTGCTACAGCTTGCTACGGAATGGACAGGTACCTCCCGCCTAGAAATCCACCGTTAGGTGTCTGAGATGATGATGTTTTGGGTGGCTTCCAGTGGCTTATGTAGTGTGGCTCAGCACTTACCTGCCGAGATATGACCATGCAGGCAGGGTCAGGCAGGCTGGCTGGTACTGAACGTGGGCGGGTGGTTTGTACAAGGTACCTTCAATTCGGTATGCTGTACTCTGTACCACTCCACCACTAACTCACCAGGGTGTCGGGATGGCCTTTGGCGCAAAGGAGACGCCATCCATCATCAAAGATTCATGCATGCTGCGTATGGAACTTTTCAACCGAACATATCTCTAGATCCCTAACGCCGTCGCCCTCCTCTACTTATTCCTACCACTTCCACCCGAGACTCTGAGCCTGAGCAGCGAGCCCGACCCAGCAGATCTCCATCATGGTCGTCGATACCGCCTATTACGACATCTTGGGTGTCCAGCCCACAGCTACTGAGCTAGAAATCAAGAAGGCCTATCGCAAGTTGGCCATTGTCCATCACCCAGGTTTGTAGCTTCCCCTCTCGTTTTCAGTGGCATTTTCTAGCCCATCCTCGTCGTCTTCGACGTATGTCTCCCATCATTCTTCGTGCAGCGTGCAGCGTGCTGGCTCAGGCCATTTCTTCGTTTGATCACAAGCTAATATTCACCTCTCTCCTCAATACAGACAAGAACCCCAATGATCCCACAGCCCACGAAAAGTTCCAGAATATCGGTGAAGCGTACCAGGTTCTCTCCGACACAGACTTGCGCAAAGCTTATGATAAGTTCGGAAAAGACCATGCGAAACCCCAGGAAGGGTTCGCTGACCCCGCCGAGTTTTTCACCTCCATCTTCGGCGGGGAGGCCTTTGCCGACTGGATCGGTGAAATCAGTCTCATGAAAGATCTTACCGCTACTATGGATATCACAATGCAGGAGGAGGAGGAAGCTGCCGCCGCTGCCGCCGCCGCAGCTGAGGGCGATGAAGAAGAGTTCCCAGGCACAGATGAAGCCAAGAAGGAGAGTCTGAAGGAGCAGCAGGCTGCCGCTGGTGCTTCCTCGGTTCCTCCTCCTACTGTGGTAGTTGACGACGAGAAATCTGCTCCGCCAACCCAGCATGCCAGTGCACCACCACCGCCCCGATCCGATGCCACATCTCCCGCTCCATCTTCCAGCTCCCGTAGCCGCACTCAGATTCCTCTCCGACCTGCCCTTATGGACAAGGCCTACGATGAGGCGGAAGCAGAGGCAGAGAGCAGTGAGCTCTCCGAGGAGGCCTTGAAGCAAAAGGAGAAGAAGAAGGGTGGCCTAAGCAAGGAGCAGCGTGAGCAGCTCGCAGCGTATGAGAAAGAGCGAGCACGTATCCGCCAGGAGCGTGTTGACACTCTTGCCCGCAAATTGCTTGATCGCCTTAGTGTGTGGACTGAGACGGACAAGGGCGGTGATGTCACCAGGGCATTCCAAGAGAAAATGCGACTTGAGGTTGAGAACCTCAAGATGGAGTCGTTCGGCATCGATATCCTCCACGCCATTGGTCAGACATATGTTTCCAAAGCCTCTACTCTAATCCGCAGCCAGAAGTTCCTCGGTATTGGTGGCTTTTTCAGCAAGCTCCGCGACAAGGGAACTCTTGTTAAGGAGACCTGGAACACCATCAGCAGTGCTATTGATGCCCAGCAGACTATGGAAGCCATGGCGAAGATGGAAGAGAAGGGTGGTGAGGAGTGGACTGAGGAGAAGCGTGCTGAGTATGAGCGTCGGGTTACTGGTAAAATCCTGACGGCTGCTTGGCGAGGAAGCAAATTCGAAATTCAGAGTGTCCTTCGTGAAGTCTGCGACAGCATCCTCAACGATAAGAAGGTGTCGCTATCCAAGCGGTTAGAACGTGCGCAAGCTCTCGTCCTGGTTGGAGATATCCTCCTCAAGGTAAGTCCCAATTATTAATCCACCCTTGTGAAAACCTTGAAATTTTGATTAGCTAACCTCGCACTGCAGGCCGAGCGATCTCCCGAGGAAGAGGGCGATTACCTCGTCTTCGAGCAGCTCGTAGCCGAAGCCGCTATGAAGAAGGACAAGGATGAAGAAAAGAAGAAGAAGAAGGAACACAAGCATAAGAAGGCGGAAGACGTTGCGGCAGATGCGCCCAACGTGCCTCGGGCTTGAGCACGGCATGACACGACAGCGTACGGCCACCCTCTTGCTAAACAAGTAAACGTGGGACATTAGAAGGAACTGGATGCACGATAAGAGATTGGAAGAACGTCATAGACATGTGGTGGGAGATTCAGTGACGGCCGACAACGATTTTTTTTTTTTTTAGATATAATTCTCATGACACCCCTCTCCCCTTTTAACATTCCCTTTCTTCGCACCTCGACTTCCCAGCGAAATTCTTTTTATGTATGTATATCTTTATATATATGCATATCCCGTTCAGCCTTGCCTTTATGTTGCACAGGGGGGTTAGAATCCGTTAATTCACTTGGAAAATTACCAGCGGAGTGGGCATAAAAGTTTGAATGAAAACATGAACAAATAGTTGATTTCTTTTTCTTCTCTAGAGGGTCTTCTTGATATGATTTCAGAAGCAGTGTATTCCATTTTCTCCAGCTATCTCCATCAGAAGCCAAGGTTGAAGTCACTCGGTATGACTGATCGGTGATATCCATCCCATCTCCTTCTTGATCCTAAAAAAAAAAGCCCCTATACCAATACTGGTCCATTTTTCTTCTTGGTCGCGCGGCTTGCCAGTACGTGAATTCTTCCCGGGTATCTGTTGTACAAATCTTTGAAAAAAAAAAAGCGCAAGGAAAAGAAAAAAGGAAAAATGAAATGACAATGAAGCCATAAATGAGAGGTCAACAAGTTCGAAAAGACGAAAAATACCGCAAGTGCCAAAACTCAGATGTAAAGAGATTCTAATTGGGTATCCGAATGATTCGCCGCTGATTGTATGCTTCTCTCTATATTTGGATTGTTCATGATATCATCGTCTTGGGGGGGAAACCCTCAGAAAGAAAAGAATGAATGAATGAAAAGCATCAAACGAAGACGGCGAAGTTGCCAGCGAAGGTGGAGCGCAGAAGAAACAAAGCTTGAAAGAGTGAAAATGCTTGCCACCTAACGCCATATAACATGTGCCTTTTTTGGTATTTTCGCTGTGCATGTGATGTATGTCATGCGGGTCGGTTTGCGTGTCGTGAGGGGATGTTTTGGAAGCTATGGTGTAATGATGGGGGGAATGAGAGTGGTGAATTTCTACGGCATCCAGGCCGTGGTCCGAGTGTAAAGCAGATTGGTTGGTTGGTACAAGAATTTGCAGGCGAAATAAATCACACAACTTCTGGCTGTAGTTCAATCCCGCTATCGCGATCTTGGGAGCTCTTCTCCCACGCAGGGGACGGTCCCGAGTCAGCCTCCAGGCTTTCCAAAAGCTGGATGTCCAATTGAACATCATCCTCCTCATCTGGAGGAGCTAAGACGTGGCCCCCGAACTGAACATCAGAGACCTTGACCTTGTACTCCAGGGCTTTCTGGCCTTCCCTGATCAAAATCTCTGTCCAGTTCAAGCACCGTTTCAAACTTTGATTGATCTTCTGACTGTCGACCAGGAGCTCTCGGTGCTTAGTAAGGTCTAGTCGAAGGCGACGCTCGTCTCGTTTTCGACGTGTGGAGGCCTTGTCGTCCTTGTCGTCCCCGTCAGTTTTGCCCTTTTTGTCTGCGTTATCAAGTTCTGATTCTGGTAAATCTGCCCCAGACACAGATTCGGCACTGGAAAGTTCAGAGTCGTCAAGGGAATCAGGTTCTTCTTCCTCTGAGAGCATAGATTCATCCTCCTCTTCCTCACTCAATTCTGTGAGGTCTATCGGGGCATCTGTTAGTGTCTGTGACGGGACTCGGTCAGACTCCGGTGATGTAAGAGAGATATGGCCAGATCTTGACAATCGTCTGTATCTGCGTATCTCAGCAGTCTGCTTTCGCAGCTGCCTTTCCAAAGTTCGGTTGATAGCCTCCAACGAAGCATTGGTAATTTCAAGATCTTGGACTTTGCGCTCTCGGCGGGCATTAGCTACCAGCTCTCGGGCAGGGTCAGAACTATGTGTTGATTTGGATGGGCTCTGTATCTCTGGGATACTATCCTCGTTTTCGTCGTCCAGTTCCTCAGCAACTTGCAGAATAGAGGCCATGGTCATGATTGGCTGTGTGAAAGTAGGCGTTCCCGGAGGCGACGACGAGTCGGGCATGTGTTTTGGCGAAGAGATACTAACTCTAGGGGAGTTCCTACCGGAATCAATGCTGGGAATACTTCCCGCCCTGGCATGGCCTCTCGATGACTTTGGGTTTGAGTCGATACTGACACGTTTCCTTGATCCCAGAGCGGTTGACGATGTGATTGGGGGAGCCGGGGACAGCTGTGCCCTACTATTGAGGCCGGGTGTGGTTGTGGTTTTAAGAATAGGAGGAGGATTTTGTTGCTGTAGCATCTTAATGGGAGACAACGGCCGTGGAGGCATTGAGTATGTAGAACCGTTGTTCGGGCCGCTTGCAGTGGGTTTTGCACGAGAGTTCGACACACCCGCAGATATCGGACCGGAGGACTGAGAGCTGGTTTTCGATGAGATTTCTGGATCACCGCTGGCATAGAAGAACTTAGATTGGGCCGGTTCGGAAGGGGCTTCTACTAAGGGAGCAAACGTGGATTTGGCATTCATCGGAGGACTCAGTGTCCTCTTTGATTCGGCCGTAACCCCATTGGCATAAAAGAAGTTTGGTGACTTGAGGGCAGCTGAAGATGGTCGTGAGGTTGATTGTTGAACGGGGCGAGCCTCGCTGGCATAGAAAAACTTGGAGTCGGCATCGTTGGTAGAATCGGTCTGAAGGAGGCTCTGCTTTGCCAATTCTAGTGCTGGGGAGGCCCTAGAATCCCAACCATCTTGGCTTCGCTCAGGATTCGGAGTGCCATTGGGTGTAGAGCCTGTGCTCTGTCGGCCTCCAGAGCGAGTGGCAGTGGACGGATCATCTCGATTCTGTGTAGTCCTTCGTGCGAGAGGAGCAGGAAGAGTAGGGCCTTTGACAGCGATCTTGGGAGTCAGGGGTGTTCGTCCGACGGTCTTCGCGGCAGCGGCACTCAGCTGCGGGGGGCGTGGCCTTGAGTCGGGGGGCATCTTGGAAGCAGAGCCGGGGGCACTCGAGGCGGAGGTGGAACGCGTAGCAGTGGTGGTGGTTAACGACAGGACATGTTGTTGCTGTTTATGATCGTGGTAGCCGAGCGGCGGCGAGAGAGAGTCGGAGGTGCCGTCCACCTGCACGGTTACGGGGGCGGAGGGGAACCGAGCGCGGACGTGAGCGAGAGGAGCCTTCTGGGAATTGGCGGTGGGCAAGGGTTTGGAAGGGAAATTATTCTGAGTCGTCGCCGCAGAAGAAGAAAAGGATCTGGAGACAGGCTTGGCGGAGCGAACGGTGTTGGGCGGGTAGGCGTGGGGATCAGAATGGTCGAAGGCAGAGCCAGATGGCGAGAGCGTGTTGTTGATGTTGATAGGCGACGAAGAAGCAGGTAAGGTGCGCATTCTGACGTCCAGGTGTCCAGGGCACGGGGGCAAAGGAGAGGAGCTCACAAGGCAGGTAGTTCCCCGTTAAAAAAAAATAAGGATATGACGGGGGCAAGCGCCTTGGTGAGCGGCAGCTAAGTTAGGGGGTACGGGTACGTTATAGGGCACCTGAACTTCCCTGAAACACCTACAACGGCAGGGCGTTTCTTCCACTGGGTAGCGGCGAGGTGAGGGACAAAGGTGGGTGACCAGCAGCTTTAGTGGGTTCACGGTTGGTGTCGCACAACTCAGATGGATATCGAATTTGCGGGGGAACGGGTTGATGGGAAAGGTAAAGAGGCAATAGCCGAGCCTGGGGATCGGTTGATTTTTCGATCGATCAGAGTGTTTCCTCCAGGGGACAGATCGGAAGAGGAGAGAAAGAAAAAAAGAAGAACCAAGAGAGGCGGAGGAGGAAAGAAAGCGTCGACGTAAGTGTGAGGGACAAGGACGAGATTTCAATGGTACCATCCCGGGCAGCAAACAGGAGACAAACGGGAAAAGTGTCGACAAGAGATCGGAGCCCTGCCGATGGTGCAGGATGAAATCCCACAAAACCAGCCCAATGAATCACCGATGGTCAAGACCAATGGAGGCCTAACGCCATGCCATGTCATCGTTCTACGTGGGAAATTTTACCTCGATGGGCAAGAGTAACATAATTGCTTTGTGCAGTTGGGCTGTAAGAATTACGGCAGGTCATTTGGACCATGGCATGCATTGATTTCATCTTATTGATGCATGACTGAAAGATTGGCTATTCGGGGAGAAAAAAAAAACTGATGGGGAAAAAAGGAAGAAAAAAGTCATAGTACATTCTTCAAGATTCAGAGCTGGTGATTCGACAATTCCCTCCCTTGGCCCAGTCCGTGAGCCGTGATAGGATCTATGACCCGTTGCATTCTGCAAGGTCTAGGGGTCCATGCTGCTATGCTTCTTGGATCATGCTTGATCAGTTGAACTTCCAATTTCTCAGCTCAATGGCAGCCTTGCGCACGCATCTTCAATTGCAGCAACCAATATTACCGCTTTCTTAAGGTGCCATCTCTGGTGATGACTGCTCTTGTGCATGTCATCCCGAACCTCTGCTTCTTCAGTCAAGAACGAACTGACAGGCTAACTCCACAGCTCGAGCGGGGGTGAAAGGCGGTCAAGAAAATCCCCCCATAGAGACCAGATCCACTGATGGAGCGCCGTCTCCGTTTTCTTGGGAAATGTTCCTCTTTTCGTTGATGGCGCGGTGTGGTATGATATCTTCGACGCCACCCCAGCTCATCGGGACCTTGTGGGTAGTACCCTGACTGGGTTGGTTGGTGGTGGTTTGGGTTTGTAACGACCACAAAGTACGTACTCAGACTGTTTGTCTCAAAGCTGGGTCGAGTTCAGCGTCCAATGACTATAAGCAGGTTGGCAGGCAACCAAGATCTCCAACGCTACAATTGCAGAGCAATTTATTAGTTAGAGACAGATATACAACAGATGCGCAGATGGATAGGGTGGCCAATGTGTGAGGTACATAATATCTATCCTCTGTGGATGCAACATCGCACAGAATTTCTGTCCTGTCGTCAAAATCATAGCGAAGACAAAGCCCAAAAATAGCACCAACTAATCAATCCCTTCGCCATGTAATGAATTATGTACAGTATCAGAAGCAACTTAAGAACACGAGTTCGCAGGCCAAAAAAAAAACAAGACCAGGAACCTGACCAACCAGCGCCTGAGTCAAGCCCTGTTCCTGCCACCTGCCACCCGCCACCCGCCACGGGCTTCCCGCTGACACTTCGGGCCCTGAAGCGAGTGTCTTGCACGCTAACTTTTTACTCCATACCCTACCTACTTACAGATTACTGGACCTCAAATTATTTCGCCGGCTTGCGACAGAAGAACAAAAGCGCTTGATGAGTCGATGATCCTGCCACAACCAGTCCACAACCCACAACCCCGTCCCACCATCTCAGCCCAGAGCCTTGCGCCCTGCTTCTGATCAAGCTCCAAGCGTCTATCCTAGTTCTGCTCACTGCCTGGTACTCGCATCTGCCGCATTTACCCCGCGTTCGTTCTTCGGCCTCGTCGCGACACACCCGCCATGGGCGTCTTGGGGCTGTCGCTCATTCTCGCCTCGGTCGTCTGGGTCATTATTCGTCCTCCCGCCTGGGTGCTAACGCCTCTCCAAGTCCTTCTACGATGGAGGGGAGGCACAGGCGCAATCACCGGCACGGGCGCTGCTAATACTGGCACCAAGGCAAAGGCAAAAGCAAATTCTGACCAGGAGCCAACGACGTCGTCACATCACGAGCTGGAACCGGGTCGACGGGCTGAACCGGGCTCAGGTGAACACAGCCATGCGTTCTCTCCGTCCTCGTCCGACCGCAACCAAGATCGTGTTCGCTCCCAACCATCGAAGGTGGCTACTGGGGACCACAATCATGGTGCCTCCAAGACAACGCAGCACGTCACTGCTGCAATGCCTCCGCCGCCACTACTCCCTACCATTCAACCTCCGACCATCACCGAACCGGACGAGCAGACCACCCCGAAGGCAGGGCCAGCGGATGCGCCCTCTATTCTCGTACCTACATTCTCTCTCGATGAGGCGCCTGGCAACCCAGCTCCTCCTGTACGGATACCTGCAGGTCCGACCCCAGTCGTTCGGGGGTCCACAGCCTCCGCCAATGCTCCGGCGCCCTCAAGCTCCATGATGCCCCCTCCACCCCCGAGGCATGCGCCATCTCCAGGATATATGCCACCTCCCGCCGGCCGTCTCCCTACTCTCGCCCAGTTTCCTGCTCCAAACTCTGCCCAGAGAGCCCGTGGACCAACTCCAAACCGTGGACCCGGAGGCTCTTCTTCCGGTCTCGCCCCGCCTCCAACTCACTCTTCCAAGCCCTCCAAGCCTAGTCGAAAAGTCCTTCTCACTCCAGGTCATTCTCCTCTAGACTGGGCTCGTATATCTGGCCCCAATAGTGACCTTCGTGGTGTTGATCCTTCAACTCCCTACCTTCGTGTTACGCCATCCATGCTCAAGCGCATGACGGGCCGCAAAGGCAAAGACGCCTGGATGGCCCTCAACGGCAAGGTCTACAATGTTACCCCGTACGCTGACTTCCATCCCGGTGGTGTTCCAGAATTGATGCGTGGTGCTGGCCGAGATGGCACAAAGCTGTTTGGCGAGATTCACCCCTGGGTCAACTACGAGACTATGCTATCTGCCTGCTTGGTTGGCCTCCTAGTCGAGGAAGACGAGAAGAGTGAAATGGACCAGATGGACTAAAGCCGAGGCTTGTATCAACGTCGATAGAATTTGGGTATGCTATGTGTTTAGGATAAGGTCAGTATTACCGGTGGGAGGAAACAGTCCATTTGTCATCATATAAATATAGATGTATTATAGCTTATAGAGATACCCCAGAACCCCAGAAGATTTACATCAAAGACCTTTCACCGCCTCTTTCCAAACCTGAACTTGAGCTCATCATCACTGTCCTCGCTGTTCTCACTATCTGCAATGATGGTGATGGGCTTACGTGTTTGTCGTTGACGTTTTGGAGGTTGCTCTGTCGCTGGATCCTCCGCTATCCGTTTGCTCCCTTGGCTTGTTACCCGAGATGACTGACTCCTTGTGTTGGCCTGCGACTGTGATGCTGAGGCCCTTGTTCGTGGTCGTGCAGATGACACTGACTCCGCTTCCCTAGCCTGGGATGTCTCTTCATCACTGTCAGACAGCACAATTCCAACAACCCGTCTCTGGGCGCCTCGCTTAGAAGGAGGAGGAGCCGGCGGTGCTACCGAGACCTGAGATTCGCCAGAAGGCTGGCTAGCTTGTTTCTTCCTCTGCTGGATTTCTTCATCTTCCAGCCAGTAATCATCACCCACTCCAAACTCTTTGTTCTTCACCTCGGTCAGAGGGACAATAACCTTGGCCAAGGGCCTGCCGGCCACTTCTCCTCGAGATCGAAACCTCTTGAAGTTCTTCATCCCATTCCATTTTGGGTTCCAGCGACCGCTAGCGATGTCTTCCTCTCGCGTTCGGGACTGTAAGACTGAAACGCGAACCTCCATTTCCTCCACGATATTGAGTCGACGAATTTCAGATAGATCAACATCGTCGGGGAGGTTTGCCAAATCTTCTTTTTCTGCACGGGCTCGAGCTTCCTCTTGTTCCCGATTTTGTGCTGCTATTGCCAAAATGTCGAATTCCTTCTTGATCTTCTTTTTCGTTTCTGGTATTTTAACTGGTTTTTCAGGTTCCGGAGAGGGTGCGTCTAAATCCTCTCCCATTTCTAATCGCTGCTTCTTGAACTTAGCCGCCGCTGGCGCCATGCCATCCATTAGGTCATCTTCTGGCAGAGATGACGCATGCCTCTTTCTTTGAGTTCGCGTATTGTTGCTCGACTCCTCCAGAGGAGATGGAGCGTCAGGCTCCTGTGATACAAACAATCCGCCCTCTTCTTCAACTGGGAGGTGACTTTCTAGACCTTGGGGAGGTGCAGCTGGAGCATTGTCCATATCAACGTCCGCGTCATCGTCAAAGCCTGCGAACCGTCTCTTAACAGTCCTCCTGGCTCTAAATTTCCGAGGAACTGGATCGGACTCTTCAATAGGTGCTTCAAATTCCCTATCTCTATTCTGTCCCTCCGGTATAGGATTTGGTAGGGCGTCGGCCGCCGGCTCCTGTGTGCTGGGCTCAGATTCAACCTCAAGCGGCCGACGGAGAATGCTTGCATCCTTGATGAGAATTGCTTCCAGAAACTCGCTCTGTTCGATGGGGCGGTGGTCCAAGCGAAGGGAAACTGCTGTGAAGAACTCGGCGTACCAGCTCACAAATGTTCCTTTAGAAGGCACATATCTGACTAGCACCACACCTTTCCCCTCACTTCCGTCATCGAAAGCACCGAGACCCTTTTCTCCTGCAACATTCTTCACGTATTGCACAAATTCGTCCACGCCAGTTTTGTTTGGTTCAACATCGCCAAGCAACGCTTTACCAGACCCGCTCGTAATGGGCGCTAAGAGATTGTCGTATTGAGACTTGTCGTAAAAGATGAACGTATATCCTTCAAATACGTCGTTTCTGTCAGAATCGGGAAGGTATGTCGAGTCTGGATGCTGCACAGGTTCGCCTCCGGGCGGTGGGAGGTGCTGCATTGCATCCGGCCAGTGAGCCTCAAAATCATTTTCCAACAGACTGGACTCGGTGCCATCTCCATCCGTTGGTACAGCTGAAGCCTCTACGATCGCATCGAGAAAAGATTCACTGACAATGTATCGTCCGTTAATCAGGGCTTGTAGACCCTTTGCCGTATTTCGCTTCTTCGATACCACATGCGTAGTGGACTTTGTATAGTCTGTCAAGAGTTTAATATCGAGTTGTTCGAATTTCTCTTGAAGTTGGTTTAAAGGTTGATTCTGCAGTTCCTTTTTCGTGAAGGAAAATGAAAAGACAACAGGATTCCAAGTAATCCTAGGTCAGTTAGTCTATGTCGGGGATCTAAGGAAGGCTATTGTTACCGAAACTTATGGGGACTCTTTCCCATAGTAAACTCAGCGGATTCATTCTCGACCACTACTTTTTTGCCCTTGATCTTCTTTCCATTTACAACTGTTCCTATCTTGGTCGCAAGGTCTTCGATCGTAAGCGCTGAACGACTCGTGGGATGGTAAGCTTGGCCTTCTTCAACCCGGTCGATGGTAATGGTCAAATGCTTCCGGGAAATTGTGTTGTGAGATATTGCGAGTTGTCCAGCTAAAATAGAAAACAATATGTGAGTTTGGGGGCTGTCGCATTCTTCTTTATGGGTGCTCACGCTCTGCGACAGTCCGGCCGAAGAGATACGTCTTTCCCGGTCGAAGCCATAGTCGTCGGTCTAAGTTATAACAAGTCAGACAGAATCCATCCATCATCTCATGTTTTCTATGGCTTACTTTGAAAAGCCTCAGGGCTTTCTAGGAGCCACATTTTGAACTATCAAGCTCGGCACAGAGGCCGTTCAGGCTAGATGGTTAAAGGATGACGTGAGTTGGGCGTCGCGAACTTTCGCGGGGACAAAAGCGACGCGTCATAATTGCGACGCCAGATCACGTGGCAGGGGCCGCGATGAATGAGTTGATACTGGGGACAGCTACGAATTCCATGCAAATGGATCTCCTCGGTAGACAACATATATACATGTGCATATCATATTTTGTACTGGCTAATTCTACATGTTCTTTTAATACAAGCCAAATTTGTGACTAATTCCCGCTGCTCATTCAGAACCGTTCCCCCAGTTTCCAAGCATCATCCCATGGTTATTTATAGTCCTCTCATTCATGTTCAATCTGTCGGCTCTGGTTTCAAAGTCCCTGCGACATACGCATGTCGAACGTTTGACATGTTTATTCCAACGGGCATCCAACCAAGTATGGCATGCTCATGCCCAGGCCATCCCAGCTTCATCCACGGCATTATAGGATTCGAAGTTTCGAAAGCTTGACGGAAGTAGTAGTCTTCGACGTTGTACGTCAACTTATTCTTATTTTTGCGGTAGGGCGATAGAGCCTCGATATCCAAGATAAGGCGTTGGTCCAAAAAGAGCTGTCCGATATGGGTTGCAGTGTTGCTAATAATTGTGCCATCTTTACGAATCTCGGGTTTGATGTGTGTCATTACGTGGACATGGGGGGCACGTCCTGTGTAGTGGCCGGGAAATATACTCGTGAAAAAAACGACACCATCTTCACTCGTTTTTTGTATCCCACGGTTGAAGGTCGTATAGGCATTGTGCTTGTCAGCTTTCCCCGAGCCGTTGTCATCGGCGACGACGCCAGAATAGACACCGGTTGCGTTAGTATCTATATTAGGACGCAGGTTCGTTAGCTAGATCATCAATGCTTCTGTATGATAACTTACGCCAGATCTCGACATAAACGCCATCAACCGGCTCACAGGTATGGGAGTCGACGATTTGGAGATCGAGAAGGAATAGGACACCGTCCTGGCCATCCACTAAATTATCACGGACCTTTTCTCCTTCAATATCTTGTCATGGTGTAAGCTGAACTGTCGACAACTACAAAGCGAATGGCTTACAATATGGCCCTTCGGTGAGTTCTGGATGAAGGACGCATCCATCATGCTTGGTTGATGAGAACCCGAAGTCATCACTGACAAAATCGAAAAACCCGTCCCGAGCTTGATGGTTCTTTGAATCATCTCCTCAGTGTCAGCTCCATTTAATTCATCAATATAATGAACAGTCCTGTGTCATACCTGCAAACTGACTCCTCTTTCGGAGAGTATCCAACTGTACAGCTCGACGTTCGAATGCGCGGGCATAGAGGCCGTCTCGTTCAAATTTATCGGCACAATGACGAAGATTCATATGGTTATCACGCGCATAGACCTGACGGGCACGGAGCTCCTCGCCCAGAGACTTGCCACCATGGGCATTCGTGGATGACCACAGGGAGGTGAAGGCGAGCAAGTCAAGCAAAGAATCCCTGTAACGCATGTTGTGCAGCACTTCCAAGCTCAATGAGCAAGGTCAAAATTACGGAGAGGAAGAGATATCCAAATCTGGGGTGTGAACCGTCGCCAGGGCATGTTTGGATATCTTATTATTCATAACGTCCACCATGGTCTGGCTCCCCAACTAGCTTAGCACAGCCCTCTTATGGAATCCAGTTGTCAAGTATTGTGCCGAGCAAAGGGGTCTTTTGATATGTTCAGGTTAGTGAGGGGGAAACAGCTGCGAGAAGAGCGGGGTAAGACAGTCTCAGCTGGAATAGAATACAGAGACAACTATCGGAAACTGGCTTGCTCACCCACCAATTGGATCCCTTACCCGACACACCAAAGTCAAAGAGTGACGAGGTGCAGAAATAAATGAACGGCGATTGGTGATGTTGCCCTTTTAAGCCCATAGGAGCCCGTATTCTTGCGGACTTGTTCAACCTTGTCCATTCACGTGGACCTTGATTCGTTCCGAGATACGAGCTCGATGCACGTTCAAATTTTCAGGCTGATAGTTGTTCTTAGGGCAAGGTAGGATTCATCAAAGTCCATTCCATTCCTGGTGTTTCGAAGAACGGACAAACCACTAGCGGGCGATCTGCTCGGATAATACTTGCACACATTACGTAGTTGAGACTGAACGACTGAAACCATTTTGGTCAAGACAGCCACGGAGATCAGGCCGAAGAGATGTACATTATTCCCGGCTTCCATGAAAAGAAAGCCACCACCCCATTTCCTCAGACACTCAGTTTTCTATCTAAAGATAGGTGCTTGGCAGCCTGGATCGTAATGGAATATTCGAATAGGTCCTTGTACTGACCTTTTTTTTTTCACATGCATGCATGAATGCGTGCATTTCTATAATGCGATGAATCGGTGGGAGGATATACTTAGTTCGTATATTCACTATATACTATTACTTCCCTCTGCCATAGCATGACGAATAAAGCAATTGAGGGGTATTTATAGGTTTGAGGCACACTGCTTCGGCAGGTAATGCACAAATATCATCGCTAGCTAGGATACGCTTTTTGCGGTTTGAGTAACTCGCTCTGAATCATTCGCTCTGATCTCATCGTCAACTCTTGGACCGTACTTTCTCCCGATATAGTGAGGCCTTGATCGACTGAACAACAACAACTACTGTAGCGGAATGGTTACCTTGCTTCCAGCTACGCTGCGGCTGAGTCAATCGGTGAACAGTCTTCCGTTTATCAAGGCACTGTCCGCTGTACTCCATTATTCTTTAATATCCTCTGTCCAGATGTGTCGGGTATCAAAATTTGCAGTGTTATCCGTCCAGAATTACTAGACTCGTCCTGGCTTATAGCAATCTGCTAGCATTCTCTTTCGTCCAGCTTTCATACTCATGACGCTGATTGCCTCGCTACGTGCCGTCACAACACGATTGATGTGCTCAGGATCTTGCTGCATTTGCCGAGCTGTCTCTGCAATCTCGCCGATCTTCCAACCACGCAAGGCAACCAAAGTCAGACCCGCCGCAATGTACATGAAGCCAACGAAGATCTGTGTGCCGATGTACTTGCCAGTGCCTGCGACAATCTCCAAAGCTATAGGTTCGCTGAAGGTGCAAGGCAGAACAATAACCAACCACACCAAATTGAGCGCAGCTGGAACATCCGCAAGGCCAACAACCTCGGCGGTGACTGGTGCGATAGTAGCCCAGAATGTGCCGGCTACTGCACCACCAACAATGGTAAAGAGGACCAAAACTCCAAAGACCTTACCGTTGATCCAGAGCGCAAAGCTGAAAACAGCAGCAGCGAAAGTGGTACAGCATGCCATGTTGATTCTACCAGTCCGGTCACTGAAATATCCGATAAATGGTCGGCCCAAAGCCTGCCCCAAGTTGAAGAGGGCACTAATGAGGGAAGCATGGGAAGCGTCGAGTCCAATCTCGTTGGCGTAGTTGGCCAAGGAGAAGATCAGAACGACATAACCTAGCATGCTGAACCAGCCATAGCCCAATAACATAAGGTACTCGGGGCGCTTGAATAGGGAAGCATCAAAGGGAACTTGACGTGAGCCGATGATTTTGTTACGATCCTTGACGAGCAGGGTGCAGATGGTGTTAACCACGGTGGCGATGATGCCGAGGATGCGAAATGTCCAGGCAATGCCGAGGTGCTTGATCATGGCGCCGCTCGCCAGCGAATAGAGAAGGCCGCCAAGACCGGATCCCGCTGCGGAGATGCCGTTTGCCAGAGATCTGTGAGTGGTGAACCATTGCGGGACGATACCGACGCTGGGAACGAAGAGGAAGCCCATGCCAAGACCAAACATGATCCCCTGGGTAAGGAAGAGGTGCCAGATCTTACTTGCGAAGCTGGCACATATCAAACTGGCTCCTTCGAAGGCAATGCCGATGAAAAGAGTTGGCCTAGTTCCAAACTTGCCGACAGCCATGGTGGCAATAGGAGAAATGAGGAGGGCACAACTGACACTCAGAGAGCCGACGAAAGCGTATTCGAGAGATGACGCGCCAGGGAAAGTATTGTTTGCAAGATAGTAGGCTAGAAAGACTCCATAACTTGAGTTAAGACCCCAGGTATGAGCGTAGATTGTGGCGATACACGCCGTGCAGACCCAGCCATAACCTCCATTGGGGGGTGGCGGAGGTCCATTGTTTTCGATTGATGATAGTTCTCCCCCCTCAGTTAACGCTGAGACTGCCTCTGGGTCTTGGCTATTTGCGGTGGCATCTCCATCATTCAGAGTTGACGTGTCCGGGGTGTCGGCTTCTTCATCCCGAACATGTTCCTGTGAGATCTTCTTCTCGTCCATTTCTGTTGTTGAGTAATGACGAAACATACAATACTAGTCCCGTAGCTCGGGAGGGGGGTACTTCTCCTCCCAACAACACCAGAGCCGAAAAGTACTCTGCAGCGAATTCGGGAGAACGTTGGTTGTAAAGAAGAAGAGGAAAGAGTCAAAGGAGAAAAACCCTGTGTACATCAGAAAGCCCAATGACTGGGGCCCTCATTTATGATCTAAGATAGCCAAGAGTTTTCAAGTGGGTTGCAGAACCAACCCAGGCGCACATCGTGGAAACCGATGTTCGGAAATGGGCTTCGGGTATAGCACGGACTCTTGCTTAGGGGTTTTCTCTTCGGCTCGCATCGCATAAAGAAGGTCGAGTAATGATGTTGTTGAATGGCGCCTCGCTTGCTTCTAGTATCAGGATGTCGCGGTTGAGTCCCGAATCACTTTGAACCTCCTTGGCGGTCCAATCTGATGCCCTCTTCAACGGGGCAGATATGATGACAAATGAGACGATCAGAGATCATGAGGCTCACGACTCGTGGGGACGCACGCTACGCCCTTCCATTGTAATTCTAGGTGACTAGATCCATCGTCAGTATGGAGACCAATGTGGATTTATTAGGTTCACCAACTTCCCCATTTCGGCTTGATGCGTCGGAGATAGAACGGGGGCACCGCCCTAGGCACTCGGCCGGATGCCGGCCAGCCACGCCAAATCTACAAAGAGCTGGGTATGGAGTTCTGGTCCATTAATAAGAGAATCTCCACGTTTTTTTTTTGGGGACGAGCCTTCTTGAGAGAGAGGTGGCTCATTTAGGACGGTTACCAAGGCTGTCAATCAGACTACATGCAAGACACCATATGACAGAAGCAACGTACAAGCACAACTACCGAAATAAACAACTATTCATCATGATCGAAATACATTTTGGTTTACAGATTACAATAACTGGAACTACCAAAACATCAACGGTGTTCGTAGAACACTGCTTATAAGCACACCCCCCTGTCCAAGAAGCTAACTAATACCTCTGTGTGATATCAAGGCATCTTGACGTCGAGCTATGTCAGGACAATCATAATCAGGTATTCTGCAGAACTTCAAACCGACAATGGAAAAAGCCGAGAATTCTTGTTCGTTTTGTGGAATCTCATTTACCCCAGGTTATGACACAGTATAGCTGCTCCTTCTGAGTGTGTTATCACTCACACTCAGCGCTACAGCACTACAGCACCACAGCCAGTCAGCCCTTATATGCCCAGGAATACAGGGCTCGTCGTCTTGTAGCAACTGTGAGTTCCGCTGTTGTATACTTCAGAACACTGCCTTGGTGGCTGAGTAATCATTCCATTTCCAGTCTCTAGGCAATAAGAAACTCCTCCCACTACCCTGCTCTCTTGTACCTTCTTCACATCCACCTACCTTTTCACACCCAACAATATCCTCTTCTTCACAAACAAACCCTCATTTTGCAAAAACTATCTGCATTAAACTTCTTTCCATTACCCAACTTTCCTTGAAAATCATCATACCGGTTGGTTTCCATTGAAAATGGGAGCAACTACTGTTGGTACGATGGTTAACATCGCCTTTTGGCTGCTGTTCATGCTTCGTATGATCCGCATCGCCATCAACGGATTCGGAGCCTTGCTTTACCAAGCATGGAAGAGAATTCCAGTTGGCAGCATGTTCAACAGCTTGGACTGTAGTGTTATTGTCCCCATCTACGACATCAACAACCCCGAGCTGGAAGCTTGTATCCGTTCTATTCTCAACAACTACCCCCGCGCCGTTTACTTTGTCACCGTCGGGCCTGGTCGGCGATGGAGGCTCAATAACCTCATTGCTAAACTCCGAGATGAGTATCTTCAAACGTTGCTTCACGTCGGTGCCATTCCCTTCTCAAGCAAACGCCATCAGCTTATACACGCCATCCCCGAAATCAACTCACGCATCACCATTCTCACTGATGATGGTGCTTTCTGGCCTGACAACTTTCTCCCCAATGCTCTCGCACCCTTTGAGGATCCATTGGTTGGCGGTGTTGGGACCAACAAGCGCATCCGCCGTCACGCCCTGGGCTTCTCTTGGGAATCATTCCGCTGCTTCCTAGCCGATGTTTACTATGAAAGCATCAACTACGAGAACAGAGCAGTTAATGCTATTGATGGCTCCATGAGCGTCATCTCCGGTGAGACTGCTCTCTACCGAACTGAAATTCTCAAGGACCGCGCCTTTCTCGACGCGTTTCAGAAGGAGAAGCTCTTCAACAAGTTCGGTCCCCTCAAAAATGGTGATGACAACTTCATCACCCAGTGGCTCATCACTCACGACTGGAAACTCGCTTACCAAAACACCGGTGATGACTGCATCTCGATTTCCCTTCATAGCAACACTGACTTCATCCACCATTGTGAGCGACGCGCCCGTGGCAAATGGCGCGCCAACCTCAACGCTTTTACTCTTCCCCAGATGTGGAAGAAGTACCCGTACGGGCTCTTCTCTATCCATTTGTCTGGTTTGATTAGCTTTGCGCTCTAGTACGACCTTGCTGTAATCATCCTTTTTTCACAGACATCGTACGCCAAGCAAAGCTCCAGACTCATTGGGGTGCTCTTCGCCGTACTCTATACCTCCAAACTCATCAAGGCGATGCCTGTTATCTTTCGCACGCCCAAAGACATTGTCTTTATTCCCGCCCTCTTTATTATGGGTTACTCTCACACTTTTGTAAAGATGAAGTCCCTTTTTCAGATGGCTGATACACGCTGGGCCCCGGGGTCAACCCTTAGCTCCGAGGAAGCCATTATCGGCAGCCAGGAAGCTTGGATCTGGGGTTACCAGCTAGAGCTTCGGAATTGGTACATCTAAGAATCAATCTATAGACTTTCTGAGTCACCAACCGGCTGTATGCATCAGTCATCGCCCAAAATACGGAGGCGCCCAACAAGAAAGCTCAGTCTCATCTACTCGCTCCCGATATGTGCAAGATCCATCAATGGCAGCTCTTGGACAAATACAGCTATGCTATTTCTTGGTCACTTTGGATTAAGACACCACATTTGGAGATGTTCATTTCGTTTTCATTTTTTTTTCTTCTTTGAACTACGAGTGCTCGGTATGTGGCTATTGACCCCAAGACTGTCTCGATCATGACGCAAGTAAGTCAACTTGATGATAGTAAACATATTGCAATGTCACTAACCCATGATTTACGAATACTGGATCCCCATCATAACTACTGAAGTTTATGGACTCCTTATACTACTATCCAAACACATGGGAGAAAACAAATGAACTCCTCCACCAAACAAACCCCCAAAAAATCAACAAATCCCAAATCTCAGCGAAAAAAAAAAAAAAAAAAAAAAAAAAAAGACAGCTTTGACTCTATTCGCAATCAACAAAGGAAACAAATCCTACCTAATTTGCGAATTTCGCCATAAATTCAGGTCCTTGGAAGGCAACACAGGGCGAGCTACTCGCGGATATAATGCAAGCTGAGTAATCTTCTCCGTTAGGGAGGATAGATCAAGACAATGATGCGGTTACCGAACCAAACCCTCCTTGCCTCTGTGAATCGTAATATACTTATTGTGCCATGTCGTAAATGTTTTTGTAATGTATATGTAATTGGCGAGTCAACATCCCGTAGTCCATGATGTTTGTCCTTGAACTCGACACGATGCTATCATGAACAGGTTCAAGCTCGCTACCAGACAACAAGCCCCTTGTAACACGGGATAATAGTGACCTCAATGATAACATATATTCTTATTCTTTATGTTCTAACATAAGACTTGAACAGGTGAGCTTGTCATGAATAATTCCGACAACAGTTCGCGGAATATTGAGGCTCCTGAATGCCCCCTTCTCCTCCTTGTTGACGTAGTGGCGTATACCAACACACATTACCTCAACCATTTCAAACAAGGGAAATACCAAAAGTAGTACTGAAATACTAAAATGTAGTTATTCCACCAAATCTTCCGGTAGAAATTGCTTCTCAAGTTTGAGCATAGGGTAGGTCGACAATAACATTCTCAGGATGTGTTATCACACTATCAAAGCTTGTATATAGTTGATTACAAAACAAGTACAAAAAACTAGCATAAAGTACTTCAAAATTGTTGGTCTGGGTTTTGGGAGCTATTAATATGGTTGTTACTTCGTGACGCTGCGATGCTTATTTGTGAATGGGAGTCCAAAATGTCGAGGAGTCCAAACTAAACTCAATATAAGGACGAAAACATATTTTATTGCTTCCAAGACACCTCTTAATAGTAGTAGCTTCGAATGTTTTGCTCAATGTCCCAAGCTTCTACTATGCCAACACCCGGTCGACTATTTCTATTGGCGTCGCAGTTATTACTGTTGACTACTCAGTCCCTTGATGGTAGCTTCAATGATAATATGACTCTTTGTAGACTACGTGATCAATAATCTAAATTTGATAATAGACCTTTAATCAATCTTAAGGTTTACGGCTAATCAATTTTTTTTTTCGTAGGAGTCGTAATATCCTTGGACTCACACTTCGCATTTATGCGTAATTTCGATGAACAACCACGAGACTTGACGAATCTCTTGTGCAAGGGAGATCTTGTGTGGAGCAAAATCTTTAGATGAATCTGAGATTATACTTTACGTTTACGTTCACGAAAAGGAAACTCTGGGGAAACCCCATGGGGATGGGATATCTTCCTGGGCGGGCTTTATCTGTGCTTCCGTCCCTCCACCTTGGGAACTTGTGGGTATGGGGCTAGAGATGAGAGATGAGATAACGAGATCCATTGTAATCTATTGACAAGACAGGCTAATAATATGTAATCAAGTCCATTCTTGGACGGATCACGGATAAATACTCTGACGAAGGGAGGAAGCCATTGATGTTGAGCGCGATTCTGATTATCTCAGGAGTTTTAGTATAGAAAAGAAATAGTATAATGACAAAAAGTATTTCTCAGTGTTTTAAAAGTGTCTCTCTTCCTCTCCGTGCAGGCCAAGCGAAATGTCTCCCAATTTCTCCCAAAGCAAATAGACTGTCGCCTCTCTCTCCCTCAGGGGCTCGACTGCCAACACACACCGCAAAACTCTGTCCGAATCTACCTACAATGAATCTTTTTCTAAGCCATGGACATAGTTTTACTGTGAATACTCTCTGGACTGTAAAAAAACTGGTACATCATCACGTACAAAGTCCTAGAAATTCAGCTCACGACGTTCAGGGGCTAGCTATGTTTCGGAAGTTGGCCGGACATCACCAGGTTTTGTGGCCCTGACAACGCAAGCGGTCTCATTAGCAAGAAAATACTCTTCTTAACTCGACCTGAGGACCCAAATTTTCCTCTTTAACCGAGGGAAACACTCCAATCTACTGAAATGATAGAAGGTTGGGCCTCAACGACGACTCTTCACACTTCTCTTGACTTGACCATCTCAAAGTGACCCTCGAAGAAGTCATTTCAGTGGGATCGCGGAACCGCAACTTGGAATAATATGAGTCGTGGTCGAGATCCAAACGAAAGTCGTTCGATGATCACTGAAAATGACGATATCATACCCCATTCAAGGAGACAAGTCAACGAGTTGGGGCAGTTGGTCGCCTTAAAGGACGCAACCCACACCACTGCCGCATGTTCCGGCGAAGAGTTCCCTGAGAATAGAATACTGTATCAGTAGAACTTGCATGCCGTGCCCAAATGGATTAAGCGGAATATAATTGTGAGAGGGCTTTATGCGGACAATCTTGCTGTAATCACTCAACCTTACCTGTTACACAAGCTCGACGATCAAAACAACTACAATATGGCGGGCATTTGTATCGCCGTTTTAAGCTACAACCAATCCTACGTCTAGAATAATAGAACTGAAACTGTGACTATTGTCGATGGGCACGTAGATTGAAGCGGTGATCCATGAACTCTTGACGGATTGCTCCCTCTCGGCTCAAACTCGACCTGTCTCTACAACTCAAACAATCCTCATACCCGGATTGATGGATGCTTCCAACTTACGTAAATCATCCAAATCACTTGTTCTTGCTTTATTCACACCCCCTTTTGGAATGGACAAGGCAAATCTGTGGCATCGACTCTTGCAGAGGATACCTGGCCGCATCTTCATCGGTGATACAGGTTTCGGCCGAGCAGAAATAAAATCGATAGGACCTGGTGACTTCTGTGCTAGCTCACTGGAATGGGTCTATAATCCACCAGGGGGGGCTGGTAGGACGCACAGAAGTGGCTTCGGAATGAGGGACTAATTGCTCTGTAAAGAGATGCCATTCTGACCTACATGGCCTCGATCCCAACTTTGAGCCCTTTGATCCAAGGTCCTTAGCATAAAGCACTTATGTTGGAGGCACTGAAACTTTCCCCAACATTGAAATGGTTTCTGTATTCTGATTCAAGGTTAGAAAGGCTGAACTGACTTGCAAGTTCCGCAAATACACGGCGAGCAACGTCACGACGTAATGTATTTAGCCAGCACGACATCTTGAACTACGTAAGGCGAAAGTGCAGACTTCGAAACCTGTCGTACCAGGGTATCACAAGCACAGCCCACATCTCCAAAATTATCTTCGGTATTTGATTTCCGCATGTCTCCAAAAAATCTCCAAAAAGTATTTGTTGGAGTGCAGCGATCGGTGGCTCGACCAGGGTAGCCTGTAGGGAGCCTAGAGGTAACTAATGGATGTGGAAATGGCAGATGAAAGCCTGGCTCCCTTGCGCTTGGCACCTGGGCTTCACGGCTCTTGAGTCTTGGCCAGCATAGGCGTCGATTCTGGTGCGTGTCTGTGCCTAAGAAAATTTGACATTATTTGCGAGTACTTGATTCTTGTCAGAAGTTTTCGACGAGAATGCCATCTTGAGGACCTGCGCCACCACACTACTCTTGGTTCATGGTTCATGTCGAGAGATAAGTATTTTGTGAACAAGCCCTGTCCATTACTAGGAACAGGGTTAATCGCAACAAGTGGCGATCACGTCTTTTTATTGAGAACGGAGTTCTTTCGGCGAGTGCCATGCAGCGATTCCGCGGGTGGAATGTGTGAGACAAACATGGCGGAACTCGACTCATACGATGGTGGAGCCTTTGGGCGTTGAGGTTTGAGCCTCGAGTATTGGGCTCGCTGAGAGCCGCTTGCCACTGAATGACACGCGTGGCCTGTCTCACACGGAGCACAACCGACGGTTTCGATTCGTACGATCCGAACTAGTGCTGACTTGGATAATTTTCCGACTTGAGGCGCAACATTACCCAGGTCTGAACCTCGAGAGGTTAGGTCGAAGGTCAAGTAATCAATGCGTGAGGTAGCCAAGAGAGAAGAGCATGACGCAAATACTGTAGCAGAGCATAATGGATCACCCAGGTGCGGATAGTGAGGTTTCAGAGAACATTTCATGATTTGTTCCACCCGCTTTGTTCATGTGTGTCCACTCCTGGATCCAAAGGCCGATCCTTTAGTGCATGGCGTTGCTTCTTGATGATGATGTTGACATGCAGCAAGCAAACTGAACCCAGAAAACCCCAGCAGAAACGAAAAAGGGAAGAAAAAAAGGTATGTGACAGGGGGACACAGGGACCTGACCGGTTGCAGGGCTGGAAACCGGGAAGTCTAGAAATCCCGGGATGGTCTGGGAATAGTCCCAAGTCGTCAGAGCATCACAGCAGGGCAAGGGCAAGAGCGTGACGATTATCGGCTTTCTGTGCGTCCTGCCTTCCCTGTTCTCTCTACAGACGGCAAGACCAGTCAGTACTACCTACCCACATTATGTACTGTAAGTAGGCAGGTGCCTTGCTTTTCAGAAAGAAGAAAAAAGAGAAAAAAAGGACAGGAGCAAAGAGTTAATGTACCTTACTTACCTGAGGTACCCAGGCAGGAAGTCTTTTGATACCTCCTTGGCGGACTTTCGCCGCTTGATTCTTGCCTTGCTTTGCCTACAACTTCATCTTAGACCTTCTTCTCTGCAAGCTACACCTTGCACCTTCATCCTATGCAATACCTGGCGTTCCCTGAAAGCCCTCAGCGGGTCCCTCTTACCGACTGTACCAATCTGGCCAGGGACCTTGCAGCCTGTGGCGTTGGATGAGTTGCTCGTTCGTCCCTTTCCCACCTGTTGGGTGGAAGAGCCGCAGCTGCAGGACGGCGAACGCCACCACGGCCCTCTCAACGTGGGATGTTCACTTACCGGGGGGGTTTGCTTCCTTGACTTGGCCCACCGTAAGCCATCATTGCCTGCGACACAGTATGAACAGCGTATACTCCTTACTAGTCTATACGTCCTCCATGATATGTGAAAATTCTGTTAGGCTCTTTGCCTTGCATTCTTCCCGTATCAGGTTCTCTCAGTCTCGAACATTATCAACTATTCTGAAGGGGCCGATGCCAAGCAATGCGGCAGTCACGCTGAGAGCCGCCATCTACGTATCTTCATTAGCAGGGAAGGGAAAGGAGCTATCATCGCCAAGCGTTCCCGTCCCGTCAAACCCCTGTTTATGCGGCTACGACGCTCGATCCCTGCACGAAGGCGATATCTTTACCGAGGATAACTTCAAATCCTTCTTGTTCAATATCCAAAAGGTTGCGTTCACTTCACAAGACAGGGACATGGCATGAACGAGAATAATTTATCTCGAGCTGCGGAAAAGAAGACCATGCCCCTTTGATGAGCATTACCACTGACTCGGCTCTCAACGGTGCATTGCAACAGC
Organism: Mariannaea sp. PMI_226; assembly: GCA_024336345.1. Taxonomy (NCBI): domain Eukaryota; kingdom Fungi; phylum Ascomycota; class Sordariomycetes; order Hypocreales; family Nectriaceae; genus Mariannaea; species Mariannaea sp. PMI_226. The sequence continues at coordinate 3,377,517 of JANFOG010000001.1, read as the reverse complement.
CTCAGACCGCCTCAGTTACTGACTGCAAGGCATTACCATGCTTCCTGGATCAGGTCATCATGCGTGAAGCACGAACCCAACACTGCCCCTGCAATTGGAGTTAGCCGCCATACATTGTTCTTCCAGCACGACCATTTAGCAGAATTCATTGGCAGGCCACCATGAATGTGATAATATTCTGGATGGGCGGCCCTCTCGAAGGTGGGAATCGTTGCACTCAGTAAAGAGCGAATCAACATACCCATGCTCTCTACCAGCTCCAACCCAATTCCAATTCCATACAGAAAGAATTACTAGGGTAAAATTTATGCCACGGAGAGTCGGTGGCTAGCCAGTTGGCAAAACAGACCAGACAGGGGAGCATCTCCAACTTTTCTGGTGAGGGGAACGACGTTTTGCCAAGTCTATGAACCGATCGTGCTTCTCCAACTTCTGCTTGGCTTCTTGGAGAAAACGCTTCCTCTTCCTGGACTTTTTTTTATGCAGAAGAGAGAGCAACGAGACGCGTTACAACGACATAATGACAGGCTAAGAAGATCGTCACTCTTCTAGAATTTCTCCACGTGGGCTCTGAATCAAAAATCGATCCTCCACTCTCTTCATCATTATCTGGACCCCCTTATTGCGCGGCAAGACACAGAGCGGAACCGCTCCCAAAAAAAAAAATGCTCGGATATGTCGGCCGCACTCAAGAGCAAGAAGACCTTGTTTTGGAGTCTGCATGTTAATCTCCAAGGAACCACACGTCGTGCACACCATACTTCTCACAAATAACTCCACTTTGGATAGTGATATGAGAATGGTCATCAAAAGAATTGCCTGGGATGGACGATGTGTTCATCGTCAATAATGATAACCAGCAGTATTAGAAAACCAGAGAACCAAAACTTCTGTTCGCAACTTGAACTACCCACGTTTTCTGATCATATGAAATCTGGCCTATTGGAAGTCCTACCCAAGAAGAACCCTGCACAACGATAGCGAACAATCTTTGTCTCTTTCAGTCCGCTATGAATGCCAAGTCGATCCCCGCCAGCAAAATCCTTGCTATCATCCCCCAAAACGAAACAGTACCCGTCCGCCAATCAAACCCGAGCCCGCTCTCACACCATGGCCTGGTCGTATTTCGGCCAGGCAACTTTTGGAGCCCCCTGTCTACCCGCTACAGTAGTTATCAAGAACCTTGGAGCCTCCACTCCAGTCACTTCATGCGCTTCTCCATCTCGTTATAAGTGCCTGAAGCTCGAGAGACCGACGTGTGAGGGTGAGCCCATAGATGACGAGATGTGTGAAAATTGCCAATTACAGACTAATCTGCCTTGCCCCTCTCCGACCCGAGAGGGATGCATCATGGACACACCCTGACGGATACGCATGGAAGACTACCTGCGCACTGCTTCTTGACAGACCAACAATCTATTGCACACTTGACTTTGGCTCCAAGACGAACCCTCAAAATGTGGGTAAGTTTGTCAGGATAACCGAGGATATGATTTTTTTTTAATCTTGCTGGCTGTTTCCCTTTTCTATCTCTTACTTCCATTTGTCCTGGTTTTTGTGCTCTCATTCAATTCTCTGTTGTGGAATATATGCTGTCCTGCTGGGTTACAAGACAGCCGTGTTTCCCCTCATAATTGACCCTTGTCTTGGTTCATGGTGCTTGTGCTTTGGGGTAATTCCCCTCACGAAAAGTTCAGCTGCTGCGCTTCTCTGTACACGCCTAGGCTCTTCTCTTTTTCTCCGTGGTAACCCTCGTCGGCACTTGAACTACTCAGGTACACAATATTGTGTGTCACGATGTTGGCCGGGGGTTGAAAGGTGGTGTAGGCCGCGTGTCTATGCCTATCCGGTCTAAGTGCCCTCTTCAAAGGAGAAGCAAAAAGAGAAAGTTGGAGAAGGACTAATAAGCGAATCTGGGAGGCGTAAAGCAGCCTTGGAATAGTTGACCTAGAGAGGGCTGCAAGACGATGAAGCATAGCTCAGGGGAGAGCTGCTATGGTCATGGGCACGCCTCAAGCTAGCTTCCTCTCTGTGATTACTTCTTTTGACTGGTTCAAAAATGCTTGGTAAGGATACCGCGCTGATAAACTTCCTTGGGTACTCTTTACGCTTCCCAAGCCGTTATTGCAGATAAGAGACACAGCCGCACAATAAATACTCCTGCTGTCCTAAAACACTACAACATATTCTCATTTCCGCCACCACGTAGCAACAAACTGGGGCTTTGGTCCCCCAGATCAAAATAATAGGAAGATCTTGAATTACTCATTTCATCTAAATGAATTCGGAATGTCTTTTTGGCAAACAACAGATTTCCACAATTGGCGCACCGGATTTTGCCACCAGCCTTTGCTATCCTCGCGTCCTATCAGGTGTCCCGTCTCCAATACAAGCTGTTGTTTTCCTCTAAACGCTGAAAGTAATTCTCCTTTATTGAGCTCAGGATTTAGGCCTACATTGGTTAGTTCTCTTCTCCATCTTCTCTGTGCCCCGGATATTCTGACTTACACCATAGTGCATGTGTCTATAACCCCAGACCCCAGGCGCCTGCCCCCCTTACCCCATCCTACCAGGTCATTCCAATTCATAAACCATCCCGTTTTCTGTTCTCCTCTTCTCCGCGTCTCATTTGGGAATGATCTTTGTTGGCCACACCTCCTCCCCGCGATCTTTGCCACACCCCCGGACAACATTCATACGACCAGGCTGGCGTGACATGAGAGGACCCAAGCCTACCTGAAGTTAGTTTCCCCCTCTCTGGAATTCTCCAAAATCTGAACCCTCCTTATATCTCCAAGAGTCCGACTATGGGCCTGTATAAAACAGGTCTTTGACAGGGGCATGTAGGCACCAAGAGAAACCTCAACAAACTCAGAGAGAAGTTCCTCTGCAACGTATCGATGAAATGACGGCTTAGCAAAATAAGACGAGAAATATAAGAAATAGATCTCTATCAGTAGCTATCAAACCATCCGCCAGAGCGAAGAGGAAAATCTGCCCTCACCAAGCTTGCCTACTACACGATGCCTAGCCAGCTCAAGTCGACGCTCGGGGCTCTGCTCATGAAACGGAGACGGCGGTCGGTGTCGTGGCGCTTCTACTTAGGGCCGTTTTCGTTCTCGAGGTGGTGCCAGAAAGGCGAGAACTTTTCTTCTTCCTTGGATTACCAGATAACTTTCGCCCTCAACGATGCTGATCTTTCCAATCTGGGTATTCCAGCGAGTGATAAGTCTTCACTTGTCTTGGCCCGGAGTTTCCATGCCCATCATTCCTTGTTGGCATCAATATCAGTCTCGTTTCTTTCTCCTGTTGTCTAGTTGCACTCAATTTTCGGCATCCACCCAGCTAACCTAACCCTCTTGAGATCCGAGGCTCTGGAGTGAATATTCCCCTCCTCTCGTGCCATTTACATGCAAATAACCCATGATTGTCATGGTTTTCACGGCCATGTCATGGCTAATTCTTCGTGCTAACCGCCCTTCCGTGTCGAGTATCTCCATCAGAACATCCATTGATACCCTTGCCAGCCACTCAGCCAGATATGCAGTACAAGCCCGGGCCAAATGACCCCAGAAACTCCAAGATATCCCAACCCCTGTACCCTTCTTTCTTACTCTGATTTCCTTGGTCTTTCTCCAACTCCTCCGCTCCAGTGACTCCTCACACCCCTCTCTCTCTCTGTTCCCTCGTTCTCCATTAGTTACACTCAGTTTATACTGCCTCCACTCCCACTATCCCACAGGGTACGAGTGAAGGGCCATTGCGTTCCCCTTGCTCCGCCTAGTCCCTTCCTCTAGACGACTCGTCCCCCGGACCCCATGCCAGAAATCTCACCAAATCTCTGTCGACGGGGTCTCTTCTCTACCTTGAAGACTTTTCTTTAAAATGCTATCTTTCTCCCCACCTTTCCCCAGACTTGTTCTCCATCTCACTGCTATATTACATTCTCCCACTTCTGCCATCTTGTTGGGTGGTCATCTCTCCACCTTTATACGTACCTTATCCGTATCTATCCCCTGGCCGGATTATACCACAGTCACCCCATCTCCTATATATACAAATACCTGTTCCTCTCCTCCTCGCTTTTGTATTTTACTCGAAATCAAAACATTTTCCCCCCTCCATTGAGAACTCTCTTCGCGATCTCAAAATGGCCGACCACGTCCACGGCTCACAGCACGACTCTGACAAGACTTTTGATAACCACGTCCACGAAGTCCAGCATCACCACCCTCATGATTACCCTCAACTAAATCCTATTTGGGTTCGCCCCGAAGGCAGCTATCCTCCACCAGGGCTCTATAAGCCCTATGAGCACCGCAAGTTTGCCAACCCAGCACCTCTTGGTCTGAGTGCTTTCGCCCTCACCACCTTTGTGCTGTCTTGCATCAACATGCATGTCCGCGACCAATCTGCTCCTAATATCACGATTCCTTTGGCATTTGCGTATGGCGGCTTAGTTCAGCTACTCGCTGGCATGTGGTATGTTTCTGCTATAACACAATCGCAGTACGCGAGATGGTAGGGAGATGCAAGTACTGATTAGCTATTTAGGGAGATGGCTGTTGGAAACACGTTTGGTGCTACTGCTCTCTCCTCATATGGTGGTTTTTGGATCGCCTATGGCCTCCTTCTCACACCTACCTGGAACGTGCTTGGAACAGATGGACCTTATGAGGGTGAGACCGGCTCTGTCATGGGCTTCTTCCTTACAGGCTGGTGGATCTTCACCACAATCTTGCTTCTCTGCACACTAAAATCCACGGTGGTCTTCTTTCTCCTATTCTTCTTCCTCGACATTTGCTTCCTCCTCCTTGCTTGCGAAAGTTACGCCACTGACCAGGGTGCCCACGTTGCGGCGCTGAAATGTCAAAAAGCGGCTGGATTCTTCGGCATGTTGGGAGCCTTTTTGGCATGGTATAATGCCCTGGCCGGTATCCAGGATAGCAGGTTCGTAAAAAAAAAAAAAAGACCCCCGTCCACGCCCGCAGCACCGGGCCGAAAGGCACCGTCACTGGGAGATCCCCCTTTTCTGAAGCTAACGTGTTTTCTTGGCAGCAATTCCTTCTTCAGCGTACCCGTCTTTCATTTTCCATGGTCCGACAAGGGAATAGAAATGCGAAAGGAGAGGAGCGATCACAACTTGGCGTAGATGGCGTGACGACATGATTGTGTCACCCGACGCGCGAGGCGTCTTCTTGTCATGGCTTTAGTACAGGGGAGGATGTATCTTCATGGAGCTTGGTGAAGATTGATAAAAGTTTGGAGGTCTCAAACACTTAGCATGGGCTGGCAGAAGGACTTTATTCTACTACTACACAGAGGATTTTTCGCACTTTGTTTTGGACCAATCGGCAGCAATCATATGCTTCTTTTTCTTCCCCTTCCTTGTTCTGCCATGCTCAGCTTCTTGTCTATTCCATTTTTCTTAATTCCTGTCATCTTGCTACTGTGTGGCCCAAAGTGCAGAAGCAAGCGGCATGCTTAGTGATGATAAAGAGACGTAATCAATTGAGTGGGATACCGTACCTAGAGTACTCTTTTGCACATCAGAAAAAGAAAACATCATTTCAGCGAAATGAGAACCTCCGTTAGCCGAGTATCACGTTCTCTGCGGCACGAGATGTAGCCCCAGGAGTCTCGCCAATGAGTCTCGAGATGGGCCGACTGAGACTCTGAAAGTATCATCGGTAAGCTTAAAAGTGACATGTCCCTCATCTATCAAAGACACAGACTGAAATTAGCGCCCTGTTGAGGCTTTTTCAATCCCTCCTACGCCCCTTGCTGATCGACGTCGCAGTCCCCGCCGGTTCGCGGGTATCTGCCGGTGCACAATGCGATGCAATCATCATGCTAGACGCCCTGGCCAGTCCGAATCACAGACGAAAGGTGACTCAAATTCGATCATCTATCAGCCGCGGCTTGCCTCCAATGGCAAGGGCATAGGCTCGATAAGGTGCCCTCATCTCGGTTTCAGACTGGAGGGATGGGTGGCGTTCCTACACGTACAGATATGAGGCTCCGGCCTCTCTCCAAGCATGTTCGTCCGGGATCAATAGCGGGGCCGGGATCTGAGAGCCACATTTTTCGGGATTGTTCCACAATGTGGCGAACGACCTTCGGACCTGATCATCGGCGATCCGCCGGGGGGTTCGCAAGCAAGCCCCCTACCACACCTGATATTATAGACTCTGAATAACAGAAAATAGCTGGTGAATAGAGCTATGGTTCATTTGCAGTAAGCTATCCATCAAACTCTTTCTGTCTGCTTATATGTTTCATGTTCTATTTTGCCAAGGACACGCTGTCGCTTGGTTGATCGCCTGAGAATAATCATCGTACGATGCCGTGTCGGCTTGCCCACATTCCACATTCCACCACTTATCTCCTGATGGACCACTTCACGCCCGATCCCGCGCTCTTTCGACTCCCATAAGCTAGCTGCAGCTCATCGTGACAAGCCCAAGGCCGGGAAACTGCATACATTGGTTAACTGCAGGTGCAGCGAAGGACACGTTGGGTGAAGCTCATCTCCGCCGTCCTCGTCATAAAATCATCGCCGACACCGCCCCCCTCCCCCGGCCACCTCCTACATCTTACTAAACTCTGCCCCCTCCCCCCCCCTTGTCGGATCGATAATCGATGCGTGGGATCCTTCTCCGCTTTGCCATGAGCAGACCACGGATTTTGTTTCTTTCTTGCCTCGGCATCGTAATTGCTTTGACTGCTATGCTATATACCAACATTGTTCGACCGACTTTCAGTTCGATGCTCTCTAAAACAATGTCGACTACTTCCTCTACTTCAAGACGCCCCGTCATCGTCGTCGGTTCCGGCCTTGCCGGCCTCTCTGCCTCTTACGAGGCGCTTGCTAGAGGGGCTCCGTCCCTTCACCTTCTCGATCGCGCGCCCAAGCCTGGCGGTAACAGCATCAAGGCTTCGTCTGGTATCAATGGCGCGGGCACGCGATTCCAGGTTGCCCAGGGCATACCCTCAGACACGCTCTTCTACAGCGATACAGTGCGGTCTGCCGGCTCGCGCTTCAATGCAACAAGCCCTCCTGTTGATCGCGAAGCCCTCGTGACCAAGCTCACATCTGAGTCGGCTGAGGCCGTCACTTGGCTCGTCGATGATATCGGCATTGATCTGAGCGTCGTTGCTCCCCTTGGCGGTCATAGCATTGCCCGCACACATCGTGGAGCAGGAAAACTGCCTCCTGGAGCTGCCATCATATCGGGTCTTCTGGCCAAGCTCAAGGAAAATGAAAAGTTCACACTCACGAATTTGGCCGAAGTAAAGAAGCTTGTCACCGACGGCGATGCAGTGAAAGGCGTTGAGTATGAACTTGACGGTGAGACTCACATCCTCGAAGGAACCGTCATGTTCGCAAGCGGTGGCTTTGCTGGGGACGCTACCGGCCTGCTTGCGCGGTACAGGCCCGATCTCAAAGGCATGCCCTCAACAAATGAGGAGCGGCCAGGATCCCACAATATCCTGGCTGCCGTTGGCGCCGAGCTACTCGACATGGACAGTGTGCAGATTCACCCCACTGGATTCGTGGACCCAAAGAGCCCTAACACCATGCTCAAGTTCCTCGCTGCCGAGATGTTGCGAGGTGAAGGTGGAATTTTGCTATCCCCCTCTGGCGAGCGTTTCGTGAACGAGATGGAAACCCGTGAGCATGTCAGCGAAGTAATTATGAAGCTTCCCCCCGCCACAGATGGCGACGGTATCATTCAGCAGTGGGATATCACCATTCTCCTCGATCCAGGCGCTTCTCAGGCTTCTGCCAACCATCTCGGCTTCTACGAATGGAAAGGGCTAGTAAAAAAGGTCAAGGTGCGTGACCTTGAGCCCGCCGTCATTGCAGCTGTGGACAAATACGCCAAAGCCGTAGCTGAGGATGCTGAGGATGAGTTTGGTCGCACATCACGAGGTCACTGGACGCTGAAGCCCGGCGAAGAGAACCGTGATGAAGAGGTTTATATCGGTCGGGTAACGCCGATTGTTCACTTTACTATGGGTGGAGTAGCGATTGACGAGAAAGGGCATGTCCTGCGCTCTAAAGACGGAAAATTGGTTCCTATTCCGGGCCTTGTGGCAGCTGGTGAAATCACTGGAGGAATCCATGGCGACAATCGGCTGGGAGGATCTTCATTGCTTGAGTGTGTTGTATATGGACGCACAGCGGGAGCTGAAGCAGCATCCGGGTCAGCCTAGAAGCCGATGTAGCCAAACATAATCCAACTCACTTCAAAGTGAGGTGCGAATCATACTCTTAGTTTACCCCTTGGGGCAATACAAATACATTTCACCGCTCTAACTGAGATAGCAATGTAGAGGGGGCTAAAAGGTTACTTTGATTGAACATAACCATCCAATGCAACACAAGCATCGTCACGAAATTTACCACTGTGTAACATTCACTCGCACTATCGACGAGATCACACACTCTACCATAATGAAAAATAAGTGAGAGTGAAATCATTTCATTACCGGTAATATCAATAAAACAGTAACGCTTTTACACGAAGTATTATTTATACAGTTTAGTCTACTATGTGTGTGACTTTTAATTCTCCATCGAGGTTCCAATAGTTGGAAATCTTGACTAGTTAGTCAAATGTGGAGGCTGATGGAGGATCATGTGCTTGCCACGGCTCAGTCGAAGAGTGAAGCTATTGACCAATATCAGGTTGGCTGAAACATAGGATTCTACAGATCGGTGAAGCGTGAGGGAGACCGAACTTGCAAAAATTTCACACCTTGAGCGTAAGTGGGAGTGAGTATTCAATCTTGTTTTGAGTATTTGCTTCCAAACGCAAGTCTGTCGACGGTAGGCAGGGAAGTGGGGTAGAGGGGCAGTCTAGCGCACAGACCACATCTTAATTCAAAGGTGCTCCAAAGGAAAAAAAAAAAAACTCTGGGACAAACAGTTCAACTTTTTTTTGGTTCTGCATCAATCAGCCTCGCTCAACTTCAACGCCCGGCTACTTGGCGGCGAGCTTCAGCATCACGACAATTCTACACGAACCTCCCCCCGAAATCCGAATCTGAAATACTGCCGCTAGGCTAAGAAAGAGCGTCAAGGCGCCCAACCATTCACAAACATGGATATTCATCGCTGTCGCTTCGTTCCCTACAAGCCCTCCGCCATCAACGCCATCGCCTTCTCACACCCCAAGACAAGGTCCGCGCTACATGCTTCTCTTTCTCGCTTGGCGATCGGACGAGCCAACGGTGACATTGAGATCTGGAACCCGTCAAATGGAACCTGGAACCAGGAAATTGTCATCCCCGGTGGCAAGGACCGAAGTGTCGACGGCCTCGTTTGGGTTAACGAGCCTGACCAAGACATCGGTGATGGTCGCATCGCTGTCGGAAAGTCGCGCCTCTTTAGCATAGGGTACACCTCCACGGTAACGGAATGGGATCTTGAGAAGGGAGTGCCAAAAAGGCACGCGAGCGGCCAGCACGGCGACATCTGGTGCATGGCTGCTCAGCCATCCGCCTCGGACAAAACTGGTACTGGGCTGGAGGCTCAAGATTCAGCAAAACTCATTGCCGGAACGATCGACGGAGAATTGGTCATGTACTCGATCGAAGATAATGACTTGAGATTTCAGCGCGTCTTGGTTCGGTCTCCCACCAAAAAGGCACAAATGGTTAGCATCACTTTCCAGTCTCGAAGGATCGCCATTGTCGGTTGCTCCGATAGCACCATCCGAGTGTATGATATCACCAAGGGCCACATGTTGCGAAGGATGACACTGGGCTCAGATCTTGTTGGTGGCTCTAAGGATATCATCATTTGGTCCGTCAAATGTCTGCCAGGAGGCAACATTGTCTCGGGTGATTCTACTGGTCAGGTTTGCATCTGGGACGGCAAGACATACACGCAGATGCAGCGAATCCACAGTCACAAGTCAGACGTTCTCAGTCTCGCGACCAGCGCAGATGGATCTTCAATCTTTAGTGGAGGCATGGACCGACGAACGATCCTCTACAAACAAAACACTGGTTCAGATAATCGATGGGCCAAGGTCTGGGGCAGACGATACCACGAGCACGATGTCAAGTCAATGGCTTCATTTGAGAGCGGACGTCTCAGCGTCGTAGTTTCTGGAGGTGAGACAGACATTTCCCAAACGTAAACTAACTGCTAACAAGTAACTACAGGTCCCGATGCCAACCCTGTGGTCATTCCTCTCAGGGAAATGGGTCGTGAAAACCATCGAATCATGTCCAGTCTTCCTCAGCAACCTCCTCTCTTGAGCGCTGCCGATGCACGATTCGTTGTTAGTTGGTGGGAGCGGGAAGTTCACCTCTGGGTCATTCGCAAGTCAGCAGCCGACGTATTTGAGAATGGAAGTGAAGACGTGGACATCAACCAAAATCGCAAGCTTCTCAAGACTATCGTTGTCAAAGGTGACTCGAACATTACCTCAGCCACCATCAGCCGAGATGGCTCGCTTCTGGTGGTCTCAACCTCTACCAGTGTCAAGGCTTTCAAACTACAACACCAGGATCCTATCAAGCCTGTCGACGTGAAGCTTTCCACCGCCCAAGTCCCGCAGAAGCTGGCGAATGCGGGCGCCTCCAAGGTCCAGCTTTCACCTGATGGCCGATGGCTTTGTGTCGTTCAGGAGGCTTCCCGCGTCTTGATAGCGGAGGTCATTTCCTCCGAAGGACCCGATGCTTCCATCGCCTTCCAGGTGCAAGTTCACCGACTTTCCCGATTGCGACGAAATATCCCTCGATACATCCTCAATAGTGGACTGGGCAGCTATGATAGGACCATTACGCATGTCACGTTCTCTGCTGACTCAAAAATGATCGCAACCTCCGATTTGGCGGGTTATATCGACACCTGGGTCTTACGCGGCAGTACTGAAATCCTGCAGAACGGAGCTAAGGAGGAGGGTGACGCGTCTTCGCCATCTGAGAGTGATTCTTCGGACGAGGAGGACAATCGTCAAGCCGAATCTAGTGATCGGTGGGTGAGGAACCCCAACGCCAAGCTTTTTCCCAAGCTTCCTTCCTCTGCTACAGTACTATCTTTCTCGGATGATGTACCCCAGGCCGGAGACGATGTCAATGATTACACCCTCTTGGCCATTACCTCCTCCTGGGATCTGCTTGCTTTCCACCCTTTGCAAGGTTCTCTGACCCCGTGGTCGCGTCGTCATCCTCGAAAGGCTCTTCCTGCGCCTGTTCAAGATCTTCTGGAATTGGCCAAGGGTGTGGTCTGGCAAGGATCCCGGGCATGGATTTACGGTGCTTCTTTCCTTTTGATGATCGATCTGAACCAAGACCTCCCTAAAGTGACACCCGAGAGCGATTCAAGTGAGACTCAGATGAAGCAAGGGACAAAGCGAAAGAGAACCGGGCCTAACAGTGGCGCCGGTGGCAGGATGGAACATGGAAGCCTCGCTCCTTCTCACGTACAAAAGCATACTGCTGGTGAATGGGAGGACGTTGACATGGAGGAGGCACCTCGCCCTGAAGACGCGAACAGCGACGATGAGATGGCAGAGAACGATGGCGAGCTTGCTCAACTGCGCAAAACCAACGAGGCTAGCTCAAATCTCGAGGTTACTCAGACCAATGGCGAACACAAGAGCTGGTGGATGACATACAAGTATCGACCCATCTTTGGTATTGTGCCCCTCAACAAGCCAGACCAACCCCTTGAGGTAGCACTTGTGGAAAGACCAACATGGGATGTGGAGATGCCTGAGAGCTACTTTAGCCTTGAGCAATGGGAACGGTAGACCTGGCCCCGATTGAGGTCGCACGAAACAAATACAGATGGTGATGAGAACTAATTGCGGTTTTGAGGTTTTGGGAGGGGGGACCCAAAAGAAAAACAAGCCTGGAATGTTGGGTGACGAATGTATAAAAGGGTCTAGACCCGGCGAAAACCCAGGATTATAGATTCTTGGATGGTCAATTTGAATGCACACAATTATGGACGCATATTTCCCTAGTCACTGTTTACGCTTATGATAAGACGTAGAGAGTGTGGTGTTATAATCCACTTAAGATGTGATCGTAGGCATGTTTGGTGGCCACAGAGCAAGAGTATCCACAGGATAGGATGAAGCATGATATGCTGATATATATAACACGTAAGCTACCCACCACCGCAAACAACAAATCCATGGTAGTAGAAAGCTAAGGGAAGGGAAGGATTTAACAACCTGGAAACACTTGATGATGGAGTCGCTCCTATAGAAAGGAGGAAGGTCAACAATATACACCATCGTAGCACATGCTCACCCATGCCTCAATTCTTTATATTACAGGTAGTACCTCGTCCGCTCTTCCAAACAGGGACTTGATCCATCCGACGTGCAGCTTTGTTTGGTCGCCGGGCTATCTGGCCAGTGTCGGGGTCTCTGAGAAAACTCTAGCGTTTTCTCCTGCTGGAATTACAGGCTGATACTCGGTGAACCAGACCTCCAGAGCTGTAGAGTCGTTAGAGAGACCCGCAGAGGAACGCGCGTCTTCTTTCTCAAGTCATCGCAAACTCCCCCTCCCTCCTCTCTTTACATGCTAGTTGGAGGAGAGATGGCCTGGCCTGAAAAAGAGAACGCCGGTGGGGGGGAGGGGACGAGGTCTTTGGAACTGGAGAAGCCAAAGTCAGTGCCAAAACAAAATAACTTTTTTTTGCCACTGATTGACAAAGCATTTCTTGTATAATAGTTGATCAAGACTGAACAACGAGATAGCCGTCCTCAAAAGGTCCTGAATTGGCCTAGCAAAACAACCATGCGTATAGCATCACGCATTGAGCATCAAGAACTGTTCCGGATCCAGCGGGTTACTATGTAAGGAAGAACACACTAGTTCCAGATTCCTCATCCTACAACATCACATGTAATAAGGTGCCATTGGTACGTAGTAGGGCTGTCAGAAGATGCAGTATGGGAATGTATCTTTGAGGCTACTTTGTACAAATCATGGGCTGCGAAAGAAGTACCAGAGTCCTATGGTGGCAAGGTACGTCGGAACCTGTCAGGCAACACAGGAGTTGGTACATAGTATGTTGTACCGTACCTTAGGTGATATGCATCTTAGAGTAAGAACTCTTCGGGAAGAATGTTTCCAAATAAGCATAGTAAACATTCCCTCCTCCCTCTCCATGTAGGTTCTAGAGCTTTGATGTCGTTCATCCCGGGCCGCGCCAAGGCTCAGCCAAGACGTCTACCGTGGAGCGAAGAGCGAAGCCTTGGTTGTCAAGGACAGTAAAGCGGGGTCTGCCGCAACGAAGCAAAAGCGAAGCACAGCAGGAAGGGCGAATAGATGAAGTGGGATCATGGTAATCTGTAGAGGACCAAGGTACCCGTGCATTTGGACTTCGAAACCTCCAGACACAAAAAAACAGTCTTTGTTGGGGCAGCGATGTCTCTGAGCTTGATTACGCACAGTGCTGTCGCCTACCAAGTAGGCAAATGGCTGCGCAAGCTTACTGGAGTGTTATGGCTGGTCAGTATACCACCATACATAGTAGTATGTAAGCTCCCAGATGACGCGGCCTCTGGTGTCTCACAGGTCAGACCCCTGTTCAATCTGGGAAAGAAATCGGTGCTACCAGAGTACATCCCTCGTAGTCCGCTGCTTCGTCGCCTATCCCTTGTTCCACCTAGGAGATTTTCGACATGCGTGATTGGCGCCAGGGTTCCACAGAGACTGGGATGGGAACAGGGGCATGGCAACGCTTTGCGGGGCCCTAGGAGGCGAGGGCTTCGTAACGTGCTGTCATTAGGAGGTCGAGATCACAATGTCATGTATTTGCCTACCTTGCACACATGCAGATGGGGCGACGAGCAGACAGGACATTGAGAGTGGTGAGCAAGTGGTGAGGGTGGTGGGGAAATGCTGCACTCAATCTGTTCTCGACGTTTTTTGGTTCCTTTTGAGCAAAGGCGCTCCGATGTTATCCATCAAGCTACGGAGTAAAAGTGTACAGCGCTCAACGGCTTCCTCATCTGGTTGAACGGGGTTCGTCGTCCGTCCGTCCTCGCCTATGGCAGGTTTGGCTGCGTAATCCTCTCAAGGCTCTGGGCTGGACCCATCCATATCCAGGGGCAAAATTAAGCCAAAGGGTGTCAGAGGCAATCCGGCAGGTCGACAAGTCGGGGCACGAAGTGCAAAGTACAGTACTGGGGATGGCACAGACAAAACAAAGTTAAGCTTCTTTCTGTTGGAGACGAACCAGGGATAATTAACCGCGTGAAATTGCAAGCTTCGAAGTCGCAAGACGCAAAATCGGCTCCCAGTTGAGTTAACCCGATACTAAAGTACCTTAGTGTGGTAGCTGAGCCTTATTAGTCTTAGTAATTGCGAGCCAAGTTGTGGTCTTGAGCAGTCCATGTCATTAACCGCCGAGCAATAGATGATTCGGCGTAGCACAGAGGCATATCGAGGCAAAGCACGTCAAAACACAACTGCAAACCAAAATACTAGGCCAAAATTGGTCTTAGAACTCAACAAATTGAATATACATAGAATATGAATATTGATTCCAGGAGGCCGCAGAGAGCAGAAAAGATACGTCGGCACTCATTCTTTGAACAACAAGAGTATGCTCTGCTGTCCCCTCGGAACGGAACAATCAGCCGCAATGAGTGGAAAGCCGGTTTTTTTCGTTGGAAAAAAAAAGAAGAAAAAAAAAAGAAAAGTGATGAACTCATCATCTCGGTCTTCCAACCGCCTGCGTGTAATAAGTTGCTTCTGTCTTACACCGACCAAGAAAGAAATTGCTGATGACGCTGGTGGTGATAACGCGGCTTCGGTGCCATGAAACTGGCCCACGTGAGAAACGAGATTTCCGATGGCAAGAAGCCGCGTCTGCGACTTTCACAAATGGAAGGGACATTGCGGGGTCCTCTCTGCTACTTTTGTGGCTTTGTGGCTTTGTGGAGAGCAGGGGCAATTGCTGTACCGCATGTACCTTCCCAAGGTACGTAGCCAACAGTATCTTCGGTAGCAAAACGTCGGACGCAATACTTCGTAATCGTCCTCGCAAGCTGTGCATTCGCTTCAGCAGGTTGCTCAGCCACCGAGATTCATCTCTCGAATGCCAAGATAAGTCCAGTTCTATGATGCGGCCGGCAACTATGTATCGACAATGAGGGGGGAAACGTCGAGAGGGATTGGGATCTATGTGATCAGCTTTCTCAAACACCACGATGCACTACGATGCACCACGCTGCCACGATTCAAATCGCGCTGGACTGTGTGGCTAGGCTGAGGGAACCCGGTTCCATTTCAATAGACGCGAGTGCCGCTTCAGATTCAGAAACGCAGTCAACATGGCCAATGCTAATTACAGCTAGCTACGATGACATTTGGCAGTGACTCTCTAATAAGTCAACGAAAATGGATATGGTGGCGGCAGTGCAATGAAAAGTGGACTGCAAGACTGAAAGCAACAAAATACGCGGACCTATGAAGCCCAGGTACCTCATGTACATTAGCTCGCATCGCAGATTTACCAATGTGGCTTTGCTGTATGTAAAAAGGCTGTGCCACACTAGGCTCCCCCCCAGCACCCAGTCCAGTGCCTCGTCATCGCCGCCATGACGACAAGCATATTCCCAGTCAAAGTACCGGTACCTCGCCTACTTCTTCTGCATCCCCTGCCGTCAAAGTCCACGGCTTGGCCGCGAAGCTTGCTGAAAGCCCAGGAGTCCAAAAGACAGAACGGGCTTCACTTGGTGCAACCGGTCGCGCGCAGGAAAATACGGCAAACTAATAAAGAATATGAGTCTTCTTCCAGTCGCCCATTCCTGTTGCTGATCAAATCCTCAGTGCAGCGTCCAGATGATGGGAGATCCTGTGGAGGTAGATGTAGATTCGGGTGGACCGACCGCATGATGAATCAAGTACTTCGTACATAGGACGAAGAACCCTCGCCGCTCTTCGTCAGCATCGCTGAGAATTTTATTCTTGTTCAGTCTCCTTGACCTTTTTTTCCACCTACTAGAAAGTGTGCTGAGCAATAAATTTGACGATTTGCCTCTCATTCGCCATTCATTATGATACTTATTACGCACGCACTACCTTACTACAATGCATCCTTGGACATTCGTTCAAACGGAAGCGCAGTGTCTTGTTAAGTATCGGCGATCGCGGAAATGCCGTATTTGCGGTTAGTGACCCACGAATTAGCTTACTATCACCCACTATATCACTGGACAACAAGGTTTTGGTTGCGACGCCACGAGTTTACGTCGTCGTCTTGCCTCCAGTATTGTACCTGATTCCCTGAGCATTGGTGTACTCTGCAAATATGTACACACTTCCGCAACATGATTAATTACATATTCCTTGCCATCTATAGTAGATGGCGGCCAAGGAGCAAACACCCTTCACAACAGCAAACATTGCAGAGGCTACTACTACCTAACCTAGTTGCCTAGGTACCTGCTTGCGATATCTGTCCACGCAGCTGCCCACTTATTAGGCAGTTGATGAGGTAAACCTCTTCGTCTTGGCCAACTCGTAATCAAAGACGCCCGAAGCCCGAATTGCGTGGCCCTCATCAAGAGATTAACTTAATCATGTCCTTCATCAAATCCTTTGGTTGCGAACAGAGTATTAAGATCCAGATCCACAAGTATAGGTGTTCGTAAATATGAGGGCTCTGTCTGCGTAATTAAATGCCGTCACCAAAGAGGAACTTCTAAACACGAATGCGATCCATGAGGTACCAGGTGGTTATTGCTGGTCAAAGTCAGCCTGTGAGGCCTGGGAGACCTGGGAAGGCCTGGAGGGTGAGAGGGCGCCAGAACTTTAGTTACAGGCAATAATTCCACCACGTTTAAAAAAAGGTACTGTAGCCTGTACACACCAGGTGGTACCGGTACGTGCTCCTGCGTTTAGTGCCCCCCACCGCTCACTCGCTTGGGCTGCCTCATTGGCTGAGCACTCACTGCTGACGCGTAAACTGCCATTGTAGGCCTGACCAAATGGTGGGCAGGAGCCGACGAGACGCACACCCTCCCGAGACACCCCGTCCCTTTCCCTTTATTCCCCTGGTCCACCCCGACTCTCAGCTAACAAGGCCTCGCCTCTTGCTCTGTCTCTCGTCCGTTCGTCAGTTTCGCTGTGCCCAATTCATCCACCGTCCCTTTTTCCCTCCTCCAAGCCACAGCCAACAATCACAGGTGTAATATAACGAGCACCTTACGGCCAAAAACATCCCCCGACGATAACGACGACGACGACGGCGTCTATTAACCCTCCGAGGATTCCTGGCCGTCCCGCCTTCATTAGGATATCAGGTCCACGACGACGCTAGCCGTCCGATTTACTAGGCTCCCATCACAACCTGACGACTCAAGGTCTACGTAAACCTTCAGCTGACGGCGACACTACGACGACGACGACAACGACGACAAAGTACCGTTGGTTTCGTCCAGGAGGATATAGCCGAGTCCTATCATTCTTTAATCTCCTCAGACTCGTGCCTCAATCGTCTTCTTCCTCCTACATACCAGGAAACCCCCCCCCCCCCCAATAGCTCGCGCTCAACTGTCAACTCTTGAATTACGCTCAACCCTGTATTTTCCACCGCACCCTCTCCCAATCGTCTGCGACTCTCATAGTTCATCATGGCGGGCCGAGGCATGCCTGCGAGCCCAGGACCTTCCTCTGGAGACTATGGTGAGGAATGGGCCCACGACCTTCGGGTCAAGTTTGAAGGCCTCCTTCGCGACAAGCGCATGGCCGACTTGCGCAACGCTTCCCGCCACGGATCACCAAGCCCACGAGAACGGGCTTCAAGCTCCGACCTTCGCGTTCCTGGTTCACCCAATCCCACCCGACCCTCAACATCCCAGAGTAGCCAAGCATTACCATCATATTCTGCCCTCCGCAACCTCCCCAAGATCCCTACAGCTCCTGATTCCAACGATCGCGATGCTCAAAAATTTCGAAATCTTCTAATCAGCCTCTCATTGACACCAACCAAGTACGAAAATCCCGGTCTATTAGACGAGGCCCTTCAAATTATCCCATTGGACCGCATTTATGGTGAGGCGGAAGAGGAGTGCCAAATCTGGCGTGCTCAAGCTGAGAGTATGGGTGATGGCCGAGAACCGGAATGGGGTTATCAAGATTGTGTTATTCGCGCGCTTTTGAGGTATGTCGGATCGCAAAGTATCGTTCTACAGTGCACAGGCTAATGTGATGTTCAGATGGTTCAAGCGATCATTTTTCACTTGGGTGAATAACCCCCCATGTCCTGCCTGCTTGTCTCCCACCATTTTCAATGGCATGACTGCACCATCACCTGAAGAGAGCGCTTGCGGTGCCCTCCGAGTTGAACTCTACCGATGTTCTGTTCAGACCTGTGGCGCTTACGAGCGATTTCCCAGATACGGCGATGTCTGGAAATTGCTGCACACTCGCAGGGGCCGAGTCGGCGAATGGGCCAACTGCTTCAGCATGTTTTGTCGTGCCGTTGGTGGTCGTGTCAGATGGGTGTGGAATGCCGAGGATCATGTGTGGACTGAGGTCTACTCAGATCACCAGAAACGCTGGATCCATGTGGATGCCTGTGAAGAATCTTGGGATAACCCACGTCTGTATGCTGAGGGCTGGGGGAAGAAGATGTCCTACTGCATCGCATTCTCAATTGATGGCGCCACCGATGTGACACGGAGGTATGTGCGCAAGAACGAAGCAGCCAACGATCGCACCCGATGCCCCGAAGAGGTCCTCCTTTACATTATGCAGGAGATAAAGAACATGCGGCGATCCAACATGAGCAAGGATGAAAGGTTTCGCCTGGAAAAAGAGGACAGCCGAGAGGATCAAGAATTGCGACAGTACGTTGTTGCCTGCATTGCTCAAGCCGTCACCTCGTTGGTTCCCGAAGCCCCTGGATCCTCGTCGAATGGCAGCCGGCCTTCCCCTTCCTCCAGTCAGGATACCAAAGTGCCTGCCGAGCAACTGGCACGAGAAACTAGATCCGCCGAGTGGCTGGCCGCGCAGCAGCAAAATGATGCCCGCCGCTACCAACCCCGTGATCCCAGTCACCGACGACCATTACCCTGAAATCATGGACGCAATCCTCGTTTCGACTCTCATGATACCATCACATTCTAACATTCTTCATCCAACGACGCAAAATACGTATCTACTCAATCACACAAAGACTCCAATGGCATCGACGAAAGTATTCACGGTCACAGTTTCCATGATACCCCCATGACACTATCGTTCCGATGACAAGCGACATTTGCACCACCATTTCATTCTTGTCTAATACAACACATCATAGTACATCAACAGCCACCATATAGACTCGGCGTTTGACCAATGTACCAACCGCTGTCTGTTAGAGGGCACGGCCTGTATCTACTACACATATTCCTAAATTTCCTTTTCATTTGTTATTTGATATAGGTGGCGCATCTGGGAAGGGGAGAATGGGGTCATTACATGATTATGTACCTCTTAGGGGAGCGGGGATGGGGACAATTCCCCCGCTTCTTGGCGTTCCGTGCAGGTTTCGGTTGTTTCTTTCACTTTTAGTTGCTTCTTGGACTACCATGAAAGAAATGAGAACAGGTTGAGGATATTCAAAAGAGCTGGAAAAGCCTTTTCTTCCTATAGGAAATAGGAATAACAAAAATGCAAGATGCATGATTCTAACCTCGTTCACTTTGCTGCTTCGACTCATATTTTCCGTGACACTGGTAATCTTTGGAATTCAAACGTCCCCGCCCACAGCGACCACTCTGAAGCGACGCTTATACAATACCGCATTCAATAAGATATTGGTTCCCGAATTGACCAAGTATGCTGTGTCGCTCAGGAAACGAAATCTAGCGCAAGATGAAGGATGCTGTCACTTAACTAATTGACCTTCTCGGTATCGTGCACGTGACTCTCTTTCCGATGAGGGGTGAGCTAGTAGGTGAGTGAGGGTGAAATATTACCAGTGTATGATCGCATCGAATAGCTTCAGTAGCTTCACCTTCATTTCTACTCTTTCCATCAAAAGAAGAATTCATAAAATGAGCTCGCCAGATATTCAGGTATTAACACCTAGGAAAAGCCTCGAGGAAGGGTGTCATTCAACACAGTCTATAGTAGAGGAGAGCCAACCGCAGAGGTATGTTGCCAATGTTACCAATGTCACGCAAGAGACACCCTCGACCCCAGCTTCGAAGAGAAGCGCTGCGGAAGATGTGAGCGATAAGCCTAGTTCGGCCAAGAAATTCAAGATGGATCCTGCAGAGCCCCCGTCGGAAAAGCGGCTACGCAAGTTCAGGCCCAAAGCCCCTCAGACATTCCATGATGTCTATGACCGAGCACTGAAACAACGCTTCTACGTCCTCAAACGGACGAGATGTGGCACTGATGATTGTCCGGAAGAAATTGTGGAATTGACGGGGTCAACGGGGAACGTTTACACAATTCACATTGCTCGGGAACCCAAGTGTAATTGTCCACACGCTCGGAAGGGGAATCAGTGCAAACACGTCCTTTATGTGAGTCATTAGGCCTCACGTCTCTTGGCTTAATTTTCTGTTACTAAATATTTCTGTCTATCTATAAAGGTAATGAGCAAGTTGCTCAAAGCCCCGTATCAGTCAGTATACCAGCTCGCGCTTCTTAGCTCAGAGTTGCGAGATATCTTCGCTGCCGCACCCCCTATTTCAGCACCAAGTGTAGAAAAGTCGAAGAAGCGCAAACCGATCGAGGGAGACTGCCCCATCTGCTACTGCGCGCTCAGGGGTAAGAGCAACGAGGCGGTGGTCTGGTGCCGTGCGGCATGCGGTCAGAACATGCATCAACAGTGTTTCCAAATGTGGGCTCGCACCAAGCAAGGCGATGTCACTTGCCCCATGTGCCGTAGCGTGTGGGAAACTGGTAAGGATGCTGCGAGCATGGTCCGCAAGGAAGATGGTGATATGGAGGAAGGGTATGTAAATGTGGCGGATCAGCTCGGCATCAATCGAGTGAGAGGTATGTGGAGATGTGAAATGACCTGGTACTTTTCCTCTCGAAACTAACCATGCTTTGATGTAGACACATCGACTTATTCGGCATGGTTTGGGCGATCTCGTGGCAACCAGTTGAGATTTGGCCGAAGGTGACATCGCTGGTAAAGTGTTTGAGGAGAGAATAAATTTTGAGAATAGCCCTTCTCTTAGATACAAATTAGGTAGTCCTATCACACGGCGCGCCCTGAAATCTTGTGTGAGAATTAGAACGAAGCGGTTGATGTCTTTGTTACGTATGGGCCATGTGCTACACTCTTTTTTTTGGGATTTGTGGTCCTGTGTCTATATATACGCTCCTGTCATATTGCAAACATCTAGAGCACCTTTTCCTCACACATGAAACAGCCCGACTCACCGATGCATTATCCCTCCTGGTCTCATAGTGCAACATAATCAATCTACAAAATAAAACACCACACATGCTTGACCAACTTATACCTCCTACTTGCACATGATGATTTAAATTATGAACTATACGGATTATATCACAGCCACGACTTAGATGCCCTGTGACTAGTCATCTCATAATCCTGTTTGGTAACTGCTGATCTAGAGAGCTACCCTATACTAATAAAGTGCTGAGTGTATATTACTTCTTGAAATGGAACTTTAATTAAACCCAGAAGAACCGTGCAAAATCAATGACCAAATAAGTCCGCATGCGGACTTTCGAAAACGTGCTGGGAAATACAGGTTACAGCGGAGGCATATCCAGCCGGCGTCCGGTGCATTGGCAGTTCGGCGGCTTCGGTGGGTCCAGTCGGAGGGCCCCACCGAAACCGCCGAATTGAATACTCCGCCGCCGACCGAGCTCCTGATCAAGATAAAAAGGGCATTCATTTCGGGCTTGATTTCGAGTATATCGACAAAAAATTGCTGAAAAAGGGGAGCTAACTCACTACAGAAGAAACCCGAGTGTACAAAGATGACGACTATTCCAGCAACAATGCGGTCCTTGATCGCACCAAAAAAGTGTAACCCGATTGACTATGAGGTCACCGACATGCCTACTCCAAAAATCACGGCGCCGGATCAGGTTCTCCTACGTATGAGAGCGGCAGCTATCAATACCGGGGACACTCAATTCGCCACGGGCGTGGGAGGGTTTATCGTAAAGCTTGAGTACGTAGTAACTGTCCTAGACCCACTTTGGCGGAACTAATCATTTTCCAATACAGGTTTCCCATGAAGCTGGGCATTGAAGGGGCCGGTGTTGTTGTTGCCGTCGGATCTGGTGTAACAAAGGTCAAGGTCGGTGACGAAGTTTACGGGTTCGGCATGGATAAACCGGTCCCAGATTACCCAGAAGCCGGGTGGGCGTCCGAATATGCTATCGCCGTAGAGCGCTTCCTGCTTCACAAGCCCGCACATGTGTCCTTTGAGGAAGCGGCTTCGTTCACGAGCCTGGTCGTCACAGCGTTACAGACGATCCAGCGGGGACTACAGCTCAGTGGGGAGAAGTCGCTCGAAGGCAAGACCGTCTTTGTCCCTGGCGCACTCAGCGCTTCGGGTTCCGTTGCATTGCAGGTCGCGAGAAACGTCTTTGGTGCGACCAAGATCATTTCAACTGTATCGACGCCCAAGATGCCGTTAGTGGAGCAATATCTGCCCGGCATGGTGGACCAGCTGATTGACTACACTAAGGAGGATGTCCGTAAGGCAGTGGGCAAAGGCACCGTTGATCTTTCCTTCAACACGCAATGGACAACATTTGACGACAGCCTAGCTCTCCTGAAACCTGACAGTGGTGTTCTGATGAGCATCGCTAGTATCCCGTCCAAGAAGACGACACGGGAGGTATTCGGCGACCGGATGCCGGTGTGGCTTGGGTGGCTTGTGAGCCTAGTGGCTCTGTACTACAGCTGGAAGCTGCGCGGCACCGCCATCAAGTACGAGTTTGTGTCTGGGAGCCCGAACATCCGAGCGGACTTGGAAGCGGCTGGGGAAGCGATTGCGAGGGAGAAAGTCAAAGCTGTCATGACAGTGGTAGACCTGGAGAATGTAGAGGAGGTGAGGAAGGGATGTGAGAAGGTCAAGACTGGAAAAGGAGGGCTGGGGAAGTTGGTCATTCGAGTTGCAAAGGAGTAGGATATGCTTTGTATTTTCAGGTAATTTTTAAGGCGAACTATTTGCTCGATATCATAGATAGACTATTATTGGACTTGTTTATTTTCTTCTCTCCCTCATACAGGCAATTCCTAGTTGAAGTTGTTCTAAATAACCCCAAGCCGGATAACTAATGCAAGTGATGCATCTTCTAGTGGGTGACGTAATTACCTAGGTAGCCAATTAGCGAAGCAAGCACCGACAATAGCGCGTCTTGTCGCGTTCCGGGGGAAACCTCTTAAAGGCTTCAACGCGCTGAGCATACCAATAACCCCTGTAATCCTGGGCAGTTCGTATCATTACGCGTGATGGCGCGTGCTCGCCGTTGCTCCAGCCTCCAAAATACGCCCAATTTACCACATTCCCTGGCCGCTCTCGCTTACTTATCTGTCACCACATCTCCCTCATCCTGGATTCAATATTCCTTTTCACACACTGCAATACCCTCACAACAAGAAGTACCATATAACCTTCAATCGCTACCAACACCAACCCGGCTTTTTATTCAGCATTTATTCCATCCTTTACAACAAAAAGACACCATGGTCCTCAAGCGCAAGCGTTCGGAAGCGGAGCTCTCCTCCTCTCCCTCCTCCGTGTCCTCCTTCAACTCGCCTCCCCAGAACATGGCAGGCATCAGAAACCCTTTTCCCACGATAGATGTATCACCCATCCATCTTCACAGTCGTACCATGAAGCGATTCCGCAACTCCCGACCTTCAGAGGAAGTTGTTCACCGTACGTCTGCCCTTTGCCAAACAAGAAAAATGACCAAAGTTAGACAGTTACTAACTCATTTGGATAGAGCGAACCCTGAATATGCTATACGCTGCCCAGCAACAACCAAACATGGATATCATGGTTACTCCCGAGCAAGACCAGATGCAACAGCAACCCACCCGCCCTGAAGTGAACCAACAGTCCCTGCACCGGTTCTGGAAGATTTCTTCAACACCCTCCGCTTCACTTTCAACATCAAGCTCGGTGCAACCGCTCCCTACGACAGCTTCGAATTGTGATGACTGTGGTGCTTGTCTAACTGAAAACAGTGGCGATGATACCATGGATGTCGATGGCTCCGGTATCGAGGCTCACAGTTGCGGTGCCTGTTCTAAAAGCATATGTTTCAGCTGCTCCGTGAGCAACCTTGGAGAGCAACGACGTTGTCTTCAGTGTGCCGGTCGCCAAGTGTGGGCTAATGGCGCTCGCCGAGTGACCCCGGGGTTTTCTGTATGTTAAAAGAAGGGTTCGGCCATGTTGCGTTTGATGGCTATTTCTGGCATTGGGACGGCGTTTGAGGTTCTTTTCGTTGGTGTTTACCACATGAATGCTATTGTGAGCGTAAGGGAGAAAGGGATACCAACTGGGAAATATATAGGCTTCTGGGAGCCAACTGTATGAATGGGGCATTACATGGAATATGGGCAGAGTTGTCATTTGGCATTGCTGTACCTGAGAGACTTTGATCTTGAATCACCTTGTATGATGGAATATATAAAGCCCAGCAAGACATATTTGTCTTTAGATTATATATACATACAACACGCATATGTGTGAGCTGAGCACAACATGGAAGTACATTTTATTTTCTGATTGTGTTGCTTTGGTGTGGAGACTTATATTGCCCAGAGTTGAAGCAAACAAGCTGAATGAACTAAAAATTAAAAGCCAAATCTCATTATACACAGCTCACTATATGCAGAACCCATTGGGGTAACAATATGCAATGTATTACAATATCTCAGTATTTAAATCACACTCGCAAAGTCGCCAAATAGCGATCATCTAGCCACGACGACGGGTAGTAGGGGCCTTTTTAGGAGTGGAGGTACCACTTGAGGTGGCTACGGGAGTCACATCAGCGACAACAGCCTTGCGCTTGCCCTTAGCCTTCTCAGAGGGAGCGTTCCAGTAGAAGACCATCTGGAGAGCCAGAATGGCGTTCAGGATGAAGCCTGAGACAAAGCCATAAAGAATGAGCTTGTCATCAACCTCCTGCAGGGTGGTGAAGATTCGAGACAGGGAACCGGCGAGGTAGTTGAAAACCTAAACGATACGCATTAGTTACATAGGGACAAGTATTCACGCTGCTTAAACCATAAACTTACAGCAAAGGCGCTGAGCTGGCCGGTGCTACCTTGCTGGAAGATGGTGAGGATCTGGGGAAGCTTGCTCGCGACACCCAAAACGCCAGCGCCGGCCTGGAGGTAGCTCAAAGCTTGTGGGCCGACAAGATTCTCGGAAAATAGAGTGGCGACAATTCCAGCAAGGGCAGCGACGAAGAGGGCAGCGCCGCTGGTCTTGCCACTATAGTTGAGAACCAACACGCAGATGATGACGTTCTGACCAACAATCAGGGCTGTCTCGCCATAAGTGCTGAACGGGAAGTTGTTGCGGAAATTGTAGGCGAGGGAGATGAGGTAGGCGGTCGTCTCGAGAAGGTAAGACAGGAAAGAGACGCCTTCGGCAGATCGAGAGTTGACAAGCTTGAGGATTTGGGGCACCTTGACGATGGACGACACGGTGATGATACCAATACCCAGACCCTTAGAAATGGCGAGCTTTAGGCAATCGGCGTCGTCAATGTTGACATCTAGGAGGAGTGACTGATAACACGTCTCGCCAATGATGGATACACCGAGATCACGGATCGGCGCGGGGAGGTTGTGCGTGATGGGCTGAATAGCGGAACGGAGGGCGTCCATGGTTGTGTTTTGTTGTCTGTTATTACGAGGTTGAAGTTAAGCCGTGGGTCGGAAATACGACAAATGGAAAGGAGTTCAAGGAATGAGTGTAGAAGAGAAAAGTGGCCGAGACGAACCCGTCAAGGCGATTATGGTGATAATTCCTGTTAAATTGTTGTTGCTCCTCACGATAAGTTCGATGCGAAAGAGGCCAGCGATGCGGTAGTGTTGACAGGAAAATATTTTCCCAGTTGGGTTAGCGTATTTGATATACCGAGACTTTTCTTCAACTGGACATGGCCTGATTTTTTTGGTGTCTCTCTGCCTACTGTCTACAAGTGATCGCAACCGGGGTGCGAATTTTCAAGCCAAACCGAGCTACCCTAGACCCAAACCGAGGACCAAAGAAGCCACCCGCAAAAGGATGATCCCGTGCCGCAGAGGGGGGAAAGCAATGACATCATCAGCTCAAGTAAGCTGCCCTACCAACACCAGCACACCACAAACACAAGGTCGGTGAGAGGTAGTAATGAGATATCACAGGCACAATTCAGGAATTTCAAATCATCCTTTTTACACGTGTCCGTCGAGTAAGCAAATGCGAGGGCAATCTTACTGAGGCGCTTGGGCTGCGGCCTAGGCGTAGATGAAAGTGAATGTTTGAAGCCGAGGGCCTGGCTTGATTTTTTATCTTGCAGGCACTCGAAGCACGGAGCAGACTCTAGGTGATTCTCCAATGATCATTACCGGCAGCTCGTGTGTTCGTGCCTGTGAGAGTGCTTTATTCTTACCGGCGGGAAGCAAGGGACATGTTGTAGCCCGCTGAGTCAAAATAGAACAGCGTGGCTGAGTGGCCGGGGAGGTAATTGATTTAACCAACTGTGGCCTTAGGTTTTGTTACAAACACTTGCACACACAGCCTGCTTCATGGGCGGCTGGGCGGCCCAGCTTGTCAGCCAGCTCAGCTGTGCCAACTTTGCCTAAAGTGCTCGCTTCATAGTGGCAGAGATTTGCGCTGTTGATTTTTCGGGTTGCACTAGCGACAGAGCTATCCACATCCTGGCTGACAGGAGTAGTTAACAAGAAGGTCGGTCAACTTCACTACAGGATAGTGATCGTGAGAGATGCAAAATGACGACATAGATGCTGGACTCCGATAGGTCGACATGACAGTTTCGATGTTCCTTCTGCAAAGCGTGGGAATTTTCATACCTAAATTTATTATTTGTCAATTTTTTTTTGTTTCAAATAAAGAAACCCCGACTTTTCCTTAGCATTTTACTACAATGGGAGTAACCAACGCAGGACAGGACAGGGAATGGAATCACATTGGCGGAGTTAGCAAGGGACCTACAGCCATGATGCACGTGTCATGCGATAATCGGCTGGCAGGGGACGAATGATGTGCGTGAGGCGTACAGGACAGAGCCGGACTAGGCTGGTGATTCCCTGGTGACGCAGGTGCGCAATTAAGAGAGCTGTGACTGTTGATGACCGATGGTCATCGTAATCTGACGGGCGCAGCCGCCTCCCCAGTTGTTTCTTTGCACCGCTGACTGTGCCTTTCTCTACTTCTTGTTTGAGAGCGTTGATTCCGTTTCTTCATCGGACGCTCCATCGCATTTCCTGTCCCCCCCCTGTCATCTGCGAGCGGCACGGTAAGTCCAGTACTCACCTTGCCAACATATTTTCCTGTTCCTGTTGCTCGGTGCTTACATATGGTGAACATCAGTTACCTCATCCTCATTCCTTTCCCTTTCCCTCTTCTTTCCTTTTCGAATCGTTTCGCGCATTCAATCCCGAGTTCCACACTCTGAACGTGACCTTTTTTTTGGGCACCACCACATCACATTACCTGAGGAGCCTTATTCCAGAGTACAGACGAAGCACAGCTTTAGTGGCAAGTCAGCCGACAGGACCCGAAATCAAGAGCAATTCTGTTCGCGGCGGTTGGTTGGCCCGGGAATTCCCAGCATCATCGGTCACCACCAAGACGAAACGAAGGAGGGAAGCCACAGAAATTGAGAGAACAAAGACATACGCACGTATGCGCACGCACACACACTCTTACACTCACACTCACACACCATCGCAACGGCCGAGGCCATTCCCGTTCCGCCCCCTCTATTTCCATTTGGGCATTTCTGATTATTTGTTTTTGCCAGTGGTTGGCTTTTTTTCTTTTCCTTACCTGACCCCAGAGATGCTGCCTTATTAATATTCTTCATCCTTCACAACCCATCCTCGCGTACCCACCTCGCTTCCTGCCTACGACCTAGGTGCCTGAGTTTGCCTTATCCAAGAGTTCAAGCTCTCGTAACTTTACCTGTACGAGGTACTTACATCAGATCAGCTCCCACACCTTCTTGATAAAGTATTCCTTTTTCCCGCCCTCCATCTTTCGATATTTTATCAACCGCGCGCCATCTTCATACTCTACTCCTCTCTATACATATAATCCCATCTCGGTCGCCTTTCTTCGTCGGCACATGCGGCTTCATCACCGTTTGCTCTTTACATCCCCCGCCTTATCCTCCTCTCAGCCTTTGGCGCCATCGTGCGTCGCTGACCGCCGATTACCTCCCTTACGTATTTCAACCGCTATACAGACTTGATGTGACAGTTTCCGTCTTTACTAGAACCAAATCAGTATGACTTCTTCATTAAAGAATGACGTCCCTCCACCGGGGAATGCCTCGTCGACATCCAAGTCACCACGTGCGTCTCCAACTCCTCCACCAATACAATATCGATATATGTATGAGGATGACAAGAGCCCGAGCAAGTTACTCGATGCTCTTCTAAGAGCTATTTCCCGACATGTTGTATGTTCAGTCCCTTCCTGATCACATTCGCCATAGCTGTCCAGCTGACACACAACCCTCACAGATATCCGAAATTGGTGACAAGAGCGTAGGGCAGTTGACGCCCAAGAAGCTTGCCGCCTTTTACAAGGCTGTTGGTGGCGATTATGACTGTACGTTCCAGGTCATCTATATGCTGAACAACTTGAATAATTTCTAAACGAACTATCGCAGCCATATTTGTCCAAATGGATGATCCATCCATCTCTTGCATTTGGCAGGCAACCGGCTGTCAACATACACTCCAGCCTACCGAAGACGATTTTGCGCCCCCTAGTATTCCAGCACTCACTCCTCGAGGATTTTCGCGATGGGAATCATTGGAAATTTTGCTCGGGCCTGAGGAACATGTTCCTTACCTCCAATTCGCCGTCAAGAATTGGAAACTGAAGCATCCAGACACTGGCCAGGAATTTCCACCCGATCTGCCCAAGAGTGTATTTCCAACCCATCTTGATGAGGCTGTTGATCGTTGGCATAGAAGTTGTGCCGAGAAGTTACGAACGGAGGCTTCACGGGAAAAAGAGGAGAGAGAAGCGGCTGCCAACTCAGGGCCCGAGCCTGACCACCCAGACTTGAAGTCTGGTCCCAAGTTTGCCTATGTGCGAAAGCCGCAGTATCAAGCACGGCCTCGGCCGCCAGATGGAGCCTTCTTTGATCGATCTGACAGATCGGTCCCATATTCTCATGTTCCCGGTCGACATGCTGGAAGTGGACGGATGCCCAACCGTACCTCACCGGAAAGACATCACCCCGAGACTCGATTTGATGAACATGCAACACGACGCAGCTTCTCTGACCATAGTACACCACCGCGCGTTGACCCAACATCTTACCCCCGAGGGCCTGCAAATTTCGACCCCACTGGGATGAAACGACCTGAAGCTCCCCGTCGAAATAGCCAGCATAGTCAATCTAGACATTCTCATGAATCCTCTGATGAAGATCCGATTCCACCCCGGACGACTCGGAGGCACGATGGCAGCCCTCCGAGCGTTCCCCGGTATGTGGATCCTTCCGTTCCGCAAAGGTCTCCACCGCCTATATACCGTCATCGCTCTGATCTTCGCCCTGAGGATGACCGTCGGAGGACAGGGCCGAGTTCTACTCTCCGCGAGAAGGTAACGGAGAAATTCTCCAGTGTATTACCGAATGGCTTAGGATCAGATCGCTCGAGGAACCTACCCCGTTCAGGCTCATACGTGGACTCACGCACACGTCGACCTCGAGATGTCCCACCCTCACGTCTCAGCAGGAGCCATTCTGATTTGGAATCTGATTCTACGACAGAGGAGAATAGCGAGGATGAGTATCAGCGAAGAAGGAGGATGCGAGATGAACGTGAAAAGGATAGAGATCGCAAGGGTCGCCCAAGAGAGTTTGACCGAGAAGAAGAGCGACGAGCCCGACAGTATCTTCGCCGACCGGAGGTAGGTCGACGCACAAGCAGTCATGCGGATATGGATCGGCAGCGGGAACACCCCCCATGGGATCCACGTGATCGGGATTTGACGAAAGACGACAAGAAGAGGTGGGAAAAACGAATGTCCCACGACGAGAGGGGCGTAAGCCCAATGACCAGCGTGTCGGGGAGACGACGCGCTGAAGATAGTTATGCCTAAAAGTGGACAGGCGGGATGATGATAAATCAATAACCGTGGTTGGGGGACAGGAGGCAGCCTAACAACTCTGTCTCAACCTATTCGCTGTGGTTAAATCAGCGATTCTATACGACTTGGACCTGGCAACCTAGCAGTTCATGCTTTGCCTTTTATTGGGTCTGCTTGAAACGAAGCGAACTTGACTCTTGATATTTGAGGCGGGCGAATTAAGGGTTAATAGGACGATATGAAGGAACCCCATAGGCAGATACACGAAGTTGCTGGGTTCTGATTTGGTAACGAGATGAATGAATCTCGGTGACGAGAATACGACACATATGAAACTTATCAGTATCATTATCTGATAAATGATAAACAGACTACATAAACGATGAATTGACGGCTCCACTTGAGTCCTGAAGACATATTCATTCCCCTCCTTTATTTGTGGATGGTGATGTGGAGTTTCGTAGAGGATAGCTACTGAATACCTAGGAAGTGATGAAGTGAAGAAACTAGTCGTTTCGCCCAGACGGATGATTGCAATGGGAAAGTGAAAGGAGTAATTTCTACGAAATAAGTAAAGTTGAGACCTTGACGAGATTTTGGGTTGTACGTTTGAGGACTGTCACAACCGGAGACAGTAACGCTCTGGAGTAGCTGCCGTACGTTACGTACGAAATTAGCACACTTTCCTGTATAGTACAGTATTTTTTTTTTATTTTATTTTATTTTATTTTTTTTTAGCAAGGGTCGCTTTCAGTGTGCTGAAGCAAGTGAAGAGTATCAAAATGGGACACACCAACAAGTCAGGCGCTCCAAAAACCCAAAGTACTTGAGTTGTTCCAATCAACGCTGGCCTACGTAGTATATATAACTAGGTATATCGACAATATCGTCGACTACAGTACATATATTGGACCACCGCCGCCACGAGACTACCATCAGAGCTCTCGGATAGTTGGCTTCAGCTATTTGGTGGTAATTGATTAGTCGGTGCCCCTACTCAACCAGCTTGGTTTTTGTGGGTATTGATGCTTGGTGCTTGCGCTTGGCCTCGCGCATCGAAAGGGATGGTGCAGTATTTATGCTCGTCCACTATGGCATGTCATGTTGCTAGCCTCCCCCCCGAAGATCCTCTGCCGGTCGACGGACAGGTTCCGGACCAGGCACTAGCCAACGAGGATGGCAGTATTAGCATCAGGGACAAGCTCCTCGTTTGACAGTTGAGGCGAAGCTAATAGCGACCCACCCATTTGTTGCGTAGCCCTATGGGTCCTCTGAGCTTGAGGAGGGGGGAAGACTGGAGACCTGGAGACCTTACGACATGGGGGGCGTAAACATGTTGAGGAGTCAAAGTTCAACTTTGTTCGAATCCGTACCAATGGAAACGGGCTCGAAGCAACGCGCCTCAACAATCCGGCCTCCGCGGCGCACCAGAGCTTCCATCAGTCCCAATTCCAGCTCCAACTTTTGCGCTCGGGATAATTTTTTTTCTCCTTTTCTTTTCGCTTGAGAATCTTCGGCTTCGGTCGGAGTTACTGCTGGTTACTTTTTTTATAGTAAACAAGTTGCTTGGCTTTGGCCTTCGTTGCAACATTGGCCGCCCCCAGGTTAATTGGCGCCATTTTTCGATCTGCACGTTTCGGGTTGAGATCAGATGCATGTAGTTACATAGTACTCCCTATAGCAACGATAAATGACTCGACGGACCGTCCCTCCATTTACTCTGGGCGGACCGTAACCGAAAGCTGCTGGCGGCTCTTTTCTATTATGCCGAGTATACCAGGCGTGGGGGAGGGGGGAGGATGCCGGCAACTAATTGCCTGGTGTTGGACGTCGTAATGGCACCCATCGCTCACTTACTGATACATCAGATCCCATCTCCTCTTTCTCCGCTTCACCTTGCATAGCCATCCCTCCCCCTCCCATCCTTTTCGCTCATTCGAGTCCTTGTTTATATCTCGGATTTCACCCACCCCCCAGCTTCGTTTCATTCCACTTTCACCTGTGGCTTGCCTCCTTCACAACCCCGACCTATTCTGCCTACCCTTACATTACAAGTAGCAAGAGCCATGAAGCCCTGCACCTCACTGCGCCTGGCGGCTCTCCGTCCCAGCTATGGGCTTTCATCAAGCGCTTTGCTTCGACGACAGGCTCAATCTGCCATCGTTGTCGGTCGCGTGCGTACCATGTCGACAGTTGTCGATTATGCCGGACGACCATCGCAGCCCCCTCCCCCCCCTGCCGAAGCCCATGAAGATGTTGAACAGCAGCGAAGAGAGCGGGCGAAGCAGATCCTCCGTGAAGCTACCCAGGCTGTCCAGCCCCGCCACGATTGGACCAAGGAGGAGATTGCCGCCATATACTACCAGCCTCTCATGGAATTGACGTATCAAGCAGTGAGTAAACTCTCCCTTCCCTGTATTTTTTCTGGCCGTCTTTCCCCCTCTTTTTTGTCTCTCATCTGAACTTGATGTCACTCACACCACCCGGCTTTCTGCCGCCTTCGGGTTATGAAGGGCACCCGGTGGCTTGTCCCGAAGAATGGCACGATATACTCCGACTATGAAGAACGTGATTGGCTGACCCATCTGCACCCTCCTCTAGAGCACCGTCCACCGACGTTTCCACAACCCAGCCGAGGTGCAACTCTGCACGCTCATGAATATCAAGACAGGTGGCTGCACAGAGGACTGCTCCTACTGCGCCCAGTCAACTCGCCACCAAAAGGGTACCGGCCTTGAGGCCAAGCGGGTCGAGTCGGTTGAGAGCGTCCTGGCGGCTGCCCGGATAGCAAAGGAAAATGGTAGCACCCGATTCTGTATGGGCGCCGCTTGGCGTGACATGCGTGGCCGCAAGAACAGCCTGAAGAACATCAAGGCTATGGTGGAGGGCGTCAAGGGTATGGGCATGGAAGTGTGCGTTACGCTGGGTATGATTGATGCCGAGCAGGCCAAGGAGCTCAAGGCAGCTGGTCTTACTGCGTACAACCACAACGTCGACACGAGTCGCGAGTTCTACCCCAACGTCATCACTACCCGTAGCTACGACGAGCGCCTGCAGACCCTGAGCCACGTACGAGATGCTGGCATCAACGTCTGCTCGGGAGGCATTCTTGGTCTGGGCGAGTCATCAGAGGACCGGGTCGGTCTGTTGCACACTGTGTCTACCTTGCCTTCTCACCCTGAAAGTTTCCCCGTGAATGCCTTGGTGCCTATCAAGGGAACACCTCTGGGCGATCGACCTGCCGTTGAATTCACGAGCATGCTGCGAACTATCGCAACAGCGAGACTGTTGATGCCTGCTACCATCATCAGAATCGCCGCGGGGCGTAAGACTATGTCGGAGGAGAAGCAGGCCATGTGTTTCATGGCGGGAGCCAACGCCATTTTCACTGGTGAGAAGATGTTGACGACTGAGTGCGCTGGATGGGATGAGGACGCGGCCATGTTTGGTCGTTGGGGTTTGGAACCGATGAAGAGCTTTGACAAATCACCCCAGCCGGCCCCTGAGGTGAGGGTTCTCTAAACGCGGTCAGATTACAGAAAGTCTGAACGGGGCTTGGATAAGGAAGCATTCAAAAGAAATAAAAACAAGTGCCAGGAGGAGGTGACATTACACCTGGCATTGGCGTTTTTCTTTTTCTTTTTCTCTCTGATTTTGGACTCACCGAGGAAATTTGCTATTCTGTGCACATGATTTGCTTCCCTTTCTTCACTGCCATGTGTCCCTCAGCAAGCCTGAATAAGATCCCCACCAGGTCTGCAACGACTGCTATGTTCTACATAAAGTGCATTTCCATTTTGTCTTGATACAGCCTTGGGCGATGCCGAATCATCGCGTATACACGAGAGAAGCACTAAATAATAGAAAAAAAAGCCTGATTCCGTAGGTAGATTGGGTCGATTCATTGCCAATTACTCGATTAGGCACAACGCTACTGTACCATCTCCGGCCAGTCCCCGGGACCGGGACTAAGAGCCGGTCTTGGGTCACGGAATGCACAAGGGGAGGGGGGGGAGGGATCTGAAGGAGAAGATGAGAGCGACAGAAAAAGAAATGTACATAGTTAGTATGTATGTTGGATGACCAGGAGGCTTGATTGGGTCGGTGACCTTTTGTGCCCTCCGGTAGGACCAGACGAGAGAGTCTTTGCGCGTACTCCGTGCTGGTTGAACGATCAATGACGGAGGCGCGGGGTGATGAGAGACAGGGATTGGATGAACGTGCTTTGAAGAGGGGCGCTTTCCGGGGGTGGGAAGAGATTGACGGATGACCTGGAGGAGGTCAGGGGATGATGACGGAGAAGCTAAGAGCAGTGCATGACAGTCTGTGTGTGAGTGACGTGAATGGAAAAAAAAAGGCTGGATACGAAATGGAATCTTCAAGTTGGACGAACGTTTTGTTTCTCTCCTTCTAAATAGAATCCCTCCCACCCAACCACTCAGCTGGGTGCTCAGGTGCAATGCGTAGGTAATTACAGATTACAGCAAGCACGGAAGTTAGCTGCTCAGGGATTCCTACGACGACATGGATTAGGTTCTTACAGCGAATGGGGGAGCCCTTTTCCTTCTGGAGGAGCGGGTAACTGCAGGTGGCAATTGATCATCAGGTACCGCGAGCTCCCGCCACTCGTAGTGTGAACTTTCCTTTTGAGTAGGACCACCTGCGTGCGTATAGGAGCTGGAAGCCAAGGAGTCTGTCTACATAGTACCCTTACCTTACATAGTACCTACCGGATGTAGTAAATTACCCAACGAAATGTTGGAATTGGTCGTGAAGAAATATGCTTGGGAGGGAATATTCTGCGAACCTGTTCACAAGGATGACATTGTTAGGCAGAGCTGGGCTCCGAAGATCTGTCACTATTTGCCCATCACAATGCAAGCATAACACACACCCCGGCGCCGTATTTCCTGCGTCGCCGTGCGTGAACTCGACAACGAGTGGGCGTCGGGGGTACGTGACATGATGCAATAACACGTAGTGGACATGTTTGTTTTGTAAAACACATAACAACAACAACAATAATAAACAACAAAACACGACATTACTATGTGGTAAAGTAATAATAACAATAATAA
Organism: Mariannaea sp. PMI_226; assembly: GCA_024336345.1. Classification (NCBI taxonomy): domain Eukaryota; kingdom Fungi; phylum Ascomycota; class Sordariomycetes; order Hypocreales; family Nectriaceae; genus Mariannaea; species Mariannaea sp. PMI_226. The sequence goes on along the minus strand of JANFOG010000001.1, from coordinate 3,342,146 downwards.
CAAAGCCAGATACGATACATACTACAGTACGTTAATGCCAAACAACACTTCAGACCCAGAAGCTGGGCCGACTGGCCAGGGGCTCTGTTTTCGTTCTTCACCTGGCTGAGGTGTACAGATTATCATGTAACATTACGATGTGTGTCTGTAATTCCCCCCCGCCAGCTCTCCCACGTTTTTGCCTCAGGGACAGCTGGGAGACTGGTCAGCGATGGAAATGTCTGGACCTCCTCCATGGCCACTAAGTTAAAAAAAACAAGGCCCTAACGAAGGACAACCCCGGCTCTCATACCCTAGCACTGCTGGAGTCATCGTGGGAGGGCCGCTCGGGCCTGGAGGTGCGCTATGCTGCACGGCGCCGCGCCTCGCATCGCTCACTGGGGGGACCCATCCAACCATCCCGCCCCCCCTTCCATCGCAATCTGAGGGTCTGATGTGAGGCCGCCGCGGCCTATCAGGACGCTTCCCTTCTCCAAGGACCAGTCGCACAGGACACGTCGTGGCCGAGGAGGGTAGGTATTGTTGCTGACTTGATCATCAGCGACCCAATTGTATGACGCTGTCGAGTGTTTCTACATTCTTTGATATTTTGTTCGTGCCTTGTGGCTGCCATCATTGGCTGGGACGATCAAGTGCGGTGGCATTGGCGTTTGGAGTTTGGCCTCAGACCGACTGAACGAAGAGGGGGAGGGGGGTTAAATGTGATGATTATCATTGTGATGGTGAGAAAGCTGATGGCGACTGCATTCCTTGATTGCTCGATGTTTTCTTCTTCCATTCCCATCCTCTCCGCCGTTCGTTCTAGCAAGGGACCTTGCCCACCCTACCTTGCCTTAATAATCCCTTATTTTCTTCTGCTTGCTATCACCATCTCGAGTCGCCGCAACCACCTGACCTTGCAGAACCTTGCAGAAAACCATAGGCAGGCAAGCAGGGCTAGTACAGACCATACAGTAGCACTTTTCGCTGTACCCGTCCGGGCTCTTTTCCCCTCCACCTTCCCTTGCACCCTGCAACAACCCAGCCTGAAACCCAACCCAACAAAGGATTTCTCAACCCTCCTCGTATTTTTCTTCCTTCGCAAGAAAGGTTTAAAAAAAAAAGCATCCCACAAATACCGTCATACAGAATCGTCCCCATCTTCAGGATACTTCCGTCTTGCCTGCCTTCGTCTTGTGTGTGCGTGCTTCTCACCCTCCGCAGGGAACTGCCACCGGCTCGAGAACGCGCACACCACCGGCCATTCTCCCACACACCCTTCTAGGCTCCCCCAACTCCCCGCCGAAAACGCCCGACCAAGACACCGCTGAAGCTAAAAGACCGCCTTCGTTTGCTGCTGGCCTTCTTAAGGCGCTCACTCCCCTTGACCTCCTTCTGCGTCCTCCTTCCTGTCCCTCAAATAGTCACGGTGATCGCAACTGTGATTCGAGCAGTTCCCCTCAGCTCGCCGAACTGCTCACAGGACAGTGACGGGCGCCATCGGGTCCTGCCTGTTCTTCGAAACTCCCCCAACCACAACCTCATACACAAAGTCCCCGGACCAGACGCCCCGGCTGCGCGACAGACCGCTTGCTGGCCCTTTATTTGGCTGTTCGCTGATCTACATACACCACGTTCGAATCATCCCGAGCCCTGCGACTATTTTAACGAGAACGCTCTTCTCTGCGGTCTTTCAGCATCCTCCTAACGTGGTTATTTGCTATCCTGTACCTCCTCCTAGCAACAAACACACCGCCAAGATGAAGGGCCGCCCTGTCGATCAGATCGTGTACGAGTACATGTTCCCTAGACCCAAAGCCAACGATCCGCAGAATTTCCACGCTCTTCTCCAACGTAGCCTCATCCCCGAGGTTCGCCAAGAAACACACTCTTTTTACGGTCATCTCGACACTCAGGAAGCCAAATACCCCGGTCTTGACTATACACACCGTACCCACCGAATCCGCCTCTCTCGTTGGTCTTGGCACCGCCGACTCTTCCGTGCATTTGATGCTCTTCGCCTGACTAATGCTGAGATCGCCGGCTTAACCAAGTGGGAGGGTACTAAGTGGGCAAAGGACAAGTTCGAGAGAGAACAGGGGATTAAGATCCGGGATACAACCGCTGACGGCTTCCCTGACTGGGCTGAGATTCAAGATGAGTCTCATGAAGTCCAGAACCACCCAGTCGGCCTCGGATACACTGATCTGGACGAGGATGAGGCTGAAATGGATGTCGAGAGCGAGCTAGAGATCGAAAGTGTCGGCGTTGAGCTCAATGAGCGACTCCGCGCACAAGCTGCGCGCCGAGAAGCTGGAGATAGCAGTGCCGTACTTGACGAGGAGTGGGAGCAGTGGCTCAAGAATGCGATTGAAGCAGGCGAATTTCCCTTTTTGTCGGAACACATGTATCACCAAGGCAATGATTCCAGTAATCTTGTTCCCGCCGCTCTGTTTCCCCCAGGGATGTTGAGCGCTGCTCGGGCCGGTCAGTGGCACGAAATCCCCGATTTTCTCCATCCTATGCTTCGTCGCACCCTCGAGTCAGAAGATCCGAACCGCAGTACCGCTCTTCAGCAGGCTGGAGAAACGTCGAGTCCTTCGGTTTGGGACGATTTGAGAGCATATCGACGGAGCGTTTCATCCATCCGGAATCCATGGACTCGGCGTACGTACTCGGATCTCCGCCTACCAGTGGAAAGTACCAACATTAGTCAACGACATTTCGATGCTGAGGAAGCGCGACGGCGCTCATAAATGCCTTCCGCAGTCGATACTTTTTCTTGGGACATAGTAAAAAAAGAGACAAAAAGGAAAAAAAAAAGAGGCAGCCAAAAGTTATTCATATTTCCCTTTCTTGGAACACATTATACCCATCATTGCGGCCAGTTTTCTTTCGACTCATGATACGACTTTGCCTGGACTGGTCCAGCATTTCCTTTCTATCATCACAATGGGCTAAACGCACTTGCACGTATATGCACTACATAGACACAGATCCGGCCTACTACCCAAATTTCGCCTGTTGACTCACTTTAACTCAGCTATTACTGCTGGTATATCATAGGCCGATAAACTCACTTCGCATATCTTCCCCCCTTCAGAATGGACAAAGGTGGTTGAGCGGTTTTGGTTTGAATCAGGGCTTTTTGAGCGAATTTTGTTTGAGGAACATGGCTTGAGAGAAAGGAGAACAGCATGACGAGACCTGGAGCCATGGGCAAGGTGTGTCCATGTGCGGTCGCTGGGTTACCTCATGAGAAAGAGTGCCTTGTAAAGTCATGTCTTGCACTCTCCTATTGCCTGCTATGTAAGCCAGGCACTATGTTTTTCGTCTGAGCACGACATATAGCCAGCAATCAAGGTTCTACTTGGTGGAATTAGAAACCATTGTCATTTCTCATCATTGAAAAACTATATAACTGTTGTAATTGCCTCTCATCGTGAGGGACAAGTGCATCTCCCTCTCCACGTGGTTGTGATGTTGTAACAGGTACTAGTTACCGAACAGAATGAATCATATCCACCCTGCAACCCTTGACGTTTGTGTCGAGGTTCGTTCCCCCTTAGTTATCACTGTTGGTATTGTCATGTACCTCAAAAACAGGAGAAAAAAAAACGCCACGTTACCGATATAAAGTTCATACAAAGTTCACGGAGAAAAACCTCCCGTGTAAACTTGATTTATCCAGTCCTAGTCCCACCTCCAACTCCTCTAACAGAAATAACCCTCGGTTTCGGCCTGGAACGCTGAGTGAAGCGCTACTTTTCGGGTTCCAGATGAGACCATTCAGGAATAGCTTTGAGTTGCTGCCACATGAATTTTTCAACCTTGTTGGCGCACTTGGCATACGGCGTGCTTTCGTTGTTATATTTTCGACAGTTGTCGAATATGAGCTTTGCATCTTTGACGAAGTCCTCTGGTGTGGCGTACTGATCTGCCTCGAGTCTAGTTTCCATCGTACTAAGATCCATTGGCTCCTTGATCACATCGTAGTAGTCGGCAACATCGTCGCGGTTGACAGGGACGAGGAAAGGCCATGCTGAGTGGTGGTTCTGTAAGTCGTTGAGTAAGTGAAGGAGTTGGTTGTAATTGGGTCCGTGGCGTGGTTGACGGGCGAGTTCATCCATGGCTGGTGACCAGGCTGAGGCGCGGATAGCAGGAATATCGAGAGGGTTAATCTCGACAATGCCACTTTTCCATTCTTTGGGTGGTAGATGGATGTTGTGAGACTTGGAGTAGGCGCGGATCTTGGCCTGGACACATTCCTTTTGCTTCAGCAGCATACGCCCCATTTCAAGATATCGGATCCGAGGGATCATGGAACATTGCATAATGGTTCCACCTTCGTAATCTTTGATGTAGCCCATCCATACTTTTTTATCAAGGGTTATTTCCTTGGTAAAGCCTTGTTTCTTGAAGTATCCGATAGCGTAGTTATCTGCATAGGTCAAGAAGTGCATCACGTCGCTTGTAGCTTTGACATAGTCCTTGAGATGAGACATGAGATGGGCGCCATAGCCTTTGACTTGCTGGTCAGAACTAATGGCACAGAAGACAATTTCGGCGAACTGGCGGCCCTTGAAAGGACGATAGGTGATACCACCCACAACCTCGAGTGGTTTCTTGACAATGGCGATGGAGAGATGAGTTCGGTCATAAACGAGACGAGCGATGTAGTCTTTCGGCATTTTGGGAAGTTGTTTCTGGAAAATACATTTGAGGCCGGTAAGGATGATGAGAGATTCGCGATCGTTGTCGTTGTTGACTACTCGGAATTCAATTTCGCCGTTGCGCTCCTCGATAACGGCAGGCTACAGGGATAAATAATCAGCACAAGTTTCATACAGCATTGATATTTATAGTTCTGGGGCTAATCTCACCTTTTCTGGGAAGGGAATGGGCTTCATCACTTGTTTCTTATCAATGATATCTGCCGATTCATCTTGCTTGATGCGCTTCGATGGAGTAGGTGACGACGGCTCTTCCTTAGCCTTGCGCTTGTTTGCGCCTGTCAAATCTCGATTAGCCGATGTCATAATAATTATCGCAAGAAATAAGAGAACCCGGCGCACCTTCTTCTGACATGTTTGCAATCGCGAAATTGCTATTTTCGGACGTGTTGCCTTACGGATGGATATTGGAGGGCGTTGAAGTCCAAACGGGGTTGACATCGCGGGATGTTGACGAACAGTCGAATGCAATGGTCCGTGCATTGCTTATGTCATTGTGGGTACTTGAGCCAGCCTGCACCCAATACAATTCGTGCATTACCTAAGGTCAGGGACACCTGCTTGTTAGTCCAGCTTGCACAGGTAAGGGGAAGGAACGACGGCGCTAAACTAGTTTGGTCTATCGGCCACGGTGCATCGTAAGCTCGTGAAGCTGTTGCACCTTGACGTCCACAAGCAACAAACAAAGCCGCCGTCAATCGTCCACCGCCCGTCTGCCTGCCTTTAACGAATGCCGCATTCGCATCACTGAACAAGTAATAGTTCATCAATCAAACAAACCAGCTCGTCGCAAGTTGTTATACTCCCCAGCCAAGTCAAGCACATGGATTCTTCGCTACATGAGGTCTGGCAAGCTGCTGCTGGCAGTCCATTTTTCCCGTCCATCAACAAGGGAAGCCAATTCTGGGTCGGATTCTTTTTATTGCTGCTGGGAATCTCTTTCACTGGGATCTTCGCTCTGAGTATGCTCTCAATCAATTGCCCAGCCCTATCATGTATGGTTCTTGACTGACTTCTCGACAGACCGGTCTCTCATCAACGTTCCCGCGCTCGGTGTCCCCGCATCTCTTGCGGTTGCGTATGCTTTTCCAAGCCTATACTTTTTATCGAAGACCTGTACTGATAATTGTCTAGCTTTGGTGTCGTTTACATGTTCTGTGCTGTCGGAGTCTACGTCTAAAGATACCCCCAAAAGTCCCGTTCCATCGGTTTCGTGTACAATAGTTGGACCAAAACAAAAAGAAGAGGCCAGTTAGTGCCTGTTGCATTTCTGCTAGTTTTTGACATTTTTTTCTTTTCACCTCTTCTTCTTTCGCATATCTCGCGTCTTTCAGCTCTACAAATCTGGAAATGGCGCCAGATACTCAGACCCAGCCTATCTTTCGGGCAGTCGCTACATCTACGAGGCCCCTCTATCAGCTTTTGCGTTGTATTAGTTTCGCGCCCCGGGCACACGTACAGATCACTGAAGATGGCATCAGATTTGCCTCTGATCATGCACGAGTGATGCAAGGTAAGAATGGCGTATTAGCCTCCCCTTTTTGGCCCATGTTAATTCTTGGCCACAGGCGTTGCCTTTCTCGATAAGGCTTTATTCTCATCTTACGCTGTTCATCTACCTAACCGAGAAGATGAAGAGTCCCCTGAACTTCCCAACTTCCAAATCTCCCTATCATCCATTCTCGAGGTACTCCAGATTTTTGGAGCGGTGGATGTTGCCACGCGCGCCCAGAAGGCTGATCAAGACCCTTATCGCAGCAACCTGCGTAATTACCGACCTGACGCTTTCAGCAATCAGACACTAGGGATTTCTGGGACTTGCACGCTCCTGTATGGAGAGGAAGGCGACCCTTTTAAAATCACGATTGAAGAAGCAGGAGTTAAGACCACGGCTGCTCTGACAACATATCTCCCAGAGACACCGGAGGATATCCCCTTTGATAGAAACGACCTTACTTTCAAAATTATCATGCAAGCCCGTTCTCTCTTAGATGTACTTGCCGAAATTGCTCCAACGGCTCCAACAAAGCTGATGCTCACGGTTACAAAAAACGCACCATACCTTTCAGTGGGCGCCTTGGGCGGGTTCGGGAGCTCTACCATTGACTTTGCACGTGGTAAGGACCTCCTTGAGACGTTTAGCATTCAAGAACGATGGTCGCAGTGCTATAAGTTTGACTTTGTCAAGAGTTCGACAGAAGCGATGCGTATTGCGAGCAAGGTCAGTCTGAGAGGCGATGGACAAGGGGTTCTGAGTCTTCAGTTCATGGTGGACGTGGAAGGGGGTAAAAGGAGCTTCTTGGACTTTCGTTTTGTCCCATTTATTCAGCAGGATGAAGATATGGAGGAAGACGCAGACGATGAATGACATTGTGCTGTTACATTTAATATGAGAGAAGTTGATTCGATAAGTATGGCTGCTGCAAAATGATTCTTGAAATGTTGGCAATGGTGGAATCCATTTGACTGCTTTACCATGATCTATAGATGGCTACCCATTGATTTAACTCCTTTCCCTGCAATGTTCTCAATCAAAGGCTAAGCCGTCATGTTCTTAGTTCTCGGTAGCCTTCATTCCTAAAGGTAGTCCTAGGTTTATCCTTGTGGTATACCGGAGCTGACATGCGAACCCCAGGCCAAAGCATTCCGTGTACATTCCCTGGAAAAGGGGGACAGTGGTGGACAACCTCCTACAAGACCGACCTTTACCTTCAACTGAAGCGTGGTTGGAGGAGGATGGATATGGAACCTTTGTAAAAGTTTCGCATACGTAGCTAAATTGAAAGTTAAACAATTCGTCCATGGGAGCAAGGAAAGGAAGGGAAGGTGAGACATCGAGGAGTCATTTGATTCAATTCCTATTCAGTTTCAACGTTCATGCCATTCACTCTGTGCTTGTAGTGATATATCATGTTAGATTTCAAGCTATGTAATTTGGTAATCAAGAATAAAAAGAATCGTGTTCCTCCTTCACATAATTGAAGATGCAGAACCGACAGTACACACTGATTGATTTATTACTGAAGCCACTAGGGTTGCTCTGTCATAGCATGGAAATCAAGTCTCTTCGTCCCGAGAAACCTTCAACTGAGACACTGAAAAGTCTCGGTGCGAGCCTCCCTTGTCCCAGTCCACGTATGCATGTTTGTGAAGGGCAACGAGAAGGTTGTACGTCACTTGGTTACATGAATTTGCGGGGGAGGCTGGCGGTAAAGAGGACTAGGATGGAAGATAAGCCGAGTCTCAAGATATAGGGAAAGTGTGGCTCTCAAGCATATAAAGGCGCACTTCTCCCACATCATCGACATCGGCCTCAATCAGTCCACCAACAAGCTTCAGCACTCTCCCACATATTCGCTCCTCTTAGATCCTACTCCATCTAGCGAGCAAATACAATTCTCTATCCACACAAGTTGTCACACATACAAACCCTGCTTTCTACAAGATGGGTAGCTCTCTGCGCTTCAAGATTCTGATCCTGGGACGTCGAAACGAAGGCAATAGTTGCTCGAACACAGCCTGGCCGACCCGGATATTCAAGTCTCTCAGGTCATGGCTGGCCTCATTGCTCGGAACTAAGCAGCCGGTGCTGGTCACACGAGACTACGAGCGTGAACCATTGTTGCCAGAGGCAAAGGCGTTTGAACCCAAGCGCTCTCGGTTGTCGTTTCATCGAACTGGTACACCAAAAACCATGAGAATGTATGAAGAGAGCCCGTGAAGGGCCATGACTAAGATGGAGAATTTGAGACGAGATTTCTACGAGTACCTGTAGCAAGTCACATACACACACACACACACGACTATCATCGCCATGACGAACGAAGTTACGATTCTCTCCAATCTGAACATGAGAGAAAGTATCACGAATTAAATGACACAACTTTGAAATTGAGCAACCACGGAATCAAACACGCGAAGGAAGAACCATCTGAACAACATGCAGAAAAATTCTTCGGCTATGACCAATTAAGATCTGTATCAAGTCGGCATATCAGTCGATAGGATGCTTGCAGGATTTATTCAGGCTTTAGGTTATACAAGGTTCAAGGCTGGACGTTGAGGAGAGCATGGAATGGATCGAGAATCATCCTGTGGTTCGGAAACCTGCTTTGTCTGGATATTATCGATAAATTGTATTTGACAACATTTTCCATTATGACCTTGAATGTGCCAAATTTAGACGAAGGATCCTCGTGTTAATAGGCTTAGACGCGGATAATGCTGGGCATCCCTGGTCTCGCCTCCACACCGCGTTATGGATCTGGGTTCATAGCTCCTTCGCGGCCAAGGGCGCCGTGCTCAGACATCTCTGTGTAGCATAGTTTGTAGAATGAAAGAGAGAGTGCCAAAGTTGTGTATATCTTTGCAGGGGTCCGGTGTAGAGAACATGCGGCAGTTCGCGAGAGAGTTACGGTTAGTATTGGCGCTTCGAACAAGAAACATGAATTATCTGGGCTTCCTTTTCCCGAACACGCAACAGCGACGCAACTCAACATGCGATCTGCCCGTGAAGTTGGATCATTGATTGCTATGATGGGTTCCCGCGCCTCTTCTCGTCGGCAACTGTCCAGGGTACATAAATATGTGGACACGGGTATGCACCTCTTGTCACAATATGTCACATCATTGAGGGCCCGACCTCGGAGTTTTCGAAGGGGGACTACTATGGTGCTAGGATTAACGCCTGTGCGGAGAGAGGTAAGGTAGTTAATTGCATGCAGCTGCAGCTATGCTATTACGTAGAGAGCTGGGCGTAACGAGCAGGGTGAATGGCTTTGTGAACTTGCGGAGTGATTGGGGAGAACTGGGCATGAAAACATGTTGTGCTGGACGAATGAGGCGGTTGCATGACCTGCCAGTCATGCCGTGTGGGTAGGGTTGCTACGTCTACTATGATTCGACCTCGCCTTGATGTCTTGGTGATGTGATGCACATGCAAAGGCGGTACAGGAATAGTTCGCTCTCTCCATTTACCAGCTCTAGTCTAGAAAGACTCGAAAGATTGCTGCGAAAGCCATGACAAGAACGAGAGGGTATATTATAGCTAATTATAAGCTCACCCACCACAGGGTTACTTTACAGCCGAGATACAACGCTGGCGAATGTCAATACCAATCCATTATCAAGTCAAGTAAGACACAAACAGTCATCTTCAATGAAAGGTCTGCGGCAATGTTGCATGGCCAGATCTGATCTATGCAGGTGTCCCGACGGTCAGAGTGGTACAGTGCATCAGCCTTGCGATGCACTGGACTGTTGGTTTCCCGTATAATCTGTAGCAGGTGTAATCTATACAGTGACAATTTTGTATACCCATAGTACCTTCCATTACTTACCTTGGTACACGGTTCGGCTGCACAACTGCATCTTTTCATTTTTTTTTTTCCCTTCTTCATCCTTCAATTTCTTCTGTCCCGGAAGACAGGACAATGGCACGCTTCCGAACTCGGGCACTTACATCGAGAGACTTGCTCCTATCAAAATTTCCTGGCTGCATGTATGGCTTCGCGGCAAGGCATGGTCGGGAACCTCTCCCCATATCTCCTCGTCGGTTTGTTCACGATGGCGTTGCAGAGGCCATGACCCCAGCTGGGACCAAGCGTTTTCAATGAATGAACGTGCTGCAATTGCATTTCTCTTTCAGTGATCAGCTCGCCACTTCTGTGCAGTCGCGTGCACCCATCACATTGTTGAGTGAATGCCGCCTCTATTGGGCCTCTTTGAGAGGACAGCAGGCTAGTTTTGGGAAGCTGGCAGCCTATCGACCACTTTGGACTGAGATTCAACACCTTGATGTAGTTCGCCATGGTAAGATGATCATGCCAAATCTGCCACAAGGACCAACTACATTCTGCCCTATCAGATCGGCAGCATGACACCAGGGCAGATAATATAAGTCCACAATATATCTCGTGCCGCTTCTCCCCGGCCATGACTCTACTGATGTGCAGGGCTCTTTTGCGATTCCTGTCCCCCTCTTTGTTCCCTCCTTGTTCCCTCCCTGCAAAGGGAACCCTTGTCTGGGTTGGAGGGCCCAATCACGGACCCAGTGTACATTTCTTTGCTCTACTGGATTTTTCTCTTCACCACATAGACTACCTCAGTATCAATCACCACTATCACCTTTGGCCCCCTAGGCAGTGGGCTGTGCAGTATTCATCTGTGCTCTTTAGCCATCGTGCCGGTCTGTTGCCGTGATCGCCAGTGGTGTTGGTTTTCGTCTCCAAATACGGCCCTCTCGGAGGCCAGCAGCAGCAGGTGATTCAACGAGCTTAACTGACAAATAACATCATTGCGCAGGCTGCAACCCGGCTCTCCCGCCCAGCCTTGGGGGCTCTTTTTTGAAATGACGAACGACGTCGGTGATACAAACCTTCATCACCGTCGGGTATCTTATTCGTGTAATGCGAGCAAGCGCCGTCACAGGCGTCTTGCGGTGTAGTCCAATCCGCCGTGTTACCACTGCTTCGCCGCCAGACATTTAACATCAGATGTGACTCGAAGCATCATGTGAGATATACATCCGCATAGGAGCGCGGGAGGCCATATGCGACGGAGTGCCTAGCTCTCTCATATTGACACTGGCACACATGGTGATACAACACGACGGCTGGGCTGGCGCCCATCGGCCGGTGAGGCAATCTGCGTCGAGGCCAGAATAGTATCCGCCACCTTTTTCACCCACAACCAATGGCAAATGCGCTCCGGCATAGGACCTTGAGTTGGTTTCCTGCATGCTGCGCAGGGTGGTCCGGCATTGTTGCTCCACACCGCATTCCGCCGGCCTGTCCTGCCGACTCCCATGATCCATGGCGCCAACTTACATGGGCAACAGAGGCACCGAGTACTCAAAGGTTCACATTCTTAAGCCTGCAGGATCACTTTTGGCTAGTAGTTATTGCATTTGTCCTACTTCAACTTAAATTTCTCATCTTCAGCTGTGTATGATCGCTTCTCCTTTCCCATTTTGGTCCCTAGTTACATTGCCTCTCTCGTGGGAAAATTCGCTGCCTTTCTTATTCACATGTCTTTCCTAAGCGGCATATCGACGCATACACTTTAATATCAGAAAATTCCGGTTATAGTTCTTCTTCTCAATCCTAGGGACAATACGAAGCTGGTTGATCCCGCAACATCCTTTTCCCTACGCAAAACCCGCAGCAACGACTGTGGGAAATTTCACCACTCCACCATGACAGGACTCTCGTTTCGAAGATTATTGAGCCCTACTCGGACGAAATCTAGAGATCATGATATCGATTGCTCAGGAGACTGGGACACAGATGGATCGTGCTCTGCGACCAAAGCCGTTCGAAAACATAAACGTTCAAGATCATGGATCCCAACAACCAGGAAGAAGCGTTCGCCTTCAACCGAAAGCATCGAGGCCAGAGGAATCCGCAGTAATCACCGAGTTAACATATCGCTACCTCAGACGTCTTTTGGGCAAGCCTTCTCCTCAACCTGCGACCTACTGCCAAGCCAAGAAGCACAGAAGCTTGGCTTTGCGGGGACTTCATCAGACATGAAAGCTTCGTCGAGCCTTTGTCTTCCTGGCCAAATACAAGGCCGCCGCTGTTCTATACCACCGGTACGACCGCCAAGGCCAAGTATTGGACTTGATAGCATTCTGAACTGGGACCCTTCTTTCAGTGAAATTCGCCCAACCCCCCCTCTCTCTTTGTCTACGCCCCCTGGCACCAGCCATTCTGACAACCAGTCCACGAGCAGTTTGACTGCATTCAACAAAGAAACATCCACCAACTCAGTCACTATATTAGATCCTCCAGTTTTGAGAATTGAAGATGCGTGTTTGGCTGCTGGAACCGATCTCAAAAATGTGTCACCCTGCCCTCAACCAATCCAAGAAGCTATCAGGGCCACCTCTCCAGCGCCTCTATTGACATCACAAAGGAGGATAGCGCCAAAGCCTCTACCACTGAGACTCAACAAGCAAACGAAATCCAGAGATATTCCATCCCCCCTCGCGTCACCTGCCCGGACAGCATCTGTCATGAAGCCCAAAAGAAAAAAGAGCAACAAACGGCCCATGTTCTACGGTACCCATCCCAGGCGAGCTCAGATGCGGGGTCTTCGATCATGGGCATTACCAGAGAACTTGACCGAAATTCTCACTGGTCAGCGTTTCAAACGTATCGAGGCGGATGAGATGCTCACACCGGAGAGGTTGGAGCAACTCATGAGGAGACGAGAGCAAGCACGGCAGGAAGAATGGGCTCAAGAGAATATGCAGGATAAAGAAGATGTAGAGTCGTGCGACTCAAACCGCAAAAGCTTATCAGAAAGCTCCGAGGTACAACTTGCACCATTTCACATGGAAGATCTACCGTTACTTATCGAGGTTTCTGATGCCGAGATGGACATGATCCTGGAAGAGGAACCCAATTGCTCATCCCTCAACGAGGACATCATGTGTCAGGACTTTAAGCTGGAAAGGAACTCCTCCGCAGACGAGATATATTTGAAACCCTTGACGTATCAGGTGGAAGACGTGATGGACAATACGGAAGCTCCAACCACTCCAGTCCCTACTTCACTGGATAAAACAGCTGTGAGGTTCAGCATCCCACCAGTGCAAAAGCCACTACCGCCGATACCCGAAGTTTCGGTGGCTACGCCAAAACATGATAAATCGAATAAGGTCGCAAAACAACGAAAGAGGGCCAGGCGGCCCTTGCGGCTGGCACCTGCAGAGGAGAAGAACGGTATTCTCTACCTTCCAGGCACCCCTTTTACCCTGACAAACCCCATGTTCCGACAGGGCTCAATTATGATTTCGAAGGCAGACATCTGCCAGAACGTGAAGGCAATGGACGATACCTTGGACTGGACAGCATTTCAGATGGCTATTCTCTGTGGCGCTGGAGACTTGTTCCCAGATTTAACATGGGAGGAAGACCGCAAACAGGTTGACGATATTACAGCCTGGTTTGACTCGTTTGGGTTCAAGTCTTGCGGTACCCTGCTGTCGGAGGATGTGCCGGTACTCTCGTCGTCAGAATCGACAAGGAGCACCATCTCAGTCTCACCATCGACCGTAGACATGGACTCGGAGCTCCCTATTCCGGTGGACTCTGAGTATCCATCTGGGTTCTGGAACTCGTCCTCTCCGAGCTCCTTGGGTTTGAGAGAAAAATTCTTCCACAGCAAAGGATTGAGGCGATGGACGGGGGAGGGTCACCCAAAGCCATACATGAACCGCAACTCAATTGATAGTGGTCCGCCGAGTCCTATGCTACCGCTGATCATCAGCCCGGGAAGTGCTGACGGGGATGATCCAGTTCCTATGGGTTACAATCTCAATCATGATCTGGGAGAGTTTCTGAGGTGGGAAGCAGAGAATGTGTATGCGACTGGGTATTGTGTGAGTCCTTAGAATGTGATGTGCATAGACTTTGCTCCTTTTTTTGCTTTTGGTTCTTTGATGCCGTTACTACAACTTGGTTTTCTCCTTTTCGTCTTCTTTTTCTTCTTTTTTTCCCATATAAATACTGGCATGGCATGGCATGCAATTGGGCGGGCTAGGAGGCGTTATATATTACTTTTCCCCTTTCCCTTTTTCTCTTTTCTTTTCCTTTTTTGTTTTGAAAGGAGTTGGCTGCTATAACTCATTGGATGTGATATACCCATCGCAAGCTGAATATAGGCCGAGAAAGTTTGGATACGTAAATAACTGGACTTTGATTATACGATTGACGACTGGATGAATACACGGAATTTTAGAGTTGATAGGATATGGAATGCTTGTGATTGTGTACATGGTTTTACTTGCATTCATTATCTTATTGTTGATTTTAATTTGTAAATTCAAGCTGTATATACGCGCCGCCATGTTTATGGCTGTACTGAAATGGTGGCTGAAGTTGATGGCTGTGAATTTCCATGAGGTTGGTTACATGCATGCAAGAGCAATGGCACCAGCACAGGACTGGCAGTAATAAGTTACCTACGTATAGATGCTGTGGAGCAGTGATGCCCCAAGACTCTCAGTTCCTCCACTGGACTACTGGCTATTTTACAATTCCACGCTCCCCCAAACAATCCCAAAAGACAAGGCACAACGTACTGGCTGACCATCTGACTAAGATTTTTTTTTTGTTTTTGGGAGGGAAGACTGAGCTGAATAACAGCGGCCAGCATCATCTCTCATCTCATTCATCTTCATTCTCATTTCTCACTCATTTATTGTAAAAAAAGGGCACACACCAGAAAAGTAGCATCTGATCAAGAGTGAATCCCAGACAATTATCTCTCAGGTTACTTCCTCATCCTCCCCTGAATTCCTTCAGGAAGAAATCCTTTAATTGCTATTTTTCGAAACTGCCCCGAAAAGGAGGAATCACAACGCGGCGCAATCGCGCGCACATACACACACATAAAACAACAACAAACATGCTACGCCGCCCAGCTACAACCCTACACATCACGTCCGAGGACGTTGCATCCTACGAGGACCGACGCGCCCGCGAAGCTCTTATTGCCGCGCAGCAGGCCCGCATGGCTGCCGCCGCAGAGGCTCAGGCGGCCGCCACCGCAGCCGGCATGGAGGGAGTCCAGCAGAGTCCCGAGGCGGCTGAGGCCCGACTGAGGAGGGCAAGAGATGACAGAATTGGTGTGTCGAGACGGGCAAGGTAAAAGGAAAAAAAAAAAATTAAGAAAATTAATGAAAATGAAATGAGCATGGATGGGAAAGGTGGAAGAAGGACGGTATGTGCGTGTGTGTCTTGAGAGCTGCCAGCCAAACGTGGTGGTGAGCATGACAAAAACAACCTTTGAGACGCGATCTGGAGACTATTGGGGAGACAACCAAGTACTGTCTGTTTGTTGGTTTTGGCTATGCAATTTGCCTGGATAGACTTGAAGTCTCAACGGCACACACATAACACAATATGGCAGCAACTACATTTTCAACCATCTCTGCAACTACTGTGAGTCTTGGATCACACCGACATTCCAGCCAGAATTGCGACCTCACGACATACCAGGATGAAATTACAGAAACACATACAGGCAGACGGAAAGAGAGATACATCCAGACAGATGGACAGAGAAACACACACAGAGAGAGAGAGGGAGGGAGAGGAGTATCTCAATGAAGCAATGATATAGCTATTTCTGTTTTAGAACATACTCACCACAAACTCGATAGTGAATAATCACGGAGCCAAAGACTGAAACATGCATGTTTACGCTATAAAAAATCTCCCATCGTGTGGCCTCTCCCTGAAAGTGCACCTTGAGTGGTTCCCCAATCTTCAACAACGTCCGTCCATACCGATTGCTCTGGTCGATGAGTTCTTTTTAGGTTGATGCATCATTGTTGTTTTGATCATGGATATTATTATGTACAAAACAAAGAGGAAAAGAAAAGCTAACCCATCATTTGCGCCTTAAAAAGATGTGCTGGAGTTTGATGCTGCCTAGTCTATAAAAACATCTTTGCCCTTTACATTACACCTCAGTCCGCCTATTTATTGATTTTTTATTGGGGGGACCCTTATTAGCCCTGGCGAGTAAGATGCACCCAGAAGAGCACCACCATCCAGGCAACTCGCCACGTCGTCGTCCACAGTTCACGTACTACCAGGCTAAATGCCTTTCTGCCACCCAGGCGACGATCCGTCTTGCCAGCGTCGTACAGATTATCTTCGAGATGAATCCGCGGCCCGCTGTCAGCCCCCCAGCCCCAACGCTTCCCATTGCGGCCTCCTCGCCGCGACTGCCATCGTGAGGACGTTGTTGGGGTAGGTGATGAGCTTCGACCTCCACGTGGGGCAGCAGCAGAAGAAAGTCGTGAGGGTAGGTAGCCTGATGTGCCGGACGATGAGCTCCCTCGAGCCCTGGAGGATGTCCTAGGCAGCTCGGGAGGGTCCATCTTGTCCTTATACATGGGCAGCGCCGTCGACGGCTTCTCTGGCTCAAGTGCGAAAGGGGAAAGCGGGATGACAGGGACAAGAAAAGCTCGTACAATAAGCAGGACAAGCGATACAACAATCAAAACAATATACTGCATGTAGGTGTGGAATTGGTTGGGGAGGAGACAGAGATGCGTCTGGAGCGTCACCTCTGGAGAATTCGGTAGATGCTTTCCTTGTGCGTCAACTGGATTGTACATGCTGAGCATAAGAAAACCGGGCGTTGAAACACCCATAGCCATGCTTATGCTCTTGACGGTAATCTCACGAACCCCTTCCTTGGCTTCAGAGTGTACGACTTCGCAGTAGTCATGGTCATCACCGGAGAAGACATTAACAACGTTGCCCACCTTTTTGATAAGCTTGATGGAGTCGGCTTCGTTGAGAACATTCTGGTACTGATATCCACCCACAACGCTGATGGCGTTCCGGTTGTCTGGAATCACAGGGCCTTGTTGGTCCTTTGGCGGTTTTGTCGGCGGCCAGTGCTCGCGTTTTGGTCCGCATGGTGTTCCGGGTTCGCGGTACAGCGGCACGTGTGTGAGAAGAATGGTGGGAAACTCGGGAGCATCATCGCCAACATTTGTGTGAGGGAATCGTTTAAGATCCGCCTTCGCAAGATCCTCCACATCATGGGTATACTTCAGCCCTCGGTCAGTCCCGCTCCAGAATTCCAACTCCCTCGCAACGGCTCGCCGCTTGGTAGCCTTGACATTGTCTAAGAATTCGTTGACGGGCCCATAGATTGGTCTGAGGTCATGTTGATTCAGCATTTCAGAGGTATCAGCACTCAACGACACCGTATCGACAGACACAATGGTGTGGTTTCCCACGACGTCTACTCGGTTCAACTCCCCAAAGAAAGCGGTAAACCTGTCTCGAACAGGGACCTGAACCTGCGCGCCGAATCCTAGATCATGATTTCCAGGAAGACTAGCAACTAGTTTCCGCCCACGCTGCCAGGGTCCAGGAGCCTCGTTGTTGCCCGTCTTCCAGTTGTCGAAGAAGATTTTGCCAAATCGTTCGTATTCTTTCATCCAAAAATCCTCACCATACTTGCGATGCCAGCTATCGACGAGTTTCTTTTCGCTGCTAGAGCGGGAACGGCCCCATTTGGGGTCCACGAAGTTACCTTGGCTTGTCTTCCATTCTCGGCCACCGTCGAAGAGGTCGCCCAGGAAGAAAACACTGTCAGGATGAAGGTGGTGTTGTAGAGCTTTGTAGCCACGGCGGAGGTAGTTGTCGGTGATGGCATTGGTCAGAGGATTGAGCGGCCAGGGACGGCCAGGATAAGAATGCGGATCGATGATCTGAGGGTCGGCAATCAAGACAAGACGGTGAGGCTTTGTTCCTTTGGGCTGTCGCAATGTTAGTCTCGCGTTCTTTTGCAAAAGGCGTTGTTGGATCGCATTAGAACCCACCCATTTCTCCCAATCTGACCACTCGCAGTCGGCTACCTTGCTATCAAATATCCACCTCTCTCCATACAGCAGAACCAGAAACCAAATTATGACAAGCATGTGAGGGAAGCTCAGTAGCCTGCGAGGAGTCAGGTTGATGCGCAACCTATGCCACACCCGAGCTCCCAAAGTGGTGGCAATATGCCATCCTGGCCCCGTCGTCCACGCAACAATCATTCGGGCTATGGGCTGTAGAGCTGAAGTTATGCCATTCCCAGAAGATGACAGCTGGCGGTGGTTTTTGCTGTCCAAGCCGGAGCTGGAGTCATAGTGGTTGTAGGAGGCGCCGCGCGACATGATGGGGCCATGCCCTTACGTTCGTGGTCCCTCCCCTAATACCAGATGTACCTTTGTAGGTCTAGTGGCCTCGTGTGTCGCGAAGGAGAGGGTGATGAGTATAGCTCGTGTCTTTCGGTGCGTGTATTCGTCTGTTCGTCTGTCTTGCTCGTGCTTTGGAAAAGTGTCTGGTTGACGTAACCTGCTGCCCTTCAAATGGGTTGCTCTGGGTGCTCAAGGACTGACCATTCGGGGGCGAGAGAGAGATGTCGGAAACAAGAAGGCAGGTGAAAAAAAAAATCCTTTTCAATGAATTAGTATTCGCTAATTGTCGTGAAAAATTGCTGAGAAGCTTCTGTTGTCGAAATCAATCGTGAATCCGCAAGCTGCGAACTGTTCGATACGAGAAATAACACAGGGAAAAGGAGGAGGAAGTGTAGCGTGTGCTGTGTAGTCTGTGTGCTTGTAGAGTGTAGTGTGTGGCTCATGGTCCATTGGTGAGATAACCTTGGGTACCTACTTCTGTAGCCAAATACAGTAAGTAATTGCTGTACTAGTACCACAAGCCTGCGTGGATGTGGGGATTTTGACAACAAAAAAAGGACCTCTCCCCCGCTCAAGGCTTGAGTTAGTGTTGGGTGGGCTCGCTCCTAGTGAGTTGGTGGCGCACCCCCAGTCAATCCCACCCTCTGTCGAACCCCGTGGCCTGAATGATTTGCTCCTTGGTCAGATCGAGAGATACCTACAGTAGGTAGGTACAGATCACTCTAGCTAGGTGGTCTTTTTTTAGGGGTCGGATGTTTTTTGTCGAGGGGGCTTGCTGGCTGCTTTAGCGGGCCGCAGAACCCCCTCCTGTGTGGTTCAGGGATTCCAAGGGTATTACGTAGGTACCTACTAAAATAAACCTGCCCAGAAGAACCTACAGTAGAAGCCAACTTTTTAATGGCTGTCCTCCGGATAAATCTAGGCATAGGTACGTGTGTGTATCTAGGTACAATTCCGTACAGAACCTCAGCTTCATATTGACTACTGGGATCACTTCTCCATGCGCCACTGACATTGTCATTGTTCGTTGTCAAAAATAAAATAGGTAAAGATAAGAAATAATTCATTCCACATTGTAGTCCTAAATCATGTTTGCATCTAATTAAATCCAATCGCTCAATCGTAGCTCAGTCGCTCTCGTCATGATCTAGTCCGACTTTTTGTCATTGCCTCATTATGCATATGGCATCCTGTGCCGACCAATCCATCATCAAACTTGCGCCTCCAATCCAATATAAACAGATAGATACAAACCAACGCAATGCTGATGCCCAAAGTACCAAGCTAGATACCAAAAGTCATGTCAAAATCAACCTTCAATGCAAACCCCATTGACAACTTGCAGCGGCTTGACAAATTCCTCTAAACGGAGTCCCCAATTCATTACAGTAAGCAAGATGCCTTCTGCGCTGCCTCCAAAGTTAATATGCACCCGTTATTACATTCCTTCTTGGCGATAATATGCTTCCTCATCACTCTCGTAAGTCTCCACTTGGCGAGGCTGCGGCTTCTTGGGCTTCGATCGAAGACTCAGCAGTCTCTTCAGCCCAGTTGGCTGCGCTGGCTGTGCTGGCTGTGCTGGCTCTGCAGGGGCTACGGGAACGTCGTCCACCTCTGGTGTGTACTCATACTGCAGTTTGGGGACTAATAATCGATATGGCATCGTAATTCCCGCCGGGTCCTTGGGGTTCACTTCAACATGCAAACAGATGTCTAATCCACCCTCAAGGTCAACCTCGAACAATTCCGCCTTCTTCATCTGTTTTGTCGACAATCCGGTTGGCGTGCGGTGGAAGGGTCGCGTTGGAGGCTGTTCTTCCGCAGCATAGTGCCCATGTAGACCCTGAGAGCCGGTGGTAGCGGCCCTTCGCGGCGGTTGCGGGTTCGCCATGTAATGTGAGTCATCACCTTCGGTGTATTCATCATATGCTGCACCTCCTCGAAGACCGGAGCTACGCCGTGTAGATGGCGGAGGGTCAGCCCAGAAGTCATCGTTATACGCAAGATCATCTCGATCGTCTCCCCAACTACCATGAGTACCACTGTCATCTAGCTGTTGCTGACTATTGCGACGGCTGAAGCTAAAGAAGCCTCTCTTCTTAGGAGCGTCGTCATGGCCGACTGACATGGAACGCGTGAGTTTGGCCGGCTTCTCCTTCTTGCTTGTCGAGCCGCGACGTGACAGACTGCGGAAGAGACCTCCTCCTCCACGGGTAACAGGAGGGCGAGACCCTCGAACAGAATCTCGAGAGGCGAGATCATCCTGGGAACCAGCGCTCGTAGGTGGCCTGCTTTTTGACAGGGACAGTCGCCTGAACAAGCCTCCGCCACCACTCTTCTTCGGCGGCGGGCTAGGAGTACGATCATATGCCGCGAGAGGGGGTGAAGGCGGTGGGGTATCACCAGGAGTCCATTCCCGGATTGCGCACCAGTTTCGATGTGGGAGGAGGTGCTTGTTGTTTCTAGGCTTTCCATCAACACCCGTGGGGAACATGGGGATCATGCTCTCGTCTGTTTGCTTGTCAAAGTGATGCACCTTGTTTCGTTTGTTGAGAACATCTGCCAAGAGATCAGATGGCGGCGCGTTTACAATAGCAGACGATACGATGTTGGGCATATATCGCGGATCCTTGTGCTTTGGCAATCCTAGCTTAGGGTTGGAGTAGAACTGGCCAACAGCAGCCAAGTGCACATCACCACTGTTCAAGTTAGCAATCTCCCTCGCGACCCGTCGCAGAGGGGAATGAGAACGTACCTGAGAATTGTAACGCGGACTGACTTGTCAATGGCCAGGTCCTGCAGGTCCTCTACAACAATGGCGCGCTCTTGCTTGTGATTCTTGGCCGTCCAGTGATCGTTTAGATCGTCAAGAACTTCAACACCGCCGTCAATATTGTTGAGAGCTTTGCCAAACATCCCTGTCCGACCTAAAGCCTTTACGGGATCCATAAGTCGAGATGTCAAGCTTGATTGGTGTCAGTACTATTCATTCACTCACATCCTATAGGTAGATGGATATATACTCACATGTTTTCAAGCCAAACCAATCTCGGGTATGCAATTGGAACACCCAACAGAACCAAAAGATGCTCAACTTGGCCACGACGCAGCTCTGCATACAATCGGTTCATGATCTTCTCCCACGTTTGATCCGAAATGACGTCGTGCTCAGTTCTCTCCATACGGGCGTCCACAGCAAGCAGGGCAGCCTTGGCGCCGACAGACACGAAAATGCTGCGGCTGAGTTCGCCGATATAGGGGCCAGGTTTGGTTCCCAAAATCCAACTTGACTCCGTAGCCTCGGTCTCATCAAAGACCGACTGCTGCTGGAAGAGCATGTAGTATTTGAAGGCTACGGCTCCCAGTCCACGGAAAACTGGCGAGTTCATGTTGTGATGGGGATACGAACCATATCCATCGAAGATATCGTGATCATCATACATGTTGACCATGGGTATTTGCGAGTTTGCCAGACTGAAAAGGCCTTGCGAGTACCACATGCAATATCGCTCCAGATAGAACCTTTCAAGCTCATCTTGCATCTCAGGGGTCAGAGAAGCAGTGTGCTTGTGAGTAGGATTGCGAATATCCAACCATTCCTGGAACAACTTTCCTTCTTCTGCGATGCAGTCATTGTAAATTTGATCTCCGCCGCCAATCATCAGGTGGAATGGGTTGGTTTGATGATTATTCAACACATCACGCCACATAGGATCAGGGCCGCTCAGTTCGTCAGAGTTGGTGCTGAGACTGAAACCGTTGCAGCTGTAGAACATCATGTTCATAGTTTGCTTTCGTGCAGGAACCCAGAATCCCATGGCTGGGCCACGATTGATTCGGTATGCGATGCGCTGCTGCTTCTCTCGCAGTTCAACCTCAACATTGAACCTCCAGAAAGTGCATCCTTTCTCTGCATGAAGGCGGAAGCCTCTGATGTCCTTGTATTTCTGGACCTTCTCTCCATCAATTCCAACACGCGCTCTGCGGCTTGCAAAAGATCCTGGTAAATCAGTCAAGCCATCAGGGAGCGGAGCGTCAGGTGGACTTCTGCTCTTCTCAAAAAGGCCGTTGTCAGTTTCGTCGTGAGATAGGTCCTTGGCCTCTCTAAGATGCTCCACGGGTCTAACATAGAGGGTCTCTCCTCGACGGCCAAGTTTAGGATGGCCAGCAATAGGGTCGACATATTCCGGGGGGAGGTCGCCCTGGATACGCTGCGGCGGAGGAGGCAGCAACTCGATATCTTGGACGAAGAGTCGAAGTGTAGGAGCGATGTCATAAGATGACTCCGAGTCTTCAGTGACTATCATAACAGTGCCCCTCCAGATTTCTCGCTCCGAGATAGCACTTCCGTGTAATGTCCGAGGAGGGGTTTTCTCGCGCCGAATACCACAATATCTCAAGAGTGGCCCACACTTCAAATAGATCGGGGGCTTGAATCGAGTTGGAGCTGATAATTGCTGCGTTAGCTTGGGCTTCCATATTGACCCGACAATAGACAAGAAAACAGAGAGCTTACCATTTTCGTCATATTCACCATCAAAAGCCTCTGCCTTGCGTGATCGAGCCGGATAGCTACTTCGGCGGCTATCCTGTTCCCACCATGCCCTGTTTGGATCCGAGGGTGCCCAATGGCTTTCTACCTGAGGCTCTTTGACTTCTTTACTGATATCCAGGAGAGTGCCACCAAGAGTACCAACAGTTGCTTTTTTCCATTCGTCGAGCCATTTGGGGGGGAGATAGAGACCGTCGCCTTCAGTCATCTCTTCACGAGGCTTGAAAACCATGTTAGAGAAGCGATGGTGGTGAGAATCTTCAGAAGACATGCTATCCGCCCTTGCACGTCTGTGGGATGCCGCGGCATCCTCTTGAATCGCACCGGTATTCTTCTCGTCTCTTGAGAAAGTTTTCCCTTTTGTCAGAGGTTGAATATACTCAGGAGCATGGTCCATTCTGGGGACTGGTTCCGTAGCACGTCGCATGAGGCCCTGCTTATCCGCAGGAGCAGCCATGTAGGAGGCTCGTGAGCCGACATCAACAGATGGCCTCCGTGTGTCTAGTGGAGGAGGGGGGAGCTCTTTATTGCGATTGGGTGCTGGAAGACTTTGATGTTCTTGACGCGACTGTTCGGCCTCCTGCTGTCGTTTTTCGGCCAGCTCTCTCTTCATGCGATACCAAGGATCTCCTGGAGGATCCTTCTTCAGCTTATTGCTGCCACTCCTCGTAAGAGAAAATGAGAATCCCCCACCGGACGAAGCTGCACGGTGCTTTTCCGGCTGTACCTCAGGTTGATGTTGAGGTTCAGGTTCGGTTTCCACATAATCTGAAAACTGTACGGTATCTTTGACGGCGCGATCGCGGAAGCTCAGGTGCTTGGAAGCTGTAGAAGTATTTTGGCCATGCCCTTCGGTAGGTAATACGTCGATTGGCTCTTGAAGTGCGCCTGAGCTGTAGTACTGTGCGTCTCGGGGCGGATTTTGTGAAAGAGGTCCATGGCGATAATTAGAGTAGTCTTTTTGAATGGTCACTTCTTTTGCTACCCCTCTGCTCGCTTCTCTGTAATCTTGGTGATGTTGCCGGTGGTCACCCGTGTAGTCCCCTGCATAATCCTCTACGTAATCATCTTGGTAGTCTCCCTCGTAGTCTTCGGGGTAATCGTCTCTGTAGTCATCATGATAGTCCACTCTGGCAGCCTCTCGTGGAGCTTCACGAGGGGCCTGCCGGGCCACTTCTTGTGTAACGTCTCTCGAAGCGTCATAAGCAGCTCCTTCGGATACGACCCTTTGCCCTTGCTGATGAGTGGCAGCCACAGACGATGCTGCAGCTGCTGAAGATGGAGTATCATAGCTAACCGATGCGTGTCGGGTTTGCAACGGAGGTTGTAAATAGGCTGGCTGCTTGCCAGCCTTCACGGCCGCTCTTTCTCTCGCGCGCTGCTCAGCGGCTTCGACTCGGGCTCGTTTTTCCTCCTTAGTCATGCTATCGAGCGTCAGCTCAAGCCTTTGGAGGGGGGATCGGTCGTTTGCAAACTTTTTGCGGCGTTCTGATTTTCCAGTTGAAGCTCTCTTAGGTAGAGACAGAGCTTCTACTGCGGCGGAGCTTGAGGCTCGTCTGGAGCTATCACCAGAAGCTCCTCCGGGGTGCTGTGACCCCCCGGCCCTACCGGTAGAGCTTTTATAATATTCGTCAGCCTCCATGTCGTCGTGGTGCTCTTCGTCTTCCGGCAGCACTAGGTTGGCCGACTGAGAAGATCCTGCTTCTGTGACAGAAATTGTCTGAGTATAGGGAAGGCCGCCGTTTCCAAAGGGAAGACGATAGCTCACTGGCGGCCCTCGGGGGGTGTCAGGAACGTCAAGAGGAGCAGGCACGCAGGAATCGTCAATGTCGTCGTGAGTATGACTGAGGTGATGAGGTCTGAAGTCGGTAGGATCTGCGGTTACTCGTCGAGAATGACCGCGCTGGTAAGAAGGCGGTCTGGGAGCCAGGCCTTGGGCGGCGAAGCTGCCTAGAGAGTCGCGAGGATTGAAAGTAGATTCGGATTGGAGGTCTGTAATCTGGGTTTGAGTAGAAGCGCGATTGGGCCTGCGAACTGGCGGGTTGTCCGTTGAGGGCCTGCGGTCAGTATTATAGTTATAGTCGTCCGACTCAGACCTGCGGCGGTAGTGGCCGGCATGGGTGGTCTGGGCGACTTTTGGCCCAGGTAACTGGCCCCAGTAGGGCGTGGACATTGAGAGAAACGATGTCGCCGTAATTGGGCCTCGATTGAGTGAAAGTGGCGTTGGGTGATGTCTCTTCTTCCTGGCTTTTTTTTTTTTTTTTACTTTTTTAACAATGAGGATTTGACGACTGATAACAGGTTGCCAGGAGTCTTGTGCGTCAAGAAGGAGTTGAAATCTCGGGGGCCGGTGAAATGGGTAGAAAATCTTAGCTCCAGCTTGCTAGTTTTGTAGGCTTCATCGAAGATGGGGATGCTGGCGGGGCAAGGAAACGGGGCAAGGAAACGGGGCTCATGCGGGCTTCCAAACTAGCCAATGCTCTGCAGGATAGAGACAAGGAACCGAGTCAAGCTAATGGCGGAGAAAGGATTGATGATCTGCAGGAGAGGGGGGCAGGGAAAAAAAAAGCGAGGTTGAGAGGTTGAGGAGCGATAGATGGGCTGGCAGCAAGGTTGTAAGGAGATGAACGATCCGTAGGTTAATGGAAGCTCAGACGATTTCGTGCCCCATTGAAGCAATAGCCTGTGCTCTCTGGCCCCCAGGCCTCTCTCTTAGCCAGAAAATCGTTGACCACCAATCTGTTTGCCTGAGAGTTCTCACACTGGGCGGCTGGTATTTCCAAGGCCCGAGGCACCGGAACTGAACCTCAAGATGCTTGTGGGCTTTCCTTGGTTGGCTTAGGCTTCGAAGAGGCTCGCCGCACCACGTTAAGACGTTTGACGTTTAGGTAGTTGAGGAATTAGGTAATGGACAAGCCTCCAGGGGGGGCCTGAAGGTGGAAAAAATAAGGCGGTCGGGGAAGCGCTAGGAGTCGTCACACTAGCTAGGGAGTTGGATTTGGTCTCGATTTGTGCCAGTCCCGGAGTCCTGTAATTCGTACTGTTTCAACCAGACATGCGGAGTACTGTGTGTGCCTGAGCTGGACTGAACTAAATCCACTAGTTAAATGCGCTGGGCTGGGCTCGGCTGGGTCCGTTGAAGTTACTGTGTAGAAACGACGTTGGCGCTGCTTCGGTCAGACCAAAATGCGGGTGGCTGGCGTTGATAATATCATTCATCAAAGTGAAACGAGGCAGACACGAGCAGATGAGAATATGCAAGGGACCATCTAATCATGGCAAATGAAGCGCAAGTGCAAGTACAAGTGCAAGTGAGGACAACAACGGTGCTGTCGGTAGTTCGAAAGATTTTGTTGTCGCCTTGGGGGAGTCGAGGTGTGGCTTCTTTTTATTAATTCTCAAGATCCAAGCAGAGTCAAGAACATCGCTGGACATGGAGCTACCCGTGCTCTACCATGGGTGGTTTATTGTGGACGGACTGTTAGTAGGAATGGCATCATATCATGAGAGAAAAGGACCCAAGCAGTGGGAAGTGACGTTGATGAGAGCCACCTCCGGCATCGCCTGGTGCGAATGGCTTCGTCCAGCCCACACAGTGGTTGCAGCATCCCACCACCACATAAGCCCGCTAATTGGAAGCCCCCGCTCCTGTTTTTGGCGCCGGGCGCGGGATGGCCCGGGGCCGCCAGACCAAAACCTAGACACCATACACCAGAACGTGACCCGGCTTCGACGGACGACGGACGATGAATGATTCTCACGACCAATCCCACAGCAGCCGGGAGAACTAGATCAGACCAATGGACGGGGAAAGAAGAAGAAAATCAGTCAACTTTTTCTTGACAACATAACTATGAAAGGAGAATAGAGAGACAACAAGAAGAAAACAACAGAGAACCAGCTAGGCCGAATGCCCCGCAGTCAAACGGAGCTACGGGGCATTATGCCCAACCTCCTCCGTGAGGTACTTACGTAGATGGTTCCATGTACAGACTAATCAGGAGCTCCGTAGTCCGTCTGAATTTTCGTCCCTGATGGCTGAGGAAAAGGGAGGCAAACCCCGTTCATCTAGAATCGCTGGTGGATCTTCCGCGGTACATCAATTGTTCACCTGAATGAATATCTCGCTGAGTGGTTGGATACATTGTTGAGGTTGCGCGTGGTAGCGGGTCGCCGTGGTCTCAGATATATTCCTTTCGTGTTCCCAATAGAATCTCCACTGGAGGAAAAAAAAATACATTCAAAGGCACTTCGATGACAATTTAGGATGGAGAGTATACGACGCAAAACAAATTTATTCATCATGAGGTGAGTGCCCAGGAAGAGGGTATGGTAGAGAAGCTCAACGGTGTCTCGCCATCTCTCTGCACACCAAATATATGGCAGAGCCCAACCAAGACTAAGAAAACTTGTCTCTTGCCATGTCAATATTGGTGTTCAAATCTTGTAGGCCATAGTTCAGCTGATTTTGGCACACATCCAATCTCGGGATCACCTCTTGAAAGAATGCTTCTACCGCGACGTCGTAAAAATTGATGCCTTTCTTGACGTCCTTGCTCGCACCGTTCTTGACAAAGGTCGAGCTGACAAACCCGACGTAGCTTATCAGATTCCGCTGCTTATATATGAACTATAATAGTAGTCAGCAAGTCGCGTTCTCCAGTAAGGACATGGGGCGACATGCATTCCAAACCTGGGTGCAAAGTTGGTATTTATCATCTAATGTGAAGGGTGTTGCCGTCGCCGCGGCATTGGCATCATTAATGGAGTTGAATGTACGGGTCAGGTTTGAAAACTTCTTCAAGAAAGGCTAGCGAGCAGTTAGCACCAGCTGGGGAGTTTGAGGTGGGGAGGCATTGTTACGCACGCGGATATACTGAGCCCCTGAGGAGTCATCTCCAGAGAGTGCAATTCGGTCGATGTAGCTGTTGACCAAGGCTGTCGATGAAGAGAGAGTAAGGATGTCATCTGACGTCTTGCTTGGTGAGGGAGCCCTTTGTTCCAGCCAAGAGACATCCTTCTTGGCAAAGGAAGACTCTTCTTCCTCTAGGCCCAGAGGGCTGGCTAGGCTCAATGACGCAGTCAATGAGATAATAGAGACAACTACCTGCTGAAAACGCATTGTGCTAGGTGCAAACGAATCTTCGAATGGAATAGCTGGCAAGCAATCCCAAAGGAGGATACTGTAGTACCATATATGACAATTGACTGATTTGTTATTGCTCCTTGGAAGATCTTACACACTTAGTAGGGTGCGACGTTATGCCTCCTGAGAAGCCGGACCGAGAGTTGCATTCCAACACGAACAACCTGATGGGATATGAAGGTGATAATGGGTTCCGAAACCGACAGGAATCTAGACCTATTCTCCACATACGTGGAGAGTCTAATGCGAGAACTCAATGACGCAGAAATGGTAAACATTGAAGGCACGAGGCATAGTGAATGCTTCCATAAACTCAGCCGAAACTGAAACATGAATAAGTTGATTCCAGAGACGTGGTAAGGCTGGTAGAATGAGGAAATTTCCAACGCGAGTGATACGTACTCGCACCTGGAATGGGTTGAGTTGAGATATGTTGTGATGTCTGCATTCAATCAATGCCACTAGTGAGAAACCTGCTAACAGGAACGTTGAAAGCGACAAAAGGTGGCACAAAGTAAGTGAGCATTGGCGAAAAGCAGGAAGGAGGGGGAAACCGCGAATGGATGAAAAATAAACTCAAAGGTATATTCATCAGTTAAGAAACCCAAAAAAAAAAAAAAAAAAAAAAAGTTCTTCAGTGATTAATGGACAGACATATTGACTGTTGGAGAATCAAAAGAAATTGGATGGCGTGGAGATTTTGCTCCCGGCAGGGCTTGAACCTGCGACCTTCGCATCACTAAGAGTGTCGAATGACATTATTAGTACGAAGCTCTAACCAACTGAGCTACGGAAGCCTTCCAATTTGTTGGAATGGACCACGAAAATAGAAACTAAGAAGCCGAATATTTTCGGTCCGAAAAATCCTTCACAGCAAAGTAAACGATTCTGACGAACGGGGTTGTCACATCACAAAACCCCATCACCACGTCTTTCATTCTCCACATGTCTTACACCATATATCACCTGCTTCTGAAATCATTTCCTCATTACTAAAGGCAAGCAATCAATTTTATTTATATAATCTCTCTCAATTTCGCTTAGCACCAACTATACTATCCCTTGAAACCCTTTCAACATCATCGTAATAGTATACACTTGCTCTGTCCCATCATTTTTCCCATCCAGTTCCCATTACAACCACTGACGCTGCGTCTTATACCTTAAAGTAATTCATAATCGAAGTTTTGGTATCCGGTAAATAGCATTCTTGCCTTGACAACAACTCAGCCTCATGCCCTGCCTAAGAGAGTGGGCACAAACGGAAAGATGCTCGCTACAATAGCAAAAAGCATGATATACCCTGGCCAATCCGTTCCATCCAGTGAATCATGGCCATTAGGCCCCATGGAGTCTTCTGTTGGCTCTATCAATTTTTTTGGCTCTATGATGTCCGTTGTCTCTGTGGTTTCCGTTGACAGTGCGACTGGTAGATGCTCAATGGTTAGAAAAGAGATCGTGGTAGGGTTATTCTGTAACAAATAATGGTTACTAATTTCGAACTCAGATACGTTTCGTGTGAAGTAAGTCCATATGTTCTGTACTGAGGTTGAGAATCCGCCAAAAAAGAACAACACAATAAGAAACATGACCGCAATGGCTGCTTTGCGAGGACAACCCGTGCGATTGCGCAAATTTCGAATGTACTCAGGTAGCGCGATATACTTTGTGTCTCTTTGATTAAACCCACTGCCCTCATAGCACACAACATGTGGTTGCATTAAGGTGTGAACCTCTGTACCAGGCATTCTCACGTCCACCCCAATGCAAGGCATGTGGCGGACGATCCTGGGAGTCATGGAGATTTTAACTCTTTTCATCGCATCATCAACGTTTGCTGTTGCTATTCTCTGCTGTCTGTGTCCTTGGGGTAGCGCTTGGGAAAGCTCATCTGCCTCCTGAGTGAAGTTGATTTGGTCCAAATAGTACCGATCGCCAGGCGTTATCCAGATATATTCAATAATCCCTGGCGAGACTCGGGTGCATATACTGAGCCAACCAGCGTAGGATATAACATCGTGAAGCCACTGGTAGAGCTCATTAACAGAAGGGGGGGAAGACTGCCATTCCTTGAGCTCTGTAGTCCATTCAAACGAGGGCAGAAGCAGCGTCAGAATTTGGACAGAAAGCCTGTCTACTTCGCTCCAGAAGAACGGGGGCAGCCCGCCGGTTGTTTCAAGATGCACGCGGTTGGTATGAGCACGAAGGTTGCTGCGTTGGAATCCTGGTTGGAAATCAGTATTCATGGTTCAAGTCAATCATAAAAGTTCATCGACGCACCTTCCGCATCGACCAATGAGACATCAGTCAACTGAAGGATACTCCAGTGCTCAGGGTCAGCACCGAAGAGGAGGCTCGAAAAGACATGGGTATCAAGGATTCTCATAATGACTGCAACAATGAGCGAAGGCCTCTCGGTATTGCTCCGAAGCAAGGTGGCCCATTGCTTGGTAAGTGGATCTGGCTGAGCTATGAGCTGCACGTATTTGAGGAACTCATCCCTATGATTTTGTAGCCATGGCGAGAATGTGGCTACATCCGTTTTGCCATCGTCATTACCACCGGGAGAGAAAGCTCTCGAGGCTAGGGTTTGAATTTCGACAAAAAGATCAGAAAAGTGGCCCTCAAAGAATTCGCCAGAGTAATCCTGGACTATTTGCTCAAACAGAAAAGAGCGTCGGGTTGGTATAAATTGGTCAAAACCTTTCATCTTCGTCGTGCTAGGCTGACAGGTCGAAAATCTCTCCTCGTTGTAATAAAGACAGGTAGATGGTGGGAATAAGTTGAGTTTCGTTAGATAGGAGGTTGGTAACATGTAAGGATTGAGACGAGATATTAAATTTGCGAAATGAAAAACAAAAAGGAAATCATTCGAGGACACTGGTTATTTATCGAGACGTCGATGGTCTCATTGATGCTGTGTGGCTGGCTGTCTGGGGAATTGCGGCCAAGAAGGTCATGCCTGAACTTAACATCAAAACAGAGCCGCTACGACTCTTGTTTTTGCGAACAACATCCTTTGTTTGAGCAGCACCTTTCTCAGCGGCTGTGGTCTTCGTATCGCGGTCCATTGCGTGTGAGGTAGGGGTACAGACAGGCCCAGGGCAAAGACACAATCAATTTGAGCAATGGTTGGGGGATGGCACAACTTGGAGATAGTAAGAGAAGCGGCACACTTGCAAGCGAGTTGCTTTGTTCAGATGAAGAAAAGATCGTGGCTTGATGAAAGGAAGTATTACGGAGATGAAAGAATTATCGATGTACACAATCAACGAATAAGTAAAGTTGCTGATGGCAGCCCAAGAAGCCCAAGAAGCCCATGAGGGGTCAGAGAGGGGTCATGAGGGGTCATGAGCGTGGGATGGAATGGACATGAAACTTCAAAACATTCCAGAATGGCATAGCTGAACTCAATAGTCCCCTACATGGTAGCTTTTGGGGCGTGGGATATGCTGATCTTTGGGAGCAACCCACCTCAGACATACGTAATAATGCTCTTGAGGTCTCAAAGTACAGATCGAATTATCTTCTCATTTATAATGGCGTGGTTTGAGGCAGATTTTGTGCTAAGAACCTGTGCTGAGAGCCTTGTTTCCGAGGTCGGTCTGGGGGAATATGCATCGACTTGCACCTTTGTTCGTTGCGACCAAACTAGTGAGCCCTGCTGATCATGAATGAATGGGTGGGGGACCGTGGGGTGCCGTTTGGAGAAGATATGTGTTTTTTTTATCAGATGTATGACATCTCAGCATCGCCCTAGGCGGAAATGCACGGAGTTTTAGTATTCCTGACTACTGGAAATTGACGAAATGGTGCAAGCGAGGGCCAAATCGTGGGTTTGAAGTGGAGGCCCCAATATGTGTATGGGCATTTCTGCATGACTTGAGCAATTTATCTCGGCAAACGGAAACAGGCGCGAGGCACTTCGTCGAGAAGAAGAGGAACCGAAAACTAATGAAGAACAAAAAGACGCAGCCCCGCACACTGAAGGACAAAGGCGGTCCCTTGGCGTTAATTTGATGTGTAAGTCCTCGTTCGTTCACAAACGATGACATGATTTATTCGCTTTTGCAAAGAATAACAACAAGAGCCAGATGACCACATCTTTCCCTTCTGGGGCTATTATTTGAAGGCTCAAAGATGAAGTCGTGCGTACTACTAGAAACATAGGTGAACTACATTATTGAAGAAGCTCCAGAGTTGTGAGCCGATGGTCCCATATACTGATTGATAACAGCCTTATAAAGAACTAGGTCATACCTAATTCGGGAACCTGGTCCTCATAGTTTGTTCTCTCTCTCACGGCGGCCCCAGCCTGCATCTTCTGTTCATGCCTAACATTCCAGGCATAATTTCCCAGACAGATTTCCCAGACGCAACAGACTGAAGGAGGCATAGGGAATTAAGACCCACCTGCGCTCAATTGATTGGCCGGAAGGAAGCATCGCCACTAGAGGTATGCAGTTGGGTTACTACACCCAGGCAGTTGCCAGAACGGGCACGGAGTACACAGAAGAGTGCACAGACAAGTACGAAACAAGAAGTACCTCTCGGTTTTCGACCAGCACCAAGATTTTTTTTCCCAACTGGGGGCTTTCCGCCGCAAAATCGAAACCACCCTCAAACAAAGTGAGATTCACAATCTCCAAACGCCACTCTTAACCTCAACCTATTCAAATTCAAACCATCTATTGTCGACTGTTGCCTGGCGCAGAGTCGCATCCCTATAAAATTCAAGCGGAAGCAATCACCTCGACCGATTTCTTTCCTTTCGCCCCACCGCCGGTCCGCCTTTCCACTTTCTTTCCACCAAGTCCCCCAAATTTGCCCCGCGATCCTGTCCAGCGATTCGCTCTTTGACCTTGACCACTGCAACTTCGATTCTGCAAGAATCATCAACTTCTCCAGTCACAATGGCTGCCGTCGCAACCCAACCCCCCAAGATGGACGAGCAAGTCGATCTCTCGACCATCCCCGTCGACCCCCAGGGCAAAGAGGACACTTCCGATGCCAAGGATGATGAGCCCGTCACTGTTTTCCATGACAAGGACAACTTCAACGTCAAGCACCCTCTCCAGAACAAGTGGACTCTCTGGTTCACCAAGCCCCCCATTGGCAAGGTGCGATAGTCTATTTAACGTGGGCCAGTCTGTTGGATAATAACTGACCGCAAGACAGGGCGATAACTGGAATGATCTTCTGAAGGAAGTCATCACTTTCGACTCAGTGGAAGAATTTTGGGGCGTCTACGTAAGTTTTATCATTCCATGCAAACTCTCTGATTCGACAACATAAATCTAACTAATAGCCCAGAACAACGTCGCCGCCGTCTCCGAACTTGCCCTCAAGTCCGACTATCATCTTTTCAAGGCCGGTGTCCGCCCCGAGTGGGAAGACCCTCAGAACAAGCACGGTGGCAAGTGGTCCTACCAGTACAAGGACAAGCGCAACATCGATGTCGACCATCTCTGGCTTCAGGTTATGATGGCCGCTATTGGCGAGACCCTCGAGCAGGATGAGGATGATGGTGAGGTCATGGGCGTTGTTGTCAACGTCCGAAAGGCCTTCTTCCGAATTGGTGTTTGGACCCGAACCATTGGAAAGAGCATTCCCGGCCGTGGCGACGGTGATGTTGCTGGGGGTAAGGGCCGCAGCAACGAGAAAGGCAGGGAGATCCTGATGTCTATTGGCCGTCGGTTCAAGCAAGTCCTCGAGTTGCCACCAAACGAGCAGGTTGAGTTCTCTGGCCACACTGACAGCGCCCACGCGGGAAGCACGCGAGCCAAGGCCAAGCATGTTGCCTAAGGCGATGGCAGTTGCTGAAAAGGGAACTCACTGGGGCTTTTAAAACACAAAAGATATCCATTACTATGCCTTGGCCAAAATTTTCCTCCCTTT
The DNA here is from genome assembly GCA_024336345.1 of Mariannaea sp. PMI_226. Taxonomy (NCBI): domain Eukaryota; kingdom Fungi; phylum Ascomycota; class Sordariomycetes; order Hypocreales; family Nectriaceae; genus Mariannaea; species Mariannaea sp. PMI_226. Next base: position 3,308,118 of record JANFOG010000001.1, on the reverse strand, counting down.
TATTTGTCAAGTTATATCCCTGATGGTGGACAGATGAAAGGATGAAAGGAGAGACATGAGGTTATTTGGAAGTCAGGAACGCAGAGTGAAGCAATAATCTGGCTCTTGCTTGGCCATGACTCGGGCGAGACACGAATTTCTTTACAGGTTTATGTTAGCGTTGCTAGGGATATCATTCATCAGTCGAAATGGCCACGACCAGTATGAGGATAACGAGCTAGCCACCAGAGCTATTGTGGGTTTAGAATAGATTTATTGTAACGTTTTCACCCATCTCTTTTTTGTCTTCTGAGATGCCTTGTTCGCATTGCCGCCTACCTTGAAATTTATGTTCATCTTGCGTACATCCAGTGGGGTCGGAATAGCCAGGAGATTACGAAGGCTTTCGCCGCATGACTTCTCGTGCTTGTCGTGCCTCTTGTATCTATCGGTACGCTCAAAAGCATATATATAAACCTATCTACGGATATTTTTGTCGTCTCACCTCTCCTATAAAGTATGTCCACTAATACCCCCCTAAGAAAAATGAAGCTAGTTATAACGTGTGGCAGGCCGAGTATGTTACACTTCATTATCACTAAACTCATCAGCAAAGATAGCCTTGACTAGTTGCTTCTTGTTGATCTTCCCCATGGCATTGCGGGGGATGTGGTCAACAATGCGCATAACTTGGGGTATCTTGTAATTGGCCAGGCGATCTTTGAGGGCCCGGCGCATATCTAGAGGCGACCACTTTGTGGTAACGTCTTGGTCGAGGATGATGATCGCGCCGACCTTGTGGCCCCATTTACCGCTGGGGACAGCGACCACAGCCGCTTCCGCCACTTGAGGGAGGGACAGGAGCTCGCGCTCAACCTCGAGGGCGCTGACCTTCTCACCACCGGTTTTGATAATGTCCGCTGACTTGCGGCCTTGGATAAAGTACATGGGTCCACGAGCCCAAGGCTGGGAGGCGTTGTGCCCGGCATTAGCGACGGAGCGGCGGACGGCAACGTCGCCGGTTTTGAACCAGCGGCCCTTACCGTCTTCGCCTTCTACAAACTCATTCGCAGTCGCGGTTGGGTTACGCCAGTATTCACGGAAAATGGTGGGACCACGAAGTTGAATCTCGCCTGATCGCTCACGGCCAGTGTCTACGTCAATCTCTTCCCCTTCCTCAATGATCTTTCCGGTATCGACATCGACGAGTCGAGCTTCTACTGACGGAAGGGGCCATCCGACACTGGCATCCACACGGTCCTCAAAATCAAGTCCACAACTGAGGGCCATACCGACTTCGGTCATACCATATCGCTCAAGAAGGACGTTCCCATGGCTCAGCTCCCGCCATGCCGACTTGATCGGAGTTGGTAGCGCGGCGGAGCCAGAGATGGCAAGGCGCATGTGCTCTGGGGACGTTGCGGTGCGGCCTGCCTCCTGGATCTCTGGGCTTAGGGCTTTGTAGCTGGTAAGAAGGCGGCTATAAACTGTAGGAACAACAGTGAAGAAAGTGATCTTGTCCTTGGTGCACTCTTGGCCGGAGTCTGCGACAAATGGAGCTGAAAGGCGCTTCCATACTGCGTCAGCATTGAATGGGAACATGAACTCGATTGAAGATCCAGCTAGAAGTGGGGTGAGGATTGCGTTGACAGTGCCATGGATATGGTGCAATGGAAGGACGTGAAGGAGACGGTCGGCGGGTGAGTAGTTCCAAGCCTCAAGGAGAGAGCGCGACTGAGCAGTAAGGACTGACTGAGGAAGCAAAACTCCCTTCTGTGTTATGTATCAGCACCAAGAATCTCCCAAGAAACGGAATGTCAAATAAAGCATGAAACATAAAATGGAGAGTCGTCTCTTACAGGCCGGTTCGTCGTGCCCGATGTGTAGAGCATCATACCAGCCTCTCCGGGGTCGGCATCACTCAGCGCAATATGCTCGTGACTTCTACCTCCCTTGTGTTTCAACAACTCGAGGTGCGCGGGCTTAATTGTAAGTTCGGTCGCTAGAACCTCTTTGGCCTTGGCGTTGAACTTGGAGGAGGAGACTAGCAAAGAGGCTTCGCTTTGGTTGAGGATGTATTGAAGCTCAACAGCTGGAAATGCCGGGGACAAAGGAACAGCGATCGATCGAGCAGCCATGATAGCAAGAAGGGTAACTGAGTAATTGCCAGTCAGTGTGCTGAATGTGTGGTCAGGATGGATGACAATATCGTTTCTCACCAATATAGTCGTAGCTATTTTCTACGAGGAACGCAATACGCTCGCCATTGAGGTCCTCGCGGCCAATAGCTTTAGATAGGCTATCTCGTGCGTGGCGCACATCACCGAGAAGCTCGCCATACCTGAAGGTGCGACCAGAGAGGGAATGAACAGCGACGGTGGAATCAGGATCGTGACGCGATATGGCTTCGAGTAAGGGAAGACGTGGCAAGGAGGATATACTTCTAAGGGTGGGAGTAACAAAGGATCGGAATGAGGTTGAAGTTAAAGGACGCCGGTGGGCAGGAGAAACGAGAGATCGGAGAAGCGCCATTGTTGCAAAGGATCGAAAGGTGATGACACAGGAAAGGAACAGAATATGCAAGTCAATTGCATTTGGGACCCGGCGTGGAAGAATGCGTGAGCGGAGACGCAAACGTATAAGATCCGGTCCTGCGGCACATTTGAAAACCGAGGTCTGAAGTTGTCAAGGTGGTGACGGAGCAGACTTGAGATCCGAGCATCGCACTTCTCTTGCCGTCGTGCCGTGCACAGCTCGGTGTGGTTCTGGTGACGTCGGATAATGGAGCCCCAGGGCCGTGAGGCGAGGCCAGGATCCACAAGGGAACCCCGCCGATGAATTTGCCTCGACGGCTCTTTATAGCCTATCTTGCCAATCTGCTATGGTAAGTGTTTTACCTATGTTAGGAAACAGTCATATTGATGAAATGCAAAATATGGCGCGGCTTGGTCTCCAAGATGCGGGATACTTGCAAGCAAGCGCCGAGTAGATGATTTAGCCCAATGATTTTTTTCTAGCGTACGTGTTGCTCATCAGCAGGCAATAACCAACACCTCACGCGAGAGGTGGGTGATAGCTGAGCATGTTGAATAATCGGATAGACATCATCTTAATCACCATTTTACTAGCTAGCCCAGCGAAATCTGGACTTTAGACATCGTAGCAATCGCCAAGGAAGAGGATAAGAGAACACACCAGGACTAAAATGCAGTGTAGAGCGTCAATTGACAATGTCGCTGTGTCTACATCGCCAACACTTCTCGTTTACCCTGTAGAATATACGCTCTGGATACCAACCTCCAGTGCTTTATGCAAGGAGGTACGGAGCGCAATACACCAAAACCAACGAGATAAGACAAATTGTAGTCTGCAAAATCAAAATACAATTGGAAGTCGCCTGAAATATAGCATCCATTTGCATCATTCCGATACTATGCAAGGGCGATAGTCGCAGATTTGCAGGCAAGGTACCTTGATCTTGTTGCAGGGCACTCGGAATCAGCGATGAATACCGGCAATTGGAACCAATCATACGCTGGTTGCTGCACGATGGTGGCTGACCTCTTGGGCCGCGTGATGGGGCAGAAAGGCTTCGATTCTGCCCGCCTTGTGCAACTGCAATTGAGGATTGCACGCTTTACCTGTACATACAACCGTATTCTGTTGTTTCCTTTTGATGGGGATTTCGCTTACCCCCCCTCCCCCAATTTAAGCGAATGCGCTCGCTAGCGATTTCTCAACAACAAGGCTTCCACCGCCTCCTCACCACGATCTTCCTTCAGGATCCACCTACCAAGTGAGGCAGGATGGCACTTGGGCAGTTCGAGTTTGCGCTCCTGACGAGTGTCGCTGCCGCATTTATCATCTTCACTCCGCAGCCTCTGGTGCTATTACGCAACCTTCTCCTATGGGCCGGTTTCACTTGGCTCGCCTGGCACGGCCACGAATGTTGGAACACGTCTCCATTGCTTCGGCGGCTGGTCGATGGTCTCTGCGCCGGCGATGGTGTCTCTGCCGCACTGGAAGTGACGCACCAATATCTTCTCGAGGCTTTGGACAGCTGGAAATCCGAAGCCGGCCCAGAGCTTCGCCGTAATCGTGCTTGGCTTCGTATATGGGGAGCCAGTTTGATTGTGCGAGCCCTGCAGTGGCTACAAGATGACGGTACTACTTCAGGTATACGACATACCCTTTATCTCAGATCTAGAATGCCCACTTGACAGTTGCTAACGGGATTCTTTGAAGACGGCGTATCCAATCCTAACCGCAGCCATGCTCGTCCTTCCAAATACCAAATCCTTCTTGTGACAAAGCCCTCTGCTCAAGTATACGGGCCTGTGAGCGATCATCTGTGTGCGAGATCCGACGTTCCTCAGCCGATACCTTGGGACACTACCTCTACAGAAGGCATCCCGCCCATGATGACATCGTTGGCATTTCGGCGAGACTTTGCCCTCTGTCTCGTACCTACGCAAATATGGAAGTCTACCAAGAAGACACTCGCCGAAAAGTTCGAGGGCCAGAAGTTTTGGGACTACTATGGCGATGCAGGCGGCTCGAGAGCGGTTGCGTGGACCCGGGAATCTGTTGGCCAGATTAATGCTATCCAAGAAGTTGGTGTTACTACATGTGAGGGAGACGCTGTTGCTCTATGCACAGAGCGTGAGTTTCCCATGAGAGATACCGCCTAGGGCCCACGAATTACTGACCTTTCCCGCTTGTAGACTATGACCAAGTTCGAACAGGTTGGAATTATTTGAGCATCTGGTGGAGTGACGCCGATTTCGCCATCGTCCTGGCGGGCCTTCTAACAGACGACGTAGGCCTGTCCGTCTGCCGTGCTCTCATATCGCGTCGAGACGAACTTAGACAGACAGAAGTCATAGAACCAAGGCAGCAGACCCTACACCAGGGAGGCTCAATAGCTATGGTGGCCACCATAGGTGCTGGCGTACTCATCCCGATGACCGGAGGCCTTGCCGCACCTCTCCTCGCGCCGGTTGTTGCGGGTTCGCTTCTTGGGAGAGTGGCATCCGACGTAGCCGGGGGTGCATTAAAGTTTGGTGAGATGAGGCGTCTTAAACGGCGCGAGGAGGCACGTGATGCCATCCAAGAGAGATTTCCCCAGCTGAATAAGATATTCGAATAATTTTCTTAGAATTAGCTATGGAGTACGGAGTAAAGGGTTTCCTAGAATACATTTCCCTGGCTTTCATACGACAAAATCCACCGCATCAGGTACCTTACCCTACCTTTGCCAACTCAACACTCACGTGATGATATCATGCTGCAGCCCAGTGCTACACGAGGGTCAGTGAGCTGCCTTAGTTGTATTGACAACTTCCAACACATTGGGGAGGATGATGTTGAATTTGGAATGGGACATTGCACCAGATAGAAGACCACCCTGAAGTTTATCCACAGGAGCTACCTACGTTTGTATCTATACAAACAGGTTACTATTTGACTGGGTGCCTATCAGGGGTTGCCCGCGCGTATCTACCAGTCTCGCCTATCTCGGAGACGGTGAGCACACTCAGTTTTATTGACTATTTGAGGCATGGTGTTGACACATGCTAGCGCAAGAACTATCTACGTGTACGTAGGATGGAGGCAAGTTTTCTCCTCTCGGCCTGAACCCGAGCAAGGTGGGATTTTTTTTCTCATGTTTTAATTTTTATTTACAAAAGGGCAAGAGGAGGAAAAAGAAAAAAAAGAAAGAAGCAAACGCGGCAAACCAACAAACCATGGTCATGTGGATGCCACTGGATGTCTGGGCCTGGACAAAGAGGGGCGACAAAACTGACAAGATAGTTACCGGTATGCTGGCAGCGGAGCGGGACGCATGGGGAGGGAGTGGAAGGGGGGGGAGGGGTAGTTGGCACAGTATGACTGTAATGCTTCTTTCGAAGGTTCTGTGCGCCCATGCGACGTCAGGGACCCCTGCTTGTGACTACTTGAGAAGGGACATGCAACTTGTTCGGATGTCTCCACGATCATCACACCGTCTTCTTATGGTGGATGCTTATGTGTGCGCCTGTTGGGTTGGAGCTGTTCGTCAACAACGACTCACAGCTGTCAACACCTGATGTCACAGTTGCAGACACGGAGCATACTTGGACATGTCGGCATGCAGGAGTCTCTGGAGCACCTCGTACATACAGGACATCATTGCATCCTGCACCCAATCTTGTCATATCATTCTCCTCGGATTTTTTTTGACTCAAGTCTCTCTCCTTCCCCGGTCTCCCCGCGCCAATCAGTGGGATGGTGGTGTGGATTTGTTCCAGCCCCAGGCTCGCATATCAACCTCCTGGAAGCAAGGGCGTCACACCGGGTTCCGCCCGCTTGGGCCGTACCTACAGAACGACAGGCAAACTACTGTACGAAGGATAGTACGGAGCCCAAACGTGCCTTCATGCCTACGTGCCTCTTGAGTAGCGGCGGGAGAACTCCACACCGCCGATGTGAAGCTGCTTGCCTTGAATGCTGGCAATGAGCCCGTAGTTTGGGAGAGAGAGGGGGGTCCGTTTCATGAAGGTGAAGTCATGCTGCTGCTTGTGGTTCAGACTGAGGAAAACAAAAACCTTGACGAGGTGATTGGTGAACCCCAAAAAGACCGTTCACACCTGGGGGACCGAGATATCATCTGTTATTTCTTCTTCTCGAAGCATGCCAGCATGATCAGTGCTTGAGCACAGTCATACAGATACGGTACCAGCACAGATATCGCCAAGATAATCTGTTTGGAGGGAGGTACGTACTGGTTGGTATAAACTTTGATTGACACTGGACTTGACTTGCCGCTGTCCATCTCGGGACATGGGAGGGTGTACCCACCCACCGCCTTTTCCCCCCCCTTGAGTCCGGTCCCAGGTCCCCGGCTCATTCCACATGTCTTCACCGCTTCTCATCGATCAGTTGCTTGCGGCGGTCTGCCATTGGGGCCTTTTAGCTGCTGCCCACTCCTACCCCAGCAAAAGGGCTGGCCCCCCTGGTCCATTCGCCAAGGAACAGCGAGCGATTACCGGAATGGTCATTGCGTATCCGTACAGGATGTAGGTTCCCACGCCAGTTCTGTACATTTCGACAAACAACAGGAACATACATACCTAGGATACCTACAGAACCCCAAAGATGTCAGAAGCGGCAGAGTTGCCACCCAGCCCAACCTCATCAGTTAAGGGGCCTAGCACGAAGTATCGAGGACATGGTAGACTCACTGGCTTGGCTGGCCCCCTGCTGCACTACAGGCTACAAGATGCAAGAAAAAAACCGAAAGGGAAAAAAGAAAAAAGAAAAAAAGCCACCACCACAGTACTGCTTGAATGTGTCATGGGTTTGATATGCAAGATCCCTATTTAGGTGATGATGTGTACAGAAAAAGTACGAAGTAACCCGTAAATGACAGTACATTATCTCCCAATTATACCGGCAGCAGGAAGGAAAAAGAAAGGCGTGATGTGAGGGTGTGATGTGTGCGTTGTGATGCGCTGTGCTGCAGCCTGAGCCATGTCGGTTGTTATAGGTACCTGCCGGTAATTAGTACCTTTGCTACGTAGGCACTTTCGCGGTGCCTTACTGAGTAAAGATAGGTATCTACGTCAGGCACTGGTTCATAAGCTCACCGACCATCACACCGAAACGCCAACAGATTCAGTGTAAATTTTTCCTCTGGTTGGCAAAGAAAGTACCATAGTACCCGCCTGTTCGGCAATAAATCTGTCCCCCATCTCCCTCTTTATTCCTTCCTACCCTCCAAGTTAGTTCCCCTCCAACTATTCATTCCTCTTTGCTTCTTAATTCCTATTTTGCCTCCCTCATATCTCTCACTACAATCTCCTCCCATCTCCTTCTCTTTATCACACAGAAACCTGCCAGTTGGGGAAGCCGCGGAGTAACAAAAGCCAACAAAAGGAGCAGGAAGAAACAAAGGGCAGGCTTTGGAACCAACTTTGTCCCAACCTTTCAACACTTTTCTCGTCTTCTCATCTATTTTATCTGATCTTACCGCCACGCACCTGTTCTGTCGTCTCAAATCGCTTTTCGACCCTCGGTCGTCCAAGTCTCGTCCCTTCCGGCCTATATCGTGCCACTTTGCGAGCTTTGGTGCTTGGCAGCCAATCACTGTAGCGCCGAGGCGGGTGGAAACCAACTAAGTGCAGACCAAGGTCGATACTCGAAAAAAAAAAAATTGGCAGTCTTACTTCCTTCCACCTGAGCCTTCGCTTTCATCTCTCTCATACCGGTTCACACCTCATGTTTCGACGATACGCGCTCGGCTTCTCGAGCGTCGGACGACAGCTCTCCACCATGAGCTCCAACACTCCTGTCGAGGACGTTATTCGGGCCAAGGTATGCAGTCCTCCACCAGCTCACTCAACCCTGCCATTTCAACCCTGCCATTGTCAACACGGGTACGAATACTAACATGACCACCAAAGATCACCGCCGCCTTCAACCCTCAGTCGCTGGAAATTTACAATGATTCCCACAAGCACGCCCATCACAAGGCCATGGCCGGCAGCACCTCAAAGGAGACCCACTTCCGGTAAGTCTTCCGAGCAGCTCCTTCTCATTCTCGTTTGCCAGTCTCACCCCATTCAATTGCATCCCATGACCATGACCCCATCGCCAACATCTCACGCCACTCTTCCGCATACGTATTCCAATTCATTCTTGAACATTCGCCTTCGTATCTGGACAACCACTGTGTACATTTCGAAGCAAAGAAAGCCACTGCTAACCTTATCGTCAGAGTTGTCATCATTTCGGAAGCCTTTAACTCCAAGATGCAGCCCGCCCGACATCGGATGGTGTATGCTCTGCTCCGGGATGAAATGGCCGCCGAGGGCGGTATTCATGCTCTCCAATTGCGTACCTTGACACCTGACGAGGAGGCCCGTCAGCTGAAGAAGAAGAGAGCCGAGGAGGCACAAGTTCAGGAAGACCCCGAGGCGTGAACAAACTCACGACTTACTCGCAACAAACTTTCATGCTCAAGATTTTATGATGAAAAGATTAATGATTCGGAATCGAGAAAACCAAAAACCAAGTAAAACGACAAGGATCAGTTCGTAACACAGGATGCAAGGACCAGGAAACAGCAAAAAGAAAAAGTTCATGTCAAGATGCACACGCAGCAGCAGACAAGAGAAGGATCGCGCCCAAGTGCCAAGCCGAAGGGAGATTGACGTCGAGGTCGAACGAAGAAGGCGAAAATTGCAAAAAGAAGATCCACAAACAGTACTTCGTAGAATGGCACGCGCTCCTCGGGGAGAAAAAGCAAGCACTAGGTATTCAATTCTGTTCGAGTTTCCCAGGCGTTCGGGTCTTTTGAAGGACAACTAGTCCATTAACCTAGATTGCCAAGTTACTATAGACAAGTTGCCCACGCACAAAATATATCTTGTCTTTTTTTTTTTTTCTGTTATTCAAATCTTGTTGGGATTCTCGATTGCTTTGACAGTCAAACAGGTTATTATTATTGTTCCTTTAATTTCATGTGCTACGCACACATGCTACTCGACCTTTTGCGAGCCCAGGATCCAATATCTCTTTTTGTTCTCCTACAAACCGCAATACGCCTATCCTGGGTATCGAAGATGATGTTGCACTAACTCCCCAATACCGACGCACCCAACTTATGAAGCGCCAAAAGTGAATCAGGAAACAGGGAGCTCAAAAGCAGATACAAAGACTCCATCAATCAAAATGCCATTTTACAACCAAAATGGCTGACAGCCTCAGCAACCTAATTGCGATCAGGTTTGCTGCTACTCCTCATAGCCCGAGTATCCATGGTTCTCCGTCGCAGAAAGTGTTCTCGCAACTTCGCACGCTCCTCAGCAGTCCGTCTTCTCGGGGTGGCGTCAGGTTTGACACTTGCAGCAAGCTTTGCGAAGTACTGCGATGTCCGGGGAGGTCGCATTCTTACGGCTGGCGTCGCAATCGATGAGGAAAAACTAGTGGAGCTCAATTGTGGTGATGGGGGAGGAGGCGCTTGGGTTAGAACTCGTTGTCGCGATGCACTCATCAAGCGCGGCACTGAGCTGGAGGGTTGTTGTGTCCCGTTGGACTCCAAGTTGTTGGCAGCTTTCTCTTCGGCTCTATCAAGATCCATCCGTGCCGAGTGATTTTCGCCGCTTTCTGCCTCTGATACCTTTCCGAGATCAATAACAGGTTCCGACTCTTGGACGTCTTCTTTCATAAACTCGTCAACCATTTGATTGGCGGCTACGACTTGCTTTGGATATTGTTCAAGAATATACTCGACATTCTCCCTACTTACTACCAGACGATTGAAAATGGGCAAATCTGGCAAAATATTGAACCATTCAATAGCAGGAAGCGGTTCTTGATGTACTCCAGCCTTTCCAACATAGGTTAAATATGTTGGAAACGCTCGTATAAAGTCGTCGTAGAGGCACCCTCGAAGCATTCTGTTGTTCTGCATGAAACGGAGCATCACGCAGGACGAGATAAACTTCTGAAGAGTACCATGGTAGTCCTCCTCATATTCTGGATAGGCCATTGTATATATACTGTAGGGCTTGAAGTCTCCATCCATGACGTTGGGTAGGTGTGGCTGATTATTTCGTGTCTTGGTATCTTGGTTGGAATCCGTGGCGGGTGGTTGCGCTTGCGACTCTTCAGCAACGGCATCCATGTCGTTCCTGTGGCCATTGCTGTCTGAATTACCATCAAGATCTAGCATATCAACATCTTTCATATTTTCAACTGATTGCATGACAAAGCTAGGAGTTCTAGGTTCATCAAACGTAGCAGGAATAATGGAAGAAGGTGACGTCGACCCTGAGCTTGGAACTTGCGAGAACGTCTTCGTTGGAGCGAGGCGATTCTTCACATGATGATTTTTCTTTGAGGTAGTATCGTCGAAATGAATCGGTTTCATCCGCCGCTCACGGCGCTGTTCGAGCGGATGAGCATGTTGCGGGTTTGCCAGCTTGGGGCTCTGCGTAGTAGTGGTGCCAGCACTCAGTGAAGGTGCCGGGAGAGTCTGCTGGGCACATGGTGGTGTGTCCATAGTCCGGTTTCCAGATGGAATCGAGGAGGCAACCGTGGCCGCAACCGCGGCTTGAAAATGCGCAGCTTCTCGGTTAACAGGAACATCTTGCCACTCATGGGGCTGAGGGAGTTCCATTTCGAGATCATCTTCAGGTCCATCAGAAGATGGATAAGTTGATACTAAGGCAGGGAATGGAGGAGGGCCCATAGGAGCCTTTGGCGTTTCACGGACGACAGAGGACTCTGGGATGACTCGTGGAGGCTGAGGTTGTTCCGGTGATGACGGCCAGGAAATAAGTTCCTCTGGTGGTGAAGATGGTGCATTTCCAGCATCACCAGTTTGAGGATGGGTAAGCTGGACGCCAGCGTGAGAGGGGCTCGTCCTTGGGGCGGCAGAAATACCATTGCGCAAAATTGGCTGTGTCGGCAAGTGAGGTTGAGATTGGACCTGGGCCTCTTCTGCTACTGATATGCTCGCAACATACGCCTGTGTTGCTGTCTCTAGAACATGTTTGGGAACATTGGGGCGACGGCGTGCACTCTTGGAGTCGACCGCCCATGATTCCGGGGAATCTAGAAGCGCCTGTTGATCCTTGGGGATGGCCGTCAGGTTGCGCGTCTCAATGAGATTCAGCATATCTCGCGAAGAGTAGGGACTGGGAGACATCTAGACGGATTCTGGCCCAAGCCTTGTAATGCCAGTGGCGATATGCGTCATAACTGTCTATTTTAGGCAGGCTCACGTCCACGTCCTAGAGGAAGGAGGATACCTGCCCTTGGAACGAGACGATATTGAAGGGATTTGAGAATAGGGAATAGGGATCAGCAGGTGTATCGTGATAGCGACAGTCGAGAGGCATGGACAATAGAGTCGCAAACGACAGACTAGATTTTCTCCAGTGCTCTCGTCCTCGTCAGCGCGTCAGAATCAGTGACAGCAGGCGCGTACCGTCGTAAACCAGCTGGGCACTCTGGACTTGCGGGGCCTGGCCCTGGCCCTGGCCCTTCTGACTTCCTCTTATTGTCAAATGGCCCGCCCCCGGAGTGGCTGGCAATAAATACAGAGGACGGCCCGTTCGTTGGGCAGGATCATCTACCGGGTACTAAGTACCTTGGCCTCTTATGTCATCTCACCGATTTTTGCGTGGGGGGCATGTCTTCAATTTTAGTACAAGGAACATTGGCTAAGTTAGCGCCCATTCTTGTGGCCTAGTCTGACGACATGATAGCTCTGAGCTGTGACGCCTCCAAGATAAACCATGGTCGTCATCTACTCACAACTCGATGCTGTAGTGCTTATTGCTGCATCGAGTATTTTGTCCTTTCAGCGCCGCATCTAGGCAACTACCCTAGTTTTTGTTGGCTTTGCCAGTTTTTACCCCGTTTGTTCGCCGCCCTTCTCAGCCCTTCTCCTTCTCCCCCAACTCCACGATCAGCGAACCCTGTAGATCGACCGCTTCATCGGGGCTGCCATTTTGTGACGACGAACTCAACCCGCCCACGTCGTCATGCTTTCTACACCTCATGCCTAGGGTTTCCTGAGGTCTCCTTGACCATCAAAAGTTGCGGCCACAGCAACTAAAGAGTAAGAATTCATGGACCCGGCTTCTGAAGCTGTGGGCTGTGGGCTTGCTGCCTCCGAATTCTTGACCCATCACCAACAGCGGCTTCATACGCGCTCAACGCGAGCCTATTCCTAGCGATACATCGCTTCCAACGCCCTTCGAGGATACAGCGTCATGGCCAGCAACAGCAATAGGCCTACCACCGGCTCCGTAGCCTCGGGATCTGCGATCTCTCCTCTCCGAACACGCCGTGATTCTATCAACTCCATTTCTGTTAGCTCCATCACCGACAAGGAGCAGCTCGCCCACACTCTCGACAAGATACATAATTCAGCTAGCCAGTGCGACTCTCTTACCGTATTCAACGATTTCGCACCTCCACCTGGTGGCGCTCCAACCTCCGAAAGTAGGAGTGCAGCCGGTGATTTGGTTCACCAGGGCCTTAGCGGCCTGTACAGTCGACTCAGAGAGGCGGTTGGTGCGGGCAGCTCGTCTAAAGGCACTGCCGAAGATAATACTGCAGAAAAAGTGGAAGTATCGTCAAAGAGGGCGTCTATAACTGGCGGCCATGTTTCGAGAGCATCAATAAGTTCGCTTAACCGAACCGAGACCGCCGCCACAGCGTCCACCATCACTACGCAATCGCCTCATCCAAACGATGTTTCTTCGTCAGTTGTCTCGGCTGGGACTGCCGACGGCCGATCGCAGCCGCCTGCACCAACCAAGCCTTCCAGCATCAGTCTCATGACCGGGAGCAAATCAAACCAAACGCCAAAGGCGCCAAGTTCGATCGCTGCGGACCCCACTATTGCGCCAATCACCGTGCATCGAGATGCCAGTCACAGCACTATTCGCACTGAAGACAGCACCGGCCATGGATCCAGCCGGAAGAGCGTGACCAGGGTCGATCTACAGGCACATCTTGGAACGAATGAATCATCTGCCAGTCTGTACGACTTGAAAGACGGCAAACTGCCACCTCGGTCAAAACGGGAAGACAGTTCTAGTATCGAGGGAAGCATAGATGCCCCAACCAGTCCAGTCAAAGCGACCTCTCGCACGGCTCCTTCTCTGCAAACTCGCGGGCTGCGTAGCAACTCCGTTGCGTCTTCCCTTCTCTCTCCCGATAGTGTCCGAAGAAGGCCCGCCGTTATTGATCGAATTAGTCGATCGAGGTCCCCAGGAGACGCCATGTCCAGAGATTCGTCCCTAGACCGTGGGACTGCCGAACCCAGCCCGGTAAATACATCTGCTCATAACTCCGTGTGCCATGAATCGTTTTCACAAGATTCGAAACCCCAAAAAATGCCATCAGGGGATCTTCGAATACCTGGGACTGCAATGAGCAATGAGGAGGCTTCTGAACAGGTAAATGCACAGTTAGACCGACTGGATAGGATGAGAAAACAAGTTCTCAACAAGGAATTCTGGATGAAAGATGACACTGTCAAAGAGTGTTTTAGCTGCCAAGCTCCCTTCACAGCGTTTCGAAGGAAACACCATTGCCGGACTTGTGGGTGCATTTTCGACTCTAAATGCACTACTGTAATATCTGGAGAGAAGTTTGGCGTTCAAGGCTCTCTTCGCGTCTGCAAAAGGTGCCAGGATGTTATCAGCCGACGTTTCGATGGCAGCGGATCAGATGATTCCGGCGATGAACAGTCGTTCATGCCAAGATTTTTTGGAGGGACTCACGCGAAGACTCCGAGTAATGCGAGTCAAACCAGGATCAAAGAGCCAGAATCTGGACTGGGATCCGAAGGCTCGGAAGATTCTCGACCGGTCTCAACGCCGATGATGAATATTCAGGCTACAAGGCGCGTTGGAGAAAGCCGTACGGCTGCAGTTCTTGAGATCGACGCGCCCCAGCTGAGCAGGCCCGCCTCATCACGATCTCTCAAGTCACTTACTGGCCGGCCTCACTCCTCTGCTGGGCACCGGCGACATCACTCAAAGCATGGATTCCTAGGACGCTTCAAGCCAGCGCCTGAGGAACGTGCTCCATTTCGACGAGGTATTGATGACGAGAATGCGAACAAGGCTAAATTCCCAGCCTTCCACGACGATAACATCATCGACCCTGAACTGGCCGACTACATGTCAGACGAATCGAGTGAAGATGAGCAGATGAGCCTTTTTGCAACCATGTCTCAAGGTGACTTGCAACCTGCGAGCTTCGACAATGACAAAACCGATCTTGCCCCATTTGTCAGCGCTGGCAGGAAACATCGCCATAGGCAGGGCGAGAAGAGCATCAGTGGTATGAGCTATGTCAGCAGGGGAGGCTTCGATGAAGCGCCTGGCCCGTCCAGCACGACTGGGCACCGACGCCCTACTAGGCGACGAAATACTAGTAATGTCAGCGGGAGCCTGCACCACCTGACCTCCCCAAGACCCAAGTCTGGCGTGTACAAGGGATTCTCAGCATCGTCAGAATTGCTCTTCTCCATGGATACCCCAACCCAAAGTGGTCTGCAAATAGTGACCAAGAGTGATTCATTTCACCATAAAAGAGCTCCAAAGGCGGAGTTGAACGCCTCCAGTTTAAGACATGTTGACAAACTCTTGCACCAACTCCTCAACGATGCAGGTATACCCAACCCGCCAGCGTGGTCAAAAGCTCTCGTACCCGTCCTTGTTCGCGCGACGGACGATGTAGATCCAGATGTCGCCAAGGGAGAAGATATGGATATTAGACATTACGTAAAACTGAAAAGAATCCCAGGCGGAAAGCCTGGCGATACGTCGTATGTCTCCGGTGTGGTATTTACTAAGAACCTGGCACTCAAGAGTATGCCTCGTCGAATCACGAATCCCCGAATCGTTCTCGTCACATTTCCGATTGAGTATCAAAGGCACCAACAGCATTTTATGAGTTTGCAGCCCGTTATCGAACAGGAGAAGGAGTTTCTCCGCGTCGTTGTTCAGCGTATCACGAATCTACGCCCGCAGGTCCTCCTTGCCGAGAAAGGAGTTTCCGGTGTGGCACTTCAGTATCTTTCCGAGGCAAACATTTCAGTAGCATACAATGTTAAGCACACGGTCATTGAAGCTGTTGCCCGATGTGCTGAGACAGAAATCATATCCTCTCTCGATCGGTTGGCCTTGCCCGTCCAGGTGGGGCGAGCCTCCCTGTTCGAGGTCAGGACATTTGTGAACAACGACTATCCCGGCCGCAAGAAATCGTACATCTTTTTGTCTGGATGTACCCCCGAGCTAGGATGCACCATTGCTCTGCGAGGAGCAAATAATATGACGCTCGCCAAGATAAAGCACATTGTGGAATTCATGGTGTATGTCGTCAACAACCTCAAACTTGAGTCTAGCCTTCTTCGAGATGAGTCAATTGAAGCTCCCGAGGGCGGAGACTCAATGACGAGTTCGATGAATGCTCTAAATGAGAGCACCAGGTCGCTGAGCATCAACAGCATGGACGTATCAAGGGACGGGCCGTCAGTGGTCGTGAATCAACCCCCTGGGGAGAGCGAACCACAACGTCAGACAGATTTGGACACCTCAAGCGTTGGTGGTACCGAGGAAGTGGCATCTGTACCTCAGCAGGAGCCACCGTCTCATGACCGTGTCAAACTGGTTTCCCTTCATGAGCACCACACTCACGCCATGCATGAACAGGATAGTCAAGTCCCCGATGACATTCCTATGCCGACCTACTACAGTGATATGGTTGCCAAGTATGAAACTAAGATTCTTTCCGCCTCACCGTATGTCAAATTCACACAGCCATACCTTTTGATGAAGGCTCGGGAACAAGAGAGACGGCTGTTATATCTCCGGCGATTGCGAGACCAAGATGTAGTTGAGGAGCGAGAGGATCCTGAAAAGGCCGGGCCTCAGCGTTTCCAACTCATCAAGCCGGAGATGGTTGACGAAATTGGCCAAAAGGCGCCAAGGCAGATTATGGAAATTCTTCACGCGGTGCATGATGCCGAGTATGATAAGGCACTCTATAATTATCAGACTCAAACGCGACAGTGGGAGACTTATATTCAAGGAAATCTCGACCTTTTTGATCCCTACTCCCATCAGAATATCGTCGTCCTCTACTCAGTCATCTGCACCGAGACGAAGATTCCTTGTACCGAACCTTCCTTGGTTGCCATCAACTTCTATGACGAACAGCACATTGATACTGGTATGGACCCCGACTGCACATTGGGGCAATACATTGAAGATCTTGCCTATACTATGGGACAGATCTGCACTTCGAATGGCTGTGAGCGCAAAATGGTTGAGCACCATCGAACATACGTCCATGACCAGTCGCGGGTCACCGTCTTCGTTGAGCATGTCGTGAACCCTCCTCCGAGGGACCCAGACCTTGGCGATGGAATTACGATGTGGACGTACTGCAAGACTTGCAAGAAAGATACCCAAGAGACGGCCATGTCCGAGAGTACCTTCAAATACTCCTTCGGGAAGTACCTGGAGCTCCTGTTTTGGAGCAAAGGTCTACGCATGAAGGATACTCACGGGTGTGCTCATGACCATCGGCGTGACCACGTGCGCTATTTCAGCCTTTCAGACGCGCGGATTCGAATTCACTGGGACCCTATAGACCTCTTGGAGATTGTTGTTCCAAGAGCGAGAATAACCTGGAAGGTCGCCAACGATTTGAAGCTCAAGAATGAGATATTCACCAAAATGGGGGAGCGCTGGGACAAGTTCATGGCTTCTGTCAAGTCCAGACTCATGAGTATCAGGATTGACAGCGTTCTTCCTGAGAAGGCTGAGCTTTGCAAGACAGAAGTGGACCTATTACTTGTTAAAGCTAAGGAGGATCAACCTGCTATGGTTCGAAGGCTACAAGAAATTTATGTCAACTCCAAATACTACGAAGTTGTGCCCTTCAACAGCATTGTTCGCGAAATGCTTGAGAAGGCGAGTGAATGGGATCAAGCCTTTGCCAAGTTCGAGGCAGACTTCCTCAGCGACAAGGATATGCGCCAATTGACCATTATGCAACTCAAGAAGATGTTCACGGATAATGAGTCCAAAGAGTCTCTTGCGTCGAATGAGGGAACACCATCGACTGCTGATAGTGAAGAGAGACCATCGCAGACTTTTACCGAGGCTGAGGAGAAGAGTACTCAACCTACTGACTACACGGACAATAGCATGGAGGCTAGTGTCACTTCAGCGAAGGCCAGTGAGGAGAAGGAAATTGCTGAGGAGGAGACAAAGCCTGATACCCCATACGAGGGAGCCATTGAGAGAGTTGAACATTTAGATCTCGCTCATCCTGCTGCGAATGTTGCAGCTCGAGTCGAGGCCGCTCAACCTGAAGAAAAGGTAGAGTCTGCAGCTCCAAGTGCAGAGAACAGCCAATCCGAACAACCACTCTCTCCAACTAGGGCTGGCTATGATATATCTGAGTCTGCCACCGAATTACCTGTTCTGCTCCCCTCATCTCCCCCAGTTCCTGGCCAAACTTTGACCGAGAAGGTTGACCAGATGCGTCGTGAACAAGGAATTCAGCCGATACCATTCATGGAGCGAACTGGAACACCAGCCCCCCCTACCGAAGCCTCGCCTCATCGCAAATCTGGTCAGGCAATATCGCCCCCCATGGTACGGGCCACCTCGCATCCAATCCGCACATTACCTAGAACTCAATCAGGAATTGGGAAGTCCTTCGGTATCAAGGAGTCTAAGACAAACCCTCCAGAATCCACGAGTCCTGAGCCATCAGGCGAAGCCTCGATTAGATTGGATAAGAAACTCTCTGACCGTATTAGTCTGACCGCCCTGAAGAACCGTGGGAAGGCGACCGCTTCTGGCATCCCCCGATTCATTCACAAAAAACGAGAATCTAAAGTTTCGACTTTGGCAAGGCATTTTGAGCAACTCAGTAGAGAGTTTGAAAAGGAACGGATTCGAGACAGGAAGAAACGCGCCGCAAGCATGCGTCAACCACCAGCCATGCTGGCAAGAACTACAACTAAGGCAATCGTAGAGGTATACGATGACGTGAATGAGGCTTTCGAGGAGCCATCTCCCCCAGCAGACAGCGTTGCGGAACGCGAGAGCAAGCAGAGGTCAGCAAGCATCACGTCTCGTCAGTCCGAGGCACCGAAAACAGAACCTCAAACGGAGCCTCCAACGCCTGTAGAGCCCAGCTTCCCTCAGGATCAGCGTCCGGTGAAGGAGGAGCATGATGATCCCAATACTGCTAGCACTAGCCAGGGTTTCTCCGATGATGAAGGTGGAGCGAGTGACGTTGAGCATTCCGTCACGGATGAGTATCTGCCCGATATCAAGGAAATCGCCGATTCTCTAGAGCCGAGTGCAGACATGCCGCTCGAATTGCCGAAGCACCAGAAAACTAGCTTGATGAAGTATCTGACCAACTTCTGGGCAGAGCGTTCGGCCAGCGGTTGGACGCAGCTGGACTATCCGGTCAACCAGACGGATCACATCTTTATGGATTCGGATATCATTGTTCGCGAAGACGAACCTAGCTCTGTTATTGCCCTCGCCCTCAGCAGTGAGGATTACCAGGGTAAGCTGGCAAACATTCGCCGTGAAGCTCAGGAGCTCATGCAACGCGAGTCGGAGAGTGGCGCCGACACTGATCCCAAATCTTTCCCTACATCGGACAGTGCAGCAGATTGGTTAGTAAACGAGTCTGAGTTGGAGAAGAGTCTGCTTCGAGTCACAGGAACACATCTCAAGTATCAATTCCGTGAGGGGTCAGCAACCATGACATGCAAGATTTTCTATGCCGAACAGTTTGACGCTCTCAGGAGAAAGTGTGGTGTTGGCGAGCGAATAATCGAATCACTTTCCCGATGCCTTAAGTGGGATTCCAAGGGCGGCAAGACCAAATCCGTCTTCTTAAAGACGCTTGACGACAGGCTTGTGTTGAAGGTAGGACATTCCTGCTCCTGTAGAATTGGTGTTAATACTAACATGGTTTCTTAAGTCACTGTCACCTATCGAAACATCAGCTTTCCTCCGATTCGCACCTGGTTACTTTAACATTATGGCTGAGGCTTTATTCCATGATCTGCCCTCAGTGATTGCCAAAATGCTCGGTTTTTTCCAGGTATTCATCAAGAGCCCCGTTACCGGAACAGACATCAAGCTAGATCTCCTCGTAACGGAAAATCTCTTCTACGACCGCTCCGCTTCCAGGATTTTTGATCTCAAAGGCTCCATGCGCAACCGCAAGATCCAGTCCACAGGAGAGCAGAACGAGGTGCTACTGGACGAGAACATGGTCGAGTACATTTACGAGTCCCCGTTGTTCGCTCGTGAGCATTCGAAGAAACTCCTAAGGGCGTCGGTCTGGAATGATACGCTATTCCTAGCCAGACAGAACGTTATGGACTACTCACTCATGATTGCTGTTGACGAGGCACGCAAAGAGTTAGTGGTAGGCATCATCGACTGTATTCGAACCTACACCTGGGACAAGAAGCTTGAGAGTTGGATCAAGGACCGTGGATTCGCAGGCGGAGGCCGTAACCGGCCTACAGTGACAAGCCCGAAGGAATACAAGTCGCGCTTCCGAGAAGCAATGGCAAGGTATGTGCTCGACATTCGACACTGCAGATTTCTCTGCCATATTCCTAGTTTTTCTACCGGCACATTCCTAACTTGAAGCGCTCTAGATATATCTTGCAAGCACCCAATTGCTGGCATCTCTTTAATAATCCTCAGTACCCGCATTACTATGGCCGTGCTAGGTTCGAGGAACCTGAGATGCTGCATTGATGATAATGACGATGATGAACAAACCTAACTATTTTGGAACACTAACACATACCGACCAAGCCAATGCGCCATTTTGTTCCCTCTGTTCCTTCCTGGATGCATGGGTTGTTTTGTCTGATTTTCTTTTTCAATTCCCAAGCACACTGAAAGCATCGGCGAATGTTGAGAGAAATGGCAGTGGTGTCATGGAAGCGCATATTAGGATGGGCATGATTTAGAAGAGCGTGAAGGAGTATGTTATTTTTGTGCGGCCGCAATACGAGGACATAAACGTAGAAGCTAGGTTAGATACCCTCTGATAATAACATCCCCCATGGATCCAGGATCCATTGATATGACGACTGCTGGGCCTTTTTAATACCTCCTTCATTCCACTCTTCCGTGAGTTTCCGCACACTGTACTTCACTCGTGTAGCAGTGCAGAGAATGCAGCCCCAGGGCTTCTAGCGCTAAAGCCCGCTGTAAATCGGGATTCAGGGCGCCACATGACGGTCGCAGCAGCCATCAAGATGGACCCAGTCCATTCACTATGGATCACCTCACTCTGAGGTGAAGAAGACAGCACGCCGCTAGAGTTCTATACTTGTCGGCCAAAGCATTTACAACACCCAGTCAAAAGCAAATGTCCATCGACCTCAACTGGGAGACGCTCACAAGCGGGCCAGATGGCGAGGCTCTCGCCGAGAAGATCCGCACCTTCATTCATGACAAGTTCCAGACGGTGCCGCTGCCGCGCTTCATCCGCTCTGTCAATGTTCATGGCTTCGACTTCGGCGTCATCCCACCGCGACTGGAGCTGAAGGATATCACCGACCCGCTGCCAGATTTCTACGGCGAGGATCTCGACGATGAGGATGAGGACGAGGAGAGCGACGACGAACAGCTGCCGCCACCGCCGCCAGAACCGGCGCGCAGAGACCGCCATGCACTGGGACATGGGCCTGGAAGGCGGGAGCATGGAGGCTTCAGGCCGGACTTATTGCGCAATGAGATGGGAGGCCATGATCTAGGCAGCCCGTTTCTAGGCACGTCAACGCCCGGGTTCCTCGGTGGTTCTGGGATGAGCTTCTTTCACGGCCACCTTGGCACTGGCACACATACACCTCTGGCTGCAGTCGCTGGCGCACACCTGAGCAACAGTTGGTTGGGCGCAAACATGGACTACAGCAGCCAAAGCCAAAGTCCCAGCCACAGCCGTAACCCATCGCACAGCAGTGTCATCTCAGTAGATAACGTGAGCCCCAGCCCTAGCCTTACTGTGCCTTTACAAGGACTACGCGAGAAGTCGAGTGTCTCAACGTTAGCGCCCACGTCCGTCGGCACCTCGCGCCCCCCAACGCGGGACACACACTTGACAGGCCCTTTAACAGGCTCGGCCATCATAGATGATGGCGAGGTGGAAGAAGATGAGGATGAGCCACAACCCGGCCCGCGGTCCAGTCGCGAGCCTCGAGTGGAAGACGTCCAGGCTGTTTTCAGAATCAGATATGCCGGCGACATTCGGCTTAACCTCACTGCCGAGATCCTGCTCGATTACCCCATGCCCAGCTTTGTGGGCATTCCCCTCAAGCTAAACATCACCGGTATGTCATTTGACGGTGTAGGTGTACTGGCGCACATTAGGAAGCGCGTCCACTTCTGCTTCCTCAGCCCAGAGGATGCGCTCGCCGCCGTGGGACCTGACGAGGGCGACGACGACGGAAACGACGCCCCCACGCGCCATCAGCACAGCAAGACAAGATTTGGTGGCCTGCTGCAGGAGATTAAGGTCGAAAGCGAAATTGGAGAGCGGGATGGACGCAAGCAGAGTCTTAAGAATGTGGGCAAGGTGGAAAGATTTGTTCTGGAGCAGGTGAGGAGAATCTTTGAGGAGGAGTTTGTATACCCGAGCTTTTGGACATTCTTGGTATGATATAGAAATGGGAATGGGAATGGGAATGGGAATGGTTTATCATTACGGGGATATTCAAAACGGAGGGCAGAACCTCCCAACATCATCACATGGTTTAAAAAAAAATATCGAGCTTCCAGTCTATGGGCGCATTCATTCCACCTTCAGACTCTTTTACGTCGTTCCTCACATTTCCATCATTATCTCTGACTCACCCCACGCTATTGCAAAGTCCGTCTAAATCCATTGTACGCTTGCTGAATGTCCATCTCAAGTTCGCGGGCATCCTTTTCGCTAAGCTCGTCCGTAGCTTTCATTTGGTTGAGCGTGATGAGCCACTGGACAATCTTGCCTCGACTGTCAAAGTCCTTGTCTGTGACGCGGTTGACCGACTGAATGACATCGGACAGGAGTGGATGAAGCTGGTCCTTGGACAGCAGGCCAAGTTTAACGGCATCTAGAAAGGTGATAAATTCTTGTGTCGCCTCGAGAATCAATACGCCGCTGGTGTTGTTGGCAGCGGCGGGGGTGGGGGCGGGGGCCGAGGAGGAGGCGTTGATGGTTGTTGAAGGCATGCCGACACGGATGCGCTCAGTTGCGCGAGGGGCTTCGAGCTATTGGCAAGATCAGGACTTGATTCTTAGATACCATATGGCAATGCATAAGGAAAACAAAGGGCAGGAAGCATACCTCCCATTTTGCCTTGAATGCTTCTAAGTCTCCAAATTCAGCGGCAATCGTCTCATCAGCGAGCAGCGCCTTATACTGCCTCAGTGATCGCTCGCAAATATCGGTATATTCGGCTTCCGGGATGGCATCTTTGAGGAAGGCTTTCTCAAGCTCATCGAGTGTCACAATTATGCTAAAAAGTTCCGCGAGCGAATCTTGGAGATCGCGCTCAGCGCGAGTCTCGGTCAGTTTAACCTCCTGCAGGAGTGCAACGAGAGGAGCAGTCAGTGGTGGGATCAGCCTAAAGGGTTATAAGGGTGTGCTGGGGGCGCACCTCATCAAGATTTATTGTTGCAGAGAGATTCGTGTTTGGAATATAGCTGTGCGGAGTGGGCGCATAGCCTTGTCGCGGGATCATGGTGGAAGAGGCATTGGCTTGCTTGCACTGGAAGCCATCTCTCAGATCCGACCAAGGTGGGATGGGATGTTGGTGGGCCAGGCGGCGATTACGTCGAAGGAGCCGGCAGAACATCTCCACCGCCTGCCCTTTGGGTATGTCCAACGTTATCGATAAGCTCGCCGCAAATTTTTTGGATTAGGTGCAGAGCTTCGAGGGAATCCGCAACGAACTTTCCAACTAGGAAAAAAAAAATCCCTACATTTCCCAATTCTTCACCAGCCAGCGCGCTCCAACTCACCACAATGGGGCCCGGCAAGAAGAATCTCAAGGCGACTAAAAAGTTCGAGAAGAACCGCCTCAAAGGCGTTCTCGACAAGAGAAAAGATGTTGCCAAAGTCAAGCAGCGCCATCAGATGAACAACAAGAAGAAGACTAGACAAGCTCAAGATGCCGATTTCTACAAGGGTTCAAAAGACGGTGACGATGAGGAAGCAGCCAAGAAGCCTGCCCCCAAGGGTAGGAAGGTTAACGACATGAGTGTCGATGATTTCTTCCAGGGCGGCTTCGACGAGATTATCGACAAGAAGTCTAAGAAGGCGGGCAAGCTTGGGAAGCGCAAGAGGGATGCCCCCGAGGGCGATGTCGAGATGGCCGAGGACAGCGACTCTGACAACTCGCTCGGTATCAAATCCGTAGCAAGTGACGACGAAGACGATGAAGTTGACGACGATGCCGACAGAGGCATGAGCAAGAAGACCATGGACGACCTCGCCGAAAAAGATCCCGAATTCTACAAGTTCCTTGTCGAGAACGATCCCGAAGCTTTAGACTTTGACGATGACGCCGACTTGGCAGAAGTGGACGAGCTCAGCGGCAGCGAAGATGACTCCGAGGAGCAGCCCAAGAAGAAGCGAAAGAAGGAGAAGAAGGTTGAGGAGCCCGAATTTGCTGCCGTCGGAAACGAGTTGACTCGAGAGATGGTCGCCTCTTGGAGGAAAGCAATGGCCGAGACTCACTCGCTACGCGCCGCGAGACGAGTCGTTCTCGCTTTCCGCTGTGCCGCAGTCCTCAACGATGAGGAGGATGATCCCAAGCAAAGATATACTATCAACAGCCCTGAAGTCTTCAACGACATCCTGGTGCTCGCTCTGAAGGAGATTCCTGTGGTCATGAACCATCACCTCCCGGTCAAGGAGTCGGCTTCTGGCAAAGTACATGTGCAAACAGAGACCAAAAAGTTCCACACCTTGTCACTTTTGCTCAAGACGTACACGTCGTCCATCATGCATCTCCTCAGCACCCTGTCCGACGATAAGACGCTTAAGCTCACTCTTTCATCGATCACTCCTATTTTGCCCTATCTACTCTCATTCAAGAAGCTTCTCAAGGCTCTTGCCAAATCCATCGTCAACTTCTGGTCTCAGCCCGCTAGCACTGAGACAACCCGCATCACAGCTTTCCTTGTGCTTCGACGTCTGGTGGTCATTGGCGACAAGGGAATTCGTGAGACGGTTCTGAAAGCTGTCTACCAGGGCCTCATTCAGGGCAGCCGAGTTACCAATGCCAACACCATCCAGGGCATCAATCTCATGAAGAACTCCGCCGCTGAGCTTTGGGGCATTGACCAGGCCGTCGGCTACACTACCGCCTTTACCTTTATCCGACAACTCGCTATTCATCTTCGCAATAGTATTGTCAACAACAAGAACGATGCCTTTCGCATTGTTTACAACTGGCAGTACACTCACTCTCTCGACTTTTGGTCCTGTGTTCTGGCAGAGCACTGCAGCCCCCTCAAGGAAGCCGAGGCCGGCAAGGAGAGCCAGCTCAAGCTCCTCATCTATCCTCTGGTCCAGGTTACTCTGGGTGCCATGCGTCTGATCCCCACCTCACTATACTTCCCCTTCCGCTTCCAGCTCGTCCGCTCGCTCCTCCGCCTATCCCGTGCAACCAAGACCTTCATTCCCCTCGCTTCTCCACTCATTGAGGTCCTCAATTCTGCCGAGATGAAGAAGCCCCCGAAGTCTGCGTCGCTCAAGCCCATGGACTTTGCCACTGCCTACAAGGCACCTAAGTCCTACCTTCGTACCCGTGTTTACCAAGACGGAGTCGGTGATCAGATTGTCGAGCTTCTTGGAGAGTACATGCTGCTCTGGGCCACCTCCATCGCTTTCCCTGAGCTGGCGCTGCCCGTGGTGACTCAGGTCAAGCGCTGGGTCAAGCAGGTCCGCTCAAAGTCTCAGGGCAACAAGAACGTGAAACTCGTGGGCCAACTCGTCCTCCTAGTCCAGAAGCTGGAGGCCAACGCCAAGTTCATTGAGGAGCGTCGGGCCAAGGTCGACTTCGCCCCCAGAGATCGCACTCAAGTGGAGGCATTCCTGCGAGACTTTGACATTGCTAAGACACCACTTGGTGCCTACATCGTCGGCCAGCGCAAGGCTCGTGCTGAGCGTGCCAAGTTGCTTGAGGAAGCTCGACGGGAAGAAGATCGCAAGCGTAAGGAGGAAGAGCAGGCTGAGAATGAGGGTGAGGATGACGATGACGATGAGGAGGGTGAGGAGGATGACGAGGATGACGAGGATGAGGAAATGGACGACGATGATGAAGAGGAAGATGACGAGGACGATGATGAGGATGAAGAGTAAAAATTTTATTAATTGGGAGTCTGTATCTAGAAACTATAAGGGTATGTTTCCAACCCTGTAGAGGAATCAATCAACGAATATCTTTGTCTTTTTTTTTGTCAAGACAGTCTGCATTGTCCAGTGTGTATTATTTGCAATTGAACAAATGAATAATGTTCTATGAGAGAGTTTGAGGTTCTACTCCCCCATCTTCTCATCTAATGCAGTAGTACTCCGATCTCTGTCTAGTAAGTAGGACAAGCAAAGACAGACTATCCTCCTTTCTGATTACTGTTCAGCTTTTGTCTAGCAATTAGGAGAAAGTCAACACATTAGAGAGTCGCTTTGAGGTAATGGTAATAGAACGCATCAGTGCCATGATCGACTCCTCACAAGTTTTTTTTTTTTTTTTTCGTGGGCCGCTGTGACCGTCATGTCTTGGATTAATATACGTGTCTCTGACTATCTCAGCCTCCGCTTGGATGATCTGTCCCTGCTGGGATAGGGACGACTGATATCCTAACAAATACGAGATGCAGTAATATAGTTACGGATAGGATGCAAAACCATGAGAAAAAAGAAAGAAAAAAGGCGGTGGTTGAGAGAATGGGACGCAAGTGCGCGGAGAGTGATGCTCGTCTGGACGGCCTTTCTCAATTATAAATACCACGTCTCCTGTCCTCACAAGTCGAAATATCTCATCATCCAACAACTTCTACTACTCTAATAACCACTTCTACAAACACTTTTCCAACTCTCTTCATCTCACTCTTCTACTTTTCGAGTTAAATCTCTCCCCACTACAAAACAACCTTTCAAGATGATGTTCAACGCTGTTATCCTCTGCCTCGCTGCCTTCGCCGCTGCCGCTCCCACCAGCTCTGGCAAGGGTGGTGATGTCTGCGGCAATGGAAACAAAATCCACTGCTGCAACGCCGAGACGGCCAAGAAGCTGACCAACCATGGACTCATCCCCATCGGCCTGGACCTCCAGAACCTTCTCGGCCAGTGCAACGAGGTCACTGTTCCTGTCCTTGGAGTTGCTGTTCCCATCAAGAGCCAATGCTCTCAGCAGGCTGTCTGCTGTGGCGAGATCAAGCAGAATGTGAGTTCTTTCATTCAATGCCTATCTATATAAAAGTTGTTCAGTTAACTAACAATGGGAAATACAGGGCCTGGTCAACCTTGGCTGCACCAACCTGAACCTGTAAGATATGTGCGCTCAGTACATATACTCTGGTCTTTGAGAAGTTGGAGTCTAGGTCGTCTGTAGCGGTGAAGTACAGCCGACTCTGGCTTCATCTGAGGAGGGGAAAAGGAGGAAGAGGGTGTCCCATATGATCTTCGCTTCTGTCATCTAATCATGTACAATGTCCTGTAGTACATTTCGTATTTTGCATATAACTTTCTAGCTTAAATCGAGTATCAAAAATGATTACTGGTTGCTATCCCAACTTTGCTCACATGGCTTACATGCATCATCCATCTTGTTGAAGAGATAGTCCTGAACACCAAACACGTAGCATTACTCTTAAAAAAATATTCTTGCAGTTTCATATTTAATATGAAGGTATCTAAAGACATCTTCTAAGCCTAAAGTCAATTGGCCCAGCTCCAATCAGAACGGCCCTTCTTCAAGTCATTCAAGTTCTACTTTGAGGATGGATACAAACGGGGAAACTTGGAGATATACCCGAATTTTCAATAGCAGTGCTTCTTTTTCCCTTTGAAACTCATTAGCCGCTTATGTCGAAAATACAGTGTCAGTCGTACAGACAGCTCGTTGCAGACAGCCATACACAGTCAGTGTCCGGCCGGAGAGAGCTCTAGCATATCGAATTATTCCTGGCCAGCCTCACAGAGTGTAGTAGCTACAGATCATCCATCCAATAGGGGAAGATGGAAAATCAATATAGCACGGAAAAGTATACAAGTTTATGCGTGTGTGTATCCGTAACTCAATTATCTCCATGTAAGCCTAGTAGGTACTGCAAAAAGAGGCAAAACAGCTTCCTTCAGACCTTTGCCATATATCCATCAGCAAGATCATCAATATGAAGGAGCAGGGGGGAAATTTGTTAGATGCAAAGTCGTTTCAATTCTCAATTCAATTCCCAGCCCAATCAACCGTCGGCCTCGGCGAGCCGTACTTATACAAATGAAGAATACAGCCAAATGCGCCGAGTGTCCCAAACTCCACGTTAAACAAATGCCATCCAGCCAGCGACGGCCAAAGAAATATAGCGCGCCAATCAATCCAAACACAAGGGCCTTTTGCTTTCTCATGAACCTAAGAAACGCCAAGCTAACAAGCCCCCCCTTTCCCAGCCTCCTCTCCTGAGTGAATCCCTCATAGTTCCGGAATACCCTCCCAGGTAAGCTGCTCGCTGCCATTAGTAACATCGCGAACCGTCATGCCAGTTATGTTGAGAACGGTCATCTCAATTTCTTCCTCGCTCATAGCCTGGCCAGCAGCCTTTTGGCCTTCGAGCACATCATAAAGGCTGTATATCTGGTCATTTTTGGCTTCCAGACGTTTCAACATGGTTCGGATCATTTCAGCTAGGCTGAGGCGCTCACGACGGCCAAGAGCTTTATCACGGATACTGTACTGGGCCTGGATGCGAGTGAGCTCAAGTTGAAGATGATGTGCTTCATCTTCCAAGCCTTTTATAACCATAGCTAGAGCATGGCCTGGAGAGTTGGCAGGACGCATAGTGGGATCCTCTACTGAAAGATCTCGGTCGGTAACGGGAACAGGTCTGGGAACAGTAACTCGCTTCTTGCCAGCGGCAAAGTCTGCCGAACTGATGACTCCGCGGTGGGACGCAATTCGGCTACACACTGTGCAGTTTCGGCACTCGTGTTCGCAAAGATCATCAAGAACTCGGCGAGCATCGGTAGAGAGAACTGGACAGGTATCCCGATCCGCAGTCCGGACGCTCTCGATAGTCATCTCAGACATCACAGTATGCTTGTGAGAAGATCGAGACCTCTGGCTATGACTGGTGAGCTCCTGGGTGGCCTGCTTCAGTCCCCTTGCCCTTGAATCCTTACGAGTCTTGGGCGTTAGATCCAGTTGCATGGAGTAGTCCTGGGTTGTGTCGTCGTTCAGTGACTGGACACCAGTTGTGTCGTCATTCTCATCGAGTTGGTCGACACGTGGCACCAGACTGTCCTTGCTCACGATGTGTCTTGACTTTAGAACAGTGCGTCGCTTGCTGCCTTGATTTGCCATATTGGAACTATTCTTCTGCGACTTTTCAGGGATTGAGAATGCAACTCGCTGGCTATGGCCGAAGGACTTTGACGTCGACTTGGTCTTGCCATGAGACTTCTGTTGGGCTTCATGCGTCTGAGTATGAGAAGTTGTCTCTTGCTTGGTCGTGTTCCGTGTCTCATCCTCTGTGACATTTGGGATGGTGGTTTGCCGGCCACTCTGTGTGATGTCCTGCAACTCTCTCGTCTCGGTAGCTTCGATCGGGTTGGTCTCGTTGGTGTTGATCGTGATGTCAGGAACAAAAAAGGCGGATGTCATGTTCTCCTCGGTCTCTTCGTCGATTTGAGCAGTAAAATCTTCCTTGGGGATGGGTCGGCAGTGGTCCAATTGTTGCTTCAAGAACTCGACTTCCTCCTTGAGTTTCAAATTCTCATCGTGGAGATCATGAACACTCCGTTCAAAGCCCGAGTTCTCACGGCGAAGAACCTTGTTCTCATTGAAATACTTCTCATTGTGTCGCACAAGGCTCTCATTATCTTCGCGAAGAGATGTCTTCTCCTGTTCAAAGCTTTGGATTTCTTGACGCAGAGTCTCAACCAACTCCCTGGCTGCATCTAGCTCATGCTGAACACCATCAAGATTCTCTCGTAGATCCTCGGTTTCTCCCATAAGTGCCTTGTTGCTTTGTCGCAAGGAGCGGTTTTCAGTGATTAGAGATGTCTGATCATAGCGAGTCTTGTTGCCGTCGGAACGGAGGGAATTAGCCTCGTGCTTGAGGCTCTCGTTTTCATCACGGAGCGCCTTGTTAGCCGTCTCAAGGGACGTGTTCTCAATAACCAAGGCATCACGGCCATGCTTCATAGATGTGAAATCTCGGCGAAGGGTGTCATTCTCCTGACGGATCTGCTCGGTTGAATCCAGTTGCCGATGGGTCGTTTCGAGCTCCTTCTGTTTGATGTTCAACTTGCGGGTGAGTTTGTTAATATCTTCGCACGCCTCCTGTAGCTTTCTCACAGCTCGATCCCTCTCTTGAGACAATGCATCATTTTCAATCTCGTTAATGCTAGTCTTTCGAGATACCTGCTCTAGCCGAGCTTGCAGCGTGGCAACCTCAATTTCGAGTTCTATACATCTTGGTAAGTTGGTGGATACTTGTGTAGGACTTGTCAACTTACGAGTCTTCTGAGTCATCAACTGGTCATTGGCCCTGTTGGAACTGAAGTTGCTGCCAAAGTTCTTATGGGACTTGAGTTCGGCTTCCAGCTGGTCAACTTGCTCTTGGAGGCTAATAGCATATTCTTGCACCTTGTCATAGTGCTCTTGAAGAGAAATGATTTCTTCACGGATCATATCCATAGACACAAAAATCTTCTCTTCGTCCTCAGGTAGCTCAAACGCGTCCACCTCAGCGTGATTAGCATTGTAACTCTTATCTGCCCGGTCATGGACTTTGCCATTTTTCACGAAGACGGGGACACCGTTTTGCATTGAACCACTGAATCGAAGGGTTCCAGTGACAAAGTCTCCAAGGTGAGACACATCAGGCATGAAGAAGGATGGAAGATTGGTTCCAGTATGCGTCTCATTGTGCATCTCATTGACCAATGATGGGGGCACAGCCGTCAAACTAGATTTTGCCGACGACATCTGTGGGGAAGGCCGATCATGAACGAAGTCCTGCTGGTTACTCTTAGGGGTTTGCGACGCGTTGCGCAGGCGCTCAAGCGCGTCCGAAAGAGTCTCGCGACTATTATGCTGCTTCTCCTTGATGGAGTCTGAAGCAACCCGGGTGTGAACCTTGGCGAGGGGACTTCGGTTACGGTTCATCTTTAGAGCAGGGTTGGAGAGAACTCGAGCTGGAGACTTTGAGAGTATAGAAAGATCAGATTCGGTGTCGGCTCGAGGTTGCATTTCTGCGCGTGTCCTGTTGGATCCCATCCACGTCTCCTGGGTGGAATCATCGGTGGTGAACTTGGCAGCGAAACTTAAGGGCTTGTTTTCTTTGGACTCTGCGCTTAGAGGTCTTGTATCAGTGTCGTCGAGTGCAGGAACACTCCGGGACCTTGGCGCACTGAAGAAATCGGGCCACTTGCGGTGAGCAGCCTCCCAGTTGACTGGCATGTTGCGGGGAGCAGTGATGCGAGCAATGTCCTCGTTGAGTCTTCGCGTTGATTCACCGTCAGGGTCGGAGAAGACGGAGCTGAGTGTTGGGCTGACGGTGCCGTGGGACCCAGTGGAAGAGGGTGGTGAGTTGAACGGGTTGTCGCGGTTTGCTTTCATTTCTCTAAGAATGCGAGAGCGATATCTGTTGGCGGCGTCGACCTCCATGGTTTTGGATTTGACGCGTTATGGCGCGTGATAACAGGCAAGAGGGCTTGAAATGAGCGGCCGGGGTATGTGGCCCTGATGGGCGGTTTGTGAAGGGTCAAGCCCGTAATGGAGTAGCTAGTGATAGTCAATGGCGGAGTGAACAGGGCATGCAACGCGCTGAAGAAGATTTGCGCGTGATTCTAGACATTGACTGCAGGCCGGATAGTTGGGATAGATGTTGTAAAGTTGAGAGGTGAGGGTGGGAAGTGGTGAAGTGGTGGATTGTGCGTGAGGCCCTCAAGAGAGTTGGAGGGTACGTAGAGAGTTGGCGTCTGTTTTGGGACGAAAGTAAACAAATGCTGCCGATGGGTCGTTAGCGAGATCCACTTATCTCCAATATCGCGTCGTCTCACTCGCTGAGCGATAGCCTACAAATCCACCAGTTGACCACCGCCAGCCACTAAAATTTCGAGACCAACAGCAGTGAGACGTCTTGTGAATGCGCTGACCATTCATTCAGGTGAGACTCGCATGAGGTGGATGCCCATGAATGCATATGGCTGGTTCTGCAGGGGAAAGGGGATAGATAGACTTTTATGGTATTTTGGAGAGCAATAATATAGTCCATGAAGC
The DNA here is from genome assembly GCA_024336345.1 of Mariannaea sp. PMI_226. Taxonomy (NCBI): domain Eukaryota; kingdom Fungi; phylum Ascomycota; class Sordariomycetes; order Hypocreales; family Nectriaceae; genus Mariannaea; species Mariannaea sp. PMI_226. The sequence continues at coordinate 3,276,062 of JANFOG010000001.1, read as the reverse complement.
AGTCCAGGGTATTACATAGTATATTAATGATTATTGAATCTGGATTTAAATACCTCCATGACCTGGTTTCTTCCAAGATACAGAGTTGGAGAATATGCTGATGACGCACATACACGCAAATCAAAATAAATATATCATCATCCGTCACACCGCGCCCTCCTCAGAAGGTGATTATTGAATTGCCGCGCAACCTTTATTATGATTCTATTTTTTTTTCTTTCCTTTTGGAGAGTTCTTCAGGACCTGAACTAGATCAGCGTCACCCTTGTGCGACAAGACTCTCCGATGTCAATCACGAACATCATGATGTGCTCTCCACCCTGCCCTTATCCAGGTCAATGACCAGCCTATCTTCCATTCATGGCCCAGTATCCCAGTCATAAAATTTCAAGTCCTTATACAGTCGGCCTTGCTAGTTTCTTGATTTATCTCCTTGGCCGATTTGTTTTCCTCCCTGCGCCACAAACATATCTGCTCCATTGCGAACTGACTCGGTGGTGGGGCACATGCTGGCCTTTCAAGTCGATTCGAAACCTCCCCTCGCCCACCTTTGGCTTTGACCTGATAAGCCTCGTTCTGTCGAGTGTGATTCCTAATCTCTTCCTTTTCTTTTTTAGTCCCCGATCAGCTGGATTTGCCGGTTCCAATTGCACCTGTCCGAGATACTTCCTTAGAACCACGCCTCACCGCTGTCTCAACTTTCGCGAGCCGTCTCATCTTTCTTCAACTTACCTCTCTGAATCGCATGGTTACGCTCGTGGGCATGGATCTTCCTATCCCAGGGAAATCAGACGTCTAACCAGATCAAATTCCTTTTCGGCGCGCAATAGAATTAACTTTAGGATAAATCAGAGTCGCATTCATTCTTCAGCATGGCTCGGTTACCAACCATGGGAGGCCTTCTAAGCCTTCTCGCTTTACAAACCGCACTCGCGGACCCGAATCATAACGGCGGTCACGAGCATTGCCCTATCGTATATTACGAGAAGCCAAAGGGTTGCAATGCTCCACCAGATATCTTTCTGGACTTTTCTTTCAATGCATCAGCAGCGCTCCTCGCGGATTCTCAGGCCCTTGATTATGCCGTGCAGGCCATGGTTGTCATGCAGGATCATTACTTCGTATCCGACTATTCTACTTGGCCGACAGCGATAGATTGGACCTCTGCTGTGACTGGAACAGTCATTACAGGCCTTCTGACTACTTTATCCAAATCTTCGGTATCCATCGCACTCAGTGGTTCCGGTGATTCCAGTAGTTGGAAGGCCAAAGAGAACCTCATATCTTCATATTATGGTCAAGTCGTCAGTTCGTACTATGGCCAAGACATTTTGTCTCTTCGAGGAGAGGTAAGGATCATGAATTTTTCTCATTCTATTCCACTGTGCTTACGTGACATCAAGGCTTACGACGATATGCTTTGGGTCGCCCTCGAATGGGTTGAGGCGATCAAGTTTATAAGAACTCATGCCGACCTGCACTACCCACATGGCGACAGCATCGACATTGGCCCAGAAACAGGTCTTTCTGAGATAATGGCGCATACTCACTGGCATGGTGAAAACTGGTTCTCCTCATTTGCTCATCGGTCCCGCATCTTCTGGAATCTTGCATCGCGAGGTTGGGACACAAAACTCTGCGACGGGGGCATGGTCTGGAACCCTCGTCTGTACCCATACAAGAACGCTATTACCAACGAACTTTGGATTTCAGCATCCGTTTCCATGTATCATTATTTTCCAGGCGATAACTTTACTTCCCCCTGGCTCGCGTCAGCAAAGTTCCCCAAGAAAGATCCGGCCCACCTACAGGCAGCGTTAGACGGTTACGAGTGGCTTATGGGAGTGAACATGAAGAACGAGTTCGGTTTGTTCGTTGATGGTTACCACATTGATAGGAGACGACCTGGTAACACAAAATGCGACCTCAGGGACGAAATGGTGTACACATACAACCAGGGTGTACTGCTCACAGGGCAACGAGGGCTATGGGCCATCAGTGGCAGGGTATCATACCTAAAAGACGGACATGATTTAATCCAGTCTGTCATTGAGGCAACTGGGTGGGATCTAAAAAATAAGAAACCGGCTGAGGACCTTGAGGCGGTTCCCTCTGGTCGACTACCAACCTGGAAAGGGCTCGGCCGCGGAGGCATTATTGAGGATATGTGCGATGCAAGTGGCACATGCTCGCAAGATGGACAAACTTTCAAAGGAATTTTCTTTCACCACCTTGCTACCTTCTGTTCACCTCTGGATCCCGTCCGAGTCCAAGATGGCATGAAGGTCGATAAGCGGGGTTATGAGCGAGTGAGGACAGCTCATACGAATACCTGCAAGTCATACCTTGACTGGCTAAAGCACAACGTCGATGCGGCGCTTAGGACCCGTGATAAATCCGGGCTCTTTGGGATGTGGTGGGGTGCAGGGATATTCGATGCAGTTGTTACGCTTGATAGCGATGGGATTGATCACAGCGCTGCGAACGCAACAGACTATCGCAACCAAGGCACGCCGGTGGACGAGATGTGGGGAGAGACTCGTCCTTGGACACCCGGGTCAGAACATTGGCGCATGCTGGAGTCGGCATCAGGTCAGCAAAAACTACTCCAACAATCCGACAAAGATCAAGACGATACAAGTGATTTGGAAAATGACGGTGCGAAAAATAGACAAAGCCGGCAGGATCCCAACGCAAGGGGTCGAGGTCGCACTCTAGAAACACAGTTGGGTGGGCTTGCATTGCTGAGAGCGTATTGGGAACTATCTCAACCATATTGATGAAGAATATGAGAGCTGAGTATGATCAGGGCATGGATACAAGACTGGATATTGATGTAGATCATTGAAATCCATCGAATTTGGCACATACATAGATATAGAAGGGCAGATACCCTGTAGATCATAAGATATCGACACCTATTCTTCGGACTTCAATTGAGTTGAGTCAATACTAAGATGGCAGCCATGGCACATATCCACGTGCATTGGGCTATTGGGGAGCGTCGATTTATCGGCAGCCTGTTTTGCTGGATGCTTAGTCTTTGTATTATCGCTCTGCTGCAGTATGCGCGCATCACTGCATCACGTCGGGCTACTCCGCCCTGGAGTTAGCGAGAGGCAGCCGCAAATACATACCTTGTAATCTGTAGATGAAATGGCGGCAGGCTGGGGTAGCAGCAGACCGGGCCCACCGGACTAACGCCAAACCGCTTTCGGAAACCCATTCGAAATGTCCAAAGAGGCGATGCAGCCAGCCCTGCGTAATTTTGAGGCTTAGGGATCTCCAATCTCGAATGGGAACCTGTTTTGGGTTGAGAGGAAAAAGACCAAGGAAGACGATCATTGAATACAAAAAGGACTGGATGTCCCAGGACGATGGCATATCTTTTATGATAATAATCAATCCAAGAAATCCAAGCAATCACACAAAGCCATCACCTCATACCTCTATTGACCTCACTTTCTTCCTTGCAACTTGCAACATCTGCGACTGGCAACTGGAAATACTCTTGCGTAGCCACTACTTTCATCTATCATGGCTTTGATTGGCAGAATGATCACCCGCAGACTTGGGCCTCTCCTGGGTGATACTGATGAGCACCAACGCCATCAGTCCCAATACCACCCCCAAGACCAATTTCATAATCCCGTCTCCTACCAATACGGGCACCAAAACACCCATAATGGGCCCTGCAACTGCCAACAGCCATCCATGAACTCAGGATGCAGCCACCTACACAACCCCCCTGTTCAGCCTGTATTTGTTGGCCGTAAAGCAGAGCGACATTACCGCAAAGCAGAGCGAACGATGCAGCGGGCTGAGCACAAGGCCGAGCGGAACATTCGCAGAGCCGAGAGAGACATGCGAAGAGCGGAGCGCCGCGGAGAGGTCGTGTTCTCTGCGCCCGTGGTTCATAGTGCTGGATATGGAGTCGGCCCTCAGAATTACTCAAGGCAAAATAACCACTACGAAATGAGGGACATGAATTACCAAAGGCCCCAGTCACAAGGTAATTATACGCCTGGTCTGGATGGTCAAGATTCAAGGCGCGCGGGACAGTCGAGACGCCTGTCGGAAGATGTACCACCTCCTGCTTATGAGGAGATTGACAAGAAGCAATGATTAGCCTCACGGGATGTTGTTATCAGTGGATATTGATTTCTTCTGTTTTCTGATATGGTATGGAATTTATGGACTGAACAGCGATATTATGTACATTATGAAACATTGTTGAATTTATACCATTGTTAATTGGTCAATCTGTGCTCCGTAATCCATAATCTATAATCTGCACTGGCTCAGTATCCTCCAATGATTGATCCCCAGCTCCCGTGATCAACCCCATCTTTCTGCTTACTCATGTACAGTACGTACCGATGTTGATAAAGGAGGCGTGCACTGTATTTTAGGTCTGACTCGTCCCTTGCAGGCTCTCTCCGAAGCGCCCCCGATATCGAAACCCCACCAAAGCAAGTCAAGCGTTGATTGACTTTTGCCCCGCCACCGGAGCGTCACGGGATGTGAATTTGGTACGACTACTTTTCCAAAAGAAGAGTTACAAAAGGAATTAAATCAATTGAAATCAATGGACGAATAGCTGCAGTAATCGATATAATTTTCTTTCTATTTTATGCAGGTGGCCAAAATGGATCCAATGTATGAACCTTCAAATATTTTCTTCCTTTACAAATCCAGCCGAACTCGTACATCCGATGATCGGCAAGTCCGTGCGGTACCATATCCACACCAGGTAGAAGACTCATATTGTGCAGCAATTTGGTGCCTTGGGCGATGTCTTCCACGTGGGAATTGGCTGACACCAAGTGCCATCCTCTTCGACAAAAATTGGAAGGTCAAGTCCCTCCGGCGGTGACTCCTCATTCAATCTTTACATCAACAAACACAACACAAGGTATATCCATGATGCCTTCGCTTCAAGACGCTCCTGAGGCCGCCTTACCTGTCAATGGCGTCGTCAATGGCACCAATGGCCAGCGTAGGCCCGAGACGCCTGCCGGGAGTATGGCCTTGACGGAGTACTCTATCAACCCATCTACGCCCTCGGCAGAGAAACAAGCCCGCATCAAGGAGGCTGTGCCTGAGGATTATCTTTTGCCCAATGGCTATCCAGATGTGAGTTATACCAAGTTCTAGCGAGAGCTATTTGGGATTGGAAAGAACCTATACTGATCATTGAATTGTTTGTTCATGCAGTATCTTAGACTTATCGCGAGTGCTACCTCCCGAGTCTACGAGGCCTGCAAAGTCACCCCTTTAACTCACGCCATCAATCTCAGCACCCGTCTCGAATGCAACGTTCTTCTTAAGCGCGAGGATCAACAACCCGTTTTCAGTTTCAAGCTGCGCGGTGCTTACAACAAGATGGCCCACCTCGATCCCGCTGTGAGCTGGAAGGGTGTCATCTGTTGCTCTGCTGGGAACCACGCGCAGGGCGTGGCTTATTCCGCGCGCAAACTCAAGATTCCCGCTACTATCGTCATGCCAGAGGCCACACCTAGCATCAAGCATATGAACGTTGCTCGACTAGGCGGCCATGTCGTCCTCCACGGCGCTGACTTCGACGAAGCTAAGGAAGAGTGCGCACGACGAGAGAAGCACGACGATCTCATTAATATCCCTCCTTTCGATGATCCGTATGTCATTGCTGGCCAGGGCACAATTGGAAACGAGCTTTTCGCCCAGGTCAACATGTCCAAGGTCGAGGCTATCTTCTGCTGCGTTGGTGGGGGTGGTCTTATTGCAGGCATTGGCCTTTATGTCAAGAGAATGGCTCCCCACGTCAAGATCATTGGCGTCGAAGCTTACGATGCCAACGCCATGGTTGAGTCTCTGAAGCGGGGCGAGCGAGTATTCCTCAAGGATGTCGGTTTGTTCGCTGACGGTGCCGCCGTAAAGACCGTTGGTGAGGAAACCTTTCGCATTGCTAAAGAGGTTGTGGACGAAGTTATCGAGGTGACAACTGATGAGATTTGTGCCGCCATCAAAGACATGTACGACGACACACGCTCCGGCCTGGAGCCTGCTGGCGCGCTATCCATTGCTGGCATGAAGAAGTACGTCGCGCAGAACCCCTCTAGGGACCCTAAACGAACTCTTATTGCCGTGACTTCGGGTGCCAACATGAACTTCGATCGACTGAGATTTGTTGCTGAGCGTGCCGCTCTTGGTGAGGGCAAGGAGGCACTTCTGGCCGTCCAGATTCCTGAGCGCCCTGGTTCATTCGCCGAACTTATTAAGACCATCATGCCACATGCTGTTACTGAGTTCTCGTACCGTTATTCAAGCGAAGAGGTTGCCAATGTTCTCATTGGTCTTTCTCTAACGGCACCCGCCGATCAGAGAACCGAAGAGCTTGCCATGCTGCTCGAGCGCATCAGGAGTGGTGGTATGACTGCCACTGACCTTTCAGGTGATGAGCTGGCCAAAAGTCATATTCGATACTTGGTTGGTGGACGATCAGGTGTGCCTCATGAGCGCCTGTACATGTTTTCTTTCCCTGAGAGACCTGGAGCACTCGATAAGTTCCTGGTCACTCTGAGACCAAAATTCAACATCAGCCTGTTTCAGTATCGTAACTACGGTGGTGATGTGGGTAAGATCGTTACTGGCATCTTGTGTCCAGACGATGAGGTCCCCGAGCTAGAGCAATTCCTTGGACAAATTGGCTATCCTTACGAGGATTGTACCAAATCTGACGTGTTCAAGACGTTCTTGCGGAATTAAGCTGGAAGTTGGCAGCGAAGATGTACGAGCATTACCTGATTGCATTGGAAAACATCGATATCAGGTTGAAAATTTGGCGTTTTGGGAAAGCAAGGGAATTTCAAAGAGCCCCTAATTCAGTGATTGTTTTCGAAGCGAGATTTGCTTCGTCGCACATAGAGTGATAGATTGGCTTGTGAATTTGAGAAGATTGCCTGAAGTTTGTGGAAGCAATGTGTTGAAGCCGCGATGGCGATGCTGGGCGTCGACCGAACTGAGACGAAAGGAACCCACAACCGACTGCATGCTGGTAGGCTAGGTCTACTGAGTGGATAGAGAAAACTTGGAACCGAGGTGTGACGGATTATTGATATGGAATGTTGATTGTGCTTGCTTCAAAAAGTTCTTGGGTTGAGAAACTGATGTTATTAAGCACCTAGCTTGATTGTGAGGATATCATGAATATGCGAGGAATAATCAGATACAACATATTGCATACGATCCTAGACGGAGTAGTCGATACCGATGAAGAAGTGTGTTTCCTATCTCGTTGTTAGATGTATGCCTCTGACAAGATCATGGCCCACAGTAATAGCCCAAAGGCTTGTGACCCAAGGCCTTGTAGTCTCGCCCAGCTAGGACAACGTACGCCGATGCCAGTATAAATGAGCAGTCCACGTTATTTGAACGATATTCCTACATTGGTAAGTAATGCAAAGAGAACAGTAGCATAAATTCTGGGTTGTTTGTGAGGACTTCTTCGGCACCAGTTGGGTCTGTTTTCTACTGCCGATGATTCTGCAAAATAGTAGAATATGAGCAAGTGATATGACTACAGTACCTCCATTTCTATGTCTAGGATTGAAGTTGAACCTTTCAAGTGGTGCTGATTACAGGACGCTTGGGCCCTTGATTCCAGAAAGAAAGAAACAATTTCGGAGTAGTCATCAAAATGTACGTACTGGGCTCTGAAGTACATACATCGTAGCAACCGATAAAAAGCGCTCCCCTTTCCATAAAACCCCTGGCATATCTGAAAATGGGGAATAAATAGGCAAATCGATGTCTCAATCTATTCTTGGGAGTGGTACAGAAAAACAGCGGGCTATTATCCTGGTTCTAGGTAACATCAGAAACGGGTTTGCTTATCCAAATCATGGAGCCCAAGCATGGACTCCGTTCCGGTAGAGACATGGATAGTGCGGCTAATGGAACAAATAGAAGAACGAAACGAGCCCTGGGGAGAAGAACGAGTGAGGAAAAAAGAAACGAGAGGAAACGCCAAGGGAAGCGGAATGCTAGAAATCTCAATTTCATGTAGCGTCTTCTAGCGGGCTTCTATTTGCTAGGGCACGTTGCGTGGCTAGGGCTCTCCCCCTTGCCCATGGCGCCTTCGAGAATGTCGGAGCGGGCCATGATATGTAGCAAGGGGTTCGCTGGCATGATGCTTGACAGATTATGATACATACGGACCAACTGATTTGACCACCCCTCGTTCTTCCCCTCTCTAATTATTGATTCGGCTATTCTGGATTAAAATTTCGTGGTGTACACCTGATGATGTAGGTAGATATTATCAGTGGTCTTACCAGCTCCCCCCGGAGCTAAAAATGTTAAATTCACGCAAGGTGAGCTCCATGTCCATCCAGAGGTCGGTTTGTTCTCTAACCTTGAAAAACCTGATACTATGGTACGTATCATTAACTTTGGACGCCACTCTGGTAGGGGGCTACGCGCTGCGGCCAGGATTAAACGTATTAATTGCAGTGCTTGTTGGTGGATTCGCTACCCGCTATAACCAAGCGAATCCAAGGCATGGGCTTAGATGGCGTGAATCGTGGATGAAACGTGGTCAATGGCTGCGTGACGTCTCATCTTGCCTTCTTCATCTCACGACGACGACCATCAGTCTTGTCAAGCTTGCCGAAATCAAGGGCAAGGCGCTCGTGCCCATATCTACGTAAAATGTTTTGTCTTTTGGGATGATTTCCTAGGGGACCAACCACCACTGGACTCGAGACTGGGTTCTTGCTAGCACACCCCCATGACTCGAGTATCCCGTCGTTTTTGGGGGAGAGAAACACAAATTTGGGCAGCCCAATCTGTGGGATGTTTCTCTAGTATGGTTTGGTCTTCTCGCACTTTGGCGCCGCTGTTGAAGGTTCTGTGGATCGTGGGCGATCACGATCGACATACAGTAAGGCTATCCATCCCACGGAAATGAACACTCAATGAGTAGCTTCGTGTGATTTGGGCCATTACTACGTATGGTGTGAAATTTCCATGACAGGGTCCCTGGCAAAGAGCCACGAGTGCATGCAGTATGCGCTTGTGTTATGCTTCGTTACACGCTGTGCTGTTTGCGACATCCTGTCGAAAATGGACGATGTCCACATGTTCAGCGCTGGACAAAAACGAATTTGGCAACAGAGACCCATTCGGCCCAGCTTGGTGCCTGATGTCCCCTGCTTGCACGTTCGTCATGGCCAGCGCACGGGCCTCCCGGGAGGGCTTAAGAAGGTGCGGGGCCGTGAAGAAAGGTCTGTGCGCATTCGGTCATCTGCGCCTGGGGCCGCTCTTGTTCGTGGGCTGGTGGGCTTCTGGAGACGCCTCTGAGCCGCTAACAGGGCTCTGCGAGATGTCTAAAGAGAGTCGAGACAGCGGCTGGTCAATAGCGCAGCGCACCCGAAGGGCCTTGATCCTTCCCTTCCAGAGACCATTCCCACTCCCGCTTCCGCCGTCGCCGCACGCACCGAGCAAGCAAAAGCTAACTGCCCTCACTGCAAAGCTCTGTGACGCAGGAGTGGGTGGGCGCGAATGTAACAGAGACAGCAGCTACCACCTGCTGCTGCAACACAGGGAGGGGAGGTACCTAAGCAACGCAGGTACTGAACTGGATCGTGCCTTTCCGCTGCACGCCCCTACCGTACCTAGGTACCGTACCTCATCTTGGTACCTCAGGAACCCAAGCCAAGGTTCATCAGAGACACTCTGGATAGAGACACTCTGGATTATTCCTATTAGAAATTTCGTGGTTAATGGACACCCAGTCAATGGAGACAGCCATTTCATATGTCCAAGGTACCTGCAACAGCAGCAGGACGGAGCTTGTTGGTGGACCCATTTTCCAGTGGGCGGGAGAAGGTTCACTTGGGGATTTGATCGTGTGTGTCGGTTTTCGTCAATATCCGGTTGTGCTGATGAGCTCGGACCCTTCTAAGGTCGCCTCATCTCTTCCCGCTACCTGATCTGCGTCTCAGCAAGCGATTCTCTTGAAATTATCAGACTTACTTGGATGTCAATGTTGGCTCTATCTTTATCCTGTTCGTCAGTCGCTCCTCTGAATTTTCGGCTATTGATGCTTGCTTGTTTTGGTCCCCACCATTTCCACCCCTCCACCAACTAATCTACGTACCTACATCGTACAGCATCATCATCATCGATCCCTCATCGAACAACGGAATCCGAGCGAGGAATGAGAACGGAATAAGAAAAGAAAACCAGACAAGGTCCCGCTGTTCGCTCCCACAGGTCTCCAACCGCTGCTTACCCAGTCGTCTTGGCTTCACCCCTCCAGGGCCCCCTGCTCTTCTTTTACCATTGCTTGTTTCTGTGACGGCACTGCCCGTCCAGCTAAAAGACGTTACCCCACATCAAGCTTGCTTCCTGGGTTTGGGTGTGTGAGAAGATTGCACTGGTGGTGGTGGTGGTGCTGCTGGTCGCCTGTTGTGGGCGTGCGTGTGTGGCGGTCGACTCTTCTCCAGCGACTGGAATCTTTTTCTTTGCGGAGCCAGTTGGCCAAGAACCTTGACCATTCGCAATTCTAAACCTCCCTCAGCTGGGTCCCAGCTTCCCCGAGAACCTGGTCGTTCACTTCTATCCACCAACTGAGTTGATTTGTCTTGCCTGAAGTTAATCTTGCCGACCGTACTTGTCCCGATCGACAGGAACATCATTCTGTTGGAAATCCGCATCCTCCGCCTCTCAACTCTCGCAACCCACTCCAAGTAAGTTATGCAGACAACTTTTGCCCTTTCCCATGTCAGTCCGCCATCACTCACACACCCGAAAAGCCCGCCATATCACCTTATTGCAACCGCACTCGAGCGGTCGATTTCACACCCACGCGATCGTCAAGCCCCGTCGTGTACGACAAGAACGACTGTCAGCTCCGGCCTGAGACCTCGTGTGACTTGGGAGCTTCAGACGGTGATCCGACAGATCAGATCCATCCTAATCCGTGCCTACCTTCCCGAGCGCTTTTGTCGATCGTTGCAACGGCCGTGTCATTGCGCTGCGTGCCCACGTCCCCTCTTTCCATGCGTCTCGAACCCATTCAAATATCTACGGCTTCATTATAACTAGTGGCTCGTGGTTCTCTTCTTGGACGCTTTCGCCCCCAATACGCCACATCCAGAGCATGACCTGCCCCCGCTCTCAACTCTTCGCCCAATCTACTCAGTCTTGCGACTTCTAGTGCTAATCTGCCGAAGTTCCATTTAAGAGACGAATCGACTAGAATCTTGCATTCCGCCGGATCGTTACCAATCGATCTGCTGGAGAGGTTGCGGACGGTCTTGCTGTTGGGTCCGTTACAGCATAGGGTTCCTCAATAGCGTTCATCTTTAGTCAAAATGAGGAGGAGTCGTTCGTCGGGATCGGCCTCGCCGTATCGAGCGTTGGCTCACCATCAACAGGCTGCTGCAACGACTGGTTCTACAGATTCTGTCTCCCTTATTCGATCTTTCAATGTCGAAACTAACCCAGCTCGGCCTGTCCGGCCATCACCACTGACGGCATCCACAATTCGAGATATGCCACTAGATCTGGTTGACCGCATGAGATCTTTCCCTCTCTTCATGTCGGCCCCTGAGGACTTCCTGGTTGCTATCGGGAGCCATGTCAAGCCACAGATCCATTCTCCCAACGACCACATCGTGACTGAAGGCGACGATGCGAAAGCTATGTACTGGCTGGTCCGTGGCGTCGTTGCTGTTACGTCGCGTGATGGCGAGGCTGTGTATGCGGAGTTGAAGCCTGGTGCCTTTTTTGGTGAAATTGGTGTTCTTATGCAGATGCCACGGACGGCCACTATAATTGCCCGCACAAAGTGCCTGTTACTTGTCCTTAAAAAGGAAGACTTACACGCAGTGATGCCCAAGTTCCCGGAAATGGAGAAGGCGATCCGAGAGGAAGCTCAGGAACGTTTGAATATCCTTAAAAAACGACGACAGGAGGGAGGCAAATTGCTCAAGTCACCGAAAACGGATTGCCTATCTAGAGAACCTGCTCCTGGTGAAGTTTCGACAGGAGAGAGAGGCGCTATCAAGGATGGCGCAGTCATCAACTCTAAGAAGAGAAAATCTCCCAGCCCTGGCATCATCGAAGACCCTGCGGCTGGCAGCGCTCTAGGGAGTGGCTTGGTGAACATTCGCAAGACGCTAAAAGAACTCCCTCTCTTTTCCTCACTTCCCGCAGACATATTACACTTTCTTGGTCTGAGTGTTCAACCCAAGGCCTACGCTCCATTTACAGACATTGTCCGCCAAGGTCTTCCCGGAAATGAGATTTTTTTCATCGTCCGCGGTGAGGCAGAGGTGATACATGACCACCCCACCGCGACTGATAGTTCACGGGATCTTGGACGCTCAATCCAGAGGAGACCGCGCCTGAAGGCGGGCCAATATTTTGGAGAGGTAGCCAGTCTTGGCCTCTCCCCCGGCCGAACTGCAACGGTGAGAGCCATCACGACCGTCGAATGTCTTATTATCCCTGGTAGTATTCTTGATGAATTGTGGAGACGATGCCCACCAGACATCAAGTCTCAGGTGGAGGAGACAGCTCATCAACGATATCACCAACCAGGCGACGATGTTGACATGACGGATGCAGATGGAAAGGATCAGACAAAGACGTCTGGTTCTCAACTCCCTTTAACCCCTACGGGAGCCGTCTTACCCAATCTAACATTCTCTCACGCGTCAAAACCGACTTCTCCAGCTAAGGATGACTCGGCTAACATGGGGCCAAAGGATCCAGATCCGTTCCTGAGTGTTGATATGGAGAATATCAGGAATCGTCGACGTCACTCACTGGCACCACCAATACCTCCAGTTGAAGCGTCCACTCCCACGACAAATGGAGTTAGGTCACGATTAGTAGAGGTAACACCCATCACATTTGCTTTTGACCAGCCAGATGATGCAGAGGACCTCCCTGCTAAGCGTGTCAAGACCTTACCTCGAAGGCCGCTTACGCAAAGTAAGCCTGTTCTCTCAGACGAGATCTTGATCTACATCTTCAATTTTGTCGACATTGGAGAACTCTTTCGGTTACGTCGTATTAGCTCCCATTGGCGTAAAATCTTGACTACGTCGCCCAAGGTTTGTCAATATGTCGATCTGTCAATATACAACCGCAAGGTCAGCGACGAGCTTATCATGAAAGTCCTGGCTCCATTTATTGGATCCCGAGCACGAGTGATCGACTTGAGCAACTGTTTCCACATTACGGATGAAGGGTTCGCAGCTCTGTGGCGCACATGTGGCAAGAACGTTACACAGTGGAGAATGAAGTCCGTCTGGGACGTGTCGGCCAACCAGATACTGGAGATGAGTGAGAATGCCAAGGGCCTCGAGGAAGTAGACTGGAGCAATTGCAGAAAGGTTGGAGACAACTTGCTCGGGCGTGTCGTAGGGTGGATTGTACCTGATACTGCCCCAGCAAACAAACAGGTCGTCATATCAAGTTCAACGACTCGGCAAAAGAGCAAGGCCCAACAACAGCAACAGCAACAACAGCAGCACCACCAAAAAGCACAGAACATGCCGCCGCCAGGAACAGTTATTGGATGCCCGAAACTGAAACGCCTGAATCTATCCTACTGCAAGCACATTACGGACAGATCGATGGCTCACCTTGCCGCCCATGCATCTAGCCGTATCGAGTCATTATCTCTCACTCGTTGCACATCGATTACGGATGCTGGGTTCCAATCTTGGGCTCCTTTCCGATTTGAAAAGTTGACCCGACTCTGCCTGGCTGATTGCACGTACCTGTCAGATAATGCTATTGTGGCACTTGTCAACTCGGCCAAGAACTTGACACATCTGGATCTTTCATTTTGCTGCGCTCTGTCTGATACCGCGACCGAAGTCGTGGCTCTCCGTCTCCCTAAACTGCGGGAATTGCGCCTGGCATTCTGCGGCAGTGCAGTCAGCGACGGAAGCCTGGAAAGCGTAGCGTTACATCTGAACGAGCTGGAGGCATTGAGCGTCCGTGGGTGCGTCCGAGTCACCGGTAGAGGTGTCGAGAATGTGTTGAATGGCTGTGGACAGATCAACTGGCTCGACGTGAGCCAATGCCGCAACTTGGAAGGTTGGTTACGAGCGGGAGGCGTTGCTAGTTGGGGTTTCGACGATAGGTTTGGAAACCTTCAAGTTGAGAACGATGACATATCCGGGGAGAGCATGACACTTGCCGAAGCCTTCCAGGAACAAGCCCTCGCTCCCAAGACAATGAGTGTTGCTATGTTAACATCTCAGAGCTATGTCCCGCGATCTACTTTCAGTATGCGAATGAGGAGAGCTAGACGGCCGGTTAGATTTGTCGTGGAGAAAGGAGTTGATGGATTACGATGATACGGCGGGGATTTTTCAATGTTTTCGAGTTTTGTTTTAAAGCAGGCGGAGTCTTGTGTTGGGGTTACATACACGAAACTTGGGTGATTATGTAGCATCGGCGTCATAATGATTGGTTGGGACTGCAACTTTTGCGTTAGGGAACGGGGAGGGGAATCATATCGAGGCATTTGGGCAATCTTTGGGGGGCTTATTGGCGGTTTGATTGAGCTGTAGAGTATGCAGTATGAAAGGGGACATGTCCATATCCAACTACATAGATACCCTGATGAAGCAATTGAAGCTAAGCTGGTCTATACTATGTATGCTGCATATTGCAGAACTTCGATTTCTTGCGGCGAGCGAAATAAAGAGAAGGGGCGGCTGGTGAGAGTTTCAGATGAATCTTTGATGACCATGGAAGCTGCTAGAGTTGCATGCTCCTAGGTAGGACATCTGTGCTTATTTCTCTCCGTTTCGGTCGGAACCATTCATCTCCTATTAAATCCGAGAGTCTGTCCCGTTTATCATGGAGTTTGGAGCTTTGGGGCTTTGTAGACCCCACCGATGACCAACTGGCTCACGAGCGAAGGCCGGAAATTTCCACCATGTTCCAACACGTGACTCCCGGACTTAGGTAAGCTCCAAGGCCCCGGAACCAACGTCATGCTTCCCACCTCGGGATCTTTCTGTACATATTCTAGCCGGCTTTTCTCTCTCCCCCCCGCATCGCATTTTCCTTTGTATAATTAATCCTCAACATCCACATCAACCACCCCACGGCAATAATGTCGTTCATGCTTACCATCCGCCAGGGGCCTGCGCGCCTCGCGCAGCGGCTCCCAGAATTCTCAAAGTCAACCCTACGATCCGCTGCCACAGTCCGAAACCTCCATACCCCGGCTAGGCCGAGCGCCAGCTTCTTCACCTCGCGCATCTCATCTGCTGCCACACGAGGCGCCTTCCGACAGTCCTCTCGCGCTGGCTCTCGCTCATACTACCAAGGCACTCAGACTGCCACAGGCGCCAACCAGACGACGACTCGAAAGCTCTTGGTGGGAGGTGCCATTTTCGGTGGTACCCTCGTAGCCATCAACACCGTCTTCAACCGTGAGACCCGTGAGGATGGCGGTATGCCCATCTACGAGCGCGAATATCTGAACAACACTTTCCTTCACACCGGCCTCGGAATTGGTATCATCGGCTTAACTGCCCGACAAATGGTTCAGACTGGCTTTGTGTACCGAATTATGGTGACCAACCCTTGGGTTGTCGGCATTGGTGGTCTTGCGCTGAGCTTTGCTACCATGATTGGCACTCGATCTATCAGCCCTGACAAGTGAGTTCTCGTTCCATTTTCAAACGTACGAGGGGGACGCTTTTTCGCTGACACATTTCGATAGTTACATTCCCAAGTACGCTCTCTGGACTGCCTTCAACGCCACCCAGGCTGCCTTTGTTGCCCCTCTTCTTGCCTTCGTGCCTGGTGCCCTCATTGCCCGCGCTGGTCTCTACACCGTTGCCATGATGGGTGGTATCGCCGTCGTCGGCGCTACCGCTAAGCAAGAGAAGTACCTGTACATTGGTGGTCCTCTTTTGGCTGGTGCCGCCATTGTTGCCGCTTCTGGACTCGCACCCTTGATCATCCCCGCCACCGCCATCCGAACGCTCGCCTTCACTGAGAACCTCTGGCTGTATGGTGGTCTCGCCGTGTTTGGTGGTTTCACTCTCTACGACGTGCAGAAGGTTCTATACCACGCCCGCCTCGCTCAGGCTGGTGTCATGCGTCGGGATCCCGTCAACGAGAGTATTTCGCTCGAGCTTGACTTCCTCAACATCTTTATCCGCATGGTTCAGCTCCTGATGATGCAGCAGAACCGACGAAAGTAAACGAGTGAAGGGTGAAGGACTTCAGACTTTTTGAAGATAGAAGGATGGAATCAAGCGTGTATTATTTCGGTAAAAGTGGCAGGCACAACTGCTTCGTAAGAGGTTAATGAAACTCCTCTCCTTGGAATAGCAATAGTTGTTCTCTTTAGTGGGTGGGCGAGACACCCGGAATTCTCGTTATTTTGTACAGATAGGATATGTCTAATGTGAAGAGCTTCCTCAACTTGGTGACGAATTTTACGTGATGAGAAAACTAAATGTGCCTCTTGACAGGCTAAACGGCTCATGCAGACCGTCCTCTGCTCAAAGGTGATGTAATAGGCATTAAGAAATGGAGGATAGTATGTGATGTAACTGGATATACATATATATATATATCCATAGGGTCATGTATAACCTGCGCATACATGTGTCTTTTTTTCTCATGTACGTACCTTAGTTGAGCCAACTACTACCTTACTTATCCTACGACTCGGGTTGTCAAAATTTAGTATCTGTAGAGATATTTTTTTTTTTTAATCTTAAACCGATTTGGTGCCCGTGCTAATTTCTCTGTGCATCTGCTTGTACAATAACAGACATCTCTGTCACTACTTTCACATGAGACGAAGTTGACGGGATTTCATTTTCCTTATTTGAGAGGGTGGCAACGAGCCAAGGAATAAATGAATTCACATCATGGATTGCAACTGATTTGGGAGAGTAATTCATAACTCAGTCTAGTGTCTTCGCGCGCATCATCAACGATCTCCCTCGAGGAGATAAAAAGAAGATTAAAGAAAGGAGAACCAAAGGAGAGTATGGGAGAGAAAAAAAAAGTGTCAAGGAATTTGAATATTCATATAACTCGTAACTACCTCACTACCTCCTGATGATTCCAATATTTTACACCAGGGCAGGGAATGGCCTCAAGAAGTGGCTGGGGCACTCATATCCATCCTTGTTCTTGGTCAGGTAGTTCTGATGGTACTCCTCAGCGGACCACCACTTGCCGGCGGGAGTGACCTCGGTAACGATGGCGCCCTTCCACCACTGTTCATTGGCCTTCTCCGTCACCTCATTGGCAATCTTCTCCTGCTCCTCGTCGTGGAAGAAGATACCAGATCGGTACTGGGGGCCGGTGTCGGGACCCTGAGCGTTGAGGGTAGTGGGATCGTGAATCTTGTAAAAGAACTCGATAAGCTGGCGGTAAGAAACCTTTGTGGGATCAAAGACGAGCTGGGCAGCCTCGGCGTCTGCGGACAGGTTAGTAACTGGAATCTCGACAATCACATAGACATACGGCCTGTCTTGCCTCCACACACGGCACGGTAGCTAGGATGTTCCAAATCTCCGCCGATGAAGCCAACTCGGACGTCGAGAAGGCCCTTGTCGCCGAAATGTCTACGGTACGAGTGCTCAACACCCCAGTAGCAGCCAGCTGCGACAGTGCAGAGCTGGGCGCCAGCGGGGAGGCTGGAGGCGGGGATAGCATGGGACGTCTCGGGAGCGACAGAGAGCATCGTGGACTGCATCGTGGGGCGCACGAAGCGAGCGATGAAGGGAGGGAGGGTGAAGGGCATCTTGAGTCTGTTGTGGTTCGTAAAACTTTTGATCAATGCAAAGAGAGAAAGAAGAGGAAGAAGACGACAATTGAGAGACAGAGAAAGAGAAGATTTGGCGGGGTAGTTTTGCTCAAATTTGTGATTGCGGCGGGGTGGCGATGGAGTCTAGTTCGAAGATGGAAAGTTCTGGGAGAAGAAAGATCTTTGGACGACTTAAGGGAGATAGAATATATACTATAAGTCACTAGGTGGGTGGGAAGACGGGGTTTTAGCTTCTGTGACGTTGGGAGCCAAAGAAGATGCGCAACCGATTGGGAGTTGGAGAATGCAAAAATGGGTTTAGAGGTTTCCTCCGACGAATATCGGACGGTGACAAATCCTGAGCTTACTGTCTGGTTGTTTCTGGCTGTTCTGGCCGTATTAGTCTGCGTCACGCAAGCTGCGGTTGATGACGAAGGAATCTCTGCACGGGTGGCAGTACGCCGTATTGCGTATTATTACTGGAATTGGTTTTTTTTTTCTGGAGGGGGGTGGCATCTTTGGAATCAATTCCATGTCATGCGTATCCACCGGCCCGGGGGCGTGGTCGAATCAGCAAAGGCTGTGGCCGCTGTCGCATAACCATAAAGGGCACAGCGACAATGAGATGGGCGTTCAGGTACGGAGGAGGAGGAGGCTGGCTAAGGCTGGCTACCTCAGGGGGATGAGATGACAAATGCCTTGGCGGCTATGCTTGATGCTTGATGCTTCATTGTCGTAATGCAGTTAAAAGCTGAGAGAAATAATTAGCAATGATGCCAATTGATATTGGCAAGGCCGATTCCCGAAAATGGTCGTTGAAACTTGTGGCTTGCGACCCCCAAATACGGAAATATAGATGTGTAATCTGTATGATATCACTTTTTTTTTCTTTTTTGCTGCTTTTCATCAATGTCCGTGTGTAAGAGGAACCAGGCTGCCAGCTACGTACCTACCCAAGGTAGGCTTGTGTGTAGACTATCGACAAAGGTCCTTATCAGCTAGGTAGCCAAGCGCTAATAGGGTTCATTGACAGCAGCAAAGGCAGCTGCTCAGCTTCTTTGTGGTACCCAAACGTCAGCTTCATCAAAATATTGGGTTGGGTTGGGGAATGAAGTTGGAAAATAGGAGATGATGTTTATCGATAACTTAGTCTATATAGTCTGCAATATATCTAGGTAAATTACATCATTCACCACGGATTACGGCATAATAATTTATAAATTAAATCTACTCGTTACCTAGGTAATTCTCTGGGGCGTTGAGAGCTATTCAACCTACTTACCTAGGTGCTAGGTACCTTAACTGTTAAGTTACCCCTCAACAACCCCTCACCGAGAAACCCTGCACCACCAAAAGACCAAGACGGACACCAAGACAGACACCAAAACAGACCCTGCATGACTCCCAATTTCACCCAACCACAAATCGCCTGCCCTGATCAGCTCCAGATGCAAGCAAGCCACACCGTCTCAATCGGCTGGATGGGGGGATGATGCACGTCTCCGTACTTTACTGTATAAGTTACCTCCCTATTCCACATACCGGATTAGGTACCTACCCACTGTGTAGGGTACTGTACCTTGCTTTAAGGAAGCAGTAAGTTGATACATAGTAAGTCAATAAATCTCCATGTAAGGTACTGCACAGACCAAAGATGCACGAGATGCAGCAACCTCCAAATCCCCCGGGTTGTCGGCCATCGGCCATCTTCCGAAATATTAGATCATGTATTGTCTTCCTCAGGCACGATACCTCACGAAGTAGGAGCCATACTAATTAAGGCTTTCCGTCATGTCCCATCCAGGAACGGAGGTGGCAGGTGCCATAATTTATCCTACGATGGAAGGAAACAACGACTAATCAGTTGCCATCCTTCTCTTTTTCTCCTCCCATATCCGTCAATGTAAATTCTTGTCTTCTCTCCCCAGACTCTGATGCCATCACCAGTCCATCTCGTCTTTGCATACTCCGTACAAGAGTGTGTTGTCGGATTACGTCCGCCACTCCGTGATGCCTGCCAACTTTTCTCCTGACGCCCGAACACACTACCAGAAGCCTTCCATATTTCCATCATGACAAGTCCGAGTCCAACTTCACACCGTTGTCGCTGGCACCAGGCTTCAAGAGTGTTATTTCGTCGCCCGTGCTCCGCCAACGATCAGAGACCGAGGCATCATCCGCGTTCTCTTCGTTTAACGTCTTCAAGGTCTGCTCCCCATAGCAAGATTTTTTTCCATCTCCACCAATGACCCGCCTACGCCACGTCTAATTCTAACTTTATCGCTGCCAGAATCGACACCAACAATAGTCCACTTCTCTTTCGACCTTCTGCCACCGAAACGACGGGCCCTTACCAACATCAAAAACAGTACCATGTAACAGCTGCCGCAATGACCAGTCCCAAGCGCTCATCTATGCTGCTACCCCTCGCTCAGCGCATCCCACCTGGAGCGTGGGACTCGCACATGCATGTCGTTGACCCAGACAACTACCCCCTGAGCTCTGAAGCCGTCTACCGGCCCAGCGTCTTTAGCCTTGAACACGCACTCGCATTTGAGGAGTCAGTCGGAATCCGCAACATCGTCCTTGTCCAGCCATCCATTTACGGCAATGACAACTCCTGCACTCTCGACGCTCTACGAGAGCTTGGTCCGGATCGAGGCAGGGCTGTTGTGCAATTCGATCCCGCCACAACTTCGACTGAGCAACTGCAAGAATGGCATCAGCTCGGTGTGCGCGGAGTCCGGCTAAACATTCAGTCTTATGAGCGTGACATCGATAGCGAGGGGCTTTCGCGCGCACTGCACCAATATGCTGATGCCGTCAGAGACCTCGGCTGGGCCGTCCAGGTCTATGTGCCCATGCCCCTCATTGCCCTCCTGGAACCCATTATTCCAGACCTCAATGTGCGCTTCTGTATTGACCATATGGGCCACCCCATCCTGAACCGCGATTCGAGCAGCAACCCGTACGACCTTCCTGGTTTCTCTTCGCTTGTGCGAATTCTCCAAACTAGCAACACCTATGTAAAACTATCCGCGCCATATCGTACCAGCCTGGTTCACGATTATAGCGACACCGACCCAGTTGCGAAGGAATTGATCAAACTGATCGGGATGTCTCGCCTTGTATTTGCAACAGATTGGCCACACACCAGATACGAGGGATTAGACATTCAGCCTTGGATGGAGACGGTCCTGAAATGGTGTGGCAATGATGAAGTCTTACGCGAGAGATTATTTCGAGGCAACGCAGAGGACTTGTGGGATGTTGCGAAAAGTTGAGCAAGTTATGATACCCCCTTTTTAGCTGCAAGTGGCTTTCTTGTTTTAGATGGTGTGATTTTTTATGTACCCATTTCGAATTACTCAGTACATATATATCGATAAGCATATTTGAAGCCAGTGCACACTCTGGTTGTCACTTGTATTATATTGAAAATTGTGCTAGGTAATGACAATGCTGGACTTTGTTTACCCTACCTTGTTGCCCGTCCAAAACATTTATGACCTCTTTCGCACTGAAATAGGGCAATACCTGCTCTTGAAATAACCCGGAAGTTCTTAAGGTTTTTTGTGTTTCTACCTCGTATCCAAATATGTTCTCGCTCTTTCGTACACAAGCTGATTCCCAGTGTTCAAGGCAGACGTCGCCGCTCCCTTGAGTCGCGCGAACACCCTCAATTATTGCCACTGGATCCCTGATATCATGTCCGTACCTCATTGCAGGGTATAACAAAATAGCCATCCCGACGTTCCTCGATTATATATTTGCATCTAGACGGTCAGGGGCTGGAGAATAGAGCTAGGGCACAGACGTGATTGCCTCGTTTAGATATGTCTGACTCGTTTAACGGGCTCAGCCTACCGATCCGCCTCTCAACGGACCAAGATCTTTTTTTCTCTCTTCATAGTAATCATCCTATGAAGGCATGAAATTGTAGCATCGCTATTGGGACTTCCTGGCATGTAATACACCGATCAGAACTCTGGCGGAAAGGTCCAAAACGGATGGGTGAGAATGACTGCAACTACTCGTTAGAATGGTTAAGTTTAGGGGCTAGATGGACAGTCTAGGTCAATTTCTAGGGAGAAACGAGTATGTGTAAAGTACGTTACCTCGACCACATCTGCATCCTCAGACAAAGTTTGAAGGGTTGCCTACCGTAATGTAAGGATAAATCTGGGTCATCATTGCAGTAACAGCAGAACCTCCCACATCCAGCGGGACTAAACTGAATTGTTGTCTCATTATTGGATCAGTAGCACTGAGTTGGCCTCTCAGTTGCGTCATGAGGAGCAGTCAATGTGTTGTCATGATGTTCGAAAGGATCAACTTTAAGATCGAAGGAGCCAACATTGACCACGGATTGCCAGTGAGACAGATCTAGACTTGGCTTCAATCCAACTGGCGGAGAGGTTTGCTTCTCTACCCAGAAAATGGCGCTTGGGTACCAGATTCGTGAATTGCGCCAACCCGGACACTTAGGGGCTCGAACGATGACATTGCTTCGAACACACCTCGGTCAACATTCATTGAGTGATCGAAATTGTCGGCCCACGGTGTCTGGAAAAGCTGATCCGGTTCGTGAGGGCCCTGTGGCGTAGCCATCTCTGGTGGTGGTGGTCGATACATGGACTCGGAGAGGGGAATATCAGGGATTACACTTGGGCTGGATGGAGTTGGCTGAAGATATTGCGGCGGCTGAGGGGGAATGCTTAGGTTAATTCCAAGCCTCGAAACTTCCCTAGTGATGAGAGATAGAGCATTCGAAATTACTATTAATTTGATCAGTACATAGATGAAGCTCAAGAATCGCAATTCGCTTACCTGGATTGACGAATTTGGCCTGGTGCAGTGCCTGGATGCAGAAGCCCAATTTGCGAAGTGCCTGTTGATCGTCGGGAGATGCCTGCACCTGCAAGAGAAAGATAGTTGCTGCGATATATACACTATATGAAAGCGATAGAACGCAATGATTGATGGTAAAAGTTCGGCAAAAGAGGTCGAAGATAGCAATGATAGAGGTGGCTGATGTGACACATTCGACCAGATGATTCTGCATTGGGTGCGGTCCCTCCTCCTCGGGATGCACTTGGCGAGAAAGCATGGGCCGGAAAAGAAGAATTCTAAAGGTATGATAAAGCGCACTAAATCGGTGAGTCAGTGTTTGGATCAAAAGAACAGCATTTAGGAATATGCGTACTTCATGGTGACGATGTGCGACGGCGGTGCAAGAGCTGGCAAGTTGACAGGATCGATTTTCAGATGCGGAGCCAGTTGATCCCACCACTGTTTCAAAGCCGGATCCTGGTACTGAAGGCATTCAAGCATCTCAGCCTCTGTATTTTGTAGCAGTGGATCATACATATGGATGAGAATTTCGTTGAAGATTACAGAAAGCCGGCAAGTGCTCATGAAGCACGAAGTCGAGTGAGCAGTAGCTGGAGGATACTTCCAGTCTGCTCCATGTGGGGAGTCGAACGGCACCCAAAGCTCATTCTCAGCAGAGTCATCCACTAGATTATGGTTAGGTTAGATTATGGGGATAGGTTGGGCTGCTACTTACTGATAATTTGAGGAGGAGACACGAGTGAGTGCTGCAAGGACGGAGATCGACCAAGGTAGAGGCTGATCATCTTGTCCCAAAAATAGCAACTCCAGAATAGCCGGTGCCGGATTTCAACCTCCTCGTCAGAGAAATGTACAGAACCCGGATATCGTTGACCATCTACGCAAATACCCAGGTGATCTATGAGGCGGAATGCCAGCCCACTGTAGACCCATGCCTGTGTCGTATTCCCGTGACCACATTCCTGTGCACTCAGGAGCAAAAGAGTCTGGACAGTCGGAATACTACTGACACCCCTACTCAGCTCGTCGAACAGCATGCTCCGGGCATGCTTCGCGAAGACAGCGCCTCCATCATAGGACTGATCTAGAAGCTGTTTGGTAGATGGATCACTCTTGCCCCAACGTATCGAGTGCGAAAGGACAGCGTTGAGAAGCGTGTGCGAGTAGTACGGTCCCATCGATTGCATGTCACCTATATCATGTTAGCTTTGATGTCCTGATGGTTTAAGTGATTGTCGGGGCTGCATACGGGTAAAGGCTGGTCTGTAAATGAAATTGAACAGAGGCTGGATCCAACACCAATGCACGTTCAACAGATATTGAAAGGGTTCCTAAATAATTTATGAGTCGGCGAATGAATAGCTAGTGCTGCTGAATGAGCTTACAGGAATGTCAGAGAGGTTTTCCATGGCTCGCTGGTGCCAGGCGTTGGTTACCAGTCGCTCTCGTCTGTGAGCATCAGTGTCTACTTGAGAGAGCAATTCCTGGGGGGCTTCCCGGTCGCTAGGTAAATGGAAGAGACTAGTCGGGCCATGATACGTGATGCCGCCTTTGTCGTCGATTTTCAAACCCATGAAGCTCCGAGTCATGGCATGTTCATCGGCATGGGCGCTATTGCGATGATCTGAGCCATTGAACACGCCGGGACTTGAGTGAGTCGAGGCAGATATAGAGGGAGGTGCAGACTTGGCGGCAGAAAGCTGATCTTCAAGTTCTTTGATGCGCTCTTCTAGACGCTGTGTGTAAGATAACGTCGGGTTGCTGGGAAATTGTAAGTAAATGATTCGAGTAATTGTGTAACGAGATGAGTCAGTATGAAAGTAGGAGGCTCGAGTTGGGGCTTAAGTGTGTGTTTGTATATAATGAATGAATAAAGTAGAGGGTTAAGGAAGTCCCACAGTTTGTAAATACAATCGTCCTTTCTCGCGGCACATCGGTTGCAGATAGGCTGCTCACCACCACATTTGACCTGGGTAGCAAGTCAGTAACAGGGTACAGGTAGCTTGGGCAGCGCCAGTGAATCATTCAAAGTTGAGAGTGAGGGGTTCCACCTTGCGTCTCCGGCACGGCTCGCAAGAGAAGGCGCTCTTCTTTGTGGCCTTGACCGACGACATGTTTGGCCACGGGAGGTCGCTCTGACTCGAGTATCAATCCAGAATCGCAGTATTAGGTCCTCGTTCCTGGTCTCGTGAGTGAAATTATGCTAGGATGGGCACAGCCGGAGGATCACAAGAGGCGAGAGAGCCTTAGGTAATCCCCCGCAGGCGTCAAACAACCAAGGCTCCACTCGGAGGAAAGCGGACGCCTTCTCAGGGCCCGGTAGCCCAGTTTTGACTCCGTTGTCGTACTGCTTGCTGGATGTGGCACTTGCTAGGTGTGGCACTGTACCGCCACCTGAGGTAGGTTGTGCTTGGCCGCGCTACCTGCCTAGGTAGTTTGCAACGGTAGATGGACCTCAAATCGACATTAATTGAGTCGCCGAATCGTGGGGATGGTAGCAAGGATGACGATGTTTGAAGGGTTGAGAATAACACTTTTGCAGCAAGTTAACTGATCAGGCTCAAGACATTCTCGTCGTGCATCACTTCAACGTGCACTGCCGAGGTCCAGGTCCCCGACGCCGCCGCTGATGAGACTTTGGTAGGACAGTAGCATCCAGTGAAAAAGGTCGAACGGAGGTGTGGGGTTGTGTTGGGCCTCAGCGTACGAAGAGGCAAAAACTGACTGACATCTTAGGTATGACAGAATTGGTGTGTCTCACTCAGCTGAGACTGGAGTTCAATTGATAACAATTGCGGGATGACTTGTGTAAAATGTACGTATGAGCCGTGAACTTTCAAATAAGGTAGGTAGCCATGACCAAGTACATGCCCACCTAACATTACCGAGGTACCTCTCTTACATCAACGCAGGTACGATCAATCACATACTGGTCACGTGGTCTCGTTGACTGCCAAACTTGGCAAGAAGGGGACTAACCATCCCCAGTTTTTCCCCCACGGGCAACTTAGAGGAAGGTGGTTGCGCGCCATCACATTTATCCATCAATCATCCACCTTATCAACCTACCCCATACCTACACTGCAGCTTTTACATGCTCCATACAAAATGTCACTTGCCTACTTTCTGAATTCTGCTTCTAATAGCGAAATATTATTATAGGGTAACGCAGAGACATGACCTGGGGGGATGTCACTGAAGTTTGTTGTCAAGTTGCCTTATCACACATTCCGACCGAGATATCGAAATAATCACTGGATTGTGTGTTCAAAACTATTCGCAAGGTCCCAACTGGGTTCTAGACATAACAATAGTATTAGTATAGAAACATAGAATGATTGGTTCTTGTCGTATAGCCATTAGATCCTTCCGATTGAGACTGTCTGGAGTCTGAAAATCAAGAAGTCCAAATTTGGTGATGAGATACCAGTTCTATCTGCTCAGCAATATGTTCAGTCATGCACAACGCTACGCCTTGAGTGTTAGCTAAGTTATCTCAATGTGATTTTTCCTGGTGCATGGAAGTCAAACGAATTGTGTCTCTCTGCGTCTGTCACTATCCCCGGTTTGCGCCGAGCTTTGATTTCAGGCCGCTTTGCCCAATCTCCTCCTCTTCATGCGCGTGGCCAACTCAGCAGCTGATTCCAACTTGTATTACTGAGCCTTATCCCACCTGCCAATTCTGATCATTACATGTCCGTCTTCAATCTAGTGAACTTTACTCAGGCTGGGGGTGAGTTTGATGGTATTTCGGTCTCAAGGATGGATCAATGTCAGTAGCTATTCCTGCACTTTTAGACACAGGTTTTTGGGAGTTTATCACTCGGATTTGCGAAACGAAGAGGGGATAACTCTCTGGCTGTGAGTGAAAAGAATGACCAATTTACCCTGAAACCCCCCTTTTGGACCATGGTCCCCTCGTGCTGAAGCTTTTTCATTACGTTGGGTTTTGTTCACACACTCAAATGTAGTCAGTCCGGTATCAAAGTTGCCGATTATTGACCTGAAAGATGGCTAGTACAATATTGTTAGAAAAACATTTGCCCCGTCGTATTCTCAGGAGCGCCTTGTTAAAGAAACAGATTTACAAAATTGACGATGTTAAAATGCACGTTTAAAGATTATTGGGTGGTGGCAATCCCGCGGAATAGAGCAACAGTAAATATCAAAGAAGATGGCGTGATATCGGCCATGAATACTGGGGATCATTACACCACGATTAGTTGCGCGCATTTGTTTGACGAGAGTTGGAGCTACGGTTGGATAAACTGGAGTGAACATGGGACAGGTTGTGAACTTGTGACCCGAACGGCAGCTTCCAAAGTACCAAAGAGTACAGATTAGAGGTTGAAAGATTTGATGTGGACAAGGGAGAGGTGTAATAGGTGTGGATAAGAAATACATTGATTGGACACGCGTAGGATGTACAGACCGAACTCAGAGGTAGTGATTCCATACTCTTGTACTTCTCCATATTATCGATCTTACCAGGGTTGTGAGGGCATCGTCCTGTCCAGACTCGTGTACAGCGGCGAAATGGCAGTGGATGACTTGTTTAGTACGCAAGAGCCGGAGAAACCCCCTGAAAGCGGTCTTTCTCAAGCCGAGCTCAAGCTGGGGAAGATTTGGTGGCCTCTGATTCGCCCTACTGTCTCTCATACAACCGCGATGACGGGCCGTCGGAATACGGCCGAGGAAAGGCCTTCACCAGGTGACAACCCACACTTCTCCGCCTTGTGGCTTTGTCGGGAATCATGGCCGTTTATTTGCGGGCTGCAAACTTTTGTGCAATTGAAGCAAATTCCTGCAAGAGAAACCACGGGCCGCTTCATTTATTTGTAAGCGTTCCCAGTGCTTCGGGTCCGTGTTCCTGGGCTTCTAGATGCAGTATTGAGAGCCTCTTATTACTCCATACCGTTCACGAGTTTTCGGAAGTAGCCGTCTCTTCAAATTGAGAAAATGTTTGACCAGCTCGACGACCGATAACCGGGCGGCGCGGCGCACTCCTGTAGCTTCTCCAGAATCCCCAGAAGCATCCATCATCCCACGGGGTTGCGTTGCGGGGTTGCTGAGTAGGGAGTCACCAACAATCAAACTCCACAACAACCCAGAGAGACGACAGACTCGTGGCTTCGGATTCGACTCATCAGCAAATCGGTGTGTGAGACGAGAGGAATTGAGATGCTCCAAAAGAGGCAACTCGACAAAAGTAGCCAATCAATTACACGCATCAGGAAACTTTCATGACAATCAATTCAAATAAATGCAGGCATCCTAGCATTCTGGACGGTACGGCGCCATAAAAGTACAGCTTTCGAATGCATAGCACATGCATCAACCATGGTGAACGTCCGAGAGCGTGACATCCATGTGTTGTGTTGGTTGCTTGCAAAGATGACTATCGTCAGCCACCTGCCCAAGCCAAGGTAGGTAATTACGAGGCAATGCACAATGGACGTGTGTCATGTAATCACTTACCTGATGCTTTGGGTTTTATGGGGGTAACATTGCTCTTCAGGCATGGGCCAATAATAATCACGGGCGATGGCTTGCAACTGGCAAACAGTTCGTCGCAGGAGCCATGCCCCCACTGCGACTAAACATGACCGTTGTCCCTTGTCCTCCTCCCTTTCATTCTCCTCGTCAGCGTTGTACGGTCCGGTTTCCGAATTAGGGTCAAACCAGCACGGAGGGTAGGTCTCCGTCGCCCGTTCGAGACTGGTGTCCGTGCGAAGCATGCGATTTGCATCTGCCAGCTGTGACCCTGAGGCACATGCACCGCAGCGGCATCGATTTACCGCGATGGGCTGGCAGAAGCCACGCGAGCGAGGGGTGTCTGTGTGGGTGAAGGGTCTGATTTTAGTTGGAAGCATCCATCGTCAACTCGTATGCGGAGTGCCAAAAGAAATAAAATAAAAAAACGCCATGCAAGCTGCTCCCACATCATCACCACACCACCACCAAACTCGCCAGTGGCTAGGGTGACTCTAATAACGACCCATCTACGTACCGTAATTACCTAGCTGATGGAGAAAGTCCCATTCTTCTGCTACATAGTAGGTGCGTGCTAAGATAACTCCAGTAATCAAGCTTCATTTCTTCCCCCAACTTACTCCGTGCACTACCTGGGACGCGGGCCTGGCCTCCACGAACGATGCTAGAATAATATTTTTCTTTCCTTTGGCACACAGCTTTCTTCCCACGTAGGTACTATGTAGATGTACTATGTAGGTTAGTATGAGCGGCATTATGAGAGCGGCATTGTGAACGGCATTCGTGGACGAATTCGCATATGCCGGCAATCAGGGATTGCTCTATTCCTAGTCAGATACTGCTACTACGGTACAAGCACATCACCCTCTCAATGAGTCGTACAGAGTAGCTATACCCTACCCAGATGAGAGAAGTGTGAGTCGTACCCCCGGTCCAACGTAACACCAGGAGGGTGGCAAGGAGGATGATGGGTGCAGCAAGAAAGGGACCGACTGGCCTAAAGCAAAGATTCGCCCCTGGTTTGCCATGGTTTGCGCATGGTTTGCCTACCCCAACATCCATATATGATCTACCGGGTTATTCCTACCGCTACCCTTGTACCCACGCTAAGACGAAGTTCGCATAACCCAATAATCGGTTTTCCCTTCCGAATTCCCGTCAACGACTCTGCACCTAAACGAGTCTCTGAAGTCTCAACCTGTCATGCGGCCGTACGTCTGGCCGGTGGCTTCATACGTTTTGGAATTATGTTCCCGTTGTAGCTCAACGACTTGCCGGGATTGTTCTCCGCCAGTAGTTCCATTTTCTCTTCACCCACTAATCTCTAGAACCCCCAGTGTTGCCGGTTCGTGAATAAATACATTCACCTTCCCCGGACTTTTTGTGGTTTGTCTCCTCAGAGTTCAGAGTTCCCTCCGCATATCGCTCTCGACTCCCATCGATTGGCTTGAAGCGTTCCTCAATTCACACATACAACGGATCTCTCGCTCAACCATGTCTGAGAAGATTGCCCAAACGGGCTCGCATCCCGTCCATGAGGAGGATGAGAAGGCAAGACCTTATCTCCCAAGACCCTATCTCTAATGGTTTTCAAGCCGGCTAACACTTCATGCAGAAGGATGTCGAGGTCCGCGTCGTTCACGGCAATGAGGCCTTCAACGAGGCTATGATCAAGGAGACCCCTAGCCCATGGTCAAAGCACATGCTCATGGTCTATTGTTTCTCCTTGATCGGTTTCTTCTGCAGTACCATGAACGGGTAAGAAGAAGAAGAAGCAGTTCTTCCACCACGCAGAAACGAGACAATATGCTAACCCCTTTGCCCAGTTACGACGGTTCCCTCATCAACAACCTGCTGCAAAACCAATGGTTCAGGGAGAAGTACGCTGTCGAGAACGATGGCCTGTGGGCTGGTATCGTTTCCTCCATGTACCAGATCGGTGGTATCGTCGCCCTTCCCTTCGTTGGCCCTGCCCTTGACGGCCTGGGTCGACGTCTCGGCATGATGACTGGAGCTCTTATCATTATCATTGGTACCATCATCCAGGGTACCTCCAACGGCGTCTCTCAGTTCATGGGTGGTCGATTCCTCCTCGGCTTTGGCGTCTCAATTGCTGCCTCTGCTGGTCCCACCTATGTTGTTGAGATCAACCACCCTGCTTTCCGAGGTGTTGTCGGTGGTAAGTAACCAACCAATCTTTGCCATTTCCCTGGAATATTTCCCACTGACTTGTCACCCAGCTATGTACAACACTCTCTGGTTCAGCGGATCCATCATCTCTTCCGGATCTGCCCGAGGCGGACTTAACGTCGGTGGTGACTACTCATGGCGTCTGATTACCTGGCTCCAGGCTCTCTTCTCTGGTCTGATCGTCCTGTTTGTCATGTTCCTTCCTGAGTCTCCCCGATGGCTCTACGTCCAGAACAAGAAGGAGCAGGCTAAGAATGTCTTGACCAAGTACCACGGCAACCGTAACCCAGAGTCTGCCTGGGTCCAGCTCCAGCTCAACGAGTATGAGGCGCACTTGGATATGGATGGTGCCGACAAGCGTTGGTGGGACTACCGCGCTCTGTTCCGCAACCGAGCCGCTGTTTACCGTCTGTCCTGCAACTTGATCGTTTCCATCTTTGGCCAATGGGCTGGAAATGCTGTGCTCTCTTACTTCCTTGGATCCGTTCTTGATACTGCTGGCTACACCGGTTCAATCCAGCAGGCTAACATCACCCTCATCAACAACTGCCAGCAGTTTGCTTTCGCCATCCTTGGTGCTTGCTTGGTCGACAAGATCGGTCGCCGCCCTCTGCTGCTCTTCTCCTTCACTGGCTGCACTGTCGTGTGGCTTGGAATGACTGTTGCCACCTCCATTTTCACCAAGTCCTTCACCGGAAACGATGCGGACGGAAACCCTCTGTACTCTGATCACAATGCTTCCAAGGCTGCTCTGGCCATGATCTTCATCTTCGGCGCCATCTACTCCGTTGGTATCACTCCCCTCCAGGCTCTCTATCCCGTCGAGGTTCTTTCCTTCGAGATGCGTGCCAAGGGAATGGCCTTCTCTTCCCTCGCTGTCAACGTTGCTGGTCTTCTGAACCAGTTCGCCTGGCCAGTTTCCATGGCCAACATTGGCTGGAAGACTTACATCGTTTTCACCATCTGGGACGCTATTCAAGTCGTCATTGTTTACTTTGTCATTCCCGAGACCAAGGGCCGCACTGTAAGATTTCCTCCCCTAATCATTTAGCTAAATGTGTATTATGTACTAACGCAATTCATAGCTCGAGGAACTTGACGAGATCTTCCAGGCCAAGAACCCTGTCAAGGAGTCTACTCAGAAGAAGGCTTTGGCTGTTGATTCTCATGGAGATGTTGTGAACTACCAGGGGGCTTGAGAGCACCCCGAAACACAAATATAATTCTCTCTTCCATTTTCAATAATATCTCGACTCTTATCATATGCATACCTACCATAAAGAGAAGCTGTCTTGCGAGGTCTTGGTTATAACGTCACGAGCCGATGTCTTTTTATTATTTAGCAGGCAGTTTGTTAAGCGTCATGCAGTAAAAAAAATCAATAGTATTTGTGGCATTGAACTTGCCACTTTAATGAATCCTCGACAGGGCCCGTTCCTCTTTGTGAATTTTTAATTTTCCCTCTCTTTTCGTTCGTTTCTCAATCTCGTCTTTTTACTTCAGCCATTTTCGCATCCGGCTGCGAAACCTGCGTTGATTATTATCAAGGTCACCAGTGAGTTCGCTGGCTGGAGTGATGAATCGTAAACATAAATGTAAAAAACTCTGTGTAATTGATGGCGAGATAATTAAACCTGGCGCCCAAGATGATATTTCCGGAGATTGATGCAGGGGAGGTAGCCGGGGGAGGGAGAGAGGTATCATTGGTTGCCGGATACGGCCAAGTGCCCTGATCCTTCGAGTCCATGTCATGATGGGATTTCCTCAGGGGCAGCATCTCCCAACATTACCTTCTTCTCCATTCAACCTTCAAGCCATCTCCGGAAAAAAAAAATTAAACACAATAAACATGTCGGCGTCGCCGCTAATAAACAACAACCTTCGGACCGTAGGCTTCGGCCTCTGGGCTGGCGTCTTTGGCTTCTCGGCCTTGCTTGATTTCGGTTCGCACTTTTCCGTGCCTCACACGCAAATATTGTTGGCCATGATCATAGCCCTCACGTCACTCAGCCTGGAAGCGTTCCTCTTCTTCAAAATCGCGTACTATTTTTCAGCGACGTCCTGGCGGACCACAAAATGGCACACTTTCTTCTACGAATCGCGCAAAGGCTCAATGGCGCTGCTCCTGCTGAGCTTCGTATGGTTCCTCACTGTGCTGGGTCTCCAGAGCACGCTGATCTTGGACTTGTTAACCGGGGGAACGCTCGCTCGCGGTCTGGGGTGGCTATACTTTGCTGGCGGTGGAATAGGATTGATCTTGGGCTACGGGATCTACATCTTCATCATGTTTGAGTTTGTCTTCTTGGCCGGTTGGGTCTTTTGGACTGGTGCTAAGGCACTGTGGAGGGTTGGGGCGCCCAATGATCGACGGGATGAGTATGAGGTGGACTTTTGACCTGTGGTGGTTGGATTGGACAGGATAAGATGATGATTTGAAAGGCTTGACGTTGATCACAGAAGATGTTGATCACAAACTAATTAATGTACTATACACTATTATAATGATCGTATGGGGTTATTACGCTCTATACCAGCGCAGATATATGGTACAGGGGGAAAAAGACCTGTTGTATCCATTCTTTCTTGTTTAGCTTTCTGTCTCTTCCCAGATCTCCCCCTCCAATTCCCGTTTCTTTGTTGCATGTAAGTTACTTGACTTTGGGCCAAGTATTAACCATTAAGGCGGCTATGTTGACTGGAACATCGCATATACCGCGCAGAGACTACTCCACCAGACCTACTCGCCTCCTCGCCAGACCTTGCAAATTTACTCAAATCGGCCGTAGCTGCTGAAGCAGTTCGCTTTGGGCAGCGCACTACTGATTCACTGGGCTCAATGGGCTCAACGGACTGTTCAACTGGCCAGTCATCACGCTGTCGGTCTTGCGGTGCCCTCTGCCATTGCTGGGAATATCGTCCAAACGAGCTCCGGGAGGCATGGCCTTTTCACTAGGGCGCACGGAAAAATGCTGCTTCTCCAGGTCGTCGGAGTCCTGTCCAGGGTTCGCAGTTTGGTACTCGAGCCACTTGAAGCAGGTGTAGATAGCAAAGGCCAGGCCAGATCCCATGAAGGGACCGAGCCAGTAGATCCACTGGTAGTTGGTGAAACCAACGATGCAAGCGGGACCAAATGATCGGGCTGGGTTGATGGATGTGCCAGTGTAGTTGGTCGCCACCATATGGGCAATGAAGACGGAGAGACCAATGCCAATAGGGGCCAGGTAGGTACCACGATGCTTCTCAACAGCGAGGAAGTATACAGTCAACACAAGCTGGGCAGTCAGGAACATCTCTATGAAGAGTCCCTGTGTTCGGTTGGCACCGCCACCAAGTGTGTTGGCCACCTTGAGAGGGCCGGGAATGAGACCATCGGTAACAGCGGCGGCAGCAATACCAGCAACGATCTGGGTAGGGAAGATGATGAGGCCACGAATGGGCTTGACGGCACCGACAAGTACAAGACCGAGAGTGACCTTTGAACCAAAGGGTTAGCATAGTTAAAAAAAAAAAAAAGAAGAGGATCATAGCAAGCCGAGGTTGAGAGCTTGGATCCGGAGGGTTTTCTCTTACAGCTGGATTGAACATTCCACCAGAGATGCGATAGAAGATCCAGACATTGACAGCCAGAGCTGAGCCGAAAGATGCAGCAATGTACATCAAACTAAAGGGCTCAAGAGGTGCATCTGGATCAGTTGGGTTGTTGGTGTTGATAGCAGTTTCGGCACCAATGAAGGATAGGAGGAGGAACATGAAGGTGCCCCAGAACTCGGCAAAGACGAGAACCACCATGTTCCTAAGAGGAGTCGGAATCATATGGTGACGCTCGGCAGGGGGCACCGCGCCATTCGATGATGGAGGAGGGCTCATCTTGGTTTGTGCTGACAGCTGGGGGCTGGGAACGTTTGGTGTATCAGAGAGAGTTGTGCTCTTTGTTGTGTTATCTTAAACTGACTTAGGGATAATGGTCAAGCTTGCTTCAGGTTTGCATCAGGCCGTTCCCGAAGGGAGGTATATATCCTCCAGCGAGATCTGACTGGGTCTTCTCTTCCTCGGCTTCATAGCCAGTAATCGTCTATTAGATTTGAGTGGATGCCAAGGGTGTTAGCTTGAAGCCTTTCGACAAGTGCGTAGCTTGAGGGGTGCGCGTGCATGTGAGATGGGCTGGGTGTACGGGATAACACCATACCATACCATAACATCATAAACCTCTACCCTTTTTTGTTTCTTGCCTACACACCTCATACAACAGGTTTGAGGCAAGTTGCAAAAGAGGTAGGGCAAAATTCTTCACATGTCCCACCATTACAGCTGTAACCATGGGTAAGGTGCGATGAATATGTTTCCACAATCGTCGAGGAGTTCCCGGAAACGGATATTCCTATCTTCTTCATTGAGACGCCCCCTCAGGCATACGGTCCTTTTCATAACCAAAGTTGGACCGATATTTGTCTCGACAAGGTCGTATTTTGCCTTTATTGGGAGGGAGAAGGGGAGGGAGGGGGTGTGTTCGGAGATTTCTTACTTCTTAGCCTGTAAAATACATGCCCTCTTGCATACTCAGCTCGAAACTGTAATGAGGGCTGGCCTCGTTTATGATACGTCAAAAGAGCCTTTTCACGGGATGGGGCCCTTCAATTCTTTGTTCGGCAGGGGACGGAGCCGCCCCCGGCCGGAAGGGGATGGGTGGAGGAGGAAGAGGAGGAGGAGGAGGAGGAGGATGGGAGGCGAGGGGGAGGGGTGGAAGGGGACGGACTTGATAATACTAGCTACATAGGTCTTAAGAGAACCCTTTACTGAGATAACTATTAATTTACGGATTGCAGTAGTTCATACTCTATAGCCCAGGTTCCATACCTACAGTGCAAGGGTTTTTCTACTTGAAGAATGCAGGTAATTTACCCGCGGGAGATGGAGCTGAGACGTTGGAATGTCTCGGGCTCGGGACGCCTTGGCGTGGGCTGCAAGGTTTTCGAATCTTAGGCTCCCCTCCCCCTCCCCCTCCCCCGTCTCCCCTCCTTCAGGCCAAGTCTACTTCGTAATAGAGTGCCTTCGACGATTGATCAAAGACATATCCACATTGTTGACGAAAGAGAGAGAGAGAGAGAGTTTCTGTAGAAACGAGGAAAGCGACAAGAGGAGGAGATACAGAAACTAGGCCAGTACCGGCGAGAGGGGTGTACTCTATAGTTGGTACAGTTGTCGTATTAAGGCGAATGGGCGATTCTGATTTTCACTAGACTTTGTACAATGCTCCATATAGAATCTTTTACCTTTATTTTTTTTTATTTCTATTTTTTATTTATTTTTATTCCCTATCCCCCATCTGCCTTACATAGAGGAGCGAGTACCTAGCTAGCCTTGTGGGTACTTAGCTTCCGCGCCCTTATACACCCTAGGCACTATTTATTTCTATGGATTCCCGTCCCTACTTTGAGGTAGTTATACACGGGAGAAAGTCTCCACCTCTTTGTTTTCCTACTAGTTCCATCCCTTCCGGGATACACTATTATCAGCCGTTTACGCAAAGGACATGTCATCGATATCATTGATGCAAAATAGTCATCTGATAGAGGACCCATTGGCTGTACAGAGGAATCTTGGGTCTGGGGGCTGAACAGGATGCCAGCTGATGGTGGGGTTTTGCTGGCAATGGTCAGATTTGAGATTTGACATGCAGAGAATGTAAAAGAAGAAGATTGAAAAAAGAAAGGAAAAGAAAAGGGAACAAATAGAAAAAAAAAAAAAAAAAAAGAAATAGACAAGAATTTTTTTCCCTTTCATTTCCCACCCCCTTGCTATACGGATGAAACCCAGGGCATATTTATCAACTTCTTCTTCCACAAAATTGATGAGAAAAAGCCCAGTGCTGACGATTGAATTGGGGGAAGATTCGGGCACACACAGTTCTATTTTTTTTTTTTTAATCTCGCTGTTGCCAACACAATCTGGTGCACCCTTCTCCCCGTCTTATTATCACACATGTCTGACGGGAATCGTGAAATCCTCTGATTGGCCCTATGAAGTTCCATCGACCAGTGCACGCAGCAGACCGACACTCCTTTGTTGTGGTTAAAGTTGCACTAGGGACGCCTTCTGGCATATCACGGAGAGGTGAGATGGCCTCGGATGCGGATGTAGGGACTCCGTATGGAGGCACGAGGGGGAGGGGCGAGAGATGCTTTCGTGGCGTACATAGCAGTTGGCTAATTTGGCAGCTTACCCACTGGGGAGCCCGAACCACGTCACAAGCAGGGTTATACTTCGAGCACGATTGCTGAATTTGCCATGAGATTTGGCGGTTATAGCATTCGATGGGGGATCGCGAGGAGGGAATCTTTGCCTATGACGGGCCATCCGTTGATATTTTACCTAGTCCCTTTGGTGTGCGAGTGGTGTCGGGATGAGACGGCCCAATCTGAGTCCATACCTCCGCCCAGGCACTATAGAAAAAGTAATTTCCATAGCTTTGTTGATAGACTCACAGTGCTGAGATGTGTCTTACAGTTTGTTGTGTGCGCCAAGATGAGTCCTCGCTTCCCGGGTCGAATCGAATCGACAGATCTCTTTCAGCAAAAGCATGACGTTTGAGAATGTGCTGTGTCTACCCAAGATAGATGAGATGAGATGGGAACCTAAGGGTAGTCAATCGGCACTTCCATCTTACTGCATGCATTGCATACGTAGTATGAGGTAGTGTCATGATACCATAGTATACTTGGTATGTGGTACAATAACTTCACAATGTAGGCCCGGCTGCATCCATGCCGTGATGGGGCTTGTCAAAGACCCCAATCCACCCACCCACCGCACCGAGACACGGAACAATGCGCAATGTGCATTTTTGGACCCCTCGTGC
Source organism: Mariannaea sp. PMI_226 (assembly GCA_024336345.1). Lineage (NCBI taxonomy): Eukaryota > Fungi > Ascomycota > Sordariomycetes > Hypocreales > Nectriaceae > Mariannaea > Mariannaea sp. PMI_226. The sequence continues at coordinate 3,238,869 of JANFOG010000001.1, read as the reverse complement.
AGGGTCTAAAGTTCTCGGCCCTGTGGGCTTGACAGGGATGGCCACGGATTCGGCTGTAGCGTGGGTTTGACAGCAGCTGCGCTGACCAGCTACCGTACTGCAGCTTTTGCGGTAGCTGACCTATGTAACTGCATCCTACCTAGGTAGGTAAGGGGAGTGTTTTTTTTTTTTTTTGCCTCTTCAAATAAAATCTTGTGTTCCCAAAAACCAGCTATCTCCTCTACACATCAGGTGACGATGTTTTCATTTTGAGCTTCAAAAGGTCACACCCTCCCAGCTGTGCTGCACTGTGCATGGACCAGTAGGCACAAGCTTGCGAATGTCACCACCAGACTGTGGAGGAAGCTGCTGCTCTTCCATGTTTTACGTATTTGCGGGAGATGCTACGCAGGGCTACCTTGCGAGCCACAAGGGCGTCGATCACACAAACCGTTGTTCGGCCCACGAGGGCACGCTTGCGGAAGTCGTCGCGGGGCAGTCAAATAGATTGATCGACGGCCATTTGTGGGAGGGTGGGTCAACGTCTTTTGACATTACATTCTCAGACTTCATTGTTCCCGCCATTTATTGGTCTATTGGGGAGCCTTGGTCGGTGACAGCGGTGAGAGGAGGAGGCCCAGTCAGCCAAGTTAAAGGTATGGAGTAATAGTGCACGTATAGTCTGCACTTCTTTGCCAGGCGATTTCCCACCGCTTCCGACAACCTCAACCTCCTCCTTGACCTTGGCCGCGACCGGCATCGTTATTACACAAAACGACATGCTCGCAAGTCTATGGTCCTGGAGGCCTTTGCGTAGCTCTACAGGTTCCCTACCTCATGCACCACGGCCGCATATTGGGTGGCCATGCTGATAACGTGGTGGATTGGATTCACCAACACAAAGTGCCTTTTCAAACCTGGCGTTGTTGACCGAAGCAACATAGTATAGTAAGTACTCCATGGGTCTGAGCCAACGCTGTATTAGAAATGCAGGTTTCGTGACATTGCAGCAGCATGCGTACTAGCATGTTGGTCACAGCGAACCTTTTGACCAAAAAAAGAAGACCACAACTGTGGTCCTATTTTCCAATCTGATCAGTTGCCCTGGTCAGCTGGTGTCGTCAACTCTTTCTTTCGCCTTTCTATGTCAGACACTATCACTTACTGGAGCACCATTCTTCGTGTTGCTATCTACCCTTCACCAGAAACTTAAGCTAGCAATCCTCCTTGTTGGTTCTTCTGGACCAATAAGTCTGGATACAGAAATATTGGGTTCCTTACAATCCATTTTATCGCTTATTGTCTAGAGTACTAATCCACTATGTTACCCACAGCCTCAGTTAATCTTTCATTTTGTGCTCGCTTCAGTCATGTGTTATTTATGAGGGAAGCCAAGTGTGACATTTGACGTTTCAATGGCATGTATGAAGACACCAATGCACGAGGATTGATGCACCAAAGAGGGCCTGGATGAACTTTGGCCATACAACCATGTAATGCATGTAACCATTTGTTGCTATCTTTCACATCCAGGCACAACAGAGCAGGACTGACACGTGAATGTATATCTCATATTCGATCCGGCCCCTCTCTCACGATATGTATGCAAATTGGGATATCAGCTCTTTGTGAAAGCCCTGGCCACAGAACTAGCACCACAGAACTAGCAAACTTTTAGTCCTGACTATGATTTTTTTTCTTACAGCGGATTATCCAAGCTTCTGGCACTTCCACACTGCATATCGTGCAACAGGCGCTCTCGACCGGGTGGTCGTAGGATTGTTCTTGACATGATTGGTTCTGCAAGACTCTTTGAAATGTCTCTCATGGGTCTTGTCTACGGTAAACGAGTGTAACAAGTGTTTCTAAATTGTGATCTCTTCCCACTGTGAGTAATACTCCAAGGCCAAATTTTTCTTCATAGCTGCTCTGTGTCTCAAGTTAGTCAAATAGCGAGAGCAACCCTATGAGTAGAACCCAAAGTTGAGTCGCATGTTTCTATTGTGGTCTAGTTCTATTAGTCGCAAAAAAACACATACATCTCGACTCAAAGATAACAACCCTTGAATCAATCCAAAATTATTCTGGCTATACGTATTATGAACACCAGGGAGCCACTATTCTGATATGCTTTCGTGTCGACGGTGTCATAGGCGCTTCCGCCGTCATATAAAACAAATCAGCGAAAAAAAAAACACAATCTACGACTCTTTTCTCAACGCCACCGTTGCTCATGACTGCATTCAACGTGCATGCAACACTATTTGCTTAAGTTAGAGGGCTCCAGAAGATTATATTTCATGTCATTCTGGTAATGGTCAAGCACGGCGTTAGGCTAGCGTATAGATCGTAAATTACAATACCTATATCAAGCGAGTTTCCAACGGCTCTCCTGCAGCCCAGAGTTCAATGTTCTTGGCCTGTTGCTCGTACCACGATCCGAGCGTCGTCTCTTCGACATATCCCATGTGAGGGGTCAGGAGAACTTGGCTTGATCCATCCTTGCCCCAGTTCTTGTTCCTCCACTCACTCTCAGCTGGCAATGGCTCGAGATCGAACACGTCTAATGCAGCTCCCCGAATCCCCCCGGCCTTGAGATGATTGAGCAAGTCTCTCTCCACAACTAGAGGACCCCGAGACGTGTTCACCAAAAAGGATGACTTCTTCATCTTTTCTAGGTCTGTTGCTGACACCATTCCTCGCGATCTATCAGACAAGACGACATGAATGGAAACAACGTCAGATGTAGTAAAAAGCTCATCTCGACTAACTGCCTTGAAAGTCTTTTCACCATCAGAATCTTCAACAGGTAATCCGAGTTCTCGGGCTCTCTCGTCCGCCGCATCTTGAGTTAGATTGGGGCTCCATGCAATGACTTTCATGCCGAATGCAGTTGTCATGATTCTAGCGACAGTGGCGCCCAGACGACCTAATCCGATAATGCCTAAAGCTTTCCCGCTCAGGCCTGTAGCGAAGGACGTCTGCCACAAACCTTCCTTGACTGCAGCATCATCTCTCGCGACACCCCGAGTGAGGGCCAGGATCAACGTGACGCAGTGCTGGGTGGTGCTATCCAAACCAGGCGTCTGGCGGTTTTTGTCCACAGTGCCAGCAACAGGAATGCCTCGTTCTTTAAAGGCGTCCAGATCGAGGGCTTTGTTTCGCAAGCTTGTGGAAAGGAAGAGCTTTAGGGCTGGTAGCCGGGCGATTAGTTCTGCGGGGAATGGAGTCCTCTCACGCATGCAACCTGTTCGGCATGATGCTTAGTTCACTTGCTACAGACACAAGACTATCCTTGGAACCAAGTAAGACATACAGATCACTTCGAAAGGCTCGAGGCGTTTGACCAGGGCATCTTTGACGGATTGAGGAGTGTCTGGATGGTTGTACGGCAACAGAGTGTCCTTGATGGACGTGACCTCGTACTTGGCGATGTCCAGCTTGGCAAAGTGAGGGTCTCCGAATCCCTGGTAGTCATCAAGGACTACAATCTTAATTGGTGCCATGACGAGGTCGGTAGATGTAGCGTATTGAGTCAGCCTGAGACTTGAGATGACTGATGGACAAAATGTCAATAAGTACAGCGAGTTCTGGATAAATGGTTATCCGAAGTATGGTAGCCCCCCTACTATTTCCCTAGACTGTGTCGGGCGGGAGAAGAAGTCAATCGAAGGAAGACACAAAGGATTTATATCGGATGGACGAATTCAGATGAGAGAACTTAGAAAATAGAACATACGGCAATGTCGATAGCGAGGGTCAAATAAAGCAATGCACAGAATTGGGGTTGATGACGAACCAGTCCCGTTGGATGGCGATTCCTGCCATACTTAGTGGGTGTCTAACCGAATTTGCCGGCTTGGGCATGGATTACCTCCCGCGTCCTGAAGCCGATCGCGGTGTAACAAATGATATCAATTCACATCATGACCACGAGCAGAGGAAAAAATTCCATACAAAAGAAATCGAATAATTTATAACACTTGAAAGGAAATTATTAAGCGGTACATGCCAGAAATGCCCGACGGGATAGAAACGCAAGTCATAAAGGTTGGTAGATCACATTTTGCTCGGCATTCTCATGGCCCCGTCCAGTCTGATAACGACTCCATTCAACATGACATTCTCAATCCCTTGTCGGACCAACTGCGCAAACTCAGGCGGCTGACCTGCGCGTTTGGGAAATTCCATTGCACCCTGAAGGCTCTTCTTCACTTTTTCGGGCATCACGCTTGTCATGCGGCTGTCAAAGAGGCTGGGTGCAATCGTTACGACGCGGATGCCATAGCGTGCGAGATCTCGAGCCATAGGCAACGTCATTGCCGTCACTGCGCCCTTGCTGGCTGAGTACGACACTTGACCCTTCTGGCCGTCAAAAGCGGCGGAGGATGCCACCATGACTACAACACCGCGCTCCGCGTCGGGGCCGACGGGATCGACTTGGGCCAAGTGTTCAAGGGCTTGGCGGACTAGATCAATGGTACCGCGCAGGTTGACGTTCAAGACAAAGTCAAAGTTATCAAGGTCAAAGGCCTTTCCATGACGATCAAGAAGCTGCAGCGGCTTCGTCAGTGGGGTACTCAAGACAAGGATGCGGAACAATTGCAACTTACAGTCGCAGGTGTTGATACTCCTGCTGCTGGGATAACACCTCCCAAGGGCTTGTTCGTCTCTTTGCTCCATTCCACAGCCCCCTGAACGGCTTTCTTGATGCTCTCCGTCTGCAGGACGTCGCAGACAAAGAATTTGGCAGATGGTGATAGCTCCTTCACCGCTTCCTGCCCGTTCTCTTCGTTTAGGTCAAATACAGCCACATTGCCACCGGCTTTGCAAATTTCCTCAACACAAGCTCTCCCAAGGCCGGAAGCTCTGATCACGGTTGGGTCAGCATGTGAAGCTTGAACGCGGCTTACATCGATTCAGAGTGGAATGCGAAAAACTCACCCGCCGGAGATGATGAAAGTGCGGCCGTCGATCTTCATTCTGAAAAGCTTTTAAAAACTCCTATGGGGCGATTTTTTGGTAATTAAATCAATGATGAAGATGGATATGTCACTTTTATAGATGATCGTGTCGTTTTTGAGAGGCTGCGATGAAGTAAGATGAGCCGATGAGAGAAAACGTGGGGTTGCAAGGGGGCGGCCGAGGCACATCTTCGGCAACCGGAGTATTTGTTTCATTTTGGCCGCACATGCTCATGAGCCGTTTTATCATGTTTGATTCTGATGCGCATACAGTATGAGAAACCCTTTTTATTTTTGTTTTTCATTTCATATAATAGATTCAGTGAAATCAAGATTCCAGACCTCAATTCTCAACACTCTGGTATCCCTTTCAGTGATTGGGTACGAAAGCAGTGACGTGGTGTATCATGTATCTCGCATGTCCAAACACCGGAACATTTGCTATGGAACATTTGCTATGGCCTATAGCTTTCCCTGGAAAGGGTGTAGAGCTGTAGGGATTCCTTTACTGCTCTCGAGATAATTTCTTTTATATGTATTGCGATATCTTGGATAGAGCGGCGGATAGTCCAACTGTATCAATGATCAAAGAAGAGTGAGCATCCGCTATGATTTCTGCGATACACAGGGTATCCGTTCTGCGCAAAAGGTTGATGCTTCCACTCAGTCTGTAATTACTGCTCTTCTCCACACCCTGACCGGGTTTGTGAATACGTTACGGACTACAGGATGGTAGTTCAACAATGGATCAGCACAGATCTGTTTAAACCAGATTGCCGAAAGGCTACCTTCTGGGTTGCGGTCTACCCAACATCGCAACCATGACACGCGGAGCCATCTCTGTGACCAGGCCAAGTGTCAGTGATGTTTGACAACTACATCGCTTCGCTAATATTTGAAAACGAAAGATTGGAAACTTTGCCCCGGATGCAGAACATATATTCATTTCTCTTTTAAATATAAATATCTCCACCGTCGTCCACGATTTGTCTTGCATGACCTAGATAAAAAGCTTGCCAATAGTCATTGGTAGCCTATTTCTAGTGATTGAGCTGCCTCAGGCGGTAGGATCTTCCCAAAGGCTGAATTGAACGGAGAAGATTTCAGACTCCTTACTTGCATCCTGAATCTGCCTGTTGTAGAACTGATATCCTTTAGTTCTGCCCAGAAAATGCAGTGGAGTATACGATAGTTACCGGCGTATTTGATTCCTGGGATTTAGGTGCGTATTTTGTCTTATCGACCAATTCAATTGAATGCCTCCAGATCCAGTTGCCACACGTCATCTGGCCTGGCGGGGGCTTTTCGTCATAATTAGCGGGCCATTACAGGGGACCCGACCCCCTGTCGACCTTTGCTCAGGCCTCCTGACCGACAGCCAGTAAGAGCCCAGCTACACCCATAATAATTAATTCGAGACCCAGCTTAATGGTGGCATTCGCATCTCACAAAATCGCAAAACTGTGGTAACCACGAATGTCCCGATAAGACAACCCTTTTTGTTGTCTCTCCCTCCGAATCACTTGTCTTCGAGCACTTCTCCCTCACCACTGTTTCCGCTTTGCGACAAGCAACAACCCGCTCGGTTTTCCTCCCCTCGATCCACGGTGATACATGTAGTATCATTCTTAATACCCCGACGACATCCACAACGCCCGCAATGACTAGACCAAGAGGGTCGTCCGGCGCGAGCGAGGACAGCTCGGGGACGGCCCGTGATCAGGTACGGAGGCTGGCGGACATGATTTCCTGGTATATTCGCATCATGGCTGACATTTTGAAATCAGGAACTGGGCAGCATGTATGATTATCTCGCGAAGATCATTCTGCTCGGTCCCAGTGGAACAGGAAAGTATGTCAAACCCGCCCAACCCGGTTGTGTCGATAAACCGCATCGAGGCTGCCTTCGTTTGTCGAGAATCCCGAGCTAATAATCGTCTCCTTTCTGTCCCCAGATCATGCTTGTTGCATCGTTTCGTCAAGAATGAGTGGAGGGTGCTATCGTCGCAAACCATCGGTGTCGAGTTCGCGAGCAAGATAATCAGGGTGGGCACCGGATCAAGACGGAAACGCATCAAGCTACAGGTAACAAACCTTGTAGTTCCTCTATTCTTGAGAGTATTGGCTGATGGACTGGCAGCTCTGGGATACAGCAGGTACCGAACGATTCCGATCCGTCTCACGCTCATACTATCGAGGTGCCGCCGGCGCCATCCTCGTCTATGATTTGACATCGCACGCCTCTTTCCGCGCCCTCCAGCCCTTTCTAAACGACGCCCGAGCTCTCGCATCCCCTAATCTGAGCATAATGCTTGTCGGAAACAAGTTGGACCTGACTGCTGACACATTGGTCGACACAAGTCTGCCACCACCAACGCCAAACAGTATGATTTCGAACGGAACTGCTGCTGCCGCCACAGCACCGAGTTCTTATTCTACATCCGTATCAACTACCACTGGAACGACTAGAGATCGTGGTGCCTCGATCTCGATAGACCCGCTTCAAAGGGCTACCATCGCCCCGGAGGGTCGGGAAGTGACGAGGGCTGAGGCAAGCGTTTGGGCGAGTACGGCCGGAATCTCAGTGGTAACCGAAGCGAGCGCATTCAACGGCGAGGGAGTTGATGAGATCTTTGGTCGTCTTGCTCGAATGATCCTCACTAAGATCGAGCTAGGCGAGATTGACCCTGATGACCCGGCGAGTGGAATCCAGTATGGTGATAGTGGAGGATGGAACACGGCAAGCGACGGGGGAAGCATCAAGAGCTCCATGACAGGTGCGACGATTGATGACGGCCTGAGTGGTCTCAGGAGAAGACGTAGGGTGAAAACCCGGACACAGAATTGGGGGTTACGAGAATGGGAGGAAGTCTTTACGCTGAGCAACAGGAGGAGAGGTCGGAACTGCTGTTAAGTGATTGATTTGGTGGGGTCTTGTCTCTGTGTTTCTACTCTTCTTTTGCCTTCCTTCTCTCTGGTCTCTGGCTCCCTGTATGGGTGGACTGAACGGGTATCCGGGGTGGCTCTCTTGCCGAAACTGGGGTGTATGCCTTGACGACTGTACCGTGTTTGGGGATATTGCTTGGAAGCATTCATTTCTTGAAGGCGTGTGGGGGCGTTTGGTATAGATGATGATCGTGCGTGCGAGTTGGGCGGATATGAGTCTTTGGGTCTTTTTTGTTTTTTTTTTTCTCTCTTGCTTCCCTTTCTCCCTCTCCCACCAGGTAGATATGCATCAAGTCCGAGCTACGTATATAATTCGAATATTCTGCTAGGGCTGACCTTTTGCCCAACTTCATTCTTTCGAACCAATGCTATACCGAAGCCCTTTATATGATTGTGATACGATGGTGTGGTATAATTGTGCCAGAAATAAGTCATAATAACAAGTCATAATAACAAGTCGTAATAACGAGTCATTTTCGTTGATACAATATAACATGCATGATTGCTCACTATGGAGAGCCCAGAGATTGATATGAAAGGTTCTTATGAAAATAGGACGCCGCGGGCATGACATGAGGCTCTCCAGACTTACTAGGCCCATTTTGGCCACGGAGCATCATCCTCCGAACCTCGAGTTGTACGAATTTGGACGCTTGGACGCTTGAAACGGGGCGATGAGCCATGAGCGGAGCAACTGGGGCGGGGTCCAACTCGAGCTCTGCCGCTGTTCAGACTTATGAATATTCACGGGGTAGAGTCTCTGTGGAGCCAACAAGCAACGGCAGTGGAGAAGAACCAAAAAGAAGCAAACACATCGTGGCCATTCCGTCCATGAACTCGAATGTCTTGTCCCACATTGGCGCCGGATCGACGGTGCGATGATGCGGTTGTGCATTGGGGGAAACGTGGGCGGGGAAAGACGGATAAAAGCCAACAAAGCCTCAATGTACGGTACGGGAGGTAGGGTAGCTACCCAGGGTACCCAACGTATATAAGAGAGCACGGGAGAGAGAATTTCAACTCGATTTGTCTTGTTCGCGCGGGTAGAGGAAAGTGATTTGGCTGGTCTTGTGTAACCTCGACATTGCTCTACTTGACCGATCGCAAGTGAAAACGCGGCATCGATTAACTGGTTCCTTCCCTCTTTCCCATCTGTGCCGGTCTCGTTCTGACACACCACGCCTACTAAAGCGATATTCTTTACAAGTTGCCTCCTTTTCCACTGCTCGACTATCCTCATTCTGATTCCCATTATACCCATTTGCCCCCGTATCTACCTACCTGCCTTTCTTCAACTCCAACTGAACCATTTCGGTGGTAATTTTGTTTCTCTCCCAATCCATTCACCATGGCTCCGAGTCGCACAGTCACTGCTCTGGATAAGAACTGGCACTTCAAGCAGGCGTCCCATGACGATGCTTCCTACTTGCCTGTCGCCCAATTCCCAACAAATGTGCATCTCGATTTGATGCACCACAAAAAGATTCCTGATGCCTTCATTGGAAAGAACGAGCTGGAAGTCCAATGGGTTGGTGAGGTTGCTTGGATCTACAAGACGACATTTGCCAGCCCCAAGGTCCCTAACGGTGCAAATGCCGTTCTGGCTTTTGATGGACTCGATACCTTTGCAACGGTCCAGCTCAATGGACAAACAATACTCGAGACTGATAACATGTTCACGCCGGAGCGTGTCAACGTAACTGATGTACTGAAAAATGAGGGAGAGGGAGATAACGAGTTGGTCATCACCTTCGACAGCGCCTACTTGAGAGGCTGGAAACTTGTGGAAGAGCACTCCGATCATAAGTACGTTTGCTGGAATGGAGACAATTCGAGACTTGCCGTGCGAAAGGCTCAGTATCACTGGGTGAGTTTTTATAACATTATCTGGGCATGGATGGGCTTCGTTTTGGCTAAAGCTGACATCTCTACTCCAGGGCTGGGACTGGGGCCCAACTCTCCTGACTTGCGGACCTTGGAGACCCATCAACCTCGAAGTATTTGAGTCTCGTGTGTCTGACCTTTACACCGAGAATTCGGTCGATAAGTCACTTGAAAGTGCTACGGTTGTAGCGCATGCCTCAATTGAAGGTACTGCTTCAAACGTCAAGTTCGATCTCTCCCTGGATGGGAACATCGTTGCGTCGCAGACCGCAAAGATTCAGGATGGCAGTGCGCAGTCGACGTTTGATATCAAAAACCCGGAGCTTTGGTATCCAATCCGATACGGAAAGCAGCCTTTGTACACAATCAAGGCAACCCTGCTGGCACAGGATGATGAGGTGGACTCCGTATCCAAAAGAATTGGTCTTCGCAGACTTAGACTCATTCAGAGACCTCTGGATGACCAGCCAGGTGCAACCTTCTTCTTCGAGGTTAACAACGTCCCCCTCTTCTGCGGTGGCAGCAACTGGATTCCTGCCGACAATTTCATCCCCCGTATTTCTAAACAAAAGTACTACGACTGGGTCAAATTGGTCGCCGATGGTAACCAGTTCATGATCAGGGTATGGGGCGGTGGTATCTACGAAGAGCAGGCATTTTATGATGCTTGTGACGAGCTTGGAATCATCGTCTGGCAAGATTTCATGTTCGGCTGCGGAAATTACCCTTGCTGGCCAGAACTTCTCCAGTCCATCGACCGCGAGGCAAGAGAGAATGTGAAACTCCTGAGACACCATCCCTCCATCGCAATCTGGGCCGGCAACAACGAAGACTATCAGGTGGCTGAGAGCAGCAATCTATCGTGGGACCCTGAGAACCAAGAACCAGAGACTTGGTTGAAGACAGAATTTCCGGCTCGATATATCTACGAAAAGGTTCTCGCCGACGTATGCAGTGATCTGATCCCTGACACAACATACCACTTTGGTAGTCCCTGGGGCGGCAATAAGACTACTGATCCCACTGTGGGAGATATTCATCAATGGAATGTCTGGCATGGCTCTCAAGAAAAATATCAGAACTTTGACAAGCTTGTCGGTCGCTTCGTATCTGAGTTTGGCATGGAAGCCTTTCCTAGCATCAAGACCATTGATGCGTACTTGCCTCAAGGCAAAGATGACCCGGATCGTTACCCTCAATCTTCCACGGTTGACTTCCATAACAAGGCGGATGGCCATGAGCGTCGCATTGCTCTCTACCTTGTCGAGAACATGCGATATGCCCCTGACCCTCTGGAACATTTCATTTACTGCACTCAGCTCATGCAGGCAGAATGCCTAGCATCCGCTTACAGACTCTGGAAGCGTGAATGGCGGGGCCCAGGAAAGGAGTATTGTGGAGGAGCTCTTGTGTGGCAAATCAACGACTGCTGGCCCGTCACTTCCTGGTCCATCTGTGATTACTACCTCAGGCCAAAGCATGCCTTCTACACTGTGAAACGAGAGATGGCACCTATCTCTATCGGCATCACTCGACGAGAACACAAGCATCCAAAGGATAAGTATACCCGTGTCCGCATCGATACCAAGGTCCAGATTGAGATCTGGGGGAGCAACCTCATGTTGGAGGACATCACAGCAGATTGTGTTGTCAAAGCTTGGGATGTCGAGACAGGCAAGGAGACGTTTTCCCAAACGGTCTCACGGGATGTCCTTCTCCGAGGCAATCGGTCCACGGAGGTGGCCGCTCTTGAAGTCCCAGTGGAGACACCCAACGCTGGCCAAGAGAACCGCACCGTGGTTGCTGCTTACCTCTACCAAGATGGGAAGCAGATTGCCCGTTACGTTAACTGGCCTGAACCGCTTAAGTATCTTCATCTACAGAAGCCAAAGTCTCTCCACGTCAAAGTGGTTGATGGTGGCAAGTCGGTAGAGATCAGTGCAGAAGTGCCCGTCAAGGGTGTCTCATTGGAGACTGAGGATGATGCAGTCATGTTCAGTGATAACTTGATTGACATCGTTCCTGGTGAAGTAGTAAGCGTGGGTGCTTCAGGGATTAGTGACACAACTGTTATCACTACCCAGTACTTGGGCATGTTGAATTAGAGTTATGGCCAGAAAATTAGCGGCTTTGTTACAGCTCAGAAATAGAGGACCAAGTAATCAAAAGAAAATCGATGTTCGCTCTCACGTGGAGACGGTTCGACATTAGGCCGCTATGACTTATCGTTTGTGGGATCGTCCGCAGCAAGGGATCTGGCCTCCACTTGTGTTGTTACCGTAGTTAGATCTGGGCCCTGCAACAAGCCGAGGCAAAAGAGCGGCGTAGATTGCATTCCAAGGGGGTTTGGGCAGAGGTCTTCTAGGGTTAACAGATACAGCATTACACATCACCCATGTGCCAGTAATCACGCGACCAACACCAATCAAGGTGCTATATCTCCTGACATAGGATAGGCAAAGGGCCAAAAACTGCGCACACACCTGTATGTGTTGGGTATATATGATCCAATGGGGAAGAGTTCCCCAACATGATCGTCAACATGTTGAGAACTTTTGTGTGAAGGGTTTCGTCGTCATTGAGTGCCAAGAGGGCTATAGAGAAGGCGATTTGCGGCAGCAATCAGCAGCTAGCTATCAGACACTAGGGCCCTCTGAGGTGTTGGCAGAACTATTTGTTTTGATCACGTCCAGACTCTGAATATCCTGGGCTGCGGGAAATGTGAAAACACGCGGCGGTTGGTCGCAATAGTAACTGTCATCAGTTATCGGGTTGTAGTTACGAGCTTAATTTGTTACAAACACTGCTCCTCGAGGAGGACTAGATTCCATCTGATGAAGAGTAGCTATTTGTCCCTCACGCTCGACTTGGAAATCAGAAAAAGCTATATGAGCTTACCTTGGAAAGTTACTCCTAATCATGATGATCACATGTTGAATCAACTGCACACCCTCTTCTCTTCTTAATTCGTTGAGTAAATCTTAGTGGTCATCTTATCACCAAACATTCTCGCATCATTTTTGTCGCAGAGCACCCTTCCATGAGGAATGGACACAGTCTTCATGCCTCGGGCTAGAGAATTCAACAAGCATAGACCATTTGTTCTTCTGCTTCCATCAACCAATGATATCAGCGATACAATCCGACGATTGCTTTGGTGCTGCTTGACACTTCCCCCATTAGATGCAGATAAAGGCACCCAAGTCGGCGAGTATGTCCTAAAGAGGAAGTTCAGAACACCTTGGAAGCCTGGCATTGGAACATAGAAGCGGTCCCTGCCGGTCTCTTTTGACAGATGGCGTAATGGAGTACAGGTGTGATGTAAGGCTTCCGGCCGTGAGAGACTGCTCAATGGTTGGTTTTGCTGATAAGCTTCAATATCTTGAAGCTGCCCTGAGAGGGCGCCGCCTCCGCCGGAGCTGACTACCCCCACAGATCAGCACGACAACAAGCTTCTTCTTATGCATCTTTCTCGGCTGCTGCTAGACTTCCGAATGGTAGGATCGTCGGGTTCGCTTTCCAATTACTGATATCCTATCGTCCCGGGGGGGGGGGCTAAGGTTCGAGACCCGGAGGAGCACTCAGGAGTTGCGTTATGATCATCAATCAACCTCCCTACCCTCTTGCGGCGTCAACATGCTACTTCTATTCTCTCTTCGAATGAAAATCAAATATAGCTAATGGCCTTTGTTGCATCAAACTAGCATTTGATTCACAGCGTTGCTGTTAGAGACCGCCTCTCTCACAAGATGTATTCATGTTTTTCCTTTCACATTATCTGTCTGTGAAATATCTCTCCTGCTTTCCTCCATCCCCCTCTCTAATAATTGGTTCTATCACAAAACAGCTCAATTAATAACCCTGCTGCATCTGCCAAGGCTATTCGTCTACCCAAAGGTTCCTGTATAACCTCGTCGAGCCCCCAGTGCTACGCATTTCTCTGCCTAGTATCCGCAAGGACCCAGAACTTTTGTGTAATGTTCTCAGAAAGTTCATGAAAAGTCCCCTCATAGCTGCATCATGGCCTTTCACCTTCCTCATTGCGAACTCGAGCTCTTCATTACCGTGTGACTGTTGCATTTTGCACAACTCACCCCAGCCTGGTCAGGAAGTTGGCGAAAGCTTCACTCGCCATGGCACGACCATAACAAGTATGGATGTCTTGACAAGGATTGGAGCTTCTAATTTCAAGGTAGCAAGTGGCTTGCTATTGCATGCTTGGCCAATAATGCGCAATTCATGAATTAGATGAGGATAAGGAGAAAAGAGAAGTATATAATGCGCGCTTGCATCCAACGAAGTTGATATCATTTATCAACACAACCAGCAATCTCTACACAATCTTCTTACACTAGTATCCCTACTGTTTCTATAAAAATGGTTAAACTTACAAACATCGCCCTCGCTGTGACTACCCTTCTGGGGTTGGCACTTGGAGCTCCGGTTGAGCGTGAGAACGGTGATGTTGTTAAAGGCAGCTACATCATCACGCTTAAATCTGACCAGGATCTCAAGAGCCACCTGAACTGGGTTGATGATGTACACAAGCGCAGCCTTGCCAAGAGGAGCTCTGATGCCAAGGGTGTCGAGAGAACCTACAATGGTAAATATGGGTTCCATGGTTACGCCGGATCCTTCGACGAGAGCACTCTTGATGAGATCAAGAACAATCCTGAGGTAAGCTAGCCATCCCATCCAGAACCACATAAATCAACAAAGAGAAATAACATCTCCGTACGTAGGTTGATATTGTCGAGGAGGACCGAGTTTGGAAGCTGAACCACATCACTGATGAGAGCCACCTGGCCCATCTCGCCAAGAAGACCCTGACCTCTCAGACCGGTGCCCCTTGGGGTCTCGGGACTGTTTCCCACCGCACCAGTGGCTCAACTACGTACCTCTACGACACCGAAGCCGGCTCCGGCACATACGCATACATTGTTGACACCGGCATTCGTGCTACCCACTCCGAGTTCCAGGGCCGAGCCACGGCTGCTTGGACCGCCTTCACGGGTGACAACGCGGACACGTACGGCCATGGAACCCATGTGGCTGGTACTATCGGTGGAAAGACGTATGGCGTCGCCAAGAAGGCCAACATCCTAGCCGTCAAGGTCTTTCAAGGCGACTCCTCCACAACATCCATCATCCTGTCTGGCTTCAACTGGGCTGCAAACCACATCGTCAGCAATGGGCGGACCAACAAGGCCGTCATTAACATGTCTCTCGGTGGATCCTACTCGGCAGCTTTCAACAATGCTGTGGCATCAGCCTCTTCCTCAGGCGTTCTCAGTGTCGTTGCTGCCGGCAACGAAGCGACCAGTGCCAGCAACTCGTCCCCTGCCTCCGCTCCCAGCGCCGTTACTGTTGGCGCCATCACCAGCTCCTGGGCCATTGCCTCCTTCTCCAACTACGGCACGTCTCTCGACATCTTCGCCCCCGGTTCCGGCGTCCTTTCAGCCTACTACACCAGTGATACGGCTACTGCTTCCATGAGTGGCACCTCCATGGCTTCTCCTCACATTGCCGGTCTAGCTCTTTACGGAATATCAATTGAAGGCGCAAGCGGAGTCTCTGGTGTTACTAACTGGCTTATCACAGTTGCCACCACCAACAAGATCACTGGTAACCTTCATAGCTCGCCCAATAGGATTGGCAACAACAACAACCCTAACCAGTAAACGATTGTAATAGATCACGCCGAGTTGTGGGTTTCCAGGACTAGAGGTTATGGCTAGGCTGGCAGTCTCGTTTGGCATTTTACACTCCGAGATGATTCGGAGAGTTGCTGCCAAAGAACCTGAATAAGTGGTCAGATCATCCGAAGCGATTGGGTCAATTCTGCTTTGTGCCGTTTCTCATTCTCCTGTCGGATTTTTCTCGTGTATATAGTTCGTATTGTTGTTGAAAACTAGTTTGCCATTTCTGAAAACATGAATCGTCCATCATCATAATCATGTTCAACTTCTTTTTTTACACATATGTTTATTATTAGAGTACAGCATGCACATCTGCCCGCGTACAACCATAAATCCTGCGGCTAGCATCTTGCAATTATACATAGTACGTTTGAGACCCTTTCACAGCAACCTGGTGAGCTGATCCATTTTTTTGCCCTAATTTATGACACACTAGGTTGCAACAAAGATGGAGATGACGGGAGGCGAACTCACCACATCACGGACACAGACACCAAGGCTGCAGTGGGGACTCTCTTCGAGTCACGAGGTTCGTGGTCATTTTTCATCCCGATCTGGTTGTTGGAGTCTGGACAGTAAACTAGACTGGATCCCCTTGACTAGTATTGGGTTGCCGCTTACACGCCAGAGCCGCACAATTTCCAGCTATATCCGGGAGCCGTGACTCGTGAGACGAACAGGGATGTCTGAGGGTGAGCGTTAGCAATTATCCGCAAGTTTATTTGAGTGGTTAGATATGCCTAGTACGTGCAGTATACTGTCTGGCATACAGCAGCGATCATGAGCCCATCTGACATCCAAGTTAGGCACCCGTAATCTGTACTACCAAGCGAGTTTCTATTATGTCTACCAAATGAACCCATCACACAATCAAGAGAATCCTTTTCCTCAAGGGGTCATCATGACTTGTCCACCACCGGCTGGGCTCCTCGGCCAATCGCCACCGAAAGTGAAGTTTGGCTTCAAAAACTTGAAATTAGAGAGGACTCTATTAGTCAAAATAGACCATAGCCAGTCCAACTAATCTACCCGGTAGGGCTTATTGCCGCCGCAGGAGAGCTGGCCCCGGCTTTCATTGCCGGGTCCGTTTCGGTGCGCGCCACAAGCGTTTGGCTAGTAATTATGGCACTTCCTAAACGCCGCCAACTTCTTCCAATCCCGAAAAGCCCTTGCGTACGACTCGGTCGAGATGAAGCCATTCGCAGACTCTAACGATGGTTCTGTTGTACTCCACAATTCAGAATCTTCTCTTAGCTGATTGGATAACTATGTGGTTCTGATCCCCAGACTGTAAGCCGAACGACAGGCCAGAACCTCGTGAGAACTGCATCGTGGAGAATTCAATCACCACCTAGTGTAGTAGCCACCCCCATAACAATAATAGAAAGAAAAAAAAAAAAGAAAACTCTTCTTAATTTGAACCAGATTGGGCCAATTCAGACGGCATCGACTCCACGTCGCATTCGATACGTGGGGACAAATGGACAATCGCTCCATTTTAACCTGCCAATGTAGCATCCACGCGACCAGCATTCCATGCACCGTGCTTCAGCCTGCCTGTTGAGGTGAGTATGCTAAACAAGGCCATTCTAGCCACCTCTGGAAGGCATGGCCGGTTAGTACTCGACTTCTGCCTCATGTTAACCCTGTCTGGGGTCCCCGGAAATCTTCAGAGTCTGAATACTTCCCCGCTTGTGGTGCTCGAGTTGGGGACGTTTGTGGGCGGTTGTGGGTTGTGGGGAGTGCAAAGTGTTTTTTTGTGTATGAGATAGGGAGGGATCTGCGCTCTATGGTTCGTGTGGTGCCCGTAGCAATGATGTTGGTCCATATAAACCAGGTCTTGTTCCCCTTCTGAAAGGGAAGAGATTATCGGGTTTTGTTCCTATTGAAAAGACTATCCTTACGAGTGCTTTCAATCTGCCGTCATGGAGTCTCCTGCTGAAGAGCGAGCGAAGCTCGCGTACCAGAACAGATGGAAGACTATAGCCAGCAACCCCAAGTTGATTGTCATTGCTCTCTTCGCCTCGTAAGTACATGGCATCTCTTTTTATCTATTCTCGGTTACCTTGTTGTCCTCTATCCTTAACACGACCATGTGCAAAATAGATTCGGTGGTTTTGAATATGGTTACCAACAGGGTGTCTTAGGACAGTCGTTGGTCATGACCAGTTTTAAGGAGCAATTCCCTTCGGTGGTGAAATCCTCCAGTGCAACTGGTTGGCTCACTTCTATTCTCCAATTGGGTGGTATCCTCGGCTCTCTAACAGCTGGTGTTCTCGGCGAGGTCATCTCTCGAAAGTATACCATGTTCTCCGCCTGCTGCTGGGTCATCTTGGGCAGCTACTTGTATTGCGGCGCCTCATACCACAACCCTAGCCTCCTGTATGCCGGTCGATTCTTCACCGGCATTGGCGTGGGTACTTTCAGTGGTGTTGGGTAAGTCTGAACTTCGTCCCTTTCCTTACTGTCGACTCGTGTTAACACTTGGTATGAACAGTCCCCTATACAACGCTGAGCTTTCTGCCCCCGAACTTCGAGGTTTTCTCGTCTCTTTCTACCAGTTCACTACCATCCTGGGAATTATGCTGTCTTTCTGGATTGGTTACGGTAGCAACTATATCGGAGGTACGGGCGAAGGTCAAAGCAATCTTGCATGGATGCTTCCCTCCATTATTCAGGGAATCCCCGCCGTTCTCCTTGCTCTTGGCATCTGGTGGCTCCCCTTCTCCCCTCGCTGGCTGGTGAAGAAGGGACGCGATGAGGAAGCCGTCAAGACTCTGTCCTACCTCCGCAACCTCCCCGAGGGTGACGAGCGAGTCCAGGTCGAGTATCTCGAAATCAAGGCTGAGTGCCTTTTCGAGCAGCGTGCCTTCGCTAAGGCGTTTCCCAACTTGGCTGCCAAGGAGCAGGGCAACATGTGGGTTCGAGAGTTTGCCCAGTACTATAATATTGTTCGAACCTGGGATAACTTTAAGCGTGTCGCTACGGCCTGGATCGTCATGTTCTGGCAGCAGTGGAGGTAAGCTCGATCCAATTTACTAAATACTCTTGGGGGTTTAAATAACTAACAGTCGCTGCGCAGTGGAATCGACAGTATCATCTACTACGCTTCCAACGTCTTCCAGGACCTTGGTCTCACCGGAGGCACCCAGGCCCTGTTAGCTACTGGTGTGACTGGAGTCGTTTTCATTGTCTTCACTGTTCCCGGCATGGTCATTATCGACAAGGTTGGACGAAAGCCCATGCTCTGCGTTGGATCTACCGTCATGTGGGTCAGCATGATTCTTGCCGGAGTCCTCGCTGCTATTTACCACAAGGAATGGGCCTCGCACATGGCTGCCGCTTGGACTACTGTTGCCTTTATCTGGCTCTACGTTGGTGCTTTCGGAGCGACGTGGGGACCAGTTTCCTGGACTCTCGTTGCCGAGATCTTTCCCTTGTCTATTCGATCCAAGGGTTCTTCAATTGGTGCTTCGAGCAACTGGGTATGTTGCTATTCTCCCTGTCCATTGATAGTATCAGTGGTTGAAAGATCAAGAATATCCTTATACTAACACATTTGCTTAGCTCAACAACTTTGCCGTTGCCTTCTTCGTCCCAACCATGTTTAAAAAGCTACAATGGGGAACGTACATCTTCTTCTCCGGTTTCCTCGCCGCCAGCATTGCCTGGATCTACTTCTATCTGCCTGAGACAAAGGGGGCTACGCTGGAAGAAATGGACCAGATCTTCGGCAGCCGCACTGGGGAAGAGGATGCTATGATGTTGGAGCAGGCTAGAAGAGATGTTGGTTTAGGAGAATTCGGGTCTGGGACCCTGAAAGAAAAGCAATTTGCGCAGGACAACGAGGAGCCTGACAGCTCCGTCCATGAGAAGGCTTAGACATTTAAGTCGCACAGGGCCTGAGTATTCGCTATGGCAGGCAATATTTAGACTCAGTATCAATATTTGCTATACATAGATACTAACGGGCGAGCCTTACGCGATCCTCTCAATAAAATAAAGCCGGTTTAAACCAAGAGCCAAGTTAAACTTGAAACTATATATCTGCAGGAATTCTATCCCATATCTCCTTTTGTTTTTCATTCTTTAAACTTGCATAAGTCAAGTCACTTACATCTTTACGACGTACCCTTATTCGGAAATTTGATAGTACGTAGTTTTTTTTTTATTCTCCTGGGGGTTCTACCTTCCACTTTAGGAAAGCACTCGGAGACAAAGTCAGGTGACTACACTTCGCCGGATCTAACCAATTATGGAGTAGCGTATCCTGATTCTGCTTATTTCCTACACCAAAAATTTCGGCGGCTTTTATAGCTCTCCTCTCCTCTTCACACACTTCAATGCAACAGAAACACGTACGAGTTTTTGCATCTTCACTGTGCCTGAACAGCGCAGTAGCGAGCATGACGAGCTTCAATCAGAATCACTAATATGCTCCCGTGCTTCATGCCCGCATATACGGTAGGTATTGTTGGTTCCGGTTTCCTTGTGTGTTTTTCTTTTTCTTTTCCGTTATTTTGCATCCAAAAGCAGCTCCATCACACCAGCCACTCCCCACCATCCCAACGAGTCTTCCTTGTGAAGGTCTTCCTCGCGCGTGCGTTTTGTACTGCTCGTAGTGAAGTAGGCTGGAATGTGGTCTCGCAGGTCCTCTTCCTTCTGGAATGGCTTGTTGTAGTTAAGAAAGCAGCTGCAAGACTGAAAGGGCCATCATAGTCCACGCCCGTCTGGTCCGATTCAAGGACCGCTTCCTACACGGGCGAGGCTCCTAGAGCTCCGATATGACAAAAAAAAAACCAATCAATAGTTACGTAGATGTCTCGACGGCCTCATGTGAAAGAATGAATGTACTGTAACCCGTCGTAACCAACGAACAAGGCACAAGGGCGACTCTGCCCCCTGTCTGCATGCATGGGACTGGATTTATATACGTCATGCGCGCGTACGAGCAGGATGACAGCAACTAAACCCTGTCTCTGCATCAGGCACTTTATCCCCGGAGCCTTACTTGGTCTTGATAAGAGCATCCAAGTTGTATCTGATGACTCTCAGTTCTTCCTTTTTAATTTCTGTTAGTTGATGATGACACTCGGTCTACTCCTATTTTCGCAATATAATTGATTAACTGCATTACTGTCATTGTCCTATGCTGCAACAGTTCAAGAGTCATGTCTCCCCAATCTCCCCAGGCATCACAATCGACATCCTCCAAATTCCGCCATCTCCCACTCAGCACCAGCGGCCCCATTGACTGCGCCCTCACAGGCACAGCTCTTCTTAATACTCCCTATTTCAACAAGGGTTCTGCCTTCACATCCGAGGAACGCCGCAAGTTCAACCTCACCGGTCTGCTCCCCCAGCGTGTCCAGACACTTGAGCAACAGTGCAAGCGTGCGTACGAGCAATACTCTACTAGGGAGGGTGATCTAGCCAAGAATACGTTTCTCACCTCCCTCAAGTATCAGAATGAAGTCTTATATTTCAAGGTAGTACCAACTATAATGGTGTCTATCCATGAACATCAGTGCTTACACAACTCTCCAGCTGCTGCAGGACCACCTAGAGGAGATGATGAGTGTGATATACACCCCGACTGAAGGCGATGCAATTCAGAACTACTCCCGGCTCTTCAGGCGTCCAGAGGGCTGCTTTCTCAACATCGACGATCAAGACCGAGTATATCACGACCTGGCGCAATGGGGCAACGCGGAAGACATCGACTACATTGTCGTCACTGGTGAGTTCCCGTCATGCATAGAACGGCAACGTGGCATATGTTGAGCAGGCTCTCATTACTTGTGGGAGCAGATGGCGAGGAGATTCTGGGAATTGGTGACCAAGGAGCCGGCGGTATCCTTATTTCTGTCGCCAAACTTGCGTTGACCACCCTATGTGGTGGACTTCACCCCAACCGCACCCTTCCTGTCGTTCTAGACTGCGGCACCGACAATGAGGAGCTCCTCAACGATGAGATATACCTTGGCCTCAGGAGAAAGCGTGTCCGAGGAGAAGAATACAATCAGTTTGTCGAGACTTTTGTGAATGCTGCACGAAGTCTCTATCCTCAAGCTTACATTCACTTTGAAGATTTTGGCCTTAACAACGGTATGGGGGTCCTACAAATCACTTCCGCTGGCTGTACGTTTCAGAACTGACCTCTCCCAGCTCGGCGCATCCTCGACCTGTATCGACCTAAGTTTGCCTGTTTCAACGACGATGTCCAGGGCACAGGGTGTGTTACTCTCGCCGCCATTATGGCTGGTCTGCACGTCAGCAAGCAGAAGCTTCGAGATGTCCGCATGGTAGTCTTTGGCGCAGGAAGCGCTGGTGTCGGCATTGCGGATCAGGTGCGGGATGCCATCGCAACAGAGGGAAACATCAGCCGCGAGGAGGCTTCGGGCCAGATTTGGTATGATATATACACAAGCCCACATTGCATCAATCAAACATACCGAAAGCATATAAGAGTTAACTAGAGTCTAGGTTGATTGACAAGCCAGGTCTTCTTACAACTGCTACGGAGTCTTCGGATGCCCAGAAAGCCTTCATCAAAGATGAAGCTGAATGGAAGGATCGAGATACGAACCTCTTGGCGGTCATCAAGGCGGTACGACCCAACGTTCTTATCGGGACATCCACCGTCCCGGGCGCTTTCACTGAGGAAATAATCAAATCGATGGCTGAGCACACTACTCGCCCCATCATCCTCCCCTTGTCCAATCCCACACGCCTCCACGAAGCAAAGCCCGCCGACCTCCTCAAATGGACCAACGGAAAAGCCCTCGTAGCAACCGGTTCCCCCTTCAAACCCGTCACGGGGCCGTGGGGGGAGGCTGGTTCGGACGTCACCATTGACATTGCCGAGTGCAACAACTCTGTTGTGTTCCCCGGGATTGGTCTAGGGTGTGTTCTAGCTCGAGCAGCACACTTGACGGACCGCATGCTCGTTGCGGCTGTGCGGGGTGTTGCTGCAATGAGTCCCGCGTTACAGGACCCCACGGCACCCCTGCTACCAGATGTGAGTTCCGTTCGGGATGTAAGTGTTCGCATTGCTCGGCATGTTATTCAGGCGGCTCTTGATGAAGGCGAGGTGATGGAAGAGGAGGTCCCTCAAGACGATGCCGAGCTAGAGGACTGGATTCGAGAACAGATGTGGAATCCAGAGTACCGACCTCTCAACTTTGTTGAGATGGATAAGGCCACACGAGCAGCGAGGGGAGAGTTGAAGAGGGCCGGAACGGTCAACCGAACTGGCCATTTATGAATACCGTCAGGTTATGACACCAGTGAGAACCGGAGTAACGTACCATAGACTAAGTAGCATCATGATCTCAGAGTATTCACACACTATCACTGTAGAATTGCAATGAAACGTAGATTATATCCAAAAGAACCTCTCGAATCTGCCAGAAAGCACCAGGGAGAAACACCATTATTTAGAGATACGTGCCTATCCTTAACGCCACCCTCGCCGCTATCGTCTACCCCTGCAGATGGGGTTGAATTTGTCAAGTTAAGCGCCTAGGCAGCGCCCGTCCGGGTTGCGTCACTATCACTTTCTTGAACATCGTCTACTCTGCGCTTGCCCTTGCCCACGCCACTCTCACCAACTCCCATACGGCGGGCAACGTATCGCTGGGCAACCACACCAACAGAGAGGCCGAGGAGCTCCTCCAGCCAGTCTGCAACCCACTCACGAGGGTCTACGCCACCACTCTCGATAATGTCCCTGATTTCATCTGGAATGAGCACATCAGAAGCCTCATGGCCATCGTCGCCAGATCCGGGGGTCAGCGGGCTGGGGGCGTCGAGCCATTGGACCCACTGAGCAGGAATCGTTTGACTGACAGTCGAGAACTCGATATCATGAACAGGATCAAGGATGAAGATAGCGAAGCAGATAAGCTCCTCGTCCTCCTCTTGCTCCTTGACATCGGAGGATTCCTTCTCTTTCTCAGCAGAGGCAGTGCGGGCAAACAGGGTCTTGTCTGCATCCATAGCAATAGCCTGAACAGACAAAAACAGATCAGAAGTCCTGACAGGGTTAGATTCGCTCAAGTCCTCGGTTGCCCGAAGCCGGGCATTCTCTACTCCCCCATTGGCAGCGAAGTACTCATTCGAATACGCCTCTGCATTGGCACGGCAGAGCTTGGTTCCTTCAGCCAAACCATTGATCAATCCAAGCTCTCGCGGAGAGTCGGCCTGCCTCCACCACGGGCCATCGCGCCAGCCAGGAGCGCTGTCAGCGTTACGGCGAGAGCTGCTCTCCTGGCCTCGCTGAACGACAAGGAGATCACCACCCTCAACTTGAGACATGACGCGTTCAAAAACGGAATGAATGATAGGGTCGAGGGACGGATAGCCCACCAGATCGTGGGTAATGTGGATGTGGAGACGTTCATGAGAGCCGATGGGGGGAGCCAGTGTATGGAGGATGGTGGTAAAGGTCGGCAAAGCACGGTTGGCAAGTTCGTCACCTAGACATAGATAATGGTCAGTTTCATATAGGGGATGGAGGAGGGGTATGGACCATGACCTACCGTAGGTTCGTAAAGTGCTAACGTCAATTCCCCTCAGTCCCTTGACCTGCTCTGCCCACTTCTTGGCTTCATCAGTCTGTTGAATCTGTGAGACCGCAGCCTCAGCTTGCTTCATGGCAGCGGAGGCGGTGGACAAGATACCACCCCACCAACCACCACCACCACCAGAGGGCTGGGCGGCTGGCTCTTCAACCACAGGCTCAACGAGGGGTTTTCTTTCGTACTCCTGCGCCTCAGAGCTAGTAGCGCTTGGAGTCAGCGTTGTTCTGAGGCTCCTGGCACTATCGGTGGACTTCCGAATGGCAGCGACTTTGTCTTCGACAGCTGGAGGTGTCGCAGTGGAACGCCGGGCAGCGACATCCTTAATTCGAGGGGTATGTGGACGGGAGGGCTGCTCAGAGGCCAGCTCAGACTCGAGATCAGCCAGAATGTCTTTGTCAGAAATGGCCTTGGAGGCGGCAGAGGTAGGCTTTGTCTTCAGGTTTGATGGCTTCTTGGGCTTGGTGTCGATACCAGAGAAGAGGTCGTCAAGGTTGTCGTCAGCTGGGGCAGCAGCAGCCTTGGTCTTCTTGGAAGCCATGGTCGGAAGATGCGCGGGGGCAAAACGACGATGACTAGCGGATGGTGCTCTCGCAGCTGGGTTGGAGAATGAAGGGAGATGGGTTGGGAGGTGTCGAACGTTGGAGTGGTTGTCGTCGGTGTTGAGGGGAGGTTTAACTCGGTTGCAAGGTGACAAGGCGTCAGAAGGTTGTTTGGTCGAGACACATGGATGGATTGTTCCTGTTTGCAGCGAACCAGAGGAAGGCTACCTTCCACGTTACCAGCTGTAGGAGCAATGGTACAGCACCTTATCAGCTACCCAAGGTATGGATTCACCGTTCCTACCTTAGGATTAGACATGCACGAGTATAAAAATCCATGCCAGCTACCGATAGTATTCCATTGCTCGATTTTGAAATATGAAGAATGCAGAGGTATGATTTGCTTCTTGAGGCTGATATTTCCCAAGTAGCAGCCACGGACTTGTAATGGTTTGAGGCCCTCCTGGGGTGGTAGGCGCAGTACCTTATGCTTCAGATTCAGAATCAGGCTGTAAGCTGTCCCCTAATTCCACCCCAGAGCTGTTGGAATTAGGTGCTGAGTACCCTGGTACCCGTAGCTGTTACAGCACGTTAGGTAATTAAGACACCTAACTACGCGCCCAGCCCAGCAATCCACCCACAGCGGAGACGGCGCCCAAACGGGACATGCATAAAGTGAATACAGTAAGGTATGGGTACTCCGTAATTCGTCCAGGTTTCTTGATACTCCCGTGCGTTTCGAACTCTTGAGCATGGGAAGGGGAGCCGTTTAGAAGAAAAAAAAAAAAAAAAAGAAGAGCTTTCCTGCAAGCATATTGCTACGACGTCGGTGGGCTCTAATCGTGACTTCGTTCAATGTCATTGTAAACCAGGAGTGCCCGAGGTACGAAATGCACAAAGTGTAATCTGTACTCCGTAGTGTACTGCAAGTTGCCACGAGTCGCCGCCGAATTACCAGCAGCTGCCAGTGCAGACATTGCCCTGAATTCCAGGGTTCCCGCGTAATCGATTGGGACTGGAACACAGTGAGATCCAAAATAACAGCAAAGCCAGACCCAAGATGGGTTAGCCCAGTATCTTCCCGTTCCCGCGCAGCTAATTGGCCAGCAAATCCAGGCGGAGGAACCCCGGAGAAGGGCTTCTGGGCCTTTGGCCGGGGGAAAAAGGTGCCAAAGGTACGTAGCTCATGGAGCCAGGCTATTGGTCGAGAGCGCGGACCGCTAATACAGCGAGGCAGGCCTTGGCTTATTCGAACCACGACATCTTGAGAAATCAACGGCGAGCACATCAAGGCAAACGAGGCGGCGCATCACCACCTCTCTGTTATTTGTGACGCAGCCTCATCGCGGAGCTTTGCGGGAGGCCGGTCTTTCCTCTACCGACTGAAAGACTTCTTGCCGCTGGCTCGTTGCATGTGCATTTGGCCCCCGTTTCTTCAAAATTCTTTCATTGCCCTGGCTCACTCAAACACGCCTCATCACTTTGCCTTCAATTCTTTCACACTCGCATCCCCCCTCCACCGCCTGTCTGGCACTCCCCTCTTCTCTATCGATTCACTTCTTGTTCTCTGTTTAGCAGCTCCATTGTTTACACTTCTTATTCATCCCATTGCCCCAACGGCGCGAGCCGGTTAGCAGGCTGCCACCCATCTACCACGCATACTTCTTGTACTTGCCAGCCTCAGCCACTTGCGGCGGACTATGGAACAGTCGCGCCGAGCTGCCAGTCGCCGCCGCACTTTTGGGGATTCTGCATCTCCTCCCTGTACATCAGAGGCTTCGTCTGATCTCAATTCATCTACAAGCCCTGTGGCCACGCACATTAATACAACCCCCCAATCCGCCCACAACGGGTTTGGCCGCCGCGCTACCAAGCCCCTCCAGCAACGCGCCTTCACTTTCTCGCCACCTGGTAGCAGCCGCAGCCTCATGCAAATGAAGCGCACTATAGGCACAGAGGTCGACACTCTCATCGACGAGGAAGACGACGGCCCCAAAAAGGGCGGCCACAGTCTTCGAAAGAGAGCCCGCGTTGACTACACCTTCGAGCACATTGACGACGAAGTCATTGTGCCCAACTCTACCTCCTCAGCCCGTGGCAGGAAACGCAAGTCTGAGGTGATTTTTGACACTGAAGATATGTACAGCTCAGAGGCAAAGAGACGAGGCGCTTCCATGGGCGCTGATACGCCTTCTGCTCGCCGCCGGAACCCCTCTCGTAAGTCGAGTGAGATGAAGGCATACCGCGAAGCCGTCCTTGAGGACGATGACAACGATGTTCAAGATACCATTGAAGTCGGAGTCTCCTACTCGGATCTTGATGAATCAGAAATTCTTGATCACACTTTGTCAAACCCATCATCTCCTCTCTCAACCAAATCACCATCAAAAACTAAACCAATTACTGCACCTTCAGACATCAAACCCGAAACTCGTCCCATCATTAAGTTTCGCCAAAGTTCAGTTGCAGACTTTTTTGCAAAAGCTTCATCAAAGGACAGTCCTGTTGAAACTCCCTCGCGCCCTGCTGAGCAGCTGCAAGACACACCAACCAAAGTGGAGCCAGAGGGTGAGAATATAACTCCTCTCCAGCAGAGTACTTCCACGCCTGGTGCAATTAATACCTCTACTCCCGTTCCTATTATCGCTGTATCAGATGCTTCTCTTGAGACGCCTGTGCTTGAACTTGGCCAAGCCTCGATGGGAAAGCTCGCAAATGGCGACATTGGGTTGGTTGACAGCGAGTCTAATCTACCTCCGAAGGAAGCCGCCCCAGCGAATGTTGAATCTCCCCAGTACAGCCCAAGGGATACTGGAGGAGCAGTAACCAACGGAATGACGGAGCCCAATCTAAGCAAGGAAATTATGGATGATGCCCCGATTGACGAGCCTCCCAAGGATTCTGGTTCTACTGAAGAGCTAGAAAAGGCCGAAAAATCTGAACATGGTGACTCCAGGTCACCTGTTCCTGAAACAGCAATGGATGTTCCAAGTCCTTCCAAATCTACAGGCCATGATGAAAGCACGCCCCCAGAACAAACCCAAATTTCAACTGGTATTGCACATTCAGATACGCCTTCACTCCTGGTCGATGCCGGGCAATCCTTGCGTTCATCTGAACCTCGCGTTGTAATGGATACCACTGACGAACTCACGAACAACGAAGTACCCGAGCCATTTCCCTCAGAGCCTAAAACACCCACTCCCTCAACCCTTATTGAGCCCGAAATTGATTTTGAGAACCCTCTTCCGCTTAATCCAGAGCCGGAATCTAGCCCCCAGAAGCCGGCATCACCTGAGCCTGTGATAGAGCAACCAAAGTCAAAGAAGAGGGAAATGCCAAACCCTGCGCCCTCAGGCCGCTGGGCTTACCTGACACCTTACATCGAAGGAGATTATGTTACCTTCCCAGAAAAGAAGAGCCGTTTTGATGAGGACGCCGCTGCCGATGAGCCAACCCCAGATCGAGAAGGCCTTGACATGGAACCTATGGTCGACGACAATGAAGACAGTGCAGACATGGCACCTCCAGAAGTTCCAACCCCTGCTCTCAATACCCCTACCAGAGGTTCACCTGTTCCTGACTCTTCAGACCCTACTGCGTTCAACTCTCCAGCTCCTGGTGGGGACGATGCTGACGATGCTGAGGTTGCCGAGTCTCAAGAGGCACCTGAGAAGGGCAAAATCTATCAATACCGCAAACTTCGTGATGCGGAAGAGTTCATTGCAGCCATCGAGAATTATGAAGAAATGGGCACTGAAGATCTGTTTAATGCCCTTGAAGCCATTCACATCTCGCTTCGCCAGTGGCAATCAGAATGGAGCGGACTTGGTAGGATAGTTGATGATTACGAAAACTCGCTGCGACGGCGAGCTGCTGATTCCAAGTACGAGGTTCGCACACGCAATCTGCATCAACATGGTATCAACTATGAGGAGCCCGACTTTGCTGTCAAGGGATACAAGGCTCGGGAGAGAGAGGGCATAACGGAAACTCGATACCTACAGCAACAGGATCGCATCATGGCTGCTACTTATGGCTTTGAGTATGACCCTCATCCGTCCAAGATTGGTAAACAAAACCCAGAGACACAACAGAGCGGCATCATGACACGAGGACGGTCTCTACGCAACCAGCCCCGTCAAACTGCAAAGGCCACTGAGACTGAAGAGGTAGTGGGCAAGAGACAGCGCAAACCAGTTCAACTCTTTGACCCAACCGTCCAGGATGTCAGCCGTAGTTCGACCCCTGTGCCCACTCGTGGTCGAAGAAAGAGGAATGCCAATGCGGATGGTGACGATATTACGTCCAACCCCGCCACCAGCTTCAACACAGAAGTTGTCTCCGATGGCGAGGCTCCAAAGGTCCGCCGTCGTCGCGGCCCACGAGGCAAGGCGGATCTTTCCAATATTCTAGAACAGGCTCTTCAAGATGAGAACAGAGATGAAGGTATAGTTACCGAGGAGCCTGTAAAGCCCACCAGGCGAGGTCGTGGGCGCCCAGTCGTTAAATACGAAGAGGTTGACCCTAATGACGATATCGAGGAAGAGTCACAGCCAGAATTGAAGCAGCCTGTTCGACGACACCTCCTGACTCTTAAAATACCCAAGGGCAAGAACTTCAGTGAGCCCACCTCCGCTATCAGCGACAATGGCGAGTCCCGTCCCTCAACGGCTTCTTCTGAGGAATCATCTCATACTGCAGAGTCGTCTTACTCTTTCCGACCCAAGCGACAGAAGCGTTTCCGTGACGACCCTGACGGTGCTGAGGAGGCTACCCAGGCACCCCCTAAAAAGAGAGGCAAGCGAGCCAAGGCCATGACCACCAATACAGGTGCAAGTACTTCAGTTGCTGCTGGTGGTATAACTGAGTCTCCTGCCGCCGTACCTATTGCTCCCGCCTCAGAACCAGCCCAGACACCAAGCAGCCGCAAAGTTCAGAAGATCAAGGTCGTTCGATCGGAAGCTCGAAATGGCCCTGCTACTGAAGAAGGCGAGGAGCCTCAAAAAGACTACAAGTCCATGACAAAATCCGAAAAGATGTCTGCCTCAATGAAGAGTAAGTTTGGATCCTTTACGAACACTCCACTGCTGAATACCTTGCTTACAATCTATATTAGACCGATGGGCCAATGGCAACATGGCCGGGGCTGTCGAGAAGCGCAAGGCGACACTCGCTGCTAAAAAGGCTGCCCAAGTCGCTGCTGAACAGAAGTTGGGAATCATCGCTCCCAAGCCAAAGGGCAAGGCTGCTGCGAAGAAAGAGGCTGCTTCTCAGTTGCAACAGCAGCAACAGCCACCGCAAATGCAGCCGCAGCGGATGCAACCGCTCCCTCCTCCTCCCCAGCATCAAATGCACCTTCAGCAACATCCTCAACAGCCAATCCATCCCCAGCATCCTCCACAGTATCCTCTTCACCAAGGAAACAATGCAGCATATGTTCACAGTCTGTCTAATATGGGGTACACCCCATACCCACCTCAGATGTGAGCAAAGCAGATCTCAGTATCGTAAAAAATCACGGGGCTCTTCTCTACCTGGATGAACTGTCTTTGTTGAAGCTGGTGTGGTTACTTCAAAGACGAGCAAGTAACCCATCTCACCTGAGACTTGCCCTTCATCTAAGAGAAATTTCCATGAATTCATAAAGGTGCACATGCATCCCATGGCTCTCTTTTACACACGCGCGCGCACACCCTCACACACTCACTCACTCATTCGCATACACACATATTCCTATTTATCTTTGTTGCAACTCACGACACGGTTCACTATTTCCACCTACATCCGACGCCAACAAAAGTACATGGGTGGTCATGCTCATTGAGCTGGCTCACGTTTTCCTAACTCGCATCACGACTGTTATTTTTTCCTTTTCGAACCTCATTGGCAATTTCCTCATCATGGAGCCGGTTCCCAGTTATTACATCAAAAAATTCGAAGTCTCGCAAGTTTCAAGGGGGAGCACTCCCTCCCTTATGTCACCATACCGAATCAAAGGGGGGAAATGGCACATTTAACGGCTCTGCGTATTGTGCATCTTCAGGAAGGGCGGGTTTGGATGTTTTACATGTGCTTGTACACTAGAATCCCCATTTTGCCGGGTTGTTTTTGCACCTTTAGCCTCACTCCGCAGGCTGATTTTCCTTTCCCTTTTCCTTTTCTTGCGTTATTCCGTCATCGTCTTAAGTTTTTATTTATTTTCATCTTGGGCTGCTTTCTGTTGCTGCATCAGTACTACCGGAAAGGTGTGTATGCAGCCAGAGCCAGTGGGGGAAAGAGATTTTGGAGGGTCATTTTTTATATACGTAAAACAGGCGAGAGACTTTTTCCCTCCCCGAGCCTTCTTATAATTATACACGCTTGGTCCTTGAACTTCATGTGCATCCTGTAATAAGTTGATGAGTCTGTGAACTTGACTGACTTCGTGCCGTACTTACACAGGCAATACACAACCTGATACAGTTTGGTCAAGGGGACGAAAGATCGTTACCGTAGATATATTAGTTTATACAGTATAACAAGTCAGGTCTAGTATTTGCCTCATGGTAAAACTGGATACAGTAGGCCTTCAATTCACCTCCATCGCCTCGTTCTCCGTATGCGCACAACTGGCGCAGGACAGAAAGGAGAATATCGTTGAGCGCCAGAATATCATGCACAAACTTCTAGGTCATCCATAGTGTAGGTTGCTGATAGATTGAACTGTTAAAGTCCAGCCCCGTTCACATGCGTCTCCACCCCACCAGTGGATAAATTTAGAAATCTTAACAAACTCGTCCCTTTTTGGCCTCGCACATATTTCCCTCTCTTCTCGGCAGTCACTCATTTCACAGGGTCAAGAACAAGTTCTTTCGTAGTCCATCATGAATTCATCAAATCTAGAACTCCTCCTGCCCATACACACGCGCACACCATGCAATGCATAATGAGCGTGTAGCAATTGGTAGTCGTCAGAACTAAATCCTTGCCGGAAGAACACATCCCGCGGCAGTATTATATTCACACGAGAACCACAAAAAAAGGAAGAAAGCCAGGAACATTTTAAAGTGATTTTGTTTTGTCCTTGATGTGATGCCTGGTAATGTGAATCATCCTTACACGCCGCAACCGAAATGCAGAGCCTGCCAATCCAGCGACTAACTTCCCATTCCGTCAAATCCCCGAATACAAGGAAGAAGGGGCCTTCGCGCTCTATTTGATCGCATCGGGACAGAACCACGCCTTTTGTCTTTTCCCGCCCAAAAGCACCTTACATCACAACACCCGAGTTGGAGGCAATACGCTGCGAGTCAAGTTAGCTTGTGTGAACTCGCTTCATGGGGGATGAGTAGGGTTAACGTACAGGCCACAGCTCAGCAGCCTCCTTACCGACAGGGCCAGTGATGGCAGAGCCCTTCATCTCACCCTTGGGGTTGACGATCTGTAAGGAGAAAAAATTGTCAGCAATCGTCTAGATCTTTGGCTAAAAAAAATTCTCCGTCCTTCGTTTCGTGCCACGATGCAAGTGAGTACGCAGCTCGGTCACTCCTCACAGTTCGTTACGCACGACCGTTCCCATACACTCCAAAAGGAATACAAAAATAGAAATGCACATACAACACCGGCGTTATCCTCGAAGTACAGGAAGACACCGTCGAATCGCTTCCAGGGCTTGGACTGGCGGACGATAACGGCGGGGTGGACCTTCTTTCGGAGCTCAGGCTTTCCCTTCTTGACGGTGGCCATGACCATGTCACCGACACCACCGGCGGGCAATCGGTTCAGACGAGCACCGATACCCTTGACGGCGATGATGTAGAGGTTGCGGGCACCCGAGTTGTCAGCGCAGTTCATGACGGCACCGCTGCAGCACCAGTTAGTCGGACCAGGTTCGAGAGGGAGAGAAAGATCGATTTCCGTTTGGGGCTTCTCGGAGCGACGTACACAGGGAGACCCAGGGTCATCTTAAGCTTGCCACCAGGGGCACCACGCCTGTCGGATCATTGTCAGTTTTTTTTTTCGCGAATTTTTTTGGTTGTTGCGATGCCGTCTCTCAAGAGAGAGAGGATGCGATCTCATGTGCCATAATCCGTGCCGGGACGTCGCAAGTTATTCCGAATCGAAAAGCAAGTACTTGTATCATACTGCCATTGCCGGATCCTGGATTGTAACGATATCCGCAATAGTCGTTGGTTGTTGTCGGTCGTCGAGAACAATGTGAGAATATTTCGTCGATTTCGTGCGCAGTCGAATTTTCGGCATCCCCCACCAAGCACGACCGACCATGCTCATGCAAGTCAAAATCGCCAACGTCGAGCGGAGCGGACAGTCCCAGGCACGGAGAGATGGCAGAGATGTCGATGCAAATTTGAGTCTCATGAGAGAATAGCAGAGGCAGACTTACGAGTTCTTGGCCATTGTGTCTGAGGTTGTGTGGCGTTACTTCGTTAAGAAATCCGTGCCGAGTCTCGAGATGCCGTCGTGAACAAGTGCTTTTCAGGCGAAATTTTCCTATTGAGATGTGTGGGGTGAGAAACCCTATGGGAAGCGAAGGGACCCACCACGTGATGATAAGAGCTTATCGAGGGTCCAGCAGCAAAACCCCACTTTTGGATCACACACACGCAAAGCACGCTTGTGCTGCTGTTGGCGGGTTTTTTTATTTTATTTCTTGCTGAATTTTAGCAGCAACCAGACTATACTGCTCTTGGAGTGTGCCAGAGACGAAGGAGGAATATACATTAGTACATGCTTCAAATTGGGCTGTGAGAGACGGTGAGGCTTTATCAAATATGGGAAGATTTTGTCATCCAGAACCAATTGGTCTGGCTCAGTTTTGACATATACTGCATGATGAACCGAGTATCATTGAATTGAATTGGCTTACGTTGTAGAGAAAGAAAACAAAAACCCAATTCTTCATTTATTGCACGACGAAACTAAGGTCTCAGCATAGGTACCTTCTTACGGTTTGTACATAGCATGTTTTTGGATAGAGTGATTTGGTAATAGATAGATACGAAGAGCTTAATATGGAGGGATGCATAATAAAATATTATAGTGAGTTGATTTTATTCATTCTAGGGGCTCTGGTTCCCTGATATCGCAACTATCCCCTGCCCGAGCGTATCAAGATGCATCCTCCTGATGTTAGTCCACTCTCGACGGGGGCCTGTCACGTACCCAATGAGACATGCATCAACTCAACCAACTGACAATGCCAACGAGAGACAAGCAGATGTTTTAATTTGAATTACAAAAGACCTTGCTGCGGAAACAGAACCATGAAGACAGACAAATAAGTTTGGTACCTTTAATTTGACCACCAAATAGCTTGCTCGTCCAAGGTACCTACCCTGCATTTTCTTTTTTTCCAACTTGACCAACAAAATAACTTTGGTGTAATTACTTTCTCCAAAATTTCTGCTTTATATCTTTTGCTGTTATACTATGTAAGTAAATAGGCATCTATATGTTCAATTGTCAAAAAGACTTACGCCAAGGGAGATAAACCATTTCTGTGGTTTCAACAAGCGAAGCACTTATACTTAGCCGTCTCGGGTGACAATGGTAGGTGATATTCCATGTTGGACACCGTCAGCACATCAAACCCCCCAAAAGAAAAAAACAGATGATAGGGACGTGAATGCAATTAATACGTCAAGAAAGAACCCAAAGGGAAAGCCAATGAAATACCGCAGATGGTGGTAGCCTATGGGTTTGTTTGTCCCCTTCGATGCATGCTTTCAAAAGCCCGTCTTGTACTTTTCGGTTCTCGGCAGCCGGATACGTCACCTCCGATTCCTCCCCCGCTCAATCCCCGCCCGTAGGCCGTCTCCTGTCCGGACCACGCGCCCACCTTCGCAGCTCCTTTTGCTGAACGGTGCCCTATACAGTACCTCGGCTCCTTGAACACAACTTATCCAGTAGCCGCCAAGTCACGGCATCAACGTCACGCACCCCCCCCTTGGCTTTGACCGGGCTCCTGCGATTTACCTATTTTGTCTTCACTCTGGGCCGGCCACTCACATTGTTAATGCCGTCTACCCCTCGTCTTCCACCTCCTCTATGTTTCCCTCCCTCCACGCCTTCAGACGGCCCTTGTCCAATCTTCTCACATCCAAATGTGCTAGTCTTAGCTTCGTTGTGTTGACCACCTCCCGCCGCCCTTTTACATCACCACTCTCTCCCGTGGGAAAATATACAATGGCCCCCTCGAACCAAATCAACTATTCATCTAGCGCGGCGGACAAGCGTCCGCTCAGCGAACCCCGGCCGAGCTCTTCGGTGCTGCTACTCTCGCCGCAGAATCAGGTCTTGTTGCTACACCGCGTTCAGACATCCTCCTCCTTTGCTTCGGCGCATGTATTCCCCGGCGGGAATTTGGATGCCTTCCACGACGGCGAAATCCCTTCCGTAGGGTCGCCTGAGCGCCATCGTGATGGCTTAGCATATAGGCTAGGGGCTATTCGCGAGACCTTTGAAGAGACGGGCATATTGCTGGCTCATAAGGACGGCGAGTTAGTCAACCTGAGCGTTGAAGAGAGAGATGTGGCTAGAAAGAGGATACATGGGAATCAAGTCAAGTTCCAGGATTGGGTGGAGTCCCTGGGAGCTCAGCCGGATATTGGTTCGTAGAAATTCTCATCTACAAAAGCTAAACTGCTAACCTGCTACTCAAGACGGCCTCGTACCATTCACTAGATGGGTCACACCGGCAACCAACCCAAAGCGTTTCACAACTCAGATGTATCTGTATCTACTTCCCCTGAGCCGTGGGGAAATGCCTGGCGAGATGCTCATCCCAACGCCAGACAACGGCGTCGAGCACACAGCAGCGCTCTTCGCCCCGGCTCACGAGTTCCTCTCCCGCGCTTCCGCGAACTCCATCATCCTATTCCCGCCTCAGATGTACCTCCTCCGCATCGTTGCTAACATATTTGCCGGCACTGCACCATCCCCAGATCAAGGTCCGCTGCATCTTCGCTCACAGCGAGACAAACTGCTCTCTTTTCTCTCTACTGTCCCAACTGCAGAGACAGAAAAGGGCAAGCAGCACAAGACAGCACTGATTCCATGGGCCGAAAAGGTGATAAGTCCACATACTCTATTTATCAGGAAGGCTGATAAACGGATCGTTCTGGGCCTGGATAAGCCTGGCCCAGAACTCAAGGGCTCAGACAGGGGAGGAGATTGGGAGAACGTGGTGCTTGTTCACTTTACGAAGGCTGGACCGACCGATGTTGAAGTGAGAAGACGAGAGGACGTCCTGGAAGAGGAGCGAATACTAAGCGGGAGTACACAGAAGATATAGAGAAAGAGACGACTAGACTAGCACGGTAGATTTGTCATGTGGCTCAGCCATAGGTCTGGGTCTGGACAAACATATTCAACATCATAGTGGCTGCAGAGATAAACGAGAGGATACGCAAATATAGAAATGGTCTGGTATGCGTACAGAGGGAGCGGAGCTCGTATTTACGTACTACAGGTATCGTGAATGTCAAATATATGCATGCGCATGCATAGCGTGAAATCCATCGGGTATCATACAACGCCAAACTGGTGAGGTGACTGACGCTGTGGAGCACCAGAAACAAAAAAGACAACTATCCAGTTATGTCTGTCATCGACTAGCCATCCCGCAAAAGTGACCAAACGGACGTCATTGGCGCACTCATTTGTTCAGAGATAAGACTACCATTTGTTTTGTGTCTGCGTGCTCTCCTCCATCTCAAGCCCACGCATGCTCTGGCTCCAGTCCTGCCAGTTGAACCCATCCCCTAGCATATCAGTATCCTCGATCCCGCCCGTTTCACTTACGATCTGGTTCGTGGATGGGAATGGATCTGACCACAGATATGGAGGAAGGTTATCGTCACCAGTTGGAATTGTGGTAACTGGGATTTGCTGCCCTAACCCAGGCATCTGGATATGAGACACGGCTCCCGATCCCATCTGTTCTCCCATTCCACTACTTGCTGCCTGCGAGTTTTTCAATTCGCTCGCAACTATATCATTAAGAGGCCAGAATTCTGTGATCTGGAATGCCGCATCTTGAGTCATCAGGTCACCTACCATATTCATGACAGTATCTGAAAGTTCGATATTCGACTGGAGTTCTTTCCCTGATGGAGTTCGCGGTGGTGAGCGGCGAGGTTGCATTTTGGTCGATCTCGCTTCCTCTTGTTGCTGCTGGCTTCCGCCTTGCAAAGCTGATGTCTGTGGAAGTGGCGGCGAAGGCCAGGGCGCGGCTCCCTCCGGCCGGACCATTGCGAGCCATGCTTCCCTGATCTGAGCTAGTCTCCCTTCTGCACCGGGGACTGGCCCGAACCGCGCATGTGTAGGGTTCATTCGTTCCTCAAAATCCAGCCGATAAGCCTCATCTGGGTTGGCCTGAAGGCGGGCGATTTCGGCACTTCGATATTTGGTCACCTTGTGTGAGAGCTTTTTCAGTGGCATTATCATCGTAGCGTAGTCGTCGTGTATCTTTGCCGTGAGATTTGGTTTCCCATACTTGTGCAGAGCCTGCCAACCGCGCTCCACCAGCGGAGTCCACGGGCGTCGGATGGTCTCAACCAAGTAATAAGCCATCGCATGCCAGTTGGTGTATGTCATGAATAACCACCTGTACTGTTTGCATCGAGGATCCGTATCCAGAATGTCGCTGTACTCCATAATCTCGATTGCTGCAACATATACACGATGTCGAGCCTCATCCGTGAGCTCGCCATCGGAACCTGGGAAGAGCATTGGTTGATAGGTGAGAAGGCACATCTTGGCCAGAATGACTCTGGCAACCATGGTGGCCATGAAGTACAAGCCGTCAGTCTGGTTACCGTCGAGGACATGCTTCAGGAACTTGGACTCAATGCGTTGGTAAACGTTAATGAGCATTCGTTCTCTTTCGGATAAGCTGGCAGCTGCAAGGACTAGGCCCTTTGGACAAAGCTCTGCAGCAGCAGATGATGCTCTTACAAGCCGTCTGCTGAGATTGCAAATTTCATATCGAACAATAGCGACAGCGCAGTCAGACCTACCCTCTCTTTCTTCAGGAAACTCTGTCATTTCTGCAGTAAGGTCTGCGTCATTGATATTGCTTGGCGGCTGAGTGTCGTAGCCACGGTCGCTTATGGTGAGATCGTTCCCAAGTTCATCGGTACATCGAAGGTCAAGAACGAGCAGCTGCCACCAAATCCGCCGTCTCATCTCCGTCTCATAGGGTGTCAGTCCGAAATGAGTTCCATCGCGATGTAGCCCCATGCCTTGGGCAAGATGGGTGATCAGACCGGTGAGGGACCAGCAGAACCGGCTATCGTCATGCCGCCGCACGACCACCAGGAATATGGTGAAGGCCTGAAGGACTGTGATATCTAGGGAATGAAGGAAGTGTGCTTTAGCAAGAGCTTGCTCAACGGCGAAGCGATACTGAGTTAGAAGGTCGTCTTTGTTGCAATTGAGGTTCGCTTGTACCTGTGGAGATATACGATTAGCCATGCATCTTATAGGAATGATGAACCCAGCGCTTTCTTTACCTCAGAAACCTCAAGTGAGGTTACGGCGGCATAATATATGGCAAAAACAAGTGCTTCTCGAGCTGGGGTGAGATTGGCTTGATTCTTCCTAAGATCACGGAAGATAGCCTCCATGGTGGGGACATGGACCAATTTGATAAGTGGCTCAACATTTTCTTGATACACTGACCACAGGAAAGGAATCTGAGAAGGGAGTGGGTGGCATTTTGAGAGGTTTACATCAGCTGAGCGGTATCCGAGAATAAAAGCATGGTGGTCAAGGGCCGTCGCAGTCGAGGAGGACGTCTCGGGGGTAGCCTCGTAATCAGACTCATCGGACTCTTGGTCGGTCAACCTTTCGGCTTCTTGACGGATCGAATCGAGCTACGACGGGTCAGCTGCAGAATCTGCTTCAAAATGTAAAAAATAGCATACCTCATCATTAAGCTTTGACCAAAACCCACTGCTAACATATCTGCGGCTGCTGGTTT
The DNA here is from genome assembly GCA_024336345.1 of Mariannaea sp. PMI_226. Lineage (NCBI taxonomy): Eukaryota > Fungi > Ascomycota > Sordariomycetes > Hypocreales > Nectriaceae > Mariannaea > Mariannaea sp. PMI_226. The sequence continues at coordinate 3,200,286 of JANFOG010000001.1, read as the reverse complement.
GCTTGCCCTGGCCGGTTTGTTCAGTCAAGACTAGACGCCCAAAGCTCTGGCTGAGATCCTTTCTTCGTGTTGTGTCATTGCTATGTTCGCTGATAGAATCGGTTTCCCTTGAATTTCCACTATGATATCCGAGCATGCCGGTGCCGGTGCGCGATGATGCCTTTAATGGGAAGGTGGCCGATCTCTCAGCATGTCCGAGAAACTGCTGGCTATGGGGTGCATCTGGAGAACTGGCTGAAGATGGACCCTTCCCCCCAGACTCAACCTCAATCTGACCACTTAACTCTTCGACAATGCCCTCAAGTTTCCTCAGCCTTTTCACCAGTTCCAGCTCGCGTTGGGTCGAGTTCTTCTGAGGGGCATTGGGGTCTTTGGGGCGCGGCTGGCGCGGCGCTCGGCCAGGAGCGGGGAAGACACAGGGAATCTGGGCCCGACGACAGTTGGAACATGGCATCTGTTTGTCGCATCGGACTTTGCGCCTCCGGCAGGTTACACATGATCTCGGATTGAGGGCGGGGGCTCCGGAGCCGCCGGGGGCTAGAATTGGTGTCGTATGGGCGTCTGGCCCGGTTGTCTGATAGACGGTCACATTGCCTGTTGAGCGTCCCGCTGAAGCCGGGGGATGAGAGGCTGGTGAATTGTCTTGGGGTTGGGCAGTAGAAGGGCTCGGGGTGTTGGTTTGGGCATCAGCGCCGTCGACTATGTTGTTGAAATCGAAGCCCATTTGTAAAACCTCTGGATAGGATGACATGGTGCCACGTTGTTGTCAGTTGCTGTCCTTCAAAGTTTTTCAAGGCCTTCCAGGGTCTTCCAAAGTCTTTTCAAGCTATTTTGCAAGGGGAATCCAAGACGCAGCTTGGGCGATTCGACGAAACGTCGTTAGAGGACGGGGAGCCAGCGCAGAGTGACAATTGAGATGACGTGCGTTAGAGCGGGCGCTGCCAAATCCATGAAACGGATGAAGCGGCAGCCTGCGGCGTCGGTGATGTGGGAGCTGAAGAATCGATAATTTCTGGCTCGGCTCCGGGGAGGAGCGTAGTCGCGAAGTTCGCAAAGGTCAGGTCGTAAACGTCGCAATGGATGGAGGATGAGGTTGAGGCGATAAGATGAAGTTGGGAAGAGTGATACAGGACGTAATAGGTCTCACCTTCCCGGAAGGATATATGATAAGACCAATGACATGCGCGCGAGCCGGGGACTATGGAGTCATTGGAAGGAACCTTAAAAAAGGATTTCAGAGCAAACTGAGACCTTTCTGTTCAGCCCGTGCCTACCTGCCTACCTACCCAAACTACCTAAGGGTAACATTGGCTTCCATTACTTTAGTTTGAAGACACTGGCACTATAAAGTAAGGTACCTAAGGTACGCGAGTCCAATATCCCAAGTTAGGCAAGTACCGTACCTTTGGAGTCCAGTTTCAACCCCTCAAATGGCAAAGACGCAGTATTGTTGACATGATCGACGTGACTCCTCTGGGTACTAGGGCTGGTATCTGCACTTGAATGCCCCGAGAGCGCGTTCCAAAACACTGCCCTATCTACATCTGGCAATTCTAATTTTCACCCCAACATCATGTAGCGCAGTTCAGATTCCCTGGAACATACATAGGTCCTGTCGCAAGCACAAGCTCCGGGGTACTGTGCGGGCGGCTACAGACGTCAGACTACCCCGCTGATTGATGATAAATCCATCATGGATCGCCCTGATTGCAAACGGAAAGTTTTTCTATTAATTGATTTGTGGCATTCCGTCACCCACTAGTTACCCAACTACCGCTGCTCGGTGCTTTCATCCTCCGTCCATCGCAGACCCCACCCAGCTCCTTTCGGCGAGGTACCTACAGTATGCGGGTACTTGGCAGTGATAAAATTGATCTTTTTACTCCGGGACAGCATACTAGCGGACTGACTAGGGCTAGAGATATTATGATTCTATTTCAATGAATTGCTCCGATACTGCGGTATGTACCCTGACTTTTATTAAACTTGACGCGCAAGAATAAACACGTTTTCTATTCTCATTGCTGAGGTACCTACCTAGGTATCCAAGCCAAGACATGTACCTTGGGTATTGCATGTGGAATAATTGAATGTAAAGGGTTTCTTAAAAGGAACTTCGGGTTGGGGGAGAGTCAGTAGAGTCGCCTATAAATACCTTGTCAAGAGAAAGTCTAGTGGAGCAAGGCAAGTCAGGCCTCTCACTCTTCTTGCCTTTCTAGTTCAACATAGTCTCGACTTTTCCAGCCTGAGTAAGCAAGATTTGAGTAAAATATCTAGGAGCTCACTCTAGCTATATACACAAGTATGGCACAGCAACCAGTTCGAGGTCAAATCGCTTCATTAGTAATTCATAGTCCTCCGATTTACTAAGAATAAATCCATTAGCGGCAGATATGGGGGTGTGACTAAGGTCCTGCACATTTGGAACAATAAAGGCGTGTGTTACTAAATGCCTCCTCCCTCATCGTCTCAGCCTCGTAGAAGCTCAAGACCTGTCATTGGCAAGGCTCACAGACTTGGCATTTGAGAAGAGCCTCATGTCTGTCTCCGACTGCGGATGTCATGAATCTGATAGATCACAAATGTGTTCCTTTTTTTTTTTTTTTTTTTGCAATGTGCATATCACGGTAGACGTTGCACCAAACCTCTACTGCCTCTGTGTCCAGCATTCCCATCAGACCCTCGAATTTTGTGGCGTTCATGTGCTGTCACTGCATGATCTTCGTTGCACCCGAAAGTGCACATTTGCCTACCATGGTGCCGGGAATACTCTTAACGGTTTCTAGTTTGGCAATTGAAATCTCAGTGTCGTACATGTTTTACCCCGGACTTTTTTTTTAGATGCCTCATATTCAAAGCCCAGATCTTGCAGCCGCGAGCATCCAAGGGTTAGAAACGGCGCATGCAACCACTTCCTCAGCCTAAGATGGTTGAGGCGGCCCTGGGTTTCATTTTCACAGGAACACAAGGGATCGGGGTCCAAACACACACCAGACTCTAGCCTACCTACCTACTTACCCATTCGAGTTTCCTGGTACGTAGACTTCTTCCTCGAGAAGGAAATCAACAAGATTGCTTGTCTTCATAGAGCCTAGAGACCGTTCTCCATGGACGATATTACATCGGGTTCAGCAAAAATGTCGGCGCTGTCGGAGCTGGCCGCCACCGATCGGCGCTCGGCATCCCGTCAAATACCGATGTTTCCGGGTCCCCTCTCAATGATCAGTTGACCCCTGTTCAGCCCAAACGGAACGGATTGGCCGCCGGCGAGGCTGTCATTTCCTGTCCGTGTATCTGATAACATTCATATATCAACGTTCTTGTGCCTTCCTCTCAGCCGAGTAGGAAACGAGAAATGTTCGGGAAAAACGGCAAGACAGTGTCGAACTTTCTCACCATTTTCCAAAACGATTGCCTCGTAACTGCTCCGTCATTAACATCTCGTGATCACGCACAGGCTAATGCAGCATGGCGGCATGTAACTCAATGCTGCCAGCCAGCGGCCATCGGCCCTTTGTCTTGTCTTGGCCTGTCTACCTTCGTGTGCAAACCTTCATACTTGCGCCCTCACCATAAGCGCTTTGCTAGGGTGTGTCTTCAACAGGCAAGTCCTTTCCCAACTAGAGCACCCCCCTAGCTAGGTCATAGACGGACCAGTGATGTGTGAACAAGTTTTAGCCTGGATCGCGAGACGCGGCAAATGCAGTAGGTGTCAACTCTGACCGAAGGTGCTGGACTGTGATCCTGGGAGCAGAGCCTCATCCCCCCTCTTTTCAGGACCGAAACCGTTAATGAGTCAACGTTTTCGTTCCGGCCTTTAAAGGCTCCGATCCATGACCGGTGTGCACGGTGTAAGTCTGGCACTCCATGATTGGGACGCGCTGATATGGCCTATTTGGTTGCATTCCTGCAATGGCGACCATCCCGAGATCGAACGATTGGTAGAGCACGCAACGCACATGCTTGGGACAAAGAAGCGATTCGCTAATATGCGACCATGGAAGCATGACCAGGACTGCATTGTAAGAAATGCAACCAAAGAGCGATTGACAAGGGAGGACTTTAACCCAGGCCATCCATCTCCAACATTGTCTTCAGCTTCCCCAGATGCAGATTGTGCTGTCATTAATTGATCATCCGCCGACACTAAACCTCTCATCTGATTGGGAGACTCTCGGTCCGCCGCTGGCCCGCCATACCATGTGGTCACGGGGGAGCTTCCGCCGGGACCAACCATCGTCATCGGCTTTACTGTGATCCAAATAATCCCATACTCCAAGCATGTCCGTCATCAATGCTTCCCGACACGTGTGCCCCAGAATGGCGACATGAGATAGCACCCCATCTTGGCTATTGGTACGTCATGTTCTATGGCCCACAGCCCGCGAAAACACTGCCACGAGAGCCACGACTTTGTCAAGAGCCGTAGATAGGCATGGATCAACGTACCTAAGAAGTGGTGTGCTGATATTGTCAAGAGGCTAGCAACCGACTTTGTCCAGAGCTGCATTGGGACAATGTGGTTGCCTACCATTGGTGTTGCCCGGACCATGGCTAATGACGGAGCAGACTTAGTGAGAGATCCTTTGCGAAACTCTGCTTGGTTGGGCTCGGAAGATCGCGGTAGAATGGAGAGAGGGAGGTGACTCTAGGCGTTTATATATAAGCCCGATTAGCCCAAGGACCGATGGGATCATTTACTTCCTCCTTCAATATACGAGACTTCTCACCTATAAGTATCCTGATTAAATCAAAGATAAGGCTTGATCAGTTCAAGACCTGTCCTACACAATCTTGTCACAAACCAACAACCTCGGGTCCAAAACTAGGAAATATGCCTGAAGATAAGTACGTAGAGGCATAAACTTGCACCATTGAAAATAGCACGAGGGTGGTTAACACAAGAACAGTTCACCTACCGAGGCGAGCCCCATGATGGAGCAGTATCTGAAGGAGCACAATCTCCCTGACAAATGGGCCGCTGGACAGCCAAACCTCGATGACGATGACGAGCCTCCAGCTACGGGTTAATTAAAAAAAAAACAGCGACCAAATGGTTACTTTTTGCGCTGGCGCTATGATGAATTTGTGCAATTCTCACGAAGAAAAAACCTCTCCCCAACCGTCATTCGATTAGATTGATGCTGTTCTGTTATCGCATGACACATGTTCTTGAGCGATGGTTTTCACGAAGTTATGAGACCAAGAAATTTTGTACGCAGATGAGCTACATGTATTGGGAAGTTTAGTTCCCTGCCTTTTGTATATTTATCAGCTTTGAACATAGGTAATGTCATTCCTCACATAAGACCCCGCAACTAACAAGGGGCATGGACGTGCAGGAAAGGCGAATTCGATTAGTGCTTTGAAAGGATAAAAACGAATTTGAAGGATATTTGTTTGTTGAGTAAAGTGTCTTCCATATGATACCATGATATTCTAAATACAATGCCAACGCCTCGCTTGTTATCCAATAGCACGTTTCCGTTGCTGCCCACGCAGGTTAACTCTCCAGAGACAGCACACACTCTTTGACTCGCACCATTTCTTCACCTCGCCGGGGTTGACTTCGGAATCATAACCAACACGAGTAAGCTCGCCAGAATTCAGCCATGCTGCAAGATCTTCCAAGACGAGCGGGTCGTACATTAGTATCTTCTCGTGCCAGGAAGGATTCGCTGGATGTGTTGTTCGTGGCGCAGACTTAATCGCTTTCGTAATATAGCTGAATAAGGCAGCTTGTTGGTCACTTGGAGATGCAGCCAAAGAAAGCTCCGTGTCATCGGTTGCAGGATGGGAGAGATCAAGTGGTGGTGGAGATGAAAACATCTCCTCAACCATCGAGATTGGCGAAGACAAAGTGTCAAGTCCATTCTCTGACTCCGAGTCGGGAATCTCAATGATAGGGTTGGTAGATTTTTTGGGCTTTGCGGGACTGTGAACAACAGCGGATTTCTTCGCCAAGGTAGGCTTCACTTTTCGTTGAGGTGAGGTAGGGGATAATGAGCCAAAGCTATCCTTCCTCGGCCGCCCGCGAGACCGCTTGGGAGTTTCGGGTGGCTGGGCAGAAGGTGGCGGTTCCTGTATTTCCAAGGCGTTGATGCTGGTTTTCCTCGGTCTACCTCGGGGTTTCTTCCCAGAGTCTGAAGCAGGTAGTGGGATCTCAGGTTCTGACACGTCGATGCTGCTCTTCCTTGGCCGACCTCTTGGCCGCCTCGATACGTCTGTGACAGAGCTGGCAGAGTTTGTAGAAGTGGGAGCAACTGCTGATCGTGTTGTACTCGTGTGAATACCAGCTTGGCCCAATCGAGCTTTGCTTTGCCAGCACTGATCAAGCATCGCAATCATAGCACTTCTCTTCTTGATCGGTTTGAAACCGTATGTTCTCACCTCTTTTGCAAGCTGCATATCTGTGAGAAGGTCGTAATTCGGCTTAGGGTGGAGCGCGGCAGCACCCGATCTTTGTGGACTGCTGTTTAATTGAGATGTAAAAGACTTAGGAGACTGCTTTAGCGGTTCAACTTGAGCACTTGCGGGCGGCTGAATGTTCGTGCTAGTTGACATGTCGCTTTCAGAAAAATAAGGTGAGCCGGCCTCGATAATTGCAGTTTCCTCTTCGGGAGGTTGCAGAATATCAGACAAATTGACAAATGAATCAGCGGCATCGGAGGAAATTGCATCAGGTCTATGCGGGGATATTTTACTTGAATTGCCACCCCTGAGATATCCAAACCTATCGGGTTCGTGACTCGTCTTGGGCAATTGCGGGGAGCCCTCAACCAAGTCGATAATTTCGACATCGAAGAGGTCACCATCAGCATCTCTCGCGGCGGCGTCCCACAGCCTTGGTCGTGAATATGATGTTTCGGCCTCGTCGCTATGACCAAAGGAGGTCATGTCCACGTATTCTGGTTGGTTTGAGTGCTTCAGCGCCGCCTGAGTGTCTCTCAAAATAGATGGCGATGGCTCTCTTGCCAGCTGACTTGAGGTCCCGAAAACAAAGTCTTGCTTAGCAACCTGGTCCAGCGCAGCTCCTGGCGAGAGCAGTACGGGGCGCGGCGGTGGCTTCCTTTTCGCCGCCTTAGATGGCCTTTTACGCGGATTTGCCTTGCCCTTACCCTTGTTTAATTTCTCAGCTGAAGCAGCGGTGGAATCAGTGGGTTTCAATAGAAAATCATCCAAGTTTGAGGCCGAAGCTGGTGCATCTTCTGACGGAGAAGGCACCATATACGCGGCAGTTGCTATTTCGGTGATTGTCCTGGCCTTTTTCTTTGCTGCCTTCTTCTTGATTGGGGATTTCCGGGGGGCGTTTGGTTCGGATCTGTTTTCATCCTGAATAGCTACTAGTTCGATATGCTTCCGTTTCTTAAGAAGACTAGAGTCGTCGTCGGATGGAACTGAAACAGTCCGAGAAACCTCATCCAGACAAGCATACCCATGGACGAGGTCTTTGAAGGTAGGTTGATCGCCACACTCTGAGGATGCTGGCTTCTTGAGCATGGAGGGACTAGATTCGATATTGATGACCGTTTTCTGAGCCGGAGGCGTCCAGTCAACTCTCCGTAGCGTTGCTGGCTCTAGATTCAACGGTTCGTCGACGTCCCCATCCTTCTTCTCTTCAGTTCGACCAGGCTCTGTGCATTGGTCAACTTGTTTGTTTATAGTTCCTTTCTTCTTTTGGCCGATCTCCACCTTATCAGCTTCATCGTCCGGCGCTTTCTTTTTCGATTGGGACTGTTTTTGTGTCTTTTCACTCGAGATAGTCTTTTGTTTGCTCACTGGCTTCCTTTTCTCTCCATTGGCTTCTCTTACTCTGCCCCTCCTTGGCCTAGTTATTTGTATAATTTCAATCGAATTGTCTGCATTGTTGACTGTCTGGGCCAGTGGGAGCCCTTCTGTTAACTTGCCTGGATGTTTGGCAGATCCCAACCTTGAAGCTGCATCATCTGGAGTAATAAGCGCTTTACTACCACTTCGAAATGGGGATCGAGTCGATGGCTGGGGCAAGATATCCGCAAGAGGAGGTAGGCCTGGGGACGAAGACCCTAGTTTCATGCCGTCGTGTCTAGGACCGTGAATTGACGATGATCGAAAGACATCAGAAGATGTCATAGCACCCAAAGCCGATATCTGAGAGCGCAGCGCGCATCTCAGGCTGTTCGTTCGCAACAATATGGCGATTGTCTCACGAAAGGTTTTAGGAAGACGAGGCTCGCATGTCGTCCAGCGACGAAACGTGCTGAATGGTCACTTTCACGATAGCGCATGATGGCCTCCGCCCCATTGGGCACCATGGTGTTGACAGAAGCGGAGGGGTCCCGCGTCCATGCCACGCTATCACATGACAGGGCACATGACCCACACAAGCCCTCGTCGCCCCACGAAAATTGGCGAACCACACCAAATTTCGAAGGAACTTTTCTGTATCCCACCCAAGCCTTTGCGACGACTTCATCCCCCGCCGACACAACCACCGAAACCACCTTCAAACCTCCCCCCCTTTCAATACCGCAAAAATGGAGAACGACCGTGGCGAGATCGTCGATCTGTAAGAATAAACCGAGAATAATTGCAGATTTCACTCGACGAAGTACTGACCGCTGTAATTCTCACAGCTACGTCCCCCGCAAGTGCAGTGCCACCAACCGCATCATCAAGGCCAAGGACCACGGTTCCGTCCAGATCTCTATCGCCAAGGTTGACGAGAACGGCCGTGCCATCCAGGGCGAGAACCACACCTACGCCCTTTGCGGTTTCGTCCGAGCGATGGGTGAGAGCGACGACGCCCTCAACCGTCTGTCTCAGCGAGACGGTCTCCTCAAGAACGTCTGGAGCGCCCAGCGATAAATGTTTGGGACTCTGTGGCAAAGGAGGTACTTCGCATCTGGGTTACGGGTCTCTTTCGAATCGAAGAAGAAAAAAAATGATAGGGATTCTGACAGGACCCTAGGATTTTGGTTTCGGGCATGAAAGGCATGGGTGGAGGAAACTTAGGGTTGGCTGCATCTAGCAAATCCAATTCGAGGCGTTCGGCTCGATTTTGAGACAACACAAACGATGTCCGACACTGCGTCCCGAAGATGTGATACCAAATTGTGGTGATGTACGCACCTGTCCCGGCTAGCGAAGTCTCCTCGAATCGACCTTTTCCTAGGTCGCCTGTGTTTGAGGATTCTGGGACTACTTCGATAGTCTCCAAGCCGCAGATTGAACAGGCCTAGAAAAAGCCGTGGCGGTTAAGTTCTTTGCTATGGTACAGATACGGGCCAAACATGAACAATGTTATACAACTCACACAGTGACGATGGAAAGTAACTATGGTTGCCCATGACGTGAAGATAAACCGTATTATTATATATTCATATGGTAAGCCATCATATTTTGTATCCCCTATTAGCCTCGAACCATTGCATTTCACGCATCATCGCTCTCAATTCCGTCCTTGTACGCAGCCAGAGCCCGCTCCCGACAATTTTTATGGTCCACAACTTGCTTAGGATATCCATTTTTCTTGGCCTTTGGTCCAGCGCCTCTGTTGTAGGGATCATGAATTTCCTTGGCATTCAGGTCTTTCAGTTCCGGAACCCACTTCCGAATATAATCGCCCTGAGGATCAAACTTCTCACTTTGAAGTAGAGGATTGAAAATTCTGAAATATGGCTGAGGATCAACACCCACACTAGCACTGAAGCCCCATCCTCCATTGTTGCTGGCAAAATCACCATCAATCAAGTGCTCCATAAAATATTTCTCCCCCTTTCGCCAGTCGATGAGAAGGTCCTTGGCTAGGAACGATGCTACGATCATGCGGCACCTGTTATGCATATAGCCAATGTGATTCAGCTGCCTCATTGCAGCGTCGACAATTGGGAAGCCTGTTCGACCCTCACACCACGCGGTGAAGAGTTTCTCGTCATAAGACCATGTGATGTTTGAATACTCAGGTTTAAAAGGCTTGTTCATACTAGACCGTTCAAAATTTGATTAGATTACTCATGAAGAAGGTTAAGGGCTTCTAAGCTTACCAGACGTAGGGCCAGTTGACCAGGACATGCCTGTAAAAGTCCCTCCATGCAACCTCACTGATCCAAGTCTGGATCCCATCACTTCCGCCATTAAGCTTCTTCGTCTTGTTCATATCCCGGGCAGTGCGGACACAAGTTCGAGCACTGAGAGTGCCAGCGGCCAAGTGCACAGAGATGCAAGATGTGCCGTTGCGTGCTGGGATGTTTCGATTGTCACGGTACCCGTTTATCCTCTCTTCGCAAAACTTATTCAATCTCATCCTTGCCTCGTGTTCACCACAAGGCCACAGAGCATGGAATCTTTCCTTTTCTTCTTCTGTAAGTGCCTTGCTCTTGGGAGCCTCCGGAATGGGGAGATTATAAAGCTTTTTGAAGAGTTTCCGAGCAGTCTCTGGATTTCGGGAGGGAGGATCGAAGCATTCAAGAAGATCGAGATTGTCATGTATATGTGCCATCCATGTGCGGTACCATGGCGTGTAGACGGCATACTGCTTGCCCGCGCCGGTTTGCAGGCTTCCTGGTGGCACGACGCAAGTATCATGAACAACTTCAAATGATTTTCCATGCTCTGCGAGATCTTTCACGATGCTGGCTTCTCGTCGCAACTCATCAACCTCGTACTCCATATTGGCGAAAAGGTGGTTTGCCCCCCAATTATTCATGAGCTCGAGAATACGATCAGGGATCCTCTTTCGATTCTCAATCGTTTCCAAGTAAAGCGGAATATCCAACTTATCCAAGTCTTCTTTGAGCACTTGGAGGCTCCGAAGCATGAAGTCGACACGAACGGGTGATCGCAAGTGTGCCTCGTAATCCTCGGGACTGATGATGTACATGCAAATCAGAGGGACACCAGCTTCCTTGGCTTTATCGCTAGCCAGCGCCAAAGCCTTGTTGTCCATTAGTCGTAAGTCCATCTTGAACCAGTGGACCACGGCGTTCTTGGCTTTGATCTTCTTTCTCGTCTGTGCTGTCTGCTCCAGCGCAGAGAGAAGCGTCTCTATTGGTCGTGGGAGCTCGTCGTTTCGGTACGCGCGAGCGCGAGCATTGCTCATCTCTGGTGGATAAAATTTTCGCAGAACAAGGCCATGCTCTTCGGATAGCTGTGCGAAATGGTGAGGCTGACGAAGGACTTGATCGAAATCGGACTTATCAACTGTCTTGACTTTCTTGGAGGTGCCATTCGACTCTGGAAGCGCTGCAGATGCACGTTTGGGAGGCATGGTGGAGAATGTCGGGGGCAACAGCCACAATTTCAAAAGAGAAATAAGGTCAAGCGGGCGAGATTGATCAGAATGACAAGGAGGGAACTTTGTAGACGGAATCCGTAGTGATGATAACCAGAGGAATCGTGATAGCATGTGTTGGGCAGCTGCTGTTACTACGGTAGGGATGCAATCACTTGTGGACGAGGGAGACGCAAGGTAATGCTCCAGAACAGGGGAATTTATTCAGTAGTGATCTCATTTATCCCCCCTTGTGTTTATTTATTTGGTAGATGATGGTGCTTGCTGGCGGTCGATGTGAAGTGCTCTATGACGGCCACGAAGATCGAGACATGCGCTAACAAGATCTGAGATCGATGTGTGTCTACCGGACGGAGTCTCATTTTTTAGTGGACTCACGGCAGATCATAGGAGGAGGAGCCCACCAATGGGCACTCTACTTACTAGAGAGGTGTGCTAGGGCCTTGTGTAGGTATGTACAGTACGTATCTTGGCACTACTGGTTTGAGGCGCCAAGGGAGACCTGGCTGTTGATTCATTTCAGCTCAGCGGTGGCTTGTTGTTAGCTTGATAGAGTGCGTGCTCAAACGAGCAAAATACCTATTGCATGACCAGCTGCACTTTTCTCGCCTGTTTATGCCTACACATTGTTAGTTTTTATTGATCCTGATGCTCTTGGTCTTCTCAATATGATTATGGTCTACATCCCTAGTATGCAAAAATGACGACAGTACGCGCTCTATTCTTCAAAGATGCAATAGCTCAAAGTATTAGTGGTTACTGCAGTCTGCAGTACCAAATGGCCATATGAGGTGCTCCCCTTCGAATAAAGTATCTTCTAACCCAGGTATTCTTGGCAGGCTTTGTAGATCGAGGAAGTCATGAAACTGTTGAAGTTAACGTGAATGCAGCCTTTTTTTTTCTTCTTCAAGAAGTCATATGTTCCAACACCATGCATTCGCACCCTTGTTCTGATATCCCCTGCTACATCCCGTTCCTTGTTCCGGTTGGGGGCACTCGCTCAACATGGTCGAATACACTGACAACCACTACTCCCTCCCAAGGCATTTGATGCTTGAGCTTTCAAATATATACATAATACTTTGAACATCATTTCTCATAGTAAGATGTTAATATGTGAGCTTCAGTACATGATTTCCCCATATTCTCTTCTGGTACCTATTCAGTGCAAGGACCTACAGTGCATTGGTACAAGGTATAAACAGCCGCCGCGAGGCGCTGGTCAACAAGCTAATAAAGTGGATGTAAGCTCTTCCAGAGCCTTACCCCACCAATCGGCCCCCAAAAAACACTCCCACTGTCTGCACGCGTCAAACCAACCAATGCTCACGCGTCGTTCGCTACATGGATAGGATGGATGCCTACAATTCATCTCCAACTTCCTTTCAAACTTGAAGGACGCACAGTAGATGCAATCCTGTGCCAGTTACTAATTTTCTCCCGCCCTACACAAGGAAATTAGGTGCCCATATTCAATTCCCCCGCCCCTCCTCCAACGGCTGCTGGTCAGAAGCTCTCTTCCTCTTCCAACGAAGCCTCCGGAATTCCACATGGCCCGTGGAACCTGAACCTCCGGACCATTGTCTGTTTCTCTGCAAATCGACCAACTTAGCCGCCTGAAACACTTCTGGCTGGCCCTTTTCGGCCTTTTCCCAGCTTTTCATGCCGTCATCTTTCCCGTGCTGCTTGAGACTTGGGCCTGCACACACGTCGTACTGTTTCTGACCCTCATCCTCGCAACTTACAAGAACGGGGTGAGACATCCCTTCAACAACAAACTGAACCCCCTCGCCTTCCCCACGTCTTATGCGTGATTGTCCTACTCTCTAGCTGCTTGCTCTTTTGCCGATCCAGCCTGCGGACTTGCTTGCAGCTTGATAGAACATTACTCTTTGTGCCCAGTGCCAACTCATCATCTCTCGACCCAATAGTTGTTCCCAACTTCCTAGCACAGGTGGACAAAAGGACGGATATGAACCCCACGAAGTCATGGCGGCCTCTGCCGCTACCATCATCTCCTGATATGCCTGTCTTGCTCGTCTCTATGGATATTGACACGGCGGCGTACACTATTCATGTCACCGACATGGCCAATATGTGGTCCGAATCACTTGATCGGAAGGCTATCTGCATCAGGGGCTGGGGCGAGAGTACTAGTATTGATCCAAGTGATACGCCAGACAATATGGCCAAGTTCTTAACGAGCCTCAAGAGTGCTTTGGATTCATCTCACCCTGGTCATGATGAAACTCAGCTCCGATTAACTCGTGCCTCATTATCCGATTCAGGAGATGACGGGCTTACTCTACATATTACCTGCAGGCTGCCGGGGTTGCAGCCCTTGAAGTGGCCCATACATTTGAAAAGATCTCCTTCCTCTGCCATCGCCACAGACCTTGTCTTTCCGCTAATCCAGGCTCATCTCGCCAGACACCAGGAGGTGGAATCATTGATTCGCACTCTGGGCCAAAAGGACGTTGTTCTCAACAAGCTTCTAGACAAGCTGGATGCCATGGGCACAGGCCTGGAGCATGTCTTCAACGCGCTATCTGGAAAGAAGAAAATATCCAGGGCCGCTGCGGCCGACAAGATCCCTGGCTTAGCACCTTTCAACCGCTCACGATGGCAGTCCGATGTAGTGAACAGCCGTGGCGGTCCGAACAACACAGAAACCCTAGTCAATGAGGTTTTCGGGGGTAAGGGGCTAGAATTTCAATCCACTCAGCCCATTGATGGAGCCCCTGGGCTTGATCAATGGTGGCATGAGTTCCGCGGAGCATCATCATCACAAAGACCGTCACAAACAAGGGATTCGGTCTCAAGAGAGAAGGTTACACCGCACCCGGATGAGTCGATGGATGTTGATGAGGATGACGACTTTCAAGTACAGTCCACCCCGCCTCATCTGGCATCGCGGAGGCCGGCAGTGCTACCCAAAGAGCCTCCGTCAGACGATGGGTCCACGGAAGACGGAAATGAACCACCTCGTCCAGCTAGAAACAGTCGAGTTGTCCCCACTGAGACACGGAAATTCGAGAACAAGAAACGCGGCCCAAGGTTAGGCACTCTCGGCCGAAAAGAGCAATCACCTCCGGCTCGTTCTGTGAGTCCAATACGTAGCCCTCCAAGAACGCGGGTTGTGGACCAAAAGGTTGACGACTCTGAGACGGCTTCAGACCCAGACGACGATGCTGGTGAAACCGCTTCGGAGGCGGAGGAAGACCCGCAACCGCAGCCGACGTCACGTCCTTCACCTCCGCCGCCTAAACCTGTGACAAGGGCGGGTGGCTTGGGGCGTATCGGCGGACCCAAGATCCAGCAGCCTGTCCAGAAGCCGTCTGAGCCTCTCAGTTCCGAACCCAATGAGACTGCAACAAAGCCGAAGAAATTGGGCACAATCGGAAAATTAGGAGGCGAGGAAACTGCCACAACGGCACCCTCGACATCCGAAAGTCGGGGCCGTACTCGAACACCAGTGGTGAAAGATGATGATTTGTCGTCACCAAAGGCAAGAGAAACCTCGAAAGAGAGAGCAGATCGTAGACGAGAAGAGCTCAAGAGAGAGCTAGAGAAAAAGGCGCTTGCCGGTCCAGCAAAGAAGAAGAGAAAGTTTTAGTCTGACATTGGGACTCTGCTACATATCGTCAAAAAATGAGCCTAGAAAGCGCCGCCGAGATAGCCTCTAATTGGATATAAATGGTTGGAACATTGTGCATATCTCAAAGATATTGTTTAATTGTTTAGGAAATACTCAGCCAACGATGGAAGTGGAAAGAGTCTCGTATCTAGGGACAGCTGAAATCCACCAGGAGTCCTGAGTATCTAGCATTTCGCCTTACACTTGACCTGTTGTATTCCCTATCGTGCCTCGCTCGAATTTTTTTTATGTGTTTCGTTGTTTGTGCTGTGTACACCGAGCGAGGGACGAATCGTAAGCACCGCAGTTGTAGTAAATCAATTGTATACTATTAGCTCTCGGTACAATCTTTTAGGAGCATACCATATCGATGGAATGTCCGTTCTCATTATTGTAACTGACGCTCATAACTGAGGGAACCGCCAATCTCTTTACTGACAGGGGCACTAATCCACGGTACCCAGGCAAAGAAGATAAGGCTCACGATGCTCATCTACCTCCATAATTGAGCAAGTTCATATACAGCCCAATGGATGGATGTGCAGTCCCGCGATCGATCGGAAAGTAATAAATGGAGCGTACGTACATAGGGGTGCTTAGGGGTCGCATTCTTCATAGCTACAGGTTCCGTGTGTTCCGTGTGATATCCTTGGGATGCCTTCTTTTGCTATTCCCTTCATCCTGCTCCTGTATCGCTCATGTCCAAAATGCCGCCCCTCTGAGAAAATTACATATCTCGCATCCTGAATGGGGTCTGGCTGCCCTGATGGACAGGGGTTCATATATTATGGGTGGCCAAGAGGGGGGTTATCCCCCAGATATCCTGCCTCTCACTCGATACAAATCAAGTTCAGTCTCAGATGTCCAGCACACCAAACTTCCAGCAATCTAGGGAGGCCAGCAATTTGCAATTATGCCCAGTCAGATTATTTCTCCTTCAGGAAGGAGAAGAAGAGAAGGTTAACACGGTTATAGCGATCGCACGATTCGTGCTCGGAGGTCAAGAGTATTCCATGAGCGCCGCTAGTTTAACTCGTTCGGCCAACAAGTGGCGCCATTGAGGAGGTTCCATCGACTGGTCCGTGGAGAGACAAAATCACATGGAGGGAGACGCTGTGCTGCAACTTGAGAACGAGAAAGACGTAGATAAGGATGGAGGGAGGGAGTCTGTGGGTGGGTGCGGGTTCGTTGTGTGACAATGACAAGATAAGAAAACGCCACAATTTCTTCTCCGCCTCTTTCCCCTTCTCCCATCATCCATTGCCTAGCGTGCCAATGCGTGTCTGCATGACGCAGAGACGATTCAAAATGGAGAGATGGATGTGATATCTGGCGTGGTGGCTTCTCGTATCCGCCGACACCAAGGGTCTTGGGCCAGATGAGATAATGAATCGGTAGGTTGAAACAGGTTGACGGGGTGGGGTAGAGTAAAAAGAAAGACGGTGAGTCTGGTCCCTTTCGGATCTTTTGTTGCTGGTCTCCCGAAACAGAGTCAGCGTAAAATGTGATACGTGATTGCGAGGAGGATATGTCTTAGATACTTACATAGTATCACCAAAGCCAAGAAAGCGAAGCTGGAAGGCCAATGGGAACCAGGGAACATGTCGCCGAGTCCCGCGTGGCGCTGCTGTCAGGCTCCCTAGATGATGGACTAGTTCTCAAACGGCCTTTTCTCCATCCGGATGGCTGTATAAGACAATAGTCAACTTGAATAGCTAATTGAGTAAACTAACGGAGGCGTCGTCATTCATTGGGTGAAGGTTCAATTCGCAGAGCACGCCTCTCACGCTAGGGACTGAAGGTATCTGCCGAGAGGAAACCCCCCCCCCCCCCGGCCAACAACCCAAGATAACTATTACCAGCATCCATCGCCACATGTTTTTATTATTGTTGCCCTTTGGGGGGGCTTGCATTGTGAAAATGGTAAAGCCGTAGCTTCCAGTTTCATATACACTTTCTAGGCTTGAACTTGACGTTGAACAAGCCTGGGTCTGGCTAATATGGCTTATTCACAGGTGGGAAAGTCGAGCGGTGCTTGACAGAATTAGTAGTGATCAAGGCTAGTACCTAGTACTTAGAAATCATCAAGGACAGACGGTCATGATATGATCCTCAAGCCTTGCACCCTGGTATTCCATGACTGGTTACAAGTACACGGAGCAGCAGAGGAGGGGGAGGGGTCATTGGCGCCAACCAAGTTCTTCGACTTCATGCTCAGTATTCCGTCAATGAAAAGCAGAAGTTGGGGGTTCTTGCTGTGCCAAATCGGATGCCTCCCAATGGGATTTTGGTTGGCAAATTGTGAAGGGCGCTTATAGACATTGCCAACATTCACCGAGTCTTCGACTTCATAGGCGAAGTGGATCAGAGTATAGCGACAGCAAGAAAAGTAAGTTGGCTCCCGCATAGACCAGCCTAGACTTCATTCCACTCCCGTTCCCATCCGGTTTGCGGTGGCATAACTGGTTTCAACCATGGCTGGTCTTGCTCATGGCAAGAAATCCAATCGGAAGGCCCGAAATGAGTGGGCGAAATGTGATAGAAAACGAATCACACGCTATATACCCTATCCGTAACCCAGTGCAGAGTAAGTAGTACTGTGACATGACTGAAAAATGAGCGGGGGTGTCGTTGTTGTTGCTGTTAGTCAACCGGGTAGTTGGATCTCAAGCTGGGTCGATCGATCCGATCTCATATCGGTGTTATTACTGTAGTATCAACTGGTCACCTTGGAATCAGGGTCAATATACTGTATGTTTTAATGGCCTCTGTTGACCATATGCCGCCAGAAACGCCCCTCTAGTGTTTTCTCTTCGGCTTATTTCCTGATGCGTATTATTATCCAGCGCCTATTCTATTGAACTCCTCCACACACACACACACACACACACACACACAGTAGAACACAGAAGGAAGAACAGAAGGGACTGACGACAAGACTTGTACTGGGTTGAGTGTTAACTTGGCAACATAATTTGGCAGATAAGGAGGGACGATGTGGGATAATGTACAGAACCCTCAAGTAGGTATCTGATTGGAGGCTCTTGCAGCCTGCCTGACACATAAACTAAGTCCATTATACTTCAATCACTCTACGATTCATAGCTACAAACGGCCCATGTGACATCCTCCTGCCCCTACAACTGTATGTACATCCAATACATTTCTCAGACACGCAACCCACTCACACCTGACGGGGGCCAGCACACCAATTGACATATCCACGTTGTTAACGGGTTCAAGGCACCTTTTGCTCAATAGCAAACGGGGTGGGAAAAAAATTACGTACATATAATAATCACGGAAAGGTACAGTAGGAGGGGGTGAGCCCCAAGTAACTACCGTGCGCTCTCATTACCGCTGTTGCGCTACACCCGCCTGATAAGAGAGTTGTGTGTGGCCAGACCAGGCTGAGATGTCGACAACATTCGAGTTTGCAGCAAAGCTCTAGGCTCAAGGCTCACATTTCATAGATTTTTCACGTTATAACTATCGCCAGATTCCTTTCCCAACTCTGAACGAGACTGTGATCCTCAACTACCCACTTCAAAAAAAAAAATGCATATCCCTCACACCCCTCCCATGCCCCTCTTCACGGATCGCATCCTGTTGGCTAAGTCATGTCGACCCGACAGAAAGGAACCCAATTACACTGCCGTATAAGCGAGCTCGATGTTTCTTGGCCGGTCATCTGTTTGGCTGGCTCTCGCCACTAGGCAGAAGGGGACTTTGCCTTGTGACTTGAACTTCGCCCAACCCAAATTCAGATTCAGGGGGCTGCTATCTACTTTCTACAATATCTGAGATATGTTTATGTAGACTTTTTTATTTTTGGGGGGCCAAGTAGAGATTTTACGACCGAAGATCAAAGTCCACATCAGCTAACCTTCTAGGAGACCTTACCAAAAAAACTCATCCAAGTCAGCAACAAGGCTTTAGACAGCCAAAGTAGAGACACCAGCATAAGACACGAGCATGATAATGTCGCTTGCTTTCTTAATTTTTTCCTTCAGCTCAATATAACCTTGACCGCTATTGTACATCCTGGCGCAAAGCCCATGCCCAACCCCAAGAAATGGATAGACGAACACAAAAACGCAGATCAAAGTCAAAGGAAGAAAACACATGCTTTGGTTATTAGGATCCCTGTGGCAAGCTCAAAAATGACCTCCGTTCCTCTCTAATCCAGAACCAAGCTTTTCCGATACAACAGAAATATCAAAGAAAATAAGAAAATAGAAAACAAAATCAAGAAGCGAAAATAGCAAGCAACAAATAGTAATGAGAACAAGGAAAATGAAAGAATAGTTTCCAATGCCCGGCGTCTGGGACATGCCGGTGTATCCTCCAATAAGTAAAGCTCCCCTTCAATCCCGTTTACTCATTCTCCCTTGCGAAGAAAGAGAAACGGTCGCACTGCCATGTGGCCCTAAAAGTCTACGAGTCGGACGACAAGAGACAAAGAGACAGAGAGACAAAAGAAGAATGAGAATGGGAAGAGAGAATGGAGCGGTGGGAAATGGGCAGAGCGAGACTGTCCCTTTCATGTTCCCCCGACCCAAGAGTTTGGATATCTCATGTCTTTGAGAGCCAACAGACGACGCCACAGTTCGCTGCTAGTCTTATTGTCTAGCCTTGCTGAATAACGCCCAACCAATTCAACCCTTGCGCCACTGCCCCTTCAAGATTAGGCTTTGTTTATCACAATGTGACCTCAAGCAGTCAGTCTAGTCAGCGGCTGACATATTCTCTCCTCGACGTGTGGGCGTGGAAGGCCCTGCTCCACCGCTCAAATATGAGAGCATGTATTGTCGGCACATTGGGAAATGTGATTGTGATGAGTACCTCTCAAGGAAAGCTCCGTCGTTGCCGTTGCTTTTCTGACGCCTGAACCAGCGGGCGCATCTGACTCGACTTGAGTGTTAAAAAGCAAAGTGACAGTGAATTAACAATGGGTTGCTCGCCGTGAAAGAAAAGCGCAAGTACCAGATAAATCTCCAAAGCGTCACTCAAAGCTGCCTTGTTTCTTTTTGCTTCCATTGTTCTTTTCATTCTTTTTTTTTTCGTGTCATTCTATTCTTTTCTCTCTTCCTTTCGCCCGATTTCTTCTTCCTGTCCATTGCTGAATTGTCTTTCCATCTGATACGGGAATTGAGAGGAACGGCTGGTAGACGATGTCACGTTGTGGCTCCCGGGCGCTAAGCTGGTCCTAGAATGCCTAGAACATTGTCCCAAAATGGGACCCGTTGTCTCCGGCCGCCAGGGAGGCTTGACCAGAGGTTGAATGCTGGGGCTGGGTCTGTTGTTGGTTGAAGACGCCTGCAACGTCATTGGCACCGTACGGAAAATGGCTGTACATGGAACCTTGGTAGTAAGTAGTATCTTGAATAGCAGTATTACTTGGGGTACCCTGTTGTGAGGTCAAGCTCGGGTCTGGGAGCATCAACCCAAACGATGGGTTTGGGGCTGTCGTATCCTGTGTCAGTGGCGAGTATACTCCATCATGTTTGATCCCAATCTGAGGATCGCCATAAGAGGAGAAGATCCCGCTCGGCATCATTGGTCGAATAGAAAGAGGGCTTATGGGAAGCCCTCCGTGAGCTAGTGCAGGATTTGACACATCAGCTGCTGGGTGCATGTCTTGGTTGAAGTGTCGACCTCGCAGCCTGGTTCTACCTGCTGCATATCCACCTTTGCGGCCTGATGCAGCCTTGGGAGAAATTCGGCCTCCATTGTACTGAAATCCGTACTGAAACCCGTGGCTGGCAAGTTTATTGTGCCCTCTACTCCGCGAGGGGTTACCTTTGCGATATCGCGTCGTGCTTTGAACTCCGTTTCGAACGGCCCAGTCTGCCAGCACCCACTCGGTCGATTTCTTGGGATCATGGATAGCCGGCATCGAAACCTGGTCACCAACGATCGTAACTGAAGTCGACGAGTTTGACTTTCGTTCTCGCTTGGTAAACGCCTGCATAAAAGAAAGAATGAAAATTCATGTTAGCCTCGTCGCTTTCTATCATTTCGAGTTGTGAACTCAACATCCCCAACACGTTATATATAGTCTTTCATCCGTGCCATTCTAAATACGCGCTGAATAGGATAAGGGGAATGCTTATGGCCACTTACCGCGTTCATGCTCAGATTGTGGCGGATACTGTTCTGCCACCCCTTGCCCACGCTCTTGGCTCTGTCAGTGTTCTCACGAAACCACTGGTAAATCTCTTGTAGGGTCATGGAGTAGCCAGGCCGGCTCATGAAGGCTCGGTAGATAAGTTGAGCGTATGGAACCTCCCCTTTGTTAGTTCTTCCTTGATCGTGGAGTTGTTTCGGCCCCGAATCTGCCGAGCTAGCCAATCCGCTTGTTGTCGGTGCGTCACTCTTGTTGGAAACGGATGCATAGTTACCTGCATCCAAGTCAAGAGCCGCGGGCGAGGAAGTTGCAGAGAAGTTCCCGTTCGTCAAAGCGTGTGGGAAGATAAGGGAGCTGTCTCGAGACGAAACCGTTTCATCTGCGCACTTATCCAACTTTGCAAGCGACATCGAGGCTGGGGAACTGCGAAAGGGAAGAGTGTTTGTTGATGGCGAACCACACATATGGAGCTTCAAATGGTCCTGTGTATAGAGTTGTGGGAAGGGATCCGAAGTCTGTTGGCAAGTGTGGTGTGGTGATGACCACGTCTTTGGTGAGACCGGCGAGGTATGGTATCCATGCTGACTGCTGCCACAGGTAGGAGAGCTGTTGTTCGAGTAGTTATCAAGCTCATCCGAACCTGGAGATGGAGATGGCCAAATATGATGGCTTCTCGGGACGTTTTGTGGACCAGAAGCCATGGAAGCAAGCGCACCTAGACTCTGGGTTGATCGCAAGTGTTGTTGCTGATGTTGGTAGTAGGTTGATGACGCAGGAGTTAAAGAGCTAGTATCCGATGGATGCGGTGACAGCTCTTGAGCAACCGGCGAGGAGGAGTAATAAGGACTGATGTTGGAAAGCTCAGATAAGCAGTTTGATTGCTGGTCGGCTCCAGTAATGATTTGTTGGTTCGTGTAGCTGGAAGGCTGTTCGCCTTCAGAGAACGGTGGATCCATAGCGGGTGGAGAGGGAGAGAGACCGCTTAGGATGGCAGCACAGATTGGTCTCGTGGCAGTCTACTCTGAAGAGCACTGATTCGACTAGTGTAGTAGTGAATGGCCAAGAATGATGGACGTCCGAGTGGGAAGAAGTAGAGAGAGGAGTGACGGGAGATGGCAGGGGATTCACAATCGCAACAATGAAACAAGGGAAGCGAGTAGAAAGGAGAGCGATGATATTTGACTTGCGGAACAAGCTCTCTCTTTTAGGCAGTATGTGAAAACAGGGCTGTCTTGTTTGAGAAGAAGCTACGTAGAACACATCCGTTGAGAACAGATGGGATGAGATGCCTGTAGACGGGGTTCGCCCAATGTATCATCAATAGCATGGTTGGAGGCATAGATGGGGCCCAGTGCCAAACGAAAACTAATAGTAAAGATGAAGAGGGGGGTGCGCAAAGGCAAAGCCTACACGACCGCATCTCATAGTCAACGGGACGGTTACTGCCCGGAGGACACCCCCTTTCAAGGTTGGTGGATCAAAACCTACAAGCATCATAGCTTGCCTCGTGAGTGCCAATGTGTGTGTATGTGCGCGTGTGTGTGTTCGCGGATATACTCTGGAGTGCAAACGGGAGGAGTACTTGGTGAACAGACTTGTGTGGATGGTGGCTTGCAACCGTTGTACGTACATACATACGCCGTATGTACCTGGCACACCAAGTTGGCATGTCCCGTAGTGTTGCGCATACACACCCCGTGTTCTGGTGGAGTAGTCTGGAACGACCTGCATATGTTTAGCATGTATAGGTACGAATTATATACGGTCCAGCGCGTACAACATTGCGGTTTAAGCGTCGGGTGGCGTCTTCTCTTGGCCGACCCGGATCTCTTCCAACGTTTGATGTATTCCGCTCCCCCCCGCTGGCCATATTTCATCTCGGCCCCATCCAAGAGCATCTGGCATCCTGGGGTGAAAGTATTGTCACATCGGAGCCTTCTACATTTTCGCCAATCGGCCGCGCAATCCTTGAAGGCAGTCCGGCCGTTTGTGTTCAGGGCGGAGTCACAGTGAGGAAACGGGAGCCTGCATTCAAAGGCGATATCGCACGGCGCACCAATCAACTCCGCCCAACCAACCCGATCGTTCATTAGAGCCCTGCTTCGTTGTCACCCTGAAATCCACATGGGAGCTGTGGAAGTATCTTGCCGAGAGCTCCTCCAAGTAAATCAGCACAAGGCTGCGGATCGCTGCTGAAAAGGTGGGCATAACATCACACGTCAGGCTTCTTCACCGACAGCCAAGCGGCCTGAAAGAGCAGGCATGAGGCTCCAATAACAACAATAATCACAGCGTGATAGGCGAATTCAGATGAAACAATCTTCCGTTCCGCTTGCTATTATGTTGCGAGGAATCAGTCGCTCCAGTAATCAAACGCCGCAAGGATGTTTGAAGGGACCTCGTGCCGAGCCACAAACAGTTCGCCTGTATTAGCACGCAAGAAGAAATAGTACCAGAAATGGGCAGTGCTTTCTGTGCTTCATTCCATCTACCAGTTTCGTTTGGTCTTGTGGGCCGCTGGTAGAGAAGCACGCGACCTTACCACGCCCTTGATGGTGTGCCTAGTCGTCGTGTGCAGGGCAGGATGAGCCACTGACGGTAGAGAACATGTCATAGGAACCATGCTTAAGCAAGCAACTGAAGCAGATGATGCTAGAGATGGTGGTACAAAAGCGGCCGATCCAAAGACTGATTAGCTGTAGAGTTGTTCTCACAGAGGGAAAAAAAGAAAAAAAGAAAAGAAAACTATGAACCGAGACCGCTATCCAGACAGACACTGGGTCACATTTCTGTTCAGGAGCCATCACATAAATGCTTTTCTGCATGCTTTCCTGTATGCCAATCATCTCCTTCGTTTAGATGCAGTAGAAAGGTCGTTGTCTGCTTGAATGTCATGCAGAAGGCTGCATCCCCGGTAAGGCAGCTACGCGCATCATATACCTTGATCCTGGCGGTGAACAAATGAAGGTTGGTCCTCTCCTACTTCCTGTAGAATACCTACACCAAAGGTGTTAGTTACCTCAAATAAAAACAGCATTGGTCTCATTCGGGGAATGGAGAATTGACGGGATCCCATACCTTTTTGAATTGGAAGTGCAGCTGCAAGATGCCCTACAAGTTGAGAGGTTAGCCATGAATTGTCAAGTGTAGATGGTAAGCAGCTGGCTCAGATAATGTGTGCCAGGGCAGCCGACTGGTCTGGGTAGTGCTCCCCCAATGACAGAGGGGCCACGATTGCCCGACTATATCTATTCGTCCAAGAAAGAGCAATAATAACCATGGGCTCCAGAACATACCTTATCGAAAGAACTCTTGAATCCTCGGTCTCTCTTTCCGCTATAATCCCACTCTCGATCCACGATTCGAAATGCAATGTCCTCGTACGGAGCCCCCGCAATGAATCGAATGAGGCACGTATCTTCCTCACCAGCTGCGGCAAATGACTCTCCTCGTCTTCTTCCATGTTCTCGAATGATCTTGAATGTTGGCGCTCGCGTTTTATCGATAAGTTCAGGATAAAAAATGTTGAATTTGTATCCTTGAACGACCTTTGGCGGTGGATTGTCGTGATCGTAGTGGGTCTGGTTATATTTGTTCCAATCGTATCCCATCTGCACGCGGTTGAAGTATCGAGGTTTTCGAGGCCTATATTTGTCCGACCACTGTGGCTTAGAAGTACTTGCAACAGCCTCTTCGCCAGTGAAAATCTCCTCGTTCTCGTCGACACCTCGGGCAACCTCACGATCGTATAAAGCCTTTGTAGCTTTTGAAAAGTCAGAATCGTCTGTTTGAGAAAATCGAGCAGTTCCAGGTGGGGCTGAGTTCAAACTGCGGCTGGACGAGGCTGTAGCGATTGGTTTTGGTGGTTCGCCTTTTGATACCGCCGTTGTTGTGGCTGTGAGTGAAGTAAGCGATACCTCAGTTGTTGCTCGACCCTCTTGCAGTGCGGTTGCTTTTGCAGGATCCCTCTCCCTGAGCTGCTTGATTCTGTTTGACTTGATATCCTCGTACACCAAGTTCAGTTTGGCTCGAGCCTTCCAGACGCGCAGACTGCGTAGCAGCTGTTCCCAGTAATCTGTGTCGATATCTTCGTTGGACTGGAGTTTTGCTTTGATCTGCTTCTCCAGGGCCTCGAGTTGCTCATGCGTCTTTGGGGCAAGAATCTTATTGATATCATCAGAGACGCTGCCAGTGACCCGCTCATCCCTCCCTTGGAGATTTAGCTTTGACTTCCTATCCGCACAGAGTGTCTTGAGGGCCTTCCAGTACTCGCGATTCCTTGATTCCAGTTCCAGTGTGTGATAGGACTCTATTTCAGATTCCAGCTCCACAATTTGAGTGCTATCCAGCGAGTTTATAATATCTGCGGGAGCAGGAATGTCAATGTCAATGTCTGCCTCGTCATCGTCGAACACATCGCGGTCGGAATCGATGTATCTCAAGTTAAAGGCCAAATAGTCGATCGGTTTCGCACGACCTTCTCGAATTCGGATATCGGCCTTCTTTTTCGACTGTTTCAAGACAAACTTATCTTCGTCGGCGACAAATTGGCGCGACTGCTCATCTTGGGTCAAGTATCTTGCAGCGTTCTTGGACGAAGGTCGGGTAGACTTGGTGATCCGAGAGTTGGGATCGCGTCGAGGAGAGGTTATATCCCTTCTTGTCGGAGATCTACGCCTTTCGATTAGAGCCCGACGTCCAGGATCCATGCTCGTTGTGAAATTTAAGAAGCGAATAATCGATCAGAATTGCCAGGACTATTTATTAAGAGGTGGTGAGAAATGGATGAAGCAAGGCAACAACATGCTCGGAAGTTGGAATCAGAAGGAAAACGTTATCGATATAGTTATCTTATCTGTATCCATGTCATGTCACGTGCTTCAGTAACCATGTATTGTTGAAAAACTCCCATGTTACCCGCCAAGTGCGAAAAGGAGCAATTAATACCGAATAGTGAAAGATTCCTAGGACGTCTTTAGTATATCAGACACACATGGAATCACTACTCAACTCGAAATGGAGAGCTGAATGCCAGGGTTTTATCGAGCATCTTACTACAGAGTAGATCAGTTCTGACCCGCTCACTATTTTATGGAATATGTACAGCAAATTGATGGTTAGTTGACGACCCGAATGATAAAAAAATGTGGCACATAACATTTCTTTCACAAAAGACAAAAAGAATTGGATGGCGTCGTGAGACATTTCTGCTCCCGGCAGGGCTTGAACCTGCGACCTTCGCATTACTGATGATATCGAATGATATTATTAGTACGAAGCTCTAACCAACTGAGCTACGGAAGCCGTCCAATTTGTACTCAGATGAGCCGATGATTAGGTAATCATTATTTTATAATAAGAGTCCTAGGACTACGCGATCAGGCAACAGTTATGGCTTCAGAGACAGCAATGTGCATCGGATTGATTAAATTTTGGATATAAAGTTTTAAAATATGGGTAGAACTAGTTTTCTAGATGAAGTCATGGGGTTTCAAGTTCATGTCATCTGGAAGGAACTTTCTGTGGTTGGTTCTGGACAACATATCCATCATGGATGCTCTGGAATTACTCCAAAGTCGTTAAGACCACCGTTATCCAGAACCTGTAGGGGAATTGACATATTTTTATCCTGTCCATATCAAGTACCCCAAAGTAATGCTTCGTTTGTCATTACTCCTGTTAGCATTAGTACTGTGCCATATTATGTGCTGTCATACTTCAAATGTGCCTGGCACATCACTATCCACCCTGTACCAATGCTGCCCTTGCTTGAAGCCACAAATATCGGCAGTCCAGGCCCGACTATGGGCCGTAGGGTTTTCGTATACATTACCGCGGAATCGCTAATTCCTCCAACGTGAACTGGAATTGCTCTTAGTTTTGCCCTCGAACCGCAGGGATCATGCGAGCGTTTGAGCAAGTTTATCATCTCCTCTAATCCTGCTCTACCCAATCTAGGCATAGTCTGGTGTGAGAGGTAGCTGGGAACCACGTCTAGATAATGAAGAGGGGATCTGCACATTGCATTCATCTAGCAGTGACTTTGGAAGAAAATGGTTCCGAAATAGTGATTTGGCCTTTATTTTTTTGTGAAATTTGAGGTAGATTTTGAAGATACTGAATTCAAGCATTGACGGTTTGCCGCACGAGAGATTGACGTTGACACGGCCGGTCACCAGCCACATCAGATTGACACCGGGCCCCGACTCCGCCCGGCTTCCGGAGCGGCAGGTTTGCGGTGCCACTGACAGTTCTCCAGTGCAGCTACTGCTTCCTAGAGCAAATAAAACTAGCCTCGGCGAGCAAATATCTCTCACGCTAATAATTACGCCGCATGAGCTAACTTAAGCTTAGACGGTCAAGCATATACCTTCCTAAGCCTTACCAAACGGGTTGCGAGGTGAACTGAATGAGCATATATAAGCCATATCTTCTTGTGAACTTCACATCTGCTGGCACCAGACTCTCATTCTTTCCCTCTCATCCCCTGCCTTCCTATAAATTGGAACTTGTGCAGCATTTTTGTACCGGCTTCTCAAATACGAATTTCAGCTCAGCTCCGCTTGTACCAATATGTTGGCCACAAAGGTCCTGATCCCCTTGGCCATGGCCAACTTTGCGAGCGCCCATTTCGGCCTGGAGTTTCCCGAGTGGCGAGCCAACAGCCTTTCTGAGGATGAGAATTCGCCCTACAGTCAATACCTTTTCCCATGTATGTAACACCTCTGGCTCCCACGATCGACTGATTGCATCTTTCTAACTTCTTACTCGTATCCAGGTGCTGGCGCCGACTATGGTGTGGGCAATGTTACCGACTGGCCTCTCGAGGGCGGCGCTGTCAAGTTGGACCTCCACCATCCCTTCACCTACGTTTTCGTCAACCTTGGCCTTGGCAAGAACTCGTCCAATTTCAACGTCTCCCTGACTCCTGAGTTCTGGAATGTCACTAGCCCAGGCCAACTTTGCGTTGAGAAGCTCGAGCTCCCAGGCGGAGTTGAGCTCAAAGAAGGCGACCTGGCCAGTATTCAAGTTATCACAGTTGGCGACAGTGGTACCGCGTTGTACAACTGCGCTGACATTCGTTTTAAGAAGGGAGCTAAGGGCCCGAGCAACTGTACCTCTGATGTTGAATACTTCGAGGTTAAGGACCAGGCTACATTGAAGGAGCAGGACAACAGCAGCAGCTCTAACTCCAACTCAACAAGTGGCAAAGAACACAATGCGGCCGGTGTCTTTACCGTCAACCATGCTGCTTTGGCTTCAGTTGTTGGGCTCACTACTTTATTTGTCGCGGGTCTTGGCCTGTGAATAAAAACACGGCAGGCATGGGAAGAAGTGGGCAGAGAGCAGAACATAACGCTTATATGGTTATCAATGCGAATATGTATGCTAGAGGAAAAAAAAAGATCAAACATTCATGCTCTAAAAATGTCCACAATGAGTAACAATGCTCCGTATACTCCGCAATGAAAATGCTTCAAGACGACGCTATTCTGTCGCCACAATGCTTGATGTTCAATCTGGATGATGTTAGTGCAAGTTTGCTTCCGCCTCCCCTCTTCCACCTCAACTCACCCAGTCATATCATACACCAGTTTTTTGGCTTTTCTCACATAAAAAGAAGTTATATAATACTCCATCTCAACTCCAAAAAAAATAGATAAACCAGAGCGGAGCGTGATTTTCAACGGTCTTTGTAATCGTAGATCCCTTCGTTAAATCTTTAAGTCTAGCCTCTTGGGGCAGTCGTTCCATTTCAGCCGGCGGTGAGGGTCTGGTCTGCAGCCAGCTCCTCCAATACCTTTGCCATAGTGATCCGCTGCTGGGGATTCGGGGTGAGCATTTCTTTGACCAATCGCTCAAGCAAACTCTTCGGGTCTAGCTGCTCTCGAGCTTCATGAATTTCCGTCAACCACTCGCGCATCTGGATGACCGCTGGCTGTCCACTACCATATTGCTTATGCGCGATTCCGGGGTTGTTAACCCCCGCAATTTGCCAGTATAGTGGCCGTGGATGTTGGCGTCGGGCACGGCAGTCGGGAAAAGGGATCTTGTGCAATACGTACAGCATGGTGACACCAAGTGCCCAAACATCTGACGCAGGACCGCGGAGTTTACGCCCAATAAACTCTGGTGGGACGTAGTACGGCGTTCCGCCGCTGTTTGGCGAGTTGCTAGCCAATGTTGAAAGCCCAAAATCACAAAGGACAGCACCGCGCTCTGGGGAGTACAGGATATTCGCGGGCTTAATGTCGTTGTGAACCAGCGTGCGCCCATGAATGTAGCTCAGTGCACTGGCAATGTCCGTCAAAATTCTCCATGCGTCATTTTGGTCGCCTTGGAACTCATCATTCGCTTTGTTTCTCCATCGAGGAGCAGCCGTTAGGTCCTTAGCATCTACGTGCTCCATGTATAGAGAGAGAAAGCGTGCATCACCACCGTAGTATCGAACGATGGACTCGTGCTGGAGGTCTTCTTGACTCTTGCACTCACGCAACCACATGTCGGCTTGGCGAATGACGTTCCGTTCGTGCACATAGGGCTTGTCATTGGGATTCGTGACGCGTGTCTTAAGCACCTTGACCGTAACAAGATCAGACACCTTGGAATGCTCAGCGGTATAGACAGCTGACAACGATGTCGACGCAATCGGATCCCGCTTGGTCAGCTGATATTGATCGAGCTCACACACTCCTGGCACCGCAATAGTTTGGCCCTTTTCAGCATCTAGCAGTGGTTGAGCATCAATGGCAGAGAGTTCTTTACTTTCCCGACCATTGGGAAGAGGAAAAATGAGCGGGTCGGCGGCGGGCCTCAAGAACATGATAACACCATCATCCCCAGGTGTATCTGGCATTGAGACACGGCGCTTAACTCGTTTCTCATCCAATTCTGGAGTCAAGGCCCGTTTGCCACTGAAATTGATCGAACTGGAACCGCTCGACGATGAGTCCGTCTCTACCAAGGCAGGTGGTTGGGACTCATACAACATCACTGGGCGCTTCTCTAGGATTCTAAAGTCCAAGACCGCAATGTCCCTGACAGTGATGCGCCATGTTCCTGGCTTCAACGCCTTGGCCAATCCCGGGTTGATGATGAGTGCGGCGCTGAGAGGAGGACTTGACAGCGGGGTTTGGGAGACGCCAGAGAGAGAAATGGGAACATCCGACTTGTTTAGAAATATTACCTTGTCACTGGCAGGGTCATAGTACAACTCGCACCACAAGGGAGGCCGTGGGGCATCGTCTTGAGTCTCACCAGGGATCCGGACAGAGAATTTGATATCCTTGGAAGTCTGAGTCACCGCAAGAACCTTGTGCTCTGGTTGATCCGAGGAGGCTACCTCTGCACGAAGAGCCAGCCACTGGCAACTGTCACTTCCAGGGCTGACTGACCGCGAGTTGGGGAACTTGGTTAGAGGGCGGACAAGAATACGTATACCCTGCCTGTGGTGATGGTCCTCGACCTGGAGGATGTCGAGAGGGACATCCTCGGGGTTGGCCGGTGGAACGGGTTCCTCGACACGGATGCCCTTGAAACGAGCATCAATCTCAGATTGAGAAAACGGCACTGTATGAGCCTCAGAGCCCTCTTCCGAGGGCTCCAGCCTTGGATCGGCCATGAGGTTGGTGTGCCTGACGGCCCATGCGAGGTTGGTAAGCAATCAAGAAGGGCGTAATGGCGGTTGGTTGAGAGGTGACGGTTGTGTCTTGAAAAAGAAAAAAAAAATGAGGGAGAATGTACCTCGGTGACGATAGGCCAACCCAGGCAACTCAAGCTGGTGGGACTTGGTAGCAGCGTAGGTAGGAAGCCGTTTGTAGTATGTGGGAGCGCAGTTATGACTCTTCGTGAAAATTGAGGACGCAGGCTGTGCAGCACTGTGCGATACTATGCAGCAAAGTGCAGTGCAATACAGTGCAGACTTGGTCCTCAGATGTGCTGAGCCAGACTAGCAGAAAGTTGTGCGTTCCTTGAGGCGAGCCGTTGTCTTGAATTGTGAATGGGTAAGGTGAGGCGACGTCAATTCCCTAGGTATGTAGGTATGTAGACGTAGAAGCAAGGCAGGCAGGGCAAGGCAAGGCAAGGCAAGGTAAGGCAAGGTAGGGTACGGGGTAAGGTGAGGCAAGACAAGGCCGGGAGATCAGCTTAACTCAGCTATGGTCGAGGTGGTGGGGACGGGGACCAGTAGGTGGGTGAAGAAGGAGGGACTCGGGCGGTTGGTACGCAGCGGTTGGCGCTGTTATTAGTCCAACTAGGTATATGCCTAGAGGCGGAAGCAAAAGGGGGAAATTGTTGGAAGAGTGGGCTGCAGCGAGGCGATGAAATGGGGTACAGAGCGGTATATACGATGTAGATTCGGAGTTGATATTTGCATGTAGGAACAGAGAGAAGCAAGGGATGGAATTAGATAGAAAAGAAATGCTGGATTACGGGGCAAGAGGGCGTGGAAAGAACAAGCCTGCACATCAGAAGGACAGCCTGGGGTCATTTTGATGGGGGCCAGAATAAGAACAGTTAGGGCCTGCTGATTGAGTCCAGTTGCGTCTCAGCCTCCACGGGGAGGGAGGAAGTGACACCGTCACCCATCAGAGAGCAAAAGTACAGACCGCCGTCGATGTAGCTACTATGTACAGCATTTTACTCGTTATTCTGAGCTCAACGGCGTCGTCTGTAATCTGTAGATGAAATCTGAGTTAAGAAGATGGGGCGCTTGAGGGACCGTTTTTGCCCTTGTTTGCGCCGTCCAATGGCCAGCCACAGAGATGGATGCTTTGCGGACCTCCAAGGCAACCAGCGGGAAGTGCGGCGCGCAGCGGGTGCCTGAGGGAGTGGAGGGGAAGAGTAATGGAGGCCATGGGAAGCGATTGTCCCGTTGTGGATGCAATAGGTGGCATCATTGACGGGCTGGGGAGGAGAGGGAAAGAATTGGAGAGGGTAGGGCTGTTGGGCTGACTGCAAAGCCGCCTGGGACGGACTCGACTCGTCGAGCGGAGGGGGGTCGGCTAGGAAAACGGCGATCCCAGAACAGGCATACTGCGTGGCCCATACTTCGTTGCAGAGCCACTCAGTCTTCAGGTACGTAACCCTGCTCGGAACTTGCAGACATAAGCCTTGTCCCCAATAAAATTGCGTCTCAACTGCTGTTGATCATTTTCGGGATTGACGAAGAGGGACAGGGGAGCAAAGGGAATGCCTTGCGCCACATTATAGAAGCAAGGAGAATCTTGCGGCTGTGCTCAACTGAGCCTCTTTTGTCTCTCAACTGAAGGAGGTCTGACCAGAGTGCCGACAGTGTGTATCAGAGTTTGACCCTGCTGATTTGCCTCGGAGATGAAATGACACAGTCTGCAGACGATTCTCTCTGGCATGACGTTGTGATATCTGAGCCTGACAGGCGACCTTGTGAATTTATAAAGATGCAAATGTTTGTTGCGGGTGACCCCGAGTCCAGCTGATAATCTCCAGGCAAAAGAGCAAAATGCCCTGACCCGACTAATACTTCATCACGTGCAACACATTCGCACACTTCTCCTAACCATATGATCTCTATCTTTACTTCTGGGGTCAGTAGGCTGGCAGGCGGAATTCGAGTTCATGCTGGATTGTTTTGAGCACTTGAGGACGAATATCGCTGGTAGGTTCATAAAAAAAAAAAAGCCATCAGTTTATGATTCTCTCGATATTCGGCTTTCTTCAAGGGGGTCTTGTCCGCCTAATTACTGTGTGCCATTTTCTGGACGTACACTTTTTTTTTTTTTTTTGAAATATTCTTTGCATAATTTCACGCAGGTTTGTGGGCGAAGAATGGGAGCATAAAAACGAAGACACAATCGACACGCCCAGCAAACTTCAAGCCAGTAGGAAGCGCAGAACTTGCTGGGATAAGGCTCCTCAAAAATGTAACGTCAGGCATCCAACAACGTAAAGATGATGATAAGGGTTGCATGTCCGAGGTAATCCTACAGGCATACTACAGTCCCTGACATGCTACGGCGTCTTTTCATTCTTCAAAGTTTTGCAACCCGGTGGTGAATTTAATGAACAAAGATCTCCATCGTAAAATCTCCTCTTTACTGCTCTTACATATGCACGGAGGAGGTAATGTACTGTAGTTCTTTCATCCAGACGACCAATGTATTCCTTGATGTTCGCGTGCTTACTAGGGAAAAGCCGATTTCGGGAGAGTGGGTTCACTTCCTGGATGCAGACTGGCTTAAACGTATTGAAAAGTGGAGCGATATTTGCTTCACGCTCTGGGTGTTGACACCATGTTTTCAATTGGCCGTGCATTCCCCATCTGACCCACCGCTTTCCTTTTCATTGGACATCTGAGTTTTTGCTATTGATTTCATTGGTGCTGACAAGTGGCGGAGTGTTGCACTTGCAGTCTCGTGTGCCCAAATTCAGGTCAATGCATCCAATCAACGCTGCTTTCTGGTGCCACAAATTATGCCTCAGGCCACAATCCTCTCCCTGGGTTGGGGGCGACCAAGGTCTGAATTATGTTGCTAGTCGGCGCACCCCAAACCATCAGCGCTCCTGTTTTCGACACCGTCACCACGCCCACACGCAAGACCCAATCTGCCCGCGAACCACTCTTCCCAGCACCCAAAGCCTGCACAAACTCATCGTACTCGCTCGTCTGCTTCAGCTCTAATCAACCGCTGAGCCCTTGACAAGCCCAATCTTCTCGCCATGGCCATGATATAGATCGAAAAGCTCACTAGAGCTTTCCACAAACCAAAACGCGGTGCATCATACTGGGCTAAACCCCCTTCCCCCCCCGAACAACAACAACCATTCCGCCCTCAAGCTTCCCCATACAACAGTGACTTCGACATGGACGACCCAGGCTGGTCTTGGCCGGCCTGGAAATTCGGCATGAAGAGGGATGACCTCTTTACCAAACTCCACGACCAATACAATACCTTTACTCTTAACATTCAAGACCCCGAGGCCTTCCACCACGACGTCTCCGAGATTTCACGAGACGCTGAGACCCCAGATGAGTTCCACCGTTTGATGGCCGATCGAAGACGGCAGCGACTCTCCGAGCTCCATGAGTCTCTGGAGTCGCTTGCCGTCGAGATCATCGCCAACCCGAAACTCATGGACTCGGAGCATTGGCAATATGCACTCCAGCTCTTCCGGACAAAGTCTTTTGATTCTATCGTCCGTTACTTTGCGAGCTACTTACCCGATAACTTTATCCTTCCCCGACATGATATAAATGACACCATTTCCATCTCTTCCTCTTTCTCCGAGACCAACAGCGTCAAAACCGAGAGCACCGCGGCCAGCAGCGTCGACGATGCCCCCGTTCCTTGTTTCTTTAGCGATGGCGTCATGGTAAAGGAACCTATGTTTATTCATACCAATATTTCGCCTTCTCATATTGTTGGCGCCCCTCTTTCACCTCCTCACTCTGAGTCTGCCCCCACTCCTGAGGATTCTACCGCATCTTCACCTGAGGCTGATATGGAACCCCATGGATATTCCAACCCTCCCTCAAGATCTATGTCTTTCTCTGGATCCGAGTCAGGTCCATTTGTATCTGACTTGACCCGGTCACACCTTCACGACGATGACGAGACCTCGCAGTCGGGCGATAGTGACAGTGCTGTCACTTCTGTGTCTGATTGTGCAGAGAGCCCGTCGCCGATGAGCGAGACCACCGACGAAGAACTGGTTCATGATGGTGTCGAGGACGACTTCGAGGACGACATTCCTGTCGCTCAGTTTCCTGAAGATGCTTTCGACGCGTTCGATTTCAGTAACGATACCCCAAGTTCAGACACCCCAACTCCGCGACAAGAAACCATCGCATCCTCCTATATTGAGTACAAATCTACCGTATCACGTAGATTTCCCTCCCCCCAACGTCGCTCACCTTCACCCTCACCGAAATACCACTTTGCATACCGGCGCGAAGCCAGTTCATACAAGGATATCCGACGGAGTCCCGACGAAGCCCTAAGTAAGATCCAGAAGCCCATCACCGATCCAACGCGGAAACGGATAGGAGGCAAGAGACGGCTGGATTAGCATATGTGTTGGCAGGGTGCTCTGTATATAAGTGGTGCAAGCCGTACATACTCTGTATCTTATGACACTAATGATTTCTGTTTACTTAACTTCTCTCTCGTTTTGACTAAAGCGACAGGTCATTCTTCATTGCCTTTCATTAAAACAGTTTCACCTTCAGCGGTCATTTTCAAGTAAAAAGGTATCTTGTGCTTCGTACTGATTAGCTTTCCAACGGTAAGTATTATTCCCGCCTGATTTTTCCTCTGGAAGCGTGACCAGGCTTGGGTGGCGGTAAGTATCACGGCACGTGGGTCAGGTGGCTTTTGCAATGTCGAGATGTGACATGGTATCTCGATCCCAATATCACGAGATTTTCTTCTTTTCATCAAATGCTACACTCTGAGAACATGAAGTAACAATACTAATCATCAGTACCATGTGGGTTATGACGTCTTTGATGCTCTCTTCAGATCGGTTCCTGGCTTGCCCTGTCCTCTTCACGTTTGGTGCCTTGCATAAGGGCGTTTTATTTTATTTTTACCACGTTGTGGGTTCGGCGCTGTACCATCTCAAACGGTGCTTCACTTGCTGGTCAGGCCTTGGTTATGTATGCAAGATGGGCTTATCTGTTAATGACGTCTGCTGGCTTGATCCAAAATCGAGGCGCGCTTTGGTTTTCTCGATGTGTTAAAAAGGTAGGTCCTTTTACATAATGATGGAGAGAGATGAAGCCTGCTCCAACCAACCTATTGCTACCTAATATAAGGCCATTTCCTTCTACTTTAAAGATGAAAATTCTAACTTTGTACGTGTTCATGTACATGTGCATGGACCTGCGCCTGTGCTTGTGAGATAATATGTTGCCTTATCAAGTGATGTATATCACCTAAGCCGCAATCCCCATGCATCAGAGAGCCTAGTAAGACAGGCCGATGAAAGGTCACACAGCATACGTGTAGGGGTAACCCTTTATATATAGTAATTTGACCGGTGACCAGAACTTAATAGCCAGTCGTGGAGAATATCTTTGATTTCACAGAGACTCACTGCCTAATGGGGGGAAAGTGTGGTATAAGCAGGCACAAAGTGATAGTGATGCATATGAAGCCTCTCCCACGAACGACCTGGGTTTAGGTACTAATGGGATACAATACCAAAATTACTCAGGGATCAAGGCTACCTGCTGCGAATGCCAGAGTCATCTGGCCATCCTGGTCTTTGAGGCGGCTGTCCTCTTGGTATATTGTCTAATTGCTTAGGTAGTCATCTGGTGTGAGACGCAACTGTTGACGTTTTGCTGATGGATAAGCTGATTACGACACGACGAGGCACATGCCGATAACGTCATACGAACTAACGTATTGCTTACCTAGGTATACAAGCGTTTCATACGTCCCAGATGTTCCTTTTTTCGTGAAGGAGAACAAGGGTCAACAAAATTACGGGTGTCGAAAGACTTGAGTGGGGTTTCTACCATGGTCAACGAAGCCGCCAGCCAGACACACAACCCAGTTCCCAGGAAGGGATCAAGGCCTATCATGTTGGTATCATTAGGCGCCAAGGGGCCTTTTGGTGTGTGTCCCTTGCAGCATGCTGCTGAACCAACTATTGAGCATTGGATTCCAGGCATCTTTCTTAGATCACCTCCTCAAACTACCTGTCCTGGTAGGCACCCCAAACAATCGCCTAGGTACAGTAACAGGTGTATGCACCAAATGCAGGCGGGGGGCCTTTTGTCGGCGATGGAGATAGGTAGCCAAGACCCGCTAAATGGCGGTTAGGAACAGGCCAGTGGCCGCCAACTCACAGGGCCATGGACCTATCAAACTACACCTAGCTACAAAATGACAGCATATCATAACTCCAACGGCAGTTGTTTGATCATTGGATTGCACCGTACCCAGCTGGAAGAGGCAGGTCGACTTTGTCATCCACGACAAGCACTTTCAATCAGAAGGACTCATTTTCACCTCGTTTTTACGTAACCTCGCTTTCAACACCAACCCACGCGATCCCTGAACTGTGTGGTTTGTCTGGAATTGACTTGAGGCTAGGTAGCTTTTCTTTGCGCCAAGCCTACCTCAAGAAAAGTCCCCATCTTCACCAAACACCAAAAAAGACTGTGTTGGGACAGCCTTGCCCGGGGCGATTCTAGCAACTTACAAACTCTAGACCCGACCGTCTCCTTTCTTCCCTGTTCTAGTGTCATCGCCGAGATATCCGAGTAGACTACCCAGCATGGAATCCAAGAAAGCTGTTCCCTATGGCTCTTGGGAGTCTCCCATCTCTCTTGACTCGGTGGTCTCCAAGAGCTGGAAGCTCTCCTCTCCTCGTGCCAATGTAGAGACGTCCCTTATTTTGAGTTATTCGACGGACTCATAGCTGATCATTCCTGTAGGCCAAATCCGGCCGGGCCTTCTACACTGAACGCAGGGAGGCAGGCGGCATCTCCATAATCGAGATCACAGACAACGGGCTCAAGGACGTGCTGCCAGCTGAGTATAGCGCCAAAAGCTCAGTCTATGAATACGGCGGAGCGCCATACGCTGTGCTACCCGATGACCGGATCATCTTTTCCAACAAGGATGGCGCCGTGTACATCTTGAACCCAGACACCCGTGCGGCGTCTCGTCTCACAGGGGAACCAAATCTCAGATATTCAGACTTCGATGCTCATCCTACACAGCCCTGGGTCATTGCTAACCAAGAAGATCATGAAAATGATACTCCTACCGAGGTGAGAAACTATATCGTGGGCATAAACACCCGTACAGGAGAAGTCAATCGGCTGTTGGATACTGCCGATTTCTACTACACGCCGTATTTTAATCCTGATGGAACCAAGTTCGTTTGGTTGGAGTGGAACCATCCGGATCTTCCATTTGATGCTGCAAAGTTATACATGGCAACCTGGAACACCGATGGCCATATTTGTGATATTCAATTGGTTGCTGGAAAAGATGGTGAGGGCGTTGCTGAACCCCGATGGGGACCTGATGGATCTCTGTATTTTGGAAAAGAGGTTCGAGGATATAGACGACTATTTCGAATTCTCCCCGGGGAGCAGATCTCGAACGAAGTTGTTGTTGATGGCCTTGAAAATGCGGAGTTCGGGGAGATTCGCTGGTACCAGGGAAGGTAGGCTGACGATTGATAGCCATCCCCCCGAGTGAGATTTGTCACTAATAGTTGTGCCTAACTAGCCATACCTATGCGCCATTGTCCGAGCGATATCTCGCTGCTTGCCCAGTAAATGCTGGTGTATCCCAACTCATTCTCATCGATCTGAATAATGGATCATGGAGGAGGATTGGAGACGCATCTATTCTTTCTGAGGTTATGCTGGACGCAGTGGCCCGCCTTGACGACACTGCCTTCTTTGTCATCGGCGCAGGAACTACAACTGCTCAGACGTTGTATCGCTGCAGTGTGGGAGAGAGTGGAAGCATCTCTGCCCTGCGAAAATCTACCGACGAAGAATTTGAGGGCTCGCTATACTCTGTCCCGGAGTCACTGGTTATTTCCTCCCAAGAATCCCCCAGTCGAAGAATTCACGCCTTCCTATGGCCACCGCACAATCCTAAGTTTGAGGCACCCGATGCGTCTCTCCCTCCTCTCATCATGATCGTCCATGGCGGACCGACTGCTTACACTGGCTTGGGCCTCAAGCTGCGGATCCAGTACTTCACCTCAAGGGGATATGCTGTCCTTGCACTCAACCATACAGGATCGAGTGGGCATGGCCAGAAGTACCGAGATGCTCTATTCGGTAATTGGGGCCTTGTTGACTCCGATGATGCAGCCGAATTTGTCGAGTACCTAGTTGCAAATGGCCGGGTGAAAGCTGGTGCTGCCGGCATCACTGGCGTGAGTGCTGGCGGTTACAACACGCTTCGTACTCTGACACGGCATCCAAAGACCTTTGCTGCGGGAGTCTGTCTATCTGGCATCAGCGATATTAAAAGACTTGATGAGGCAACGCATAAGCTGGAGTCAGACTACGCGGACCACTTAGTCACACCACCCGGCTCAAGCAAAGAAGACAGGGAAAGGAATTTGCGGGACAGGAGCCCGCTATATCATGTCGACAAGATCGAGTCACCGTTGCTACTACTCCACGGGGCTAAAGACTTTGTTACGCCGCTAGAACAGGCACAGAAAATGGCAAATGCGATCAAGGCCAGAGGGGGTGACGTAGAAATTATTATCGCGCCGGATGAGGGTCATGGTTTTTCACAGCCTCACAACGCGAGACTGTGGCTGGAAGAGGAAGAAAAGTGGTGGCGCCGGACTCTGTTATGAGATTCACCGCAAGGCTTTTGTTTCGAATAATGTGAAAGGGACGACAAAAGTCTTCTGAAATACAGATAAAACAGGAGCAGTCTGTTGGTGGATGAGTTTCTTTCAAGTGAATATCAATGGAGCTTGTATGTGCAACATCACAGAAAAAATCACAGCACTAACATTAATCTGCCCCTTTCTATCTCATTTTGACGTCTCAGCAAAGAAATTCATACAATACAAAGACGCAAAAAGAGAGGAAAAAAAGACTGTAATTTGTATTTCAAACGTACGACACTATGGTGATGGAACGTTTGAGCAGCCACAAGCCACCAAGGGTGAGATAGATTTTTCTTGTTCGTGGCCAAGTTGATTCAATTATTTTGTCAGTAATGGCATCAGACATTTGTCGTATAATACAGTTGCTCTATTAGATATTCGAGTCATCATTGTTGTGCTGGAGAGAACTGAAGGATATGCCAGG
This sequence comes from Mariannaea sp. PMI_226, assembly GCA_024336345.1. Classification (NCBI taxonomy): domain Eukaryota; kingdom Fungi; phylum Ascomycota; class Sordariomycetes; order Hypocreales; family Nectriaceae; genus Mariannaea; species Mariannaea sp. PMI_226. Next base: position 3,160,454 of record JANFOG010000001.1, on the reverse strand, counting down.
TAGTCATCAGGTCAATTAGAGCATTGGTATTCAATTAGATCTGCCTTTGAAGAACACACCAGCTTTTAGTCAGTATATCTCCCGTTCCCGTCCGTGGCTTCAACCCTTGCACGCCTGGAATCACCGCCAGCCTCAACATCCCCTCGGGGTAGTTGAGGTAGGCTCTGCTCATCCATCCACCCCTTGGGACGCCTGCTCATCCGCCATTTAGCTGTGATGCATAGCGCGCCCACCGCACTGACAAAGAAAGCGGCCCATAGCATAGTTTCTCCCTTCATATCCCTCCTGGCAGACATGCTGATGCCTTCGGGCAATCTATCCTCCATATAGCCAATATATTTGAGGAAGAAGATGGCGGAGATAGTGGTTTGGCCGGCCGGTAGGAGGAAGTACACTGCGATCAAAAGCCAGTAAGTCAGGCGAATCTTGTCCCAGGTGTAGTCATCGAGTTTCTCAATCTCCTCCCTTGTGCCTTTTGGGCATGGACACCAACGCTTGAGGAAGATACATCGGCAGCGCATTGCGTAAGGCCACTTCCTGATCATCCATTCCTTGACTATACCCATGAGGCAGACAACGACGGCTGACACAACCATGATCCAGATCAAGTAGCTGGCGAGAGGCAAGCCATCGGCTACGAGCCACGACCTCCACGCCTCGAAGAAGATATTCTGACAGGGCGGTCCGTTGCCGCCCCAACGATCACAAGTGTAGGTATCTTTGGGAAGTTGAAGGTCATCGGCAATCTTTCGAAGCTCCTTGCGAATGTCGGTGCGACCCCACTGGAGCCCCCGATAGGTATATCCGGCCTTTGGGATTCCTTCGGGGGCATCGGGATACTCCCAAGCAAGTGAGTTCACGAACCAGTAAATATGAACGAGAAACTCGGAGGTGTCATTGTTGGCAATGATTCCGTCAAACTGAGGATTTATCGTTAGTCAGTCAGACCCTTGGGGCCCAGGCCCAAAGCAGTGACAGATGCAGATGAAAATAGTATTCGAATGTTTGAATAAAAGAACAACACATACCGAGACGAGGGCCAGGTCTTTGAAGAGCAGATGCTCGCGACCGCCACTATGCGTAATGGCGCTGCCAGCGATGAAAACGCAGATCAGTAGAGTGGCCGAGATGACTCCACTGACAAGGGCGACGCTGACGAGCGATGCACCCAGGGGCGTCTTGCCCAAGGGTTTAAAGGGTAAGTTGGGCATCGCGAGAACCCAGAGAGAATAAAACGAAGAAGAATAAGAAAGGGGAGGGAAAAAAGCCAGGAGAGAGCGTCGAGCCACCGCGATGGGGGGGAAGGGGGAACAGAAACGAGAGGATGCGAATCAATGAATCGACTTTGGGTGGACGTTGGATTTTTGGCCGACGCTTGAGAGCGGCAGAGAGGGACGGAGAGAAGGGGGACGCGGGTCCCTGAAACGGTCAGCTCCAAGGCACACGCAGGCGGGAAGGGGACAGTGACGGGGACAGGAAGCGCTTATTAATGATGACGGATAATAACAATAGCCTTGAGGCTACCTCACCACCTTTCACTTTCACTGCCAAGAGTCACGAAAGAAGCGACGGGCCTTTTTTTCCCCTTTTGCATACGGCGAGCTTGCTGCTCTGGGATACGAGGCTCGTGTTTCCATGAAATACCTCGGTCTCCGCATTTCACCAGCTGTCGCCTTCGAGTCTCGAAGAGTTATCGTCGCGTCTTCCTTGTAGGGCCGGCGAGGACTCACGGGTGTTATGGGGATTTAGCATCGTCTACATAGTATTTACCCGAAGACATGGGTCATGCCCACGTTTCCTCCATCATACGCAGTCAATGGTAGTTAGTGACTGGATCGAGTCTGTCTCCAACGCCATGCAAGTTCAGTGCTGGTGATCCGCCAGTCTGTTCTTGAGTGGATCTGTTCTCCAAGCTCGAAGAAAAAAAAATCTCCGGCAAGGGGCTATTCGCCCTTGTGTCCTTGCTACCCAACAGGAACGGATTTAATTTTTTCGAATTGATCATTTCTTACCGGGCTGCACATACAACTTGATAGCTGGTGGACGCGAGAGTGCGGTCTGAAAAGACCTTGGAGAAACAGGGGCAAGTCTAAATACCCCTGACTGAGTGACCTCATCCACTCAAGAGTCTGTCACTTTCAAGGCACCTCTCATTGAACATACATTCTGCTGCCGGCATATCAATCAATACTACAAATCTCTCCAACGCCTCAGACTTTCACCACAGCACTGAATCTGAACCTTTCGATACTCTAGGCATAAGGTCAAAGCTCTTAGACATATTTGCAAATTTGTCAAATTCTGAGAGATAGGGGAACAGTACTATTGTAGCCTCCTATTCTTGTGACCTCTCCTCGCACGTTGACAGCTGATCTATTGCTAAAGAAGACAACTCGAAACTTCTCCGCGAGATAATTAAGTACTACGCCTACCCGAACCCAGATCCGATCATTGTATTTGAGCCATGCAGCAAGGACACACGGCCGTTGAATTCCCACCTATAAGCCCATCAATCACCGTTGAGCGAGAAAATCCACACAGCAGGGTTCGTGATATGAGCTGATAGAACTGATGAAGTTACCCAACCTGCCACATCTGAGCCAGGGTTTGAAACGTCTTAACGTCCCTCTATTCTCTACCCACCTGTTACCTGTCTGATGTAAAATGGGAAGCTGCAGAAGCTATCGTTGGGGTTTTTTTTTCTTTTCAAATTCCGTGTATATGAGATGTCCTGGGTTTTTCCACCGCTTACAACCCATGATTGACAATTCTTGGCAAAAGTCGTGGTTTCTGCCCTGTCGAGACGAGGGAAGCGAAAACAAACAACAGTAACCAAACTGTGAACCCGTTGTATATAAGATAAGATATCGCATCGTCGATGAAGATTGAGACATGGCAGAAGACACCATCAGCTTGGTTTTGACGGCTTTGTTCTGACCTGGAGTCACTTCCATTCTTTTTCTTCTGTTTTTTTTTCCTGTGCAGTCCTTACCAGATCAAACGAACCTGCTTCTATTTTTCGTGTGTTGACCTTGATTACACTCTCTTTCGTCAAGCCGCGATGTCGCTGCGTCTCTTTACTCTTTCTGTTTGCGTGGCACTGGCTGCTGCTTTAACATCCTCTTCCCTTGAAAGCCATGTCGATTCTATGACCCTTTCCAGCTCTTTCAACCCTATCAAGGAGTCATACTGGACTGGCTATCCCCATCACCGCCGCACTCCTTTCGCCGTCTCTCCCGATGGGAAGTCGGCCTATCTTGCCTATCTTGATTCTAGTGGCACTGGCGTCCATATTCAGGGCGTTGACCCCAAAACCTTTGCTGCAGTCGGTGATACCGTTTCCATCCCGGCCGGTCGAGAGGCTGGTGGTCTAGTTGCCCATAATGATGGCTTTTGCCTGCTAACAAACGAGGTGGTCTCGGGCCAAGGCGGTGGTACTGCCATTGCTGTTCTTTACCGGTACACTGATGGTGTTGAGACGTTTAGGACACTTCTTGGTGGCTCTGGAATTGACGCTAACAACGAACTTGCTTCCCCTGATATCAACGGAGACCTTGTCTACTCCGAGACCGCTGGCTATTACGCAGCTTATATTGTCGTCACCTCAACTTCTGGGTCTGCAGCCGGTCATTTTGGTGATGCCATTCGATATATCACTACCAATGGTACCCTTGAGACCATTTCCGGAGCCTCTTCTTCCTGGGGATGCTCTCACAATACGGGCATCGCCTTTGAGGAGGCTGATGCTCCTCCGTTTGCCTCACTCTGCGCTGAGGACCAGGGTGCCATCTGGCTCAACACCAAGACCCAAGGCATGACCAACAATGGGGTCAAGGTCTCCAACGAGCACGTTATCAATGGTGCCAGCAACGAACCCATGGGAGGCATGAGCGGGTCTTATAGTTCTCTAGCTCGCTTCCAAGATGCCGACTCCTATATCTTCTCCTGGGTCTCTCGTGGAGCCATTGGCCTGACTGAGAATACCTGGATGGGCTCTGGGTACACCACGGCTGAGAACCGCACCAACAACCGAAACATTGCCATTGCTCTCTTCTCTGATAAGTACACCCTCGTCGGGGACCAGGCGACCTCTGAAGTCGGTGCCACTGATGGCGACAGCCAAGTCAATTGGCTCACGCAAGGTTCCAACGACTGCTCCAATGCTCATGTCGCCACCTTTGACAAGACCACCGCCCTAGTGTCTTGGGAGGAAATATCCAACCCCATCTGCGACTTCGATGCGATGGGATGCCGTGGTACCTTTGCTGGTACCAAATTCCAGCTGGTCACCAGCTCTGGCACCAAATCTGGCGATTCCATTACCTCCGAAAATGTCTATGTCGCTGGTGACATGGTTACCATGTCTGATGGTCGTATCTGCTGGCCTTATGTCAACATGGACTGGAAGCTTGACGGCGTCACTACATCAGATAGTGTTAGCAAGATGTCGTTTGCTTGCGTGGTAAATTCTGGCAGTGACAGCGGTAGTGGCAGCGCCTCAACTGTTGCTGCCGCATCTTCCACTACTACCAATAGGTCTTCTTCTTCTTCTGCTGCTGCTGTTGCTAGTACTTCTGCCACCGATGTTACTATCATCTCCAGCTCAGTAAAGGCTGTGGAAGAGTCTGGTGCCTTGCCTACCACCAGCTCTCTGCTTCTGCCTCCTGATGCTCCCCGCCCTTCCCTCATCACGCTCCCGTCAGGCACCACCAACGCCCTGACGGCACCCTCATCAGCCACTGCTTCTTCCGTTCTTGGTTCATCCGCCCCCGCCTCTTCCTCCCAGCCTGTGGCTACTCAGAACGTGCCTGGCAGCCCTGAAGATGATAACGACTGCGATGATGAGCCAATCAATGCCTCCTCTCAGAGCGTCGCACCCATTCGCACTCATAAGGTTCGAACCAGAACACGCCTCCGCCGCCCTACCGGCACTGGCTTTGCTGGTGCCGCCACTAAATCCTGTGGCGTCCGCACGGTAACTAATACTGTCTATGTGACTGCTATTCCTACCGCTGCTGCTGGTTGGCCATAGCAAACAAGCGATAGTTGAGATAGTGGCACGGCTTGAAAAGAAGAATTGGTCAAAGTGAAGCACATGGTGGAATTTGAGAAACTTTTTTGGTCATTCTCTTCAATTTTGTCTTCTTGTACATTAGTGAGTTTATTGACGGGCCCCCCATTTGATAATCAATGGAAAGAAGGAATGGAGTTGCGCGAGGTATTCTAGTGTTGATATCAAAGTGAATATCTCAAAATTGCAAGTGATGAAGGAAATTCATTTTCAGGCCGACTCTGCAAATGAATCATGTTCCTAGAGAGGCCATTCTTCTGTCTATTCAGAACGCTACGTACCCAACTTGCATGAGTTGCCTGCCCTTCGTGTTCATCACCTGATTCAGGCAGAGAGAATGTTTAGCGTTGTCAAGCAAGCTACAACTTCGGAGAACTTTGTCTTAGTAGTTGCGTCTGGCACGCACGATAGACCAAATGAAGAGATCGGCAGGCATCGTCGTAAAATATATGCCTAGTCCAAAAGTGTGATTTCTCACATCCGAAAGCAGCCTCGGAAAAACGGTGACATGCCCGATTTGTGCATGATCTGTCATGTTTATTTGTGGTGATGTGGCCGGAGGTGGTCAAACTTTCCAGGTCCACTGCGATATCGCATGGGTGATGATGAGCTGGAGAGATCGTGATCTGGAAGCAGCGGGAGTGCCATTTCCTTGGATTTTTTTTTTCAAGACTCGTGATGAGAGATATAATTACAATGAAAAGGTCCTCCAGGGTGATCATTGGTCTCTCTGGGAGTATGCCAGCGTGTTAGCGCCTAACACTTATGTAACCATCACCGTCCCTTTTCAGAGCCAGATCTAATAATGCAGATTACGTTGATCAGAGACTGCTGAAGTTGCATATTCCTCAGGTCATTAAGAACCCCCCCCCCGGAATATTTACTAGAGAATCTTCAGTCTCTCCCAAATCCCCATTCCTCCCCCCATCCTCCGCTACCGGCACCGGAGCATTCACGTCGACGTCACCACAAAGCCCGCCTACGTCCCCCGCCCCCAAATGCCGAAAACAGGAGGCCCACTCCGGACCCGGGACGTGTTCAGTCGAAGCTTGCGGGCAATACCAATACTATATCATAAGGTACTATGTAGGTAGGATGCAGACCATGAGAAGTAAGTTGGCTCGAGGGAATAAAAATAGCAGCGCGGCGCATGGGAGGCCATCGGACATTGCAAATAGAAAGGGTGAGAGGGTCGGCAATAATCTAGGTCCAAACTTTACAGGACCTGTTTTTGACCATGTCGGCAGTTACAGGTATGTGCTGGACCATAAAGTCCCTATCTCTGTTGGGTAGGCAATCATGGTTGTCACATATATGGAGAACGGGGTTACATGCCGTTGTCATTGCGCGTATGTGTGAGAGAGAGTGTGTGTTGCGATCATCATGATGGTGGACAACTGACTGCTTGGTTGTCACCATCAACTTTCCCGAAAAGAGATAAGCAAGATACATGATGCCGGAATCTATCAATTGGCAAAGCAAGTCGACTTACACAGCACTTCGTAGCCTCATCCTTGCGCCAATCCTTGGTCCACTCGTCCATGCAATCGAATCATGCATCGGGCGGCCAGCCAAAAAACGCCGATTCTCCTCCCCGCTCCCACAAAGGCCACTACTCTGTAAAGGGCTTGCAGCGTCTCTCCCGCGAATTGCGACTGCCGAGCCCACTCTGGTGCATTTTTCTGGCCAGAGCAGATACGGGTACGTGTGATCCTGAAAACTAAACCATGCTGCTCGTGATGATGTCTTTCAAGGCACAGGCGAGAGCCGGGGGGCAAGGGGGGGCCATCAAATGCATGGTTGCGGTCGCGTGGGCAGGCTTTTTGTGACAAACACGGGGAACCGGAATCCCGTTTGGCCGGGCCGCTTTGTCTTAGAGGGCGCCGTTGGCCGTGGTTATGCGACGCGAGCCAGAGATGGGTCAGGTATAAGAAATATACTGTTATAAGTTAGGGATGAAGGGGATATACGTATGTACGGTACGTGTGCATATTTCTACAGAACCTAGGTATACATTGTAGTCGCTGCTGGATATTCCTCGTTCCTAGGACGCCGAGTCTGCAATGGAATACCAGGCCATTGTCTTTGCTTCCGGCTGCCAGGAGAAACCTTCAATATCCGCAGCATCCTCACAAAAGCTGTCTTCAGCATGACTCAAGAGAAAAACCAAAAAAGGCAAAAAAACGCACATTCGATAGCGTAGCAGTCTGTAATAGTTCGGCTTTCCTGTTTCCATCCGTAGAGGCCCCTCCCCTCCCCTTTTCCCCAACAGGACCCTCCCTCCCCTCCATGTCCGTGGTGCCACTAATAGAGGATACCAGTGGGAGTGATGGATGGGATGTGCTCCGATCGGCAGTGGAGCCTTGCCGAGAGAGCTGGGTCAAAAGGCCGCCAACTTCCCCCGCATTTCTGCAACCCAAGCCCGGCGGTCTGTTCTTGGTCAGATACCAGGGAAAAAAAAAAAAACTCCTAAAAGGAAGGGGAAGACAAAAAAAAGAGAGAGAAAAAGAAAAAAAGGCCCGTTATATCTTATCTTGTTGCCTTTTATCTCCAGCTTCGGTCATCGTCACCGACCTTCGTCGTCCGTTGTCGTGATACCCTATATCGCTCTTCGGCGGGTCTTGGTGTTTTCTCAACGCCCCATCTATCTCACATCTCGTGTTTATTTGTTGGAATCGCCCTTGAGCGTTCTTGCGACACATTCCATTTTGAACGACAAAAGAAGAGTTTTCCCTTTTACGAACCTGCATCGTTTGAAATTCGAACCTTGCTCTGCCAACTTCACCAGCTGCTCTGACACCTACAATCGTGGGAACGTTCGTCTGAGTGGGAGCCGAACATGTCAGAAAAGCACGCTGGGCGGATTCCCCGTCCGTTCCCTCCTCCTGTTGGTGAAGATGATATCGACTCCAACTATTTCAAAGAAGTAATGAACCCTCCCCTCCCATATTAGATGTTATTCTATAGCTCTGCAAGTCATGCCATCATCTGTTCCGTCGTCTAACAATAATGCGCTCATTACAGGACCTAGCTGTCGGGTACGATGTGTCAATGAGCCCATTTGAAAAGAACTTGGTCCTGAAGCAAGACCTGCGCATTATCCCTCTCTCAGCGGCCATATACTTCCTTTGTTTCCTCGATCGCACCAACATTGGCAACGCCCTTATTCTCAACTCGTCGAGTTCCAACGACATGCAGCACGAGACTGGCATGACGGACCATGAGTTCACCATTTCCCTCATGGTCTTCCTCGTGTCCTATGCCGTCTTCGAAGTCCCCAGCAATATGCTTCTCAAGAAGCTACGGCCGAGTCGGTGGTTGGCCTTTCTCATGTTCTGCTGGGGAGGCATGACTATTCTCACCGCCGCGACGAATAGTTTTGGAAGTGTAACGGCGGTGCGATTCTTGTTGGGGACTTTCGAGGCCGGCTTGTTTCCTGGGTTGGTGTACTACCTGACTTTCTGGTATAAGCACGACGAGCGCAGTGTTCGGTGAGTGAGTTTGGCTGCAGCCATGACGGGATTTCTTTTTTCTTTCTTCTTTTCATTCTTTCCCGCCCTCTTTCTCTTTGCCACAGCTGGATTCTTACTATTCAATAGCGTTGCATTCATTCTCGCATCCGCAACTCTTGCCGGCGCAGTAAGTAACCACTTATTCCAAATATTGAGGCTACTGGCCCCCAATAGTCGCATGCTCACCATTGAATTCAGTTCGGCGGTGCGATTGCCTACGGCATCGGCCACATGAACGGCGCCGCTGGTCTATCAGGCTGGCGGTGGCTTTTCATCATCGAAGGAATCCCGTCATGCCTCGCCGCATTGCTCGTCCTCCTCTTCCTCCCCGATTATCCCGAGCGCACCAGGTGGCTTACCGAGTCGGAAAAGGACATGGCAGTCCAACGTCTTTACTATGAGGGTAGCAAAGAATCCCATCCGACAATTTCCTGGAAAGAGGCGAAGGAGACGCTCACAGACTGGCGGTTGTACGCGCATTACGCCATATACTTCGCCGTTGGCCCGGCATTTGCCAGCTTGAGCTTGTTTTCGCCATCTATAATAGTTGGACTTGGGTATCTTGATCTCCAAGCGCAGTTGATGACGGTCCCCCCATGGGTTATTGCATATGGTGCGTCATCTCTTGTTCTTGTTTTACCCATGACAGGGCATTCGTATAATTCGCTTCTTCTTCTTCATACTGACCGTAGATAGTGTGTCAAGTTCTTGTAGCTTGGTCGGCAGACCATTTCAACGCACGGGGGATCCACACGGCTGCTGCTGCTACCGTCGGTGCCATTGGATTCATCATGTCGGCAGCCCTCCCGGCCGACGCATACACGGCACGTTATGGCGGCCTCATAATGGCGACAGCTGGCTCCTTTGCGGCGATTCCTCCGATGCTGGGCTGGCTTAGCTCCAACGTCTTCACGACCGCATCGACAGGTCTCGCCATCGCCATCAATGTTTCTATTGGAGGAGGCTTAGGCCAGATTCCCGGTGTCTTCATTTACAAAGCCAGCGAGCGGGAGAAGGGATATCCGACAGGCCATTGGACGAATGCAGCGCTCCTCCTCTTCGTGGCTGTGGTTGCCCTAGGACTCAGGTTGTTTTACGGATGGAAGAATCGAAAGTTGAGAGCGTATGCCGAGAGCCAGGAAGTGCCTTATCGGTACTTCAAGTTATAGAAGCATCACATGAGGACCGTTTTGTGTATATGAAAAGAGCAGCCAAAATAGCGGTCGACAAGTTGCTGCCATCATGCCTTAGCTTCTTGTTGTAGGTAGTAAAAATGATGTATATGTCTTTGAATGATTTCGAGTACTTCGTTGGAGGTGGCGGTCAAGAGACCTATTGTATGCAAACCTTTACTCTATGCATGTTGATTGGTTATTTCTAGTATTATTCAACCAACAGCCACTTTTCAACATTAATACGAGATGCCAGGCCCTCCTTGACACGGGTTACAGTTAGGCGGCCAATGAGATTGCTAGGACCAGGGGACGAACATAGGACAGGTGTGTGCAGAGAGGCAACGAAAGCTAGACCTACTACCGGAGGCTGAGACAAAACGTTGACATTGCAAGCTGACGATATCCTCCTGTCCGTATCGGGCGTAGGCGTGTCCGGATGGGGTCTGCGCCAAGCTTGCGTCACGGTATCACCGCACTTTTCTCCATTATGTTGAGAGGCAAAGAAAAAAAAAAGAAGAGAGGTCAATAGTTGTGGCCAAAGATTGCATCCCTTCCTGTCACAAGAGGAGGTAGGGCATATTGAATTGAGCTTGGTACAAGGTGCCTGACAGCATACGGTTGAAGCAAGGTTAATAAGGTTTCCCGGTTGGCGTAGGCCCGAGATCTTGAACGGGGGGTAAGGGATAGGAAATAAAAACTTTTTTCCGCTTCCTTCATGCGTCGTCCTGCTGTTTCAGACAAAGAAGGGGGGGGGGAGGGGGAGAGCCGGGGAAGGGATGAGAGCGAGACATGGTTTCGAGGGTGGGTGAATTTTCAAGACCAGACGCATGCAGGTTGAGGTTCTAGACCATTGAGGGTGCCGAGAAGATTGAGAGACCTCGACGAAGCACAAAGGATGCTGGGCTCAGGGTTGGGGGACCGGTCACATCACTGTGTGTGGACAGCGCACTTTGCCAAGTTGAAGAGAAATCAATGACAAGACGCTAGGTACAGCACCCGACTGGAGCTCCTCCTCCTAGGGTAAATTTAAAAGCAAAGCTGTGGGTTGTGGGTGATACCTACCTCTGTACTTCTGTGCTCTGTGCTCTGTGCTCCTTGCTCCTTGCTCTCAACGGCACACAAGTTGGTGATTGGTGCGACATGGCTACCAAGACGCGCACCATGACGGAAGCTCGTTGCAACTGACGAGAGCAGAGAGGGGCCTCAAACGACGCCGGCGTACAAGGGAGAACGAGGGAAGACAAGGGAGAGCCCCTCGCAATCCGCAGCTAATGGACCTGGAGCTTTGTTGAGGGGCACCGAATGACGTCTTCAGCGTCATAGCTGGTGGGGGGCGGAGATAAGGTCCAGTCCAGTTTTTTTCTTTGCATGGAGGGGCACAGATTCTTTTGACTGGCACTGGTAGAGCTACCTTGGGTACAGTACATCCTGACTTGCGTACAATAGGTCATCAAGGTGGTCTGAGATGACGATACGATGCCATCTTACAAGCTCTTTGTTTTTCCTTTACGGAGTTCGTCAGCAAGGAGAATGTCAGAAGGTATCGTCTGGTGCCGAGTCGTTGACAGACTTGATTATAAATGAATGGGCCACCAAGTGCCTAGGTGCCTCTACCCCAGTCACTAGATGGAGGCAATGATGCCATTCCTTCCAGGATGGGGCTGATCTTTACAGTGACTGTAAGTACAGCTTGGAGGACTCCATTTTTTTTTTCAGAGGACGTTGTCAAGCCGTGTGACGACATAGCTATGTCGTTAGCCTCTCGCCCAATTTGCTTTACTCTTCGTGTTGCAGCAGCAGCAGCTCATTGAGTAATATACGCGTTCGTGTTTAGCACTCCGCCAATACCCTCTAGTGATTGCATTTGGGAAAATGAATAGGGATGGGTCATCCAATGAGACAGAACTTCCCAGAACGGTACAGTACACACGCTCTTTGCGGCAGACGGAAGCAGACCAACTTTCTTGATTTGTATCCTTGTTCGGCACCAATAGCAGTGAACAAGGAAAGGAGGGAAAAAAAAAACCATATGATCACCTGGACGTAGTGTACATGCTTCAAATCAACTGCACATCACCTTACCACTCGCTAATGTACTTCGTAATCCTCTGATTTTGTTGCCTTGGTGTGCTGCTTAGCCCAATTGTCTCCTCTAACCGCCGTAGACGCGCCCTGTCCAATCCATCAACAGTTTTTCAAGGCATTTATTTACCTTAATTAGGTACCTAAGTAACTAGCAAGCGAAGCAATAAAGGAGAAAAACTCACTACTCTCTCTCAATGCATAATACAACGCAATGCATGAACTTAAACCTGGTGTTTACAAACCCGTGTTTTTTCTTCTTCCAACTCTCTTCTACATGGTCTTTTTTTCCTGATTTACTTCTCCCCGTCAGTAAGTGCCGGTCGTCTCGGCGTGTTAGGCTGCAAAAGTTGATGGTGGCTTGTCTAGAGCACTCCACCCTTCGGCCAGCCCAAGTCTAGAACCTCACGGTAACCCGCATCGCCAGTTCCGTTTTCCCTCGCCCTCCAGTGCCCGGCCTTTTGTCATCAGCTCAGGGAATAAAAAGCAAAGGGACCAAAAGCCGTTCGTCATGTAAAAGATGAAATCATTGTTAGCTAGCTAAGAAATGAAAGCGCTAGGTCGCCGTCCTTCGACCAAAGACGGATTCGCCGCACAGGGTATTTCATTATTCATTGATTGTGTAGGTAGGGCCCATCCGCCAAGTGTCATCCACTGAGTGCTGCTCACTGAGCGTCCACTGTCCTATCCCAACTGCCCACTGTACATCCTTTCCCCCCCCTGCCCTCTACTCCCTGTCTACCCGTAGGTCCCATGTCAGATTCTGGAACTTGCATCTTACAAACTTGCTCTCTCTCTCTCCTCACTTTTTGTCCTTTCCAACTTCATTCTACTTCTTCTTTATACACTCTCCACCACCTCTCTCCCCGTTACCGTTTCTCCTCGGCCCCCCTGGGATATCAGTCAAGTCGAACTTCAACATACGTACATACAGTAGGCTCACCAGCTGAGTCGCCGACGCGCACGAACCCTCTTCGTCTCCGTCCCGTCCGCTCCCTGCGACTTATTAAAACCCCGCACGTCCGCCACAAGCTCACCTCAGCGCTCTGTGCCCGTTGCCCCAAAGCCCCCTCTCCCCTGTAAAGCTCTAACGTTCCGTCGTTCTTTGCTCCTGACGACATCATCACACTTCCCGAGTCCTTTTGTTCAAAACATACAAGACTTGCAACGCTCCAACTACGACGGCGATTTTTGGAATAGACTCAGCTCCGACAACAGGTACGCCCAGGTATTTTTGGCATTGAGGTTACTCGGGTTCGAGTCCTCTTTTCATTTGGTCTTTCAAACATCAAGCACAACTCTTGGCCTGTCGCGCCACCAGCGACGCATCAATCGCCATGTCAACGATTCAACAGCTTAAGAACTTCATCCGTCACGGTACGCATGTCCTAGGTCCCGGGCGATCCATTTTCTTCGTATTTCGCTCTTTTTCACACTTCTCACCCTCTTGTGCGGGGTTGAATTTTACACCTGGCCTAACACTCTGCAGGCAAGCAAGCTCGCACCGCAAACATCGCCGAAGATGCATCGCGCAAACTAGAGGCCTCCCAACCCATTGCCCCCAACGCACATCACGCCGTTCCGGACCCCGTCGATGTCTATGCGGAACCCGTAGCCGACACTCACAAGACTTCCAAGTCTAAGCGCGTTGATGACACCAACCTCGCCAAGATTGTTGCCGAAGAGAATGCTAGCAAAAGCAAATTCCCTAGATATCCTGGCCTTGAGCGATGGGAACTCATCGACAAGATGGGCGACGGCGCTTTCAGCAATGTCTACCGCGCTAGGGATACGACTGGCGATAGAGGCGAAGTCGCCATTAAAGTCGTTCGCAAGTACGAAATGAATAGCATGCAGGTGAGTTTGTCCGGGGCCGTCGAGTGTCTGCGTGGCCCGTCTCTTTCAGTACTTTCCCACCTTTGGTTTCTGTTGGCCGTCCCGTCAAATTTTTTTTTCGTCTGTACCCATTTACCAACACGGGGTTACCCGCTTCCCTAGGGAGACAGACATTTACATCCGGACTTTAAAAAGGTCCCTAAAGCTGCTGAGGTGCGAGAATATTTCTCTTTGTTCTGTTGCTGTTAGATCCCGCGCTTGTGGGTTTGTGGCCGCCTTCTTCGATCTCTAGTCGAGTTCCGAAATGGCGCTCAAGACGGGCGGCCAAATCAACAAGGCGGACTATACTGACTAGCAATAGCGATCAAACATTCTAAAAGAGGTCCAAATTATGCGCCAACTGGACCATCCCAACATCATCAAGCTTGTTGAATTTGCCGAGTCTAGGCAATACTACTACATCGTCCTCGAGCTTGCCCCTGGTGGAGAGCTGTTCCACAAAATCGTCCGCTTGACATACTTCAGCGAGGAGCTCTCGCGACACGTAATTGTTCAGGTTGCCAAGGCTCTTGAATACTTGCATGAGGAAATGGGTGTCGTTCATCGGTAAGTTTATTATGCCCATGCATGCATGCCCTGGTGTTGCCAAACGCCCACAGACCAAGTGCACACACACCCACACCTACAGCAGCCCCCTGTTTTTCCCCCCCCCGGAATGCCCCTCCTGACGTCATACGCCGCTACACTGACTTGGTCACGATTGCTAATCCTTACTATAGTGACATCAAGCCCGAGAACATTCTGTTCAACCCCATACCAGTGATTCCCTCCAAGCACCCGAAGCCTGTGCAGCCCGGCGATGAAGACAAGGTTGACGAGGGCGAGTTTATTCCCGGCCAGGGCGCTGGCGGGATCGGCCAGATTAAGATTGCCGATTTTGGCCTTTCCAAGATCGTGTGGGACAACCAGACTATGACACCTTGCGGCACAGTCGGGTATACAGCTCCTGAAATCGTCAAGGATGAGCGGTACTCCAAGTCGGTCGACATGTGGGCCTTGGGCTGTGTCCTCTACACCCTGCTTTGCGGCTTCCCTCCGTTCTATGACGAAAGCATTGAGGTGCTGACAGAGAAAGTCGCCAAGGGCCAGTTCACCTTCTTGTCTCCCTGGTGGGATGACATCTCCAAATCGGCCCAAGACCTTATCAGCCATCTATTGACTGTAGATCCTGAGAAGCGCTACACCATCAGAGAGTTCTTGGCTCACCCATGGATTCGAGGCAATGGGCCTACTCCACGGGAGGAGAAGAAGCCCGAGATGCTCAGAGCCTTCGATACCACCAAATTTGAGGAACCGGGCAAGCGATATGACTTCAGATCACCTGGAGCTGTCAACCTGCGTGAGGTGTTTGATGTCAGTTACGCTGTCCATCGT
This sequence comes from Mariannaea sp. PMI_226, assembly GCA_024336345.1. Taxonomy (NCBI): domain Eukaryota; kingdom Fungi; phylum Ascomycota; class Sordariomycetes; order Hypocreales; family Nectriaceae; genus Mariannaea; species Mariannaea sp. PMI_226. Next base: position 3,145,344 of record JANFOG010000001.1, on the reverse strand, counting down.
CAGGAGGAAGAGGGCAAGCGAAGAGCTCAGATAGGTGCCAAAGGTGGTCCCGCCAGACTCCTCTCAGGTCTTAATGAAGAAGATGAGGACGATGCGATGGACGTTGATGACCGAGAGCCTGATGCCGGAGCTAACCCTCACGCCGCTGGTAAGCCCAACGTTGCTGCTACCCAAGCACTTGAGCAAAGTATGCGAAAGGCCAACATTCGTGATCACGATGCAGAACCCCGCGGCCGGGAACGCGAACGGACAGAGAGGGGATACGGCCAGCATTCTGCGGCTGTCACAGCAGCGGCTAGGCAACAAGTGAGGGACCGAAACCGCCAGCGAGGCGCCTTTGAGCTGAACCTAGAGAATGCTACACTGCTCGGCAAGCGAAACAAGAAGGTCCCCATCATGGGAGTGTAGGATCTGATGCCGAGTCGGTGAGGAATGCAACTCCCGTTGCTCGAAGCATTATTGTTGCCGATGGGGATTTGGATGGATCGAGCTGTCGACGGGGCATCGCAACCAAGAAAACCGCTCATGACGCGTTACTCAACAGGAAGCTTTCAATTTCCATGAATAGCATTTGAAGAGAGGATGCGAACGCATGGCCGGGATTATTTGGATTGGGCATCATCTGCCAGCGGGTGTTTATGGGAAACCAGATCATTTGGAGGGGGCGCATGGAGTACAGGTTCAGTGCATCTGAGGACTTTTCCCATTTCCTCGACGATAATCTTTTGGTGCTGCTATTGTTCTTTACTGGGTTTATTTTGTTTGCCCCATTGTCTATCTAGTCTAGCTTTGTTTGAGAGCCAACCAAAACGCCCTTAGCTGTGGTATGTTCTTGCACCAGACAAGAGAAGAGAATGGGAGAAAGATGGCAAGATTTATTATTGATGGCGAGACACTACCTACAACATCCATAGGATAGGGGGAGTTTGGGCGTGAAATTCTGAACTCATGTTTCCATCAAATGTCGTGGAATTCGTGCGGACTTTGTGGTCATGTCCCCTCTTGGGTCGTCGCTCTTGGCTCTTGGCTCTTGGCTCTTTTCTCTTTTTTTGTTCCAACTTTGATTATATTCACGAATGTTCTATTTATCGCTTGCTTGAGACAAGAATTCTAATTGTTTCTCTCAGTTTCTACAACCATCCGTGTGCCTGGCCAAGGAGCGCCTCATTGCTGGCCTGATGACCTGTCTTACGCACCATAGTGGGTGTACTTGCCCTTGGCCTGCTGGGCATTGCCAGGCATGTCTTCAGCCTTCCGTTTCGCCCCTGTGACGAAAGCCAAACGCTGAGGACTGTCAGTAGTTGGCATCAAGGCTTTACCATTCTCACTTCTCGGCTGATCTGGATACTCCTCATGTTTGCTTCTCTCGCAGCCCGGGGCGTCGCCTTGCCCCTGACAACAAGGGTAAATAAAACCGTCCGGAAATTCACGTCTGTTTTCTTCTGTGTCCTCTGGACCGTGGCACTTCTCATCATGGTCGGCCCAGACATCTGAATCGAAATCAACCTCGAGTTCCTCTAGGCGATATCAGCACCTCACCATCCCGGCTGGGTATCTTCTTTGCTTCTCTTGGGGAATATGATGGACTCACCTGGATGATACAGACAGACCTCTGCATCCTTCTTCTTGATGGAGAAGGATTTATCACACTGCATGCAAATGACGACATCCTTTGGATCTTCGAGGCTGGCGCTGAGGCTAGCCCAGTGCCGGCTGGCACGATGACGCACCTCCCCGTCGGCGCATAGGGCGACAAGAACAGACTGTAGCTGGTGGATGGACGCAGTTGAGATCCAGTCAATATTTATGTCCATCTTTGTATGTGATTTAACGTGACTCGTTGCAATTGAGTGCAAGTTTGGCAATGGTAGGAAGTGGCCGTTTGTTGCCCCATCCAATCAATCGATGTGTGCTTATGAAGCGATATATTGAGGTAGAGTCACGTGCAGCTAACAGCTGTTTAGTTCAGATATGCGAAAATAACTTGCCTGGGGAGCTGGAATTGATTCGAATTGATTCGTATTCTTCTATTCTGTAACCATCTTAGGAATCTCGTGGAGCAATTCGAGATAATGACTCATGAAAGGGACCTGGGTGGACACGCTGCACAATACACACAGCCAGAATAAAACAGAGGCGAAGATACTGACTGCTGAAAACTTAACAGGATCACCATTGGTATAGTTTGCTAAGCGCTCCATAATGTGTTTCTTTTTACTTTTTTTTCACCTTGGCAATGGTTTGTTCGTTTGGTTTCAACAAGTGGCTTTCTATGGCGACATCCACTATCTTGTCCCGAGCATATCCACTACCCAACCATGTTAAACCAACTTCGCCATGGGTTCGCCAAAGGCCTACAGACATAAGAGTTCACGATTGATGTTGCAGCGAATCCACCTTGAATACCAGTTGAGTGGAATCTTTTGTGGGTTTTCATCCTTGACATGCATGTCTAATTAAATCACTAAGGTTCCATTACATGCATCCCAAACATCGATCGGTGCGTCCATTTGGAGCTTTCCTGTACGTGAGCGCCGGAGGTGCCTTTGTTAGTAAAAGAGTGTCAAGTCGTTGGGAAATACGAGATTGGGAGAAGGCAGAAGTAGGCTGGGCTTACTTGTTATTATTTATCACAAATGTTTCATGGCACTGTGAGCATACGGATCTCGATGTCACGCTGCCTTCAGCCTTTCTCTTGACCCCCTTACGTGCAGCGGGGACCTCTGCTTTATCTCTTGCACTGTTGTCTTTTTCTGCACGATCGTCCTTGTCGTTGTCATAAAAATCCTCATAATCTTCACTATCCATACTGCTCGTGACGGATGGATCTCGGCTCCCGCCTTTTCCCTTCAAGGACAAGTCCGGATGAGCCTCATGCTTGCCTGTTTTGCAGCCTGGGCTGGTGCCGTCCTCGTCGCAGCAAGGATAGGTATACCCTCCAGGATAGGTTGTTTCATTTCTGGGATAATCTATAGGGCCATGACAGCGTTCGTCCCAATCATTCCACTCGCCAGATTCTGGATCAATCTCAAGAGGTTCTCATCATATTAGAGTTAGCTGGGCACAATAGGTCTCGATGGAGGAGACAAACGGAGCTACACTAGGAGAATGGATGGATATGGATGAATGAATGAATGAATAAGTTTTAATGTAAAGAATACTAACCAGGATGATAACGGCAATTGCCATGTTGGTTGTCCGTCTCCCTAAACGGTTGACTGCACTGGATGCAGATGGACATGTTGTCGTCATCCCCTCGGTTGCTGCTCTTGATGGATTTCCAGCCCTCAGTGGTACGCTCTCGTACGTCCTCATTGTCGCATAGGGCCAGAAGGATAGCACGAATATGTTGCGCAGGCGCAGTGGATATCCAGTCGAGGTTAGAGGGTGCCTTTTTACCAAATCCCAGCATTTCTTCCTTTGTATTGATTTCAGAGTGAATCTGTGATATGGTGATAATATGGCGATGACGAAACTTGTAGAGGGATTGTTTGCTGTTGGAAGGCTGGACACGGTGACCCAGTATTTAGATTTGGTTCAGCTAATTGATCTAATTGATTACAGGGGCAAACCAGTGAAGCCGGGCTTTGGGTCCAAACAGCTAGAGCTTTCGGCTTTTGGGATCCCCCCCCTAAGCCTCCCCCCTGGCTCTCGCAGTGCAGCGCCAGTCTAGAGGATGGAGCTGCCCAGTTAGCGCAGGTGATCAATGGCTACAGGCTCTTAGCCCATTGCGGGACGGCACGACGACGGGACGGAGACGGCGCAACTTGACCCTGTACGTTCCAACGTTACCTGCTAGTGTGTGCCTTTGGAATGCTCTTGTACTTGTGCTAATGTACCGCCCACACATCCGACCAAGGTATCGTATAGGCGGGGGAGAAGTAGTAGATACAACATCCATGAATGCTTATTCTTCGTATCCTCATATATTCGTATCAGCCCGCTAGTTTTTTCCTGTCATTCCCGCGGTTTCCTGCTCAATCTCCCCTCTCAAAAATAATGTTATGCTGGAACCTTTCATCCTGTACATTGGATCTTCGTTCGTTGGGGCTGGCTGTATGGAACTCAATTCATCTGCATGGCAAACATCAACTGATGCAGCTGATAACTTCCCAATGACCAGGCACACGCGTTTAACCACGAACGGTCACATCTCATCATGATTCATTTAAACGTGAACAGTGCCTGTTGGCTCATAGTTTTCGTGTCAAGGGGTTCACAAGCACACAATGGTCGCAATGGCTTGTTCTGTCCATGAATGGTAGAAGAAACTATGCCGTTCAGCGGGTCGCCTTCGACCTCACCTTCACTCTCATCTTTTCATAAGCACACAATCTCTCTTTGTAGTAATTTGTATATATATTTGAGTTCATCCCATATTGAATCTTTCAAACTTTTCTCGTCATCTACTTGCAATCTGAACCGGATTATTCAGACTTAAGCTACGGTTTGCTGCTGCAGCTGACCGAACGCCACATTCTAACAACTCACAGAGCCAGCAAAGCTCATATTCTCTTTCTACGATATTTCTAAAACAATCAGTATTATCTGCAGGGCTAGGGCGTCTTTTGAAAACAACTGGCATAGACTTGCATGTGTATTCAACATCATCTTTGAGCGAACCACCTCACAAAGCGAAGTATGCTCCTCTAAGTCTGTTAAACTTCAACATTGAACTAATACAAACCGAAAACACAGTATGGCTTCTTTTAGGTTCGTGTATTCAATCACTCTTCTTCTTCTTGGCTTTCTTCTGGTCTTGGTTGTAGGTGCTGGGAACATGGCCAGCTCAGCTTGCGCCAAAGGAGCGCATATCATCATTGCCAGGGAAAGCCAGGCACCTCCTGGACCGGGTTTGATGGGCACTGTAGCCCAAAACATCATCCAGTATATTCCTGGTTCTGATATAGAGTGCCTTGACTATCCCGCTCTCCTAACTCCCTATGTCGCGTCCGAGACTGCCGGTGTGCTCATCATGACGAGAGTGATTCGAGATTATGCGATCAAGTGCCCTATGACCCGAATGGTTCTTCTGGGATACTCCCAAGTTAGTAATTCATAGTACCATCCTTCTCCCTATTCACGTTTGGTTGAAGGTGGCATACTAATAAGCTATCTCATTGCAGGGTGCACAAGTCACATCCGACGTTCTCTGTGGTGGAAGTGAGAAAGGTTTCCCGACTACTGATCCCCTGCCCCGAAACATCACAGACAAGAGTAGGATTATAAGCCTCCCTTCCTTAAGCATGGTACAAGAGCTAACAATCAATGCCAGTTGCTGCTGTTGTATTGATGGGAGATCCCAGCTTCACAGACGGCCAGCGGTTCAACATCGGCACCAGCTATGGGAGTGGTGTAAGTAGTCAACCTCCCCCTCCCCTCCCATCCTCTCCTTAATAAATACGAAAATGGCCTGAAGAAACTTACACCCCTGCTCATAGATTTTCCCTCGGAGCAATCCGGGTGGCTGCGAGTGCATTGGCACCAGGATGATGTCTATCTGTGACTCAGGCGACATGTTCTGCGAGAAAGGGGGCACCAGCCTGGAAGTCCATCTCAGCTACGTCGCGAACTGGGGAAAGGTGGCCACTGCTTTTGTTCTCGCCAAATATCACACTTTTCAACACTGATAAGTAACAGGGGGAAATATTCCGAGTGTGCCGTGGGTCCTGGATAAATCAATAAGTCAAAGAAACTAATAGAGGCTGGAGAAGTCCACCTTGATATTGGACTCGTGTGGAACATTGGAGAGATATTCTTGGGCTGAGGGGGGGGGGAGAAGGGAAATGGCCTACCTGGACACAGTGAATTGGCTGAAGAACCTGGGAAATTGGGCTGAGACAAAGGGCTTCGTGGATCCAGATGAAAGAAAATATGACATCACGAGGGCTGCACAAGCATAAATAGAAACCAGTCTACAAACTATATCTGCGTGTTCATTCAATTGAGTAAAATCAAATCGCGTAACGGTTCGCCTAAGTATTGATCATGGCTTTTGAAGCTCATCTCGACGCGCCTCCGTTGACCGACGCGAAGTGGATGGCCCTTATTTTGTGAGATGCGCCTAAAGCATTGCAATCCAACAAATGGGCTTCCCCATACTCAATGGAAAACTATCTTTTCATGAGACATCTGTTCTAGATAAATGTCATTAGTTTCATTACTATTAGACTATAATTTGTTACAAAAAAGATTGCCGCCGCCACCTATTGTATACACGGAGAGAACCCATCTCTCCAACCAGCCCGAATAAGGTCCCCAAAACTCCTTTCCTCGAGGCGTGCCGTCCGTTTGTTCCTGGCCAAGTATAAGTATTTCCCACTCCCTCCCTTTGTATGTTTATGTTTATATATGTTTTTCTTTTCTTCGTGTCTTCTTGTTCTCCATTTCTTTCTTTCTTCCCATCCTCATTCTCCATCACACCCCCTCATGCCTGTCGTGATATGCTGTGGTTATAAATTATAATAGTACATGGATCAGAACCTCATTACGTGTTCTTCATTAAGTGCTTGAACATTCGATACGCTGAGGGGGAAACCTCCGCGTCGGCTTTTGCGCCGTGGTGATGGTGTCGCGACCACAACCTCCTCCTCCTGTCCTAGCTCATCTCTCGTGTCCCATGGGGGAAGATCTTCGGCGTCCCCAACTCGGAATCCGGCTGCTCCGAACAATGGTACTGAATCCGGGAATGAGAGTGTGAATGGCTCCCAGAAGTTGTCGTCCCATATTTGTGGACATCGTTGTGGTGTGAGCCAATGTTCTGAGCGTGAGACCTTGGCGATCCTCTTGAGCACCCAGATCATGTCCGCCGCAAAGGCTTCCTGTCTTGCTCCGTTGGAGGTTGCAAGTTCATTAACATAACCCTCGGCCAGCTGATTCGCCAACCCTGCGAGGGAGAGGACAGATGCCTTCATGCTGTCTGATCGCAGGATGTGCAGCTCCTCAAAATCCTCCTCGATAAACTTGACCCGCAACGTCTGGAAAACTCCCTTGGAAACCTCAATGCCGAACTGATCCGGCTTGTCCGGAAAGCGTTGGAGTCCCTTCACCTTGGCCCAGCCTCGGATAGCCTCGCGGGATGACTCAGGGCAGATGATGGTGACGTTGGCAGAGAAGCGCCCCTCATAGCCCCAGTAGACCATGGCGGAGAGGCCGCTCAGCACGAAAGGGAAATGATTAAATACCTCTGAGACGCGGCTCACGACCTTCTTAATGGCCTTGCGGTCCATCCGGAGCTGCTTCATCGGGATGGCCTCGAGCGAGCTCAGCGACTTGTGTCGCTGGTGCTTCTTCTGGCTGCGCGACCTCTCTGGTGTTGAGCGCAATTCCCTCTCCATGTGGCGATAGGGCTTGTGAGCAGGCTGAGGCGTCTCAGGCCGAGGGTAAACAGACGGGGTCGCAGACCTGCTGCGCCGGGTCGGCGCTGAGGCAGATCGGCTGAGTGGCACACCCAGAGGGCTTCCCGGGCTTGGGCTCGGGCTCTTGGTGGGCGTGTTCATCTGACTGGTTGGCCTCTTGGGGCGACGCCTGTGAGAGCGACTGGAATTGGTAGTGGCCGTAGCCGTCCGCGAGGACGGCGTCCATAAGGGGTCCAACTGTCCTTGAGGCTTTGGCGAATATCGCGTCCTGGGCGTTGATGGTGGACGCGTCTTTGAGTGAGTCAGTTGCGGTTTAGGGGCGTGGTGAGATTTAGGGGTTTGAGTGATGAACGCGCCCCTAAACCAAGAGCAGAATCCCATTCTCATATCTCTGGTTGACGGGAGGTGAGTCTGCTGTGACGGGTTGAAAGATGGAAGCCGAAAAGAAAAGAGCGTAAAACAAAAAAGAAAGGCCGTTGTTTCCCTTCTCTCCCAGTGTCCGATTTCCCTTCCTTGTGTTGGTGTTGAGTGGATTGCCCAACGCAAATGCAATCCGTCCCAAGTGGCAGTAGTACGTATGTAGGTTGTTTATTGGTTAAGTGTATGCGTGTGCAAGGCCGTAGTGACTGTACTATGTATGCGCGTGCGGGACTCCGCCAATGCCAACGCCAATGCGAATGCGGGACAGGGAGCCAGGTGGGCAGAAACGTATCCTGTACAGTTAAATAGGCACTACGTACCTAATAATACCTAATAATTCTAGGTTGCCTTTGACTCAGCTTCAATTCAGCCAGCTCATTGGGCGTTGCGCTTCTAGAAGTGACTTTCAGGCTTATGAGTGGGCGGTGATCTGGGGGGGAGAGCCCACAAAAACTACCCTGCGCGCCCATGCATCCAATTTATAAAGCGAGATGAATTAGGACACGGGGCCTTTAGTCCACTTGTTTGAGAAAACCAACTACTCTGTTCCTTTAATGTGCTCCTGTACATAGTATGCTGGAATGTTCTTTAGATCTGTCACTGGGAACTCGTTCTGATTCGACGGACGGCCCGGGACTCTACGGACGCGTGTGCGTGACTACCCGAAGCGGGCAGCGTCAAATGCGCGTGGCGACAATCGCCATCCAAGTCGCGCCTTGGAATAGGGGCCCCCCCTAATTGAATCAGAAACCAGAAGTTGACAAGACGGGAACGGGAATTATTATTGCCATCATTGTAATTTACCATGTCAAGTCGATGCAAGACTTTGCACCACACTTTGCACCACACTTTGCTTTGGACACACGACCGCAATTTCTAATGTTGCCCATTTCCTGTCCTCATCTCCCAACGCCCGGTAATCTTACATTTCAATTCCGAAGCTTTATTGTTCTCATGTTCATGAATGACCCTTTCTCCCTTTCCCCCCTACGTTACTTATAACTCTTCCTCTACCTCCATTTGATCGCCACCCGCGGCCGCTCCCTTGCCCCCACCAACGTCCTTTTTAGGCATCGTCGCCTCCTTATCAATCATCTGTCTCGATACTGATACAATGTTGTCCTCGATAAGTTCCTGGCCAACATCCTCGAGATGCTTCTTCGGATCCAGCTTGCCGACGTAGCGTGTCTTGAGCTGTTCCTTAGTCAGCTCTGTCTCTTCCTTCACTCGCTTCTCGTAGCCGTCGGCCAAAGTGACCAGACGCTGTAGTCGGTCCTTATTTTTCGAGCCTTCCAGTCGGAAATCGTCCATCTCAAGCGCCTCCGTCCAAACGTGCTTATGAAGGTTCATCAACATGTTCTCCTCTAACGCTGTCTTTCGGTAGTTGATCGCGATCGAGTAGTAATGTCGGTTCAAGCCGTGAATGAGCGCCTGAATCGATGGCTTATTGAGGTGACCCAGGTTGCTGGTGCTCTGGCGAGGCTCCTGGCCCATCATCAAGAGCTGGGGGTTGATAAGACGGAAGGCGTCGATGACGACCTTACCTTTCACCGACTGGATGGGGTCGATGACGACGGCGACGGCTCGAGGGTTCAGCTGCTCAAAGGACTGCTGTGTGTTGATATCGACTGATGACAACCAGCAGCCAAAACCAGGGTGAGAATGGTACCAGCCAACGACTGATTCAGGTCTATTCGGGTGTTAGCTCGCCGACAAGTCTTGGATATGCCCGCCTCTTGCTCTAAAGCTTATGACGTACCGTCCTGTTTGCCGCAACATGTCCATCATCTTGGTCTGGAAAACTGGATCGACAGCTTCGACACTGACACCTGTACCACTTTGAGGCATGGCAAATACGTCCATAACCTTAACGGTAAAGTCATCCACAAACTCGCCCAACATCAAACCCATCACTTCCATAGGTACACCTGCACGACCGTGTCGGAGCATCTTCAGCAATGCCAGAGAGGATATGTAGACGGTTTCGGAGTTGTCGATGAGATTGGTATTGTCCTGCATATTATCCACGTTAGAATGATTTTTTTTAAGAAATGCTTGAACAGTGAAGCAAAACGAACCGTGCCGTGGGCGCCTCCAGAGATGCCAATGCCACCACCACCTAATAGGTTCCTGAAGCGCTCCATTATGTGAGAGAGAATTAATGCTCAAGGATGCGTCGAGATGACAGAAAAAAAATTAAACGAAAGGCAGAGATGAGTAGAAGCGTTGTGATTATTGAGAATAGGGCGTGATGGAAGGGCAGTCGTTATGATGGGAGCTCTGGTGAAGAGGTAGGTGTAGGTGATTTACGTTGACGCAGCTCCGGAAGCCTGGAGAGCCACAGCTCGCAGCTTAGTCACGTGCCTCAGTAGTTCTGGCTGGTTGTCAGCTCAGACGTTTGTCATGGCGGGCAGAGCTTGCAATACAGTACAAACTGATAATCTGCACGGACTTCATACGTGAGGAAGGGAAGGGAAAGGAAAGGGACAGGGGGGCTTTCTATTGTGGACCATTGACGACACTAGTTGATGGGCAATGCCGAGTGTCTGGTAGGTTTGACGCACCGATGTTATTCCGCGTCGTGCCTCGCTGCTGGGGAGGCCCGTGGTGTTTGCTTCGCATCCCCAGTCGTATTGTTCATGTAATTCTTGCCGTCGCTTCTGCACTTTGACAAACGATCTTCCCCCGTATTTGTCAATCATGTTGAGCTCGCTCTGAGCCAAATCCTAATACAGATTACACGTCCCTCACCGGTCCAAACATCTGATTTTTCCTTCCCCCCTTATTTCCGTCTTTTACTTCTCTTTTGCGACACACTCCATCTCCCGAAGCGCAACCATGGGAGACATCACGGTGAATCTCGGCTCCACGGCCCTCAATGGCTCTTCGCCTAAAAAAGTCGCCTATTTCTACGATTCTGATATCGGAAACTATGCCTATGTTACTGGGCATCCCATGAAGCCTCATCGCATCCGTCTGGCGCATAGTTTGATTATGCAGTACAATCTCTACCAGAAAATGGAAATTTACGTGAGTCTCCTTACCTGCTCCGAGCTGGCGCCTCGACTTGAACATGGCTCTGGCGTCCCTGATTCCCTCTATTTGCTAAACGGCAAATGCCAAACAGCGAGCGAAACCCGCGACCAGAGGTGAAATGACCCAGTTTCACACGGACGATTACATCGACTTCCTGCAAAAGGTCACACCAGACAACATGGATAGCTTCATGCGCGAGCAGGGCAAATACAACGTCGGAGATGACTGTCCTGTTTTTGATGGGCTTTTCGAATTTTGCGGCATTAGTGCCGGTGGCAGTATGGAAGGTGCTGCTCGTCTGAACCGAGAGAAGTGCGACATCGCTATCAACTGGGCTGGTGGCCTTCACCACGCTAAGAAGTGCGAAGCAAGTGGCTTCTGCTATGTCAATGGTGCGTGCCCTGAGTAAATCGCATTCTTCCCGCGGGTCTAATGAAACTTTAGATATTGTTCTGGGTATCCTCGAGCTCCTACGATTCAAAAAACGAGTCCTTTACATTGACATTGACGTGCACCACGGCGACGGTGTCGAGGAAGCCTTCTACACTACTGATCGTGTCATGACCGTGTCTTTCCACAAGTACGGCGAGTACTTCCCCGGAACTGGCGAGCTTCGAGATACCGGTATCGGCCAGGGCAAGAATTACGCGGTCAACTTCCCTCTCCGCGACGGTATCACCGACCAAACGTATAAGTCGATCTTCGAACCCGTAATTGAGAATGTCATGAAGTATTTCCAGCCAGAAGCAGTCGTTCTGCAGTGTGGCGGAGACAGTCTGTCAGGCGATCGATTAGGCTGCTTCAACCTCAGCATGGACGGCCATGCTAACTGCGTAAACTTCGTCAAAAGCTTCAATCTTCCGACTCTGGTTCTTGGAGGTGGTGGTTATACCATGAGAAACGTGGCTCGCACTTGGGCTTTCGAGACGGGTGTGCTTGTTGGGCAGGAAATGGAGCGTACACTTCCATACAACGAATATTACGAGGTTTGCTATACACACAATCAAACACGAATTCGAGGCCCATGCTAACCATCATCAGTACTATGCTCCTGACTTCGAGTTGAACGTCCGTTCCTCGAACATGGAGAACTCGAATAGCCGAGAATATCTTGACAAGATCACTGCGGCCGTCATCGACAACCTTCGACAAACCGGACCCGCCCCATCCGTTCAGATGCAGGATGTCCCCCGAAAGCCCTTTGGAGGTATGACGGATGAGGAAGAGGCCGAACTCGACGACCTTGATGAGGACGAAAATAAAGATGTACGAATGACACAACGCCGATGGGAGAAACGCGTCGAACATGAAGCCGAATTTGACCCCAGCGATGACGACGAGATGGCTCGAAACAATGGTGCCACGAGACCCAAGGAAAAGAAACGCACTTTTACCGATTTCCGCAAGAGCGAAATGGAGGTTGACAGTGGTGACACATCCCCAGCACCTGCTACGAATGGTACCTCTGCCGAGGAGCCAACAGAAGATGTGCACGATATCAACGACGATACCATTGAGGATATTTCCGCTCAGGAATCAGTAGAGAAGGAGCAGCAGCAGCCTGAGGTGAAAGAGGCCGCAAAACCAGAGGAGTCTCCCAAGGAAGCCGAGAAGCCTAAGGTTGATGGTGACGGTGACGTTGGAATGGCCGACTCAACCACCGCGGACGACACGACCACCATTAAGGAGGAGGAGGTCGAGCCTGAAGCAGCTCCCGAGAAGCCACCAGCCGAAAAGCCTGCCGAAGTGGAAGCCCCGGCCGTCAAGGAGGCCAGCCCTGAAGCACCCGCAAAGGAGCCCACACCAGAGTCCAAGGTGAGCAAGGATGATGCTGAGAAGCCCTCTGAGACGACAGAAGAAAAGCCCAAAGAGAGTGAGCCCGATGCCATGGAGGTTGATGTTGAGAAGGACAAGCCGGAAGAGACCAAGGAGAAGACCAAGAGCCCCAACCCCTAGGCGGGTTGGGGATTGTTTTGATCTGCGGGGGATTCATGACGACTGAGGGGTGGTCAGTATGGCATTTCCCCAATTCTTGTGTTGATTTTTAGAGACTTGGGTATCGAGCTCTAAGGGATTCCGACCTGAACATCATGTATCTATAGTGTTGGCAACAGGCGGCCTGAGGCGTTCCAGGCGTAGGGGTTACTGTCAGTTGCGGAAAGCAAATGGATTATTATCTGCAGAGAGGGCGCGGCTCAGAACTTGCGCTCGAAAGGGATTCATGTGGCCCTGAGTACAGGACATATAATATTTTGAAGTTTCAATCACAGCGTAGGTATGGAATATCATTAGATTTACAAGAAAAAAAAAAGCAAATGTATCGTCTAGTTTGACAGCTTGTGTACAGTGTGCAGCATAGCGTGGAAGGGAAAGAAAGCACTGGTGAATCGCCCATGAGTAGCAGTCAACTTGAGGGAATGTGTTCTGATTATGTTCCATGTTGCTGGTACTGGTGTTTGTTAAAGTGCTGCTCTCATATTTCCTGCCTATAAAGTTACCACCACTCACCCCGCATTTCATCTCAATCCTAGCTGTTTGCATATGTACAGATTACATTGCTAAAGACATTCTACCATAACATCTCGATTGCAGTGCCAATGTAAGTAAGTACCTTGTAAGGTAAGGCACATGTAGCGCACATTAGCACAGTTGATGCTTGAGGCTCAACTCCGAACTTCATCCGGACCAATCACTGCCTCCCAAGATGGCTAACTCGGTCCAGGCTGGAACCCAAGTGGGAAGCTGACCTTTACTCTTTAGGTTGGCCTTGCGGGGATCAAAAAAATAAATTAACTACCATACTGGCTCTCGCAGACAGCATCACTTCTACACTCCCATTCTTCGCTTCGTCGACTATTCTTCCATTGCCCCCCAAACCAGCCTCCATGCTCCTATTCCATCCAAACCGCCTCTCGTAAATGTAGCCTCAACTTCATTCCCATATTGGCTTCTTCCAGCGGCTCTCGCTAGCCTGTGACGTCCCCAATCGCTACTTTGGTCTCCCCCGGCTTGACTCACTCCCCCTCCATCCCCCGCCACCTTCTTGATCGCATTATAGCGATTCCCTCTTCGCAAAAAAGAAACTTTTCCAACCGAAATCGCCATATAGCTTCTCCTCTTTTCTCAACTACACAACATGCCGACTCCAGCCCCCGTGGAAGGCGAAGGCCCTTCTGCCAAACTGCAGGTCTGGAAGGATGCCCTCTACGATCGTTGCCGCGACTCCGGCGTCGACATGTTCTCCCAGGAGGACCTTCTTCGCCTCGATGTCATTCCGAACCGCGACCTGATGCTACTTGCCCGCGTTGTACAGTCCCTCAGCGATGACAAGTTGTTCATTACCATGCGCGAGGCCTCTGGTCAGGTCTTGTGGAAGTGGCGAGACGCACAGGAGGCGCACAAGTATGTTGCGCGCAACCCCGTCGCAAGACACCCTCTCGTAACTCTTGGTTAACAATTGGATCTTCAGATACAAGCAATGCTCGACTGATGAACAAGTCATGGTATACTCTCTCATCGACGACTCCGGTGGCGATGGTATCTGGTCCCAAACTCTGCAGAAACGCCTGAACATGCACGATTCCGTCCTCAAGAACGCCCTGAAGCAGCTCCAGACCAAAGGCCTTATTGCCCCCTTCAAGAATGTCGAACACCCCAATAAGAAGATGTATATCAAGGCCTCTATTCGGCCAAGCGATCGCGCCACTGGAGGGCCATGGTACACTGACCAGAACCTTGATGAGGCCTTCATTGAGGATCTGCAGAGGGTTGTTTTCGACTTCATCAAGCGCCAGAGCAGCTATCACAGTACCCATGGAGGCGGTGCGACTCGCACGCAGACTCCGAAAAAGGGTATCGTAAAGGGAACCTTGGACAAGGGCAAGAAGCGAGATGCGAGTCAGATGGAAGAGCCTCCCTCTAAAGCAGTCAAGACCTCTAGCACCGCCACTCCGAAACGAGACGCGCTCTTGCCCCTGCCTGCTGGATACACTGGCTACCCGACTGTCCGCGACATTGCCCGTCTCCTCTCCACGAGCGGCATTACCCACAACACCATTCTCTCCGAGATGGATGTGAAGAAGCTCATTGATGTGTTGGTCTGGGATAATTTGATCGAGCCAGTCAAGGTTGCGGGCAAGGTCGGCTTCAGAGTTTGCCGCATTGCCAAGCAATCACTCGAGAGCTGGGCAGGCCGTGATGATCCGACAGGCCGTGAAGGCGGGCCGGCACCATATGAAAGCTCCTTTACCGAAGCCCCCTGCGGTCGCTGCCCCGTCTTCGAGCTCTGCGAAGAGGGCGGACCTGTTGGCCCAAGCAATTGCGAATATTTCAAGAAATGGTTAAGCGATGATTAAATACTACGCATGGAATTTCAATGTCATCCCAGCAGACAAGGCCAGGTTGGAAAGGATCGTGTAGCAGTGACCTCCATTCACTGCTGAAACCAATGTATATTCGGTGGAAGGTGGAGTTTTTCTTGGATCATGGGTTCTCTTTTTTTTTTTTCATTGGGGCATAGCAACGGCGCGCGGG
Source organism: Mariannaea sp. PMI_226 (assembly GCA_024336345.1). NCBI lineage: Eukaryota > Fungi > Ascomycota > Sordariomycetes > Hypocreales > Nectriaceae > Mariannaea > Mariannaea sp. PMI_226. Next base: position 3,129,997 of record JANFOG010000001.1, on the reverse strand, counting down.
TATAGAAAAAAAAATCAAAATGGCCTGCTCGGTCATCCAGCATGGCATCTAAGCTTGGCCGATTGACAAGGATCTATCTTATAGCGGCCAAGCTTTCCATGTGTCCTTGTTCATGACAGGACTCTTTAGTTAGAACTTGTACCTCATACACATATTACAACCAAATGAGAGGGCATGTCAAAGTGGACACAATCAGACACGAAAATCAGGAGCAATTGCAATGTAAAATGCAAGAATTTGAATGGGTTGACATTGTTCAGTAGCTAGCACATAAGCCAGCTTTTGAATCACCGATCACGGTTGCTAGTCCTCATTGAGGTCATAAGTATGTCATTTTCTGATCAAAATCCCAAATCATCCAGTGCCCAAGCTCGTCAAACGTTTACAGGGCACCAGAATCAACAATGGTAGGGCGCTTGCTGTACTTGACGGTACCGCCCTGGGAGCCAGTGGCCTCAAGAGCCTTAACAATGTCAAGAGACTGAGCGTCGGCAACCTCGCCGAAAACGACGTGGCGGCCGTCGAGCCAGGAGGTGACGACGGTGGTGACGAAGAACTGAGAGCCGTTGCTGTGAAGTTGAAATTTAGCAACGGATTGTACGCCTGTTGGGAAAAGAATTGACTTACGTGTTAGGACCAGCGTTGGCCATGGAGAGCAGACCAGGGCGGTCGTGCTTCAGGTTGAAGTTCTCGTCAGCGAACTTCTCGCCGTAGATGGACTTGCCACCAGTGCCCTAGGAGAAATGTAAGTTCTTGGTCAAAAATATAGGCACAGGTAGGGAAGGGAAGCTCGTACGTTGCCACGAGTGAAGTCACCACCCTGAAGCATGAAGTCGGGGATAATTCGGTGGAAGGAAGAGCCCTTGTAACCGAAGCCCTTCTCGCCAGTGCAGAGAGCTCGGAAGTTCTCGGCAGTCTTGGGAACAACATCATTGAAGAGGTTGAAGTTAATTCGGCCGGACTGGGCTGCACGCAGAAAGATGGATGTCAGCTGAAATTCAATGGGAAAAGCGGGCGGGGAAATGGGAGGTGATTGGCAAAGGGTTGCTAGTAAAGCTTCTCATGCCAAGCACGCAGCAAACTGCGGGCAGAACATGCGGTCTTGACAACGACGCCCAAATTCAAGCAGTTGTTGAACAAGACTGAGCATTGTCTCGATGGTGTTGAGTGAGCTCATGAAGCTACATTACTTACCCTTAACGGTGGAGGTAGGGCGGCCGTTCTGCATAACGGGACCCTCCCACTCAATATCGAAGTAGCTTTTGCAGTTGTCAGCACCGTCATTGTAGTCATCAAGAGCCAGAGAAGCAAGAGGTAGATAAGGAAAGCAGGATGAAAGACGAATTGAGGACACTTTCAAATGTAGGAGGAACTTACACCTTGCTAGACATGATTGTGGATGCTGAGAAGAATCGGACAGCGTTCAGAGTGTTTGAAGAGTTTACAAGTTGAGGAAGAGAGAAAGATCTCGGAGCAGAAAAGTAGGAGGTATGGCGGGGTAGGAGGGGTCGAAGAAGAGTTGGTCTCATTTTGAGCAAGCTGGAGGGGCAAATGTTAGCGCGGGGCCGTTGAGCCAATAAAGCCGTGAGGAACTGCTGGTGAGTGGGGTGATGAGGAAGGTGCAGATCACGTGAAATGCAAGGGAGGGGGGAGGTGGGCGAGAGTTTTAGGTGCTTTGAGCTGTGCCTGCACTGCCATTTGCCATGAGGTCACCGTGGTCTGGGTGGGGTCAAATGGGGGAGCTCAAAGAGCTTTTTGCTGACGACGGTTCAGCAAATCCAACTGGCAGCCGACCGATTGTTGCTCAATTCCCACGCGTTTCTGGGAGCAGCCGCTGTGGCTGTTGCCACGGATGAGGCAGGTCGTCGACATGAAGCAACAATCCATTCGGCAAGACAGTGCTTCCTCGTCCGCTGCTCAATGGGAGGGGGCGTTTCGGGTTCAGGGGGGATCATTGAGTAAGCTTGGGTGGTGGAAAGGTAGTTGCCGGGCCACGCACACCACACACACGCCCATGCTCAGCCCACGCCCACGCCCACCCCAGCCCCCAGCCCAGCTCAGGAAGAATAGGTACTCGTTGTATTTTTTGCTCAGAAGGACGAGTGGCCCTGAGGCAGAAAATACATTGCAGGCTTTGTCCCAACAACAATGCCCATTGGAGGGATCGTGGACTGCGGCCCTGTGCAGTGGATTCTGACAGTCGCTTCCTCCACTCCTTTCCCTCTTTGCCCTGAAGAGACGTGGGACCTCCGTGGCGGAAGCAGGATGCTGGTTGGCAAACTCCCGTAAACCCGGTTGATTTTGTTGGACCAACCAAGGTCGTTTTGTTGGAGGGATGGCTGGCTGAATGGGGAGCACCGAATCAATGCCGGCCTCATCCGAGTTTCCCATGAGCGACTTTTCTTGGGATGCCAATTGGTATTGGGTGAACACAGCCTCGAGCCCGGTTTCCATTGAGAAACATCTGTTGCGGTGGCTCGCTCCCTCTCTTCCACATTGAGACGGCTCACTCCCAGTGCGGTGAGGTGTGTATGACGAGTGGAAAGATGACGCAAAAGGATCGAGCGTAGAACATACCTTTGAGTGAAAAGTCCACCTGGAAAGAAGGAAAAATACAGAGTCGAAGTAACGAGATAGTACACGGGATAATAAACCCTGATACACGTGCTGTTGATGGACTTTTGGACTGGTCTTCAAGATGAAGGGAGAAAAAGTTTGGCAAGTTACAACTGGCTTTCAACCAGCCAGGAAAGGCTTAAGAGCCTGAAGTCTCAGGTACTGACAGAGCTGACTCCAGCCGAGCGAGCACCGACCCGCCAGTAACTTCTACCGCCAGACAGCTGGCTACAGGACAAAATAATTGAATTCCTTCCCATCAAAGCAAAATAGACCAGATGCTTTGCAATGAACTTTTAATGCAAGCAACATATAAGTCGAGGTCCCCAATCCACACCTACTTAATTGAACAGGGTCTGCAATTTGCATCGCTGCGCCCTATCTTACTTCAGTTGTTTTGGCAAAAATCGGAGGCTTCGGTAGAGCTACCAAGGCCAGGACGTACTCCATACCTTTAGAGCTAGGTACCTTACCGAAGTCAGGAAATTTGCCTTAGTCAGCTCAGTCCCAATCTTGGGGTAAGTCAAATTATCACGTGATCCTCGATCCGATCCGTGCTGGCATTGGGCTCACGTCACCTTGTGGCCAGAAAGTTCAGGTGTCCAGGATCATCTTGGCGCAAAGGGGCGACCTAGACCGTATCGTACCTATTTCGAAAGCCCAACTCTCACATCCTCGCAACGACATCACAGGTCTCTCGCGCCTGCTCATCCCCCCAGTCGCTCGTGACATATTTCAGTCTCTACCACTTCTTAATCCTTCGTCATCATGGATTTCAACGACTTGAAGTCGACGGTCTCCAACCTGACCTTGTATGACCTCAAAGCTGGTTTCCGCAAGGCACAAAATGGTAACACCCAAGCGCTCTCTTCTGTTGCGCGCGGATAACTAACAAGATTGCGCAGCGGTAATGAACTTTACTGAGATGGAAGCCAAGGTTTGTATCCTTTTCATGAGTGATTCAATGGGTCATCATGACAAGCTAACAACATGCAGGTCAGAGAGGCGACCAATAACGAACCTTGGGGAGCATCTTCAACTTTGATGCAGGAGATTGCCAACGGCACCTTCAACTAGTACGCCACTTATATACACCACATATTAGAAGCGTCATCGGCGATTACTGACCCGGCAATTCAGCCAAACACTCAACGAAATCATGCCCATGATCTACCGTCGTTTCACAGAGAAGTCCGCCGAGGAGTGGCGTCAGATCTACAAAGCTCTCCAGTTGCTAGAATTTCTTATTAAGCAGGGCTCTGAACGAGTTATCGACGACGCCCGCAGCCACATTTCACTACTCAAAATGCTTCGACAGTTCCATTTTATCGACCAGAATGGCAAGGATCAGGGTATCAATGTTCGAAACCGAGCAAAGGAGCTTGCCGAGCTTCTCGGCGACGTCGACCGTATTCGTGCGGAGAGAAAGAAGGCGCGAGCTACCAAGAATAAATACACTGGCGTCGAAGGTGGAGGTCTCGGCGGCGGCTTCTCAAGCGGGAGCTCCGGCCGATATGGCGGGTTTGGTAGTGAGAGTGGGGGTCAGCCGGCTGGCTATGGTGGTTACTCTGGCGGCGTCTACGGTGATGGTGGCGGTTTCGGAGGACAGTCAAACGACTGGCAGGACTCTAGCAGCCGTGGCGACCGATTCGAAGAGTACGATGAGTTCGATGAGGGTGAACGGCCAGCCCCGACCAGAGTTCCCAAGCGCCCAGAGCAGCGAGTTGGCGTTAAGAAGACAACGGAACCTGCAAAGCCTAAGGAACCTGAGGTTGACCTATTTTCCTTTGATGACACCGTGCCTGGTTCATCAGCCGCACCTCAACCCCCCATTCAAGCCAGCTCTGCCCCCGCAAATGACGATGATGACGAGTTCGACGACTTCCAGTCCGCCGCTCCTGCTACTCAAGCACCTGTATCTTCCAGCGCCTTTGGACAGACAGCTATACCCCCTGTGACTTCAACGGCCTCATCAACTGCCCAGTTCGCGGCTCCTCAGCCAAGATCGGCCCCTCAACAAGCCGATATCAGCCACATGGTCAACATTTCGTCCATCTCTCCGGCACCCAGCTCAAAGGGAACTCCAGGTGCCAATTACTCTGCCTTTAGCATTCCGGCTGCTGCTCCTCCCCAATCTGTGGCTCAGCCTAACGCTGGCTTCCAGTCTTCTGGTCCCAACTACTTTGGTGGAATTCAAGCCCAAGCATCCAACACCAGTACGACCCACAGTTCTGGTCTGTCAGGACTTCCGCAGGCATCATCATCATCTAATGTCCCCATGACCATGGGGAACATGAAGCCTGTCACCAGCTCTTCAGTCCAGCCCGCTGCTGCTGGCGGCGATGCCTTTGGAGCTCTGTGGGGTAAAGCCAGCGCTGGTATGAAGAAGTCAAGCACTCCTACCGCTGGGCCTGCCCTGGGACAGCTGGCTAAGGAGAAGAGCAGTGCTGGCATCTGGGGAGCTCCAGCCGGAGCAGCCAGCGGCAACAACAGTACCCCCAAGACCGGTGGCTCTGCAATGGATGATCTGCTTGGTTAGTCACGGGTTGGTAAAAGATTGCATGTCCGATATATAGCAGGTCACGACCTAGACCTGAGACAGCCCGATTCGATGGGGGCGCGAAGGGGATGATCAGATTTCTGCAGGTCCACCCAACGGCCCTTGAGAATGTGTGGATAACCAAAGCTGTTGGCCTAGCATGCTATGTTTTTTTTTTATTATATTAATTATAGGGGATCCTAGATAGGCGTCTGGCGCAAAAGACCAAAAAACGTGTTGATGAAACGAAATGAACAGACATGTCAGGTGCTGTTGAAACCTAGTGTTACTGTAGTCATGATATTGATTGATGGGCGTGACGCCCAGTGTTACTGTGATCATAACCTGTAAGTATAGGTCGATCAAGCCTGCCAAATCGTGCGATCAACAGATGGGTGGGATGCGTTCGATGATCAGATCTTTCAAGTTCATGCTGCTAAACATAGAAGAGCCGCTCCAAGTTCATGTCCCCGGGTTCAAAATTAGATTGGGATTGGACTGGCCACGGCTGTGATGAACCAGATATGGCGTGCCTGGCCAAGCTCAGTTTGGGAAGAGCCCTGATAGCTGGGCCAACCAGGGCACACCTCAGGTACACCTCAGGTTCAACATCTGGGCCCATTGACCTCTAAGTTCGTCTCACCTGAAAGGAAACTGGGATGATGCATGTCTGGAAGGCTAGGTATCGGGTCTCGCCCAAGAGTGCACTCCAATCTCGCCCAGTCTGCGGCCGCCTCTTCAAACTTTGACTCAACTGCCGGGGACCTTTCCCCTAGCTCGCGCGACCAAGGCCTCATCTTGTCCCAACTACCCACCACCGTGACCATGAAGCTCGCCTGTCCAATCGTTGCCCTGCCCGGGACCATGATCTGCGGAACGCCTCAGAATCCCCCTGAGCCGCAAAGAAAAGTGAAAGTTTGTGCTCCGGGTCTCTCTCCATCTGCGCGGCTATCAAAACCACTAATGAAGATGAGCCATAAGCTGACCCTTGTCATCTGGAGATGGTGGCACCAGGGCGTCGGGCCAATGAGCGCCGAGAATCAAGGGTTCCACCAGACGGGAATGGAAAAAGATCAGGTTCCACAGATGGTGTCGAGAGTCTGATTGGATGCGATATCCAGGGGTGGGTGAACCTCATCCATCCACGACTTGATACACCGCGCCTGTTGCTGATGGAACGCAGGCAGCTTGTGTGTACCTTGAGTCTGGTAGCCAAAATGTATACATCCAGTTGTACCCTTCCCCAGCACTTGTTATCGTCCTCATGTCATGGCGTTTGTTGAGAAGCGCGAGACGACTTCCCAGTCATGATGAAACAGGTCCATGGTGGGAACCATCCAAATGTTGTTGGCCTATGGGAGGTTTTCTTGGGCGGCTGCTTTCATTTGAACCATCCAGTCTAATCCTGGCCTCATGGTCGCGTTAACTTTGACCGTTCTGGTAACTGAGCAGTCATTATTTATGTTTATTTTAAATTCACTTGCGTGTTATTTTTAGTTTGTATCATTTGCTTCTTGCAATGGTGTGTTCAATATTTTTCTTTCATTTTCGTATAAATCTGCCGTGTCCAAACCATCGATCAATCTCTTCCCTCCCTTCTCTCCCCAGTAAACACCACCACTCAAGCAACACAATCCATCTTTCCTTTTCCTTTTCTCTTTTTCTTTTTTTCCCTTTGTCAGTTTCTTTTGTCAATTTTTCTTATTTCCTATTCTTCATTGCATTGTTGATTTACATTCAGTTAGATACTGTGTTATCAACCCAATCAGCTCCTATTTCTTCCTCTGTCGAAACTCCACGAAACTAGAGGGAAAAAAACTCACTTGTCGCTATCTCTACTTTTCTTCGCTATTCACTCTTCCTTGGAAATCAAATACGATAAAAAAAAACACCCAACAACACCCTTTTCTCAGACTTCTGCTCGCCTTTTCTCTGAGGCGGGACCTTAGATATCAGCCAAAATTTCCTCCCCTACTCCCTCCATCCCCTTCTACTCCAAGCACCTCCCGCTGCGAACGGCCGGATCATCGCGACCTCGTCTCTCTATTATCACAGACAAGTTCGGCAAGATGCATTCTCCTCCCGCTCTCGGTGCCCTAGGCGTGACCTTCACTGCCATGCGAGGCATGCAGTTCGTCTCCCTCATTACTATCATTGGCCTGACTGCCAACTTCATCTCGGAAATGGTCTCAAATGACTATGCTGCTCCCTCAGCTCTCATTGGCACCCTGGTTGTGGTAAGTCTCCTTCTTGTCTATCTTCTCCTTGTTGAGTTCGGCAACTTTGGGCGGAAAAAAGAATGAAAACAGCTCGCAGAGTTATGGTCACTAACGGCACTATCCAGGCCTCCATTGCCGTTCTCTACATTGTCATTAGCTACATTCTCTACTGGGACCACATGCTTCCTCTCCTCATCGCTGCCGGCGCAGACTCTTTTATCCTAATCGCTTGCATCGTCGTTGCCTGCACTGTTGGCAAGCCAGTCAGCTACCTGTCTTGCCCCAGGTTCCCTGCCAATGGCAACACTGCCAACTTCATCCACTCGCTGTTCGAGAATGTCTACAAGCATAAGAGCAACGTCTACCAGTGGGTCGATGGGGACAAGGCCTCTTGCTACCAGATCAAGGCCATCTGGGGTCTCAGCATTGCGCTTTGCATCCTCTTCTCCTTTTCCGCCATCGCTTCACTATGCCTGTGGAAGCGCACCAAGGGTTCTTCCCAGCCCAAGACTATCGATGAGGCTTGAGGGCGCGGCCGTGGAGTCGAAGCAGGGGTGGTGACTGCCGAGGCTGGGCTCGAGAAGCCCATTGTTGCGACTTCGACCCGGAGTCGAAGCCGGAGCCTAGGAACGGTGGCCATGGCGCATCAAGAGAAGCCTTTTCATGACACCGGCAACTCTGAGAGTGCGCACCAATCATGGTTTCCCCCGCCCTCCACGGCGCCTATTCATGCGAGGCGAGTCTCAGTGAGAGAAACGCCAGGGCCCATTGGGGAGCTCCCACCACTCCCTCCCCTTCCAGCTGTGCCACCAAAGAGTCCTGTCCTTCACCAGCCCGTTCCTCGAGCCCCCCCTGCACCCCTCCTGGCTCTCCCTCTTCCCTCGCCTGCATTTTCTGACGAGGGGCCTTGGAGTCCTCTCTTGGATAAAATCCAATCCAAGCGGAAGACGATACTGTCCAGGATTGAAGGCTGGTGGGACTTGAACTTGATCGAGAAGAGACAGACTCTATTTGGAGGACGTAAAATGGCGTGAATTGTGATGAGAAGATGCCGACATAATGTTGCAACTCCTCCAGGAAAAGGCTAATAATGAATGTATTGGATATCTTAGTTTTTGGTTTGGTTTGGTTTAGTCTGGGTTGTGGTGTTGTTCCTCGCCACCGCAGGTAATATCTACGGGTTAGATTGGTTTTTCATCAGAATGAAAGAAACGAAGAAAACAGAGATAACATAGTCACAGAGAGTAAAAAGAAATTGAACCAGGAGTTTTAGTATACTGTTTCATTGTTTACTGTAAAGATGGCAAGTTGCATACTGAGTGATTCTTCAGTCTTATTCCCATTTACAATTCCCATTCATTCATCACGCCATAAATGTCAACCGAGTCCAATCAAATGCATTGCAAAGCCATGTTCCAGCTCGTGTTCGCATCATCCAAACTTGCTTGCTTCCTTCCATCCATTCTCAATTCCTTCACCAAAAACAAGGGGAGGGCCAATTGCGCGTCCCAGGGTATCAAATCAGCAAAACTCCATGGCCCAAGATCTTCATGCACTTGGCTACGTCCCAACTCTCATCAATCTGGTTCCTACGAGCCCAGACGGCTTCCATAATCTCCATAGCTGCCTTGACTGTTCCGAACACGCTAACCGATCCCATGCGCTGTACCATTGCTCGGTACTTGGGCTCGTCCTCGGGTTGGCAGAGGCTGCCAGCAATACAGAATGGCCAAACCAGGGTCCTGAGACCTGTGTCTTGAGGTAGCTGGGTCAGGAGGTTTGTCATACAGCAGACTGAGACGCGGATCTCAGGGCATGAAGGCTGCCAGCCGGAGATGACGACGTAAAGATACGTCAGAGCAGCTTGGAGCCAAATCACGTTGTTGACAAGTAAGCTGGGAGATTGATCGGTAAGGCCTGGTTGGTGGGCTGGCAGCTGGTGCTGCCCAAACGCAGTACTTGGGGCAGCCTGCATACAAGATGCGTCGCCATCCATTGCCTCCAAGCCTGCCTTAATAGCATCCTCCATGACCTTTCCACGCTGGACCAGCTCGGTCGTAGATAGCGATCCAGCCCGTTTCTGCTCTTTTTTCCATGCATCCAAGGCAGCGATGTCACCGATCATCTGAACTACCCAGTTTTGCAGCCCAGTGAACTCGTCCATGAAGAGCGGTCCAGCTGTCTGGACTCCTGGTCTAGGGTTAGAGCATCCAGGAATGATTGGGTCCTGGTACTTTTGCAGTCGCGGGGCTTGCTCAAGAGTGATGCTGGACATTACATCGATGTAAAGAATATGGGCGGTAAAGAAGCGAAGAGCAGCTTGGCTAGTGCCGAATGGGCGGTGGACTCCAATGTTAGGCGGAGGCCACTTGTGACTGGAAAGGCTCTCCAGCGTTTCTGACCAGCGCTCTGGTACCGGGACAATCTGGGTGAACATGGCGATGGCGGCGTCGAGGTGCATCCGCCAATGATCCTTGTTACTGGTTGAAACCTCAAAGATGAGCATTTGAAGAATTGCCTGCAAGACCTGTAGCTTTTCCTTAGGGCCAGCAAGATCACCGGCAGCGTTGATAGAGCCCATTTCTCTCTGTAGCTCCCGTAAACCCATCTCAAGCTGGGTTTGTAGTTGGTGCACCATCTGTCCCGTGCATTCTGCATGCTCTGTGTGGCCATCAGCCAGAACAATGCTGAAGAAGTAGGACGCTAGGGAGATGGCGGTATGCCACACGGACCTATTGCTTTGTAACACATCGAGGATCCAACCACGGCCACCAGCTAACATGGGAGGACGGTAGAAGGGGAAAATATGGGGGAAGACGTAGTCCAGGTAGACCATGATGAAATGCACCTCTGCGTTAATGCCGCCGGAGTTGGACGAGTCTTCGCGAACGAGGAATTGGCTGTGCCAGGGAGCCTCTGGAGGCGAGGCGCCGCTTGTATTGCTTGAGGCTGGGGTTGATCCAGGATCTTGACTTGAAGACGGCTCGGTATCGGATCCAGACACGATAGGCTCTGCGAATTCGTGGCGGAAAGGAGTGCTCTTTTCGTCCCCGTTGGCGGCGAGATTGACATTTCGGGTGCCAGCCTCGAGCATCTCCATGTACTTGCGATCACGGCGCTGCGACGCCTGCTTCTTGACCTGGGCCTTGATCTTCTCAGCCATGGCCTTCTGCTTAGGGCCACCGTCCATCCAGTCTGGCTTCTCATCGTCGTAATGGCAGGTGATTTCGAGGGCGGCGCATCCCTCGCAGATGGGGTGCTTCTCATCACACTTCTTGCGCCGAAGGCGACAAGTCCAGCATCCCGCGTTAGAGCGAACCTTGGCAGACATGAGGTGGCGGAACATTGTGGAAGAGGGTGCGCTCGACCTCGGGAAAGGGCGTAGAATATTCTCAGAGTCAAGAGAGGTATTGTCGAGCAGTTTAAAAGTAAAGCGGTGGGTAAATGAAGGAGGAGGGTTGAATCCAATCGATTAGCAACCAACTGCCCACCAGGCTAGGTAGATATCCATGCTTCCAAAAGGTTTGAGAAATCGTTCCTTTCCTTGACTAGTATGAATCTTGATTATTCGTACGGAGTACATTCGGCCCCATTTGTCAGCCTGCACCCTTGGCCGGGACTCGGGTGCTCCTTCAGGTACCATTCCTTCACCACTAACTAATAGGTAGGTTCCGCCAACGAATAATTGAGGGGCAGCAAATATCCCCGTGCAAGCCCTTTGGTGCCCACCTAACATACCTAAATCCCTACTACAGATGCACCTATGATGTGGACTGTAGGGACCTAAAGTGCCCTTGGAACCCTACTGTGCCAAGTTGAACTATATACATACCTCTTGGTACCTAATTACGTAGCTTCGTTCGATTTGTCAGGTCCAAACTAAGGGAAAGAACCGTTCCTCACAAACTCGTGCAAAGTCCTTTTCAGTCATTGAATTTTTTCCCGAATTGTGCAGCAAGGAATGTACTAGGTCGCCCGCCCGCTGGCGCCCGCTGGCTGAGGCACAGTTTGACGTAAAATAGTGGAATATCATAAACGATGAGAAAAATGTCGAAAACAAACGTTCACGATGGTATTCTTGGTCGCCATGAAAAGGGGGGTTCGAAGATGGAAAAGTGGGGGCTAGTATAAGTATACCTAAGCAACTTATTCAACTAAATGATAGTCAGCAGAATTTCTTCTTAAAAACTCACTCCAAAAGGGCCTACCCTAGAGCGAATAGTGGCACCTAGTACTCGTTCTTAAACCCGAACTTGTATTGGGATGATGATAGGTGCCGCCCATGGTGTTCTTAGGGCGGTAATGCATGACCAAGCAATCAATAGCTCGTCAGTTTAGGGTCCAGCTTTCCTTGGCGTGGGTTAGCAGCCGATTTTTTCTTGCTTCATTGCGATACAGCTGTTTGTAGCACGGACAGAGCATTCAGCATATAAGTGAACGAGGGGACCAAAATGCTCCATACTGTACAATTACATTACAAGTCTCGCTTCTGATCAACTCTTATTGATAACAATATAGCAGGTAGTCAAAATGGGTCAATATCTTTCATCAATATGCCCAAGCAGACTAAACCTATGCGAATCTGCATACCCGAACGCGATTAGGTTTAGAATATATCCCAAGGTCCATCGTTCATAGCTCATCATCGAGATAAGCCGTTCCTCCTATCACGGTTTCCAATCTCAAAGGCAGGGCGGCCAATCTCATCCATTACGATTTGAAATCACATTCTTTGGCCAGAACGCTGCTATCTTTGTGTGACTGAGCTTAGCCGCAACAAACGGTAGCTTCGTGAGCGGCACTCGTGCCTCGACCAGCGGAAAGGGTCTCCCACTGGAAGACAAAAGCACCAAGGAATGCACCAATAAAAATACAGATGATGATGTATCCGTTGTAGTACATGGCGAGTAGCATCACGAAGTAAGCCACAGCGAACTGAACCATGTGGAGGAATGCGCGGATGGCCTGCTGGAAGATATTGGGTCGGAAAGGTGTCAGAGGAGCCGCGCAAGCAGCGACATTGCCGTTTTTACTACCACTTGAACCGGCCTCGTTGCTGCTATTGGCGGCAATAGCTGAGAAACGCTGAAGCTTGGCCTCGTGTTGGCGTATCAGGTAGGCATCAAACTCTTTCACAGATCGTCGGAGAAACTCGAGGGACATGACGAGGAGGATGACGCCGATACAGCTGCCGGCAAACATGCCTTTGGAAGTGATGTGCCAAGATTTGGAGATGAAGCACGAGTCGACAGTATACCAATTCCACAGCATCTGCGAGGGAAAGGGGTCCTGATTAGCTATCGCTCAATGAAGAACATCGAATGTGGTCTTTCGGAGAGGGGTTTGTTCGTACAGAAATCTTGCAGCCACCTCCCATGCTCATGCCACCTGATTTAGCAGTCGAGGTAGAAGCCATGTCCATTGTATGGGTAGCAGTCATGGCCAATGTGGCCGTAGAAGACATGTCAGACATGTCCATCTTGTTGGTAGTGTTTGGTGACGGGGGGTAGAGCGTATAGGTGGTAATGGGAAGTGAAGTTGTTTTGATGTGGACTGAGTGAATCACCAAGTGTGGTGACGTGTAAGAGCAGTTTATCTTGGGCTGGCAAACAGAAGTCCAGGAGAGAGTAGAGAGAAGATGGAATAAGGAATATGGGATGAATAAAGATGTCTGAGCAAAACAAAAAGGGGAAACCTTGATGAGGAGGCCGCCTTTTTTAAATCTGGCAGGATAACCTACTGGTATGCATAAAGTAAGGTAGGTAGGTCATGTTGGCTTCTTATATGGTTGCGAGACACAGCACATGCAATCCCGAGACGATGTTCACCTGAGCCGGAAGTATAGAAGGGCTTTACAAGCCCGGCAAAGGAAAATTAGAAAAGCATACAAAATTGAGAAGTAATGGATCCCTGCTCAAAGAATCTCAGTGGGCAGACAATGCCCGCAATGGCTGCCAAGATGGCTCAACTGCGCCGGTTTGAGCAAGTTTTGAATGGCCTCTCTCAACACCGGTTCCTGTGATAACCCTCCCCCATCTCAGGTGAGCTGGAAAACCACTTTAACAACAGTGATGTTATCGCGTTAGAGTTGGCGGTATGATCGGCCAGCATGAAGTCATTTTTATACGCCTTGGCATGCTCATCGAAGGAGAATGATCCGATGATAATTCTGTCTGTTTCCATGCGCTTTGGCCTACTTGAGCAAGGATGCAATGCAGTATACAAAATACTAGTTTTTACCTGCAGTAGAAGAACTGCCGGACCCTTTTTAGTCAAGCCTTAGCAGACGATCCTTCAATTCGCAAGCTCATCTACTGTAGTAAAAAAGTTGTACACGTCAAAATTCAAATTATAAGTGTATTTAGGTTGTGACTCTTGCACGCGTATGTAGCTAGGCACCTAAACTATTTACACCATGTCACAGACGGTGGCAGCCCTCCCATTGCGCATCTCCAAGGTCTAGTTAAAGGTGAAAGGGAGAAAAAATTATTAAATAAGATAAGCATCTTAAAGAAATACCGTAAATATGTATGTAAGAATATGTCCAGAAAGGAAACGAGCCGACGACGGCCCCCGGCACATGAGCAAAATATATCGTATGTTTTCATTGCTAGTTTCTGCCTCCTGTTGCATCAGTAGCCCTAGCTACTTTGGGTTGACGTTATGTTAAACATAACTATGGGAGCGCTTCTTTTTTTTCATCAAACGATGACAAAGTTGCTTTTGAACGCCTAGACCGTCTCCGAGAAGTTATTTTGAAGATTATTCTCATCATATGATAGAGAGCGAGTGTGGTATGCATATTACACCAGTCCCATAATACTAGTTATTTTGCACTGCATTCTCAGACTATCAACATTTATTGGTTATTGATTGAGACCTTAATAATAGCGAAGCGACTTTAGAACTTCATGTTCTTCTCCCTTATTCCTTCAGTGAACAAAGTGACAAATACCACCCTGGTATTGGGGTTACCTGATCCCTCTAATAATAATTAACCGACTAACTATCTCGGCTTGAAGATGAGTTATTGTATAAAGAATATCAATCCTTCATCTTGGTGGAGTTCGTTGAAGCAGGGCGGGAGTTTGAAGCTGATGGAGCACGAACCATTGTTGGTGGCACCCCTTCAGCATCCAGCGCAACCTCAGCAATCACAGTAGGCGCCTGTTGCTTCCGCGAGACATCCATTGGTTGTTCTGACTCGGAGTTATGTTGAGCTGAATCAAGATTGCTTGGAAGCCGCTCTAGGTCGATCGGAGGAATAGTTTCGGTGTGAGTCGGCCCCATGTCCTGGGAGCCGTTCTCGTTCCGCCCTAGCTTGCGTGGGGTAGACTTGCAGCAACCCATGTCAGTGGTTGTATTGAGAGCTGGTGTAGTGTATTTGCAAGGATGGAAAGCTTAGTAGAGTATAGCTAGAAAGAAATCGAGAGATGAAGAGAGAAGATATGCGCAGGTATCCAAGGGGGGGGGGGGTTCATCTGCTCGTGTTTGGACCCATGATATACTTTGCAACAAACTGGACATGGCTCCTCGTAGTCTGTGAATCACACCAATCTTAATAGTACCAGTAATTATACAAACGAAAAGGTATTGGGATAACGTATTAGTCTCACAAGAGAGCAATGACCAATCTACCATGAGCGTTTGAAGGAGGTTCGTCTTTGCATTAGGCTGGCCTAGGTCAGTCCCTGAAGTCTGCCCAAACAGGGAGTGACTGCCAACCGAAGCAAATGATTCGGCTGCGATGAGCTAGGTAATTCATAACGAGAATCTTACTCAATACTCGTTCGAGTTTCAATGCATCATCGTGCGGATTATTTCGTGCAGTTCAAGCGACGATCTCAACAGTTTTGAAGTCAGATGGTATATGCTAGTGAGCTCCTCGAAGCTGCACTAAATCTCTTGAGAACTCAATCGCTGTATATATATATTCCCATCTGTTTGCGCCATGTTGGGGCCATGGTTCTGCCTAGAAAGGGATGGCTTGTGTCCAGAGAATCAAAGCAACAAAGCTGGGCTTACTTTCTTATGTCACTTGCGCTAAATTATGTTAACAAACAACTTGTCCTATTTACTAAGAGCAAGAAAAATAGAAAGAAAAAAGAAGGGTACGTTTAACCGCATTCCTGGGAGTCATGCCGCCTGCCGCTGCCTGGTAGGTTTTCTCCTTGTGTAAAACGTCAACTCAGCACCAAAGCTTGGAGAGCTTTTGATCTAGCCACCTGAACTAAAAAACGAGGCGTTAATGATCCATGCAGTATATACCCTAAGGATCTGGACTTCCATCCTCATCGACCTATTCGAGACGTCTAGACGACATAGCCAAGTTACTGCCATATTACCCGTGCCGAACTGGTCGCCAGTGAGGGCCGCCTAACCAAGTTGTTGACTCAGGCTGACATAGTCGACAGCCGCAATTTGGCACTGGAAATCCTGGTTGGTGAGACTGCAGTGGTCTCGCTTCTTTGCCGTTGCTTGTGTTTGTAGACCTGTAGTCCTCGCTGTTCCTGTCGCGTGTACACCCTCCTCTATTGCAAGTCAGAATCAGTGTAGATAAATAGATACCTGGCATCAGACATACGATCTTTGGCTGCGAAGTTGCTTGTTGTAGAGGCTTTGAGCTTCGCCATTTCGAATACACCGAAGCTCAAAGTCAGAGTCGTCTTCCAAGAGTGGGTACGAGCAACAGCAACCCATTATGGCCATATAAATGTGCAAGTTGGAAGATCGATGTTGGGGGCGAGTGACGAGAAATGTTGGTGGCTTCGATAAGACACTCTGAGCAAGAACAGAACCCTTAAATTCTTAGAGCATGAGTCTCGAGGCAGATCTTGCAAACAAACCGTGAGCTTCCAACCAACAGCACCCGCCAGTTTGAGCATCTCCAACTATTTATAGCTACCACTGTCTATTTCAACCCATTCAAGTATTTCTCCATTAAGATTCAGAGCAACACAGAAGATAACATCGATACAAACGCTTGATGAGATCAACTGACAGCGGGAGGTCACAAGTCCCGAACAATACGTACAGTGAAGCTGATTATACCTCATAGACAGGTTCCCCCTCGGCACACTCAGTACCTTCACGTACACATCTCTCAACAGCAATTTGTGCGTCCTCGTCACCGTCCAAAACATCGAGCCAACGACTTTTAATATTATCAGAGTCCAGAAGCAGAGCAGTCACGGCAGCTGTAGTCGCACGCGAAGTCATTCCTCGTGCCAGCCTCGTTTGACCCATGAGCACATTACCAACACTTTTGTCTGTCAAACCTCCCGGTCGAACAGAGACCGCAGAGATACCGGGGCATTTCCTAGTCTCCGTGACGAGGGCCTCATCAGCCGCAACCTTGGCCTCATAATAGCGAGCAAGAAACGAGGAGTTGACTTTTTTCCAGCCTTCCCAGTCCTCCTCAGTCCACCAGGGGGGGTTGGCCCGACGTGCACCAAGATAAGAGACAAGCATGAAGTGAGTGATGGAAGGGGTTGCGACGGCGGCTTTGATAAAGTTGATTGCCGCATCACGATCAATACGAAGAACCTAGGGCAAGTAGTGAATAGTTAGCTGGCTTTCTCTGTTTATCAAGATGAGGTCATCCAAGGGGACACATACGCGATCTTGTGAACCTGTTGCTCCGGCACCTGCTCCATTGTTAGCGGACAATTTCGAACGTATTATCGTCGTGGAGTTTCCTGCTCATACCAGCAGTGAAGACCAAAGAGTCCGGTTTGACTTCGTTGACTATGGCGACAGCCTTTTCTTGGCTATCAACATGCTCCAGGTCGTGAACCAACACAGTAAAATGCCCTGGCAACCCAGCGCTGATCTTCTTCAAGTCCTCAACCTGTTCTTGCGTTCGAATGACGCTGGTCACAGACCATGACTTCTTGAGTAGGATCTGAGTGAGTAGGCGGCCAATTCGCCCGTTACCACCAAGAATGAGGACATGGCGGGAGGAAGTCATGTTTGCGAGTATGCTAAAAACAATAATAAAAGTGAGTAGGTTTACACAAAAGAATGGTCACATAATAGGCACCCATCAACGTACAAATATATATTTTACGCGCGGGGTATATGCGTGGGTGCATCACCGCTCCGCTCACAAGCCATAGCGTCTGCACCTATTCAGCTTCACTGATACAATTATGCAGGTGACCTCACTTACTTACACTAGTCGTGGTCAAAACAAAACCCACACACAGAATAGGCGTGGACGAGGTATTCGCCTGTAGCACGCAACATTCTTATTCACAAGGTCAATTGTTCCCCACCATCTTCTCACGATGTATTTGGCTCGCTCGGGATTTCTCCTCTTTGCATATGTGACTTCTCCTTGTTCAACTTGACTCGCCGACTGCGTCTTGGGGCGTGCTGGGGCCTCGAGGTGTGCCGGGATCTTGACTTTCTTCTATCACACTTTCCTCCCTCCTCTCGCTTTTTTTCCCCTTTCCCCTTCCTCTTTTCCCCTTCTTTCTCTTCTTCTTCTTTCTTTTATCTTTCTTCCTCCCCTTCTTCCTTTCACTCTTCTTCTTAGGACGCTCTCTACCAGGCCTCTGCCTGTACCGTACCCACTTCGGCCGCTCGCCTTTCCCCGGCCTCATAACCCATAACTGCATGGGCACGCCGAGACAAGCTCCCATGGTCAACAATCGATTGTCTTGTGTAGGATTTTGGAATTTCAATTCAGGGATGTGAGCTATATGGTCTATGGAAAAAGCTATGGGATGGGGGGGTCTTGAGCTTCAAATAGTTGCCATGGCGTGAGTCAATTGATTGAGGAAATAAGTCACCGACATCAAAAGAGTGTGGTAAACTGCTATTCTTAAATTGCAAGAGGATCAGCATGAGATATTATAATAAGACGAAATCTCTGCAGCGGCAATACTTGATTCTCATCTGGCTCTGTTATTGTTGCTATTCCTGAGAATGTTACTTGATACCATGTCACTAGCAAATCCCAAATACGTGCTACTCAGGCACACTTTGACTATTTCATCTAGTATATCAACTTCTAAAAAAAAAAAATTTAATAAAAAAAAAGGCTTGGGGCATCAAGGGAACTTCCATCGGAATTGTCTTGGTAAACTAGTGTAGTGAATACTGGAAGTTGATGGGAGGCAATTCGGTGGGTTTTATGCACCATTTCGGAATGGAGAGAAACCCTCTTGATCAATTCTTCATAATCCTTAGAAAGTGACTTTACATTGGTAAGATAAGAAGAGCTGAGCCGTCGTGACATAATTCCTCCTCCTCTAGCTATTCTAATAGTGTTCTTATCCTTTGTATGAATAACCACGTTGTTCGCATATTGCCATATTGTTCGCGACTCAATCTCATCCCCTAGATTAGCGTAAGCCCTCACTTGCTGTTATAAATTTGATTGCAAAGCACAGACTACCTAAATTTGCTCGCCAAAGAGTACAGGCACGGTGAGTTGGGATGCGTTATGTGCTCTTGCAGATTCACAGACGTATAGCCTGTGCGTGACCGTCGTTAATTGCAAATCACTATATCCAGGCTGCTGTACAAAAACGTAGCCGATTGCTTTAGTTTGAGCCACGTAAAGCATACAGTTCCTGAGGCTGTCCCTGTGCATCACAGCTTGAAAACTTCCACCATGAGCCATACCAAGCTCCAGCAATATTGGTCAACCCCCAAGCCACAGGAGCGGGCATGGGAGGCCAGTTAGCCCACATGCCTTCTTCAGAGGTACGGTCAAGGTTCAGCATGAAGAATGGTACCACATCGAGCATACCGGCCTTGGTCACCGTCTTCTTGCCCCAAGTCTTGAACGTTTCGCCCGCAACGGCGGCCTCGGGTGAGTCGACTGCCGGTGCCTTGGCGTGGTCAGCAAGAGCAGCGATGGTATGAATTTCGCTGTGGAAGTGGTTCTCGAAATTGTCTTTGAAGGAGTCCATGAGACTGATCATTTTCGCAGGGTCCATCGCGGTGGGCGAGTCGAGCGTGTCTAGATACGTATTGAACTCGGCGAGCCCAGCAAGGAAAGATTCTGAAAAAAGCATTGAATCAGCTTACTGCCCGTCGGTTCATGCAGCCTTAGATAGGGGGTTTCGGAAATGGCTTACCATGCTCCTCGTGGGTCTTGTTCCAAACGGCCTCATCCCCAAGAAGCTCCTTAACCTTGGGGAACAGATTTTCTTCTTCATCATCATGGTGCGACTTAACGAACCGAAACCAGGTTTGCGCATACCCGATAAAGGCGGCCTTGTCCGCATCCTTGACGTGCGGGGCCTGCAGGTAGATGCTATTGAAGCCACGAATAATGGCATTGTGTAAAAGGCACATATGAGTTGCTCCAACAGTGAAGAGATCCGTCTGCAAAGAAAGAAGATGACGTCAGTTATCAAACAGTGCTTAGATAGATTTATATTCCACGAGAGGAACTATCTGCCACGCATACGCAAAATATTTCCAAGCTCTTACCTTCTTAGTTTCATATTGAGGCGTCACGACGAGCTTCATGGGCCCGTCAGCCCACTGGCTGGTTGGCGCTGTCGACGTCATTAGGTAGGGTGAATTGTTCAGGAACAAGGCTGCAAGTATGGCTTGGATGGAGAAGAAAAGGACGATGCGGGCAAGGGACATGGCACCCAGAAATATAGAAAGAGAGAAGAGGAGAGAAGAGAAAGAAATGTCTCCAAGGAAATGCGTCTCTAGATATATACCCAACCAAGCAAGCAAAGAGGGGTACACACTGAGACATTCACCCGCGCTCACAAGGATGGATATTGAAACAGCATCTGCAAATGTACATGGAGAATTGCACACCGTGCACACACACGTAGCTATCTATATACACATGCACACCTATGTAATCCAGACCTAGCCGATCAAATCAGTCCACATGGGCCATTGCGAAGAGTGGTTCGATTTGCAGCTCACACAAGCTCCATCATGCAACTCGACTGTCCCGGGTTTAGCTCCAGGCAGCTTATTGAACGGCTTCGCAAATGTGGGATGGTGTCAGTCTAAGTTGCAAGGGAGTCCCCCCAGAAGCTGATTAAACGGACGCTGGTGATTGGTACCCGGACCCCGGAGTCTTTTGCGAGCTCACCAGGGTTGAGGCCGAAGAAACGGGAGCTAAATCATTCCGGCCTTCCGAATGCCTTCGGATTTTCGGTGGCATGTAGACGGAAATCTTTTTGGTGCGTATTGAATTTGAATGCTTTCCACGAATACTCTATTTTTGTTGAGAATTGATGATAACAATCATCATAGCCACCAAGAGGAATCAGTTTCTCAAATCATCGCTCTCACAAGACAGGCCAAACATGCTTCATCTGTGCCATATATTAAAAGATACGGCAACATAGTTGACATTTATTCTGTTCTGCAATCCGATACCCAGAATCCGGATTGTGTGTTTTTTTCCTACTTAACGCCATCCAATCAGCCCAATCAAGTGAGGAACGTCATCATCCCGCGTATAATTGTCTACAACACTGTAAAAAGTTTTTTAAGCAAACGCGCCAACCAAAGCCATTAGTATCGCGCCCGCAACAACACTCATAAATGCTTTTAGTCTTCTCGTGCCCTTAAGCACCTTGTAGCTCTTCTCTGTCAGGAAGTCTTCGGCTAGAAGCTGAACCAACCCAGCATAAAGCAGCAGGCCAGAGGAGATAGCGTTCATGAAACCAACCACCAACAGTCCGCCCATGCTCTGTGGGTCATACATATTATGCATGGCCAGTCCAATCGCCTGTCCCAAGGGAGTCGTCATTCCGTATGCCAAAACCATTAGCCATGGGCGAATCGATTTACGAGGAAACTGGATGGCGGCTATCCGGCTACCAAGAGCAAGACCCTCAAAGGCTTGGTGGAAGCTGATGGCCACCAGGAAAACAACAAATGCCGGGCCAGTTGCTACAGAAATAGCCATTCCGATGAAGACGCTGTGGAAAAGAATACCTGCTTCGAGCATCACGCACTGCAGAAGCAGTCGCTGGTTCTCTTCGGGAGTTTTAGGTACCCCTGGAGAGGTTGGAGCCATGGGAGTTTGGGGGACATCATCAGGCTTGAGTGAAGAATACGCCCCGCTCCGACGGTGCACACCTTGTGAAGACATTGGTTCGAGTTCTGCCATATCGAGATCAAGGTCCGAGTCTCCGTCATGAAAATCCTCGTTATGCTTGGGCGCCCCGGTAGCTGCAGGTGAAGATTCTGGAAGAGGCGATATGCCAGCAACCAGCCCCTCAGTCGATTCAATATCATGTAGGTAAATATCCGGTGGTCTTGCACCAGCCCTACTTTGCGCAAGCCCTGTAGTCTCTTGTAAGGTGGCGTCACTATCTGACTCGTCGTTCTCGTCCCAGAAATTGTGATTGTGCGAATGAGAGTGTCCGGCACCGCGAGCTGTCAGGTACGATTCCACACCAACAACAAGGATGGCAGAGATCATGGCAACAAGCCCAGGCAAAGGGGTGTAGCTTTCGCTAAAAAAGGACGGTAGGCATGGATCGGTCATGGACTCGAATGCGGTCGGGAGGAGATGGACGAAGGCAGTAGCCAGAAGCACGCCTGTGCCGACATGCTGGCAGTAAAAAATGATTGACTTTTGTCGGCGACCGGTCGTAGTGCGACGAGAGATCAACGGGAATCCACAGGCTTGTGTCATGGTCATTGTCAGAATCAAATGTCTGTGGGCTGGTTTGGGGGCGCAATCGCGTTGGAAGAGTCAAGATACTTACCCAGCGTGCTGACAGCCAGGATGAGAATGAGTGCGAACACATGGGCGGTCGTATCGTAGTATCCTTTCGTCCTGTTCCCACAGGTGGGCTTTTCGCCATCTTCCTTTCGTCGTTGAAGTTCGGCGAGGAGTAGATTCGTGGGTATGGATGCCCACGAGTCTCCTGTCGCAGGCGACATGGGTTAGCAAGGGGGGGAACCGGGAAATGGCTGCAGGAAATGGAAAGTGGCGCGTACCTCTAGGTATCTGGTTCAGAGAACTCATACTTATTGAAGACCAAACGTCTATCTTGACCGCGTTGTGGGAGTTGTCATAACGGAACTGGAGGACACGATTTCCATGCACCAGAAGCAAAAGGGTTGTAGGGTTGTCACTAGAATGGGAGAGTTGGTAGTTGCGTCACTCCTTGGCTGTTGTGTTTGAGCTTCTGGTGGGAAGAATGCAGGACCGGCGCATAAACCTCGGAAGATGCCGGGGGCTGAGTCTTGGCCGGGCTTCTCTCTCCAGCGGAACATGTAGGAGACAAGACAAGACACCCTACACTCTTACTTTCCGAGGTATGTTTTATCAATATGTAATATAGTGGCTATGGAGAAAGGGAATAACCGGCAAATATGTGTGTGGGAAGAAATGCAGAAAAAGGCTTCACATTGGCTGATAAAATATGGGCGGTATAAATGGGACATGAATCAATTATCCAACCTTAATCCTCACCAAGGCCGGCCATCGCACGGCGATCTCTAATTGATTCTGGCGCATGCAGATTGCAGCACCAGGGACGAACTAACCACGGTGTCCGGTCCGCCTGGCGACCCCCAAAAGGCAGTTTCTAGCGCACTCTTTTACTGAAGGGGGGACGACTGGACCAGGGTGTCTCATCAAGGTCCCTGTTTTCAGTCGATGTCATGTTTTGATTCGATGCAAGACAGATCTGATCTAATAATATCCTCGACAACGTATACTCCGCAGATCAACTGAAGGTAAACTTGACAACCAACCCAAAACCTTCTTGGGTCCGATACCTTCTCAGTTTCACATCAATCTGGTATTCATAGGCGGCGACGGAATCACTGGGAGGGATATACTTAAGCAGCTCCACAGGCTCATCCACTGAGCCTTGCAACATCCGGTGCTGTATCCAGGTAACTAAGCAGATCGAGTACATACCCTAAGTCGTCTGGCGTTAGGAATATGGTTGAAGATAGCGTGCACCCCCAATGCACCCCCTCTGTTGAGACTGGGGTCCTTTCTTCGCTCCAAACTACAACCACTGCTCATATGTCTCGCACCTTGGCACATTCAACTGTCAATAATGCTTTTTGTTAGCATTCTTACTACTCCATTTCTCTTCTCTTTTACTGTTCATGGCACTGCCAGTCTCGTCCTAAATGCAACTCTATACTACTTTCGCCCTTGCTTTTACAAATGAGCTCATCAAGTAACCCTCCTCATGAGGAAGAACCTGTAGTTCCCTTGTAATCTCTTAAGTAATTAAGAGTTTCTTCTGACCCTTGGGATCTAATCTTTGCCATATGAATGGTTGTATAGGTTGCTTAGTGTATCCAGACTTCAGGTATGTCTGTTCCCATCATATACTTCATATCTAGGCAAGAGAAAGGCTGTCTAGCAGGCTTGTAGGTCTATTGGTTAGTTGACTCCTTATAACCTCGACGTCTGTTTTCGAGAGTGCGACTATTGTGGTTCCTACCAGCAAGCATCATAATGTCCCGCCTAGGAGAGCAATTCATTCATGTCATCAAAACAGCTACCTAAATTTTGATAGGAATGACATCCTAATTTGATTCGGGACAAAAAAGAGTACCCCTATGGAGCATTTCGACTCCCATCGAAACTCCACTTACTCCCTTACCTTCGCTTCACTCAGTTCTAGCTTCTGTTCAAGTGAGTTCATCATCGATGTCACAGACATTTATGAATTGGGCAAAAAAAGCTTCTCGACCATGAAGTTTTTCCCTTAGTGGCACTTCGCTTAGAAGATCGAATTACCCTTGACGCAAGAAAGCAACTTGCAAAGATTCTAGCATCAAGCCCTCTTAACTCTTCATTCTCGTCTAAGTACAGGCTCCTGGAAAATAAATCCTGATATACCAAAGAGGGCAAGGTTCATAGTGGGGATGAGTACTAGGGACGTATGCGAAGCCTAACCTACATGCTGCGTCTATAGCCAAGCATTCAGCTGAGAGTAGCCCGAGAATACTTGCAAGAAAAAACAATTGAAGGGGGAAAAAATATAGAATTCGGTCAATAACTCTTCTTCCGCTTAGCGAACGAGGACTTCATCTTCTCTCAAACTCTTAAGTATTGAATGATTCGAAACAACCCCCTTCCTGTCCAGCTCGATCAAGCTCTAGAAGCTTCACTGTAAATCCTGAGAGAATCAGCCTCGTTTGGCGGGGTAGCGCATGGACCCAGTTCAGCCAATAAACGGACTGCTGCGGGGTCGACCATCGAATGAGCTAGAACACAGCTCTGGCCCTTATTAACCCCACCAAACAATGGCCTATGGTGACAACCAACCGCGACATCTTCTCGGAAGAATTCACCTGAAAGTCAGGAGACACTCGCTGGCTGGTCGTTGGACAACTATATCGATACCTCTTCATTCGCAAAAAGACTCAAGCCGGGTCGCTCTAATCTCTGTGAACACAATCCATAATATAACAAACACACACCATGGCTTCTGCGGACGAGCTCAAGGCTCTGGGCAACAAGGCCATTGCCGACAAGAACTTCGACGAGGCTATGTATGTCCAGACATGCACCAACCATCCCCGCGTTCCCCGAAACGTAGCATGAGCTAACTTTGTCACAGCGACAAGTTCACGCAAGCTATTGCCCTCCAACCCGAAAACCATATTCTCTTCAGCAACCGATCTGCTGCCTACGCATCTAAGAAGGACTGGGATAACGCACTGAAGGATGCCGAGCAGACCACCACTATTAGGCCAGACTGGGCCAAGGGCTGGGGCCGAAAAGGTGCTGCCCTACATGGAAAGGGTGACCTTCTTGCTGCCAACGATGCCTATGAGGACGGCCTGAAGCTTGATCCCAATAATGCTCAGCTCAAGAACGGCCTTGCTTCAGTCCAGAAGGCCATGGAGGCTGAGGCTGGAGGTTAGTGACCATCGACGTGACGTCAAAGTCTGAAAGTGCATTGTTATTGACGAATTTTCAGCTGGTGCCGGTGGTGCCGACCCTATGGGCAGCCTTGGCCAACTGTTCAAGGACCCGAACATGATCTCGAAGCTCGCCTCAAACCCCAAGACCAGTTCGCTCCTCGCCGACCCCGAATTTATGTCCAAGCTGCAGGCCATGAGCCAAAACCCCCAGAATGGAGCAGAGCTCTTCTCCGACCCCCGAATGATTACTGTCTTGGGTGTATTGATGGGTGTGGACATGGAGCTTCGTGACAGCGATCCCAACGCTCCCAAGGACTCGCCAATGCCCGATGCTCCTGCTCCTGCTCCTCCCGCTCCCGAAACAAAGAAACCCGAGCCTCAGCCTGAACCTGAAGAGGAGGTTGATGACGAGGCTCTGGAGAAGAAGAAGGCCAAAGAGGAGGCTGACAAGGAAAAGGCTCTGGGAACCGAAAACTATAAGAAGCGTAACTTTGACGAGGCTATTGCGCACTACTCCAAGGCCTGGGAGCTGTTCAAGGATATCACTTAT
The DNA here is from genome assembly GCA_024336345.1 of Mariannaea sp. PMI_226. Lineage (NCBI taxonomy): Eukaryota > Fungi > Ascomycota > Sordariomycetes > Hypocreales > Nectriaceae > Mariannaea > Mariannaea sp. PMI_226. The sequence goes on along the minus strand of JANFOG010000001.1, from coordinate 3,104,220 downwards.
CTGAACAATCTGGGTGCTGCCTATTTTGAGAAGGGAGACTACGACAAGTGTATCGAGTCATGCACCAAGGCTATTGAAGAGGGCCGTGAAATCTATGCCGATTTCAAGCTCATGGCCAAGAGCTACGCCCGTATCGGTACTGCCTACGAGCGCAAGGGTGATCTTGCCCTTGCCGTTGAGAACTACAACAAGTCTCTGACCGAGCATCGAACCCCCGATGTCCTCAACAAGCTCCGAGCTGCCGAGCGTGCCAAGGTTGAGGCTACTCGCCAGGCCTACATTGACCCAGCCAAGGCCGAGGAAGCCCGTGAGGAGGGCAACAAGAAGTTCAAGGAGAATGACTACCCTGGCGCTGTCGCCGCATACACTGAGATGATCAAGCGAGCCCCCGAGGATCCTCGTGGCTACAGCAACCGAGCTGCCGCTTTCATGAAGCTGTTCGAGTTCCCCAGTGCTGTGGACGACTGCAACATGGCCATCAAGAATGATCCTACGTTTATCCGTGCCTACCTTCGCAAGGCTCAGGCCTACCATGGCATGCGAAAGTACTCTGAGTGTGTAGATGCTTGCGACGAGGCCCATGTGGTCGACCAGGAGCACCACAAGAGCGCCAATGCTCGTGAGATCGAGCAACAGCAGCAGAAGGCTTTGTCCGCCATGTACTCCGCGCGAGACAACGAAACTGAGGAGCAGACTCGGGAGCGTTTGATGAACGACCCTGAGGTAAGTTTATTTGCACCCACCGGGGTGGATTCACAAGCATGGTTTTTTTTTACTGACTTTATCTCTTTTCATCCAGATCATGAGCATCATGCAAGATCCAGTTATGCAGTCAATTCTGCAACAAGCTCAGACCAACCCTGCTGCCCTCCAGGAGCACATGCGAAACCCCCAGGTCCGCTCCAAGGTTCAGAAGCTGATTGCTGCCGGAGTTATTCGAGTTGGCCGGTAAGGGCACATCAATCTAAGCGGGCTATCTTTCTATGGTTGGGAAGCAGAATGGGCAGAATAGCGAGAAGATGGGGTCTATGAGGTCGCGTCCCGCAATGAGCTTCTCTGCACGAGAGATTAGTAAAAAATAACGTGGAAGACTCATCTTTTGAGATTATACGAAGGAGAAATTGGGATGTCACGAGTATTCTTGGCGCGTACATGATACCAGATGAAATGGTAGCTAATGAGAAATGAATTCGTTCAAACTACGGTAACGCAAGGCTGGTTCATTTGGGCCGCGGTAATGACTACAGTGCTGAATTTTCAATAATCACAACCACACTAGCATTTACTTGATGTCATAAGGCGGACAACGTGGAACGATTGCACGGCGAGGCTGTTAGCTCTCGTACCACAGTGGGCGGGTAACGGGCGCGGCTCCGTGGAAACATTCAGGCTGGAATTACGGCACTATGAGCAAAGTATGTGCAATTTCCTTGGCCTTCTTCATACGAGCCGCTTTTAGTAGTTCTAGAAACCATATTCGTGAGGCCTTGTGGATAATTTAGGTCCCAGCCCGGGGGGTTAGAGAACACCAACATGAACGATATGGGGCAGTGGTGGAGGAAGCTCGCGTCGTCCTCGGCTATGAATATTGGGGCAAATTGGCTTCTTCGTAGCCTTGTCAGTCAGAGATTGAGGATCATATCCTGGCTGTGTCCGCTATATCGATGGCTCATTTCGATTAAGATGCCATGCACAAAGTCGGAAGGGTGGATGACGAACCAAATGTACACCGGCACCTGTTTGTAAGATTGACATCATCTCACCGACTTCGTTTTTTTGATGCATTGGAGCAGATATGCATGTGTGAATTATTGACTCGATACGCAACGCATAGTATTGATCATTGGATAAATTGATATTGTGAAATCTATACTTACTTGCCTCACTCTGGGATACCTTAGCCTTGGTAAAGATCATCAAGTTTCTAGTTGAGAATCAATACTTTGAGCGAGTCACCTGCACGCATGATGTGATGTGAACAGCTCAATGCTTCATCTGCAGACTTGTAAGACAACTTTGCGGATGCAAGGTCTAAAAGACCAAAAGAAAAAGAAAAGAAAAATTAGGGGGTTGTAAAGTCTATCGGAGTAGAATCGAACAAGTGACTTGGGGTGCGTATCTGGAGATGTGAACGACACGTGGAGAGCACGAGGAAGACGGGAGCGAACGACAACGTGGAGGCTGCAGGGCTCGACGTGAGAAATGTGGAAGACAAGTTTGAGAGGCCACGAGGGGAGTGGAATGGCAAAGATTAGATGGGCGAATGGATGGACGAATGGATAAAGGAAGGGGGAGAGAGGAGGAGGAGGAGGAAGAGGAGGAAACGATTTCCGCACATCCACAACACTACGAGAGTCAGGCAAGGCGGGAAGCGGAAGACTCAGGCAGGACGGCCGGAGAGAGTTGGAAGGAAAAAGAAAGGAAAACGAAAACGGCCCACGTTTGAGGAGGGAATAAAAAAAGGAAAAAAAAAGAAAAGGAAAAAAAAAAGTCGATGAAGGCGTTGAAAGCAGATGGACGAAAATAAAGGAAAAAGAAAAGAAGAAGGGCTGAGAAGTGGTATGACCCGGAAGTAACTAGTAGCCGTTGAGGATATTCTGCAGGACTGCATCCAGCTGCAAGACTAATGTACGTAAAAAAAAGGTTACTCAGTACGGTAGTCTATAGCGGACAGTACTTCCTGACTTGGTCAGTCTGGTAATTATGAACGTCAAGTTAGTAATAATGCCTTTCTCCTTCGTGGTTTTGGGCGGATCACGGAGCATTATCGTCGTCGCCCCCACCATCACCGGGACTTGGGCTTTCCAGTCCTGCTTCAAAACGAGTAAGGGACTTGACTGCAACTGCAGCCTGTCTAAGTGGGGATAGTGTTGATGCAGATCCCGAGACGTACAGCTATTTGCTACTTTTTTAACGACTTCCATTCTCTCAGCCATCTGGGGGTGGTTGGGGGTGTGCAGGAGACGAGGCGTCGTCGCCGTATCCCGAGCCCAGCAAGTGACATGTCGAGTTTTTTTCCGTTCCCCCTCCCCTGGTGGGCCGGTCCCTTTTACATGCAACCATTCTCCATCACGGGTTTTGGTTTCGTTTTGGGCAAGCTTCAGGAATCCTTGGATGAAGAAGATTTGCCGAGCCAGTCACTGCCGAGTATGATCAGCTGGCATGGTGAATGACTACCACTGTGACTGACTCGACATGGCCTGGGTGAGTGGTAAGGTGTGTCGAGATGAGGCAGACTAGTCGAAGCGAGTGGCATGGCAAGGCATGGCACGTCAAGGAATAATATAAAATGTAATCTAAACACAATCTTCAAGAGAGGCGTGTAGGGACAACAAAAAGAAAAGAAGAGGCAAACTTGATATCTGACAACTCGTGTTGTAAGTCCCTTTGATTGTCACAGATCGGATGCCGGGTAGCATAGAATGGCCCATGAATGGATCACAACCTTACAGTGTAGCATGCGCAGATTGATTAATTACTAGATGCCATGCTTTGAGTGGAGCGAAGGCTGAATGGCTTCGCATGGGAAGGGCAAGATCGATATCGTCGTAATGTAAAACCGTCATGGATGTGCGGTCGTTGCGGGATGTCATTCGCTAGGGCTTGATGATCTGAGGAGATGCTATCATCAAACAACAGGCATGACACATGGGCTTTCTTCAAATTCATGCCTGATGATTCTATTTGCTTTTTTTTCTACTTCGACGTAATTATGGATGCAGGTATCTGGATCAGACTTCAACGTCCACGCCCCCTCTCGGCTGTGACCGTGAAGCAGACCTGTCACTTTTCATGTACGTCTACGGAGACTCTGGCGATAATGATTTGATCAATAAGTCCGGACATTGGTGGTCTTGCCGGAGTCTTTTGTTTCCTTTTTGCACAGATGTAACCGTGGTGGTATGGAGTTGAGTGAGACGCTGATGGAAGATGAGATTTTGATGAGATGCTGCAGGTGCCTGCGAGTGAATCCGACATATCACAATAAGAACGAGGTCTAGACTGATTACTGAGCCATATCTTCGAGCCAGAAGATGTGATACATCACTGAATGGAGAAATGGATGGATAAAGATCCTGTTTCTGGTTGTGTTGCTTCAATTGTGCAAAAGCGAATGATACGCTCACAAGAGCCATGTACTTGTAAAATAAACCAAGAAAAAAAAAGGGCCCATTTATTTATTAGAAAGAGGTTCGTTCACCTTGAGTTCTTTCGAGGCTCTGAAATGTACTGCCGGTAGCAGAACGCGCTCGTGCCAACTTGAGATCCAATCCTCAACCGGCTCGTCCGCCACCACCTGGAAGGGGAAGGGGTTCGGTGGTTTACTAGGATCCCTGCTCCCTGGTTGACAGGGCCAAGTAAGGTGATGGACCGGGGATTAATTTTGGGGGGGTTTTGGTTTTTCCAACCCGCCAAGCTGAAGCTGGAGTCGAAGCCGGAGTGAAACCAATTCACAGCGAGGAAGCGTTTATGCTTGTTCCTGTCCTTTCCGTTTGACTATTGCCATGGAAGAAGGAGTCTAATCATATCAACTGCATAATTTGTGTATAGTTCTCCATAACAACGCAAGTTCTTTTTGATTTCATGTGTCCTGGCCACAGCTTCGTCATGATGCCTGCTCCTGCTCTTATGACGAAATGTGGCCCTGCTCAAGGCTACCCATAGCATCTCTGATTGACCTCTCGATGCTTGTGTGGGTATTCAGTTCTAGAAACTGCACGCTCCCTTTCTTAATCTAGGGTAATCAATGCAATAAATTAGTAGCACGGGGAACCCGCAGAAGAGAATACGGAGTTATCCATCTGGTTGATCCGACGAGGAATGAGAGTTGACATGTGGTAAAGAGATGAGGTGACCATCATTCGTCGCCATCTAAACGTGCAGATGTATCACACTTTCTCTGCATGCCGGGTATGCTACATACAGGATGTAAGACGCAGGAGGGTATGATCACAGCGGCTAGACTCCCGAGAGCCAACCTCTGTCTGGGGGTCATTGGGTGCCGTGCCGTACGGAGAACCTGGTTATCGACACACAAGTCTGACAGACATCACATGCATTGGCGAATGGGGAGCCCACAAACCGGGCCTGTTGATAGCCGGACGCGTCTGAATGGGGGCATGGGCGACAGAAGATGTTGGAAAACAAATTGAAAAAGAAAAGCAAGAAAAAAAAAGGCAACCTATGCATCCCCATTCTCTTACAGACTGCAAATGCTGGTGCAACAAAAAAGCAAAAATAAAAAAAAGAGAAGCAGAAAAAGAAAATCCTTACGGCGTATTCTCGTCGTTCAAGGGCCGCTGCCCCGGAAAATGGGACGACACTTAGCAGCCAAAGGGCAAAAAAAGCAAATGACGGCGGGCGTGAAAGAAGAAAAAAATTGGGTACATGGGGGCACAATAAGCAGGAAGAAGAATGGAACAGAAAAACGACAATTCCAAGTCACTTCACCATTTTGGCATTGATGAGGAGTTAGAGGAGGAAGAGAGCACAGCCCGGCTTTGGCCGATACTGAGGCGTCATCCCGTGTTTTGCGTTTACCGCTTCTTTTCTTCTATTTCTTCCACTAACTACTCCATACTTAACTTACTCCATAATTACCTGTTCTTCTTTTCCTTCTAGCCTGGGTGAACGATGAATTTTAATTTACGTATTCGGTTTCATAGGCTATATAACACCCAGCGCATAAGGGAGGAAATGGGATCATAATCCGGGAGTTGGGGACTACGGTAGTAGTACACATAAGGTGTGGCACAGGGAGTAGGCGTCAACCAGCGGTGCGTGCAGACGGTCTGTGTGAGGAGCTTCATTATTCATCCAATGCTGTCGCTGTGATTACAGTACTGGCTACTCATAGCATAGCTTGATTCTTGTAATCAAACAAAATTCATGTTCGAGGAGCCGGGGATCCCTAAGCTACATTGGCAAGCTGGGCATTACGTGAAACCTCATTAGTACTGTAGTGAGTTTTGGGTCTGAGGTGAGTTAGCCAATAGCTCCCAGCATCCAAAATTCATGGATTGCATTACATACCTGATGTCACAAATCATCCAGTGTGCTCTTTAGTGCAAGCCTAGTGTCTCTGCAGCCTATTTTGGACACTGGACATGTGCTTCCTTGCGGAAGACTTCTATTCCTGTGTCTGTTCCTGGCATTAGCACCCTCACTGACGCGCCAAAAGTGGCTCTGCCGAGGGCCGGTCTGCTCCAGGTACCGAGCAAAACGACGCTACGGGCAGATGTGGGAATGTGGCAGACCGGGTGTGGACACCAACAAGGGTATAAAGCCCGCCTGTTGAATGGCCTTGGGCTGGAGGATCGGAGGACGGAGGACGGAGTACGGAGGCTGTAGCCTGTACTCCAACTGGCTTCGGTCGCGGACATTTCTTCCTGGGCTGTATGGAGTATTCTGCTAACAATCCACACCTCAACATCCAGTGTGAAACGCCTTTCGGTCCCGCTATAGTGGCTGGAGGCTACGTGTACTTCATACGAAAGCAGTACTTGTTTGCAAGTTTGTATCCTCCAAGGTAATTATGAAGGCTGATCTCCGCCAGCGGGGGGCGATCCAATAACATCCATTCATTCGTCTGGTTCACGATGGGACATCCGATGTTGAGGCTCACCAGCCGCCCAACATCACTCCATTTCTTGCAAACACATGTCGGGATTTCTCGTGGCACATCCCCCCCGACACGCCGTTGCAGCCTGCGGTTTGCCCCGAACTGGCCTTCATGACGCATTTTGCGGACGGCAACTTCCTACCAGTAGACGTATGTATCACAGTTCGGGTGGTTGACGAGTGAGCCGACTGCCCAACAAGTTCTCCGTGCTCCGTATTGTACTCCAGCGAAAGGATGGACGCAACACCCCTCCCCCCTTCTCTTCCTCCTCGCTCCATTCTAAGCCCGTCATATCTCATAATTCAGCCTTGTACATACTATGGTACATGCGCAGATACTCATATACCCATGGGCACACACACACAATACCCACGCGTCCACGCGAAACTCATGAATGTAGCGTGAACTGCCACGAGGATGACAACTTTTCCTTCCACGAGGAACTTACCCGATCTCACCGGCCATTCCTTGCGACCCTACAATGCACTATGAACCATGATCCATGAGGTTGAGCGCACAAGCCCCTTGTCACATTACTTCATTCGCCGTGACTCCTCTCACCTTACGCTTTGTCTGTGCTTCACCGTGTCCCGTGCAAAAAAAAAAAATGAAAATGAAAAATTCCTACCAGTATCCACGTACATGGACAAGTCCTCCGGCAACCTCTCGTATAATAATGCTTCAAAACCACGAATACAGAAGGGGAAGAAGAGACACCACACTGCGGCCCTCTCCGTCTCCACAATGGACCATCAGCAAAAAAAATGCTATTGCTGGGACTAGGTCTCTTAGCGTAACTTGGCTATTGCTATTGGGACCCAGGGCGGGATTAGAAGAAGCAAAGAAATGAAATGAAACAGAATGAAAAACAAGATGATATGAAAAAAGAAGAAAAGAAAAAAAAAAGTGACTTGGAACAAATTATACAGTACACGGGGATGACGTTCTGCAAGCTTCGGAAACTCCACGGGGTGGCCGCAGAAGAAACTTCAAGCGCCCCCCCAAGAGTGAAGGGGAAAAAAAGCAAATAAGCAATGGGCAACTTGAGAGGATTCCTCTACTCCCTGTTGCCTCCTCCGTGCTCCATACTCGATCGTACGACTCCCTTGAACTGGCTGAACTCTCCTACCTACCACCGCATCATCTTGCGGATAGCCACGAGGAATCGTCGGCTTGTGGAGAAGTGGGAAGCAAATTTTCTTTTTTTCGGTTTTTTGCTTATTTTTTTCTCTTTGCTTGGCCTCAAGTCTGTGCCTGGATGTTGCCAGCCCAGCTTGACCAGGGGAGAGGGGGGAAGGGGAGGGAATGAGGAACCATGAAAGGCCCATAGAGGCCGTTGCAAGATATAAACATCTGGGGAGGACGCTCATCATGACCTCTTTTTTTTTTGTTCCCCATCATGTCCGAGTCGAGTCTCTCTTTATAAACTCTTCCGCTCTCTGGTATACTAGTATAAACATTCATAACAATACCAACATAGCGCTCTCAGCTGGCTGTCTTTAGCATCGACTTACATCTCCCCAACTATCCCGTCAACCCTATCGACACATCCCAACAAGGTACTGCACTGCTGCTACCATTGTAACAGGATATACGGGTCCATCCTACTACAGCCAAACAAACACATCCTACCAAACCAAATCTCAAAGTCACAATGGCCCTGTCATACCAGCAGACCAAGCTCATCCGCGGCACCATTCCCGCCCTCTCCGACCACGGTGAGCGTATCACGACCATCTTCTACCGTAATATGCTCCGGGATCACCCCGAGCTCAACGACTACTTCAACACCGTCAACCAGGCCAACGGCCGCCAGCCCCGTGCCCTTACTGCCGTCATCCTCAGCTATGCCAACAACATCAACCACATCACCGAGCTCATCCCCAAGATGGAGCGCATGTGCCACAAGCACTGCTCCCTGGGCATCATGCCTGAGCACTACGCTATTGTCGAAAAGTACCTGATTGCCGCCTTCGCTGAGGTTCTCGGCACCGCCATGACTCCTCAAGTGAGAGAGGCCTGGGCCAAGGCCTACTGGATGCTTGCCAAGATGCTTATCGGTCGTGAGGCCCAGCTCTACCGCGAGTTTGACAAGTGGCAGGGCTACCGCAAGTTCCGCATCGAGAAGAAGGTCGAGGAGTCTGATGATATCTACTCCTTCTACCTCGTCCCCGTCGATGGCAAGCGTCTGCCCAGCTTCCAGCCTGGCCAGTATGTCTCTGTTCAGCTCAAGGTGTCCGGTAAGGGCTACCTCCAGTCCCGCCAGTACTCTCTCAGCGACGCTCCTCGTCCTGACTACTACCGTATCACTGTCAAGCGTGATCACGGCATTCACATGAGCCGCAATGGACGCTTCTTTGGTGGCTCAGCCCTCACTCCTGGTGTCATCTCCAACCTTCTTATCAATGACAAGGATGAGGGCGACATTGTCGAGCTTACCCACCCGGCTGGCGAGTTCTATCTCGACATGTCAAACACCTCCAATGTACCTATCGTTCTCATCTCCGCTGGAGTTGGTGTCACTCCCATGATGTCTATCCTGAACACTGTCTCTGAGCGCCAGCCTCATCGACCCGTCTCTTGGATCCACGGTTCCCGCCGATCCGTGCCTTTCTACGATCAGATTCGTCGTATTTCTCGCAACCGCCCCAACTTCCGATCCAACATCTTCAAGACTCACCTTGCCGAGTCTGACGTGTATGGCATCACCTACGACCACGACTTCCGAGTCGACCTCGCCAAGGTCAGCAAGGAGGACTTGTGGCTGTCCCATGGCTCTGCCGAGTACTACATCTGCGGTCCCGAGCAGTTCATGCTTGAGATGGCCGAGTACCTCAAGTCCAAAAAGGTGGACTCTGCTCGCATGCATTTTGAGCTTTTCAGTACCGGCGACATGGAGTTCAAGGTTGACACACTGAGCATCATCTCCAACAGTGACAGCAGCACCAACCCGCGAAACTCGGTCTCCGAAGTCTGCCCCGTGAGCGGCGCCAGCTCGTTGAATGGAGGTTGCCCCTTCAAATAAGCCAGCTGTATTTCTAGCTCATGTGTTTGTGTGTACGTGCCTTCACAGTCCGGGGCCTGCTTGGGTTGGCGGCTCGGACTGAGTGCTGGGATTCTGTTTTCACGGGACTTTGTTTGGAGTTTCTAATTGGGTTGGGCATGGTCATATTCTTTTTCCCTTTGTCCTCGTTTCCTCATCCTTATCGTCTTCCTCTTGTTCTTCTTTCCACATCTTATTCATTCTCATTTCTTTTCTTTTCTTTTATGGTTTCGTTATTTTCTCTTACGATCTTGTGCGCAAAACTTTTACGGCCGAGGATATTTGTCGCATTGGTGGACTTTTATGGTATGAACGAGCGGGTAACATAGAGGCGAAAGCAAAATTGGAATTGGTGCAATCTGCAAAACACACACAAAACTACCTACAGAACTTACTTGTCCATGTAATAGTTGCAAAGAAAAAACAGGGCTGGGAAGGAAATGAAAGGAAAGGAAATACAAATTAATTCAGTTGCGAAATAAATGAGTGTCAGCCAAATCTCGTCCACGAATCTGTCCATGATCAAACTAAATATCCCGATGAACCTTCTCCTTTCCACTCTTGCAGAGAATGTACCAAGTTTTGAAGACGTTTACGCTATGAAATTTTCACTTACGGAGCCTCCGAGTCACCAACGATCACTGGTCGAGCCGGGCAAGTTTGATTGAGATAAACCCTTCGATGCTAGTGTTGATAAAAACGGTGATAAATGCCCATATGCTTCGTTAGATTATCAGAGCGACTGAATGTCTGCAGGCAAACTGGGCACGTGCTCGGTTCCTTCGAGATTTTAAGGGTATCGGCGAACTTTCCATGGTGGGCCTTGTAGTGTCGATTCATGTCGCGCTGCTCAGCACAGCGGAATTCGCAGTAGGGTGGAGCTTGACAAGTGACAGGTTTATCGTGTGTTTTGATATGTTTGCTACAAGATTGAGGAGCAGTTAGTTCTATACCATATAAGGTCTTTGTACTCAATCCAATCATCCTGGGATGGCACTTGGAATGCGATGTTGCATACTTCAGTTCTGTGCGTCTACGGTATGTGCGTTCGCAGCCCTCTTTTGGGCATCCATATGGCTCGGGAGCGACTGGCAAGGTAGGAGGTTGGCCTTGTTTTGAGGTGAGCTTTTTCTCCCGTGTATTGGGCTGAAGACATGAGAGATGAGGGAAAACACACTATTATCTTGATACGGGGAAAAGTTCTGGGGTTCATCTTGGTGAGAAGAGATTGAGTCATAAGAAGAATGAAGGAGACTTGGATCGATGGTTTCCGTCTGGTTTTGATAGTAATTGGGAAATGCGATAGAATAATCCGCTGGTGCAGAACCAGGCCCGGCAGTAATGGTACTTGGGCCAGGAGTCGTGAACCATGGGCTACGAGCCTACAGGTCATTACCTGAATCATTCTGGGCATCTTCGTTATTGTATCCGGGGTAGTAGGAAGAAGTAGCATGGTCCTGTGGCGGAGAGAATGCCTGTGGGAATTCGAAATCGCCTCCGTCCTCTGGTGGGAAATTAATGAAATCATCATCTGGAGCTCGACTAGATTTCTTAGAGCGCCTTTGGTCTTTGGAACTAATACGCCTCTTAGACATCTCTGGATGGTATTTCGGGTATGATCTGGAGGATAACGAGCACCTGTAACCTTATTAGCACATAGGTTCTCATACATTGCCCATTTCGAGATGTTGCCAAGGAGGAGAAGAACAAAACAAAGCAACTTACCAAAGTCCTGTGAAGAGTAATCCTGAGCGCGCAGAGGTAAATTGATTTGATGAAGACCTTAGTCTTCGTAAATGAGGCAGATTGAATGTTTCGTGAGTGAGGAACGGACTAGATATGCCCAAGAGTCTGGACAGTTATTTATATTTCAAAGACACAGATATCAACCAAAGTAATTCTCACAAACACCTCTACTCTTTCGTTCTCCAATATCCTATGCCCCGAGTAAAGGGAGAGGATATGTCGTCGAGAGGGCCTCCAAGGCGACGAGGCGCCCGTCAGGCTCGCTAACCTCGTGCCATTGCGCAGACGCCATGCTGCGGAGCTAGAGCTTGAGTTGGTAGGGCAGAATTCCAAAGTGTATATAATCGAAGTTGAGCGAAACCTGAAGAAGGTTCTCAAACCCTTAGTAGCTGCTCGATTGCGAGCATCGCAAGCGGGCGTTGGTTGGTGATATGCAGCACTCTTGCATCTAACAGCTACCCCGCCTCATTGCCTACTGGCCGCGGCCGCTGTTGGGACCAACGTCGGTGAGATGTCGGGGGTCTCATTGGGTAGTCAATGAGAGAATATGAGCGACCTGATAGTCAGCTGATATATGGCCAAGCGCCTCAGACGTGCAGAGTCTGAGGGTTGGGCCTCGATGCTGATGGAGGGCCTCCTGGGCTTCCTTGAGGGCTGTTTCCCCTTTTCGCAAAGCTCAGTGCGTAAGAATGCCCCCTAGGGGACTCTAAGAGATAATTCATGTATGCTATGAGAAACGAGGAGCGAAATCGAAAGAATTGGAGACCAGAGGAAGGTGGGTAGATTTTGTGAAAACAGTATAAAGAGAAGGAATTGACACGATGAAAGTCGATCTACAATATCGCCATTCGAGCTGAGCTTTGCAAAGAAATATCCAACGACATCCCAAGCATAGGTTTCTCCCATATCATTTTTCTTATCAAGCTGACATACCATGGAAACCAGCGCTGCCATATCAATCAAAAGACCCATCTCCTCCCCCGTACAGAAGATTCCGGTCAAACAGCTGCGTTGCTTTTACGAACCTCTCATTCTCCTCAAAGCCCTCACCGATATCTCGTCGATTCAAGGAAACATAAAATTCCCTGATCGTCGTCCAGAGCCTCGGACGGAAGAAGAGATCTTTTGCCAATATGTCGATAAGCTTGCAAGCATGTGCGACAGGGAGAAACGAGGTCGGACTGTAACGGGTATCACGGTTCTCGACACGGATGATGCCTACATCTATGTGCTCGCTTGCAATCAAGTCACTGAACCTGAATTGTGGGAGACTGCAAGATTTGTGAAAAAGATTCTCACAGAGATTGATAGAGCTAGTCAGTTGACATCTGACGAGGAGTTAAGCTCGGCCAGAAATGGCATCCACAAGAAGCTCCTGCTTTTCAACCGGCCAAGGATCAGTGACTACGTCACGTACATGAAGGGAGACCTCAAACAATGCATCGACTCATGCGCAAAGTCGAACTACAAAGCCGGTGAGAACCTACGTTTAACGACAAGAGTACTAGTATTCCGGGCTGACGATCATTATTCTTCACAGGACCTGAGGTTGCGAAGGACCTAAAGCGACTAGAGAAAATAACAGAAAACTTGGTCCTTGACATGGTAGATAACGAAGAGTGTATGACTTTACCCCAAACTCGTCAAATTGATGGATGCTAGGTCTGACAGAGTTCTTAGACATTGATGCATGCTTGAGCTGCCTCGCTGGGATCCGGTCTTTTGAAACTACCACAAAAAGGTTTATTGAACAACTCGCAGATGAAGGTCGAGCTCCTGATGATAGCATGTCCTGCTGGTCAGAGCTGCGACACCACCTGACCCGTCTCATGGCTTACGATGACGCTGTCACCATTTTCATGGAGATAGGACAAAGATGGCCTGAGCTATTCCAGACATTCAAGATTGATGCAGTCCTGTCAAGCAAACCAAACTCCAAACCCTTGAGCAAGAAGAGCGAGGAGGCCAGCAAAATCCTTGGGCGCGTAACCGCTGACCCTAAGGATATAGAACACTATCGAACCTTGGCTAAGAGACTTCAGGTAGAGCACTTCTCTCTCGATGAGCGCATTAAAAAGCAAATTGAGAGATCATCATTCAGGCCAATCGTACATTGCGAGATCTTGGTGCTCGACTGGATTCTGAGAGAATTTGGTCGACCCGTATTCTTCGAGAACTTCATGTATATTGGGACGAGCAAAGGGGCCTGCAAGTTATGCGATTATTACTTCAAAGCTCATCCAAGATCGATCAAAGTGCGACCTAGTCACGGAAACGTTTACACAAGCTGGGCGTTTCCAGATGTGTATACGACTGACGAAGCCGGGGCTACACAACGTCGTCAAAAGATACTGAATTCGATGAAAGCCAGCGTCAGGGATGATGCGATTGCCATCCTAGAAGGTAAGGCGACTCCTGGCAAGGTACATGATTCCAGCACAAACGCCCTGACCGAGAATCTTTGGGGTAACCTTGAGGACGAGGTGGGAGACGTGGAGAACGGCACTATGGAAGAGTTGGTCATGAACAGTTTACAGAGAAGATTCGCTTCACTATCTCACAGAAATGTCTCTGCCTCTCCTGACTTTGATGATGAGGGAGGTGGTGCAAGTTTAAACTGAGTCTGCCTGCACAGTGAAGGCCAGTTGTTTCCGCAAGGGGCTTTGATAGTAGGTTTGCCTATTTTTATTTTATTTTTTTACAATTTTTATTTACGTATATAGTCGTTCATTTGAGTGTGTATCTCATTAAAAGTATACTAATTTCTTTTTGGTCTTTATACCCAAATCAAGTGTCGCTCATCTCTCTGCTCTAAATATTGATACTTAGTAGTTGTTGCGCTTGTGCCAGGGCTCGGTGGCCTCAATGAGATCCTTGTGAAGCTGGCTGTCACCGCAGACGTTGTAAAGGTCCTCGAGGAATCCGTTGCGCTGAATAAACAGAATGAAACCGGCCCAGATAAAGTCGGCGTAGCTGACAGTCTTGCCAAGGAAGAAGGGGCCCTCCTGGTTCTCCTTGAGAAGAGCCTCAACCTGCTGGATGAAGGGCTTCGCGGCGTCCCAGGCCTGCTGGCCACCGCGCTTCTCGTCTAATTGCTGCAGCGACATACCCACGAACTTCTCACGGGTCTCAATCCAGTAAGGGATGGCTGAGGGGTTGAGAAGCACCTTGGGGATGGAGACGATGTAGATGGGGGCGAGAGCACCCATCACGTCGTTCATGAGAGCCTCCAGCTTGTGGAGGACGGGGGAGTCAAGGTGAACGGAGGGCTCAGGGTGAGCCTTCTCAATTGCCTCCACGATTTGACGAGAATCCATGATATATGAGCCATCAGGGAACTCGACTGTGGGAATGGTGTAGGCTCCGTTGGGAGGGTTGGGGATGCTGATTCGATTGATTAGACCATGATGAAGTTCTACCCATGAGAATATTCAACTTACTGAGCCTCAAGTCTGGGCTTGATCTCGGGGTACTCGAGCTTTTATACTGTTAGTGGGACATAGCGGACCTTGAGTCAAAGACTCTTTTGAGTGCGTACCCATTCGGTCTTGTAATCGAGACCCTTGAAGTTGAGGAGGAAACGAGCTGAAGAACCGCGTGTTAGCTGTGAATAAGAAGAACATCAAGGCCATGCCCTGATTCTTTGGGGTCAACTCATACTCTTCCAGGGGTTAGGCGTCCAGGTGGAGCTGGGGGCCTTGCTGGGAATGTCGAAGAGGGTGAATTGGCCAGCCATTTTGAGAGATGTGTGTGTGAGGATATCGGAAGTATCTTGTTTTCTGGAAAGTTGATTTGAGAGGCGATTGGAATTGAGGAAGCAAATCTGGATGAGAGGAGAGGAGAGCTTTTAAACCCTTCAAGTGAGGTCCATACCCGCCGACTCATGCACGGTTAATACTATGTAAAGGCGTTCGAGAGTCGATGGAACGGATCTGCTTGTTTGCACCGTGGCCGAGTCAAGCTGGCCAATCCATTGGAAATCTGTTCACCGCGGATTCAAAAGCTCCGCAAGCACAATGGCTGTGCTTGCATTAACTAACTACCTAACTCTTATTGAGTGTCGCGAGTCGTTCACGAAGAGAACGAGCGAGATCCGACACGATGCCTTCTGCTTTGGTACTGGCGGGCTGATTCCAAATATCTGGGGCCAGGCGTTCCACAGCAGTAAAACGTCCCAAAAAAATCGCCCTCCTCCACTTCGTAGCGAGTAGCTTTACACAGGAGGAATTAGTGCCGTTAGTGAGGCGACCTTTGCAGGGCTTCAAAGGGCGTGAAGGGCGTCCAGTCTTGTTTTTCTATTGGCTCTTCGGATATAACAGAATATTCATGGAAGCGCTTGTTAGCAACACGTCGAGGGATTTCTCGCAAGGCGTTTAATGTTATTGGAAACTCATAGGAGAAAAAGACAAGAAAACCACTTCTTATGATAAACAATATCTTATACTATATATGTAACTTGATATTTTTTTTTCTTTCTTTTCTTGTTCTAGGTTCTTGTAGGCTCTGATTTTGAGAGCTTGTTCGAAGAAAGCTCAGAAAATTACATCATAATGAAGCCCCGTGTTCAGTCCATAACTGCAACAAGTTACGGTAACAATGGAGGAAATCGGGTCCTGACAAAGAGGCTCAATCGCTGCACCGACTGGTGACCGATTATTGAAGCCGGACAGGATTTGGTATGCTTGTGTTTGTTGAGCCGGCTCCTATCCATAACATGTGGAGAAGGCGGCTGACTGACTTCTTGGTGTCGGCAACCCAAAGTCCTCCACCTATTTTCTTAGTAGAAAGATGCACAAAAGACCTTGTTTAGAAAAGAAAAAACAAGCTTGATTTTTAATCAAGCCTTTCTATGTCAAGAATTATTAATTCCATACAGTATGGAATACATGGAATACCTCGGCCCAACTGAAGATATGCATCCTAGGTAGTTCCGAGGGTTTTCAGAGTTTTGATTTCTCATGACGCGCAAGTGTCTATCAAACATTGGTTTTTGAAGCCCGAACAAACTATAGAAATTACTCTGCCCATGTGACCTGGCCTTTATGTTCAAGACAATCCCCCAAATGGAGAGGAAGGAAACGAAGCCGGGAAGAAGAGAACTAGTTTACAGCATATAGATAGAGGTATACCTCCATTGCGAATGCGAGATATTTTGCATTGATAAGGCTGAGCTTACTCCATAGCGAGAATACAATGCTTTGTAATGCTAGGACAGCCGGCCCCTTCCCATTTACCTAGCTAGATCTTCTCCAGCTCATATTCGTCTTGTCAAAGCGTTCCGGTACGGCAACGAAGATTAGTCAGGATATAATGGTGTAGCTATTACCTTCGTCTAAGCTATATTCTTTCCTAACCTATCCCATCCCTCTCTTGCAGCAAGCTCAACGATCGGCTGCCTTTCAGTCTTTTGAGAGACTTCCTTTCACAATAAAGAACTGCATAAACTACATTCTCATATAGGCTGACTAATTTCATGGCCCTTCCATTTACTTTAAGGTCTCAAATTGCTTCTAGTAAAGACTCGTGTGTCATTCATTCAATTATCCATGTCTATGGCTCATGGAGCATAACTATTTGAGCAGGATTCTATCTCGCGTATCAATAGTCATCTGGGTTTGCAAAATTAGTTACATCGTAAGCTTGCATAGACCCCCCTCGGCGCGGGAACCAGAGGGCCCCATCAGATTACTAAGTCGATCACTTGAACATGATCCACCAGACTATCTGGACTTGCAGGGTATGCACTCAAAACCCATCATCCCGTCTTACTCATTTTTCTTGTCGTGGGCCCGACCGTAGAGCATTCCCTTCGTGACACTGCCAAACATCCACTCCCACATGTCCACAGCCAAGTTGGTTCGACCATACCAGACACCCTTCCCCGTCACCTTGGGGATCCTGTCAGCAGCTTTGACAAAGTAGTTGCTAGTGGCAGCTACTGCCAACATCTTTGGCTGCCTTTCTTTGTCCTCCATTACGGGCATCACGCTCGTTGAGCTGGTTTCCTCCATCTGCTTGATAACTCGCACGACGGTCCTCGCCATGATGTCTGCTCCTGGGGTCCACGATTGTGTCACATAGCCCATCACGAAGGCCATGTTGGGGAGAGACTCGAGCATGCATCCGCGCCAGGTGTAATGCGAACCAGCATCCACAGGCTGACCATCAACTAACGGAGTCAGACCTCCAAACAGTTCGAAGTATAAACCAGTGGCAGTGACGATAATGTCGGCAGAGAGCTTTTTCCCAGACTTGAGTAGAATGCCATCTTCCGTTACCGTCTCAATAACGTCTGTCACTAGCTCAACGTTGTCTCTATGCAGCGCTTTGAAGAAGTCTCCATCTGGACACATGCACAGACGTTGCTGGAAGGGGTTGTAACTCGGGTTAAAATGCGTGTTTACATCCAGATCTTTGGGTACAGCTTCCTTGGTAAACTTAGTGATGAAGTACCTCCCAACGTTTGGGAAGGCGAGGAGGAATTGGGTCATGAACACTTCGTGGAGCGTGTCTTTCCACCAGGCGATCCAATGTACCCAAGTGAGTGGGAGAAGCACACGCAGGCAGGTATCAATCAAGGAAGAGGTTTGCCGCGACACCACAAAGGATGGGCTTCGCTGGAGCATCGTCACCCTACCGGCCTTTTCAGCCAGCGACGGCACGATTGTAACGGCGGTCGCACCGGACCCGATAACGATCATCTTCTGACTAGAGTAGTCAAGGTCCTCGGGCCACCATTGTGGGTGCACAACCTTCCCCTTGAAGGTATCAAGCCCAGGGATGACAGTGGGAAAGGCTTTGTCATAGGAATAGTACCCAAGACAGTTGAAGACAAAGTTGGCAGTTATGACCTGACGCTCTCCATCAACATCCACATCGAGGCGCCATTGCTGTTCAGGTGTCCGCCACTCACACCCTACCACCTTGTGTCGGAAGCGAATCTTCTCTCTTAGGCCAGCCGCATCAACGGCCTCTTCCATGTAATCGACAATCTCGGTGGCCAATGCCATCTTGTGTTTATGTTTCCATGGGTGCCATTTGAAGCCGAACGAGGTCATGAACGAGTCGGATCGGAAACCAGGATAGCGGAAGAAGCTCCATGTTCCTCCAATAATGGGTCGGGCTTCGAGGATAGCGAACGAGCGGTGGGGGAGAGATTCTCGGACGACGTGGGCCGTGTTGATTCCTGAGAGGCCAGCTCCCAGGATGAGGATATCGTGATGCTCGACGGAGGCGACCATTTCTAGGAGGTTAAGGAGATCAACGGAGGGAGGCCTTGCGGGCCAGTTTGGTCTGGTCTACCAAAGAATTGAGAAAAAAAAAAGAAAAAAAAAAGGAGTGAAGGTGGCCGAAAGGCTGAAGATAGCGGACCCTTCAGCTTCAATAGTACTTCAGTTAGCAGGTAGTCCATTGGTCTTGATCTTTCCCACATATCAGCTTCCTCAGCCAAACCCGCTGGGCTTGGCCGCCCCGTACTGTTCCGTAGACCCACCAATTTAAGGTACTAGCTGGTGCTAGGTACTATGTATGTAGGTGTTGATTTATTTGAGAAGGTTCAATAATTGACTAATTAGGTAGTCTCTAACTGAAGTCAAGTGGGCACCTACTCCATATTTTATATCCTTTTCGTGGACCTAAGGCTAGTGGAACGTACCGGTCTCCATGTCACCCATCTGTCCATGAGTGACATTTATAATCATTCCCAACAAATAGCAGAAGTCGATTGAGAGCTGTTCTGAGAGCCATGTGATGGTGGTGATCCCTCGAGAAGTAGTCAGGGATATTGCTGATACACTTTGTATGGGGGGGAATACAGTGAATATGTAAGTACCTCATGTTTTGTAGTATATGATTTGTGAGTATCCCTGTTTGCTATTCTCCATTTGCCTTAGGGTCGCGAAAGGGATGTGAAGCACTCGGCAGTTGCTTTGGTAGAATGATGCATGAAAAAGTAGGTATGCTCCTTCACATGATTTCATTGCAAACTCCGAGGATATTCGGTTCTAGATACTGCATCACCAGTGCCTGTGATAATTCGATATCCGAATATTCTGTCCATGAATTAATTGATTGACCATTGAGTAGTTCTTTCGAACAAAGTCGACGCAGGAGCAAATGGGCTATTCGGATTGCATCGTTTTTAACTACCTATGAAAGGTTTTAACTATTAGAATAAGGCTATGACACGTCCTCGTCATCTTCTGGTTTTCTTGAAGGTGTCCCCAGAGTTTCCAGTCCTCTAGCACCAACCAACTCAACCGGCGCATTGCTCAACGGAACCGAATCGCCATTTTTATTTGGTCCCATTGCTTCTTGATATTTCCGACCTGTCTCGTCCAGTAATTTTTGCACCTCCTCTTCTCTCTTGACAATATCATCTCGCTCCTTTTTCAACCTCGTGACATGACCCTGCTTTCCCTTAAGCTCCTCTTCCATTCCCTTCAAGGTGGCTTGTAACCGAGCCAGACAATCCGTCAAACTAGGAAGAGGGGAAATCTTGGGGGGAACCTGCAAGAGATCCTGTGACTGGTCTTTTCGGGGCTTTTTTAGCCCGTCCATCCCCGCACGAGTCTGCGCCGCTTCATATGCGATCCGTCGCTCCGCATCGCTGTCGGAGCTTGAATCGGATGTGTGACCTTCGGCCGCAGAGATGAGTTCTGCCATTTGTTGTCGATCACGTCTCCGTCGTTCCTTCTCAGCTCTCTTGCCAAGGGATAGTCCGCCATCTTCAACGTAGTGTTCGAATCCTTCGCCCAAGTTGTCGTCATCTGCAACCAGTCGAGTATCATCCTTTTTCTTCTTTCGATCAAGATCGTCGTCATCATCATCCTCAACGGAGAGAAATTCTTGCTCTTTTGCAAGCCTGGCACGGCGTTCCTTCTTCTCTCGGATTTCGGCATCTGTAAGAATGACCGTGCTAGGTTTTGAATGTACAAGATCTGGTGAATCAACGATCAGGGCTCCTTCAAGTTCTGATTCATCCAGGTCCATTGCATCCAACTCATCAGGAGGCAATGTCGACACATTCCGGGGTGTGTTGGGAGTTGAGGACTGCAGCTCCTCCAGATATTCTTTGCTGTATCTTGGCCGATCATCATCGCCCCCCAGCGAACGCATAGGAAGTCCTCTGGTGGATATACCCTTCTTGATTGCACTATTCTCGAGAACTCGTTGTCCCAAAGGTACCTTCTTCGGTGTGAAGACTTCGCTCGAATCCACGTCTCCTGCGGTTGCATCGTCTCCACCAAATGAAAGACGGGAAGATTTATTTAGCTTCTTTTTTTGTTTTATCGAACTCGACCGGCTGACTGCTGGCCGAACTACTGCAGGACCGTCATCCTCGTCGTCATCAACAGTCTTCAGTGTTGGATCGCCGAGATTGTCACCGTTATCCGGGTTGAAACTTTTTCGAAGTCCGGATTGTCGGAAGGGCTTTCGTCCAGATTTAGATCCAAATTTCAATTTAGCAGATTCTATCGTGCGTAGAGGTCAGCCTTGGATTCTATCAGCAATAGTCATGGACCAAGTCAGGGAATTGCTCACCATCAAATGTAGCATCGCTACTGTTCGCCGTAGCCGGCGCCTGCTCTGCAGGGCCATCGTCTTCTGTGACCTTGATAACCCTGCCTTTTCGTTTTGATCCAAATGAGCTCATTTCAAAGGAATTAGCGCAAGAGAAATATTTTAGAAACGAGTGTAATAGGCAGATGCTATTGATCGCGTCGCAAGGCAAAGTGACGTGGGAGCGTATCTTATCCTCACGTGACTCAAATTTTCGGGTTTCTGGGTATTAGCAAACGGTACCTAGCTTGAGCTGCGATCGCGCCCCAACTGGAAGCGTTCATCACTTTACATTGACTGCTCAAGATGGCGCCCGCGCAGCCTGAGCTCAAGAAGGTACTACTCCCAAAGTCTTGTCTCATTACTAATGCTGTGCACTATCCATTTATGCGCGATAGCACCAGCGCATCAAACAGTGGCAGACCATTATCATGCCGTACGCCCCAGGCTAACTTTTCCGTCTAGTACCTCGATAAGCGACTGTTTGTTCAGCTGAACGGAAGCCGTAAGGTCATTGGCGTTCTTCGCGGTTATGATGTGAGTACCAGGATTCCGAGTGTATTTTCGTTTCATAGTACGGCGCTAACAACCACAGGTCTTCCTAAACATTGTCCTCGACGAGGCGGTGGAGGAGAAGGAAGGTGGAGAGAAAGTCCGAATCGGCATGGTGGTGCGTATCCTTGGGCTTTCTTCTTCTCCGAACCATTTGTCAAGAAGTTCTAAACTGACGTTTTTGGCTGGACACAGGTTATTCGCGGCAACTCTGTTGTCATGCTCGAGGCTTTGGAACGAATCGGCGGTGACGACCATCGACAGCAACGATAGACGATGACGATATCTACGGAAAGGAGGAAATCTAGGGTGTTTGCTTGGCGTTTCTCGGTCAAAAAATTGGCATGTCCAACGGACTGTGTGTTTTGGGTTTTATCTTGCTAGATACCAAGAAAGGGAATACCCTCGAACAATTGCCGACCAAAGCCTAATTACTATGTCCTCACCAAGCTTTCTCATCATACCAGTCCATCAACTTCCCGCCGTACGTCTTTTGCCATCCCTTTACGCCTCCGGCGAGGATCTCGGCTTTGATATTGGTCTCTCCGACCTCGTCAAGGTAGTCCTGCATCCACCCGGCACAACGGGGTCCTCTACTACCACAGCTGCCTGTTGTATGGGAAGTCATCAGTACTTAAGCCTATATAGGTGTATATAGATACGAATGAAGATCAGACGTACCGCAGTAAAAGATGATCCGCTTGATGCCTGCCTGCTTGCAAAGTTGATAGATGGTCGGTCGAGTCTGGTAGAATGTGTGTGCAGGAAAGTTGATGGAGGTCGCAACAGTTCCACCCTCCCAGTCCGTACGGCGAACATCGACCAGGAGAAAGTCTCGGCTGCCAGAATGACCGGCTGCCAGAGCTTCTTCCAGAAGGGCGGCCACTTCAGAGGCTTCCACCAGTGAGCATGAAGCCTTGGCCTCTGGAAAGGCCTGCCACCATTGCTGGCTGTCAGGTTGAGCAGTTGAGGTCATTGTGTTTGTCAGTTGTGGGCAATGGCAAGATACGACAGCTCTAAACAGTGAATCCGGGTGAACATAGAGAAATGATAAGTAAAGATCGGACCAACTCTACCCCGGATGAAGTATATTAATAATGAACCATGAGCAAGAGCGAGCTAACTCCGCAGTTCTCGCGGGGGTTTGACTCCTAGTACCGTGACTGGCCGCCGCCGTTGCTGCTAAAGCGCTTGAGCGCCCCGTGATAGTTGTCCATTCTGCTTTCCACTAATTAAATTGTAACTACCGACCAACCTTTGGCGGTTTCTTCCGGCTCCTCGTTTTTCTCATATCCCCCTTTTTTTTTACATATATTTTTTCTTTTTATATTCTTCCAGCTATCAATGGCAGGATCCATAGCTGCTCTCTTACATACGGCTCAATGGTGGCCCCGTGGCGTGCGTGACCTGGTGCATAATTGTGACCTCTTTCTGACACGATTGAAGGTCCCATCTGCTCAAAACTAGGTACCCTAACTTCGGCATCTACCGAACTACCCCACACTAAGGGCTCTGTAGTAACACTGGCCCTCATCCTGCTCTTTGCCATCTTTGCAACGAGACACTCGGTATTTACTACAAGAACTAACGGAGGATTTCCTTCTACTCCTCGATATAAATATGTCTCACGGCTATGATAATCAACTGATACTAGCACGTCGGTAGTGAGTCTATGAACGGCTGACGTGAACATGGGCGTTATTTGCTTTGGCTACCTGAATACACAAACCTGCAAGACCCATGACCAGAATTGCCTAGTTTCTTCTCTTTGGTGAACAATCTGTATTTCTTCCGGAATCTTAAGCTCATAACTCAATCTAGCTTCATCCCGGGGAACAAGCGCCAATACCGAGGATTACAATCGAAGAAACAATGCCCTGACAGCCTTTAATTTGAACCTTTGCCAACCGACAAACCAAGAGTAAGATCCCATATCCTTTATTAGATATCAAACTAGATATTGAGGTAGAGGTGTAGAAAATTCATACGTTAAGAACGCAACAGTTCCGTTGTTACCCATTGAGTGGAGGGTAAAATGTGTCTGTAGATAGGTTTAGGGATTCCAAGGGGCAAGGCCTAGGATCCGAAGTCCATTTTCCAACACCTGTCTGGCATTTTCATATAGAGCCATTCTTGCTTTCATTGCTTCTTCCTTGTCAGCCCAGTCTTGGTCGTCATCGGCATCTAGAGTGATTAGAATTTGGTCCACAAGCCGGCTGAGGTAAATGACGATGGTGGTCGGTTCTAGAGACTTTGAAGATCCATGCACAGTATCCGGAAATTGGGTCATAATTCGAAGCAGTTCGACATATTCCTCATTTTCCAGAGAGGAATAGTCTATTGCCGCATAGTCGATATCTCTAGCGATCTTCTCAAGCGTAGCGAGTAGTCGCGCATAACAGTTTTGGAGAGCCGGACCAGTGTCGCCTTCAAAGGAAGTCAGATGCTTTGACTCGCACGCATATGAAGTCCCTCTCCGATGTTGAAGATCCTGGATGAATAGGCCGGAGATTCCAACAGCCTCCAGAGATTTGTCGGTTCTCGTGATGAACAGGGAATTATCTTCCTCCGCTTCTTCACTTCCCTTCTCCAGGCTGACCTGCATCGCTAACTGACAGGCATCAACATAGTGACTCAGCAGATGAGCATTCTTAAATTCATCTCGAAGAGAGTTGATCTTGGCGAAGGCTATATGCTGAATTTTTGTCGCAAGCTCATCGCGACCAATTAGTTCAAGGGTCTTAGTAACTCGTTGGAAGTGCATTTCCTGCTCCACTGCAACGACGTAGATCATTTTGTCAAATGCATGCGTCTTGTACCTGTCCAGAACAGCCGCCAGGTCGCGTAGGAGATAAGACGTAGTCCCGTTTCTGTATCGTACCACAGCGGTGGACAATCCTTTTGCACCGTGTTTCGTGAAATCAATCATCCAAGAGTTGTCATGCTCTTCGTATATTCCCTTCTCTTTCAAGGCTGCTTCAATCTCCTGAATCGACTCCGCACTAACCTGGGACTCTCCAGAATACTCATCAAACTGAACGCCAAGTCGCGCGTACGACTCTTTGTAGCCCTCCACCGTCGCGTCACGGAATCGCTTCCAGAGTGCGATAGTTTCAGGATCTTTGTCCTCCATTTTTTTGAAGATCACATCTCGTTCAGCATACAAGCCCCGTGACTCAATTTCGGCGGTATCCTTGTTATCAGCCTTGGCCAATTTGCATTCCTCCAGTTCGGGTTTGAAGAGTTCTTGGATCTTGTTGTTCACTTGAAGCAAATGCTCCAGTGGCGCCTTTTGGAAATCCTCCTCGGAGCCAAATCTATGCCACCCGGCGGCAAGCAGGCCAATCTGCTTGCCCCAATCGCCTAGATAGTTCATCTTGATCACATCCCATCCCATACCAGCATGGATATTGGCTACGAAAGAGCCAATTATAGTACTGCGCAAGTGTGATACATTAAATTCGCTGGCCATATTCGGAGAGGAGAATTCCACAATGACCTTCTTTCTGGGGCCATTGGGCACCTTTGCGTCGACTAGGCCGAGGGATGTGTCATATCCGTACGACTTTCCTCGGTCATGAATGTAAGGCAGAAGTAGGGGAGGCAGTGTCTTTGGGGAAGAGAGGATTCGCAGATGAATGCCATCTGGAATAGGGCAAGAGAAGGGCGGCGATCGCGGCAGCTGGTGTGAGATGCAATTCGTCAGCCAGTGATCATTGCAGCTTACTTGATAACATCAAAAGCTCGTACTCTGTGAGCTAGATCTGTGACCAGATCTTTGGGCTTGACATCTTTGAGCTTAAGTCTCGGTGAGATGATGACAAGATCGCCTTGGCCAGTGACATTGGAAGGCTGAATTGCTTCATAAGCAACCACTCTATCGCAATTTACTAGCTTCTGTAAGGTGTCCGCCAAATAAGCTCGGAATATGTCTTGAGGATTGTGCACAATATCTCCGCCGGGGAACTCCGGCACGGGCGTGTCAAGTCCTACTTTTCCAAGTAGGTCCGTGAGACCGCTAACTGTGCAAGTCGCCATCAAAACGGCGATGGATGGTTGTTAATGATGAGTGTTCTTATTAGCGTCGTTTATACAAAAAAAAAAAAAAAAAGGAGGCTCTGTGAGAAAGTCTGGTTGCCTCGCGGCGAAAGAGTTGGGGCTGTCAGCTCATATGTTTCTATGAAGACGAAATGCGCCTACAAGTCGGGCAGCAACGTCATTCGGTGCAATGAGTCAAAGGGCCTGATGCATAGAAGAAAGTGGTGATTGTGGGCATGAGAAAGCGTGCGGTCGTCTGCTGGAGACCAAAATGCGCGATGCGCTGGCAAGGACGACGGCTTTCATTGGCTCTTCCAGGTTGAGGTTGTAGGGCGACGTAGAGCGATTGGCCACGGCTGCATCAACCGTCAGGCGACTGGGCCACGATGTGAAGATAGCCCCGGAATCTGGCCCCAGCGAAAGGCACTTTGCATCCTCAATTGTGTCATCCCGCGTTTCCCTACCAGCATGTGGCGTATCTGCACGGGGATGAAGTCTCCATGATCCCTCTTCTGTAAGATCATGCATGCGGGGCTAGGCTGGCAGGCTTCTTCTCAACCTCTATTGTGCCTCACCTGTGATTGTTCTGTGTGCGGTGTTTGAGGGTGGTCATCTTCGTAGTGGATCCGACACTCTTTAAACAGGCAACTGCCTTGCCTACCTTACTTACCTCCTTTGCCCATAGGTAGGTAGCGTACCTTACCTCGTGTGCTTGCTTGCCCCGGATCACATGCCTGTTCCTTCTCCTCATTAGAAAGCACTTGGGGAAGCCGTAGCAGACGAGAAGGAGGAATCTGAAACTCCACCTGCTTCAATCCGCTCGTCCATATCATTGCTTGCAAAGGCAGTTTTGTAGCGTGTGCCAGAGGTCCAAATGTGTCCATCTCGTGTTGAGATGCGCCAAGATAAGTACCCAATGCAGGTTCATGCTCATGATACCTTCCGCTGAACGATCCCAAATATCAAGTTGAGAAAGACCACGGTAACGAGACCCAGTTGCGTCCTGGGAATAGCTGAAGTGCGCACAGGAACGGTGTTTCTGGATTTCTCGCAGGCAGCTCGTCGCAAGCTTGTTGATTTCCAGTGGTTTGGAAGCCTAAAGGTCTAGGATACCATCGAAGCTGACCTTTATACTTTTCGACATCAAGAATCTGTGTATCCCGCAGTCCGATGGATGCAAACACTGTCTTCGATGCGTTTGTGTGCATGGTGCATTCTTTGGACCGGTTTCACTCCTCACACCCGACGAAATCTAACCAGACCAGTGAATGCTGGTTAGCTTTAGGATCAGTTTGCCATCACAAGAACAAAGAGCACCAAGGCTTGCAACAGTTGAGTCAGATTGATACATAACTCAAACGAGCTCACACAGAGCAAAACGAAACACTACCGAACTATTCCTACCAATCATTAACTTGATTTTTGGGACACGGCGCAAGGCTTGGGGAAATATGTCATGACACTTATGCTGGGTCGGACTAAGAATAATTTAGTCAACTTCTCGGCCTAAAATAGAGATGGGGATCGTTGTTCTGCGATTAGTAGTCTTCCTTTGAAGATGTTCAAAATGAGCATGCTTTTCTGGAGGGCATCATGAACTCCAACCTGCAAGCAATATCAACTCAATCACATATCAGATGGATGTTCAGCCGACTTGACTGGAAAAGTGGCAAAAGAGAAGGAAAGGAAAAAAAAAAAAAAAAAAAAAAAGGTTCGTCCAAGCCAAAGGATCTTTTTTGATTCAACTTGACCTCTCCTAACGCCAGAAAACTCCTTGGTCCCGGAGTTAGGAATGAGAATACACCCAACACCACATCCCATAAGACCCATTTTCCTTTTATTCGCCAAGAGACCATAAACTTTTGGTATTTCACTGAAAGAACTCCCAATAAAATTTTGAACGCCTGGCGCCAATGTCAATCCTCGAAGCTGACTTCGTTTTGTATATCCGGTACACCGTGAGCTGGACGAACGTTGACCTGGTGGGTGGGACAATTTGGGCAGCGGGAAATCCCACAATAGGGGCACGGGTCGATTGTGACCTTCATGCCTCCATGACAACACCGACACTAGGATTGTAAGCATATGCTATATATACTTGGCGCCGATGACCGGTATTGATCTAGACCTACACAGATCCAAACCCATATAGCCCTTCTCCGAGGTTTTGGTACCTCACGAATAGGTGGCAAAAATGGTGGGCGTGCAGCTAGTAACCGAAATGTCAGCATCTTCTGAGGCCTCAGAAAACGAAGCGGACGAGATCGCAAACCTTCAGGCCCATCGCCTGCGAGGCAACCGTGGCTGGGCTCGGTGTCGTCTATGTCGACGTCGACATCGACCTTTTCATAGCGAATACTCCAATAGCCTTGACAACTCCCGCATGGAGTCTCTAGCTCTTGTGACATGCTGCGCTGAAAGGTTTATGAAGTCACATGGTCAGCTCGACGTCTTATCATCCATACGATTTAGAGAGGGCAACCTATGAAGGCAAAGTCTCAATCGGGTAGGATCTGAATCCGGCTGGTTCCCGAGTTGTCTTTCAAGGCGAATTGAGTTAAGTTGGCAGCCTGAACGAGGCATCCAAAAGGTAGGCATGCCCACGCAAATCTGCAGTTTCTGAAGGGTCCCAAGTTTTTTTTAATCCGTGTGTTGCATCGAACCCCCGGCCGAGCTGACAAACGAGGATGGCCACGAATGGCAGCGGTGAGCAAGGAGGATAGCCTTCAGCAGCAGGTGGGCGTCATATTAGGACCAGAATCCAAACTAGAGCAAGAGCATGGGATCATTTCCCCAGTAAGACATCTCGCAACTTGGTCTCAGAAAAGAAGTACAAAGCACGGCACCATCGGCTGGGTACAGACCGCCCAACAGAATCATTCAATATTGATTGCGCGCTCCATTGACCAGGAATTTGCCATCTCTGAGGCAGCCTAGCCTAGCATAAGTCTAGGGCAGCGGCCAACAACCCCTGAAGCGCCATGCGGCTAGGTGTCAAGCCTGGGCCCCCCTACCTACCTACCAACGTGGTGGACGTGGGTTGCGCTGCCTTCAAGAAAACTGTCTACGCGCCGAGTATGTGATGTACTACGAGTAGACGGAAGCCGGACTACGTACGATGCGGTGGACGGGAATACAAGAAGCTAGATGGTGCTATCACATGCGCCTTTGTAATAATTTTATCCATAGTAAACGGTACTTTCTTGTCGTCTCCCTCTCCTCCTCTCCTCCTTTTTTTTTTCTTCCACGGTTTTAGGCTTTATTATTAGAATCGAAGGTAAGAATAAAGAAAAATAGATAGATCAGGCACAAGGGCAGACGGATACAGGGAGGGCTTACCGTTGGCCCAAAAGGGTGCATGGAATCCAATACTTGTCATTCACCTGCTGGGGCTCACTCTTTAGTTCCCTACCTAAAACTGTGGGAAATTTTTTTTCTTTCCAAAAAAAGAAACCAATAGAGAACCGTAAGGCAAAAAAAAAAATCTGTTGAGCAGAAACCATCCTCGTCCATGTCCATGGATCAATACCCGTCCACTGCTCCATTCGCATGCAGAACAACTCTCTCATGCGGGGGCAACAAGGCCTGTGGAGCACAGGCATGGAGGGGAGCGCCGGGAAGCCACGCTTGCTTGGAGCGAGCAAGCATGGACAACATGTATGTTCTACGGGACGGACCAGCAGCCCCCCGGCCCTGAGGTCGTGTTACATAGGTGGTGGGTACCCTATCATCGGTGAACCGGCAGTTGGTGCAGTTGGTGGAATCCCTTCCATACCTTTACCTCTGCCTTTTACCGTTACCGTGGGCAGACGACAGGCAGGCTATGGGAGTGCCCGTCACCACAATCGATCCATGCCCAGCACTGACAGGATGGTAGGGACAGCTACGCAAGTAGGGAACTGCCACTTCAACTAACCTACCTAGGTAATAAGGCACTAATAACCCCCCTAGATACCCGACCAGTTGGCTATTTGACTAAGGCATTGTATCATCAGTGGGGTTCCGTTGTCATGATACTGTTAAGAGCTGCATGGCTGATGCAAGTCTGCCTTGTCAGCGCACACAGGGCGCCGACATGAAGATACCTAGGTAGGATAGCAGTGCCTAACTAGGTCGTTTCACTTTCTGGGCTGGGAGGACTCATCTTTCAATAAACCACATGAATGTAAGGTACGTGGGTACAGCCATGCGCTGAGGAGAGAAGAGGCAGAAGAAGCAATACGAAAAAGAACAAGGGAAAAAGAAAAAAGAAAAAAAGAAAAGGTAACTCTCACCATCTCGTTGTCTCTTGTCTCGTTGTGAAACTATCACACAACCTGGCCAGAATCAGCAAATACCCGTTCGCCTGGTCATGTTGTCATGTTGTCTCCCCCTTGAGCAAATTTCTCCTCAGGTTCCACGACGTGCAGTTCGGAATGGGGGCGTTCACAGAAGTTTCTTAGGTCGTTACACGGAGATCTTGAACCTCCAAGGGAAATCGGGGGGTGCTCTACCACTTGATCGATCCGTGGAACAATGAATTTTTTTTTTTTTTTCCTTTTTTTTCCTCGATACTTTCTTGGGAACACCGCTTTGGTCATAATTTGACCGAAATTGCAAACACAGATCAATTCCAGTGGGCTCAGTTGACCTCATCATGATAACAAGAACTTCGCTTACACCTTTATTTTTATTTTTTATTGTTATTATTTTTTTTTATCTTCTTTTTGCCTTTCCAAACCAACCCCCCCTCGCCCCCGTCTCTTCCCCAAAACAACACCGATTGACCCCCAAAAGCTGATCATCTCCAACAAGTTTCCCAACGTAACCCTGCCGACAAAGACAAATCAACACAATATCTGCCATCCCACTCTCTCATATGCGCCACTTTGGGGTACCTCATCTCATAAAAGCCTTTTTCTCCCGATTTGGAGAGGGCTGGCCTCACGGTGGCAAGAGTCTCTCTCATAAGACATGATTTGCGGCAGCATGCAGACGCTACAAGGGTTTCAAATCTCGGCACATTTCCAAGTT
Organism: Mariannaea sp. PMI_226; assembly: GCA_024336345.1. Taxonomy (NCBI): domain Eukaryota; kingdom Fungi; phylum Ascomycota; class Sordariomycetes; order Hypocreales; family Nectriaceae; genus Mariannaea; species Mariannaea sp. PMI_226. Next base: position 3,073,645 of record JANFOG010000001.1, on the reverse strand, counting down.
ACAGCAGTAGTAGTCTGCAAGTCTGCAGTCTGCAGTCTGTAGGTACCTTGAGTTGTCGAACGGGGAAAAAAATCAAATCAAATCAAATCAAGGTCAAGCACGGCACGCATGGCGTACCGATGATATCACTTCACAGTAATTAGTTTTCGAAGTAACCTGACCGTAGGCCGCATTAGCTGTAACTGGTCGATGCCTCGTCTTCCTTCTCGGGTTCCGCCATCGCCGCTGTACCGTGGGGGCTGGTCCAGGCCTGCTAGCGACGCTGAGGCCTTCACCGATGCCCTGACCGAGCTTGACCAGCAGCAACAGCTGAGAACACCAAAATCCCAGCCCTACACGTCACAGACTGACTACTTGGGCCTCTTCTCTCGTCATACCGCCAGGTCTCCGAACTCGCTAGTTTGCAATAGCAGATATTATCTTGCCCCCGACGTACCATAGCAGCCATGCGTGTTACATGAGTAGCTCATCGAGCCATCTCCTACGTAGGTGCGTAAGCACCTCTGTAGCAACTACAGCATCGTAAAGAGAAGAATGCCCTTGTCCACGAATCCTTTGGCTCAAATATCAGTCTACTAACAAGGCTTCCCCATGCTACTGGGAACGTGGAAGCAAAAGAAAAGAAAGAAAAAAAAAAGTTCCATGTCTCATGACATTGATCCCGCAGATAGCGTAAGCCAGGGATCAGTTGAAGGCTCGTTTGACAAGCGTTATTGATTCTACACCGCTTCAATTTCTAACTGACGTTGTGACGACTCGGAGGTTCTGTAGCTTGCCCAACCCCGACCAGTGCGTGCGACGGAGGCTTAGCTCCCATCTGTATCAGACTCATTTTCAATAGGTAACTGGTTAGAGAGGAAGTCAACGCCACGAAAGCATCGCAAACATCTTCATACCCATTCCGTTATAAGTTAGTTGAGACACTCCGCCCAGGTTCCGGGTAATAGCTGAAGTGAGTAACGCATTAACGAAATGCCCTTAATACATATCCGTACCCCCCCTTCTCTCTATTGTTCTAGATTACCCATAGAATTCATAATTACAGCGCCCCAATCCATATCCCCCTCAAACCAGAGAGACGGGTCTAGCCCTTGCAGCATGTCGCTGGTCCAGGGCATGGACGTATTCCAACCATTATTAGATGTTTGAGCCTGCATGGGGTCTGCAGGTAGGCCGCCTTCGTGAAATAAAGACTCTGACCCTTCGATGCTCGAAGTCCCGGTATCGGCACTCTCTCCATCATCCATCTGAGCGTCTTGTTGGACCTCTTCGCGGATGCTCAGTGCCTCCGTCCTTGCGGCGACTATCTCGGCCCATCTTTCCAGTTTCGCTCGTGTGATACGAACTTTGACAGCGCTCATACTCCAGAGCGTGTGATCTAACGCGCCGGATTCCATTGGACTGGCTTGGAAGGTTGCATTAGCTTGATCAAACTTTGAGCAGATGTCTGTAAGGAACCCTGAGACATCTAGTGCGAGGCCGGACTGGCTCTGTATCTGGGAGCGGAGTTCTGCAACTGCCGTTGGCAACCTGGGGTCCGTTCCCTCTCGTAGTACAATCTGAGAGTATTCTTGCGGGTCTTGGTTTCTAGTGCTAGGGCTTGACTCAGACGGTGTTGGCATAGCTGAGGTCACGCTCGAAGCGTACTCCGAGTCATTCCTGTACAGATTGACGTTGGGGTTGTTGGCGCTTGTGTCATTGGGCATCGGTGTCTGCGGCACTTTCAGCGTAATTGGGGCCGTGAACTTGGCCCACCGGCCAAGCATTGTGATGCCATAGACCAGTTGGGCAGCAATCGGTGTGGTTTGGCGATAGTACTCGGACACGGGGATGAGGAGCCAGTTGTCAAAGAACTCTTTTAACGCGTTCCGTGACTGGTAGAATATGTCGAGAGCAGATGCAGCTCCAAGCGTCGGAGAAGTAAGAGACTCAGAAATAGATATAATTTTGGGGGCATCAAGGACCGGGGGCTCATATAAGCGAAGCCTTGCCGTGTTGATGAAGGCATTGATGATCCCTGGGGAGAGTCAGCAACGAATCCCACATACAGATCGACCCATCCTCCTTACGGTCTTTCTTCAGCTCTGCTGGTAGGCCATTTCGTATACGATCAAGCTCGATCTGAAATGCTGAGACGTATGCTGACATAGGGGCTGTGGGAAGGCCAAAAACTTCCTCTGTGGGGTTGTCGGGTGAATTTAGCTGAGAGATGCGCTGTGTGAGGTGTTGGATACGTATCAGGAAAACGAGGTTGACATCCGTCTCGTACTCGTTCTCATCTTCTAGAGTTTTTAGACACTCTTGTATGTATTGGGTGTATCTCATTGGCTCCGTTCGTCCAAATCCAAGAGACATGCTAGATAATTGTTAATCTTGAAACTTCTGAAGTAATGTTGATGTGTGGACTCCTTACGCAGACGACAGGAACCAAACCCCCAACAGAAGCCGCCTCTCTTCATTAGTTCTCGTCTCGGGCTGAAATGGCTTGACAACCATCAAGTTGGTTCGCTCAAGCGCGCTGGGACTACGGTTCAGCCCTAACTCGCCAACCAGTGTAATCGACAAGGCAATTAAGTTGTTGAGCTGAGCATGCATGAAGCAATGATATTGATACCAAGCAGAAATCACTAGGATTCCCATCAAAAGATCCAACGATCTCTCTGAGCGGATTAGCATGTAATCAGCGATGTGTCGCATCAAATAATACATCTGAGCCCGCATCGATCTCAGACTCCGGAAGGAGGTGACCATCCTGATGGCTGACATGGTGAATGGTCTAGTCGATTTGAGTTTCGCAGCAGTGACGTTAGGAGGAATTATCACGAAAGGATGAAGGCTCTGTAACTCATTTCGGTATACGCTGAGTAGAACATCGTCGGAATCTGGCGGAGGCGGCGCATCGCCACTTGCTGGCCGGCATATACATGACGGCGGAGCATAAGAATTATAGATTTCTGGAATAGCCCATGGACTATCGCTGGAAGTAAATGAATTCTGAGGATGTTTTGACGGGTTCTGCTGATTAGAAATGGCTGGGTCTGCTTCAGTAGGTATGCAAGTTGTATCCAGAGCAAGGTCTGCATTCGATAAACCCCCTGAAGCCTTCAGCAAGTCCACTAGGCCATTCAGTCTCTGTTCAATTTGCGCAGTTCTCCTATTGCAACCTGGTTTAGTTCCTGCAGTTGCGAGAATTTATGTAGAGCGGTATAATTATGAAGAAAAAAAATACATGATATGTAGAAATATATGACATTCCCATAAAGGAGCACTTACGATGGTTTTGGCTGTCTTTTTTTCCGTGGCCGATGAAGTTGTTCTGTGCAACTCTTTACAAGTCTCTCGCATCTGCTGACGTTAGTTCATTGATTCCATTTCATTGGCAGTTGTGCATATCGTATTCTGTTATGATGGAAAGGAAATCTGTTGTGTTTGTGTAGGCAAGCGCTTACACCATGATCCGAGGGTCTCGGTAGCACCGGATCTAAGACTTGTTGCCTTCTCCTCGCGCCATTGATTCCTTTTTTTTATGGCTCAGGCTGAAATCACGATAGAAAACGCACATGTGCTCACCTGTCACATTTAGCCCCTGCAACCAAATTGGACCTGATGCACTTCGCCTTTGCTACTGAGCACTGCTGGCAGGCCGCTCCCCATTTGGCTATGGCCGGTTTTGGTCGGTCGGCACTCGACATCACGGAATTCTGAACAAGTCCGGGACCGGACAAAGACAGCTCTGGCACATGTGCCGGACCGAAGAGTAAAGCCAGGTAAGTCCACCGGAGTTTATCGGAAACGAATGATATCTTTGTCTTTAAGAACGAGACGTCCAAGTAGTTGTTGAGACGGCGTTTTTGATAAACTCCGGTTGGCGTAAGCAGAGTGGAGGCTGTGCTCAAGAGGCGCCTGTTAATTGGATGGACAAGCCACATCATTCTGAGGCTGAGACCAGGCTGCAATTCATCTCCTCCAGCTTGGGCCACCTGGAGACTTGATGACATGACGAAAACGCCGTATACGAAGTAAACGACGTCCCCAATAGTACAATTCTTACATCGTAAATTTAACAGTTTTCCATAGGTGCTTAGTCGGGGGAGGAGCGTGACGTACGCAAATATGAAGCATTGCCCAAAACAGTAATCAATTGCGCAAGCACTCTAACAAAGAAGCCTCTGCTGTCGAGGCACCTAATACAAGCTCCTTTCCTAATGACGCCCATATCAATACACACATTATGGTACATGCCGCCCTGGGGCTGTCGCAATACCAGAAACCCATCAGACGGCTTGTACGCTTCTGATCTTGTCGTTTCAACCTTGAAGATGCTATTCCGTATGCTCTCACCAGATCATTCTACTTGGACTTGGAAACTCCGGCACCGATAACACCGGGAAGCTTCTCTTCACCAACGCTGAAGAGCATACCAATTCCGAGGTATAGAATTCCCACCATAGCAAGAGTGAAGCCAGCAAACAACCAGAACTGGAAACTAATATCTTGCTTTGAACAAACAGGGCCAGCCCAATGAACCACGCTTCCTTGCTCGGTGATGGTACTGAGGCAATGGCACGTGAAGCAGGCATCCTTTTCGTCAGATCCACCCGCGACCGCGTATCTATCCAGGCAAACACCACGGCTAGAGCAGTTTCCGGTTCCAGTGACGCAGTTATCCTCAGATTTGAAGCAAGAGGGGATTGTGCCGGTAGATGTGAAGAAGGCAGGGAGGCTAGTGGCGACTGAAGTCGGGGCATTTTGCTCGGGGTGGTCTTCAGCGGAGATGATGGCTTCGGCCTGTCGTCGTCGAATTTGCGCCTTATTGGACCACTGCTCGGGGCCCGTTTGGCCGGAGGGAAGAAGTACAAGGGCGGTCTCGATCTCACCAGCCTTGGCAAATTTCGCGAGCTTGGAGATGTTATCTGTCAGAGTCTTGAGGGCTTCCGAGTTCTACAGCAAATGTTAGTTTAGATAAAGGGAGATGCAAGTAGCGACACACACCTTCGACACATCATATTTGGCGACAGTTGCATCACCACTCCAGCAACTCTTCTTTAGATTGATGACTTGCTCAAGAGAGCAATCGTGTTCATTGGTGATTCCGATATTGTAGAAGTCGTTCTTCACAAGCATATCATGCGCAGCTGATGAAGGGGGATTGGGAATGGAGAACGCGGGTTGCATGTCGAGGGCTGCCCCCATATCCTTCATCTGGGCCTCCGTCATACCCTCCAGCATCACCACAAGCTGGCCAGGGGATGAAGCCGTCTTATCGGTAAACAATTTGACTGGTTTCTTTCCGAATTTGTTGATGAGAGACACGACCTCTTCAGGTTTTGTAGTATCGAGGACATCGTGGAATGATGACCCTTGGCCGTTGGCGTCGAGTCGCTGAAGAAGAACCAAGCGTGCGAGGCTAGGGGGGATGGATGACGACGAAGCAGTTTCGGCAGGCGTGGGGAGAAGATAGACCTGAGCGGCCTGTTGAGAAGCAGCAGCGAAGCTAGCGAAGGCTGCGCTGAGCCCGATGGTAAGCTTCATTTTGGGCAGAGTATGTTGAAGCTTGAGATGTTGGCGAGGCCGGTCTGGGATAGCTTGCGACGTTCCAAGCTCTAGGCACGACGGGAGTCCCTAGCTGCGCTGCACGTGTAATTAGACCGGGATTCGCGGCGCAGTTATTCCGCGTGTCGTACAGTGCGCAGATGCATTTCAGCCAGATTTCAAAACCACATCTTCACAGTATTGTTTTCATTTTAGCACAGTCCTTGGTCCGTACTGACGAACTACCAAGTGCTTGTTAAGATAATCCAAATCACGTACGGGTCGCCACCATCACAATGCTTTTCTTACCATACTGCTCTCTTTGATCCGACAAGGGCGGCTTCATTAATATCTATTTCTTCTTCCTTTCTTTATTACGCCCTTGCGGCCTGTTGAAATCCCGAGATGTTGGCCCGACAGGCTGCCAAGCGACAGGCGATTGTCTCCATGACTCTTTCTCCGATTCCGACGCAACGACTTCTCAACCGACAAATTCGACCATTCGTGAGACACATCTCTCTCGTTCCGTGGCTTCGACAAAAGCCTCCTTCAGGCTTGCCCGTATATTTCCCTCAACCTGTTGTTCAAACCCGATCTTATGGTCCTAGCCTCCGGCGGCGCATAGGGTGAGCAACACACCCCGCCATGAATCATATCATGCAGCGTCCTAACTTTTTTTTATCGCATAGGCGAGCACTCTTTACGACTATTGTCCTTTATACCTGTTGGCAGATATTTGCGACGATTGTTTTCGACCCACTTCTGGACTGGGCGGACGCAGAATGGGAGGCACTATCCGATAAAGAGAAGGAAGAAGTGCAGAGGGCTGAGGAAGATGAGCCAATTCTCTTCTTGCCGTTCCCTTTTACTACGAAGGAGGTGAAGCAACCCCCGTATCGTGGTTCTGACCCGGAATGGGAGATGTTCGTCAAAGTCAACCAAGACACAAAGCTTCAGAAGGAGATTAAGTGTGAGTCGGTGGATTTCTGTTGGAAATATATCCAGCGTGTTAATTGTGAACAGTTGGTCTAGCGGACGAGATAAAGCGAGGAGTCGAAAAGAACCCGGCGTTTGTTCGATTGTTAGGCGGTGGTGCGATATCTGTTCGAAAAATCTGGTTGGATATTCTCTATCCTCCAGCCCCTCCTCCTAAACACTTTGTTTCAGGGTAAGAAGTTCGATATCGGAACCGAACACTGTAGCTTATACATATTGGTAGTTTTATTGTCGATGAAGAAGGTATCTTCTGGGGTGACCGGCCAATCGATTCGACAGCAGCTGGTCATCTGGACAAGGCGATATATCCCAAAGCAGTCGCCTTAACAACATGGACATTCGTCAGCTTCCTTTTCAAGCAGACAATGCAAGATGTTGCCAAGGCTTTGGGTTTCAACAATCCAACTCCAGAGGAACCAACATGGCAGAATGTGACATTGGATCGCCTCAATCAACACGGAGGTGGACTTGGAAATACCGGAAAACAAACAGTACGCATATTAGGACAAACTGAGCGGCCAGCACACGGCCAATTTCCTACGGGTAGTGGCGACCTCATTGGTACTCTGTTTGGAGGCGAAACTCAGATTGACCCTCGCATCCTGGCCGCCATCCAAGCTGCCTCCCTTACCTTTGCCAGGAACTGGAAGCCAACGAAGACACCTCCCAACCGAGGATGCATCAGAGTGGACGGTGTGGTGGAGCTGCGAGGCAAGACTGCCTTTATGGCTGTCTATGTTCTAGGGTGGTACGACCCAAAACTGAGGAAATTCATGGGTATACAAACTGGACTGAAGCACCTAGTGCAACATAAACAACGACCGGCCCCTGGCTGAAACCAAAAAAAATTGCACATTGTCGATAAAAAAAAATTGGTACGCACAGCACGGTAGGCATCGGAGGGTTTTTTGCATGGCTTGCGTGGCGCTTGGAAATGGGTACTGCTTTAAGATACCATAGAATTCAGAATATCAAAAATGTTTATTCGATCTCCTCTCAATGTTGGACCCAGCTAACGCATTGCTCATCTTGAGAGTGTCGCGGAAATTCCTATTACTTCATATTTACAATGGCTCAGCCTAAATGATGTGAAAACTACGTGAGAAAAGTAGGAGACTGTTGCCATACATAACCGGGCTAGCTGTGGATGGTAATGGCGAAATTTGAATACCAGACATATATTATAACTTAACCCATTATGGGTATTCCCTGGATCCTGAAATAAAGCCAGCAAACTATCATGTCCTAGAATAACGCAGCTTGCCCAAATGACTCTCTTATTTGAGATAACTCGAAGGAAGGGAGCTAGATTGACTCAGAAAATAAAATAGTTCCCCGTACATGCATGCTATTTCAATAGCCGTGGAATGATGCCTCGCCAGTTCTCAATCCCCTAAAATTGCACGCCAGAAAGAAGCTTGCCCTCATTCCCTCCATAATAATCGTGAGCATCCCAGCCTATAGTCAGTCCATGGGGCCTAAGAAACGCCAAGCCCTCGCACTTTATACTCCCTGTACTGGTATCAATCCACATCTCTAGCTCCTTAGCAAGTTAATAAATATCGTAAAAACTTCAAGCTCGACCTCTGGGCCTCCGGGGACTCGCTCAGCTCGGGGGAGGGCAGCAATTAGGTGAGTCTCGACAACATTCACTCCAGGGTGCAAAATAGCTTCAAAAGCACGCTCCTCGTTCACCTGCCCAGGAACCTGCTGATGCATGGGTTTGACAGGTTGCTTATTCACCACTGTCCAAAGACTGTACTGCCTTGTGCGCAACAGGTCAGGAAGTCGTGGGATGATAAATACTCGATTGAGATGTGCGGGCAGGTTCACTGTGGCTGACTGGACCATCTCGGTAGGGTGAGGGAACAAGGTCGCGACGGTAGCATTGTGGACTTGAAGACCAGGGTGGAGTTGCACTCTAAGTCGCGAGATCAGGGCATCATCAACGGCTGTACTTTGTTTAGCGAATATTCATCCTGACGACGTGTCGCATTTGACTTACTCTTTGCAGGACCACGGAATCGTTTCGGTTCAAGCAAGCCCTTAGCCAGCGCGGCCTGCTGGATTGCCAGTTGCTGAGCTGCAGGGCTTAGGACGACAGGGGCGGCCTGGACTGGGGTTGCACTCGCTGGGGGAGGAGGAGCTCCTGGGGATGCCATTGAAGCATCTTCCGCCTTGAGATTGGTAGATGGGCTGGGAGACGTAACCGCAGAGTCGCTTGGGCCATTTTCAGGCTGACCTTGCGTTGACTGAGCAGGAGTTGATGTGTGAGCACTTTCGACAACTGGTTTGCTTGTCGGTACCTCTGCAGTTTGATTGGTATTGGGAGCGGGCGATTCCCCAAGACCTCCTCTGCCTCCAACATGAATTGTAATTTTCTTAGGTGTCGGCTCGGGGCCTTGCCCAACCTTCAACTTGATCTTTGCTTGTGAAGGTTCTTGTACTGCAGCTTGGGCTTTCTTAAGCTCCTTTTGGAAGAAGACCTGCATAACGTCAGTATAAGTCATGGCGAGCAAGTAAAGGTATAAGGACCTCGAGCTCTTGAGCTAGAGCATATATTTCGCTTCCTTCTTCATTGTAGAAATAAGCATTCGTCCAAAGGAGCTTCGACTTCTCCGCAAAGGCTGCCCAAGTCTTGAAATCACTGACGCCAGAAACACCAGCCCGCCCATGACTACCCCTCACCATCCTCTGTAGCTTTTTAATGGAGAGCGGATCGCTAATGACCTTGAAGTAGTCTTTCAAGGATCGAGGTGGGAGATTAATGAAGGCTTCAAAATAGGCGTCCTCGTATCTGGAACAAAAGTTAGAAAGCCTTTTTTTTTGGGGGGAAAAGGTAAAGAAAGCAAAGGAGGGCTGCACTGTATACTTACTCTGGTTCCTGGTGTCTTAAAAGCTCCTCAACCAACTTTTCCTGAGCTTGCTGGAAATTCAGACCCTTGTATGGCACGTCTTCATACTGGTGGTCAGAGCGGGCTGGGGGTGTTGTCTTCAAACTCTCTTGTGCTTTTGCAGCAGCTGCTGCGCGAGTGGGACGACCTCGTCGCTTGAGGATAATGGATCGCTTCTTCGAAGCTGGTTCCTCTTCTTCCTCTTCTTCTTCAGAGATGTCTTCTGGCTCATCCTCCTTCTCTTCACTCTCAGCGTCCACATCTTCAGAATTTCCCCGCTCGCCGGTCTCATCTTCTTCCCCTTCCGCATCCTCATCTGCTTCCCCGTCTACATCTGCATCCGCTTCCTCGTCGGCTTCCTCATCTTCTGAGTCCGGTGGAAGGGGAGTAGGTTGAGCCTGATAGCCCCGAGTTTGGTAAGCAGGGTTATTTTTCGTCATGTAATTGCTCAAGGCTTTTCGGATTCTTTCTGCGTCATCATATGTTTGAGAAGACCGAGGATAGAAGTCTTTGGCATTGGCAATCATTCGCTTGACATAACTTTCTAGTTGTGCCAGGTTCTCGAATTCGTTGCTGTCCAACTTTTCCTCGATCGTCTCCAATGAGATGGGCATGCGTGTTTTCTTGTAGTAGTCCTCATTGCCTTTGCGGGGGAGTAAATGTTCGAAGTATTTCGAGACGAGACGACCACTGAGAAAGCTTAGGGTCAGCGCATACGTTGACGGTGACGCCGTCCCAATCAACTTACCTTTTATCAGCTGTCCGGCGTATATGCTCAAGAAAACCAAAGCCGTATGCTGTTGTTGACTCTCGCGTCTCTCCCTTGGATAAGTCGAAGTCCTATAGAGAAGAATGTTAACTAAGCTAGCACAAGGCGCGCATTTTGGAACAAACTCAGGGGCGTTGTGCAGAAGCGCCATAATAGCACTTGGAAACCATGGAGTATACTTACAGAAGCAAGCTTGCGACGCTTATTGGCACGATCGCCAGACTCGGCTAACACAGTACCGTTGGCTTTCCGCTTCGAGTCCATTGTGGGCATGCTTTCTAGAGTCGCAAAGAAAGGCGCATTACCAGGCTGTACTGATTACTGTTGCAATATGGCTTGTTGCAGCTCAATGGCTTCGCGCAATCGGAGGCATCAAGGTGGCTGCGACAGTGGGTGAGTGGATTTGACGCGTGCTGATCCAATCGTCGCGTCGAGCAAAGCAAGACTGTTGTCAACTTGGGGGTCAAGGCAGGCAATCCAGGCTGTTTAGGAGATTTCGATAGTTTCAAACTCAAGTTTTCTCCTTTATTGTGTTGTGTGCAAGAGTTGGCAGCCTGGTGCAGCTATTTTCCGGGTTGCGAAAGCTGGTTTGGTGTCGGGTCTGGTCAATGAGGGTCGGTTTTTGGCGTTTTGCACTGGAGCTGGAGGTGAGGTGGTGGGTAGTAAGGCTGTACGCATGGAGCACAGAGTACGAAGTACTTGGCCAGGTACCCGGCCTGCATTTGGCGGCGGTTATGCCTGAAAACAGAGCTAAGGCACCAAGGCAAACACCATCTTCTCACATGAGCCAATGTCACGGGTATTATGGGAAATAAAGCCGGTACGATCGATGCGTATCGACTCCTCCAGGAGACCGTCATTCCATCTCAATGCTGTTGCAACACTAATGCATCTGGAAATATTCCCGTCCTAGAAGTGGACTTTTGTTTTTATTTCTTGTACCATAATGCTGAATATACAGGTATCAACCCAAACATCTCACAGCCTTTCAGAACACCCGTACCTCAACACTACATACCTCCTCTGATCAAGCATGAACGATGTCTCCAGCAAAACCACAGGGCGGCCAATGGCCCTCAATATCGAGTCTTAGATTGGGACCCATAGATGCCACTATTACCGGTACTGCAGATTAGATCGCCAGGCATTCATGGGGCTCTCTCACCCACCGATCAAGCCTTGTTGCAAAATTCCAGCCATTATTGACTTATTCGATATTAATCCAGCCTTGATCCAAAGTCAGCCTTCGCATTGAACTGATTAGGAACTGATCTGGGACCCAACCACTATGCGACGTGAAGGATGCACTACGGTAGTAACTTACCTTACCTTACCTTACCTTACCTTACACGCGGATCGTGGGGCTCCACTGGCGCACTCTCAGTATCAAAGCCCCCCCACCATTGACCTCATACTCCAGCCTAGGTACCCAGGTAGGCACGTAAGGAGTCCGAAACATCCACCCAATTTCTTGCTCTCGCATTTGACAAGATTTAGATCGCATCAACAACATGGCCGATTCCAAAGCACCCAGTAGCCCCCCTCCAGGCTATGTCAAATCAACTGAGGGGCAAAGCGGTCCTTCCCGTCAAAACCAACCCCTCCGCAAGGTTCCCCTTCCCCTTGACCTACCCATTCTCAAGTACCTCAATTCCAAGCGTGTGATTCTTGCCTCAGCATCCCCTCGAAGGAAAGCGTTGCTACAGCAGGTTTGAATACCAATTGCCTCTTTCTTCTCATACTTATACTGACATTCTCTAGTTCGGTCTCACTAATCTTGAAATCACCCCTTCCACAAAACCCGAAAACCTCGATAAGTCGGTCTACGGACCTGACGAATATGTCGCTGCAACCTCTCGCCAGAAGTGCATGGACGTTTATACGACTGCTCTGGAAATAAACCTCGCCTCCATTCCCGACCCTCAACTCGTTATTGCTGCCGATACTATCATCGTAACCCGTGACGGACGCATTCTTGAGAAGCCCCGTAGCGAAGCTGACCACATTCGCATGTTGAAACATTTGCGAGATACCGAAGTGCACCGAGTCCTTACAGCAGTCACTGTCATGGCGCCAAGAGAAGACGCCAGACATCCTGGGTACGAATTAGCCAGCCACACCGAAGAAACCAAAGTCTACTTCTTGAGCGAGTCTGACGGTCTACCGGACGATGTTATTGAAGCCTACGTCAAGACTCGCGAGGGAGCCGACAAGGCTGGAGGGTATGGAATTCAGGGCGTTGGCGGTATGATTCTGGTCGACCGAATCGTGGGCGGCTTCGATAACGTAGTCGGGCTGCCTGTCCGACGGACTATGGCTTTAGCAGAAAAGGTCATCTTCAAACAGGATGAAGGCGAGGATGAGGAGGATGAGGACTAATCCGGAAATATCTAGTCTTGGGTATAGTCCGAGCCTGTTGAGCGTCTTTTTTGTCTTCGGGATGACATATAGAGGGACATGGCGTTATTTACAACTACGTATGAGACGATCCGCTTGGATCATATCTTTCGATGGATCAGAATTGGTGGCAATCTTCTAGAAAGATGATAAATCCACGCAATGCACCACGTCGTGATACACATGTTGGAAGGTATTTGGGGCTCAAGCGCTGTCAGAGGATGGTGCGATGCTGAGTACTCGGCAGAAGAAGCATGTGCAAAATGGATTCTCGGGAAATTTATCTCATATAAGTAGGTAGGTACGCTGGTGCCTATGTTGATCTTTTGGGAATAATCCCGAGGTATGTTCGAGGTAGTAATGCATAATCCTAGGTAGGTTACATAGTAGACTAGCAAACTAGGTAGGCCGTGAGTTGACTACGCAGATTTGCTGCAGGCCGAGGACGTCACTGTCACATGAACGAACGGACGCAATAAATTAGCTAGCTACCTCGCCGACCTGTCAGAAAACTTTTTTGTTTCATGAGAAGACGTAATTGGTAAGGGTAGGTACCTCTGTTAGACGCAGGCGAGCTAATGGAGCACTGGCGTACCTACCTACCTACCCTAGCCTGCCTTTCTTGAGCACTCTACTTCTCAGCGCCACCACTCCTCAGTCTCTGTCTCTTCAGGTACCTCATTAACCTAGGTAGTAGGTGCCTTAGGTAGTCCTAAAGTATTCCAGTTTCAAGCAACAGTCCAACCTTTGCCGCTTGCGCTGGCAGCACGAGTTTTACTGGCGCACGGGTTGCGCGGCGCTGGGCAGCGCACAAGCACCATAAACACAGGCACAAGCACACTGGACTGGCCACATGCGTGGAGCACCTGCAGGGTTTCACATGGAATCTGGGGCATCATCCTTGCACCCACCGGACGCTTCATTGACCTATAGCGCATCCATTTTCCATTCCTTTTCTATCTTATAAACACACACAGGGCCAGCCCCTTCCAGCCCGCTATACTCGTCTGCTTTCAAGCAGTTTCCTTCGTCTCCCTTCGTGCCAGGGTTGGTAACTTTTTTTTGTGTGTGTTAGCATGTCATCTTCTCCAAATAATAAATCTCCTGCGACTGGCGAAGCCGGGGCGGCGCAAACTGTGGACGACAAACCGCGCCTAACAGAGGAGGAAAAGAAACAAAATCATATTGCGTCCGGTATGCTGTCATCAAACCCCTGCAGGCCCAAAACTTATCCTCTATGCTTTTTTCCGTCAGCTCAAGCGACCAGGTCTATGCCTATAAAGCTAATGCGCCCCCAACAGAGCAGAAACGCAGACAGGCAATACGAGAGGGATTCGATCGCCTGACTGAGTTGGTACCGGGCCTGGAAGGGCAGGGTCGCTCAGAAGGCCTGGTTCTCAAGCGTACCGTTGACTACATGCGTGAGAAGCTTGTAGAACGCCAGGCTATTATCGATCGCATTGAAAAGGCAGGGGGCGATGTTGACGACAAGCTGAAGAGGTGAGAAATGAACGGGTGACGGAGTCCGTCGATGCCCCCCTCTCATATCTCTTCGCCCCTCCCCCCCTCTCTTCCCCCAACCAACACCACTCGTACTAAACGCCTGAGTACAGAGCGCTGTATCAAGCAAGCACCGGCAGAACTCGCGGCTGAACTGAAAGTTATAGCGGTGACGACGAAAACTCAATTGAAACCCGGAGACATGACTCTCATAGCTAGTTATCGCGGAGTGGTGCGATGAGGCACCCAGCGCTTCGGGACACTGCCCCTCCGTACGCTATTCCCTTTGGCAGCCCTGGGATTCATGGCACAAAGTAATATGAAGATGAAGGTGAAGAAGAGAAAGAGAGATCTTCTGCGTAACTATTCGCGTCTGGGGATGGTCGAGAGACGTTGGTTGGGAGAGGACTTGTGTCTATGTATCTACGCCAGCTACCAGGAGAGGGAGGCAGCAGATGTCGTCTGTTTGTCTATGCAAATGTGTCTACCATAACGCGGAAGCGATCGCGCAACTCCTCTGGAGATATCCGCTCCTTGCCTAATCCAATTTGCTTATTCTTTACATCCTCATCTCCAACAACCAAGATTTGACCGTAACCATTGTTGCGAGCCTCCCTGATCTTAGCACCGAGGGACCTTGCCGTACTGTCCATATCCACAGCTAGACCAGTTGGCCGGAGAGGCTCCCCTTGTTCTGGGAGAGTGCCAGCCTCGAGTTGCTTGTAAATATTGCTATCCTGGCCAAGCAACACGTCGCGCACATGCTCAGCCCAGTCCAACACTGGGTCTGATGTGTTGACGGTGAGAATGATAACTTGGCGGGGGTTGAGCCAAAAGGGCCACTTGCCATCATACTTCTCGATCAGAAGAGCCATCAGCCTTTCTACAGAGCCAAGGACGGCGCGGTGGATCATAACGGGGCGGACGGGGCCATACTCTGCGAGAAGTGCTGGATCCTCA
Organism: Mariannaea sp. PMI_226; assembly: GCA_024336345.1. NCBI lineage: Eukaryota > Fungi > Ascomycota > Sordariomycetes > Hypocreales > Nectriaceae > Mariannaea > Mariannaea sp. PMI_226. The sequence continues at coordinate 3,058,597 of JANFOG010000001.1, read as the reverse complement.
ACGATCTCGCCACGTGCTTCGTATTCAGGGGCGGGAGCTTGGTATTCAAGCTCAAAGCGCTTCGGAAGCTGGAAGTCGAGCTGAACTGTGGCTGTCTGATGCTCCTTTCCATCGGAGTCCTTGAGAATGATATCAATCTTGGGACCGTAGAATGCTCCATCACCTTCCTTGACTCCCCACTCCATGCCAGACACATTCAGTGCTCGCTTGAGAGCACTCTCCGCCTGCTCCCACTCTTCCTCAGTGCCGATATAGTGGTCCTTTGGTCGAGTAGAAAGAGCTAAGCGGTAGCTCACGCCGAATCTCAGCACAGTATACACTACCTTGACAAAGTCCAGCGTCTTCTTGATCTCCTCCTCAACCTGACTTGGCCGGCAGAAAATATGTCCATCATCCTGGTGAAAGCGTCGTACTCGGGTAAGCCCACTGAGAGAACCAGATGTCTCATTTCGATGCAAAGGACTGAAGTCGGCGTAACGAATAGGTAGATCTCGGTAGCTACGCCGTTTGGATGCAAATATCAAGCAATGGCCCGGGCAGTTCATGGGTTTCAAGCCATAATCACCCTCTTCTTCATCCTCTACCGCTTTTGGCGCATGGTCTCCTCCACAGCATCCGGAATGATCTGCAGCTTTGTGAGGCACATTTCCGGTCACCGAGTACATGTCCTCGGCATAGTTCTGTAGGTGACCTGACTTGGCCCAGAGGGACTTCTTATAGATCGTTGGCGTTATGACCTCCTCAAATCCATATCGCACGTATTGTTTTCTCAAGAAATCAACGAGCCGATTAAAGATCCGAGCGCCGTTAGGGAGGAATATCGGCGATCCAGGGCTGTAGAGGGAAGTGATAAAGAGTTCCTGCTGGAGCCCCAGTTTGCGGTGATCAGGTGGTTCGCGCTGCTCGGGCTTCTGGGAATAAAGGCGTCGGCGAGAAACACAGGCTGGACAGGTCCATTGCCTTTTTAGCACGGCAGGGACCGCCGATCTGACGCTCCGGGAGCGTATCATTGCCAGTCTGGATTGCAATGGCAGGAAGAGTGGTAGTAGAGTATTATGAAGGAGCTGAATGAACCGACGTTGAACATACCCCAAAAAAATATGGCCGACATGATGTAGGCCGCCCTGTCGCCAAAGCTGGTTCCCCCTTGCGGTCTAGCGCTGGAGCGCTGGAAACCAGGGTCACCTCCACTGTATTTTGCTCAGCTCAGGCGGCGCTTCAAAAGACCTCCAACTTCATTTCTTCAGGGTTTGTGGTCAACACAACGTCAGGAGTCCTGAACATGTTATAAGATAAATCCTTTTATGAATCTTGTTGTGTCTCATTTTAGCCTTTGGAGCACACAATGGCTAGTTTCCCCAACCCGCCAATCTGTGCCTGGTTTGGTGCTTGCTTAAATTCTCCGATGTGAGTATCAAAGTAAGGTGGTTTTGCTTCGGGACTTCGTCGCAGCACCTATTCAACTAAACAAACACCCTGTCCAATAGCGAAACAGTACACCCCTTTTGAACTACATGTCTTGAGACAATCTGGTAGAAAAAGATAAGCTGTACATATAACATGACATTATAGATAAAGATACCCTTCTTGGAGGACAGCAAAGGCTAGGCCGACCCATCTTCAAAGAGTTCCAAGTTTCTTTGTGAGTTGGTGATAAGTGCACTTCTACCCTAGCTCGTAAACTTATTTTTAAATGCTTCCCCTGTCCTCGTGATTGAAATAGCAATCAAGAGCAAAGAGGAAACTCGTCTCTACTGAACTAAGTATATAATAATCTATGCAAGTACCTAGTCATTGCACGCAGTGTGAGCTCGTATTACCCCTCCATCGTCACCGGAACCCCACCACCGCCGATTCAGCTGCCTTAGTACTTTAGTTCACGTACTAAATCTGGAGCCTGTGAAGTACTTCTTTCTTGGACTTCATCCGGGGCAAAATTCCTAGCCCATTCACCATCCTCCCCACCTCATCTTTCTCTTTAAGTACAAACGGTTGCAGTTCGAACCACGAGCTCGCCGTCCGCAGTCAAAGTCTCGTGTTGCTGGGCTCATAGACGAATCCCGCCGCTCCTTGGGACGGCTACGGCACAAGCATGAGCTTCGCCATCGAGGTTCCTGGCGAGGCCAACCCGCTCACGCTGCACTCGCTCGCGCAAGCTCTCCAGTCCGCTACTTCATCCGATTTTGCACAGAGACAGACAGCCGGTCAGCAACTTACCACCTGGGAACTTCATCCAGGATACTATTCTTCGTTGCAGGTCAGTCCGCCAACTCCCCAGCTCTGCCAAATTGTTTTCCCATTCAGAACGCTAATGAAACTGCTAGGCCATATACCTTGACAAGTCCCTCCCCGTCGATATTCGCTTCCTCGCCGTGATCCAACTTAAGAATGGTATCGATAGATATTGGCGCCTCTATGCTTCTGTCAAAAATAGCATCAAGGCAGACGAGAAAGCTGTTATTCGACAAAGACTATTCGAAGGAACCATCAATGAGGAGGAGACCAATCTAGGCTTACACAATGCTTTGGTCGTGGCGAAGGTCATTAGAATTGACTATCCTAAGGAGTGGCCTGATGCTCTAGGAAATATCATTGAGTTACTTCGTTCTTCTCGACACGGCAACCCCCGACATCTTCAAGGCGTCCTACAGATTCTACTGCGTGTGGTCAAGGAACTTGGAACCGCGAGGCTACGAAAGTCACAAACTGCCCTACAGTCAGTGACTCCTGAGATTGTCCATGTTCTGTCGGAAATATACGCCGAAAAGTCCACAGCCTGGGTGGCATTCCTAAACGGTGGGCAAGGAAACAGTGATGAAGCAGATATGGCCATGCTAAATAGCCTGCTTGCGCTCAAAACGCTTCGTCGTCTAATAGATATGGGTTACGAGAAGCCCCATGGAGATAAGACTGTCGAGCAATTTTGGACCATGTCGCAGAATCAATTTGGACAACTCCTCAGTTTCGTCAGCCATGACTCAACAGTGCCGGCCCATTATCAAGCCGTCGTGGGCAAGCATCTTTTGCAATTTACGAAACTCCACAATGATATTGCAGAAAATCATTCTGCCAGTTTCGCTTTCCTTCCAAACTCACTGGCTTTGGTACACGCATACTGGGATCTTGTCGCCAAATTCGCTGAAGTATTTGACAAATCTGGAGGCATTCGACAAGGCTCGGGAGACGCGGGCAGCGCAAAATCCAAAGTTGAAGGCCCCCTACTGGAGCGCCTTGCCCTGAAAGGCCTTTTACTCCTAAGGGCATGTGTTCGAATCGCCTTTCAGCCTGTCCAGTCATTCAAATACCGAAGCCCAGAAACAAAGGCAGAACAAGACCAGGCCAAGGAGCTTATCAAAACACAGTTGCTCAAGCCCGATCTTGTCATCCAGATCGTCAACTCCATCATTACACATCTCTTCGTGTTCCGTAAAGCGGACCTAGAGGCATGGGAGGAGGATCCGGAAGAGTGGGAACAGCAAGAGCAGAGTGAAGGAAATGCATACGAGTGGGAGGTGCGCCCATGTGCTGAGAAGCTCTTTCTTGATCTCCTCACAAATTTCAAAGAGCTTTTGACTCCCCCTCTACTATCATATTTCCAGGCCGCTCAGTCTTCTCAGGCCGACATCGCGACGAAGGAAGCTGTATATACGGCAATGGGTCTCGCGGCTGCTCATGTCTTTAATGTGTTCGACTTTGACGCTATCTTATCTTCTACTATTGTTAGCGATGCACAGCAACAAGGTGGGCTTTACAAGGTGTTGAGACGACGAATTGCCATCCTCGTTAGTGCATGGGCTCCCGTCAAACTTACCGATGTCAGTCGGCCACTGGTCTATCAGGTCTTTCAACATTTCCTCAATCCAGACGATCAGACCAATGACATTGTTGTTAGAATTACAGCTGCGCGACAGCTGCGTTGGGTTGCCGATGAACTTGATTTCAGCATTGAAGGCTTCCTACCTTATGCAAGTAACATTCTCACGCAGCTCATTGACCTGATCCAGAACGTGGACGTTGATGAGGCCAAGCTCGCCATTCTTGAATCAATCAGAATCATTGTGACAAGAATGGAATCACAAGTATCTCAGTTTGGTGATCAGCTCATGTCTACCCTTCCAAGAGTCTGGGAAAACTCTGGCACAGAAGAATACATGATCAAGCAGGCCGTCATCGCCATCTTCTCCGCTCTGGTCATGAGCATGGAAAGCAACTCCCAACGATATCAACATCTTATGGTGCCACTCTTGGCTGAAGCAGCACGGCAAGGATCTGATTTGCACGTTCATCTTATTGACGAGTCTTTGGAATTGTGGAACTCAATTCTTATGCAGAGCACCGCTCCTCTCGCCCCCGAGGTAGTGGATCTTGCTGGACTTGCGCTACCTTTACTTGAATATCAGAGCGAAACAGCCACCCAAGCCCTGACCGCCATTGAATCATACATTCTGCTTGCCCCCAGCGCCATGCTAGAGGAGAGGCTCCGACGACCAATTCTTATTGCACTATCAGTTGCTCTTGAATCCAGAAGTCGAGAGCTTGTAAGAATGTCCACGATTTGCATCGAATATCTTATACGTTCTGCGGTGGAACTGGGAGGCTCTGCTGGCGTGTCAGTAATCATTCAGGACATGGTGGAAATTGGCTTTATGAACAAGGTTCTGGAAAACCTGCACGATGCCTGGGAGGCACACCAGACCACTGGCCCGAACAGAAAGGTCAGCAAGCTCAACACAGTTACCGAAGGGGACTACCTGGCAATTCTAGCAAGGTTGGCTCTTGCGGAGCCAACGCAGTTTGTCCAGATGCTCACAAGCTTCGGCCCCCTTGAGCAGGTCTGGGGTTGGCTATCTGCTGAGTGGTTCTCGCATCTTTCCAGCATGGACCAAATTGAACGGCAAAAGCTTTTTCTCCTTGGGCTCACCCGACTGCTCGAGGTTCCTTCTCCAATGCAAGTACTTGTGCTCGGCAAACTTCAAGAATACTTTGATATGTGGACGAATGTTGTTTCTGAGCTGCAAGATGGCGTAGCTAACGGTTCTGACACTTTGATCTGGAGCGCCCAGGATCTTGAACCGACTGAGTATGATACCCCTAAGATGGTGGTGGAGCGGCAAGGGCTGGCTAAGGACCCAGTGCATACCGTCCACGCCTTCGAGTTTGTGAAGATGCGCCTTCAGGATTTGATTGCCAACTCTGGAGGAGAGGCCGCGTTCGAGGCGCAGTGGGCTGTCAACGTGGATAAAGATTTGATCGCCAGGTTCCAGGCAATGGCTAGTGCAGTGCAGCAAGGCCAATGAGAGGGGATTAGATAGATGGCGGCCCTTGAACGGTTTATGAGAGTGTGGGAGTGTGAAGATTGGCGAACTAGGTGGTGAGTGAATGAAAGAGACGACAGAACTACCTAGACTATGATGACGCTACGAGCATATTTTCAGCATAGCATTTTTTTTTTTAAACATGAGTGGCATACTATAAAGTAAAGACATGCGAGTATAGAGGCATCTATACAAATTACCTCCATGATTTACACACTCTTACAGCTTGCTCTCTCCCTCCTGAGGAATCTTGATGACGACCTTGCCCCAAGTGCCTCGTCCTCCCAGCGCAGCCAAGGCATCTCCGACTCTCTCCAGTCCTACAAATTCTTCATCCGAATATTCAGTACCACGCAACTTGCCTTGCTTAACAAGGTCCATGATGCCTTCCCAGACCTTGGGGATCATGTCTCGCTCATTGATCGAGTATGCGCCCCAGTGGATGCCCACGAGGGCAATGTTCTTCAGAAGAACCTTGTTCATGGCCACTTTTTCGATCTTGCCCGCCGCGAATCCCACGATGAGGATGCGTCCGTTCCATGCCGTGCACTTGGTCGACGCATCAACCAGGCCGACTGGGTCGTAGACAATGTCCACGCCTCGCTTGGAGGGAGTCAGGGCCTTGACCTTGGCGTGCCAGTCTGCGTCATTGTACGAGACGACGTGGTCAGCACCATAGGACTTGGCAATGTCGAGCTTACGCTGGGTGGAAGCTGTTGCTATCACGGTGGCTCCAAAGGCTTTGGCAACTGTGACATCATCAGCATCAGCATTGTCAGCATGGAAGGGGCCTCGGTTTTTTGTTGTTGGTATGAAAGGCTTTGGGGGAGAATCTGAAAGGGGAATTTGGCATGGGGATCCCTTCAAAAGTATGCGCACGCGTACCTTGCACAGCTGCGAGTCCAACTCCTCCCGCTGCTGCATGCACCAAGACATAATCGCCCTGCTTGACATTGGCTCTCACGACAAGGGCCGCATAGCTTGTGGGCGCGGTGACGAAGAGGCCTGCAGCGTCCTGGAACGACCACCCCGGAGGGACTGGGAGAAGTGACTCCTCCTTTGCGCAAAGCCTCGTTCCAAATGCGCCCTGCTGGGCACCAAAGACGCGCGATCCAGGAGGGAACTTGGGATCCTTCATATTGCGTGGAGCGGCAATGACGACGCCAGCGAACTCAGCGCCCGCAACCCATGGGAAGGCTAAACATGCAAAAATAATGAATTGGTCAGCGGTGTGTGCTTCAATGCATTATTTCTTTATTTTTATTTTTATTTTAAAAAAAATAGGGGAAAAGGGGAATGGAGAGGGAAGAAATACGTGGCTGATTCTGATATTTGCCCTGGATCTGAAGAATGTCGAAGAAGTTGGCAGCGGCGGCATGAACCTGAATGAGATACTCGTTGTCTTTGGGTTCTGGGTCGGGCAAGTCAGAGACCTTGAGGTCGTGGGGGCCCTAAGATGATGGAATGGTCTAATGTTAGCTATATTGGTTCATCGCAGAGGACGGGATGGGGATAGGGATGCAATTGGGTGCAGTTGTTGTAGTGAATCACCTTGACGTATTGCTTAACTTGGATTCCACGCATCTTGAATCGCAATGGAATCGTGAACTAATAAGGTAATATTGGATGCTGAGTGAAAAGAAGGATAACGGGTATAATGTAGGTACTCGGAACAAATGATATCCAGGGCAGATGCAGAGGCAGAGTTCAAAAGATGGCAACAAAAAATAAATAGCACTGTTTTGTGAGTGTGGTAATGATGCTCCAATTACTTTTGTTGTTTATGACAGGAAATCAATTGACCCCGAGTTCATGCCAGCAGCGTCCGATTCTGTCTGGGGGGGTTCGTCCGGGGGCGGGGGGTTGTTCATTTAGGGATATAGGAACGACTTATAATTAGAAAATCGCGGGGTCCCCCCAAAAGTTGCCTCGGCATCCCGCAGAGCAAAAAAAAAAAAGGTTCCCGGCATTGCCACTCTCAGATTCGTCGTGTTACCTACCGATAGATTGATTGTTCCCCTATATCTCAGGTACTCCGTTTGGCGGTCCGAGCATGCAAAGGATCAGCGCCGAGGCCGAGCTGCAGATATCCCGGAGGGCTGCATGGACAAGGTCACCTATGTCGGGTAAAGGTAGAAGTATTCAAGTCAGTCGTCTCGGTGTGCATCTTGAAATGTGTAGTTTTGAATTTCAACATGTTGTCAAGGCTGTGATATCATAACAACAACTGCTACTACGACTACAACTACTTCATACTAGTACGTCGGAATTTCGCCCTGTTCCCACTAGATATCCTCCTAAACCAAGCTCAGCTCCAGACTGCTATTACACAACGTGCCCTTTGGCTAGGCTCGTTTCTGTCATGAGATGCGGTGCATGATCGAGACCACTCCACCTCCAGCCCCCTCTCTTCCTTGTCTCTGTTCCCCATCGATTATAATCACCCGCCATTAGTTTCCACCAAGGAGATGCTCGATAGCGCCTTGAACGCTTCCTCCGCTTCGGCGCAGCGCCGCAACGTTCCTATCAAAGTCGTAGAACCCCATGTCGTTCAATTGGCGCAATTGCTCCGCGTAGCGCTCCTCAGGAGGTCGATTGTCCACCGGAGCAGCCGCTCCAGGCGCACCGCCTCTCATCATTTCCATCACCTGTCGCATCACTTCCGGGTTCATGCCCATACCAGCCTGGTTCGGCATATTGGCACCACCAAAAAGTTGGGCAAAGGGGTTCGGAGGGGGGTTCGATGCACCCTGCTGGTCAGGAGTATTTCCTGGTTCAGTGCCCTGGCTAGGCGTCGTCCCTGATCCAGGCTGGGGAGTTGCTGTCTGGCCCGTTGGTTGGCCCTGTCCAGACGTCGGGGGAGGCGCGAAAGGGTCAACGCCAATGTTCTGTAGTGCTCGCATTGCTGATGCCATGAAGTCTGCTTGATTCGTTGGGCCATTGGCGCCGCCCATGCCTGGCATCAACAAGGGTGAGAGGAAAGCGTCCCAGTTTGATGGGTCGTCCCTGTTACTGCTGTTGTTATTGTTATTGTTGTTGTTGTTATCGTTTCCGTCGTTACCACCCGTCGCAGTGCCTTCAGGAGCGGCAGCATCAGGAGTGTTGGTGGCCCCAGGCGCGGGGAATCCACCACCACGAGCCATATTTCTCTGCATACGCATGGCCTGTGACATCATTGAAGGGTTGCTCATCATCTGTCGCATGAACGGTGATGTGATGATCTCGCGGGCATTGGGGATGTTTCGGAGCATGGGGTTTGATTCGATAAGCATGTTGACGAAGTCAGGGTTATTGAGAGCCTCGTTCATGGACTGCTGCACGTTGGGATCAGACATCAAGCGCTGAATACGTTCCTCGTCCATGGGCGGGCCCATCTGAAGAGAGACACAACTGTTAGCATCAGGATCAACTTATAGTATGTTGGGAATCGCAGAGATATGGGTGCTTACACCACCGTCGGGCCCAAACATATCTAGGCCAGGTAGGTTAATCTGATGGCCGGCATATCGAGCGCCTGTCAATCCTGCCAGAGGATTGTTGGCGGTGCCCGACGCCATGTTGGTGGGGACGGCTTGAGGAGCTGATCTGGTCGAGGAGGCGGGTCTGGAAGGCTGTTGGTTATTGCTCGCGGCACTCTTGACCATGTGGATGGTATTGTTGTGCTTGATCTTGTAGGCGCTGAGAGCATCGTCGTTCTTCATGACACGGCCGGAGTAAATGAGACGTTGTTGCTCAACGGGGATGTTTTCGAACTCGGCAGTTGCCAGCTTCGTCTTGAGATCGAGAACAGAGGCCGCCTCGGACATGGTGATGGTGTGAGCGCCATCGGACGACGTCTTCACCTTGAAGGTGATTTGAGCGTCGCCGCTCGACTCGGCATTGTCGGCCATGACGAGAATGGGGGCGTGAAGACGGAAGGCTGCAGAGTCGATGCGGTGGCACGCAACGGGAGGTGGAATGAGTTTGTAGCGCAAGAAATGGCCGGTGGGAGGGGAAGATGGGTAGGAGAAAGAGGGAGCCTTATCGAGGATCCAGGGTCGAGGCTGAGCGGGGCGCTGGCTCTAACTATCACGCCGTGGGAGGATGGTGTGAGGGGAGAGAAAACCCGTATGTACTTTGAGGCTCGAGCGACGGTGATGGTCAATAGGAAGGCAGCGGGAGGGAGTAGATTCAATAGGAAGAGGGTGGGAGGCGTGGCCGAAATGATGAGACGGGAGATTTGTGCGGCGACAGACGAGCCCCGATTGTCGACGGCTGATGAATAGGCAGGTAGCCAGTGGAGTGGTAGTGGCAGCGTGAGTGTGGTCGACGCTTGGTGGTCGGGCTTCAAGGACAGTGACAACGTGGGGCGACTGCCAGCACCCTGTCTGCACTCCACGTACAAGCGTGGACTACTGTAGGGACAATACAGATTACACGCCGTTGCCAATGCTTGTCCGCTCACACCTTTGCAGGAAGAATTATGAGAGTGAGAGTGGACGAGGAGGGCACAGGAAAGAAAATCCGGGTTTTTTGTTTATTTTTGTACCCTCCACTGCTTCAATTAGTGCTATGTTTTGTGATACTGTACAAGTCCTCAGGTATAAGTTGAGGCAGGAAAGGGGCCTTTCAACATTGATAATGATGTCCCCATACTTTCCATTGTCATCCACCGTCTTCTCTCGCCAGATGCCACAAATCGTTTCCCGCACGCGCTAGACGTGCCAATCTCGGGCGGACCAAATACACCGTCGCCGCCCAGTACCGTACCCAGAGGGTGGCGCATGCAACGCAGCGGGGGATTTTGTCACCGATCATGGCGGGACGGCATGGGCATGAGCATGGGGGAGGGGGGTATTGTACGTTTCCCCTTGGTCCTGTAGGGTCTTGTAGGGAGCCTGGCTTGCTGATGGCCAGCCTCATACATGCAACAAACAGTGGTGCTAAAGCACACACACGAACAGAACTGAGTGTTGAAACATGTTTCTATACAACTGAGCTGCAATCTGATCTGCACCCTTTCAAGTGGCTCAACTCAAGCTCATGAGTAAGCCACTCAATTTCCATGCGTGGGATGAAGTTCAGGGTAGCCTCAGTGGTTTGTTTGCCTATGGAAATGGAGCGCCCAGATTCCTTACCTACCGGCAAGGTACCGGCAGCAAGACGGAGGTACCTTAGTCTAAAATAAGGTAGTACATAATACTCCGTAACACGCTGTAGTACAGAATAGATGGGAGACAGGCCTGACTTGCATTCCTCAGGGTACTTTCTTCAGTTGAGTGGGGTCTTCAAACCACACCTCATGTCTCTTGCTCATGCCTCATAACTCATGCCTCACATGGCTCAACTCACACAGTTCACACAGTCCATACAACCCACACAATCCACACAGCTCATACAGTCGCATGCTTCACCATCTATCGCATTGACTTGCACTTGTTCATTCTTCTATCGTTGAATCCAAATTGATGTCCAATTTCTAGTTACACTGACCCCTCCCACCGGTGAAATCGCGACAGTTCAAATCACGGCTGTAATGCATTGACCGCAATCAATTGAACACTGGCCGTGAGCAATCTTATATGGTTGTGTGGCTGATGGATATCAATAACATGACCAACTGCGTTTTATGAAGCAACATTTACAGCCATCGCCATGATACAAGGCATCTTCTACGCGCGGTTCTTCCCCCAAGAGGGTGAGTCCTCTTCCGTCCCCTATTTCTTCTCTAAGTGTGTCGAATCAACACACTCTTCATTGGCTTGCCTACTGCTACAAACCTAGAGACTCACGCAAGCTCAGGCCCCAAGATCGTTGCTCAGTCTCCAGCTGGGTGCATCACTCCAGTTGAGAGCTCGACTAAAGCTCCCCTCATCGACTTTGACGTCCTTCAAGAGTACATCATTCCGCGCCAGGCCTTTTGCAATCGCTACCTTACCACCAACACACCAGATGGCAAGTATACCGTGCTGGGCTATCCTGTGGTGATACGCCACACAAAATATCTCCGCAACGAGTTCATATTCAACTTTGGCCTTATCCTTGATGCCGACGAAGACCAGATTCCCTATGAACGTGTTGTACGGCGCCTGGCCTCCACCTTCTCCGAAATGGAGAAGCAAAATGAGTACCTAAGTCAGAATGAGTGGCGACGCGATGAAGGACGCGGAAGACGGCCTATCGATAGCTTACTGCAGATTGTCAAAGAAGACTTGGACAACTACGGAGAGTGCATGATCCCAGTGGGTGAGTGTAGCGACCGATACTAATCCGACGGCAAACATATTTCGCTAACACAGTCCGACAGACGAAGCCAATACTATTAACATGAAGCTATTTCCACACCACGCGCCGCCTCCTATTGTCAAAGGCTGGCATGTGCCAGTCGCCAAGACCAAACTCTCCGACATTGCTGACCCGACCTGGGATCTGACACTGCAAAAAGTCATTGCACACATTGACGGCGTTTCTGATGTCCGTCGCATCGCACATGCTGCAAACGTTTCCCTGGACCTTGCCAAGACGGCTCTCCGCCATCTGCTTCACTACGACACGATAATTCTGCTCGATATGTTCTTCTTTAGTGCCTGCTATGCCCTTAGACCAGGTGTACACGACTTTATTGGTAATGTTGACGGGATGGTAGATGAATGTGCGGCATACGTTTCACACGGCCGAGGTCGGGTCAGCAACTATCACCTCATTAAGCTCATGTCTACGTTTGTCCAAGGACGTACTGTCATGGAATGGCTGAAGGGACACATAGATGCGGGGTTTGATGTTCTAACCTACGTTGACGTCCGTAGATTTGTCCAGTTTGGGATCATCAAGGGATGTTTATATCGAGTTCACAAGTATGTCGTCTCGAAGCAGTATCTCGCTGCAATAGCAACTGGACAGAGTCGGCCCATTCCCGGAGGGGATCCCCTGCAAAAGTACACCGATGGTTGTCACCATTTCGAGCAGATCATCACAGAGCAGAATCTGACAGAGGGGGAAATCATGGAGAAGCTGAAAACTCTTCCAGTACCCAAGGGGGACTTAACAGTCCTTTACCAATAACTGAGGCGAGAAAGTAACGGGAGGATCACCTACGTTAGTGCTAGGAGGGTGGTTGTAGTGTGGAATTGAGCGTTTATATCGGTATTTCATCTACATCAGGTCTATGGTATCATCTAAAATACAGTAATGTACATTGCAATCTTACAAGGGTACACTGAGCCTAAGCTCCACCCAATATCATTCCAGCTATTGCTTGGACCTTGGGCTCTTGCCCTGAGCCCGCTCACGAACCTCCTTTTTGCTCGGCAGCTCGATATCAGGGTTGTTGGCCACTTTCAGCGAAGAATTGGCCTGTCTCTCATTGGCAATCTTAATCACCTGCTCGTCGGTGAGTATCTCCCCCTTCTCCTCAGCTTCCTTCTTGAGCTGCTCCTTCAACCGCCGGACAACACCAGTAAAAGGTTGACCGGGGTAAATTTGACCACTGGCTTCCCACTCCTTGTCATCAATCAGCTCCACGATTCGAATGTTGTGCTTTCCCTTTCGGAGGATGAGCATCCGGTCGTCGATGAGATACTTGGCTGTCTCCTCTGGGAACCAAGCCTTCATGGGGGTCCAGGAGAGATTACCGGGGACAAGACCACGAGTCTGACCGGGCTGGGCGGCAATGTATGCACCCTGCTGGACGACGAGACGCTGACCCTCGGAGCTGCTGCTGGCGAGGCCAGCGGCGTGGAGGATCTTAGCTGGGGACTTCTCCATGATGGAACGGGGTAGCTTGATGTCACTTCTAGGGGCGTTGTTTGGAGTGACGATGCCTGAGGAAGTAGGAGGCTCGTTGATGACTGTGGGAAGCTTGCCGCCAAAGCGGAACTCGTGCTGCTTTGCCTCCTCGAGAGCCTTCTGGGAGCCATGGACGAGCGATACGACCTCGAAGGCGAGGGCGTGCTGGGCAACGCGTTTTGCGGGGTCTTCACTATGCTCCAGCATGACCTTCTGAATGGTCTCCAGGGGCATGAATGTGAACATCTTCAACAATTTCTCAATCTCATCGTCTGTTCGTCGCATGAAGAATCCGTAGAGATCGAAGGCCGAGGTCTTGAACTCGTCCAGCCAGACGGCATTGCCTGCGCTCTTACCAAACTTGGCACCCGAGGAATCGGTCAGGAGGGGAACCGTGAAGCCGAGGGGGTCGTTTTGCCAGCCTGATGGCATCTTGGCGTGAGGTGCCTCTTCGGACTCTCGAATAATTTTCAGGGCCTCGCAGCCTGCGACAATGTTGCCGTATTGGTCAGAGCCGCCAATTTGCATCTGGATGCCCAGCTTGTTGTACATGTGCCAAAAGTCCCAGCCCTGAAGAAGAGGGTACATGAACTCGCCGAACGACATACCATCACCTTCGTTCAGCTTGCGCTTGACACTATTACACCACAGTTAGTTAGATTTGTAAGTGAAAACGAAAAAAAAAAAAAAGAAGAAAAGCGAACGGAGATGACTTGCGTATCACGACTCAACATAGGGCCGATTCGGATGTGCCTAGCAATCCTTTTGGCAAACTCATACAACGTCAAGCTTCCTAGCCACATGTTGTTGTTGAGTAAATGGTGCTTAGCGGCCCAATCTTCCTCATATCCGTGTTTGCGCTTGAGATGCTCGACGTTGACCCAGATCTTCTTCAGCTGGACGTGGATCTTGGTGATATTCTTAGAGATGTCGGAGTTGGACATAATCTCTCGACTCTGCAGTCGACCGGTCGGGTCGCCGATTCGCGCAGTCGAGCCGCCAATCAATGTGACGGCAGGGTGGCCATGGAACCACATGAGGAACATGGGCATCAGGGGGAGAAGATGCCCAACGTGTAATGAGTCGGCCGTGGGGTCAATTCCAACATAGGATCCTATTCGTTTGATTCGCATAATCTCTTTGATCGTTTCGGGATTTCTATAGAGAACGAAAGAAAGAGAGGCAAGGGAAAGTCAGATTTTTGTCTTTTGGAATTGAATCATCGCAGCGAAGTCATGATGGCGTACCCAGCAACATCTTTGATATAACCACGCTCTTGGAGAATGTCCCAAACGTGGGGAAGCTCTCCACTCTGGATCTTATCGGCTCTCTTCTGCCATCTCTCATTTCCTGCGGCTTCCTTCTCTAAGAACGTAGTGGAAATGGTGCGAGCTCGGCGGAGGTCAAGGAGGGGTCGCAATGGGTTGATACATTGTGGGCGGATGACTGGTCTAGAGCTCGAGAGCTTCAAGATGGTGGCGCGAGAGGCCATGGCGGTCGGGTTCGAGTAGGTTGAAAGGGAGGAAGGGAAGCCGAAAAATAACCTCTCACATTAGATGTCTAGATAGAAAAACAAATGAAGAAGAAATAAATAAAAGATTGAAGCGAAACCCTTACGAATTGCACATTCCACACCAATGCACACAGCAAAACGATCTTTGAGATTGATCTCCAAGTGCCGTCCCATTCTAAAAAAAAACTTCCCCCACCAGGACCAAAAACAGGCTGACCCCATCTCGAAGCTCCAATCGGACGGCCAATCACATGCTCGGCAGCTCTCCTCGCCGGCGCAACATTATTGCGCCCCGGATGATCCGGGTCCCGCGACCAACGGCCATGATCGGAATGTGGCTGGCCAATCACAAGCGTCCCAAATCAAGATCCTCGGCAATGCCCTCCGTCCCGAGTGGAAAGGCAGCTGTGAAGAATCCCATACATCATCAAACCTGCCAATCTCTCCTCCTCCTCCTCCCTGCCGGTCTTCAAACGCCCTTCGAAATAGCCAACCAATTGAGCGCCTGCTAATCGACATCCTCACAATGGCCTCAATTGTGCGTCCTTCCCTGCTCCGGCAGACCGCCCTGGCTTCTCGATGGGCCGCTGCTCCTGCGACTCTCACCAAGCCTAGCTTCCAGAGCAAGGTGATGGGCGTTGCTGCTTTCCACAACACTGCTCGACGCACTGCCCTGATCTCTCCTGGACCTCGTGAGCTTCCCTTCAACTCTAATAAAACTTGTATCATTTGTTTCTTCGTTTCTAACTTGTCAATCGCAGAGCGCATTGTTGGCGGCAGTACGACTACCCAAGTTCTCGACCTCAGTCGCGAAACTCCTGCTTCATCGTCACATGGGACACACTAACAAATTTCGCAGTCAACGACCCGGCCCCCATCCCCGAGCCCAACTCTGCCCACGGTTCTTACCACTGGTCCTTCGAGCGCCTCCTCGCCGCCGGTCTCGTTCCCCTTACCGTCGCTCCCTTCGCATCCGGTTCCCTCAACCCCACCACCGACGCCATCCTCTGCTCGCTGCTCCTCCTCCACTCCCACCTGGGCTTCCAGCAGTCCATCACCGATTACTTCCCCAAGCGCCAGGTCCCCGGCCTCCGAAAGGCGCTGGAGTGGATTCTGAGGATTTTCACCGTCACTGTTGGCATCGCTCTGTACGACTTCGAGACCAACGATGTTGGTCTGACCGAGGCCGTGAAGCGGGTGTGGAAGGCATAGATGTATCATTGAAGGAAAATTTTGGGAATATGGAATGCGTGATGGAAAAAGATTAACTTGCTGAGCAGACAAATGAGCTGCAGGCGACCTGTATAGGATTACTTTACCCTTTTGTTTGTTAAAGAACTGTTGTGTGTTTTTTATCATTGGGTTCTTTTTCCTTTGGCGTGTGAATCAATCCCAATGTCAATGATTTTGTTGCAAGTATGACACCGAATGCTCCGGAACATTATTGCGTCCTCAATTCAATACCATGAGGGAGGATGATGATGACGGTCACGTCGATTCCCAAACCCGACATTGCCGATTCAGGCTAGTATTGCCTCCAGAGTAGTCTATATATATTGACGCTTTTTGGTTAATGATTGATTGAAAAAAATCGGTACCGCCTCCCTTCTACTGTGCGTTGTGCGCAATGAGCTTCTAGGAGAATTTCTGTGTCGAGAGCTTCCTTGGCGAGAAGCGGGTAATGCATTTTCCACCTTATTGTAGGGACTATCCCACAGATATCTGGGGCTAGTTGCGGGGGCTCTTCCAATATCCATTCGTCCGATGTTGACTTGTCGATGTATGTCATCATGGTAGATAGTTATTAGTTTTCAGACCAAATTAATTATACATGGCGATGACGTCTTTGCATCTGTTCATATATTAGGTATGAGATCTGGGGCAACAGTCCATATATGATAAGGATGTAAACGAATATGCTGGAGAAATATGATAGCAACTACCATAGCTTCTTCTTTCTGTGACCACGAAAAAGTATTTGACCAAAGCAGCCTTGACCAACTGTTATTTCATTATTTATCAGAGGAGCCATATCTATTACGCTGCCGACTTGCTTACACCCTGCAGAGAACCGAAGGGAGACACTGATAGAGGTTCCTCCATCCGGACATCGCATTCGGACTTACACGCACTCTGCTTCACCTTTTGCTACTAACATGATTTCGGCTTGACTTATTCCTTAAACCGTGACCCAGAAACATCATAATTGACTTGTAAAGAGATTGCACAATCAGCGGAACGGTGCGGGGCCGTGACGCCCTTTTATTGATTTTGACATTTCCATGGGCGCGGGGTGCGATTGGTTGAATTTGTTGGATGTCAATAGACTATACAAACATAATTGTAGAATGTTACATGTATATATATATATGCGTACGTATATATACAGGCCGCTCCCTCATTTATTTGTCCTAGAATTTCGAGAATAATTACCCTAGCTCTTACATATTAATCCTGTTTGTTTAGTTTTCCCTTTTGACCTCTTCTGTTTGCAAACATGTCAAGCTCTCCATCTGATTCCATCCTCATCATTGGTGCTGGCATCGTCGGCTCAGCACTGGCATCCTTTTTGTCTAAATCGTCCACTCAGCGAAGAATCATCGTGGTAGATCGATCCATTGGCACACCAATCGGGTCTACGGGTCACGCCCCAGGTTTCGTGGGTCAGTTTAATGAATCGCAAATCCTGACTCAACTGGCTATCGACACCGTCAAGGAATACTCCGCGATCCCTGGAGGATTTGAGACTGTGGGGGGCTTGGAGATTGCTTTCGACGCTGTTGGAATTGAGAAGCTCAGGTCGAGATGGCAGAATGCAACCAAACTGGGATTACCGGCAGACCAGATCTCTCTCCAGGAAGCAAGTCAACTTGCACCAACGCTTGTCAAGCCTTCGGGTTCAGGAAAAGCACTCCATTTCCCCACAGACGGAACTGCGAATGCTGGCACAATTACTTCTTATTTCCAAGAAAGGGCAAAACAAGCTGGGGTGCAATTCTTGGAGAGGGATGTTAAGAAACTCCTGACGTCAGACGGTCGCATTATTGGCGTTCAAGTACAACAAGGAGATACGATCTCGAATCTCGAGGCAGGAAAGGTGGTACTGGCCACCGGAATCTGGGCCCAGGAGCTTTGCAATGACCTTGATTTCCCAGTCTCAGTGATACCTGTTGGCCATCCCTACAAGTACAGCGGAACCAAAGCGCCACCATCTGATCAGAAGCCGCCTTTTGTTCGGTGGCCGGAAGCCCATGTGTATGCGAGAGACCACGGGGACCACTATGGCATTGGGACTTATAATCACCACCCCGTTCACTACAAGCCTGTCAATGGCACTGCCATTGGTAACTGGATCACTGACTTCGAAGCACCCCTGAAAACTGCTACAGCTCTACTGCCAGACTCTACAAAGGCCGAATTCGAACTTGGTAAGAGCTTCAACGGCATTTTCTCCATGACACCAGATAACATGCCTCTGGCTGGTATGGTGCAGTCTGTTCCAGGGCTGTACTTGGCCGTTGCTGTCTGGGTCACTCATGCTGCTGCGGTCGCAAAGTTCATCACTCAGCTCATCGAAGAAGAAGAGGTTGATCCGAGGACAAAGGAAGCCCTTGAACCGGAAAGATTTAGGGGGCAAGTGCACTCCAGGCTGGAAGACAAGTCCCTGAGAGGATATAATGAGATCTACAAGACCGAAGAGGGAGCTGGAACCCCCTTGTCAAGGCATTAAATGGACAAACGCCTCGTCTGAGACGGCAACGGCAAACAAGCAATAGAGATCTGAATTCACGGCGAGGAGGAAAAATCAGTGGCAAACAATCGGACTAGGTTCGTTCAAAGTAATGTCGTATCTAGTTTTCACTTCCGCAAAGCATAGTCATGTCTAGCCAATACAACGGAGAGACAGATTTGAACATAGCTCGATTTCAATCCCAATGCGCCGCCTCCCATCTCTTTACTCTCTACTAGCTGAATTAACTGGATTCTCCAGAAAATTCTACCTAGAGAGTCAAGTTTGTAATGTCAGCGCCTCCAATGCGGTCCATCTCAGGAGTCGGAGGTGGCAGGTTCTCAGTCTTAGTACAGATCCAGCAAGAGGCATACATGTTGACACGGTCAATGCAAGCCCCATCAATACGGGCACCGTGACGCTTAGCTGTGAATCCGTGAGCCTCAAACTCCTTGATGTACCAGGGGGCGAGAGCGGATGATCGCAGAAGTACACGGCCGCCCATCGCGAGGGCACGGTTGAGCTTCGTAATCTGCTGGGCAGCAGCGCGGGCGCCAGGGTCAAACCAGTCCATACTGTCCATGACGACAGCCACTGTCAGCGTGCCGGGGGTAATACGCGCAATGACCTCTTCGAGCTCGTCGGTGTGGATGCGAAGGCCGTCGAGAGCATTGGGACGCGAGAGCTTGGCATGAGCGTTGGGGCTGAGGTAGTCAGGATGGCACTTGCGGGAGAACTTTCCGGCAAGGGTAACGTAGTAGTACGGGTTATCCTCCGCAATGTGAGTCTCCTCGGCGACAGGGTCAAGCGTGTTGACCATGTAATGCCAGATAGCGTGGGAGCGAGTGTTCTTGGCAACTGGCTTCCGCCCCTTGACAAGATCAGACTGGGCATGATCAGCTTCAATCATAGCTAGCTGGTTCTTGGGCACACCAAGCGCGGCCCAGAGAAAGCTTTCCTGAGCGACCACAAGGTTGCACACAAGTTTGGACAAAAGGGCAGGACGAATCTTCTTGCGCCATATTTCACGCTGCTCATTGAGAGTCTTGGCCTCAAGAAGCTGCTTGACGGCTGTTTGAAGACCGAAGATACGAGCGATCCAACGGAAAACACGGATCGCATGGCGCGAACCACCAGTATCATAGAGACCATATCCGTTGCTGTTCTGGAAGACCTGGACATTCTTCAGCCAGTACTGGAAAGCGCGGCCAGAAAGATGAGGAGACAACTTGTGGACAAGAATATCGCGAAACTGAGAATGCTTTCCGTCACCGAAGATCTTCCAGAAGTCATCGTAGGGAAGACCAGCAGTATAGGCAGCAGCCTTGAGCTCGAGCAAGTGGTTCTGGGTTGGATTCAGATCGACGGCGTGGACCCGGGCAGGGCTCTGGGTAAGATAAGAGAGAATATTGTCACCAGCTGAGGTGATGGCGAGAACCTTATCATCAGGGCCAAGCTTCAGAAGCCGCTCATCGACACGGGTGTCTTCCCAAGTGAAAGCGTAGATGTACTCATCATTGAACTGGGTGTGCTTCTTAAGCTGGTCATCGTAGTAAATACGCCAGTGGTGATTCTGATAGAAGAACGAGGGAAGTGGCAAATTGGATGAGAGATTCTGAACAGCGGTGATAAAAGCCTTGGAGCGGATTTCTGGAGCAGACTTTTCGATAGCTCGAGTAAGAGCATCACCCTGGTTGGCGGGGTGCAGGTAGGGCGACTCCGTAGCCAGAGCGTCGATGCGCTCAACAATCTCATGAGGAAGACTAGACGACGAGAAGGGCTTCTTATGGCATCCAAGCCAGATATAGTAAGGGATGGCTCCAAGGCTTTGGTTGCGAGTGTTGACATTGAGAACGGTACCGAACTTGTATTCAAGGTAGTCTCGGCGACTAGGCTCGAGACCAACACGATCAAAATCGAACCAAGAGCGCCAGAAAGCTCGAGAGAGGAAGTTGACATGACGATCGACGAGACCACCGGTATAGTTACGGAAAGCAAAGTCGACCTTGTTCTGGACATAAAAGTCCACCACTCCCAGGATGCCCTGGGGAGACAGAAGTGAGATGACCGAGTCAATCACTGAATAGTAGTCAGGCTGCGGTGGGAGAGAACACGTTAGCCATTTCTTTACGAGATCAAATTTGAGAAGAAACCTTAATTGCTAAGTTTATAGACATTGCTGGCACTTACAATCATGGACAAGCTGTATGACATGGTGATGAGGTCGGCGCCACCATAGTCCGGGCGCGGCTTAGAGAAGTAGCTCAGAGCCGGAGATCGGGGAGGGGCCGAGGCCGAGGCAGAGCCAGACTCATAGTCCTCGAGACGGAACTTGCGAGCATCTTCACAGACGACTCTAACATTCTTCCAGCCGAGTCGTTCAAATCGCTTCTTGGCCACCTCGCAGAGAGAAGGAGAGAAGTCGACGAGATACACGCTCGTGAAGTAGTTCGGGACATCGACGAACTCAGCCATGGCCTCAATGTTGAAACCAGTACCGCCGCCAATCTACAGATAAATTATGCATTAGCAAAAGGATTTGCAGATACTTGGGTTTGGGAGTAAAAAGAATGTAGCCTACATCAACCCAAACTCGCTTGTTCTTGTTGGTCTCGGTCTTGGATTGAAGCTGGGCGGCAACTAGCGCCAGCATATCCTCACGGCCGCGGAGGAGAAGCCTCCGCGTGGCATCATAAGCCCCGGCTTGCTTCTTGTAGAAGCTCTCGAGGGCATCTTGTTGGTTGCCCTTAGAGTCGCCCTGGTGAGGCTTGATGAAACAAGAGTAAAAAAAGATGAAGAAGGATCTGATTACGCCTGGGTTCTGGTCGGACTTCACATTGAAGACAGAGGAAACGCAGAGGGTGCTAATTGCAGCCGCTGCAACTCCGGCGACGAGGGTCTGTATAGAACCCAGTCCCAAAATGTTAAGTCCCTAAGAGAGAATAGCGGTTAGCTGTGCCCGGATATCGTGCGAGAGGAAGAGAATATGTGGTATGGGAGAACATACATGAGAAGCCATGATACTCTCTCATCGTTCAGGGAGAGTAATAGAAGGTGGTTGAAGACGTGCTAATTGGTAAATCGCAGTGTTGAATACTGTCCACGTAGTTAAGTTGGGAGATGGGACAAGGCAGACGAGCATGGCAATGGTGGTCCAAGGATATATACATACGAACGGGAATTGTAGCACCAGGAAAGTTGCCCACCAAACTTGTAAGCATGGGGCGCGTGTCTGAAGCCCCTCAGTCAAAAGGCTTGTTGCTAGATACGTACATGCGCAACTGCACCCTGGGAATATCTTTGTTGGGACCCTATCTGCCGAATGTTGATTCCCCGCAGCCAGGGTCCAAGGTCCAGCGACTGACACGCGTGAGCGACGGAGGCGTGAGCCAATAGCTAGAGCACATGTCCGAGAACTGCACGGTTTCAGGGGCCTGGCAAGGCTTCACTTGCGGCGCACATGTGCCATGCTTAGCCATGAGCGGCTATTCTTTGGTGGCAGAACATGACCAGGTGGTGGTGGGGGTGGAGTTTGGCGAGATGTTGCCGTGATGGTTCGAGGCTTGACGTGGACCTAAGCGTGGGAGGATTTGAGGGGCCCCCAGACGATAAAGACAGAATGGACCTTGGTCTAGTAGCTATACAGTTAGTTGGAGATGTAAAAGAAAAAAGCATGTGAAAGTCGAGAGTTGACGCAGTTACGACTAGCATTGAGTGGCGGTGAATTCGTGGTTTCGTTTCCTCAAGACATTGATGTTTCGATTTGGATTCGATAAGTTGGGGGCACGCTCAAGGACGAAAGCAGCAGTGCGTTCTTACCACACCTAGGGGCAAGATTAGAAGCATATTAGCTCTTACTAGGGACTGTTTGTGTGGTAACAAACGTATATTACCGGCACTACGGATATCGTCCTTTGACGTCAGGGCGGTTTGGTCGTGTTAGTGAGTGTGGTGGGTTGCCAACGAACCTGTGTCCCTTCGACCAATCAGAGCAGCATGGGCCACCACATGTAGCAATTGTCACCCATGTAAGGCAAACGCGATACTGTGAGTGCACACAAGTATTTAGGCACAGAGTCGGCGCCGTTTCCCTCCTTGTGCAATAGGATTACCGGATGAAAGGTTGATCATTTCGTGCGGGATTTTGTCCTCAACGGCTGTATTTGCCAATTGTTGTTGAGCGAGAGCGAAAACCAGGGGCCCTTCCATTCGGTAATTGCGGATTGTTCCGGCTTGTGGTGCTCGCTTTTGCTAGGGACGTGGCCGGCATTTTTACACCAATTAGACCGAGGAGTGACATGGCTAAACCATTGAATGATAGGTCATCACTACTCTGGGATGGTCTGTCCTGTCTACTTCGTATATACTCCGTACCACCACCGTGTTGTCTGGTTAGCACGTAGGGTCTCTCAGGGATCTCGATTGATTAGGCCGAGAAGGCTGAGAAGAGAAATCATAGATCCAGCACTCTGAAGCGCGCGTATGCCCAGGGAGCCCTGCACAGTCAGTCCGTGCCTGGTTTTCCTCACCAGTGGTAGATTAGATTTGACACTGCATCGGACCAATTGCACCACCTCCAATGCCTTGCAATCATGGCGTCTCTTCGTCTTCAGTTAGTTGGAGGAGGGGGGTCCTATGGCCGATCTAACACGTCAAAATAGATACTCATTCTGCGAGCGTACTTTGAAGATGCTCTGCAATTTGATAGCCCTATTCTGTGGCCGCGTAACATTGAGACAAAAGCTCAATGCTGCATGTGTGTAAGGTGGGCTGGTGAGAGACTAGGTTGAGACCCAAATCGTAATGAGTAGCAGCTCGATGCCAACGCGGTTCTACTAATGACCTCTGGTAATGCCAAAAATTAGGAAAGCGATTCAGGAGTTATAGTTTGTTACCGCATTGCTTCTTCCTCGGTGCCAGCATGATATGCCCACCCGGCGCGACTCATCCAAGACGGCGAAATGTGGGTGATGCAAGTGTTTCAACGCAAAGGTTGAGTCTGATTGTTTAAGAGAGCCTCCACTTGAATACCTACCTACTTATCTACACGGAGCTCGAGTTCTTCTGGAAGCTCTAGAGCAAGTGAGAAGGATGTCAAGAAAGGTAGTTAGTTATCTGGCTAGAAGTTGTGACTGCTTGCTTTAACGCGTTAGTAACCGCCTATTGTGAAGAAGGTACGTACTGGACCGAACTACCCCGCGAGGGAACGGGGTCGTCCCAGCACCTGGCAGGCGCCATTCAGCAATGATTGGCGCAGGACTTCACCATGCAAGGATGCGGATTCCATGCTTGGTACGTACCTTACCTCAGGCACCACCTCCTCCACTTGGTCGTCATACGGCGCGCCATCTGTCATAACCAAACACTTTGTTGATGCATCTCGAAAAGGCATCACTTCCATCGCATTCGCATCTGCGGTCGCCTTGTCGCCTCCCGCCTTGGCTTCACTCGCCTATGTACTTCGCACGATGCCCTCGGGACCAAGCCAAAAAGGAACAGGCAAAAAGAACTCAGCAGCGATGCAGAAACAGAGCCGCAACACGACGCCGGCTCCTGCGCCAGGTACCGCAAGCCTCCCAACGCAGGAATTCTACGATCCAGACTACTTGAATACGAGAGTTATTCTGTTCCGGAACCTGAACTACGATGACCTCGTCGACCAATTTGCCTCCAATGCGACCGTCCCCGACTCCAAGAGCCTTGACGCCATGATTGAAAGACTGAGCAGCTTGAACGGGATCATGGAGAAGCGCTCCGCTTTTTACGATCGTGGCATGAGACACCTTGCGGATGAGAGAAAAAAGCGGCCCGATGGTTACGATCGCGCACGCCCGGATGGTGAGCAGGAAGGGAAGCGACCCAAGCATAAGCGGAAGAAGACTGACGCCTTATCCGCGCCTGATGGGAATACTGGTACTGCACCCTGCTGTCGCAATGTCGCGGGACTACATTGGTCCTTGACCATGCTTAAATTTTCTTCAATGAAACTTTACAGACTAACGTATCTCGTTTACAGAAAGATCGTCGCCCTTGCGGGACCATAAGAAGCACTCGCGCAACGATTCTGCTAGTTCATCACTATCTCCTGCTGCCGTCACATCGCCATCAAAAGCGGAAGCTGATAACAAGGTGAAGAAGGAGGAAGTCGAAGAGGGAGAAGAAGAGCGGGAAGAGGAAGAAGAAGGAGAAGAAGAAGAAGAAAGTTCTGAAGATGAAGGCGCTCCTCCTCGACGAGAGGTGCCCCAGTCTCAGACGTTTGGCGAAGATCCGTCGACTTTCCCTGATCCAACTGTGTACGAGATAAAGCCCGTACTTCCAGGCATGTCGGACGATCAGCGCAGGGAGATTTATTCGGTCGCCGTGTTTCCCAGGTCCGATCTTGCTGATCTCATTGCGGGAGACCCTCCGGACAAAGATTTTAGCAATGCGAAGCCTAGCAGTCAGATCAACTATTCGACCTTCTCAACTTACGCGGAACCCTACTTCAGGCCATTTTCGGAAGAGGATCTGGCGTTCCTTCGAGAGCGGGGGGACCGTGCAACACCCTTTGTCATGCCAAAGCGAGGGAAAAGACACTACACCGAGGTTTGGGCAGAGGAGGATGGTGCAATGTCTGTTGATTCCCCTCAACAAGGCCGCGATAAACTGCCACCCAACCAGCCTCGAGGGAACATTGATCACATGGATGACGATGTTGCTGAAACCGATAAGCTGTCCGTCGGCCCCTGGCTCACCCGGCTGATGCAAACCTTGCGTCCAGAAGCCCGTGTACAAACAGGAGATGATAGACCCATGACGAACGGAGTGACAAATGGAGACACGAGTATGAATGGAGATATCAATGGCGAGGAGCACGCGCCGAATGGAGATGTCGGGTCGAATCCCACACCTGCGGCGACATATATGCCCGAATCATCCTCTGAAGCGTGGAAGAAGGCGTCGCATCCTAAACTCGAATATTCGCAAGTCGATGAACGGATCAAGCAGGAGCTGCGACACATCGGCTTCCTACCTCTTGAACCGTTCGAGACAGAATTTGACGGACATTACGACGATGAGGTGGCTGCGAGGTTGCGTCTCCTCCAGTCACAGCTCAAGGAGCAGATGCTCATCAATGGAGCGCGTAAAGCACGTCTGACTGACCTTGTTCGGGAGCGTATGGCTCACCAGGAGTATCAAACTATCCTAGAAGATCTTGATTCCCAAGTGCAGGCGGCATGCCTCAAGCGTACTAGGACTATGGGCAAGAGCAAGAAGAACAAGCGTCCAGGAGGCGCAGGCGGGGGCAGCCATTTCGTCGGCGGTGCGGCTGGCATGGCCCGACCTGGCATAGGTGACCTGACGAAAACGCTCATGGAGCGGCGGAGACGATGGATTGACACCATCGGGTCAGTATTTGACGATGAGACTTTGGGCAAAGTACCTCGAGTCTCCAACCCTAACAGCTCTATTTTTAAATCAGAAGACATGGCCGCGCTGATTAAGAAGGAAAAGGAGCAATGGGATGAGGAGGTTGAGGATGAATGAGATGTCTAGCATGGCTGGGTTTTAAATTAAGGCGGTTTGGCTTGTCTGTTTAGTTTTGTTCCTATATTGCCTTGTTCCGGTATAATAGGATGAGAAAACGGCGTTGAGAGATGCTAGGCTCTGGTGTTGGAGGACTGATAATATGTGTGGTATTGGGTAGCTGGTGTTATCGGTATAGACCGAAACAATCCTATGAGCCTATAAGCTGTTTGGTTTAAATGACCTGAGAAACGATGCCCTATTGATGTGACTACACAATGAATGGACTTGAGCATGAGGGTCAAATAATGCACAACTGATCTTCCATGCAAAATGGAGAAAGGGGATGACACATATCCGGGGGGATAGTCGGTGTGCATACCGGAATAGATAGGCGGCACGAAAGCGGTATTCTAACTGAATGGGCCGTTATCCAGTAATAGCTATTTAAAAGCCCAAGTATCTCGTGATCTATATCGAGCTTCTTATTCAGTACTCATTTCTTTGATACATCTACCTCGTGCATCTCCACTGATCAGTCCACTTGCCGGAAAGGTTTCTTAATAGTTACCTAGTAGAGGTAGGTAAATTGAGGCAGCGACATGATAATTATGGAAATTTTGTCAACGATGTGGAAGAAGCACCAAATCAAGCACCAAATCTCAAGGTTGGCGTGTCAAATGAGAGATCAAAATGGAACCTGACGGTCTCGGCCAGTGGCAGGAGGGTCCAGTCGCTGGCCGCCGCCGCCGCCGGCGACAGTGGATGTCGTTGTCGCTGGGGTATGCAACGCAGCACTGCATACTGTACGTGGTACATGCTGGACAATGACCAATCGCGGCTAGCAGCTGGTCTCATTATCTTATCTAGCCTGCTGCTTCCCTGCCGGCGGTACCCAACCGCACACTGTACGAGCACCACCTAGAGGTAGTGTACCTACAATCCCCCCTCACTTCCCCCCCCGAAGCGGGTACCACGACGCCCGCGAATGGGGAATAAGTTACAATAGAAGGCTTCCACTATTTTTCACTTTCCCTGTCTTATCCGTGACCCCCTCCTCCCAACCTTTGATTTCCCCAATTCTAAAGAGAGTGTGAAAGAGAGAAACAAACGCGGAGAGAGAGCGAGAGGGAAAAAAGAAAACCATAACAAAAGAAGAGACTTATGTTCAAAAGTGTGTGTGTGTGACAGGCCTGTGCTGGGTTGATACGAGATCCTGGCTTGTTATCCTTAGTCAGACGCGGCTCTCGATTCAATCATGTATCTGGTTCCAAAAGAGGTTCGTTTTTCTCCCACTTGCGCGCGTGTTTTTACTTGAAACTGAATTGATGTTTATTTGGTGGACTGGTCACTAACAAGGATCCAACCCAACAGCTGGATAAGCTCGTCATCTCGCAACTGGGCCTTCTTGCTCAGCGGCGCTTGGCCCGGGGAGTCAAGTTGAATCACTCTGAAGCAACGGTATGTGTATTCTGCAAAGAGCTTCTTTCTCTAACTGTTTCTATTTATCCATTCTTATTTCATTCGATACAATAATTTGCTTTTTTTATTTCTGTTTCTTACATTGTTTTTATTTGTTTTTGCTTGTTTTTACTGGTTTTATTTCTTGCTAACACAAACATCCCTTTGTTGAATTTAGGCTCTCATTGCAAACAACCTCCATGAGCTGATCCGTGATGGAAACCACAGTGTCGCTGACCTCATGGCCCTGGGCTCTACCATGCTGGGCCGCCGCCATGTCCTCCCTTCTGTGTGTAGCACCTTACATGAGATTCAGGTCGAAGGCACCTTTCCCACTGGCACATATCTCGTCACCGTGCACAACCCCATCAGTACCAACGATGGCGACATTCGCAAAGCCCTCTACGGCAGCTTTCTCCCAATCCCAGACGCGGAACTCTTCCCCCTGGCCGACAGCAGTGAATACGAGCCTGTTCGCCAGCCCGGAGCTGTCGTGACTGTAAAGTCCAAGCTGGCCATCAACCAGGACCGCAAGAGGATCCGCCTTCGAGTGACGAGCAAGGGCGACCGTCCCATCCAGGTCGGCTCTCACTACCACTTCATCGAGACTAACCCGCAGCTGGACTTTGACCGCATCCGCGCCTATGGCTATCGTCTGGACATCCCCGCTGGCACCTCGGTGCGCTTCGAGCCTGGCGACACCAAGACTGTGACCCTCGTCGAGATCGGAGGCCACCGGATCATTCGCGGCGGGAATCACCTGGCTCCGGGACCCGTGGACCTCTCCCGTGCTGAAGAAATCATTTCTCGACTGCAAGAGGCCGGATTCTCTCACTCCCCTGACCCTGCGGGTGATTTGGCGCACATCGACGCCTTCCAGATGGACCGCACCGCCTACGCAACCATGTTCGGCCCCACTACCGGCGACCTTGTCCGGCTCGGCAGTACGGAGCTGTGGGTCAAGGTAGAGCACGACATGACCGTCTACGGCGACGAATGCAAGTTTGGCGGAGGCAAGACACTGCGGGAAGGCATGGGCCAAGCCACCGGGCGACCAGACGCCGAGACCTTGGACCTAGTGGTCACCAACGCCCTCATCGTAGACTGGACCGGCATCTATAAGGCAGATATCGGTATCAAGGAGGGCATGATTGTAGGCATTGGCAAAGCAGGAAACCCAGATGTTATGGATGGCGTGACGGAGAACATGGTTGTGGGAAGCTGCACTGATGTCATTGCCGGAGAGGGCAAGATCATTACCGCCGGTGCTATTGATACTCACATTCACTTCATCTGCCCTCAGCAGGTTCCTGAGGCTCTCGCATCCGGCGTTACCACTATGCTTGGAGGCGGCACCGGACCAAGGTAAGCTCCCTCATCCTTTTCTTGGTAACTTTTTTTTTTGCCATTCCCACTCCTATTCCTTTCCAAAGCCGTCCCTATAGAGCGCACTGAGAATATGTCCGACAATAATACTAACATCTCTTTCTCTCTCTCACACACACAGTGCTGGAACTAATGCCACAACTTGCACCCCTGGTGCTCACTACATGCGCCAGATGCTCCAAGCATGCGATGCCCTCCCCATCAACATCGGCATCACGGGCAAAGGAAACGATAGCTCGCCCGAGGCCCTCAGGGAACAGGTCATTGCCGGCGCTTGCGGTCTCAAGCTTCATGAGGATTGGGGCTGCACGCCTGCCGCTATCGACGCCTGCTTGACTGTCTGCGACGAGCACGATGTCCAGTGCCTGATCCATACTGACACCCTCAACGAGTCGGGCTTTGTCGAATCCACCATTGCCGCCTTCAAAAACCGTACCATTCATACCTACCACACCGAAGGCGCGGGCGGTGGCCATGCGCCGGACATCATCTCTGTTGTCGAGCACCCCAACGTGCTTCCATCGTCAACCAACCCCACGAGGCCTTTCACCCGCAACACTCTCGATGAGCACCTGGATATGCTCATGGTGTGCCACCATTTGTCCAAGGATATCCCAGAGGACGTGGCCTTTGCCGAGTCCCGTATCCGCGCGGAGACTATTGCCGCCGAGGATGTGTTACACGATCTCGGCGCCATCAGCATGATGAGTTCCGACTCCCAGGCCATGGGTCGGTGTGGCGAGGTAGTCCTCCGAACATGGAACACGGCCCATAAGAATAAGGTCCAACGTGGGTTCCTGCCCGAGGACGAGGGTACTGGAGCAGACAATGCTCGTGTAAAGAGATACGTGAGCAAGTATACGGTGAATCCTGCCATTGCGCAAGGTTTCTCCCATCTGATTGGCAGTATTGAGGTTGGTAAGTTGGCGGATCTGGTCGTCTGGGATCCCGCCTGGTTCGGAACGAAGCCAGCGCAGGTGGTCAAGTCAGGTCATATTGCATATGCACAAATGGTAAGCATCCCAATCCACGAAGACACCCCTCTCTACTTTCCCCATTTGCCTCTTGATGGGAAAACCGTTTCGTTTGAGACCTGTCTGTTACTGACAAACTATTTGCGAATAGGGTGATCCCAATGCCTCCATTCCTACTGTGCAGCCTGTCATCGCGCGTCCCATGTTCTCACCTCTATCCCCCTCAACCAGTGTCCTCTTCGTCTCTGAAGCCTCCATCAACTCCGGTGTCATCGCCTCCTACAACTTGCGCAGCCGGGTCGAGGGCGTTCGCGGATGCCGCAACATCAGCAAGAAGGACATGCGTCACAACGACCGCATGCCTCGCATGCATGTCGATCCCGAGAGCTACACAGTCGAGGCGGATGGGAAGGTGTGCGAAGCGGAGCCGGCAACAAGTTTGCCTCTATCACAAGCCTTTTACGTGTATTAGAACGCAGGATACCGCTGTTCACTTTTGACATGTTACACAGACAGATTGCATATGTGAGCAGTAGATAGAGCAGGCAGTAATGGAGTAGGTTGAGTGGGACAGGAGCTGAAGCAACATGAGAATTGAAGTGAATAACTACGTGTTCTACTACAAAACATGAACAGATGCATGCTTGCTCTGTGGAATAACATGAAGTGCTCTCTTATAACGGTTAAAACGGGCCAAGAACCATGGCTTTCAACAGTAAGAAAGTAATATCGTCTTGGTTAGCAAGAGCCACTCATAAACACATAGCTGTCGGGAGGAGAGCCAAACAAATGCGTAATTGTAAAGTATGAATTCCAAAATCGTTACTCTCATTACGACATAGCCAGCTGAACTGCGATGAATACAGTGATCAAAACTAGAGGGGGAAAAAAATGAAACCCTACGCAACACGGTAGGAGCTAAATGTCCGTGCAATTCCCATCCTGTCTCCCATCGCAGAGACTCCCTGTCCCTACTTGGCCGCGCCCCCTATACCTTTTGTTGGTGCGTACGGCTCCGATTGAAAACCTTCCTAAGCCCACACACAAACAAAGAAATACTAAACGAGAGCCGTCCTTCCCAAACACCGAGAAAGCTCAAATAAAAAACCATAAAAGAGAAACGGCCAGGCCGAGTCCATATCTTGTCCCCCTACAGGTATCATGCTTCCCAACATCGTCATATCTGTCCGGAGCTCAAATAGGGAGCAGCCACCGACCCGGCATAGTAAAAATCAGAATCACCAAGAACGGGAACCAAACTAGGAGCTCTTAGCCTTCTTGCGTCCCGACTTCTTTGGCTCATCTGGAGTCTCAGCGACCTTGGTGGATGTTCGTCGCCGCTTCTTGTCAGGGCTGGCGGGAGGAGGCGCCTTGGTCTCCACCTCGGCAGCAGGTGTAGCCGTCTTGCGCTTGCGACCGCCAGCAGCCTTCTTGGGAGTCTTGGTTGCGCTCTCATCCTCATCTCCAGGTGCAGCAGCGACCTGCTGGAGCTGCTCGGCAAGGGCCTCTTGGTCATTGGCAGGAGCCTCAGTCTGAGAAACGTCCTTGAGCTCGGGCATGGGAATGTGATACTCCTCGGCATACTTGAGAGCCTCCTCATCAGTCATAGTCTTGGCGTGAGGGTTGCCGTTCTTGTATGAGTGGACACGAGCGTTGTAAAGACGAAGGTTGTACTGGTAGGCATTGTTCCAGCCCTGCTTCTCGTGAGGGCTCATGTGAGCCCATCGTCGCTGACCCTCCTCCTGAACAGCACCCTTGGGAGCCTCAGCACCAAGGTCATTGGCAATGATGGAACGGGCGTGCTGCATGTAAAGGAAGTAGGGGGTCAAGGGACGCTTGGGGGCGTTGGGGTCAATGGTACGCTTCTTGCGTTCCTTCTTCTCCTCAACAGGAGGAGCCATCTCAGGTACGGGCTGCATGATGAGCTGGGCAGCAGCCTGCTCAAAAGAGGCGAGGATATCACCATTGGGACCCTCAGCGGTGGGCTCCCCCAGCAAAAGGTTGGTCTGGCGAACATAATCGGCAGTGAAAGAGCGGAGCAGCTCCAAGATTGTGGTGAGACGACCAACAGCCTATGAAAGAGTCAGATTAGTGAGGGGTTCTATCTTCAGCAGCAGTAGCGCGTGGCCCGTGATAATGAACACAAGGCATGGTGAGTTGCAGCGAGGTGGGGGGGTTGCGGAGTGTAGGGCTTAGATGCTCGGCATCGATGGCCATAGCTCCAAAACGAGACTCGAAGCTCATCCCGTCAAGCCTCTAGAGCCGCAGGCGTGGGGTGGGTTGTAAGTAGGCGAAAGCTGGGAGCGCGCCTTGCCTTGCAAGTGCTGGATTGGATGCCGTGCGACATAGGGGAGGAGATATAATTCCGTCCTAGTCACGAGTGGCATGATCAAGTACGCGAGACTTGGCTGAAACAGACAAGTTCACTTGCACTTCATCTTGTTGCTTTGCTAAATGATGGGTTTCCAAACCAGTGCAGAAGCGTCTAAGTGCTTGGGAGGGGGTCTTTAAGAGCATCCCACCAAGTCACAATTCCACCTGTGCATGGTCTCCTCATACATTCATTTACTCACTCAAGTCAAATCATCGATGCAAGCGGCGGTGAAATCAATTCATCAGCCTACTCGAAGTCGTGATTGGACTCTCGGGGAAGCGAGAGAGCGCCATGAAAGTGGTGGGAGGTACAAGAGTTGAGGGTCAAATGATGAAAGGACGGGGTGAAGATGAAGACGACGCAAGCCGCTTGGAAGATTTGAGAAAATAAAAATACATACCGAATCGCGAACACGCAAGAAGCTATCGTTGTCAACAACGCGCTGAGGCATGGCCACCGGGTGCTGAGGAGCAACAGCGACGGGAAGAGGGATGGGAAGCATAGGAGCAGAAACCTGAGCCATGGGAGCTGGGACAACAGGAGCTGGGGCAGCCTTGGGCTCAGCCGACTTCTTGGGGCGAGGCATTGTCTTGTTCTGTGTGGGTTGGGTTACGAGGCGCGTCTGAGTGTTTGCTTATGCAGCGGTGTGAATTTCAGAAGCGCGGTCGTGGCTTGAATCTCCAGCAAGCGACGGGCGGGTTATAAGATGATATGGGGGGAAGATGGATGAATGCAGCAGATGGAAAACTGAAATGGCAGATGCGGCGCTCAGAGCGTTGGTATCCGCTGCGATGATGGTTGATGTTCCAGTGGTTTTGGGGGGAATGAGGGGGCAAAATGAGGGTTGAGGGAGTGCTGAAGAACGGGGGAAAATCGCGTCGGGGGCTGGGGTGGGTGGTGCGCTGAATATGTAGGGGAGGTCGCGGCTCGCAATCAGTCAGTGGATGGGTGGGTGACCTGAAGGAACCCAAAAAAAAAAAAAAAATTCCATCCCACCCGTGGAAAAAAAAGGCGCCTAGAAAGTGGCTCACTGGCTGGCCCCCGCCCGAAAAAAAAAAAAAAACCACCAGGTGTGTTTCCCCTCCTCTCTCCCCTCTCGAACCCCTGTCACTTCAGAGGAGAGAGGGAAAAAAAATTACTTAGCCTGGGAGCCAACGCACCTTTCTGGGCTTTTGTCTCCCCTCTCACTCACTGTCTGGGCACCAGCGGCAGAACAGTGGAAGCCAGGCCGTCCTGAAAGCGGTAACCTCTGGTCCTCGTAGGCTGCCTTCCAGAAAGTCGGATGATCCCACTTGCCCCCAGGCGTTGGAGCTTCCGTTCCCCTCTAACCCTCTATTTCTGTGGCCAGGCTGCCCAAGTCCTCAGCTCAGCGCACAACTGCAAATTCGGCCCAACTAGCCCTCTCCAGGTCAGTTGCCGAAGGAGCCTCTCACAAATCAGCTACAGCCCTCCCACCCTTTTATTTTTCTCGCCCACAGCGAAGCAGCGTCGCCCTCTCCGCACGCACAACAGACGCCTCCAGCTTGTTCCAACCTGGTACTCGGTACAGCACCGGCACTGTACTCTCACTGCTGATGTACCAGAAACTCAAGAGTCCACCAAGCCTCTGCCCATTGCCCATTGTAATTCGGGCACTGACTTGTCATCTCGACGACCTCGACAACGGGGTCAGCCACTAAATACGGATGCCATTTCTCAGGGCCGCCCAGCGTCCTCGCCAATCCCCCAGTAAAATGCCATGGTGAGCGACGCCACGACGACAGCTCAGCCAGCCAGCTCTCGGGCCTGTTGTCAAATCTACCTACTTATAAACCATCATTCTCACGAATGCGCATAACGCGCCTCTGCCGGCAACATACGTTCCACTGTCGCCGTCGCTCCCTCATCACTTTTTTCGCTCACACTGGGTTCCAACGTAAGTAAGTATCTTGTGTAAATAAAATCACCAGGTCACGGGCACACAAGCTGAAATGAGAACTGCTCCCCCTCCCCCTCCTCCTCGCCTCAGCTCACGTCCACATGAGCTGTGGCCTCGACTGGCCAGACCCAGGTATAAGCCAGCCCACTGTGAATCCACATCCCCCGACCCCCCGTTGAGCCGGCCAGTGGCCACAAGCCAAATATCCCTCGGAGCCTCTAGCTCTCATCGCTTTCTGCTGCAGGAGCCGTAGCATGGGAGGAAGGCTTTGGTCTCGGACCTGTCGCCAAGTACTTCCTGCGTATTTCACTATGACAGTTGCTCAATCAAATTCGTTGTGAACATTTTTATCTTGTCTTTCCTTAAGGTTTTACTCCTATTACGTGTTTTCTTATTCTATCGTTGTTGGTTCATGCCGGAATTGAGATCCAAAAGCGCCTGTCTATCGAGTATTGGGCCTTCCCAGTTGGCAAGCGCATGTTTCAATGGTTTAGTGATACGTTCAGAGGACTCTTCTGAAGCCCAAGCTAGGGTCTTGGACGATGGTCTTGTCGGGGCGCTTAGGGTGATTGCGCAGCACTCCAGCGTCGCACTGGGCATGCCCGTGTCCAATGCCCGCTCGCGCTGCCTCTGGCTTACTTGGGCGGGGTCATTCCAGCGCCTTCGCCCTCGACCTGTACATTTCAGCACGGGTCCCTTCCCGGAACTGCTGCTGGAAGCTGGAGGCTGGAGGACAGAGTGCACCTGGCACTTTCCTGCGCTCCGGCTGGGCGACTCAAGTCAGCCTCCCCTGTCGTGCTGCTGGACAAATCTCAGAGGGGGCCTGAGGCATTGAGCTTCTGTCCCCCAGTTTGTTCCATGGTCTCAGCTCCGTACGAGCCGTGACACAGAAGGATCGGCCACCATGGCGTAGGCTCCTCAAAAACGTCCCAGGTTTCATCATCGATTTCAGCGCCAATCCATCGCCGACGTTCCAGTGCTATATTTTTTTGGGCCGATTTACAGTTGCGCAAGTCACATTTAGGCATCGTGCACTGATCGGCTCGGGGCGTCAACCAACCCAACGTCTTTGCCTGTTCAGTACTCAGGTTTTTTGTTCAAGGCGGTCAGTTGATCCTTTCGCCAGGAGCGTATTACAAGATAGCAAATGGAATTGAACTGCAGCATTTGTTCAGACCAGCTCATTCCAATCCTGGGGGTTTCGTAAATGGCTGCCGCGACCTAGTTACCTACATTTCTTAAGTAGAGTCTGATGCCATCATTTGCCAGGTACCTACCTCTCTACGCCTTGAAACATGGGCAGAGTCTGTACGCTCCGTTTGTGTGTGTAGCTGGGATGCTTCCAAACTTATCTACCCAGGTCCTTGTGTCTCCAACTTACAACACGAGTCAAATTGAACAATACTTTTGGGTTCTCTGTCAAGGTATGGAACCAGAATTAGCACTGGTCTATGTCGATTAGTCTCAACTTCTGGCAAAGTAGACGGTCTATATTGCGTTTACAACCTAAACTCCGCGTATACATGTCGCCCACTGCTTGAGACGTTTGTGTATATCTGCTCCATCAAAACGCAACCCTCAACGGGTACTAGGCAGAGGCCAGCCCGATGGCTATGGGGAAACGGCACAGACTGAAAACTACAAGTCCATAATTTCCTTATTCTGGAGATGTGTCTCCATCCTTTAGATATACTCTCTGTGAAAACTTCACAAATGCTTGAAACGAAGCTGCCTAGGTACTCTGTTTGCCTACCCCCCAAGTCGCAGCCTGGCAGTATCATCGCCCAATAAAACTCTACCTTCCATTCCACATTCACAGCAAGCAAGATAAAGGAAGAGGACGGTGGAAGAGCAAGGGCTTCAATACAGTTGACTAAGGGCATGCGGGTAGCTTGTTCATCTCACGATGTATTTTGGTCAGCATGTCTCAAGATGTTTGATGACATTTATAGCTCGAAGTTTCATGCGTCAAGATCTGAGTTGCGCAGCCGCTACTAACCCTCAGATCCTTCCTCCAGAACTGAAGACAAATTGTCTGATCCCAGCAGGTCATAACGGGCTTATCATTCCGACCTAAGGTAATCTTTGAGTCGGAGTTGAGCCAAGAGTGAACGCATATCAGATAGGCGTAATGGTTGTGATGGTAACAAATACATACAATCAATCCAATATAGCATACTTACGATACATGGATATGCACAAAGTCTCACTTCCTAAATAAATTATCTTGTCAAGCTTGCAAGGACGACATCCTAACGTTCAGTCACGTCCATTTCTATCAAACGCGTCATCTTGTTGGCTGTCCCGCACCCCACCATAACAGCTCCCAAGCTCCCCGACGGCTACCTACCTTAGGTACTGAGAGCGGGCGGCATCGTTCCCAAGCGGACGCGTCCTGAAGTGAGGGGAAGCTTTCCCTCCGAGCAGTACCCCTCCCACAGCACACGTGATACTTGAGTCCATCTCCTCTCTACGTACCGGCCCGTTAGCCACCAAGCAAGCAAACGCAAACCGGTATAGCAGTTTTAACCCATCCATGCCAAAAGTACAGGTTGGTAATTAGTGTCTCTTTTTCTTGTGGCAATACCTAAGGTATCTTGCCTCCCCTGATTCTAGCCTACTTGGTCCCCTACCTGCCAAAGGTATCATTCAAGCTTGAAGTTGCGGTCGACCGTGAGCGCATCCATATGCCCTATTACAATATCGACCCCTCCAAAAAAAAATTGGAAAAGGAAAAAAAGACCTCGACTTCGTCATTGAGGGGTGACCCCGCTACTTGTTCCAGAAGTACATGGTATTTACCAAGCTGGGCTTGATTGCTGACGATCACTATGCAATCCGCACGTACTATGTAGCTGGTCTTTGCCATCATCCAGTATCACAGAGCTAGTTTGCTCCGTATAGGTCTGATATGCCACAGGGAGTGTCCAGTTTGTTACGTACAAGCAGACGGTACCACCCATTACGTCCAAACACAAGTGGACCGAGGTGCGCGGTACTTGATTCACTCATCCTAACTCGAACAAGGTATGGTAGATCGTCTCTTGAATACTGGGACCTTCCCCCCTGAAGATTGATGAAGAACACGAAACACCCGCCATCCACACTAGCTAGAACATGAGGGAAAGCCTGACATGCCCCCCCTCCCCTCCGTCCAAAGTGCTTCATTCCCATCCCCCTCTGCGCACTAGCTCGCTGGCACAGTCTGTGGCAGAAGCATGGGCGGCGGGATTTATACCTAATTTCATGCTTACCATAAGTGGACAAATGGCAGGCTCGCATTCCGGGAAGTGATCAAACACAATGCCGGATGCTTGCTCGTGCATGAAATCTAAAGCTGGTGGAAAAAAACCGGGGACGGGGATGCAAACCTGGAAGCAAGGAGGGAGCCCGGCCTGTACATAGTATCACCTGGAGTGGTTCCCGGGCTTCCAAACGACTGACTTGCAGCGGTTTCTGCTCCTCCAATGTACTTTGTATGGTGTGGTGCTTGAAACACAGGCTTTCGTTGGCTCCATCCATGTCCCTTTGTGTTTCTATTCAGTACCACGTCTTACACTCCAACCCGCACCAGCTGAAAGCTGCGTCAGACCCCGCCGCCCTCACCTCTTCCCACTTTCCTCCTCCTCATCCGACTACTTCTACTTCTGCTTCTACTTCCTCTATCCCCTTCAGCCTACCTACTCTCCATTAACCTCCCCTATCGCCAGGTCGATTCAGGGCCTCCTACTTCCAACAACTGCGCAATTACTCCCCTCTCTCCAATTTGAAGCTCTTGAAGCCAGGAAACATATAATGTCTGGCTTCAGGTCTCCGGGCCTCCTGGTGGGGCTCGTCATTCTCGTCTGTTTGGCCTCACCAGCCTTCGCCTTCGGTGCTGGAAACATTGCCTCTATCTCCAAGGTTGAGGGCCAAAACTGTAAGTCCTGTGCAAATTACGCTCGCTACTTTCTTGAGCAGGTGAGCTAACCAGTCTCTTCTAGGGCGACACGGCGATATCGAAGATGCTCTCCTTACCCTAACGATGGCCCGCGCCTTGAACGGCAAGAAGTTCAACAAACTCCAAGTCTCCCGCGTTTATTTCGGCAACTGGCTCCGAGACTACTCCCAAGCTGTCGATGTCGGTTCTGTCAAATACGTCTCTGCTGAGGCTGTCCGTCTGCTGCTCTGCGTTCTTGGTTTCATGACCTTTGGCTACGGATCTGGTGAATTCGAGGTTACCTCTGAGCGACTTGGTTGCTATCGACCTGAGGAGCACATCGACAACCCCAAGGACTATGCCGAGAACGAAGATGCTCGTCGATATGACCGGCGACTTCGAGGTCCGGTCGATGAGCGTCGCGAGCTCTCTGTCGATCCCGAAACTGGCATGAAGAACTACATTGCCAATGAGCGAGCCAACATTATGACCTCCGCAAAACTTGTCAAGCAGCTTCTCTCAAAGTCAATCCAACTCGGTCGTCGGTACCGAGACCGCAAGAACAAGCCAGACAAGTATGAAGCTCTGCGCCTCATGGGAACTGGTTTGCACTGTCTTGAAGGTTAGTTGCTTTAGTCCTCGGGTGGTTGTGCAATCCGCCCACCTATCAACCCCCCCCCCGGGGGAGGACGCCTTATCCCTAGACCCTTGTGTTCCGGAAGTGCTGACTTTTTGACGCAAACAGACTTCTTTGCCCACAGCAATTACTGCGAGCTTGCCTTGATCGAGTTGGGAGAGCGTGACGTTTTCCCCCATGTTGGACGTAACACCGCTATCCAACTTCAGGGTGCTCGTCACCCTGTCTTTCCCATTGTCACCGGCACATTTGGTGGAGTTGATTTCTTGCACTCCGTCACTGGTGAAGGTTAGTCTTTTTCTCGTACCCCTAATGTCCTCCTGTGATCACGAAGCTAAATCATTCCCAAGTTTCTGACAAGCTCACTCAAAATGAAATTGATGAGCTCGAGGGCACCCTCCAAAACAGTGCTCAGTCTGATACTAGCCTGTTGCGAGACCTTCTCGACAAGATCCCAGATGGTATTATTGGCGGAGGTAACAAGGGTAGTAAGGTTGACGAGCTTCAGTCCAATGCCGCCCAAGCTCAGATGCAAAATATGTCTGTTTCTCCTCGTGAGCCCGAGGAGTTCACTCGCTACATCCACACGGCCTTTGAACAAATTATGCCTGCCATCCAATTCCATGATGATATTATGAAGAATATCGACATGGCTATCGAGAAGATTCCAGTTCTTCCTAAGATTATTGAGCAACTTGAGGAGCAGCTGTCTGTCTTCATTTTCTCAATCATTGCTCCTTTTGTTGTCCCTCTCATCAACCAGATCAAGAATGAACTCAAAACTGGTTCCGCTGAAATCATTAACAGCAGCGAACGTGAACAGCACGTTGTTTTCCACAATGACAACTCTACCGATCCTACTCACTCCATGTTGGCAAAGGACCACTTCTCTAACGTATGTTTCTTACCTTGCATTTCTCAGCCTTCTCTAGTCTCAAAGTATAGGACTAGTTATCTGACAAACTCACAGATTCTCAACGAGATTGCCGGCCGTTGTGCTGCCAGCATGGTTCACTGGGTTGTCCCTCAGCTCATGAATGCCATGGACGATGACAGCGTGGACATTGATGAGCTTCTTGACAATATCGTGCACGGTATTATGCACCACCCTGCCCAGCGTGATCAAGGCAACCGCAAGGTCAGAGAGGGCCGAACCCGCTCCTTTGACAACGTCAAGGAGTGGTGGGGCGAACTTGGTCAAAGAGGCCAACAG
Organism: Mariannaea sp. PMI_226; assembly: GCA_024336345.1. Taxonomy (NCBI): domain Eukaryota; kingdom Fungi; phylum Ascomycota; class Sordariomycetes; order Hypocreales; family Nectriaceae; genus Mariannaea; species Mariannaea sp. PMI_226. The sequence continues at coordinate 3,018,887 of JANFOG010000001.1, read as the reverse complement.
GAATATCGCCGAAAGTTGACTCGTGACGGGGTTCAGAACGGTGAGAACCATAGGGAGGGAGTCCACGACACTGGTCATGGCCATGGCTGTGCCGGAAAGCTCAAGATGCGAAAGATGTATGGTGGTCCCGAAACCGTCGAGGACAAGATTGCCAATGCCGCTGCTGGTGCAATTCTTGGAGGCGCTACTAGTGCATTCTCTGGGATGATCGAGCAGAACACCGGCTACAAGCTACCTAATCAGTCCTCCCATCAACAGGAGGAGGAAGGCGGATTGGGCGGTTTCCTAGGTGCTGCTTCTTCCCTTTTGGGTGGTGCTTTTGGTGACAACAGTCGTAAGGAGACAAGCTCCCGCCAGGAAAGCGACGGCTCCTACACTCGAACGCAGCGAGAATATGGGCATGATGGAAACAGCTATGGCCAAGCCCAATATTCTCAGACACAGCGCTATGATGGAAGCCAACAATCTCAGTACCAACGCTACGAGCAGCATGAATCATCCGATAACCGCCGAACCGAAAGCTACTCGTACGAGCAAAGAACGGAGACTCAATCCTACGGCAGTGGTGGCTATGGCGAGGGACGCCATGAAGAACGCCATGAGAAGCATGGCTCCGGAAGGCACCACAAGCGAGATGACGACAGTGATGGCGATGATAACAGACGACGCTCTCACAGCAAGGAACGGCGTCACAACCGAAAGAAGAGCAATGACAGTGACAATGATGATAATCGCCGTAGCGGTCACGGTGGGCACCAGGGAGGCTACTCAGGAGGCTATGGGGGCCGAGATGAGTCTTCTCGGCAGGAGTATGGGGGAGGGTATGGAGGCCGAGAAGAGTCCTCTCGACAGGAGTATGGAGGCTATGGCGGCCGATCTGAGTCTTCTCGGCAAGACTATGGAGGAAGCTATGGAGGTGGCTCAAACGAGAACCGTAGCTACGGAGGCGGTTATGACAGCAACCGAGGCTATGGTGGTGGCTCAGATGAGAACCGCAGCTACGGAGGTGGATATAATGACAACAGTGGTTATGGAGGTTCTAATGAGAACCGTAGCTACGGAAATGAATATGGCGGGCGGCAAGAGGGTGGCTACGGTGGATCCGCCAATGAATACACACAACAGGGAGGCTATGGAGGTGAATACGGAGAGAGAAATGAGTATGAAAACCGTGAGAACAGGAACCAGTATGGTGGTGGAAGCGGGTACGGGGGAGACCGTCGCTGGTAATGCATGTCATTAGTTGGATCGTTTTCTAGGAACCTGGAAGCATGGAAGCTAGGATCTGTCGACCTGACAAGTAAATTGATATGTGTGGTCTTGAATTCCTAGGTGTCTATGGGCTTCGCCGCTCGTTTCAATGCTCAAGTCTAGCCCTATCATATAACGAAGCATAGGGAAACGCCCAATGGTGAGCTTTGATGGCTTGGGTGTCGAACACGCTGCAAAGAGTACCTAATTACCTGGCTCTCTTACTTGTATTCACAAGCTCCGTCACGGGATGTAAAACACAAGAATACATAGGACATGGCGGGGTTGCTACAGGTGAGGTCAGTGTGCCGGGACGGTGAGACATAACGAGTCTGGTCATTACGTGTGCCTTCCAGCAAGTGGCCAGCGGGAATAGATTCTAGTCGAACTGTGGGTGAGCTCGAGTGGGATTTATGTCTCTCGAGGATCTTGCAAATGCTACGGGCCCAACAAAGATGATGGAGACTCAGCTTCAATGTAAGCCGGGTAAATTATCACGAGCCAACACCAGCTCCCCAATACGACACTTATGAGAAACATCGCCCATGTTCATTATTGAAGATGCTTACTGTTTTTACTTGACGGCTCTACAAGCCTGCAGAGGCTTCTCTCGCGGAGAAGCCATGGGGTTCTGCATCGAAGTCACAGAGGGGACTTTCAGGTATCACGGAGCTGGTCGTTTTTTTTTCGCCTTGTAGTTCGTTGAGATACAGTACATGTCATATGTCTCACAGGCGGCGTTTAGCTTAACCTGGTGATGACACAAGAGGATCGTTTGTTTGACACGAAGGTGGGGGTTGCCCTTACCAGCAGATGGGAAGACTGGTTCGTAAATATACACAAGGATGATGAGTCTTCTCTCAACCTTAGATGCCTACCAGGTACGTATATATATCAAAATTCGATATCAATCGAATTAACTCATAGCGGGTGAAATAAGCGATAAGTTCAAGCATCTTACAGGAAAACGGTCAATCAACTCTGCTGGCTCGTACTTTGCGCAGACATGTTCTGGCCGGCAGCATTCCGTCGTGCTATAAATAGTTGCGTACCTGTGAGCTGTGAAGGGGGGCCTACATTGTATGTTGAGAGACGGGCAGGACGGGGCAGGACGGGGCAGTACTTAATTACAGCACATTGATGAATCGCGTCTCACTAAAATAAAATAAAAAGCCAGCTTAGCCTTTACCAGCCCAGGTGGTCCAGGGGCCAATCGTCCACCCGCGGTCCAGTGAGCGTGACTGACCCGGAGAAGACACGGGGGGTGGAGAAAATAAGGCAGCGCACGCGGATAATCACGCAACAGGTGCAGCACTGGAGTGGCAGTTCGGCCAGCGCTTTCGGGCAGTCTGCTAGGTTGCTGGCGAGGCAAGGGGAATGACAGCATGTCTCGGCGGGCCGTTGATTCGCCAGAGCCCAGAGCTTGTGCAGGAAAGTCAAATCTGCCCCCCTACCGAGATAGGTGCTTTGACAGACTGAGAGCCGGGGGAGGGGGGAGGGGGGAGGGAGAGGGGGAGCGGCACGTTATGTTACGCTGCCTTCTCCTCGGATCTGGGCGGCTACTGTATGCTGACGTTGTCAGAATACAAAAATCACAGTAATCCCCGCTGTGAATACAGCAGACTTTTTTGTTTAATTGTTTTTGTTTTTTTAAATATATATATATATATATATTCTGTGGAATGAAGTGTCTCGATTACAGAGTTCTGTCGCCCACACATCGCCTGTGCGGGACGGGAAGTGAAATAGTCGGAGAGCCATGTGGTGGTGGGTGATGTTGATGGTGGTTGGTAGTGTTTCGGGGACCCCGGGCAAGTCAGTTGCAGAAAGGCTGACTGACTGTGTCACATCTTCCCCCTCTTCGCACAGTCTCTGTGTGATACGAGATATTATCATCGACAGATCATCTCCTATGCGGCCTCATTAGGTTGTCAAAAACGGTCTTTTTTTGGGGGGGCTCGCTAACAATAATGCAACGTTATCAGATCAGTCAGACCCCTTGGACGATCATCGTGCTGGTGTGCTGGACTTTTGATGAGCTGACGCTGCCAGGACGTACAGTACAGGACGAACGAGTGTCTATTTTTAAAGGATCCTGATTGATGGTTTAATTGTGTATCACAAGGAGGAGCAATATCAAAGAGTACGTATATGAATACGGGGGTCTCGAGCAGTTCTGACGACTTTCATTCCCTGAAGTCTACCTGCGTCTCTGCGCCGTACTACTGTGCAGACAGTATCTTCATAGGTAGGTAGGTAGGTAGATACTAGCCTTATGGCTCCCCGTGGCCCGTGATCCGTGATCCGTGATTCGTCGTCTAGGAACCTACCTACGCCGTAGTCTATACCGATTACTGTATTGAGGACTGGTCAATGGTCCGTGTGTCCCCTTCAAGAATGCTGGGCAGACAGACAAGCTTTTGGGCGCAGAAGCTTGGCGGTGGTGCAGATCCGATTTGGCTCACTTGCCGTTACATAGCGCTCCTCGTAGGTTCAACGACCCTTTTTTTTTCCAACTCATCGGAGGTCGTCTCGGGTCACACAGAAAACAAAGTACCAAGCCAAGGGTTCTCACATACATACACACGCATATACACACCTACAGAGAGACTGAGAGAGAGAGAGAGAGATGGCTTCCTGAATCATACACAATGGCGGAGAATGAAAATGCATATATGATGACCTGCGCAAAGCGGAGCACACTTAACTGATGCTTGCTTGCTTGCTTACTTACTGACTTACTCTATCCCACCTGCTACATCGCCTGCCGTATTATCATCATCAATCATCTTGGGAAATGTGAGTCAACGCGCAACAATCCTTCCCCGCGGAATGGATGTACCATGTCATGTCTCTCCATTGTTTTCCCTCCACACGCCGGCAGAGCAAGCGTCGGATTCCATTTCCAGAAGAAGCACAGCACAGGCAGCAGCCTAGAATGGCACTCCTTTGGTATGTAGGTAGGGGTATCAGCCTTGTCGTTGACGACCAAGCTCCATTCACATTCAACCCTTCGCTTATTATGCAGTCAGATATGCGCCAAATTCCGCCGGTGTGCATGTTTTATTGCGCCATCACAAGGATGGTCGTCACCGAAAGGAATATGGTATGGAGAAAACACATTCCCATCCATTTTCACTCCTACCTACTTCCTAGATTCATTCATCATGGTGAAGCCGGGATGACGGCAGTGTGATGGTAGTGCTGATCGCCCTCGAGAACTCTCCATCTTCCCTCCACTCCTCCACTCCTCCGCTCTCCTACACGTTATTTAAACTCTGTAACGTGAGTAATCAGCGCTCAGTTACTCTGGAAGACGGCTTACAAAAATACCATTAACTACGAACGGCAGTGTATCTACTAGTCTGCAGTGGTCCCGCCATACCTGGGTCGATTGAATCTTTTCGTAATTGAGTCATGTTCACAACCTACATCCTTGTAGTCTCACAGTGCTGTACTACGTACTCGATGCGACTGTAACCATATACTGCGGTCGTCTCCTCGCTCTCAGCTTAACCAACCCGACGGGACAATGAGGGAGAAAACGGGCCGCTCTTGTCTCACTTCTGTGTCTGGGACAATTGTAAACCCTCAACATGTCATGTCCGCCCGTCGGGGAATTAAAAGTCAGACTATTTTTATTCTCCTCTCATCATAGGTCCTACGTATTGCACACCGATCTTGAGGCACCTAGGTAAGTATGTGTGTGTGTGTGTGTGCATTTGCCGCTCATGGATAGAGCCGACGATGCGCGAAAGCTGGGTTCCAGTGCATTTTCCCATTCAGAGGAGCTCAACGTATGTCCTCGACCCGAACGTGCCGCTGCAGGGGAAGCGGCGATGTGACAGCGTAATCCCGATTCCACATGTTCCATGGAGGTTCATCCATTTCAGCCCTTTAAAGACCCCGAGGGGCAGGATTATTCCGAGTCCGTCGTATATTCCATCCTACATCTCCCATCCAGAGGCTTTCTTCTGATAACTACCTCCAATGGCCTTTTTGTCACTTTGAAATTGCACCACTTTCTAGCTGCTGGGCGGTGCTCACTTTCAAAGAAAAACACGAGCACACGCACACACACACACGCACCTAGACACACTAACGCTAACGCCGCTCAACCCGTCGCTAGGCGCTATCATTTCGCACCAACGTGCCACTCGGATCTCGCCCTGCGCCTTCATAATCCCCCCCAGTCGTGTACCCTCTTATCTAGAAGGTTGAACTTCAGCACTTGTCGAAGGATACTGAGCTCGCCCTGCCAAAATCGATTCTACTCTGCCCTTCTTACTTGCTGTATCGTACCTAGGTACATCCCTTAGCTCGGTACCTTGGAAGCAAGGAACCTCGCGGCCTAGGAACCTAGAGCTCCCGCGCGTTGGAGACGAAGTGCGGATTTGGAGTAGCTTACCTCAGGGACGGCCTGTCAATCGTCTACTGGCTCCTTCCCGTTTCCACCTTTCTTTCGTTCTTTCATCTTTTCTTTTCTTCCCTCCCCTCTGCTCTTGCTGGATCCACTCTGATTCCTCGCGCCGCCAAACCGCCCCAAAGTCCACATCCGTCACCTAATACGTAACAAGCCGCCAGAGGCCTAGAAGCCCCAGAAGCCCCAGGAGCCCCAGAACCAGGAGCCAAAAAACCTGCACCTGCACCTGCACCAGGACCCGCGCGACTCACACCCTCGCACCTTCCCAAGTTTCCACTCCTCCTTCGCTCTTACCTCACTAACCTGCGCACTTCAACAATTGTGCTCTTTCCCTCTTCACTCCTCCCCTTCTGTTTCCTGCCTCGCTTGAATTCAATTCAGTACTCTCGTTTTTTTAAAGTTAATTATATCTCCTCCTCCTCCTACTCTTCTCTTCTTCTCTTCTTCTCTTCTTCCCCCCACCACTGCTTTATTCTTGCAGTAACCGTTCTTGGCTCTATCATGCCAACTCGGCCATGATTAAGAATGTGTTGGAAGAATGTGTAAGTTCAGATTATTTGCTTTTCCCTTCAAAGCTCTCCCAAGCTCTTCGTTTGTGGTTTCCCCAGTTAGCTCCCAGTTTGCGACGCCAAGACAGATAATACCGTTCGAAACTGACGTCCTTGATTAGCGCTCACTGAGATCCGGAATGTCGTGTAAGTCTCTTGGCATCTCTTGTCGCTTTCCGCCTCTTCCGACCTCGCTATTTGGCATAGTCCCTCCTTCTACCGTTCGACCCTTCGTTCATCCACTCCTGCCGATATCAGATTTTGACCGTTACTACAACGCCCAATCACTGTAGTCATAATGTGCTAACCGTATACAAGCCTCCTCTTCAGCAATCCGGTTTGGAGTGGCGCCAGTACGGTTCCGTCGACAATCATTCGTAACATCACAGCCTTGTCGGTGCGTCGCTAACCCTCTATGCCTGGACTAATATACCTCGAAGACCAAATTGACCTAACTGGCTTTCCCCTTGAATAGAGCCATCTCGCCTACGAGGAACACATTACTTCAAACATTACTACCCTAACCACGACCAACGCCGATACCTTGGACGGCGTTATTCAAGGCCTCCTATATGTCCCCGACCTCGACCATGACGTAGCTTGTGATAAACAGCAGTACGACTTCATACCCAAAAATGTTACCCGTCGAAGCAATCTTCCCCCAACGAATTACAACCTAATCGCTATCGCCCCTTGGTTCAGTATCGACTGCACCCTCGCCTATTTGGCTTCTGCGCGGACCGACCCCATCCGAGCCTTTGTCTTCTACAAACCGAATAACTCGTCCAACAAACCTCAAGATGCCGATTCTCCCGTCTGGAACCTCGAAGATGGCGGCGCGTGGGTCAAGACCAACAAATATCCAATTTTTGCCGTCTCGGGTATGAAGGGTCATGATATGATGAAACAACTTAGCCTCTACTCGGGCCACATCTCCGATATCCCACATGGCGACGAAATCGAATCTCTATATGGCCCCAACCCGAAGGATTACGTTCGTGTTTGGACTGAACTCACCCTTCAAAATAAGGCTAACATGCCGTCCCTTTGGGCCTTCTTCCTCATTGTCCTTGGTGCTCTCCTCCTCGTTATCTCTGGCGTGTCCCTTACCATGCACTACATACAACGACAGCGTCGAATTTCTCTAAAGCGTCGAGTCGAATCAGGCGAGGTGGATCTTGAAGCTATGGGTATCAAACGTGTTACAGTCCCTATGGCCCATATAGGGGAATTTCCTCTCTTTACGTATAATGCCGACCTAGAAACGGCTACATCGCCACCAACCCCTCGATCGGGTCGAGCTCCAAGAAGCAGCCGACGACATGATCAACGGAGCATAAGATCCACACCAAGCGTTCGGAGCAAACGAGGTAGTGTGGGGTGCTTTGGCGATACAACTGCTACCAACGATCAGCCTAGGTGTCAAATCTGTCTCATTAATTTCGAACACAGGCGAACCATCATCAAAGAGCTTCCCTGCGGCCACATTTTTCACCCAGAATGCATCACCGAATTTCTTGCTCAAAACAGCTCTCTCTGTCCTATGTGCAAACACAGCATGTTACCTCGGGGGTATAGCCCACGAATTACAAATGGAATGGTTCGCCGCGAGCGAGCACTTAGACGACTCAGAGAAAGAGTCGATTTCGATGACCAATCGCAAGATTCTCACAATAGCATAATTAAAAGTTGGGGGAAACGACTCTTTTCGGCGGCATCATCGACTCCCCCCCCTGTCACGTCGCGGTTGGTTACTTTGAATCCAGTGACAACACACAGAAACGAACCTGTTCAAGGATCGACATCAATAACCAACAACGAGCAGAGAATTCACACAAACCCACCCCCCGGTTCAGCCTCTAGCTCAATACCAGAGGAGATATCAGTCATTACCAATGTTCCCGAGCCAGCAAGAACAAACAGATCACGACGACGAATTCTTCCTCCAGCGCTGAATCTGCTTCCAACACAGCCAGAAAATTCAGAGTCAAGCCCAACAGCGATCAACCAAAACACAATGACAGTAGGACGCTCAAGTCCGTCTTCATTTGCCCGAGAACGTATGCGGCAGATTGCTGCCAAAAACGCGCCGTTTGACGATCCCGATCAACAGCGGGCATTGTGTAAGTAATTTTCGCCTTTGGCTAGAGTTTTGGAAGATTCTAACACTTCTGCAAGGGCGGCGCGGATTGGCAAATTTGTTCCCTGGGTACTTCTAAAGCTTGCCTGTTTTTTTGGTTTGTTAGGTCTTGGGCGGTATCTCATATTCGCATCTCTCTAGCAGCATAGCATTGGCGTTTCATGGTTACATGGATTGGTATTTTCCACAGGACTTGGACAAGGCGACTTTTTTACGACTACAATTTATGAGAATTGGGTTTTCTGGATCTTGAGGCAGTTTCTTTTTCGGCGTCGAATCGGATTGGTTTGTGTATATTTGGATTGGGGCTGGCTACAGGGCGCATGGACGACAACCAACCCTTATCTATGACTTAAGAGCTATATGAATCCTCAATGACGGGCTATATCAATGGATAGAGGCATAGGGCGTTGGGAACACGCCCGTGGGGAATCTTCTAGGTGTTGAAGCAGAAGCGAGATTTTTTCCACATATTGAAAGGGCTTCTATTACATCGTGAAAGTGGCTCAGGACGTACAATAAGTTTCTGGCCAAGCAGGTATCATAGCATATGTTTCATTGAAGAGCGGGCAATAAACCCGTACAAAAGCTGATAAAGAGTTCAACATCTAACATGCAGAAGGAGGAGTAACATCTGTGTAGAAGCTAATCGACATCTGTGTGGTTTCTCATAATTGCGTGTTCGGCTCTGATATATCCCCCAAAACGCCCAAAGTAATACCTCATCACCTATGTAGAGAGTTGGTACAATTCCGATATTTCTCATTTCCAGCATGAATTCCCTCCAGCTTCCCATTGTGTACCCAAGCCAAGAAAAAGAAAACCTCGAAGTCAAAGGCAGTAAAATAAAGTAACAGATCGCGATAAATACGTTCGCTCCAATAAACTCCTATTTTATCCAATGCACAAGAAAAAAAAATTCAATCAATTACACGCTCATAACGAAGACCACCTTTGACAAGAGCATCTCGAAGACGGTCATTCTCGGCGGCTCGGATTCGTCGGCGCGCATCTTCGAGGCGTTCAACTCCACGGTCGATCGTTTCAATATGTACAGTCAGCGGAATAGTCGGCCGGTTTGTGCCCTGCAGTAGGGCTGGTTCAGCGACACGGTCGCGCAGGTCGCTGAGACCTGCCTGGATGGCCTCGAGCTCCAGGATGAGCGCGCTGACTTGAGCGACGGTGCTTGAACGCTGACCATCAACCTGTCGCAGGAGCGCCAGCTGCTGGGAGAGGCTTTTGAGCTGGGCCGAGTTTCCTCCGATGATGGACCAGAGACTCCCGAGGATGGAATCGCGGCGCTCAGCCGTGTCGGCCGAGGAGCGCGAAGAGATGTCGTAGATAAGAGAGAGGTGGTCTTCCGCCTTTGTCACAAGACGGAGGACAGCTTGAGCCTCGAGGATCAGAATGGAGATGCGCTCTGAAACTAAGGACGTATGTTCAATATATTTGTTGAGCAGGATGCGTTCGTTGAACATGTGGTCGACTGCCGGTTGAAAAGGGTGGAAGAGCCATGTCGTCCAGCCGATGAGGGAACCAGATGATACATCTTCATCAGATTCAGGGGCCAAGGTATCAATGTACCGAGAAGTCCAGCGGTTGATGCTTATGACTGCATCGACAGCTGAGCCAACGTGAGTGTTGAACTTTTGCAGATCCGAGGCTGTTTGGCGGGCTGTATCGACGTAGCCGTCGAACTCGAGAAGAAGTTCATCACGGGCCTGAAGGTCGCTGTGGCGGACGAGAGTTCGTAGATCGCGAATAGCAGTCTCAGAACGCTTCATCTCGAAGGGAAGCGAGATGCCATCGGAACTCTTCTCCAGGACCTGTTCAAATTGTGCTTGCACCGCCATCAGGTCATCAAACTCGACGGGTGCCGGGCTTTGTCCGTTGGAATTTGTGATTATGGTGTCGGGAGACGGACAGAATGGAAGGTTAAAGAAAGATGCTCCGGGTAAACGGCAAATTGGAGAGAGAGATGATGTTATTGAACGGCTTGCCATGTTCTGTGCGATGATGATACCTCCAAACGAGACATAAATAGCTAGAAGAACAGCCAAGGGCCGCTGGGCATAGCCAAAAGCCAATGCTATGACGCCCAGGAGCCACGCGAGGACGTTATACAGCACGTTGAAGATAGAACCAGAGGCTTCCCGCTCCAGTTGGCTTTTCCGCTCGTGACGATGATCCCGTCTATGATGATAGTCGTCGTGGTCCCGCATGTCATAACGCCTCCAGTCGCTTCTTTGCTTGGATGGGCTGCCTGTCGGGTCTGTTCCACGTCTTCTGATCATTCTTCGTTGGTCACCTCCGCCAAAATCCATACCCACCCCTCGAACCGTTCTCCCACTTGATGTGCCTTCACTTTGGACATCCACGCGGGGCATGCGGAACTCTGGATCGGGCGATCTATACTTGCCGTCTCCATTGCTAATGTTCAGGCCTGACATACTAGGACGAAAGGGCTCGCGGAGGATGACTTGCTCATCGTCTTGATGGGTGGCGAAATCCCGAATGCTATCCTGCGAACCGAAGCTCATGCCATCCTGGGAGAATGGCTGTGTTGGCAAGCCGGTAGACCCTGATGAAGGTGGTACAGGTGAGTCGCCAAGCGATGGCAAGATGCTTGTATCGAAGGAGTCGTTTTCGCCTTCAACCATACGCCAAGAATCATCAGGCCGGGGGTGATGATTCTTGGGCGACGACGAAGCCATCGCAGAGAATGTCGTCGTTAAGTCCTACAACTTGCGACGCAGGACAGGTGAACTGGAGATTGAAGTTCAAGAGAGCGTTCACGGTCGATCGCAGCCGAGCGGGAATGGTAAAGAACGAACACGACAGGACCCAAGTCCACGCCGATTGAGGCTATTCAAAGGTCGCGGGTGCCTAGGCGCCGACGAAGCGGCAAGGCGTCTTTTATATTGACGGGTTGGTACCTCCTGCGTAGGCAGGCGGTGGAGATGGTGGACCAGGGGTTGCAAGCTACCTATGTATTCACGGTGGTTGGCGGCTGGTCGCACATATGTGAGTCATCAGTATTTTCTGATTGTTTACCAAACGCGAAGTTCCAGGATTATCGCAAGGTCACTGTGTCCGCGCTGTGATGGTTTGTTTTTGGCGCGGGCGCGTAAATGAGCTGCGGACGATGATGTAGGCGGCGAGTTCCTGGGGTTGAGGCTTGAGCTGGGGGGGCCTCGATGAAGGTGGGGGGGGAGCTTCCCAGCTACGGCTCCTGGGTATGTACCACTAGTAGGTATCTACCTACCCAAGGCAACTTATGTAACTAACGGTACAATATAGTGAGCGGGGCCGGGGCGATTGACAGATGGGGCACGAAGTAGTGGTGTCGGGGCCGTTTGGTGGTCCACCAATCCCGCTACGATCCCCATGACTCGGGCGCGTGAACGGCCTCACTTAGAAGCATCCAAAACACCACGGTTCAGGTACAGGGTAGTACAACCGTGAAGTGCATCCAGAATCAATCGTTGCAACATGTTGGTGGATGCCTGTTTCCCACGTGGTTTCCATGCATCTATAGTCCATTCTTCTATGGCTTCTTTGACTCTCACTTATTCGCCAGGTTTCTTTTCCGTTTACGGTGAGCCCCATCAGTATGTTTTAGAGCACCTATCCATCTGATGCAACGCGTTGTCTCAATCAAAGAGTCTTTCTAACTCACTCTCACCCACGAACGTAGATGCGATTATTAACAATGGCTATACAAAATCAACTAGGTCAAGTATCCGAAAAAAAAAAAAAAAAAAAAAAAAAAAAAAAGAGCCAAGCAATTATAAAACCTATACTGATCGCAAGTAAAGAAATAAAATTTAAGAATAGTCAGATAAGGTGACTTGATCTCGAGTTCACATGGTCAGTGGGAACGGTCTGGTGCAGTGCATCGCCCAGGTATGCTTATACGTTGAGGTACAATCTGGGTTGTACTAGTTATTTTCAACAATACTACCAATGACGTACCTTTATCCCGACTGATGTGCATTTACTGTGCCTTTACTTGTGGTGCCTAGGCACTGCGAGGGTCAGTCAGGATGTGCATGCTAACTAGCCCCCAGCGTACTAAAGCTGTCCCTGTGGTGTCTTTTTAGTATGTACCGTCTCGCCTTATCCGACAAAACCTCGGCTGCCATCCAACCCACCCGAGGCGCGATACTATTTGGGGACATTTTACTTTGAGCACTGTCGCATGTGGCTCCTCCACCATAACCCCGGATTCTTCGCCTGCTCCGGTCCTTCTCCTCCTCCTACTTATCCTCGTCCAATTCCTCATCCTCATTCAACCTCTTCGTCCTCAATTTAGCGCCTTACCCCCCCGATGATAGCCCTCCAATGACAGACTCGAGCTTCGTTCAAGCGCAGCGCCGCGTCGCAGCCCGTCGCCAGGCCCGCGAAGCAGAAGCCGTTGCCCAAGCAGCTGTGGCTCGGCAATCTTCCCGAACCCGCGCCAACCTCGAGCGTCTTCCGTTTCCCCTGAACCGACTGGGCACGGCCTGGGATACAATATCTACGAGAGAGGGAACCCGACCGGAATTTCGCGTAGGGCAGGTCGATGCGGAGCTTCTCGATGGAGAGCTGTTGGATATCCTCAAGGACCAAGTCTGCGAGGGCCTCAAGTACTTTGGCGGTGGCCACCTTCACGATGACTGGTCGGCCGAGATCATGCTAGCCCTCAGGGCTGCTCTTTTCAAGCTGACCGTGTGGGATCATGATGCGACATACGGCGCCGCCCTCCAGAACCTGAAATTTACCGATGCAAGAAAGAAAGGTCCCATCCTCACGCCACCATCCAAGGCGCAAAAGTCGCTATACGGATTGATCACAGTATTTGGAAGCTACGCATGGACAAGGTGGGAGGACTGGCTTGTAGAACGCGAGGATAGCTACGACGAGCCAAGCCCCAGACTGCGACGACTGTCACGATTGACTACATTGCTGTCGAACACGTACTCGGGCGCAGCATTTATCTCGTTCCTAGTATTCCTATACCACGGGCGATATCGGACCCTGCTGGACAGAGTGTTGCGGATGAGGCTGGCGCCACCCACGAGCCAAGTGAGCCGCGAAGTCTCGTTTGAATATCTAAACCGCCAGCTCGTCTGGCACGCCTTTACCGAGTTCCTCCTTTTCGTGCTACCGCTGATCGGTATCCAGCGATGGAGGAGATGGATCACGAGAACGTGGCGCAAAGCCAAGGATATGGTAAGAACAGGGCCGCAAGATGGAGACAAGTCCAACGGAGAATTAGGCTTTCTCCCTGAGCGGACCTGCGCCATTTGCTATCAGGACCAGAACAATAACGCCTCAACTGAGTCAGAGATCATGGCGGTTGCAGCGTCCAGCGGTGTCATCGGCTCCGCGCAGACAGACATAACGAACCCTTACGAGACCATCCCTTGCGGGTGCATTTACTGCTTCGTGTGCATCGCGACTCGACTCGAGCGAGAGGAAGGAGAAGGCTGGACATGTTTGCGATGTGGCGAGCATGTCAAAGAATGTAAACCGTGGAACGGAGACGTGCTAGAGCCTTCAGGAAAGTCATCGTCGGCCAAGACCGTGGCATTCTCGGATGACATTGCTGGAGGGGTTCTTGTAGACGAGAAGGATGACGCATCGCTGGTGGAGGCATTGAGCAGTACTGACTCTGACCGATGATGGCAGAGTAATATGGATGAGGGTGAAAAGCGTCAACTGATGACCTGGCTGAGCCTAATTTTCTCTCTCTTTCTTCTTGTTGTATATTAAGCTACACCTACCACCGTACAGAGTACAGAGTACAGAGTACAGAGTCCATATCCACATGTATGGACACACAAATTACCTACCTATGCTAATGTCAAATTATTTTGTATATTATCTCAAGCTTGGAAAGAGGACCTCCAATCATCCGAAAACGTGGCAGTATAAGTTAGTAAGCTATAAACTACCTGTTATGATAAAAAAGGTCAGCCAGTCTTCCTATCTTGTCTGCAAAGTCATGGGTGCAGGAAGAAGACAGGTCACCTGTGGCATTTCTCGATTGGTATTATGTTCAGTTGACACCTCACTAAATGCAACAACGTTAGGCACCCTCAGCGTCAGTCCAGGGGTACAGTGGCACAGTTTGGGGCGTTACAGCCGCTAAGTTGAGCGCTAAAGCTGCCAGTTCGCCCCAACCGACACTGGAGCAACCTGCCTAGGTGGTTGTCTCTGAGGCAGGTCCGCACCCATCCCCAGCGTCTTGTTTCCCACCTTGTGATGGAAGATTATCAATAGTCAACAACACACACTCCCTTGATAAGCAATCTACAATTCGCTGTGTGAGAATACAAACACGCCGTAAATCAATAAAACCTGCCGCCCAACCGATCGAACAAACGAACGAAGAAATAAGATTTCCACATACAGAAAAGCACTCAATTCCTTTTGTTTTCCTTCTTGGTTTCCCCCAGCTCCTCCACCCTTCGACCGATGTAGTTCTCGCGGATGATATCACTGCAACGTGCCACCGTATCTCCCCATTCCCACGCGCCACCTCCCCTCGCTTGCGCCCTTCGCACAAACACCTTTACATGCCGACCTTCTTCCAGTTCACGCAGGGCACCGAGTCGCATGTCCGCCCCAACGATACCACCCCGTTGCTCGGGCGCTTCCGAGCCGTGCCTCCGCGACAAGAGGCCAGCCTGCGTCGTTCCAACCAGACCTTCGTGCCTGGTCTGAGCCTACTGTCTGGATCCCTGGGTGATGGCCGTGGCAGCGTGCACATTGGATATGCCGGCGCCGGCGCCTCGCTCGCTGCGTCGCTGATACAGGACGCGTCCGGCACGACGAGCAGCGACGAGCTGGAGGATGAGCTGACGAGCTGGGAGCGCGCTTGGCAGCGGTGGGTGCTGGACATCTGGGTCGAGCCTAGGCAATCGGCTGTCAGGCGGGTTGTTGACAAGTGGTGGAGTCGGTATGGCTTTCTGGTACTGATGCCAGCTGTGATGGTAAGTTTGAGAGACTATCTACATCGCCTCTCTGGTGACCGCCAAAACCGCAGAACGCAAAGCTGACCAGGCAATTCAACCCTCAAGGCCGTTGTGTGGTGTTCCATACCATTCCCCCAGTATTCTTTCCCAGACTATGAGGACGATAGCGACGGTCAGTCTCCCGGAGGCAAAGCTCCTGGTCACGGTGCTGCTCGCGTGCAAGTCGACTTTTGGTTCTTCCTCTTCGTATACTATGGTCTCTACAACCTCACGGCTCTGATCTGGATAACCAAGGTCTTCAACCTTTACAGCTTGAATTGGTGGCCGCAATCGCTAGGTTTCCCGCTCACCGTTTCCCTCATCGCTATAATGTCGCTTGCGATCCCCGTGCCTATCTATCTCTCCCCCGTTACTCGTTTCCTGACGGCTCACAACACGGCGTGGATTTCATGGTCTTTTATCATTATGGCCATGCCAGTCACCATTGCCTTCTTCATTCTCACAATAAATGAGCGCCATGTAAGTCTGCGCCACTCGCTGTCCGAGACGCAGCGCATATTCACCACCTCCTGGTGGACCGGTGAGCCTGATACCCTGTCCGGTAGAGACCGGCGTCGGCGCGGTGTGTCAGCGGATATGTTTGATTCAGAGAGCATGCTTCAGGTGGAACCAGACCCTCGACCGCAAGGTGTTGCAATGCGTCGTCGCTGGCTCCCGGCGAGCTTCGTTCGTTTTCTCTGGTTCTGCGTGGCCTTGTTTGTCGGTTTGATGGCGTATGTGATTGGAGAGGCCTACGCCGAAATCTACTTGCGTACACTGCCGCATGATAATTTTGAGACCGTGCTTTACGTCTACGGCTGGGTTGTGACGGTTCACTTATTGGATGCCTTGACCGGGTGGGTTTTGGGTATAAGAGAGGGCGAGCGTGTGGGAAGTTACCCGCTGAGCTGGGTTTTCAAACTGTGAGTCGTCCCTGCTCCAAATTGTTACATACTTCGGTTTTGCGCTCCCCTGGACTTTTGCTAACACAACAAGCAGATACTTTATGTTGACATACCAGACATATGTCCGTGCTCTGTACGCCCGCCTCCGCTCACCAAGCCAGTTCATCATCCTCCAGGTCCTCTCGTCAACAGGTCTGGTGGTGATTACCCCCATCATGATGACACGATTGTGGCACAAAATCCTCACCATCCTGGGCCTCAACACACAGACGTACGGATCCTATCAGAAGCTGCAGTCGCGGAATGTATTCATCCGCTTCTTGGCTGAGAACGTCTCTATGGTCACGTTCTTGGGAAGCATCCTTGTGCTGCACTTTGGCGCCAACAAGGATGTATACCCTTACTTCGCGTTTGACGACAAGAACGAGCCGTATGACTTCAACCTCACCTTCTACGCCTCCATGGTGACGTGGGCCTGTGAACTAGTTGCCAGCCTTGCAGTTCGAGGTCTGATTCGTCTCTTCTACGGCGTCGACGTCGGCCTGGAAGGCAAGCTCGACTTGGCAGTTTGGCCTGAGTTGATGCCTACCTGTGTCGCTGTAATGCTTCATGTGTTGCAGAACATGCTGTTTTCGATCATTCGGTTACAGTTTCGGTGAAGTGGAGCTCCCTCCGTCCATCCGATGGGAAAGTGGGAGAGAGAGACTTCAGGTTGGTTGGTCGGGACGGGCCGTACAAGGCCGCCGGTGGAGGAGGGGTGCCTTGAGGGGTAGTAAAAGAGAGTTTTGTACGGGAGGGAAGGCGAAGGATTTCCTATTTTACTCTCCTTTTTGGTTATTGCGGCCATTGATTTCAAGCAGCGATTTCACACGCATGATGCATAGATAGACCCGTCGCTGTCTTATGCGGACAGATAGATACCCCCTTTCCTTAGACCGTTCCTGAAAGCCCTTATTGTTTGGCTCTTGTTAGTTGTTCCTATTTCGCACATTGGATACCGCATTAGACAGTCGTCTGAAGATATAATTGATTTCGATTTATTACATTCACCCTTGGGCCATGTCGCTGTGCAGTCCGGATACTAATGTTCTTCCTGGGATCCCGAACATGGGGTTCATGTATCACCGCATCATTCCGCTCTGAATGTGATTACTGTGTGCACTCAACAATACCAATGACTGGCCAGTTTTCAAGAAACTCCAGGTACCTGGCCGAGCCTTGCTAAGATAGTAATCAAAAGCGATAGGTCCAAGTCGACTACCGTGTTCAGTGGGCCACACGTTTCTCTGAGACTTGACAAATACAATGTGTGATTAGCATTGTTGAGAAAGATGCAATTGCATTTCTAGATTATAAAGTAGTAAGTGCACAAGTTTTGCGGAACTGTTACCTGGTAATTACGACATCGTGCTACGAAAGCTCATGTCTCCCATTTACACACAAGTGTTTATTGTTTATGACTGTGCAGGGTTTGGCAGGTTTGTGAAGTCTGGGACACCTATTCCCATGGGTAATAAGAGGTGTAATGTGGTACTCAATCCTATGGCTGAGAAGCTCTAGGGACCGGACGGACCGGACAAGCATAATAACGCCGCCAGATAGTCTTGCCCAGCGGAATTGAAGCTAATGCATGCCTCGGTGTTGCAGACCCCTTTGCCGCATGGATGAACCACAAACAGCGGTGAAAATTCGGAGACGGCGGAAGAATCAAAATGGCATAATTAGGACAAGAGAGACTTGGTCAGAGTTTTCAGGAGGGCGGGACACGTAAGGTTCTCGTGAGGGGTAACAGAAGAGGGACATGATGTGGTATCCTGCAGGAAGCGGTTGACAACGTCTCAGGGAATCAGGGCGGCACATGGAGAGAAATAGTGAATGTGACAAGCGGAAAATAAGGAAGGCAAGCATGCAGCGGCCCTAATGATGAGGAGGACCCTGTTTGGTTGAATTAGGCTCGAAATAGTAGGGCTGCACATTCTATTGAGGCTGGAAGAACGATATATGTCGACGATGACTCTTTTTGCAGTAGCATCGGTAGCAGTAAACGCATTAAAGAGGGTCTCAATTGAGAATGTTGATAGGAAGATAGGCCACGCTTCGGTTCCCTTGTGCGCGGAGGGGTGGTGAACGATGCGATGCAGCTGCGATGACATGCGCAATAATGTGAAGGCATCCAGGCTGGAGCTCATCGGTAGGATCCATGCCGGGTCTCGGATATCAAGGGCGAAGTGGAGCTGCGACAATCTGAGTCAAGCAATCGCGCCAGGCTTGAGTCAGATGGGTCAAAAACGGAGACAAACGCGGGTAGGCCAGTATTGAGATACTCCATCGAGGTTGAGACGAGGATGAGCACCTCCGGGGTGCACGCTCTGGGAGGTCAGTGTCTCGGGTGTCATATACCGATGAAACGAATCATATTTTGATGTGCTGAGTCGTTAGTAGATACAAGTAACGCTCTGGACATGGCATACGACTGTCTATTTCGTGAATAATCGTCGATCTTGGTACAGCTAGGAACTTGAGGCGACCCAGTTCAGGTGGATGGAGACCAGCGCGACAATCGTTAGTCTGGGACCTTTGTGGGCGGCGGAAGTTGCACAGCCATCTCTAAACATAGAGTATGTTTTGCTGCTAAAAAAACAGGGCGATCGTGGCACCGAATCATGTTGCCTACCAGACTCTGGGGCACTGTATTCAGTTGGCTCTGATCGCCATGAAATGAATTAGGGAGGTAGGTTCTTTGGACAAACCCCGCGTTTGGCTGATTGGGTGCTGAGTTGTGCTGCGTAGAGTGATTCTACCACGGCAGAAATTCCGTGGTATGATCTTGTCCAAGAAGACACAGGCCAGCGCCGGGTTGATTCAAAACGGCACGGAGGACCAAACCTATCAAGTTTGACGAGTTTGATGGGCTGCATAATTCTGACGGGCTCATGGCTTGTTGACAATGCAACGCAGCATAGCGCGATGAGGCGAGGGCAGCGAGGGTTCCTGATGGAGCTACCGGCCCGAGTAGACTTACGGATCGAGTGGGTTGGTGAGTGGAGATTTTCTACTAGAGCAATGAGGACTTTGACGGCTAGTTGGCATGTAACAAGGTGCGGTATAAGACTGAGAGGAGTAATAAAAGTCAGCAGCCGGAGTCGGATAACGAGGGTGGGTGAGATGTGTTGCCATCGAGCGCCTCTGTGATGTGCAGAATAAAGAAAAAAAGAAAGAAAGAAGAGGAGATTTTCGGCTCTCAGCGGGGTTCGGTTTCAGGACTGAATGGACCTGGGTGCTTTCCATGTCAAAATGGGCAGAGAACGGAAGGAGTGCCCTGATCGGAGATTGTTGGTGTCAAGAGGAGAAATGGAAGGTATAATCGAACGAATGGAAGAGTCGGACAAGAACCCAGGGGAGTGTGGTCGGGTCCTTCTCCAACACGAGGTTATCTTTCTGTAAACGCTCTGATAAAAACAAAAAAAGGCAGCACACCAAATCTGCCCAATCTGACATGTTACTTACATGATATATCCAGTCACTCATCCATACCCAAGAGTTCATTTCCTAGGTGCAACCCGGAAGGGCCCAACCCAAGGACGTTAATATACCCAACAGGAGATTCTTCTAGCTCCATTTTTGCAGGAAATGGCAGGGCTTTGCTATTCCTAGGGACTATTACCACCGACATCTACACACCCTACGTCAGTTATAAGAGACCGACTTTCAATGTGCGGTGAGTGAGATATTTCATAATAAGGAACTCTAATAATATCGAATGTCGGTATGCCTATACCGGTCTTCGGGTTTCGGTCTTCCACTTCGGGCTTCATTACCGCTTGACAATGCTTTTCAACACAGCCGTGCTGCATTATCTTAGTTCTTATGTTATCCATTCTGCTTTACGAGCAAAGTGACTGAGGCAGTCATCAGCGCATGTCTCGTGCTTTTATCCCACATGTGCAACGCCATCTGGAACATGTACACTGGCAGCCAAGTTTCTTCTCAGCCAGCTTAGTAGGTGGAGAAACGAAAAATAAAGATTTGTAGGAAGTAGACCCGATTCTCCATGAAAGCCACTAATTAAAACAAAGTACCTCTCACAAGTCTCGTTTTACGACCGATACTCAAGGTATGTAGCCTCGGCACTCGTTTGCAAAGCTCAAGCGAAAGGGGCCACCTTGGGCTTACGGCAACGAATATCACGGCTGGCTGAAATATCTCTGAGGCTTTTGCCATGGGCTAATTCCAGAGACTCTACCTCATCTACCCATTTGCGCGCCCGTTCTCTGGAATAGTAATTTTTTTTTTTTTTTTTTGGCTGCATGAATACTCAGTACTAACCCACAACTGGGACCAGAAGGTGCAATCACAGACCAATGACAAGGCCGAATCTCGACTCACGTCATGGAACCACGCTTGTCGGGTGCTGAACGCGTCTTCTAGTCTCATTATTATTATTACTATTACTCAAACATGGCTATCAGTCAGAATGAGTCGGAGGCACAGATCATACAAAGTGTCGACAGTTGCGTGGCTGATTTGCTAATATCTCGGCTGGAAGTGGCCCACTGAGCCGCTCGAGGGGTCTTCCAACAAGTTTGGGGATCGTACAGGCAGGATTTACTAGGCACTTAGTGGCTGGTGAGGATGAAAGCCAGTAGCCTCTAAAATAGAACGAGCTTAAGAAGAGAAGAAAGACCAACAGCTAAACATTCTACCGGGACCTAAAAGATGACGATTTAGTAGTAGCAGAAAGGGCCGCGTTTCAAGATGTACGATTGTACAAAGAAATGCATGCTTGTAACGTTATGTGAATCCTCTGGCCCCATGCCTTCACGAATTGGGTCATCAACAAAGCTTGTCGCCATATCAAGTGGTATGCTGCTCATTGCCTCCATTGAGTGGTTGCAAAATGGTGGGGGGTAATATCTCTCTCCTCCCACCCATGGTTGTTTTAACACGTAAGAGGTACCCACGGAGTCGCAAGCTGTAGCACCAAGTTTGGCAAACAAATCACGGATGGCGTGAATTGGCACATTGTTAACTATACGTACCATACCTCGTCCTCTCCTTCATGCCGGGGCCGATCGCCTTTGGTGCCTGGGTATGTTGAATCATGACCCAATGGGAGAATTATTATGGTGACAGAGAAGGACTGTAGGTATTCTGATGTGGTATAGCCTTGATGCGACCAAACATGGAGCATACTTCTGGGCGAATGATGGCATGGATTGATCAGTAGTTTGGAGTATATCGGTGAGAACACGAAGAGCAAGGGTGGGATAAGCTGGATCATCACACCAAACATCAAGCAACACTCGTCAGGCATCTGCAAGTGTCCGATTTCGATTGGGGGTTAGTCTACATGCTGTAGTATCACAGACACCACCACTCCCCATCGCCATTCGCAAACCACTACACAAAGCCGCAGTCGCCGCCAGCAGCTGTATTGGATTCCTTTTCTTCGCCTTCCACCAAGAGTGTGAGGAGGTGCGCTATCTCAGCTGATCTCCATTCAAGCGGACTACCACGACGTGTGATTTTTTCCCCCTTCGCTGTAATCACCGAGTCACCTTCTTATCTTGTATAACTGCCACAACCATGGAGAGTTTATAGACTTGTATTTCACCCGCTGCTTCAACCCTCCAATCGCCTTCGGCCTGTACGGCATGCTGTTTGTACGAATATATTTGTCATTTCCGAAAGCTTCCACTTCAATCAACAGGCTTTGGCCATGGCAGCCAAGCGAACTCGAAGAAGCTCCTTCGGCCGCACATATCGAACTTTCCACCTTTGCTTACTCTAGCTATCTACCTGAAGCGGATACCGATGCTACATCCACCCCAGGAGCCGCGGGGGTGTTCTATGGACGAAATTCTCTCTCTTCCGTCCATCTTCTGCATGGGCTTTCGATAGTTGTTGCAGTGCTTATCCTCCCGCACGCTGGGGACTGTATGGTGTGGTTCAGGTTATGCGCTACCCTGTCCCACCGCATGTAGAGCATGTACCAGTCCATGGAGCCCTGCATCCCTCTGCTGGATGTACGTAGATAGGTCAGGTATTTAGCATACACAGTAGTAGGATTCCTCATCAGCCCCGAAAGCCGGTTGATTTGATTGAGGCATAGTTGCGGCCTTCCTTTTGTCAGCCCTGGATGGTGCGTTGACCACCTTTCGTTCTTTGCTATCTGGAAGACCGCCCACCCACTGCGCCCAGGCCAGCCACAGACCTGTGTCCCTTTTTTTCCCGATCTTTGCCTGCTGCCAGGTCCCGGGAATAAGGCCCAAGAGAGGAAGAAGTAGGAAAAAAAAAGGGCCTAGAAAAAAAAAATTACAGTCGCCTAAAATTTTTTTCCCCTTCTTCCCCTCCACCCCTCCTTCCCTCCCTCTATCCCCCACCACACCCACACACCCAAGCAGCTCACTTTCTTTGTACAACTGTACCCCTCCTGCCAGTCTGTAGCCAATTCCCTCGCCTGCCTGGCCCCTAGCCGGCCTACTTTCCCCGCCCCGGCCTGCTGGCTCCTGCTCCTGCCTCAACCCTATCAGAGATTTTGTGGTGCGGTTGCTGTGATCTCAACATACATACCTAGTAGCACTTACCATACCTGCCCTAGGATAAGGGACTACCAGTACTTGCCCGCTACCTACTTCATGCGCTTCCACGTACTGCGTATGTATTTCTTACCTCTGGTAGGCACTCAAGGTACAAATCCTATACGTACCTTCCGCCAGCCTCCGTCTCGTAATTGCAGTCATTGTTACTGCCGCTTGCCTTTTGTGACTACGGGCAACGGTTACAGCCACGGCCCTCTCAACGGTATCGAGTACCTGCCCGTCTGCTGTACTGTGCCCACATTGGATGGTTACCATCCATTGGAAAACTTCTAAACTACACTCCCTCTTCCTGCTTGTACCTGGCCTCCGCTGACCCTTCCCTCCTCTCTTCTCTCACCCTTCCTTCCTTTTTCCTTACCCCGTCTGCTTCCTGCCATCTTATTTTTCTCCCCCCTTTCCCCTTCCTCTTTTCCCTTTCTCTTCTTCCACAATGTCCTCCATTCAAGAATCAACGCCCTCTACCTCTCACAACACCAGCCAAGATGCCTCGGGACGACAGCCCTCCACCATGTCCCCCTCCGCCGCCCAACTCTCCAGTGCAAAGATAAGCCTGCGCAAGTCGCTGCGCAGCTTTCCCGATTTCCCGATCCCCGGCATCAACTTTGTCGATATTATGCCGCTCTTCGCCGACCCTGTCGCTCATGCCACCCTCGTCGACGCCCTCGAGCTGCAAATTGCAGAGGCTTTCCCGGTCAAGCCCGATGTCATTGTCGGCCTTGATGCCCGTGGTTTCCTCTTCGGCCCTGGTCTTGCCCTCCGTTTAGGCGTTCCCTTCGCCGCCGTTCGCAAGCAAGGAAAGCTCCCTGGTCCTTGCGTCACTGCCGAGTACATCAAGGAGTATGGCAAGGACTTGTTCCAGATGCAAGAGGATGCCGTTCGTGAAGGCCAAAAGGTCTTGATTGTTGACGATATCATTGCCACTGGTGAGCCGAGAAACTTCCACTCAAGCCATTGCAGCATATGAAGTAGATTTGATTCCGTTGCTAACTCTCCGTCTTAGGTGGTTCTGCCAAGGCCGCTGCCGACCTCGTCCACCAGCTCAAGGGTGAAGTTATTGGCTACATGTTCATCCTCGAGATTCCTGGCCTGAATGGACGCGAGAAGCTCGGCGCTGCTCCTACTACTATTCTCCTCGAGGATGCCTGAGTCGACTAATTTAATGCACCCACCTAGCATTTTCGCACCTCATTACTCAAGTTGCCGACCAACCTCGGACTAGAGTGCACCGTCCACGACCGACATGCAGCCCCCAGGCATGAGGGAGTTGTTAGACCTTTCGCATTGCTGCAATTCATTTATGCTTTTCTTGCTGTCTCCGTGTCGAGGGTAATGATTACTACCTTCCATGAATCGCCTTTTCCTATCCCTCGATATCTGTACCGGTTGGCGTTTAAATTGGATGGTTCCGTTTCTACTAAATAACAAAAGTCTTTCCGGATATGAACATAAGCTATAGAAGAGGGTTTGGAGGGAGGGTTCTTTGCTACAAATCAGAAAAATCTTGCACATAATTATGCCCAACTTCTTTTTTCGCGTCTGCTTGCGCTGGTAATTGGTACTGAGGTTAAGGTTGTGTATGGTCCCCGTAACTTTTTAAATTGCCAATCTTTTTAATTTTCGGCATTATTCGTAAACAATCGCTAACAGTCAGTATTTGAAATGCTATATTTCGGCAAGCAAATGGCTTGCTCATGTGAGGCATATACAAAGTAACCTCCTTCCCGGTATGTAATGTAGCGGGCAACTCCGTTAGTCACACACATATATAGATATATACAAGGCCCAGCCATATAAATCTGGGCCTCTATTATAAGACAATGGCATTCTCAACGACAAGGCCTTGACTCTCGACCCAATATCTCCTACGCATCCCGACACCTCTAGCATTGACAAACTTCGCATAGCTTCCTTTCTCAGCATGCATCAGAACCATAGGCACGCCGTGGAATCGTTTGATGCCGTGCGGTGTCAGCTGCGCCTCTGCAAGAAGCGGCCTCACCAATTCTCCCTCCTCGCCCTCACCCTCTAGGCCTTCGTCGACGACAATAACAAGCTGGAGAGACGTAGGACTGGGCGAAAAGCTAGGTATATGTGCGATTTTCTCGCTGAATGAGCACCCGCCGCGGCGCAAAACGATGACTTGGTGTTCTCGGGGAGCGAGATCAGGCAGCGGGCTGTCGCAGGCATAGTCACCGAGGAAGATCGTCGTCCACGGGAAGTTGAGAAAAGGCTTCTTGGTGTTGTAAGAAGGTGAGCCGATGACCGGGGTGTCGGTAATGGGTGGTAGCGGAAAGGCACCGGGGCCGGTGGCCGTGAAGGCAGACCACCGGAGAATGGTGGGGCCGGATTCATCTATCTGAGACTCGGGAAGATTTGTGTAGGTGGGTTCGAAGACGGAAGTAACCGCGCGTAAGATTGATTTGAGGAGGGACTCAGAAGGAGGGGTTATGCGATTGGCGCTGGGATCTTGCACCTTAGGCTCTACAACCGGTGCTTCGCCCCCTTCAGCTGAGAGAGGTATGCTCGTATTTTCCTTCGGAGGGGTGCCCAAGAGAAGATCGATTTCGACAAGATCTTGACGCCGGAGGCAAGTGAATGCCTCGTCCTTCATGTCTCGAACGTGCTCAGCATGGAAGAATACACTCTCATGCCGCCCAAGTTGCGTAGTTCCTGCATGCGTGATTCTCCAAGTCTGCGCTCCATACTCACTGCTTTGCTGTTGTTCCATCTGAAAGCGCATGCCCTGCAGGTTCTTGACGGTGGGGCCGTCGTGGCTATTCCAGACAAGAGAAGAACCAAATCGCATGGTCAAGGAGGCGATGCCATCGCCAGCAGGAAACTCAATCCATGACTGAATGCGCTCCATGGGTACAGCACAGGTGCCATTGCATGGAAGCATGGAAGGTGGAAGCGTCCATGGAAAGAGAGTGTGGTTGGTCATGGCTCTGTATTTCGTCACCCAACCTTTCTCTTTGTCTTCGACTTGCACCGGCTCAACAGGACCGTGATAATTTGGCGTGTTGTACAAGTCTGTGAAGAGTGCTACGCTGAACAAATCTCGTCGAGCGGCAGTTGCTGATCCAGAAATTGGATCTGCGAGAGGGAATAAGGGGCAAGAATTTGTGTAGTTTTCGTCATAGTACTGATACTTTAGGACATCGGACGTGCGAGGAGCTATCTTGCTCCGCTTCGGACTGGATTTCTTAGGAATTAGAAGAGGATGACCTTCGGTCGTGAAGACGTATGCTGCATCTAGTTTGTTAAGAGGGTGATCGGTGTCAAAGAGCAAGTACATATACTTTGCGGTCTCTCCAAGAAAAAAGCTTTCCATACGATCTGATTTTTCTCCCGTACGGACATCTTGCAATCCGGCCCAGCCACAGGGAGCATAACATCGTCGTTTGATGTCTCTGAGAACCATCTCACCAACATAAAGGTACCACGGGTCTTTCGTCGCCCGATAAATATGATAGGTCGATTCAATGAATTCAGGACGACCTGGCCACCATCCAAGACCACTGTCGACATTACTCTCACGAACGGACCATCGCTCTGGCAGAGCGGCGTAGCGTGTCCACAAAGCGGTATAAACAAGGTTCGCCTCGATAGCCTCGTCGAGTTCACCTGCTAGGGCCAAAAGACCCGGGTAAAATGCACCCAGACTATCAATCCACATCGTGTAAGGCTGTCCAGTCGCACGATGAGAATTTGAGTAGTAGGGGTAATGGTTTCGGTCTGTGTAGAGATGTCTTTTCACGGACGAGTGGGCTTGATGCCATGCTTCCAGAAATGCGTCCGATGAATGCAACGCCGTTGGCAAAGGGGGATGGATCGTATTAGGATCCATCCATCCAATACTACTTTGCCTCTGAGAAGTTGACGCATTTGGCAGATCATGACCCGAGAGCAGGATATGGCTCTTCAAGGCATATTCGAAGAAACTGTCCATACCAGCCCCGATGCCAGAGTGTGGGCCTATCCACATGCCTCTTTCAGCGTCAATACCGTTCCCAATAAGGCCAATCTCACTTCTCCTACCCCAAACTTCCCAGAAGGCCCTTTTGGCCGCCTGTTCGAAACGCGGATCACCAGATAGACGACTAAGAACTGTGAACTCGAGAGTCAAGCTACCAGCCCCTGCGCTGCAGGTCTCAGTGATTTCCTCAACGTCAGGAAGCCCTTCAGAGCCCATTTGGCGGTGCAGAGGAGAGTTAGTGTAGAACGGGATTCCATGTCGCAGGTTGACACGGGGGTATGGTATACCTGTTTCCGTATAGAAGGCAGGGAGAAGCCTTTGCCCGAGATCTAGCGCGAGCCGTAGCAACTGCCCATCATACTTGAAGCCATTGGGCCATGAGATGGGGGCAAGTTCAAGAGGATCATCACCCGGCTGCTCATGATCTGCGCGCGCGTTATATCCAGTGATTGGTAACTCTCCGATGGCAAATAGATGTGCACTAAGAAGCCCACCAAGACCACGGATAACCGTCTCGAAGACTTGAACTTTGCTGTCCAAATCGAAACCGAATGCTCGCAGTCCACGACCGGTAGGTCCCAAGCGTCCATCTCCATAGTATGCCACAAACTGAGCTATCCCATCTTGGAAATCTTTGAGGGCTCCCGATCCCGTGTACGGTCCATCTTGAGGTCCACCGGCGAGAATAGCGAGGGTTGACAAGCTATCGATGAGGGTCAAGGAATAGTTCCCCAAAGCATCATTGAGACCAATGTGGCCTGGGTTATCTCGATCTCGGGTTAGAGGGCGGCAAGTCAATGGTCGGAGCTGTGATGTATTAAAATTAGCTTCTACATCATATTGCCGTCTGGGTTGGGCCGAACACACCTCATCCTCTGGAAAGGCAAATTCCATGTAGTTATCGTATCCATGATAGAACATGTCCACTGTATCGCGGCGTAGCCGCTCCAGGCGGTCCTGGCGCATGGCGAAAGTTCTCCATGGTAGAATACTACATATCAGCAATAGCTGAATAACCAGAAACATCCTGTTCTTGAACACATGGAGTTGGAGCTAAACGAACAGTGACCAGGATGTGATGGCACCGGACCACTGCCGGGCTCATGCAAAGGAGGCGCAGAGACAGGCGCAAAGTGTCGTATGCATGTAACAACGATGAAAATGTCGAATTGGCCCACGCGGAAAGCGTTCGCTGAGGAATCGCGGGGAGATTCGTCAGGAAGCCAAGCACCGGGCTCGGTGTTGTTGATGAGATGCTGTCATTTTCTCCAGAACGCCACAGATCATTCAGTGTTACTGTATGAATGACCTCGTGGAAATGAAGATGTGGCTGGTGTACACGTTTATTGTGGCTTGTCCGTGGGCTTATCGGAGACCATTTGCTAACTTGATAAGGCTGATAGTGGGTACTCGGGAAGATAAGGTGCAATTTGGTTGCGCGCATCTGCTCCGTACCTCTCCAGGATTACGTACCTACCTTGAAATGAATGAGAGTCCCCTTAAGGAAAGAGCGATAATTACTCCGGGTGAACATATCGGGAACTGCACCAGAAGATGTTCATGTCCCAGACCTAGACAAGAAGATCAGAGAACAGAGTTCTGCGATCCAGTCTTTGGAAATGGTGATAATATGTTTGACATCTGTGTATCCAGTACGTGGCTGCTCCCGCCTCGCTAGGAGAGAGCGACAATGTGCGTTTCCATGATTGCATGTCTGTCTGGCTGTCTGTCCCTCTGCCTTGCAGCCTGGGTACCGATTCTGCTTCAGCCAGCCACTCAGGTACATTTAAATTCATCTGACGCTTCACTTCGCTTGCCATTGTCAAGTTGTACGTTCTCTGTAAAACACCCCTCCTCTGTGACCCTGTGACCTTCGCAGAGCTTGTCTCATCAGTTTTAAAACCGAATAAGTCCCCGAAACACGATGACCGACGAGCAATGACAGGGAGCGTGGAAGACTGACCATGGTGTGAACGGTGCGCGCCGACACCCCGGACATGCCCAGATAGTCAAGCGCGCTGAAATGAATAATCTCTCTCCAGAAAGGTACGGGGGACTTGACTGACAGATAGTTCGTGCATCCTTAGGAGTTCTATTATTCTACCGCTAATGGCGGCTACCACTTCATGTTGGTCGATGGTCGATCGCTCAAGTGCAGATATTAGCGCCCAGGACACGTTGATTGCGGCGTTTGGATACGTTGCCGTTGTTGTCCCTCACACTCACAAGGTGCTAGCTGGTGAAGGCGGCCAACAGCCTCCATGATAGAAGTGTTTGATTCTACTTCCGGAGCCGCCCGCCTGCTCGTTTCTGTCGGATAAAGCTTGACTACAGGGACGTTTGCCCCCCCACAAGGAGATATTAGTGAGCAGATTGATACCTGACCTACTCCATACCTTCCTCACTCATGAGCAATGGAGAACAATGTGAGCAATAGGAGGATTGGGCGATGCTCCACTACTGGCTCCATCCCAAGATCCTCAACTTCCATATCTACACCCCCTCCGCTCAGATGAGCCAGAACAGCCACTAAGAGGTGCTTTAGCGACGGGCGGATGATCCTAGTGCAGCCTGCTACGTGCACCCTACAGACCCACGCCAGCCGAGAAGCAGGGGGTTTCGTCGTTTGCCCGATTAGGTCAAAGCGGCATTTTGTTCAGGTTCGTAGCCCAAGGGCGACTCAGACTCAGCATCGTTGTCCCTTGAGAACCTGAACCTGAACGAGATCAATTATAAACGCAACTTCCGTACCTCTGGCACCTTTGGTGCCTGTCGTCCAAGTCATGTGCTAACCCAAGCTTGACTAATGCCAAAAAGCAATGTTGGCGTACTCAAGCTGATTCACGCAGCACGCATCACGAAAAGAGAAACAAAAAACACTTTCCACATGCCGAATGTGCATGGCAGCAGTGCGCCCTCAGCGCTTCTGCAACCACTTCCAGACCCCCTGGGAAACGAGTATATTCAATCTCTGTAACTTTTATAGCGTGGGAAATCGAATCGCGGCTCAATACAGCACACTCCCCCAGATACAATTGCGACAGGCTACATAATATTCTATGTGCTTGGGGTCTATCGACGGTTTTTGTCATGTGTCTGCATTGCACGTTCTTCCCGGGGAATGCCTGTCTGCTCATGTCAAATAACGTCAAATAGCACTCATAATGCAACGAGTCGGACGATTCTGAATCAAGAAATCGCCGAAAAGTTGTCCCTTATCACCGGTGTAGCATAATTGCAATTCGGGATATATCACAGCCGCACCTTTAGGGTGGTTGCTGCTTCGGCTGATGTGCGGCGAAGGACTTCACGAGCATCTGCATCTACTCGGCCTTAGATGGGAGGAGCCAATCCTGCTATGAGTTTTCAATCTGAGACCCCAGCAGTCGTATCATTGATGAACCAATAGCACGACTGACGCAGGTGTGCAGTGATGAAGTGGGCTGAAAAGATGCGCGTCAAAACGGACAAATTCGGCAGAGTTGGCTGAGGGGCTCCCTACGAATGGTTGCGAGGGCGTCATCGATGGGACGGGGCGCTTCGACCAAACCTCGGAAGCATACATGACGAGATCGAAACTTGCTGAAGACAGGCAGGACCTTGATTGTTCCCATCGGCATTGCCGAGTGGTTGCTTCGAGCTACTGTCAGAAAAGTGTTCTGCTGAGGGGGGAAAGATGCATTAGGCCAGCCACCAATGCACATACACCCTACGTCCCGATGAGACTTATGTTACGGCATCGGCAACCGCATCTGACGGACGAGTGTTGGCTGTTTACTGTTGGTCCGTCTCTGCCCCAGGGAGACTGGTGCTCTTGCGCCTAATGGGTATCTTGGACTATTCGTTGCCGCGTATATCTGGGGTTGGCAATATTAAGAATACTCTTCCTTCAACACCTTTGCTTGTCGGCATTCATGCTGGTCGAACACGTTGACAACTCACCTTGCGCACCCACCCTCCTCCTCAAAGCGCCTCCGAAGTGTGCTCGCTTCCATTTTCCGAACACGGTGTAACTTATCACTTGATTCGCAAGACGAACTGTCCACTCTGTCCCGGGGGTTTGGGTGCGGTCTCTTTAATGCCCACAAAAGTCATCCATGATACGACTGGCGCCGCATTCTACTGAAACATATTTGCTTGTGGCGCAGCGGAATTGACCAAGAACATATCTGCATTGAGAGGGGGGGAAGGATTCCAGGGATGGACTGGCGTCGCGCTGGCGCTGGCGCTGGGTCAGTACGTTGACGATAGATGAGAGAAGCTGCCTAAGGTAGCCTGCGGAACCGTGAGAGGTCTCCGCATTCGAGAAAACAAACAAAGACAAGCAAACAAAATAAGTACTACTGTGTATGTACAGATGAGGGCCCACTCATTCTGTTTGGCGGCGATCGAATCTGCATATTACGTACAACTTATTCCCCGTTGTTCTTGTTTTCGTGCTCGGAGTTATGGTGGTCTTGTAGTGAACGGATATATCTTTCGACACACTCTCACGATTCAAAATCGAGCATCTGATGATGGTCAATTGCTCAGGCCTCATGTTTCTTTCGAGAGTCAAGTAAAGTATGGTTGAACTCGGACGGGCGGGTAGGTGCTTCAACGTGCCCCTTCGGGGTTGACGGCCATTATCCCATTGCCGAACTGTCAACGGCGTGATCTGCATCGGGTTCAAAGAGAACATGATCCCTGCTCAGCTTCGACGAGGGTGTCGGCCGACGGCGCCGGTCGTTTTCGCACTTTGGGGGACTCGAGGTCGGACCCTCGTTCTTGTCTCAGTCTACTATGTACACCCTCGTTCCCCTCTCCCCTCCCTCCCTGGCGCCAAGGCAGCACCAGCCCGAATCCTTGTCGGCAGCTGCATGCTTGTCGTTG
The DNA here is from genome assembly GCA_024336345.1 of Mariannaea sp. PMI_226. NCBI lineage: Eukaryota > Fungi > Ascomycota > Sordariomycetes > Hypocreales > Nectriaceae > Mariannaea > Mariannaea sp. PMI_226. Next base: position 2,987,169 of record JANFOG010000001.1, on the reverse strand, counting down.
CAGCACAGCGCAGCAAAACCAAATTACTTGAGAAGCGCAATTTTCCAGACTGTCGGGACCGTTTACACATTGTTGCATTCGCGAACACGCAAGCCGACACTGAATTGTCTTGCTGAAATCTCTGCCCCCTTTTCTGGGTCTCCATCAATTCCCTTTTGGTTCTCCCACAACACGCCATGAAGGAAGAAGAAAGGGAACGTAAAAAAAAGAAGCGGGACACCCAACAACATAGTAATGCCCGAAGGCCACTATCTTCGGCTGCTTATTTATTAATATTAGTAGGTATTTTATGATCGCCAATCTACATCAACGGCCCCTAACCCGTGCACCTAATCATAGCCAACCCCAGACTTTTACACCTCGAGGAATGAGGTGATCTCAGATCTACCAGTTCCTTCACTAAAATCACGGTGGCGACCACCCTCCCCTCACCATTCCTCCTCAAAGGGCAAAGGCGAGGCTACTTTGAAAGGCCCCTCAAAAAGATCCAGAGGGACAAGGCACACTCTCGGTGTTGTGGTCTGTCCGCCTGGCGGATGGCCGCGATTCCGGCCTGGCTGTGAAATGGGGAAACCCACCCATTCCACAGCCTCCTCCTTGAAACGGCCACGGGCATGATGGTGACAAACTGTCGGGACGAACTGACCAAAGGCTGTTGAGAGCTGCCTGGGTGACCCAACAGCCTACATTCTAAGTAGTTAGCAGACCGGTGATAGCATTGCTTCTCGGAGCACAAAGAGTCCCAGCCGCAACAAAAGAGCCACGGCCACTAATTACCCGCCATTAACTGCGCCATACCTGGGCCAATGGCTATGGGTGAGAGGACCTGTATGATTGTATACCTCCACTCACAACACTACTACTGAAGGATGCTAAGTCTCCTTCACGCATGTAACGTACACATAGAATCACCGCTGCAAAGTTTGTAAATACCACAATATTTGTTGGGAGAAAAAAAAGAAACAGTCTTATTTAGCAGGGGGCTCTCCAGCGAGAGCATCAAACAGAGATCTCAACTATGGTATATCGTAACAAAGATGTATGTAACTATAAATGTCCAGCCTTGGCATACTGTGTTCGTATCATAACCTCCAACCACCTTGCGCCGCGTAAACAAATCCTCTTGCAATGACAAAATCATCGTTGTCGTCCGTACGATGCTGCCACTGGACTCAGCCTAATCATTTGAGGCGCTGCCTCCGTGTGCGGAGGCATCACAACACCAGGCTCCATCTTGATGGGCTGGTCTCCCCACATTTGCATGTCCATTCTGTCGTTCCCAGAGGACGACGTTTCTTCGAGGTTGTAGTCTAATCGGCCATGTACTTGGTTAATGACCTCGTCCTCGTTTGTATGCGAGCCGACGCTCATCATCTCGTCGCTCAATGGTTCGTCCACGCCACGACCGTTGGTCCGTCTCTTTGGTGCGTTGGACTTGCGGCGTCGGCGCAGGTTGAGATCGCCCTGTGACTCGATGTACAGCCCTTCTTCAAGCTTAAGGTCATTGACGACCTTGCACTCGACATCGCTAGCATTTAGGCGCATGTTGCGAGAGCCTCCGAGTTCGTGGAAAGTATCGAGGATGAGCTGGTAACGGTTCTTCTCGACCTGCTTCCAGGCTTCCACCATGAGTTTCTCCTAAGAAAATGCAAGGTTAGAGTACGCTCATAATGGTTGAGGAGGCTGGTGGGTACAACTTACATCTTCAGGGAGCCATTCAAAATACTTGGAACGGCCACGTTTGAATTTCATTTGCAGCATCTCCTTTCCAGGTCGCTTTTGGAATTTAGTCTCGAAGTCCGTTTGTATGCTCTCCCACATGTCGTGGCCCTTCTGGTTGCGATGCTTCCAGCGGGAATCGAAGATGCAACGCTCCTCGTCAGGGCAACTGAGCTTCAGCTGAGGAGCAACTTCTTGACCAAGGCAGTTCTTATGTTCTTCGTGCGGACTGTTCAATACAGGCGCTTTCTGTGTTCCACGAGACTTGTTGGTTCTCTTCTTGTTGATTCGCCCTCCGGCAGTAGAAGCGGAGCGTCTGCCGGGGGAACCATTGATGGAGTGATCAGACATTCCGGGAACGGAGTGGTCCTCGGGTGTAAGGTGACGAGCCCGGAAATGAGATGCCGAGTCGTTGTTCAATAGCGACAAAGGAGGCACCATCAGAGGTTGAGACTGCTGGTGGTGGTCCATTGGGGGTGGCATCGGATAATAAGACTGGTTCATGTCGTGCGGCTCTGGGCCGTTTGACACTCCAAACGCGCCCATGTAAGGCACAGGAGGCCCCGGTGTTCGACGTCCATCGTTGCCGTACGGAGATCCCATATATTCGGAGGGAACTGGAGCAGGAGTTGCCATCGACGATTCCGGCTGCGTAGACTGGCTGGACATGTCGAAAGACGTCGTCCACTGCTGGGAATACATTCTGGTGCTACCTGGAGGGGTGGGCTGCTGTGGTGCAGGTGTAGCAGATGAGGGGTACTGGTGTGCAAGTTTGCGAGTCTGCTCCTGAGGAGGCGACCCCGATGTAGAACTGGGAGTCAGGAGACGGGGATCGCACTGGCTTGGGTAGGTGAATGGGGAAGAAGAGACCTGTCAATCAATGGTGAGTCGGGTCCATGCCAAAGGAGAGTAGCAAAGAAACACGAGGCGGCTCGTCTGCTACTTATCACTTTTTTTCTTCTTGAGAAGTGGGACTTACTATCGTGTAGGGGGTCAGATCTGGATAGGCAGATGTTGTAGTTGGTACAGATCCCGAGATGTCATCAGATTGTGCTAGGCCAGCGGGAAAGTACTGCTGCTCAACCATGGTCATGTGGAATTCGAGGGCTGAATTGTGGACAGTCAAAGGTCCAAGTTTGTCGGTGGGCACCGTGGGGGCGATGTTGATAGGATAGAATTGTTTGCAAGTTTTGCAAGAAAATGTTTGTGAGTCTGTAATTGTCGTAGCTGCGGGGGTGTGGTAGATCTATATGTCTCAAGACTTGAGGCTATGGTCTAGAGATGAAGCTTCTTGAAGAGGGTATTCTGGGAGGTTGAAGTGATGGCAAGGCAGATGGGTATATATGTGTTCGTGTATGAATGAGGAAGCAGGTGGAAAAGATAGGAGGATCAAAATCAGCCTTTCCTGGCCGCGACCGGTGTGGGCTGTGATTTAAGGTCTGGAAGAAAAGTTGATGACTTGAGGAAAAGAGAGAAAGCCTTGCGGGGACGCAGAAACCGGCCTCTCTTTGTATAACGAGTGGCATTTGGAGGTGAAAAGCATGTGGAGAACAGATCAACCAGGCAGATGTAGGCAAACAACGCCCGAATAAAAGTACCTGCACCTCTTTGAAGAAAACGATATTAACAACTTCAGGGATCGAGAGGAAGGGGCCCCTGGAGGTTGGAAGCCAGGCTAGGGGGGGAAGTCAAGGAATCGAGAAACCCGGAACTTGCCCCCTTGGGGGGGAGGACGAGAGAGTACATGAGCCCCAGGTCGGAGGGTCCCTTGCGCATTACCATGGGTGAAAGAGGGTAAGAAGCAAAAGGGAAGAAGGGCAGAGCAAGGTACATTGGAACTGTCGTGCATGACAGATAGCCGCCGAGGAGAGGGGTGTTGCGAAGACACTCTGTGGGATGGGGCATGCAATAACTCGGACTAGGTGCATACCACACACAGACATTCAGTGGAGAGAGGCCCTAAGATGTGTTGGAGGACATGTAGTAGTTGCTATGTACGAAGTGTGAGAGAAGTACTTGTGTGTGCTACTGGGGGGAAGAGGGTGGAGGAGGCGGAGGAGCAGGAAGACGAGGAAGAAAAAGAAGAGAGGACTGAAGGAGCGGAGAGACGGGGGAGGGGTGTAAGTCGAGAAGGCTGTGGTTGACATGGGTCGTGTGGGTGGGGGAGAGGGGGGGGGGGGGGGGGTGGACTTGGGGCCCTGGAGTAGGAATTGGATACGCGGGTGTGCAGCGATGAAGATGTTTTCCTGGGAGAAAGATTTGATGGATGGGATAGACAAACTATGGTACATCTGTACAGATGAATCTGTACAGAATACAGAGTCCTTGATCAGGAACCTGCACCGACATGAGGTGCAACTCTCAATGGCCACGTTTTCCCCTTTGGACTATCGCGTGCTCTCGAGCCGCCGTGTCTCTATTCTTGGAAGGGAATTGGACAGTTTCAAGAGAAAGCAAGTCTCCAGCGGCCTAGGCGGGGAAAAGGGTGTTGACAACGGGTTGCATAGCATATTTTGTTGGAATATAGACACGAGAGCGGCAGGGCTGATGCAGTTTGTACGAGAAGGATGGACTGCCCGTATGTTTTACCATGAGCTGCTGCCAATTCCAATTCGACCAAACGACTGACTCACTTGCCGGCTTGCTGACTGCCTGTGAGCTGCCCTCATGTTTATGCGGTTGAGTAGCCCTGGAAGCCTGCTGAATGTTGTTACCTCTTTTCCTTTTTCTTTTTCAACAGTTTATAAAATAGGTCTCCTGATGGATAGCAAGACGGATGTGGCCATGATGCGTGGTACCGTCCAACAGACATAGCCCGGGAGCGCATCATGAGTGAATGATGATTTGTCCATTTACCGCCACCGGTGTGGATCTTTTAATCCAAGCAAGCACTACGGGCTGTTCGAGAAGGACTAGGGAGAGGGGAGGGGAAGGGGGGAAACCTGGCCAGGTCCCCTTGGCGGAAGACGTCCTGTCGTGCTTGTGAGCCTTGGATGAGAATCGAAGCCCAGCTCAGATACCGTAGTTTGGCCCAAGCGGGGAGGTGGCCTAGCTTGACCGAACAGAACGAGCAGGGCTCGTGCAAGGCTGCTCTCTAACTGCTCAAGTTCCACTTCCACTTCTACTTGTTGATGGTAGACGGGGCTAGTCAGGGTTCTGCCCGAAGGGGGGATACCGGCTGTTGCGGCGACCAAAGGTCTCCCACACTTCCTTCAGACGGGTACGATAGTCAGTGAGAATTTACATGCACACGACAAGGTAAAGATGAGTAGATTTTATTTTCTCACTGCCCTTCTCCCATCAGTCGATGAGGCGATGGAGGGAAAGGAGAGGATGTCACTTTGAAATTTCCACGAATTATTTTGACGTGACGTATTCCATTGTAAGTGGGACGGAAAAGAGGCGCCGGACGAAGGCCGGGATGCGGGAAGAGGCTGCGCGGGCCGTTGGCGTCCATCGATCGAGAGATCGGCAAGTTAAAAAAAAAAATATGTGAGCGAGTAAAAAAAAAAAAAAAAAAGGTATCTACCAGTAATGTTCCCAGCCAGTGGCAAAATACATTTTATGTTTGACTAACTTAGTAGGATGCATGCATGCTAGCAAGAGTAATAGTAATCACTGGGCTGCATCGGATTGAAGATAAAAACACAGGTAATCTTGTGGTCATACCAGCAATAAAGAACAGGATCTGACGTCGCAGTGAACTGAGGGAAAAAAAAATGAAAAAAAAAATGAAAAAAAATAATAAGAAAGAAAGAAAGAAGAAGGTCAAGAGAAGGGAATGCTCAACAAGGACAAGGATGGGCTTCGCAGAAGACCTTGAAACCGAGCCCGTAACTCCCTACAGATTAGAACTAGCCAGAACGCATGATCCTTGTCTTCTGGGGCTACATTCTGCTTCCCAATCGGTTAAGACGCAGCGCTGATGCCATCCTTCGTCACCTATCTAAAGTAGTCCTAGGTACATGCAATCCTTGGTGCTTGGGAATCATGAGTTTTTTGCCAAGTGTCGTGCATGGGATTAGATTGAAGACGAAATTCCACTAAAAAAAGGAAAAAAGGGAAAGGAAAGGAAAATAAATGAGGGAAAAAGAAGATAAAAATAAAAATGCATGTCCATCTATGGCTCAAAAACTAGGTGACGGCAAAACAGAATACTACAGTTTCGGAGGAAATTGGGCTCACTTGCTTATTTGCTCACTTGCCCTTCACTAACTACACAACAACAAGATTTAGCAATAGAAACTGACTCCTATTTCACATGACAGCAGGCCGAGCCGACAATGAAAGATTGCTGCCACCATAACAGAGTCCATTGAAAGCTGACAAACTCCGATTCTCTCAAGTCACCGTCGGACATAACGCCTTGAAACATCCTTCCCATAGCCGGACGGCGCCGACGAAGGATCAGCGCAATCCAATCCGGAAGCCAAGCCCTTGATGGGAGAGAAACCAGAAGTTGCCAACGAGTGAGGGGAGTCATGGACATCCCTATAGTCGGCACAGTAGCACAGTATTACGCAACAGAGATAGCATACAGTACCTCATAGCCAAGAGGAAAGGTTCATAAGCCTCGCTCAGTAGCGCTGCACCGAGATGCAGGAGTCATACGGCCGACCAGAACTAGAGAGAGAGGGGGGGAGAGGGGGGGGAAGAAAGGCCGGTATCCAGACAAGGAGGGTGGGGTTTGTACGGAAATACAGGGTACAGTGATCCGCTGTGCAATGCTCCGCTGTGCAAGGCAACTCACAGAGCAGAGCCGTGGAAAGAAACAGACGGTAATTCCGCATTTTTTGCTGGATCGGCGTGGAAGGATGAGAGAACGAGGGTAGGGAGGGTGAAAGAGGGCAAACGGGACTTGTGACTGTGGGCACAGCGCGGGCATAGTCCCTTGAGTTGATGGGGGGGGTACGTCGAGATAGGTACTCTCCACTAGACGGTACGTACCCCCTTGGCTAGAAATGCGGCGTTGGAGTCGGCCATTCAGGCGCGGTTGCCGATCCTTGTGAGCCCCACTCCGAGTCCTTAGCGTACCGTTCTGTCGGGACGCGCTAGCCAGGATAAGACCTGCCGCTTCAACATGGACCTTGACCGGTTCTGCCCCATTTTAGGCTTAGCTCAGGTATTGCAAGGCTGCAAGCCATCCTGTGGTTGGCCAGTTTGCAGGCACTTCCTTGCTAACCTTGCTAACCCATGCAGGGTGTAACTTCATGAGCCAATAGGCATCAGCCCCGGGGTGTTTGTGGACCATTCTACTTTGGGTAAGGCTACGCGCGCGTCTAGCAACGTGAAGAGGGTTGCAATTGGCTCCTGGTACGTTAGCAAGCGAACTTTCACACACCCTCACCCCCCGGCCGCCTTCTTCCGCCCACTGCCGGCGCAACACCCTGATTCCCACCCAACTCTCCCACTGCTCGTCTTGGTCCTGTTCGTCAAAGGCACGGCATTGTTACGAAGGCCTTCGCATAAGAAGTGAGAGTGGGTGAGTAGCTGAGTGGGTGGGCAATTGAAGAGCATGCGCTACGTCTATGTGTGTGCGCGCGTGTGTATGCTTTTTGTGTGTGGCTTCCCGTCTCTCTATGGCGCCATATGTCATTTTCCATCTTATCCATTTCTATTTTGGACATTATTTTTTTAATCCCTTCACCACCATGCTTTGTTTGTACTCTGTCTTCTTAAGCGCTTTGCCCCCCTCACCCCACAATCTAGTACAATCAACTCACATCTGCGTCTATCTCGTCTGTTCCAAGCACACGCATGACCAGGATACCGGCAGGTCGCAAGGGGGGCCGGGCTTCTTTGTTGACCTCTTTTTTTTTTCTTATTCCACAGCCACACCAAAACCCGGCCGTCTGTGAAGTAGGTACCCCAAGTAGTCAGAATTGTATGATACATGTTCGAATCGGGTCCCTAGTCTTTTCAGTAATGGGAGGTGCGTGGGCTTGGGGCCCTTTGCTTTAGCCCGGCGTTGGCGATGATGTTGCTTTTTTTTTTCTCTCGCTCACTCCGCCTCAAATCTCTCTCTCATTGATACACTTCTCTATTCCCTGGTTGTTTAGTCTACTTCAGCCTGTGGGTAAGACCTGAGGCACCAGAGACTAGGAGCTGCTAACTGATCAGGTGTTACGGAAGCCTTTTTCATGTCATCCACTTAGGAGGTGCTATATGGAGTACTCGCAACCATCATCTGCCGCTGGATGTTTGCGGCTAACCCTATAAGATGTATGGACAAGCAAATGTGTTGGCCGACCTGAATCACACGGCAACAAACAAACAAACAAGCAAACATACTTACTGCCGCGTACCATGGGCAATGCATACATGGCATTACAGTACGGCACATGCACGCACTCCCATCTCACCCGTTGAAACCAGCTTGCCTCAACACACGCCCTGCTTTCCTGTCTGCCAGATCTGGGGGTTCCTGCAGACATCCTCGGATCCTTCTGGTTCTGGGGGGCACTTTTTTAGCAAGAGAGAGAGAAACACGCTTTTCCCAGCCCTGTGATAAGACCAACTATCCAGCCTCAATGCCCCGTTTGACTTGTTTCAGACTTGTCAGCTTCGCCTTGTTGGGGGAGGGGGGAGGGGTTCCCTCGACTTGATTGAGCACCCCTCCCCGCGCCTGCGGCATTCGCAAGGCTATCCGCGCTCCCTCTCATCACTCTCTCCAACAGGGTGTGCTCTCTGCTTTCTCTCCTGTGATGGCTCTGGCGGCAGTCTAGTCCAGTCCAAAGTACGAATTACAAAGCCACCTTCTTGCAGGTACCCAATGTGTGTGTGTTTGTGTGTGTGAACAAAGCGAGACAACACATTGAGCTCCCAAGCGCCATATGCATGCTCTCTAGCCTCCCCGTCGTTCCGATAGAGATAGTCTAGTTACTTGTTAGTGTCGGCTTGATGCGCGATAATTGTTATTTTACAATTATAGTATTCTTTTTGTCAGTTTCCCTTGCTCGGCTTTCATCCTAATCGAGGCTAGAGTCAGTGGGATATGCTGTCTCGGCGTTCGATCCCTCGCATAACTTATGGCACTTATCGCAGAAAAAGATTCCATAACACTTACAACATTCAATCCCAATTGAACTCTAGACTGTCAGCTACAGTCGTTTTTAGAAGTGACCTAGCTTTCCTAATCGATATGTTGCTCTAATTAAAAATATGCGTCAAAGAAGCTTACCTTTCCCCCCCTCCGTATTCACCTTCTCGACCCATCATCCATGTCAACTCATGCAACAGTCATCATCATCACCAGATAATCTTGCCGTTCGCAGCGTTTTTCCCGTTACAAACTAGCAGCATCAGAAGCAGCAAAGCATGCTATTTCCTAATTGTCTGAGATGTGGCGTCGGCCCTTCCCCCTTCAGCATCCTACCGCATAGCCTGTTTTGTGAATCAAGTTCCATGGGAGCTTGTTGATGAGCCACAACGTGGCTTGCACGACCTTTCTCCTATATCGAGCCATATCTACTGCTTCATAATGAAAAGGTGATCCCCAAACTATTGGGTCAGGCTTTGATGCATCCTGAGCTGCCGCTGCCACTTCGTCGTATGTTGCGGGCATCGCCTCCTCCTTCAGTTCGAATTCCTGAGGGCTGGGGTAGTGGTACGCTCTACTTTTGCCAGAGTGATGGATCATCATCCGTATACATGGAGTAGTGGGTTGATTGTTGAGGTCGGCGTGTATCAGCGTTGACAAGGAAGAGAACACCGACCAAAGTCGACATACTCATCTGACTAACGTACTCGTCGCTGGTTTTGTTCGCCCTGGTACAATAGATGAAATAAAATAAAAATAAACAATAATAACTAAACCCTAAAGACTTTGTTTCTTGGACTCTTCCTGCCCAACCCCCCTGGTAAGCAACCGGAACCGTCGGTCCCCCACAAGCCTGCCCTGAACCCTTGAGGTGGCCTAAGCCTTTCCGCTTTGCCCCCATTCGACTCCTCCGTGAAGAAATGGGCCACTTTTGCAAGGCTCATACTATGTAAATATATATCGGCCGATCAGACTCTGGGGGCTTGCTCACCTGCATCAAAATCAGAAGCCAATCTTGTCCTTCTTCCTTTGTTCGGCAATGCTTGTCGCTAGGCCCCCTTGTCCCGCCCAATTCTGATCATTTTCTTTTCTCACGGTTGCACTGGACAGCAGACGCCACCGGAGCACCTGGCGATGCGCCTCTCAAAACGAGCTCCGCCCGCCGGACTCTGGCGGAGAAATGGGTCCATTCCGTGTAGATCAGCTGGCAGTGACCCCAAGGTCTCGTTGGCCTGATTTGGTCCTTTCTTCCCACTAAGGTACAATAATGGGTTCAGGGCCGAAGATTCAGTGACCAAAATGAGGCTCAGTGAGAATTTCTTTGAGGCTGAAGCTCATCTATACAATGCAATGTCAAACGATGGACTATCTTGGCTCCAGCACTAATCAAAGTGCGGCATAATCTGTTGCCATTGCGACTCATGCTATCACGAGTACCAGAGGTGGAACTTCTGACATTGCCTCTTCCTACAGCCTTGCCGTAGACGTCTTCTCAGGCCTCGTTTGTTGAGAAATATGTTGGCTCCCAAACTTCGGCAGTTTAGTGCCGCGGACACTTGCCTTTTTGCTCGGCCACGTCAATCTATGCACGATGTTCAATATCTACGGGTTTGTTGTACTAGTTGACGTCTCCCAACCCTTACAACACCCAGCTGGTACGTGGATATAAATAGGCATCTACATGTATCAAGCCAATGAGGCGGTGCTGGTGTAGAATCTTGAACTTCCCAACTCACCTGAGCAATAGCAGTGGGAATTGCTTTATGTTGACATGCATCATCACAAGAAGGAAACTGCAAAGCGACCGTAATTATATATTTTTCGTATTCCCATCATGCTGCATACACACGTCTGTCAAAGAAACTAGCGACGGAACATGGAATAATAAGAAACCAGAAGATAATGTAAAGATAATTCCACCTGACCAATCCGTTCCATGCTGAACTGTCAGCTAAATGGGTTTCCCAAAAAGGAGAAATGAGAGAGAACAAGAAAAAGAAAAAGAATAGAAACAGAGAAAAGGAAGAGAAGAAAATGAAGAAGAATAAGCCCTCTTGCCAACTGGTTGATCCGGATACAACATGTTCTGAATCAACCTTGGGGCTTGGAAAAATACATATAGAGCGAGCTTACTAGCTCTTTTCAAACCCCGTCCTGCTGCTACGTCGGTCAGCTCCAGGACCGCCCTTTTTCACGTCTGTAGAAATGTTTCCTCCACAAATCATCCACATGCCGTCGCCGTTCGGATTCAAATACCGATCACGTTCGGCAAAGTTGCATAAACTCGCGTCAATAAATGGGGTCCATCGCTAACAGGTACTGACTGCTGAACAACGCATTATTTTCCCAAGGATATGTCTATACATCAGGCACCCTCCAAAGGAGGAACAAAGGAGTAGTTAAAGTCAAGGAGACCGTCCAACATCCAGTGTTGTGGATCGAAAAAGTCGTAGTTCGTGTCGCCGTAATTCATCCCGCCCATCATGGTATTTTGTTGTGCCGCTGAGGGCATTGACAAGCCAGTAGCGTTCGGAGTCAGCGCCCCATTAGCACTAAGTATGGTGGACGGTTGCAGAGTATTTGAGGGGGCCAACGTAGCATCTAGGTGTGTTGATGAAGCTGAAGACTCATTGGAAGAATCTGGATTAGTCGGTTGTTTTGCTGCTGCTTTTGTCAGTAAATCAGCTAATATTCCTCTACAAACGACAAAACAATAAGGCAGGGTTCCATTGCGTGAATAACAAGCTGACTAACCATCTATGTTCCCTCGTCCGAGGGCCTGATAGTCTTCCCTCCAACGCCAAACAGAATCGAAAACTAGACTCATGCTGTGCCGGCAGCGCACCTTGAGCTGCAGGCTGTCATCCATCTGAATCGGTGTGTCGTCGTTGCTGTTGAAAGCCTGCTGGTTGTTATCCAGCCGAGCTCCGTTCCACATCTGTACCATCAATTCAGCCAGGCGCCATTGGAGGTCATTATTAACAACACTCGAAGCACGGATCGCTCTGATGGTTTGATGGAATAAGCTTCGGCCACGCTGAAAGTCGATCGTTTTGCAAAAGAATGACCTCATCATCTTCAAAAGAGCGAAACCGGCGGCAACCATCATCTGATTGATGTAGTTCGTAGCATACAAAAGAATTGTGCCACCAAGGCTTTCGCGGGGGGTCGCAACCTTGTCAACTTCAAGGACATCATCCAGGAAATTCGTGGTGGCTCGCCAAAGACCCATAAGATCATCCATATATCCAGGTGTCTTGCTCGAATCGAAGAACCCAGCTAGGCGCATGTGAAGGCCTGCAGCCCTAAGGTGGAGGGTAACGATCGGGCCCAGGTCTTGGGTCATGATCGATGCGTGCAGCTCTGCGTAGTCTCGGCGATAGACGCGCATCAACATGGCTCGATGCTCATCACCAGCAACACCTCTCGGATCGCTGGCATTGCTATACATCTCCTTCGAAACTTTATCACAGAACCGCTCTATCTGCAGTCTTGCTTCCAGCTCGGGTGAGAGTTGGTATGGGCTATCGTCTCCCGGCCGAGCAGCCAATGTCCAATCGTAGAGACTGGACGCCGGTTGGCCATATCCAGTACCTACAGATTGTGCAACGATGTTACACACTGCCCAGGTTGTAACACGGTCACTGAGCTGCTCCTTATTTAATTCGACAGAAACCCTGGAGAAATCTTGAGTGTGATTCGGTCGGTGAAGGCCAATGCCAGTTGCTGTCTTCATCATAACACCACAGAGGATGTGAGTGGGGTCTGAGGAGGTCGTGCTCGTCGGCAATGGCCAAGTGCATAGCAAACACATTGCCTTCACAACATGGTAGTTGCTGGGGACTTCTCCTATCGTCGACCACAGGAATCGTGTCAGAGGTCCTGAAAGGTTGCTTAGGAGGTTTGGAACGTTCTGTGGGCTAAAGCGACGTGCGGCAACCGAGATGATAGACCAGAAGAGTAGGGGATGCAGCTGGAAGTATTGATCTGGGGTCTGCTGGGGGTTTAAGCAGGGGAGGAAAGGGTGGTAGAAGGCGAAGAATTCGTTGAACAAATTCGTAACATTGTCCTCAGTCAATTGCACATTCTCGAGCTCGTGTGTGTATCGAGGCATGTTGTAATTTCCTCCCCGCTTCAGATGTAGTAGGGAGGATACGGCTTCGTCCGAACCCATCAACGACGGGTTTCGAGTATGAGTGTGGGAATACGTCGGATTGCTCTGGTTGATGGGAGAGTTCGTGTCTTCCTCCTCATCCAGTACGTAGCCTTGCGATTTGGCGCGAGAAATGTTTCGGCGCAAACGGTCAATCTCCTTCTCCATCTCGGCATGCTTGGACCGCTTTCCAATGCGCTTGAAGTTCGATTCGATCTTGCACTCAAGCTTAAGGCGGATACAACGGGAGCAACTTTGGAATGGCTCTTGCACGACGTCGCAACGAAGCTATTTCATAGCCACGAGGCCTACAGTTAGCGATTCGTGTTCGCGGCTCTTGGAGTGTTGGGGATGGTTGCACTCACTTTTTGCTGTCGGCATTCATTGCAAGCCCTCTTCACACCAGGTTGGCGCTTCTTCTCATGATCATCGTCCATGCCACTGCCCGGGCTACTCTCTAGCCCAGCCATGCTGGCCCTCTTGCGCTTGGCTGCGCCATTGCTATTGCTATGACCATGACGAGAACTGATAGGGCTGGTCGGACTCATAGATGCCGCCCCACCAGCGGCGACAATTGTCGGGCCGTCCATGCAACTTCACCACCAACCGGCGATCGGAAGACAGAGATGGAGGCCCAGATACGAGCTGCAGGAGCTGCAGAAGCCTGGGCCAGGGAATACGCCAAGGGAAGCGGGACGGAATAGAGCAGCACCACCGGCCGGTATCGCGGTACTGGGGGGGTTGGTGCGCGCAGACGGTTTCCTTTTGGCGAACTGAGAATGGACAGAAATGGTGCGTTGGAGAGCGCCGACTGCGGAGGTGAGGGGGGAAGAAGAGGTGGTCTCCCGGGGGGTTAAAAAGGCTGGAGGAGTTTGCAAGGTGAAGAATGCTCTGCGAACGTAACCAGACACTAGAAAAGTGCGCCTTTCGTTTTCGGCGCCTTGATTGAGTGGCTAATGAGCGCCTCAACCGTACCGGAGCCCGGCAGAATTATTCAGAAGGCGCGACTGGAGCGGGGGGCCTTCAGGAAAAAGAGTGGAGAAGGTTGCGAGGAGCGGGGGATTGTGCGTTCTTATTGGTCTAAGTAATTTTCTAGGTGGAGATATTCAGGCAATCACGTGGCAACCAATTCATCCGTCAAAAAATGTATTGGCGGGTGGCCAATGGACGATGAAGGAAGTACGTACCGAATTGTCACAGGCCATCCATCTTGACTAGGTACCTAGGTATCTGGTATGTATGACTGGTATTATATGAGTCGATAATAACCGTATCCGGGCAGTCAAGAAAAAGGAGAGGAGGAAGCATGACCGAAATACGGCAATGAAAGTGACTCTAGTAGTACATACTATATGTAGTTGGAAAAAAACGAATTAATGATAAAGATCCGTCCATGCTTTACCATAGACCATGATTGCTTTGCACCATTCTGGTCTCATGCACAGGTGCATCAAGATGCATCATTTCTTGGTGGAGACACGCCCTAGAAAGGACCAGCGTCAGGCAGTTCGTGGCAGAGTGGGCTCTTTCGTACGGTGCTGCCCAGAAGAACCTGGTACCATGCACCAAGTTGCTTCTTCTACACAGTGAGAAGACGCCTTCCCCACAAGTTAATTCGCAGCACCTACCTACCTAACTTTACCTTAATTATGTACGCATGAGGCTGAGACAAGCTGAGACATAGATACTGTACTTGTACTGTATTTACACACTACTTCCTTCACACTTAACGATGCCGGTCTCGCTCCTTCCGTCGATTTCTCCACCTTTGTCAAGGTACAGTACGTGTACGCATCTCGACGACTGCATCTCATTCTTCGAACCCTTCATCAATTCTCTTTCTTTCTTTTCTTTTTTTCTGTATCATACTTATAAATACTTGCAGTACCTAAGGAATATAAGGTACGTCCCAGATCTAATAGAACAGCGGTCCCTAAACGAGATGGGAAGCCAAGCACGTATGACATTCTTACTCAAGTAGGGCTTCTCTTAGGCAACGGTCAAAGGTTGCGGATTGACTGTCGAGATCAAGTCTCTCGGTATTGTTTTTTGCCAGCAAGATAATCAGTTTTATGTGCACCTGAAGATCCCAGAAGCCCAAACACCACAGCTTTTAATCTTGCAATTATGTCAGATTCTCCCAAACCTGCCGCTGCCCCTATAAAGAGAATACTCAAGCCCGCGCCTGCTTCGAAGATTCATGTACAGACTCCGGCGCCGCGGTCAGAGGTCAACTTTGCACTTCCTGGTTCCTTTCGTATTCCAGGTAAGATGAATCAGGCATGGATATATTGCTTTCTAGAAATATCGGCAATTCGGGTCTGAAAGCTAACTTCCTAGATACTGTCCATTTACGGACAATCGCGACACCCTTGCCATTTCTTGAGCCAGAAGCTTTGAAATCACAGTAATCCTTGCCAACCTCTCAGCACGCCGGTCGGGTGAAACTGGGGGCTTTCCTTGTACTCAATAATTGCCTGTTACCTCGTGAGGGCAACGGATTATAACTTCCTATGCTGTGTTCCTAACTAGCTCGGCCAAAAGCCAGGCTGAAGGCGAGCTGCGCGCCGGCTGGGCTATCAATTGACCTCTGACTTGAGTCGATTATAGATCACATAGATCTTCTATACATGACATCGGGAGCAACTGTGGTTTTATGTGAAGTTAGCCAAGTCTCCGCTTCAGGATGGAGCGTCCAACAAGTAATTGAGTCTGCAACTGATTCTGTTGCAACACTAGGTGCGGCTAAGAGTTTGTTTCCCAATAACTATCCGTCTCGCATTGGCACCTTTTTTTCACGTCTGCACTTCAACTGAGCCTTGGACGACACTTTTCTGTCAGTCCTAGTCAACACTCCTACACTTATGTCTCAAATGATGTTCCATACCCCGCCCGTACCACTATCCGAATGTGGACGACAACTACCGTTCTGCTCTCCCGACCGATTGACATTGGAGGTATCCCCCCCCCATAAACCGCGGTTTATACCCACCATCTAATATATATAGTGCGGGGTTAGAACAACCCGTAGTTTTGGAGTAGAAGACTGGACTATAGAGTGTGGCAGGAACTCCTCACTTAAAAGAAACTTCGACTGCCCATAAACGTGTAGCTTTGGAAGTGAGAAGAACAACCCCATTTTCTTTCGATCTTTTCTGTCGCCATCATGTCCAGCAAAGATCCAGGTCATAGCACCTTTCACACTGTTCCCCTCTTCATAAAGGGTGCCGAGCAGCATTCTGGCCAGGAATTCGACGTAGTGTCCCCTGCTACAGGCAACACTGTCCATCGCTATTGCTCGGCTTCTGTTGAGGACGCTAGTACTGCAGTCGATGCTGCCACCGAAGCTTTGAAGTCATGGAGGAAGACTCCGCCAGAGCAGCGCCGCAACATCTTTTTGAAGGCCGCCGGGGCTATGGAGACGCGGCGCTCTGAACTTACCCAGTACATGTTAGATGAGACGGGCTGTGAGCCAGGTTGGGCTGACTTCAACTTGGACGTCTCTATCAATCTTATCAAGGATGTCGCTGGACGAATCAGCACCTTGGAAGGCTCATTCCCGAGCACTATGAGCACAGATACTAGTGCAATTGTCATGTTAGAACCTTACGGCGTTGTCTTGGCCATAGCACCATGGTTCGTCTAATCCTCCATTAACTTATTGCCATCTCCTCATTTTCGATCTCAGGAACGCCCCCTACATTCTCGGTACCAGAGCCGTTGTATTTCCGATTGCTGCTGGAAATACTGTGGTTTTCAAAGCTAGCGAGTTGTCACCTCGTGCAATGCTCGCGATCGCGTCTGTTTTCCGTGAGGCTGGCCTTCCTAGCGGCGTATTGAATGTTATCTACAGCGAAAGGTCTTCTGCCGCTGCTGTCACTACTTCACTCATCCAAAATCCACATGTCAAAAAAATCAACTTCACTGGCAGCACAGCGGTTGGTCGCATTGTTGGGAAGCTTGCTGGAGAAGCTTTGAAGCCTGTTGTTCTTGAATTGGGCGGTAAAGCCCCAGCAATTGTATGGGAGGACGCTGATCTCAATCTAGCTGCGGACCAGTGTGCTCTAGGTTCCTTTATCAACTCCGGCCAAGTCTGCATGGCTACCGAGAAGATCCTCGTTCACAAGGCTGTCAAGGCAGAATTTGAGAAGAAGTTGGTAGCGTCAATTGCCAAACTTTTCCCTGCTGAGAATAGCGCCCCGGCTCTTATCAATGCTGCAGCGGTGCAAAAGAACAAAAATCTGGTGAAGGAGGCGGTTTTAATGGGGGCGACAATTCTCCATGGAAACATGGACACCAAGGAGAGTTCCGAGACCAGAATGAGGCCAATAGTAGTGCACGATGTGACATCGGAGATGGACCTTTACAAAACTGAGTCGTTCGGGACAACTGTTTCTGTGGTAGGGATTGAAACAGAAGAAGAAGCGATCCGACTTGCCAATGATACCGAGTACGGTTTGACTTCGGCCATCTTCACCTCGGATCTTGGAAGAGGGCTTCGGATGGCTCGTGAGATCGAGACAGGCGCGGTTCACATCAACAATATGACCATCCATGATGAAAGCGCCTTGCCTCACGGGGGTGCCAAGGCAAGCGGTTATGGTCGCTTCAATGCATCGCGTGGTTTGAGCGAATGGGTCAGATCGAAGACCGTAACGTTCAAGAACTAGTTGTAGTAGTTGGTTGGTATGACTAGCCTAGATGTCAATGAGCTCGTGACAGTAGTCACTCCACATTCCAATGCGAGGAAGGTTATTTCATGTTGTGATCTCCTGAAGACTACTCACTCAACACTATTTATGCTTCGAGAGCATCCGCAGATGATCCTTGTTAGCCCTGATCTACAATGCTTTGTACTTAAGGAACGAAGTCGCGAACAGGGAGCGTCAAGGAGTTGTTACCATTGATCCGATAGGCACTCCATCATCTCTTTCTCATAGGTTTAATACTGTAACAATACAGACGATCACAAATAAAGAGACATGCATGTAACTGTCTCTACATTTTCAACATTACCCAATGTGTAGTCTGGCCCAGTGTAGGGTAGGTTGGTTGGCTCAAACCGATAAGGCAATATTATGTAATCGAGATCCGATAAGCGGAAATTTTGCCAGCCAAGCATCATCAAGAGTGATCACGGCTCCCCATTTCAGTCAACTTCGCACGCTTGCAAGTCAATTACTCTTCGTCGACCCTTCAAGAACAACCCCCCCTTTCCACTCCAACATCCACAAATTACCCGTGTAATTCACCACCGCAAACATGTCTTTCCTCGGAATGGGACGTCCTCAGCCTACCTCGGAGCAGAAGATTGCTGCCGTTGAGGGTGAGATGCGCATGATGGCTGATACCTACAACCGGTGAGATTTCCGTCCTTGCGTCGTCCTAGACTCACCCTTCGATAACGCTGAATTGCAACCCTGGGGAACATGGGTGTGAGATGGGAGATACAAAAAGTCTACCATGCTAACAGGAAATTGTCAAACAGCCTCCAGAAGTCCTGCCAGCAGAAGTGCATTCCCACCGACTACCGCGAGGGCGAACTCAACAAGGGCGAATCCGTCTGCCTCGACCGATGCACCGCCAAGTTCCTGGAAACTTCGATGAAAGTCAGCGAGATTATGCAGCAGCAAGGCCAGGCTCTAAATGCAAAGTCTGGGGGCGGCCTTTTCTAAGGAGCAATATTGCTTCCCCCTCACCCCAAAAGAGGTACCCCTCCTCATATGGAAATTATAGAGACGGCTCTATTACCCGGGTGCCTAAAGTTATAGAGGGGTAAGAGGATGAATAGAATCCTGGATGAAAACCTTGTACGACTATGAGACGAGATGCGATGTGATGTAATGCTCGGGATTGGGATATCACGCATTTGCATCCATGAGATTCGGAGACAACGAGTGGATTGAAGGATGGGTTGTAAAACTAGTGATAAATACGAATCAGGGACACGTCTGATACGGCTTAAAAAGATCTCTTCTAACTACTACCATGTATCCACGTTGAGTGGACAAGTAAAACGCCTGCCGGGATATCCAATATTGCAGCTTTGAAATGAGGAAACACCATTATGTGTATATATGCCCGCTCCCAGAGAGAAAAAATAAAGTTAAATAAAGAATGAACCCAGGCCATTAGGCTCGGTAATAACGCAGTAATAGATCAACCTGGATATCGTCATGGTGTCGAGCGAGTAATATCGGGGCCCGTTCCGATTCCTGTGAGGCTACGGAAGGCCCAATGCAGCCACCCCTCTGTTTCAAGCTGCATCTTGAGATCGTCAGAACGCTCCTCCATATCTTCGACTTGCCGCTCGAATACCACGATGCCATCTTCAACGTCCACGACTTTCTGCAGTAGCGCGTTGATCTCATAGTCGAGCCTGGCGACAAGGACCTCGACTTCCTTGAGGCCTTCCGTGAGATGGCTTCGTTCTTCTGCGAGGACCTCATCTGCACTGACTCGGAGACGCTGGCAGGCCTCATTGAGTTGTTCGTACAAAGCCTGAAGTTCCTCCCTATCATTATCATAGCGCTCATCTAATTGCTCTATCTCATCTAATTTTTCTGATACCCATGGCTCAATGCCATGTTTGATACCGCTGATACTACTATTGAAGTGTCGGCCAACTTCAATAAAGGCCTCGAGACTCGCTAGATCACCGGCGGCGTCCGCGACGTTGATAAGTTGCTGCCATGACAAGACTGCTTCCTCAGCGTCTCCAAAAGACATCCGCCGAGGCCAGCGGCTCTCATTCAAGACACGAGTCCCTGGTACGCCAGAAGAATCGATGCTGTGTCGCCGGATAAGGCCTGTATGCCCGAGCTTCAGCTTCGTTTCTGTGTCGATCAGTTGCCCCTGAGGATCGGCCTCTTCTACCAGAGACCCGGCAGCGGATGGCACCTTGGGAAGAAAGTCCCTTCGAACAACCTCAGCTCCGTTATCAACAAGAGGCCCATCTTGTTCGACTCGCCTTTGAGTTTCGGGATCAAGAGCATTGGCTAACCTGACGTCAACGGTTGAGGTGGATGCAAATTGACTCAGATGCGGCAAGCCAGTAATGGCATCGGTGTCACCTCTCTTGATGGCATTGAGGTATTCTTCCGGTTTATTCTTCCACGTGAATGCTTTGTTCACACCGACTATATGCGGGGGAGTGGTCAAGTTGGCGGAATTTGGGGTGGCAGAATTGGACCCGACAATATCGACATAATCCTCCCTGTTTGCAACAGAGGGCCGAGCATTGTGCCCTCGCAATCCTCCACCAACAGCATCTTTAATACGTCCAAAACCAGATCGGGCATCACTCACTTTGCCCGCGACACTTTTGAACATAGTTTTAGGCAATGCATCCCTATCAGCGGGGAGGGTCTTGCTAATGCTAAGGGCAGAGCCAGGTGGTAATGCTGAATAAACCTCAGGAGTGTCATCAAGCAGCTTCAAATCCGGATCCTCCTCGACAGGTGCTGTGTTTAGTCGCCTGAGATTGGCGGCTGAATCTTCAAATTCTTTCCAGGCCATTGCAGAAGATAGTTCCGGCGTTCGGGTTGATGTTTCAGTTGGTGTTCTTCGTGGTTTGCCATGCCAAAGCCATTTAGGGCGTTCGCCATATGCCAGGTTGACAAATTTGTCAATGTCAATAGTCTCAATATCGGCAATTCCACCCTTATCCTTCCCAGAGACAATACCCATGACAAGCTCGCCTCTTTTCCCACCAATTTCGGTGACAGTTGATTTCACAGCGCGTTGCACACCCCAGCCTTCACTGGCAGCTGCTTTTGCGGATGCACTATATAGTCTGAGAAGTGTCTGGCGATCCAGCCGCCGTGTTTTTTCCAACTTCTGTGATTTTTGGAAATGGCCGATGCCTCGTTTCGTGCTGTCAATGTCAAACACATCTTTGGTAACTGGCGCGCCATACCAATGTAGTCGATTCCTGGCTCCCATAAACATGCCAAGGAGTGCTGCGACGGTCGAGGGGCCCAGAATACCATCGGTTGGCTCAAAGTTGTAGTGCTCTGCCCCCACTTCGATCCACCAGTTGTTGATGGCTGTTTCGGTCATGTCACAAAGAAGTCCATCGATATACTCGTGCTCAAGCTTTTCGAACATGTACAGGGCAACTTGACACAACTTTATGAGCTCCATCACAGCCTGTAACACAGGCACTCGATTGCTCGTTCTGTATAGCTGCTGAAATTTGGCTTGCGTGGCCTCAGTTGGATCGTTCAGTGTTAGGCCTGAACGACCTGAGCAACCAAGCCGCTTGAGGTCTTCGTTGACTATGAACGTTTGCCGGTACTTTTTGATGTCGCCATCTGGGACCAAAATAACAGTGAGAGCGGAGGGAAAGCTACTCAGGTTTGTCACCATGAGATTTCCCAAGACCGTCTCCTTCGGTCGAGCGTGAAATTTGTGGATGGCCTTGAAGTAGACGCGAAGTTTCGCAGGCCACAGATTCTCGTCTGCAGGTACCGACAGAACGCCGACTAATATTGAATGCCTCTTGTCGCCTGTATAGGTCGTGACCACAAGGGTTGGAGACTGCCGCGAGCAGGCCCATTGTTCGACGAGGTATGATTCGTAACCATGCAGCACGGTGCTACGTTCGACCACTGTGACACATTGTTCGTCTTCTAGATATCTAGAAATACGTTTAATATGGATCAACGTCGTGCAGGGAAGGGGTGAGAACGAAAAGCCCTTCTTACCTGAGCGCAAATGGGTCTGCCAGGACGAGATGTTTCCGCGGCACTGAAACTGGCTGTTGGGTGGTAGAAATAACTGGTTCCAGTCCTACTTCCAGGGACTGCGCGGTTGCTTGGAGCTCAGTTTGCCCGGGAGTTATAGCACCATCCTGGGGAACTGCCCGAGAGCCTCGATGGGTCGGAACCCTGAAGTTTGGTGTGAGGTAGTCATCGTCTGGGCGCTGGTTCCGCGCATCGGGCGAGGGGAATAGGAAAGCCATGGCGTCGTCAACGACACCAGAAGCTTGTTAAGTCAAAAGAGAGAGCTACATCCTCGTCCGTTGAGCTCCGGGAGGTTGTCGAGAGAAGGGAGGGGCGAAGGTCAACAGGAAAAGGCTTTGAGAAAGGCTGGTGCATAAGGTATGAATGAAGTACGATGGCTGCATGTGATGCACTACCTGCGCTTGCACTACCTTGCCTTTACGAATATTAAGGCAGCAAATATCTTCTGGCTAAGGTAGCTGGCTGCGGGGCACTAGTTGGCTCCATTTCCCCACACCTGGACTTTTGGTGGTGAATTGGTGCTGCAGCTTTGTACCTAGGAATGTATGTTATGTACATAATTGGTGGTAGCAAGCTGGAGTGTGGATTCACCGTACGAAGTAATTTGGCTAATGGCGGGAACAAGAGACACGATGAAAGACAGATACAAGAGGTTCGGATGAAAGGCGAAGAAAAAGGTGTAGAAAACTTGGGGCCGCCCTAAACTTCGGTTTATTGTCTGAGCATATTAATTAATCGACTATCAATGAAACGCGTCCTCCTATTCACAACCAAAGCATCTTCATAATAAAGACAGTCCCGCTTATATGCATACTATATGCTTATATAATATGCTTCGTTCACTCTGCTGGATTGGATAACTAACTAAAGTACCTGGGTACCGAGTTAGCTGGGATTCAAATGCTGCATTGTCGGGGTGCGTGGCCGAGTGCCCACTCTGTCGTTATCGATAACACCGCTCGCCCCATCGCTATCATGACCAGTCCCAACCCAGCTTGGCTGGTCACCAGTACCTCAGACGACGTCAAACTCGAGCTCTCTCGACAGCCACTACTCCTCCTGCAACGATTAAAAACACCTACCGGAGTGGAAATACCTTATAAGGCTTGGAGAGACTATATATTCCATTCCAACACCGCTTGCAAGGAGCTCTATACCACCGACCAAACCAGCCATCATCCATTCTATCGAAGCCATGACCGGATCCGATGACCATCTCTCGCCTTTTGGGCCTCTGATGGCCGAGCTTGCGCGCATGAGAAAGTCGAACTTGAACTCTACCATCGAGGATGTCGACCAGATTATCAATTTCCTCACTGCTGCGAGAGAGCAAGTTGCATCAGGTGAGTTTCCTCTCCATCCTTTTGTCCACGCTGCCCTCCGTTTCTAACACAATGCCCGGCATAGAACCAGATGCTCATCGAATCGGCATGGCGATGACCACCCTACAGAACCCAGTCAAGGCTCGCTTCGAAGCCATCACACAGGATCTCAAAGAAGTCACAAAGGCACAAAAAAGCTTTGGAAAAGCACTCGATAAGGTTTGTTGCCCCCCCCCAATCCCTGCCTTACCCAGCTTTACTGACCGGCCAAAAAGGCTCTTCCACACAGGGAATTACCCATGGATGCGGATGCCATGGCAAGTCACCCAGCCTTGATAAACCGTGCTATCGCTATGCACCTTCTTCGAGAAGGCCAGTTCTCCGTTGCCTCCACGTTTCTTCACGAAGCCCACGACCACCCCCCACAACGTGCCA
Organism: Mariannaea sp. PMI_226; assembly: GCA_024336345.1. Taxonomy (NCBI): domain Eukaryota; kingdom Fungi; phylum Ascomycota; class Sordariomycetes; order Hypocreales; family Nectriaceae; genus Mariannaea; species Mariannaea sp. PMI_226. Next base: position 2,963,754 of record JANFOG010000001.1, on the reverse strand, counting down.
TAGCCCAAGCGAAGGCTCACTCCCGAACAGACGAAGATGGCGATGACGATATGGATAACGACGACATGGAAGACGACGATGACGATGATGGCAATGATTCCACAGGGAACATGCATTCTGAGGACCTCCAGAACAAATTTTCCGAAATGTACACTATCCTCTCCCACCTCAAAGACCGGAACCTCGTTCCTGCCATAGAATGGGCTCGCTTCAACAGTGCTCAGCTCGACGCGAAAGGCAGCACCCTTGAGTTTGAACTCAGCAAGCTACAGTTCGTATGGCTTTTTAAGGGTCCCCGTGTCAACGGACTCCCCGATGATGCCCACAACGGTCATCTGGGTGCCTTGGCGTACGCCCGTAGCGAATTTGCCCGGTTTCAAGCAAGGCACCTCAATGAGATCCAGCAACTTTGCGCTGCTATGGTGTATTCGCCTAATCTGAGCACCTCACCTTACCGACACATCTTTGAGATTGATTCAGCCTTCGATGATGTCGCCATGTCCTTCACCCGCGAGTTTTGCTCGTTGCTAGGTCTATCTGCCGAATCACCGCTCTACATGGCCGTTACCGCGGGTTCTATTGCCCTCCCCCGCCTCATCAAGTACACAACCTACATGCGCGAGAAGAAGACAGAATGGACTACGGAGAACGAACTTGCATTCGAGACGCCTTTACCGGAGTCAATGATCTACCACCCCATCTTCGTATGCCCCGTTAGCAAAGAGCAGACAACACAAGATAACCCTGCTATGATGCTGTCGTGCGGCCACGTTATTTGCCGCGAATCTCTTCAAAATATTACGAAAGCAGCCAGGTACAAGTGTCCATACTGTCCCACCGAGGGTCACCTAAAGGATGCGATTAGGATCCAATTCTAAGATTGCAACATTCCTTCTCCGTCACTTTTGGTCGAGCTCGGCTCTTGACGTGTTTCTGGTTTCTGTTCTTTCTATTATCGCATTTTGTCCGCGTCCATGAATATTATGTGCTATTTTTCTTTGGACCGGGTTCATTGAACCCATGCCATTGGGATCTGGGCGTTCTCGGCTATTGGATCTTTGTGCTCGTTTTCTTCCTCATCTTCTTTTGAGCGGTCGTGTGTGTTTTTCAGTTTCAGGCTTGCAATGGTGAACTAGCGGGCGTACAGGGTTACACATACACTCACTTCTACTGGGCTGTGCCTCTGGTAAGGTAGCTTAGGACCTAGGTAGTTTCTCTCGAGTGCCAATATATGACGCTTAATATGACTTCTTTTTGAAAGTGACTGTGGCCGAAGAGCGACTCTGATCGACTTCACTAATAACAATCTCGTTATGCCGATAGTATGATTTGATGCTTCGTATTTGCAGAGAGATCTATTTTCAAGCATTTGTAACTGTACTATCCTCACGACTAAATCATCTCGGGCTCGAGACCTTCTATCAGAGCAGACCACCCGATGTTAAATATAAAACCCACTTTCCTTGACCGCTGTGGTGATACCTGAAATATCCAAGTACATATCAGGGCAGACAAAGTTCATCTTTCTCTCTCTCTCTTAAAAGAGCTCTTATATCTCCACGTCATTCAGAAAAAAAAAGTGGCTTGATTGGAACGCCGAGAATATGACGAGTATCACAAATAGAGGGTAATGTCGAATAGTGTAGAAAAGACAAAAAAAGAAAATTGTCCCACCAATTCATGGTGAGGGATATCGTTTGTTCACCATCTGTCCGCGCCACTTCATTTGGCCACCCGTCCGACGCCGAGCCTGCCCAGTCTGACCGGTGCCTGAGAAGAAAATTCTTTTAAAACCTTTCGTAAATTCGTTTCTTTATACAGTATGGAACGCCTCAAAAGGCACCATAGTGGAACACCTTAGTCGATTGTCATTCGACTAGGAATTTGGGGCTTCACATCTTGAAGGCTGATCGAGTTGAGGTCTGGCTTCTCACTGATCTTCCTCTTGGCGTTCAAATAGGGCTTTAGACCAGCTCCAAAGTTGCGCATGCAGACGATGGCGTTGGCAATTGTGAGAATAATCAGGAGAATGGTAATGACAGCAAAGGCAGTTAGAGACTTGCGCACAGCAGCGTAGGACTCCTGGTAGGCGGGCTGGTAGATTCGAACCAGCTTGAAAATGAAGTAGCTGAGACCACCGAGGAAGAGAATCATGATGGCGACCATGCCAATCTTGTTCTCCTTTCGGGTAGTCCAGGCAGCACCAAGCAAAATGAGGATGGTGATGGGGATGGTGACGATGGTCAAGTAGAATTCGGGATCACCCTTCTGGGCGACAACGACAACGAATTGAACGATGAAGCCGAGAAAGAAGAAGAAATCGAACTTAAGCAGAGCAATGTAAATCTGTTACACAAGTTAGATTGACAGTTAGAAAACAAGATAGAGAGGGGACGGGGGATGCAAACCTGGTAATGAAGGAATCGCTTCTTCATGCGATAGTCGGCACCGATGTTCTTCAGAATATCCCAGGCATACTCCTGGTAAATCTTCCATGCGAGGAAGCCCATAGCAACTGTGGCCACGGCAATGACGGCAGGGATAACAATAAGGAAAGCGTCAATGTCCTTCCAGAGGGTTTTGGAGGTGATATCGTCGTCAAGAGCGCTGGCCTCCGCCAAAATATCGATGGCCTCGTGGATCTGGTCGACCTGAATCGCGGTGTAGACCATCAGGGCTAGGTTGGAGAAGCATACTCCGATGACCTGGATGGTGTTCTTCTGGCGGAGAGCGTCCCAAACCACGACTAAGGTGTACAAGAAACCGAAGATAAACAGAGTCAAGAAGGTGGGAATTGTCTTGTATTGGGACTGGACCTTGGCTGCATGGTTGTATTTACCTAGACTCGACTGGAACTTGGCAAACACATAACTAGGAAAAGTTAATACACAAAAGAATTCATCATCGAGCACAATGAGTTACGTACGCCTCAAAGCAAATGTTTAGAACGGCTTGGAGAAGCGAAACGATCATGAAGCAGGCTGGCCACTTGCTCTTCATGAAAGCAAATGTACCATTGTACGTGCTGGTACCAGGGGTGGTTGGGCTAATGCCTTCTCGATAAGCATAGCCTTGGTTATTCGCAGGTTCGACATCATAAGAGTTGTCGGGATAGGCAGGCTGATGAACTGGGGGTTGGTCGTAGGTTGGAGATAGGTCACCGTCACCATATGATTGATTATAGCTGTGCCCGCCATAGCCGTAGCCATTGTCGGTGCCAAGCAGCGACTTGCGGGACTCCAGCCGGGTAGCCACGTTGGACATAAGCGCGACTCCTACCGGGAGTCAAGGATGAGATATTTGGAAGGGTTGGCTGAGCGTCGGAGAAAGTATGGATCGACGGAGGAGCAATAAAAATGATGTTCGAAGCTTCGTCACTGGCAAAGGCGACAGGAAATCACGGTGCCGAGGCTGAATACGAGTAGACGCGAGTAGTGTTGGTGGATGATCGCCGCGCGTTGGGAGTACGTCGCAAGGGGGGTTGGCAGGTCGAGAGAAGCTGGAAGGAGACAATGAAATAATAAAAGAAGAAAAGAAAGATCGCGACAGGGTGAGGAAAGCGAGAGACGGTCGACGCTATCTAGGGGACGAGTTGATGGCCTTTTTGCGGAAGAGGATGTGGAGGAGGAAGCAAGAATGACCGGGGAAGAAATGGGGACAAGAGGAAAAAAAGAGATGAGAAATAGAAATGTCGGAGGAGGTTTTGGTTGAGTCGATGCTGAAACAAATTGGACAAGAGGACGGGACCAGTTTGGAGAAATGGGAGGAGGGAGACAGGGCTCAGGGGACGACGGCAAGCTCCACGCCCCACATCGAGGACCCGCCACACAGGCTACCTTCTGTAGGTACAGCTGGAGGTCTGCTGGGCCACTGGTCTCGCTGGGCGGCCTTTTAGTGGAGGGCTGGCCACTAAGGAATGAGGTGGCCCCCGAAAGGTTGTACTACGAAGGGGGAGGGGTCTGGGCCGGGGGGCTTGTCAACCTTGCTGTCACCTCTAATTTGTCTCAGAATTGAACCAGAACGAGGCAGAGACTGGGTGTTTGATTTTGAGATTGTGCTGCTGAGCGAGGGGATTTGAAGAGAGAAAGCAGAAAAAGATTACAGCATCAGTCGTAGCAAACACTCGAGAATCAGAGAAACGGGGGGAACTGGCGATGAAGGTGCATAGGTACCTGGACATACTGGAGCACCAAGTGCTGATCTGTTGTCAGCCTACCTCCCTAGGTACTTCGTCTCCAGTTGTCTGCTTTGCACAGCGTATTTAGGAAGATACGTAGGTACCTACCTAGGTACCTTGGGGGATTAGGCATGCTGGCGCCCCAAAAGTAAACAGCCCGCCTCTGTCTAAACCAAGCCACTAAAAGAGCTTGGCCATTACACAGGTTCAGCCTTGGGGAACGCCAGTTATTATTGATAGAACGAGATGAGGGAAGTCAAACATGCGGGATACGGTCGCGAAAGCAAAGCGTCCAATGAAAGAACTGCTGAAACCTCTGCACCAGTATATTGGGAGTGTATCGACAAGACTCCCATCATACGAAGCACGTCTGGGGCTACGAATCACAACACAAAACCTGGTTGTATCCGTGCCCCGTATCCGTACTTTTGTCATGGGTAATCACTTCCATGCCAAGCAAGTCACTCAGTACGGTTGAGAACAATCCGTACACTATTTAGCCCTGTCAGCCTGTTGATGACGGCCTCCGGTGGATTCCTGCAGGACTGCATCGATTGCACTGACTGTACCGACTGTGCCCAAGTAGGACGAGTAGGACGGCAGCGACGGGTAAGGGTCTCCCTATGGCATTCGTCTGAGTTCATGGTTGCGACGATCACCTTCGCCGACAATCAAATGTTGTTTTTTTAGCACGCCTGTCCCGAGGCCCCCCCACACACACACGCTCACACACATTTCGCACACACACACACCATTCCCACATCAAGGCAAAGGGGCTCTGTCCGTGCGGCAGTGCAAGAAGAGAGGCTCTGCTACAGGTACAATACCAAGAATTAGGGGTTGCCATAGGTTGGCTCCCCACTGCGCCTAACGCACGTCACCTGCTTCTGTGCTGGTGGACCTGGCTTCTTGGACAGGGCTCAGCAGGCCTCCTGGGTACAGCCACAATATTGACCAAAAAAAAAGGCTCCTCCGTCTATCCTAGTCTCAGTCATGATTATGACGGCATCTTGTTCATGGAGCCCGATGATCCAGCGCACTGGTGAGGGAGGGGCTTTGCCGTGCATTTTTGGCCCCATGCTGCCTTGCCCGTACTTTGTCTGTGCTACTGCGTTTAGCAGGTATTTCGGGGGGGCATACTCTCGCTAACGTCATAAAAAACACCACGGAAGAGTGCTCACCTCATCCGAAAGGAACCTGGAATCCATTATTTGGAAACCATCACCGATCCGTTTATTCAACATAATTCCGAAGAAAAGGAAGGGAGGCCGCCATCGCCACCGGTTCCATCGTCAATCACTTTGGGTTGGCGCATTCTCCCTTTTACCTGCAATCTAGTCCAGTCAGGTTTTTTATTTGATGCTATTCAGAAAATTACTCCAGATTACAGACCGACTACAGATTACATAGTACCAAGGTAAGTACCTAGAGTACGTAGCACTTTCAACCTGATTGAGTTGCTGCATCGCTCAACCAAAATGGAAGAAGAAAGTGGCGGTCGATAGTCTTCATCTAGACCGGGCTTTGGTCTCGTGCGACTCACTGAGGTGGCAGAACCTAAGGTAAACTAATCTGTATACACAACGCACATACCTTAGCTGGTAGGTAGTCTGGCAACCTGCCTGCTTGGTAGCCAGCCCTGCATCCAGGCCAAAGCGAAGGACAAAATAACCTTACATTTGGGAAAAAGGAAAAAAAAAAAAAAAGGCCATGTCCTACAGAGCGCAGCCACAGTTGCTACACGCTGCCGCAAACCAGCCAGTTGGATGCATAGACGATTATTTCGGAGAGAAAAATGCCCATTCTCACTGCAGGTATCTATTTGTATGATGATCTTGATGTTTCTCTTCTTCGTATCCAGTCACTGCCCGGGCTCTCCGAGACCCAGGAATTTCGGAAGAATCTGACCTGCACTTTGAAATACCACCTTGTTTACGGAGTAGGGATTCGTACAAATGCACATAACTACCCAGGTCATCTAACTGCGGGTATTTGTGCCCATCATCCATGTAACGCTGCGTTGACACTAACGTGCTGTACCGCATTAGCAGCACATAATTTTAGATGCCAAATTACATACCCTGGTAATCTGTACATAAAGTAAATGAAAGCCCGACCGGATCAACCAGGGTGCGGAGGGGGCCAGGTTGGAAAGGTCCTGGCGCGCCGCGTCAGACACGAGCACCAGCACCAATTCTCGTATAACAGAGATCTTCGCGAGAGGCCTGATGTAATCTCCAGTTATTTATCGCACAATAAAATGCAAGAGAAAAAAAAACCATCGTAGGACTGTTACGGTCATCGTCGCCGCACAGTTCATCTCCCCCCCTTCCTCGCTACCGTCAGGATAGGTGGATGACTTGAATCCGGACATGTGTTGGCTGGGTGGCGATATACTCCGTGTAATGCCCCCCCGTGTGACTGTTTTTGTCTCAACTTTTTGGAGATGCCGTGTTTGGATGATCAAGTATCATCTTGATGAAATAGGCTACAGCATGACCAGTTTTCGGTGCGCGCCTGCGTTTCTATCCAGTAATTTCAATACTACCTACCTCGTGCACATCTTCATTACCCTGAGTCTACCTATGCCCATTACCCACGCCCATTCCAGGGCACCCAGTTCGTACTGATTACCTACAGCACGCGGACGACAGTACGCAGACGACCGCTACCCGTTTACCTCGTTGCCAACGGTTCGTCAACGTTACAGGAGGCTCATGTAAGTAAACTCCCACCGTCGGTAACCTTCGCGCATCCAGCATACCAGAGGCGTCTCAGCTCCATGTCCCCAGCCGATGACCCGAATAAATGTTAGTGCATATACTTTGATTCTGAGTTTTGCCTTTGTCGCCTTGCAAAGGTAGAACTGAGATAAGAGGGGTCAGGGCTGAAGAGAGACGAAGAAAGGGAGAGAGGGGACCAATGGGTCATGCTCTCGTGGCTGGCTCTAGATCGAGCCGTTGGCTTTAGCGACTTGGCATGGGAAAAGAGTCAAGTAGCTTATTCCCCCTTTCATGACAAAATCCAGTCCTGCCAGCATAGGCTGCTATTTGTGTATTCTTTCCATAGGTTATTGCAGGTTGAGTACCGCCTCCACGACCAGTCATCGCTCACAAAAATAAATATGGGAGGCTGAATCGACGAGCTATATCCATAGATTCGCGAACACTGCTAGCTGCATGCACAGCCTCAAGCTTAAAATTGACAACGAGGAGAAGCCTCCCTACAGGGCTGAAGTACAAGCTGGGTTGCGAATAGGCACGACAGCATGTTTTGGTTACTGCAAGTACTGGTATACAACTAACTGCTTTATGCAGGCGGGCAAGCCACCTTGACTAGGATTCCATCTTTGACGGTGCTATCCCTCAAGGATATCGGGATTGGGAATTCTGGATGCCAAACTGACGTTCAAGCAAGCGAGGCATCAACTTTTCGGAGAGATAGTAGGACTTTGTTTCGGCCATTGACCTATTTGAGTCGAGATAGGGCCTAATATTCCCTCATTCGCTTTCTGATGAATCCGTTTTGATATGTCCAACCTGCTCAATCCGATGCACAACGCTTCCATCTTCAGCTCTAGCCTCGATTATCAAGGCCGTTAGGTGTTTACCGTAGACACACCCAGAATCCAAGCCGAATGTGTATCTGACTCCTTGAACTACCTGCCCATCTTCCTGACCTCTTTCTCTGATGTCAACAAGTGGCTCAACTTGTAGTCCGGCCTTGGCATCATGGCCATATACGACAGCTATGCGCTCAGATGAGTCTTGCAGCTTGTTTTGCCTTCGGTTCCATGCCTCTCTCCACAAGTCACCATCACTAGTTTCGATAGGAATCGCTGTCTCCCTCAGTCCCAGTGTTTCGAAACTGCTTTCTAGACGCTCGGTTGTAGCAGCGAGCCGTGTCAGCTCCTCATCCATCTCCTCGTCAGTAACGGGCCAGTTGGGAGGCTGTCCTCTGACTCGCTTCCTGGCAGCCTTGATCAGACCTTCACGAAGAAGATCGCTGTCGAAGTCGTCGGGAGGGTAAACCAGACTGCGCATATTCATCACTGCCCAGGGATCCTGCCTGTCAAGCGAAAGACCAGGAACCAGGCCGGCGTGAGCAACAACAACGGACCCGGAGTTCCACGGAGGCTGGGTGGCGTTGACAAAGTGCCCGAGGTCCAAGATGATGGGTAAAGAGGCCAACCAGGAAAGTTGACTTTCGGTCAGAGAGGTGGCCGTTTCAAAGTCGCTGGTCAGGAGATTGGGGAGCACTTCATTGCGCTCACGGGCTTGGTACGGGTCCCGGTTGGCAGCAGCACTTGTATCTGCGCTTATTAGAGTTTTGTCTGTGGCCGTTGGCGGTTGAGATTCCCACCCGAGAGCGTCTTCTCGTCTGACCTTGTTGCACTTCAACGCTTCAACGGCTATGAGAACACGGTCTTCATTGTTACCCTTCACAGCAACGGCACCAATATCCATCGCATACTGCACCACACCGGGGCTGTCGGGACCCTTATTGACCAGGTCTCCGACAAGAATGACATGATCGCCGGCTTCTTTATCAAAGCCAATGTTGGTCAGAAGCTGTTTCAGTTCTGCCAGATGGCCGTGAATGTCTCCAACAATAATGAGCCTCCTCGTTCTTTTATCTCCTATGTGTAGCTGTCCGGAGGCCAGTGTTGGCGATGAGTCAAGTCCGGGGTCAAACTTCTCGATAGCCTTCCAGCCATCGATTCTTTTCGGGGTGCTCGCGTTGGCCCAAAGATTTAGGTTCACCGGACGGGATTGTCCCAACGATTGCCGGTCTTCCTCATTTGCAGCTTGTAGCGATGTCATGGTTGAGCGAGGCAGAGCCAGGTCTGTCAGTTGCGCCGTCCACTTGGACGACTTTGTGACCAAGTACGTAACTTGCTGCACCTTGATTACAAGGATTCAACATGTACAATCAGTACGGAGCGCTAACCAGATCTGGGAAGGCGACCTGTGAAACACCAGGCCGCAGTACAAGAAAGGGTCTTTCTTGGTGGTGGACAGTATCATGACAGTCTTCCTTGATATCACTTTTGTAGAATGTGAGATACGGATCAGAGGTATGGTAGCCGTAGTGTCGCTGGATGGTGTTGGCCACCATTGCTTTTTACGTCACATCTACAATAAACAAACAGCCTGAAGGACTACCATTTCACGGATACAAGGTGGAAAATTTGAATTGAACTTGAACTATTTGACCACTATCAATGACTATTCGCCATGGAAAATGACTCACCAGCCCACTCAGCAGGTATATTCTCAAACGTCGTGCGCATTGCATCGGAGTTTAGTATTCTCCACGAGGCATTCGAAGTCGAGTAACATTATCCCATTTTTCGTAACGAGAAAGTTGTATCGGTTCACATCCCCATGTAAAACTTCCAGTTTGTAGAGTTTCCCGAAAGCTGTTTCGCAGGTGCTCAGATCTTGAACGGTCCATTCCTCGTTGCAAGAAAGAGCAGGCAGGGACTGAATAGATAATGACAGCGTATCTCTATCAAAGGGTTTAAGAGAGATGGTGACGTATTTGACTTGGTTTCTGATTTGTAGTCGGTATTCGCTTTCAAAAGAATCGGCATCATCTACTTCCATAGACAGGATAACCGGCAGCATCGGCGGGTTCGTGTCTTGGCCTTCAGACATTTCTGCCATGGGCCACTTACTAGAAGGTCGTCACGTCAGCCAGAGATGTCCAAAGAAAAGCAGCATCCGCACATTGACTTCACCGTCCCCAGCAATTCTTCGCTTTTGTTTTTATGCTTCAAAAGACTGGTTTACTATCAAGACACTTCACGTGATTCAACTACTCTTAAAACTCACAGGGTTTGTTGGAAGTGCTGGCCGGCTTTCCAAATTGGCTCAGCAGCGGCTGCTGAACACCTGGCCGACATCTAACTCGTACTACGGCCTGCCGTTGACAATACCCGCACTGCAATCCTAAACAACTCTGAAGTTGGGAAAACCTGGCAGATGCTTGAGGTGGGAAACTCATGAGACCAAAACAAAATAGACAGCGTGTCGAGGCCCGTTTAAAACAGCGGCACGCTCCAGCCACATCCAGCGGGCTGAACCCGGCATCCTCGGTTGTTTGAGTATGGTAAATATAGTTTTGTAGAATAGAAGATAGATAAATTGTGAATATTTCTTTAGATATGAAGAACTAAAAGATCATGTAGAAATAATATTGTATTATGTTATTTAATATAAATATATACTAAGTAACCAAGTCATTAAATTAAATTTTCTTTGTTACTTAGAATATATTTTTCTTGATTAATTAGATTACGTTTTCTCAGTTCATTAACTTATGTAGGATTCCTCAACCGAGCTGGTTAGTTTTGCACAGTTGAGCTGACTTGGTTATCTCGGCAGATGCACGAACTGGTACATCATTTCACAATTCATACCGGCATTTGGGGGAGGTGAATGGCGGACTTTGGTACTCTCTGGCTCTGCTTGTAGAGATGACTTGAGAGGGTCTAGAGATGTCGACATACTGTCGGGTAGCCGTCCAGAGGGCAAATGAGATATGCAAGGCCTTTGAAGTAGTTATTTGTGAGTGGACAGATTCTGTCCTCGGACGACGTATTTCTAAGCAACGGGGGGATAGAAAAGAAAAATATGCAACACAACACCAGTCAGGGTAAACCAGGTTGCATCGTCCTTATCGGTACTTTTGTCGCAGGATAGGCATTTGCCAAAAATAAATAACTCAGGGGATGTGATAGTTGTTGGTGTTTCTGGTTCACTTGATTTTCTTATTGCAGATAAGTATTCAGTCATCCTAAAATTCCTTGACCATCCTCCAGTTTCCTTCTTGTAGCGCACTCTTCAAGTGGTCTCTCAATAGACAACAGAAAATCCAAAACTGAACAGAGTCGAAATTTGCTCAGATTTGACCATTATTACGCAACTTCAGCTATCATCTCACCGGAACAAATCGGCCCCCGCTCGCGGCCCCGGAATTGCCCTCAATGGGACAAACTCCTGTGTCCCCCCAATCAGGCCATGACTGGTGATGGAGTCAGCCGTGATCCATCGCTAGATACATAGACGGACCAATAATGCTTCTTCCTGCCTTCTACACGACCGTTGTTTAGCTACATCCTCTTCTTCAAGTAACAGCCAACGTTGAGCTCTTCTCTTTCCATGGTCTCTCTCCCTCTCAATTGATTTTCATACTTTATTTTTTTTATGAACACCGCGCCCGTAAACCACTCCTGGAACTTGGAAATCAAAACCACCGCAGTCTGCAGACCAGTATACATGCTCCTCGCAACCCGACCCGATGGTATTGAACGATAGACTCAACATAGCCCGAATCGCCATTATCGGTGCTGGGCCCAGCGGATTAGCTGCCGCCAAGTAAGCCATGTCCCTTGCTCATGTCTGTGTGTGCCACCGTCCAGATCCTCTGACAAAAGCCCTCAAAGATATCTCCTCGCCGAGAAGAAGTTCTCCAAGGTCCAGCTCTTTGAGCAGCGATCTACTCCTGGAGGAGTATGGAACTACACTGCGTTGACTCGGGAAGAGGGCTTCACAGTACCTCGGACAACCCCCAGCTACATCCCAGACCAGGCCATTTGGTCCAAGGACGGAGGTCCAGTCGAGTTCATATCGCCAATATATGACCAGCTGGAAACTAACATTCCTCAATCTCTCATGTGCTATTCGGATACCGCATTCCCTAAGGACTCTGCCCTGTTCCCTCGCCACAACGCTGTTCTACAGTATTTGAAGGACTACGCCAAGGATTTGACGCCTTACATTTCATACCAAACCCAAGTTCTCAGCGTAGAGAAGCCTTCATCGGAGCGCAATGCACCCTGGCAGATTGAGGTCCTCGATCTGAAGACGAAACACACCACGAAAGCAGAGTTTGATGCAGTCGTGGTTGCTAGCGGTCACTACAATGACCCTTTTGTCCCAGATATTCCCGGCTTGGCCGAGTTCAATAAGGCGTACCCCGGAGCTATCTCTCATTCCAAGTACTACCGCCGTCCAGACGACTACAAGGGCAAGGTATGTAGACAGCCAACCCGTACCCATTCAACTCCTGCAAGTTATGCTAAAGCCATCCCAGAAAGTCATTGTGGTGGGAAATTCAGCTTCCGGAATCGATGTGAGTGCCCAGTTGTCCAAGGTCGCGCAAATTCCAGTATTGGTGTCAGAAAAGGAGAAGCCATCGGCAGGCCAGCCTCCAGGGGCAAATCTGTGGGTGACAGTTGTACCAGAGATTGTCGAGTTCCTCCCCGAGCTGCGCGGAGTTCGTTTTGCAAATGACTTGGTGGAATCAGACGTTGATGCTGTCATCTTCTGCACCGGCTTTCACTACTCGTACCCTTTCCTCAAGACCTTGGATCCTCCCATCGTCGTCCCAAATGGAAGCCACGCTGCCCATCTCTGGGAGCATATCCTCTATGCAGCTGATCCCACCCTGGCATTCCTCAGCGTCCCACAGCGCATCGTCCCATTCCCAATTTCAGAAGCTCAAAGTGCCTTGATCGGCCGTATTTGGTCCGGACGCCTCGCCGCTCCCTCAAACGCAGAGATGGAGTCATGGGTTGAAGACCAGCATAGGATCAAGGGTCCTGGGAAGGCCATTCACATCATGTCATTCCCTGAAGACGTCGAGTATATCAACCGTCTGTTTGACCGTACTGGTACAGCTACTAAAGCTCCAGAACTCGGTTTAGAGAATGGTGGAGCTGGCAAGACTCCCCCATACTGGGACATGGAGAAGAGATGGGTTCGTGAACGAGTGCCCAAAATCAAGCTTGCCAGTCGTGAGGTTGGAGAGCGAAGACACGAACTGAGGAGGTTGGAGGAACTAGGCTTCGACTATGGCGAATGGGAAAAGTCTGCTGAGGACGCTGAGTAGATGTTTCGTGCTGTATGCAGCAAAAACAATGATTGATGAAAATGGTTGAGGAAGGAAAAATGATCACGATTTGCATCAGAGTTTTATAGAACAAATATATCAATCATAGTGAATTAAAGATAAAGTTTGAAGGGGGAAGTCGTTTATTAAACCCAGTGTTATGTCTATTTCTCGTACCATTACGCCATTTTTGTTGAAAATTATGATACACAACTAATCAATATGATCCATGGGAGCTTCTTCTTGAGCATAACCCCAGGACAAATCTTCGTCATTCGAGAGGACCACGCAAATCTGCTTATATTTAGTTTGGAGAAGTTTCCTTCTCCTGTTCGTCAACAGCCCTTACGTGGACCGTCTTCTCCTCTTTGTTGGACTTGAGCGACTTCAACCCAGTCTGGTGCTCCTTGTGATCCTTGCTCAGGTTCACCTGCTTGATGAACAGGCTGATGAACAGGCCCAGGGCGGCGAAGCAGGTGTAAACAATGTACATGGTCTGCAAGCTCTTCCAGAACGCCGTCTTTGCAACTTGGCCATCGTGCCCAGTCAGTTTCCCGACCAGTTGGGTGCTTCCCGCAGCATTAGATCCAGACAGCAGCTTAGCCAGCTCTGGGCCCAACTCCCTCTCTAATTTGGGATACTGCTTGTTCATTTCGTTGTTGAAGATGACACCGCCGACCACGACAGAAATAGATGTGCCCAACTGTCGAATAAAGGAGAAACTGGATGTAGCTGAGCCAATGTCGCGGGGTTCAACATTGGTTTGTAGGGCAATCAAAGGAGCTTGGAAGTTGGGGCCGACGCCAATGCCTGCAATGATCTGGAAGACGATGATTTTGGCCCAGTTCGCTCGGGGCTCGAGGTCGATGAAGAGGCCAAAGCCCAACACAAGGACAACGAAGCCCGCGACGATGACGAGCTTATACATACCGGTCTTCCTAATCAAAATGCCGCTTCCTGCGGAAACAAATGACAATGCAAGCACGTAAGGAAGAAGGTAAACTCCGGAGAGCAGAGATGAAGCGCCAAGCACACTCTGATAGTAAAGAGGAAGCCAGTAGCTGCCGGACATGAAGGTGAAGGCGTGGGTAAACGCAATTCCATAGGCGGCAGCGCTGTTTCTGCTATAGAAGAGACGAGGGGGGATGATGGGATACTTGGGAACCTTCCACTCATAGAGGAGGAAAAGGCCAACAAGAAGAATGCCAAAGACGATGAGACAAATTGTGGTCGCCGAATCCCAAGGGAAAGTGACACCGCCAAACTCGAGGCCCAGGAGCCACATGATGGTACCGCCAATGATGAGAACACTACCAGCCCAGTCAATGGCAAGCAAACCCTCCTTCACAGGTGTCTTCGGGTTGTGTAGCTTTAGGAAGAAGACGAGGATGAAAAAGGCTACACCTGAGATGGGCAAGTTGATATAAAAACACCATCGCCAAGTCACCTTGCTAGTGAAGACGCCACCGAGAATAGGTCCAACGGCCGATGCCAGTGCCCAGACCATGCCCAAGATGCCAAAGTACATGCCACGGTTTCGCATCGAAAAGAGGTCACTGACGGCAATGTTGGGCAAGACGATGAGACCTCCGCCACCGATTCCTTGAATGGCTCGCGCGGCGATAAGCATGGACATGTTTCGACTGAGGGCGCATATCAAAGAGCCAACCCAGAAAATGACTGCGGCAGCAAGGATTACGGGCTTGCGACCAAAGATATCAGAGATTTTGCCCCATGTTGGGACGAAGGCAGCATTGCCTAGAAGGTAGGCACTACCAATCCAAATATATCCAGAGCTAGAGTGAAACTCATTGGCAATAGTAGGAATGGCTGTAGTGATGATGGTCATGTCCAAGGCAGCAAGGAACAAGGCTATACATAGAGCCGCCATGATAAGGAACGTTTCCACGTTGGTGCGGCTGGCCTCAGGTTCACTGGGCTTGGGACCTGAGTCCGGAGGCGCATCGGCCGGGGAGCTCTGAACATTTTGGGTCTCTGAGGTCTTCACGGAAGTATCCGCGTCTCTCTCGACATCGAGGGTACTGTCTGTACTCGGCCTCCTCTCCATTGAGGCGGCCATGGTGACTAAGTGGTAGAGAGAGGCGTATGAAGCTTGGTGTGGATAGCTCTAACCATCCAAGAGAGGGGCCAGGATCTATGATATAGTCGCGTCGGAAGGCGGCGCGGGCCGGCTAGTTATTTTGATTTCTCAGCAAGTGCTGTCGTAATTGATAAAGGGGATGTCCTAACTACAGGCTTTCGTTGGGCTGAGAGCAGCTGGAGTTTTGCTTATAAACATAGATATGCGAAAGTCAGGTTGTAGTGTCACGGTCATCTTTAAAACCTTCCACAGAAACAAACAAACCCACCCTCCCCATCTCCTCTTGTTAGAGCCTTCGGAGTTTGCAGAACGCGAGGCGAAAGCGAAAACCTCTGACTTGGAGCTATTCCGAGCATCGGCTACCCGGCACAACCAATATTGGCCCAAGGCCGTTTTTACCAGTGAGCTTTCCATAACCTAAAGCCGATTCGGGCGAGCGTTAGGTAAGGCGAATGGAAATGATGTCTGCTTGTGGAGGATTGCTGTGGAGACGCAACCTCTACAACGGCAAGGGGGGTCTGAGGGGCGACTAATTAGATTATTGCCGGTTCGTAATTCCGAAGACTTTGGAGCTTGCTTCATGCTCCAAGATGGAGACTAGTGACTCTTCACCGTGGTTCGGTCGGCTTCGGATGTCCGCCTGATGCCGCTCCGGGCTTGGTATTCGTATAAGGTTCTGACGGTGAATTCAAGCCTCGGACTGCCTTGTCATTGGCCTGATGGAGGATCCCCCATCGTTCTCCGAGCATCTCAATAAACCTGCTGGACTTTGTCATGCAACCCAGAAAGTTTGTCCGTTACTGGTTGTTATTGTTGTTATCGAAGCCAATGCTGATGAAACATGTATACTATGTAACTCGCTCAGGTCGATCATAGTAAGCGGTTACCACTAAGACGACTCACCCTAGCCTCAGCTCGTCAAATTGAACTCCACAAACGGTCCCAAGGCAGGAATTAGTTCTTTCGGCCGATAAAGGATGGAGAATTATCCGGCCGTAAGCACTAACTTACTGAAAGGGGTCAAGGACTTCTTCGGAGAGAGAAAAATGTGAAAAAAAAAAGAAGAAAAAAAGAACCACGCCCTCAAACACGCTGCCTGTGAAGTGTAGGAAACTCTCTACTATGTAGATTTAGCAGCTCATCCCGCCGGTTTCGACATGGAACTCACGGAATGGCTCAGAAATGTAACCACCGATGGAGCATGGTTTGACTGGTCTGACTGGTTTGCCAGGTTTCTGATCAGACAAGATATCTGCTGTACCATTATTTTGTTTTCAGCTTACGGCTGGTTCAAATAACATAACGCCTCTTCCATATCACACAAATCTAACACTTCGTCCGAGTAACTCCCAACATGCAAGGCATGGCAAACAACTAAAATCATCAATCTCAACTAGAAGATCTTAGTAATACTCTCCCTCGAAATTACACTGTTCTGCCGTTCATCGCGCTTGACCCGGAAAAAACTGTCACAGAAGTCACTACACCGCATATGTCGAAGGAACTCTTCGTCGTGGGTGATGACAATCAACTGGAAGTTGCTCTGAGCTTGGCGAGCCTTGATTATCATGTGTAAACTCTCGGCCAAGCTTTTGATGTTGTCACGATCAAGGTTGGTTGTGGGCTCATCAAGAGCAATAAGACCGCAGTTGACACCAAACGACTCAGCCAGAGCTAGGCGAATGATGATTGACGCAAGAACCTTCTGACCAGCAGAACAGCGACCACGCATATCCATTTCCGTGTCCTGCTTTACCATGCAAAGCCGGTAGTTATAATTTCGTTTACCAGTGTTTGACTCATTGTCAGATCGAATGAGAATGGTGTCGATGTCCGTTCCCTGATATGTGCTCTGCCAAAGTTCACCGGCGATCCGGTTTATCTCTGCCATCTTCAGAGAGTGAAATTGCATGACGGCCTTGTCGACTGCCGAACCGCACTGAGCTAAATCTTCAATGGCAGCCTTGGTCGTTTCGACACGAATATGCGATTCACGGTACTTCCTCTTCGCGTCCTTGTAATCCATTTCCCACTCCTGTAACAGGCGTCCTAGTTCTTCATCTTTGGTCTTCATTGAACCCATAACGGAGCCACGATCAGCAAGGAGGCGATTGTAGTGGTTTTCATGAGACCGAGCCTCGGCTTGGAGACGTTCGTAGTCCTCATCGGCATTGCGATCTTCAAGCTCGGAAATGTCCTGGCGAACGACCTCCAACATGCGAAGATGCTTTCGGTAGTTGAGATTATCGGTGATATTCTTTTTTTTCCGATCCCCGTTGTCAATATCTTGCTTGAGCTGATTGGTGCGAACAGTGAGATCTGTAATCTCCTTTTCGGTACCTGCAATACCTTTTTCAAGGTTCGTGATAGCTCGCTGGTTTGAGGCAAGGTTTGAAGGACCACCACGATCGATATAATCTTGGATATCGCTATCCATCATTTTTATTTCATTGACTGACGTTGCAACAGCATCACGTGCCTCGACGATGACTTGTTCTTTGGACCGACCACGTCGTAAAACTTCATCTCGGGCAGACCTGGCTTCGTTCATGCTGGGTTCAATGTTCTCAAGGTCTTCATCCGCACGCTGTATCACCTCGCGCTGATGAGAATGTTCTTCCTTTAGGGATGTAATCTGACTTTGAATATCCTTCTTCTTGTCCAGCTGACCACTAGCGCGGCTGATCTTGTTTCTCAACTCACTCTTTTCCAGCTCTAGAGAGTTGAGTTGGTCCTTCATACGCTGTCGATCGCTGGTCAGCTTCGAGATGTGGCTCTTGAGACTCCGCATCTGTTCAGAGATGCTCGCTTGGAGTTCATGGATCTCATCCGGGCTTCGTAAGGAACCGCCAGACATCTGCTGAGACATGATACGATCAACCTGACTCTCAGATTCACTTATATCCTTCACTGTCTGGTTGATGCTTGAGACGGTCTTGGACATGTCCTCCAAGTCCCTTTGCTTCTCCTCTTCTAACGAGACACTTGAGTTTTGCTCCTCCATTTGTCGCTCTAGAGAATCAAACTCGCTTTCGATAGCTTTGCACTCATCCCGAAGTGACGGAATCTTGGCAGACAGTCGCTCATAAGTATCGAAAGCAGATCGAACGGAACGCAGCTTTTCTAAGCTTGCCACAGACTCTTTCAAGTCCTTCTCCACTTCGATCTTTCCTTTTGGATCTAGATTCTTTTCGATCTTCTTGCTCAGCCGGTCAAGACTAGCGGCTTGATTGTCATCGAAGTGTCGGTCACATAGGAGACACTTTCTCTTCGCCTCGAGCATACGCTTACACTTGTTGTAGTAGTCCACTAGAGCGTCAAAAAGACTCAGCTCGTTTCTGAGGTCCTCAACCTGTTGCTCCACCGCAGAAACTTCTTCTGGATAGTCTTCGACGATAGAGTTGTCTCTGACAATCTGAAGCGCATCGACAACTTGCTGCTGGCAGCTTGTAGATTCTTTCGTACTCTTTTCCAGCATCTCCTTTGCATTTCTCAACCGGAATTCAACCTTCTGTTGCTTTTGCTTGGTTTGATCCCGACGCTTTTGAGCTTCCGCCACAAATTTGTTCTGTTCTTTAAGAATGGTCTGAAATTTATCATCCAGCGTTTCCGGTTGCCATTCAGTGCCAATGGCCTTGTCCAGTTTCTGTTTCCATGTGCTTGTCAGGGTATCAAGCTTGCGCTTCCGATCCACCAGCTCTTTTTTCCTCAAGTCTAACTGGGCACGATCAGATGCGAGACGAGTGCACTCAACAAGCTCTCGACCAAGTTTCTCGTTCTCGTTCTCATGTTGGTGTAGCCTGTCGTTTTCCTCTGATATCTGGCGATCCCAGTCTGAAGCCTCAAAACTTTTCTGCACTGTTTGAAAAGTCGTCTCAAGGTCTTCCAGTTGTCCGTCTAGGATGGCTTTCCCGCCTTCATCCACGTCAATCCTCCCAGCCTCATTCTGAAGAACACTAGTACGCTTCTCTATAGCGTTCATCCGTTGCTTTGCTGAGACTCGATCCTGCGTTCGAGCAGCTTTTCGACCTTCCAGTTCGGTGATGACGCTTGTGGCAGTATCCAGTTCGGCTGAGTTCTCTTTTTGTAGTCGTTCAAGGTCTCGTTTCTTGTCCCCAAGAAGTTTCTGAAGCTTCTCGTTGAAAGATTTGACAAGTTGATCGTTCAGTTCCCCATCAAAGCCTGAGAAGTCATAGGTCTGTGCAGTTTCTTGAATGACCTCCATGCGCATCTTGAGCTGGCGTTCATACTTATCCTTATCAGATTGATGCTTTCCTTGTTCGGCAAGTCTCCCTGAGAGATCCTTTCGTGATTGGGCAAGCTCTCTTTGCAATTCGTTGTATTGCGATTTGTTGCTGTCTGCCTCATCTTGCAGATGACTCATGCGATCCTCATAATGCGCAAGGTTATTCTCGAGGGATGCGTCGTCATCGTGAAGTTCTTCAATGGTTGATTTGAGTTCTCTCACTGCATCCTGTCTATACTCAAGCTGTTCTCGCTTGTTGTTGAGGTTATGAACAATTTCAAGGTGGGTGTTTGCGGTTTCGCGGATGCTCCGGATCTTGTCTTGAGTTTCTTCCATGTCGGTAGTGATAGATTCACAAGTCTCGCGGGAGGATTCAATCTCTGATTGAAGTGCTTTCATTCTCTTCTCAGCTCGTTCGCCTCTGTCCTTGTTGACCTTATTGTGAGCTTCGTCGTTTTGAAGTTTACCGAGCTGCTCAACCTGTTTCTTCCGAAGAACCTTGAGGTTGTCGATGGCTTTAGTATACTTCATAGCTTCAAATATTTCATCGAATCGTTTCTTGAGAGCAGCAGGCTCGCTTAGGGGCCAGAGAGACTCATCTTGATGGCAGAAGATGACGGCATCGAGGATAGCGGGAGAGACACCTAATCGTTCGGGAATAATTTCGTCGAGTTGCGCCTGTCGTGTCGATGCAGTGGTACGTTCGCCGTTATTGACTACCACGAGCGAGCAGTCAAGTGTCTTCTGTGATCGGGTTGTCTTCTTGACAGTGAGCTGGAGACTTCGGGTCGCGACATGTTGACGGTCATTAATCGACCGGAACTGTAGCTTCACTTGGGCCATGACCTCCTTCTCGCCACAGAGCTATGGAGCATTAGAGAAAGTACAGACATCACTATCGACTAACAAGGGGATTCCGGTCTTACCTTGGGGTCATGGATGAAGGCGCCACCCTTGCTGTTGGGAGGCAACTCGCCGGTGGTCGCATACTTGAGACACTCGATAATGGTGGTCTTGCCAGAGCCATTGTAGCCTACAATGAGGGTGAGTGGGGTGTTGAATTGGATGGCTTCTCTAACCGCTGGGCTGAACGAGCGAACACCCGAGATGGACAGTTTGTCGATTTTCGACATGGTGGGTGACTACGGCATAGATGAGGAAGTTAGCGAATGCAAGCCGGTCCCTGCTAGACTCGCCAACCGCGTGGATGTGAAATCTAGAATTTGAGGACGGGATGCGCGCGATCGTTCGGACTGTGGCATTCACGGGACTCAAGGTACCTCTAGGCAGTGACGCGACGAACAATGTGCGACGCGCTTGGAGGGCAAGAACGAGTATGCGTTCTCACGTGAGCTTCCCGTCAGGTAGCTTCCAAGCAAGACGACAGGTACTCCGTACTAGTAATCCAAACACACCACCTAACCAACATTGGCCCAAACTACTGCGGTACCCAGGTAGAAATACCTATAGTGCCTAAATATCCTGTTCTAGTTTAAGGCAACTTATCCTTGGTCTATCCGGGAGCCATTGCAGGACTAGTCCGCAGGCCACCCACAAGTTTGTTTGCGAATTACTGTTACCTATTTAGGTACATTGGCTGATGAAGTCCAACCATTTATAGAACTAGAATTTGAGATATTGAAAAGAAGCAAGTACCTGTACACCTTGCCGTTTGTGATGGGTGCTTTGAGCCCGAAGAATGTCGGCGTGGGTCACAATAGCGGCACACAGTTAGGTTTCGAGTTTGATCAAGTATTTGCTATACAATTTAGGCACCTTTTCTCAAACACCTGCTCGGATACTTTGTTGTTTGTACTGTACTATGACGCAATAAACGCAGAGTAAGACTTCTAGAGCTATCAGGCATCTCAGAAAGCAGGGCTTTCACAAGTTATCCTAGTCTCTTCAAAGACGATGCAGGTTTGGCAGGCTGGATGGGTGCTACCATAGTATGTATTCAAGGGTGAAGTGGCGGTGGTTATGAAAGGACCCTGGAAGTGCCAGGCGCAAGCAGCACGAGACAATCCACTCATCCACTGTGCCACTCCCCCCAAAAAGCGCCTACCTGCAAGAGGTAAGGAATTACTATGTAACGACATCAGCTTGAACAATTACAGCAACTGCTAATCCTGGATATCTTGGATGTCCTGTTTTCACTACTAACATGTGTACGTCAGCCAGCCAAAAAAGCCACCGCCACCGCCACCATAATCTTTCCAACGGTCAATCCCCCTACGGTGACATTTGGCACCTACTAAATTGAATACGCATTGGTAGTGAGGTCTGAGCGTTCCGAATATCCAAGGCGAAACAGCCATATCAAACCAGAGGGCTATGAACTAACTTACGTAGTATAGGGTTGAATAAGGGTCTGCCGCCTCTCGCCTCCACCTCTGCGTCCACACCACTACAGCATAAGCTGAGCTGTGCCTCTTGGTGAGTTAGTCTCTTCATATCACTGGTACCAGTCGCCCTAGAGCACCTTGAAAATGATGTATCAGGTCTCGGGCCACAGCTTGTAAAAGGGGACAGCCACTTACGATGGATACTCGGTAAAAAACCAGAGTCTCCTGAAGAATATGCTAGTAGCTAATCAATGCTGAGTGCATGTATCGGTTGTGGCTAAAGATTCTGCATGGGGGTCAAGCGAGACAAGCGACATTGTATCATGGTGGTTAGGTACCTATTTGCCGAGATATTTACCCAAGTATTTCGTGAACACCTGCCTCTACGTTGCTGGCTCCAAGTCGCTGGTGTGTTATGTCGGCCATTATTTGAATGAGGTTTGAACGAGGTAGCGGAAAAACCCGCTTTTACCGGGAGGTTTCCTCCGGAGGATGGGGCATAGCATGGAGCCCTTAACAGTCCTTGAATTTGACCCGTTGCCAGTCCCATTGGACTGCACCCACTATCTGAGCACGAGGCGGCCAGATGGCGCGGAAGTACTGTGAGAAATTGGCCTTGATCGCCGCAAGCCCATTTTGGTATGTACGGTACAGTACCTATTCAGCAAGCTGCCTACCAGGCTAGGTTGGTAGATTCGGGTCGGATTCCATAAGAAACGGTAGCAGCCAGGTTTGCCCGAAGTTAGGGTCTGGCCAAAGTTGTGCAACGTTTGCGTCTCATTTCATACGTCTGCTTCCCTTTTGCACACTGTCGTATTTCTGTCGTGTTATCTTCTTCACTTCTATCTTGCGCTCGTTCCAGGTGATTCTGGTCCCTGGTTACAGTCAAATCCCTGAGCAGTGTTGTAGGCATACATTCTATTGTCCTCTCCTTCGTGGGGTTTCTCCCTCTGCTCTTCTCCTTGCTCCCACACTCTCGCTTCTTTCTATTCAACTACCTCGTCTCATTCTTTTCTTTAAGCTGCGCCTGCTCTAGAGGAACTTCTTCTTGAGGGTTTTTTCTTTTTTTATTCTTTATTTTATGCCTTCTGACCCCCCTCCGAGTTTACGCTGCTTCTCCTTGCATTTCATTCAATCTGCCTGACTGATTGTCCACCAAGCACGTGCACTTGGTGGTAAATCCCGAAGCGACCTTGTGGACAAGGTAGCGAATACAGGTTGCGAACAAAGATTGCGACCTCAGGTTCCCTTTCTTTCTTTTATTGCTTTCTTTTGCTTCAAGGAAATACATGCTCCAGATACTCCCGATCTCTTCGCATCATTCTTGCCCAGCATTTATTTCATATTCTCGTCATCGTTTGCTTGATCCTTTCAGGTGACAAGTATCAATTTTTCCCGTCTGCTGCTAGTCGATTTCAAGGTCCAATTGAGCTTTGCCCACTAATAATAAGGTGCCGAGTTTACTGAGCTCTTGGTTGTTGTAAGGAGCTCCTTCGCCAATGCAATTATTGAATTCCCACATGAGAGACGGGAGCGGCGCCTCAAACATGTCCCACGGACCACCTCCACCTCCACCTCCGCCCCCTCCCCCTCCAAACCCAAGCTACTTTGGTTTCGCCAACTTCGAGATCCCGTCTTTCCATGACTTATCTGGCCAGGTTGCTTTCACCCTCCCGCCAGGAAGCTTCTGTGCTTCCTGACAGCCTCGGCAATCACCACTGCTAACTCTTTGCAGGTGGGCGCCGTCGCGCAGAACCAAGATTACATGGCTTTCGTCGATAACACCATGCTCGGCGCAATCGCCGACGTCGACGTGCCTATGACACTCGAGTCTGCGGACGACGCTGCTCTCAACCTCGATCTTAACGGGCCTGATGCTACCGCGACCGAAGAATCAATTGCGAGAGCCGAAAATCAGTTCAATACTGCGGACAACAATGTTCCAGGGGCTGGGCCTTTGCCCCCAGGCTCTTTGGGGCAAGCCAGCCAAAGCAGCAACAGTACACTCACCGAGTTCACCAAGCGCAGGAACTGGCCGGCAAAGGTGGTTGAGGAACTCAAGGACTTTCTCCAGATTCTGGATACCAACGGTCGAATCAGATATGCATCCCCTAGCATTCTCAATGTCACCGGCTACGCCACTGAAGAGATTCAAGATCGATTCCTCAAGGACTTGATACATCCAGATGACCAGGGAGTCTTCGTCGCCGAGCTCAACGAGTCAATCGCCTCAGGTCATCCCTTGCGTCTCTTTTACCGATTCAAGAAGAAGGATGGCGAGTACGCAATTTTTGAGACGGTCGGCCACGCTCATATTGCAGGAGCTCGGTTTGCTCCTAACCCGAACAACCAGTCCCCCTTTTGTCAGGCTGTTTTCATGATGTCTCGCCCGTATCCGACAAAGAATGCAGCTCTCCTCGACTCTTTTCTTGAACACAAGATTGAAAATGAGCGGCTGAAGCGACGCATCGCTGAGCTTCGACAAGAAGAGGAGGCAGAAGCCGATGAAGCTCAGAGGCAGTGGATTCAGAGTCAAGAGGCCCGATCCGACGTGGCCAGGTCGGAGGCCGGAGGGGGCTCATCAAATGCATTCATCAACCGGATCGACGGAAGCCATACGCCGTTAGAATTCAACCGGAACGCGTCTCTCACAAGAGAAAATCTCGAGGACGTTGCGGCTGGAAAACACCAAGATTCGTTACGGGATAAGATGGCCCGCTATGAAGGCTCATCACATGCAGAAACGATTGAGATGCTTACTGGGTTACGGTATATTGAAGGAGAGCGAAGTCGTGGTATCACAACTGGGAACGCAAGTCCGACGCTCATTAAGGGGGACGCCGGCATTGCAATCCCAATGGATCGAGATCCACGAACTGGAGAAAAGAAAAAGAAGCTCAAGACGTCGGAAGAATATGTGTGTACAGATTGTGGTAAGTTATTTTTTCTTTGCCTACTCATCCACTGGGGACACGAAAGTACTCACATATGGAAAAAAAAAAAAGGAACACTTGACTCGCCTGAATGGAGAAAGGGACCAAGCGGTCCAAAAACGCTGTGTAATGCGTGTGGCCTTCGGTGGGCTAAAAAGGAGAAGAAAAAAATCAATACCAACGCGACCGCCACACAACATCCTGTCACTTCGGATCAGGCCATGAGCTGAGAATGGTGTTTTTGTTACTGAACTTGCGATCTGCAAGGAGTATTGTATGACAATATGGAGAATCCATATTCACGTTTACGGCAAGCCTAGATGTGGATGATACGTGTCTGCCTTTGATCACGGAGTTATTAGGGAATGATTGTTTCCTTGTCTGGCATTTGAAAGGCGACCAGGGAATATACGAGACATGGGCGGCCCAGCCGGCGATGACTCTTTTCTTTTCATATTGCTTTCCTTTTCATCTTTTCTTCATATTTATATTTTTTCTTCTTCTTGTTTTTTTGTTCTGCGCTGGCCTTTCCAAGATGTTGCGGCCTGAAAGAAACGCTGCACGGAGTACAATGATACCTGGGGAAATGATGGGGCATAGGAGCACCAGAGCAGAGTAGTCTTGTAGGCCCCAAATGCGCCTCGCACACGAATTGACGCAGTTTGAACAAGTCCACATATAAACGTCCCGTCCGGTGTATCGATGATTGATTGTGAGGAGAAGTGTTCAACACTGCCACAATCCAACACGTGCAGTTAACAGAAGCGAAACATCAAAGCAGAAGGCAGCGTTCTTAAGGATCCACGACCTAGGATATGACCGAGGATCTGCAGAACCCCTGAAGAAGAGGGGCTCTCGCGGCGGAGCTTCAGCTGATCCAGGGGGGCGGCTTACCGACCCATACCCTTTCAGAGATGTGAACTGAGCGGACGGTGGTCTAGCCGTTGAGGCTTGGCGCGGGGTAGTAACGTTAGGTAGGGTATAGAGGTGGTTTCCAACGGGAGGGGTTTGCTGTGGAAGACGCAGGGCCAAACCTGGCCACTCAAGCAGCTGTCTGCATGTTTTCTCTCTCCTAAATCAGATTTGGTAGATATAGGTACGAAACAGATGGTAGAGGATTTTGTATTTGAGACAAGAGGACAAGGTCTCAAAGAAGCCTAGTTCTTTCGGAAACATCTGTCACATCACAAGTGATATCCATGATATGGACAGTGAATGATTTCAGCTATACAGGCTTGGGTCAGTGTGGGTGGGTGGGTAGCATTGCGCCCCTCAGTGGACTGAGCTTCAGCTGTGGAGGGAAAAGGAGCATCATTGGGGGTACACGCTCAGGTAAATATTTTAGACCTACCCAACATTGGGTACTCTCTTCGTAAATGTGCGAGTACTAGACAGCAACGACACAAGTGATGGTTATCATAAATCAGGAAGCAGCCATGAATGGAGACGAAAAGGATCCATCAGATAATTTTGGGGTTTCCCTCTTCCTGTTCATCTGTAGACTCTCATAGTCATAGTTTCAGTTTCTAGAAGCGTGTGGGATAAAGACCCTGAGAGGTAGCTCGAGGGATTGCCGGTACTGACGTACGGACCTTACCCAATAGACTAGGTACCTACCGCTCTAATTATTGCTCTATGATAGCGGGATCCACGTCGCCGCGTACTTGTGCGGGCCCGCCGTTCAAGACGTCACTTGTTAGGCCCTCCAGCACTAGGTTCCCTCAACACAGCTCTCAACTACCTAAAAGCTAAGCTACCTGTCTACCACCTAACCTCCTTACCTTATGGATCCTTTGCACACCAAAAGCCCTGTATACCGTAATTAAGCTAGATCTTGGAATCATGATGGTATCCATCCCAATCCTAAACACGTGGGGCTGCAGAAAAGCCATTGGTCTCAGCTTACGCAGTACATCGTAGTGTCTCAGACACTCCGAGACGCTTCAGACCCTTTATTTGAAGTCCCCCTCTTCCTCTTCCCCTCCCTTCTACCCCCCCTCTCGCCTCTCCCCCGCTATAACAAGCCACGCAATCCCAGCTTGCATATTCTTTCTGCACTTACTCTGTTCATCTCCCATTACATACATCCCCAGCTTCATTCTCTCAATAAGCCTGCAAAAAAATGGATAGCTTTGTGAAGATCGGAAGGGAATTTCTCGAGGAGAGGTCCGATCGCAACGGTATGCGTCATCTTCATTCTTCCCCTGTGCTCTCTGACCCCGCATATCGCCTGAACCCCGCCATATCATCATATCGTCTCACTTGTAGACTTGGCCCTCTCATGGGGCAGCAAAACCAACCCCCCGTCTTAACTTATGATTCTCGGTTTATTATCCCTACGTACCCTGATGGAATCTCTCCAAGCTAATAGACCATCAACCTCATATAGACGATCGCCGTCAGAATGACAATGACGACTACCCTCCACCCGGCGCCAACAGTCAGTCAAACCCTACCTCCCTGCCTCCCCATCTCTCCCCTTGGTTTGCATTCCAGAGTGTACTCGTTCTAACAAACAACTCCCAGAGCCTGCCGGTGGCCTGTCCAGCTTCTTGGGCAACCTTGACTTTGACGACGCCAAGGAGACGGCCAACAAGCACGCCGGCGATTCGGGTGACCGAAATCTTTTTGGCAGCGTCCTCTCAGCAGTGAGCCAGAAGCAGAACAAGCTTAGCGACGAGGATGTCGATGAGGAAGGTGAGCCTCCCGTCTCCTTGTTCTTATCTCAAGGCTTGCACCGACGAGCTAGAGAGAACTTTATGGAATTCATCACTAATACCAGCATTCAAGACTACGTCAAGAAGCACAAAAAGACCTACGATGACGATGACGATGGAGCTGACGAGCACAGCCTTGGTCCCGCTGCTGCCATGCAAGCTCTGAAGATGTTCAACTCGGGCGAATCTAATGGCAACAACAACCAGAGTGCCTTTGTTGGCTTGGCCATGTCTGAAGCTAGCAAGGTAATGAATTACCCCCAACATACAACCCTAGTCGATTCTAGACACCTCCTTTCTCTGAAAGTAGAAGCTGACTTGGGTGCCTGACTCTAGCTTTTCGATTCCAAGTCCTCCAACGACAAGCTATCATCCGGCACCAGCAAGAATGCAGTCGTTCAGAAGGCCGCCGAGGCCGCCATGAAGATGTACTTCAAGAGCCAGGGCGGACAGCAGGGTGGTCTAGCTGGTTTAGCCTCTAAGTTCATGTAATTAAATCAATACTTGGAACGAATCATGAATAATGCAGTTTTGTTAACAAGAGTCGTGGAATTTTTCAACCGTCCTTTTGCTGTAAGCGCATCAAATTGTTTAAAAGGAAAAACAATTAATAGGTCCTCCGCTGGCGATAACCTGTTGCCAATGAATACATGATAGCAACTTGACAAAGGCATGTAATAGAGTCCTTATGTCCCTCTCAAACTTCTACGCATCCGTTTCAGCCTTTACCCTCTCCTTCACGGCCGTCATAATATCCAGCCAGTCATTTGGTCGGCGGCGTCCGCCCTCAACACCGTTGTGCAAGTAGTCTTCGGCCTCGCGGGCCCATCCCAAGAGCTGTTCCTCGCTACCCCACTCCCCCGTCGCCATCAGACTTACAGGAATCTTGCCCTCGCCTTGTTCGGGGTCAATGTAGCCAACAGGGGCCGATGCCGAAGGTGTTCCAGTAAAGTTAGCCAGGAAGACATATTGTATGGCGTGGATCGACTTGCTGGTGTCGCTCATCCCGTACTTTTGGTCGCCAGGAACGATAGGCCAGCCAGGTATGGGAGTCGTTGGTGCCATGATAAGCAGGCCGGGGTGTTTCTGGAAGAGGAATGCCAGATGGCGCATAATGAGCTCTCGAAGCCCGTTGAAGCGAAGATAGTCGGCAGCAGGTGTTTTGGCTGCAACGGATAGAAGCAGCTTGTTCGCAGCGCCTACAAGTGAAAGCCAGTCAGGGGTTCGTCGACGCGCAGCTTCGGCCATCTCTGTGACGCAAATAGCGCCGTGGGCCAGTTGCGCTTCGGGGATGTAGGGAATGGAGATGTCGACAATCTCGTAGCCGCAGGTGTTGGCAAAATAGTCAACTGCCCTCTCACAAATCTCGGCAACACGGGGATCAGCCTGGTTCCACCAGTCTCGGTAAATGCCCATGACCTTCTTTGCTGATGGCTCAGGGGGGACAGACAAGGCGAAACGGCCTTGAATGGGACAGTCGGGGTTTGGTTGAGACATAAATCGATAGGCAATGGTAAGGTCCGCGACCGAGGCAGCTAGCGGTGCTGTCACACACAAAGTGTCTTTCATATACATGGTCCGATGGTGACCTGTCTTGAGGCCGTAGACGCCATTGAAAGAGGCTGGCACTCGCACGCTTCCGCCGGCATCGCTGCCAACACAGATAGGGACTATACCGACTGAGAGCGAAGAAGCTGCACCGGATGACGAGCCACCAGGGTAATACAATTTGTTGTGAAAATTCGTGGGCGTGCCCTGAGCAGCCTAGGAGAAAGGTTAGCGCTTCAACAACAATATCTAGAAAAGACAAGCGTACGTTACAACCACTCGTGTCTAATAATAAAGTATCTTGTCAGATTGGACCTCTTCCATGCCATGTTTTTAGGAAGGGGGACATACCTGACCCAAGTTCGTGCATTGCGTTCTTGCCAATGACAATGGCACCAGCTTCTTGAAGCTTTTGAACAGGCCAAACCGATTCTTCTTGCTCCTTAAAGAAGGGAACAGAAGGATTATACGCCATGCCATTATGGTTCGAGTAGCCTTTGACTGCAGTGTCATCCTTGACTCCAATTGGAACTCCATCCAAGATTCCTAGTTGCTTTCCGGCAGCCCAACGCTCCGTTGAGGCCCTGGCAGCCTCAAGTACAAGATGATCTTTGCCATGGGAGTCGACCCATGCGTTTTGGTAAAGGCTCTTGGATGTTGAGTTGCGGGTAATGAGAGGCAGAAGAGTCTCAACAACCTGAAGAGGCGTCACCTGACCTGTTTTGTACATTTCATGGTAGTCATTTACAGTATAGTACTTTGCTTCGTCGCGGACATGCTTGCTTTCGAGTAGTTCTTGGTCGAAGGGGAGCATAGGAGAGGTTTCACCGAGAGGGGTTACGGTCGGCTTGGTGCAGGTTAGCCCTTGGACGTGTCGTAACATTGGGGAAACGACAAATGCCATACATGGAATCTGTAGGGGATGTCCTCGATATCCGGAAGGTCCTTGATTACACCAAATCCGGCATCATTCCAGAAATACTGCTGGAGAAAGCCTACATTGGCGACGCTAGAGCACTTATCAGAGCTGAGATGGAAATATGATTATAAGAGAGTAAAAACTACATACAGATTTCCGCCGACAACCAAAGGAAGTCCTCGGAGAATTGGGAGCTTTTCGACTTTACGGCTGTACTTGATGTGAGGGCCCTCTTTGGGCTCAGGGTAGCCAGCAAAGGCGGTTGGAGGGGCCATAATGATATGGACTTTTTCGGTACACAAGAAAAACTTGGGGCTGGCGAGAGGGCTCGAGTAGAGGATGTATGAGACAGTGGATACTGTGCCAGGGAACTATCTCGAGCTCGATTTCACAGGGGAACGGAGCTGGATTGGAATTGACGATGGATGAGATTGTAAAGGAGGAGAGAGCGCTGTGGTAGAATGGAATTGGAATTCAACAGCTTGAATGATGCAAGGCAGAGAGCATGTGACAGATGACGGATGAATGAAGATGCGCTGCTCAACCTTACATACATACGTGCCGTGTAACACAATTCTGTACTGAGGATGATGGTGGAGAAGGGGAGGATGTCGCTGGAAGCTATGGGCATATTACTGTAGGTAAGGTAGGCAGACAACGGGGACGGGAGCCTCGCTCCTCTGCAGCTTCAGCTTTGCAGGTTCCCACTTACCTAGGCACATGGTAACTGGAGGCGGCGATCCAGAGGAGCGATCCCCCGCAAAGCTAAGGCCAGCTGGACGTAACCTGAGGCTAGTTACCTGAAGTTAGTTTGGAACGGTCCGACCAGGGGCCGAGGCTAATCCAAGCCAGGTATTTTAGTACCATTTTAGTTGCTGTTGTTGCTGTTGTAAGTACTCTGTGAATGGGCTGTGTCTTCAATGTACAAGTCTGCGACGGAGCACACATGTGCGAAGTAATAAGTAATCCTACTTGCCTACTACTCTGTACTACTCTGTACATATGGCGAGTAATTCTGGACAAAGTACATATCTCTGTTGATATCTCCTGATCCGACTATGTAATTCACCCCTGAGCAAAAGTTTTCCTTTCAAGAAAGGGGGCAAGTCAAGTCCCTTATTACGCCCCCATGCTTTACCTTCGTCAGAAACGTGCTAACACTATCTAAACTCACGGTGAGCCCTCGGTGAAGCTAGGTCAGTCGCCTTACGTCATCTCGATCAGCACCCACTCACCTCGCCCACCCGGCCGGCCCCGCGGTCCAGTACGTCACATGGCTATTTTCCCTTCAACACTCCTCGAACGGTCGTTCATGCCCATGATTTCATCTAAATCGTTGGGCCTGGCCTCTGTTTCTGAACACTACGGCGCCACCAGCCTCCAGATTGCTTGCGCCATCTCCCTGTGGTCTTGAGATCTCGCTGTTGATTCACTATTCCTTCCTCAAGCTTGGCGAACATTCCATCTCCCCCCACCCCCGCCATCAACAGCTTCGAGGCTGCCTTGCGATAGCCGAGTAAACCATCGCTATGTCACTCTTCAACGGGCAACTATATCCCGGCCGAGCGCTTGGATTTTTAGGCAAGTATTCATAATCTGCGTCATGTCATGGACTCAAGACCTGGCACTGACAACAAGGCTACCAGTACTCGGCGCCTCACTCCACGATGTCTTGACACGTCTCAAAGCCGAACCCCAACGTTTTCCAAAGCTAGAGCTACTCTATTCGCCCGACCACCCAGTTACTGAACCTGTAGGAATAGAACTGCCCGCCAACGGTGTCCGTCTGCGATTCGATGGACCAGAGCAGCGCTTGCGTCTGATCGAGGTTACCGATTTCACCAAAAATCACATCACCTTCAAAGACCGCGACCTCGTCAAACCTGCCAACAGCACCTCTGCCCCCGCTTCCCCAGTTCCAGGGGACTCTACCAAGGGTCCAACTTTTCGACACATTTACCACCGACTCCTTGGTCCGACTTATGCGGGCGAGTTCATTCCCCCTGTTGCCGGCCAAGAGAATGGAATTTATGTGCTATCATATCCAGGAGTTGCTTTCAACTTCTCGCTGCCACCTTCGGAATACTCCCCTGATAAAGATGTAGTTTCAATTTTCTCATCAGCACCAAGCCAGATCGCGACATCGATGGCGATATTCAGTGGTGACTCATGGGCCGAAGCTCGACCCACGCTCTGGACCGAAGTTCTCCCAAGCATCAAGTCCACTACAGTCTTGCCTCGAGGCAAAGATGTATACCCAGATGAGATTTCTCTTATCAGGATGCATGGTGGTGGACATATCCAACTTTTTCGCAAATGGACGAGTAACTCATTTTGGATCAATTTGGGCGAAACCACCCCGCAGGAGTTGATTATGGAGTTGGGGCCGCCCAATGCTGTCTATCGAAAGAATGACCAGAAGATGGTAATCCACAAAATGAGAACGGCTAGCAACACTCGATCACGTCCAAACGCATCTGAACTTGGGCGATCCGACGACCTCCACGACACGGATCAGTCCTCCATGAACACCGCTTCTGATGCATCAGACGATGAGGAAGCCATTGATGATCAGATCGGAGCTAATACTACCGGCGAATGTTTCTACAACTACTTTTATCTGGGATTTGATGTGCTCATTTCCAACCGAGTCCCCCCATCACAGCCGCCGCCTGGACCAAAGAGTGGCGAGCCCGTACCTGAAAACGGCATCAAGTCCCACTCTCCAGATCGCTTTGTTGCCACAAAGCTGGTACTACATGGAAACATACCTGGCTCGTATGAGTTCAACCGCCACCGTCGCTGCCGGTGGGAAATAGCCTACCTCGATCGCGCCGGGGATTCCTCTAACCCCGCCGACTCGGAGACCAAGTTCTCTCAAATCGAGGATCGCATGAACGAGACGTGGTCCTCGCTCTTTCCCAGCAACGATAGCCAACCCCGACAACGAGGCATGGTCCTGAACCGGGGTTGGGGTGACAGCCCTGGGAGCAGCTGCGAATTTCTCGGAGGTTGGGAGGAAAGCGGCGCGCGAAGGGCTGAAGCGAATGGTGACTCGACGACGACGCTTTACGGCTTCCCAGGGATGGTGTTTGAGGTTCTGAAGAACGGATTCGTTAATACGGTGACGGTGTTTTAGAATTCACGGATGAAGTTTAGGGGCCGGTTCCATTGGTTTTTCTGTTGGCGTTTATGAAGACTTGGGTGTTTTTTTCCCCCCCTTCTTCCAGCCGCGAGGTTATGTTATAAGAGAGTTTACCGGATTGATATTTAGCACATGTTAGATACAAAGGATCTTGTACGATGTCTACAAGAACTTGATGACTATTAATACAGCTGCGTCATACCACACTGAGAGATAGATGGCCTCTTTTTTTGTTCAATGGG
The DNA here is from genome assembly GCA_024336345.1 of Mariannaea sp. PMI_226. Lineage (NCBI taxonomy): Eukaryota > Fungi > Ascomycota > Sordariomycetes > Hypocreales > Nectriaceae > Mariannaea > Mariannaea sp. PMI_226. Next base: position 2,930,483 of record JANFOG010000001.1, on the reverse strand, counting down.
ATTGTAGATGTCATTTTCAGAAATAAGCTGCGTAAAAGTACCCTCAGTACCAAGTCCAAAATAGCCCCCAATGTTAGAGTAGGTAGGTATCTCTTTTGTTGTTAAAATGACCCTCGAATCAATCCTCTCCGCCTTCTATCCTTGACATCATACACATGCAATTACACCGTTAAATCAAAACTCCCTTTCCCTTTGCCTAGCGCTCGCAGATATATGTCAGGATCCCAGATCGTTTTCCGTTTCTCGCTTCGTACTCCAGTGATCTTCCACGGGTATAGATAGGACCTTTTTTTTTCTTTCTCTTTCTTTTTTCTTTTTTTTTGTTTTTACCATTCTTGCACCTCGCCCTTCTTAGGCTTCTGCATACGCACCACCTTGTCACAGTTCAACAGGCATAGGGGATCAAAGGCCTTCTTGATTTGCCGCATGGCGTCAACTGTGGTCTCACCCAGCTCGTGGGTTAGGTAGTCTCGCTTGACGAGACCAACACCGTGCTCACCCTAGTAGGAACAGGGTTAGTAACCAGGGCATCTTTATCTCTGTCGTTCTTTCTTGCTTTTCGGCGCAAGAAGAATTCAACCTGGAGGGTGACTTACAGTTACAGTTCCCTCCATCTCAACGGCCTTCTTCACCATGCGGTGCACCACCGTCTCGGCCTTGTGTCGTTGAGCGTCATTGTAGAGCAGGATAGCTGTACACGGCAGTTAGTAAAAAGGCTACAATCTGCAGAAGATAGTAAAAACGTGATTTGAACTTACTGTGGAAGTTTCCATCACCGACATGGCCGACGATAGAAGCAAACAGACCGCTCTTGGCCATATCCTCCTTGGTCTCCTCGATCAAGTCGGGCAGCCTGCTCATTGGCACGGCAACATCTCCTGTCCAGACACGGTCACCGGGCTTCTTGATGGCCATTGTGCTCCAAAGGGCCTCTTTGCGGGCACTCCACAGCTCATCCTGCTCATCCTGGCTCTTCGCGAATTCGAATGACTTGCTTGAGGCAGCCTTGGCTAGGCTCTGGACCTGTGCGATCTGCTCCTTTACACCGGCGGGCGTGCCGGCAAACTTGAAGAAGATAGTGGGTGCCTCGGACCAGGCGCGAGAAGTCATGCCAGCCTGGTTGATGCACTTCATCTGGTTGTCGTCCAGAATTTCCACAGCGGCTACGGGAACACCCTTGCCGACGACCTTGGCCACGCAGCTGGCAGCGGCACGGATCGAAGGGAAAGTGGCAACGGCGACGCTGGTAGACTCGGGCTTGACGGTGACCTTGAGAGTAGCCTCAGTGACGAGACCGAGAGTACCCTCGGAGCCGATAAAGAGCTTGGTGAGATCGTAACCAGCAGAGCTCTTGCGCGGCCGTTGTCGGGTCTTGATGACGGTGCCATCGGCCATGACAACAGTCAAACTGAGAACCCACTCACGCATGGTACCGTACCGGTACGCATTGGTGCCACTGCATCCGGTTCCGATCATGCCTCCAATCATGGCACCGGGGCCAGGGTCAGGAGGGAAGAAGAGGCCCTCCTCGCCGAGGTGGTCGTTGAGAGCCTCCCAACCCATGGCTGGCTGAACAACAACGTCAAGGTCATCCTTGTGCAAGCTGATAATCCTGTTCATGCGGCCGAAATCGATTGAGATACCCTGGCGAGTCGGAGTGAAGTGACCCTCCAAACTGGTACCGCCACTGTAGCCGACTACAGGAATGCGACGCTGGTGACAGACCTTCATGATCTCTGACACCTCCTCAGTTGTGGAAGGATATACGACACAGAAGGATCGCTCTTCCGGCTTGGCCGGGTGGGAAGACCATTCTGAGGTAGCATGATGATCAATATCATTGTCAGCCGTGCTAACATTATCCTTGCCTACAATCTTGACAAAGTCGGCCCAGGCAGCTTGCAGGTTCTCGAGTTTGGTATTATGTTTAGGTTCTGTGGTCTTCGCAAGCGGTAGGGTCGACGTCGGTTCGACTTCCTTCGGCCAGAAAGTGCCCAGGTAATATGCAATACCCACACCGGAGAGGAAAACTGGACAAGGTGATATGTGTTAGCATTCTCTCAATCTCGCACACTAGATGCAGCTTTGTTTTTTTGCTTTTTCTCCGACGGACCCCTTCATAGCTCTCAGAGGAGGTTGAGGGTTGCTACTCACCAAAAGTCACCATCCAATTTCTTGAAGGGTCTGTCATATTGCGCCATTGTTCGTACTCTGCACGCTGTTCCCGCTCTCGCCGCAATCGAGATCCGATACTGCCCATGACCTGGCCCTGGAAAGTCCTGCCGACCTTGGTATCGCTGCCCTGACGGACAGCCGCCTTGCTAGGCTTCTCAGGCTCAATCTCTGTAGCATAGTAACGTGCAGCAAAGGCTGCGGGGAGACGAGGGGAGCTGGGCGTTGATACTCGCAAGCATCTCCGCAGAGCTGTGGCGCGCAGCTGTTGGGACGCCATTGTGAGGGATTGAAAGGCCAATTCGCTTTGGGGAAGCTCAGGAGGGGCAATATATCAGAAGGGCGGGGGTGTAGACAGTTGAATTGACGATTCTGCAGGGCGAATGCTGCAGGGCGAGAAGGAAGGGCAGGCCGTGAGGCTCTTAAGGCTTGCTTCGAGCGGCAAATGGATTGCGGCGAGCCAAAAGCTGTGAGAGCTGGGAAATTTCTCGGGACGGAGTTGAAGCGCCGCGACACACAAGCAACGGGCGGACCTAGGGCATCCGTCAGCTCCACTCACCCACTGAAGAGGGGGGAGGAAACGTCCACTAGAGCACCCAGAACTTGCGGACTGTAGGGGACTTGGGGGCCCTTGAGCTGCCCACCATTCTGCACCGCTGGCACCTGCTGGGTTTCTCCACATCCGGCCCTGCAGTGACAACAGGGCAGGTCCTCGTCCTGGAGAAAAAAGCACCACCAGGTCAGCATTATTCAAACCCGTGCGTCTCACAGCAGCAGATCGAGCCTATCGACGTCCAGGCACCCTGAGATCCCAGTTGATTCCCGATGGAAATGCTCACACGGGATCTGGCAATCTCCCATGAGCCGGTCGTCCCCGGTTAATTATTGCAGCCGCTCATCTTGACAGGGTTCAGTGTCTTCCCCTCCTCTCCCCTCCCACTTCCCTCTCTGAATTGCTCTCTGTTACAGTACCTATTGTGTTTGTGTGTCTCCGGACCAAGCATGCCATTGATTGATACGTAGGCAGATACCCAAAGTGGGTTTTCCGAAGTGGGATGCTTCAAGCTTGCCTCATAGACCTTCTAGTTTATTTGTCAGTCCCCCACAGCACGCAAGAACTGAAGGAATAGGCGCCACAATATGAGGCTCTCTCCCATCTAGCGTCCCAATTTGGTCATAAGTAAGCGCTCACGTCCACTATACTATGGTGACCATCGGGTTTTCCGTCCTTATTCTTCTCGTATCCCACCTAGCCTCCGATAAATGTAACCTCCTCGGCTTCGACGTGGGCGGGACATCATCTCCGTCGCCGCTCCGCCTCCGGCCCTCGGCCCCTCATCATCTTCCCTCACGCATCCATCACGACAGGACGGACATCACCATTGGCACGCGTCAAATTTTGGCTTGGCCTCTTAATTCTTTGCATTAGCTTCCTCGCTAGCTTCCCCTCAAGCGACTCGCATATCCCATATCCCCAAGCTCGCGCTGCTTAGCCGCAAACCAATTCTACATTGCCGTATATAATATCTGAATGCAGCAGCGACAGAGACGGAGTTCAACTCCGTCCTCTCTATTTTTCTACCAGGGCAATCTAGCAAGAAGTCTCGGTCTAATCACGACCGGTAGTATCAACTACCAAAAGTTTCCGTACGCCCGCTTTGTCCCATGCAAGCCACATTATATGTTTCATCTCTTATCATCCCGGCCCCAATTGCATACCTTGTGCTACATATCGTCAACAGACCAGCTGGACCGCGAATGTCGGCGTACCGCCCTGGAGGTGCTCCAAATACGCCCGTAACTCCTCATCATCTTGGATGTGTAGAGGGAGCTCACCTCCCTTGCCATCTTTGACAATCCCTTCCACCCTTCCACACAGAGCCCCGGGAAATTTCTCCACCGCCGTGTGTCGTAGAGACTGCAATGATTGAGCCGTCATTGTCCCTATCCACAACGCAGAGTTCGTTACAAATGTGGATGAGGGGTGCAACTTCAACCACACGGCCATTGATGTTGATATTGGCTGCACCGTGTGGAACACCGAACCAGACGACGTGGCCGCTGCCGCGTAAGGGTGTTGCACATATTGTTGTTGTCCCATGAAAGCTACTTGGGGGTTCGCCGTCAGGAAAAGAGACGGTCCCATCTGTGAATTCAAGGAAACACCTGTAGGGATCGATGATCCCAATACCCGGTGCGGTTGCGGCAAGTCATTTGACGAGTCGGATAAACCAGACGATTGTGACTGGATTGGCAAGGGTAAGTGGGATGCAATGGATGCTCCTGAGGATGCAAATGGCATCCGAGAAGCATGCGATACCTCAGATATTGCATCAAAGCCGCCGTTTCCAATTCCATCATCCATGTCGACATCATCTCGGTGCGATGAGTCGTTGAGTTGACTTGAACTAGATGTTCTCCGCGTTGATATGGCAAAAGCAGAGGCAGATGGGCTACTCTGCTTGTCTTCTCTTTTGTCTTCTTCTTGCTGGTGCTGTTGCCTTTGGCGCCGTCGCAGTATCTGAGGTTGTTCTTGCTCACTCTCCTGCTCTCGTCTATGTTCTTGAGACTGAGACTGCAAGGGCAATTGAGGTAGCTGAGCCGGTGATAGCTCTCTTCGCTTAGCAGATTTGCGAGCACGATCATCACGTAGTCTTTTCATCACATCCTCTGCCAGAATTTCGATAGCACGAGCAGTTTCCTGGGTCGTTAAATCTCTCCCCGACGCGACTAACGTTTTGAAAGGTTCTGACCTCTCCAACCATTTTCGTTTCAACTCTTCCCATTCTGCCGTTGTTGTGTCCGATTTGCAAGTTAGATGAGCATCTCCGAGAACTGTGTAGAAAGCGAATCGAGCCTCTCGGCACTCTTCAGGGTTGAGTTTCAGGATATTTTTGGCTTCCGTCAGCGACATCCGCGACTCCATGTTGCGAACTCTTTTCGTAACATCTGTGCAAATGATATCCATCGCTAACCGTTTAGTTTCTATATCCCCTTTCAGTATCCACATAACCTCCTGAAGTTGCGGGTACTCGTTGATGAGGCGATCTTTGACAGCATCCCACCTGTCCGGCCCAGCAAGCGTTTTCTTGCTAACGTCCTCTTCACTACAGATTTTTCGAAAGCTAGACCGGATCTCTCGATAGGTATCAAATTCCAGGCCCAAAATTCTTCTCGCTTGATCCAGAGTCATTTCTGAAGGGAACCGGCCAGGAGAATTCACGGATGGGCGACTCCTTTTTTTCTTCCCGTTCTTGTCGAGTGGTGCATTGGTGTCTACATGGCCCTGTTGAGGGACTCGTGTTCCAGGGTCTGCAGGGTCACTCGACACCACTTGTTGAAAGGATGCATTCTCATCATCCGGCAATGAGAGAGTTGAGTCCCCATCCTCCTGACCCATCTCTTGTAAAGCTCCATGATCAGGTGAACGTGGCTCCAGCGGCCTCAAGGTATCGCCGGGAGAAACGCGTAAGAGCCATCGGTTTCGGGAACGAACTCGCATCAGTTCCCTCTGCTTAATATCGAAGCCGTCTTCTTCATTGAGAACACGTAGGATTTCTCGCTGGGTAAGATTCCTTTCCCATAGCTCCCTTATACGATTGACAAGGCGCTCATTCTTATACGCCGGTTTCTGTTTTGAGGGGAAATTCCAGCGTTTAAACTGTGTTTGGAACGCTCGTTTACTATTGCGGCCGTGTAAGTCGACATGTGTGTTTTGGGGGAAAGACTGAGATCATGTGCATGCAAATGGACATCAAGTGGGAATGGAGCAGACGCATCACAGGGAGAGGAAGTGATGCATTTGATAAGACACGGGCTAACCATCAGGCGATGGGCGGGTGCAATAGGCATGTACCGCGACGTATCGAGGATTTGGTGTGAACGGGATTTGCGGCTATTCGCAGACGTCGGGCCACGCAATTGCGCCTTGCTGACTGAATGAATTGATGACTCATTTATCACTTACTGACCTGGGAGTAAATTTATGGACAGACCTCAGATGGTCCATGATGTCCTCAAGGGACCGGCCCTCGTCAATATAGAGTTGATAACATGTTTTCTGGTGGACGTCCCAGTCATAGACCATGTTCGGACGTGATGGACGCAGTACTCATGGCTTGCGCTGCGTGCGCTTCTTGCTCTGCTGGTTAGACTTGGGCGTGTTTGCGCCGAGTTGCGTCTTTGGTCTGAATTGCGCGCGATGTGGAGCTGCGTTGGTGGTCAGAACCGCCGCCCCGAGTTTTTTGTTCAAGGTTGATGGCTGTGCGATTAGTCATCGAACTGGTTTGTATACAGTATATATAACGATCATTCACAGTATTTACACACTATGCATATCATGGTATCTGTCATGAGTCTCATGACGTCTCAGCCACGATATATGAAATATCTAGCCTCGGTTGCGGATAGATGCTGACCACTCCTCTCTATCCCCTATCAACAGGAAACGAATGAAAGGTCCTACCATGCGCAATCTCCAGCCTCATCAGTGCAGCCTACCAGAGGTAGCCATCTGCCGTCTGCCAGTAAAAACGCCTTGCTCATCAGCTCGACTTGTTGAATAGCCTAAATGTCCGTAGACTGCCACCACAAGTTCCATCTTTGGCCACTCGGTGCTTCAGACTGGAGGGGCACAGCATGTCCTTTCCACGTCACTTAGTTAGGATAAGAAAAGCGTCGCATGTAACCCTAGTTAATGACGTCGGCCCAACCTACCACCATGTATTCAGCGCCCAGATATATATCCAGGGATAAATCTGGGTGGCTTCCTGCGAGACTTATCGACCTGACTTCAAAGGTATCTTTCTTTGACTAAGAAAACCGGAGGCCGTACGATATAGCTGTGGTAGTGTCCTAAAGCAAACCTGAACCCTATGTAAATGCCAAAGGAAGAGACGAGATGGTATCAAGTAGAGATGGGATGAAATCTGACTAGAGTATGAAACTAGATGAAACCAAGCTTGGTGTTTGATCGACAGACAATCATAAGTCTATTCATCTGCAACGACTGTGCAATTACTACGTACAGCACTCACGTAGCAACGTGCACCTATCTTCATACAAAATGCAATTACACATATCACTTTAATTCGAGCCCCTTCCTTGTTGAATTATCGTCAAAACACACTACTTACCAAAGTACTGTGCATCCGTGTTGAATTGAAACACCCGCCCAAGCTAAACTGGGTTACCAAACAACAACCTGAGCGGGCTTATCGTCATATTTTGCATGACGCAGCAATAAGACTTGCCAAGCAATATTTCGTCACCTCTAGACTACCTTGCCCTACACAGCCATCAATGCCTAACGAGGTGGCGGTATTCCTCTGTTGGAGGTTTGTCTGCGCCTCCAAATCAATGATGTATGGGAGCCCCTCCCTCCTCCCCTGGTCCATGATCCTTGATCCATCGCATGACTCCTCCACTTTCCTCTCCACATCCCCAGGATTCGGGCGACGCCGACTTGCCTGGCCCACTGTCAACATTACATACGTTCTTCCTGGTACGTACGCCATTTGCGGGCCCAGATCGTCATGTGCGTTTGTCATGTGGAAGAAGAGACGAAACTGGCCCCTCAAACCCCCCTCCTCGTCACTAAATCAGTCCTACAGTATTCACGCAGTGGAAATGTCACGAAATCTGATTGTAGTGCACACTATGATTGTTCCCAGATCTTGTATTGACCTAATCTGTTCTGTCCAAGTAGTACTCGTTCGCACTGGGGGCATTGTAACGCTTCTCCAAGACAGAGAAACGCAGGCTTAAAGCGGAACAAAACCCGGTAGAAACCCAAAGGCAGAAGCTTCAATATGCTTAATTCAAGATAAGCCCTAATGATGTAATCCGTGTCTTCCAACCGTAAGACAGAAACATCCCGGCGCCATGCAAAATAAAATAACATAAAACAAAACCATATACTTGAACGATTGTCCGGTCCGGCCGTGAGATGCTCACATCTCTTCTCTCGTGTATAATGCTATAAGGCCGTAAATCCGTCTAGACAGAATGCAAGAAACAAAGCGCTCATCCTAAAGCGCCAAAGCAACCCAGTTGCGCCACGTGGGGTATATCATAAAATGTGTGTCTTGGGGATGTGGGTTGGTAGGTATTTGGATTGGAGATGGTGTCGGCGTTGAGCTGGCATGTGCGTGATGATGAGCGGTGCGGAACGGGCAACTGGAGCGCGAGACAACCAAGACTTTTCTATGCTTGACCCTTATCGCTTTGCTATCCTTAGCAGCCGTGTTCTCAGCCATAATACAAATGCTGTCCAGGTTCCCGTAGTCTTTCGTTTCGCGCTGTTGCTCCGGCGAGCAGATTCAAACTGCACCTGGTGGGCTCCAGAGTCGGGGGGTTGAGGTGAAGATACTGTGTCATATCCCTGGCTGGCAAACTCGGTTTTCTCGTTCTCAGCAAGTCCATTGGCGGTATTCTTTCTTGACAGTGATGGCCTGATATCACTTTTGCTCGAGATGCGATCGCACGAGATTCGCGAAGCTCCAAAGCTCCCTTTTCTCCCATGGGAATGAGCCTTGGCAAGTCGATGTGCCTCTTTGCTTTCAGCACGTTCCTGCTTTCGCATCTGCTCGCGGGCATATTTCTCTTCCTTGGCCCTCTCCTTCTCCTCAAATTTGCGCCGTGCCTCGCGAACATGTTCTTGACGCGTCGCGGTATCAACCTCACTTCGAGACCGAAGACGGAAGCCATTCATATCCAGAGATGAACGCAGTGGTGACATGGCGGAAGCAGAGGAAGACCCGCCCAGCATTTGTGGAGAAATGAAGGACGTTGGCGGGCTGGCACTAGATGCAGATTCAAGAGCCGTGGAGGACGCGTTGTGGAGGTGAAGATCAGATCGACTCTTAGTAACAATGGGGTGCGTTCTCCATCCCGTGGCAGCCGAGGTGGATCGCGAATTTGAAGTTGCACGCAGCGACTGAGCCACGTCGGACAAGGAGCTGGTGCGCTGACTGACAAGAGAAGGTCTCCGAGGTTTCGAGTTAGAATGTGGGAGGGGAAATGAGCGGGAAGTCTGGCTGATTTGCGGTTCGATCTCGTCGTCGTCACCCTCGGTGATGGTTGGTGAATAATCGCGGGGAGCCGGGGGATTGTCAAGCGATGCGAGCGAGTTGGCGTATGACAAGGGTGGTGTCGAAGTCCGTGGCGTTTGCTGGAAAGGATGCACAAACGAGCCGTTGCGGCCGGCGCTGCTCGAAGCAGTAATAGAAGTATGTGAAGTACCGCTGGTAGACCGGGTGTGCGAGTATTTAGGGCGAGAGCCGCCAGTGCTGACATCAGTTGCAGATAATGAGAAGCTCACATCACGGGTTGGCCGGGAAGGGTGGCTAGGAATGATCGTTGGCGTATACGGAGCCCCATTGCCGCGCTCTTCCTCCCCGTCGGGACTGTACGCGGTAGAATATCCAAGCTGAGTTTGCTCGTCCCAGCCGCGATCAAGATCGAGAGAGTTTTTTTCCGAATGAGAATGTACCTGCAACTTCTTGAGGATGGGTTTGACAGCTTGGCGACTACGAGCCTTGGTTATCTTGGCGTGACCGTGTCGATGACCATGGTAGTGGCTGTCCGGAAGGGTGGAAAAGGAGGCCATCACCATGGCAGGCGATGTAGCCTAGCCGATAGAGGAAGCGCGGAAGGAGACCGGGAGACAAGGCCGTCGTAAATTGAAAAGGACTCGACAACAAACTGGCGAGGGGAGTCCAGTGAGAGGATAGTAGTAGAGGCAAGCTGGGCTGCGCGTGGTTTGTTCAGGTTCTTGTCCACGTCCCAGTCGCAACAAGGCAGCGATTGAGGATCCTACGGACCTCCGCGCTCTTAGAGCAACAGGTCGCCACCGGGTTGCACGAGATACATTGGCAAACTATTGAGGTCGTTGGAGTAGGCAGAGAAGCACTTTCCGGTAGCACAATACAAGAATCGTCGGCGCGAGGGCTGGGCTGCCTTGGGGAGTCGAATCACCAGCGATAAATGGCAGTCCTTCAGAGTAGCTGATGGGTAGGGAGTGAAATGGAAAAGGAATAGGATTGGTTCACAAAAGCGCAAACGTGATTGCAAGAGGGAGAGAAAGTAAAGTGAGCCTAGAAGAGAGTTGAAAAAGAAGAGGAAGGACGAGATCCGGAGAAGGCGGCGATTACGACGGCCTCTGCGGCGGAGCGGTTCTGGAGTTGGTCTGGGTGGCGGCGATGCAGACGGGACCTCGAAACGGAGCCAAGAGCGAAGGCGGTGGGTAGGGGTGCGTACCTCGACGAGACGATTATACACAGAGGAAGCCTCCCCCCGTCTGCGTACCGATATGTATCGACTACCTAGGCTGCTCTGGGGACCTGGATCCTGGGTGGCCCAGAAACGGATTCGATTGGATGGACGGAGAAAAGAGGAGCTCTAACAGAGAGGGGGAGGTGCTCCAAGACCGAGAAGGCAAAGAGGACGGCGAGGCGGTGGAAGTGTTGGATTGGCAGACGGGAGAAATGGATCCCCTAAGCGCACAGAGCAGCCAATATGAAGGTGTCCTAAACCAGATTCAGCCTCATCGTGCGCATTGGCACGTGGGGTTTGGTGGAGGAAATGGGTTGAGAGGGAGGAGATGGAGGAGGTGAAGGAGACGGAAGCAGGGATTTGGACAAGCAGGTCAAGTAGGTAGCGAGTCATCTATACCTAGAAAAGATACATGATTGATAGCTAATTTACCTGGTATACGGATGGCCCTGTCGGTCTGGCCCCCGCGCGTTGAATTCGGGCTTTGTTCTGGTTTGATGTCTCAGCCCGTGTCGGTGACGGTGACAAGACCAAGATGGCGTTTGAATGCGGTGTAGCAGGCGGGGCCAGACACTGCGGATTTGGCCTTGATTGCTTCTGGTACATAGTACTCTGTAGTAGGCCCCCCGGATGAGGGAAATTCGCGGCCGGAACTTTTACGATAAGAGATGGTAAGTTACATTATCAGGCACGGGGCATGTATGTAACAAGGAAAGAAAAAAAAACCAACGCCGTGCAGACCTTTGTCTCAGTTGCAAGCAGAAAGAGAAAACGAGAGGGGAATATCCGACGGAAAAGCCAAGGTACCTTTACTCTACGTCTGCCTCCCCCAGGTACTTTACCTACGTTAGGTACGAGTAATTACGGTAGCACGTAGTACACGCAGGGAAGAAACGGGAGGGGAGGTAGGGGATGGAATGTCTGCTTGCGGCCGGAACGCCTGGACGATGAGTGGGGGAAACGGAACCCCCCCCCCCCCTTTCTCCCCAAACAAGCCCCAGTCGAAAGAGTCCAGGCACCCTAGGAAAGGCACTTACCCAGGCGCAAGACGGGCGTGCTGTGCTTCTAATCGCACTCAAGCGTACTGAGGCGGTCGAGTACTCAGGTAAGTAATGACGTTCAGCGACAGGTGGGCATTTGGTGCATAGGATAGCATACGCACATAGCATACGCACTACGTACCTGGCTTAGATGCTTATCATCCGGGTGCCTGGGACGGGACAATTGAGAGAGTCAGCACCACCCACCAAAAAGCAAAACGGGCCGAAATGGTGGGAGGCAAACACCAGTGTTCTGTCTGTGATACGCAAGAGACAAAGTGCGTCGCGTTTGCTCGAGTCAAGGCCACAAGTCAAAATCACACAATTTCGGTAAAGGTTGGTATCGGGGGCGATTTGAGATGATGTATGGAGAACCAAGTAATTACTGAATTGCCATGCATACGAACGTATAGTCAAATTACTCGCTAGATGCTCTACCTAGTTGCTAACTAACGAGTGCAGCGGTCTTTGCACCATTTAGAGCTCCCTGTCGTGGTCATGAAAAAAAAAATTGTCATTGGTTTTTTTTTTTTTTTCCTCCTGATACCCTTTGGGCCTGCCTTGCCATGCGTCGAACTTGATTCATGCCGTGGACGAGTTGATTACGGCCAAAGGGCCAAGAACGGCTCCGTCGGCGTCGAGCTGAGAATGTGCTGGCTGGGGTGTGGCCCAGTCTTGCGGCCAAAGACGCGGCCAGAACTGCAACCGAGAGCTCATTCATCATTCCAGTACATATGCAGGTCGGAAAAGATTTTCACTTTAATTGCGATTTTGGCCATGTCTGAAGTTGCGGTCCGTTTAGAGGAGAGGCTTCCCCCTTTACCTTAATGAGATTATTTTTTTTTATTTATTTATTTTTCCCCTTCTTTTCTATTCATCTTTTTGTATTGGTATCATGTATTATTCTTGGTGGCCAGTTGTTCATGATAGGTAATTTATGGAACAACGATCGCAAGCGGAGTACCACGAGAACTAACTTAATTGCTTCCATTTCCCTGGGGTACCTAGACCAGAGGAGGGATTCGTCATTCATTGACAACGTAGTCTACCTCTCCTCCAGGCCTGTCGTGACATCGTTCTCAGCACTGTCGATTCCCAGCAATTGAACTGGCCCTTGCTCCAAACTGACCAATAAATGATCCAAAGGGTAGGAGGCAAAAATGAAATGTGCTTAGCAAGGTCTTTCATGGGCAAGGGCATAAAAATATCTTCTCCTTTCCCTGCTTTTCTTGCTTTTCTCCCTGCTTGTTTATACCAGGGGTCACACACTGCATCTTCGTCGCGAGCGGGCTCTGCCTCTAATTGCAGATTAGGTACGGGCAGCAGAGCTAGGTGACTACCTGTCTCTAGTACAGATTACTTGCGTACCGATTTACCCAAAGTGATGCAGGCAGTGGACAGGTGCCAAATCCGTACATTATTATAAGACGCACCGTCTGCTTGCAGGTCTTTTATCAAAAGGGCTACCTACATTGCACAAGACAGTAGATACCAACAGGATGAGAAGTACCTGAAGTACCTGAGTTTTGCTCACTACCTCCTAGTTTGGTAGTGGCATGCCGAACAGCTCAATCTCTCTCCACGCTGGATGAGCTGGTATTCGCAATCTCATTTCCCACGGCAACCTCCCGTGAACCAGGCCCAGTGTTGGTCGTCTATTGTTATTGCTCATTCGCTTGTATCCCATGACCATCTCACTCATCCCAGACGGGGGGTAAACGGTCAAGGATGAGGAACATGGGGTAAGTTTTGGTAGATACGGTACCTTCACCAGACAGAGTAGAGTACTGGTTATGCGGGCTCAAAATATGGGCGGGCAAGTACCCTATTGTACCTCACAACTGACAACCTGTCAAGGGCCGCCTGGGCCAAGCTTGGTCGCGACCAAGAAGTTTCTGACCAAGACTCACTCGCTGTCACTGCCCTCACAGCTTCTGTTCCAACTGATAAGCCATCGTTTTGGTTTTTCCTTGTCTTCCTTGTCTTCCCTGTCTCTGTGTCTCGACTTCTGTGTTCAATGGGCGTTGATGGCACATCATCCGTATCGACCCTTGTCTATTCGAACGGAGTAATCGCCAGAAAGAAAAAACGAATGTTGTCAGAAGTCCGTGTCTCCCGAGTCTTGGAGATCACGGGTCGGGTCAAGTCTCAGCTGTTCGCAGTCAGCATCTATCCTTCGTTCTTAAGGTAACTTGCGCTGGGAACGCATCCCCAAAGAGCTGGAATTTGCCTCAGTGCAAGTGCAAGCAAAGTCTGGGACACATGGGGCAGGTTCATTACTGTATTAAGTTGACGAAAACTCTCTCTCTCTCATGAGTGCATCTCAACAGTCGTACCACCAGATGTGATCTGCGACTGGGCTCTTGGCGTCCCTCGGGAGCTGGGAAGATCACAACGCCTGACATGGGGGCCCAGCCTCCATCTCATCCCATGAAACCTTTGATCCTCGGGTCATGGAGGTTGCAATCGAGGGACTCCCATCCCCGTATTCTCAAGATCATGTAACAGAAACACCGGTACATCCTTCAGAGCGACATTGGCAGACTCTCAGTCCATCATCGCACACCCATAGGGTCAACATCTCGAAATTCTTCCTCTTCTTTCCTTGGCCAAGAAAATTCCAAATTTCAAGTTCCGCAAAGAACAAAATTCACACATGCTTCGCACGGCGTATCCGTAGTCCGAACAAAGTACCCTGTTGAGGAAATCCAGGCCAAACGTGCGCCGGGCCGGTACGGGGCCTGAAGGGCGTTCCCCTCCTCTCTTCTCCAACCCGCGTATAAGAACAAAAAGAGAAAGCCAACAGCCACAGGTATCCGCATAGTGCAAACCCAGCAAAGTCCCTGCTCGGGGTACCCGGGAGAGGGCGAGACCTATCACATTAGAGAAACCACGCACTTGTATAGTATGAATATGCAGTCACTGGTACCCCTCGCGCATTCTTCTCTTCTAGGAAGTTGTGTTGGCCGTCGTCTTACTTTAGGGTTAGGGACTCTTGTGTAAGCGCTTGGCAGAGGAGGACTCGTGGGATCGGGTCATGTACTTGTACATCCCCCAGCCCGAGTGGAAGATGAATGATTCAAGTTGGCTTATCGAGGAATGCGTTGAAAAGTTTGATATTTTCTTTTTCGTTCGGGGCATTTCTATGCTTGAATTGCTGCATATGCATGACTCCAGGCCGGGTGGGATACAACACTTCGTGGCCTGAGTGCGGAATCCTGCGCGTTACACCAACAACAACACCAAGATCCCCTCCTCTGCCCCTCTCCTGCGCTAGAGGAGCTTGACTCGCCGCTGTGGCTGTTGATCATGGACCTCGTACCTGAAATCGCTCGCAAACAGGCCAATCCCGGCTGCCTCAGCTGCATTCATCCTGCGAGGATGCTTCACACCGGCGCCGGCGCCACAAGCTCACCAGTGCCGTCGTGTCCCCCTCTCCTTGGTGACCCCTCTCTGGTCAAAGGCTGTCTCCGCTGCCCCGCTCCATCAACGAGGCCTTCTGGCGTGGGAGCACGAACTGTACCATAGTAGCCAACTACTGAATGTACTACTACTGATCAAACTACTGTGTAAGTACTGTAGTGCACTGTAACGAACAGAGTGCGGGGTCAATTACCAAGGCCGCTGGGAATGGCCTCAATTGCTGCCACTCACCATCCATTGAGCCAGTGCTGTGTAGATTTTCATTCTGAGGCAAGCTCAATCACCAGATTCGCTGTCAGTTTTTCTCGTCTTTAGTGTCAGTTGCTTCAGGAGAATATTATGTTGAACATGAGACGAGGAAATAAAAAGGGCTGACACAACACAGGCCATGTTTCAATCTTCGTTTTATCTGCAACTACCCACTGTCCTTTCATGTAACGTAGACACAAATTGCTGCCTGTTTTTCCCGCCAGGGCATATTGTCACAGAAAAACCTCTTACCATGCGATCTGTATGGAGATGTCTCTCACTGAGTTTCCATTCCGCGTTCCAACAGGCGGAAGCTCATCAATAACAATATTAGAACCTTGATAGTACATTTACTCCTAAGTTCTCTGAATCAAAAGTATCCGAAAACCAAAGCCTCTAATTTGGATTTAAATGACATCCTCTCCTGCTTCGTTCCCTGGTCGGCTAATGGGAGGTGCAGACATGAACATCTCGACTTCCTAACGTCTTTCAATCCCTGATTCTGATCTGACAGTTTCGTCCCACCAAGTAGGTATTTGATTATGCGGATCTTTCATCTCACTGACGACTAATAATCTGTTGATATACGCTCAACCTTTGGTTCTTGCGTAGAATCGTCGCTATTATCAACTCGTTTACTTACTCCCTAGCTCGCTTGTGATAGCGGAGCGCTACCGTCTCATTCTACTTTATATCTTAATAAACAGTGCGCGTCAAGAACAAGAGTACTTAGTTAAAGGGCTTAACAAACTCATCAGTTCCCCGACAGGAATTGCATTACATAGAAGGAGTGAACATATGTCAATCATGACATTCAATCTATCTCCAATGCTGACTACAGTCTCAGAGTCGCTCTTTCCTTGTGTCGAATTTGCAGATTTGATCAGAAAACTCGAGGATGATATGACTTCAAGATAAACTCGTATAGATTATACATCCTAGACTTCTTCAAGTAGACGGGAGATGCCTCCTCCCACCCAAGTAAAGAGGCCAAGTTCCCACGTCACATCCATATTCCACGCATGATCGAGAACTCTGAGACGAGAAAGCCATGGAGCTGGAAGAATATCAATACTATGCTTTGAAGTACATGGTTATGGCTCATAAACTGGCTCGTAGGTCGTCAAGCACTTCTAGATTGAAACCGGTTGAACTTCTGATTCTGGTTGGTTTTCAATACCCAGAGTATTTGGGATGCCATCTGTGAACTATCGACATTAAAGACGTCTGTGATATCGCTTGATTGGCGGTCTTCCCTTCTTTCAATTTGCTCTTGCGGAGTCATCTCATTTTGAGCCCTCATATACAGCCTGCCCGACTTTGTATTCATCATTGAATCAACCTCCCGCGGCTGGCGAGGGTCCTCTGGCAGCTCTCAATTTATTCACCTGTGTTACAAACACGAACTGGCTTCTCCCACATGGCTCAGGCATATCTTCGCCACGTAAAGTGACAAGCCGATATATCTGTAAGCCTAAGATGTCCGGCTAGGGGCGAAGCAAGCTCTTATCGTGGTGTGCAGTATTCCAACTACAGATTGGTTTCACTAGAGCATGAATCAATGCAATTATCGGATATCTCTTAGTCAAAGGGGGCTGTGATGGGATCGCCTCTTAGCCTAGCAAGCCCAGCTGATAGTGAACCTGTGCTGGGTCTTTGTTCTGGCATCGCGTAAAGACTAACCCGCTTTCTGCTCAACCTACATATCAAGCTCCTCGGAATAGCACGAATTCCATCCCAAATCCTGCCTATATCTGCAGTCAGAGAAATCTTAGCGCCAGGTACGTCAACCTGCGGGTTATACCCCATACGAATGGCCCTGGGATTGCATCGGCATGCTAGTGCGTACTCACAAGCTGCGAAACATGTTGTCCTATTCCATGCCGGCAGGATTGATTCTTCCCCGGAAATGCCTACAGGAGTGTCCCCCCACTGCACACCAAGCTAGCTGAACGATGCTATAGGACTCTGTGTATAGGATGAAGAAAGGTGATAAACGAGAACCAGCCATAGTTTGCGGCACAGTAGCAACTTGGTCCCATCTACTTGTATTTTATCGAGCCACGTTTCCATTTTCACGAACTTGGAGTTGAATCAGACAAGCCTTTTGCATCTCGTGCAACGTGGCAAGGTTTGCGAAGCAAGACGAAACCAGGTCGATCGAGAGACGAGAGAAGAGAGAACCTCATCGATCAAGCTCAACATGCCAAACTGAATTTGCCGCAAAGGTCCAATGTCGTTCTGTAGAAATGTGCCTGCAAGATGGGGCTCCTAGGGTTAAGTCTGAAAGGGAAGTTGTGATCCTGGCGTGTAGGTTTCTAGCGGGACAACATAACTAACCTTTGAAGGACAAACCCCCAGTGTCACATTATGGCCACTTGAAGCTATTCTGATCTAGCCCATGATAGGAATAACAGGATTTAGGAACGTCCACTTTAACTTTGGTCGTTCCTGCTTGTTGTCTTTCTAGGACCATTCGCCGCGAAAATATCAGCATCTATGAGTTAATACAGACACCCAACATCTCCGAGTCCTAGCAGCATTGGAACAACAATTCCGGACTGAAAATTCTTGAGACAACCAGACCACATTTAATTCATGCTTGCCATTGTAGCATATCAATTAAAAAGCATGAAAAGCGTAAAAAGCCTCCTGCCTAATTCCAGAAGACGACTGGTAACAATGGATCCTCAATCACTGAAAGCATGGGGCATCATAGAGAATACATCGTTCCAGGGCTTTATCTTCGCGATTCCAACAGAGGTACTTGGCACGATGGGCACTGGAGATCTGCGATATCGAACCGATCCTTCCTGGTCTGCGGATCGAATGTGGGATCCATTGCGGCCAGTACCTCCAACGGCTTCAATTTGCATCAAGCGCTTCTGGGGCATAACAACCATGCCCTCCATAGTACACTGCCGATCAAATTTGACGCATGCCGGAGGAGCGTGAAGCTTGCTAATCCGACAACCGAATTGATCTCCATCGACGTTGTTTTAGCAGATGCTCCGTGCTCACCCGTCCATATGCGCCCCCCTGCCGAATCGATCAGCTTGGGCACAGAGGAATATAGAGCTATCCTAGCTCCTCCACCTCTCCTCCGATGCGTCTACGCCGCATTGACCCTATATCTCTCGGTCATTGCCATTCGATACGCCTGTTGATCACATGTCATACGTAATGCTTGAAAGAAGGTATCAAGAGAGCCATGCTCCGTAGAGGAGAGACACTTTAGCCCCAAGCCATAATCATGAGCTAGTGACCTTGTACACTTGCGCCCCTCGGCTCGAGAACATGACGCAAGTTGAAGCTCCTAGAATCAAATCCATCCTCCTGAAGAAGAGGAGGCGAGCGGATCGGGGCGATGTGGAGATCGGATTCAGGCTGATGGCCAAGTTCTGCAGAACACCTGCACTTTGCTTGAAAACGATTGAACTGGCCCACAGCTAGTAAACAGCTTGGTTCGTTGCTGGTTCATTGTTCCCCTTTGATCTCTGGGCAAGAGACACACTGACGACCACCCAAGGCAATCGATAGCATGTCTGACCCAACGGCTGTCAGGTTACTGTATTCGGGACATGTGGTCCCACAGAGCATTTAGTCTGGGTCATTCCGAAAGATGCAATCAACACAATTCACATTCGCCGGATGAAGCCCACTACCAAACGCTCCTGAGGACTGTGACCATGGGCCATTACCAAAACAGTCGAGCTGCGTCGCGCCGCGCCAGTCTTCGCAAATGGCCCCAGACCAACAAAGTGCTGGCTCATATCGATCGTGGGCTCCTGATGGGGCTCGAATGTGCGTAATTTGCCCTCCACATTGTAGCGCGCGCGCCAGCGCCAGTGAGTCTAGATCGGATCCGGCAAGGACTCGGGATGTGGTGAATTTGGTGACCAAGTCAACGAAGCAATGAGTGGCAGCAATTGGCAGCTTGTGAGATGGAGAGGGGGTAAGCAAGGATAAGGTGAGGAGCGAGAGTCCGGGCTCGTTGACGATCAGAGGGAGGAGAAGGGTTTGCGGCTACCACTGGGGTTGCCCGGGCTGGGTCGCTCGCCGGTAAAGGAACTAGAGCAGGTGATGACTGACATGAAGCTAAGGAGACCCAACACCATTAATTTCGTGCTACATCCAGAGTGGCTGTGGTTGGTTGCTTAGATATTTCTCTTGGAGCGATGGTCAACAGTAAGTTGCCTCTTTGACGGATTGCTTCGGGTGGCCAAAGCAAGGCAAGTAAGCAAGCCGAAGTATCACAACGCAGGATGGCGTCGGTATACGATCGTGCCGCCCGGCCCAAGGCTGATCGCTATCAGCCACAATTATTATTCCACTGGATGCAAAGGACCAGTGAGCAGCATCGACGCCATGAGGTGAGCACCAATTCCCTGTGGGGGGGGATGCATTCCTTGGAATGGTGCGATTCGGGGCCTAGCCCATCCACCCGCAAAAAAAGTATGCAAGCCGCGACGTCCCTATCGCCGGCAAGATCATTGAGACAAGTGTGATTCCATACGGATTACTCCGTGCCTCCCCAACTGCATTAGGGGCGTTGTTCTTGGAGTACAATCGTGATGAAGTTGTGGAGAAAATCCAATCTCAGCAAGATAGGTATGCAAAACTGGAGATGGGCAGGGGACCAGTGTGTAAGCGGCTTGAGTTGCGCCCAAACCAGGGCCAAGCCTCAAGGAGATGTGGTCCGTGACAATGTGGTGACCCCATGTTCCCCTTCATCTCCCCGTGCAGATTCAAGGTTAATGAGCTGCAATTGACATGAATTGATACAAATAGGTGGTATCGTGACCCTTGAAGGTGCAGGCCGATGCAGGAGGGAGCTTCGTGGAAGATGATGCGGGAGAGTGGCCAGGCAAACAGAGTCCGATGCATGCCTCGCTGTCATTTTCTGCTCTCTTGAAAGCTCCAAAGTACCTGAACGAAGCTCTCCCAGGCCAACAGCGCCTCATCAGGGCATGGCCCGCATAGATTGCA
This sequence comes from Mariannaea sp. PMI_226, assembly GCA_024336345.1. Taxonomy (NCBI): domain Eukaryota; kingdom Fungi; phylum Ascomycota; class Sordariomycetes; order Hypocreales; family Nectriaceae; genus Mariannaea; species Mariannaea sp. PMI_226. The sequence goes on along the minus strand of JANFOG010000001.1, from coordinate 2,910,336 downwards.
ACGCTACGCGGGGTGCCGAGGGCACGATCTGCAAATTAGCCGATGCTTCAGTCACGGACTGGCTGGTTGGCTCATTCAAGAGCTAGGGCATGATGCCTGGCGAGGTCAAATCAAAAAGCCAGTCCCACTGTCGAATCAGCAACCTCCTCATCGATGGACTGGTGGACGTCCCTTACGTACTTTGCATGCTCACTAGGCCTGGAGCCAATCCTACCTCACCCAAGCCGAAACTGAGCGATGAAGATAGGACGTGAGGGTAGTATACAAAACTACTCCGTACATCTTGTTATTATTAGTGGCTGATTTGTCTCGTTGCAGAGAAGGTCCCCGACTGACTACCGTACCTTAGCATCCCAGGCTCTTACTCTTTTACTACACCCACCCACCACCACCACCACTACCACCGCCGCCGCCGCCGCTACCACCACCTCCTCCTCCCACAGAGACTGCAGGCGCCTGGCGACAACAACGAGAAAAGAAACCTGGAGATTAGTAGTATCGGGTGGAGAGAACAAGAAAGAAGAGATACGTACAGCGCTATGCTCAAGGTACTAATCATGTAGGGACAAAGGTACCTAAGTAGATGGGTAGATATGCTTACGTAGGGCCCCGTTCTGGCAAGATTATGTAGGTCGATATCCCTCAATTCCTCGCATCTTAGGTAGTTATTGCATTGAATTCAATTTCTGCTATGTACGTCAAGCCGGGCCTTGGACAGTGGAAAGGTTGATGATGCTCTTTTGAGCCGCGAGGGCGGCCCTGGTTACTCAGGCTCGGAGGCAACCCGAGAGCTTTGAAGGCACCGCTGAGGGATTGAGCCGAGCATTCCCTCCCATCATCCTTTTGCGCTCCCAACCTGCCGACCTACCTATCTACCTATCCACCTACCTACCTAATTGCCTTAACTACTGTAGGTACTGTACCTTTAGTAGTCTGTACTTTACTTCCTTCGTACCTTATCCTATTACCTACTACCCAAAACCCGTCCCCACGGGACCACAAAACCTCTCTTCTACTAGCTCCGTTTCCTCCGTTCACTGCGACTAACTGCGACTACCGTCCGCATCCTCCAGGCCAAGGCAGGTAAGGTAGGCTTACTAGTGCTGTAAGATGTATGGAGAACTAGAATGGCAACTAACTATGAATAGGAAGAACGAGACCGGCGGCGCTTGCCACCTTGGCCCGACTACTGTGCACTACGTACAAAGTCGAATACCTATTATCGTCTTGTCGTCCCTTTAATACGAACTAGTACTTCATACATACCTACCTCGGTACGTGGCAGTAGTCTCGTAGATCGCCTCTTTTCTGCTTTCACACCTTGACGACCTGAGGCTGGTTTTGCAAGCTTTAGCAAAGAGAGAATGCAGCTCCAAGGTAATAATAGACGAGAGGAGGGGAAAGATGCTTGGACTGACCTCCATGTTGCTTTGCCTTGTTTTGGTTTACCAAGCTTCCCTCCTTACGCACAGCTCGTATGTTCCTTTCGAGAGCGCTATGCGGGCAGATAGGAACTTTGTCGAAGCTTGTTATCCTCACTCTAACGGGTGTCCATGACCCAATTCGTGTATCCATACGAAATCGAGCAAGTATAGTAGATATTGCTCCATAGTACATGCTGCCAACCTTGAGCGACGTTGTAATTATGCAACACAGACGTTCCGCTACCTGATGTAGCTGCCTTGCAACCACTCCCTGCCTTACCTAGGTAGGTGTCTTTCTTTCAAGGTCGGTCATTGATCAAGCACTCAATCAAGGTTATATGGAGGAGTGCAGGCCTGGTATTTGGGTAATTGAGTGCAACCCCAATTTGCCTCTTCATCGGGATTTATCTACACACAAGACCCAATGCCTCCCTACATATGTGTAGACATGTACGCAAGGTAGGTAGACAAATTCACTTGGATATGCTCGATGCATAAAGATGCAGTCCAGCAGGAGCAATTGAGCAGACGACACATCAATATCAACATCACATTCCTCAACTCGCCCAACTACCTGACGCACAAGCCTCCCCCCTCCCCCATCTCCTCTTTTCAAGAATAGCAATTGCCAGGTTACTTATGGCTTTAGTGGACTGGGTGCCTCTTTGGCCTCTCTGGCTTGCACTTGAACCAAATCGTCGTGGTTTGGGGGGCTTAGTCAGTGTCGCCTTCGCCAAAACCGCAGTGTGCTTGCTGCCAATTGAGCAGTTTCCCCTCCACGCTCCATGCTCCACTCTCCACTTTCAACTTCCACTACTGTGTATTATCCTCAGATTGATGCTACTACGTGCGCCTGCTTTCGCCTCTGTCGACATCTTCATCGTCAGTGGATCCCAAGTCTACTGTAGTCGCGCGATTCCTCACTTGCGCATGCACCAAGATGGATCCATTCGCTAAACACGAGCCAGCCCAGTCCATGCTCTCCCGCCCGTCGCCATCGACGGCATTAAGCCAGTCTCAAGTCAGAGGCGACAATCGGCCTTGACAACGATGAGTGTCGCTTGCTTGCGGGCCAAGTAATTCCCGCCCATTCATCCATCGGCTGGACAAAAGACGTCCATGACTGCTGCTATGCGCCAGCTCAGGATCCACACCACAACGACGCTCTGACCCTTGGGGCAACGGAGCAAATTGGGGAGCTACTGTACTGTGTAGTTAGCTACCTTACCTAGCAAGCGAACGCGAGACCCCAGAAGTTTGCAACTTTTCAAGGGTCCGCAGCACAGGACAGCGCAGGGACACTTCAAGCTTCCCAGACTAGCGATCTGCTACCTGCAAACTGAAGACTCCATTGAAAATGCTCATGGCTTCCCGGAGGCCACGAGATGGCATCGGCTGCAATAATGCAACAACATCAATGACCCTAGACCCTGTGCCTGGCAAGGCCGTGGTGAGAATCCGCGCAGGGTCAGCTTCGTCTCGACTCCCTCAACGCCTCGATCCCAACAGTTAACGGGGGTGTGGTGGTTTATTATTTTTTGTTTTGATTTGGTCAATAACTAAACCGCCACCCCCCCTCCTTCATCATGTGCGCTACTTTGAAAGATGCCCTTTCTGCCCCCAAGTCGAGCCGCCGCTTTGCATGGGTCCTCCAACCCTCCAACCCCTCTCAACCCACCAGGCCTAATGCAATGTGTGTGCAAAACCAATGCACCCCTGCCGTTTTGCCCACTGTCCAGACCAGATCAATCTGTGCAAGAAAGATTCGCGCTTGTCTCTTATGTCCCGGCCGAGTTACCTAGATGCCACTACTCTCTTTCATGGCTGCCCTCGAAGGTCTCCGGTCTCCATGTTCATGCATGACCCATTCATTTTGGGGTGATAGGGATGAACCGAAGGCATGCTATTACTCTAAGGAAGGTATATATTCATGGGCCATTCCCAGTCTAAACTATAGCTACTATCATCGGTTACGCCTCCCTCTTCCTCCTTCTCCCTCCCCCTTCATCGACCACCTATCCTCTGCGATGGTCGTGTCTTCATAGTTCTTTTTCAGTTCCCTTGTACATTACTCCTCTCTCCTCTGCATTTCGACTCGTCTCGAGGTACCACTGTTGTATGCCTGGTACATGTCATTTTGCCTTGTTTCTTCAAGCATCTGGTTCACTTCCTCACTCATTCTTCGAGTCCTGAAAGTGAAATCACTTCCGTCCAGATACAAAACTCACTGAGAGGTCTGGGTTTTGTCCTGTTTATTCAAGTTTTCGACTCACGCCTCTCTTGAACTTGCGGTTGCCAGTGTGGCATTCCGTATCAAGACGAAAACGCTTGGAAGATATTAGTCCACTGCACTGGTGTCATCTCTTTGAGTAGCATCTACTTTTGGGCTGCCAGTCGCTTCCCCTTCCCTCCTCCATCTTTCCTCACTCCTGCTACCTTACTGTCTTGTATTGCATCCCGGGGGAATACACAGCACCCTTCGTAGGCGTTTATGTAATAACGCCATTTCATATTCTCCAACATGATCGACCCCAGCTCAGAAGGCATGGATAGTCGCGGTATTCTCGGGCTCATTAGGCCCTACGCCTTCTCCATGCCAACCTTCAGTTTTCTCTACTCAACCACTTTTTGGGTGTATCTGTTCTGGATCCTTTGGTATGTCACATTCTCTTCTCAACCCTAAAAGTATCTTAAATGTTTGAAACAAAAGCCTTCTGAGAGAAACAGAATGGCCTGTCCCTTCCACCCAATCCATATCACAACCTAACACTTATCACAGGATTCACCGATACCTCCGTCTTATTGTCCACTGTGTCAGCCACTGGACATATAAATCGAAGCCCATTCCAAACAAACCCACCTTCAAGAGCAGTGATGTGACAGTAGTCATCCCGACTATTCATAATGAGTTTGAGGAGCTTCGACCCTCGCTACAGAGTATCCTGGTCTGTGAGCCTGCTGAGCTCATTCTTGTGACTACTCACGACAGGCGAAAGGGTCTTGAAAAGTTGGCCGATTCTTTAGGTCATCCCAACGTTCGTGTGCTAGACACTCCTATCGCCAATAAGCGCATCCAAGTCTGCGAAGCCCTTCCCAAGGTGTCGACTCCAATCACCATCATGGCGGACGACGATGTCACTTGGCCATCCACTCTCATGCCCTGGATTTTAGCTCCGTTTGAAGATCCTAAGATTGGTGGCGTTGGAACTTGCCAAAGAGTCAGACGAGAGCCCGACGCTTCGTGGACAACCCAATGTTGGAACTGGCTTGGAGCCGCCTACATTGAACGCCGAAACTTTGAGATCTCTGCTACACACAACATTGACGGTGGTACTTCTTGCATGTCTGGACGCACTGGTGCCTACAGATCGGAGATTCTCTCTTGTCATGACTTCCTTCATGGTTTCAAGAATGAGAAGTGGGGGAAGTGGACTTTGAACGCCGACGATGATAACTTTGTCACCCGATGGCTGGTCAGCCACCAGTGGAAAACCTGGATCCAGTATGAACGGGAGTGCGAAATCGAAACTACCCTGGAAAATGGTGTCAAGTTTCTTTACCAGTGTTCTCGTTGGGCCCGTAGTAACTGGAGGAGCAACTGGACAAGCCTGGTAAATGAACGATATATTTGGAGGTAAGTGTCCCCACTTCCAAACTTCATTGCAAGCCATTCTTTTTCTGACCCATACACAGGCAGCAATTGTGGTGCACATATGCTCTGCACATCGCCACCTTTACCTCTCTAGCATTTGTCATGGACCCGTTGCTTCTTGCTTCATGCTGGTGGGCAACCGCCGATTGGGATATGCAGAATCGCCGATATGCCTTCTGGTCTCAATTCGTCTTCATGTTCGCCTTTACAAAAGTTGTCAAGCTTATGGGGCTGTTCCTTCGAAACCCAAAGGACATTGTGTTCCTCCCTCTATCCATCCTCTTCGGCTATTTCCACGGACTTATCAAGCTCTATGCTCTCGCCACTCTGAATATGGTATGTGGGCTTTTTACTAGGATATTACTTGTTCCATGGCTAATGCAACCGGCACAGACATCTTGGGGTAGCCGGGCCGATGGCGATGCGAACGACGAGCAGCGATTGGCTCCAACACCTCAGCCATCTATTGTTCTGAAGACACCTCCTGGAAAAGTATCGCTTGTCCGCTACAATGCTCGTCAGAAGACACGACCAACTTTGAATCAAAAAGCCGCTGAGGAGGACTGGGAAGAATGCGGTTATGCCGCCTACGACTCAAGCACCTCGTATGCACCTGCACGTGTGCCCACGCCGCTTAAGGTATGAGACGATGGAAACAAACCAAGTTATGCAAAGGGCAAACTTGGTTGGTGGAGGGTGTCAATCGATGTAATTAGGGAAACGATTTGATGAGCCATGAGACATGTTCTTGCTTTTTTTTTTTAATACCTTTCTTGTCAACAGATCTTCTAGGGGTTCAAAAGCTACCAGTAGCGTGAAATTCATATCTGTTTTTACAATTCATTTTCTTTCTCCCTCTACAGAACCAAAAAAAAAGGTGCCTATCCGGACATTACTACGAAGGCATGGAGGGATGAGGAAAGGCGCCACTAGTGAAAGTTGAACCAACTTTGGAAATGTATCAAGAAGGCTCCCAACGCCAAAAAAAAAAAAATCTGGACCCTTGTTTCCTCAATTGGAAAATGGTGTGTAGAGCACGGGATTATTGAAGTGCCGATGGATGTAGAAGTGCGTCAAGCCATAAAAATGCACGGGAAAGAGACGAAACACACAGCATTTGCAAAGACCAATGACTCGGAGGTTGCAGATGCGGATCTCGATGCTGCGAAGTAGGTTACACGGCAGAGAGAGTGGGCGGTGCTGGTGCAACGCTGAGAGGCTGATTGCACGTTAGCTACATCTGTCTAAACTACCTTGTTTGAGTTGGCCTGGAAGGGGGTTGGCTGGTAGTAGTATAACTTGAGTTATGGACAAGGATGCCGCATGTGGAGGAGCCATCAGGGTCTAGCGAGGCCCGGGGGGGGGGGGGGGGGGTTGAATCTTGGTCAGAAATGCCGTAACAATAACAAGAGAGAACCTGGAGGTGAGTCTAATGGCACATGATGATGAAGGTGTGTGCATTGGTAAGCGATTCGTGAAGGGGTATATGAGTATGGGCCGCTGAGGAAGTTCACGTTTTGACCAGGTTTTGTTGAAGGAGATACAGTAGGCTCTATGCAAAAGGCGTCTTGTCTCTCTTCTGTACCCCGGCATCTGTGGCCATCACCAGCATGTTCTATCGGAGGACGGAGGACGGAGGACGAGGACGTGTCAATGCATCTCCGCCGGTAAAGGGTGCGTGCATATATGGCTGTGCCTTCCCCTTCTTACTCTTCCTCTTCTGTCCACCCCAGCTCCCCCACATGCACACATGCACGCATGCACACCCAAACGCGCGCGCACAGGTGTGCTCCCACTTTCCCGGCTTTTCATAGCGTCGTGTGAGATGGACTGTGTTGACCCTTGCTTACCGGTTGGAATTCCAGATTCAGATGGTGAGTTTCTTGGGTTGGGGGGGAAAACAGTATTCATTTCTCCTTTCCCTGGGTGATGTCATCAAGTTGAATATTTGGGTATTGCACTCTATAGGTATAGCTATGTAATGTTAATGTGATAAAATTTCGTGGATATGGCGGCGGGGTTTTCGCTCGCTGAGATGTGCTAGTAGAGAGATGAAAGCCATTGGGGATGGCTACATAGGTACCTGCCTGCCTGCCTGCCTGCCCAGGTAGTAGTTATGCCACCTGCATGGAGTACCTGTCACTTCCAACGCACAGTAAGGTACCTTGCACTCTTTTGCAGAGTACAGGACAGAGGAAGCTGTGTCTGTCCTCCGCCATATTCTAAGGCGAGCCTGCGGCATTATCACTCGTGTTGCGTGCGTCCCAATGTACAGTACCTTGGACTTGGGTACGTTAAGTAAAGTATCTTGTTCTAAGGTAGATAGGTAGCAGCACATATTGATGTGTCCTCTCCTTCGATTGACTAAGTCTTTTTCGATCTTGCCAAGTTTTCCTTCTTTTTTCTCATCACCCCCGCCTAATAAGGTGCCGACCTACCCAGCTGGCCCGGTAGGTACTTGAGTGGAAGGCTTGAAACTTGGACAATCAAGGAAGCAGGATCTTTGGGTTCTTTACTTTGAGGTGTTATCTTGGTAAGCTAACCTACCAATAAGTTACCGATCCACTTCTAAATTCATATCCCACCTGAAATCTTCATCATCATCATCCTCCTCCTCCTCATCAACACCCCGCACACGCACACGCACAAGCACAAGCACAGGCGCACGCGCACGCGCACATCAACGCCACAGTATGCATCAACAACTTGCGGGCAATCTCCAGACTCCCTGCAGATACTGCCCATTATGGATGGGTGGTATTTGAGCAACTAAGTCTAGTTTGATGCTTGTGTGCGTTGTCTCATGTTTCCGCGTTGCTCTTACAAGTCGCTGTCACCTGTCATTTGATATTGGCCTGCCATCACTTCGACCTTGCAGGATGCATAGCACAAAGAAAGTTGTATAATCCTACTATATCTACTCCGTTGTGCATGCTATTCGCAACCCAACATCTCCCCCTCGCCATACTGGCTCTCTAACATTGGTTAACTTGAGATTTTGTCCAGCTAGGTACCCTGCGACCTATCTCCATCTATTCTGTCAGCTTCCCCTCAATGGCGTCACCGCAGTTCACTTATCCTCTCTCTGTTGGACCAAATCGAGATTTAAAAAAAAAAATTGACACTGACAGTGTATCTACGACTAGTTCGTGGTCGCACGTCAAACCAACACCAAGGGACCACATACCAAACCGGGCCTGCAGGGTGAAAGCGGGGGCGAATTCAAGGGACGCAGTGAGGCTATTTCATGCTCGGCCGATTGCTCGATGCTACCTCAGTAATCATAAACAGGGGTAGCTTGACAACCGGTCCAAGGGTAGCTTGCAAGCTTCGCCTCCTTCTTGCTTCCACAGCTGATAATACAACGCGGGGTTTTCAACTCATCATCTCCACTAGATAAGCCTGAGCTTCATCATTCAGCCGAAATAACCTAGCTTGGTGTTGGCTTCGTCTAAGCCAGTCGCCACAAACTCCCTGGTGCGTACTATGGTAATACTTCTACAATAAACAATTGAGTGTAAGTTCCAATAATTTTGTCTTCTTTTCCCGTACAGAGATGGACTGCAAAATATGCTATTTACTGTTGGTTTTGTTGCCTGCTTGAAACTAGTAATGGGCACACGACCACGATGGCCATCGGCTTGGCAATATGAAGTCAGTTGCGTCGAACGGGGTTAACTTTCAATGTGGTTAGCTCCTGTGCGCGCAGTTGAGACAATTTCGCAAAAGCAAGTCTGGCCAAGTGAGGGGAAGCAGCTTTGCAACGGAACTAAATGGCGCTTGTGTGTAGTATCACTACCAAGGAGGCGGCGATGAGTTGCAAAAAAACATGTAGTCTGTATGGAGTAAGTGGCCCCATATTCCACTTCTTGTTGGTGCCGTGCCCTTGCAGCGCCCTGACAATGCAGGTCCTGGATTCAACTCTTGGAAGCTCCAAGCGTTGGTTGAGTGAATGAGTGACTGAGTTGAGCCCGCATGAAATCCATTCGAACTGCTTCCGCTGAGAACTCCGCTGAGAACTGCCGAGAGACCCTTTTCCCCAATTGATTTGTTTCCGTCCGTCTAAAGAGTGTCAGAGTGGCACGAAGTCTCCGGCCATGACCTCTGGACTAATGGTGCTGCCACCCGATTGACATTCATCACTTTGGCTCCTCCTCAACTCTCTGACCCACGTCAATGGTCACGGTGGTCATCATAGCTAGCCACATGAGATTGAAGTCACTGGGTTCCAGCGCAATGCCGCCGTGAGGTCCTCAGCATCATCTGGGCCTGTTCGCTTGTATTGGTGGGAGGGGCCGTGTTCCTGTTCTTGTCCAAAATCTCCGTTGATGAGCGGCTCTCTAATACAAATCCCTGCTCATCCCCCATCGAAGGCCCCTCCTTTCGATGACATACGATACGTGGGGTCCTGCTGGAGCCTCTTTGGGTTCCAAGTGGCTCTTTGGTGGCCGCAGTTCATTAGAGCGAGTATCGGTATCAGTAACTCGGGCTCAGATGAAAATCAAGACTCTCGGTACACGATGTTCGTAGCCTGTTGATGGAAGAACTATCAGATGCGGCAACTTTCAGCATACTTACGCGACGGCCCAAAATCGAGACCAGGTCCGGTCTAAGTTCGAGATGCTGAAGGGACTCCAGTACCGAATACATACCAAAGCCAAGGCTGCTTGAGAAGGTAGGGCTTGCTTTGCGGGGACCTTCAATGATCTTCCCATCTCTTCACTATTGCCATTACTAGTCCCTGACCAGGAGTTGATGAACCAGACGGGTTAACCTGACATGCTAGGTGGGGACAGACAATGGTCTTCACTACATACGAAGCATGGATGCATGCGCCTCCTATGGCTGAGAAACATGCAAAATAGCATGTGGTTCCAGGCCTAGGTGAGTACATATCAACTCACATTCCCACTAGGATCATTCAGAAAGAGGGATCAATTCAGCCGGGTGGACTATTCATTCAATTCAGTCACTCATCAGAAGGGAGAAGAAATGGGAAATCTAAGAGGGCCTAAAAAGGGCCGCCGTCATCCCAGGCCATGCTGTTGAGACCACAAAAATTGAACTTGCCCTGAGAAACCTGTCTTTTTTTTTGTTCTTCTTTCCATTCGCATACCGGCGGAAGGGACAAATCATTCATGGTCGTCCCCATTCATCTTGCTGCAGGTTGGTTCCGGCGAGGGACCACGCTCGCCTTGTCGCCTTCTGATAACCCCCCAAACCCTCATATACGCATCACAACCTGCTTCTACCATTCGCAACCGAACTTTTCGGTCTTACAGCAAGTGTTCCCTAGCTGTGCCGCTTCCCGCCTTGGGTCAAAGTTTCATCCGGCGATAGGAACTATTTAAGCGGATAATATGGAAGAGGGGAGAAAAAAGTAAAATGACGAAAGGAAGCAATTGGGTTACGTATTGTATCGGTCATAATGAAACATCCTCGTTGGTGAGCGCATCAACCAAGGTGAAGGAAAATAATCCCCTTGCACACCACACCCACACCCTTGCTACTTGCCGCTCCAGCCATACAGCACAGCTAGTTCAATGCTCCTATTTCTTCCGAAAGAAAGGCCGGTATGAGGCAAAGTGCTGGAGAATACTAGTAGCCAACATCCGTAGTAACCCGTAGCGCAGCGGTTCCGCGATGCGTATCAGCGTTTGTGGAAGAAGGGATGGAATGGACCAAGATAGAAGCGAAAGGGTGGACACAAATAGACGCCGGTTAGGAGCATAACATGGTTGAAGACCCAACACCCCCTCTCTTTCGAGGCCCATTCACCACCTACGCACAGCATGTACTCCGCGCTCTACTATATAGCATGCCGTGCGCTGCACTGTTTCGTGGGCCTAGAACTCTTCCCTTCCCTTCCCCTGGCCCAGTAATTACCGTACTACCGATACTACCGTGCCTAGAGATGCACAGTAATACATATGTGCGTATGTATCTATCTCCATAGTAAGTCCCGCAAGCTACGGTCGCTTGAGCGGCGACGGTTCTGGCCTCGAATTCAAGCCGCAGTAGCCGCCGGGCCGGACCACACTCCGTGTGTGCCGTGGACCAATGGTGCAATATTGTTTACATCTGCAAGCCATCGGTATTGGCAATTCGTTCACACTCTGTGCCTCTGGGTTCTTTTCCTTTTTTTTTCCTTCTTTCTTCTGGGACTGGGGGGAAGGGAAGCTCAATCTGTAGTGCCGTACATCATCTCCACTGTTGTGCATTTGTATCAAGGTCCGGGGGGGGGGAGGAGCTTTACGAGCAAAGCGAAACCAACCTACCACAGGATCGTGATCAACGAGGGCCAGTGCGCCTCCGACTAGTCGTCTTCTCTCACTTGACCGGGCCGGTGATTTTCGGGCGGATATCTAGGAACACCTGGCTTAGGCTGAGCTGACAGGCGCCTGGCGATGGCGGTTTCGAGGGGGGAGACAAATGGGATGAGGGAGTCTACCTAATGAAATTACGAGAGGAGAAAGGAAAGAAAAAAAAACACATACCTTTTTCTAATGGGTCGCCAATGGGAGCGGGTCGGGATGCGCACTCATGATGTGCAGCAACGCCGTCTATTTTTCCCCACGGCCCATTATGGGTGGATGGGGTCGAGATAACTCCGGACGTCCACCAACAGCGGTAGGTACCAAGGAACAGACCACACAAGGTGTGTAGTGTGTATGTGTGCGAGTGCGTGTGTGTGTTCGTCTCGAACGAGCTGAGACAACATGGAATCTGTGGGGTAAAAACGGCCACGACGCCGTTGAGGCTAGAGAAGCAGGCCTCATGTTAGCCCAGACATTGTGAGACATTGTAAGCAAGTCGTCAAGGCCTAGGGGTGTGACTATGTTGTAGTATATAGTGCCTCGTGGATATGCACGTACTATCTCTCTACGAGCATAATACCACGTAGCAGGCGTTGATCAGCTCTGATGCTCATGCATGGGGTATCAGAAGAGATGTCAGGCGGCCCGTGTTTCCGATCATTGTATGAAGACATGGACATCAATTCTTTGGAACAGATATGCTTTTCATTGGCTTGACATAAGTTTGGAATTATGTGAGCTCAAATATTTGAAATGAAAGATATGATACAATTTATGTCCCTTACTGCATGGCTACGTATTCAACACCCATATCGAAAAACTAAGCCCAGAAGAGTCCGTATACGAATGACAATAAAGTATCACAAGTGACAGCGAAGTCCCCTATGTACTGTTTTTCCATGAATGACTCCCATCTTGTACCACCATTATTTTTTGTAGTTAATTTGCACGACGTTTTCCACTGAAACATGAAACATTGACAAGAAGAATGAAAGAAGAGGTTGTTGAAGATGAGACACGTATGAATACCTCAACTATACTTTCCCTCCTAAATAAATAATGTTTTGTCGGACCGGCTGCGTGAGTTCGACTCGCCCCGTGCGTGTGTAAGCCACTGTCTCTTCCCAAGCCCGGGGATGGGGCAGCGGGAGCTCAATTGTGTCTCCAGGTCTGACAAAATCCGACAAGATGATAGAAGCGAGAACAGGAAGATACTTTCGAGCATACTCAAGGTCTATGTATAATTAGTAAGTAGATACGGATGGTAACTATTCTCAATATTTTGATGATTTGGTTCGAGGATCACTGATGTTTGTGTGGAATGATGGATGTACAAAGTATATAGAGTAGAGAGCTTACGCATTGGTACAGCGGCAAATGGAAGGCGACGAACTCTGTTATCTGACCTAGGGGATTCGAAATTTGGAGCCCTGGCACTCAAATTGCGTGTATCTCTATAAAAGACGTGAGACAGAAGAGTTCTCGGGCTCGTGCCAACCATGGGAGTCAGCCCTTGAATGCCACTTATGGAGGCTCGTCGACGACCTGTCGGGAAGCCGGGTGTTTCGACGACGACATCTGGAATCGTGGCACGCAATTCTCTCAGATCAAATGTCCTTGTCAAAGCCAACGGCTTTCGGCTTCGAGAATGAATGACAACCCGGGTAGTGAGGCGTCCCTCTTCAGGAAAACGCGACCTCATGTCGCCATCGTCACCATGGACAGGACTTGCCGCTTGTCCTCTTAGTTCAACTGGGATGACCAGAAGATCAGCTGCGCGGCCCATATAAGGGCTATCCAACCCTCGATGGCTGAGATATTCCCGTTGTCGTTGAAGCTGCAAGTTCCTTGCCCGAAGTAACCTTGACGGTGCTGAGCCTCTGCGTCCACGTACGTGCGGGGGAGGGGCGAGTCCGGATTGTTCAGCATCATGTAGCAACATATACCTAGTCTCTTCAGCAATAGTCGGTACGTGAAACGTGGGAGGTGGTAGTAGAGGAGCTGTGAGAGGAGGACGCTGAGCGAATAGGGCAAATGGCGATGCCAAACCTCGTTCAGAGATGGGCTTTAGGGTAAGATCTCGAGGAGTTGTTTCGGGATTTGGTGAGTTTCGCCGGCTGCGAGGCTCGAGACGATCCACGGCTGCCTTGTCATGGTTTTTTATCCAGTCGTCATCGAAATCGGGGTACATAGGAAGAGGGCGGGTCATGGGCGAGTGAGGTGTTGCCAACCTGGAAGGGCTCTTGAATGCCACCTCCGTACATAGGGCCTGGAACCTATGCTCAGGGCCTGTGGTGGAAATAGGTTGAATTGGAGGCCGTAACCTGCAATCCCTCGAAGCTGCTGCCATGCTTGTAGGCGATGGGGGTTTATTGTACATTCGAACTTGAGTGCCCTGGTGGGTAGTGGGGATTTCGGGGATCCTAAACGGATTCCAGGCAGGGTGGCCGAGGAACTGAATGTCAAGATAGGAAAATCATGTTTAAATGAGTCAAGTGTAGTTTCGCAGGCTACTTGTTCATATTTCTAGTAGGTAGCTGGAATGATACGATACCAAGCTGAAAGAAATCCTACGACAAAGAAGGGGGGGTAGGAAGTTGTGGCATGTAGAAGACTGAGCCAACCATCCCATAAGCCTATGAACTAGCTGCCTACAACTCATTTTCAGACAAAGGACTCAAAGTGAGAGCTAAATTATGAGATGTCCATGTTTGCGCTAGATCCAGAGCTGAGAACAAAGAAAGAGGGCTGCTAACTGTGTAGGAGAAGCCACTTAGTTGACTCTTCTGAAGTTAGAGCCACAGAGTGTTATGGGCAAAGACGAATGGCCGGAATACGCGGGGATATCCTCCATTTGCTATTATTAGTTTTCTTTGATTTAAAAATGCTTATTCCCATAAAGCTCTTTTTCTCACAAGTTTGAACGTCTGGAGATGTAGTCAGTTGCAACATAAGGACAGTCTCACGTGATAAGCCCCCTTTCCCTTTCAAGGAAGGCCGTGGGTAAGGAGCAGCTCCCTATTGGGCGTTAGTCACGCCGTCTTCGACGTCCAGGCCACCATCGCTACAAGGCTGCAGCGAGCCATCTGTCAATTGTCAACTCTTGAGCAAGTGTCGTCACTTCTTCTGACTCTCTCTCTCCCCCAGTGGTGTCAGGCTGGACCGGATGATGCCCTATTCACTATCAGTCTTCTCCTGAATTTTATTTCACAGGCGGCGATGTCGGACGCGGCCGCTTACAAGAAGCTGAAGGAGGACTTCGTGTCCAACCTCTCTGGAGGCTCCGTCGCCGAGATCAACTACGTTACGTCGGTGGCTGCGGTGAGTTAACTTTTTCCGCCCGCCTAATTGATGTAAAGAAGCAGAAGCTAATACAGTTCACAGGTCTCATGCATTCTTTGGGCCATACTCCAGGCGCGTCAATCTTTCTTCGAGCCATATACGATCCTTAGTTTCGGAGTCGACTTCCTTCTTAATATCGGCGCCATCCTCCTCTCTACGACACTCTACGCCAATTCTCCTCTCCTCCTCAGTCTTTTTCTCATACTGCCTGCCGTCGTCATCTTCACACTTCCAAGAAACTCGGTTCGGCCAAGGAAGAAGGCAAAGGTCCCACCAAATGCTCTATCAAAATCCGGCTCAGGACAGCTTAGTGTCCTTTCCACTAAGCCCTTCCTTACGACCTACCGTGGTTCTATGATGATTATCACATGTGTTGCCATCCTCGCTGTCGATTTTCGCCTATTCCCGAGAAGATTTGCCAAGGCTGAGACCTGGGGCACCTCCCTCATGGACCTAGGTGTTGGGTCCTTTGTCTTCTCTGGCGGCGTTGTGGCAGCTCGCCCAGTGTTGAAAGAGAGAGTTGTTGGCCGCACCACCGGTCGTGCCACACCATTACTTCATCGGATTATATATTCGATGCGCCACTCCATCCCTCTCTTAGTATTGGGTATCATTCGCCTCCTAAGTGTGAAAGGCTTAGACTACGCGGAGCATGTGACAGAGTATGGCGTCCACTGGAATTTCTTTTTCACTCTGGGCCTTTTGCCTCCTTTCGTTGCTTTTTTTCAGACGGCACTCCGGCTGGTTCCGTCCTTTGCTGCACTGTCGCTCGTCGTTGGTCTTGCTTACCAGGTCCTCCTTGAGACTACTCAGCTGAAGGCGTACATTCTCACTGCGCCACGGACAGACCTCATTTCCATGAACCGTGAAGGCATCTTCAGCTTTTTCGGCTATCTGGCCATTTTCCTTGCTGGCCAGGACACGGGCATGTACGCTATTCCTCGCAACATTCCTCCTCGAAGTACTGCCAATCCAGGAGCTCAACGAAACACGCTCCTTATGACCATGGCTGTCTGGGCATCATTCTGGACGGCTTTGTATTTGATATCTACCAATTATAGCTATGGATTTGGACTGTCAGTTTCTCGTCGGCTAGCGAACCTCCCTTATGTCCTGTGGGTCGTGGCCTTCAACGTATGGCAGCTCTTCGCCTTCTGCCTGGTGGATACGGTTTTCTTCCCGGCATTTTATAATGCAGCAGACGCAAAGACAGAGAAGGAGGCTTATGGAAAGGCCACAAGTCGCATAATGCGAGCATACAACCGCAACGGCCTAGCCGTGTTTCTCATTGCTAATATGTTGACTGGCCTTGTCAATCTGACCTTCAGGACGCTAGAAGCTACGCCAGTCACGACAATAGCGATTCTGGTCGGCTACATGGTGACTATAACGGCAGTTGCTCTTGGTTTGGATATCTACGACATCTCAATCAAACTTTAGGATGGGCTTGAAAATAGCTCATTACAAAGACAGGGCGTGGAGATGGCACTACTCTCCCGATCCGGGCTTGTCAAGGTGCAACATATCTGCGAAGCAACGTGCCCTCTTAGGCGCTACCAACCCGCTATAATTCTTCGGCGCTTAAAGCAGCGAATCTTCATTCACTCTGGCTAGTATTTATTCAAGTCTTGGATAAGTTTGTTATCAAATCAAATGCTTCACCCTCGAACCAAATATTGGGGGGAAATGGACATTTAAGCAGGTGATAGAGACACGCCTGCTTGTCTGGAAAACAAGAGAAGTTAGTAGTGCTCGCAATCCCCAGGCAATCTAGTGGATACGCCGAGGAGGACTGAAGGATAGTCGTCGTTAATGAGCCAGATCTTTTCCAAGTGTGGAGATTTGGATGCGACTTGACGATCAATGTTAGATGGTGGAGTAGAACGATAGATGCGATGCAATGCGACCCAACTACGATACTTAGTCAAGCGCACACGCATTTTCACAAATAGAAGGCTGGATTGGTTTTATTTTTGGGGTGGGAGCCTGTATCCGACCTCAGCCGGCCAAGGTTTGCGACCCAACAGACGCGACACGTCTCCATGCAATGCCAACTGTTTGAACCCGGACTTCCCGTCTTAACTGCATGAACAACATGGACCGCAACCATATGTACAAGGGTCGCCCTGTTGAGCTTGTCCAGCAAGCCTATCAATGATGAGACATGAGTTGTTGATCTATTGAGCGACGACCGTCAAGTGCACCCGCGGCTTATGCCTGCTCTAGGGTGGCAAAAGGACTCACAATGAATACGTCTATTCTCTTGTGAGTTCCCAGCGTATATTATGGGTACCATCCTTGTGTAGAGTAACAATCATGGCAAAAAACAGTCGCTACTTGCACACTACTTACAGGAAGATCGCGTTCCTTCTACGGGCAAAGATGTGTCGACCAATGCTGAAGCAATCACTGTAGTTTCGGTCTGAATGCATACGGTAGACCTTTGCCATTTTATCTATCTAGCTCCTACCTTTGTTTTCAGCGGAAATCCCAGGGATCAAGTCTTGTAGTTGAAACTTTAAGTAAGTCTCCGAGGCTGAGTCTTGGGTCTGATCTGTGATCTATCAGGCTCAAAGCCAATATCTTCAACAGAAGACGGTGATTCCGGAAGATGACGTCTAACCCGAATGCCAACTACCCTGCAAGGCTCAGATCAACGTCAGCGAGATCCCTGTCATCAAATGCAGCTCATCTCCGGGTTTTATGCTAGCTGGCGCGCGATTCCTACCTTGGTAGCGTAAGAGATGCCAAATTATAGTTAAAGCCTGGCGGAAACTTCGCCCACGCCCTCGCGCATCTGTTCGCTGTACGCCTGGGGAATTGTAAAGAAAGAGGGGCGAGACTTGAATATGGGTGTATGAAGTCTCCAGGAACTGTGCTTGCCATCACACTGCTTTAGCTCCATGAGTCTTTAATTGCCGAGCTTCTTATTTCGTGACCCCAATTACATTTGATGGTGGTCCGTGAGCCGCCACGACCACGTAGAAAAAAGTGCAGATTACTTCGTATGTGAGTACAGAATATGTTAGAAAGAATCTGGGGGATGGAAATGACGGTGGGGTGACATCCAATGCAAGCATGAGTGTCTCGGTACGAGATAGGTGATGGTGATCCAAAAGAAATCATTTTCTGTATTTGTAGCAATGGATAACAACTCCACAATAACCTGGGTAGGGAAGTCAGAGTACCCAGA
The DNA here is from genome assembly GCA_024336345.1 of Mariannaea sp. PMI_226. NCBI lineage: Eukaryota > Fungi > Ascomycota > Sordariomycetes > Hypocreales > Nectriaceae > Mariannaea > Mariannaea sp. PMI_226. The sequence goes on along the minus strand of JANFOG010000001.1, from coordinate 2,892,408 downwards.
TTAAGCCAGCCACTCATCTATGAATATCGGCCAATATGGTACAGGTTTACAGACAACAGGACGAGCGAATGGATCAATGGCAGGGGTTAAAGGAAGCGACACGGGGAACTTATCCCGTGAGTGGAGGATCAGGGCAAGGCAAATGGACAAGGCAAACCTCGCCGTGGTTCAGAGCCTACCCGGTCTCAAGATAGAAGTCAGTGGAGGTTAGGTCTCGAGAGGGATGACATGGTTCGAGCCACGGTCCACAAGCGCCGAGCGAACAAAATGCAAGCAAGAAGGATTCGGCGAGAGGGAACCACAAGACCCAGAGTAGAGAAACAAGCCATGAATTAGTGGCGGTTGTTGATGATGATGATGGTGATGATGATGAAAATCGGTGAAGATGATTTGGTGACAACGCACTGACAGTGCTGGACATGGCGCTGGATTCTCCTCGCTGCTGAACCAAACATTGCTGATGAGATATTACATCCCGATACTGCTGACGCGGACCAACGGGCGCAGACGTTGGTGAACGGGCTTATGGTCAAATCTTGGGCTACCCAAACAAACCATATTGATATAACTGAAAGACAGCAATAAACGCTGGCATGGTCCTCGTTTGGTTGGAAGCTGCCAGGGACCGGGACTAATTAATCAGGACAAATGATGAGGTGCAGTCAATCAGCGAGCACGACACTATGTACATAGGCGAAGGGAAAGATGATGCCGGTTCCCTTGCGCAGGTACGTACGAAGTTTGTGAGCTACATAGTATTCTGCCGGGAGGAGATTGACGCCACCCATGTATCCAAGATGAACCCGAATGTGATGGGTGATGAGCTGGCAGCTGAGCCAGGACGCAGCCTACCTATGCAAGCGATCTGTCAATGTAGCACCGGAGTGGCGCTGGACGCCGTGATGTCAGACGGGAAGCTAGGGAGGCTACGACATAATTAATCAAGTAGATGGGATCGCTAATGAGGTACAGTACAACGTAACGTACTGAGAAAGAGAAGGAGAATAATTAGCATAAGAGGAAGAAGAAGCAACAAACATAATTACACGAAGGGAGGGAAAAAATCTACGCAATTGATTGTCTGCGCTTGGGATGATGCAGGTAAAATTTTCATCTCATCTCATCCCAACAAGCCGTCTCATCCCGATGCCATGGCTCATAATGTATTCTTACGTGTTCTCCGTAACTTGAGCGGACTCCTCGGCTCAGTCACACATGAAATTTGCTTTTGTTTTTTTTTCTCCCCTTGCAAATCGAAGGGCAGGAAATGAATGGTTCGATCATGGACCAGAAGCTGCTGGTGTAGGGTGAGACCATCATGGCGACACATCGCTGCAGAGTCCTGCTCCGTACGCTTGTGGTGATGGGCATCCAAGCACTCCCAGCTGGGCTCATGGACATGGTTATGGATGGGATCTTCCCCGGGTGTATTTCGCACAGCTCAACTAAATCTTTGACCCGACCTTCTACTCGACCTTCTCGAAAGAAGTGGGAACCTTAGCTTGTTGGGCCCTATTCTGACAAGGCTCATGCCTGGAAGGGGTAGCCGGATGGCATGGTCAGGCTGCACTGTGTAGCATAGGGCATAGGTTGGGGGTTAACAGCGTATGTACTTGGCCCCTGTTGGGGTGGGATACCTAAACACGCTGGAGCGTGCGAATCGGCTTGGTGATGTCGATACTCAAGGAAATCGTGTGGCTGACGCGACGGTGTGTTCGGTTGGGACGCGTTGTCGACAGATGCTACATATTACATGCAAGCTCCCAACACAGAGGGAGATTCTTACTATGCAAGTACAAACCACATACATATCATTACCCCGTGCCTCATGCTCCAAATGGCATTTTAGCGGCACAATGCATAAATCAGCACTGGCACCAAAAAGGAGATGGGATGGGTGAAGCAGGGTTCACAACGACAATCGTAATAAGAATGCCCTTCCGGGTTGTACACACCACGAGGACAGACAAGAGGGATGTTGAGATGATTATTATCCGGCATGCAAATTGGGCATTACAAAGGATCAAACAAACTGGTGGATATGAATTTTTTTCTTTTTTTCGTTGGTTGAACTGTGACGAATAATTATATCAATAGAGGTCGAAACCGCGATCCTCTTTATGCCGTTGTAAATTGTTATGCCTTGACGAGGCACGGGACATCTTCATTTAAGAGGCTAAGAAAAAAAGGTATCCAAGCTTGCGGGTTGACCGAACGCTGACAGACAGACAGACAGACAGACTTATTCGTACTTCGCATGTACAGATTTTCGTGCTATGAAGAATATCCTGATGTCAATCCCCTCTAGGCCCAAGCTGAGACCATGTCTGAGAGTGGGCTCTTGGAGATTACTCGTCAATGCTGGTCATCATATACTGCGTTGGTCCATTAATTGGAGGGGGTTGGATAGAAAGGGGATTTCTTCTTCTCCCTTCGCGGATGGAGCCGAGAGCCCCGTTGTGGGTGCGCATGGGCAGATCAGTTGGTTGCGGAGGAGGCCAACTCGTTTGGAGGATTGTGAATGGAGGCAGGACACCGTTTTTCCTATTCTCTCCTCTTCTCCTCTTCTCCTCTTCTCCTCTTCTCCCCCCCTCTCCTTTAAGAAGGGCAGATACGTGGTGATTAATTACATATAGTATTGTAGCTGACACGGTAGTCTCGATATTAACATATAGTGAGACATTCATCATTAGCTAACCGTTTGTACAATTTGCATGCAAACCTGCCGGATGCTGACCCAGGAACTAACATGTGAACCCGGAGGTTGCCTTCCTTCGTATCTGCACCAAAGCTGTTTGTATGTAGGGTCATTTTGAATTGGAGAGGGAGAGATAGGGAAAACCAAAACCAAAACCAAAACCAAAAAAAAAAAGGTAGCAATGCCAGACAAACCAGCGTGCATTGTTTCGTTTGCTGGCGGGTTGCATTGCGACGGGAATGGCGTATCCCTTGTCAATGAACGATCCTCGAATAGAAAGAAGTCGTCAAGCATAAGGTAATCAGAACCCTCAAACCATAGCCACAGACGGCACTCTGGTGCAGGAAATTTTTTTCTTTTTAGCGAATCGCCCCCCCTCACCCCCTTCTTGCAAACGTCCGCGCATGAGGGAAAGAACTCGACGGCGTTCACAGCTGGGGACTCTATTAATGATTCATTCGCTTGGATGGTATGGAGGAGGGCGGAGGGATAGGTCTGAGACGACGGGACACTGAGACCAGAACCACCAGGCGGTCGGTCACTTTGTGTGTCACGGACCAGCTTCAAATTGCATATGCATTAAATTATGTACTGGCTAGCCACTGTAGTACACGAGATAATCAATCCTCGAGCTTGCAGAAATCGCCAAGAGTAACTGGTTCTATACCGTCATTACAAAGTATAGAGGAGCCCTTGAGTAATTTATATTCCGTGCTTTTTGACAGGAGAGCCATGTGCCCAGTTAGCACCCGGGCGCAGATTAGTAGGAGAGAGCATGTTGTTGATGGTGCTGCACCCTCTCCCTAAATTACATGATGCCGGCGAGTCTACTCCGTAGCCTTGACTCAAGTTTCACATGGACCACCCCCTCCAGTGACTTACACCTACAGGACCATGGTAAGAAACCTTAGGCTGATATTTAGAAACATTGATCCTCCCGATTTGATCATGGTGTGCCGTAGCATTCTGGGCCGCCACACTCCACCTTTGCTGCTGCGTACAGTTCAGGACAGGACTGACAGCCCACCGCTGTACCTACTTTACCTACTTTACCTAGCAGCATGTTTGAGGCACAGGGAGATGGGTGCAGTAGTCCTCGCTCATCACTGAAGAGAGAGAGATCCAATCGAAGCTCCATCTTTGTCTTGCCCGGTACCTGCAGGAACGGCGTCTTGCCAGGTACCGCTGCCCCTGAATCTAGCGCCTGACGCCGGCTTAGGTACGCGCCCATGCAGCCACGGAGGTACTTGCTCCATAGCTTCTTGAACATGTACCCCCGGGGACCAGCAGGAGGGTACTTAATTGGCTGGCATCCACTTGGGGCCGGTACTTTGTACTTTGTACTCCGTAGAAATTGAACATTCCCCTGCTGCGGACTCATGGGTCAGGGTGAGATGGACAAATATGGACCAGGGTTATTGAACAGCCGGGCTTTGTCTGTAGCAGATGACCGCTGAGCTGCACGAAGGCTTAATTACATTACATTACCTTACCTTACGGAGTACTGCCATCTGTATAGAGTAGATACGGTACCCTTTTTTTCTTGGTACAGACTACGCCTACCATACCCTCCAGAGCGTTAGCATAAACACCACCATCTTTCCAGAAAGCAGCAGGTCAGTACCTACCTACCTAGGGAAGGTTTGGCGACCGAACAATAATGATACCTAATTATTCCATTATTATTACTCCATGCGACGTAGATACATAAGATACCTAGGTAGGTAAAGTAGGAAAGGTAAAAGATAGAGAGGTACCTTACTTAGGCTGATTCATTTGTCGGGGTCGGTGTGCTTTTTCGTAATTGGGCTCTCACATACCTACTTTGCCTCGTACCCTTCAGCCACCTCTCCAGCCGGCTCTGGCTCTGGCTCTGTCTGGCTTAATTACTGGCCCTGGCCTTTTATTCTATATTCATTTATTTATTCATTTATTTGGCTGTGATTCCCATTGTAGTCGGTCCCTTGGCAGCTGTCTCCTGTCGGCTGTCGCCTGTCAATTTGTTGCTCCACAGGTGCAGCCCAAGTCTCATCTCGTCCAATTTCGCCTGGCGCCCGAGTCTCTTCCCTTCCACCCTCGGCCACCCCCATCTCAGCTAAGGTCCCGTCCTAGTCCCCTTCCTGGTCCCCTTCCTGGGTCCCTTCCTGGTCCCTCTCACCCCATCTTGGACTTGGTCGAGCCTTTTTGTTCGGACCGCGTCGTCTCTTGACCCTCGCCCGAGCTCCCATACCTTTTTTCACTCCATCGACTTCGTACTTCATTCAGCCTCGCCCTCGCTCAACTTGCTTCTTATTTCCCTTTTCCTCCTCCCCCCCCTCCCCTCCCCCCTCCTCCTCCTTGGTAGAGGGTTTGCATTGCGCGTTCTTGGCTGTTGGAAAGTGTGTACAGAACCACTGCAGCAGCACATAATAATAACAACAACAAAACAACGAACACCCCCCAGAAAAAAAAACACGACCGCCCCGGCCGGCCGCCCCAATCCCATTTGGCTCTCCTATTCCCCTACAGCAGTAGTCTCCAACCGCACCTGCGCGTCCCGCTCCCCGGCCACTCAGGTCTCACCGCACGTCCTGGGGACAACATTGCGACCATAATCGACAAATCGCACGCCGCCGACCGATTCCACGCACCATGAGATAGTCGAGCTTGGTTCATTGGTACTGCCCAAGATTCTCGTCTCTTCGTCTCCACCGTCTGTCCGTCTCGATTCGCCAGCCGCACCTTCGCTCCGTGCCGTGCCCCCAAATTCTATTGTCTGAAACGGCCAGATATCTCGTCCTGCATATTCGCGTCGCCGCCTGGTTTTTTCCCCCCCTGCGCCATTGCCGAAATTTCGTCTGCTGGCGACTTCGTTTGCGCCCTATTCATCTCAAACTAAACACCATCATCACTTTCTACACGAGTTTGACTACAGTGTTGGTGTGGGAAGATGTCGGCTGCCTTACAAACGGCACCCCATCAGCACACCGCCTTGGCGTCGTCTCCTCTGACCTCGCCCTCGAGTCATCAGTATCGCCCGTCATCATCCCGAGAGGTGTACAATGCCCATACTAGTTCGACTGCATCTCCCTCGACCAGACGACCACCTTCCCGCAAAACTACCGAAAACACATCATCTCCAGCTTACCATCTAGCCAACAGCCCAGGAAACCAGCCCTCCGCTGACCAACAAAGCCCAGCTTCTTCAGAACATTTGACCAATATGCCTCCCGTGGCACCTCCCCGGTCTTCTTCCAATCACCAGAGTGCTAGCACTCGAAGGGCAGCTGCCTATTCTAACGAGAGAGGCTCCAACTCTCCAAGGCGCGGTCAGGGGGAGCCATCAAGGTCTGGTTCACGCGGCAACCCTGCGGCGAGCACAGAAAACGGCTATCAAAACAGAAAACCTGTGAATTCTCACGGCGCGCAAGATTCCCCCCGATCTCAAAGCAGAGATGGCAGGTCAAACACGACAACCATTCCCGTTCGATCTGCCCATGGCACGCCTTCGAGATCAACACAAGAAGCTACGGATAATTTGTCCAAGGCTATAGCAGCTGCCGAAGAAGTCAACGGCCGGACTCACGCGTCAGCTCAAGATGATGCTGCGCCGCCACCTGTCGTCTCAACCAATGATGAGAGACGCGGCGGTAGAAGCAGACACGATCAAAGCAGCCGAAGCCACAAAGGAACCACAAAGTTTGGCGACTTTATCTTAGGAAACACTATTGGAGAAGGCGAGTTTGGAAAGGTCAAGTTGGGCTGGAAGCAAGACAGCAGCGTTCAGGTGCGTTTGGCCAATTCTCCTTCCACTACATCAGCTCTTGATTGAAACTGATAATCCCTAACACTGGAATACAGGTTGCTATTAAGCTCATTAAGAGGGACAGCGTTGGCAGCAACCCGTCCCGATTTGCAAAGATTTATCGCGAAGTTGCCATCTTGCGCGGCATTCAGCATCCCAACATTGTCCGCCTAATTGATAAGGTCGAGACCGACAGACACATTGGTATTATTCTCGAATATGCCTCTGGTGGTGAGCTTTTTGACTACATCCTAAACCACCGCTATCTGAAGGACCATTCTGCTCGTCGCTTGTTTGCACAGTTGGTTTCTGGCGTCGGGTATCTCCACAAAAAGGGAATCGTTCATCGTGATCTCAAGCTCGAAAACTTGCTCTTGGATCGCAACCGAAACATTATCATCACCGATTTCGGGTTTGCCAACACATTTGATTCAAATGAAGACCTCACGGAAGAAGAGGAACTGAATCTCACCGATCGAGAATTTGTGAAGCGAATGGGTCTCGATCGTGTCAAGCCCAATGGATCCCGAAAAGGTGACCTTATGCAAACCAGTTGTGGCAGTCCCTGCTATGCAGCGCCTGAACTTGTTGTCAGTGACTCCCTCTACACGGGACGAAAGGTGGACGTGTGGAGCTGTGGTGTGATTCTAGTAAGTTGAAAATTTCATTTCAGATTACCTTGACGGGATACTTATTTCGGCATCTAGTACGCGATGCTCGCTGGCTACCTACCTTTTGACGATGACCCAGCCAACCCCGAAGGCGACAATATCAACTTACTGTACAAGTACATTGTGACAACTCCACTCACTTTCCCCGAATACGTGACACCACATGCTCGAGACCTACTGCGTCGCATACTCGTTCCAAACCCCCGGAAGCGAGCCGACTTATTTGAAGTGGCTCGCCACAGCTGGCTGAGTGAGTACGCACAACTTGTCGAGTTTATCACGAGCTCGACTACTTTGCCTTCCGAGGTTCAGAACTCAAGTGTGGCACCCACAGACTATGCAGACGCTCCTCTGGTTGCCAGAAGCGCGTCAGTTCGGGAGCCTTCCAAGCAAAAGCAGTCTCATTCCCCTGCTGTCGGCGGACTGGCCAAGACGCACGGCAACATCGACCCCGAAGCCGAATCTAACCACCGTACTCCCAAGGACGCCAAGCGCCGAACTGTTCAGGTCGAGTACGTTGCTCCTACCACCCAAACACAGCGTGGAGCCGATGGTACGACTGCGAAGGTCCATAACCGATCCAGCTCACAAGCCCCCGTCTCCGTTCACGATAGCCCTGCGTCATCAGACAAGCCATTGCCTCGAGAGCCGGCAATTCTCAAAGATAGCACTCCCCAGTCAACGACCTCTAGGCGGCCCCCGAGCACACACAACATTTCACCTCCTTCCAGACAGGGCCGCGAAGCCCGAACTACTTCCGACAATGCTTACATCCCAAGCGCGAACACTGCGACCCGGCCACAAACTGGTGGTTCCATGCAGTCTTCAGCCTCTATGGCTTTGCAATCGCGTGGCAACTACGGACAGCCTGTCCCCCCCGCGGTCGCTGATACCAATGTCCAGGGACGAATTCAGCAGCCCACAGGTGCCGAGGACAACGAGATGGGCAAGAACTTTGGCAGTGTCCCTCCCAAGGTCGCGAAGATGACGTTCCAGGGCGAAACCAAGCGTGAAGGAAGAGGGCACAAGCGATCCAACACTCTTGGAGATCTCGGCACCAAGATTATGGGACGTAGTGGATCCATATTTGGTGGACGCAAGAAGAAGGCTGAGCAGCAGCAGGTTGACAAATCGAGGAAGTATCCTCCCGTTAGCATGTCTAACACGATGCTTCCAGGTGCTGAAGAGCCTGGTCCTCGCCCTTCTATTGACTCGCGGGTGTCTCGCAGGTCGTTCTCCCTTGGACTCGGCAAGAAGCGCAGCGGTAGCATTCCCAGGTCACAGGGTTCTGGAGAAGGGAAAGGTCGACGATTTTCTCTCGCGAGAGCTATGGGCTTAAGCAGAGATCATGGAAGCGCTACAGCTTCCGAGGTGGACTCACAAGCTGATCTCCCAATTCAAACCCCACAGATGATGGGTGGATATAGCGCCCACGAGGAGCCCCGTCGCAGCGAGCCGTATTTCGATGCTGTGTCCGACCAGAACCAACATGATAGAGCTGTGTCCAGTCCTGTCACCCACCAAAGATATGGATCAATGCAGATGGAGGGACGCCGCCCAACCGCCATCCCAACATATATGCAGGGTTCCCATCTGAACACTGGTTCCGAATCGTCAGTGGATATGAGACGACCCCCGACCGAGCCCCAACCCAGGATGTACCAGGGAGACTTCTCTGGTTCTGAAGGCTATGACGGACGCCGAGTTGGATCTAGCCGAGGCATCGCTAGCCGTGGAGGAATGTCCCACAAAAGCCACAAGCGTTTCACGGACGCTTACGAGCAGGACGAATATCGTGGACATGAAGGGAGCAGCGGGGCCGCCAAGCGGGTCATGGATTTCTTTAGGAGACGAGGTAAAGCTCGTGGCGGAGAGGATCGGTAATGAAGTGCGAGGGAGCAGGAACCTGGAGTTTGCGGCGTTTCTACACGGTCGAGTTTCGACACCTTGAGCAGTCTTCTGTGCAACCCCATTGTTGTCTTTTATTTACCTTTCCAATTTGGATGCTATAATATCTTTTCCTGTCTTCCGGGGGGGTTCATCCAAGGCCTCAATCCGCTACCTAATGCAGGAAACCAAAAGGCGTGTCTGGAACCAAGAGTTGGCCAGTCAGTTACGGGTTAAGACGCATGTTTTTACGACGCAAAGGAAGCAAGATTGGAATTATTAGAGATGGTCCCGGAAGGCATTCACACAACTCCCCTACATACCACATACACACATACCTTAGTCGATATGGAAAGTCAGCAAATTTCTTCATGGTTTAGCGAGGGACAACAGAGAACATGAGGCTGGATGACCTCGTGCGGGTTTAGCAGTGTCGTGGGAGGGATTGTGATTATTTTATTTTATTTTGCTTTGTTTTTTGTTCTATACAAACGCATGCTCAGGTTGTGTTGCAGGCATTAGCGATGGAGCGATGACTTGTATTGCGAATGTGTGGTTTGGGACCAACAGGTTCGACAGCGCTGATTGGGGAATTTCCCTTTTGCGACGAGAATTGAATGGATAAGTGTCGCCATAGACCAAGTGTCATAGGAGATGGAGGTGAATATTTTATTAGATGTCGTGGCTGATGGAGAGACTCTGTTCGTGTTTGTTTGGCGGCTTTTCGGGGCTTTTATGGATTCATGGAAATCCGAGGTGGAAAGAAGGCTTGAAAGAAGAGGCGAAGTAAAGATATATTGTGCATCATGTAATGATACTCTACTCCGTACAGCCGTACAGATTGTGTATAGAATTTATTGATTTAGTTGATAAAGACAATATTCTACCCACGTGTTGTACCCTGATCACATGCATATATGATGGACGAGGTTTAGAGTCTACCAGATCTTCACTCCACTCTCTGCGAATACGCGTGCATGATGCCCGAAGCATCAATAGTTGGATCGACAGTTAGGCCAATATGTAGGCTGACCAATTTGGTAACTCCCCACGAGGCCAGCTGGACGAATTTTGGGGGTGCTGTGGAGGCAGCCTTATTTTTCGAGACATTGCCATCCACGCTCTATTGATCAACAAGCAAATGCGTAGTGAAGCGCAACACAGTCCGTTTGTGGCCTTGTGTTGCATATCTCTGTCTCTAGATAAACCATGGGCTATCATCATCCGCACAGTTACTAGTAGCTGGTGCGCTGAGATAGGATCAATTGAGAGGTGAAGTGAGTGATACCGACAAAACTTGGAGGTCCAAGTCGAGATTCGACAGTTTTTTGTTGACCAGAAGCGCGCTCAGTTCACAGTCAATTGGGCATCGTGACACCACCTCAAGCTTCATTATTGCTCCCAGGTGGCACGTGCTCTTGCGACTGGATCTCAGAGAGTCAAGGCTGATAATGACGCCAAGCATGGTTTGGGCAAGGTGCAGACTACGGGGAGCGTAGATAAATCCACTTGCTCATTTATGCAGCATAATAACCTTGAATGAAGTTATTCCACTTTGGGATAGAGGCGTAGGCTAGGTCAGCTGTGTGGACGCAGTGTTGGTTCCCTAGCTTGATTTCTCAACCCGGATTCAAGGCGCGTTTGAATTGGTGCGTTTCGCCTGTTTGTTTGTTGTTTGTCCTATTCCATCAGAGATGACGCTTGCCTACCTACCAAGGTAGGGGGTCTTGATTGCACTGCGCCGTGCTCCGTAACGGATTAGCAATGATGCGCAGCGGCTTGCGCAATGGCTTGAGCAATGGATTAGCTAAAGTACAGATGGTACACAATGTGAAGCTTCCAATGCTTCCTAGTTCGGGAATTGCTCCATCATGTCCGCCCCCCCGACCCATCTCCGATCCGTCATCCGTGGCCAGCCCCGGAGAATTGGTGTGTATTTCAGTGGGACCACACGCTACATCAAGTACATATACGCGCTGAAGAACGGACCCAAGTCAGATGACAATGGCTCTAACAAGCTAAAGCCGCTACATAGTATTTTAATCTGACAAACGAAGAGTCGACAATCCGCTAAGTTGATAGCATGATCCCACGAGTACCCAAACCTGACGTAGGTACAGATTACTGCACTGTACTCCGTACAGTAGATACCAATTGTACGATAAGGGGAGGCGAGCCGTTGCGAAAGGAGTCACAGGTCACAGGGTCATGCTGCATTGCTAAGGGAAAATAACCTTGGACCCGTCATGATGGACTCATGATCGACTAGCTTATGGCAAGGGGGAGGCCATCTCCACCAGACTCTGAAAGAAGCTTGCTTGTTAGACCTCGTCCACCGCGATTATTGTGTTGTACCTAGATCTATGCAGCCTTGATTTGTAGAAATGAAGAGAGGTAAAGGGGAGATGAAAAAGAAAAGGCATGATTTAGAAGAATTCCTCGTACTCCGTCCAGTTACCCAGATACGGCAAACAACGGAAAACAAGAACAATTGCTGTCAGCTTTTGAAATTTAGCGGGGGTTCCTTTCGCTCAGGTCCGAACAGCGGTCTCACCAGTTCCAAGAACTACTGTGATAACTCCCTAGTAAACAACATCATCATCGACCGTTCTGGGGCGGAGGCCTTCCAGGCTAAACACACGCTATTTGGATGAGGACCTTGTTCAGCCACGCTACCACGTACGTGCGTAGTGCAACACCGCCACCCGACCCATTCATTTTCCGGCTTTGATGTGGTGGCAGGTACTTTGGTTTCCTTCTGATTCCATGCTGTTCTGAGGTACCATTTCGTCACACTCTCCAATACTCCCCAAACCGGCGGCTCCCACGTAATACAGTACCACGGTGATCCCCATCCGTCATGGACACTCCACCTGCAGGTACAGCCATACGGGCAAGTAGTTAGTCTACTAATTATGTAGTCATACTGGATCCGCAAGTCCGTCCCTGCAATGAATGATTGTCTTGTTTGTTTGAAAGAATGGGAGTGTGTGGCCCTGTTGATCGCAAGCAGGGTATAAATGGCCACCTCTTGCCACTCCCTTCACACAGCTCCCTTGTTCCAAGTTTTTTCGGTTTACGAACCTTCCCGTTCCCTGTGTGTTTTAAAACCGAGCCAGCTTGGCCCTTATCTTGTTGGAGCTTCCTCTCTTTTCCCTCCACTACCTTACATACACATACCAACCTACCTAGGTAGTAAACGTTAACTGAGACATCGCACTCATTAAACAACGTCGATTCTGATCAAAGCTCGTTCGATGAAGGAAGCCTCTTCTGAATCCCCCGATATAGATGGCAGTCGTTCTGGTGCAATACCCACAGCGCCCGGATTCGTGCCTCCTGCATCTAATGCGGCCTTGATTGACTCGACTACGTCATCAATCACACAAAATCACAACTACCAACAAAATGGCATCATTGGCAACGACCCCGATGGCTTCAGTGAGACAGCTGAGAAGACAGCAGGCTCCAATGCCTTCAAATCGTTGTCTTCCAGTCACCTCCCACCCACACCACCTGCGAAGGCTGAGGGGCAGGGGTCTCTCGTAGACCTGCCTTCAAATAATGATGAAAGCGCCAAAACAACCACCACTGAAACAAACAAAACAAGCATCTTTATGGATGAATTTCGACGCAGTTTCAAGCTGATCATCACCCACAGCTGGCTCAATGTCCTGCTCATTTTCGTCCCCGTCGGTATTGCCGTCGCTCAGGTACCTGACATGAATGCCGGTATCATCTTTGGCATGAACTGTATTGCAGTCATGCCTCTTGCAGGCCTGCTGGCCTTTGCCACCGAGTCCGTTGCTAGTAATATGGGCGATGCTCTCGGTGCTCTTCTCAACGTCACCTTCGGAAACGCTGTAGAGCTGATTATATTGTAAGTTCATATCCCGACAATCTTCCCTCACATTCACGCAACTGCTAACCTATCCCTTTTTTTCTTGTTTTTAGCATGTATGTCAACCTCGCATTTGCCCCTTGGGCGAGAGAGAGCGAGAAGCCTTCAACAGAGGCCTTATCCAATCAATCGAGTCTTGTTATTGTCTTTCACCCTATGTTGTATTCCTTGCTGACCTGAGTCTTGTTTAACTTACTCCAGCATTGCTCTTGTCAAGGTACGTGATCTCTAGCTTGCAATTAGGTTGAACATAGAAGCTAACACTTATCCCAGAATGAGATCCGCATTGTACAAGCTTCACTGCTAGGTTCAATATTGGCGAACCTGCTTCTAATCTTGGGTATGGGTTTCTTCCTGGGCGGTCTCCGATATCGTGAGCAGGTATGTTTCCCCTACATAAATTCCTAGCTGCCGCTCTAACCAATCTCTCCAGATCTACAACAGCACCATTACCCAGATGAGTGCTTGTCTACTCAGTCTGAGTGTTATCAGCCTGGTCCTTCCTGTACGTATGAAGAAAATTATATGTTTGTCTTACTATCGATGTACTGACCTCTCTGTTTTTTTTTGTTCAGACGGCTTTCCATGCCTCCTTCAAGGACTCAGATCGTGCTGATAAGGAATCCCTCAAGATCAGTCGCGGAACGAGTGTGGTAAGCAGAGTTGGCAGAGTAATTGGTAACGCATCTTACTAACTCATCCTCAGATTTTACTGCTTGTTTACATTATTTATCTTTTGTTCCAGCTGAAATCCCATGCCTACATGTACGAATCGACCCCTCAACATATTGTTGATGCCGAGTCGACTCCCGGACCTGCAGCCGCATGGCTAGATTCTTCCAGCTCAGACGACAGTTCTTCATCCTCTAGCTCTGACTCGAGTGACTCTGACCACTCTCGAAATACAATGCGCAAAAAGATGAAGAAAGTACTTCGGAGCCGGAGACGCAAGTCGAGTGTTGCCTCAACGGATAGCAGTGAAATTCGGGCTAACCGTGCCGGCTCTTTCAACGCTAGCGAGGCAATCTCTGAAGCGTCCTCTTCTTGCGCCAGGATTCACGCTGGCGGGTTTCCCTCTATCACAGGGAGCGAAGAGGCTATTGATGACGACGAGCCTCGACGATATCGCAAGCGTCACCGTCATCGTCGACGCAAGTACCGCAAGGAGAAGAAGCAGGATCTTTCCGGGGGAAACGAATATGGTGTCCAAGCACTATCCAAGGAGGCTCTAGCCAGGGCTACCCGGGCCGCTGGCGACGGTGAGCCCCGTCGTGTTGACTTCGCTGTCCAGAATGACCTTGAGAATCAACATGGCACCGACACAGAACCCGCAAGTGGCTCTAAGCGACCATTCATGCTTCGTGGCGTTTCGGTCAAAAACCTTGCACCCTCCGTCTTTGTCCAGGACACGGAACCTACTCCAGTTCCATCTGGCCCGGTCCCTCGAGTTCGCTACGGTATTCGACGCACAAATTCTCTCCCGGATCGTCTCAATCAGCAAATTCAACTGCGCCCTCCTGGTGCCTTGTTCCCAGCTCAGGTTCCATTGACGGCACTAAGCACAGGTGTTGACCCGAAGTTGAAGGAGAAGGACGAGGAACATCTTTCCAAGATCGCTTCAATCATTCTCCTGCTCATTTCTACCGGTTTGGTCGCTGTCTGCGCCGAGTTCCTGGTTGGTTCTATTGAGAAAGTTGTCAAGACCTCGTCAGTTGGCGAGATTTTTATTGGCTTGATTATTCTTCCCATTGTTGGTAATGCTGCTGAGCACGTTACGGCCATTACTGTTGCCATGAAGAACAAAATGGACTTGGCTATTGGTGTTGCGGTTGGCAGTTCAATTCAGATCGCTATCTTTGTCACGCCATTGGTGGTTATTCTCGGCTGGATCATGGATCGCGAAATGACGCTTTACTTTACACTCTTCGAGACGGTTTGTCTGTTTGTGTCGGCGTTCATTGTCAACTTCCTAGTCCTAGACGGACGGAGCAACTACTTGGAAGGTGCATTGCTTTGTGCAGTGTACTTGATTATCAGTGTTGTGGCCTTTTTCTATCCCGACGAGAACGACGCTAGTTCCTTGGGAGGTTAAATATCCTAAGAAATGCGTTTAGATGCTTTTCGTTTTGGGCAACTGGTGAGAGGCGCTGACACGAAAATCGTATGGACATAGCTGGGGGTGCCTACACATTAGTTAGGTTAGGCTAGGTCAAGGGAAGGTGATAAATAGTTGCATGTCATGGGATATGTTTCCACTCCTGTCAAGAACACAGATGAGCATATCTATGACGCTGTAGTTAAATTACTGGAAATATATGCTGCACTAATCACCAAAGTAACAATTGATTCAGTAATTCCCAAAGTAAAAATAAATAAATAAAATAACCCTTGACCTACTCCTTGAATATTACTTGGTACTTTCATGGTGAATTGGTAATTATATAGTGGGTGAGTATTGATGTTACGAGTGGAAAGACTTCCTCTCCCATTGGATGCATAGTTTGATCAGCAGACATATTGGGATGATAGTAAGTTCCCTTTCTACATGAATGGATGGTCAATGTAACAAATGGCGCAGGCTAAGAGCTAAATGGCCGTCAATAACGAACCCCCCCCCCTCCCCCTTTGTGCTCCTTGCCTAGATAAAATAAAGTAATCATAATTAAGATGGGAATGTCAAAAAGAGGTTCGCCAGGAGGGAAAATGGAGAATCGTATCCGTAACTAATAGAAGGGCCTAATCTGGGGAATTACTGTAATTGAGAAAGAAGGCCCATGCGCCACCCCAGCCACCCGAGTCAGCAGCGGCAGGGGACCTCGGGAATTTACTGGGTATGGTCACTGGCGACTTAGTGTACCTGGATACGCGCAGGTACGCCCAGGAACCGCCGAGGAGCGCCTAAGAACGCTGGGACCCTACTATGTAGGCGGGCGGTCAGCGTAAATGACGAGCCAACTTGGAGCTTCAAGAGGCGACAAACGAGAGCGGGTCCCGGCTACTTTGTACCTGTCTGTCTGTCTTCCCAACGTGGCATCTTTTGTTGACTTCCAATTATTAGGTGACTTTGTAGTTGCATGCCAACATGCTTCAGGTAGGTGCTCCGTACCATACAAATTAGCAGCACAGCCACCCGGGGCACCCTTCAAAAGATGATTTATTAGCTGTAGATCTGCTCACCTCGCCCCCTCCTCAGTTTTGAGACAAAGACGGTCCTTCTGACGGGATAAGACTGTGTCTCTCTTTTGCTTTTCCGTTTTTTTTTTAAACCCCTCTCCCGCCCATTTCTGCTGGCTAGTTCGCAACTAAACTGGCTTGCGTTCTCTCCGACAATCACTTTGCGCGGGCCTATGCTTGGCTGGTGTCTCACTTTGAGAGTCATTGTCAATAGGGGGACCAACGACACCACAGCATCACACAAACCAAACGTCTGACGAGGCACGCATCATCGCATCTCAGTCAATCTAAAGCCCCGAGTTCTGAGTTTGTCTCATCCAGCGGGGCAACGGGAGTTTTTCCTAGCTCACTTCGAAGATCTCTCTCTCTCTCTCCCTCTCTGATTCTCTTCGCAGTATCATCCGCATCTTACTCCTCTCATCTCTTGGCTCTCCTCATCTTCCTCACCTATTTTACCCTCTCCCTTCTCAAATCCATTCTGTACCGTCAGCCCAAAAAGAACAACCCATTTCACACATCAAACCAACAACATGTGCTTCGGAAGAAAAGACGAGCACAATGATGACCCGCCCCCGCGGCCGGCTCAGAGGCCTCCCATGTCCACTGAAGTCAAGAGGATCAGCTCCATGCCGCAGAACCCCGGCCGCAGCTCCCGCGTAGCCAGCTATGCGCCACCCGCAGGTCCTCCGCCTGAGAAGAGGCAGGAGGAAGAATTCTCTGCGCCTCCCGGCCCGCCTCCGGGACTGTCATCGCAGGAGCAGCAGTATCTCCCTCCCATGGGGCCTCCTCCGGGGCAACAGCAGCAACAACAATATGATCCCCCAACAGGCCCTCCTCCTGGGCAGCAACAGTATGCTCCTCCTGTAGGACCCCCTCCTGGCCAACAGCAATATGCTCCTCCAGCCGGTCCCCCTCCTGGACAGCAACAGTATGCTCCGCCGCCAGGCCCTCCCCCTTCAGGAGTAAAGCATGACTGGGAGATTGCAGTCCCTGATACGTCCCTATTCCCTCCTCCTCCTGCTATATTCAGTGGCTACGACAGGTCACCGACCAGCAATGCGACGGAAGAAGAGGCTGAAGCGGGCGAGGAGTGGTGCGAGCAGTATCCCCTGGCTGCACCCTTGGTGCTCGATCAGGCTGCAAGAGATGCTCTACACACTGGTAACATTCGTCTCATGCAACCCGTCGGCTTCAATGGAAACCTCAGCTGGCTCCGACCTGGCCAGTGGGATGCATACACCGCAAAGAACTCGCCAGATCGCTGCATCATCGGCTATCCGCCCATGTACACTGTCAGCGAGCATGATCCGCACCGCACAGGTCAACCCAAGACCATCTACTACGAGGTGCAGATCCGTCCCGATAGCCCTACTGTCTTCCTCGCTCTAGGCTTCACTGCATTGCCGTACCCGTCGTTCCGTATGCCAGGCTGGCACCGAGGTAGCTTGGCTGTGCACGGCGATGATGGACACAAGTACATCAACGACCGCTGGGGCGGCAAGGACTTCACAGCTGAGTTTCAACGGGGACACACCTACGGCATCGGCATGACTTTCCGTGCCGTCGGTGGTGGAAAGCCACAGGTCGACATCTTCTTCACCCACAACGGTGTCTTGACCGGTGGATGGGCCCTGCATGAGGAGACGGATGCTGAGCAGGACCTGCCCGTAACGGGGTTGGAGGGTTTACATGACTTGAGCTGCGCTATCGGAACGTACGATGGTGTGCGCTTCGAGGTCAACCTTGACGCGTCCAAGTGGCTCTATAATCCTTTCCAGGTCTAATTGTCGGAGGAGTTTTGCGGACGGTTGGAGTATGGTGTAGGGGTTCCTTGTCCATTACCTGTTTAATAAGTCTTCCGTTCAGCTTGGGTGCTCTATATTTGTTTCTCAACATTTGCACTGTACATAGCCCAACTTTATCTAGGAAGCTGTTTTCTTTTCTTTTTCTTGTTTCCATTTTCTTCATGAGTTTGCCTAGATACAGATTGGGGGCGAGGAACGTAAAGAAGGCTGCAAAGCCACGAGGGTTACGCGTATATGTTATACTAGATAAAGTGCTTGCAGAGAAAGCTTTCCAAGGTAGATCAAATTTGGAACTAAGAGAAGATCTCAGTCATGATGTTAGTACCATCGAGAGAGCATCAAATGACAGGTCGGTGATACATGCTAGAATTATTGTTATGCTAGAATCTTGAGCCATGTAAATAAGGTACTGTTTGCTGCCTATCTGATAGAGACGCACGTTGTCACCACCGCTCTCAGACACTCTTCCTTGCACATTATTCTACAGGTCCTAGGTTGCATAGCCTACTTACTTGATGCAGTGAGTAGAATAGCCCATGATTAGCGGGCTACGTGCTTGTAGGCAGAATATATCTTCCTAACTTGTAGACCTCGAATTGAGGACGGATTGGTTGACAGTGGGGATGTGTTGGCGTTCCATGCAGTTAACGGGGTGTGCTGCCTCATACGAATACGTCGACCTGGTACATGTTCAAGGTCGTGACGAATAAAAGAAAGCAAAAGGATATGCAAAATGCTAGAATAGGCCCAAAAACTTGGAGTAATTATTCTCTTTTCGTAAAGTGATTTTGGTATCCGATCCCATATGTGACTGCCATCAGCTCGTGAACCAACCAGCAACTTGAAGCTCCCCCCCCCGCTTAACTGCAACCCCACCATCTAAACGAGTCTCTAGGTCGCGCGCGCAAGAGAGACTCCAACAAACGAACAACTCAAAGTACTCGAATATCGCCACCATGGAGGTAGACACCGATAATGGTTTGCTCAGCCAGGTCGCGTTGGGCGCCGCAGTGGAAAAGTGAGCTCCGCCGTATTCTGAACCCTGAGATGCCTACAGATATCTAACTATTCGATCCAGAGCCGAATGGCCTGCTCTGCGCGCCGACATGATTGCTAGGCTCAAGACGGTACGTGCCCTCCCCGTCAGACTTGGTGATTATGGTTTCCCCTGACATGAACTTGAGTAGAACGCGCATGGCGAATTCCCCATTCCGAAGCTATCTCCTCTATCTACTCTTCCTTCATCTGAATTTCGCGTATCTCATCGACCATCGCTGCCACACGATCAGTCATCCGAAGGAACAAATAAGGAAAATGGACCTGCGGAATCACAGTCTGCAGCGCAGTCGGCGCAGCCTGCCGACGCAGGCGCTCTCCCCAAGCAGATTGCGGATATGCTGTCCGACATCATCACCCATCTTGAGACCTTCCCCGCCTTTCCTCCACACACCATCCAACGACTCGCCGAGCTGGTTCTCCGTCCTCGAGCACATTACCGGGCTCTAGCTGCCTACCTACATGCCGTTGACAGAGTTGTTCGAGTAACATCTGGTACCAATACATATCCTCTGCCCCCAGCGATACCTGATATGTCGTCCATGAATCTCAATGGCGAAAACTCGAAAGATCCTGCTGGCTCAGTCGCTTGGAGCAATCCTACAACGGCCGCTCTGGGGACCGATGAAGCCCTAGGGGGAGCGTTGCTAACGCCTATTCCATGGTTGACGAGACGGAGCCCTGAAAGCGGCAGTGACACCCCAGGGGCTCAGATCCATAGCGAGAGCACCGAAACTATCGAAGGTCCTAATGGCATAGGTAGTGTCGAAACCGTGTCTGTAAGCGTTAATGGCGTTCCATCTACTGGACACACTCGAGGTGTGACGCAGGGTGAACTTCTCAGACAAGAGCAAAGAATGGGTGTTGTTCCAGTGAGTCAACTTTCACGGGCACATGATCCCCTGGATGAGGATGACCCTATACTGGAGGGTGAAGGGGACGAGGAATCGCACAATGAAGAGGAGGAAATTCCGCATGCAAGAGGACCAGATGAGATTGGAGTTAATGACACTGGTCCCCAAGCAGCCTCATCTGGATATCATGGCGACTCAGGTGGTCTTGAGACACAACAGATTGATGTTGAAGCTGCCGTTGGGAGGAAGCATGAAGATGACGAACCTCAGAGCAAAATGGATGAAAGTGCCGAAGCAGACAACGCCGCCAAGAGTCCCGGAGCTGAGAGTATAGGAATAAAACGTGAAGCAGATCAAGAACTCGAAGGCGAAACCCCGAAGAAGGTCAAGGAGGGCTTGAAGGATCAGAACAAGGGCAGCACCGAACATTCGACCGCAAGTGATGAAGCCGATAGCAAGAAGACGACGTCACCGACTGAAGACACGAAAGCAAAGGGGGCTGCCGATACAATGGACTTAGAATAAGGAAGTTGGAAGGGGTGACGAGAGATTGCATGATACCATGAGCTGTAATATTTTTTCGGGAGTTCAATCGTTTGAACTGTGTTATCAATAGAATTACTTGGGATTTTGGGCAATTCAAGGCAAAGACAGAGTGTCTTTCTTTTTTTCCTTTTTTTTTCTAGTGCTCAACTTGTACCTTCACCACTTTTCGTTACCGCCTGGCTGTGATGGATGCATTTGTAGAGCAAGCTGAGGGGGAATAAGTTGAGGGGATATGGAGAAAGACAAAAGACGTCATTGAACATTGTCGGTGCACATCCTATCAGAAGAGCCAGCGAATAAAGACAATAGAAAATAAGAAGAAAAAATCAAGATAGAGTGAATCAAGAACGAAATGCAACAGAGCCACAAAATCATCTGCTGGGCAATCTTTCTCGATTCAAGGTGCATTAACTGCTATATGTAATTACATAGGGTACGTATGGGGTGTGTGCATGATATCGACAAGCAAACGATGTAGATTAGGTACCGTGCCTTACTGTACCCTAGGTAGATAGGTTCATATAATCCTTACAGAAAGTTGGCCTCAATCTGCAATGAGCCAACGCCAGTCGTAGATGGAAGCGCGAGAACTACCAGAGTAGGTCGAAACGTGTCTCGGCATGACGATTGCCAGCTCGCCGCTCTAGAAGACATTATGCATGGGAGGATTCTCTCGAACAGCACTGATAGGCGGGCGAATGTGGGTGATTGTGGGTGATGGTGGGTGTATGCAGACCAAGATGGACGAATGTGGATGAATGTGGGATTGGGGTGGAATTGACAGCTTCGTTACCGCGGCAACAAGCGCCATCTCATGTTGACCCTGGTTGGTCGCCTGCACACGCCCCACGACAACTCCGGGGCCTGGCCTGTACAATACTGTATTTACTCAAAACAGCCTTATGCCGTTTACTGCAAACACCGGCACCATCGCCTGTCGCCTGTCGCCGTCGCAGTGACCATCAACAAGCCAACCCCTCCACGCTGCCACACTACCAGGATTCGTGTAACGCCGAAATTCAACAGCATAGTTCACGACCTTTCTTCTTCCCCCGCATCACCAGCCTACTCAGGCAGATATCTCCTACCAGCTGCCCATCGTGGCTTACCAACGACAAACGCGCTCCGAAAGGGAGCAGAGCCGGATTGCCATGGGTGCTGGCCTCCGTGCTGGTGCCGCTGGCCGTCCCGGCGTCAGACAAAGCTCGAGAACTTCCACCGCGAGGTATGCCTCCTCAATAGCAACGCGCGCCGGCGCTGTATCACCCTCCGGATCCATCGCCTCCATCGCCACCGCCGGAACGAAGCGCAAGGATAGGGATTTCGAGTCTGATCCCAACGTCGAGGAGACGAACATCAACGTGGTGGTGCGATGTCGCGGCCGCAACGAGCGCGAGGTCAAGGAGAGCAGTAATGTCGTGGTAAAATGTGACGCTGCCAAGGGCAAGGTCGTCGAGTTGTCCATGGGGCCAAACGCGTTAAGCAATCGATCCTACAACTTCGATCGCGTGTTCTCTCAGGCAGCGGACCAGAACATGATATTTGACGACACGGTCAAACCAATTCTCGACGAAGTGAGCTTTTTAACACGCAATGATAATATGAAGATTGTGACGTGCCTGGCCGGTCCCCTTGCTAACGTTGTCGCAAAATAGATGATCGCCGGATACAATTGCACCATCTTCGCCTACGGTCAGACTGGCACGGGAAAGACGTATACGATGTCGGGTGATATGACGGAGACCCTAGGCATGCTCTCTGACGACGCCGGAATCATCCCCCGCGTACTTTACCAACTCTTCAACAAGCTCGAGCTTGAAGATGCCGAGAACACTATCAAGTGTTCCTTTATTGAGCTCTACAACGAGGAGCTTCGGGATCTACTCTCCGTCGACGAGAGCGCTAAGCTAAAAATCTACGACGACACATCTCGGCGCGGGCATGCAAGCACCGTCGTGCAAGGAGTGGAGGAGAAGCACATCAAGAATGCCACTGAGGGTATCAAGGTGCTCCAGGAGGGCAGCTTGAAGCGTCAGGTCGCGGCTACCAAGTGCAATGACCTCAGTTCTCGATCTCACACCGTCTTTACAATCACCGCCTACGTCAAGAAGCCTAACCAGGACGGCGTCGAAGCCCTCGTGAGTGCCGGCAAGCTGAACCTCGTCGATCTCGCAGGTAGCGAGAACATCCAGCGATCCGGAGCAGAAAACAAACGCGCCGCCGAAGCAGGCCTCATCAACAAATCTCTCCTGACCCTGGGCCGCGTTATCAACGCCTTGGTTGACCGAAGTGCTCATATTCCTTACCGAGAGTCCAAGTTGACTCGCCTCCTGCAAGACTCGCTCGGAGGTAGAACCAAGACCTGCATCATCGCCACTATTTCCCCTGCCAAGAGCAATCTTGAAGAGACTATTTCTACACTCGATTATGCTTTCCGGGCCAAGAACATCAAAAATAAGCCACAGTTAAACCCTATGGTAGAGAAGAAGACTTTGTTACGAGAATTTACGAGCGAGATAGAAAAGCTCAAGAGTGAGCTGATATCGACCCGGCAGCGTAATGGCGTCTACTTGTCAAACGAGGTGTATGAGGAGATGACAGCTCAGAGCGAATCTCGCCGTATCGTTGCCGAGGAGCAGTCTGCCAAGATCGAAACGCTGGAAAACAATCTGCGGAACAAGGTGCGGGAGCTTCTCAGTCTTACCTCATCCTTCATGGGACTCAAGAAGGACCATGAAGGCACAAAACTGGAGCTAGACGATACCAAGGAGATCCTGGACCAGACCGAGATAGTCTTGTCTGCTACACGTAAGTCGTTGAGCGAGGAGACTCAACTTAGAAAGGCACACCAAAAAACGGAGGCCAAGCTTACCGAGATTGGCGGCGAACTCATCAATAAGCTGAGCAAGACCGTCAAAGACGTCAGCGGTCTCCATGCCAAGAACAAGCGCAAGTCGGACTTGCAACTCATCAACAAGGCTGCTTGGGGCATATCCCAGGATCAAGTTGCCGACGTCACGTCCATGGTGGAGCGACGGATCCAAGAGTTTCAGGAGGAGCAGCAGGGCCATATCGCTAGTGTGTCGCGAAGGATGGATGAATTTGTTGAGGAGGAGCTTCGCAAGCTCACCTCGACCCAGACCTTCTTGGATGAGCAACTCAACGTCTTTGGCGAATCTAAGGCGGAGTTGCTTGGGGAGAAGCAAAAGTCAAAGGATGATATGGATGAAGTGTTGGAGGAGATCAAGGAGATTCGTGATACGGTCAAGGAGCGAATGGGCGAAAGTTTACAAGCAATTTCTCACTCTGCAGAGAGGATAGCCGCGGATATGTTGGGCGAGATGACTGCTTTCCACAGTCAGGTAAGATTTCGAACTCTTGTCAGCGCACCCTGTTTTGCGAAAACTAACTGTGATCGCAGCTCCACACCTCTTACAGCTCGCTGGGCAAAGACTGCAAGACGGTCTTTGAGGACCTTATCAAGCACATCTCAGCACAACGCGCCGAGTGTGATGTTCTCAAACGTCAACTCCAAGCTGCCACTAACACGATTGTCCTTCAGAACGCCAGTATTTCCACTCGAATCAACGAGGCTCTAGAAGAAGAGCGTCGTCGAAATACTGAGGAGCGTCATAATCTGGCAGCGCAGATTGGAGCCTTGATCAACGCACAGGCAGAAGCTCATGAGGCTCGTCTCAATGACCAGGCATCTCTGATTCAGCGGAACTTGACCGCCTCCAACACGTCCTTCGAGGACGCCATGTCTCAGTTCAACAGCGGTATGGACTCTTGGGATCAGGAGGAGGACAAGCTTATGGACGAGGTCAAGCAGTCTCGTGACCAACTCAAGACCAAGCTCAAGGACGATTGGGCCGCTGCGAACGATCACAGTACCTCGATTCAGACGACTGCCAAGTCGGTCCATGCCGAGACGGTTCGCGTTGTGGACGAGCAGATCAAGGATCTCGATGTCCAGATGGAGGCGCTCGACGACTTTGTTACCAGCGCCAAGTCGGCCAATGCTCAGCACCACGAATCGCACGCTCAGTCGGTTCAGGCGTGGTCCAACACAGCGGAGGAATCGTTTGGTAACATATCAGCTCACTTCAAGACCACCTTTGGCCGTGTCAAGAACTTGGGTGAGGAGATGGACTCGGATCTCAACGACTTGCAAGACCAGCTAGATCCGTTGGAGGACCAACTCTGTCAGCCTCTTTCCAACCTTCGTGAGAATGTGGCCAGCACTGCCCTTCAAGAGTACCAGCCAACGGGCCAGACACCAGCAAAGGTGCAGTATCACTTCACAACTGAGCTGCCTCGAACCGAAGACCACGATCTCATCATCGCCCGAGCTGACGAACCCCCTACACCAATCAAGGATTCTGAAATGGATAAGGACACCACCATTGTCTTTGCCGACCTGGATTGTCCTCAGAAGATGATGACATCGCCAGTTCGCCCGCCGCCTCGTGCCTCCGCCGCCAGCGCCCCAGATCCGGGCAACGGCAGCATCTTTGGTATGAGCCTACGCGAGGTCAATCCCAATGTCACAACGAATCTCACGACAAGCGGTTGCGTCGGGTTTGATCCTCGAGCGAGCGTCATGTCCATGCCGCCCGAGCGCACCATGCCACTGTTCAAGCGCAACACCCGTGCCACTCGCAGCACCAAGAAGCAGGCAACGGCCGCAATCGTGGGTGAGGGCACCGAGAACCTGTTATTGGCAGATTTTGCTCAGTCCAAGAGAAAAAGTCCCCGCCTGAACTGAAAAAAAAGAAAAGAAAAGAAAAGAAAATTAAAACCCTTTGCCCCTCATCTTTTAATCATATTTCACTCACTCCTTGTCGATATGTAATCTACTCCGGTAGAGGGGAGGGAGTGGGCGGTGAGGTTCTCTGGTTGCTTCAACATGATGAAAATTTCGAAGGCTTTTTTTGTTTTTGGCCTGGGTCTGATGAGAGGGGAGTTGGTCTATAGGAGTTGTGGCTGAGTAGGATGCTTTTTTACCCTTTCTTGGAAGAGATGGTTTTTCTTATGACACCGTTTGCTGGCTGGGTTGGAAATGAATGACCTTTGGTTAGTTAGATTTACATTGCAGGGTTATTTGAGCACGTTGATACCCTTTGAGTATTGTGAAATGAGCAAGAGTATGAGATATAAGAATTAATATATTGCTGAGCAGATCTATACATTGGCTCGGTATGCTGCATATCATCACTCGGAAATGACGATGCATTCCTACGTACGAGGGTTGATTCTATATTTTGAGGAGATCATGGGTCCTCGTCAGAGCTTGTCGCTCGACTCCCCATCTTTGTCCGCTGCCCGTAGTATCTCTTTCTCTTCCTAGTGATGGTATCTTCACCTCTCCACCCGCGTCCTGGG
The DNA here is from genome assembly GCA_024336345.1 of Mariannaea sp. PMI_226. Lineage (NCBI taxonomy): Eukaryota > Fungi > Ascomycota > Sordariomycetes > Hypocreales > Nectriaceae > Mariannaea > Mariannaea sp. PMI_226. Next base: position 2,866,647 of record JANFOG010000001.1, on the reverse strand, counting down.
ACAATCGGCCGCAGGAAACCATCAACGTGCACCGCACCAACAACCTCATCGTCGCTATCCATCTCCTCAGTCTGACCCTGGTGCACAAGTTCTATGTGGCGTCGAAGGTTCGCCTTGCGCGTGAACCCCTGTGCGGCTCGATCGCAAGATAGAATTGGGCAGAAGACAAGTCCAGCTGTAGACGACCGCGAACCCGAACGAGAACGCGGTGATTTCGGCGCCGGAGACTGAGCTCGGGACAGACGCCCACGGATAGGTTCGGGGCTGCTACGATCGTGGCTGGAACGTACAATGGAAGCTTGGCGAGATACTACGCGGCGCTGAGCGAGGTGTGCTTCACCATCACTCTCATCGTCGGCATCGGCGTCGGCATCAGCTTCTGACCGCGAGGGGGAGAGACGGATGGGCTCTGGACGGTATTCCAGAGTTTCAATGGCTGAACCCCTGGAGACCGGAGCTTCGTTTAGTTTCCTTACTACCATGCCTTGGCCAAATAAATCTGCACATCGTTTCGTGGCTCTGGCAACAACTTCGTTTGAAAAGCCTGCCAGAGCAGCCGCTCCAAGCACGTCACTCCAATCACGAAGGCCCCATCTTGTGAGCTTTCGATATTGGTTGTTACCTCCGCCACTGTCTTCAGACTCCGTTTCCATACCTTGCGATACTGCTCGGCTGCGATCGACGGATGATGAAGTCGAAATAGAAGCGGAACGCTGCTTTCCACTGTTATTGACAACCTCCCCATGTCGCATCCATTCCTCAAAAGCAACGTCTTTGTCTTTGGGGGTAGTAGGTATTCGGCGATGAGACTCGCGCGCTATCCTGACAAGCATCTCGTCGTGCGATTCGCCCATTTTCGGCAAGTGCACCTTGCGTGGACGGCCTCGTCGACTTCGGGGAGTCTTTGGTTCTTTTGTATTCGTGCTAGTTATTGCATCGACCTCGTCTGGGTGCGAGCTGCTTCGAGGCCGACCTCTGGGTCGTTTCTGGCCGCTTTGGCTGTCTGATTCATCCTCGGTCGAGGAATCTGAGAGATAGCTCATCCCAGTGACCCGAGAGTTGTGCAAAATTGAAAGAGTGTCATCCAGTCGTGATAGAATATGTCGAACCGATGGTCGGAGAAGCTCGTATGACAGCTCATCGTTGGTTGATACAACAGGCTCGTACGTCTTGAGAAGGGATCGCCTTCTTTTCCGAGAAGACTTAGACTCATCTGTGTCGCGCGTTTCTTCGCCCTCATCTCCAGTTTCTGGCTTAGCGGATGTTTCTTGGGACGACGGTTCGGGTACATCGTCGCCACTATTTTCTGCGTCCATGGTTGTCTCAATGGATTTCTGGGGCATACTACTTTTTCTGCGACGGAAGCGTTGCTTTGAGGTTCGCAGGATAGTAGAAGAGAGCTCCTCTTCTAACTCAGTGCTTGGCAGGGCCTGTTCCTGCCTACGAAACGTGAACTGGTCATCTTCATCATGTTGTTCGTTGACGAGACTCGCGTTAGGCACTTGCTTCTGTTTGAGAGGCCACGCCGTCCAGAGTCGGGGTGGTTGCCAGACCGCGTCCGGGCCATCTTTCTGTAGGATAGATCAGAATCGGAAGAAGATACACAGAAGACCATTCATAGCAAGGACAGTGTACTTGCTAGTCACGGGCGTTACTGTGGATGGAATACAAAGAAAGAGAAGGAAAAAAAACTTACCATCCTAACAATCAGGTCTTGCGCGGTTGCGACATCTCGACTGTGTCGCTTAAGAGCAAAGGCATTGTAGAGGTGAATAGACAGGTCTTTGTCCTGCATCTGTTTCATTGAGTGCCACAAGAGCCGCTCCTCTTCTGTGACGGTGCGCCATGAGGACTTGGGACCCGTCCAGCGGTTTGGTCTATGTTCGCGGAGGTCTTCAGAAGCGATGGAGGCAATCTCATCACTGTCAAGTTCCCACTGTGTTGGGCCAGATTCCACGTTACCGCGTGACATCGCCGAAAATAAAATGAAAATAGAAAAGAAAATCCTTCAGTTTAATCAAACGTGTTGTACCTTTAGCGTTCCTTGTTCAGTAGTGAACGCTCAAGCGCACTCAACGTCACGTCGATTGATGTTGAGGTTGAGGAGAAGGTTTTACTGAGCGTCATTGGTGTGGAAATCTCCCTGAGACCACACTACACCGTACTTGCCTCACCTTAACAAAATCTCATCGCGTTTTTTGTCTCTATTTTTTTCAAAATTTTTCTTCATCATTTTGTTTTTCATTGACGGCAAAATTCACTTCCATCATCTCATTCACGTCTGCATACTGTCACATCATCATCTCTGCTGCTATCCACGTAACAAAACCCGGTTCTATGCATGAAAATTGAAAATATCTATCTGAATGGTATAAAACAGCCTATTTACGCCTTAGCCTTACCCTTCGCCTTTTCCTTTTCAAACTTTCTCCTCTTCGCTCGCAGCTTCTGGTCTTCAGCGCTCTTCTTGTTATTAGTGTAGACCATCTGCTCGTACAGCTTCCGCTTCTTCTTGCTCAGCATACCCTTGGCACGATCCAACTCCTCAGCTTCCTCCCGGGCCTTCTTGGATAAAGCCTTGCGAGCCTCCTCCTTCGCCTTGGCCTTGCCATTGACTGCCTGGGATTTCACCTTGCCGCCAGTGAGCTCTGCCTCGAGCTCCTTCTGCCGCTCATCAGCATCATCATTTTCAGCTTCGTCGTCGCCGTTCTCCTCCTCCTCCTCCTCCTCCTCTTCGTCTGCAGAGAAACCGCCAAACTCGTCATCCTCTTCGTTATCAGAGTCAGCAACATCCATGCCCTCAACAGTCTCGTCAGGCTGCTCGCCATCACTCTCAGCCTCAAGAGCCTCCTCCTCAGGCTCTTGCTCCTCCAGAGGAATAGTAGGGTCATATGCGCCCTGTACCTGCGTCACGAAGGGGCTCAGATGGGGTGGTAAAGAAGCTCCGGGGGCATATAGATGAGCCTCCTTCAACTCGCCATCGTTGACACAGTCCCATACCCACTGAGGCTGGATATATGTTCGTCCAGGAACCCGCATATTAGTGGCCAGCTTCTGAGAAGTCTGGTTATCCTCGCCTTCACCATCTTCCCCAGCCGTAGCTTGAATAGGGGGTCGGTCGACGATGTGGTGAGTAATTGCGGGATCAAGCTCGTTGGTGGTGAAAGCACCATCGCCAAGAACTGCGTCCCAACCAACACGCTTGCAGCCGAAAGCCTTGAGAAGAAACTCGAGAGGCTGGCGGGGGGTCTCACGCGACAGGTAGAAGGTGAAGTTGGAGAAGAGAGATCCTGGGGCGTTGCCAGCGTTGGATGGCTGGGGAAGGACATCACCGCCGGAAACCACAGGTTCAAACTTATCGATAGCACCAGAATTATCATCACCATCAGTTTGATCATCGGTCGCAGAGATAGATTCATCCTCAGAATCCTTCGACTTGAGCTTCTTCAGGACCTTGTTAACAGCGGCTTGGGTCTTGGGATCAGGCTTATGCTCGGAATCTTCCAATTGCTTCTGCTCCTCAGCGCCCACCAAGGTCTTGCCCTCAAGGGTAAAAGCACCGAGCTCGGCAGCGTTCTCGTCCTTGGACTTGTCGAATTTGGGAGGGTACTTGAGGCCGACGGAGGTGTATAATCGGAAGTTGATGAAGCCGAGGAGGGTCATGTAAAACTCGATGAAGGTACCCATGATTCTGAAATCGACGTCGCCAACAACGCGCTGGTTAAATCGATAGGGAACCAGCCACAAGATGTCCTCGCCCTGGATGTTGGCCTGATAGTAGATACCCTTGATAGACAAAAATGACTTGGTGACGCTTTGCGACATGATCAAGTAGTGTTGGAACTCGAGGCAGAGTCGCTCGCAACGTGCAATCATCTTGGCGGGAACCATTGAAGTCGAGGGCAGGTTGGCAAACAGGAAGAGCATGGAAAGACAGTCATCCAAGTCTCTCAGGGCGTCCACGAAGGTTGGGTAGCGCTCCCGGACGACATGGTCAAGAGTGTATCGGGGCTTGCCAGTTTTCTCAGGCTGCCCAGAGTTCTTCTCGAGACGAGCAGCGTCGGTGACATCGCCACGGCCGAGCGCACGGGAGATCTTCTTCTCGAGAGATTTTTGGTCGCGAAACTTCTGGAGAAGGGGCTCGTGGAGGAGGTACTGGATGTCCTTGGCGAAATAGAAAGTAGTAGAGCTGGTGGACGACTTAGACACCTTCTTCCTGCTTCGAGGCTCACGAGGGTAGATTCCCTTCCAGATGCACAGCTTGCGAAAATCGGGAAGACTGATCTGAAGTTTTCGGATGGCTTGGTTCCTTGTAACGTAGTTTTTGGCCGCGCCGGCCTGGCCCTTCTTCTTTATACGAGGCATTGTCGCAATTGATTTGAGATGATGTTTTAGTTGACTTCTTCCTTCAAAATGAAGCAGCGGGGCACCACCAGTTTTCCTGCCTCTTGATCGCAACTTTTTTTCTGACTTGAATTTTTAATGCCGTGTCGCACCGCCCAGCGCTGTTCCATAAATGGGTTGGCGTTTTCGGCCAGCGTCGTTATTGGTCTATCTGCCTCTCACCGCCCTGGACAGAGCGTCTTGGAGTCTTTGTTGCGGACTGGCAATCGATAAGACATTTTAAGGGAGTATCTAGTGGACCTGCAGAGCATCTTGGGGATCCTGGTGGCTTCCAGTCCCCCAACTGAGCCTGCCTTCAGAGGGGTAGTTAGTACACCCGAGCCCTGAATTGCCCAAGGCCAGATGTGGTGCCCGCCGCGCAAGCCGATTCGTCCGTCAAGCTCCCATCTCAAAGTTGACACGGGTACCTACCAAGGGAGTAATTAGCTGTCAACTCCACGTCGTCCGTCTTGCGACCCGCGATTCTGCGAATGCGACCGGCTTCACCATCATGACGTTGCGAGGCAAAGCCAGCGTCTACGCCGGCGCTGCTCTGCTGCGGCTCATTCTTTTCCTTGCCTTTCCTGGACTACCCGACCTTCTTACTGGCCGCGTCGAAATCTCTACGCCTGTCACGAGCTTCAAACGATGTAAGTTCCCTCCTCCTCAACCGCAGCGACACGGGGATGCAGATACACATCCCACCCCCACCCTTCCCACGACACAGAGCAGTGCTCTGCTCTGTCCAGCCTACATCGCGAGACTCTCTCTAATTATCTCACAGTGCAAGAGGGATTGTTCCTGTACGCCAACAATGTCTCTCCTTACGATGGTGGTGTCTACCACCAGGCCCCGCTGCTTCTCCCCCTGTTCTCGCTCCTCCCAGACGTGAAGGCCTGGCCTATCTTCACGCACCTCCTATATATCGCCATCGATCTCCTCAGCGCCAATGCCCTCTATAGCATTGCCGATTCTGGCGAGGCAGGCAGCTCAAAGCTATTTTCCTCTCCACGCCGAGCGAAGAAGTGGTGTGGAGCTGCTGTTGCCGCGGCGTAAGAATGCCCTGTCATCTGAACCTCGTCCTCGAAGAATTACTGATGTATGTTAGGTTTCTCTTCAATCCGTATACGATTGCGACATGTATAGGCCGTTCGACCAGCGTCTTCACTACGTGCGCGATTTTGCATGCCATCTCGAAGGCCATCCATGGCTCTCCCTTCAACGCCATGGTTGCCATCTCGTTTGCATCTTATCTATCGATGTACCCAATCCTCCTCCTCCTTCCGCTTATTCTCCTCGCCTACGACCGTCAGTCTCAGAAACGCCAAATTTCTTCAATTTTTCAGTTCGCTGGTATCAACATTCTCGTCGTAGCTGGATGTACTACTGTCTTGCTGGGCATGTCTTTTGTGCTGGCTGGCAACTCTTGGGAATTCCTGGCTCGAACTTACGGCATCCAGCTCACGCTCTCTGATCTCACCCCCAATGCTGGTCTCTGGTGGTATTTCTTTATTGAGATGTTCGATTCTTTCCGAGCATTTTTCCTGGGCGTCTTCTGGCTCCATCTCGCCTCGTATTCCCCAGCGTTATGCATCCGCATTCGGCCCCAGCCCTTGGCTGTTCTCACCATTCTCCTTGGCACCTTCTCAATCTTCAAGCCTTACCCGTCTCTCGCCGATGCTAGCCTTTTTCTTGCCATGGTCCCTCTCTATGTCCATCTTTTCCCTTTGATGCGATACTCATTCGTCACCACCTCGACCCTCTTGTATGCCTCGTTTCTTGGGCCCGCCTTCTACCATCTTTGGATCTATGCCGGCAGCGGAAACGCAAACTTCTTCTACGCTATTACTCTTGTATGGAGCCTGGGGCAGAGCTTATTGGTGACTGACCTGACATTTGCCGTCTTGAGAGACGAATGGGAAATTGAGCGACCTGAGATGGTTGGCAAAGAGATCAGACAAATTTAGAGCATCCTTGATATAAATAGGTATAAGAGGTCAGATGTCGTATCAGTGGCAGAGGTATTCTACCACACTCCAATGTCTGAAAACGCATAAATGTAAACATAAAGAGTAGCAATATTTTAATTGGAATATTGCTGCCACGATAGATTTTTTTTTTTAGTGTAGTCATATACAGCCTGCTCAATGGATCATCCAAGACGATCGTCCAGCCCGTACTCTCAAGCTCTCCTCTCTTATACACCACGGTATCTGGTTTGAGGAGTGCCCTCATTACTCGGCTTTTAGAGAGTTGACTTTCTAGGGAAACGAAATGTGGCCGCGATGAATTGGAAACCAGTATCACAAAATTAAAGTTCTTTCATCAATAATGTTCTCACTCCGCGCTTCAGTTGCGGGTTCGTATTGATCAAATTATACAATGCCATCAGACTCTTAATCTGTTGCCCACCGTTGGCCTAGTTCTTAGAGAGATGGGGATTTAAAATACATATGATGTTACAAGTAAAGATGTGACCAAGTTTAGTCAACCTCGGTGTCCGTCTCAACGAACCGGGCTTCGTTTGAGGGTACACTCGGCGACGGGAAGGAGCCCTGGTATCCTCCCAGCGCATTGCCCAGCATGGAGCCAAGCTCTCCAAACTGGCTCAGTTTCGACTGGCCCCGTTCGGGTTGCCAAACTTGCGTCCGGGCACCGAATGGCTGTATTGACTTGTAAAATCGCAGGCCATAACCCATAGCGGCGCCGGTGGCGAGGACGCCCATGGTCAGCATCAGTGTCCTCCCATCAACGCCAGTAATGGATTCCTCGGCTCGTCTCCTCTTCTCGCCGGCATACTCCTGGCCAACGCTCGGGAGGTTAAGGATGAGGGAATCGAGGATACGACCACCAAGCCGAAGGTATGAGACTTGCTCCGGTTCTACCCAGGGCAGCCTTCCTGGTGACTCTAAGCAACTGGATTTCATGCCATCCACAAATTTGGATAGATGAGGAGCATTTTCAGCAATCCAATCTTTTAGAAATGACCGGGGCACAGGAGCATCTCGCATGAGAGCCAAGTATCCAAAAGCCAAACAGTCCAGCGATGTCGGCTTGGCAGTCTCGAAGAAACTCAGCTTCTCATCACCCTTCAGGAATTCATTCAAGACGGAGAGGCAGTCTTCCGTCAACCCACATAGTCTAATAGCTACATGTTGCTCTGGGGTCATCTCTTCCGAGACCGTCTTCTTTGTCCGCGCAGGGATATGACGGCGGAACGTCTCGGGGAGAGCGTCCCTTCCTGAGGAAAGGTGCAAACCTCCATTGGGATCAAAGTCCGTATCCAACTCAGCAAAGCCAAGGTGCTCAACACGCTTGACTGCTTCTGCCCGGATAAGAGGTGGCACAGTCCACGTCAAGGGGAAGGACAACAGTGAGCTGAAGGCAGGGCGAGTTGTGGTCGACCAGTTGGCAGCAGATACGTACAGTGACAGATCCAGTAAAGGGGCAGCGTGGACAGCCAGGAAGGCATCGTAAGCTACACAATCAGCTTCCTCTGTCGGGCTCAAGCCAGCATCCAGCTCGGCACCAAGTGAATTGGTGTTAAGGTAGTTGACAATGGACCTAAAGCCGGAGGTCCAAGCACCGTTGTGATACAGTGCGGGGAGAAAGTCTGAAGCAGGGTCAGCACAACAAGGTTTGATTGATTTGTGGAGTCGTGATCATACTAGATGGGCTGATGGATGGATCATTGCTAGGGATCAAGCACCAGTCTGCTGCGGGGAGGCTGCTGTGCAAGTATGTGATGATGGCAAGACACTCCGGATCGATGGAAGGCAGGCCAAACGCGGAGCCCCAGACATGAAGCTCGAGCATGATTTGCTTCTTTGTCCCTTTGGACGAGGTGTGATGCGGGAGGTCAGACGATGGCGTTGGCAGATTCGGTTCATGTAAGCGCCCAGGTGGGATGAGGAGTGATTATTTTTGCCTTGCGTAACCTTTGCGACTTCGATCAAAGTTTTGCTAACACTGCTAGAATGGGGCTTGGTCTGGAAATGGGTATAAGTTGACCTGCTTCTGGTTGGCTGACTGACCGAGCAACAATATCTTGTGTGTCTGCCAACTAAGGTAATTAGTTGGGCAGCCTGTGACGAGAAGGGACACTCCAGCCTTGCGCTACCGTTGAGAGTTTGCGCGGTCCTCAGCCGGACTTACAAGCCCCAAAGCCGCCCCTTGGCTGGTGGCGTGGTCGGGCTCAAGCCACGGCGGGTAGTCACGTGAGAGCATCAGTCTACTGTACTTCCTGTGAGCGTCGACCCTTGGCAGCCTGGGCAGAAGTGGTGGCATCGGAGCTGCCACTGAACTAAAATCAAAAAGCCCACTAATTAACTAATCTCTCCCGGCTCTTGGCTTACTATGATACATAGAGGTGATGGATGGATGGGCTGCCACACCTCCAAAAGAGCTGAGGCTTTGCTCCGCGGTGGCAAATTTTTCCCCTGAACCCGACCGCTGGTATGGCTCGTGGATGGGATGAGAAACGTGGGCGGGCTTTCGTGTGAATGTTACCTCATTACTACCTCCAGCCCCAAAATTGTGCCATCCCTGATCTACCGTCGTACTTGGTGTGGACGTGAGCACTGGTCTCAGGAACCCGCGACAAAGGGGAAAGGGGGTCAGAGCAATGAATTCTGCGCGTCGTACCTGGCAAAAAAGGTACGGCCCTTGGGGAAATGAATTCGTCTGGTTAGATCGCGTCCTCAAACGTGGTATGAAGTCATCGATCACCACTGTTGTACCGTCGCGGGCACCTTCAAGACGGGATGAGCCTCCGTCACGAAAACAGAATCGCCCGATGGCCCAAATCGCCAAGACAGGGCCCCTTTGGAACTACGTAGTTATCTGACCAAGTTTCATCATTCTCTGTTTAGAGTTTTGCCGCGCCCGTCATTTGACTCTTGGTTTCAGCCTGTCCTTGGAACTAGACAATAATAACAGCCAATGAATGGCTGTAATCCAAACACCCGTCAGAGAGGTCTCCTCGTTGAGCAAAAGGTACCCGGTGCCCCTCCTCTTGGTCATCGGGCCAAGAAGTCCGGACATCCGGCTGAGAAAGCAAACTTGCTTACGAGAAGTTGGGGGGGTTAGTGAACCGGAGCAATGCTGTAATCAACCAGGCTGGCGGGCGCAGGGTTTACTTGGAGGGCGCAGTTGTTGTTGTCGTCATCATCAGCGTGCCCTCTGGGAAATCGTCTTAGCGAACCCCAGGATCACTATTGGAAGGGGGGGAAGAGGGAGGGGGCGTGGTGATCAGTACATGCAAAGTACATATTACGGTAGATAGCTTGAATATTGTGAGCGATACGGGCACAAGGGTAGAGCAGGGATGAAACAGGAATGCGATGGTGAGCGTTCAAGCCAGGATATGTGTCAGCTGTTGGATCGACGCTGAATTGAGTAACACCAAGAGCTGCACGATGCCGTGAGTAGACATCAGCTTTCTTGGGACTCGGTTCCTCCAGCAGTAAGTACGACACAGCTTTGAGCAAGATCGCAAGGGAGGGTAAGAAGCTAGGGAGGACAAGACAAGGGTGGAAGGGATCACAAGGCACGATCGGAACAGGGATATTATTCACAGGCAGACTGGCAGCAAGTAGCGAGGTGTGTGTGTGATGTTGGCATAATAATTTCCATTGCGAGTGTATGTATGCGTGCATGAAGTGATTTAATATCTCTTCTCTCCATAGCCGTTGTCAACACTGAATTACTCAGTGGACGTAAAGTAATGATCATCCAAAATCCTTGCGCTATGGGAGGGCGAATGCCCAGCCCCCAAAAAATTCTATAGTTTCCAATCCGACGTATTCATCATAAAGTTTCCCTCTCATCGCAAAAACAGCCACTTTCGTTGTAAGGTGGTAATAAGCCGTTGGCGATCCGACAGAAGCGTGCGTTATGTGTAAAGACGCCGTGACATGCCTCTCTAATAATACAGTCCCAAAAACAAAGTCCCCCCAAAAGGAATAGCGAAAATCTCCAATAACAAGATGAGGGAAAAGAGGAAATAGAGAAGCAAGGGATTATAATCTCATAATGGTACAGATTGGATGCGACGCTCTTTGACGAGACGCGATCGAAGAAAGGAAGATGTTGAAATATCCGGTCGGACCCAGCCACGGCCAGGAGACAAGATTGGTTTGTTGTGAAGGCCCGTTATGCAGTCGCGACCTGATGGATTGAAAATCCTCAGAGACGAGCAGGATCGGTAAAGGCAAACCAATTGATTGGGCGGCATCTTGAAATGATGACCACTACAGTTGAAGAAGAAAAAGGGTATGGCCAGCTCAAGAAGCGGAAGTGTGATTAGATGCATATGAGCAGAATGGGGTTGCATGGGTATCGCATATGCATATGCATGTGCGCGCCATTTGGAAACAATGGCGACCCGAGCGAACCTGTGACGGCGTGTAATAGAGGATGCTGGCCAGACAGAAGCGGAAGGGTATCAGTGGCGTTGTAAAAGTGGTTGGCTCCAAATAGGCATTTCGAGTTCCGAGGCGAATATATCCATGAGATCAAGCGTTAAGGTCAGGGTTTGCCAGTATTTAGCCACGCTTGGGAAGAGGTGGCAGAGGTCGGCTGGGAGGAGGACCGGGGCAAGGAGGAAGCTGCGAAGGTCGCTGGGCAGGCATGTTGGTTATGATTTGGCTTGTGAAGCTTTGTTTATTTGTTGGTGAGGATGGCGAACTGAGGACTATTGGCTCAGTTCTTGGTGGTGGTGGTAAGTGGTGATGCGGTTGTGTGTAAGTCGCGTTTGATTGATGATTGTTGATTGCTGTTGGAAGACGATATGTCTTTGTCCAAGTTTCAGATGATGTGAATTAGAGCTTAAGGTGAGAGCAAGTTGTTGATGAGGAGACCGATTAGAACCATCTGGGGAGTAGGGAGCCTCGGCGTCCTTATGTATTTGAGGGCGTCTGGTGTTTGCCTCGTTCTAGTGAAAGGTAATCTGATGTGAAGCCCTGGGCGCGCAGGGCAGGGCAATGAGCTGGACAAGGGGGGGGGTGGAATGAGGGTTGCGATGGGGAAAGGGGTGTCCGGCCTGAAAGGGTGTGTTGGGAAGAAATTTTCAAAAAGGCGGACAAAGTGAAAATGAAGTGAAAAGTGGAGGGGACATGCTCGTTTCTCATACGAGATACACCCGTGTGTGGGGCTCTTGGATTGAAAGCCCACGCATCTAGGTACGTACCTACTTATTGAGGAGGAGCACTCCATACTGTGCCAAGTAATCTGTACGTACTTCCAAATGGCAGGAGGCCAGCAAATTTGGGTCTCGTACCCGGCCTAGCAAGGGCTCTGAGTGCTGCTGAGTGGGCGTCGCTCGCTGTGACGCACAGTGGAGTCTCGACCGCAACAAAGGGAAATTGAGACAGGCGTCGACCCCTGGAAACACCAGAGAGCAGCACTCTGCTCGACGCTCGACGGCGCTGAAATGCGCCCTATTCTGGCGACGTTGTCCAATGGGTCAGCGACTATCAGTAGATCGACTCCATTTTCAGGTCCTCGATTTGGCGGTGGCTGTTTTTTTCCTCTCTCTTTTCTTTTTCTTCCTCCTTTTTTTTTTTTAGCACAGAGCCACAGTGTACAATCACACAGTATTTCTTAAGCCGGCATCTTGTGGGCGCTGTTTCGAGTTTGCTTGATCGCCAAAGGATGTACGTAGCAGTCAGCGGTTGTGTGGCCACAAATTCTAATCAGAATTGGTTATGTTGTAGCCTGAATTATTCTACTCTAGGTACTACGTCAGGAAGTACATCAGTTACTCGTTCACATTAGCCTTGTTGAATGAGCAATAGTAAGCATCTTGCAGGACAATTCGGCGCGTTTACATTTTCACCTTCCACTTACTTTCCAGGCAACTACGTACTGCAATCGAAAATGTCTATTTGCAGTTATAGTGGTTTAGTAAGAAAGCGGTAAGGTCCTGGAAGCAAAGATCCATTCCAACCAGACACGCCATCAACTGTTAACTTCAGTTGAGCAAAACTATCCCAGCTCGGTTCGAGTAATAAAGGCTGTGGGTACGAACGAAAAAAAAATTTGGCTCTACACAAAACGCTGGAAAGAGGCCGATAAGAACGAGTGAAATAAGCCACTCCGAACTAGTCCGGGCCTCTCCGGGCTTCCTCGGATTGGGTCCACCTCGATTTGGAACGTATGGAAGCTTTAGAGAAGGGTCTCTTCTAGCGCTGAAATTTCCTTTGCCTTGGCCATCTCACAAGGCAATTCTGGCCTCTCCGCCCAGCCTGGAGGGTGGAGCCTAGGCGCTGGTAGTTGAATGACGTCCAATTTCACACTGATGACTTGTCATTCCCAGCCGTACAAGGGGTCCTTTCCCTTGGGGCGTGTTGTGCAAAGCCAGGGAGCCCTTGAAATAGACCACCACATAATGCTACGGGGCTTACAAGAAAAAAGCAAAGAAAGGAAGCCTACCGGTACTCCGTACCCAAAACTGAAAAAAGAAAAGGAGCCAGGAGGCCTAGGCACACAAAGCAATGACCTGGGGAAGCCGCCCGTGACTTCTGTCACTCAGGTACGTACATGAACGGAGGCACGATTCGGTACAGTCCACTTCCCAAATCGAAACCCAACTTATCAAAAAAGGCTGAGTGCAGGGGTCTGGGCAAAACCGTCGCACACCCCCATCGGATATGCGAACTGCAATTTAGCAGGAGGGTCACCTGCCACTCAACAATACCCCATTGATCCCCTCCCACCCCAGGCTACGTAGGTACAGTACTATGGATGTGCTGCACGCTGGACGGTGAGTTGGGACAAGCGGCATGCTGACCGCTCAGATAAACAAATCCTCCTGTGCGCCTAAGAGGGCACCTAGAGCCTGATTTGCAGTGCCTGAGACAGTCACATCAAATCAAGTCCAGGCCCACGCCCACGCCCAAGATCTCCCACCTTCTGGACCGCCACTTGATTGATTCAATTTGATGTCTACTGGGCAGTATTACATCAACACTCGCGACTCCGCCTCACTAACATGGATCCAAATGCATGCTTTCCTCTGCTGATAGGCACCCTTTACCGCTTCGCCAGAGACACGTAATATCTCTATACCGGGGGGGTCTGTCACCAAGTAAATCCCGGCATGTTTCAGGGCGCTCTGTTGTGGTGAGTTGACCTCAATTGCCTACTGTCGCCGCCCCATTCCACTTGCCAGCCTGAAGCGGTACAGGGCCGGCCAAGAGACCCAATAGGTCTCGGTTCGAAACGCTGTACCGCTCTTTTGCCTTGAGCTTACCTCCGTAGATAGACTGAGAATGGCGAAAAGTAATCTCAAACAACGTGGTCGAATAAGGTCTGCCTTCAGCCAAATCCGAAACCCACAGTTGTGCGGAGTGGTTAGCTGTAACTTAGTTCAGCATTTGACAACCTAGAAACAACCCTTATGATCGCGATTAACCAATAAGTATGGCGAAGAGGGCACCAGTACCAATTTTGGACTTTGGCGAGGCCGGTTGAGGCGTTCTACTTTCTTGGAACCGAAGCCAAAACGTGGCGACACTATTTGCACAAATAGGTAGAGTAATGTAGCGATTTCGTACACGGGCGAATTACAGCGCGATCATGGCTGGCGTTCCGCAGTACGGAAATAACTGGCGCTGGTCAAGAGAGGCCCAAGCGACATCTAATGGTATAGACCTTGAGCCATACCTACACAGGATTGTGACAATAGTTTGCACAGTACGTAGTTTTCCAAAAAACCCAAGGGAAAGGAAAGCCTAGATGCCGATGACCGAGTTGTTTCCCAGCCGCAACTGTGCCGCCGCCTCTTTTCTATTTACTCGCAAGTCTGTCTGCACTTGGCCATGAATCCTACACACCATTCCCACTGGGCCGGCTCTGGACAGCGCTGTGGGTGTTAGTTGCTGCAGCCTTATTCCTCCACCCGGGGGGGAGGGACTTCCATTCTGGTACATGGCAAGTACTCCGTACCGCCTAGTACGCCAAATCGAATTCACCCGCGGCATTGGAGACCTGTGAGTGGTTCACGGTGTGTTTGCGCCGACCCTTGTGTACGAATCCCTACCTACCTCTCCCAGTAAACAATAGCATCGACGGCTCTCTCAACTATCAACCAATACAGGAAGATGGGTTGCAACGTCTTGTTGATGTTAACCACTTCCCGAATACTGACCCAAAACAGTCCCCGAAACTCGACCGGCTCGACGGCCAACCAGGGCCGACGATGAGTCACGCGCTGCCCGCTTTTTGGGGTGCAGATGGACAGCTGCAACCTTGACCTACAGGATGCATCGATGCCCGACCCAACCGGTCGGAGGTGACGGGAGATGGTCTTGGTCGGATGGAAGAGTCTCACAGTAGAAAGGCCCGGCGACGTTGCGAGCTCCAACTCGCCGAACCCAGCCTTTAGCCTCACCCAACTGTTCAAACCCCCACTCAACAAACAACATCTCTCGCATCAACATTTCCTTCACCGCGTTTATCAGTCATAAGTGCGGAGTGTTCTATGTACGAATACGGAAACGTGGATCTAGGGTTTTCACATGTAATGATGATCGTGTGTTGAAATTTCCGTGCGCTTACAGTAATTGGGTTGTACGCTCACCCCTTCCACTTCACCGTGCCCAGTGGTCCAATGAAGCGGTGACGGTTAGGGTAGGGCGAGGATCCAAAAGATCCCGTTGCAACGCATGAGACGGTGAAGTGTCATGAGGTCATAGGGGTCTTTGTCTCCATCGTGACCAACAGAAAGGAGGGGAAGTAGGAAACTGTTTTATTTTTGCATAATTACTGTGAGGTAAATCAAATCTCCCCAAAGAATGAAAAAAATATTTTGAATGCTGGTTTGTGCGAAGGATTCAAGCAGGGGATAAGAGGTCCCTGGACATTACTACAGTATGTAATAAAAAGAAAACCTCCAGAACAACCCACTTCTTGCCATACAGATGTACCCCGAAGTCCGTTTGCAGTGGTCTATAATAATACCTACTATGATAGGTAATTACCAGCCGCCCTCTGGTTCCTACCTGTTTATACTCCACTTGCTCCCCGAACACGACGCCCTCAATCTACCGCACGATCTACCTTTCTCCGTAGTTGACTAGAAGATTGCTAAGACTGGAGTCCGTAACTTCGTTGCCATTTCCAATTTAAGGCTAGATGAGACGGTGCCCTAGCAAGAGCTTCATCCAACTTGTTGACTGATACTGATTAGTGATTTAAACTCCATCAGAGACGCTAGTCCTACTCCAACCTGGTACACACAAGGCTTATTTGTTACACACACTACTGTACATATCGCCGTCCCTACTATAGGTATGGAACTAGTTACAACGTAGCGGCGCGTTAATCTTATGCAACCAGCAATCACGCACGCTCTCTGTTGCTACTTTGCTTCACCGAACCCCAAGTTTCGTATCCCAGGCGAGATGTAGTCAATGATGCTGGACCATGTGCCCTACCCGAGCACCTGGGTCGTGATTCAACAATGCAACTGCACGGACGTTCACCTCTGATGTGGCGAACATATTTCCGATGTTAGTTTGTTTTTCTTTTTAATCGTCCTGCGTCATCTCCAAAAAATCAATGTCTACGCGAGTGACTGGCGAAATAGGCATCATCTCTGACTGAAACATGACGGGCAAGCTGCTTCCAGTTGGCTTGGTTGCCTGCAACCACTGTCAGGGGTTGCTTGTTTCCTTGCGGAGCGTGAGAACTTGTCAGCCCCAGGTTTCAATACGAAGCAAGTCGAATACGCTGTTTGCGTATCCTAAAAATAAGAAAGAAAAAAAATAGAACCTCGGTTTATGAACCCAGCTAGCTGCGGGCGCAATGCCTCCTTGCGATGGGCATTACCTCAATAAGCGTTGGAATCATGTTGTACACAATGCCACTTTACCACAATCATGCTCTCTATGATCCGACCCAGCCTCCATTAATAACCATCGGTCACGGTCCAGTTCATGGTTTATGCATCACATGGCCTCCACTATCGTAGTCTCTGCAAAGACCATCTGCTTGCAGTGGTTTGCTGACAGTGGGCAGCCTCGCCGAGCCCTGTCCATCCGAAAGTCCTCCGAAGCTCACGGCAAGTCTCTTTGGTCTTCTCCCTAGAATATTCCTTTGTTTTAGTCCTCTTCCAATTTGATTTGATGTCGGCGAAGATCCCGCACCAATTTGCAGACTACTCCGCCCTTGCATTATCTTGAATGTGAATGTAATTAATGACATGCAATTGATTTTTTTTCGATGATACTAATTAATTTTTCTTTAATTTGTGGCCGTCTCCCTGCGTCTTGCATTTTGCACTGACTGACAAGCCCACCCCAGAGACGCACGCACCTCTACATGATTATTTTGGCATACAAACAGCTGTCAGTTTCTCCTTTTTGTTGGGAGATTACTTCACCAGACCCTGCATATTGATTCTATTCCTCCTATTTTGTGAGCTTGTAATGCACCAACCCCACAAAGGAACGGCGGTCAATCGAGAATAATATTTAGTAATAAAAATATTAGACAGAATGATTTACTGCAAAAATCTAAGGATAGGAAGAAGGAAAGAAAAAAAAAAAGGTAAACTCATGATCGTCATTGTGCGTTGTGCCCCTGACTAAGGTACTTGATAGCATGTGGCAATGGGGTTATTGCAAGCAACGACGTAACTCTCTCCGTGCTTCAAGTTTAGCGGGAGCACCAGGGGTTTCAACGGCTGTTAGGGCGCTCGGGTCTCAGTTTCACCAGCCTCGGGATATTTCCAGCATCTTCCTTTTCCACTGTACGACGTATCTTTTTTTTTTTCTTCTCTTTTTCATTCGTTCATGTCTTCTTAGGTGAGCCCTACGGGACAAGGACCTCCGTTTGCTAAGTTAGTTCAATTTTCTTCTTCCTTTTTTTTTTCTTCTTCTAGAACTAAACCGGGGGTCATTTACTTGGACCCGCCTGTGAAGTTCTCACCGCTTTGAAGGGGGTACAGTTAGGAAGCTTATGAGTGGCAAATTAGAGGCTGAGGAACTCCATCGGCACATGGATTTCCGCGCCAAGACGCCAGGTGTCCAGTTTTTCCGTCAGCCCTGAGATGAGGCCTCGCTCGTTAGAACGCAATTCGAAGGAATATGGAAGATTTCAGGGTCCTCATAGTGGTCGGCTCTCCTTTCAGGGCGGCCCAGAATAGGAACTGGGGTGGATACCTCATGATCATCAGGATGAAAGGAACGGACCCCTGGGAGGCGGTGCTTGAATCCTGGGCACGCGAACTGCTGACGCATCGTGACCTTGTCAAAATAACGGCTGCTCGCGACCGCCAGTTCGTCTGTCTGTTTTTTTTTTTTTTTTTTTTTTTGTGGACGAGAGGCTTCCCCAGCTCTCGCCAGACCGCTACGGGTGTGTATACAGTAACAGATTCTGCATGCCATGCCAAAACCAAATGCTCCTCGGAAGTACCAACACTGGTCAAATACGTTTCTGGCAGAAAACAAAGCCTAGTAGCTGTTCGCCGAATGATTGATCATTTTACAAATGATTTGCACGGATGCACACCAGTCTCGGCAGTTCGCACCAATTCTGAAGGCGTGGAAATGTCCTTTCCGCCGCGCTGGGACGCCGTGCCAAAGGACGTGTCGCTTCCTCCCTCCCGCCCCCCCTTATTATATAGTGCATGGTACATAGGTAGCATGTGATTCTTTGACAAGTACTCCGTAGCTCACATAAGAAAAAAAAGATATCCGTCTCAAACATGTTTGGGGTTGGGCTCTCGGCGACGCCGTGAGTTAGCCTACCAAGCTAGGGGGTGCAGGAGATTCGCGAGATTCAGATAACTTTCTCCAGACGGATTGAGTGGGTGCACCTGTCACACCCCAGAGTCAGAAGTCAGGACGAACCCGAGACTTCCTGTACGATGACCAAGACAGGTCGAAACTGCTCGCTTATTTCGTAAGAATGCATCCATGCTATGTAAACCTTTTGCATGCTGTATGGGTAGATGGGCCGGCGGATTTGTGTGCGTGTGGACAAGATGAATAAGACGAAGATGGCGCTGGCTCCTCTATGCCTAGTATCCCAACCACAAAAAGCAAAGCCCATCTAAAAGTTGAAGCTGCTGCGCGCCATCGATGTCCACCACTCTAAGCAAGACGAACGATGCGGTATTGGGCCCGTGCCAGCTGATAGTGCGGACGATTCACTGTGACTACCAAACTCTCGGGTTTGGGCTCTTGTCAACTTCTGCGCAGGGCAACAAGCGGTCAGTCAGGGCGCTTGGACAATGAATGGAGCAGCGGACTAACGGTCAAGTGTCTCCAGACTAATAATTGCTTCCTTTCTCCGTACTCCGTACTCCGTATGAATTGGTTACTAAGATAGCTGATGAACTCCACTACATAGGTACCAATAGATAAGCATCAGAAAATGACATTACAGAGTACCAGAGAACTTCTCGACAACACGAGTGTCAAGCAATGTATGTAGGCATGGGTTTATCTCACTCAGCTGTACAGGCAATGCAACCACAGCCTTGTCAGCTCTGCCATTGAATATTGACCTTCCATTTTGAATTGTGGTAGTACACAGTCTATGCCAATATGTTACCAAGCAATCCAGAAGGACGACGCAAGCAAGCGGGGCTACCGTACGTTGATGCGCATTGCGTCAGTTTGGTGTCTCAGCTCTAGGTAAACCGACAAAACATTAAGGGGGGCATGACCCAGGGGCGTGCATACAAGCCACGGGCGGACGGGGGGCCGTGCTTTTTTTTTCCAACTCCTTGGCCAAAGGAGTCCTAAACGAAGAGAGTAAAGGAGAATAAAGGGAGAAATTAGAATTGACATGAAAAAAAACAAATTGTACAGGCTCATAAAGATGAGTAGGCGAATGCTTTTGCATGATCTATTGCTACATACTGGCCGGATAGCTTCAAAGAAAACGAACCTATTTCCCAAATGAAACTACTGCGTTGCATTGCATCTTGTAATTAATTACTATGTATTACGGACCACATCTGGGCTGCAATAGCCGATTTTTTTTATTGATTATTGGGTGCATGGGTTTTGCTAGGAGGGGCAAGCCACATCAACGATTCTGGGGTGAGTGAGGCTTTGCTTTTGGTGGCGGGTAAGCCACTCAACGGTACAGCCAGAGGGGGGCTCAATCTCCATTTCCCACGTGGGAAGTCCAGGGGCACTAGAACGGCCAGGATCTGGTTGGCCACATTTCCTAATTGGTGTGGCTGCAGCACGAAAGTTGGTGGGTGATTATCCCCCGTCCCGTCCCCCCCCCTGAGATCCATTTCTACCATGCAACTTGAACCTCATGATCTCGCTCTGCTAACTACAAAATAGCGTCCGGCTTTCCACCAGTACCGTAAGTTACATAGTATATAGTCAATACGAAAACAACACGGGCCGGGAACGTCTCAACTGGACTCCTCGGACCGTGTCGGCTGTCGGACTTTTCAGCCTCCATGTCGCACAATTTACTATGTACTTTCCTGGCACCGTAGGCAAGTAATTACGTGGATTCCTGACACACTCGCTCGTTCAGGTGACTCTTGAAAAGTAAGCCAAGAAGTGCGAATGATGAGAAAGTGTGTTCGGGTTCGGGTTCTCCCGCAGCTATATCCTCAGCTACGGTGAACGAGACGAACCACTATCTTCCTTGCCGTCGGGAACGATCTCATGGCTTCAACTGTCATCTCATATTTCATCTGGTGATGGTGGGCAAGGGACTAGCCGAGCCTTTTTTTTTTTTTTTCTCTCTCTCTTTCATAAAAACTGACGATAGAGAGGACCTCTCTTCCTGTCTTGATACCAATATCCGACACCCCTGGCATTGGCGAGGTGGTTCGAGATTTACGCTGAGGCTGGGACTTAACCCTCAGGTTGAGCAAACGCCTGTTCGCGTCCTGGGTCAGCCACCCCTGCCTCAGGTGTGAGCAATAATCGCTCAATCATCGATTTCCCCCAAGCGGTGGTTTCTTTTATTGGAATCAGAACCCCATGACCATGATCGTGACAATGACGGCTTGACCCCGCCATATCTAGCACGAGCGATGTGACCCCAAATATGTCAACCATTGGGGGGGTATGTGGGGGACTTACGAGAGAGCTTGTGGTAATCGATTCGAAACCCCTTGGCTGACGTGGTAATGAGGTATTCCACTGCACAAGATTAGTATTGCTGAGCCAGTGGTCCACACTACACCACCTTTGATGTTTGGACTCTCAGGAGTCCGTCTTGGGGATGGTATGGACAACCTCGGGAGTCTCTCCAACATGCACGTCCTCGCAAAGCTTGGACGAGGAAGACCACATGGTGATGACGCGCATGACGGATGGTCCAAGCCCCCGCATCGCACAGAAATTGTTTGGAGAGCTACAGGGTTGGTCGAGATGCACGTACTGAAGGAGCCAGAACCCTACTCGTACACTCTGCCTCTGTAAATGATACTCTAGGTGTTGGTGGCCATGTATGTTCCTCAATCCTTTGTCATCCTTTCCATTTGGCTCTAAGTGGATAGGGTTCCACTTCTGGCCTTTGTTGATACATGCTGTAAAATATGGCTGTTTGAGATTCTCCAAATCTCCTAAAGGCATAGATGAGCAAGGAAGGACTACCCTATGAGTATCTCACTTCCTCCTTGTGTCACACGTGCAGGAGCATGCGGTTAGAGGCTTCCTTTGGTTTGAGTACAATGTCTTCATCCTGTCTTGACCGTTTCATATTTCCTGCTCACTTGTCGCGATCTATTCAGGGTGTCTGTCTCGGTATATTTCGGGTTTCGTGTTGAATCTCGGCCCCAACGAAGGCCTCTAGTTCTTGAATAGTATCGCAAGCAAGTGGACTCTGTTACCATGGGTGTATGATTGGTGGGCTTGGAACGTCAGGGCGCTACTTGACTCCTACGTGAAACCCCCAATCTCACTCCTGAAGAGCAACACGACTTGAGACTCTAAATTGCTGGTTGTCAAGTTATTCGCACCCAATGAGGTTTAAGGGGGAGTCAGATTAGCCAACAGATTAGCTAAGATGCTCCTCATGAATTTCTATAGGGTAGAATATATAACATCAAATTACCTGTTGCATCAAGAACCACAAAATGGTAACATATAACCAGCCGCTTACAGTATACAGGGTAGGTAATAGTAGGATCAAATCGACATTCTAACAATATAGGCACTAGGGAAAAATGGCCCCACTCGAGATCTCCAACTATTCATCGTCCCTGGCTTTCTTATTGAGGAACCTACCAGTTCTCATCCCTGGAAACTGAAACGCCATATAATGGCCATTCGTGATCCGAAGGTGCACCTGAAAGACCATGTACTTTTGGTAAACTTAAATTTTCGAGGCCTTTCGCCGACACCTGGGGAGACCACAAAGGGGTGCGTCAAGTAACCAAGGACGACGTAGGATGGTAAGGTTTTTGCTTGCCTGCTACATCCAGTCCACTGGAATGAAACCAGTTAGTGACACAAGAGAAGACTGTTACAATGGGCGGTGACGGGATCGTCCAGTGACTACGTACATAAGGCACGGTACGGTATGTAGTGACAATGGGCCAAGCCAATAGTGGATGCAAAGGTTCCTCGGCGGAAGTGTGGTTGTTGATCATATCCCCAGCCACCTGTCGATCTGATTATGTTTTGCACTGTACTGCAATTACCTATTTTCCCATCCATGGATACTGTACTTAATCAATAGCCTACGCATGCGTGGGATCAGCTTGCATTGGGAGTGTGCAGATTTCCTGTGCTGACATGGACTATATTGGGCTAATCTTGCGTGCCTTTCCGCTATATTCGAGGCGATCCCACCAAGTTAATTAAGCGTCGAGTAGCTATCCATTGCGTGGCCAACCATATGCATGGCCAACCTTGAATTGACTCAAACGGCGTTGCCAACTTTGAGCAAAGATCACCTGGTGCAAATGGCACGATCGGCGACCAGGATAGCGACCTCAGAGTGTAACTTCGATTCGCCGGATGTTGCCTAGTTGAGGGGTAGTAGAACTCCCCAAGCAACCAAACGTAGTAAACGGCGTTCAAAACATGCCCGCCTCTGGGTTAATGTTTGGAGGGCGGGCTGGGCCAAAAGAGTTTAACTTAGTATGGAAATTCAAATCAAATCAGGCTCAAAAAGCCTCTTCCCCTCACTCGATATCAAACCGTCAAGATCCAGATGCAACCAATAGTCGCCATCGGTTATATGCTTAAGTCCTAAACGGAGAAGGAATAGAGTCACTTTCCAACCGCGTGCCTTTGGCTAGTGCACCAACCAGCAACATCCCCGCTTCCTTTTGGAGTCATCGTGCAACCCTCTTTGCTTCGACGTCCGGAGTACGTGCACTGCAATGCAACGAGTGCTTCCCTCCCCCGCAAAAGACCTATCGTGAGAGGCACAATGTGGACCTGATGACCCGATGGCTTCGCATATGGCGCGCGAATCCACGGGGTGTACTGTACATATCGCCGTCTTGCAGTCTCAGCCTTCAGCGGGATGTTGGGGGTGAAACGGCTCAAACCAACGGTACTGATGGGTCATCACGCGATATCTAAATGGCCAATACAAACAAGCTGCACACATTGTCGTCAACATGCAGCAAGCGAGATGTCTTGCATCTGCAATGTTACGTGGCCTGCAGCCTTATCTTGTATGTCGGTGAGCCGAGTACTATACTGTACCACTGTGCAGCAATACAAAGATACATAGGGAAGTACTATGTAGTGAAAGGAATCACGGCCTTCATGCATGCAGGCCAGTGAAGCTTGATACTAACGGTGTGTGAGTTACGAGGTGCAAATGCTAAACTAGAACTAGGAAGGCAATGGTGAAGCTCTTTTTGGGGGGAGGGGTGGTTCGATCCAATTCACAATTGCGTAGAGCAAATGTAGAGTTGTTTTCTGCCATACAACGAGGCCCAGTGTCCGGCCGGCTACGTATCGGCCGGCATTAGTTGCGGGCTTCCCGTTCAAACAGATAGAGGCTGGCGTTGCGAGCCGAGGTCTTTTAGGCTATTAGTGGATGCTGTCAAGATGTGAGTCGGAGCCGGACATACAAAGACTCTTCCCTTCGGCCTATTTCCTGCCGGGCTGACCCACGAATGGATGCAGTTTATGTACGTTGAAGGCACTCAGGGTTTACTTATGACAAACAGTTGGATGGGTGAACAAGCGAGGTAATTATTTTCGAGATCGCAGGGTCCTCTAATTGTGGGGTGTTTGATCCTAATATGGAGGAGCCTGACCGTGTTGAATCCTGGGTCTAGGACCTAGGACCTATCTCTTCGTGTAGTGAGAACGTGGTCGAAGCGACTAGGAGGAGTGGCAGTAACAACGAGCGAGCCTTGGGAAGGGGTGATAACCATGACGACGATGATGCCTTTATTCTGCAGGCAAATATCTGGTACAGATGGGTGTGAGTCTCATTGGGGGCCCTAACCAGGGGTGGAGCATACGTTGTGATGTCAGGAGGAGTGGTCTGTAAATTACACGATTCCCAATTGCAGTTGATCACCTCACTCTGTATAAAAGACGTGACAGTTGAAGAGAGTGTTAAAGGCGTGTGCCGTCTGTCCGTACATGATGTAATAGGGCGTTTGGTGGGCTGCATCCCCCAATAACTATGGTCTTATTGTCTCCTGTGGAAGAGGGGTACATCTGCACAATATGCTATCATTCCTTGAAACACTCATTCTTGGATCTCCATGGGCAACTGGGAGGATCACCACATCTCCCCATGCATGGACAGGGTCCGTCCCGTTCAGACACATGGGAGTAGCAACATCCACCGTCGCAATTCTATCTGGCACCTATCATCGTCAAGTCAGGGGCGATTAAAGTCTTAAAGCCGAAAGCCGCAGTTTGCGGAGCATCTCCAGTTCGAAGAAAAAAAAAATCCTTCGATCGTGACATGCCGGAGGAGGAGGAGGCAAGTACCCACGGTAAAGGAAGAATCTTCAGCGAGGACAAGAGAGTAGGTGCTCCGTGCGGTGACATCCGATGAAGCCGTGTACCTCGGAGAGCAACCATGAAAGCAGTTTGTTGAAAATAATAATCATTGCCTCTTCCGAGAACGCCGACGTCTCAAGCTACCGTATGTTAGTTATCCTTGCATTCCTTCCCAGCACCATCACACAAACACGCCCCGGGATATTCGGACTTGTGCTGCACGCGAGCTGGCAGTCAAATGGCAGTGCCAGATCGGAACTTCTGTCCAAAAGATAAAACGCCTTCTCTGTGCCGCTGATGCTGCCGTGAGCCGACCATGACGACGCCAACGGGCGCTAAAGTCCTCTGAAATCAGACTACTTAGGTACTGTAGGAGCAGGGAGGTTCAGGTGGCGCTGGGCCTGTAAGTTCAGGACAAAAGGAAATAAGGGGGTAAAAAAAAAAGGGCACAATTGCCATTTCCCCGTATCTACAGGATCATACTTTCGTAGACCTGGATGGAGGGGCGATCACCTCATTTGTTGGAGGATTTGTTGCGTCAGTCAGTCAGTCAGTCAGTCAGCCAGTCAGGGACACGAGGCTCCATCCATGTCAGGGGAGCCTCACGTGGAGGCGTCCTCGGAATATTCCCACTCATATTGGAAACAACCACAAGCATTTGGGGGTCGCCAAGAGTTCGATCGGCTTAATTTCGAACCGCAAACGTACGAATACGCATACGCCCTCCTGAACGTGGAAGAGTTGGCCGAGTATTGAAAGAAAGCCTTGTAGGCAGCACCTTTCGCCCGCTGACGTGAATTCACATATCGCATGCAATAATAGTTAATACAGCACATTCACGCGGCGAATACGCCGGGACAATTGGACTCCGTATGATGCGTGACGTGCAGATCTTGTAGACCCAGCTATGCTGGATATAACTAGATAACTAGCTGGATCAGGCAGTTGAGAAGTTGATGCTATCCAAGAAGAGTACTAGAGTCCACCTAGCATATGGCATGACCAGTATACGGGAAGCATGTTGACCATTTGTCCTTCTCTTCCTCCCGAACACCTGAGTGCTCTTGGAGGACTTCTTGAAGGGTTCATATTTCTGCTGAGTGTATGATATAACGGCATCGCTATTCTTAGTAACTGGTTGACCTATGATCAATCCATGTAGTCAGGAACATTATCCTCCAGGGATAGGTGTTAGGCGTTGGGACGACTCAGCCTCTCGCTAAAAAGGTTTCCTGCCCATCGACTGGAAAGTGGCAGTTCAACTTCGCTCTTAGTACGGTTGTGAGGCCATCATTTTGAGACGCTCCAGGTGACCACTAGGAGGCTAGCCAAGGAATTCCAGCCTCCAACCTAACATCCTAGACATAACCGGGGCAATTTTCGAACCCGTCGGGTGAACCTGACGCATCGTCGTGCCCTAGTTCGAAGTTCGTCCTCACAATATGCACATTGTGAGTCGATTATCAAACACATCGTGTCGAGGACATGAGTTTCTTCATGAGACTTCCTCTCCAACTGGCACTTGCGTCGATGAGATCCAGTTCACCATGCTGGCTTGGCCTTCTGGTCGGCTTCCACTCGCGTTAGCTAGGGTACCGCCGCGGCGATTACTCGGTAACGGTGCTTTCCCGTTTTCCTTCTTCTTGACTACCAGACAGAGCACCTGACCATATATTGCGAACCCTTCATATGATACGTCCATTGCTAGCTTCTTCTTGTCATCGCCACCTTGGTCTGTGAACTCGTCGGATAAAGTAGCCCGGATTCGATGCCGTTTGAGGGGGGGTGCCTCCGTGTCAGAATCGATCTCGACGGCAGATAATGCTTCATCCTCATCGGATGCCACGAAGAGTCCGTCTAATTCGTCATCCTGGGCTCGCCCCTGCCTTTGACGTTTACTTTGTCTGACTGTCTCCATAGAAGGAATGGCGGCAAGCTCAATATTCTCATCTTCATCATCCTCTCGGAGAATTGGGATTTGATTTTCCAAGTCATCAACATCCACAGGTGTCTGATTTGTCTCGCTGATAAGCTTTGTAGAGGTTGACTCTATTCTTGGGGGCATCCTCTCTCGGAAGTGCTTCGTCTTGAAGAGTAATGAGTGTCTGGTACTCGTCTCCATCAAGAAGATGGATACCTCAAAGTCATCTGCAATGACGGTGTTAGCATCTGAATTGAAATTACTATTTCAAGACTAAGAGCCGAGAAATTACCCCCAACCACTACGTCTTTGACGGCCTTCTTTTTGGAGCTCTTCTTCCTGCTCCTTTCTCGCTCCTCACGCAGCTTGGGAAGTACCAGTGGTCGGATACTCTCGATTACTTTGGGTAGTATAGGATCGCGATGATTGAGGAGCCATGATTGAGCCAATGCCGGATTGTCAAGGTAGATGCGACATTCTAGGACCGAGTATTTTGATATTCTCAAGTAACGACGTAACGGCGCCATACCTGCTTCCTTGACTTTGTTTGGAATGGGGGGGTAAAGGCGTGGATGTTGTCAAGAACTTAGAGATGCAGTGAATGAATAGGTTGAGCAAGTGAGTACTGAAAGTGGTGGTACATAGACTATATGCCGACTAGGCTGCCGTGCTCAGAATTATTTTATTTTATGGTGGTGATAGGTAGGTAGGTTGGTTCACTGGTCGTCCTCCAGTTGTGAAGGCGAGAGCTACTGTTAAGGCAGCCTTGCATGTAACTGGCGGGGATGACGCGCTAAGCTTCATGGTACCTGTCTGGCAGCTGTGGCGCTAAAATTGTTCCTCAGCCGGCAGCCCACCAGACTTATTCAACACCACCTCCATCGACAACAAGGCTGTAGATTCCCACGCCTCGCGACATGGTCCTGGCCCGACAATGTCCAAATCGTGGAAGGCGACTTTGAGGCTGCCTCGGTCGAGCTTTCCGTATGTTCTATCCGTCCTTTTTTTGGTGCTGGACAGCATCTCGGAAAAAAAAATTGAGTGGATCTAAACTGATGCGAATCAAAGGGCTCGTCCGATCCCAAACCTCCAGCAGCAATGGCATCGTCAATGCACGGAGGGTCTATACGACTGGCAGACCCAGAACCGACCGCACGAGACGCCCTTCATCCTTCACGATGGTCCCCCGTACGCCAATGGCAACCTCCACGTCGGCCATGCCCTCAACAAGATTTTGAAAGACATGATCCTCCGAGTCAAGGTGCAGCAGGGCCGGAGAGTCATATACAGACCGGGCTGGGACTGCCATGGGCTGCCAATTGAGATGAAGGCTCTTGGATCGAGCAATGCCCAAGATCTGACCCCAGTTCAGATTCGGGAGAATGCCCGCAAGCTGGCTTACAAGACCGTCAAGGAACAGATGAAGGGCTTCCAATCCCTTGCTGTCATGTCTGATTGGGAGAAGAAATGGACTACAATGGATCGGGAATTTGAAATAAGGCAATTGCGTGTCTTTCAGAATCTCGTTCGACAAGGTCTCATCTACCGCAAGAATAAGCCTGTGTATTGGTCTGCCTCATCGCGAACTGCCCTTGCCGAAGCCGAGTTGGAGTATCGGGATGACCATTTGTCAACTGCTGCATATATTAAATTCCCTATTGTATCTGACTGGTCTGCAATTCCCGAGTTGAATAAGTTCCGCGGACCACTCTATGCTGCCATTTGGACCACCACGCCCTGGACCCTGCCTGCCAACAAGGCAATCGCTGTTCACAACGACCTCACATACTCTGTCATTCGCGTTGGGCCCAATGGGCTCCTTGTTACTACAGACCGAGTAGAAGCAATGAAACAGGTAGTTCCCGAATTTGAAGTGATAATCGAGTCAATCCGTGGCTCTGATTTGGTGGGGCTTCAATACCACAACAAGCTTAGGGGAAAGTCCGCACCACCACAGCCCATCATCGAAGCCGGCTTTGTCACTGCTATTTCTGGCACTGGTCTTGTTCATATAGCTCCTGGACACGGCCAAGATGACTATGAAGCCTGTGGCAAACTTGGAATTGAGGCTTTCGCACCTATTGACAATGGCGGCAATTTCACCAAGGAAGCGTACCCTGATGACCCTGAAAAGCTGATGTCGGCACCCTCCATCCTCGATGGTGGTGGCCAATCAGTCTTGGAGCTTATGGGAGAAGATGTCCTCGGAACGCATAAGCTACGCCACAAATATCCTTATGATTGGCGCACCAAAAGGCCGGTTGTGATTCGTGCTACAGCTCAGTGGTTCGCCGATGTCGGCAGCATCAAGGATGACGCTCTCGCAGCACTACGTAACGTTCATTTTGTTCCAGAGGGCGGCAGAGTCCGTCTAGAGAGCTTTATCAAAGGCCGTAGTGAGTGGTGCATATCGCGACAACGCTCGTGGGGGCTTCCGATTCCTGCTCTCTATGATGAAGCAGGCAATTCTGTCATGACACCCGAGTCGATCGAGCACATCATCTCTGTCATGCAGGAGCGAACATCCGCCGCTTGGTTTTCTGATAGCCCTGATGACCCTGCGTGGATCGCTCCGTCTCTGGTTGGCAAATATCGCCGTGGCACTGACACGATGGATGTCTGGTTCGATAGCGGAAGCAGTTGGACCGAGACCCAAGGACCTGCCGACGTATATCTTGAGGGATCCGACCAACATCGAGGCTGGTTCCAATCGAGCCTGCTGACGTATGTTGCCGCTCAGAAACTCGACGGGAAGAACTCGGGCGAGATTGTTGCTCCGTTCAAGACGCTGATTACGCATGGTTTCACCTTGGACGGACAAGGTAAAAAGATGTCTAAGTCTCTTGGCAATATGTATGTTCCGGAACAGGTCATGGATGGTAGCCTTCTTGGTCCCGTCAAGGTGAAGGGTAAAGGAGGAGGACAGAAATTTGATGGTCTTGGCCCCGATGCCATTCGACTATGGGCGGCCAGTGTCGACTTCACCTCTGATGTGCTCATTGGCCAAACAATTCTGCAACCGGTGCATTCTTCATTGATCAAGTACCGGACAATCATCAAAATGCTTCTTGGGTCACTCAACCAAGAGGCGCGTAAGAGCCCTCGGACTAAGTTGGACCAAATGGCCCTTGTTCAGCTCAACGACACCATGTCTCAAGTGATGGACTGCTATAACAGCTACGAGTTCCACAAGGCCGTTGGTCTGATCAACCGCTGGGTTGCAAATGACCTGTCAGCGTTTTATTTAGAAGCCCTCAAGGACCGACTTTATTGTGGCGATGGTGGTGGCATCTTAGAGCCGATCTTCATAGGTTTCTTGCGAATGCTTGCTCCGATTACACCCCTTCTCGTGGAGGAGGCCTGGTCACATCGACCGACTTGGATGACTGAAGACAGGTGAGTTGTCTCTCGTCCAGATACCGTAACACAAGCTAATGATAATAACAGCTCTCTGGAGAACCCTGCTCGTCAGCTCTATCATTCGCCACTTGATGCCAACGAGTTGACGCTCCCTCCAGCTACTCTCCGTGATGACTATGCCGCCCTCGGCACGCTGAACCGTGCCGTTCAGGCGATCATGGAGAGGGCTCGAGCTGACAAGGTTCTGGGAAGTTCACTACAGTGCTCTATCCATCTTGCGGTGGAAGACAAGAACATGATCAAACTTCTTGAGCGATACGCGGACGAACTTGAGTCCATCTTAGTAGTTTCGTCAGTGGAGCTCAACCAGCCCCTACCGGAAGATGCCTTATGGGCGTATCAGGAGTCGTCTATGGTTCAAGACACCGAGGTTCAGATTCATGTGCTCCCCCCGAAGCAGGAGAAGTGCTCGAGATGCTGGCGATATGTTGCACCAACTGAGAACGACCTGTGTAATCGATGTGAGGAGGTCGTCAGCTCGACAGCATAGGGGTATTCAACCCCCAAATGTACCATATCACATTTTCCCCTTTCGCATCTGCAGTACTTCTATTGAAGTAAGTTACAAGAGGTGTGAGAAGCTGAGCTGTCCTAAATTGCAAGGCAGCACTATCTTGCAGGTCCGACCTGACGGAGATGATACTCGTTTAGAAGGGCAGGCAATTTTTTCATGATACAAACTATCGCTGTGTTGAGTATCAAGTCGTCGGGGTTAGACCTCCCGCTGATTTGCGCATTACATACATATAGATTACCCCTGTGGTATCATGACTTGATGAAAGATCTCTGCCAGTTGAAGAAGAGGGGCGTCAAGCCCTCAACAATACCCGGTCTCTAGTTATCAACTAGGTGTGTTCTGAGATTCAATCCCAACTCTCTGTGTACATTATGAGCTAGAAACCACCGCAATCTGAAGTGTAACAATTGCAGTGAGCGCTTTTGGTCAATGTGGTGTGATGGATGGGTCTTTTGATCTCTTCAAGCTGGTGTAGGTAGCATGTTGGCTCTGACCAGCGCTTTTACACGGGGGCGAGGGTCATAGCATGCCGTGATGTGCTGGGCATGGACAAGGCACTGACCAAGATGTTCCTTCTAGCGATTAACGATGAATTGAGCAGAGGCAGAGGGAGATTGGACCCGTGCTGTTTCAGCCGACGTCATGCTAACCACAAAGAGGCCAGCTTTCGAGATACAGACTATTTTTTCTATATCGCTCTCTCGTACGTCGAACGGGAGATGTTTCCCCTTCCGCTCTCACACACTCTCACACATCCACGTGTCAACCAGCAAGATCCAGAGACGGGGCATATCAGCCATACGTGTAGAGTTACGAGGCTTTTAGCCTCATAAGGGTGGCGTGTCAAGTGTGGACATCAGGCTATAATGACTTTGCCTATCCTCCCAAGTCCCCTTCGTACAGAGACATCTGTGCAGGTAAGGACTGTAAGGACTGTTTGCACGCATCCCCCTCCTCACGTTCCCCGCTCAGAAATGTGAAATGTGAAGTGCGAAATGTGGCACAGTCACGGGAGGGTGGTTGACCCTTGAAAACTTGGATGAATGATCGAGCTGAGGCCGCCGAAACCTGAGCCTGGGCCTGAGCCTGACCCCTTGTAGTTAAGCATGAGCCAGCGACGACAGCGCCAACGCCCGAGAGTTGAACGCTGAGACTGTTTCAAAACAAAAAGATTGGTTTTCAGACACTGACATGTGATGACGAGATGAGGAATTATTAAGCACCCAACCTCTAGATCCATACATACAGCAACTGGCAACAAGTTTTGATCCAAACCTCTGTAACTAGCGGGGCCCCCCACAGGGAAATTAGACTCAATTTTCAACGCTGCTTTTACCCCCCTATTTTGCTTCCTTCAACATACAACACCACAAAATGGGCCGCCGTGGGCCAGAGCTATCACCTCAATTACGGTCTCGAATTTGTGAGCTTCGAAGCTATGGTCTTTCTCATAGCCGGATTAAAGCTTTACATCCAGAGGTCCCTCTTGGAACCATTAAATCAACCCTACGGCTCGAAAAACAACGCTTAGATAATCAAAGTAAGCCACGGTCTGGAGCTCCACGGAAGCTTACGGAAGAGCAACGCGATCAAATCTACGATACAATAACGCATATTGATCCACATATTACAACAAAAGATCTACTAGATTCAGTAGATAATGCTTGCAAAGAGAGGTCTTTAAGATATCTTTTGCGAGAGATGGGCCGGCGTAGGTGGATCCAAAAGAAACGACCTTTACTGAAGCCTGAACATGCTGAAAAGAGGCGTCAGTGGGTAGCCCGATACGAGAATATCGACTGGAAGACTGTCAAATGGAGCGATGAATGTTATGTTATAAGAGGGCAAGGGGCCCGGCCTGTGTGGACTTTCTTAAGCCCTCGTGAGCAGCTATTACAGGGCGATGTAAAGGAAAGCTCACCACAAGGAGCCGTAAGGCAGATGTTTTGGGCCTTATTTGGAGCCAGCCTTCGCACAGGGCTAATGGCTCTTCACGGCCGTGTTGATGGAGAGCATATCTGCGACCTATATCAAGCTATTCTTCCGGAAGTCATCAAGCCAGGTGATATCTTTATGCATGATAATGCTTCTTCACATACAGCTCGGATAGTCAAGGCTTTATTAGATGAACTAAACATCAAGACCATGATTTGGCCGCCATATTCACCAGACCTCAATCCAATTGAGAACCTTTGGGCCTTAATGAAAGCAGAAATCTATCGTCTTCACCCAGAGCTAGAATTTATGGATGATACAGTCAAAACACAATATGAATTAGTGAAAGCTGCAAAGGAAGCTTGGCATAGCATTGCTGACGAGACCTTAGAAAATCTAATATCTACAATGCCTAATAGAGTAGCTGCTGTTAAGGCTGCTGATGGTTGGTATACAAAATACTAGCAAAATAAAGGATCACAAGGCTGCTTAAAGCAGCATATAATAGCTACCTATTTCAGCTAGCATGTCTTTGCGTGGTGACCCCACTGGTACAGAGGTTTGGATCAAAACTTGTTGCCAGTTGCTGTACACAGTAGTGGTGAGATACCAGCTTAGGGGGAGCCTAAGGTAAGGTACGTAGGTACCTTAATTAGTGTAATATGTGCTACGGACTGCATGTACCTCAATACGTCTAATAATAATCTGTAGGACCAAATCACTAAGTGTAAGACATCCAATCCGCTATAAAAAAGCTGGCAGCCGTAAGAGCGAGCCTTCTAAGAGACCCTGTCCCTGCTCGGGAGGATCCATGCCCTTGCACATCAGACCCTTTGCTCCAGGAAAATCTGGCCGACTTTCTCTAAGGCGCGTCGCCATTGTACATGGTATTTGCCTTACCAGATCTTGCGGCGAAACATGTTAGTAGGACGATGAGCTGGTATTTTTCCCTAAACAAAACACAATACTACCTACGTAGATGCATTCTTTGACCGAGATCGGTGTGGCACTCAGAGGACGACTGTGAGTGGGGGGAGAGGGAAAGGGAGGGAAAGGACAGGGCATAATTCCTCAATTCGGGCAAAGTTGAGAGTCGAATAGGACACGAGTTCAACGGACACTGCACAACATGGTTGGCGGCCAGAAGTGCCACCGCAAGATGCAAATGGAAGTTCTTGTTGTACTTACGACGTCCATTTTTATTTTCCAGATCTATCTAAGACAGTACAGAGCCAGGGATTTTCTAATATTGTGCACAGAGGACAGATTACCGATGCTTCAACCTACCAGTGCAGGTAGCTACGTACCCAGGGAAGCTACGTAAGGTCGTATTGCACATACATAGTAGTATAGAGTAAGGTAGTTCAGATGCCGGACTGGCATCGGAGAGGCTCGTGATCTCAAGTGAATCACAAGAAAACAGGTTTGTCCGAATAGTGATGACGGGGCGATTTCACATGATAATCATTTATTGTATCCTCTATGCTGCTTTTATTGTGTTTTTTTCTTCTTCCCAACTTAACTGGTAAACGAGAGCCCCTCAAGGTTGTTTCGGTGAGAAGGAGAGAGCCGGTCTGGTCTGGTCTGGTCTGTGGCTTCGTCTTTTGCCCAACAGCCTGGTTCATAGGTACCACGTCCCCCTGGTTCTTCTTCGGCCATAGCACCCTGATCTTAATTATGTAGCAGCAGCAGCGGCAGCAGTACAAGGTCTTTATGCTCCTACTCTGCACGTACTGTATCTTATAAATGCCTACCTAGGTAGGCAGTTAGTCACCTTACCTATGTACCTATCTTTGTATACAATATCAGTATGGGTGTGCCCACGGTGAAAGTAAAAGTCGTCGAGAGTCGGTTGTCGGGCGCCAAATAATAAGGTACAGTACAGATTGCCTAGCTTCGGCATGGGGTCCCAAGGTCCCTCTCTCCCTCTCTTAGGGTGGAGCTGGTGGGGTCCAAACTTGCTGTACTCCGTACTGCTACATTCTACTATGTATGGAGTACGTCCCCTAACTTCTTCACTTCCTCCCCCCCCCACCAGCCTTAGCAGCACCCTAATCACACCTTAGTGGATGACTCTATTGGTGGTAGCCGCCTGCAGCCATATTTGGGCTTGCCATCCCGTGACAACCATCCTGGGAAAGACAATCTTAGGTACGCACGTACTGGGTGCGAGGTACACAATACACAACGTAACGCAGCAACGAAATGCTGTCGGGTTACAGTAACTAACTACCTGACCTATGGTCTCCCGAACTATTACAGTTCCCACGTCAAATTTCTTACCATCTTTATCCCCCGCGCCGCGCCTTTTCACATCGGATCCCTGGAATCGGCATCTTCGTCTACTTCTACATAGTAACACTTCTACTTCTTCTTCTACTTATGCACAAACATCACCATCATTGGCTTCACCCTCAACTTCTTGCCATGACTCTATGAGCGAGGGACTCCTCTCGCCTTTTCTTTGGCCCGACTCTATTCGCTCGCTTCCATTTTTCTTTTCCCTCGACTTCTGCTCTAGCTCTTAGCTCTCCACGGCCGTCGTCATCACTCGCCTCTCCATCATATTCCTCCAGACAGAGAGTTGTCTCCCGACACGCCGTCTCTCCCTCCTCTCCACCCATCGTCCAAACTAAACGAGCAAGAAAATGCTGCACAAACCCTTCGGCTATCATTAATGACACAACCCGCTTCTCATCAGTGAGTGCGAGTCTGGCATGTCATAGCTGCGCGCAATGGCAGACAGGCGCGCCCCGACCTCGCTCTCGGTGTACGGGAGGCGAGACGGCCCAGTGACCCCCGAGGCCCCAACAAGATTTAGCTACGACCTTGCTTCGAGAGGCGAACCTGCAACCATTGGCGCTCTGCTCAACGCTCCTATATCCCCCGATCGGCCTCTTGCGTTCTCCGACGACGAGCTCCTTCCTCGCCTACACCCAAACTCACACAGCTCAGGCCAGGTACTTGGCCAGGGCACAACCCGAACAAAACGATCCAGACGAGCGAACAAACCCCAAACTAGTGGTGCTTTCCTCCTACAAGATGCTGTTGCTGGCGAAGACGACTACCACCAGGCTCGACGCGCACAGCGTAATGCCTTGCATCACAAAGGGAAAGATGCCGCCGATTCAATGTCTACGGCAGTACCCCAGGACTATGGCCTGGGAATCAGTGCCGGTGTGAGGAACCGAGCCCGGGTAGTATCCCCGGATACGTCTCAAGAAGACTTGTTCGTAAGGAAACGGGAAGGGCAGTCTCGCAAGCAGCAAACGCCTCCATCAGCATCAAAGACACTCGATGTCGACTCGACACAAATTGTTAATATGGCCCTGAACCTGAGCGAATCGAGACGTATAGCTTCCCGACGCAACTTCAGCCGTGCCAACCCACCTCGCCTGGCCCCGGTACAGGATACAGCATTGGGGAGCAATATCAAAACACATCTCCAACAACAACGAAAATCTGTCAGAAATATATCCCCCAGGCCGCCACACGCCCTAACCCCTCGACTATCCGGCGTCCGATCAAGTAGCCCCCTCCGGTCCCCGTTCATGGACTCTAGCAACGACAGTTACCGATATCACTTTTCGACTTCAACTTTGGCCAGAGCACAAAAAGCTCGAGAACACCTTGAACTCATGACCCAATACCGACGTCTCTTGGATATCCTTCCTCCTCTCAAACTTGGCCCAGATCGACCCGCAGCCCTAAGTCCACCGGGCTCACCTGGGAATGGGAAATTGGGGAAATCTGGATCCAAAGATCCCATTCTCTCAGGAGGGCGAGAGTATAATCCGTTGCAATACATACGAAACCGCAAAGTTCGGGCGAGAGAAAGAATGATTATAGATGGCGAAAAGCAAGGATTCCGTGACGTTGATTCTGTTAGGATATGGGTAGAGAAGGCATCACAGCGAGCGATGACACTGAATGTTTTGTCAGGTGAAGAAGGGGCTTCTCTGTTGCCTCCCTTCCCCACCGCAGATGAGGTCCAGGCCCAGCTCTCACCGGATTCCAACCCCAAGGCGGCGCTTCGAGTTCGTCGCCCTCGAATGGACTGGTTTTTTGAACCATGTGATTTGATCGCTGA
This sequence comes from Mariannaea sp. PMI_226, assembly GCA_024336345.1. Lineage (NCBI taxonomy): Eukaryota > Fungi > Ascomycota > Sordariomycetes > Hypocreales > Nectriaceae > Mariannaea > Mariannaea sp. PMI_226. The sequence continues at coordinate 2,830,462 of JANFOG010000001.1, read as the reverse complement.
TACGTACTGGGTGGAGTTGGACGGCCACAAGAACCTCATCGAGGATAGAAACTGGTTCAAGATTTTCTTTGAGAACACCGTTCTGAGCCGACCGATGTCGAGACAGAATGATGATCTGGAATCAGGCGTGAGCCCATTCCAAACAAAAACCCTTGAGGATATGGAAACGCCGATAGATATGAGGGATCTCAAGCTAATACGGCCTGATACGGAGCAATCGCAAAACAGCGCCAAGGAGAGGGCCAAGCAAAAGCTTCACAGTATTGGCGGTACTATTCATCGACATACTCCTTCGACCCATAGCCATCATGGCCACCATGATTTCCTACGATCAAGGCGGGATTCCTTGTCCGACGTTGATAGCGACAATGAAGTCAAGAGTGAGGGCAAATCCAAACGGAGGCAAGGCCGAGCCGGCACTATATCCAGCCACACCAACGATTTGCTTGAAAAGCAGATGCTAGAGATGATCGCCCAAGAGGAGAAGCAGCGACTTTCGCAAGTTCCTGAGGTAGAGGTTGAATCTCTACGATCTGTGATGCCTGATCAGGGCTTTCCCCCGAAGAAAATTTCGGAGAGAAAGGCTTCGCTTACAGACCCTAGCGATTCTGACCACCCATCTTTCCGTGAACAGATACATTCAGCATCACTCCCTGGATATCATCTTCCGAAGTTTGAGTCTGGAAGATCTAGGCGTGGAAGACATGTGTCAGACGATATCGACTCACCACAACCGATGTCTCCGGAGCTGAACCCAGTTCAAAAATCGCTGTCAAGCCCACCCAATGGGTTAGAGCTTTCTGCGCCATCAAGTCGCTCTTCCTCGCCAATGAGGAACCCGTTCTCGAAGGTAAAAAGAGCATTAAAAGATAGGAGCCGTGACGAAGGCGCCGAATCTCAAGCAGAGGAATCAGATCACCGGCTTTCTTTACAAGAGCAGGTTTCCCCCTTTGACCCGACTGTCTTGGAAATGCGCCCATCGACTTCTCGGCCAGCATACGAAAGCAACAGACATAATCGCAATCCAAGCATGAGGCCCAGGGGCGACGACCAAGTTGGAGTACGTGGCATATTTAAGGGTCCTCGAATTGATACGGTTATTCGAGGTGGCGTTTCAAGATTAGGGGACATGTTATGGAGGAAGGATAACTATGATACTCCACTAGATGCTTTCTCCGATGAATCAGAAAATGATCAAGGAAAAACTCGAGCGCGACTGTCGCTCACACTGTCGCGCACAAACTCTAGGCGCAACAATGAGCCTCGCGACAACGCAAAGCATTTCTTGGACACGATGCCCCAGTTCCAGCCCATGTCAGAGACATATGGGAGGTCTGGGACAATAGATCAGAGAGTCGCCTCTGAAAGTCGTTTGCATACACCACAGTCCTCTCAATCCAATCTGGCCAAGCACAACAAGCTTGAAGTTTCTAAATCTGTGGCTTATAATCGTCCTGGTGGAACTCAAGAAGTTCGGGATGCCGTTGCCGAACCGTCAGAAGCCGAATCGAATCAAGAAAGCACTCAAAGTAGTGCTCGAGCGATGGACAAGAACTCAAAGTTGCTTGTGCCCGTGGTCAGGTTCGATGAGCCTGATAACTTCAAGACCCGGAAGTGGTCAATCGCTGATCAAGCCGCTCCTCGAGAGTGCCAAGTCTCAAAACGAGACATTGCCCGAATGCGTACTCTGATCCTGACGTCTGGGATCATGGCTATGGAAATTTCTCGTCGTGCCCAACAGCCCCGGAAACCGTTAGCCAACACTGGCCTGCTAAGTCCAGGCAAGGCTCCTCGATCAAATATCGCTGGTGTTCCTTGGGGAGACATTGCCAAGCTTACACCTAAAGCCTCATTGCCATCTGATCAAGAGATTCCATACTGTGATCATTACCCCCTGGCTAGCCAAACCCTCAGCATTGCTATCGAGACCGAGATAGAGCGGTGGCAGATGTCCGCGGATCGATTCACCAACCAGACCCGTCCAAAACTCGAGGAGGCCGTATGGTGTGTTCGCTCACGCATTGCTGACGATCTCTCGGCGATGACTGGCGAGGCAGCAGATCTGGCCGACGAAACTGGCAAAGATTTGGCTTTGGGCCAAATGCTCAAGGTCAAACGAGTTATCGACTTGATTGAGGACATAGGTCGAAACCGACGCAGGCGTTTCCGATGGCTCCGCCGTGGCATGTGGTCGATTGTCGAATGGATGCTTGTCGGCTTCATGTGGTACGTCTGGTTTATCGTGACAATCTTCCGCATCTTCCTGGGATTGGGACACACCGCTTTGCGGGGGGTCAGATGGTTGCTGTGGCTATAAAGCACACACTTCACTTTGTCAAAAGGGAAGACGATATCATGAGTTGACGAGCATGCGACATACAGCGCAATGCCAGGACTTGCTCTTGTATTTTTCTGCACGGAGTTCGTTGCATGTGTGGTTACCGGGCATCCATCTTAACGTTTACTGCCATTCATGGTTTTTTTCTTCTTTCTTTTCCTTTTATATTATCCAGGTCCGGTTTAGATACCCCCTAAGTTTTTTGTTCTGAGTCTTGGAGTGGAGGTCTTTTTTCCCTCACACTTTTCACCTGAGCCATCCGCCCATTTTTACCCTTTTTGTTTTTTTCTTTTACGTGGCTCAACACGACGCGAGACGATACCGTAATGCTGAACAACACCGGCTCGACTTGTACATTTCACCGCTTCTTTCCGACTGATCATGTCATCTCTTTCTCGTCATCCTTTTTCTTTGTTGTTTTAATACATAAAAACGTATGTAGCCAAAGGTTAGATGCCTAGGTACTTAATAACTTGGACAACGCTTCCATCTCGTTTCTTCTCTTGTACATATGTTTCTCTACCTCTTTAACGTATTTTTCACAATATTACAACGATGTATTCCTTCCCTAGATTAAGCCATCTCGGCAAACTATTATAGTTGGTACAAAGACGACAACCCTCGTAAAAAAATAAAAAATAGATTCCATGCCATTGACCGAAACTCACCACCCTCCCACTTCAGGTCGCAGTATGAAAATGCGGAGGTAAAAATACCATACAAGGAATAACACGGGAAAATAAAGATACTTTGGTGTATGATGTATGGCCCATGTCTTCGTTCGCAGCACGGTTCTACTCGATCCTCTTTTTACCCTCCTCGGCGTTGAGATAGCGCGCGGTGCTGAGCCCACGCTCGTGCTTAACCACAAAGGAGCCAACCACGGCATCCTTACGTGCCTTGGCGTAGTGTTCGTTGTAGCCTTCAACAGCATACGGCCGGGGATTCAGGCGTGGCCAGTTGACCTAGGGGTTAAAAGGGGTAAGTTTAGAGCAACCTTGGGAGAGACACGCGACAAAATTTGGGAGCCAGGAGGCTACTTACATAGAGCATACCATGAGTCCAAACAAAGGCAAAGGACCAAGCGGCGACAATAAACCAGAGGAAGAGGAAGATGCGCATGGGTAGAACAGCGGCGTCAGGGGCGCGTCGAGTGAAAAGAGCAACCAAAATAATGAAGACACTGAAGCCGAGAATGTAAGGAATGGCCTGAATAAGCACAGGCCGGCGGTCGGTGAAGACCAGCGTGGTTCCAATGTTAGTGGTTCCAGGTTGGTACGCCCCGAGGAATAAGTCGTACGAATCCTGACGAGGGCCATCGAGGAAGTTATTGCGGAAATAGCGTGTCAGTCCGATGCGGCCGTCCTGGAGGGCACCGACCTTAGTCCGTGTTCCTGTACGTGTAACATCTGTCTTCATGGCACCAGTGCCTGAATAGGCGGTGGAAATGACATCGGCGTTGTCGGCCCAGAGGTTGCGGAACATGTTCTCAAAAGCCTCATCCTCGTTACGGAAAGAAGAGCCGCGGGCCATCAGGCCAACGTCTTCGAAGATACGGTCGAGCATATGTCTCGCAAACATGCTCTGGACAACGTTGGTTCGGTCGAGGCAGTCCATGCAATTGGTACGCATGACGCTGGTCTGGAAGCTGCGGGCATCGATAGTATGGCCATCAATGCTTGAGGGCATATCAACAGCACGGAAGTAACCTTGCTGCTCAATAGGATCGGACAGTCTTTCAATGAGAGAGTAAGCCCTGTCCATTCTCATGCCCTTGGTCTCGCTGTGATAGTCGAAGTAGACGTAATGTAAACGGTCGAACTCCTGACGCCTAGCCTGAGGCTGGATGGTCGTAAACTTCTCCTCAGTGAGCATATCGGCTTCCCGACGCTCCTTAGGCGACGTCATCACCAACTGCACAATTTTCTCATAAGCATCCTTGACCCGGCGCTCACGACCCTTCTGGTTCACTAGGTTGATGAGATAATTGTCACCGTAGATTCTAATCTGTTCGTCAAAGTGCTTCTGGGCTGCTGAAAGGGCAGCATCAAGACTTCGCACTTGAATCTTGGGCGTATACTTCAAGGTGTTGATTTCCGCCCAGTAAGTGGGAACGCTGCCTCGCGTTTGCACGTATGAGAATATCTGCATTTCTTTACCGGATCCAGCACCATATTTGCCGCTTTGCATATCAGAGCTACCGGCATAACCGCCTAACCCAGTATTGCTGTCATTGAAGACAACAACCTGTTCTGTTTCGTTGTAATTGGCAGCATGACCCTCCCCGTCAAGGCCGCGCGTAAAGTACCTGGTACCGCCCCGGTAGCGCGACCGTCGGGAGATGAGGACTAGCGTCAAGGGGTTGTTCTTGAAGGTAGTGGGTTTGATCTCCAGCATGCCGAAGATGCAGGGCAGAATGAAGGGGTCGATTCCGGGTTGCGAGCCTGGCTGAGATCGGGAGCCCTGGGTACGAAAGTTGATCAAATCTGACTGAAGGTACTTGTTGTAGAAGAAACGGTCATCGGTTCTTGCCCACAGAGGCTTGGAGAGATCTGCCTGAGCCTGGCGCTGGAAAGAATTTGTAAGGTCGATTGAATACGAAAAGTACATGGGGCCTTGAGCCAGGAATGATTTGAGAAGCTCTATGAAGACATCCTCATCGGGGTCGTGGATCTGGCGCTCGCGCATAGGGAGGATCTCGGTCGAGACGATCTTGTAGACCATGTGACCCTTGAGCCGGCCGACGGGCTGAGCCTTTGTGATGAAGATGACATATTTGTCTATGGGTCGTCAGTGGCCATGGGTTGATCAACTAGTTGCATGACAAGTGAGGCGGTGACGAACCGAGTCTGAGTTGAACGATTCCCAAAATTCCGGCGATGCTAGAAACGCGCGATGCCCTCTTGGCGGTTGCGCTGCTGCCCTCGCTCAGGCGCACATCGCCAGTTGGTCGATCGATAACGAGAGCAGGTGCATCAGGGGATGAAGGAGATGTGAAAATATACGAGTCGCTAGAGACCTTGACGTTAATGTCGCGGTATGGCAGCTTCGAGGCCGAGGGGTGGGCCATTGTGTGAGTACAGGCTGACTTCCGGAAGTCAGAGGAAACAAATATTTGCAGCTTAGGGAAGGACGAAGATGGCTAAGAAGCCTTGGGAATTAGCCGCCGTGGGGAGATATGGTGGCCAGCTCTGCAACTTGAAGAAAATGACAAAAGGAACGTGGGTTTGAAGACCGTTGAAGCTCAACAGTAAGTGGGCTTGATGGAAGTTACAAGACGGTGTGTGCCGAGAATGTGCTGAGGCCAGCGAAGCTCACACTGGCACCGCCACGTCTGTCGCACGTCACTTCATTACTAGATAAGGTACATTACGAAGTAAGAGTGGGCAACCGTGGTGGGGATGCGAGGATGAGCCACAGAGAGCTGAGCCACAGGAGACGAGGAAGGACATGCACCACTAAGATGACAGCTGTTTTCCTCTCTGATATCAAACATTCAGACGACATTTGATGGCGAATGCACCCTCATAATTGGTGGGTTGTCAGATTAGCTAATGTTCTCGTGGCTGGTAAGATGCAGTACGTATCAGGGATTTGTCCCCTGTTGAAGTTGACATCAGGTTCCATCCAGAGGACAGGTTTAGGTGAGGTACCTACAGGACCAGGTTAGTCATGTACATCTTACCCAGGTACTTCGGGCTCTTGGTGATCTTCTTCCCCTCTCTGGGTGCTTCCTACTTGGGACTGTATCACTTTTGACCGAGACCCAGGTATCATGAGCCAGACAAAGACATAGCACCGCCATTCCTAGCTCGTCCATTAAGTACTCAGATCAAATTGAAAGGGACGCGGGAAATCCGGTCCTAGATGGGAGTGACGTACCTCGGGAACTACGACCTGCCGGGTCCCGTCGTACAGCACCGTGCCTAAGGTAGGTAGGTACCTACGTCTAGGTTGCCTTTAGTCAACTCCCACTCTGGTTGGCAGCCTGACCAACCCTGACGTGTGCCTCGTGCGTCCAGCCATTCGCCGTAAACCCATTCTGGCCACCCAGAGGCCAAGTCCCCAAGGCAGTCACAGCCACTTTAGTCTCGTTCTTCAACGACGTCGTCGTCCTGACTCGCCATCGCCTGCAAACCATCCCTCTATCTCATCAACCTTTTTCGACTTGCACTTCGTTTTCGCCGCTTTTCTTGCTGTCGCCACTCAACACCGTTCCTACATTGCGCTCTCGCTATTCAACTCTGACGATACCCTCTCGATCCGACTGCTCCACGACCGTTGTCTCGGCCACGTCCGACTCCTCAACGCACCATCTAGCCTTCCAGCCTGCCGCCATCCCACTACCGCTGCCATTATAGCAGCTCTCTAATATTCCTCCAACCTGACCCCTACATAGCACTTCTTCAAACAACATGGCCTCTCGTGCTCCCCCCGCCGGCGCCCGTGCCACCAACACCCGCTTTGCACAATTCAAGCTCGTTCTCCTTGGTTCGTCTTTCCCCGTTTGCTTTGGTGTGATCTTTACTCGACTCCCTGCTAATCGACAACGATAGGCGAGTCCGCTGTCGGAAAGGTATTTCATCGTTATTGATGCTCAGCATGACGACCGCTAATATCATAAACCAGAGTTCAATAGTTCTACGATTCGTTAAGGTAAGCATCTCCCCAAACGTTCTCTTTTGGTATGGTGTAACTCATTGTTTCTTTCCCAGGATCAATTCGATTCCTATCGGGAGTCGACTATCGGCGCTGCCTTCCTCACTCAAACCATCTCCCTCGATGAAAACACGACAGTCAAGTTTGAGATCTGGGACACAGCCGGCCAGGAACGCTATAAGTCTCTCGCGCCCATGTACTATCGAAATGCCAACTGTGCCGTTGTTGTATACGACATTACCCAATCTGTAGGTCACCTGGCATATTTGCCATTCGTATCTCTTATGGCTGACATGATATCTAGGCGTCACTAGATAAGGCTAAGGCTTGGGTCAAGGAGCTCCAACGCCAGGCCAACGAGAACATCATCATCGCCCTTGCCGGAAACAAGCTGGATTTGGTTACCGAGCAGCCGGATAAGCGCGCCATCCCCACCGCCGATGCTGAAGCTTATGCCCGTGAAGCTGGTCTTCTATTCTTCGAGACCTCTGCCAAGACTGCTGAGAACGTCCAAAACCTTTTCACAGCTATTGCTAAGAAACTGCCCTTGAATCAGACCGGTCATGCACATGCTCGCCCGGGTCAACGACCGGGCGTCAGTCTAGCTCCAGAGAACAACAACACCAACATGAGCGGACCCTGCGCCTGCTAGAAACGACACACCGTCAAGAACACGATATCAGAGGGAGCGTCTCGCTGGGTCTCCCAGCCACCAATTATAGCAGAGTCCTCAGCGTGAAGCTAGGGTTAGAATAACCGTCATTCAGTCTCTCGCTCGCCTTGACGAGCTGGGGATGCGTCACATATTCCTTGGAGTCTTTGGGTTTGGAGGGGTTGATCCATACTTTTTAATACCGAACTTGAGTTTGTTGGGGGATGTCTGGGCTGTTCTACGAATGCCGGCAGCTGCTTGAGAGTCGACATTTTCAGCACAAATCAGTCAATAGAAGGGGTCCTCGAGGCGAGGTAACAGATCAATTGTACGAGGTGCTCTGTAGCATTTCTTTTCTGTGGATTTTCAGCGTCGAAATAGATGGCTGTTGCTAGAGAACACCTTTTCCGCATTACGGCTACAGCTGTCAGGTTCACAGGAAAGTCCAATCGATGACGTTTTTGCAGTAATTCATCGGCTTTCCAGAATATTTTTTTCTTTGCCATTATCGACGCACATAATATCAATATCAGTGTCAAATTGCGTGCCCATGGTAGCACTCTGTTCCTTTTCCGACATGGGTATTTTCTGTTGGAGAGGGGAGGGGCTTCTTCTTTTTCAAGTAAAGAAATACCTTCGTCCTTCCTATATTAATCCTACAAAAGGAAACACATGCACTGCGTACATGCGTTGGGCAGGGATCGTTTATATAATTCGCCATTCGTAGTCTATATGGCCGGAATAGGATCAAGACATGGACCGCTTATATAACACTGTCCTATCACCCGGTTCCTGCCGTTCGGCATATGTCCGTCCATGCCGCCCACTAATTGAGTGTTTTTAGCGCTACAGGCTACCTACAGTGTCAGTGGTCGATCCGAAGCTGGCCATTACCCGAACTTTTACCCTGAGCGTTTTTGAGCTCTCAACTCCATCTAACCGAATCCAACTTCCATTACCTCCAGCGCCTTGTTCGCCATTGCACTCCCTCATGTTGCGAACATCGCTTCGGTCTGCAAGGGTGCTTGGCAGAAGGTCCGTTGCGGCCTCTGCCACCCGCCAATGGCCAATTGTCGCCTCGAGGCGAGCCGACTTGGTTGGCCAGGTACGCCGCGTGCCCGATATCCATCGACTGATGAAATGGAGTGACATGCTGACCTTTCTTTCTTCAGCGCTTCTACGCTGTCCAGAACAAGCCCGAGGCCACCACCCCTGAGAAGATCGCTCAAACCACCATCGACGATGTCGGCGAGACCAAGGCTGCGACCCAGACTCCCCCTCCGCCGCCGCCCAAGAAGAAGAAAGGCTTCTTTCGCAGACTCAAGAATTTCGTCTATACCCTGATACTCCTGGGCGCTGTCGGATTCGCTGGAGGCATTTGGTATTCTCGCATCAGCGACAACTTCCACGATTTTTTCACCCAGTACATTCCCTTCGGAGAGCAAGCCGTTCTGTACCTCGAGGAATTAGAGTTCAAGAAGAAGTTCCCTCAGCTTCCTAGCAGCGCCTCCAAGACTCGAGAGGTTGACTCTCCTGTCAAGATCCCCGCTCAGAGCGGCGCTTCCTGGAGGGTTGCTGATGGTGGCGAGGCTGGCCGTCGTTCCAGCGCTGGTCCCATTGTGAAGAATGAGCCAAAGCCAGAAGAGCCCGCCAAGGCTGCTGCTCCCAAGCCTGTGGTTGCTGAGCCCAAGCCTACTCCCGCTCCTGCGCCCACGCCTGTCGAGACCGCAAAGGCCGCCGTTGCGCCTGCTCCTCCGGTTGAGCCCGCCTTCAAGGCTCCCGAGGTCAACGAGCCATCCAAGTTCCCTCCTCTGAAGCCAATCGACCTTCTGTCACTGGAAGATGCCCGGGAACCTATCATTCAGGATCTTGTGCATATGGTCAACGATCTCATCCTGGTCATCAACGCCGATGGTGCCCAGGGTCGTTACTCATCAACCTTCGGCAAGGCCAAGGGTGAGATCGTCAAGGTCGGTGGTAAGCTTAAGAACTTGAAGGTCGAACTTGAGAAGAAAGCTGCCCGAAATGTCCGCGACAAGATTGAGGAGTTCGACAAGGCTGCCACTGACCTGATTGAGCGTGTCGAGGCTACCATGGTCACTCAAGAGTTGCAGTGGCGCAAGGAGTTTGAGGAGGAGATGAAGAAGGTCCGCGACAACTACGAAGAAAGGGTCAAGACTGTATTAGAGCGCGAGCAAAAGCTCAACGAGCAGAAGCTTCAGAACCAGCTCCTGGAGCAGGCTATTGCCCTCAAGAAGGAGTTTGTTGGCGAGGTTCAGCAGCACGTGGAGAAGGAGCGCGAGACACGCCTGGGCAAGTTGAACGAACTTTCCGCAGCTGTTGCTGGCCTGGAGAAGCTCGCCACCGGTTGGAACGAGGTTGTCGACTCTAACCTCAAGACTCAGCAACTACACGTCGCTGTCGACGCTGTGCGTGCTAGTCTGGAGGACGCCTCTTATCCTCGTCCCTTCATCCGGGAATTGGTTGCCCTCAAAGAGATTGCTTCCGATGACGCTGTTGTCGATGCCGCCATCGCCTCAGTCAACCCCACTGCCTACCAGCGTGGTATTCCTACCTCTTCCCAGCTCATTGACCGATTCCGCCGTGTCGCCACCGAGGTACGAAAGGCATCTCTGCTTCCCGACGATGCGGGCGTGGCCAGCCATGCTTCCAGTTGGGTGCTGAGCCATGTCATGTTCAAGAAGCAGGGTCTAGCTGACGGTGACGATGTGGAGAGCATCCTCACTCGCACCCAGACCTATCTTGAGGAAGGTGATCTGGACTCCGCTGCGCGAGAGATGACGGGTCTGCAGGGTTGGGCCAAAACCTTGAGCAAGGACTGGCTGGGTGAGGTTCGCAAGGTGTTGGAGGTTCAGCAGGCTCTTGACGTAAGTTCATTCTTTTCTTCAGCATGTCTACATATCATCCTCAAAGACTGGGTTACTGACATACTTTTAACAGGTTATCGCCACAGAAGCACGACTACAGAGCTTGCGAGTGGACTAAAAGTAGCATTTTTCTTCTCATTTGTCGTGTATAGGTAGTGATGATCCTTGGGAACTGTCATGTCTAGAGGGGGTTGTGTACCCGTGTATTAGATAGCAATAGACAGTGAAGGCGTGGCAATCAATTTGAAGTATTTGTGTTATAATTCAGCCAGGATAGTAAAGACAAAAAGAGAGAGAGGAGGGTGAAAATTCAAATATCTGTTCCGCGCGCCAATTTTACACAAACTTCTCTCTGTCAAAATAGTGATGGAGTGTCGTGATACGAACGATCACCGACACTGGAGGTAACTGGGAGGTGAAGTAGTTGACAGAAAGGTACCTACCTGCCTACTGTAGGTACTTTGCCTTATTAGGTACCAGCCCGCCTTATGATACATAAAATTAAAATAAAAATAGTCGAAGTCAAATTACGACATACGTTACCTAAGGCAGCCCTTCAACTCTCAATCGTCATATTTATTCCTATAGGTGGTTCTCGTCACTTCTATGCTTCTCTCTGTCACTGTCCTTAGATCTTTCAATTGATTTCGTATCAATAACAGTTGTGTAATGAGAGACTAGAATCTCCCTGTATTGTCTCTTTTTGAGAGCAAATTGCGGCAGTACCCCAAGACATGAATTCTTGCCATTACTTGGCTGGAAGTCGCTTCACAGCACGAGTCCTGTCCCGACAATATCACACCCATCAATCCTACAGCACGATGCCTCGCGACTACTCGGAGGCCCTTCGCCTCTTAACTCAGCTCTCTTCAAATCGCCAAATTACCAATCTTTTCGACAAGCCGGGCAACTCAGCAGTGCCCAAGCCCTCAACCCAGGATCTTAATGCCAAAGCCATCCCCGAGGTTCTGGACTGGCTCCGCCGCGCTGGTTACTCACCCCAAGACCTTGCGCATCTACGACATATTCACATTGCGGGCACTAAGGGAAAGGGGTCCGTGAGTGCATTCGCGACAGGGATGCTCCGCCAGTATGGTACTGTGGGAACCTACACCAGTCCGCATCTCGTGAGCGTTCGTGAACGCATCGCGATCCAGGGGGAGCCCATCTCACAGGATTCGTTTACGAGCGCCTTCTTTGAGCTATGGGATCGCTTTACAGAGGCAGCCAAGTCTGAGGGCATGAGTGCGATCGAAGCCGAGGGTCCTTCATCCAAACCTTTCTTCTTCCGCTTCTTAACAATCTTGGCTTGGCATGTCTTCTTGAAAGAGAAGGTTGACAGTGTGGTTTTGGAATGTGGTATTGGAGGTGAGTATGACGCCACGAATGTAATCCCGCCGGAAGCTGTGTCTGCGGCTGTCATCACTCAGCTGGGCATCGACCATGTCGCCATGCTGGGAGACACGGTTGAGAAGATTGCTTGGCACAAAGCAGGGATTCTTAAATCTGGTGTGAGAGGGTTCACTCGCAAGGCTGATGAGAAGCCTGGCATGAGAGACGTTCTTCGATCAAGAGCTACTGAGAAGGGGGCCGAGCTTATCGAGCTGGATGACAAGCTCGTTAACCAGTGGGGAGGTATTCCAGGGAACTTGGCAGGCGACTTTCAAAAATATAATCAGGCACTTGCGGTTCTTGCTGTGCGACAACATCTTGGGATGGACAGTGATCCAGCGGTTTCATTGAGGGACATCCCCGATAAGATGGTAAAAGGCTTGAGAGAAGCAACCCTTCGAGGACGATGCGAGGTCATCCAAGATGGCCTTCTTGGATGGTACCTTGACGGCGCACATACCAAGGACAGCTTGGAACAGGTAGCTAGGTGGTTCGTCCAATCCCTTGACGAAAGGGAAACAGCTACTCTCGTATTCAACCAGCAAGAAAGAGATGTTTCGGGCCTTCTGGATGGGTTTCTCCATGCCGTACAGCAGGCGGCTGGTAGGAATGATGTTTTCAGCCACGCAATATTCACACGAAACGACCAAGAGAAAGCAGTTGAGGGGGAAGTAAGGGACATGGAAGTGCAAGAACGTGCGGCTCGCACAATGCGAGAGTCATCATTCCACAGTACCCGAACACAAACTCTGGACAGCCTCCAGAGTACAGTCACCGAAGCAAGAAGAATAGCTACGGAAAGGGGGCCGAATCACAAAACCCTGGTGACGGGCAGCTTGCACCTGGTGGGGGGTATCTTGCGGGCCTTGGAGCCCGAGAGTCTATTGTAATTTGGTACACATCCAAAGTCCTACCTGTGCCCATGCACATGCAAATACCATCTAAGAACATGCAATCAAACATGAAGTCGTGAATATCCTGTTTACAAGGCATCGGCCTTCTCCAATATTCCCAAGGCACCGCCAACAAGGTGCAGACTTCCAGTGATGAGAGCTTGCACCGACTCATCACTCTGAAGTCCTGCGCCAAGCTCCCGTGCATAGTCAATGGAGTGCTCAATGGTTGGCATGACTTTTACAGTGGCATTAGGATCCATCAATGACCATTTTTCGGCAAAGCGATATTGGACAGTCATCTTGTCGATTTCTGCTGGATCAAATTGGTGGTTCACAAAGTCACGCTTGTAACCAGATGCAGCGTAGGTGACGTTTGTGCAAAAGATGACATGACTGAAGCCAGGTTTGCCTTCCAATTCGGTGGCATGGTAGATGGATTCAAGGAAATCGACGGCTTCGGAGCGGCCCTGCTGGTTGAATATCATGATGCGAGGTCCAGAGCTGAGGATGAGATAATTTCAGATTAGCACGACTACAGATTCTAGAAAGGGGGATTGAACGTACCGGCCTGAAGTCTCCTTACTGAACCACTTCGCCGTCATTTTCAAGCTGTCAGAAGTGTGGGCGCCATCAACATGCCACTTAACCTTGTCCTCTTGCTTCACCTCATAGCGACCTCTCCAGATAACTTTCTCAAGTCCTTGGACAAATTCCTTGGAAAGAGGTTCTGTCCTTCCGGGGAGGGAGACACCCAATTTCTGGAGGGCAGTCTCGGCGAGTGCAACGGCCAGGGAGGCATTTCGCTTCTGGAAAGCGGCATCTGGTCGAATCTTGACAGATGCAAGCCGAGGGTCAATCTCCAGAACCTGTAAGCTGACATTCTTCTCTGCCGCTCTGTTCTCTAGTACTGCAGCTGCCTCGGGGACTTGCTGAACGGTGAAGGCCGGACTGCCCGTCTTCATAATGCCAGCTTTGTGCCACGCAATCTTATCAATGGTATGACCCAGCACAAGGACGTGGTCGATTCCCAGCGTACTGATCCCCGAGGCCACCGGTCTCTCGACAACGTTGGTTGCATCGTATTCGCCACCTATTCCCGTCTCAAAGACGGCAACATCAACGCCTTCCTGGAGGAACACATGCCAGCTCATGAGAGTGAGGTAGCGGGCATAGGTAGGTCTCGGGGCCATAAGGGCATTCTCGGGTGTGGGAAAAGCTCCGAGACGATCCCATACCTCGAAGAAGTACTTGGCAAAAAGCTCCTCGGAAATTGGCGTGGAATTGATGCGGATACGCTCTCTCACAGCGATGAGGTGAGGGGATGTGAAGAGGCCAGTCTTGCGAGGTAAGGAGAGTGTGTGTTGGTACTGGGCAAGGATAGCGTCCACAAAGGCACAAGTGCTTCCTTTACCCTTTGTCCCAGCGACATGGACAATATTGAGGCGATCCAAGTCCGCAAGCTGCCAGGGGCGAGACGTGTCAGCGAGGACAGACAAGAGAAGAAGCACAAGATATGGGGGTGAAGGAAGACCCCTGGAGAGAGGGACGAGTAATTGACGTGCTCAATGCAATTTACGCAGGGTCTCTTACCTTGTAGCCAATGCGGTCCAGGTATGTCCTCATCTCCTTGATAGACACTGCATCGGGTAATATCCCGGCCTTCCGGCGAGCCTCGATAAGATCAAAAGGCGTCTGGAGTGAATTGAGCGCATCCAGGGCATCCTATGTCTCTCAACATATCAGTCCTACGTTCATTCGGCCTGGGAGGGATGAGGGGAGTGAGCGGAATTTATCACATTGTAGGATCTTCCCAGAGCAGCCATGGTGGAAAAAGCAGCACGTGCTGATGCTGACCGTGAGACTATCAAGTTGAAAGGTTGCCCAAGAGCTCGCCACGACACATGACGCATCGAGTGTGGCCCCCAACGGCGATTTCTTTTTTCTGTTGCTTTTTTTTTTTTGGTGGTGGTGGTGGTGGTGGTGTCCCCTGGTAGAAGTGAGACACAGCCAGCCCAGTGCCGAACAGAGTAGGAAACCTAAAGTCAATGAAGCGCCCAGTGAGTGATTATCAGTGGTGATTGTATTGTAAAGCAGAGAACAGAAGGAGTCGCCACAAAAAAGGAACTAATAGACGGGCGAGCTGTAGCTCTCTCTCTTACTTCTCTCGATTAATCATGTCGGGTATGAAATCGTAGCGTCGTCGCTCCAAAAGCCGTCGGTGTCAATTCGGGCCCGGCGCCGCCAGTATAGCAGGGTCTTGACACCAGAGGCCCACTAGAAGTGATCCCGAAGATAGGTAACTATAGGCTGCACCATAGGTACATACTGGTCAAAATAAGTCACCTATGTAGACAAGATACGGTACCTTACCTAGGTAGGTACCTACCAGCTGCAGAGCTCGGCGTGAGATACACCAATCGAACCTTCGTTGCACT
Organism: Mariannaea sp. PMI_226; assembly: GCA_024336345.1. NCBI lineage: Eukaryota > Fungi > Ascomycota > Sordariomycetes > Hypocreales > Nectriaceae > Mariannaea > Mariannaea sp. PMI_226. The sequence goes on along the minus strand of JANFOG010000001.1, from coordinate 2,815,202 downwards.
ACATACACAACCAAGAAATATTGAAACCTAGCGAGTCACAAAACGATTGAAGCAGCAGTCAATTCAGCCAAACAAAATCATGAAGCCAAATCAGGGCATCAACTCGTTTAAATCGTCCTTCATAGGCATGCGTCTCTGTTGTCCTTCCAGAGCAGGACAGACTCGCTATTCCTCAATACATCCCTCGGATCCCTCCGATGCTAACATCACCTTTCGGGATATTCAACCGATGTTATAGTCCTCAATCTTGCCTTCATTTTCCAGCACATACTTGTTCATTCCCTCCTGAAGTGCCTCGGAAAACCCCTTGTCATACCTCTTACCACTGTCTAGCCACGCCAGTCTTGCTCGCCATGTCAACCAGTTCTCTGCCATAAAGCCCTCCGGTGCTCGGAGCACGCCCAAGGCAAGATCGACAATGTGCTGCCTGTCGCTTGGGCGGCGGTCGCTATGCGAGAAGAAGAATGTCGCACCACATGTGCCGCAGAACGAACGTAGAACTTCAGGCGACGACTGATATGTCTTCGCCGTTCCGATCAACAGATCAGGCCCTATGTGTGGCTCAATGATTTCGAGCGGGATGAAAGTCCAGCCGAGAATGTGAGTCCCATTGACAAGACGACAATCATCGCAAGCATCAAGGCATGCATGCCATTTCGTCTTGTCCTTGTGAGAAACGAATTGCGACATGTACTCGTCGTTGATCACCTCTTCCGTAGGTCGTGGGAACGTGAAGGACACGCCACCACAATGGCACTCTGCACGCATCCGATCCTTTCCATCCGCCCCGATCTCAGGTGTAGACTCGACCAACTTTGCACTGGGATCATCATCGGGCGGGTTGTAATGCCCAACTTCACGCCCGTCGATGTGTGTCAGCATTTTCGAAATGCCTCCATCCTTGACTGACTTGCTAAATCCGTGTGTGCGAATCACGAAGTTGTCTGGGCCATGATCCAAGAATATGGACGAAGCCACCACCCAGTAGCCCTCCTGAAGGTCAATCGCCGTGATATGGCAACCACAAGTCGAGCAGAAGTTCAAGGTTGCACCGCACCCCTTGGGAAGGTAAGCCGTCATATTGTCCGCCGACGATGGCTCAACAAATTTAGGAACAATATCCTTAGAGAGCGGAGCGTGAAAGATGCATGGTGTACCAAGGCTGAAACGGCACAGGCTGCAATAGCATAGGTGAACACGCAGTGGGAGCGACGGTTTGGGCACGTCGATTGTGAAATGGACTGAGCCGCATAGGCACTTGGCTTCGAGCGTCTTGACACCGTCGGGATTGTCACCAGCCATATTTGAGGACAGGTGGACGAAGAGCACAAAGTTACGGCGAATTGAGAGTTGAGGTGCGCAGAGTCTCTGAATTACAAGATGGGATGCTGATGAGGGGGAGTGAAGGGGATACGGGGTTTTAGTTTCAGTGAATTTATGATGCATCCTATCTCATAAAGCACCGGATAATAAAGATTAACTTCTTACCCCGCTTGCTGTTTTTTTCACTAATGTCGTCGACGCCTTTCCGCGCGCCCTATTGACTTCATGCAAACTGGGTGATAGGTGCCTGTTTGCCAGTTTGCATGACCATCAACTGCTCATAGCGACTACCTACCTACCTTAGTTAATGAGCTGTGTCGCTCGCCGATCGTGAACTCGTGTTAGCCGGGGTTAAGCCGGAAGATCGTTGCCCCACATCTATGCACGGATGAGTCTAAGCTTTCTTTTTTTTCTAGAATCATAATCTTGCCTAATATCAAGTTACGACGTTTGCCTTTCTTGTCCTCCCTTTTTTTTTTTTTCTTCTTCTTCTTCTTCTTCTTATTCATTTAAGCACCCGCAAGGGGCGCTCGTCTAGATCGAAGGTATGTCAGGAGTCAAGGATAGTTTCGTGGATCTTCAGCGGCACCGGCTGCAGCTTGAAGGGAAAGTCAAGAAGCTGCAGAAGGACCTGGCTCACTGGCAAACTTGGGATGCTGAATATGAGGCCCTCAAGGAAGAGGTTGACGAACTCATCAACCCTGACTCTGCCTCTCTAAACCGCATCAAGGAGTCATTTGGCGGCGAATTACTCACCCAGCGTGAGATCGAGGAAATTTTTGGTGGCAGGAATCTGAGGTCAAGGGACCAGGTTCAGGGTGTTCTTGATCGCCGCATCGACTACGTCGCCCAGAACATCAAAACTTTGGGAAAGCAGTTGGAGGCGGCCGAGAATAAGTACGCAGCAGCTACAATCATCAGTCAACCCGACGCTACGGATGAGGAAGGTCAACCGATCACTGAAATCATCGAAGAGCTGGATGATGATGGCAACGTCCTTAACCACAGGTTGAACAAGCCAGGCGATTCTATTCCCCAGATTCAGGAGGCCTTGGAAAAAGCAGGAGTGAAGGACCTCACAGGATCAGATTCAGAGGCCACACAGAAACCTCCACAAACAGCTCAGTCCCAGGATACTCTTGCCAACAAGCCCAGCCATAATTCTCCTAGTCCAATCACATCCGAGTCAAAGAAGGCGCAGGAAGAGCTTAAACCTACTTCACCAGCACCAAAAGGTATCACTTTCACTCCGGATACAAAAACTGAAGACGGTCCCCGGCCTCAAGTGTCAAGAAATGCCAAGCGGGTGGAGGCAATTATGAAGGAAGCCAAGGAACAGGAGACAACGAGTGTCGACAAGCCAATGATTCCCGAGGATGAGGATGAGGACGATGCGGAGATGCGACGGCAAATGCTTGCATATAGCATGAGCGAGGTTGGGGCAGTCGTTGCTGAGCTGGAACTCATGGAAGGTGATACAGATGAGGAGGATTATGATTTCGATTACAGCGATGAGGGTTTTGAAGACGGTGACGATGATGAAGACAAGTACGGGCGGCACACCGGTAGCGTCATCACCGATGGGTATCGCCAGAGGATGCTTGAGTTAGAGAAGAAGCTTGGTGTCAAATCACGCTTCACTACTTCCGAGGAAGCTAAAGAGGCGGCACGGCAAGCAAAGCAGGAGGAGGAAGGAGAAGCAAGTTCAGATGATGAGCGAATAGGTCGCATTGTCGTCAGACCGAACTCTGAAACGACTCCATCTTCGGCAGCATCTTCGTCAAAGCTAGCGCCTACGAAGTCAAATTTGAAGGAGAAGCAGCCGGCGAAGGCAAGCAGCAAGAAAGGTGTTCGTTTTGCTCCGAGCCTTGACATCGCGCCTGATGATGCGCCTGTCACGCGGCCAGTGGATGAGGTACAAGAAAAGGAAGAGCCTCTTGTCGAGCCATTGAGCGATATCGTGGAGCGGTCTGGTCCCACCAAGGCAGTCGAGACCACTTCAAACCGTAAACCTTCGCGATTCAAGAAATCGAGAGGCGAAGCCGCCTCAGACCCACGTCTACCTGTCGGCCCACTAGACGTGCCTGCAAGATTCCTGGATCAAGATCGCCCCATCGCGCCTACAGGACCCAAAGGAACTACAATTGCCGACATATTAGTTGAGCGTGAGACGCCGGTAGCCGCCCGACCACCCGGGGAGTTTGACGAAGACATGATTCATGAAGAAGTCGCTGGTGAGTACCAGCGACTACGCAAGAAATTTATTCATCGCGACGGTGGGTTCCTAAAAGAAGACGAATCACCCATCCGGCCATTGGATGACGACGAGGACAGCAAGGAGCCCGTCAGTCGGTTCAAGGCAGCGAGACTGTCGAAACACTGATCCTATAAAAAGAAGAAAAAATATTAAAGCTAGGTACAAAAAGGATAAGAACAGAACAGAAACAGGCGATCCATGGATACTAAAATGGACTGTTCCTGGCAAACACTCTGGTCCCTTTCACTCATCAGTCCTAGTTGCTTGCCGTGATTCTGGCATTAGTGAACCAATCCCCTTCCCCCATTCGGAGGGAAGTCGTTGGACTTGGAGGTGCCGTTTTGATAGCCAGCAACAGCTATGTTCTGGGATGTCTTGGTGCGGGCACATGTACGTGCGTATGTGTGTGTGTGATGTATCTGACCTGACTAGCCAACAAAGGATGACGATCAAGCGCCCACGCACATCACTTCGTATTTATGTAGAGCGCATATCGTGCCGGATATTCGAAACTTTTTTTTACGCCGTACAGACACGGGCGCAACAGACAAAAGTCAAAGGACCGGAACGCTTCTTTATCATTTTAATGGGTTGCAGCGTCTCAATCTGCTTCCCCATTACTACACGCGATTCCAAGATTAAGACATCAAGAAGGGCTCTCTGACGCGATGACCTGTGGTTCATCCACCAATTCCGATCGTCTTGGCGCTTCGTTTCACCCTTTACATTTTACTTGGATAGCGAATCTTGACGCACGATTATTATTTATTTATTTATTTTTCATTTTTTTTTTACTATTTATCAACCAGCCATCTTCTTCTCAATGAATATTTATTACGGGAGCAGAAGGGGGAGGGGGTGTGCTCAGTGCCAGTGGTCCCCGTTGTTTCCAACCAAAGCCGAGAAGCCCTTCATTCGTTGAAACATGGGCAACAGCTACTTCATACTTGAAGACCCCTGTACGAGATATCGGTACATGTCCATCCCCCTACTCCCTCTAGGTATTCGGGCTGGAAATACAGTACACCTGTACCGCTATTCGACAAATGGCGATGCATGTCAGAGCGGGTTTAGCCAAGACGGGAGCTTTGTGGGGTGGATCGCCGGAAGTTCGGCACCGCAGTCGTAGTCGGCGTTGTCTCAAGGGATGCCGGATCCCGGCTCACGACATACAGACACTTTACGAAAGCTTGATAGATGGCCACCCCGGATGCACCCTTCATTTTGCTGGTTGTCAGGGGACCTTTTGGTCTCTTCAGGAGTTTCCTACTCGTAACTTACCGTTCTCCATACTGACTAACAATCCTCCTTGGACTAAATCTCACCCAGGCTGGTCAGTTTGGGTCATGCCCCTCCACCCCCCTCCACTCAATCCCCCGTCCATCCTATCCTCTTCTGCCCTGTTTTTTTAAACCACTATACGGAGTACAGCCACTTGGATTCGTTTGGCCTGCTTGCCCTGCTCAGCTCTTCCCTCTTCTCCCAGTGGCCCTGGCTCGCACCGCCCGCACGTTCCTCCCACTCCATGGGCTGTACGGCAAACACGGCACGGCATCGATACGTCAGCGACAATAACTTCATATCCCCCTCCACGCCCTGGGACACAAGGCCCGAGATGAGACGCCCCTTCCGCTTCCGAGAAATTGTGAGGCCTCTTGAACCTAGCCACTCCAGAGTGTCTTAGGCCGTAGTGGTGTACTTAAAATGTGCCGACCCTCCTGAGTCCAGTCATCCCCCTTCCCTGAACTATCACCGTACATTTACACGCAAGCAACTTTAAAGACAACCTTACTTTCACACCAGCTGTGGTTTTGCTTCTCTCTCTTCTCTCCCACTCTACTCAAATCAAACTCATAAACATGCCTGCCTCCATGGAGCCCACCCAGCAAGCCCCTATGGCTGCCGACAACATCGATATCGTCTCCCAGCAGCCTGTGCGTACACTTCTCCCTTTCCAGATACCTTACTTCGTCTCAATGGCCCTTTCTTCTCTGCCTTAAATATGCATTTATGTTAAAAGGAAAGCTTTACTAACACCATTCGACAACAAAAGTCTGCTGAGCCCCAGCCCGAGATGTCCATGCGTGGTGGTGAGGAGGCTGGCTGCGAGATCTGCTGCGGTCTCTGCGCCTGCGAAGAGGGCTGCTGCTAAACGCCTCGTTGTTTACGGGTGACAAGGACAATCGTGTTTGGTGCCTTGAGACTCTGGGATTTGGGGGACAGTGACCTTTTGGGTTGTGCTTTGAAGAAATAGATCATATAGGGGTTAGTTTGTCGCATTCATGAACAACCTTGACGATAGGAATGATACCTCCACCTGATTCACAGGCGATCTCTTTTTCTTTGGTTCATCTATGATAAAATTTGCTACAGGATCCGTTTAATGTTTGGTGTTTCAATTGTGGTGTGAGAGTGTCATCTGCATGAACAAGAGCCCCTGGTTAAGTGAAGAGAAGTGTGGGAAATTGTACGAAAGGACCATGCAAGCTGGGACACCGACTGCGCTACATGATGTTCTTTGTGAACTACTTGGTTAGATGCTAACTTATTATTGTACTGTACATACAGATAAGGCGGCCCATCCAATGGTGGTAGCTTGCCCCCCTGGTCACCTAACTAGTTGGCGAACAACTTGCAACTGAACTATTGACTTTTGAAAGCCCACATGCAGAAGAAATTCTTTGTTCATCTCGTTTTATCAATGTCGATTGGCCCATTCCTGTTTCCGTCAGGTCCAACTTGGTCGCTCGTCTTGGGATGGACTGCTTTTTGTACAGTGCATAACTACTTCAGCGTCAAGTCTATGCACACCCAGTCAGAAGACTGAAGCCACCAACTGCAATAGGATAGCTGCATAGGTATTGGAACTGAGTGTCAGGAGCTGAGTTGAGATTCACATTGACCATTCACGTTCTGGCCCCGGCCCGTCGCTGCATGGACCGAACGCACGAGGTGTGGGATTCCCGCCTAAGAGGCTAGGAGTAGAATCTTCATCTGTGCGTCTGAGACACCAACCCTAGTCTGTGCTAATCTGTACATTGTGCTACACCCATATCTGCGGTAGCACGCACTCGCCAGTGTCCAGCAAAAATAAGATGGATGACCAGTAGGGCCCCATAACGCCAAAAGTAGCTAACTGGACTTACACAGGACAAAAAAAAAGTGATTCCGCCCGGGCTCGAACCGGGGACCTTCTCGGTGTTAACGAGATGCCATAACCAGCTAGACCACGGAACCTATAACTGCCAATGCAGCTCGTGTTGCTGATGTGAAAGCAGGGGAGGATATTTTTGTATATGAGCAGTCGATGTTTACCCACCCATACATTAACTTGGATCGTATCCAAACTCTACGTGCTCCCTTTCTGTAGGGTAGGTTGACCGGCTCTGGATAGAATTACAACAACGATGAGAGCAGAGAATAGGTCATGATACCATAAATAAAATAAAGCCGAAAAATATAATGGTTTGTATCAATTGTTGGTTTCCTCCGTCGCTCCTCGATCCCAACCTGTCACAATGCTGCGTTGTAGAGGTCAATCATGAATTGAATCTCAATTTATTTTAGAGCATGTCCCAATCAACATACTGTCATTCGCTGGTATGGTGTAGTCAACCAGTTTGTAGGTTACCAACTGCGGCTACATCAAAACATACAAAGATCACACCTACAAAAGAACTCAGTAGTCGTTGACTGATTTCAAGCCCGGCCCATGTTAACTAGGCTGCCCATTTTCTATAGTGGAATATCCCAAAGCTTGTATACAATAGGTAGGTTACACGGCAATGAACCTGTTGCTAGGATCAGTTGCCCCCGAAATGCTAGCATGGCACCGTCCGTATGCCCTCATGCCGTGCAAAAACAAAAATCATACATTTTCTCGTGGTCAAATCATGCAACACATGTTTCTCTTACTTTCCACCTTTCCCGAACAGGGACGAAACATAGTCCCCAAATGTTGAGTTGCCCTCTGCCTGTCTCTTCTTTCGTTCCTCCTTTTGCGTATCCCATATTTGCTGCACCTTGTCAGCCACCTCGGATTTGGCCTGTAGATCTCCCCGCAGGGCGGCTTCTTCCAATGCACGCTCCTCCTCTGGTAGCTTCTCTAGTTGTTCCTTCCACTGCTGCTGCAGCTCCTCCCGAGGGATCACCATGTTGGGCTTTGTCTTGGGCACGGCCGGCTCGAAAACTGGGATCGGAAGTCCCTCTGCCTTGGCCTTCTCAACAGCAGCCTCGTGGTCAACAAGTCGTCCATAGAGCGCATCGGCGTGCATCTGGATGTCCTCCTCTACCACCATCGACCTTCCAGGTACTGATCCGTAGCCAAGCGCGCGAAGAAATCGCTACGACAATAGTTTAGCGACCGATCTAGATTTTATTTCATGCTGCAAATATAAGACAATTGGACTTACAGACTGCATCGTATAGCACTTCTCAAATCTTCGCACCTGATGACGGCACATTTGTAATTGATCCTCCCAGCTGCCATGCTTCATGCAGTTTATCCATTCCTCTTGAAGCTCGGAGCAATTTTCTAACGCGGCCTTTGCAATAGCCTCCTTTCGTGCTTTGAAACTCTCCAAGACACTCATTAACTTGTCATGATCGCTCGCTGTCTCGGCTTCGATGTCAGCTAATGGTCGGTAGGTTTTCCAGAGGTCAGCGTATCGACCATCCTGGTACAGACTTTGCCGAGGCACCACGCTGGATCCCTGTTGTTCTGAAGCTGCTGGCGAGGTGTTGGTATTGCTTTGTGTCTGGGAGTGTGGAGGGGTCGTGAATGTCGCGGGCTCGGTAGGCGTATATTTGACTGGGGATTCTTTTTCAAGAAATTCGCGGAGCTTGGGATCGAGCTTTCCAAGGGGGTCGTCCGATTTATCGGTACCTAGAATAGAAGATATCCAACCCATTGCGACGAATCGATGCTGTTACGAGGTCGATCTGAAGACGGGAGGTGAAGTGCAAATGGGAGACTGCGGGCACTCAGGTACGATTTTGGCGCAGAGAACTTCGCGATGCCCAAGACCAGTGAGTTGGTAAGTGTTTACACGGAGCCAAGACTGTGATCCGCACTGTGTAACTAAATATCTCTGGATGCTTCACATTTCACATAAACACGGTCATAGAGTTAAGGGAAGACAACAAGGATAAATAAGCAAATGGATAATGAATTTCAAGTTTTGAGTTATTCACACCCGTGACACGATCTACCAATATTGACCCAATGCCACCGAGCCTTGAACCAATTAAAAAATGACCAGACTTCATTTTTGAACTACACCAGTTGTACTCGGACATATTTGGGATCCGTGCTCATCAATTCATGATTTCCAGTCCAAAGAACTGTCAGTAATATTGTCACAAGAGAGTCATCACTGGTAAAAAGGCCATTGTTCAGGGCCACGGACGGTCAATGACAAGAACATAATCTTCAGACCCTGGAGACCTTTTCCCAAGCCACATCACGCCCCAACGATTCCATGAACCCCAGTTGAATTGTCTTCGTGAATCCTTTTATTTGCGATTGCATCTATAGCACAATCATTTGCAAAGCAACTTCCGGTGCCCGACCCTTCAGCAGAAATGTCCCATTTCCCCTGATGCTTATCACGCCAAAAATGCCAGAAAGGAGCCCAATTTAGAACTTGCTGAACTTCTTGACCGCCTTGCCAGTTCGGGGCAGCACGCGCAGGACGTTGAAGCGGACCTAGTGTACACATTAGTTCTTGTTTCTTTCTTTTGTTACTGGATATTCGCGGGATCGGACGTACAGTCTTGGAGAGGGGACGGCACTGGCCAACAGTAACGGTGTCACCCTCCTCAACACGGAAAGCGGGGGAGACGTGGGCGGCGAGGTTCTTGTGGCGCTTCTCGTAACGGGAGTACTTGGGGATGTAGTGGAGGTACTCTCTTCGGATGATGACGGTTCGGTGCATCTTGGTGGAAACAACGGTACCGTTCAGGATACGACCACGGATGGAGACGAGACCGGTGAAGGGGCACTTCTTGTCTGTAAAGCAATTTTGGTCAGCAACAAATTCATGGTCATCATGTGATATGCCTGATCCCCAATGTGCTGCGTCCTCTGGACTCCTTTCCCCCCGTCGTGATATCCCAGCACAAATCAAAACGTCTTTATCTTGTGGTGGTCCCGGCCTTCCCAAACTAGTTCGCCTCGAAATTTGTCGATTAAAATGCAGTTCGAACTCTTTCGCACGTACCGATGTAGCTGCCCTCAATGGCGGTCTTGGGGGTTCGGAAACCCAGACCAACATCCTTGTACCATCGTCGGCCACCCTTGCCTGGTCGGGTGCTCTTGGTTCGGATCTTCGAGTTCTGGAAGATGTGAGGCTGCTTCTGGAAAGCGCGCTCCGACTGGACGGTCAACTCGGTCGCCCTGAACAAAGGTTAGCGACGCGATTGTTTGAATATCGTATATCGATCGGGCGAGACTGACATCTTGAATTATCCTTCTCGAGCAGGAACCGTAGCGAGATGGCTGTCTTGGTGAGTGGGTGAGGCGAGGTTGAGATTGGCTAGGAACGAGGGCAGTTTTGCGCAGATGGAGAAGTAGGGCAAATCCCACACTTTTTTTTTACGTGCACTTTTCCAGCCTTAGGGCTTGCAAAATTTGGATTGGCTGTATAGCCGAGGGGCTTGATTGGGTGGTGGAACAATGGTGGACCAAAGAGTCACGTGATAATTGGTATCGAATTATGGTCACGTGGATGGGCGTTGAGCACAGACCTTCGATGAGTGACATCAAGCTTGGCAAAGTGGGTCCAGACCCTGTTGCTGGCGGCCAAAGTAAACAAACAAGTGATGGGGTCGCGATTATACAGCATATACAACCCACCACGACCACTTTATCGGCGCGTGGGGAGCTGGATCTGTCACGACAAATATAATCGACGCCTTCACATACATGATGGCGCCTTCAGCAGAATCCACGCTTCCTGCTACGCGGCGTGTGCGAAAATCCATTAGTTCACACACAGATATTCGAAGGACAACGGACAGAGAGAATGCGACCGTCGATGTTGCTAGCATGTTGGAGGCCAGTCGCAAGAAGTCACGGAGCAAGAGTCTAGGCCCCGGGGGTTTAGACGCTCTCAGGCAAGGAAGCGGTAATCGCCGCTCAGTAAGACAAACAAATATCCCAAACATCTGCGATAGTTTCTGACCCCAGCAAGTCCCTCGCAGTTCCTCCCAAACCCCCGCGCTCAATTCTCAAACCAACTATTTCGACGCTTCCTGAAATTCCGCCATTGAAACCAAAGGAGCCAGAACTGATTGACTTGGGCACACCTACTGATAGCAGTGCTGTGTCACATAAAAAGGGCGGAGAACCCAATGGATCGAAGATTGCGCTTCGAACAGAGGAGGAGCAGCAGGCAGCATCAAGAGAACGAGAAGAGCGTGAGCGTCGCGATGCACGCCGGAAGTCTCTGGCCAACCGTCGAGTCTCATTTGCCGCCGAGGCAACACTTCATACCTTTCATGAAATCGAATACATGCAAGATCCGACTGCCAGGGATGCGACAAGACAAAACTCCAACCGGCGGCAGTCACAAAGCGGGGCAGACGAGAACGAAGAATACCAAAGCAAACAACGGAGAGGTTCGGGTCTCCCGCCTCTTAATTTTCGCGACTCTGAGGATGATACCATTGCCTCTTCCGTTTATAGTGACGACTCCGAACCGGCAGATGCCGTGGAAGAAGTCAACGATGTTGAGGACGACGAGGATTCAAACAGTGATTCGGATGATGGGACTATGATGACCATTGATGAAGTAACCGGCACCACAGCCGCGTCAGACCGATCAATTGATGATGAGGAATCTTCCTCCCTTGATGAGGCGCTTAGGCTGGCTGCAAGGCGAGCCGGAACTCAGCGCCTAGGGGAGGACAGCGGCGATGAAGACCTTGATGATGGAGAGGAATTTATTCCATCTTTTGGGTGGGGAGGTAGCCAAGGAAACAAACAGGATGTCGTTCCCCAAAATCAAGAAAGCAGGCCTACCCTCTCACAAACTGAACCTCAACAAAAGTTTGGTGGCGGTGAAACTGAGACCGAAATGGACATGGACATGGACATGGACATAACTCGAGCCGTTGGTGGTATTATTAAGGCTGCTGTTAACCATGACATCGAACAAGAAGACGACATGTCCATGGAGGTGACCCGAGCGATAGGTGGAATTGTCCCCCAACTCCAATTATCAGGGCAGAAAACCGAATACAAGACACAGCCAGAGGAAGATGAGGATGAAGATGACGATGCTCCAATGGAAGAAGCAACGATGGAATTCACCACCGCCATTGGTGGGATCCAACGGCCGATGCTTGAGGAAGAGGAAGAGGAGGAAGAATCAGATAGCAACGAGGACATGTCCATGGAATTGACCACAGTAATGGGTGGCGTATTGTCTCAGAAAAAGAGGAAAAGCATTGCACCAGCTCGACGAAGAACTGTGAACAAGTCTTGGGAGGCGGATGAGACAGCCATGGACATGGATATGGACATGACCGTAGGTGTTGGTCGGATCCTGTCTGCCCCAGAACCTCATGGCGAGGAGAGGCAAGACGAAAACGAAGATGACGAGGCCGATGCCACGATGGGCATGGATATGACGATGGCCATTGGCGGGATCATTAATAATGTTGTCAATGGCTCTCGGAATATTGGAAAGCAGATCATGGAGCAGGAGGTTGACTTGCCAGACAACCATGCCGAGACAGTGACTGCTACAGTTATCCCGCCCTCACCAGATAAGCAGCCAGCCACAATGCCGGCAAAGGAACAAACGCCTGAACTCATCAGCCCTGGGTTGTCAGCTTTTCACGGGAAAGGCTTGCGACGGAGCGTTGCTCCTCCATCCTCATCACCTCTCAGAACTCCTTCGCCCACAAAATATCCGTCAAGACCACAATCAGTATCCCGGAAATCTAAAACTCCCAGCCCAGTCAAAGCCTTGACGCCCCGAGCAGAGCCGGCCTCTTCGAATGCGCCAACTCCCAGAGCATCTGTGCGGAATTCTCGCTCCGCCTCCCCAAAGAGATCGTCCCCTGCCAAATCTAATTCGCGAACGCCGTCGCCAGTCAAGTCAGTACCGAGAAGCAAGCTCTTCCAGGGCCACACCTCTGCTGGAAATAGAACACCAACTGTGGTTTTGACTCCCCAAGGACGTAGATTATCTGGTCTAGGTGCTGATCGAGCTGGTCTTGGATCACCACAAATTGCGGCTTTAATTGACCGAAGAGGTTCTATCGGAGATGTGGCGAGCGAATTCCTTCCCGGAAAGAAGGGCGTCTCATTCCAAGACCCTAAGCAACTCGCTCTCGAGGTGGATAGAGAACGGCAAGCAGAGGACGACAAAGAAAACCGGCGCAAAATAATGGAACGTGAAACCGATGGCTCGCAGGAAGACAGGGAAGCTACTCTCAGTCTTAGGGAGATGATCGACAGCTTAAGCCCAAAGCGAAACCCCCTAAGAGGTCGCAAGAGTCTTCATGTTGGTAGTGCAAGAGGCTTACTTGGCAAGAGGCCGAACGAACTGGATTCAGATGAGGAGGAGGAGGAAAATGATGGAGTAAAAAGGCTGAAGGGTCACCAGAGCAGCCCCGTCAAGAACGTCAAGTTGCAGCAACCACCATACAAGGCTGAGACTACTGGCCGCCTGACGAAGTCTTTCCGATTGAGTCTCAAGCCAAATGGCAGCAGCTCCACGCCAACGACCCTCTCATCACCCACAAGACCAAGCCCGGCAACTACACCTAAAGATCATGGTCGTTTCAAGGACGTTGAAGATGATTCCATTGGCCACTCACTCAATTTGACTGATACCACTATAAAAGATGCCGATCAGCTAGAGAATATCGCCGACGAGGAGCGAATACATCTTCAGGAGTTCTTGAACATGACTTCCATTCGCTTTATGGAGCTTACGACTACTAAGCGCCGCCAAACAGTCGCCGGAGCGTTGCCTGGTGGGTTGAACGCAGATGATGAAGAAGCAATGTCCCTCGAACGATGCGTTGTTGCTGGTGCTTGTACTGTGCCTATGTTGGAGCTGTACCAGCATTCTTGCCGAGAGCTGAAGAAGTACATTTCCGAGGGCCGACGGATGGTCGAAGAAATTGAGACAGACACCTTTGAAGAGAACCCGCCTTTATTCCGAGAGTACATGGCCGCCACGCCCGAGGTCAAAGCACTTATGGACAATCAGTTCAAGAATGTCAAGACCCACGCCAGGCTTCTGAGTAAGGCGATGTGGTACGAGTGGCGTATGAAACTGCAAGATGGATTGAAAGAAGGTCTCTTGCGAATCGATGAGGGAATGGAGGCCGACAAAGAACTTCTCCAGCAGCAGGAGACCCTTCTTGGCTCAGTAATGCCGGCTCTTCAGGCCCGCTACGACTCACTTGCAGAGGAAAGCTCCAACCTTGAAGAGATTGAACGAGAACTCGCTGATTGCGACCCCTCCGAACTTGAGGCCGCACGCGAAGAGCTTTCTTTTCTGGACAACGACATTGAGCATAAGAAGAAGCTCATTGCGCGACTTCGCGAGGAGTGTGACACATGGGATGCTGATGTGGAATCTCTAACTGCCCAGAAGAAACAATATATTGAAGATATCAATGAGTCAGAGAAGATTCGTGAGGAATGTCGTGGCTGGACCAGCACAGAGGTTAATGCTCTCAAAGGTACGTTGGGTTTAATTGAGGTAGAACCTCACTTGAGGATTCCTAGCTGACAATGACTCTATAGCTCGCGCCGAAGCCATCGAGAAAAAGCACGGGTGGTCCGTGATGGGAACTTCTGGCACGATGCTGTCCATGGCCTATCGGCGAGAGGTTGAGATTATGTTTGACATGGCATCTTTCAAGAAACGGGGACCAAACTCCAAAATTGAACTCTGGTATATCGCTGACACGAGAGACCGAGACCCGTTGCCCAGGTCAGCCGAACGGGAGTTTTTCCTAGAGTGTATTCGGGAACATGTTCATGCTCTGCCTCAGAGCAGGACAGAAACCTCTCAGGTCCTTCACACGGTAGCGGCCGCCTGGGACAAAGCCAACCAGGTGTCAGCTTGGATCACCCGTCTCAACGCTACATTTCCGACAGTTGTCAGGAAGACATCTGAGTCCAGCGTGGCGGTGACAACGTCCCTGCTGTTGGTTCCTCTTGAGACCAAAGTTGAGGCTACGCTTCATCTCCATGGACACAGTGAACCTGATGGCCTTGGAGTATCGATAGAGACAGAGGCTAAGGTGGTATATGGAGAGCACTTTAACGTTGCCAAGGTTGGGGAGTTCCTGGCAACGAGGATAGGCAAGGAGATTGGAGAGATGGATGAGGAATGGAGCGACATCATGGTTGAACTACACGCAAGGTTGATTGCAAGAGGGAGGAAGTGAGGTTAATTGGAGCGCGTGAAGGCACGCTGGTTTGAATACGGATTAAGGGATGAGGACATGAGCAACGACGCGACTGGGAATGAATGTATGGCCGTGAGAATGGGCTGGTTTTTGGCGTTGGTTGGAGACAGGCCTCTGTATATTTGGGTTGTGTCCCTATGGAATCTCAGAGTCTTACTTTACTTGGTCTTGGGTATTGGTTAAAGGCAATAAGGGCCGTGTGGCGATTGGGACGGGAACTCTTTGTTTGACTGTTGAAATAATAATTATTGTTTCGGAATTGATCTACTGATATTTGTTCTTGTTGAACAAACACATAGCATTGGTGGTGAATGGGTGAACATGAATGAATTACCAGGGTCGCGATGCATTCTCGTATCATGCCTGGGGGAGGGTGAACGAGATGACAACAATAAGAGTATAATACAAGGAAAGAAAGAAATCTTCCCATAATAACATGCTCGTTTGTTGTTCTACATGGATACTTTGTTGTGTGTTACAATGTTGTTGCACAAACGCATTTGTTACCATGTTCCGTTTATCCCTTGCTTGTTTAGTAGTCTAATAATGATCAACCCCCAGCGCATTACCCATAGCTCACTGCTCATAGTTCAAAGCTCATAGCACATGGCACATATTCCATGAATCGCCTTCTTTGTAATTGAGTTGATTGAGTGTGTTGAACAAACGGACCGCGTAAGAGTGTGTCGTATCCGCCAGTACTCGACCAGCAACTATCCAACCAAGCACTTGGTGACTTTTAGATTTAAAGCAATCATCCTCGCTTGCCTCTTGAATTTTATTCTGTTGCCATTGATAAATAACTACCTTCTCTTTATTATTATCATTGTAAGCGGCCTCTACGCTCATCCTAACACTTACACTCATATCACATACATAGACACACAAACACACAGATACACACAATCTCCTTCTCTGCCTCTCAGCCTCTCGGCCTCTTCCCTCTCTTTCAAATCCTTTAAAAGGATCGCAGAATCCATCAACAGAGGAAAGTGACATAATATTATCGTTCCTTCTCACATCTTCTCTTCTCTTGCATCCCCTTATATCTTCTTCACCCAACGCGGTCCCATGCTCCCTTTCGAGAAGCCAATGAGACCGTAGAGAACATGGTTTTGACTTGGATCCTTGCACTGGCAATCTTGCGGGGCACCGATAGACTGTGGACCTGGATAGTGATGCTCTGGGACTGGCTGATTGAGAATGTCGCAGACCTCATCGACTGTTATACTCATATTCAAGACTGCTTCGGGCCGGAATATAGCAACATTCTCATTGCTTTCGGTCGAGTATTTTACTTCTTACTACGCTATGTCACTCGGGTCGTTTGGAATGCTCACTGGCTTGTGAGGGGAGTCATTTTCTTGCACTGTTTGCATCTTTCTATCTTGATTCGCGATGTAAATCCTAAAAGAGTATGCTCATACGTGGGTATATCTGTCCTAGGATACTATTTCACTCCCCACCCTGAAGAGAGCTATACCTTCATGATCCAGGCGTTACTTCGGACATGGTATCTATTCTCCGTCAATTTCTTGGTCATTCTGCTTTTAGAAGCGTATCAGAAACTCCAAGAAGTGAAAATTTGGCTGTTGAACTGTTTCGGACCAGACGTTGACTTTGAAGTGATTCTCTGGGAATGTGTCTTGGACAATTATATACCTTTCTCTCCTGACACTGAATCTGGCAAGAAGACAAAGAAGGCCGAGGCGGAAGAAGAAACAAAGCTGCCTGTGCTTCTGATCCCAATATCATCCATTGGAAAATACGTTGCCCGGAGAAATCGCAATTGGAATCGTTCCAGAAATCGGGATCCATTCAGACGCCAAAACCGCCCTTACAACCGCCCAGCTAAACCAGTCAGGCATACAGAGCTCTCTTATACAAAAATAGAGTCTGTGAGTATCCAACCGCAGCTCGGGGTTGAAGAGAAGACAGCCTTACACTCGCCCCTGAGGCTGTCTAACATCAACTCTGTGGATATCTCACCATTATCTCCCATTGATTGGGAAGGCAAATGGGAAGATTTCGCTCCCGTTCTCTCATTGTCCTCTATAATCACAAGTCTAAGCATTCAGCCGCACCCTATCGAAGAGGAGGTCCATTCTCCAAGCCTCATATTGTCTCCTATAGTGACAAGCTTGAATATTGAGCCATTTGCCGCAAACCAAGTGAGGCTTTCCGAACTCAGGCTCTGTTCTTCTATAGTGGCTGTGGACATCCCACCAGATTCTCCCATCAAAGACACGGTTGTTGATACCGAACTCAAGACATCCTATCAAGTGGTTGCAGACATCAGACCCAAGCTAGCTACGAGAAAGCCGAAAACCCGACCTGCACGCCTCCAACTTGTCTCGAGCACAATCGCAAGTACCGCGGCCTGGGGAGAAGGAAAGCAACAGGATAAGACTTTTGGTGAGCCGCAACCTCCTAGCACGGCCTTTGTTCAACAGATAGGAGCTAGTCCAGATGATGTACAGTTACCAACAGGACAGACGTCGATACCTGAAAGCATCTTCCAGACTCCTATTACTCAAAGGAAGAGAGTATATAGTGAAGGCAACGCACAGGTTCTCTTTGCCAAGCATGTTGTTGAGCAATCTGCCAAACGATACCTCGATGAAAACGCCGTAGAGGAGACTCCGACTGCGAAACGGGTTCACCTTACAACTCCTGACCACGCTGCTGAAAGCATCTATAGTTCCGCATGCACACCACGGAGACTTCTGGTCCATCGGCGCCTCAGCAATGTATTGAAGGATGCTACCCCTGCCGTGGCTAGAGCTCGCCGTATGTCTGAGAATGACCGGAACCTCTATCAAGCTCTATGGGACATTCGGGATGGTAATATTATAACTCCAAGAAGAGCTCCTCTTCTTCGGTCTGCAATGGACCAAAAACTCCGTGTCGCGCTGGGTGATATTATCGTGGGAAAGGATGTCCCTGTGATTGATAATAATTCTTCAGTGGGCGAAGCCATCCAAAAGGGCAGCGAGAGTTCATCTTCAGACGAGAGCATCCCGGATCCTAGAGCAGATATTGGTACCAGAATCTATGCGAATGCCATACAGGCGCATCTACTTCTCGGTCAAGGCAGCGGCTTTGCTCCAGAGAGTGCGACCAGGACTAAATACCCCCCGGCCGTCAGCACAGTCTCCTCAGACGACGATGTCGACATGGACAAGGAGACTTGGAAGGAGCCCAGAGACATAGAGACGGCAAGTCGAGCTAGTTCCAGCGATGTGGAAATGGCCTTGGGCTGGCCATCAGCTAGTAGATGTGCTATAGACACAGAAGGCTATGGGACGCTGGGCATAGCTATGGATATTGACCCTCGTCCTGCCCATGACCTGTCTGAGAGTTCACATGAGCGGCCCCAACTTAATGTGAGCACCGAAGCCACTCCTACTGCTGACCGACCCATCCTCTTGCAAAACTTGTCACAGCCTGATATGATTTCTGGTTCGAACCCTGCCGTCAACTTGTCTGATTTTAAGGAGGAGGAATTACATGCGGATACGAATATTTCAGTTTCTCTTGCTGCTGGCTCGTATGGAAACTCGGAAAAGCTGTTGCCGATTGATCCAAATCTCAAACCCTCCGATACGTATGGCTATAAGATGGGACCACTAGGATTCCGGATGGACCCGATATATGAAGCTGCTATTGCTTCTGACCAGTATCAGAGGAGTTTGCACGCACAGATTGCTGCGAGAATTGAAGCTGATCTTGCTGCCGAGATGCAGGGCTATCCAGAAGGGCCATCGCAGACTGATGCAAGTGTTGTCGAAGCTGCCAATCCGGATAGTCATTCCGAAGAGCCGTTACAGCCACAGGTTGATGAGAGCATCGAAGTTGCTATCGCTGCCGAGCTGCCTGACTATCTAGAAGAACCATTAGAGTCACAGATTGATTCAAATACTAGAGCTGCTGCTGCCGAGCTGCCTGACTATCCAGAAGAACCGTTGCAGTTACAGATTGATGCAGATGCCAGAGCTGCTGCTGTCTCCCATCCGTATGAATACTTAGAGGCACAATTGGAGGCACAGATTGATGCAGAAATTGAAGCTGCTTTTGCTGATGAATTTTACGGCGACTTAGAGGAGCCATTGCAGATTGATCCAAGCCTCGAAGTCGCCAATACATCTGGCTATCAAGAAGAACAACCACCACATATTGCCGAAGAGGTTTGTGATCCTAGCTTGACCATTGATGGCGACTCTAGTGCTGACCCATTTGGTTTTTCACAATAGCATTGCGAACCAAATACAAATATTGGGTCTTGGTTTGCTGCTGGGGTATCCGGAACTCCACGAGATATGCTACAGCTTGATGCGAGGGCAGATGTCGAGGCGACTGATCAACCAGTTCCCCAGGTTGTGGCTGATAACAGCTTGCCTAAATGGGATACAGAATCGGAGCCTCAGTCAGAAACTTCATCCAGATCTGATCTTAATGTAGCAGCAATGTCAGAAGACAGGGTAGGAAGTCTTAAGGCCACGGAAGAAAACGCCGTCGAGACTGGTATGACAGGTCAGGAAGCAGAGGACTTCGAAAGAGATGCCCTGGATATATTTGAATCTCTCGCAAGCTCAGACGATTCACTCGAAAGTGGCGACGAAGCTCCTCGATGGGATAAACATCTTGACGACGAGGGAGATGTGCTCTTCCTGAATCCTCTTGCAGGCCTCCAAAAAAGGGATGCCAATGTAACCGCCAAAGTCACGACGAACTCTCCAAACATTGTCAGCGAAACTCTGAACATTGGCGTCGAGCCCAGCAAGGACGAGTACATGGAGCCGAGAATTAATACTGATGAAGAGATCGCGGCCAGGCCCAAGCTCATTGCTCGTCTCAATCATGGCTCAACTCCCTTGATATTTGAGGAAGATATATTCCATTTAACGATGGATCTGCCAGTGGAGGAGTCAGAAAATTGGCCAACGCATTCTGGTGCACAACTGACCAGTATCCTCGCTCAAGCTTGCGAAACGCAGGATGTGGCAGACGCTACGGAGGGAGCAGAGGCAGCAGAAGTGGGAAAGAAAGAAGACTAAGCCTCTCATATACCATCTATTAGAATAGGAGCCCCTGTGTTGCCTGGAAGAAACCTCGTCCGTCATGAACTCACTGCAGCGTTTTTCCTCTTATTACTGGAGCCAAAGGCAAGGTTAGCCCGCAAACGATGGAATCGGAGAGGGTCAAGAAGACATATGCCAACAAGATCAAAAATACTCAGCCTCTCCACTCTCCTCTCTCCTCGGCGAACTGAGACGACAAGGGTCATCATAGGCGGAAGCCAGGTCATTCTCAGCAACACAGGGCTTCTTGCCGAAACACCTAGGATACCTGGCGCCGAGATTATGTTACAGGCTGGGTCGAGTAAGCACAAGAGGAAGGAGACTCAAGAAGAGCAAGACAGATGATTGTCAAAGAGTGTGCGCCGTGCTCAAGCATTTTTCTGTGCGAGATTCCCAGGAAAGTAAGGATCTTTTACATGATTTAAGTGATTTAGATAAACATAGTTGGAGCGACACGGGATATTAAAGAAATGAATCATGAGAAACGATAGAATTTAAGAATTATAGACGTTTGGATAAAGGTTTCTAGTAGATTTGGATAAAGGCAGCTACCTTGTTTATGAAGTGCATCCCAACTTATATGGGCACAAGAGCGAGTAGACAGTACCGTATGAGGACTTCGGCTTTTCTAAATAATTACCAAGATACAAACACGCGTTTGATCATGATATACTTTGCCTACCTGTTCTTCACTTTCATCCAGCCGCTTGATCCACGGTGAGGGGATCCTTTATTCTCAGGTAACACATCTTTGGCTGAGATGCCATCATTGCTCGGGCCCTCCTCAATCTTCCATGCATCATCATCTAAGACCTCCCAGTCGGGTGTTGGTGCCTCGGCAGCAAGTTTTTTCTTCAGTTTATCAGCCAGTTTCATTGGCCCAGGGAGCTTAAAGTTCTTGACAAGCTCGGTGCCTTCGGCACCACACAGAAAGTAATAAGTTGCGCCGTGGGAGAAACGGCCCATCCAGTTGACGTGGCCACTTTTGTTTTCAGTGCTATCTGTTTCCGTGTTTTGTGGAGTAGAAGGCAGAGGAAATATGCTGCCGCTGTTAGTCTGCTGGTTAATGAGTAAGTTGTAAAGGTTGCGACCCATGCTGCAAATATCCTCAAAGTGTGTCTTGTCGCCTATTGGTATGCCTTGGGTGCTGCAGATCCAGGCTATGTCATAGGCAAGCAGGGTGACGCCTTCGACAAAGTAAGAGAAGGCGGCGGGATCTTCCTTGGCGAGCTGCTGGAGGGGCTTGTCGATAAACAAAGGCCTTGGGCGAGGGATATGTTGAGTTGTTCCATCAGAAGGGGGGGTGGGGGTTCCTATCTGGCTCGGAAAAGGTGGCTCTCCAGGTTTGTAGGAGTTTGTCAAATTGAAAATAGTTGGCCGAGGATAGTCGCGATGAGGTAAGGTTATGGCAGCAGGGAGGCGAATAGCCAGATAATGAGAGGTGAGCATGAGGATGTGGGCGATATGAGCTAATGACGTTGATATGAGCTCAGGAGACAATGCTGGAGATTGTTAGTATCGGACAGAAATATGATTATTCATTTTCAGACGTACAGTTCATACTGCTGAGGTCAACCACTGGGTGACCTCCTAAGTAATAGTCGTAGCGGCCTGGAGACCCCCTCTTGACACGTTTCAGCCCGTACAGGCGAGCTGCTTCCATGCAGAGAAAAGCTCGCGTGCTTGACATGTCCTCTGAGTTCTTTGACCATCGGTAGTTGAACATGCTAGTAGATTTTTCGATGTCCTTCTGTTGCCTCATCCTTCGTTCAATCAGCCCGTTTGAAACTGCTGCGATGTCGGACCTGCGACTAGAGATTGCGGCCTTTTTGGCCTTGATTTCCTCTCTCGCCGCCTCTATATCTCTTCTGAGTTTGTCGGCAGCCGCCAATACCTGTGTTGTCCTATCCTCCGCTATGCGCTGCTCGGCCTGAAGGGATTCCTTTTGGTGCTGGGTGGTGCTGGTGGTATTCGCCAAGAGATCATTGATTTCCTTCTGCAGAGTCTCATTTTCTAACAGAAGCTGCAGACCCTTTACTCGGCCCTCATATATCTGATTTCTAGCGTCAACCGTGCAAAGGAACGGCAAGGACTGGGTATCATGACTGCGATTGCAAATGGCACAGTCCATCTCGGGACTCTCGACCAAGTGGGGTTGCGGAATTTACTATTGTCAGTCTCTCTCTGATCTGGATACCAAATTGTAAAGAAGCTGGTTTTAGATGAGGACTTGAATGAAAGGGATGGTTGAAATTGGTTCTCTTCACTGGTTGAGATAATCAAGAACAACGGCAGATGACATCGAGGATTCGAGGTTGGCGGGTCACAAGGTGGACGAGGCGAGTGCAAGGCTGTGGCGCAATCCACACTGAGCCACACATGGGGCGCAGGCACCCAACCATGATGCAGACAAGGCACCCTTAAGTGCTGCCTAGATGGAACCGTTCTGAACTGGCAGTTAACTGGACAGTCAAGTTAGTTTCAAAATATAGAGTTTGGAGCAATAATCACAGATCACCTTATACATGGCCCTAGTTCTACATATGTGATCAGTATCTAAAAGGTAGATACAGATTACAATACTTCCTCATAATAAAATGGACGTCAAGTTGTCTTTTTTAGTAAGGTAGGTAGGTACCTACCCCCTTATCGGGTCAATACTATGGGTTCTTTTCTGCGATCAAACGTATGTACTTACGCACCTACCTGAACTGGGCGAGCAGGTAGTTCGTACTCTTTTCGCGCCCTCTGTTCTACGTATTCTTCTTCCGACCTTCCAAACAGCACTCGCAAGGACGTAGGGAAGCAAATCCGGAGATTTCATCGCGATCGAGCAGGCACAACCACCTCGCTGAGCCTCTTCTGCGTAATCCTAAAGTTGTCGCTCAATCCCTTGACCCCATTCACTTTGTTTTCCCTCCGCCTTGCTGGAATCGCTTCTTTGATAGCCTCTTTGCAGGGTTGCAGCGCAAATCCATTTAAATCTGCCTCGCGTATTTCCGGTTGCTTGGTCAACAATACTAAACGCTCCCCTCTAACTGTGCGTCACCAGGATTGACAGCGCGTCATGAGATCACCATCCTTAAAGTCAGTTGAAATGAATCACAGTCACGGACTGGAGCCTAAAGGCACCGTTGGAGGAAGACAAACTGAGATGGACGACGAAACTGTCACTGCCGGTTCCTTAAAACAGCCTCCATTCAAGACGAAAACCCCAGAACCCACTAGCGACCATGGCTCAAACCCGCCCAGTACACCCGACACTATTGCCTCTTTCGATTGGGAGGAATTTGAGAGCCGGTACGAGAAAGCGTTGCATGATGCAGATGAACACGAACAAGAAGTTCTCAAGCAAGCGGACTCACTTTCGAAAGTACGGGCTCCTATAAGTGATAGAACTGAAATGATGAACTGAAGCTGACATTGATCTTAGTACTTCAAAGTTTGGGCAGCAGCTGCTTCTGCTCATGACGACGAGAGGGCAGCGAAACGCTTGCAGACGCGCCGAAGGTTTGTAAACCTTTCAGAAGAGAAGATGGCGCAAAAGCAACAACATTGTGAGTTGAGATTTCTCTTTTCTGCCCTTCAAGTAGGGAAAATCTCCAGTTCTAATCGCGTTTCCAGATGAGGAGGTTGTACGAGCATTTGAGAGCGCCCTGGCCCTTCTCCGTTCCAAGTAACGCGGTGCGAGGTAGTGACGACACGTCACGAACAGTTATAAGCTTA
The DNA here is from genome assembly GCA_024336345.1 of Mariannaea sp. PMI_226. Taxonomy (NCBI): domain Eukaryota; kingdom Fungi; phylum Ascomycota; class Sordariomycetes; order Hypocreales; family Nectriaceae; genus Mariannaea; species Mariannaea sp. PMI_226. Next base: position 2,791,373 of record JANFOG010000001.1, on the reverse strand, counting down.
CTCCACTCAACTGGATGGCAGAAGGCCAAACCTGTACCCTTGGACTGTATCCCTATCTCCTGAATGCCTCATTCTCAGCCTTTCTTCCCGTTCTCGTGGTTGGTACCTGAGGCAGCCGGCACGTGATCTGAAATCCGCAGACCCAGGCCATGGCGTTTCGCGTCTTTCAGGTTGGGAAGCCAAGCTTGACGGCTTTACCACAACTACGACTGCGCCAAACTCCAGATATGACCTCAACGAATCATGTAGGCACGGCAATGAAATACGGTATACCAGATATCTCTAAGGTTTGTACACTTTCTGTCCGCATCCGAGTTTGCGACTTACCAAGAGCAGGATGATTTATTCGCGTTCCACGAAGCTCATTTCTCTCAAAATGCTGCCAGCTTATTCAGCAGCACTTTTCTAAATTTGTCTGAGGAGTCACGCGATGGCATTGACACCGAAGTATGGGAAGAAGAGGAAGATAATTTGGGCTATTATGAAGATGGGGTCAAGCGTACTCTGACCGATGAACAAATCGAAATTTTTCGTCACTCCGAGCTTGAAGCTCTTCGCAAGCTGCAAGAAAAGCAATCAAGCACTAAGGCTGTCTTGCCCTTGGATGAAGCTATGAAAGTTGGCGACAATTCGTCCCCTCTTGCGCTTGCCGCAAGTACTGCATCAACACCCTCGCTAGTCACGCGGAATCCTAAAAAGAAGAAAAAGAAGAAAGGCACCAAACGTGGGCGACCGGAACCCAAACCAGATCTACGCAAACGGACCTGGGATATCGTCGACAAGGGACTAAACACCTTAGACTATGACTAAGTCTATTGCTGTATGTGTTGGGCCTGTATATCTGAATGCCTGAAGACGCAATGATCTGATTGCGATATGGATACAACGCCCACGGATATCTTGGGGTAAGTGGTATTATTTTCTGTTATATCCTATCTCATCGTGATGAAAACATTTGTATCGTCATCCTTAGTCGGATCATGACTGGAGACGTACGATCCACTGGTTACGGCTGCTGGTGATGTCTTTGCAGTTATGACATGTCGAGCATTTAATCTTCTCTCTGAGGATGGGAATTCCCTGACTAGAACCTGTTGCATGTCAGACGGACTCAGTTGCTGACGAGTTTTATGTGCCATAGATACAAAAGAGTCGGTCGAACTGACGATGCACAAGCATGTGGACGGTACATACGTTCTTCTCTTATTGTCTGCTTGAGAAGCGGAATAAAATGTGCACTGCAGTTCACTGTTCTAGCCAGCCTAGAAGGATCGATGGATGTTTTTATTCGTCCTAATACATTCGCTCTAAATCAGCAGCTGTGGGCTGTAGAAGACGGGCATGTGGCAAGGCCGCGGTTGGCTGCAGATATTATCCTTTGTATGGGTATGCCAACGTAGGGACGCCATCACAGAGGGGATGTCAGCATGCTATATAATTCATGAGTATATAAAATGGACGACCAATGGGTTTTTGAATGTGGTTCAGAATATGCTTTTCTTCCCTCCTCTCGCTCCTGTGAACATTGGGTTGAGGTAGAGAGTTGCTGTCAGTCAGTCAGTCAACTGCCTGGGTGGCGCCATCAATACCTGCAGAAGCATGACATAAAGTGGTAACCCTGCGTCTCGTCTCGTGCCGTTTGGCACTTCTCTGGAATCGTGACTTCTATTGCCTAAAGCAGCTGAATGCTTGAGGCTTCGAGCGTCTGGTGATACCATGCAGCCGTCCAATGGCGTACCCACCGAGGTATCCGATAAGCATATGAACCAATTAAATCCGTCTCTCCACACCAGGACAGACCCACCATTTTTCCCTCTCCGGCTCTTCAGTGACTTCTCGCTCGCTTCTCACTGGGGTGTAAAGTAGGCTGGGCCACACACACCTGACCAGACGCTACAAAATGTAGTGCACGAGCACACTGAAGAGCGCTAAAAGTGTTACCACAGTACTGGTTGAGGGCCAGAGAACATTCCCACCTTCCCACCTTCCCACCTTCTTTTGCCCTGTGGATTCCTCAGTAAGTACTGTACCTTAGTAGGTAGGTTGGTACCTAGGTTTAGGTACTTTCGGGAATTCCGTCGCCCACCCGCTGCCCTGCACAGCACAGCACAGCAAAACACCCCAGCAAACTCTCCTCCAGGCGCGACCGATATTCATCCAGCCTTTTTTTTCCCCCTCCTCCCTTCAACCTCAAGACGGCCCATCTACCCTTCTCTCTCCACAACGATCGCTCCGTCCCTCTCGCCGCCGTCGCCTCCAACCCCGGACCCCGGACCTCCGACGCTTCCTCCTTCACCCATCTTCCACATCGCCGTGCGTCGCTCTCTTGCGACGCCCTCCCGACCGTCACAATGGCGCGGGTCTATGCCGACGTCAACCAGAACATGCCCCGCAGTTACTGGGACTACGACAGCGTTAACATCAGTCGGTTTGCCCTCGTGTGCCCACGCCTTGCGCATGCTATTAACCCTGTCTCCCAGGCTGGGGTATCCTCGAAAACTATGAGGTTGTTAGGAAGATTGGTACACGATGCCCTCCTCTACCCTTGATCGTCTAATCCTGAGTTATTAACCCTATTGGCGTCCAGGTCGTGGTAAATACTCGGAGGTGTTTGAGGGTATCAACATCGTCAACTATCAAAAATGCGTCGTCAAGGTCCTCAAGCCGGTCAAGAAGAAGAAGATCAAGCGAGAAATCAAGATCTTACAGAATCTTGCGGGTGGACCCAATGTCGTTGCCCTACTAGACGTTGTTCGAGATTCACAGGTTTGGTCTCCCCAGTTGCCGCCACACAAGAGCCTTCTCAATTAGCACTTCTGCTAACAATCTCGACTCGTGATACAGAGCAAGACCCCGTCGCTCATTTTTGAACACGTTAACAACACCGACTTCCGCAGCCTTTACCCTAAGTTTAATGATATTGATGTCCGGTATTACATTTTCGAGCTGCTCAAGGCCCTCGACTTCTGTCACAGCAAGGGCATCATGCATCGTGATGTGAAGCCTCACAATGTTATGATCGACCATGAGAACCGCAAGGTAGGTTTAGTTGACCTCTCTTCACTGCTCCCTGCTCAATTCGCAACTACCTAGCCTTCTATTATACCTCTGACACATTCATTCTAGCTTCGCCTCATTGATTGGGGCTTGGCCGAGTTCTACCATCCCGGAACAGAGTATAATGTCCGCGTGGCTTCTCGATATTTCAAAGGTCCAGAATTGTTGGTTGATTTCCAGGAATACGACTACAGCCTTGACATGTGGAGTCTTGGTGCCATGTTCGCCTCAATGATCTTCCGAAAGGAGCCTTTCTTCCACGGCAACAGCAACGCGGATCAACTAGTCAAAATCGCCAAGGTCCTCGGAACTGACGATTTGTTCGATTATCTTGACAAGTACGAGATCGAGCTCGATGCTCAGTACGACGACATTCTCGGTAGATTCCAGAAGAAGCCGTGGCATAGCTTCGTCAGCTCTGAGAATCAGCGATTCGTCTCTAATGAAGCTATTGATTTCCTTGACAAGCTGCTGCGATACGACCACCAAGTCTGTCATTCCTATCCTCTCTCCTGCCTGCCAAACTAACACCGTGTTTAGGAGCGCCTGACTGCAAAGGAGGCCCAGGCTCATCCCTACTTCGACCCCGTTCGTGATCCCGAGGTTTTCAAACAACATCTCGCCAACGCCAATGGAAGTGCCAGCAAGCCCTGAGAGTCCAAGGAGTTCCCATACTCCATTCCCTGATGAATATCATCCGCAATCCCCACCCCTCTGATTTCTGCTTCCCCCCTTATGATACCCGAGACTCGCGGATTGACTCATGTCGATTTTCCACCTTCAATAGGACCAGCTTCTTTTATGAAGGCTCACCTAACCCCTTTCCCCGCCTCCTTTCCGTACAAGAGTGCAGTCTGAGCGGCATGGATGCGGATGCTTGTGTGGTTCCTAATTATGTAATGACATTTTAAGGTCGGCGTGAGAATCCTCAACAGCAGCTGGGTGCCGACGACTACCTTCATCCCATGGTTAGGAGATGGATGGGGATTCTTCCGGCCTCACGGGCGTCTAAGCTATGGTAATAGGATAACAGGGTCTTTGGCGTTTGGGGACGGGAGAACATGATGAGTGGGCATGAGGGTTGTTGACACTCGTTCGAATGAATCAAACATGCATTATTTTCACTCTGAAGGTTGGAAGTCTACAGTCGGTCTTTAAGATAGCGATGTAATCCAGTAAAATTCCCAAGTCATTCATCACTGTTGTTTCTTACGTGTCACTTCTTTCGAATTGGCATTTCACAAAATCAAACGGCATAAATAGGTTCAATCGGTCAGTGGGCCTTGTATGATTCTCAACCACGCGGCTGAATTTTGCTCGTTATTTATTTGTCACGAGATAGTATCCCTTGTAGCTCTTATTGTCTATGAGGCAAAACCCCCCCCCTGGTAGTTCCCTTCTATAAGCAATTGAAACAAAAGTCTCGACCGCATCGAAACCCGTCAACACCGCAAGCTCTCAGTGTGCCCCCGGGTGTCTTGACCACGCTTCCAGGGCTGACCGGATCCTTCGGGCGCCTCTTGACAGGTGTTCGAAATACTTCTCTTGTCAAAGCGCTAGAGCGCCAGGTTTTGATAGTAGAAGCGCCTGCGCTTCGTTGAAACGGAGATGGATAAGCGCGGTTGAGTTCGTCAATATCGTCTTCCGATTCGGAATCGGAATTATTGTTTGAAACGAGGGACAGGAGCGAGCGGCGCGAAGAGGGTGCGTGAGAGGTACGGATGGCTGTGTTCCGAGGAGTGTGAGGTTTGGGGGATTGGGATTGTACATGTTTTGGCTTCTTGGGTGTATTGGGTGAATTGTTGCTCAGAGAGTTTCCTGTCCTTGGATTCGGAGATGGTGCTGGAGAATCCTTTTGAACAGGCAATTGCTGGGGATCCTCTGCACCATCGGTTGAGGCACCATCTTCGGTTGCAGGGATTGTTGATGGAGGCGACGCTGCCGGTTCAGTAGTTGCAAGTTGTGGAGCGGCTGTGTTAGCCATATGTCCGGGAGTAATATCTAGTTTCGAATCGGCAGTAAGAGATTTGGAGGGAGTCTGTTTGACACCTCTCTTAGGCGGGCTTTCTAGCATAGTCTCTCGTAGCTTAGCTGTTGTATGCTTTGAAGCTGCTGGTATTCGGCTTGGTGTGGATTGCTCATGGTTGACTTTGTTCAAGTCAGGAGCGAGCATGGACCTGGGAGAACTTGGAAATGTGTCCCGTGGTTTATTCATCTCTCCCTCTAACGGCACCAGTTGCTGTCCGTTGGGTCCTGGACTGGGCTGTACGGTCATACTTTCTGGTTCAGCAGGAGTATCGTCATGAGATTGCTCAGGCGAACTGTGACGCCGTCGCTTCCGATGACCTGGAGTAGTGCTGGGCCCAGGCTGCTGATGCACGCCCATGTTGGCAGTCGACTCAGGTTCAAGTACATCTGCAGGAGGTTCAACTGAAGTGGGTAATACCGCTGTTTCTGTTCTTCCTGGAAGGAAAAGTGGTGCCTCATCATCTGAAAGAGCCATTGAGGGGGTATCCTTGTGTAGTGAAGCGGCTGGAACAGTATCATTTGTATCAGTATCATGTTCTTTGGACTGGAGGGATGATCGTGGGGCGCTGCTTGTTGGTTGTGTTTCTGAATCTTGTGAATCCGGAATGACACGGCCGAGGCCAAGGCTGGCCATGCTTTTGGTTCTGGCTAGACGAATGGATGTCTGGGATGATCTTGGTGTAGTCTCAACCTCGTCCATTGCTAACTCATCAACAGTATCGGTGTCAATTTTGTTTTCCAGACCCAACCCTGACATCTTACTGCCACTGGTCTCCTGACTGGAGTCTGCAATCCTGTCTGCTTCCGACCATGGGACCTTCCCCATGTATTCAGTCTGTTTCCTTACCCGCCCAGATTTTCTGCGGTTCTCATGGTCGCTATTCTCGCTCTGGGCCGTATAGTTGTCGCTGGTATCTGCACGAGTATTCAGGGGGCTACTGTTTGGGCGGGTGTGACCTCGCACTCCGGGTGGTCTCCCCAGTCCTCGCTTGTTTGTTTTTGGCGTAGGCATGTCGTCTCTATCTTGTCGAGAACTAGGAGCCCAGATTGAGGTTCTACCTTTCTGAACAGGGAACTTGTATCTCTTTGCATTTGACTTCTCTGAGAGTGGCATTGGTGTCATTTGATCCTGTAAAGGTGAACTGGGTTGTGCCAAAGCTTGCGGTAGCTGCATCGACGGACTAGGCTGAGCCCAAGCCTGCGGTGGCAGCAGCCCGGCCATAGCCCAGGGATTGATCATAAGGGGAAAAGCGCACTGCTCCTGTAAAGGCACACTCGAATTGCCCAGATAAGCGTCATGGAATGGAACGGCACCATTCATCATTTGCGGAACAATTTCTGAAGATAGTGGACCAAACGCCGGGATCAGGCCCATGAACATATTCCCATACGGGTTGGGAAGGAAAGCTGCCAAAGATCCGGGTTGACAACCCTGGAAGTTTTCTACCATACCAGGGCCTCCTACTCCCAAGCCACTTGCTGGAACCATGACTCCGGAGTTAATGGATGGCTGAGTCTCTTCTAGCGCCGCATGGCTATCATTTCTGCCTTGATTCTTCTCCTCGTCCTTATTCTCATTCATATTCTCGTTCTTGTCCACGTCGTTATGAGACTCTTTGCTGGAGTCGTCTCCACCGACGACATCAGGGTCGGTTTGGGTCGAGTTTTGTTCTTGATCATCATCGGAAAAATCTTCTAGAAAATCTTCAAGAAGAAAGCCGTCGTCTTCGTCACCTTCAATGTCACCGGTCCACCCCCCGCCAAGATCACCTTCATGGCGCATGCTGTTCAAGTGGCCATTGTTGACTACAATCTCGCCCGTTTCCATGTCGATTTCGTCGCCGATACCGTCAAAGTTGTGGCTATACTTTTCAATTATATGGGCAAATGTCGCTTCGAGCCTCTGGTTTGCTTGGTGACGTTTGGAGGCCAGGTGGTAGCCGTCATCCGGGACTTGGGCTGTCGCTTCGTCCTGACGATCATCGTGGTGGGGGGACGCTGAATGTAACTCGTCAGGTTCATCGTCGATTTCCGCAAGCCTTTTGAAGGGCGAAGATCCATGTCGGAGTCGCTTTGCTGGAGGCTCCATTATGACTTGAATTCATATAAGTGAGGACCATGTCTTTTGGTGGTGAGCTGGTGCGCAAGCGACGCTGCGAGCTGCGGCAAGGACGCAATCGTCACCTTTACTCCATGGTTGGGGGAGCAACTGCCCTCGGTTCTGCGAAATTAGGTACCTTACAGTTGGTAGAAAGGTTTGACACGAAAAAGACACGCTGAGATCAACGCGTAAAGTGCTGCTCCACAGGCACAGTGCAGCTGGTGGGGGGTTTGGTGGGGTTGTAGCTCCACCAACCACACTTAATATGCACTGTAGTAGTGCCCCTAGGTTCCCAACTACCATGCCTTACGTAAGGCAGTACATGAGTTCCGGTATCTATCAGGTGCTGAAAACCTACCTAGGAATGTACCGATCTCGTCAGGCAAATTGGTGGAGTCCAAGCTCCTTGTCTGCCACCACTGCTTCGTCGTAGGCCCAGACGTAATCATCTACGAGACCGAGCATCGCATCATCAACTTCAACTGCATGTGATCACAGTCAGCTACTATCTACCCACTACACATCTCTCCAAATATTTTCGCTGGCCCAGCCACATCCACACTTCCTAGAGAAGCCGCAGTATGCGCTGTGATTCTTCATGATGACTTGTCAGAAGTGTCGCCAGCCGCTGAGACTTGATAGCTCGCTCGAGGACTTGAACCCCGCCGCGTATGACCTCGTCATCTGTGAGCACATATCCGAAGCATCTTCTGGCTGCGCATAACTAACATTTTGGTCTTAAAGCTTCTTCCTCATCACATGCAAATCGAAAATCACCGGGGTCTCGTCAACATGCTGTCCAACCTCAAGAACTAGCCCGGAAGTCGCTATACGACACGGTCTCCCAGAACGTTGGCCAGCCTGTTTTCAAGCGCAACCAAAGCCGTCATCCACGCGATTCGACCATGTCTTTCATTTACCTAACAGAGTCACAAATGGGCGGCCCGCAGACGCAAACCCCCGAGCTCCCCTCAACGCCCCCCAAACCCCGCCGCTCGAGCTCCAGCAGAGGAGTTCCGGAACAGACCGACGGGCCTATCGGAGACGAGATGGACAGAATTAACCGCTTGTTTGAGATCCTCTCTGCTCGGTCCGATATTGACCATCCAATATGTGTTGAGTGTACGGAAATGCTTGTGGATGGACTGCAGAAGAAGTTGGACGTGGCGTCACGAGAAAGAGATGCATATGTAAGGCATCTGAAAGAAGTCAAAGCGAACCAGCCCAGCGCTGAAGATATTGCCGCCCAAACGGCTGCCTTGAGTAAGGCAGAGCAAGATAGAGCAGCGGCAATGGAAGAACTCAAGAAGTTAGAGGCAGAGAAGGATCTTCTGGATGAAGAGATTCTGATGCTCGAGGAAGAGTCGCGGCAACTGGATAAAGAAGAAGAGAAATTTTGGAGGGAACGTAACACGTTCGCTGCGAAGATGGCTGAGTCCCGGTCGGAGAGGGATAGCGTCAACGCCAAGTACCTCAACGACTCACAGCTTTTGGATAAGCTACAACGATCTAATGTTTACAACGACACTTTTTGTATCAGTCATGATGGCAGCTTTGCGACAATCAACGGGCTACGCTTGGGACGACTTTCGAACAAGCCTGTGGACTGGCCAGAAATCAATGCGGCGTGGGGTCACGCATTGCTTCTAGTTGTCACTGTGGCAGAGAAGCTAGGTTACAGGTTCGATGGATATGATCCGCAACCGATGGGAAGCACGTCTAAGATTGTTCGGTACGAAACGCCGAGTCCATCATCAAGCAGACTAGGGACAAGGACGATACAGCCGCCACCCAAGAAGCATGTTCTAGAGCTCTACAGCTCTGGTGATATGCCGCTAGGGTTGACATTTATGCACCGACGATTCGATAATGCGATGGTGGGGTTTCTCGAGCTCGTGCGCCAACTGGGAACCTTTGTGCAACGGCAAACGGAGGCAACAGGCAATCCTCTCAGCCTGCCTTACAAGATCGACGGGGATAAGATTGGAGATGTGAGCATCAAGCTGGGAATCGCACAGGATGATGGATGGACGAAGGCATGCAAGCTGACATTGACGTGCTGCAAGTTTCTGCTGGCGCACGCAAGCAATGTATCGTCGGGGGCGCGGAACACGAGCAATTAAATGATGTGAAACAATAATAGATACTTGGCGTGGAAATGAATACAATGGACCGGTAGATCATGGGAATGGAGTTTGGAAACTGAAGGGTAGGTATTACCTCACATGGATGGGCAAGGCGTTTGGGTGGGCGAAATGCAAGTGGCTATACTCCTGCCTACCAAGCAGGATGGTTCTTTTTTTTCCTCATGTCTTATAGGGCGTCGTATAGACTTGACCAAACTCTTGTGAAACCTATGAAGACGATGTCTCAAGCTCGAGTGGAAGCATGAATATCTTGAGTAGCCTTCAGTCGTGACTGCGGAGCTTAGCACGCCCATTGGAGAAGCACTAAATTGTGAGTGCATGGGCATGCATATTATGTGACATACCATCCAGTAAGATACCTATAGGATAGGAATGCCCTGCATGAGGCAGTAGAGCAGTGAACATGCTTTGCACACCGCATTCAGAGTGCTGGTAGAACCAAGTGTCTTGATTGACTTGGGTTAGCCTCATCTTGTTTTTTGCTTACCACCCACGCGTGGTGGTATTCGGAGATGAGTCACTCATTTATCAATGCGGATACCGTCAGAATTTATCATATGTTTGCACAGTCCTAGCCTAATAGCTGATAAGCCTCCCATTGCCCGGCTTCCCTCAGGTAGGCAGGTACCTTACATGAGGCAGCCCTACACCAGGCAGCTATGGACCCTACAGCAGTCCATCTCACGGAGGTGCAGCCAGTCGGCTTAATTATTCCGTTTGAAGTACAGATTGCCTACCTCCCTTACCTTCTGAGCATGCAGCATGTATCTATGCGTCGATCATTGTTAGGTAGGTAAGGTAGTGGGTTGGTAGTCTATTGGACAACCCTGCATCCTCACGCAAAGATTACTTTTTTTCTTCTCCGTCGGTTTGCATACCGCATTCGTTCTCCTTCACGGTCTCACAGTTTGTCATTGGAGGATGCATTTTGTGCAACTCGAGTGCACAGTGCCGCCATCCACCATCTCTTTTTGTGCTGATACAAACACTCATAGGTTGATTGCATCTTTGAGTACAAAGAGGCTCTCGGAGAGACAGACGCTATCAAACACTAGTTGGTCTAATGTATAGCCGCTGCGCCTCGGGGTTCGAAAAACCCTGATATTTCGCAGTTCAAGAAGCCAACGAGCATGTACCTAACAAAAGTAAGGCAGGGAAGGCAAGGGAGGCACGTGGGTAGTTTTCATTTTCACGCTGAGAGCATTTGCCGTGCATGGATGGGATGAGAGTTGCACAGCCAAGTATCTACTGCGTTAGTTACGGAGTAGGTAGTAGGTAGGTAGTAAGTAGGCTGCAGACTGCAGCTTGTGAGGGGCAGTGTGAGTGTGCCAGAGCAGGCAGTGCAGTGTGCATGCGTATATGTGTGTGTTTTGAGTGTGTTGTGTGCTGAGAGTATCCGCGTTTTCCCCGCAATATTCAAAGAGCAGCAAAGAGCAGCAAAGAGCCTACAGGGCTGAATTGGAGCATGCATGGACTGGTCTCAGCCCCCTGTCTCAGTAGCCTGGGCCCCGCCTCACGACCCGATGCCGAACAGGGATGCTCCTAGGTTTATGATTTAGGTGCAGTTACTGTTACATCTGCTTCTGCTTCTCCTTCGGTTTCTGCTTTCACAATGAGGCGGTCTGTGTACATGCCGCTGTTGTGTGTGTGTGCGAGAGAGAGGAAGCCAGGAAATTGCAGGAAATTTAAAAATAAAAAAGAAAGGGAGGAGAAACCCTCTCTCAGGATAGGCGCTTTGTTCAGTGAGAAACGATTTGTCCGCTTACTAGTACATCCAATCAAATTGGACTGATTCCTCTCTGTCTACTGCATATGTGATATCTCTTCTCATTTACTATGGGCACAACATAACTATCCTGTGACGTCTGAGATTCTATCCAACAATGATACTATGTACATAGCAATAGCCCCAAGGCACTGTACATACAGTAGTGTGATGAGGCGTGCAGCAGCCCGCATGGTCGGGACCCGGCGCAGCTCCGTCTCACTGGTCCGTTAAAACATCGGTGGAGATGGCGCTGTTGCTGCCTTCCGGCCATCTCCAAAGGGGGGCAAGGAGCGATGGAGGGAATGAGGGAAGGAGGGAGGGGCTGAGCCTCGTCTGACGAGCAAGAAGGCAACCGAAGGTAACCTGCATGCTGGTCACTGAGGTCACTGAGGTCACTGAGGTCACTGAGGTCACTGAGGTCACTGAGGTCACTGAGGTCGATGAGTTCGCTGAAGGGGGACCCTCATCGATAGCTGCCTTTTAGCACGGAGTAGCAGGTGCCTTATCATCATCACCATCATGGACAACAACATCCTTGTACATGGCCTTTGGAACTTTACGTGTATAAGAGTCGCCCCCAACCAGCCTTAGACTTACGGCACACTTCTCCTCATCCTCTCACATCCGCTCTCCCATCTCTCTATTCTTTCTTCTCTCCCAATTCTGCTCTCATCTCCGTCTTGTTTGCCTGTCATTTGATTTTTCTTTTGCCAACAAAGGTTGTCCAACATCTGCGTAATCAAAGTGATTAACATCTGCAACTCGCCACCATGGCCACCACAGACAATACAACTCCTGCTACACCTGAACCTGAGGTTTATGAGCTCCGTGTTGTCGAGGGCGAAGACCTCGATGATACCAGCTCCGAGGTCAGCTTCGAGGAGCTCCATCGTCGGGGCACCCCGGTCTTCCACAGACGTCCTCCTCCTCCTGCCAAAAAGGCCGTCCTCAAAGTTGATGGCAAGGTTCCTGAGCTCCTCTATGTGCTCAAGTACATTGGTTGGAATGATAGGGTTGTTGAATGTAAGTGCTTCCTTTTGACCTTTTCCCGCCCTCTCCAGAGAAATCATCATGATGCGGACGTATGCGCTAACATTGTTTGCCAAATCAGACCGCCACAGCACTCGTGCCTTCATTGACATCCCCGAATTCCAAGGCGATGAGACGGAAGCCGACGAGTTCGACGGCGAGAAGCCTGTCATCGAAATTGTCACAAAGGTTTTCACTTCAAGAGCTCCGGTTAGGTCAAACCGTCGCCGCAGACATCGTGGCCCTGGTCAACAAGACCGTCCCATTACCGAGACCTTTGACCAGGCCGACTACCGTTATGATGACTGCTACTCAGAAGAGGAGGAAGACCATGAAGCTTCCCCTCCCGAAGTTGCCCGTCCCCACATGATCATTCACTCCGAGCATCTCATCAATGCTCTCAAGGCTGTTGTTGCCTACTACCCCTTTGTCAATCTTGATGGCAAGGTTGTTTCTATCAACTCACCTTACCGCGTTCTGTATCACCACCGCCGTGAGCTCGCTCACTTTCGTGACAACCAGCCATCTGTGCACGGTGAGGAGTATGCTTCTACTACTGCCAAGCACATTGATGTTCTCCTCAATTTTCTCGAGGACAATCTTGGTGACAAGATTGCCAGGGAGGAGGAACTTCATCAGCTCAAGGAGCCTAAAGCTACATTTGAATACTTCTGGCTCTTGCTCAAGCCTGGTGCAGTTGTCTACGCCAAGCGATACGACATTTGGACACCGTACGTCATCAGCAGTGTGCATATCAACCAGCAGACGACCGGCCCACAAGACACTTACAAGGTCAACTGTTGGATGATAGAGTCCAATGGAACGAAGGTCAACCGTTACATGTACAGCTTCAGTGTTTCCCCTTGGCTTGGCGAGCAGCCCATTGCCAGCCTGACTGTCATTCCCGAGGCCTTCTGGCCTGAGGACCTCGAAGCTCAGGGCGGTCTGACAATGAAAGAGAAGTGTATCCAGCTCGGAAAGATGTACTGGGATCTTCTCAAGCGCCCCACCTACATGGACTACGAGGGTCTCCTCGTCAACTCTGGATCTGGAAATCGCCAATCTCGAGGCCCAACTGGCTTCATGAAGGGCCGGGTCATCTGTGATGCGCCTGGCTTTGACAGTTTTTACAATTTGAGCCCGGACGGCATGCGTGGCATGTCCCGGTATCACCGCCCTCCTGTTTACAACCAGAGTGCGCCCCCATTCAAGGATCATCTCCCCAGAAACCTTCCTCGATGTGGATGCAATCCCTGCAGCAAGAACCGTTCTGTCGATGTGAACAGCCCCTATCTTAACTTCGAAGATCTTGATCCTCTGCGTGATTCCCCCCCTGACAATGATCTGTTCTTCTACATTTGCAGTAACACCATTCCTGGCTTCATCCTGGGCGATCGTCGCTGGGGTCACCTGAGCATTGCCAATCTTAGGCCCTTAGCAACAGACAAGGAAGCTTTCAAGTATCTCGTCCTTGATGACGAGGTCAAGTTGACCGTCAAGGCTCTGATTGGCAAGTTTGCAAACGATCTTGGGGCCGGCCAGGTCGTCCCTTGGGGCAACGACTTCGTCAAGAACAAGGGCGAAGGTCGCATTTTCCTCCTCCATGGCGCTCCTGGTGTCGGAAAGACTTGTACAGCCGAATGTGTCGCCGAACTAACCAACCGCCCGCTCATTGCTCTGACCAGCGGCGATCTTAGCGTTGATCCATACAATATCGAAGCCAATCTGAGCTACTTCCTTGAACTGGGCCAGCGGTATGGTGCTCTTGTCCTCCTCGACGAGGCTGACGTCTATCTTGAGCGTCGTCGTTCCAAGGACATCTCCCGCAATGGTCTTGTATCTGTCTTTTTGCGTGCTCTGGAGTACTACCGTGGCGTCCTCTTTCTCACCACGAACAGGGTCCAGTCATTCGATCCAGCCTTCCTGAGCAGAATCCACGTCGCCCTGCACTACAAGAATCTTCGCGATGAGGATCGTGAGCGCATCTGGACCAACAATTTCGACCGCCTCATTCGTGACTCCAACAACCGCATCCACATTTCTACTGCTGCCCGCGACTTTGTCTGGAATAGTCAAGACGTTCGCGACCTCAAGTGGAATGGTCGCGAGATTCGCAACGTCATGCAGACGGCTCTCGCACTTGCAGAGAGCGAGGCTTCAGATGAAAACTCGGAGCGTATCCTCCTCAGTGAGAAGCATATTCGTGCCGTTGTCAAGATGAGCCGTGGCTTCAGAGACTACATCCAGACCTCCATCCCCGAGGTCTGGAAGGAAGACGACGTAGACTCTGATGACCCTCATGATGAAGCGTTTGGAAGACGACTACGATTGTAGAATAGAATCGTTCGTGCTAAGATCTGCTGTCTTCTTCGTTTCCTTCCTTGGGCGGTCGGGTTTCCTGTGAGATGGCTTGGTTGGGTTAATATGTCACGTCAAGATTGTCCAGATGTGGATTTTTTTTTTTCCTTCTTACGATGATATGATTTTTCTTATGTATCAGAGATAGTATGCACCTTCTGATGATAAACTGAACTTGTCTCTCCAAGATATTTTCATGCTTGCATTCTTGTATACGGTAGTTCCATATGCCCCGTTCTTAAGAGATCGCTTAAGATTGCTCATCCAGAGTAAGAGGGTGGAAATACCAGGACTTGGTAGTCTATCAAGTTTCATATATAGATGGTTTAAATCGTTGCCCATAACAGCTCATGGGAAATCAGAATAAATGGAACATGATCACAAAACTTTTCGATCCTCCTTCTCTCTCTCTTTCTCCATCTCTACTCATGACTAGCTTCTCCAAAAATAGTCTTCTTCAGTTTCTCCTTCTCGCCACTGCTCTCACACATGTCGCGGAAAACACCATCCTGCTTCTCCCAGAGCTCTCGCGGTGTGCCAAACTCAGCAACCTGGCCCTCACTAAGGACAAGAATGCGGTCAAAGTCGGCAATGGTGCTGAGACGGTGGGCAATAACAATGAGAGTGCTATCATTGAACTCTTCACGAATGCTACGCTGGATCAGAGCATCAGTGGCCATATCGACAGCTGACGTGGCTTCATCGAGAACCATGATCTTAGGGCGGGACACTATAGCACGGGCTAGGCAAAGTAGCTGCCGCTGGCCCTGTGAGAGGTTGCCGCCGGACTCAGAGATGGGGCTTGAGAGATCTCGGAAGATATTGATGTTTCTCGGGGCAACAGTAGAGTTAGCAGAGGCCAACTCATTAGAGGGAGTCCCAGGTTCTGAATCGATTAGGTGTACACGAGATAGTGAGTCTCGGAGTTGCTCATCAGTGTTATCGTCGAACGGATCTAGGTTGGATCGAACAGTGCCAGAAAAGAGCACGGGATCCTAATTGTTTGTTAGACTAGCTATGCAACAGCCAGATGCAATGCTTATGCTTACCTGTGGAATGATTGCAAGACGAGATCTCAAGCTATGGAGCTTGATCTTCGAAATATCAAGTCCGTCTATGACAACGCTGCCGGATCGTGCCTCCAAGAACCGGAAAAGTGCCAATGTCAAAGAAGACTTGCCGGCACCTGTACGGCCAACGACGCCGATTCGTTCGTTGTTTTTGACATTGAAGCTGATACCTCTCAATACAGGTTGGAGATCAGCTGCATACGCGACCTCAAGGTTTTTGACCTCCATAGTTCCCGAAGTTGGCCAGGAAGCGGGTGGCTCGTCGCCGCCAAGAGACTCGGTCTGCAGCTCGGTATATTCAACTACACGCTCAGTAGAGTTCATATCGAGCTCCATGCCAGCGTAGTTGCGGATAGTCCAGAGAATATTCACCGCAAACTCAAGTGCAAAAGACAACGTAAAACCTGCCAGAGCGGCATCCATGCTTGGTGTAACAATGACAATAATTCCAACGACAGTAGAAAACACGGTACCAATGAGAGTCATGCGGAAACCCATCCATCGATTTACAAGCCAGATGTAGGAAGTTATCATATCCCAACTATCGAGCTTCTGATACATGCGCTCCACGTAGACGCGGGTCTTGTGGTAGCCGCGAATAGTGGCCACGCCCGCCAGTGCAGCGTTGAAGATCTCAAAGACGGGAGATTTAGCATTGCTTTCGAGTCGCTTGAGGGGTCGAGCACCATGAAGATATTTCCTCGCAATCAAGACGCCCACAGCAAGGAGAACGGCCGATATGGGAATAACGTAGCCGGATGCGAAGAAGCCGGCAAAACAGATTCCAATAAGTCCGAGAAGGTTAGCAACAAACATAGCCCATTCGGTTGTGATGCGGCTGTCAATGACATTAAAGTCGGAGGTGAATCTGTTGAGGATTCTTCCTACTGGTACCGTATCGAGCCAGCGTAGCGGAGTGTGAAGAACTGCAAACAGCATTTTATTGAACAGGGCTCTGCTTGCCTTGAGTGCGAGGACGAAACCCCAGAAGAATCGCAATGTGCCGATGACAGCTGTAGCTAGGGAAATCGCAACATATACCCAAAGATAGAAGGCGAGGTCGCCTTGATGTTCGGCAACTTGTAGACTAGCATTGGAGTGAAATGGCTGTTGTTGGAGAGAGAAGATAGAGGCATAGCCATGTTCATCGTGGAGGTTGACTTTGGAAGCGCTAGCTTCAGACTGAGCGGTCCAGAGCCGCAGCCACCATGC
This sequence comes from Mariannaea sp. PMI_226, assembly GCA_024336345.1. NCBI lineage: Eukaryota > Fungi > Ascomycota > Sordariomycetes > Hypocreales > Nectriaceae > Mariannaea > Mariannaea sp. PMI_226. The sequence continues at coordinate 2,774,603 of JANFOG010000001.1, read as the reverse complement.
TCGAGCTATTTATAATCAGTCAGGGTCTTATCCTCAAATATCAACGAGTTCACAACTTACCAAGAATCCCAATCTGGTAGCTAAGGAAAATTATAGCACAGAAGCCCCAGAGATGTGCACCACCACTGTCCTTGAAATAAGTGAGATAAACGTGGCTCTTGACCACTCCTTTCTCCCGAAGCTCCTCTTGAATGAACTGCTTAGCGGCCTTGGAGGGCACTCTCTCCAGGGGACTCTCCTCGGGGGTATCGGTGGGATCTGTGACAGAGGCTTCTTCCGAATTGACTGCTGTAGACGCCTCAACTCCCTCATCTTCGAGGATTTCCTGGCTTGTCTGTTCGTGTTGTTTGATCTCCTCAAGGATTCCGTCTCGGGTGAGATCCGAAACCAGGCCAGCGTGAAGAGCGGTGCCTCCACCAAGTTCCACGATGAATTTGGCCTTGGATTGAACGAGAGCAACGTGATGGGTGACGAGGATCCTGGTCCTCCCATCACAGATCTGACCAGTAACACACTTCTCATAGATGTGCCGACCAACGTGAGCATCAACAGCGCTGAAAATGTCATCCATGACGAGAATCTCGGCTCGGGAGTAAATAGCTCGTGCTAGAGTCACGCGCCATTTCTGGCCGCCGCTCAGGTTGATTCCATTAGCGCCAAGCTCAGTTTTATCGCCATCTGTGAGAATCTTGAGGTCTTTCTTCAGTGCGCAAACCTCAATGACCTGATTGTATCGAGCTTCAATGTAAGGGAGACCAAAAAGGATGTTGTCACGAAACGAAGCGCTCTCCAGCCATGGTGTTTGGCCAACGTAGGCCACCGAGCCAGGAATGATCCAGTTGCCAGGATGAGCGTCATTGTCTTTGCGCTCGGCAGGAGAGAGGGTAGAAGGTACTCTAACTCTGCCCTCCAATAAATCTGTCTCGCCAAGGATAGCTGAGAGGATAAGACTCTTTCCAGTTCCAGTTTTGCCGGAGATAACTGAAAGCTCGCCGGCAGGAAAAGTGAAATTCAGGTTTCGCAGAATGAATCGGTCTTCGTCAGTGACCTCTTCGTCCACAGGCCAGGAGATGGATGCATCCTCAAAGCCAACCGCAGGGCCCTCAGTAAGAATGTTCTCCATCTCAGGCCCTCCGAGGTAAGTATCGATTCGCTTGACAGACACGAGAGTATCCACTCCCATAGTGATCAGCTCCGGAAGAACAGACAAGGACACTTCCAATGCTTTGAAAATTCCGATGCTCACAAATGCCACGGAGGGCAAAAGGTGACCATTTACATAAGCATAAACAGCAAGCGAAGTGGCTGCTAGGAGAATTGGGCTCACAACCCAGCATCCAAACAGGCCAGTATCGGCAACAAAAAGTCTCCAGAGGGTTTTCAACTCCCGCTCTCGCATGGCAAGAATTTTCTGTTCCCATTTTGCTTCCAATGCGGAGAATTTGATCTGGCGCATTCCAATTAGGGCCTCATTGACTATAGCAAGTTTTTCGTCACGCTGCTTCATCAATGTGTCGGATCGAGCCATCAGAGCCTTAGAGAACCATGTGTTCGCGGGCATAGTCAGAGCCCATGCTACAAGTCCTGCGCTGAAAGGAATCCATCCAATCAATTTCACAAGGAAGAATGAGAAGGCAATCATCTTGACAAAGCTGTTGATGATCAGGAACTGGTATGCGGCGAAGTTGGAGATTCGCTGCCCGTCGACGCCGATGAGATTCACAACGGCTTGACGAGACTTGAGGACGCTGGAGTCGTCTTTGTCCAGAGAATCGCCTTTGTCCGCATCCTCTTCGGCAGCCTCTTTGGATTTCTCGGCAGCCTTGACATTCTTGCGTCTCAATGACTTCTCGAAGACGAGTGCGGATAGTTGCGCTCGAACCGGTAGAGCAATATCAGCAAAGGAGTACCAGAATACCCATCCTTCGACCCACTAATGAATATGTCAGTTACATGAGTGTATAAGGTAGAAATGATCTAAGAGACCTACCGCATCCACCAAGTTGAAAAGTGCCATCCCAAGCACAAGAGACCATGATTCCAGTGTTGCATTACCCCCTCCTTGTTCTTCGAGAATTGTGATGAGGCGTAACATAGCCCAGAAAGGAAGAACACCCAAGAAACACCGGATAGTCGTTAATCCCCATTGAAACACAAGACGACCCTTGTAAGCCCAGAGGAGGGAGCGTAGCAAGCCACCCTTGAACTCAAAAGCATCCCAATCTTGTTTCAGGCCCTCCGTCCTCAGTCGACGGTCAGGGTTTGGGATATCGTCGGCATCGAGGTCATTTTTCTGCGATGCAAAATTGAGGAGAGGTTCGGCCCAGGTCCAGGTGTATTTATTGAGGGCCGAGACAGTCGATTGACGGTCTACCTTGCGTTCATTGATAAAGACGTCGGGTCTCCTAGGGAGACAGGCGCTGGAGACGCATAAAGCGGTTGCAACTACGGCGTTGGCAGCGCGCAGAATGGCAACAGGGTCCTCAAATGCGAATGTTTGCTCGGCTCCCATGAACAGCTGGGGAATGTCAAGACAGGCAACAATAAGAGCAGATACCACAAGCCCCAGCCCTAGCTCATATGACTTTACGGAGGAGTGATGGGCACTAAGAGAGATGGCGTGAACAAGAATAAATCCCTGCAAGATGCAGCGTCAGATACTGTATGCTGGGTCTTCCCGCGGTAGATACAAACTCACCCAAGCGGCTGCTGTCAGCCAGTTTTCTAGAAACAAGGTGTCCTTGGTTCGGTCGAGAGTTGAGAGGACCGCAATGGCGATTGACGTTCCTATACCACCAGAGGATAGCAAAAGGATGACCATCTTAGATCGTCGATTGGAGAAAGAGGCAATGCTCTCCGGTGTGGCTTTTCCATCTTCGTCTTCATAAAAGTTGTCTTTGGGTGTACGATTTCGCAACTGGGTAAAAATGGCCGTCAGGGCAGGAAAGGCGGACAAGGCCACAGTCGCCAGGCCGAAGCACGTGAGCGGAAGCGTGGATGCAAGATTCATGATGATAAAACAGGCGGAGGGGTCCGTCCGACAACACGATGTCTAAGATTGCCAATTCGACAACCAGCCTGTGCAAGGTCTGGGACCTTTCGATGGTGAGGCAAACGACAGTGGAAGCAGCAAAGTCGAATACCAATGGCAAATATCATAAAACTAGTATCTAGGCTCAGGGGTTTGCCCAGCCGGCCACGGAGTGACACGGCGGTAATGAATATGCAGAAACCAAGGTTGGAATCAATGCGTGGGAAAGGGATAAGTCAAGGAACGAGAATCCAGGCAACGAACTGGTAGTGTTCGTCTCTTTTAGTATGGACCCTGGTCGCTTCGGATCTTGACATATGTTATCTGTATGCCCGGGAGGACCCCTCGCCGTGGAGGCGGAAAGATGGGTACCACGAAATTACCGTCTTCTCCGGGCTAGTAACGCTCACTCCTCCCGCTAGGTCCGGCGCGGAAGATAAATCTGACTGGCCGGTGATGCTTGGCACTGTCGTATAATAGTAGCACGGTACCAATTATTCGTACTGTCCACAATCCCTGAGACCAGTCCGTGAAACCTCCCCTCCCCCTCCAAGAATCTTTGCAAAGTTCCTCAGGGCGCTCAGGGTCCAGACGGCTTATGACTCTTTGACGAGGTTGCAATGCATGTGGAAAGCATGCTGCAAAGCACATAAAAAGTGACAAGGGGGGGTACAGCACCACCCTCCCCAAACCTCACTTGATATTCGAGCTGATCTCGCATTGCAGGGATTCATCCCGCTCAACTAGTTCGGAACTCACGGCTAACACCAAACGCATTGGCAAAGTTGATGGTCTAACTTAGTGAGTGATTGGGCCCATGGGACGGTTGATGACCCGCATTGTGACTTTGTTCTTTGTTAAGTGTACTGTACGCTACTTGGCTACATAGCATTGTGCGAGTGTTTCCTCGTCTACTCGTGAGTCACCATCGGGAGGCAAGGGCGTGGATGTGGCATCCAACAGTGAATGCCTAGACCATGACTGCCTCCCAATTCGCTCATGGGACGGTGTGGTCGCATCAGTATTGTACCGATGGCGTGTACGTGTGTGTGGTTGTACGGTACATCTAAATGAATGCAATAGATTGACTTTCAGAGGGAGTATTTGTAAGCCAAAAGCCATCAGGCTGCAAGAAGTGCGACCATGCAGTGTCGCCAATGCAGCTAGGGACGGGCCCTGTCCTCTATTCATTCACATCGCTCTGCCGTCCATTGTAAATATCATGTACAGCCATCCTCGGGAGCAATAGGTCACCGGGTGGAGGGTTGGGTGTTTTATTGTCTAAGGTAATGCCATACAGATGAAAAGGATGACCAAAGGAGAATAAAGCAGGGAGTGACAATGAAGACCGAGAGCTATTGCAAAAGGCCCCCCCAAGCAAACCGTTTACCCAAAAAAAATTAACCGAAAAAAAATCCACATGGCTCTTTCCTTACTTCGTACTGTACGGATCGACCTGCATCAACTGGGGCCCGGCCTTAGCGTGCTGATTACGGCGAAACGTTTTCAGAAGGAGGTGGTCGGAGACGTGAAGCTGATCACTGATATCAAGGTGCCGAGGACAAATTACATTTCTTGGGTGCGTCTGGTCGGCAAGAGCTACTCCGGCTGTGCAGTGCTAACCAACTTAGGCATCGCATTGCTCGCACGAGGCACAGCAGACAACTGGTGCTGTAGGAGGTACCTACTTGTCGCTCTTGCACTTGCATCTTGCCGCAGGAAGTTATCTGGCCATTGGGCGGGCGGCGTGACTCATAAGGACGGTAAAGATCGAGATTCACGCGACTCAAGAAGCAACTAGTCATTTGGTAAGTGCAGCAATCTTGTACTCATAATGAGTCGCTGCCAGACATCAAGGTGGGGGGAGATAACTCACAACTCACTACAACGCCGACAACATGGTACAACGGTTGCTGATATTTATCGTGCCAACCAATTTATTGAAGCCGACAGCTTAATATCACTAATAAAAGACCAAGGTCGTCAGCTGTTCAATATTATTGGACAGCCTCGCTATAAATACTGTACAACCTGGTAATCCTATTGGTGGTACTTCCCATTATCGCCTGAGAACCAATGAGCGAAGTCGCTCGCCCTTACATCAACTACCTACCTCCCTACCCACCTCAAGATCTATATACTTTCTATATCGCCCATCCGGGAATGCGATGATATGCGATGATATGTAGCCTTGACCATCAAACCTCTTTGCTCGTGACTCTGGTTTGATCCAGTGTGAGTACAAACATCTCGGGTCAGAGATGCCTGCGAATTGTGGCCATCGACACCGATTATTGACGCAACTGTCTCTTGTCATTCCCCCTTTCATAATCTCCTTTGGGCACAAGAGCATAAATGATTTCCATTGTGCTGGCTACGCTAGCTACCTTGCCTGCATAGGCAGAAGCAGCTTCAGTTAGCTCTGTTCTGATTTGCGCGTTTGTAGCGACGCCTGAGTACAAATTTCTGAAGCTAACTAAGTTTGAATCGTTTGGAACCTCGAGGGCTCCCTGCGCAAGGCAGCAAGTAAATCATCCAATCGATATGTGAATGACGGTTTAGATCCCTTCTGGTCCCTTTGGAATACAATACCTCGAGATTTTCAGACCAGTGTAGATCAATTCATTCTCGTAATATCAACTATTTCAATCATGAAGTAAGGATGCCCGTGGCGACATCTCAAATCAGATAACGAGCGTACGTTGACTACAGATTGTGTATCGTAACACTCCTTGTCCCCCTCCCCCCAAAAAAGGAAAGAAATTGAACATATATGAGCCCAATTCACTAGAACAGCTTTCCACTTAAAGACAGCACGACAAGACGCTTCGAAACTGGACATAATGTGACAGATTTGATAACCTCCTTGGATGTAGGTTACCCTAAAGCACTCCTACTACTAGACCAATTCCCCATTTCCAATGCAAGATTCTTCTATCACACAAGCTGCACTAGGTCAAATTTGGCACAATGCCACTAATTATTATCACCTGGCTATCTAGATGAATTCGAATTACTCCGCAAGGCGTCTATTGTTCTGATACTTTTTTAGTTCCTTTTTTCTCTCCTCCGGATGATGCGTGTGTTATCAAGCTGCCACGAATCGCTAGACATGACATCGAAGAAATATGAAGTCGAAAAAAATAAACCGTTGGCTTCAGCTGATCTACCATATCGCGTGTACAGGATATGCTAGCGCTCTATATAAAGCTCATGTTTATCGAGGCATTCATCGGTACTGATAGAGCAGAAAGCTGAGCTTTTGGCGCGCGTTTAATAGGTGGCGGCCGCCCCTACATGAAGTTGAGACGATTGTCCGCATATCCAACGGGGAATTGTAGCTGTTACAGAACATGGGTGATCAAGCCATCAGCATCAAGATCCATGCCAGTCATCATGTTGCGGCACAGGGGAGAAAGGCGGCTAATGGGTCGATGCCATTGACACGTTAAGTAGGTGTTCACTGATGCCAAACATGTCGGCGCCTTACGCTTGTTGATTCAGAAACGGGGTGCGAGACAATAATTATCCCTTCACCTTATGACCAACTTGATCAAGTAGATTACCAGAAGACTGTGTGACGCCTCATAAGTTGGGGGTTTTTTTTTTCCTCGTGAAAAGCGTCTGACCCTAGTAAAGGCCAGACAACAGATATTGCCAGGAAAGGAATGAACGCCTAGGCAACCAGGATCGATGGCTCCAGCTCACTGCTTTCTCACATGCAGTTGACACGGTTCCATTGTCCTAACGCGTTTTTGTTACGTTGTTGTTGGTGGATTTCTGTGTTTTGGCTTCTTTGCTTGCTGGGTCATGACAAAATGCAGGGCTTCAGTCCTCAGCCCTTGCATAAGAATGTCTTCGGATCCCTGTTCCTTGAGAGATTGTATACACAATAATCGTAACTAGAGAACCTTGGCAAAGATATCGGCAGCTGTGTGCGAGGTTGTCTTACCCTCCCTCCCATTCAAGATCTGCATCCTATGTAATCCAATGTAATCGAGTGCATCCCGGGAGACATCTAATTATCACCTCAGCCCTGGGCTGTCCACACTAACGACTCTTATTCTTAGCCAAGTGCACATTGGATGGATGAACAATAAACGGGAGTTAGCCGCTGCGCCCGGTGTGTGAGGCGCTTGGTGTGCGTGGTGCCCTTGTAAAATGGCCCACCAATGAGACGCCGATGCTCGACTCCTAAGCTCTGTCCAATTATACCAAGTCAATTAATATAAGGGCCCCTCTGGTTGTCAATTCTTTGTTGCATAACAAGAACGAGCAGGCATGGTGACCTTATTATTGAGCAGGCTCGGGCAGGATAGCTGAATATCCAGGCTTCATTGTTGCAAGCATTTCCACCCAATCCCAGAGTAAGGCTTGCTGCTTTTCTATCTCGTACTGTATATTGGTGGTTGTCCGGAAGTCGCTCTGCTACATAGTACCATCGTTGCCATGCGCGTCTGAGGGGCACGAGGATTTCGCGATCGTAATCGAGTGTCACTAAATGCTGTAGGTAAGTTAGTTATTCTGCACATAATACGCCTATGCAACATTGGGGCTCCGCCTCCGCTCTCCACTAAGCGCTCCTCGCTCCTCCAGCTGGGCAACAGCCTTGTTATCTGCAGGCATTGTTTCCCAAGCTGGCACACCTTTGATGAGCAGGAAAAACGAAGGCCTGGGAGTTGCCTTCAAAAGACTTGAGTGGCATTGATGGTCAATAGATGAGTGCCCAGGTACGGCAGAGATTACAGGGCTGGTAAAACACTGCGGAATCTCGGTGGGTGGGTTGGGGCTGGCATTTATAGTGCATTACGCCTGGTAGGATTTTTCCCTGGCCCCGTGATAATACTTTCCCAGGACATCCATGGATCACCCGGACGCCCACTGGGGAAAGCACTTGCACCCTGTACTTACCTTTCCTCCTTCTACCACCGTACCGCACCGCACCGCACTGCACCGCGGCTGCGACCTCTTGCTCCTGAGAATCCCGCCGAAATAAACCTCGCCTCCTCACATCTTGGCAGCTTCATCTTCTCTTTCTCCCCCTCTCATCATTGTCTCGTTCTTTGATCCTCATCTGCC